>JASDDO010000010.1:150806304-153573701 GCA_030015575.1 Agapanthus africanus
TACCTGTGTACACTTGGTGTTGCTGCTTACGCATTTGAGTTATTGCTCGGTATTTATGCATGGGATGCACCAGTTCTATACATCGTGCGTTTGTCGCACCAGTTTTATGTTTCTTGCGTTTATCGCATCAGATTTATATTTCATGCCTTTGTTGCACCGGATTTATATTTTGTGCACTACGGTTGCACCCGACTTCGATTTGATGTCTTTCGATATGTCGATTTTGACCCTGATATTGATGATTGATTCTTACACTCCGTGCTTTTGACTGGACTTATGCATGTTCGGCGTTGCTATTGGATTTTGTGATTCCGTGCATGTTGAGTGCGCAAGGTTTAGATTTTCAGTCGTGCACGATGGATGCACCGATTTGGATTTTCGCGCATGTTGGGCGCATGTTTTGAGATACGGTTTTGGTGCACACCAGATGCACTAAATCGAGATTCTTCGTGCATGTCAGATGCACCTGATTTGGCCGTCAGGCACACACGTTGCCTATGACAGATACTTCGTGCACACCCGTTGCACCTAGATGTTGTCTTTTGCACATGTATGGCACATATATGGATTTTGATTTCCGTGCACACCAGACGCACAGGGTGGTGTTATGTGCATTTTTGGGATTTATTCCTTTTGGAGCAGTACATTTTTATGATATTGGATATTTGTTTTCATACTGAGCAGGACAAGTCAGAGGACAGTACCTGGATATATTTTGCATGCATTGATAGTTATCGAAGGGATTTCCAAAGGGCGAGCTATGGTCTCGGCATATATATACCTACGTGTCTGATATGACCCAAAACGTTTTAAAAACAAGGAGACCCTTCTAAATTGTTTTCAAAACGGCGGAACGTACATAGTAAACAAAGAATATATACGTATATAGTTATTTTTCTTATGAAAAACGTCCGCCACTGTGCAGTGTTATGCGCATCGCACAGCGACTTAAAAGGATTTGGCATGCATTTACATCAGCTATTCACATGTATAGACTGGATGTCTACATGTATAGTTCCGATCTACATCATATTGGTTTTGTATTGGATTTGACATTTGTATCCTTACCATGACTCCGATGATTGCGGGATGATTGACGGAGTTTTGCTTTGGAGTTATCTGCTCAGTACTCATGCGCATGCATTGAGGTATGATGTTTTATGTATTGACGGTTCGGAGCCCCGACGACTTGGAATTTGTATCGAAATATTTTAGTATTTGGGGGTTTAAATTTAAATTCGGGGACCGAATTTCTTTAAGGGGGGTAGATTGTAACGTTTCAAAATAATAAAATATTAATTTGGGAATTTTTATAATTTAATATTATTTTAATGAATATTTTAATATTCTGGTATAATTAAATACAAATAAATGGGGGGAAATTTTGGAAAATTCTAAAATAGGGTATTTTATGGAATTATGCCATTTTAAGTTTTTATGATTAGTTATATGCTAATTTAGTGCTAATCGCGATTTAAAAAAATCGTTAATCGGATTTTTAGCATTTTTGTGCAAAAATGTGCACATATCATTTTCCACACTTGTTACACTTGTGTTATATTTTTATTACCATGGTTGTTCATTTGGATTCACTATTGGAGTGAGAAGAAAGGGAAAAGAAAAGAAAGAAAAAGGTTGGAATGATTATGAGAGAGAGAGAGACCAAGTCAACCCTCACTTTATGAACCATACTCCCATCATTTTCCCCTTCTCATTCTCTCTCCTCTCCCTCTCTTTGAGCTGCTGCTGCCCCTCTCCCTCCTCCTCCCTCTTCATGAAACCCTAGATCCACAATAAAATCAACCCCAAAACCCCATTCCCACTTCACAAAACTTGCTCCCAAGCTCACTAGCTACACATTGAACCTAGCAAGATTGGATTTGGAGGACTTTGAGCAACTCAAGAATTTTCTTGAGTTGTCAAAGGAGGTAATTTCTGCACCCTAGTGTATTATTTCAATTTCCTTGTGCATCAATTCTAGTTTCATGTCGATATGGTGTAATTTGGTGGATTTGTGAAACTTCAAGTTAGGGTTTATGTGAGATCTGAAATTAAAGATGAAATTGAGACTTGTGGTAACCTTAGAATCCCTGTGGTGATGTGTTATTGAACCAAACCTGAACATGAAACCGTAATACAGATTTATGAGACGATGTCTGAGAAAAACTGTAAATCTGGGAGTGTTTTGTGTAATCTGCTATCACCCCGAGACCCCAAAAATAAAACTGAGTTGAAGGTGAGATGTGCAGGCACCATGGAACCACCACACCAAACCCAAGCCCCCAACTCCAAAGTACGGCCGCCAATTAATTCCTTCTGGCCGCAAACATTGCGGCCAGAGCAGGAGGGAATTGCCTCGATTTTGGTGCATGTCCCTATTTACAGTAGTCTTGACCTTGGGTAAGACTAGTTTTGACTGATTCCAGTTAGGGTAAAATCTGGGTTGATTTTCTTGAGTCGGCGTATGATTTACGACTTTTTTTAGCATGGATTTTCGTATTTGGTGATTCATTCCTGTCGGGTGGCGTTTGGACGTCAACGACAAGTTGATATTGATCGTGTTTACATGCGAGACGATAGGTTTTTACCTATGTTAGTAGCGTGTGCTATTTTGGTTTCCGATGTGATTTTCATGTGCTTTAGCGTTGTGATATTCTTGTAGGTACCCTACGTGATGTCGAGGCGAAGAAGAAGAAGATAGCGACATCGGCATCGGCACACGAGAAGCAAGGTGAGTAGATTTATATCTACGGGGAGAAGTCGGGTGGATGGCGTATAGCACCCCCGCAGTCTGTGGTGATGTATACGAATACGTATACACACATATATTTATTATGTGTTGTTAGGATTATGGATGGCGATAATGGAATTATTGACGAGAAGGATGTATTAGTTTAGTAGTGCGAAACCCGAAAGTAGTGAGTGCACGCACACATACACATACCCATATACTTGCCTACATTCTTTCATTTATCTGTGCGCTTATGGAAGTGTGTATATCTATACATGGGTATAGAACTATGTGTTCATATACGGGATTTGAGGATGATACCTGGGATTGAGATGAGTCGATGAGATTTGATTTGAGGCCCGGAGATCGGCGATATGACGGAGTTCGCATTTGAGATGTGATATGATGGTAGTGATACCTGTTATGTGATCAGATAATGTGTTATTGACTTAGATTTAGGTGGTTTTCATACCCCTCCTGATTGACCTGATTGTTAGGTCCGTAGTTCGCATAGTAGGCGTTAGACTAGACCCGAGTCATACCTATTTCAAAACTAACGAATCGTGGATATATTAAAGATAGACAAATGGGTTTCTACGGATGTTTTCAAACGACACATCTTTTCTTAAAACACCGTAGCCCTTATTTTACCAAAAACCCTGATTCGTCTTATTTCAAAAGGCAAGGCAGCATGATATATTTATTTAGGCAGGTTCTTTACTGTTGCGCTGATTATTCGATTTCCGCATATTCATGCTATTTGCATTGCATTGCCTGTGTTTATTGATATATTACAGTCATGCTGCTAGGACACCATCCCCATTATCGATGATGCGTATGATCCACGTACACTGTTTGCCGGCTCACACACTTCATCATCGATAATTGCCATGTCACTGTAAGTGCACGGCGGCGCCCCGGCCTCCATCCCAAGGCCAAATGCGGAAGCGATGGTTAACTTAAATTTTCTTGAACCGGCACCACCGCGCACAAAAACGCGGATCGAACCATTAACTAGTCCTAGCTAACTACAAGATGGGGAAGAGAGATATACCGACTGATCTGAGTCCTCCGGTCTTCTCGTCGTCGTCCTGATCTCCTGCGGAAACTCCGGTCGTCGTCTCCTTGCCGGAAGGGCACCACATCGTCTGCATCTTTTACGGGCTCCCACCTCAATACCGAGGCAACTCGGGCACGAAGCTGGCGAGTCGACGTGCCCAAGATTTGCTGTAGAATGTGTAGTTCTCAAGTCTCATTTGGGGTTGTAGGAATTGCCTTTGGTGGAGGAATGATACTTGGAGTTTTGGAGATTGATCTTGTGGGATTTTTTTGCAAAGCCAAATGAACAAAACCCCACACCAAAATGAATTGGGCAGCCCCTCCCTCAAAGTGGCCGGCCTCCTTATGTGGGAGAGGGGAGAATGAGAGAGAGAGTCAAAAATGAGGGGAGCCACACACATATCATCCAAGAGAGTAAGAGAGGAATGGTTACCATATGAAGTAATGATCACTAAGAAAATCCAACACTCATACAACCATCAACAACAACCATGATTGCTCATAAAGTCAAGTAATCATGAACTCTAGAAAGTCAAGGTCAAAGAAGAGTTATCATGAATCAACAAAATGCAAAGAACCCCCTCCACTAATGCTTATTTGCACAAATGCAAATAAGCCCTCCTCCACCAATCTTCGGCCAATGAACGATACAAAGGAAATTGGCCGAAACGGAAAGCAAACTGGCAACTCCAGAAAAACTGGTCCCGTAATAAATTACAGGAAAAACCCGATACTGTGCATACACACCCGCATCTGTATTCCTACCGAAATGCAAATGCAATGAGACAAAGTCTACACTGTACTATACTAGGATCCGGCTTAAACCAAAGCCGGCTAGTAAAATCCGTTCGATCCTGATTCGTGCAATACCGCACGTATCTGATAGAACTCTGCCATATATCCATACGGCCAGTAGTACAAACTATCCGATCCTGATCCGTGCAATACCGCACGTATCTGATCGGACCTTGCCATATCTCCATACGACATCTACAGCGTTTCGCCCGAAAGCTGAGTAACTGAATGTGGGGGACTCTAAAGACTCGTCAATACCTTAGTTGTGGATTTAACCACTAGCACGTCAGAGGTATAAGCCAATACGTAACGGGCTACCAGGTATTGACCAAAAGGGACGTCGATGAGCGAACTCATCCTGACACCCTACTGAGCCTGTCAGTGACAATATCCGTACAGTCCGGTCCGTTCGTCTATGAGCATCGCATGGCGGGCCTAAGGGGTTGGTAAAAGTTAGACCCCCAAAAGCGGTACAAGTCATGTCGGAGTGTAGCCCAGAACACCCTGAGATACTACTGGAATACCTACCAGTAAATCTCCTTGCCTCGGCCGAGGGCTTCGTGTAATGGCTCTCCCTGACACAGCGCGACCTCACCCCCAATACCGGGAGAGACGAACCCCTGAAGATGCGCTCACTATCTCCATGTGGCTCGGGACTGTACCTAACTAAAACCTGTTTGCACGACTCCTTTGAGCCGTTGTTGGGTAGTAATCAAAGTACAGTGGGAACTCACACGAGATAAATGATGATCCACAGGTCGATGAACTAACCTGTACACATGTCACCAGGGAACTGCCATCTGACGTCTGGTATATGACCAACTAGCATGTTCCCGGCGAGTCCTGTCCGGTGTACTCATAACCCAATGAGCACCTGTATACATCTTAGGTGAACGAACTGACACCAGTGGCTTGTGAGACCGGCCACCGCCCCTCGTCGGGGTCTCGAATGTACACACTAGTCTACTCTGGAGTATCGATGCCCTATCTCGAAACTCCCACGACTAGGGACCATTTAAGGATGTGCTTATAGACTACCAGCTCCCACGTATATGATCGCCCTCATACTGCTGGTGGTCAAGCAAGAATCCTAGGGGCTCTATCAACGTGTAAGAGTGACCTGTCAGGTCACCTAAAGCAGTACACGATGATAAAGATAAACCAGATAGCATACTATCATCTTGAGTAAGACTGTTCTAGCGGGATAGGTCCTCCATCAATCATTGTAATCACGTGCCTGTGATCCAATAATTGACTCTGAGGGCACTATCTCCAACAATCTCCCACTTGCACTCAAGGCTAATTATTGCGATCTCGCATACTCACAGCACGTGTGATATCGAACACCCAACTCCTCTACTAGTCAGTCTCATAAAGCTCGCTTGCGAAACTATTGCGTTCGAGGAATAGCCTTAGTGAGTGGATCCGCCTTGATGTCTCTTTCTATATCTCTCTATATCTCAAGTACGCGGAGAAACCCATCTCCCGAAATGAGCAATACTTGTCTTAGAATGTGTCTGGATGTCTGATGGGACCTAGCTCATAAATGAACTCCAAATCCAAACTTCTTAGACTGTATCGTCAACTGAACTTAATCAGTATCCTGCGCCATGCCTCCCTCAGTATTGCCTTGGATCACTTATCCAAAATACTGCCCCTCGTCAGAGGGAAAACTATAACTCTGACAACCTCCTTGTCGTCCATGTCACCTTGGAAGCCTGGAATGATAACTGTCTCCCGAATGAGGATGTCGTTATCATATACCTAGAACATCCACTTATGTTCTAAAACTGCTTCCGACTGTTTCTCCAGGATTGGATCAATGTCAACTTATTGCATCTAGTGCAAGAACAACATCTGGTGTGGTACTTGACATCTCATGATTGACTCAATTGCCTAAGCAAGTGATCTGTCAATCATGCACACCCCTCTCTACTTTAGTCTGTAAGACATCTTTAGAGAGGGTGACTCCATCACCTGCAGGTATACTACCGTGCTAGGAGTCGTCCATTCTAAATACTCTTAGAATGCTGTCTAAGTACCCTTAATTGGGAAACCACCCAAATATAGATCTAAAACCATAGATCTAGTAACCAGTATGTCTGATATAATATCCAAGTCCTGTGTGGAGAAACCACTATGTGACGACCAAAGTATAACCGATTGTAGTGTAGGAATATCACTTCCTACTCTGTGTATGTCATCCAAATACCATGACATCATACCCTACTACCTTCTCAACAGATCCATCCTCTATTCTGATGAAGTCAAACCTATGACTGTCATATCAGAAATTGATGATCTATCTCCGCTATATCTGCTTTAGTCTATAAATAGACATAAGCGACCTGTCCACCAATGCTTCCGCTGCTCCTGTTGGAGATAATGCCCTCAGAATCAATTATTGGATCACAGGCACGTGATTGCGGTGATTGAGGGAGGACCTATCCCGGTAGGACAGTCTTACTCGAGATGATAGTATGCTATCTGGTTTACCTTTATCATCGTGTACTGTTTTAGGTGACCTGACAAGTTGCTATTACACGTTGATAGAGCCCCTAGGATTCATGCTTGACCACCAGCAGTATGAGGGCGATCATATAAGTGGGAGCTGGGGTCTATAAGCATATCCTTAAATAGTCCCTAGTCGTGTGAGTTTCGAGACAGGGCATCGATACTCCATAGTAGACTAGTGTATACAGTCGAGACCCCGACGAGGGGCGGTGGCCGGTCTCACAAGCCACTGGTGTCAGTTGGATCACCTAAGATGTATACAGGTGCTCATTGGGTTATGAGTACACCGGACAGGACTCGCCGGGAACATGCTAGTTGGTCATATACCAGACGTCAGATGGCAGTTCCCTGGTGACATGTGTGCAGGTTAGTTCATCGACCTGGGGATCATCATTTGTCTTGTGTGAGTTACCACTGTACTTTGATTACTACCCTACCACGTCTCAAAGGAGTCGTGTAAACAGGTTTTAGTTGGGTACAGTCCCGAGCCACATGGAGGCAGTGAGCGTATCTTCAGGGGTTCGTCTCTCCCGGTATTGGGAGTGAGGTCGTGCTGTGTCTAGGAGAGCCATTACACGAAGCCCTCGGCCGAGGCAAGGAGATTTACTGGTAGGTATTCCAGTAGTATCTTAAGGTGTTCTGGGCTACACTCCGACACGACTTGTACCGCTTTTGGGGGTCTGACTTTTACCAACCCCCTAGGCCCGCCATGCGATGCTCATAGACGAACGGACCGGACTGTACGGATATTGTCACTGACAGGCTCAGTAGGGTTGTCAGGCTGAGTTCGCTCACAGACATCCTTTTTAGTTAGTACCTGGTAGCCCGTTACGTATTGGCTTATACCTCTGACGTGCTAGTGGTTAAATCCACAACCAAGGTGTTGATGAGTCTTTAGAGTCCCCCACATTCAGTTACTCAGCTTTCGGGCGAAAGGTTGTAGAAGCCGTATGGAGATATGGCAAGGTCCGATCAGATATGTGCGGTATTGCACGGATCAGGATCGGAAAGTTTGTACTATAGGCCGTATGGGTATATGGCAGGGTTCGATCAGATACGTGCGGTATTGCACGGATCAGGATCGAACAGATATTACTAGCCGGTTTTGGTATAAGCCGGATTCTAGTATAGTACAGTGGAGATTTTGTCTCATTGCATTTTGTATTTCGGTCGGAATACAAATGCGGGTGTGTATACACAGTATCGGGGTTTTCCTGTAATTTATTACGGGACCAGTTTTATGGAGTTGCCAGTTTGCTTTCCGTTTCGGCCGATTTCCATTGTTCCGTTCATTGGCCGAAGATTGGTGGAGGAGGGCTTATTTGCATTGTTGCAAATAAGCATTTGTGGAGGGGGTCTTTGCATATTATCATGTCATGATACTTGTCCCATCATTTGACTTCATATCTTCTTGATGGCTTGACTTTTAGTAACCATCATGGTTGTTGATTACTTGTTTTGGAGTGTGGGTTATGGTTGTGATCATTGGATTCTTTCATCATCTCTTTTCATCATTACTTCCACCCACCCCCTTGACCTTACTCTTTCTCTCTCCAATCACACATGGGTGGGGGGGGCGGCCATTCCTATGGAATGGTGAAGTGGATTCATTTTGATGAGAGAAGAAAATATGATACATTCATTCTTTTATATATCACATTTTTCCTTCACTTCTCTCTAAGTTCTTCTTCCTCCACCACAAAGGCAATTCCATGAATCCCAAAATGAGACTTCTTCTCTAGATATTCTACAGCATATCTTGGGCACGTCGAGTAGCCGGCTTCGTGCCCGAGTTGCCTCGGAATTGAGGTGGGAGCCCGTAAAAGAAGTAGGCGATGTGGTGCACTTCCGGCGACGAGGATGAGACGGAACATTCCGCAAGAGATTAGGACGACGACGAGAAGACCGGAGGACTCGGATCTGTCGGTATACTTCTCTTCCCTATCTTGTTTGTAGCTTAGATTTGTTAATGGTTACGATCCGGATGTTTAGTGCGCGGTGGTGCCGGTTTGCTAAGTCCGCAAAATTAATGTTTTTCACCGCTTCCGCATTCCGGCATCGGATTGACGGCCGGGGCGCCGCCGTGCACTTACAGTGGTATTAGAGCCTCGCCATTAACTTAGTCTAGCTTTGTGTAATGTGTTTTTCTGTTTCGATCGATCGAATGTTCCAAAACTGCATTTTAGTTCGCATCAGTTTCTGTTGAAAATTTTTGGTCTCGAAAAATTTTTCAGGTGATTGCAGAATGATGTACATAGTACCCTAAGACCACTGGAAAATTTTGGTTCCCTGAACCCTCCGTACGACCGCGGAACCGCGGCCTTAACCCCTTGTTGGCCGCGGTTCCGCCGCAGGTATTTGGGTTCAGCTCACCAGGTTTTTCAAGTGGGCTTGTGGGCTTTAAATTTGGGTTTTGGAATATTAATTTTGGGCCCAGGATTTCTTGATCTGCTACAGTATTGTTTGGGGGCCCACTTGTTAAAATTTGATGGATCGAATATTTTAAACACATTTTTCACAGTATTTACATTATATCTGCGACCGTGAATGTCACTCGATCGGTAAATCCGGTCTAACTGCTATAGCCCGGTTAGACGGATTTGCGAACGTGATTTTCACGTTGATGTTCTGTTTTTGCTGTGATGTTGCGGATCGGTCGTGGGGATAGCCTGGGTGCAATGCTAGTACAGTTGTGGTAATATGTACATTTGATAATGCGGGGCGAGCGTCCTACATGTGGACTGCCGTCACTGCCTGATTGTATTATTATTTTAGGGCACGGCCAGGTTGCGGTCGTTGTACCCGGTGTATGTATATTTTATTTTCTGTACTAGGATTACCCCGCGGAGGGGTGCACGGATAGCCGGGTTGTGGAGGGCAACAAGCCCGCATCTCATGGCATTGAGATGGAGGGGGCTTCACTCTAGGATTGGCGGGCTATTCGCCGCACTCGTAGGGGGTACAGGTTGACCCAGGAGGGGTGCCCAAGTTGCCGGATTCCGTGAAGTGCTGGGTGGTCCATTCACGGTACTGAAGGGGGCTGCCTCGCTTCAGGTTTTGGCGGGTGACTTGCCGCGCCAGTAGGGGTCTAGGATTTCATTGCACAGGCTATCCACACGACCAGGGGAACGTCGGGTTTCAGTAGTGGCTCTATGAAACCCGGGGATCCCAGATATCTGTATTGTTTCTGTGATGCTGTACATTTTCTGTGATGTTGCATTTCTTTCACTCCTTGAGCGAAATATAATATATTGGTATATATATTAGTAGATGTTGTATATGTTTTTCATCCGCGCAAGTCCAGTCCCCGCTCTGTCGTTAGTTAGCTAACCTAACGGGTAATGACGGGACCCAGTGGCGAATGCGGATGGCATATACGTACATTAGTATATTTTCGTTCTTTTTGGTGTGATCAATTGATGGGACTGCATTGATTCGGATCAATGCAAGTTTAAAAACAAACCTAATCTGATGTTGTTGGAACACTTTTCAAAAAGCTGTTATTGCAAGGACGTTCTCTTTTGTTTTGCATCGTGATATTCAGTTGGAATATCCTGCTCCTCAGTCGACGAGGCAAGGGCCGAGATCCCTTCACCGGGAGTGACCCCTTGGACAAAAAGTTTGCGTCAGGGCAATGAATTCACTATAGCCGATTACTTTTGCTTTACACCGTGGTATTCAGTTGGAATATCCTGCAACCCATTCTACGGGGAAAGAGCCGAGATCCCTTCACCGGGAGTGACCTCTTTAGCAACGGTTTTCGTCACTATATTTTAAAAAGCTATTAGTTCCTTCAACGATATCAAGTTCTTTACGTTAAAGGTTTTCGCCAGAAACCATTCGTAGCCCTCCGTCGTTTCATATGGGTAGTCAATAGTATTCAAACTGTGTTTGTTGGCAAAAGTCAAGGCACAGTGTTTGGTAGCTGTTGGTTATTCATATGCAGCATAGATAGATGCGTTGGTTTGGAACAGTCGTATAGCCTTGTTGGCCAAAGTCAAGGGCTTGTGCGGGTGGATTCGAATCAACCTGGAGAATGACGGGTAGAACTTGACATGTGACTTATGATTTGTTGGCCAAAGTCAAGGTCATAAGAGCATGGAGTAAAAATCACATCGGGAGTTTCAAAAGTACTGAAACTTTCCAGATATGCGCATACCATCTGGAATGTGATAACGTGAGCGGATTCCGTCACGTTGTCATGCGATGAGAGTTGGATCCCGATTCCCACTGATGAGTTAGTTTACTCCTCGGGTAACCCCGACTAATTCTTCTTTCAGGTTTGGAAGAGAATTTGAGGTATAGTGGGAGGATTCCAGATTAGATAAATTGGTAACCATTCTGATCTAGGTTAGAGTGCACGCTGAGTGTTTCTTTTCTCTCTCTTTTTGGCAGCGACCATTGACCCGACCCTAAGACATTGACTCAGAGACCAAGTTGACCGAACCTTCTTAAACACTGGCTTTTGGATTGTTAGAGTTGCAAACCTCATTGCCACTCCTACTTTTACCCTTTTCTCCAGGACACCCCGTATTACTACGAACGTCCACTTCCATTGGACAAAACCATCGTATGGTTAGATACGAACTCGAAGGAATTCATTCGAGGATGGTTTCAGGTTCTGGAGAAAACGGATAGGACTATTCAGTTGTCTTTTCCATTTACCTTCTCTCAGGTTGCGAGTACTCCTTGGTTTAGGAGTAGTACACCTATTACGCAAATTGGATAGTCTTCTTCCAAACCTTAGGCTGGTGCCGACCGATAGGGAATAGAGAAAACCAATTAGCATAACGATGGTGTGCAGAAGGTATTAAGTTAAGACAAAGCAAGGGATTAGTAAGAGGGCAAAGTAAATTGCAACAGATATTCACGACCAAACCAAGTTTTTCTTCGCCAATCCTAAAATCACCATTGTATTTCTCCAGGACACTCCGTATCACTACGAAGATCCACAGTTTATTGGATACTCCATCGTATGGTTATATACGAACTCGAAAGGAACTTGTTCCAGTTCGGGGATGGATTCTTGTTCAGGAGAAATAGACATAAGATTTATTCAGGTGTCTTTTATCTTCACCTTCTCTCGCATTGCGAGTGTTCCTAGGATTAGGACAGTACACCCATTATGCTTATTGGATAGTCTTCTTCTAAACCATAGGCTGGTGCCGAACGGTAGGGAAGGAAGAAACCATTTGGCCTAAACGGGTGTGAAGAAGGTAATGATTAAAGACACATGAAGGGATTTAGAGAGGTGGCAAAGAATTATACGGTTACAGTTGTGAATCTGGATAATGGAAGAGGCATTACTATGAATACCAGGATACCCTATCGAAACATTTCAATGTTTCAGTTTCACTGTGTACTGTTAAAAGAAAACTGATTTCCCGATTAGACACTTGCTCCAGGGTATGTAATTACCAGGTATGATTCTCACATCTGTATGGTTTTACAGATGATGAGTGGGAGTAAGTAATTGGGAATTGGATGATCATCCTCATTATATCGGGATTCGTTGTAATCGGTGATATTTGAGGAAATCACATGGGCTGTTTGCCGGTCGGCAAATATTTGGTTTTGAATATCCGCTTTTATGCACCAATTTCAAATTGATATATCTGTACGTCTATTTTCATAGAGTGAGATATACCTTTCTGAAATTATGTCTATGACATTTACCTATATCAGTGGATGGTTAGGTAAGGAGCATTAAATAGCGGTGTAATTCTTCTTAACCATAAGTACAGTTTTCAACCTACGACACACAGTGAATGAGTTTTCAGACTGAAGGGACTTATACAGAGTATTGTATGTTGTCCAGGGTCCATCAGGACAAAGGGGTTGGTCCTCGTACTATATTCGGTTTACTTATGACTTCTCTAGTTTTTAGACAGGTGTTTCGTGGAAACACAGGGTCTGAATTTTGAGAAGTTATAAGTATTTGAATAGAGTAGAGAACCAGGTGTAGCAAGTATCGGGATTCTTCAAAGAGATCGAAGATGTAGATACTTGTGTATGGTATTCAGTTGATAGTAATGATAAAGAGATCTTGCTTTTCTTTCAGGTTATTCATAATTGGAAGCATTCCTAAGTTGAGTAACGCTGATCGGCCTCCTTCCATTTAGTTGACATGCACTGGAGACAGCTGCATGATTTGAATCTGGTTCAATTAAATCAGTGCCTCTGGTTCTATATTGGATATAGAACAGTTCATATCTTAACGATGTTAAGGTACGGGGAGTTGTCCGGCTTATGATTAAAACCAGACACTGGACAACTCAAGGCACGTTTCTGTAATGGCTGTTTGTGGGTTGACCCAGGCTATGACGAGGGTTGACTTTCTACCATTTGGGTGAACAATAGAGATATTGTTCTAGACTCGCCACAGTTTTATTAAAAATGGATTTTTTCAGAAAACAGTAGTGGGAGTATGGTAGAACTGGAAGTGATTCCAGAACCACAAACGATTACAAAAGATTTGATAAGGAACCTAAAGATTCAATCTAGATTGACATTCCATTGACCACTCCGCAGATGAGGTGGGTAACTTCAGGCACCCGAGAGGTACTACGGTAGCCTCAAGGACGGTGACAGGGAAGTTCTTGTTTACCCAAAATTACCATTGCTGTTGTTCCAGGCTGCGAGACCCGGCGGGAGGATGAGTATAGCGTCGTTCTGAACTCGCTTCAGAAGTGTACGTGTATATGACTCTGCCAGAGGGTTGTCGTAGACAGTGGGAGCAGCGGAAGTATTGGTGGACAGGTAGCTTATGTCTATTTATAGACTAAAGCACCAGTAGCGGAGATAGATCATCTATTTCTGACGTGACAGTCATGGGTTTGACTTCATCAGAATAGGGGATGGATCTGTTAAGAAGGTAGTAGGGTGTGATATCCTGGTATTTGGATGACATTCACAGAGTAGGAAAGGAAACTCCTATACTACAATCGGTTATACTTTGGTCGTCACACAGTGTTTTCTCCATATGGGAAATGGACTTTGTATCAGACATACTGGTTACTAGATCTATGGTTTTAGATCTAGATTTGGATGGTTTCCCAATCTGGGTACTTGGACAGCATTCTAATGGTATTTAGAATGAACGACTCCATGCACGGTAGTGTACCTGCAGAAGATGGAGTCACCCTCTCTAAAGGTGTCTTACAGACTAAAGTAGAGAGGGATGTGCATGATTGACAGATCACTTGCTTAGGCAATTGAGTCAATCATGAGATGTCAAGTACCACACCAGATGTTGTTCTTGCACTAGATGCAATAAGTTGACATTGATCCAATCCTGGAGAAACAGTAGGAAGCAGTTTTAGAACATAAGAGGATGTTCTAGGGATATGATAACAACAGCGTCATTCGGGAGACAGTTATCATTCCAGGCTTCCAAGGTGACATGGACGACAAGGAGGTTGTCAGAGTTATAGTTTTTCCTTCCGACGAGGGGCAGTATTTTGGACAGGTGATCCAAGGCAATACTGAGGGAGGCATGGCGCAGGATACTGATTAAGTTCAGTTGACGATACAGTCTAAGAAGTTTGGATTTGGAGTTCATTTATGAGCTATGTCCCATCAGACATCCAGACATATTCTAAGACAGGTATTGCTCATTTCGGGAGATGGGTTTCTCCGCGAACTTGAGACATAGAGAGACATGGAAAGAGACAACAAAGCGGATCCACTCACTAAGGCTATTCCTCGAACGCAATAGTTTCGCAAACGAGCTTTGTGAGACTGACTAGTAGAGGAGTTGGGTGTTCGGTATCACACGGGCTGTGAGTATGCGACATCGCAATAATTAGCCTTGAGTGCAAGTGGGAGATTGTTGGAGATAATGCCCTCAGAGTCAATTATTGGATCACAGGCACGTGATTGCGGTGATTGAGGGAGGACCTATCCCGGTAGGACAGTCTTACTCGAGATGATAGTATGCTATCTGGTTTACCTTTATCATCGTGTACTGTTTTAGGTAACCTGACAAGTTGCTATTACACGTTGACAGAGCCCCTAGGATTCGTGCTTGACCACCAGCAGTATGAGGGCGATCATATAAGTGGGAGCTGGGGTCTATAAGCATATCCTTAAATAGTCCCTAGTCGTGTGAGTTTCGAGACAGGGCATCGATACTCCATAGTAGACTAGTGTATACAGTCGAGACCCCGACGAGGGGCGGTGGCCGGTCTCACAAGCCACTGGTGTCAGTTGGATCACCTAAGATGTATACAGGTGCTCATTGGGTTATGAGTACACCGGACAGGACTCGCCGGGAACATGCTAGTTGGTCATATACCAGACGTCAGATGGCAGTTCCTTGGTGACATGTGTGCAGGTTAGTTCATCGACCTGGGGATCGTCATTTGTCTTGTGTGAGTTCCCACTGTACTTTGATTACTACCCTACCACGGCTCAAAGGAGTCGTGCAAACAGGTTTTAGTTGGGTACAGTCCCGAGCCACATGGAGGCAGTGAGCGTATCTTCAGGGGTTCGTCTCTCCTGGTATTGGGGGTGAGGTCGTGCTGTGTCTAGGAGAGCCATTACACGAAGCCCTCGGCCGAGGCAAGGAGATTTACTGGTAGGTATTCCAGTAGTATCTCAGGGTGTTCTGGGATACACTTCGACACTACTTGTACCGCTTTTGGGGGTCTGACTTTTACCAACCCCCTAGGCCCGCCATGCGATGCTCATAGACGAACGGACCGGACTGTACGGATATTGTGACTGACAGGCTCAGTAGGGTTGTCAGGCTGAGTTCGCTCACAGACATCCTTTTTAGTCAGTACCTGGTAGCCCGTTACGTATTGGCTTATACCTCTGACGTGCTAGTGGTTAAATCCACAACCAAGGTTTTGATGAGTCTTTAGAGTCCCCCACATTCAGTTACTCAGCTTTCGGGCGAAAGGTTGTAGAGGCCGTATGGAGATATGGCAAGGTCCGATCAGATACGTGCGGTATTGCACGGATCAGGATCGGACAGTTTGTACTATAGGCCGTATGGGTATATGGCAGGGTTCGATCAGATACGTACGGTATTGCACGGATCAGGATCGAACAGATATTACTAGCCAGTTTTGGTATAAGCCGGATTCTAGTATAGTACAGTGGAGATTTTGTCTCATTGCATTTTGTATTTCGGTCGGAATACAAATGCGGGTGTGTATGCACAGTATCGGGGTTTTCCTGTAATTTATTACGGGACCAGTTTTATGGAGTTGCCAGTTTGCTTTCCTTTTCGGCCGATTTCCATTGTTCCGTTCATTGGCCGAAGATTGGTGGAGGATGGCTTATTTGCATTGTTGCAAATAAGCATTTGTGGAGGAGGTCTTTGCATATTATCATGTCATGATACTTGTCCCATCATTTGACTTCATATCTTCTTGATGGCTTGACTTTTAGTAACCATCATGGTTGTTGATTACTTGTTTTGGAGTGTGGGTTATGGTTGTGATCATTGGATTCTTTCATCATCTCTTTTCATCATTACTTCCACCCACCCCCTTGACCTTACTCTTTCTCTCTCCAATCACACATGGGTTGGGGGGGGGGCGGCCATTCCTATGGAATGGTGAAGTGGATTCATTTTGATGAGAGAAGAAAATATGATATATTCATTCTTTTATATATCACATTTTCCCTTCACTTCTCTCTAAGTTCTTCTTCCTCCACCACAAAGGCAATTCCATGAATCCCAAAATGAGACTTCTTCTCTAGATATTCTACAGCATATCTTGGGCACGTCGAGTAGCCGGCTTCGTGCCCGAGTTGCCTCGGCATTGAGGTGGGAGCCCGTAAAAGAAGTAGGCGATGTGGTGCACTTCCGGCGACGAGGAGGAGACGGAACATTCCGCAAGAGATTGGGACGACGACGAGAAGACCGGAGGACTCGGATCTGTCGGTATACTTCTCTTCCCTATCTTGTTTGTAGCTTAGACTTGTTAATGGTTACGATCCGGATGTTTAGTGCGCGGTGGTGCCGGTTTGCTAAGTCCGCAAAATTAAAGTTTTTCACCGCTTCCGCATTCCGGCATCGGATTGACGGCCGGGGCGCCGCCGTGCACTTACAGCTCCCACTGACTACGACAACCCTCTGGCAGAGTCATATACACGTACACTTCTGAAGCCAGTTCAGAACGACGCTATATTCATCCTCCTGCCGGGTCTCTCAGCCTGGAACAGCAGCAATGGCAAATGTGGGTAAACAAGAACCTCCCTGCCACCGTCCTTGAGGCTACCGGAGTACCACTCGGGTGCATGAGGTTACCCACCTTATGTGCGGAGTGGCCAATGGAATGTCAAGCTAGATTGAATCTTTAGGTTCCTATCAAATCTTCAGTAATCTTTTGTGGTTCTGGAATCACTTCTAGTTCTACCATACTCCCACTACTGTTTTCTGAAAAAAAATTCCATTTTTAATAAAACTGTGGCGAATCTAGAACAATATCACTATTGATCTTCCAGATGGTAGAAAGTCAACCATCGTCATAGCCTGGGTCAACCCACAAACAGCCATTACAGAAACGTGCCTTGAGTTATCTAGAGTCTGGTTTTAAGCATAGGCCGGACAACTCCCCGTACCTTAACATCGTTAAGATATGAACTGTTCTATATCCAATATAGAACCAGAGGCACTGATTTATTTGAACCAGATTCAAATCATGCAGCTGTCTCCAGTGCATGTCAACTAAATGGAAGGAGGCCGATCAGCGTTACTCAACTTAGGAATGCTTCCAATTATGAGTAACCTGAAAGAGAAGCAAGTTCTCTTAATCATTACTATCAACTGAATACTATACTCAAGTATCTACATCTTCGATCACTTTGAAGAATCCCGATACTTGCAATACTTGGTTCTCTACTTTATTCAAATACCTATAACTTCTCAAAATTCGGACCCTGTGTTTCCAAGAAACACCTGTCTAAAAACTAGAGAAGTCATAAGTAAACCGAATATAGTACGAGGACCAACCCCTCTGTCCTGATGGACCCTGGAGAACATACAATACTCTGTATAAGTCCATTGAGTCTGATAACTCATTCACTGTGTGTCGTAGGTTGAAAACTGTACCTTTGGTTATGAAGAATTACACCGCTGTTCAATGCTCCTTACCTAACCATCCACTGATATAGGTAAATGTCGTAGACATAATTTCAAAAGGGTATATTTCTCTCTATGAAAATAGACGTACAGATATATCGATTTGAAATTGGTGCATAACAACGGATATTCAAAACCAAATATTTGCCGACCGGCAAACAGCCCAGGTGATTTCCTCAAATATCACCGATTACAACGAATCCCGATATAATGAGGATGATCAGCTAATTCCCAATAACTTACTCCCACTCATCATCTGTAAAACTATACAGATGTGAGAATCATACTTGGTAAATACATACCCTGGAGCAAGTGTCTAACTGGGAAATCAGTTTTCCTTTAACAGTACACAGTGAAACTGAAACATTGAAATGTTTCGTAGGGGTATTCTGGTATTCCTAGTAATGCCCCTTCCATTATCCAGATTCACAACTGTAACCGTGTAATTCCTTGCCACCTCTCCAAATCCCTTTATATGTCTTTAGTCATTACCTTCTGCACACCTCTTTAGGCCAAATGGTTTTCTTCCTTCCCTACCGTTCGGCACCAGCCTATGGTTTGGAAGAAGACTATCCAATAAGCATAATGGGTGTACTGTCCTAATCCTAGGAACACTCGCAATGCGAGAGAAGGTGAAGATAAAAGACACCTAAATAAATCTTATTCCTATTTCTCCTGAACCAGAATCCATCCCCGAACTGGAACAAGTTCCTTTCAAGTTCGTATATTACCATACGATGGAGTATCCAATAAACTGTGGATCTTCGTAGTTATACGGAGTGTCCTAGAGAAATACAAAGGTGATTTAGGATTGGCGAAGGAATACTTGGTTTGGTCGTGAATAGCAGTCGCAATTTACTTTGCCCTCTTACTAATCCCTTGCTTTGTCTTAACTCAATACCTTCTGTACACCATCATTAGGCTAATTGGTTTTCTTCATTCCCCACCGGTCGGCACCAGCCGAAGGTTTGGAAGAAGACTATCCAATTTGCGTAATAGGTGTACTACTCCTAAACCAAGGAGTACTCGCAACCTGAGAGAAGGTAAAAGGAAAAGACAACTGAATAGTCCTTTCCGTTTTCTCCAGAACCGGAAACCATCCTCGAATAAATTCCTTCGAGTTCGTATCTAACCATACGATGGTTTTGTCCAATGGAAGTGGTCGTTCGTAGTAATACGGGGTTTCCTGGATAAAAGGTTAAAAGTAGGAGTGGCAATGAGGTTTGCAACTCTGACAATCCATAAGCCAGTGTTAAGAAGGTTCGGTCAACTTGGTCACTGAGTCATTGTCTTAGGGTCGGGTCAATGGTCGCTGCCAAAGAGAGAGAGAAAAGAAACACTCAGCGTGCACTCTAACCTAGATCAGAATGGTTACCAATTTATCTAATCTGGAAATCTCCCACTGTACCGTCAAATTCTCCTCCAAACCTGAAAAAAGAATTAGTCGGGATCACCCGAGGAGTATACCAACTCATCAGTGGGAATCGGGATCCAACTATCATCGCATGATAACATGACGGAATCCGCTCACGTCATCACACTCCAGAAGGTATGCGCATATCTAGCAAGTTTCAGTTGTTTTGAAACTCCCGATGTGGATTTCTACTCCATGCTCTTATGACCTTGGCGTGAGGTCAAAATATCATAAGTCACATGTCAAGTTCTACCCATCATTATCCAGGTTAATTTGAATCCACCCGTACATACCCTTGACGTAGGCCAAAATAGTAGTACGACTGTCCCAAACTAACGCATCTATCTATGCAACAGATAAATACCCGGCAGCTACCAATCACTATGCCTTGGCGTGAGGTCAAAATACATAGCTTGAATACTACCGAATATTTAACTGAAATGATGGAGGGCTACGAATGGTTTCTGGCGAAAACCTTTAATGTAATGAACTTGATATCGTTGAAGGAACTGATAGCTTTTAAAAATATAGTGACAAAAACCTTTGCTAAAGAGGTCAGTCCCGGTGAAGGGATCTCGGCTCTTTCCCCGTAGAATGAGGTGCAGGATATTCCAACTGAATATCACGGTGCAAAGCAAAAGTAATCGGCTATAGTGAAGTTAATGCCCTGACGCAAAATTCTGTCCAAGGGGTCACTCCCGGTGAAGGGATCTCGGCCCCTGCCTCGTCGACTGAGGAGCAGGATATTCTAACTGAATACCACGATGCAAAACAAAAGTGAACGTCCTTGCAATAATAGATTTTTGAAAAGTGTTCCAACAACATCAGATTAGGTTTGTTTTTAACTTGTATTGATCCGAATCAACGCAGTCCCATCAATTGATCACACCACAAAGAACGAAAATATACTGATGTACGTATATGCCATCCGCATTCGCTACTGGGTCCCGTCATTACCCGTTAGGTTAGATAACTAACGACAGAACGGGGACTGGACTAGCGCGGATGCAAAACATATACAACATCTACTAATATATATAACAATATATTATATTTCGCTCAAGGCATGATAAAATGCAACATCACAGAAATGTACAGCATTACAGAACAATACAGATATCTGGGATCCCCGGGTTTCACAGAGCCACTACTGAAACCCGACGTTCCCCTGGTCGTGTGGATAGCCTGTGCAATGAAAACCTAGACCCCTACGGGCGCGGCAAGTCACCCGCCAAAACCTGAAGCGAGGCAGCCCCTTTCAGTACCGTGAATGGACCACCCAGCACTTCACGGAATCCGGTAACTTGGGCACCCCTCCTGGGTCAACCTGTACCCCCTACGAGTGCGGCGAATAGCCCGCCAATCCTAGAGTGGAGCCCCCTCCATCTCAATGCCATGAGATGCGGGCTTGTTTCCCTCTAGAACCCGGCTATCCGTGCACCCCACCTTAGGGTAATCCTAGTACAGAAAGTAAAATATACATACAACGGGTACATCGACCGCAACCTGGTCGTGCCCCAAAATAATAATACAATCAGGCAGTGACGGCAGTCCACATGTCGGACGCTCGCCCCGCAATATCAAATGTACATAATACAACAAAACTGTACTAGCATTGCATCCAGGCTATCCCCCATGACCAATCCGCAACATCACAGCATAACACAGAACATCAACGTGAAAGTCACGTTCGCAAATCCGTCTAACCGGGCTATAGCAGTTAGACAGGATTTACCGATCAAGTGACATTCACGGTCCCAGATATAATGTAAATACTGTGAACTAATGTGTTTAAAATATCTGATCGATCAAATTTAACAAGTGGGCCCCAAGTACTACTGTAGCACATCAAGAAAATCTGGGCCCAAAATTAATATTCCAAAAACCCTAAAAACAACCCAAAAAAAGCAACTGTAGAAATTTGATGCAGCAATCGCACTATAGTGCGGCGGAACCGCGGCCTAATGGGGGTTTTGGCCGCGGTTCCGCGCTCCAATAGTCAATTCACTGTTTCGAATTTCTACAGAACTCTTAGAACTTCCAGTACATCACTTTTCTACAACCTGAAAATTTTTTCGAGCAAGAAAAAATTCAACAGAAAACTGATTCATGTGAAAATGCGGGTTTTTGGAATTTTGGTCGATCGGAAATGTAAAACACATTAAACAAAGCTAGACTATATTAATGGCGAGGCTTTGATACCACTGTAAGTGCACGGCGGCGCCCCGGCCTCCATCCCGAGGCCAAATGCGGAAGCGATGGTTAACTTAAATTTTCTTGAACCGGCACCACCGCGCACTAAAACCCGGATCAAACCATTAACTAGTCCTAGCTAACTACAAGATGGGGAAGAGAGATATACCGACAGATCCGAGTCCTCCGGTCTTCTTGTCGTTGTCCCGATCTCCTACGGAAACTCCGGTCGTCGTCTCCTTGCCGGAAGGGCACCACATCGTCTGCATCTTTTACGGGATCCCACCTCAATACCGAGGCAACTCGGGCACGAAGCTGGCGAGTCGACGTGCCCAAGATTTGCTGTAGAATGTGTAGTGCTCAAGTCTCATTTGGGGTTATAGGAATTGCCTTTGGTGGAGGAATGATACTTGGAGTATTGGAGATTGATCTTGTGGGATGTTTTTGCAAAGCCAAATGAACAAAACCCCACACCAAAATGAATTGGGCAGCCCCTCCCTCAAAGTGGCCGGCCTCCTTAGGTGGGAGAGGAGAGAATGAGAGAGAGAGTCAAAAATGAGGGGAGCCACACACATATCATCCAAGAGAGAGAGAGAGGAATGGTTATCATATGAAGTAATGATCACAAAGAAAATCCAACACTCATACAACCATCATCAACAACCATGATTGCCCACAAAGTCAAGTAATCATGAACTCTAGAAAGTCAAGGTCAAAGAAGAGTTATCGTGAATCAACAAAATGCAAAGAACCCCCTCCACTAATGCTTATTTGCACAAATGCAAATAAGCCCTCCTCCACCAATCTTCGGCCAATGAACGATACAAAGGAAATTGGCCGAACGGAAAGCAAACTGGCAACTCCAGAAAAACCGGTCCCGTAATAAATTACAGGAAAAACCCGATACTGTGCATACACACCCGCATCTGTATTCCGACCGAAATGCAAATGCAATGAGACAAAGTCTACACTGTACTATACTAGGATCCGGCTTAAACCAAAGCCGGCTAGTAAAATCCGTTCGATCCTGATTCGTGCAATACTGCACGTATCTGATAGAACTCTGCCATATATCTATACGGCCAGTAGTACAAACTATCTGATCCTGATCCGTGCAATACCGCACGTATCTGATCGGACCTTGCCATATCTCCATACGGCATCTACAGCGTTTCGCCCGAAAGCTGAGTAACTGAATGTGGGGGACTCTAAAGACTCGTCAATACCTTGGTTGTGGATTTAACCACTAGCACGTCAAAGGTATAAGTCAATACGTAACGGGCTACCAGGTATTGACCAAAAGGGACGTCGATGAGAGAACTCATCCTGACACCCAACTGAGCCTGTCAGTGACAATATCCGTACAGTCCGGTCCGTTCGTCTATGAGCATCGCATGGCGGGCCTAGGGGGTTGGTAAAAGTCAGACCCCCAAAAGCGGTACAAGTCGTGTCGGAGAGTAGCCCAGAACACCCTGAGATACTACTGGAATACCTACCAGTAAATCTCCTTGCCTCGGCCGAGGGCTTCGTGTAATGGCTTTCCTAGACATAGCGTGACCTCACCCCCAATACCGGGAGAGACGAACCCCTGAAGATGCGCTCACTGCCTCCATGTGGCTCGGGACTGTACCCAACTAAAACCTGTTTGCACGACTCCTTTGAGCCGTGGTAGGGTAGTAATCAAAGTACAGTGGGAACTCACACGAGACAAATGACAATCCCCAGGTCGATGAACTAACCTGTACACATGTCACCAGGGAACTGCCATCTGACGTCTGGTATATGACCAACTAGCATGTTCCCGGCGAGTCCTGTCCGGTGTACTCATAACCCAATGAGCACCTGTATACATCTTAGGTGAACGAACTGACACCAGTGGCTTGTGAGACCGGCCACCGCCCCTCGTCGGGGTCTCGAATGTACACACTAGTCTACTCTGGAGTATCGATGCCCTATCTCGAAACTCCCACGACAAGGGACCATTTAATGATGTGCTTATAGACAACCAGCTCCCATGTATATGATCGCCCTCATACTGCTGGTGGTCAAGCAAGAATCCTAGGGGCTCTATCAACGTGTAAGAGTGACCTGTCAGGTCACCTAAAGCAGTACACGATGATAAAGATAAACCAGATAGCATACTATCATCTTGAGTAAGACCGTCCTAGCGGGATAGGTCCTCCATCAATCATTGTAATCACGTGCCTGTGATCCAATAATTGACTCTGAGGGCACTATCTCCAACAGTCACTACACTATAGTACTGTTGCATTCAGGATATGATTCTTGCATGACAGACTGATGTGCTTACATTTCTTTTACATATCACATACATCATGCTTGTTGATTATACGCATTGAGATATGTTGTTTCCTAGATATTTCTGCTTTTGGGAACCGTGGGTGTTTCAAAAAGGAATATGTAACTGTTTTAAAACCCGGTTACCCTTGATATGATATTTCAGTGCGTCCACCATGTGTCTTCTCGGTGCTGAGAGCGACATGTGAAACCCGATTAGAGGAGGCGGATGAGATCGATTGCGGGTACATGGTGGACCCGGTATGGTTCCCCGGGGCAAGAATTGTTTTTCGTGGAGTAGACGATGAGCCTAGCACGGTGGCGAGTACCTACCGGTAATTGGTTGGACCTGGCGGTTATCCGGAGGATACCGACCAGAGTCGATAGATGGATATGGGCGTACTGCTGGGGCCGAGGGCCGATTTCGCAGACGGAGCCCGTGGGATGATCCGGACTGACGGAGCTCGTTATATGAGGATTTACGTACCGATGCTGGGCACGGTTTTCATGATGTTTTCGAGTGTCGATGCTGGGCACTCCGGTTCCATGATTTTGACGTGTCGCGAGGGACACAGGTGGTTTATATCCTCATATTTCCATGCATATGCTGATGATATTTACATGCATGATGGTTTTGTCATTTGGGTGACGAGTGGACGGGATCCACATACATGCAGATTGATTTCATTGATTATACCTCACATTTATGACATGTTATTACCTGAGGCACTGACACGGGTATTTGGCACTACCTCATGTATAGAGATTATATTGCCAGTATAGCATGCTTCAGACTTATTCATATTGAGGTTTATTTATATCTGATCGTATTGACCTAGGATAGGTCATACATTCGATCTCTGCTTGTAGATATTTTCTATTCACGAGTTGGCAACTCACCCCCGTTGTGCCACAGTCCTTGCAGGTTTTTGCCGTACAGATTATATAGCGGCATTTCTGGCACACTGCTTCCATACGGGTGACTTGCTTGGGTAGGTAGGTTCTTTTGTATTAGAACCGCCATTGTTCCTGTATTATTCATTGTATCTAGAAATTCCATCAACCAAAACTTGTATATTGTTTCAGACTTAGAAAACAGTGTTGTATTATTTCGACCATAGAGTCGCGCTTGTAGTATTACGGTTTTCTGGCTGTTTTGAGTTTCTTTTATGGTTTTGATCCTCGCCCTTTGGCGTTGTTTATTATTATTGCTTGCGTGGTTGTGACCGTCGATTGACGAAGAGCTAGCTCCCGCTTGGAGATGCCTTTTATCATTTCATATATATATTATTCTTGTTGTACCCCGTTCGGGGCCAGTTTTTACAAAGGAAACTCTGCCGAAATTTTCAGGAAAGGTTACACATTTTAAAAATGCATATTCGGCTTAGTTATTTAAGAACTTTGATTTTCGAAACATGATTTCTTTACTTCTTAAAACCAGTTTTCCTTATTTACTCTTTAAATGGTTTTAGATTTCTGGGCTTTTGGCTTACTTGGATCAGATGGGGTCCTATAGACTTCATATGGTTCAAGGGCCAGTAACGTGCTCTTTCGGGTCGTGACGCAACTCGTAGTTTTAAAACTTATTACTTATAATATAAAACATGATTTAATTCATCGAAACCCTAAAATTGATCAAATCATCCAATTCCGAAAAACCTTGAAAATGTCAATTTACCGTTTTACTTCAAAACTTGACGTTTAACTGGAACTAATGGTCATAATACTCATTAAATAGCATAACTAGCTTATATAAACCATTACTATATTTTTAACACCCTAATTGTATTAAATTGAAATTCTAGTTTGCAAACTTGCTCGATTTCGATACTTTTACGCAAAATTTCACAATTTCACTTCTAGACTTGATTTTGCAGATTTTAAATCTTTAAACCCCTCCTTGAAACCTTAAGGATGTTCTAAAACCCTAACTTTATTTTTAATCCCACATTTTAAATAAATTTTCAAAACCTAGTTTAATAAAATAGCAATATTGTGACAATTTTTAAGGTGGAAGCTAGAAATTTGTAACTAGATTATGTTTCACACTCAATTTACATATAATACACACACTAATACCACAATCTAATAATCAAAACCCTAATTATAATTTTATCTAACCTAATTATATGTTTTGTAAAAATCTAGTTTGCAAAAAGAACCTAATTCAAACAATTTAAATGCAACAACTACCAATTTTGCTACTAGATTAGGTTTAACATTTCCTAATATGTTAAACTACAAAGTTAGATCAATACCCAAGAATGAAAACCCTAATTAGATCATCAACACCTCTCTTGAAAATCATAAGCAAACAATTTAAACCAAATTTCACACAAACTACTAAATCTAGCAAACTTAAACTACAATTAAACACTAGATTAGGATTATACCTCACAAGTGATGATTCCTAGCTTGCACTAGCCTCCAAGACACCTCTTTTCTCCACTCTTTAAACAAATTAGGGTTTGAGAGAAAGTAGAATAGGATTTAGGTTAGAAATTGTAAGGAAAAGTGTGTAATTTTTGTGGATTTTGTTGATTTTTGCAAGGATTTTTGAAGAAGGAAAATGGGAAAAAAAATAGGGATGTTGGAAGGGGGGTCTCGGCCAGAGCTTAGGGGAGAGGAGAGTGAGGAAATGTGTAGAAATTTCCAGAAAAAAAATATCATCTAAGGTCAATTAATGCTTTCACATAAAAACTTTTCAAAAAAAACCCTTTTGCTTTCCATTTTTCAACCCCTTTTACCATAAACTATTAAACTTGAAATGTTTTGCTAAAATTTTTCTTACACTTAATTTTATTTTATAATGGTTCCTAATTATGTAATTTACCCAATTAAATTTGTATTTAAAACTAATTTCACCGAAAAAAGCCTTTTTCTTCGATATTTTCTAACACCGGTTAACAACTCCATTTCAATTCAAAAACCACATGTTAAAATTTTGTTTAATGTGTTATGATGGACTAAATTTGTTTCAATTTATTCCAGTTTGTAATTTTTCCTAATTAAATGTATTAGTGACGGCTTAAAATAATATTAAAATAATTAATTTCGGAAAAATTTTCAGAAATTTTGAAATTTCACCAGTAGCTCAATAAACACCAAATACTAGAAATTACATAGCCTGAATATGTATATTTAATGTTAAAATAAATATTTGTATTTTAACTTTTTACAGAAAAGACTGCTAATATTGCCGATTACCGAAAAACTGCCTAAACGATTTTCGAGGCGTTACAATAAAAGAGAGCAAAAATCCTACTTCATCATTCTCATATATCCTTTCCATTTAGATGAGAGTTTTCACTTCATTTAGTGAGTGTTAGTTTGTGTTAATGAAACTTCAAGGTAGATCATCTTTGTTATCGATGATCGGAAGCAAGACTGCATCTTTCTCTTCCTGAAGCCTCTCGAGAGTCCGGAACACGATGATCGCAGCGAAGGGACCTCAACACGGAGCTTAAGAAGTGAAGGACCGGATCTACAAAGGTTGTAATCCCTCTCACTTAGTGTTAAAGAGTTTAACATGCTTGTTTTCACCTAAACTCTAGTTTAAAGATCCGGCTTTGGGTTGTTCGGCACGGATAAATTTTAAATCGGGCATGGTTGATGCCTCGTAGACCCTTGTGCGTATGCCTAGCAACCCTACAGTGGTATCAGAGCCAAGCTAGAGCTTTAGGAGAAGTCTGAGCGAAGTTTAAAGTCCGATTGAACCCCGAAACCTTAGTTTAGACCCCTCTCTGGATTTTTTTTCTAAAAAGGTGATTTTTTCTGGATTAAAAATACTCAAAAAAATCAGCAGGGAAATCTAGGAATTACTGTGAAACCCGACCCCCTAAATCACCCAAAGCGCCGTGAAACCGCGGCTAAACCTGTGTATTGGCGGCGGTTCCCCGGCAAGAAATGAGGATTGAAGGATAGAGTTTGCACAGTAAACTCCGTAGGTAATTCCTGATTCTTCTGGGAATTTTTAATTATGCTCAAGTGTTGAGTTTTCTAGGGTGTATTGGAGACTCGTTGATTCGATCGGATAATTTAACTTCGTTTAGTTTTTCCGGATAATTTTAGAAACTGTTAAAAAGTTCGAACGGATATCAATAACTCACTTTTTCCCCAGTCGGAAATTTTTTCAAAAGTTGGATTTTTTCTCGAGTTTCAAACTTTCTAAGTCGTGCAAGTAACGCGGTGGACCCTCTAGAAGACAACAAACCTTAACTCAATTATGTGACCGTCTTGAACTGCCTCTGAACCTTAGGGTTTGGGGCAGTATGGCGTGCCACATGTGAGGCGTTGGCTTGACCCTTCTACGGCTGGACCATTGGTACTGTGGCATGTGATGGATGTTTTTAAACTGATTTCAAGTGTTGAGATATATTGGGGAAATCTTCGGTGTTTGATTATTCGATCGGAAAGTTTAACATTGTCTATTTATTTGGAAAGTGATACAATAATTGGAATCCACATGTAATTATGAGATAACTAATTTGAATGTTATAAATCTAGCGGTTCGGTCTCAAATGATCGGTTGCCACGGGATTTTGATGCGATCAAAAGTCCGTCGCAATCACGTAGCGTACGCGGATACTCGCCTGGTAAACTTAATAGACAGCCATTCCCCATAGCCCCGACCAAGTGACTGTAGGAGAACCCCGTCGCCAAACGCATCCGTTCGGGTGCTCACGGCAGCGGTGTTCCGCCTTAGTGCACTTCGTCGACGGCATCCGGGGGTGCGGCCGTCTACTAATGTTTCCGACGAGCATTCGATCAAGATGTCGAGAATCTTGTTGAATTGCCCGACTTGATATTGAAAAGAGTTTTCGATAATGAGACTAAAATGCGGGGTTTATAATTGTTAGGCATGCGATGTCTAAGGAATTCATTTGGTTAGGCATGCGATGTCTAAGGAGGTTGCGTATTCCAACTGTTGTAGTTTTACACTTTCTTTTCTGTGACCGTAAGCGTAGTATGTGGTGTATCGCCGGCTTCGTTGCTAAACATCAACGACAATCGGGATACGCATACTTGCTTACGTTGATGATATGAGATATTATGTGCTGCTGTGATATGTTATATTGGATCGTCGCGTTCTGAATAGACGGGGGTTTTATGTGAGATGAGAGTTTTTCTTTTTCATTCATGTAAAATTCATTTGTATGTAATATTCTTTTATTGGGGCAGTTCCGGGCTGAGGATGATGTCACCATTGTATATTATTTACTTTTCCGCATTAGGTGGACCAAAGGCGGGGAGCACAAGTAACCGGGTTCAAGGGTCCAGTGGGAGACCATCTCGAGGAGTCGAGACCGGGTCTGCTTACCCTAGAATTGGTAGTGTTGCTTGCCGCTCTCGTAGGGGTCTTGGGATGTGTGTTTGGCTATTCATCGTAACCGTGGAATCCGTGTTTTATACAGGCTCGTATTGAAAACACGGACATCCTAGTATTTTCAATATTTCATATATGTTCTTCTGCTGCAATGTTCTGTGATGAGATCATATTACTGCCTGAGACGAATGTTTATATTATATATATGAGATATATGTTATATTGCAGATTTCGTTTCAAATGTGATGCTTGCGAAGCATAATAAAATGGTACATCATTAATGAGATTAATGAAACTAAAAAAAACCTAAGATGTTGTAGAAACTTGTTTAAAAACTGGCAGCTCTAGTTCTTTCTTTGCATAGCGGTGTTCCTTGTAGAACATCCAGCACCTTATTCGATAAGGAAAGAGCCGAGATCCCTTCACCGGGAGTGACCTCTTTATTGAAACTAGCAGATGCTACAAACTCGGTTTTCTCTTGATTGCTTCTATAGTTACTGCTTTGCATAGTGGTATATATGATATACCCTGCACCTTATTCGATGAGAAAAGAGCCGATGATCCCTTCACCGGGAGTGGCCTTTTTAGCAAAATTAGAAAAGGCCTAAAAAAACATTCCATTTAAAATCACTCGATTCTACAACGATATCAAGTTTATTACGCAAAGGGTTTTCTTAAAAACCTATCGTAGCCCTCTGTCATTTCAGATAAGTTCTACTTAGTATTCGTACTACGTTTGTTGACCTCCGTCAAGGCGTAGTGTACGGTAGCTAACTAGTATTTATCTGCTTAACCATATGATGCGATTGTTTTAGGGTAATCGTGCGGCCTTGTTGACCTCCGTCAAGGGTCGTGCGGGTGGGTTTAATTCAATAAAGAAATGACGGATAGAACATGACTAGCAGCCTATGGTATGTTGACCTCCGTCAAGGTCATAGGACGTTAGGGGCAAAATATTATTGGGAATTTGAGATTGCATACCATCTATGAGATATTGGATCCCGATACCCGCTGCGAGTAAGAGTTACTCCTGGGAGAGTTTTACACATTACAATTAGCCGATCAAGTAGGAGTCTAGAAAGGTGTTAACGGGGTTACGCCCCTGCGAAAATGAGGTTTGCTTTAATTAGGTCCGTGCGAAAGCACAGGGAACCTCCGTCAAAGTACCGACACTGGCCTGGCTGAAAGATTGGCGAACTTGTAGAGTGTAATTAATCCCGGCTAGTCTTTCCTTTTAGGGTTTGAAGGAAGATTTGACTAAAACAGTGGGAGACATCCTGATTAGATATATTAGATAACCAATCAAATCTTGCAAGAGCATACGCTGAGTGTTTTCTTCTCTCTCTCTAGGTAGAGACCATATCACGCCTTAATCAAGATAATAAAACGGATGTATTGACCGAACCCGCTTGTTATTCTGAGCTGGGGAACGTTGGTCCCGCTCAAATTTATAATTGTTATAAGACAGAGCAGGAAATAGGGGATTACCAGAATTCCCGTGCCGCCCAAACGAAGAAAGTGCATGTTGATGCATCTTCTTCGGGTGTGTTCATTACAGAGAACTGTTTCTCAGTATCCTTTACGTCCTGGATATGAGATACCGGATCAAGAACCCGCATATGTAATCTGTTACATGGGCTACAGATAGGTAGAGAACTGAGAACGGGTGATAAATTTCATGAGATAGAAACGGTGCAAGTGTTGCAGCCAAGTCTGTTGGTCACTATCACCCTGTATTACCAGAATACATTGATTCTGAACGAATGTTATTAGATACCGAACCTGGTATACAATATCATATCAGTGTCTTTATTAGTAAAGAAAGGATATAATTTTTTATTGTTGGATAATGTTTTGAACATTTACTATATCAAGTGTTGATCGGTTCAGGCACGTTATCTAAAAGCATAGACGTTTAAATCAAACTACAGTTCTTAGTATACAGAACTGAACGAATCCTTCTTGAGGTATTGTATAGTAGGTCATATCAATGCGACCCGACTAGCCAAGTTACATTTAGATGCATATTTAAATTAGTTTAAATTTACATCTTATGAAACTTGTCGGTCATGTCACAGAGATAAGATGACCACAGCTCCGTTTATTGGAAACAGAGAAAGAGTTAATGAACTCTTGGGATTGATACATGCTGATGTATGAAGGTCCCCTGTCTACACAAGCCAAGATCGGTTCTTTGTACTTCATTACATTCACTGATGATCTTTCAAGATTCAGACATATGTTCCTGTTGAAACACAAGTCCGAAACTTTTGAGATAATTAATGAATATAAGTTAGAAGTAGAGAACCAAAAACGGGTATAAGTATTATGTCCTTTGATGAGATCAGGAAGGAGAATACTTTAGCACGGAATTTCTGGACTGTTCTAAAGGAGAATGAGATTCTCTCTCAGCATTACTCCTCCGTATAGACCATAGCACGATGGTATATCGGGGCGGAGCAATAGCACCCTATATGATATGGTGTTCTCTATGATGAGTACTACTGAGTTTCCTATTGGGAGTTATGTACTTGAGAAGTTGCATACCTATTGAATCGGGTTCAAATCAAATAAGTTACCTACCACTTCATATGTGATATGGAATGGGAAGAGCCCATATCTTAAGTTTGTTAAGATTTGGGGTTGTCCAGCCTATGTCTAAAAGCATAATCCGGACAAGCTCGAGGCAAAGTCAGTTCTGTGGAAGTTTGTTCGATATCCCAAGCATTCGCAAGGGAATATCTTCTACCAAACAGAGGAACAAAAGATGTTTTGTTTCTCAACATGCCACCTTTGTGAAAGGGAACTTCTTGTGAAGAAATTATTGGTCATGACGTAGAACTGGAAGGAGTTCCAGCTATACAAACTACAGCAGATGATTTGGTAGAACCAAAGGATTCATTAGTAACCAACGAACCTCAGCCTCTCCGCCGATCTAGTAGGGTTCCTCACTCACCTGAGAGATACTTCGGTTTTCTCTATGACAGTGGGAACGAGAATTGCATCATGAGATGATGACCCAACTATTTTCGAGCTGGCCGTCAGGAGTGAGTCTCTGTAAGATTGGTTGGATGCTTATCGATCTGAGATGGAATCCTTATACACCAACAAAGTATGGACTTTGGTTGCTCTATCTGAAGGGTTAAATCCCCATCAGGATCAAGTATATCTTGAGAAGATTACTTGGTGTACATGGAAAAGTTGAGACTTTCAAAGCTATGCTTAAGTCCATCCAGATCCTACTTTCCATGGCTACATACCATGACTACGATATCTTGCGGTTGCGTGTCATGACTGCTTTTCTAAATGATGTTTTAGAAGAGAGCGTCTATAAGTACACAGCCAGAGGACTTCGTAGACAGTGGGAGCAGCGGAAACGTGTGCAAGATGCTTTATAGGATAAAGCAGACATCGCGGAGTTGGAACGTCTGTTTTGATGTGGTAGTCAAAGAATTTGACTTCATCAAAATGGTAGATGAACCTTGTATATACAAAAAGGTAGTAGGGAGTATGGTGGTGATCCTCGTAGAGTACATAGATGACATACTCTTGATAGGGAAGGAGTTTCCTATGCTACGATCGGTCAATCTCCGCTTATCACAAGGATTTTCCATATAGGATCAAAGTGATACCTCATAAATCCTGGGTTTTGGATCTATGAGATAGATCTAATTGGATGTTAGGATACTCAATAGTTATAGTGAAATGGTATCAATCGATCCTGGGGAGAATCACTGGAAAGGTTCCAGGGTGATAAGGACGATTGAATGTCAGTCGCGGGCATTGTCTTTACCCTCAGTGGAGGGACGGTATGTTGGAAGAGTTCCAAGCTAGATACCGTGACTTACTAGACGATTAAAGGCAAGATACATCATTACCAAGGATGCTACCAAATAGGCAGTCTGGATATATATAAGTTCATGAGATGAACTTCGTTCCTACCATTGTGTGACAATGGAGTTGTGGCTTTAGCCAAGGAACTACCGTCCCATAAAAAATCCAGATATAATTCTTAGGCAGTATCATCTGATCACGGAGATGGTTGATCTCCAGGGAGATCGAGGTTAGGAGAGTAGACACAAAGGACAACAGCGCGGATCCACTCACAAAGGCCTTTTTCCCAGTAGAGACTTTTATAGGATGGTTGAGTATGAGATCCTTCAACCACAGCTAATTGTTGGGTATGTGATACCACAACAGATGGCCCTAGTGCAAGTGGGAGATTGTTAGTTATATGTATGCCGTAGAGGCCATTACTGTACATATGATGTATATTGTAATGGATGCTTGGACATATATAGGGAGGACTTTCTTGCTCGACATGATAGTATGCTATCTGGTTGTACTTTATCTTAATATGTACTCTGATTGTCTCTATGTTACATGTTGATAAAGCCCCTAGGATATGTACTCGACTACTGGAACTATGATGAGATCATACTAGTGGGGCCACGGTAGTCCACGAGTACATCCTATAACAGTTCCTAGTCGAGGGTGTATCGATACACCAGAGTAGACTAGCGTATACGCATCATGACCCATATGGTGGGCGATGGATGATCCCATATCCATCGGTGTTTGACATCAAGGATGGTGTACGGGTGCTCAGTAGAGACTCTGTACACTGGACAGACTCGCCGAGAACTCCCAGATGGTATTATACCTCACGTCAGATGGCAGTTCTCCGGTGACACTGGTACAGAGTAGACTATTGACCCAAGATCGTCATAGAGTCTTATGTGATTCCCACTGTGCTTTGATTTCCATCATACCACGTCCAAGAGGTCGTGCAAAAAGGTGGCTTTTGGGTACAGGCCCGAATCACATGGAGTCAATGAGCGATAGGAGGGGATTCGTCTCTCCCGGTATAGGGAGTTGATGTTGTGCTGTGTTCGATTGGCTATAACCGGAAATCCCTGGACAGGGTTGCTGAGATTTACTAGTAAGTGTTATCAGTAGTTTCTCGAACTTTTATAGACCTCATATCGACACGACTTATCAAGCTACTGGGGTCAGACGTATACCACCCCTAGGCGAGATACGCGACATATCAGACGACGAGACCGGACTGTACGGGCATGTTACTGATTGGATTCACAGGAGAATGTACAGGCTTTCTTGTTGATCTTCTGAGCGCTTAATACCTGGGTGGCTGTTAAGTTTAGCTGACCGCTTGCTGTTGGGTAACTAGGCACACTCAAGAGGTTCCACAAGGCATCAACCATGCCAAATTCAAATTTTTAGGTGGCGAGAAACCCTAATATAGATCGTTAACTAGAGGATAGGCGAAAATAAAAGCTAGCAAACAACTTTGCTACTAAGTGAAAGGGATTACAACCTTTGTAGATCTAGTCCTCCACTTCTTTAGCACCATGATGACGTCCCTCCGCTGCGATCATCAGGATCCCGAACTCTAGCGATGGTTTCGTCGGAGAAATGAGCGGGCTAGGTCGTTGACGTCGAGGCCGAAGATGATCTACGTCGGGAAGACTCAAACTCAAGCTATTCCTTCACTTGGTCCAAAACTTTGTGAAGAGAACACCCTATACTACATGGCAAGTTGTAGAGGATGAAGAAATAGGAAGTGGGTTCACATTAGAAGTGGATTTCTAACTCTTTTTCTCATGGCACCATGGGAGCTAGCAAGCTTTTATGAGCTTGATGAAGATGAAGAAGAAGAAAAGAATCATATGAATAATTATCCAAATGAAAGTAATACAATAAATAATGGCACCATGGTTTAGTTAAGCCCTCATGCTTAACTCATGTAAAGAATTAACCAAAGCATTAGGTTAAGGGTTGGGTTAACTAATATCTTATACAAATGACAAAAGAGTTGTCTCTGTCAATGTTTATCAAGCTTCATGAAGCTTGATAACTTTGACCAAAGTCACACTCTTTTGTTATATGCTAGGAAAATAGTAAACCCTAATTTAACCTTGATTTGGTTCAAGTCTCATACACACAACTTGTTTGTATCATCAAGCATGATACAAACATGTACACTTACATAGATCACATATAAACAATGTGCACATTCAAGTGAGAAAGTTAATCTTAAGTGAACAAATACTAGTTAATGTAAAGTAATATATCAAATATATAATTATACATTAAATCATTAAATCAACACTTGATTTAATGATCCGGTCATATTGCATATAACCGACTAATATCAATAGTAACAACTTATCGAATCAACACTTGATCCGATAACCCGGCTATATCGCATACAACCAATCAATGTCACAAATCGCGAGAATAGAATTCAGTATCACATACTGGTATTATTCTCGGTCCTGCACATATCTCATATGCGCTCCTATTTCGTTTCGCTTGAGCCAGGAAACCCCTGTGTAGGACTCTAAAGACTCGTCAATACGCCGGCTGTAGGTGATGATCATATCAAACACCCACAAGCCGCAAACGGTCTGCTAAACGTAACGGCCACCCGGGTATTGAGCGATCAGAAGATCAATGAGCAAGCCCGCTCACTCTCCTGTGAATCCAACCAGTAACACTACCGTACAGTCCGGTCTGTTCGTCTGATATGTCACATATCTTGTCTAGGGGTGGTAAACTTCAGACCCCAATAACTCGATAAGTCATGTCGATATGAGGCTCATAATGGGTCGAGAAACTACTGGTAACACTTACCAGTAAATCCATAAAGAATCCTTGGCCAAGGACTTCCTGTTATAGCCAATCGAGCACAGCGCAACATCAACTCCCTATACCGGGAGAGACGAAACCCCTCCTATCGCTCATTGCCTCCATGTGATTCGGGACTGTTCCCAAAAACCACCGTTTTGCACGCTCTCTTGGACGTGGTAAAGTGGAATTCAAAGCACAGTGGGAATCACACAAGACTCTATGACGATCTCGGGTCTACAGACTAACCTGTACCAGTGTCACCAGAGAACTGCCATCTGACGTAAGGTATAATACCATCTGGGAGTTCTCGGCGAGTCCGTCCAGTGTACCCAGTCTCCACTGAGCACCCGTATATAATCTCTGATGTCAAACACCAATGGATATGGGATCATCCATCGCCCATCTGTATGGGTCGAGAAGGTATACGCTAGTCTACTCTGGTATATCGATACCCCGTCTCGATACACCTACGACTAGGGACTTTGAAGAATGTACTTATGGACTACCATGTCCCCACTAGTATATGATCCGCATCATAGTCTAGGTAGTCAAGTACACATCCTAAGGGCATTACCAACATGTAACAGAGAGACAATCAGTGTACACGTAAAAGTAAAGAGTAACCAGATAGCATATTATCATATCGAGCAAGAAAGTCATCCCTATATATGTCCAAGCATCCACTACAATATACATCCTACGTATAGTAATGGCTCCTAGGGCATACATATAACTAACAATCTCCCACTTGCACTAGGGCCATCTGATAGCAGTGGTTGTAGTATCTCATACTCAACCATCCCATAAAATTCTCTCTCTGGGAAAAGGTCTTTGTGAGTGAATCCGCCGTGTTGTCCTCTGAGTCTACTCTCCTAACCTCGATCCCCTGGAGATCAACCATCTCCATGATCAGGTGATACTGCCTTAGAATATGTTTGGATCACTGATGGGACGGGCGTTCCTTGGCATAAGCCACAACTCCATTGTCACATAATGGGAGGAACGAAGTTCATCTCATGAACTAATATACACCCAGACTGCCTCTTTGGTAGTGATGTATCCGGCCTTTATCGTCTAGTATGCCACAGTATCTAGCTTGGAACTCTTCCAACATACCGTCCCTTTACTGAGGGTAAAGACAATGCCTGTGACTGACATTCAGTCATCCTTATCACTCTGGAACCTTTCATGTGATTCTCCCCAGGATCAATTGATACCTTCTAACTACAGCTAGTGAGGATCCTAAGGTCCACTTTGATCTATCTCATAGATCCAAACTAAGGATTTAAGAGGTATCACTTTGATCCTATATGGAGAATCCTTGTGATAAGCGGAGATTGACCGAGCGTAGCATAGGAAACTACTTCCCTATCAAGAGTATGTCATCCACGTACTCTACGAGGATCACCACCATACTCTCTACTACCTCTTTGTATATACAAGGTTCATCTACCATTTTGATGATGTCAAACTCTTTGACTAACACATCAAAACAGACGTTCCAACTCCGCGATGCCTGCTTTAATACATAAAACATCCTGCACACGTTTCCGCTGCTCCCACTGTCTACGAAGCCTTCTGACTGTGTACTTATAAACTCTCTCTTCTAAATCTTTATTTAGAAAAGCAGTCATGACAATCAACCACCAGATATCGTAGTCATGGTATGTAGCCGTGGCAAATAGGATCTGGATGGACTTAAGCATAGGTACTTAGAAAAGGTTTCATTATAATCCATACCTGGTCAATAATGCAAACCTTTAACAAGTCTAGCTTTGAAAGTCTCAACTTTTCCATGTACAACAAGTAATCTTCTCAAGATATACTTGTTCCTGATGGGGATTTAACTCTTCAGATAAAGCAACCAAAGTCCATACCTTGTTGGTGTAAAAGGATTCCATTTCAGATCGATAAACATCCAGCCATTCTTACAGAGTCCTACTCCTGATGGCCAGCTCGAAACTAGTTAGGTCATCATCCCATGATGCAATTCTCGCTCCCACTGTCATAGAGAAACCGGAGTATCTCTCAGGTGGGTGAGGAAACCTACTAGATCGGCGGAGAGGCTGAGGTTCGTTGGTTGCTATTGAATCCTTTGGTTCTACCAAATCATCAGCTGCAGTTTGTATAGCTGGAACTCTTTCCAGTTCTACCTCATATCCTCTAATTTCTTCATAAGAAATTCCCTTTCACAAAGATGGCATGCTGAGTAACAAAACATCTTTTGTTCCTCGGTTAGGTAGAAGATATTCCCTTGCGTATACTTGGGATATCCAACAAACTTCTACAGTACTGACTTTGCCTCGATCTTGTCTGGATTTTGCCTTTTAGACATAGGCCGGACAACCCCGAATCTTAACTGACTTAAGAGATGGGCTCTTCCCTTTCCATATCTCATATGAAATGGTAGGCATCTGATTTGATCGGAACCCTATTCAATATTTATGCAGCTTCTCAAGCGCATAACTCCCAAAAGGAAATTGGAAACTCGGTAGTACTCATCATAGAGCACACCATATCATATAGGGTGCGATTGCTCCGCCCCGATATACCATCGTGCTATGGTGTATACGGAGGAGTAATGCTGAGAGAGAATCTCATTCTCCTTCAGAATAGTCCATGATTTCCATGCTCAAGTATTCTCCTCCCTGATCACATCAAAGGACATAATACTTATACCCGGTTTTTGGTTCTCTACTTCTAACTTATATTCTGTGAATATCTCAAAAGGTTCGGACTTGTGTTTCAACAGGAACATATGTCTGAATCTTGAGAGATTATCAGAGAATGTAATTAAGTACAAAGAACCGGTCCTGGCATGTATAGACAAGGGACCTTACATACATCACTATGTATCAATCTCAAGAGTTTACTAACTCTTTCTCTGTTTCCAATAAACAGAGCTATGGTCATCTTTTCTCTGTGACATGACTGGCAAGTTTCGTAAGATGTAAATTCAAACTGTTTTAAATATGCATCTAAATGTAACTTCATCCAGTCGGGTCGCATTGATATGACCTAGTCTACAATGCTTCAAGAAGGATTCGTTCATTTCTGAACTCTTCCTCTTGTGTGTGTTCTGTATATTAGGAACTGTAGTTTGATTTAGAACGTCAATGCTTTTAGATAACGTGCCTGAACCGATCAACTATTGATATAGGAAATGTTCAAAACATTATCCAACAATACAAAATTATATCCTTTTCTTTACTAATAAAGAGACTGATATGATTTCGTATATCAGGTTCGGTATCTAATGACATTTGTTCAGAATCAATGTATTCAGGTAATACAGGGTGACAGTGACCAACAGACCTTGCTGCAACACTTGCACCGTTTTCTGTCTCATGAAACTTATCACCCGTTCTCAGTTCTCTACCTTTCTGTAGCCCATGTAACATATTAAATATGCGGGATCCTGATCCGGTATCTCATACCCAGGATGTAAAGGACACTGAGAAACAGTTCTCTGTAATGAACACACCCGAAGATGATGCATCGTTATGCGCTTTCTTCGTTTGGGCGGCACGGGAATTCTGGTAATCCCTAATTTCCAGCTCTATCTTATAACAATTACAAGTTGGAGCGGGAACAACGTTCCCCAGCTCAGTATAGCAAGCGGGTTCGGTCAATGTATCCGTATTATTATCTTGATTAAGGCGTGACATGGTCGCTACATGGAGAGAGAGAGAAGAAAACACTCTGCGTGCGCTCTTGCAAGATCAGATTGGTTGTTATTTTATCTAATCAGGATGGATCCCATTGTTTTTATCAAATCTTCCTTCAAACCTTAAAAGGAAAGACTAGCCGGAATTAATTACACGCTACAAGTTCGCCAATCTTTCAGCCAGGCCAGTGTCGGTACTTTGAGGGAGGTTCCCCGTGCTTTCGCACGGACCTAATTAAAGTAAACCTCGTTTTCCCATAGGCGTAACCCCGTTGACATCTTTCTAGACACCTACTTGATCGGCTAATTGTAATGTGTAAAACTCTCCCAGGAGTAACAATTACTCGCAGCGGGTATCGGGATCCAACTATCTCATAAAAGGTATGCAATCTCATTGCAAATTTCAACACTTGAAATTCCCGAAAATTTTGCCCCTAGCACCCTATGACCTTGACGGAGGTCAACAAACCATAGGCTACTAGTCAAGTTCAACCCGTCATTTCTTGATTGAATCAAACCCACCCGCACGACCCTTGACGGTGGTCAACAAGGCCGTATGACTACCCTAATCCAATCTACATCATATGCATAAGCAGATAAATACTAGTTAGCTACCGCACACTACGCTTTGACGGAGGTCAACAAACGTAGCACGAATACTAAGTAGGACTTATCTGAAATGACGGAGGGCTACGACAGGTTTTTCAGAAAACCTATTGCGTAATGAACTTGATATCGTTGTAGAATCAAAGGATTTTAAAATGGAGTGTTTTTTAGGCTTTTCTAGTTTTGCTAAAGGGGTCACTCCCGGTGAAGGGATCGTCGGCCCTTTTCTCATCGAATAAGGTGCGGGATATATCATATATACCACTGTGCAAAGCAAGAACTATAGGAGAAATCAAAAGACAAACCGAGGGTTGTAGCATCTGCCGGTTACTGCTAAAGGGGTCTCTCCCGGTGAAGGGATCTCGGCCCTTTCCTTATCGAATAAGGTGCAGGATGTTCTACAAGGAACACCGCGATGCAAAGCAAGAACTATAGCAACCTGTTTTTGAAAATTCGATTCCACAACATCTTTTAGGTTTCTTTTCTTTCATTAATCATATTAATGAAGTCCCATCATTTAAATCACCTAAACATCACAGATAAATACGACGTATACTTATGCCATCCGCATTCGCCTCGATGCCCCCTCGTGCACCGTTAGGTTAGGTAACTAACGACAGAGCGGGGCAGGGCTAGCGCGAGTGCAAAACATAAGTAACGTCTATATAATATATCATATATACTATATACAGTATCCATCACAACATATCAAATGATCACATCATAGATATCGCAGCAGAAGAAACATATATGAAATTTTGGATATACTAGGACATCCGTGTTTTCAATACGAGCCTGTATAAAACACGGATTCCACGGTCGCGATGAATAGCCAAACCCACCCCCCTAGACCCCTACGAGAGCGGCAAGCAACCCTACCAATTCTAGAGTTAGGACACCCGAACTCGACTCCTCGAGTTGGTCTCCCACTGGACTCTAGAACCCGGTTACTTGTGCTCTCCTCCTTAGGTCTATCCTAGTGCGGAAAAGTAAATAATATACAAATGGTGACAGCAACCTCAACCCGGAAGTGCCCCAATAAAAGAATATTACATACAATAAATTTTACATGAATGAAAATGAAAAACACTCATCTCACATAAAAAAACTCGGTTATTCAAACACGACGATCCAATATAACATATCCAGCAACACATAACATCACATGTCATCAACGTAAGTAAATGTGCGCATCCCAATTGTCGTAGACATATAGCAACGAAACCGGCGATATCACATATTACACTTACGGTCACAGAAAAGAAAGTGTAAAAGTACAACAGTTGGAATCCGCAACCCCTTTAGACATCGCATGCCTAAACAAATGAATTCCTTAGACCTCGCATGCCTAACAATTATAAACCCCGCATTTTAGTCTCATTATCGAAAACTCTTTTCAATATGAAGTCGGGCAATTCAGCAAGATTCCCGACATCCTGATCGAATGCTCGTCGCAAAATTTAGTAGACGGCCGCACCCCCGGTTGCCGTCGACAAAGTGCACAAAGGCGGAACACCGCTGCCGCGAGCACCCGAACGGATGCTTTCAGCGACGGGGTTCTCCTACAGTCACTTGGTCGGGGCTATGGGGCGTGGCTGTCTATTAAGTTTACCCGGTGAGTATCCCCGTACGCAGCGTGATTGCGACGGACTTTTGATCACATCAAAATTCCGTGGCAACCGATCAAGTTAGACTAAAGTGCTAGATTTATAACATTCATTCAGTTATCTCATAACTACTTGTGGATTCCAAATATCGTATCACATTCCAGATAAATAGAAAATGTTAAACTTTCCGATCGAATAATCAAACACCCATGTTTTCCCGAAAAGCACAACACATGAAATAAGATTAAAAACATCCACTTCATGCCACAGTACCAATGGTCCAGCCGTAGAAGGGTCAAGCCAACGCCTCACATGTAGCACGCCGTACTGCCCCAAACCCTAAGGTTCAAAAGGCAGTTCAAGACGGTCACATAATCGAGTTAAGGTTTGTTGTCTTCTAGAGGGTCCATCGCGTTACTTGCACTACTTCGAACGTTCTTAAACTACGGAAAAATCCAACACTTGGAAATTTCCCGGCAGGGGAGAAATGGGTATTTATATCCGGTCGAACATTTTAACAGTTTCTAAAATATCCGGAAAAACATAAACAAAGTTAAATTATCCGATCGAATTAACGAGTCCCCAATAAAATCCTAGAAAACTCAACACTTGAGTGGAATTAAAAAATTCCCAGAAAAAAAATGAGAATAAAGGACCTATGAATAAATATGTGAAGTTTGAGGGACTAATTCATAATTTGAGCCGCGGAACCGCCGCCAAACCCTTGGATTCTCCGCGGTTCCGCGGTTAAATTTTTGAGTTAGGGGTCCGTACTTCACAGTAATTCTTATATTTTCCTGCTTAATTTTCTGAGCATTTTTAATTAAAAAAAATCCACAGTTTCAGAAAATGTACAGAGAGGGGTGAAATCGTGGGATATCGGGTTCGATCGGACTTCTAGCTTCGTCTACACATCGCCTAAAGCTCTAGCTAGGCTCTGATACCACTGTAGGTCAGGCAGCCACCCCATCCAATAGGGTCACCGTGGCATCAACGGGTCCCTCAGCAGCTACTTTTTACGCATGCCCCCTCGCGAGGACTACAACCCGCCGGAACACCTTCCGGTCTCGGGACACCCTGGGGGTAAGAGCCTATTCTTCGCCACACTGTCATACAGTGAGAACTCCCCATAGGCCGACATCTAATGCCTAGTAGCTCTGATACCACTGTAGGGTTACTAGGCACACTCAAGACGTTCCACAAGGCATCAACCATGCCAAATTCAAATTTTTAGGTGCCGAGCAACCCTAATATAGATCGTTAACTAGAGGATAGGCGAAAATAAAAGCTAGCAAACAACTTGATAAGCCTGTACATTCTCCTGTGAATCTAATCAGTAACACTCCCGTATAGTCCGGTCTCTTCGTCTGATATGTCGCATATCTCGCCTAGGGGTGGTAAACGTCAGACCCCAGTAGCTTGATAAGTCGTGTCGATATGAGGTCCATTATAGTTCGAGAAACTACTGATAACTCTTACCAGTAAATTTCAGCAACCCTGGCCAGGGATTTCCAGTTATAGCCAATCGAACACAACACAACATCAACTTCCTATATCGGGAGAGATGAATCCCCTCCTATCGCTCATTGCCTCTATGTGATTTGGGACTGTACCCAAAAGCCACCTTTTTGCACGCCCACTTGGACGTGGCATGATTGAAATCAATGAGCAGTGGGAATCACACAAGACTCTATGACGATCTCGGGTCTACAGACTAACCCGTATCAGTGTCACCAGAGAACTGCCATCTGACGAGAGGTATAATACCATCTGGGAGTTCTCGGCGAGTCCGTCCAGTGTACCCAGTCTTCACTGAGCACCCGTACACCATACTAGATGTCAAACACCGATGGATATGGGATCATCCATCGCCCATCATATGGGTCAAGATGCGTATACGCTAGTCTACTCTGGTGTATCGAAGCCCTGTCTCGATACACCCTTGAATAGGAACAGTTATAGGATATACTCGTCGACTACCGTAGCCCACTAGTATGATCTCATCATAGTCCTAGTAGTTGAGTACATATCCTAAGGGCTTTATCAACATGTAACATTGAGACAATCAGAGTACATGTTAAGATAAAGTACAACCAGATAGCATACTATCATGTCAAGCAAGAAAGTCCTCCCTATATATGCCCAAGCATCCATTACAATATACATCGTATGTATAGTAATGGCCTCTAGGGCATACATATAACTAACAATCTCCCACTTGCACTAGGGCCATCTGTTGTGGTATCGTATACCCAACAATTAGCTGTGATTGAAGTATCTTATACATAACCATCCCATAAAAGACTCTACTGGGAAAAAGGCCTTTGTGAGTGGATCCGCGTTGTTGTCCTCTATGTCTACTCTCCTAACCTCGATCTCCCTGGAGATCAACCATCTCCATGATCAGGTGATACTGCCTAAGAATTATATCCGGATTTCTGATGGGACGGGGGTTCCTTGGCATAAGCCACAACTCCATTGTCATACAATGGTAGGAACGTAGTTCATCTCATGAACTAGTATATATCGAGACTGCTTCTTTGGTAGCATCCTTGGTAACGATGTATCTTGCCTTTAATCGTATAGTAAGTCACGGTATCTAGCTTGGAACTCTTCCATCATACCGTCCCTCCGCTGAGGGTAAAGACAATGCCTGCGACTGACATTCAGTTGTCCTTATCATCCTGGAGCCTTTCCAGTGATTCTCCCCAGGAATGATTGATACCATCTCACTACACCTAGTGAGAATCCTAGCATCCATTTAGATCTATCTCATAGATATAAAACCTAGGATTAAGGAGGTATCACTTTGATCCTATATGGAGAATCCTTGTGATAAGCGGAGATTGACTGAGCATAGCATAGGAAACTACTTCCCTATCAAGAGTATGTCATCCACGTACTCTACGAGGATCACCACCATACTCTCTACTACCTTTTTGTATATACTAGGTTCATCTACCATTTTGATGAAGTCAAACTCTTTGACAACCACATCAAAACAGACGTTCCAACTCCGCGATGCCTGCTTTATCCTATAAAGCAACTTGCACACGTTTCCGCTGCTCCCACTGTTTACAAAGCCCTCTGGCTGTGTACTTATAGACGCTCTCTTCCAAAACATCAATTAGAAAAGCTGTCATGACACACAACCGCCAGAAATCGTAGTTATGGTATGTAGCAATGGCAAGTAGGATCTGGATGGACTTAAGCCTAGCTTTGAAAGACTCAACCTTTCCATGTTCACCAAGTAATCTTCTCAAGATATACTTGCTCCTGATGAGGATTTAACCCTTTAGATAAAGCAACCAAAGTCCATACTTTGTTGGTGCATAAGGATTCCATCTCAGATCACTAAGCATCCAGCCATTCTTATAGAGTCCCACTCCTGATGGCCTGCTCGAAACAAGTTGGGTCATCATCTCATGATGCAATCCTCGCTCCCACTGTCATAGAGAAACCGAAGTATATCTCAGGTGGGTGAGGAACCCAACTAGATCGGCGGAGAGGCTGAGGTTCGTTAGAATCTATTGAATCCTTTGGTTTTACCAAATCATCAGCTGCAGTTTGTATAGCTGGAACTCTTTCCAGTTCTACCTCATGACCACTAATTTCTTCACAAGAAATACCCTTTCAAAAAGGTGGCATGCTGAGAAACAAAAACACTTTTTGTTCCCCAGTTTGGTAGAAGATATTCCCTTGCGAATGCTTGGGATATCCAACAAACTTCCACTCATCTGACTTTGCCTCGAGCTTGTCCGGATTATGCTTTTAGACATAGGCTGGACAACCCCAAATCATAACTTCCTTAAGAGATGGGCCCTTCCCAGACCATATCACATATGGAGTGGTTGACATTTGATTTGGTTGGAACCCTATTCAATAGGTATGCAACTTCTCAAATGCATAGCTCCCAAAAGGAAATAGGCAACTCAGTAGTACTCATCATAGAGCACACCATATCACATAGGGTGCGATTGCTCCGCCCCGATACACCGACGTGCTGTGGTGCATGCGGAGGAGTAATGCTGATAGAGAATCTCATTCTCATTTAGAATAGTCCAGGAATTCCGTGCTCAAGTATTCTCCTCCTTGATCTCATCAAAGGACATAATATTTATACCCATTTTTGGTTCTGTACTTCTAACTTATATTCATTGAATTTCTCAAAAAGTTCCAGACTTGTGTTTCAACAGGAACATATGTCTGGATCTTGAGAGATAATCTGTGAATGTAATGATGTACCAAGAACCGGTCTTGGCATGTGTAGACAGGGGACCTTCATACATCAGCATGTATCAATCCCAAGAGTTCACTAACTCTTTCTCTGTTTCCAATAAACAGAGCTGTGGTTATCTTATCTTTGTGACATGACCGGCAAGTTTCACAAGATGTAAATTCAAACTAATTTAAATATGCATCTAAAATGTAACTTCAGCTAGTCGGGTCATATTGATATGACCTAGTCTATAATACCTCAAGAAGGATCCGTTCATTTCTGAACTCTTCCTCTTGTGTGTATTCTATACATTAAGAACTATAGTTTGGTTTAGAACGTCTATGATTTTAGATAACGTGCCTCAACCGATCAACTCTTGATACAGGAAATTTTCAAAACATTATCCAACAATACAAAATTATATCCTTCTTTACTGAATAAAGAGACTGATATGATGTTGTATATCAGGTTCGGTATCTAATAACATTCGTTCTGAATCAATTTATTCTGGTAATACAGTGTGATAACTGCCAACAGACTTGGCTGCAACACTTGCATCATTTCCAACTCTTGAAACTTATCACCCGTTCTCAGTTCTCTACCTATCTGTAGACCATGTTACATATTACATTTATGGGATCCTGATCCGGTATCTCATACCAAGGACGTAAAGGATAATGAGAAACAGTTCTCGGTAATGAACACAACCGAAGAAGATACATCAGCATGCACTTTCTTCGTTTGGGCGGCACGGGAATTTTGGTAATCCCCAATTTCCTGCTTTGTCTTATAACAATTATAAGTTGGAGCGGGACCAACTTTCCTTAGCACGGTATAACAAGCGGGTTTGGTCAATTCATCCGTATTATTATCTTGATTAAGGCGTGACATAGTCGCAACCAGGAGAGAGAGAGAAGAAAACACTCAGCATGCGCTTTTTCAAGATTAGATTGGTTATCAATTTATCTAATCAGGATGGCTCCCACTGTTTTAGTCAAATCTTCCTTCAAACCCTAAAAGGAAAGACTAGCCGGGATTAATTACACCCTACAATTTCTCCAATCTTTCAGCCAGGCCAGTGTCGGTACTTTGAGGGAGGTTCCCCGTGCTTTCGCACGGACCTAATTAAAGTTAACCTCATTTTTCCAGAGGCGTAACCCCGTTAACATATTTCTAGACACCTACTTGATCGGTTAATTGTAATGTGTAAAACTCTCCCAGGAGTAACTTTTACTCGCAGCGGGTATCGGGATCCAACTATCTCATAGAAGGTATGCAATCTCATTGCAAATTTCAACACTTGAAATTCCCGATAATATTTTTCCCGTAGCAGCTATATGACCTTAACATGGTCAACAAATCATAAGTGCTAGTCAAGTTCAACCCGTCATTTCCCAATTGAATTAAACCCACCCGCACGACCCTTAACATGGTCAACAAAGTCGCATGACTATCCTAATCCAATCGCATCATATGCTTATATAGATAAGCACTAATCAGCTACAACACACTACGACTTAACATGGTCAACAAACGTAGCACGAATACTAACTAGTATTTATCTGAAATGATGGAGGGCTACGACAGGTTTTTAAAAAAACCCTTTGCGGAATGAACTTGATATCGTTGTAGAATCGAGTGATTTTAAATGGAATGTTTTTTAGGCCTTTTCTAGTTTTGCTAAAGAGGTCACTCCCGGTGAAGGGATCTCGGCTCTTTCCTCATCGAATAAGGTGCAGGATATTTCACAAATATCACTATGCAAAGCAAAAACTATAAAAACAATCAAAAGACAAACCGAGTTTGTAGCATCTGCTAGTTTCGCTAAAGAGGTTACTCCCGGTGAAGGGATCTCGGCTCTTTCCTTATCGAATAAGGTGCTGGATGTTCTACAAGGAACACCGCTATGCAAAGCAAGAACTAGAGCTACCCGTTTTAAAACAAGTTTCTACAACATCTTTAGGTTTCTTTTAGTTTAATTAATCTCATTAATGAAGTCCCATTTTTATTATGCCTCACAAGCATCATATTTGAAACGAAATCTGCAATATAACATATATCTCATATATATAATATAAACATTCGTCTCAGGAAGTAATATGATCTCATCATAGAACATTGGAGAAGAAAAACATATATGAAATATTGGATATACTAGGACGTCCGTGTTTTAATACGAGCCTGTATAAAACACGGATTCCACGGTCGCGATGAATAGCCAAAACCACACCCCTAGACACCAACGAGAGCGGCAAGCAACACTGCCAATTCTAGGGTTAGGAGACCCGGTCTCGACTCCTCGAGATGGTCTCCCACTGGACCCTAGAACCCGGTTACTTGTGCTCCCCGCCTTGGGTCTACCAACTGCGGAAAAGTAAATAATATACAATGGTGACATCATCCTCAGCCCGGAAGTGCCCCAATAAAAGAATATTACATACAAATGAATTTTACATGAATGAAAAAGAAAAACTCTCATCTCACATAAAACCCCCGGCTATTCAAAACGCGACGATCCAATATAACATATCACAGCAACACATAATATCTCATATCATCAACGTAAGCAAGTATGCGTATCCCGATTGTCGTTGATGTATAGCAACGAAGCCGGCGATACACCACATACAACGCTTACGGTCGCAGAAAAGAATGTGTAAACTACAACAGTTGGAATCTGTTAGTGTTTATGCCCTAGAAGGCCATTACTGTATCATACTAGTTTGTATATTACTTAATGGAAGATTGGGATATTCACATGTATATAACAGTCTTGCTAAACATGGTAGTATGCTACTTGGTTTTTCTATCTTAATATGTGAGTATACGTATTGATAGAGCTGTTAGGATCTTGCTTGACTACCAGCGTTGTGATGGCAGTCACACTAGTGGGGGCTGGGTAGTCTACAAGCACATCCTTATTCAGGTCCCTAGTCGTTGGATTATCGAGACAGGGCATCGATACTCCGGAGTAGACTAGTGTGTACGCTTCTCATCCCAGTTGGGGAGATGGTCTGTCCCACAGCCGTCAGTACGTCGTACTGGAGATAGTATGCAGGTGCTCGTTTGGTTACCGGTACACCGGACAGGACTCACAGGGAACTGTTGGTTGGTTTTATACCAGTCGTCAGTGAACAGTTCCCAGGTGACATGAGTACAGCATAGTCCGCAGACTTGACACTGCTACTTCGCCTCGAGTGTGTCCCACTGTTCTTAGATTGCTACCCTACCACGGCTCAAAGGAGTCTTTCAAACAGGTAGCAGTTGGGTGCAGCCCCGAGCACTTGGAGGCAGTGGCGGTTAGACAGGATTCGTCTCTCCCGGCATTGGGGGTTGATATCGCGCTGTGTCAGAGAGCCATTACGCAAAGTCCCTGGCCAGGGCAAGCGAGATTTGCTGGTAGGTTCCAGTAGTTTCTCAGGGTGTAATGGGCTACGCTCCGACACGACTTATACCGCTATTAGGGGACAGACGCTTGCCGCCCCCCTAGGCCCGATATGCGATAGTCTTAGACAAACAGACCGGACTGTACGGAGATTGTCACAGTTGGCTCAGTAGGAGTTCGGATGGGTTTCCTCATCGGCCTTCTTATCGACATCTACCTGGGGACCGTTACGTACAGCTAGTGCCGCTTGCGGTCTGTGGTTAAACCCACTGCCAGCGTAGTAGTCGAGTCTCTAGAGTTCCACACAGAGAGTTTCCCTACTTCAGGCGAAACGATATAGAGCTCGTATGGTTTTACGACAAGGGTTCGGACGCATACGTGTGTTTACGCACGTACGACTTTCGGACAGTTTTTACTAGTCGGCTTTGGTTTAAGCCAGTTACTAGTATCCGGTTATTGGATTTATACAGTCTAAAGTTTTTCCGTGTTTTCACGGATAGGAGGCCCGTTCTCGTAATTGCGCGAGAAGCTTCTAGAAGATGGTGACTAAGGAGGTTAAGGTGGCATATACATTGAATGAGATTAGTGAGTCATATGAGTGATTCATCCATGTCATTAATGCATCATAAATGTTTAATGACTCATGGTAATGAATCACCATTTGATATTTATGAAGCATGATTATTCATCATTTGATTTTCTTTTATTGATAAATCATAATTCTTCATATATATTATGATAACTCATTTTCTCATATCAATTATTCTTCTCACCTTCTCTCTCCTCAAGCTTCCTCTCTTCAAACCCTAATCCTCCCCTCTCATGTGTTGAGTACAAGAATTAGTTGGACTACTTAATCCATAACCCTCACTCTATATCATCTAGGTACTTTGATTAGCACTTAAAGAAACCTAGTTGCCTCAAGTTTAGAGGCAAAGCTTGGAGTAAAGCTCTCGTGGTGGATCGTCTACTACTTGGAGAAGGTCGAGGAGGAGGTGGAGTTCATAAAGACGAAGGACACGGTTCTACAGTTATAATCACTTCACATAGTAGTTTAGAACTCCTATGTTAGTTGTTAGTTATCGTTTAGCTTCGATTCATGCGGTTAGTCGATGTTTAAGCAAACAACAAGATCGTTTTTCATATTTCCGCCTCCCCGCAAGTCGTGGGGTGCTGTACATCGACTTACTGTGGTATCAGAGCCTCGCTAAACAATAATGAACTCACTTGCAAAATTGTTTGAATTTCGAACGGAAAAAACAAAACCGAAAAACCCCGATATCATGAGTTTCTGTCGATTTTTAAATGAGGTCTAAAAATTTTTCAGGGACCTTCAGAAAGCCCTAAATGATAGTTTTAGAACACCCAAGAAAACTAGGCTCATGAATCGGCTAAAGCGCCGCGGAACCGCGGCGAATCCCCCCGATCCGCCGCGATTCCGCCGCCGAGTTGCCGATTCATCTGCCCAATTTTCCTGTGTTGGTTCTCTGTGATATTTGGAATTTTCTGGAAGTTTTTAATTTTTGCTCAGGTTTTAGATTTACAGAGAAGTATTGGAGCAAAATTAAATGTGTTTAATCGATCGAAATTATACGGTATTTTCTTGTTGGATTATATCTGTGTTTGTATAATGTGTTCGTAAACCTCCCCTAACTGCTAGTATGTCGGTTGGCAGGGGGTTGCACATTTCTGTAATGGTTTTTACTGTTTGTGGATATGAACTGTGTTGGACTGTTGTGATGTTTAGCCGGAGTTATGTGATGGGTTATAATTTAATTCATTTGATGTAAATGTAATTTGTTGTAATATTATTTTACGGGGCACATCCAGGTTGCGGTTGTAGCCACCGTTGTATTATTTCATTTTACTGTTTTTTGCTCCTAGGACATACCCAAGGTGGGGTGCACAAACTGCCGGGCGGGTAGTTTGCCGTACCCGTTGGGGTCATGGGTGGGGTAATGGCTATTCATCACAACTGTGTAATCCGTCTTTTGTTGCAGGCTCAAAACAAACACGGATTGCTTGTAAATCCAATAAGGTTCATCTGTGATCTGGAATGCCTATTATTGCGTCTGACGAATGTTCAATATCTATATATGATAGCTATTTAGACGTCACTTATGTTTTACACCCGCGCTAGCCCAGCCCCCGCTCTGTCGTTAGTTAAGTAACCTAACGGGTGATGACGGGACCCCGTGGCGCATAAGTGGACGTTGTATTTTCGTTGTTTTCTGCAATGATAGGTTAATGATGGGACGCATTATTTATAATGCAAAGAAAATAAACCAAAAAGTTGAATCGTTGGAACAATCTAAAAGAAACCACTCGGTTATTTTAAAAAAAGCAGAATTTTTAATTGCGGAGCTTTAAGCACTCCTTTTAAAAAGCTATCAGGTTCCTTCGATTATACCAAGTTCACTACGTTCACGGTTTCGCCAAAACCAGTCATAGCCCTCCGTCATTTCTTATGAATGGTCAGTAGTATTCAAGCTATGTTTGTTTGGCCCTTAGTCAAGACATAGTGATTGGTAGCTGCTGGGGTATTCATTTGTTGCATAGATAGATGAGTTGGTTTGGGACAGTCGTATTACTTTGTTTGGCCCTTAGTCAAGAGTATATACGGATGGGTTCAAATCAACAGGATAATGATGGGCAGAACTTGACATGTGACTTATGATTTGTTGGCCCTTAGTCAAGATCATAAGAACATGGGGCAAAAATCTATATCGGGAATTTCTAAAGAAACTGAAATTTGCAAAGAGATGCATACCATTTGGATTTTGATGAATGTTGGTAGGATTCCTTCAACATTATCATACGATGATATTTGGATCCTGATCCTACTGTGAGTATATGCTACTTATCAGGATATTCATCACTTAACGATCAATGCTATAAACCAAGTAGGTGTCAGGAAAGGTGTCAGCGGGGTTACGCCCCCAGAGAAAAGAGGTTCTTTAATTAAGGAACTTCGCGAAAGCGTTGGAAAACCTCCCTCGAAGTATCGACACTAGCCTGGCTGAACGGTTAAGCAAGAATTGTACAGTGAGAATAGTCCTGGCTAATTCTTTTTTTATGGTTTGAGGAAGGATTCGAGAAACAGTGGGAGCCATCCAGTTTAGATAAATTAAAAACCAATCTAAACTTGCAAGAGCATCATTCTAAAGTGTTTTCTTCTCTCTCTCTCATTGCAGCGACCTTGTGACCATGACTAGGTTACATCTAGATAACAAGTTGACTGAATCTAACTTATATGACTGGCAATGGTCTGACCAGTTGACCATTGCCTATGACAAGCTGGACCACCCTATTACTACTCAAGATCCCACCGTCCCAGGTCCAGTTTCCACCATCGCGGATATGGATATCCGTCAGACAAAGGAAAAGAATAAAGCGATAGCCAAGTGCCTCGTGTTGGCTTCAGTTGATGGTATATACCAGAAGCAGCACGAGAAGATGGACTTAGTTTCCATCTTTCTCCATAACAAAGATTTATATGGAGAGCAATCTCATATCGCAAGATATGAGGCCTCGAACGAATTAATTCAAGCGAGGTCGTATGACGGGTCATCTGTAAGGGACGACGTCCTTACGATGACTAGCTATATTGATGAGCTCAAGGACCTGGAGACCACTTTGGGAAACAGGTCATATACTGACTTATTTCCACAGTCCCTACCCTCTACTTACACCCTGAAAGAAACCAGGGAGACACAAGCTCTGCTTAATAGAGGACCTTCTTATTCTTCATCCAAGGCGAAAGCAAAGGGTGAAAAGAAGAAGACCTCTACAAAGCCGATATACGGTGTCAGCAAAGTAGGAGGAAAGGGAAGAGAAAAAGTTTTGGGACCTGGTATAGGTAAGGAGGGATATTCCTATTGTTATGGGAATGGACATTGGCAGAAGGATTGCAGGGCTTTGGAAGCCAGTAGCCAGGATACGAAGCATGTTGTGGCTTCAGCCACAAGTGTGTTTGTAATTGAGAACTGTTTTTCAATTAACTCTACTTCCTGGGTACTAGATACCGGAGCAGGATCTCATATCTGTAATTCGTTACATGCTTTGAGAAACCGTAAAGTTATAAGGATAGGTGATTTGTCTCTCAGAGTTGCAAACGGAATGAGCGTAGACGCTGAATCCGTGGGAGAATATCGCCTAGGTTTGACAAGTGGGCAGATATTGATTCTACGTAACTGTCTGTATGTACCAAGTTTGACTTGTAATATCATATCGGTGTCCTCACTTTCAAGAGAGGGATATGACTTTACATTCGTAAGCGATGTAGTTCACATCCACCTAAATCAAGTTCTGATTGGGTCCGGTACATTAGATGACGGTATATACGTATTAAATCAAGCTCAGATTTTCAATGTCCAGAACACACTTAAAAGAAAGTCTCCAGAAATAAATCAGGCTTTCCTATGGCATTGTAGACTTGGTCACATCAATGAAACACGATTAAATGAAGCTACATAGAGAAGGATATTTGAATCTGTTCGAATATCAATCTTATGCCACTTGTGAATCTTGTCTCATGGGAAAGATGACAAAGACTCCGTTTACTGGACACGGAGTAAGAGTGAGCGAGCTCTTAGGACTCGTACACAGTGACGTGTGCGGTCCAATGTCTACACATGCGCGAGGTGGTTATTCCTACTTCATTACTTTTACGGACGATTTCTCTAGGTATGGATATATCTTCTTAATGAAGCATAAATCCGAGGCCTTTGAGAAATTCCAAGAATACAAGAATGAAGTGGAAAAACAGACAGGCAAAAGTATAAAGACACTGAGATCTGATCGAGGTGGTGAATACTTAAGTGCCGAATTCCTGGGTTACTTAAAAGAGAATGGAATTCTCTCTCAGCTTACTCCTCCATACACACCACAACACAATGGTGTATCGGAAAGGAGGAATCGAACCCTATTGGATATGGTTCGTTCCATGATGAGTAAGGCTGAGTTACCGCGATCTTTCTGGCGTTATGCACTAGAATCAGCTGCATATCTTTTGAACCAGGTTCCAACCAAGACTGTGCCTACCACACCATATCAGATGTGGAGTGGGAAGAAACCCTGTCTAAAACATTTTAGGACATGGGGGTGTCCAGCTTTTGTAAAAAAGTAGCATCCGGACAAACTCGAGGCACGCTCAGTACAGTGTAAGCTTGTGGGATATCCAAAGAACTCCAAGGGATATTATTTCTATTACGCAGAAGAACAAAAGGTTTTTATTTCTCATCATGCCCACTTCTTAGAAACTGAATTTTTAGAAAATCAAAAGAGTGGGAGCGCAGTAGAACTGCAAGAAATCCCAGAACCACAAGCTGTTACTGAAAGTTTGGTAGAACAAGAAGTTTCAGAAGAAAGGGACATACCAGCGCCTATCCGCAGAAGTAGTAGGCAGTCTCATCCGCCCGAGAGATACTACGGTTTTCTCATAGACGGGGATAGAGAAGATTGCGTCATTGATAATGACGACCCTACTAGCTTCCAGCAAGCCATTCAGAGCGGTGACTCGGTAAAATGGCTGGATACAATGCGGACCGAAATGGAGTCCATGTACACTAACAAAGTATGGACTGTGGACACTACTCCAGATGGGGTAAAACCCGTAGGATGCAAGTGGATCTTCAGAAAGAAGATTGGTGTAGATGGACAGGTTGAAACCTATAAGGCTAGACTTGTTGCAAAGGGTTTCCGTCAAAGACCTGGTTTGGACTATGACGAAACGTTTTCTCCAGTGGCTATGCTGAAATCCATTCGGGTCCTTCTTGCTATTGCTGCCTTCCACGATTATGAGATCTGGCAGATGGACGTAAAGACGGCCTTTCTGAATGGAAATTTAGAAGAGAGCGTCTATATGGATCAGCCAGATGGATTCATTCAGAGTGGGAGCAGCGGTTAAGTATGCAAGCTTCTTAAGTCCATTTATGGACTGAAGCAGGCATCGCGGAGTTGGAACATCTGTTTTGATTATACTGTCAAAGAATTCGACTTTATCAAAAATCCAGATGAACCATGCATATACAGTAAGATTGTAGGGAGAGTTGTTGTATTCCTCGTCTTGTACGTGGATGACATTCTCCTAATAGGAAATGATATTCCAATGCTACAGTCAGTCAAAAGATTCTTGTCACAGAAATTCTCCATGAAAGACCTGGGTGATGCCACCTACATTCTGGGGATCCAGATCTATCGTGATAGATCAAAGAGGATGTTAGGACTTTCACAGTCCAGGTACATAGACAACATATTGAAAAGATTCAGTATGGAAGATTCTAAGCGCGGTAACCTACCGGCTTGTCACGGAATCACCCTCTCCATAGAGATGTCTCCCAAGACTGATTTGGAAAGGGAACGCATGTCGATTATACCCTACGCTTCTGCGGTAGGCTCTATAATGTATGCGATGTTATGTACAAGACCAGATGTAGCATACGCATTGAGCGTTGTAAGCCGGTATCAGGCAAACCCAGGGGAGAATCACTGGATAGTAGTAAAGAACATTCTCAAGTACCTGAGAAGGACTAAGGAGATGTTCTTGGTTTACGGCGGAAAAGACCTCAGGATGGAGGCCTATGCTGATTCCGGCTTCCAGAGTGACAAGGATGACTCCAAGTCCATGTCGGGTTATGTCTTTACCCTCAATGGAGGGGCGATCTGTTGGAAGAGTTCCAAGCAGGACACCGTTGCTGACTCAACGATGGAAGCGGAGTACAAAGCTGCTTACGATGCCGCAAAAGAAGCTGTCTGGATGAAGAAGTTCCTCACAGAAGTTCAGGTGGTTCCTACCAGTGTTGGTCCAATACCTCTGCATTGCGACAACAACGGCGCTATAGCTTTAGTGAAGGAACCCGGGTCCCATCAGAAGTCCAGACACATCTTAAGGCGGTAACACCTGATCAGGGGGATCGTAGATCGCCAGGAGATCGAGGTAAAGAGAGTAAATACAGAGGATAACATTGCTGATCCATTCACTAAGGCCCTACCTCAGATTCAGTTCGAGAGGCTACTCGAGATCATCGGTCTTCGATACGCCAGTACATGGCCCTAGTGCAAGTGGGAGATTGTTAGTGTTTATGCCCTAGAAGGCCATTACTGTATCATACTAGTTTGTATATTACTTAATGGAAGCTTAGGATATTCACATGTATATAACAGTCTTGCTAAACATGGTAGTATGATACTTGGTTTTTCAATCTTAATATGTGAGTATACGTATTGATAGAGCTCTTAGGATCTTGCTTGACTACCAGCGTTGTGATGGCAGTCATACTAGTGGGGGCTGGGTAGTCTACAAGCACATCCTTATTCAGGTCCCTAGTCGTTGGATTATCAAGACAGGGCATCGATACTCCGGAGTAGACTAGTGTGTACGCTTCTCATCCCAGTTGGGGAGATGTTCTGTCCCACAGCCGTCAGTACGTCGTACTGGAGATAGTATACAGGTGCTCGTTAAGTTACGGGTACACCGGACAGGACTCACAGGGAACTGTTGGTTGGTTTTATACCAGTCGTCAGTGGACAGTTCCAAGGTGACATGAGTACAGCATAGTCCACAGACTTGACACTGCTACTTCGCCTCGAGTGTGTCCCACTGTTCTTAGATTGCAACCGTACCACGGCTCAAAGGAGTCGTGCAAACAGGTAGCAGTTGGGTGCAGTCCCGAGCACTTGGTGCTAGTGACGGTTAGACAGGATTCGTCTCTCCCGGTATTGGGGGTTGATATCACGCTGTGTCAGAGAGCCATTACGCAATGTCCCTGGCCAGGGAAAGCGAGATTTGCTGGTAGGTTCCAGTAGTTTCTCAGGGTGTAATGGGCTACGCTCCGACACGACTTATACCGCTATTAGGGGACTGATGCTTGCCGCCCCCCTAGGCCCGATATGCGATAGTCTTATACGAACAGACCGGACTGTACGGAGATTGTCACAGTAGGCTCAGTAGGAGTTTGGATGGGTTTCCTCATCAGCCTTCTTATCGACATCTACCTGGGGACCGTTACGTACAGCTAGTGCCGCTTGCGGTCTGTGGTTAAACCTACTGCCAGCGTAGTAATCGAGTCTCTAGAGTCCCACACAGAGAGTTTCCCTACTTCAGGAGGAACGATATAGAGGTCGTATGGTTTTACGACAAGGGTTCGGACGCATACGTGTGTTTACGCACGTATGACTTTCGGACAGTTTTTACTAGTCGGCTTTGGTTTAAGCCGGTTACTAGTATCCGGTTATTGGATTTATACAGTCTAAAGTTTTTTCGTGTTTTCACGGATAGGAGGGGCGTTCTCGTAATTGCGCGAGAAGCTTCTAGAAGATGGTTACTAAGGAGGTTAAGGTGACATATACATTGAATGAGATTAGTGAGTCATATGAGTGATTCATCCATGTCATTAATGCATCATAAATGCTTAATGTCTCATGGTAATGAATCACCATTTGATATTTATGAAGCATGATTATTCATCATTTGATTTTCTTTTATTGATAAATCTTAATGCTTCATATATATTATGATAAATCATTTTCTCATATCAATTATTCTTCTCACCTTCTCTCTCCTCAAGCTTCCTCTCTTCAAACCCTAATCCTCCCCTCTCATGTGTTGAGTACAAGGATTAGTTAGACTACTTAATCCATAACCCTCACTCTATATCATCTAGGTACTTTGATTAGCACTTAAAGAAACCTAGTTGCCTCAAGTTTAGAGGCAAAGCTTGGGGTAAAGCTCTCGTGGTGGATCGTCTACTACTTGGAGAAGGTCGAGGAGGAGGTGGAGTTCATAAAGACGAAGGACACGGTTCTACAGGTTTAATCACTTGATATAGTAGTTTAGAACTCCTATGTTAGTTGTTAGTTATCGTTTTGCTTCGATTCATGCGGTTAGTCGATGTTTAAGCAAACAACAAGATCGTTTTTCATATTTCCGCCTCCCCGTAAGTCGTGGGGTGTTGTACATCGACTTACAGAATCCGCAACGTCCGTAGACATCGCATGCCTAACCAAATGAATTCCTTAGACATCGCATGTCTAACAATTTTAAACCCCGCATTTTAGTCTCATTATCGAAAACTCTTTTCAATATCAAGTCGGGCAATTCAACAAGATTTCCGACATCCTGATCGAATGCTCATCGCAAACTTTAGTAGACGGACGCACCCCCGGATGCCGTCGACGAAGTGCACTAAGGCGGAACACCGCTGCCGCGAGCACCCGAACGGATGCTTTTGGCGACGGGGCTCTCCTACAGTCACTTGGTCGGGGCTATGGGGCATGGCTGTCTATTAAGTCTACCCGGCGAGTATCAGCGTACGCTACTTGATTGCGACGGACTTTTGATCACATCAAAATTCCGTGGCAACCGATCATCTGAGACTGAAGTGGTAGATTTACAACATTCAAATTAGTTATCTCATAACTACTTGTGGATTCCAAATATTATATCACATTCTAGATAAAAAGACAGTGCTAAACTTTCCGATCGAATAATAAAACACCCAAGATTTCCCAAATAGCTCAACACTTGAGCGGAGTTCAAAAAATATCCATCACATGCAACAGTACCAATGGTCCAGCGGTAGAAGGGTCAAGCCAACGCCTCAGATGTGGCAACGCCGTACTGCCCCAAACCCTAAGGTTCATAGGCGGTTCAGACGGTCACATAATTGAGTTAAGTTTTGTGTTCTTCTAGAGGGTCCACCGCGTTACTTGCATGATTATCCGGATGTTCAAACTCGAGAAAAAAATCCAACTTTTGAAAAATTTTCCGACAGGGGAAAAAGTGAGTTATTTATATACGTTCGAACTTTTTAACACGTTTTAAAATTACCCGGAAAAAATTAAACGAAGTTAAACTTTCCGATGGAATAAACGAGCTCCCAATACAACCCAAAAAACTCAACACTTGAGTAGAATAAAAATTCCCAGAACAATCAGGAGATCAGTATGGATGTTACTGTGTAAAACCCCAACCCCAATACTACTGTTTGGCCGCGGAACCGCCGCGCAAGCCGAGTCTTTGCCGCGGTTCCGCGGCGCATTAAAGGTATTAAAGGGTCGTTTTGCACAGTAATCCATTAAATCACCTGCTGATTTTTCTGAGCATTTTTAATATGAAAAATATCAACGTTTGAAATTTTTTCCAGAAACTAGGGTTTTACGGGTATTCGGAGTTCGTCGGACTTCCGCCTAAAGCTTTAGCTTGGCTCTGATACCACTGCAGGGTTACTAGGCACTCTCACAAGGGTCTACAAGGCATCAACCATGCCCGATTTCAAATTTAGACGTGCCGAACAACCCTAACTAAGATCTTTAAACTAGTGATTAGGCGAAACAAAGCATGTTAAACACTTTAACACTAAGAGTTTAGGATTACAACATTTGTAGTCCGGTCTGTCACTTCTAAAGCTCCGGGTTGAGGTCCCTTCACTGTGATCATCGTGTTCCCGGACTCTAGAGAAGCTCCACGAAGAGAAAAATGCAAGCGTGCTTCCGATCTTCGATAACTAAGATGATCTACCTTGATGTTTCTTTAACACAAGCTCTCACTCACTAAATGAAGTGAACACCCTAATCTAAATGGCTAGGATAGATTAGGATTATGAAGTAGGATTTTAGCTCTCATTTGTTTTCTATTTCTCACTCAAAATCATCACTAAGCAAAAAGCTAGAAAGCTTTCAAGCAAGAAGAAGAAGATGAATCAATTTTCTTTTGTGATGAATAATGAAAATTATCATAACGATTAATAATGCAACCATGATTGAATATGAAGAGGCTAACCATTGTAGAGACTTAACCTAGGGTGAAGGGTTTGGGTTGGGTTAGAAATATCTAGCAAAAATATTAATGATAATATCTTTGCTAGAAACAAAGTAAAACCTTCTAGAAGCATCAAGAAAGAACTAACCCAAATCAAACCCTAACCTTGTCTAATCTCCACAAAACATGTTGCATTAGTAATCATATCATGTTACAATATTATATATCACATATATAATATATATTTGTAAAAAAAAATAATACAATTAACATATATCGCATATATATCAATGGATTATCCGAGTGAGAAAAAGAATATTTTATAGAGCTTATATCAGTTAATGTAATTTAATATATCAAATATATAATTATACATTAAATTATCGAATCAACACTTAATCCGATAATCCGACTATTTCATAAATAACTGACTAATATAATCTGTATCAGTTCATCGAATCAACACTTGATCCGATGACCCGGCTATTGTTAGTTATATGTATGCCCTAAATGCCATTACTATACATAGGATGTATATTGTAGTGGATGCTGGGACATATATAGGTAGGACTTTCTTGCTCGACATGATAGTACGCTATCTGGTTGCTCTTTATCTTAACATGTATACTTTCAGTCTTTCTGTTACATGTTGATAAAGCCCTCAGGATGTGTACTCGACTTCCAGGAATATGATGTAGATCATACTAGTGGGGCCTGGGTAGTCTATGAGTACATCCTTCAATGTTCCTAGTCGTGGGAATATCGAGACGGGGCATCGATATTCCAGAGTAGACTAGCGTATATCTTCTCGACCCATGTGATGGGCGATGGATGATCCCAAATCCATTGGTGTTTGACATAAGAGATGGTATGCGGGTGCTCATTGGTGACTGGGTACACTGAACGGACTCGCCGAGAACTCCCAGATGGTATTATACCTCACGTCAGATGGCAGTTCTCTGGTGACACTGGTACAGCTTAGTCTGTTGACCCGAGATCGTCATAGAGTCTTATGTGTCTCCCCTTGTGCTTTGATTTCCACCCTACCACGTCTTTACTGAGTCATCCAAACAGGTGGTTTTTGGGTACTGTCCCGATTCACATTGAGGCAATGAGCGATAGGAGGGGATTCGTCTCTCCCGGTATTGGGGGTTGATGTTGCGCTATGCTCGACTGGCCATAACTGGAAATCCCTGGCCAGGGTTGCAGTGATCTTCTGGTAAGTGTTATCAGTAGTTTCATGCTTTGTTATGGACCTTACATCGGCATGACTTATCAAGCTACTGGGGTCTGACGTTTGCCACCCCTAGGCGAGATATGCGACATATGAGACGAACAGACCGGACTGTACGGTAAGTGTTGCTGGTTGGATTCACAGGAGTGTGAGCGGGCTTGCTCGTTGATCTTCTGATCGCTCAATACCCGGGTGGCCGTTACGTTTAGCAGACCGCTTTCGGCTTGTTTGTGTTTGATATGATCATCACCTACTGCCGGCGTATTGACGAGTCTTTAGAGTCATACACAGAGGTTTCCTGGCTCAAGCGAAACGAAATAGGAGCGCATATGAGATATGTGAGGGACCGAGAATAATTCCTGTATGTGATACTGTATTCTATTCTCGCGATTTGTATCATTGGACGGTTATATAAGATTTAGCCGGGTTATCGAATCAAATGTTGATTCGATATATTGATACACTTGATATTAGTCGGTTGTATGCAGCATGACCGGATCATTAAATCAAGTGTTGATTTAATGATTTAATGTATAATTATATATTTGATATATTTTTTTACATTAACTAATATTGGTTCATTTAAGATTGATTTTCTCACTTGAATGTGCACATTGTTTATATGAGATATATGCAAGTGTACATGTTTGTATCATGGTTGATGATACATATAAGTTGTGTGTATGAGACTTGAACCAAATTGAGGTTAAATTAGGGTTTACTAATTTCCTAATAAATAACAAATGAAATAAGGCTTTGGTCAAAGTTATCAAGCTTCATGAAGCTTGAAGAAACTTTGAGAAAGTCAATTTCTTTTGTCATTTCTTTAAGATGCTAGTCAACCCAACCTTTAACCCAAGTCTTTGGTTAATTCTCTATACAAGTTAAGCATGAGGGCTTAACTTAACCATGGTACCATAATTAAAAGGATAAGTTTCATTCTTATTTCATTATCCTTTTAATTCTTTCTTCTTCTTCATCTTCATCAAGCTTCATGAAAGCTTGCTAGCTCCAATGGTGCCATGAGAAAAAGAGTGAGAAATCCAATTCCAAAGTGAACCCACTTCCTATTTCTTCATCCTCTACCACTTTCCATGTAGTAGAGTGTGCTATCTTCTCAAGTTTTATGACCAAGTGAAGATGGAGCTTGATCTTGAGTTGCCTCGACGTAGATCATCTTCGGCATCGAAGTCGACGACCTAGACCGATTATTTCTCCGACGAAACCGTCGCCAGAGTCCGGGATCCGATGATCACAGCGGAGGGACGTCATCACGGAGCTAAAGAAGTGGAGGACCGGATCTACAAAGGTTGTATTTCCATTCACTTAGTAGCAAAGTAGTTTGCTTGCTTGTTTGTTTCGCCTTACCTCTAGTTACGATCTAGTTTAGGGTTCTTTGGCACATGGAAAATTTTGTATTGGACATGTTTGATCAGTTGTAGAACCTCATAGGCGTGCCAAGGAACCCTACAGTGGTATCAGAGCCTAGCTAGAGCTTTAGGCGAATTGTAGACGAAGTTAGAGATCCGATCGAACCCCGAAACCCCGATCAAAACCCTTCTCTGTACATTTTTTCAAACTGTGGTTTTTTGTGAATTAAAAATGCTCAGAAAATTAAGAAGGAAAAAGTAAGAATTACTGTGAAGTACGGACCTCTAACTCAAAAATTTGACCGCGGAACCGCGTCCAAACCAAGGGTTTGACGGTGGTTCCGCGGCCAAAATTATGACTTAGTCCATGAAATTTCATGTAATTATTCTTAGGTCCTTTCTTGTTATTTCTTTCTGGGAACTTTTTAATTCCACTCAAGTGTTGAGTTTTCTAGGGTTGTTTTGGGGACTCGATGTTTCGATCGGATTGTTTAACTTTGTTTATGTTTTTCCGGATATTTTAGAACATGTTGAAAAGTTCGACCGGATATAAATACCCACTTTTTCCCCTGCCGGGAAATTTCCAAGTGCTGGATTTTTCCGTGGTTTAAGAACGTTCTAAGTAGTGCAAGTAACACGATGGACCCTCTAGAAGACCACAAACCTTAACTCGATTATGTGACCGTCTTGAACTGCCCTTTGAACATTAGGGTTTGGGGCAGTACGGCGTGCCATATGTGAGGCGTTGGCTTGACCCTTCTACGGCTGGACCGTTGGTACTGTGGCATGAAGTGAATGTTTTAAAACTTATTTCATGTGTTGAGTTGTTTCGGGAAAACTTGGGTGTTTGAATGTTCGATCGGAAAGTTTGACATTTTCTATTTAGCTGGAATGTGATACAATATTTGGAATCCACAAGTAGTTATGAGATAACTGATTTGAATATTATAAATCTAGCACTTTAGTCTCACATGATCGGTTGCCACAGAATTTTGATGCGATCAAAAGTCCGTCGCAATCACTTAGCGTATGCGGATATTCGCCGGGTAAACTTAATAGACAGCTACACCCCACAGCCCCGACCAAGTGACTGTAGGAGAACCCCGTCACCGAAAGCATCCGTTCGGGTGCTCGCGGCAGCAGTGTTCCGCCTTAGTGCACTTCGTCGACGGTATCGATGGGTGCGACCGTCTACTAAAGTTTGCGACGAGCATTCGTTCAGGATGCCGGGAATCTTGTTGAATTGCCCGAATTTATATTGAAAAGTGTTTTCGATATTGAGACTAAAATGCGGGGTTTATAATTGTTAGGCATGCGATGTCTAAGGAATTCATTTGATTAGGCATGCGATGTCAAAAGAGTTTGCGGATTCCAACTGTTGTAGTTTTACATTTTCTTTTCTGTGACCGTAAGTGTAATATGTGATATCGCCGGTTTCGTTGCTATATGTCAACGACAATTGGGATGCGCATATTTACTTACGTTGATGACATGTGATGTTATGTGTTACTGGATATGTTATATTGGATCGTCGTATTTGAATAGCCGGGTTTTTTTTTATGTGAGACGAGTGTTTTTCATTTTTATTCATGTAAAAACTTGTATGTAATATTCTTTTATTGTAGCACTTCCAGATTGCGGAAGATGTCACCGTTGATGTATATTATTTACTTTTCCGCATTAGGATAGACCCAAGGAGGGGAGCACAAGTAACCGGGTTCTAGGGTCCAGTGGGAGACCATCTCGAGGAGTCGAGTCCGGATCTCCTAACCCTAGAATTGGTAGGGTTGCTTGCCGCTCTCGTAGGGGTCTAGGGTTGTGGGATTGGCTATTCATCACAACCGTGGAATTCGTGTTTTATACTTGCTCGTATTGAAAACACGGACATCCTAGTATATCCAATATTTCATATGATATTTTCTGCTGCGTTATCTGTGATGTGATCATGTGATTTGTTCAGATGGATACTGTATATACTATATATGATATATTATATAGACGTTGCTTATGTTTTACACCCACGCTAGCCCTGCCAAGCTCTGCCGTTAGTTACCTAACCTAACGGTGCAGACGGGACATCGAGGCGAATGCGGATGGCATAAGCGTATGTTGTATTTATCTGTGATGTTTAGGTGGACTTAAATGATGGGACATTCATTAATGAGATTAATGAAAGAAAATAAACCTAAAAGATGTTGTGGAATCGAATTTCAAAAATAAAACAGGTAGCTACAGTTTTTGCTTTGCATCGTGATGTTCCTTGTAGAACATCTTGCACCTTATTCGATAAGGAAAGGGCCGAGATCCCTTCACCGGGAGTGACCCCTTTAGAAATAACAGGCAGATGCTACAACCCTCGGTTTGTCTTTTGATTGCTTCAATAGTTTTTGCTTTGCACAGCGCTATATATGATATATCCTGTACCTTATTCGATGAGGAAAGGGCCGACGATCCCTTCACCGGGAGTGATCCCTTTAGCAAAACTAGAAAAGCCTAAAAAACACTCCATTTAAAAACCATTTGATTCCGCAACGAGATCAAGTTCAAAGCGTTAAAGGTTTTCTTAAAAACCATCCGCAACCCTTCGTCATTTTAGGAAGTAGAGTACTTAGTATTCGTGCTGTGTTTGTTCACCATATTCAAGGCACAGTGTACGGTAGCTAAGTGATGCCTTCCTACGCCGCATATGATGCGATTAGTTAGGACAGTCATGTGGCTTTGTTGACCTTAGCCAAGGGTCATGTCGGTGGGTCTAATTAATCACGAAATGACGGGAAGAACTTGACTAGTGCTTATGATTTGTTAACCTTAGCCAAGGTCATAGGTGCTAGGGGTAAAAACCATTATCAGGAGTTTCAAGTGTTTAAATTTGCAATGAGATTGCATACCTTCTATATGATAGTTGGATCCCGATACCCACTGCGATTAATTGTTACTCCTGAGAGAGTTTTGCACTTTACAATTAGCCGATCAAGTAGGAGTCTAGAAAGGTGTCAACGGGGTTACGCCCCTGGAAAAACGAGGTTTACTTTAATTAGGTCCGTGCGAAAGCACGGGTAACCTCCCTCAAAGTACCGGCATTGGCGTGGCTGAAAGATTGACGAACTTGTAGAGTGTAATTAATCCCGTCTAGTCTTTCCTTTTAGGGTTTGAAGGAAGATTTGATAAAAACAGTGGGAGCCGTTTTGATTAGATAAAATAAATAACCAATCTAATCTTGCAAGAGCGCACGCAGAGTGTTTTCTTCTCTCTCTCTCTCCCGGTAGCGACTATATCACGCCTTAAAACAAGATAATAATATGGATGTATTGACCGAACCCGCTTGTTATACTGAGCTGGGGAACGTTGGTCCCGCTCCAACTTATAATTGTTATAAGACAGAGAAGGAATCAGGGGAATACCAAGATTCCCATGCCGCCCAAACGAAGAAAGTGCATATGATGCATCTTCTTCGGGTGTGTTCGTTACACAGAACTGTTTCTCAGTATCCTCTGCGTCCTGGGTATCTGATACCGGATCATGATCCCAAATATGTAATCTGTTACATAGGGCTACAGAAAGGAAGAGAACTGAGAACGGGTGATAAGTTTCATGAGACAGAAAACGGTGCAAGTATTGCAGCCATGTCTGTTGGTCACTGTCACCCTGTATTACGAATACATTGATTCTGAACAAATGCTATTAGATACCGTACCTGATATACAAAATTATATCAATCTCTTTATTTATTAAAGAAGGACACAATTTTGTATTGTTGGATAATGTTTTGAACATTTCCTATATCAATAGTTGATCGGTTCAGGCACGTTATCTAAAAGCATTGACGTTCTAAATCAAACTACAGTTCCTAGTATACAGAACACACACAAGAGGAAGAGTTCGGAAATGAACGAATCCTTCTTGAGGCATGGTAGACTAGGTCATATCATTGCAACCCGACTAGCAAAGTTACATATAGATGCATATTTAAATCAGTTTGAATTTACATCTTGTGAAACTTGCCAGTCATGTCACAAAAATTGGATGACCATAGCTCTGTTTATTGGAAATAGAGAAAGAGTTAGTAAACTCTTGGGTTTGATACATAGTGATGTATGTAAGGTCCCCTGTCTACACATTCCAGGACCAGTTCTTTGTACTTCATTACATTCTCTGATAATCTCTCAAGATTCATACATATGTTTCTGTTGAAACACAAGTCCGAAATTTTTGAGATATTCACAGAATATAAGTTAGAAGTAGAGAACCAAATTACGGGTATAAGTATTATGTCCTATGATGAGATCAGGAAGGAGAATACTTGTGCATGGAATTCTTGGACTATTCTAAAGGAGAATGAGATTCTCTCTCAGTATTACTCCTCCGTATACACCACAGCACGTCGGTGTATCAGGGCGGAGCAATCACACCCTATATGATATGGTGCGCTCTATGATGAGTACTACTGAGTTATCTATTTCCTTTTGGGGGTTGTGCACTTGAGAAGTTGCATACCTATTGAATTGGATTCGAATCAAATCAGTGCCTACCACTCCATATAAGATATGGTATAGGAAGAGCCTATTTCTTAAGTAAGTTAAGATTTGGGATTGTCCGGCCTATGTCAAAAGCAAAATCCGGACAAGATCAAGGCAAGGTCAGTTCTGTAGAACTTGAAAGGTTCCAGCTATACAAAACTGCAGCTGATGATTTGACAGAACCAAAGCATTCAATAGTCCCCGACGAACCTCAGCCTCTCTGCCGAACTAGCAGGGTTCCTCATCCGCCTGAGAGATACTTCGGTTTCTCGATGACAGTGGGAGCGGGGAATGCATCATGAGATGATGACCTAACTAGTTTCGACCAGGCCATCGAGAGCAGGGACTCTGTAAGAATGGCCGGATGCTTAGCGATCTGAGATGGAATCCATGTACACCAACAAAGTATGGACTTTGGTTTCTATATCTGAAGGGTTAAATCCCCATCAGAAGCAAGTATATCTTGAGAAGATTACTTGGTGTAGATGGAAAAGTTGAGACTTTCAAAGCTAGACTTGTTAAAGGTTTTTGTCATCGACCAGGCGTGGATAATGATGAAATCTTTTCCAGTGGCTATGCTTAAGTCCATCCGGATCCTACGTACCATGGCTACATACCATGACTACGATATCTGGCGGTTGGGTGTCATGACTGCTTTTCTAAATACCGATTTAGAAGAGAACGTCTATAAGTACACAGCCAGAGGGCTTCGTAAACAGTGGGAGCAGCGGAAACATTTGCAAGTTGCTTTACAGGATAAAGCAGGCATCGCGGAGTTGGAACGTCTGTTTTGATATGGTAGTCAAAGAGTTTGACTTCATCAAAAGGGTAGACGAATCTTGTATATACAAAAAGGTAGTAGAGAGTAAGGTGGTCATCCTCGTATTGTACGTGGACAACATACTCTTGATAAGAAAAGGGTTTCCTATGCTACGCACAGTCAATCTCCTCTTATCACAAGGATTCTCCAAATAGGATAATGGTGATACCTGCTAAATCTTGGGATTTGTATCTATGAGATAGATCTAAATGGATGTTAGGCTTCTCACTAGGTTTAGTGAGATGGTATCAATCGATCCTGGGGAGAATCACTGGAAAGGTTCCAGGGTGATAAGGACGACTGAATGTCAGTCGCAGGCATTGTCTTTACCCTCACTGAAGGGACGGTATGTTGGAAGAGTTCCAAGCTAGATACCGTGGCAAATTAGATGATAAAGGCTGGTAACATCGCTATTAAAGATACTACCAAAGAGGCAGTTTGGGTGTATATTGGTTCATGAGATGAACTAGGTTCCTACCATTGTGTGACAATGGAAGTGTGGCTTTGGCCCAGGAACCCCGATCCCATCAGTGACCCAGACATATTCTGAGGCAGCATCACCTGATCATGGAGATAGTTGATCTCCAGGGTGATCGAGGTTAGGAGAGTAGATTTAGAGGACAACATGGCGGATCCACTCACAAAGGCTTTTTCCCAAAGAGGGACTTTTATGGGATGGTTGAGTATTAGATACTGCAACCACTGCTACAGATGGCCCTAGTGCAAGTGGGAGATTGTTAGTTATATGTATGCCCTAGAGGCCATTACTGTACATAGGATGTATATTGTAGTGGATGCTGGGACATATATAGGTAGGACTTTCTTGCTCGACATGATAGTACGCTATCTGGTTGCTCTTTATCTTAACATGTATACTTTCAGTCTCTCTGTTACATGTTGATAAAGCCATTAGGATGTGTACTCGACTTCCAGGAATATGATGTAGATCATACTACTGGGCCCTGGGTAGTCCATGAGTACATCCATCAATGTTCCTAGTCGTGGGAATATCGAAACGGGGCATCGATATTCCAGAGTAGACTAGGGTATATCTTCTCGACCCATGTGATGGGCGATGGATGATCCCATATCCATTGGTGTTTGACATCAGAGATGGTATGCGGGTGCTCAGTGGTGACTGGGTACACTGAACGGACTCGCCGAGAACTCCCAGATGGTATTATACCTCACGTTAGATGGCAGTTCTCTGGTGACACTGGTACAACTTAGTCTGTTGACCCGAGATCGTCATAGAGTCTTGTGTGTCTCCCACTGTGCTTTGATTTCCACCTTACCACGGCTCTTCGGAGTCATGCAAACAGGTGGTTTTTGGGTACAGTCCCGATTCACATTGAGGCAATGAGCGATAGGAGGGGATTCGTCTCTACCGGTATTGGGGGTTGATGTTGCGCTATGCTCGACTGGCCATAACTGGAAATCCCTGGACAGGGTTGCAGTGATCTACTGGTAAGTGTTATCAGTAGTTTCATGCTATGTTATGGACCTTACATCGGCATGACTTATCAAGCTACTGGAGTCTGACGTTTACCACCCCAAGGCGAGATATGCGACATATCAGACGAACAGACCGGACTGTACGGTAAGTGTTGCTGGTTAGATTCACAGGAGTGTGAGCGGGCTTGCTCGTTGATCTTCTGATCACTCAATACCCGGGTGGCCGTTACGTTTAACAGACCGTTTGCGGCTTGTGGGTGTTTGATATGATCATCACCTACTGCCGGCGTATTCACGAGTCTTTAGAGTCCTACACAGAGGTTTCCTGGCTCAAGCGAAACGAAATAGTAGCGCATATGAGATATGTGCGGGACCGAGAATAATGCCAGTATGTGATACTGTATTCTATTCTCGCGATTTGTATCATTGGACGTTTATATAAGATATAACCGGGTTACCGAATCAAATGTTGATTCGATATATTGATACACTTGATATTAGTCGGTTGTATGCAGCATGACCGGATCATTAAATCAAGTGTTGATTTAATGATTTAATGTATAATTATATATTTGATATATTACTTTACTTTAACTAATATTGGTTCATTTAAGATTGATTTTCTCACTTGAATGTGCACATTGTTCATATGAGATATATGCAAGTGTACATGTTTGTATCATGCTTGATGATACATACAAGTTGTGTGTATGAGACTTGAACCAAATTGAGGTTAAATTAGGGTTTACTAATTTCCTAATAAATAACAAATGAAATAAGGCTTTGGTCAAAGTTATCAAGCTTCATGAAGCTTGAAGAAACTTGGAGAAAGTCAATTTCTTTTGTCATTTCTTTAAGATGCTAGTTAACCCAACCATTAACCCAAGTCTTTGGTTAATTCTCTACACAAGTTAAGCATGAGGGCTTAACTTAACCATGGTACCATAATTAAAAGGAGAAGTCTCATTCTTATTTCATTATCCTTTTAATTCTTTCTTCTTCTTCTTCTTCATCAAGCATCATGAAAGCTTGCTAGCTCCAATGGTGCCATGAGAAAAAGAGTGAGAAATCCAATTTCTAAGTGAACCCACTTCCTATTTCTTCATCCTCTACCACTTGCCATGTAGTAGAGTGTGTTATCTTCACAAGTTCCATGACCAAGTGAAGATGGAGCTTGATCTTGAGTTGCCTCGATGTAGATCATCTTCGGCTTCGAAGTCGACGACCTAGCCCGATTATTTCTCCTACGAAACCATCGCCAGAGTCCGGGATCCGATGATCGCAGCGGAGGGACTTCATCACGGAGCTAAAGAAGTGGAGGACCGGATCTACAAAGGTTGTATTTCCATTCACTTAGTAGCAAAGTAGTTTGCTTGCTTGTTTGTTTCGCCTTACCTCTAGTTACGATCTAGTTTAGGGTTCTTTGGCACATGGAAAATTTTGAATTGGACATGTTTGATCAGTTGTAGAACCTCATAGGCGTGCCAAGGAACCCTACATCTATATCACATATACCCGGCCGATATCTCATATCGCGTGAATCTAATACGGTATCACATACACGTATTGTTCTCGGTCCCGCACATATCATATATGTGCTCCTACACCATTTGCCTGAGCCAAGAAACCTCTGTGTAGGACTCTAAAGAATCGTCAATACGCCGGCATTAGGTGATGATCATATCAAACACCCACAAGCTGCAAGCGGTCAGCTAAACGTAATAGCCACCCAGGTATTGATCGATCAGAAGATCAACCAGCAAGCCTGTACATTCTCCTGCGAATCCAATCAGTAACACTCCCGTACAGTCCTGTCTCTTCGTCTGATATGTTATATATCTCGCCTAGGGGCGGTAAACGTCAGACTCTAGTAGCTTGATAAGTCGTGTCGATATAAGGTCCATAACAGTTCGAGAAATTCCTGATAACTCTTACCAGTAAATCTCAGCAACCCTAGCCAAGGATTTCCAGTTATAGCCAATCGAACACAGCTGTAGGGTGTTTTTCGTCACCCCGTTGAGATGGGAATACGTGCGAGCTTGTCAGGCGTACTACAGATTCCCCCTGCCTAGGATAAGCCGGGGTTTATTGATTGTGGGGATCCGAATCTTCGGCGGTCACGGACTAAGCTACCGTTAATTACCCCTCGCCTTTGGAGCTAGGGAACCTACGATTGACGGGTTAAACGGGTCATGCGAATTCAATGTGAAGTGTACGTGTGTTTTGTTTTGGAGGGGGGCTTGGATATATCGGGAGCCACGCAGAGTTTTTACGGGGGTCCCGCTACCCGGATAGCGGGCTGGGGGTCAAGGGGCAAGCAGCCCTCTTGCGGGGTGCGGGGCAGCGCCCCGGCCCAAAATATTTTTGGAGGGGGGGCAGTGTTGTAGAGTGTGTGTGTATATGTACATATATATACATGTATATATATATATATATATATATAAAAGGGAAAAGGCGCCCAAAGGACACATGGGGCAGCGCCTTGAGCGCTGTGCGCTTAGGTGTTGTGTGCTTAGGCGCTAGCACGCCACGTGTCGGCATGTGGGCGCTTTACGCTTTAGCGCAAGCACACCACGTGTCGGCACGTGGGCGCTTTGCGATTGAGCACAGGGCGCCGCAGCGCAGGCGCGCCGGAGCGCAGGCCCGCCACGTGCCGGCACGTGGGCGCTTTGCGCTTGAGCGTAGGGCGCTGGAGTGCCAGGCGATCAAGCGCTAGCGCGCCACGTGTCGGCACGTGCGCTTGAGCGCTGGGCGCTGGAGCGCTGGCGCGCCACGTGTCGGCACGTGGGCGCTTTGCGCTTGAGCGCAGGGCGTTGGAGAGCAAGCGCGCCACGTGTCGGCATATGGGCGCTTTGCGCTTGAGCGCAAGCGTGCCATGTGTCGGTACGTTGGCGCTTTGCGCTTGAGCGCAGGGCACTGGAGAGCAAGCGAGCCACGTGTCGGCACGTGGGCACTTTGCGCTCGAGTGCTAGCGCGCTACGTGTCTGCACGTGGGCACTTGGCGCTTGAGCGCTTGGGCGCCGACGAGAAAAAGAGGCTTTTAGCCCCAGAAATTCTCGAAAGAGAAATCAGGGTGGAGTTAAACTCCTAAGATGGTTTGGGGTTGATGAAAGGGCTTCTTCTTCTTTCTCCTCTGGTTGCTGGATCTTGAAGATCAAGAGATATGAGATTTTAAAAATCTCTTCTTTTTGAGATCAAATGGAAGATCTGAGTTCCGCTTTATGGGTTTTGTGGTGAAAAACTATTTAGTTTTGTAAAATGAAGAGTAAAACTCTTGATTTAATTCAAAAGAAAGAAGAAGGTTTTGGAACCTTGAGGAAGGATAAAAGATCTCAGATTAAAAAAAAAAATTTGGAGAGAGAAAAGTTATTGAGATATTTCATTGTCTTTGCCTTTATAGGTTATACATTTTACACATAGTACCTTGGGCTTCACAAAATGGCATTTTGCCTATCCCATGGCTCATGTGCCATTTCTTTTTGCTCATAAGCCATAGGCTTTACAAAAATTTGGATTTATGCCTATTTTTTATACATTTATCCATAAAATAAAATATAAGAATTACAACAAATTTATTTATTACAAAATTTTTATCTTGGCATGGGGGGAGGCTGGCCGCTTCATGTTCGGGCTCGACCCGGGCATGGGCCCACTTGATCTGGGCTTGGGCCCACTTGGCTTGGGGTTGACTTTGATTTTGACTTGGTCAACCGGGGTGTAAATTTTTACCCCAACAAATTGCCCCCCATCAATAAATGCACACTACATATGTGGGTCGTGTGCATGAAATTGATGGATCTTCTTTTACTTGGAGGCGACCTGATTTGGTTCCCGCTTTTTGGGAAGCTGGCACTGCCCTTTTAACGACATGGACGGTCGTTGCTTGAGTGATCTGGTTCCCTCTTGTTGGAATCTTGTGCTGCCCTTTTTACGACATGGACGGTCAATGCTGCCCTTTTTGCGACATGGACGGTCGATGCTGCCCTTTTCGCGACTTGGACGGTCGATGCAGCCTTTTTTGCGACATGGACAGTCGGTGCTGCCCTTTTAGCGACGTGGACGGTCGATGCTGCCGTTTTTCCGACTTGGACGGTCGATGCTGCCCTTTTCACGACTTGGACGGTCGGTGCTGCCATTTTAGCGACGTGGACGGTCGATCTGCCCTTTTAGCGACGTGGGCGGTCGATGCTGCCATTTTAGCAACGTGGACGGTCGATGCTGCCATTTTAGTGACATAGACGGCCGTTGCTGCCATTTTAGCGACGTGGACGGTCGGTGCTGCCATTTTTGAGACTTGGACAGTCGGTTCTGCCCTTTTTGCGACTTGGACAGTCGTTGCTGCCCTTTTAGCGACGTGGACGGTCGGTGCTGCCATTTTAGCGACGTGGACGGTTGATGCAGCCCTTTTTGCGACTTGGACGGTCGATGCTGCCATTTTAGCGATGTGGACGGTCGATTCTGGATTTGACTTGCCCCGCTGCTTGCGGCGTCAGGGATGAAGTTCACTTGTTTCCGAGGTGGAATTTGATTCTTCCAGGGAGGTCATTGGTTGTTTTGCTGACTTGATGTGATTTGGGTTGACATCAGCATCGCTACCCTGGAATATGGCACCAGGAGAAAATCATCATTTGTCAGGATTTGGGGATTTTGGTTTTGGTTTGGCATCCGCATCGCTGCACTGGAATATGGTAACAGGAGCTAATGATCATCTGCCATGAGGAGATTTCCCTTGTTCCCAGTTTAACGACTTAGGGGTCATCTGTTCCTACTTTAACGACTTAGGGGTCATCTGTTCCTAGTTTAAAGACTTAGGGGTCATCTGTTCCTAGTTTAAAGACTTAGGGGTCAATTGGATTAGGGTTTAGGATTTTGGGGTTAGGGTAGGCATCAGCGTTGCTAACACTGAAGCACACGTGCCAGGAGCAATTCATCATTTACCTATTCCTGTTGGGTGACGATGGCTTAGGAGACAGTTTTAGGTCCCTATCACCTAAGGCTTTTCAATTTTATGGGCCGTGAGGGTCCCATAAAAGCTTTTTCTCCCTACGAGTCGTAAGGATCCCGCAGGTGTATTTTCTCCTTAGGAGTCGTGAGGACTCCTAAGTGTGTTTTTCCTTTATGAGTCGTAAGTATCCCACAAAGGTTTGTTCTCCTCATGTATCGTAAGGACACATGAGCGGGTCTTTTCAATGGAGCATAATTCCAAAGGCGGAGACCAGCCGCGTAACTGGTGATTGTGGTGGGGCATGGGTATGATGAGAATTATTTGAGGCCGTGGATTGTATACGGCAGTCAATTTGGGGACTGGCCGTAGGGCCGGAAAATTTTGAGAAATTGGATTTTGGTTGGCGTCTGCATCACTACACTGGAATATGGTTCCAGGAGCGACTCATCATTCGCCGTTTGGGGACTTGGAATTTGGATCTTGTTTGGCATCAGCATTGCTGCACTGGAATAATGCAAGGAGCAACTCATCATTTTCCTTAGGAGGACTTGGGATTTGGGTTTTTAGTCGGCATCAACACCGCTAACACTGAAGCGAAATGCCCGGAGCGACTCATCATTTGCCGTTGCCCGTTGGGGAACGATGGCTTAGGAGACAGGTTTGGGTCCCTATTACCTAAGGCTTTGCAATTTTATGAGCCGTGATGGTCTCAAAAAAGTATTTTCTACCTACGAGTCGAGAGGATCTCGCAGGTGTATGTTCTTCTTAGGAATCGTGAGGATTCCTAAGTGTGTTGCTCCTTTGTGAGTCGTAAGGATCTCACGCAAGGGTTTTGTTCTCACAAGGTCGAGAGGACTTTGCGAGTGTATTCATCTCTTTTCACGAGTTTGCGTCCTTTCGGGTTTTCACAAACTCGCCGGTAGTCCTGTTGTTTTTACTCACGGAGCCCTTTCGAGTTTTCATCCGTCCGCGTTTTCCTTGTGGACATACCCTTTTTTTTTCTTTTTTCTTTTTTCTTTTTTTTTCTTTCCGTTTTTTTGTCGCTGGTGGGACTTTAAAAGTAGTCTCACCGGCAGGATTTGGGAGAGATAGGGGTCATTTACGCCTGTGGATTGTATACGGTTTTGCAGGATGTATGATCCAGACCTTAGGGCTGATGTGCTCAATTTGCCTGCGACTTGGAGCATTCACGTGTAGTATTTCTTGAGATATCGGCCATTGATGGGTAGCATGGGCCTTTCTCCCTCGGCACTTATTAGTTGGTAGGATCCTTCGTCGAACACTTTCTCGATGAAGTATGGTCCTTCCCAGTTTGGCTCGAATTTTCCCTTGGCATTTCGATTGGGGATGATCGGTCTTTTGAGGACCAACACCAATTCACCTTTCTTGAAAGCGCGGAGACGGGTTATCTTGTCATAGGCCCGTGACATTTGGGCTCGGTATAGCTCCAGATTTTGCCGCACCGCGAGCCTCTTTTCTTTGAGGGAATCGAGCTCTTCAAGTTGAAGGAGCACGTTTTTCTCCTCCGTCAACTCGTGCTGAACGGCCATTCTTAAGCTTGGAACTTCGACATCGAAGGGTAGGACCGCCTCCACTCCGAAAAGCAATGAGTATGGAGTGGACTGAGTAGGAGTACGGTGCGTGGTACGATATGCCCACAACGCCTCGTGAAGTTTGAGATTCCAGTCTCTCTTGTTGGCTGAAGCATTTTTCCTCAGGAGCTTGCATAGAGTCTTATTGGAGGCTTCGGCTGGCCCATTGGCTCTTGGATTATACATGGAGGAATATCTCCAGTCTATCTTGTGCTGAGTAGCGAACCTTGAGACATTGAAGCTCTTGAAAGAAGGCCCGTTGTCAGAAATGATTCTTCTTGGTGTACCGAAGCGGTAGAGAATATTATGCTGGAAAAATGTCAGAATATCTTTTGTCTTGACTTCCATTAGCGGGACTGCTTCAGCCCATCTAGAGAAGTAATTTGTCGCGGCCAGTATGAACCGGTGGCCTTTGGATGACGGAGGATCAATTGGACCAACAATGTCGGTGCCCCAGACTTCGAAAGGCCACGACGCCACCGTATGATGCAACGGATTGGGATGCTTGTGAATGAAATCACCATGGATTTGGCAGATCTGACATTTCTTTGCATGCTCTCGGCAATCCTTATCATGGTGGGCCAGTAATACCCAAGCCGTTTGATTTGAAGTCGCATCTTCGGGCCAGATTGGTGAGCACCGCAAACGCCCGAGTGAACATCTTTCATGACCTTTTGGGCTTCGGCCAATGACAGACGCCTGAGCCAGAGTTGGACATATGACCTGCGGTATAACGTGTCATTTACAAACACGAATCAGAGAGCACTTTTCTTCAGCTGAATCCTCGGAGATTTTTCTTCGGGCAGCTTGTCGTATCAGAGGTACTCTATGAAGGGTTCTCTCCAATCGGGCTCGTCTTGAATGATCGAAGCTTTTTCGGCGGGACTGCTCTTCTATTACGCACTTTCCACTTCTCGTAGAGAGACTGGGGGTAGAATTTGCCGGCTCCTAACTGTGATCAGAATTTCGTCCATGTCAGGATCAGCCAACTCCTTGGCTAGGCGAGCGAGTATGTCGACTAATCCGTTCAACGCTCCGGGGATTCTCATTAGTTCAATGTAAGTGAACCGTTTAATGAGTTCCACCACTATGTCTTTGTACCGAGCTAACTCGGGTTTGTATATCTTATAGTTGCCACTTACCTGGTTGACGACAAGTTGGGAGTCACCGTAAACCCGTGGCTGAAGGACTTCCATTTCTATGGCGAGCTCCAGACCAGCTATCAGAGCTTCATACTCAGCTTCATTGTTTGTTCGAGGCTTGGTGAGAGCAAAAGAACTTTGTAGGGTTCCCATCGATGGCATGATGAACACCAATCCTATCCCTGCTTTTATCTCCGGGAAGCTTGACTTGCTGGAGGTCCTCATTGATGAGGCTCCATCGAAGTAGAGCTCCCAACATGGCTCGTCATTCTTGAGGTGTAGCACTTGTTCGTCGGGTAGCTCGGAATTGAGTGGTGGCCCTTCTGGTATGGGATGAGAAGCGAGAGAGTCTGCAAGAGCTTGCCCTTTTACTGCTTTCTGGGGAGTATAAACTATGTCAAACTCAAGTAGCATAACAGCCCATCTTGCCATTCTGCCGGCTAGGCTCGCTCTGGTCATCAAGTGTTTGAGCGGCTCGACCTTGGAGATCAGCATAACCCGATGAGCGAGCAGATAGTGCCTCAGCTTGTTCACAGCAAATATTAGAGCCAGGCATTGCTTTTCGATTGGGGAATAGTTGTGTTCCGCCCCGACTAGAGTTCGACTGAGGTAATAGAGGGCATTTTCTTTTCCCTCCTCATTATTCTGGGCAAGGAGCGCACCGAGTGACTCGTCCAGCGCGGCAGTATAGAGAATCAGCAGTTTATTTGGAATGGGAGCGGCCAACACTGGAGGGTGCAACAAGTATTGTTTGATACTTTCGAATGTTGCTTGACATTCGGCATCCCAGATAAAAGGAGCTCCTTTCTTCATAATCTTTGAGAAGGGCCTACACTTTCCCTATAAATTTGAGATAAACTTTCGTATATAAGCAAGCTTGACTTGAAAAGATCTTAGCTACGTCAGACTCTTCGGAGGGGGCATCTCCATGATGGCCTTTATCTTTGATGGGTCAACTTCGATCCCTCGATGTCGGACTATGAAGCCCAGGAATTTTCCCGATGACACGCCAAAAGCGCACTTCAGAAGATTCATTTTCAGGTTGTACTCTCTCAGCCTGGTGGGAACGGTCCTAAGATCTTGGACGTGATCGGCCTTAGCACTAGTCTTGACAACCAGATCATCAACATAGAATTCGAAGACTTTATGGATTAGGTCATCAAAGATAATGGTCATTGCCCTTTGATATGTATCACCTGCATTCTTCAGTCCGAACGGCATTACCTTGTAGCAATATATTCCGATCGGGGTTCGAAATGCTGTGTGTTTCTCATCCTCTGGCGACATCTTGATCTGATTATATCCAGAAGAGCCATCCATAAAGGGGAACAACTCGTAATTTGAGTTGTCATCGACCACCATTTCCATGACCGGTAGCGGAAAGTTGTTTTTAGGACATGCCTTGTTGAGGTCCCTGAAATCGACACAAACTCGGATCTGCCTATTTTTCTTCTTCACTGGGACTATGCATGCGATCCAGTCCGCATATTTCACTTCCCTGATGAAGCCGGCACCGATGAGCTTCTTGGTTTCCTCGATGACCTTTTCTTCCAGTTTCCTTCTAATTCGTCGAGGAGCTTGTTTGACTGGCTTATCAACAGGAGATATAGCCAGCTTATGCACGGCCACTTTAGGGGAAAGGCCATACATTTCTTTGTATGTCCATGCGAAGCAGTCGATGAACTCATGCAGCAGGGCAATTATCTGCTCTTTCATTTCCTCCGGCAAGAGTGAGCTGATGTAGGTCGGCCTTGGATCATCAGGCGTTCCTAAGTCAATCTCGGATAGCACGTTAAAGGTTGCTTGTCCGCCATCTTCGAGCTCTTGAGGAGCTTCTTCTGGCTCGGTTAGCTCGTCTTCATCATTTGACTCTTCGCTGGCTTCCCCAATATAGGTCATATAACATGCCTTAGAATCAGGCTGGATGAAACCTATGCCCCGCTTATCTGGAATTCGTCCATCGATGAGTGCTCTGACCTGAGGTGGATGCCATAGCCCTTCGTAAAACTTTGCTTCGGACTCCGTTTGATATAACCGGCATCCGCACTTTTTTAAGTATTCTCGCATCTCGGGCGCATAGTATCTGGGATTGAAGACGGCTCTTATGCCTCTCTCATATGGAAGGAACGCGATAGAAAAATCGTCCGGGTGCACAACGGGGTTTGACCTATAAAACAGAATGCCTTTCTGCCAACTTTTCTTTCCGGGGACGTAGAAAGTTTTCAGCTGGTCCACGGTGGAGACTGACAACGCATCGAGCTCTTTGCACATCTGCTCCGGTACCCTTGTGACGGCTAGGGACCCTTCCACAATTTCGAAGGTCTCTCGTAGTTTAGCTTGTTGCATGGGGGTCCAATCTGCATCGCTGTTGCACAGCAGGTCCTCTTCCTCCGACTCTTCAGTGTCGCTGCCAAGATGAGGGCGAACTTTGCTGCTAGATGGGCCTTCAGTATCGGATTCGTCTGTATCGCTACCAAAATGAAGGAGAGTTTTACGGAAGGACGGACTTCCAGCGTCGGACTCATCTGTGTCGCTACCGAAACGCTGGCGCACTTGGGCATTTTTGCTTTTCAAAGTGACAGCCGGCTCAGATTTTCTTTTGAGTCTTGGGGCCGCTCTATCCTCAGTCAGTTGTGGCTTAGCATTTTGGTGGTTCGTAAATTACCGAGAATCTTCATATCGGACTTCATGTAAACCGAACGGCTGGATGTCTCCGTCAATGCGTCTTTCTTCGCCATTTTTAGTATACCTCATGCATTGATGGAGATTTGATGGAACGATGCCGTAATAGTGGAGCCACGGCCGTCCTAAGAGAATCTTATAAGACGTGTCGGCGTAGATCACGTATATCTTAGCTTCAGTTTGCAGATCCCCAAATTTGATTGGCAAAGCTATAGACCCTAGAACTTGCTGGCAGTTTTGATTGAAGCCTTGAATGACAATCCTTTCCCTTGACAGGTGTCGGACGTCCATTGACAAACTCTTCAGCGTCCGCAAGTTCATGATGTTCACTGAGGACCCCGGATCAATCAACATGTGATTAATCCGATCTTCGTCCCTGTACCCTGTCACGTAAAGTGGTCGATTATGCTCAGCAGTTCCTAGTAGCAAGTCTTCATCCTTGAACGTGACTGCGGCGGCTTGCAAAGTGTACTGAGCTTCTTTCATATTAATTTCCGCAAAGCGAGCCTGATACCGCTCAGGGTTTTGTAGAGCATGAATGAGAACATCTCTATGCTCTTGAGATAGAACCAAGGCATCGTAGATGCTAAGGAGAGACGGAAGCTTTCGGAGGTGAGCCAAGACATTATAGTCTACCGGGGAAGGACTTATGTTTTCATCAGCCGGTTCTCTGCCATCTTCTTCATTAGCGACTTGTTTTTCCTTCCCTTTTGGGGCGTTGCCCTGATTTGGCGGTAGAGCCCTGCCTCTTCTGAGCTGGATTTGATTGACCTTAATGGCAAGCTCCTCGTCCTCTTCGGGAAAACAGAGCTCCCCCTCAGAGTCGCTGCCCAGATGGATGGCGTAGCAGGTCACTATAGGGATCTCTTCATTGGAGTCGTCTTCTAACTCCTCCATAATTTCAGCCGCTCGTACAGGGAGGAACTCCTTCAATTGAATCAGAGCTCTTTCCTTCTCTTCATATTCTTCGAGGGAATCGATATATTTTTGAATGGTCGATCTCCCTGCAGACTCCTTTTCCCGCGGAGCTGCACTTTTCTTCTTCTTGAGCTTCTTGGATTTTGATCCTGATGGAGCCGCATTGGCAGCTGGACTGGTAGGCTTTTTCTGCCCTTCCCATTCCGTCCTGGGCTCTTTCCGAAGTAGCTTTATCATCTTCTTCGTATTAGATATGTGCGTACTCCACGGAGGCCGCGATGAGTCCGTTTCATTTCTCAGGGCAGCGGGTTCGGCTGTCTGCTCCCAGAAGGCTTCAACTTCTGTCTGTACAAAGTTGGTGGTTGCAACTTGATTGTTCACCAACACACTTTTGGAAAGCTCGATCTCTCCGGCCTTGTACTGCTTCTCGACCCAGTTCTTGAAGATATAACAATCCTCGATCGCATGGCTCACTACTCGGTGGTACGGGCAATACATGGGATTGTCGTTCATTTTTTCTTCTTGGGGTCTTTTTGACTCCGGCAATTGTAGGCCGTTGTTCAAGGCATCTTTAAATATCCTGCGGACCTTGTCCCTTCTGAAAGAGTAAACCTTGTTCTTTTTCATCTCTAGGGAAGGCCCATCTCCTCCCAACAATGGCTTTCGAGACCGGTTGGTTTTAGATTCGCCCGCCCTTCGCTTTTCTTCATTGTCGGATGCATTGAAGACATTGCTACTGCTCGAACTCCCGCTCCTACGGTTATCGTCCCGCTTGCTTTTGCAAGTTTTGTCTCTTTGAGAGTCCGGCGGGGACTCTTGCTTCGAGCGTTCCAGCATTTGGACTTTCTTGGTTAGCTCCTGAAATGTCTTGAGGCCCGCTGTACACAAGAATGGGACCATCCAATTGCTGAGGTTCCTAATGAGAAGGATGATGGACTGGTCCTGCTCCAGCGGCGGTTCGCACTTGACTGTGAGATTACGCCATTGAGCGATAAAGTCGGTGTTGCTTTCATTCTTCCCCGTCTTAGTCCTCACAAGGTCGGCAATGGAGATTTTATCACTGACGCTCATGAACTTTTGCCGAAATAGAGACTCCATTTGGGCAAAGGTAATGACTGACCCGTCTCGTATACTCGATTACCAGTCGAAGGCGACACCCGTCAGGCTGTTGACAAACTGACGAAGAAGGAGCGCGCCATTGCCCCCTGTATTTCCGCACGATGCTTTGAAGTGGGAGACGTGCTGATTTGCATTCCCCGTTCCATCAAATCTTCCAAACATAGGAATGACGTAGCCGCTCGGGAACTCGATCAGATCGTACTGTGCGGGATATGGCCGCCTACTACTGCCAATTTCTTTCTGCGCTTCAGCTTCAGCCACCATTGTTTTAACTTTGATGGTGACCAAATCCATTATCCGATCTTGTGTTAGAGGGATAGTGCTATCTGGGGCCAAGGCGTCTCCAGAAGCGGAATGTGGCCGGCTTTCGTGCGGCTCGACCAGTCATGGACCCAAAGGAACATGCATTGGCTGCTTCGGATTTGTTGTGCCACGGCAGCACCCCGGCCGTCGATGCGACGCCGGAAACGGGGAAACGAAAAACTTTGCGAAACTTGCAAACCGGTACCACCGCGCACTATAAACCCGAATCGGGCCATTAACCTAGCTACTAGCAAACTAAAAGATGGGTAGAGAGATATACCGAGCAATCCGTGTCCTTCGGTCTTCGTCTCCACTCCGATCTCCCGTGGAATCTCCATCCGTCACCTCCTCGTCGGAAAGGGCACCACGTAGCCGATTTCTTTTACGGGCTCCTACCTCTGGACCGAGGCAACTCGGGCGCGAAGTTGGCTAGCCGACGCGTCCAAGATTTTCTGTAGGCAAGTGTAGAAACCTTGTCTCTTTAGGGTTTCTGAAGTTTCCATGGTGATGGATGAATGATCAATGAACTTTGGAGAAGGTTTTAAGGATTTTGTGAGCAAGCCAAATGAGATAATCAAATTTCCCTCATACAAAATGAAACCTCTGTCATTCTCTCCCTCTAATGTGGCCGGCCCCCTTAAGTTATATTGAGGAGAGAAAAAACTCAAACCATGAAGAGAGGTGATGGTAGTAAAAGCAAAGGGGTGACCACAACCAAAAACAATGATAACAATATCATATCAATTTCTAATCTCATTTAATGCAAAAGAAGTGATGGATAAAGCATCTCATGATGATAATCATATCATGAAGCCACAAATGCAAGAAAACCCCTCCTCAATAAGTTATTTGCACTCTTGCAAATAACCCCCTCCATCGGAAAGTCCGGCCGCGAAAGAATAAAGGAAAACCGGTCGGAACGGAATGCAAACTGGCAACTTCAGAAAACTGATCCCGTAATAAATCACAGGAAAACCACGCTACTGCATATACATGCCCGCATTTGTATTCCCACTGAACACAAATGCAGAGAGACAAAATCTACACTGTCCAATACTAGGATCCGGCTTAAGCCAAAGCCGGCTAGTAAAAACCGTCCGATCACGATCAGTGCAATACCGCACGTATCTGATCGAACCCTTCCATATCTTCATACGGCCTTTACAGCGTTTCTTCCGAAACTTGAGAAACTGTGTGTGGTGGACTCTAAAGACTCATCAACACAATGGCTGTGGATTTAACCACTAGCACGTCAGAGGTATTAGCCATACGTGACGGGCTACCAGCTATTGACCAAAAGGGACGTCGACGAGCGAACTCATCCTGACACCCTACTGAGCCTGTCAGTGACAATATCCGTACAGTCCAGTCCGTTCGTCTATGAGCATCGAATGGCGGGCCTAGGGGGTTGGTAAAAGTCAGACCCCCAAAAGCAGTACAAGTCGTGTCGGAGTATAGCCCAGAACACCCTGAGATACTACTGGAATACCTACCAGCAAATCTCCTGCCTTGGCCAAGGACTTTTCATGTACTGGCTCTCCTAGACACAGCGGGACCTCACCCCCAATACCAGGAGAGACGAACCCCTGCAGATCCGCTCACTGCCTCCATGTGGCTTGGGATTGTACCCAACTAAAACCTCTTTGCACGACTCCTTTGAGCCGTGGTAGGGTAGTAATCAAAGCACAGTGGGAACTCACACGAGACAAATGACGATCTCAGGTCGATGAACTAACCTGTACACATGTCACCAGGGAACTGCTATCTGACGTCAGGTATAATACCAACTAGCAGGTTCCCGGCGAGTCCTGTCCGGTGTACTCATAACCCAGTGAGCACCTGTATACATCTTAGGTGAACCAACTGACACGAGTGGCTTGTGAGACCGGCCACCGCCCCTCGTCAGGGTCTCGACTGTATACACTAGTCTACTCGGGAGTATCGATGCCCTGTCTCGAAACTCCAACGACTAGGGACCTTTTAAGGATTTGCTTATAGACTCCAGCTCCCACGTATATGATCGCCCTCAAACTGCTGGTAGTCAAGCAAGAATCATAGGGGCTCTATCAACATGTAATAGCGACTCGTAAGGTCACCTAAAGCAGTACACGATGATAAAGATAAACCAGATAGCATACTATCATCTTGAGTAAGACTGTCCTACCGGGAAATGTCCTCCCTCAATCATTGCAATCACGTGCCTGTGATCCAATAATTGACTCTGAGGGTACTATCTCCAACAATCTCCCACTTGCACTCAAGGCTAATTATTGCGATGTCGCATACTCACAGCCCGTGTGATACCGAACACACAACTCCTCTACTAGTCAGTCTCACAAAACTCGTTTGCGCAACTATTGCGTTCGAGGAATAGCCTCAGTGAGTGGATCCGGTCTGATGTTTCTTTCTATGTCTCTCTTTATCTCAAGTTCGTGGTGAAAACCATCTCCCGAAATGAGCAATACCTGTCTTAGAATGTGTCTGGATATCTGATGGGACCTAGCTCATAAGTGAACTCCAAATCCAAACTTCTTAGACTGTATCGTCAACTGAACTTAATCAGTATCCTGCGCCATGCCTTCCCTCAGTATCCACCTGGACCATCTGTCCAAAATACTGCCCCTCGTCGGAGGGAAAAACTATAACTCTGACAGCCACTCGGCCATCCAGGTCACCTTGGAAGACTGGAATGATAACTGTCTCCCGAAGGAGGCGGTTGTTATCATAACCCTAGAACATCAACTTATGTTCTAAAACTGCTTCCGACTGTTTCTCCAGGATTGGATCAATATTAACTTATTGCACCTACTGCAAAAACAACATCTGGTGTGGTACTTGACATCTCATGATTGACTCAATTGCCTAAGCAAGTGATTTGCCAATCATGCATATCCCTCTCCCCTTTAGTCTATAAGACACCTTTAGAGAGGGTGACCCTATCACTTGCAGGTATACTACCGTGGCAGGAGTCGTCCATTCTAAATACTCTTAGAATGCTGTATAAGTACCCAGATTTGGAAACCGCCCAAATCTAGATCTAAAACTATAGATCTAGTAACCAGTATGTCTGATATAATGTCCAAGTCCGATGTGGAGAAACCACTGTGTGACGACCAAAGTATAACCGACCGTAGTATAGGAATTGTTGGAGATAGTGCCCTCAGAGTCAATTATTGGATCACAGGCACGTGATTGCAATGATTGAGGAAGGAACTGTCCCAGTAGGACAGACTTACTCAAGATGATAGTATGCTATCTGGTTTATCTTTATCATCGTGTACTGCTTTAGGTGACCTGACATGTCACTATTACACGTTGATAGAGCCCCTAGGATTCTTGCTTGACTGCCAGCAGTATGAGGGCGATCATATACGTGGGAGCTGGTAGTCTATAAGCACATCCTTAAAAGGTCCCTAGTCGTGGGAGTTTCGAGACAGGGCATCTATTCTCCAGAGTAGACTAGTGTATACAGTCAAGACCCCGACGAGGGGCGGTGACCGGTCTCACAAGCCACTGGTGTCAATTGGATCACCTAAGATGTATACAGGTGCTCATTGGGTTATGAGTACACCGGACAGGACTCGCCGGGAACATGCTAGTTGGTCTTATACCTGACGTCAGATAGCAGTTCCCTGGTGACATGTGTACAGGTTAGGTCATCGACCTGAGGATCGTCATTTGTCTCGTGTGAGTTCCCTCTGTACTTTGATTACTACCCTACCACGCTCAAAGGAAACGTGCAAACAGGTTTTAGTTGGGTACAGTCCCGAACCACATGGAGGCAGTGAGCGTATTTTCAAGGGTTCGTCTCTCCCGGTATTGGGGGTGAGGTTGCGCTGTGTCTAGGAGAGCTATTACACGAAGTCCTTGGCCAAGGCAGGAGATTTACTGGTAGGTATTCCAGTAGTATCTCAGGGTGTTCTGGGCTACACTCCGACACGACTTGTACCGCTCTTGGGGTTCTGACTTTTACCAACCCCCTAGGCCCGCCATGCAATGCTCATAGACGAACGGACCGGACTGTACGGATATTTTCACAGACAGGCTCAGTAGGGTGTCAGGATGAGTTCGCTCATCGACATCCCTTTTGGTCAATAGCTGGTGGCCCGTCACGTATTGGGTTATACCTCTGACGTGCTAGTGGTTAAATCCACAGCCATAATATTGACGAGTCTTTAGAGTCCACCACACTTTCAGTTACTCAAGTTTCGGGCGAAACGCTGCAGAGGCCGTATGGAGATATGGCAGGGTCCGATCAGATACGTGCGGTATTTCACGGATCAGGATCGGACGGTTTGTACTAGAGGCCGTATAGATATATGGCAAGGTTCGATCGGATACGTGCGGTATTGCACGGATCAGGATCGAACGGGTTTTACTAGCCGGCTTTGGTTTAAGCCGAATCCTAGTATAGTACAGTGTAGATTTTGTCTCATTGCACTTGTATCCGGTCGGAATACAGATGCGGGTGTGTATGCACAGTATCGGGGGTTTTTCCTGTAATTTATTACGGGACCAGTTTTCTGAAGTTGCCAGTTTGCATTCCGTTCAGGCCGGTTTTCCTTTGTTCTTTCGCAGCCGGACTTTTGATGGAGGGGGTTATTTGCAAGTTTGCAAATAACATTTGTGGAGGGGGTTTCTTGCATATGGATTAAATATGAGAGCATCTTTTGATACCATTCTTTTCTATCATCATTTCATGCATTCATGGTGATTAGAGTTGATTAGGAATTGATTTGAGATTGTTATCATTGCTTTGGATGTGGTCACCCTCCACCTTTTACTACACTCACCTCCCTCATGTATTATATTTATCCCTCCACCATTTTCCAAAAGAGAGAGAGGTCGGCCACACTAAGAGGGAGAGAAAAATGAGAGAGGTTCATTTTGTGTGTGTAGACTTGATCATCTCATTTTTTCCTTGTTAGAAAATTGAAAGCACCAATTTTCCTTAAACTCTCTTCTCCATCCATGGCAACTTCACTACCCCAAATGAGACAACCATTCTACACTAGCCTACAGCACTTCTTGGACGCGTCGGCTAGCCAACTTCGTGCCCGAGTTGCCTCGGTCCAGAGGTGGGAGCCCGTAAAAGATTCCGGCTACGTGGTGCCCTTTCCGACGAGAAGGAGAAGAACGGAGTTTCCGCGGGAGATCGGAGTGGAGACGAAGACCGAAGGACACGGATCGCTCGGTATATCTCTTCCCCATCTTGTAGTCTGCTAGGACTAGTTTATCGGGTGTTTTGTGCGTGGTGGTGCCGGTTTGCTAGTTTGCAAAATCAAAGTTTTTCGCTTCCGCATTTGCCGTCGCATTGACGGCCGGGGCGCCGCCGTGCACTTACAATGGTATTAGAGCCTCGCCATTAACCTAGTCTAGCTTTGTTTAATGTGTTTACATTTCCGATCGACCAAAATTCCAAAAACCAGCGTTTTTCACATGCATCAGTTTTCTGTTGAATTTTTTCTGGCTCGAAATTTTTTTCTGCTTGTAGAAAAGTGATGTAATGGAAGTTCTAAGAGTTCTATAGAAATTCGACACAGTGAGTCGACTATAGAAGCGTGGAACCGCGGCCAAAACCCCCTTTACGCCGTGGTTCCGCCGCACTATAGTGTGATCACTGCGTCAAATTTATGCAGTAGCTTTCTGGGTTGATTGTAGGGTTTTTGGAATATTAATTTTGGGCCAAGAATTTCTTGATGTGCTACAGTGGTACTTGGGGGCCCACTTGTTAAAATTTGATCGATCGGATATTTTAAACACATTATTTCACAGTATTCACATTATATCTGCGACCGTGAATGTCACTCGATCGGTAAATCCAGTCTATCTGCTATAACCCTTTTAGACGGATTTGCGAACGTGACTTTCACGTTGTTGTTCTATGTATTGCTGTGATGTTGTGGATCGGTCATGGGGATAGCCTGGTTGCAGTGGTAGTACAGTTTTGTTATATTATGTGCATTTGATATTGCGGGGCGAGCGTCCGACATGTGGACTGCCGGCATTGCCTGTTTGTATTATTATTTTGGGGCACGACCAGGTTGCGGTCGATGTACCCGTTGTATGTATATTTTACTTTCTGTACTAGGATTACCCCGCGGAGGGGTGCATGGATAGCCGGATTCTAGAGGGCAACGGGCCCGCATCTCATGGCTTTGAGACGGAGGGGGCTTCACTCTAGAATTGGCAGGCTATTCGCCGCACTCGTAGGGGGTACTGGTTGACCCAGGAGGGGTGCCCAAGTTACCGGATTCCGTGATGTGCTGGGTGGTCCATTCACGGTGCTGAAAGGGGCTGCCTCGCTTCAGGTTTTGGCGGGTAACTTGCCGTGCCCATAGGGGTCTAGGATTTCATTGCACAGGCTATCCACACGACCAGGGGAACGTCGGGTTTCAGTAGCTGCTCTATGAAACCCGGGGATCCCAGATATCTGTATTGTTCTGTGATGCTGTACATTTCTGTGATGTTGCATTTTATCACGCCTTGAGCGAATATAATATATTGGTATATATATTAGTAGATGTTGTATATGTTTTGCATCCGCGCTAGTCCAGTCCCCACTCTACCTTAGTTAGCTAACCTAACTGGTAATGACGGGACCCAGTGGCGAATGCGGATGGCATATACATACATCAGAATATTTTCGTTCTTTGTGGTGTGATCAATTGATGGGACTGCGTTGATTCGGATCAATGCAAGTTAAAACAAACCTAATCAGATGTTGTTGGAACACTTTTTAAAAACCTGTTATTGCAAGGACGTTCACTTTTGTTTTGCATCGTGGTATTCATTTGGAATATCCTGCTCCTCAGTCGACGAGGCAAGGGCCGAGATCCCTTCACCGGGAGTGACCCCTTGGACAAAAAGTTTGCGTCAGGGAAATAACTTCACTATAGCCGATTACTTTTGCTTTGCACCGTGGTATTCAGTTGGAATATCCTGCACCTCATTCTACGGGGAAAGAGCCGAGATCCCTTCACCGGGAGTGGCCTCTTTAGCAAAGGTTTTCGTCACTATATTTTTCTAAATAGCTATCCGTTCCTTCAACGATATCAAGTTCATTACGTTAAAGGTTTTCGCCAGAAACCATTCGTAGCCCTACGTCGTTTCATATGGGTAGTCAATAGTATTCAAGCTGTGTTTGTTGGCCAAAGTCAAGGCACAGTGTTTGGTAGCTGTTGGTTATTCATATGCAGCATAGATAGATGCGTTGGTTTGGAACAGTCGTACTGCCTTGTTGGCTAAAGTCAAGGGTAGGTACGGGTGGATTCAAAACAACCTGGAGAATAACGGGTAGAACTTGACATGTGACTTATGATTTGTTGGCCAAAGTCAAGGTCATAAGAGCATGGGGTGAAAATCACATCGGGAGTTTCTAAAGAAACTGAAACTTGCCAGATATGCGCATACCTTCTGGAGTTTGATACCGTGAGCGGATTCCGTCACGTTATCATGCGATGATAGTTGGATCCGATTCCCACTGATGAGTTGGTTTACTCCTCGGGTGATCCCGACTAATTCTTCTTTCAAGTTTGGATGAGAATTTGACGGTACAGTGGGAGGTTTCCAGATTGGATAAATTGGTAACCAATCTGATCTAGGTTAGAGTCCACGCTGAGTGTTTCTTTTCTCTCTCTCTTTGGCAGCGACGATTGACCCGACCCTAGACTATGACTCAGTGACCAAGTTGACCGAACCTTCTTAACACTGGTTTTTGGATTGTCAGAGTTGCAAACCTCATTGCCACTCCTACTTTTACCCTTTTCTCCAGGACACCCCGTATTACTACGAACGTCCACTTCCATTGGACAAAACAATCGTATGGTTATATACGAACTCGAAGGAATTCGAGGATGGTTTCCGGTTCTGGAGAAAACGAATAGGACTATTCAGTTGTCTTTTCATTTTACCTTCTCTCAGATTACGAGTACTCCTTGGTTTAGGAGATAGTACACCTATTACGCAAATTGGATAGTCTTCTTCCAAAACTTAGGCTGGTGCCGAACGGTGGGGAATGAAGAAAACCAATTAGCATAACGAAGGTGTACCGAAGGTATTAAGTTAAGACAAAGCAAGGGATTAGTAGGAGGGCAAAGTAAATTGCGACTGATATTCACGACCAAACCAAGTATTTCTTCGCCAATCCTAAATCACCTTTGTATTTCTCCAGGACACTCTGTATCACTACGAAGATCCACAGTTTATTGGATATTCCATCGTATGGTTAAATACGAACTCGAAAGGAACTTGTTTCAGTTCGGGGATGGGTTCTGGTTCAGGAGAAATAGGAATAAGGTTTATTCGGTTGTCTTTTATCTTCACCTTCTCTCGCGTTGCGAGTTCTCCTAGGATGAGGACAGTACACCCATTATGCTTATTGGATAGTCTTCTTCCAAACCATAGGCCGGTGCCGAACGGTAGGGAAGGAAGAAAACCATTTGGCCTAAAAGGCTGTGCAGAAGGTAATGACTAAAGACATATGAAGGGATGTGGAGAGATGGCAAAGAAATATACGGTAACTATTTTGAATCTGATAATGGAAGAGGTATTTCTAGGAATACCAGGATACCCCAACGAAACATTTCAATGTTTCAGTTTCACTGTAAACTGTTAAACGAAAACTGATTTCTCAGTTAGACACTTGCTCCAGGGTATGTATTTACCAGGTATGATTCTCACATCTGTATGGTTTTACAGATGATGAGTGGGAGTAAGTTATTGGGAATTAGGTGATTATCCTCATTATATCGGGATTCGTTAAAATCGGTGATATTTGAGGAAGTCACCTGGGTTGTTTGCCGGACGGCAAATATTTGGTTTTGAATATCCGCTGTTATGCACCAATTTCAAATTGATATATCTGTACGTCTATTTTTATAGAGTGAGATATACCTTTTGAAATTATGTCGATGACATTTACCTATATCAGTGGATAGTTAGGTAAAGAGCATGAAACAGCGGTGTAACTCTTCTTAACCATAAGTACAGTTTTCAACCTACGACATACAGTGAATGAGTCACTAGACTCAGGGGACTTATACAGAGTATTGTATTTTGTCCAGTGTCCATTAGGGCAGAGGGGTTGGTCCTCGTACTATATTCTGTTTACTTATGACTTCTCTGGTTCTTAGACAGGTGTTTCGTAGAAACACAGAGTCCATGTTTTGAGAGGTTATAGGTATATGAATAAAGTAGAGAACCAGTTATTGCAAGTATCGGGATTCTTCAAAGTGATCGAAGATGTAGATACTTGTGTATGGTATTCAGTTGATAGTGATGATTAAGAGAATTTTCTTCTCTTTCAGGTTATTCATAATTGGAAGCATTCCTAAGTTGAGTAACGCTGATCGGCCTCTCTCCATTTAGTTGACATGCACTGGAGACAGCTGCATGATTTGAATCTGGTTCAACTAAATCAGTGCCTCAGTTTCTGTATTGGATATAGAACAGTTCGTATCATAACAATGTTAAGGTACGGGGAGTTGTCCGGCTTATGCTTAAAACCAGACTCTGGATAACTCAAGGCATGTTTCTGTAATGGCTGTTTGTGGGTTGACCCAGGCTATGACGAGGGTTGATTTTTGTACCATAAGAAAGATCAATAGTGATATTGTTCTTGACTCGCCACAGTTTTAATAAAAATGCCTTTTTTTTCAGAAAACAGTAGTGGGAATATGGTAGAACTGGAAGTGATTCCAGAACCACAAACGATTACTGAAGATTTGATAGGAACCTAAAGATTCAATTTGATTTGACATTCCATTGGCCACACCGCAGATATGGTGGGTAACCTCAGGCACCACAGAGGTACTCCGTTAGCCTCAAGGACGGTGGCAGGGAGGTTCTTGTTTACCCAGACTTGCCAATGCTGTTGTTCCAGATTGTGAGACCCGGCAGGAGGATGAGTATAGCGTCGTTCTAAACTAGCTTTAGAAGTATACGTATATATGACTCTGCTAGAGGGTTGTCGAGGTCAGTGGGAGCAGCAGAAGCATTGGTGGACAGGTGGCTTATATCTATTTATAGACTAAAGCAGATATAGCGGAGATAGATCATCTATTTCTGACATGACAGTCATAGGTTTGACGTCATCAGAATAGGAGATGGATCTATTGAGAAGGTAGTAGGGTGTGATGTCCTGGTTTTGGATGACATACACAGAGTAGGAAAGGAAACTCCTATACTACGATCGGTTATACTTTGGTCGTCACACAGTGGTTTCTCCACATGGAACTTGGACATTATATCAGACATACTGGTTACTAGATCTATGGTTTTAGATCTAGATTTGGGTGGTTTCCCAATTAAGGGTACTTAGACAGCATTCTAAGAGTATTTAGAATGGACGACTCCTGGCATGGTGGTGTACCTGCAGGTGATGGAGTCACCCTCGCTAAAGGTGTCTTACAGACTAAAGGGGAGAGGGATGTGCATGATTGGCAGATCACTTGCTTGGGCAATTGAGTCAATTATGAGATGTCAAGTACCACACCAGATGTCGTTCTTGTACTAGATGCAATAAGTTGATATTGATCCAATCCTGGAGAAGCAGTCGGAAGCAGTTTTAGAACATAAGTGAATATTCTAGGGATATGATAACGACAGCCTCATTAGGGAGACAGTTATCATTCCAGGCTTCCAAGGTGAACTGGACGACAGGGAGGTTGTCAGAGTTATAGTTTTTCCTTCTGACGAGGGGTAGTATTTTGGACAGGTGGTCCAAGGCAATACTGAGGGAGGCATGGCGCAGGATACTGATTAAGTTCAGTTGACGATACAGTCTAAGAAGTTTGGATTTGCAGTTCATTTATGAGCTAGGTCCCATCAGACATCCAAACACATTCTAAGACTGGTATTGCTCTTTTCGGGAGATGGCTTTCTCCGCGAACTTGAGATTTAGAGAGACATAGAAAGAAACTTCACAGCAGATCCACTCATTGAGGCTATTCCTCGAACGCAATAGTTTCGCAAACGAGTTTTGTGAGACTGACTAGTAGAGGAGTTGGGTGTTCGTTATCACACAGGCTGTGAGTATGCAACATCGCAATAATTAGCCTTGAGTGCAAGTGGGAGATTGTTGGAGATAGTGCTCTCAGAGTCAATTATTGGATCACAGGCACGTGATTGCAATGATTGAGGGAGGAACTGTCCCAGTAGGACAGTCTTACTCGAGATGATAATATGCTATCTGGTTTATCTTTATCATCGTGTACTGCTTTAGGTGACCTGACATGTCGCTATTGCACGTTGATAGAGCCCCTAGGATTCTTGCTTGACTGCCAGCAGTATGAGGGCGATCATATACGTGGGAGCTGGTAGTCTATAAGCACATCCTTAAAAGGTCCCTAGTCGTGGGAGTTTCGAGACAGGGCATCGATTCTCCAGAGTAGACTAGTGTATACAGTCGAGACCCCGACGAGAGGCGGTGGCCGGTCTCACATGCCACTGGTGTCAGTTGGATCACCTAAGATGTATGCTGGTGCTCATTTGGTTATGAGTACACCGGACAGGACTCGCCGGGAACATGCTATTTGGTCTTATACCTGACGTCAGGTAGCAGTTCCCTGGTGACATGTGTACAGGTTAGTTCATCAACCTGAGGATCGTCATTTGTCTCGTGTGAGTTCCCACTGTACTTTGATTACTACCCTACCACGCTCAAAAGAGACGTAAAAACAGGTTTTAGTTGGGTACAGTCCCGAGCCACATGGAGGCAGCGAGCGTATCTTCAGGGGTTCGTCTCTCCCGGTATTGGGGGTGAGGTCGTGCTGTGTCTAGGAGTGCCATTACACGAAGTCCTTGGCCAAGGCAAGAGATTTACTGGTAGGTATTCCAGTTGTATCTCAGGATGTTCTGGGCTACACTCCGACACGACTTGTACCGCTTTTAGGGGTCTGACTTTTACCAACCCCCTAGGCCCGCCATGCGATGCTCATAGACGAACGGACCGGACTGTACGGATATTGTCACTGACAGGCTCAGTAGGGTGTCAGGATGAGTTCGCTCATCGACGTCCCTTTTGGTCAATAGCTGGTGGCCCGTCACGTATTGGCTTATACCTCTGACGAGCTAGTGGTTAAATCCACAGCCATAGTATTGACGAGTCTTTAGAGTCCACCACACTTTCAGTTACTCAAGTTTCGGGCGAAACGCTGTAGAGGCCGTATGGAGATATGGCAGGGTCCGATCAAATACGTGCGGTATTGCACGGATCAGGATCGGACGGTTTGTACTAGAGGCCGTATAGATATATGGCAAGGTTCGATCGGATACGTGCGGTATTGCACGGATCAGGATCGAACGGGTTTTACTAGCCGGCTTTGGTTTAAGCCGGATCCTAGTATAGTACAGTGTAGATTTTGTCTCATTGCACTTGTATCCGGTCGGAATACAGATGCGGGTGTGTATGCACAGTATCGGGGGTTTTTCCTGTAATTTATTACGGGACCAGTTTTCTGAAGTTGCCTGTTTGCATTCCATTCCGGCCGGTTTTCCTTTGTTCTTTCGCGGCCGGACTTTTGATGGAGGGGGTTATTTGCAAGTTTGCAAATAACATTTGTGGAGGGGGTTTCTTGCATATGGATTAAATATGAGAGCATCTTTTGATACCATTCTTTTCTATCATCATTTCATGCATTCATGGTGATTAGAGTTGATTAGGAATTGATTTGAGATTGTTATCATTGCTTTGGATGTGGTCACCCTCCACCTTTTACTACACTCACCGCCCTCATGTATTATGTTTATCCCTCCACCATTTTCCAAAAGAGAGAGAGGCCGGCCACACTAAGAGGGAGAGAAAAATGAGAGAGGTTCATTTTGTGTGTGTATACTTGATCATCTCATTTTTTCCTTGCTAGAAAATTGAAAGCACCAATTTTCCTTAAACTCTCTTCTCCATCCATGGCAACTTCACTACCCCAAATGAGACAACCATTCTACACTAGCCTACAGCACTTCTTGGACGCGTCGGCTAGCCAACTTTGCGCCCGAGTTGCCTCGGTCCAGAGGTGGGAGCCCGTAAAAGATTCCGGCTACGTGGTGCCCTTTCCGACGAGAAGGAGATGAACGGAGTTTCCGTGGGAGATCGGAGTGGAGACGAAGACCGAAGGACACGGATCGCTCTGTATATCTCTTCCCCATCTTGTAGTTTGCTAGGACTAGTTTAATGGCCCGATCCGGGTGTTTTGTGCGCGGTGGTGCCAGTTTTCTAGTTTGCAAAATCAAAGTTTTTCGCTTCCGCATTTGGCGTCGGATTGACGGCCGGGGCGCCGCCGTGCACTTACAGGAATATCACTTCCTACTCTGTGTATGTTATCCAAATACCATGCCATTACACCCTACTACCTTCTCAACAGATCCATCCCTTATTCTGATGAAGTCAAACCTATGACTGTCACATCAGAAATAGATGATCTATCTCCGCTGTATCTGCTTTAGTCTATAAATAGATATAAGCCACTTGTCCACCATGCTTCCGCTGCTCCCACTGACCACGACAACCCTGTGACAGAGTCATATACACGTATGCTTCTAAAGCCAGTTTAGAATAACGCTATACTCATCCTCCTGCCGGGTCTCACAGTCTGGAGCAAAAGCAATGGAAAGTCTGGGTAAACAAGAACCTCCCTGTCACCGTCCTTAAGGCTACCGGAGTACCTCTCGGGTGTCTGAGGTTACCCACCATATCTGCGGAGTGGCCAATGGAATGTCAAACCAGATTGAATCTTTAGGTTCTTATCAAATCTTCAGTAATCGTTTGCGGTTATGGAATCACTTCCAGTTCTACCATACTCCCACTACTGTTTTCTGAAAAAATCCATTTTTGTCAAAACTGTGGCGAGTCAAGAACAATATCACTATTGATCTTCCTGATGGTAGAAAGTCAACCCTCGTCATAGCCCGGGTCAACCCACAAACAGCCATTACACAAACGTGCCTTGAGTTATCCGGAGTCTGGTTTTAAGCATAAGCCGGACAACTCCCCGTACCTTAACATCGTTATGATATGAACTGTTCAATATCCAATATAGAAATAGAGGCACTGATTTAATTGAACCAGATTCAAATCATGCAGCTGTCTCCAATGCATGTCAACTAAATGGAAGGAGGCCTATCAACGTTACTCAACTTAGGAATGCTTCCAATTATGAGTAACCTGAAAGAGAAGCAAGTTCTCTTAACCATTACTATCAACTGAATACCATACACAAGTATCTACATCTTCGATCACCTTGAAGAATCCCGATACTTGCAACACCTGGTTCTCTACTCTATTCATATACCTATAACTTCTCAAAATTCGGACCCTGTGTTTCCACGAAACACTTGTCTAAAAACTAGACAAGTCATAAGTAAACCGAACATAGTACGAGGACCAACCCCTCTGTCCTAATGGACACTGGACAGCATACAATACTCTGTATAAGTCCCTTTGAGTCAGATAACTCATTCCCTGTGTGTCGTAGGTTGAAAACTGTACTTATGGTTAAGAAGAATTACACCTTTGTTTAATGCTCCTTACCTAATCATCCACTGATATAGGTGAATGTCACCGACATAATTTCAAAAAGTTATATCTCACTCTATAAAAATAGAAGTAGAGATATATCAATTTGAAATTGGTGCATAACAACGGATATTCAAAACCAAATATTTGCCGTCCGGCAAACAACCCATGTGACTTCCTCAAATATCACCAATTACAACGAATCCCGATATAATGAGGATGATCACCTAATTCCCAATAACTTACTCCCACTCATCATCTGTAAAACCATAAAGCTGTGATAATCATACCTGGTAAATACATACCCTGGAGCAAGTGCCTAATTGGGAAATCAGTTTTTCTTTTAACAGTACATAGTGAAACTGAAACATTGAAATGTTTCGATGCGGTATCCGGGTTTTCCTAGTAATGCCTCTTCCATTATCCAGATTCACAACTGTAACCGTATAATTCTTTGCGATCTCTCCAAATCCCTTTATATGTCTTTAGTCATTACCTTCTGTACACCCTTTTAGGCCAAGTGGTTTTCTTCCTTCCCTACATTTCGACACCAGCCTATGGTTTGGAAGAAGACTATCCAATAATCATAATGGGTGTACTGTCCTAATCCTAGGAGCACTCGCATTACGAGAGAAGGTGAAGATAAAAGACACCTGAATAAACCTTATTCCTGTTTCTCCTGAACCAGAATCCATCCCCGAACTGGAACAAGTTCCTTTCGAGTTCGTATATAACTATACGATGGAGTATCCAATAAACGGTGCATCTTCGTAGTGATACGGAGTTTTCTGGAGAAAAACAAAGGTGATTTAGGATTGGAGAAGAAATACTTGGTTAGGTCGTGAATAGCAGTCGCAATTTACTTTGCCCTCTTACTAATCCCTTGATATGTCTTTACTTAATACCTTCTGTACACCATCGTTAGGCTAATTGGTTTTCTTCATTCCCTACCGTTCGGCACCAGCCTAAGGTTTGGAAGAAGACTATCTAATTTGCGTAATAGGTGTACTATCTCCAAAACCAAGGAGTACTCGCAACCTGAGAGAAGGTAAAAGGAAAAGACAATTGAATAGTCCTATCCGTTTTCTCCAGAACCAGAAACCATCCTCGAATAAATTCCTTCGAGTTCGTATATAACCATACGATGGTTTTGTCCAATGAAAGTGGACGTTCGTAGTAATACGGAGTGTCCTGGAGAAAAGGGTAAAAGTAGAAGTGGCAATGAGGTTTGCAACTCTGACAATCCAAAAGCCAGTGTTTAAGAAGGTTCTGTTAATTTTGGTCACTGAGTCATAGTCTTAGGGTCGGGTCATAGTCGCTGCCAAAGAGAGAGAGAAAAGAAACACTCAGCGTGCACTCTATCCTAGATCAGAATGGTTGTCACTTTATCTAATCAGGAAATCTCCCACTATACCGTCAAATTCTTCTCCAAACCTGAAAGAAGAATTAGTCGGGATACCCGAGGAGTAAACCAACTCATCAGTGGGAATCGGGATCCAACTATCATCGCATGACAACGTGACGGAATCCACTCACGTTGCCACACTCCAGAAGGTATGCGCATGCCTGGCAAGTTTCAGTTTCTTTAGAAACTCCCGATGTGATTTTTACCCCAAGCGGCTTATTACCTTGACTAGGTCAACAAACCATAAACCGCCAGTCAAGTTCAACCCGTCAATATTCTGGATTGCGTTAAACCCACCCGTACGTGCCCTTGACTAGGTCAACAAGGCCACACGACTGTCCTAACCAATCCCACTTATGCAACAAACAAGTACCACTTAGCTACCGAACACTACGTCTTGACTAGGTCAACAAACGCAGCACGAATACTAAATAATACCCGTAAGAAATGACGGAGGGCTACGGATGGTTTTTGACGAAAAACATTTAACGTAATGAACTTGATTTTGTTGAAGGAACTGCATAACTTTTTATAAAAATATAGTGGCGAAAACCCTTGGCTAAAGAGGTCACTCCCGGTGAAGGGATCTCAGCTCTTTCCCCGTAGAATGAGGTGCAGGATATTCCAATTGAATACCACGATGCAAAGCAAAAGTAATCGGCTATAGTGAAGTTATTGCCCTGACGCAAACTTCTGTCCAAGGGGTCACTCCCGGTGAAGGGATCTCGGCCCTTGCCTCGTCGACTGAGGAGCTGGATATTCATAACCGAATACCACTGTGCAAAACAAAAGAGAACGCCCTTGCAATAACAGCTTTTTGAAAAATTGTTCCAACAACATCAGAATATGTTTTTTTTTAATTTGCATCGATCCGAATCAACGCAGTCCCATCAATTGATCACACCACAAAAGTACAAAAATAGTGATGTACGTTTATGCCATCCGCATTCGCCACTGGGTCCCGTCATCACCCGTTAGGTTACTTAACAAACGACAGAGCGGGGATTGGACTAGCGCGGATGCAAAACATATACAACATCTACTAGTATTTATATCAATATATAATATTTCGCTCAAGGCGTGGTAAAATGCAACATCACATAAATGTACAGCATCACAGAACAATACAGATATCTGGGATCCTCGGGGTTCACAGAGCTGCTACTGAAACCCGACGTTCCCCTGGTCGTGTTGATAGCCTGTGCAATGAAATCCTAGACCCCTACGGGCGCGGCAAGTTACCCGCCAACACCTAAAGCGAGGCAGCCCCCTTCAGCAATGTGAATGGACCACCCAGCACTTCACGGAATCCGGTAACTTGGGCACCCCTCCCAGGTCAACCTGTACCCCCTACGAGTGCGGCGAAAAGTGTTCCAATTCTAGAGTGAAGCCCCCTCCGTCTCAATGCCATGAGATGCGGGCTTGTTGCCCTCTAGAACCCGGCTATCCGTGCACCCCACCTTAGGGTAATCCTAGTACAGAAAGTAAAATATACATACAACGGGTACATCGACCTCGACCTGGTCGTGCCCCAAAAGAATAATATACAATCAGGCAGTGACGGCAGTCCACATGTCGGACGTTCGCCCCCGCAATATCAAATGTACATATAAAACAAAATTGTACTACCATTGCATCCAGGCTATCCCCCATGACCAATCCGCAATATCACAGCAATACACAGAACATCAACGTGAATGTCACGTTCGCAAATCCTTCTAACCGGGCTATAGCAGTTAGACAGGATTTACCGATCAAGTGACATTCACGGTCGCAGATATAAGGTAAATACTGTGAACTAACATGTTTAAACATTTTTGATCGATCAAATTTACCCAAGTGGGCCCCCAAGCGGGCCCCCAAGCATTACTGTAGCACTTAAAGAAAATCTGGGCCCAAAAAGAATGTTCCAAAAACCCTATTTTCAAGTCAGGAGGCCTCTGTAAAAAATTGGTGCATTGATTCCATTTTCTTGCCGCGGAACCGCGGCCCAAACAGGGGTTTGGCCTCGGTTCCGCGGTCCTTCTAGGGAATCAATGCATCGAATTTTTACAGTATGCTTAAAATTCCCTGTACATACTTCTGCAACACACTGAAAAAAATTTCGAGCCAGAAAAAAATCGACAGAAAACTGATGCAATGAAAAACGCGGTTTTGGAACATTTGTTCGATCGAAAATGTAAACACATTAGACAAAGCTAGACTAGGTTAATGGCGAGGCTCTGATACCATGTTGTGCCACGGCGGCGCCCTGGCCGTCGATCCGACGCCGGAAATGCGGAAACGAAAAACTTCGCGAAACTTGGAAACCGGCACCACCGTGCACTATCAACCCGGATCGGGCCATTAACCTAGCTACTAGCAAACTAAAAGATGGGTAGAGAGATATACCGAGCGATCCGTGTCCTTCGGTCTTCGTCTCCACACCGATCTCCCGCGGAATCTCCATCCGTCACTTCCTCGTCGGAAAGGGCACCACGTAGCATATTTCTTTTATGGGCTCCCACCTATGGACCGAGGCAACTCTGGCGCGAAGTTGGGTAGCCGACGCGTCCAAGATTTGCTGTAGGCAAGTGTAGAAACCATGTCTCTTTGGGGTTTATGAAGTTGCCATGGTGATGGAGGAATGATCAATGAACTTTGGAGAAGGTTTTAATGATTTTGTGAGCAAGACAAATGAGATAATCAAATTTCCCTCATACAAAATGAAGCCTCTCTCATTCTCTCCCTCTAATGTGGCCGGCCCCCTTAAGTTAGAATGGGGAGAGAAAAAACTCAAACCATGAAGGGAGGTGATGGTAGTAAAAGCAAATGGGTGACCACAACCAAAAACAATGATAACAATATCATATCAATTTCTAATCTCATTTAATGCAAAAGAAATGATGGATAAAGCATCTCATGATGATAATTATATCATGAAGCCACAAATGCAAGAAAACCTCTGCACAATAAGTTATTTGCACTCTTGCAAATAACCCCCTCCATCAGAAAGTCCGGCCGCGAAAGAACAAAGGAAAACCGGTCGGAACGGAATGCAAACTGGCAACTTCAGAAAACTGATACCGTAATAAATTACAGGAAAACCACGCTACTGCATATACATGCCCGCATTTGTATTCCCACTGAACATAAATGCAATAAGACAAAATCTACATTGTCCAATACTACGATCCGGCTTAAGCCAAAGCCGGCTAGTAAAAACCGTCCGATCACGATCCGTGCAATACCGCACGTATCGGATCGAACCCTGCCATATCTCCATACGGCATGTACAGCGTTTCGCCCGAAACTTGAGTAACTGTGTGTGGTGGACTCTAAAGACTCGTCAATACTATGGCTGTGGATTTAACCACTAGCACGTCAGAGGTATTAGCCATACGTGACGGGCTACCAGCTATTGACCAAAAGGGACGTCGACGAGCGAACTCATCCTGACACCCTACTGAGCCTGTCAGTGACAATATCCGTACAGTCCGGTCCGTTCGTCTATGAGCATCGCACGGTGGGCCTAGGGGGTTGGTAAAAGTCAGACCCCCAAAAGCGGTACAAGTCGTGTCGGAGTATAGCCCAGAACACCCTGAGATACTACAGAAATACTTAATAGCAAATCTCCTGCCTTGGCCTAGGACTTTTCATGTACTGGCTCTCCTAGACACAGCGCGACCTAACCCCCAATACCGGGAGAGACGAACCCCTACAGATCCGCTCACTGCCTCCATGTGGCTCGGGACTGTACCGAACTAAAACCTGTTTGCACGACTCCTTCGAGCCGTGGTAGGGTAGTAATCAAAGCACAGTGGGAACTCACACGAGACAAATGACGATCTCAGGTCGATGAACTAACCTGTACACATGTCACCAGGGAACTGCTATCTGACGTCAGGTATAATACCAACTAGCAGGTTCCCGGCGAGTCCTGTCCGGTGTACTCATAACCCAATGAGCACCTGTAAACATCTTAGGTGAAACAACTGACACCAGTGGCTTGTGAGACTGGCCACCGCCCCTCGTCGGGGTCTCGACTGTATACACTAGTCTACTCTGGAGTATCGATGCCTTGTTTCGAAACTCCTACGACTAGGGACCTTTTAAGGATTTGCTTATAGACTTCAGCTCCCACGTATATGATCGCCCTCATACTGCTGGTAGTCAAGCAAGAATCCTAGGGGCTCTATCAACATGTAATAGCGACTCGTAAGGTCACCTAAAGTAGTACACGATGATAAAGATAAACCAGATAGCATACTATCATCTTGAGTAAGACTGTCCTACCGGGATAGGTCCTCCCTCAATCATTGCAATCACGTGCCTGTGATCCAATAATTTACTCTGAGGGCACTATCTCCAACAGGATTGTCATCACCCGGCTGATGAGTAGTGTCTTGTGCTTGATTGGGAGGCGCTCGAGTAATTTGAGCCGTAAGCTGCATCACGACGTTCGTTAAGTCATCAATCTTCGAATAGAGTTTTGCCATCTCTTTATCTTTGCTCATGAGCTATTTTCGAAGCTCCTGAAGCAGCTCTTGCTCCGCGCTCCTGGGGCGGAAAGTCGGCTCTTCCTCGCTGTCCGAGCTCGACTCTGCATGGACCGAGGGGTATTTCTGCCTATCTTCCTCCTCGAGAGGATTTTCATCATCCAGCGGAGGCGGCTGTTCTTGGGCAGCGGCAACCACATTCAAGCCAGATTGGGCTTGGGATGTGGTGGACCCATCCTTGCTCTTGCTGCCGAGGTTGTCGCTGGGGCGCCCGCCTGCCATATAGACCGTATGGATAACATATCCAACCGTATTTTTCTTATCGGTGACTGATTTCTCAGATCGCTGTCTTGACCCTCCTGTTTTGGTAGCGGGCAGTCGATTGAAGGCGAATGGCCTGGCCGGATTCCTGAATGGTGCTGGCGCTTCTTTTCTGGATTTGCCCCTCCGCTTTCGTGCGGCAAAGAGCGCCTGATAGAATCTTGAAGAGACAGTGTCATACTTTTTTTGTTGGGGCAGGGACACGTCTCTCTGTTGCATTGTTCGGACCGCTTTCTTCTTGAGTCTGGCGGTCATGGCATTTTTCTGAACCCACTTCAGAGGCTCGAAGGAATTGCTGATTCTTATGTCCGACTCAGCCGTCGTCACGGGGTGACCCTGCACTTGGATCTTCACAAGATTCCATTTGGCCGAAGCCTGGCCCTCTTGTTGGCTCGATACCTGAGCCGCTTCTGCCTTAACTTTTCTGTTCTAAGCACCCGGCAGACTTCAGCTCTTTGGGAAGACGCCGCAGATCGGTCGATAGAGGGCTTTGGAGATACACTCGATTGTGCATTTGTTGGAGTCATCGCCTGAGTTCCTCCGCAACATTTGATGTTGCCCTTTGTACCAGAAGTCTTGCCCCTAGCTGGAGCACCAGAGAGTCTCTTAGAAACCGTCTTAAGTTTCGGTTGTGGAGCCTTGGCGATCAAGACATTCGGCCTCTTGCCCCTTGAGACCGGCTTGGCCGCCTGTTTTGCCAGGATTTCTGCCAGGGTAGATGATGACGGAACCAAACTGGCGGGGCAGTTCCTCCCACTGTCGACCGAGGCTTGCAGGGAGAACCACACGAGCATTGACCTTAACCACGTACGGGATCGGGGTCACGTTGGAAGCTGAATTCGTCTTGGAAGTCATTGCCGTCGAAAGTTGATTGCTACACAGAAAAAAAAAACATCATTTAAGTATAGACGATCAATATGTATATTGATTGAGTTCGCATGAACGTTTAACCCAAAATATGGGAGGAGAGAAAGGTTCCACCGGGCGTGCCAGAATCTGTAGGGTGTTTTTCGTTACCCCATTGAGATGGGAATACGGGATTTGGGTTTTTAGTCGGCATCAGCACCGCTAACACTGAAGCGAAATGCCAGGAGCGACTCATCATTTGTCGTTGCCCGTTGGGGAACGATGGCTTAGGAGACATGTTTGGGTCCCTATCACCTAAGACTTTTCAATTTTATGAGACGTGAGGGTCTCATAAAAGCATTTTCTTACTACGAGTCGAGAGGATCTCGCAGGTGTATGTTCTCCTTAGGAATCGTGAGGATTCCTAAGTGTGTTGCTCCTTTGTGAGTCGTAAGGATCTCACGCAGGGGTTTTCTCCTCACAAGGTCGAGAGGACTTTGCGAGTGTATTCATCTCCTTTCACGAGTTTGCGCCCTTCCGGATTTTCACAAACTCGCCTGTAGTCCTGCTGTTTTTACTCACGGAGCCCTTTCGGGTTTTCATCCGTGCCCGTTTTGCTTGGGGACTTACCTTTTTTTTTCTTTTTTCTTTTTTTTTCTTTCTTTTTTTTGTTGCTGGTGGGACTTTAAAAGTAGTCTCACCGGCAGGATTTGGGAGAGATAGGGGTCATTTATGCTCGTGGATTGTATACGGTTTTGCAGGATGTATGATCCTGACCGTATGGCTGATGTGCTCAATTCGCCTGTGACTTGGAGCATTCACGTGTAGCATTTCTTGAGATATCGGCCATTGATGGGTGGCATGGGCCTTTCTCCCACGGCACTTATTAGTTGGTAGGATCTGTAAGTGCACGGCGGCGCCCCGGCCGTTAATCCGACACCGGAATGCGGAAGCGATGCTTTTCTTTAACTTTTCAAACCGGCACCACCGAGCACTATAAACCCGGATCGTGCCATTAAACTAGTCCTAGCTAACTACAAGATGGGAAAGAGAGATATACCGAGCGATCCGTGTCCTCCGGTCTTCTCGTCGTCGTCCCGATCTCCCCGCGGAATCTCCGGTCTCCACCACGTCGCCGGAAGGGCACCACGTCGCCTGCTTCTTTTACGGGCTCCCACCTCTATACCGAGGCAACTCGGGCATGAAGTTGGCGAGCCGACGTGCCCATGGTTTGCTGTAGAATGTGTAGTGTTATGTCTCATTTGGGGTTTAGGAAATTGCCCTTTTTGGTGGAGGAATGATACGAGATTATGGAGATGGAACTTGTGGGATTTTACAAAACCAAAAGAGCAAAAATCCCACACTAGAAATTTTGAACAGCCCCCATGCCTCACTTGGCCGGCCATGATGGTGGATGGAATGAGAATGGAGTCCAAAAGAAAAATGAGGGAGCCACACCAATGATGCAAGTGAGAGGAATGGTCATCATGCAAGAATCATCATCACTAGCAAAACCAACACACCAAACCCACCATCATGACCCTCCATCATCACTCACAAAAGTCAAGTCATCATGAAAGAAGAAGTAAAATGGTCAAGGGATGGTGCAACCATCATGATCCAACAATATGAAAAGAACACCCTCCACAAATGCTTATTTGCACAAATGCAAATAAGCCCTCCTCCACCAAACTTCGGCCAATGAAAGATACAAAGAATTATGGCCGAAACGGAAAACAAACTGGCAACTCCAAAAAACTGATCCCGTAATAAATTACAGGAAAACCCCGCTACTGTGCATACACACCCGCATTTGTATTCCGACTGAAATACAAATGCAATAAGACAAAATCTACACTGTACTATACTAGCATCCGGCTTAAACCGAAGCCTGCTAGTATTGTCCGTCCGATCCTGATCCGTGCAATACCGCACGTATCTGATCGAACCCTGCCATATATCCATACGGCCTCTAGTACTAACCGTCCGATCCTGATCCATGCAATACCGCACGTATCTGATCGAACCCTGCCATATCTCCATACGGCCTCTGCAGCGTTTCGCCCGAAAACTTGAATAACTGAATGTGGGGGACTCTAAAGACTCCTCAATACAATGGCTGTGGATTTAACCACTAGCACGTCAGAGGTATTAGCCATACGTGACGGGCCACCAGCTATTGACCAAATGGGACGTCGATGAGAGAACTCATCCTGACACCCTACTGAGCCTGTCAGTGACAATATCCATACAGTCCAGTCCATTCGTCTATGAGCATCGCATGGCGGGCCTAGGGGGTTGGTAAAAGTCAGACCCCCAAAAGCGGTACAAGTCATGTCGGAGATCAGCCCAGAACACCCTGAGATACTTCTGGAATACCTACCAGTAAATCTCCTGCCTTGGCCAAGGACTTCGTGTAATGGCTCTCTTAGACACAGCACGACCTCACCCCCAATACCGGGAGAGACGAACCCCTGAAGATCCGCTCACTGCTTCCATGTGGCTCGGGACTGTACCCAACTAAAACCTGTTTGCAAGTCTCCTTTGAGCATGGTACGGTAGTAATCAAAGTACAGTAAGAACTCACACGAGACAAATGACGATCCCCAGGTCGATGAACTAACCTGTACACATGTCACCAGGGAACTGCTATCTGACGTCAGGTATAAGACCAACTAGCATGTTCCCGGCGAGTCCTGTCTGGTGTACTCATAACCCAATGAGCACCTGTATACATCTTAGGTGAACCAACAGACACTAGTGGCTTGTGAGACCGGCCACCGCCCCTCGTCGGGGTCTCGACTGTATACACTAGTCTACTCTGGAGTATCGATGCCCTGTCTCGAAACTCCCACGACCAGGGACCTTTTAAGGATGTGCTTATAGACTACCAGCTCCCACGTATATGATCGCCCTCATACTGCTGGTGGTCAAGCAAGAATCCTAGAGGCTCTATCAACGTGCAATAGAGACCTATATGGTCACCTAAAGCAGCACACGATGATAAAGATAAACCAGATAGCATACTATCATCTCGAGTAAGACTATCCTACCGGGTTAGGTCATCCCTCAATCATTGCAATCTCGTGCCTGTGATCAAATAATTGACTTTGAGGGCACTATCTCCAACAATCTCCCACTTGCACTCAAGGCTAATTATTGCGATGTCGCATACTCACAGCCCGTGTGATACCGAACACCTAACTCATCTACTAGTCAGTCTCACAAAGCTCGTTTGCGAAACTATTGCGTTCGTGGAATAGCCTCAGTGAGTGGATCCGCTGTGATGTTTCTTTCTATGTCTCTCTATATCTCAAGTTCGAGGAGAAAGCCATCTCCCGAAATGAGCAATACCTGTCTTAGAATGTGTCTGGAAGTCTGATGGGACCTAGCTCATAAATGAACTCCAAATCCAAACATCTTAGACTGTATCGTCAACTGAACTTAGTCAGTATCCTGCGCCATGCCTCCCTCAGTATTTCCTTGGACCACCTGTCCAAATTACTGCCCCTCGTCAGAAGGAAAAACTATAACTCTGACAACCTCCTTGTCGTCCAGGTCACCATGGAAGCCTGGAATGATAACTGTCTCCCGAATGAGGCTGTCGTTATCATATCCCTAGAACATCCACTTATGTTCTAAAACTTCTTCCGACTGTTTCTCTAGGATAGGATCAATGTCAACTTATTGCATCTAGTGCAAGAACAACATCTGGTGTGGTACTTGACATCTCATGATTGACTCAATTGCCTTAGCAAGTGATCTGCCAATCATGCACATCCCTCTCCCCTTTAGTCTGTAAGACACCTTTAGAGAGGGTGACTCCATCACCTGCAAGTACACTACCGTGCCAGGAGTCGTCCATTCTAAATGCTCTTAGAATGCTGTCTAAGTACCCTTAATTGGGGAACCACCCAAATCTAGATCTAAAACCATAGATCTAGTAACCAGTATGTCTGATATAATGTCAAAGTCCCATGTGGAGAAACCACTGTGTGACGACCAAAGTATAACCGATCGTAGTATAGGAATATCATTTCCTACTCTGTGTATGTCATCTAATACCATGACATCACATCCTATTACCTTCTCAACTGATCCATCCCTATTCTGATGAAGTCAAACCTATAACTGTCACATCAGAAATAGATGATCTATCTCCGCTATATCTGCTTTAGTCTATAAATAGACATAAGCTACCTGTCCACCAATGCTTCCGCTGCTCCCACTGACTACGACAACCCTCTAGCATAGTCATATACACGTACACTTCTGAAGCCAGTTCAGAACGACGCTATACTCATCCTCCTGTCGGGTCTCGCAGCCTGGAACAACAGCAATGGCAAGTGCGGGTAAACAAGAACTTCCCTATCACCGTCCTTGAGGCTACCGGAGTACCTCTCGGGTTCCCGAAGTTACCCACCATATCTGCGGAGTGGCCAATGGAATGTCAAACCAGATGAATCTTTAGGTTCCTATCAAATCTTCAGTAATCGTTTGTGGTTCTGGAATCACTTCCAGTTCTACCATACTCCCACTTGCTGTTTTCTGAAAAAAATCCATTTTTATTAAAACTGTGGCGAGTCCAGAACAATATCACTATTGATCTTCCAGATGGTAGAAAGTCAACCCTCGTCATAGCCTGGGTCAACCCACAAACAGCCATTACAGAAACGTGCCTTGAGTTGTCCAGTGTCTGGTTTTAATCATAAGCCGGACAACTCCCCGTACCTTAACATCGTTAAGATATGAACTGTTCTATATCAATTATAGAACCAGAGGCACTGATTTAATTGAACCAGATTCAAATCATGCAGCTGTCTCCAGTCATGTCAACTAAATGGAAGAAGGCCGATCAGCGTTACTCAACTTAGGAATGCTTCCAATTATGAGTAACCTGAAAGAGAAGCAAGTTCTCTTAATCATTACTATCAACTGAATACCATACTCAAGTATCTACATTTTCGATCTCATTGAAGAATCCCGATACTTGCAACACCTGGTTCTCTACTCTATTCAAATACCTATAACTTCTCAAAATTCGGATCCTGTGTTTCCACGAAACACTTGTCTAAAAACTAGAGAAGTCATAAGTAAACCGAATATAGTACGAGAACCAACCCCTCTGTCCTGATGAACCCTGGACAACATACAATACTCTGTATAAGTCCCTTGAGTCTAATAACTCATTCCCTGTGTGTCGTAGGTTGAAAACTGTTCTATGGTTATGAAGAATTATACCGCTGTTTAATGCTCCTTACCTAACCATCCACTGATATAGGTAAATGTCGTAGACATAATTTCAAAAGGGTATATCTCATTCTATGAAAATAGACGTACAGATATATCAATTTGAAATTGGTGCATAACAGCCGATATTCAAAACCAAATATTTGCCGACCGGCAAACAGCCCAGGTGTCTTCCTCAATATCACCGATTACAACGAATCCCGATATATTGAGGATGATCACCTAATTCCCAATAACCTACTCCCACTCATCATCTGTAAAACCATACAGATGTGAGACTCATACTTGGTAAATACATACCTTGGAGTAAGTATCTAATCGAGAAATGAGTTTTCCTTTAACAGTACACAGTGAAACTGAAACATTGAAATGTTTCGATGGGGTATCCCGGTATTCCTAGTAATGTCTCTTCCATTATCCAGATTCACAACTGTAACCGTGTAATTCTTTGCCACCTCTCCAAATCCCTTTATATGTCTTTAGTCATTACCTTCTGTACACCCCTTTAGGCCAATTGGTATTCTTCCTTCCCTACCGTTCGGCACCAGCCTATGGTTTAGAAGCAGCCTATGGTTTAGAAGAAGACTATCCAATAAGCATAATGGGTGTACTGTCCTAATCCTAGGAACACTCGCAAAGCGAGAGAAGGTGAAGATAAAAGACAACCGAATAAACCTTATTCCTATTTCTCCTGAACCAGAATCCATCCCCGAACTGGAACAAGTTCCTTTTGAGTTCGTATATAACCATACGATGGAGTATCCAATAAACTGTGGATCTTCGTAGTGATACGGAGTGTCCTGGAGAAATACAAAGGTGATTTAGGATTGGCGAAAAAATACTTGGTTTGGTCGTGAATAGCAGTTGCAGTTTACTTTGCCCTCTTACTAATCCCTTGCTTTCTGTTAACTTAATACCTTCTGCACACCATCGTTATGCTAATTGGTTTTCATCATTCCTCACCATTCGGCACCAGCCTAAGGTTTGGAAGAAGACTATCCAATTTGCGTAATAGGTGTACTATCTCCTAAACCAAGGAGTACTCGCAACCTGAGAGAAGGTAAAAGGAAAAGTCAACTGAATAGTCCTATCCGTTTTCTCCAGAACCGGAAGCCATCCTCGAATAAATTCCTTCGAGTTCGTATATAACCATACGATGGTTTTGTCCAATGGAAGTGGACGTTCGTAGTAATACGGGGTGTCCTGGAAAAAAGGGTAAAAGTAGTAGTGGCAATGAGGTTTGCAACTCTGACAATCCAAAAGCCAGTGTTTTAGAAGGTTCGGTCAACTTGGTCACTGAGTCATAGTCTTAGGGTCGGGTCAATGGTCGCTGCCAAAGAGAGAAAGAAAAGAAACACTCAGCGTGCACTCTAACCTAGATCAGAATGGTTACCAATTTATCTAATCAGGAAACCTCCCACTGTAACCTCAAATTCTCCTTCAAACCTGAAAGAAGAATTAGTCGGGGTCACCCGAGGAGCAAACTAATTCATCAGTGGGAATCGGGATCCAACTATCATCGCATGATAACGTGACGGAATCCGCTCACGGTGTCACACTCCAGAAGGTATGCGCATATCTGGCAAGTTTCAGTTTCTTTAGAAACTCCCGATGTGATTTTTGCCCCATGCTCTTATGACATTGACTTTGGCCAACATATCATAAGTCACATGTCAAGTTCTACCCGTCATTCTCCAGGTTAATTTGAGCACACCCGTACAAACCCTTGACTTTGGCCAAAATAGTAGTACGACTGCCCCAAACCAACGCATCTATCTATGCTGCATATGAATACCCCAATAGCTACCAATCACTGTGCCTTGACTTTGGCCAACATACACAGCTTGAATACTATTGACCACCCATATGAAACGACGGAGGGCTACGAATGATTTCTGGCAAAAACCTTTAACGTAATGAACTTGATATCGTTGAAGGAACGGATAGCTTTTAAAAATATAGTGACGAAAACTTTTGCTAAAGAGGTCACTCCCGGTGAAGGGATCTCGGCACTTTCCTCGTAGAATGAGGTGCAGGATATTCTAACTGAATACCACGGTGCAAAGCAAAAATAATCGGCTATAGTGAAGTCATTGCCCTGACGCAAACTTTTTGTCCAAGGGGTCACTCCCGGTGAAGGGATCTCGACCTTTGCCTCGTCGACTGAGGAGCAGGATATTCCAACTGAATACCACGATGCAAAACAAAAGAGAACGTCCTTGCAATAACAGCTTTTTGAAAAGTGTTCCAACAACATCAGATTAGGTTTTTTTTTAACTTGCATTGATCCGAATCAACGCAGTCCCATTAATTGATCACACCACAAAGAACGAAAATATAATGATGTACGTATATGCCTTCCGCATTCGCCACTGGGTCCCGTCATTACCCGTTAGGTTAGCTAACTAACGACAGAGCGGGGACTAGACTAGCGCGGATGCAAAACATATACAACATCAACTAATATATATACCAATATATAATATTTCGCACAAGGCGTGATAAAATGAAACATCACAGAACAATACAGATATTTGGGATCCCCGGGTTTCACAGAGCCACTACTGAAACCCGACGTTCCCCTGGTCATGTGGATAGCCTGTGCAATGAAATCCTAGCCCCCTACGGGCGCGGCAAGTTACCCGCCAAAACCTGAAGTGAGGCAGCCCCCTTAAGCAACGTGAATGGACCACCCAGCACTTCACGGAATCCGGTAACTTGGGCACCCCTCCTGGGTCAACCTGTACCCCCTACGAGAGCGGCGAATAGCCCGCCAATTCTAGAGTGAAGCCCTCTCCGTCTCAATGCCATGAGATGCGGGCCCGTTGCCCTCTAGAATCTGGCTATCCGTGCACCCCACCTTGGGGTAATCCTAGTACAGAAAGTAAAATATGTAAGTGCACGGCGGCGCCACGGCCTCCATCCCGAGGCCAAAATGCGGAAGCGATGGTTAACTTTAAATTTTTCTGGAACTGGCACCACCGCGCACTAAAACCCGGATCGAACCATTAACTAGTCCGAGCTAACTACAAGATGGGGAAGAGAGATATACCGAGCGATCCGTGTCCTCCGGTCTTCTCGCCGTCGTCCCGATCTCTCGCGGAAAGTCCAGTCTCCACCACCTCGCCGGAAGGGCACCACGTCGCCTGCATCTTTTACGGGCTCCCACCTCTATACCGAGGCAACTCGGGCACGAAGTTGGCGAGCCGACGTGCCCAAGGTTTGCTGTAGAATGCGTGTAGTGCTCATGTCTCATTTTGGGGTTCATGGTGGTTGTCTTTTGGTGGAGGGATGATACAAGCTAATGGAGATTGATCTTGTGGAATTTTTATCAAAGCAAAAGCACAAAAACCCCACCTCTAGAATTTTTGACAGCCCCAAAGGAGCTTGGCCGGCCATGCATGATGGAGTGGAGAGAAATGAGAGTGTGTATCAAAAAATGAGAGAGGACACACAATAATGCATGAGGGAATCAAAAGAAATCATGAAAGAACATGATCACAAACACATCCACACTCAACCACAACCATCATCAAACATGATGACTCCAAAAGTCAAGCAAAATGATGAAGTGATCAAGTCAAGCTCAACAAGAGCTATCATGAAGCAACAAAATGCAAAGAACCCCCTCCACTAATGCTTATTTGCACAAATGCAAATAAGCCCTCCTCCACCAATCTTCGGCCAATGAAAGATACAAAGAAATATGGCCGAAACGGAAAGCAAACTGGAAACTCCAGAAAACTGGTCCCGTAATAAATTACAGGAAAACCCCGATGCTGTGTATACACACCCGCATTTGTATTCCGACCGAAATACAAATGCAATGAGACAAAATCTACACTGTACTATACTAGTATCCGGCTTAAACCAAAGCCTGCTAGTATTATCCGTCCGATCCTGATACGTGCAATACCGCATGTATCTGATCGAACCCTGCCATATCTCCATACGTCCTCTAGTACAAACCATCCGATCCTGATCCGTGCAAAGCCGCACGTATCTGATCGGACGCTGCCATATCTCCATACGGCCTCTACAGCGTTTCGCCCGAAAGCTTGAGTAACTGAATGTGTGGTGGACTCTAATGACTCGTCAATACTATGGCTGTGGATTTAACCACTAGCACGTCAGAGGTATTAGCCATACATGACGGGCCACCAGCTATTGACCAAAAGGGACGTCTGTGAGCGAACTCAGCCTGACACCCCACTGAGCCTGTCAATGACAATATCCGTACAGTCCGGTCCGGTCGTCTATGAGCATCGCATGGCGGGCCTATTGGGTTGGTAAAAGTCAGACCCCCAAAAAAGGTAAAAGTCGTGTCGGAGTATAGCCCAGAACGCCCTGAGATACTACTGGAATACCTACCAGTAAATCTCCTGCCTCGGCCGAGGGCTTTGCGTAATGGCTCTCCTAGACACAGCGCGACCTCACCCCCAATACCGGGAGAGACGAACCCCTGAAGATCCGCTCATTGCCTCCATGTGGCTCGGGACTGTACCCAACTAAAACCTGTTTGCACGTCTCCTTTGAGCGTAGTAGGATAGTAATCAAAGGACAGTGGGAACTCACACAAGACAAATGACGATCCCCAGGTCGATGAACTAACCTGTACACATGTCACCAGGGAACTGCTATCTGACGTCAGGTATAAGACCAACTAGCATGTTCCCGGCGAGTCCTGTCCGGTGTACTCATAACCCAAGGAGCACCTGTATACATCTTAGGTGAACCAACTGACACCAGTGCCTTGTGAGACCGGACACCGCCCCTCGTCGGGGTCTCGACTGTATACACTAGTCTACTCTGGAGTATCGATGCCCTGTCTCGAAACTCCCACGACTAGGGAGCTTTTAAGGATGTGCTCATAGACTGCCGGCTCTCACGTATATGATCGCCTTCATACTGCTGGCAGTCAAGCAAGAATCCTAGTGGCTCTATCAACGTGTAATAGCGACATGTCAGGTCACCTAATGTTGGAGATAGTGCCCTCAGAGTCAATTATTGGATCACAGGCACGTGATTGTAATGATTGAGTGAGGACCTATCCCGATAGGACAGTCTTACTCGAGATGATAGTATGCTATCTGGTTTATCTTTATCATCATGTACTGCTTTAGGTGACCTGACATGTCGCTATTACACGTTGATAGAGCCCCTAGGATTCTTGCTTGACTACCAACAGTATGATGGCGATCATATACGTGGGAGTTGGTAGTCTATAAGCACATCCTTAAATGGTCCCTAGTCGTGGGAGTTTCGAGACAGGGCATCGATTCTCCAGAGTAGACAAGTGTATACAGTCGAGACCCCGACGAGGGGCGCTGGTCGGTCTCACAAGCCACTGGTGTCAGTTGGTTCACCTAAGATGTATACATGTGCTCATTGGGTTATGAGTACACCGGACAGGACTCGCCGGGAACATGCTAGTTGGTCTTATACCTGACGTCAGATTGCAGTTCCCTGGTGACATGTGTACAGGTTAGTTCATCGACCTGGGGATCGTCATTTGTCTCGTGTGAGTTCCCACTGTACTTTGATTACTACCCTACCACGGCTCAAAGGAGTCGTGCAAACAGGTTTTAGTTGGGTACAGTCCCGAGCCACATGGAGGCAGTGAGCGGATCTTCAAGGGTTCGTCTCTCCCGGTATTGGGGGTGAGGTCGCGCTGTGTCTAGGAGAGCCATTACGCAAAGCCCTCGGCCGAGGCAGGAGATTTACTGGTAGGTATTCCAGTAGTATCTCAGGGCGTTCTGGGCTACACTCCGACACGACTTGTACCGCTTTTGGGGGTCTGACTTTTACCAACCCCCTAGGCCCGACATGCGATGCTCATAGACGAACGGACCGGACTGTACGGATATTGTCACTGACAGGCTCAGTAGGGTGTCAGGATGAGTTCGCTCATCGACGTCCCTTTTTGTCAATAGCTGGTGGCCCGTCACGTATTGGCTAATACCTCTGACGTGCTAGTGGTTAAATCCACAGCCATTGTATTGATGAGTCTTTAGAGTCCACCACACTTTCAGTTACTCAAGCTTTCGGGCGAAACGCTGTAGAGGCCGTATGGAGATATGGCAAGGTTCGATCAGATACGTGCGGTATTGCACGGATCAGGATCCGACGGTTTGTACTAGAGGCCGTATGGTGCCGAATGGTAGGGAAGGAAGAAAACCATTTGGCTTAAGGGGTGTGCAGAAGGTAATGACTAGAGACATATAAAGGGATTTGGAGAGGTGGAAAAGAATTATACGGTTATAGTTATGAATCTGGATAATGGTAGAGGCATTACTAGGAGTACCAGGATACCCCATCGAAACATTTCAATGTTTCAGTTCAACTGTGTACTGTTAAAAGAAAACTGATTTCCCGATTAGACACTTGCTCCAGGGTATGTATTTACCAGGTTGGATTCTCACATCTGTATGGTTTTACAGACTATGAGTGGGAGTAAGTTATTAGGAATTAGGTGACCATCCTCATTATATCGGGATTCGTTGTAATCGGTGATACTTGAGGAGATCATCTGGGTTGTTTGCCGGTCGGCAAATATTTGGTTTTGAATATCCGCTGTTGTGCACCAATTTCAAATTGATATATCTGTACGTCTATTTTCATAGAGTGAGATATACCTTTTGATTTTATGTCGATGACATTTACCTATATCAGTGGATGGTTAGGTAAGGAGCATCAAACAGCGGTGTAATTCTTCTTAACCATAAGTACAGTTTTCAACCTACGACGCACAGTGAAAGAGTTGTTAGACTAAGCGGACTTATACAGAGTATTGTATGTTGTCCAGTGTCCATTAGGACAGAGGGGTTGGTCCACATACTATATTCTGTTTACTTTTAACTTCTCTAGTTCTTAGACATGTGTTTCGTAGAAACACAGGGTCTAAGTTTTTGAGGAGTTATAGGTATTTGAATAGAGTAGAGAACCAGGTATTGCAAGTATCGGGATTCTTCAAAGTGATCGAAGATGTAGATACTTGTATATGATATTCAGTTGATAGTAATGATTAAGAGAAATTGCTTCTCTTTCAGGTTACTCATAATTGGAAGCATTCCTAAGTTGAGTAACGTTGATCGGCCTCCTTCCATTTAGTTTACATGCACTGGATACAGCTGCATGATTTGAATCTGGTTCAATTAAATCAGTGCCTCTGTTTCTATATTGGATATAGAACAGTTCATATCTTAACGATGTTAAGGTACGGGGAGTTGTCCGGCTTATGCTTAAAACCAGACACTGGACAACTCAAGGCACGTTTCTGTAATGGCTGTTTGTGGGTTGACCCAGGCTATGACGAGGGTTGACTTTCTACCATCTGGCAGATCAATAGAAATATTGTTCTAGACTCGCCATAGTTTTATTAAAAATAGATTTTTTCAAAAACAGTAGTGGGAGTATGGTAGAACTGGAAGTGATTCCAGAACCGCAAACGATTACTGAAGATTTGATAAGGAACCTAAAGATTCAATCTGTTTTGATATTCCATTGGCCACTCCGCAGATAAGGTGGGTAACCTCAGGCAACCGAGAGGTACTCCGGTAGCCTCAAGGACGGTGACAGGGAAGTTCTTGTTTACCTACACTTGCCATTGTTGTTGTTCCAGGCTGCGAGACCCGGCAGGAGGATGAGTATAGCGTCGTTCTAAACTAGTTTTAGAAGTGCGCGTCTATATGACTCTGGCAGAGGGTTGCGTAGTCAGTGGGAGCAGCGGAAGCATTGGTGCACATCAGGATTATGTCTATTTATAGACTAAAGCAGATGTAGCGGAGATAGATCTTCTATTTCTGATGTGACAGTCATAGGTTTGACGTCATCAGAATAGGGGATGGATCTGTTGAGAAGGTAGTAGGGTGTGATATCCTGGTATTTGGATGACATACACAGAGTAGGAAAAGAAACTCCTATACTACGATCGGTTATACTTTGGTCGTCACATAGTGGTTTCTCCACAAGGGACTTGGACATTATATAAGACATACTGGTTACTAGATCTATGTTTTTAGATCTATATTTAGGTGGTTTCCCAATCTGGGTACCTTGACAGCATTCTAAGAGTATTTAGAATGGACGACTCCTGGCACGGTAGTGTACCTGTAGGTGATGGAGTCACCCTCTCTAAAGATGTCTTACAGACTAAAGGGGAGAGGGATGTGCATGATTGGCATATCACTTGCTCAGGCAATTGAGTCAATCATGAGATGTCAAGTACCACACCAGATGTTGTTCTTGCACTAGATGCAATAAGTTGACATTGATCCAATCCTGGAGAAACAGTCGGAAGCGTTTTTAGATCATAAGTGAATGTTCTAGGGATATGATAACGGCTGCCTCCTTTAGGAGACGGTTATCATTCCAGGCTTCCAAGGTGACATGGACGACAGGAGGTTGTCAGAGTTATAGTTTTTCCCTCTGACGAGGGGCAGTATTTTGGACAGGTGGTCCAAGGCAATACTGAGGGTGGCATGGCGCAGGATACTGATTAAGTTCAGTTGACGATACAGTCTAAGAAGTTTGGATTTGGAGTTCATTTATGAGCTAGGTCCCATCAGACATCCAGACATTCTAAGACGGGTATTGCTCATTTCGGGAGATGGCTTTCTCCGCGAACTTGAGATATAGAGAGACATAGAAAGAAACATCACAGCGGATCCACTCACTGAGGCTATTCCTCGAACGTAATAGTTTCGCAAAGGGGATTTGTGAGACTGACTAGTAGAGGAGTTGGATGTTCGGTATCACACGGGCTGTGAGTATGCGGCATCGCAATAATTAGCCTTGAGTGCAAGTGGGAGATTGTTGGAGATAGTGCCCTCAGAGTCAATTATTGGATCACAGGCACGTGATTGCAATGATTGAGGGAGGACCTATCCCGGTAGGACAGTCTTACTCGAGATGATAGTATGCTATCTGGTTTATCTTTATCATCGTGTACTGCTTTAGGTGACCTGACATGTCGCTATTACACGTTGATAGAGCCCCTAGGATTCTTGCTTGACTACCAACAGTATGATGGCGATCATATACGTGGGAGCTGGTAGTCTATAAGCACATCCTTAAATGGTCCCTAGTCGTGGGAGTTTCGAGACATGGCATCGATTCTCCAGAGTAGACTAGTGTATACAGTCGAGACCCCGACGAGGGGCGGTGTCCGGTCTCACAAGCCACTGGTGTCAGTTGGTTCACCTAAGATGTATACAGGTGCTCATTGGGTTATGAGTACACCGGACAGGACTCGCCGGGAACATGCTAGTTGGTCTTATACCTGACGTCAGATAGCAGTTCCCTGGTGACATGTGTACAGGTTAGTTCATCGACCTGGGGATCGTCATTTGTCTCGTGTGAGTTCCCACTGTACTTTGATTACTACCCTACCACGGCTCAAAGGAGTCGTGCAAACAGGTTTTAGTTGGGTACAGTCCCGAGCCACATGGAGGCAGTGAGCGGATCTTCAGGGGTTCGTCTCTCCCGGTATTGGGGGTGAGGTCGCGCTGTGTCTAGGAGAGCCATTACGCAAAGCCCTCGGCCGAGGCAGGAGATTTACTGGTAGGTATTCCAGTAGTATCTCAGGGCGTTCTGGGCTACACTCTGACACGACTTGTACCGCTTTTGGGGGTCTGACTTTTACCAACCCCCTAGGCCCGACATGCGATGCTCATAGACGAACGGACCGGACTGTACGGATATTGTCACTGACAGGCTCAGTAGGGTGTCAGGATGAGTTCGCTCATCGACGTCCCTTTTTGTCAATAGCTGGTGGCCCGTCACGTATTGGCTAATACCTCTGACGTGCTAGTGGTTAAATCCACAGCCATAGTATTGACGAGTCTTTAGAGTCCACCACACTTTCAGTTACTCAAGCTTTCGGGCGAAACGCTGTAGAGGCCGTATGGAGATATGGCAGGGTCCGATCAGATACGTGCGGTATTGCACCGATCAGGATCGGACGGTTTGTACTAGAGGCCGTATGGTTATATGGCAGCGTTCGATCAGATACGTGCGGTATTGCACGGATCAGGATCAGACGGATATTACTAGCCGGCTTTGGTTTAAGCCCGATCCTAGTATAGTACAGTGTAGATTTTGTCTCATTGCATTTGTGTCCGGTCGGAATACAGATGCAGGTGTGTATGCACAGTATCGGGGTTTTCCTGTAATTTATTACGGGACCAGTTTTCTGGAGTTGCCAGTTTGCATTCCGTTCCGGCCGGTTTTCCTTTGTTCTTTCCCGGCCGGACTTTTCTGATGGAGGGGGTAATTTGCAGTTTTGCAAATTACATTTGGGGAGGGGGTTTCTTGCTTATTGGTGGCATCATGATAGTTCTTCATGATGAGATGCTTTCTTAGTCTTTTCATTTGCTTTTGAGAAAGGATTGATTAGAGTTGATTTGTATTTGGATGTGAGGTTTACTTTTGGGATATGGTTACCTCATGCTTTATCCTACACTCACCTCCCTTCATGATTTGTTTTTGCACTCCACCATTTCCACATATGAAGAATGGCCGGCCACTTTAATGAGGAAGTGAGAAATTTCCATTTTTGGTGTAGCACAAATTTCTTCATCTCATTCTTCTAGTTTTGGGGTAAATGAAAGCACCATTTTTCCTTAGCCTTTTTCCTCCATCAAGGCAACAAACCCCAAAGAGACAAGCATCATCTACACTACATTCTACAGCACACCTTGGGCATGTCGACTTGCCGGCTTCATGCTCGAGTTGCCTCGGTATTGAGGCGGGAGCCCGTAAAAGACGCAGGCGATGTGGTGCCCTTCCGGCAAGGAGGCGATGACATGGAGACTAGACTTTCCGCGGGAGATCGGGACGATGACGAGAAGACCGGAGGACTCGGATCACTTGGTATACTTCTCTTCCCATCTCTTGTTTTCTAGCATTAGGTTAATGGTTTACGATCCGGGTTTTCATTGTCCGCGGTAGCGCCGGTTTCCGAGTAAGGAAAAATTTTGATTCCGCGTTTTGGCCTCGGATTGACGGCCGGGGTGCTGCCGTGGCGCAACACCTAAAGCAGTACACGATGATAAAGATAAACCAGATAGCATACTATCATCTCGAGTAAGACTGTCCTACTGGGACAGGTCCTCCCTCAATCATTGCAATCACGTGCCTTTGATCCAATAATTGACTCTGAGGGCACTATCTCCAACAATCTCCCACTTTCACTCAAGGCTAATTATTGCGATGTCGCATACTCACAGCCCGTGTGATACCGAACACCCAACTCCTCTACTAGTCAGTCTCACAAATCCCGTTTGCGAAACTATTGCGTTCGAGGAATAGCCTCAGCGAGTGGATCCGCTTTGATGTTTCTTTCTATGTCTCTCTATATCTCAAGTTCGCGGAGAAACCTATCTCCCGAAATGAGCAATACCTGTCTTAGAATGTGTCTGGATGTCTGATGGGACCTAGCTCATAAATGAACTCCAAATCCAAACTTCTTAGACTGTATCGTCAACTGAACTTAATCAGTATGCTGCGCCATGCCTCCCTCAGTATTGCCTTGGACCACCTGTCCAAAATACTGCCCCTCATCAGAAGGAAAACTATAACTCTGACAACCTCCTTGTCGTCCAGATCACCTTGGAAGCCTGGAATGATAACTGTCTCCCGAATGAGGCTGTCGTTATCATATCCCTAGAACATCCACTTATGTTCTAAAACTGCTTCCGACTGTTTTTCCAGGATTCGATCAATGTTGACTTATTGCATCTAGTGCAAGAACAACATCTGGTGTGGTACTTGACATCTCATGATTGACTCAATTGCCTGAGCAAGTGATCTGCCAATCATGCACATCCCTCTCCCCTTTAGTTTGTAAGACACCTTTAGAGAGGGTGACTCCATCACCTGCAGGTACACTACCGTGTCAGGAGTCGTCCATTCTAAATACTCTTAGAATGCTGTCTAAGTACCCAGATTGGGAAACCACCCAAATCTAGATCTAGTAACCAGTATGTTTAATATAATGTCCAAGTCCCATGTGGAGAAACCACTGTGTGACGACCAAAGTGTAACCGATCGTAGTTTAGGAATATCACTTCCTACTCTGTGTATATCATCCAAATACCAGGACATCACACCCTACTATCTTCTCAATAGATCCATCCCCTATTATGATGAAGTCAAACCTATGATGTCATGTCAGAAATAGATGATCTTTCTCCGCTATATCTGTTTTAGTCTATAAATAGACATAAGCTACATGTCCACCAATGCTTCCGCTGCTCCCAATGACTACGACAACCCTCTGGCAAAGTCATATACACGTACACTTCTGAAGCCAGTTCAGAACGACGCTATACTCTGTTGGAGATAGTGCCCTCAGAGTCAATTATTGGATCACAGGCACGTGATTGCAATGATTGAGGGAGGACCTATCCCGGTAGGACAGTCTTACTCAAGATGATAGTATGCTATCTGGTTTACCTTTATCATCGTGTACTGCTTTAGGTGACCTGACATGTCGCTATTGCACGTTGATAGAGCCCCTAGGATTCTTGCTTGACTGCCAGCAGTATGAGGGCGATCATATAAGTGAGAGCTGGAGTCTATAAGCACATCCTTAAAAGGTCCCTAGTCGTGGGAGTTTCGAGACAGGGCATCGATACTCCAGAGTAGACTAGTGTATACAGTCGAGACCCCGACGAGGGGCGGTGGCCGGTCTCACAAGCCACTGGTGTCAGTTGGTTCACCTAAGATGTATACAGGTGCTCATTGGGTTATGAGTACACCGGACAGGACTCGCCGGGAACATGCTAGTTGGTCTTATACCTGACGTCAGATAGCAGTTCCCAGGTGACATGTGTACAGGTTAGTTCATCGACCTGGGGATCGTCATTTGTCTCGTGTGAGTTCCCACTGTACTTTGATTACTACCCTACCACGGCTCAAAGGAGTCGTGCAAACAGGTTTTAGTTGGGTACAGTCCCGAGCCACTGTTAGTGTTTATGCCCTAGAAGGCCATTACTGTATCATACTAGCTTGTATATTACTTAATGGAAGTTTGGGATATTCACATGTATATAACAGTCTTGCTAAACATGGTAGTATGCTACTTGGTTTTTCTATCTTAATATGTGAGTATACGTATTGATAGAGCTCTTAGGATCTTGCTTGTCTACCAGCGTTGTGATGGCAGTCACACTAGTGGGGGCTGGGTAGTATACAAGCACATCCTTATTCAGGTCCCTGGTCGTTGGATTATCGAGACAGAGCATCGATACTCCGGAGTAGACTAGTGTGTACGCTTCTCATCCCAGTTGGGGAGATGGTCTGTCCCACAGCCATCAGTACGTCGTACTGGAGATAGTATACAGGTGCTCGTTAGGTTACGGGTACACCGGACAGGACTCACAGGGGACTGTTGGTTGGTTTGATACCAGTCGTCAGTGAACAGTTCCCAGGTGACATGAGTACAGCGTAGTCCGCAGACTTGACACTGCTACTTCGCCTCGAGTGTGTCCCACTGTTCTTAGATTGCTACCCTACCACGGCTCAAAGGAGTCGTGCAAACAGGTAGCAGTTGGGTGCAGTCCCGAGCACTTGGAGGCAGTGGCGGTTAGACAGGATTCGTCCCTCCCGGTATTGGGAGTAGATATCGTGCTGTGTCAGAGAGCCATTACGCAAAGTCCCTGGCCAGGGCAAGCGAGATTTGCTGGTAGGTTCCAGTAGTTTCTCAGGGTGTAATGGGCTTCACTCCGACACGACTTATACCGCTATTAGGGGACTGACGCTTGCCGCCCCCCTAGGCCCGATATGCGATAGTCATGGACGAACGGACCGGACTGTATGGAGATTGTCACATCAGACTCAGTAGGAGTTCGGATGGGTTTACTCATCGGCCTTCTTATCGACAACTACCTGGGGACCGTTACGTACAGCGAGTGCCGCTTGCGGTCTGTAGTTAAACCCACTGCCAGCGTAGTAGTCGAGTCTCTAGAGTCCCACACAGAGAGTTTCCTACTCCAGGCGAAACGATATAGAGGTTGCATGGTTTTGCGACAAAGGGTTCGGACGCATACGTGCGATTACGCGCGTACGACTTTCGGACAGATTTTACCAGTCGGCTTTGGTTTAAGCCAGTTACTGGTATCCGGTTATTGGATTTATACAGTCTAAAGTTTTTCCGTATTTTTACGGATCGGAGGGGCGTTCTCGTAATTACTCGAGAAGCTTCTAGAAGATGTGACTAAGGAGGTTTCTTTTGGATGAGAGAGTGAGTCATAGTGGTGATTCATTCACTTCATTAATGCACATTTATTGCTTAATGACTCATGCTAATGAATCATCACAAGATATTTTGTGAAGCATGCTTATTCATTTCCTTTATTGATTTTTAGAAAATAAGAATGCTTCATAATATTATGATACACTCTCTCTCTTCTCTCATTATCATATCACACATTCTCTCTCCTCAAGCTCTCATCTTCTAACCCTAATCCTTAATCCTCATGTGTTGAGATCAAAGGATTAGTTAGACTAAACAATCCATAACCTTCACTCTATATCATCCTCTCATCTTTGATTAGCAATCAAAGTTGATTAGTTACCTCAAGTTAGAGGTTTAGCTTGGAGTTTCGCTCTCGGGTGGATCGTCTACTACCTAGAGAAGGCCGAGGAGAACAAAGGAGGACGTAAAGAAGAAGGACCGGTTTCATTAGGTATAATCCCAAATCTCTTATGAAAAGAAACTCATAGAATACGGTTTTTTAGAGTTTAGCTTCGATTCAAGCGGTTAGTCGATGTTCGTTGTTTAAACTTGATAAGTTTTTGTTAATTCCGCCTCCCCATAAGTACTGGGGTGTACTACATCGACTTACAGTGGTATCAGAGCCTCGCTAAACACTAAATAACTTAATCGCAAATTTGTACGAATTTCGAACGAAAAAACGAACCCGGAAAACCCTAATTCTGTTTAGTTTCTGTCGAACTTAAAATCAAGTCCTAAAATTTTTTTAATATGTTCAGAGAGCTAGAAAGAAGTCCAGGAGAACACCCAAGAAATTCGAGCCCATGAATCGGCAACTCGGCCGCGCAAGCGTGGCGGATCGGTGGGATCCGCCGCCCTTCCGCGGCGCTTTGGCCGAGTCATGGACTCGTCTTTCTTGTGTGGGTCCCCTGTGACATTTGGGGTTTTCTGGAATATTTAATTATTGCTCAGGTTACTGTTTAACAGAGCAGATTTTGGAGCAATATTGATGTTGTTTATTCGATCGAAAAATACGGTATTTGCGTATTGGATTATATCTGTGATTGTTTAATGTGTTCGTAAACCTCCCCCAACTGCTAGTATGTCGGTTGGCAGGGGGTTGCACATTTCTGAAATGGTTATATCTGTTTGTGCATATAAACTGTATTGGACTGTTGTGGTGTATAGCCGGGGTTAGCAAAGGGTTATTGATTTATTCATTTGTTGTAAATGTAATTGTTGTAATATTATTTTCGCGGGGCACTTCCAGGTTGCGGTCGTAGCCACCGTTGTATTATTTCATTTTACTGTTTTTGCTCCTAGGACTGACCCAAGGTGGGGTACACAGACTGCCGGGTGGGTAGTTTGCCGTACCCGTAGGGGTCGAGGGTGGGGTAAACGGCTATTCATCACAACTGTGTAATCTGTCTTTTCTTGCAGGCACAAAAGAAATACAGATTGCTTGCAAATCCAATATTGTTTATCTGTGTTCTGGAATGAATATCATTGCGTCAGACGAATGTAAAATATCTATATTTATTATAGCTATTTAGACGTCACTTATGTTTTACACCCGCGCTAGCCCAGCCCCCGCTCTGTCGTTAGTTAAGTAACCTAACGGGTGATGACGGGACCCCGTGGCGAATGCGGATGGCATAAGAGGACGTTATATTTTCGTTGTTTTCTGCAATGATAGGTTAATGATGGGACGCATTATCTATAATGCAAAGTAAAACAAACCAAAGTTTCAATCGTTGGAACAATTTAAAAGAAACCACTCGGTTATTTTTAAAACAGATATTTTTAAATGCGGAGATTTAACCACACCTTTTAAAAGCTATCAAGGTTCCTTCGATTATATCAAGTTCACTACGTTCACGGTTTCGCCAAAACCAGTCGTAGCTCTCCGTCATTTCTTATGGATAGTCAGTAGTATTCAAGCTATGTTTGTTGGCTTTCGTCAAGACATAGTGTTTGGTAGCTGCTGGGGTATTCATTTGTTACATAGATAGATGTGTTGTTTTGGGACAGTCGCATTACCTTGTTGGCTTTCGTCAAGGGTATATACGGATGGGTTCAAATTAACAAGATAATGATGGGCAGAACTTGACATGTGACTTATGATTTGTTGGCTTTCGTCAAGGTCATAAGAGCATGGGGCAAAAACATATATCGGGAATTTCTAAAGAAACTGAAATTTGCAAAGAGATGCATACCATTTGGAGTTTGATGAATGTTGGTAGGATTCCTTCAACATTATCATACGATGATATTTGGATCCCGATCCTACTGTGAGTATATGCTACTTATCAAGATATTCGTCGCTTAACGATCAATGCTATAAACCTAGTAGGTGTCCAGAAAAGTGTCAGCGGGGTTACGCCCCCAGAGAAAAGAGGTTATTTAATTAAGGAACTTCGCGAAAGCGTTGGAAAACCTCCCTCGAAGTATCGACACCGGCCTGGCTGAACGGTTAAGCAAGTATTGTACGGTGAGAATAGTCTTGGCTAATTCTTCTTTTATGGTTTGAGGAAGGATTCGAGAAACAGTGGGAGCCATCCAGTTTAGATAAACTAAAAACCACTCTAAACTTGCAAGAGCATCATGCTAAAGAGTTTTCTTCTCTCTCTCCTAATTGCAGCGACCCTGAAAATGACTGGACTTAAGTTACTTTTAGAGAAAAATATACTGACGGGGCCAAACTATAAAGATTGGCTGCGGAATGTCAAGATGGCTTTGACCTATGACAAACTGGGGTACGTCCTCACCGCTACAGCACCTGCTGTCCTTGGTCCCAAATCCAGCAATGCGGATAAGGAAATCCGCAAAACCTGGGATTTAGATTGCGCGAGAGCCAAGTGGATCGTGCTTGCCTCGATGAACAATGAACATCAGAGGAGGCACGAGGATATGTCCCTAGATGGCATATTTCTCCATACAAAGGAACTTTATGGAGAGCAATCTCGTATAGCAAGATACGAGACCTCTAAGAAATTGTTTCGAGCGAGGTTGGCTGTCGGGTCATCGGTAGGTGAACATGTCCTACAGATGATCGGCTATATTGAAGAGCTCGCGGACCTTGGGACGACTTTGGATAATGAGCTCTATACAGACCTTGTTCTCCAGTCCCTTCCTCCCACCTACGCCCAGTTTATCCTCAACTTCAATCTTCAAGGAAAAGAAGTTGAACTTGCGGAACTCCTGAACATGTTAAGGAGTGCAGAGGGCACCTTGCAGAAGGCAAGGGAAACACCCGCTATGTTTGTTGGCGGTTCATCTTCTTCCGGGTCCAAGGCTAGGGCCAAAGGAAGGAAGAAGAAGGCCGCACCCAGACCTAGAGGAGGTGTTAGTAAGGTGGGAAAGAAGGGAAAGAAAAAGTTTACAGCACCGGTAGTTGGCCTGGATGAGTGCTTCCATTGTCACAGGAAAGGGCACTAGAAGAAGGATTGCAAGGCGTGGAACGCCAAGAACCAGGAACCGAAGCAAGCTGTGGCTTCGACTTCAGGCGTGTTTGTAATTGAGAATTGTCTGTCAATCAACTCTACTTCCTGGGTATTGGATACCGGATCAGGATCTCATATTTGCAATTCATTGCAGGCACTGAGAAACCGTAGAGTGCTGAAGGAAGGTGATATGATCCTCAGGGTTGCTAACGGAGCTAGCGTGGGAGCTGCGTCCGTCGGGGATTATCACCTAGGATTGACGAGTGGACACATTTTGGTTTTACATAACTGTTATTTTGTACCCAGCTTAACGTGTAATATCATATCAGTTTCCTTGTTATCAAATAAAGGTTATGATTTCACGTTTGTAAGAGATGTTGTCAACATCCACCTTAATCATGGTTTGATTGGGTCCGGTACTTTAAATAACGGCATATATGTGTTAAACCAACTCCAAATTTTCAATGTCCAGAACACACTAAAAAGAAAGTCTCCAGATTTAAATAAAGCTTTCTTATGGCATTGTAGACTGGGTCACATCAATGAGAGAAGGTTGACTAAGTTACATAGAGAAGGATATTTGGACTCGTTCGAATATCAATCTTATGACACTTGTCAATCCTGTCTCAAAGGAAAGATGACAAAGACTCCATTCACTGGACAAGGAGTAAGAGCGAGCGAGCTCTTAGGACTCATACACAGCGACGTATGCGGTCCAATGTCTACACATGCAAGAGGTGGTTATTCCTACTTCATTACTTTTACAGATGATTTCTCTAGGTATGGACATGTTTTCTTAATGAAGCATAAATCCGAGGCCTTTGAGAAATTCAAGGAATACAAGAGTGAAGTGGAAAACCAAACAGGCAAAAGTATTAAGACACTAAGATCTGATCGAGGTGGAGAATACTTAAGTGCCGAGTTCCTAGGTTACCTAAAAGAGAAAGGAATTCTCTCTCAGCTTACTCCTCCATACACTCCACAGCATAACGGTGTATCGGAGAGACGGAATCGAACCCTATTGGATATGGTACGATCCATGATGAGTAATGCTGAGTTACCGCGATCTTTCTGGGGTTATGCGCTAGAATCGGCGGCATATCTTTTGAACAAAGTTCCAACCAAAACTGTGCCTACCACACCATATCAGATATGGAGTGGGAAGAAACCCTGTCTTCAGTACCTGAAAACATGGGGATGTCCAGCTTTTGTTAAAAAGCAGCATGTGGACAAGCTCGAGGCACGCTCAGTAGAGTGTAAGTTTGTGGGATATCCAAAGAACTCTATGGGATATTATTTCTATTACGCAGAGGAACAAAAGGTTTTTGTTTCTCGTCATGCCCGCTTCTTAGAAACTGAATTTTTGGAAAATCAGAAGAGTGGGAGCGTAGTAGAACTGGAAGAAATTCCAGAACCACAAACTACTACTGAAAGTTTGGTAGAACCAGAGGTTCAAGAAGAACAGAACATTCCCGCACCCCTCCGCAGGAGTAGTAGGCCGTCTCGTCCGCCTGAGAGATACTACGGTTTTCTCATAGATGGGGATAGAGAGGATTGCATCATAGATGATGATGAACCTACTGACTTCAGGCAGGCCATCCAGAGCGGCGACTCGGTACGATGGCTAGATGCAATGCGGACCGAAATGGAGTCCATGTACACCAACAAAGTATGGACTTTGGACTTTGCTCCAGATGGGGTAAAACCCATAGGATGCAAATGGATCTTCAAGAAAAAGATTGGTGTAGATGGACAGGTGGAAACCTATAAGGCTAGACTTGTTGCAAAGGGTTTTCGTCAAAGACCTGGTTTGGACTATGACGAAACTTTTTCTCCAGTGGCTATGCTTAAATCCATTCGGGTCCTTCTTGCAATTGCTGCCTTCCATGATTATGAAATCTGGCAGATGGACGTAAAGACGGCTTTTCTGAATGGAAATTTAGAAGAGAGCGTCTATATGGATCAGCCAGAGGTTTTCAATCAGAGTGGGAGCAGCGGGAAAGTATGCAAGCTGCTTAAGTCCATTTATGGACTAAAGCAGGCATCGCGGAGTTGGAACATCTGTTTTGATGAGACAGTCAAAGAATATGACTTTATCAAAAATCCAGATGAACCGTGCATATATAGTAAAGTTGTGGCCAGAAGTGTCGTATTCCTCGTCTTGTACGTGGATGACATTCTATTGATAGGAAATGACATTCCTATGCTACAATCTGTCAAAGGATTCTTGTCACACAGGTTCTCCATGAAAGACCTGGGTGATGCCTCTTACATTCTGGGGATCCGGATCTATCGTGATAGATCCAAGAGGATGTTGGGACTTTCGCAGTCCAGGTATATCGACACTGTACTGAAAAGATTCAGTATGGAAGATTCTAAGCGCGGTAATCTACCGGCTTGTCACGGAATCACCCTCTCCAAAGAGATGTCTCCCAAGACTGATTTGGAAAGGGAACGCATGTCTATTATACCCTACGCTTCTGCGGTAGGCTCTATAATGTATGCGATGTTGTGTACCAGACCAGATGTAGCTTACGCACTGAGCGTGGTAAGCCGGTATCAGTCAGACCCAGGGGAGAAACACTGGATAGCAGTAAAGAACATTCTCAAGTACCTGAGGAGGACTAAGGAGATGTTCTTGGTTTACGGCGGAAAAGACCTCAGGTTAGAGGCCTTTGCTGATTCCGGCTTCCAGAGTGATAAGGACGATTCCAAGTCCATGTCGGGTTATGTCTTTACCCTCAATGGAGGGGCGGTGTGCTGGAAGAGCTCCAAGCAGGACACCGTTGCTGACTCGACGATGGAAGCGGAGTATATAGCTGCTTGCGATGCCGCAAAAGAAGCAGTCTGGATGAAGAAGTTCCTAACAGAACTTCAGGTGGTTCCTACCATAGTTGATCCAATACCTCTGTATTGCGACAACAACGGAGCTATAGCTTTAGCGAAGGAACCAAGGTCCCATCAGAAGTCCAGACACATCTTGAGGCGGTATCACCTGATCAGGGAGATCATTGATCGTCAGGAGATCGAGGTTCGGAGAGTTGCTTCAGAAGAGAACATTGCTGATCCATTCACGAAGGCCCTTCCTCAGATTCAGTTCGAGAGGCTACTCGAGATCATTGGTCTGCGATATGCCAGTACATGGCCCTAGTGCAAGTGGGAGATTGTTAGTGTTTGTGCCCTAGAAGGCCATTACTGTATCATACTAGCTTGTATATTACTTAATGGAAGCTTGGGATATTCACATGTATATAACAGTCTTGCTAAACATGGTAGTATGCTACTTGGTTTTTCTATCTTAATATGTGAGTACACGTATTGATAGAGCTCTTAGGATCTTGCTTGTCTACCAGCGTTGTGATGGCAGTCACACTAGTGGGGGCTGGGTAGTATACAAGCACATCCTTATTCAGGTCCCTGGTCGTTGGATTATCGAGACAGAGCATCGATACTCCGGAGTAGACTAGTGTGTACGCTTCTCATCCCAGTTGGGGAGATGGTCTGTCCCACAGCCATCAGTACGTCGTACTGGAGATAGTATACAGGTGCTCGTTAGGTTACGGGTACACCGGACAGGACTCACAGGGGACTGTTGGTTGGTTTGATACCAGTCGTCAGTGAACAGTTCCCAGGTGACATGAGTACAGCGTAGTCCGCAGACTTGACACTGCTACTTCGCCTCGAGTGTGTCCCACTGTTCTTAGATTGCTACCCTACCACGGCTCAAAGGAGTCGTGCAAACAGGTAGCAGTTGGGTGCAGTCCCGAGCACTTGGAGGCAGTGGCGGTTAGACAGGATTCGTCCCTCCCGGTATTGGGAGTAGATATCGTGCTGTGTCAGAGAGCCATTACGCAAAGTCCCTGGCCAGGGCAAGCGAGATTTGCTGGTAGGTTCCAGTAGTTTCTCAGGGTGTAATGGGCTTCACTCCGACACGACTTATACCGTTATTAGGGGACTGACGCTTGCCGCCCCCCTAGGCCCGATATGCGATAGTCATGGACGAACGGACCGGACTGTATGGAGATTGTCACATCAGACTCAGTAGGAGTTCGGATGGGTTTACTCATCGGCCTTCTTATCGACAACTACCTGGGGACCGTTACGTACAGCTAGTGCCGCTTGCGGTCTGTGGTTAAACCCACTGCCAGCGTAGTAGTCGAGTCTCTAGAGTCCCACACAGAGAGTTTCCTACTCCAGGCGAAACGATATAGAGGTTGCATGGTTTTGCGACAAAGGGTTCGGACGCATACGTGCGATTACGCGCGTACGACTTTCGGACAGATTTTACCAGTCGGCTTTGGTTTAAGCCAGTTACTGGTATCCGGTTATTGGATTTATACAGTCTAAAGTTTTTCCGTATTTTTACGGATCGGAGGGGCGTTCTCGTAATTACTCGAGAAGCTTCTAGAAGATGTGACTAAGGAGGTTTCTTTTGGATGAGAGAGTGAGTCATAGTGGTGATTCATTCACTTCATTAATGCACATTTATTGCTTAATGACTCATGCTAATGAATCATCACAAGATATTTTGTGAAGCATGCTTATTCATTTCCTTTATTGATTTTTAGAAAATAAGAATGCTTCATAATATTATGATACACTCTCTCTCTTCTCTCATTATCATATCACACATTCTCTCTCCTCAAGCTCTCATCTTCTAACCCTAATCCTTAATCCTCATGTGTTGAGATCAAAGGATTAGTTAGACTAAACAATCCATAACCTTCACTCTATATCATCCTCTCATCTTTGATTAGCAATCAAAGTTGATTACTTACCTCAAGTTAGAGGTTTAGCTTGGAGTTTCACTCTCGGGTGGATCGTCTACTACCTAGAGAAGGCCGAGGAGAACAAAGGAGGACGTAAAGAAGAAGGACCGGTTTCATTAGGTATAATCCCTAATCTCTTATGAAAAGAAACTCATAGAATACGGTTTTTTAGAGTTTAGCTTCGATTCAAGCGGTTAGTCGATGTTCGTTGTTTAAACTTGATAAGTTTTTGTTAATTCCGCCTCCCCATAAGTACTGGGGTGTACTACATCGACTTACAGCCACATGGAGGCAGTGAGCGGATCTTCGGGGGTTTCATCTCTCCCGGTATTGTGGGTGAGGTCGCGCTGTGTCTAGGAGAGCCATTACACAAAGACCTTGGCCAAGGCAGGAGATTTACTGGTAGGTATTCCAGTAGTATCTCAGGGTGTTCTGGGCTACACTCTGACACGACTTGTACCGCTTTTGGGGGTCTGACTTTTACCAACCCCCTAGGCCCGCCATGCGATGCTCTTAGACGAACGGACCGGACTGTACGGATATTGTCACTGACAGGCTCAGTAGGGTGTCGGGGTGAGCTTCTTCATCGACGTCCCTTTTAGTCAATAGCTGGTGGCCCGTCACGTATTGGCTTATACCTCTGACGTGCTAGTGGTTAAATCCACAGCCATAGTATTGACGAGTCTTTAGAGTCCACCACACTTTCAGTTACTCAAGCTTTCGGGCGAAACGCTGTAGAGGCCGTATGGAGATATGGCAGGGTCCGATCAGATACGTGCGGTATTGCACGGATCAGGATTGGACGGTTTTGTACTAGTGGCCGTATAGTTATATGGCAGCGTTCGATCAGATACGTGCGGTATTGCACGCATCAGGATCGGACGGATATTACTAGCCGGCTTTGGCTTAAGCCGGTCCTAGTTTAGTACAGTGTAGATTTTGTCTCATTGCATTTGTATCCGGACGGAATACAAATGCGGGTGTGTATGCACAATGTGGGGTTTTCCTGTAATTTATTACGGGACCAGTTTTCTAGAGTTGCCATTTTGCTTTCCGTTCCGGCCGGTTTTCCTTTGTTCTTTCCCGGCCGGACTTTTTCGATGGAGGGGGTAATTTGCAGTTTTGCAAATTACACTTTGTGGAGGATTTTCTTGCATATGTTTTAATTATGAAAGCATCTTTTCTTTTTCCACCATCATTTGATTCTTTCTTAGTCTTTTCCTTTGCTTTAATGTGATAAGAAAGGATTAGGATTGATGTAGATTGGTTATGATGATGTTTAAGGTTGTGGTCACCTCTACCTTTTCACTACCATCACCTCCCTTCATATTCATATTCCTCCACCATTGTTACTCACTTGATGTAAGAAGGTTTTCATGGTTAAGAAAAAGAAAGAGAGAAGGAGAAAAGAAAGAGAGAAGAAGAAAAGAAAAGAGAAGAAGAAAAAGAGAGAAGAAGGAGAGAGCTTCATCTTCATCATTGAGAGAGTATATCATTCTTCATCTCATTCCATTGCTAGAAAATTGAAAGCACCAATTTTCTATATTCCATTCCTCCATCTATGGCAACCAACCCCAAAGTGAGACATACATTCTACATTACACTCCCTACAGCATATCTTGAGCATGTCGAGTAGCCGGCTTCATGCGCGAGTTGCCTCGGTATTGAGGTGGGAGCCCGTAAAAGTACCCGGCTTCGTGGTGCCCTTTCCGACGAGGAGGAGACGGACGGAGATCCCGCGAGGAGATCGGAGTGGAGATGAAGACCGGAGGACTTGGATCGTCGGTATATCTCTAACCATTCTCTTTAGTAGCTTAGACTGGTTTAATGGCACGATCCGGGGTTTAGGGCGCGGTGGTGCCGGTTTGCTAAGTCCGCAAAATTTTAAGTTTACCACCGTTTCCGCGTTTGGCCGTCGGATCGACGGCCGGGGCGCCGCCGTGCACTTACAGTGGTATCAGAGCCTCGCCATTAACTTCGTCTAGCTTTCGTTTGATGTGTTTTGCATTTCCGATCGACCAAAATTCCAAAATCTATGTTTTAGTGCACATCAGTTTTCTGTTAAGATTTTTTGGTGTCTAAAAATTTTTCTGGTGGTCTCAGAATGATGTGCAGGGAATTCTAAGCATACTGGAAAAATTCGACGCAGTGACTCGATCAATGGAGCGCGGAACCGCGGCCAAAACCCCCATTGGGCCGCGGTTCCGCCGCGCATTGATGTCCTCACTGAATCAAGTTTTTCCAGTGGGCTTCTGGGCTTAAAATATGGGTTTTGGAATGTTAAAGTTGGGCCAATTATTTCTGTGAGTGCTACAGTTTTTGTTTGGGGGCCCACTTGTTAAGTTTGATCAATCGGAAAATTTTAAACACATTTTTCACAGTATTTACATTATATCTGCGACCGTGAATGTCACTCGATCGGTAAATCCTGTCTAACTGCTATAGCCCGGTTAGACGGATTTGCGAACGTGACTTTCACGTTGATGTTCTATGTTTATGCTGTGATGTTGCGGATCGGTCGTGGGGATAGCCTGGTTGCAATGCTAGTACAGTTGTGGTTGTATTATGTACATTTGATATTGCGGGGCGAGCGTCCGACATGTGGACTGCCGTCACTGCCTGTTTGTATTATTATTTTGGGGCACGACCTGGTTGCGGTCGATGTACCCGGTGTATGTATATTTTACATTATGTACTAGGATTACCCCGCGGTGGGGTGCACGGATAGCCGGGTCCTGGAGGGCAACAAGCCCGCATCTCATGGCATTGGGATGGAGGGGGCTTCACTCTAGGATTGGCGGGCTATTCGCCGCACTCGTAGGGGGTACAGGTTGACCCAGGAAGGGTGCCCAAGTTGCCGGATTCCGTGGAGTGCTGGGTGGTCCATTCACGGAGCTGAAAGGGGCTGCCTCGCTTCAGGTTTTGGCGGGTAACTTGCCGCGCCCGTAGGGGTCTAGGATTTCATTGCACAGGCTATCCACACGACCAGGGGAACGTCGGGTTTCAGTAGTGGCTCTGTGAAACCCGGGGATCCCAGATATCTGTATTGTTCTGTGATGCTGTACATTTCTGTGATGTTGCATTTCTTTTCACGCCTTGAGCGAAATATAATATATTGGTATATATATTAGTAGATGTTGTATATGTTTTTCATCCGCGCTAGTCCAGTCCCCGCTCTGTCGTTAGTAAGCTAACCTAACGAGTAATGACGGGACCCAGTGGCGAATGCGGATGGCATATACGTACGTCAGTATATTTTCGTTCTTTATTGGTGTGATCAATTGATGGGACTGCATTGATTCGGATCAATGCAAGTTAAACAAACCTAATCTGATGTTGTTGGAACACTTTTCAAAAAGCTGTTATTGCAAGGACGTTCACTTTTGTTTTGCATCGTGGTATTCATTTGGAATATCCTGCTCCTCAGTCGACGAGGCAAGGGCCGAGATCCCTTCACCGGGAGTGACCCCTTGGACAGAAGTTTGCGTCAGGGCATTAACTTCACTATAGCCGATTACTTTTGCTTTACACCGTGGTATTCAGTTAGAATATCCTGCACCCCATTCTACGGGGAAAGAGCCGAGATCCCTTTACCGGGAGTGACCTCTTTAGTAAAGGTTTTCGTCACTATATTTTCTAAAAAGCTATCCGTTCCTTCAACGATATCAAGTTCACTACGTCAAAGGTTTTCGCCAGAAACCATTCGTAGCCCTCCGTCGTTTCATATGGGTAGTCAATAGTATTCAAGCTGTGTTTGTTGGCCTTAGTCAAGGCACAGTGTTTGGTAGCTATTGGGTATTCATATGCTGCATAGATAGATGCGTTGGTTTGGGACAGTCGTATAGCCTTGTTGGCCTTAGTCAAGGGCTTGTACGGGTGGATTCAAATCAACCTGGACAATGACGGGTAGAACTTGACATGTGACTTATGATTTGTTGGCCTTAGTCAAGGTCATAAGAGCATGGGGCAGAAATCACATCGGGAGTTTCAAAAGAACTGAAACTTGCCAGATATGCGCATACCTTCTGGAGTATGATACCGTAAGCAGATTCCGTCACGTTATCATGCGATGAGTGTTGGATCCCGATTCCCACTGATGAGTTGGTTTACTCCTCGGGTGACCCCGACTAAATCTTCTTTCAGGTTTGGAGGAGAATTTGAGGTACAGTGGGAGGTTTCCAGATTAGATAAATTGGTAACCATTCTGATCTAGGTTAGAGTGCACGCTGAGTGTTTCTTTTCTCTCTCTCTTTGGCAGCGACCATTGACCCGACCCTAAGACTTTGACTCAGTGACCAAGTTGACCGAACCTTCTTAACACCGGCTTTTGGATTGTCAGAGTTGCTAACCTCATTGCCGCTCCTACTTTTACCCTTTTCTCCAGGACACCCCGTATTACTACGAACGTCCACTTCCATTGGACAAAACCATCGTATGGTTAGATACGAACTCGAAGGAATTCGAGGATGGTTTCCGGTTCTGGAGAAAACGGATAGGATTATTCAGTTGTCTTTTCCTTTTACCCTCTCTCAGGTTGCGAGTACTCCTTGGTTTAGGAGTAGTACACCTATTACGCAAATTGGATAATCTTCTTCCAAACCTTAGGCTGGTGCCGACCGGTAGGGAATGAAGAAAACCAATTAGCATAACGATGGTGTGCAGAAGGTATTAAGTTCAGACAAAGCAAGGGATTAGTAAGAGGGCAAAGTAAATTGCGACTGCTATTCACGACCAAACCAAGTATTTCTTCGCCAATCCTAAATCACCTTTGTATTTCTCCAGGACACTCCGTATCACTACGAAGATCCCATTTTATTGGATAATCCATCGTATGGTTATATACGAACTCGAAAGGAACTTGTTCCAGTTCGGGGATGGATCCTGGTTCAGGAGAAATAGGAATAAAGTACATTCAGATGTCTTTTATCTTCACCTTCTCTCGCGATGCAAGTGCTCCTAGGATTAGGACAGTACACCCTTTATGCTTTTTGGATAGTCTTCTTCCAAACCATAGGCTGGTGCCGAACGGTAGGGAAGGAAGAAAACCAATTGGCCTAAAGGGGTGTACAGAAGGTAAAGACTAAAGACATATGAAGGGATTTGGAGAGGTGGCAAAGAACTATACGGTTACAGTCGTGAATCTGGAAAAGGCATTACTAAGAATACCGGGATACCCCACCGAAACATTTCAATGTTTCAGTTCAGCTGTGTACTGTTAAAAGAAAACTGATTTCCCGATTAGACACTTACTCCAGGGTATGTATTTACCAGGTATAATTCTCACATCTGTATGGTTTTACAGATGATGAGTGGGAGTAAGTTATTGGGAGTTAGGTGATCATCCTCATTATATCGGGATTCGTTGTAATCGGTGATATTTGAGGAGATCATCTGGGTTGTTTGCCGGTCGGCAAATATTTGGTTTTGAATATCCGCTGTTGTGCACCAATTTCAAATTGATATATCTGTACGTCTATTTTTATAGAGTGAGATATACCTTTTGATATTATGTGGATGACATTTACCTATATCAGTGGATGGTTAGGTAAGGAGCATTGAACAGCGGTGTAATTCTTCTTAACCATAAGTACAGTTTTCAACCTACGACACACAGTGATTGAGTCGCAAGACTCAGGGGACTTATACAGAGTATTGTATATTGTCCAGTGTCCACTAGGACAGAGGGGTTGGTCCTCGTACTGTATTCTGTTTACTTATGACTTCTCTAGTTCTTAGACAGGTGTTTCGTAGAAACACAGGGTCTAAGTTTTGAGAAGTTATAGGTATTTGAATAAAGTAGAGAACCAGGTATTGCAAGTATCGGGATTCTTCAAAGTGATCGAAGATGTAGATACTTGTATATGGTATTCAGTTGATAGTAATGATAAAGAGAAATTGCTTCTCTTTCAGGTTACTCATAATTGGAAGCATTCCTAAGTTGAGTAACGCTGATCGGCCTCTCTCCATTTAGTTGATATGCGCTGGAGACAGCTGCATGATTTGAATTTGGTTAAAATTAAATCAGTGCCTCTGGTTCTATATTGGATATAGAACAGTTCATATCTTAACGTTGTTAAGGTACGGGGAGTTGTCTGGCTTATGATTAAAACCAGACTCCGGATAACTCATAGGCACGTTTCAGTAGTGGCTGTTTGTGGGTTGACCCAGGCTATGACGAGGGTTGATTTTCTACCATCTGGAAGATCAATAGTGATATTGTTCTTCACTCGCCACAATTTTATTAAAAATGGATTTTTTCAAAAGCAGTAGTGGGAGTATGGTAGAACTGGAAGTGATTCCAGAACCGCAAACGATTACTGAAGATTTGATAAGGAACCTAAAGATTCAATCTAATTTGACATTCCATTGGCCACTCCGCAGATAAGGTGGGTAGCTTCAGGCACCCGAGAGGTACTCCGGTAGCCTCAAGGACGGTGACAGGGAAGTTCTTGTTTACCCACACTTGCCATTGTTGTTGTTCCAGGCTGCGAGACCCGGCAGGAGGATGAGTATAGCGTCGTTCTAAACTTGCTTTAGAAGTGCACGTCTGTATGACTCTGCCAGAGGGTTGTCGTAGTCAGTGGGAGCAGCGGAAGCATTGGTGGACATCAGGCTTATGTCTATTTATAGACTAAAGCAGATGTAGCGGAGATAGATCATCTATTTCTGATGTGACAGTCATAGGTTTGACGTCATCAGAATAGGGGATGGATCTGTTGAGAAGGTAGTAGGAAGTGATATTCCTTTACTACAATCGGTTATACTTTGGTCGTCACACAGTGGTTTCTCCACAAAGGACTTGGACATTATATCAGACATACTGGTTACTAAATCTATGGTTTTAGATCTAGATTTGGGTGGTTTCCCAATCAGGGTACTTAGACAGCATTCTAAGAGTATTTAGAATGGACAACTCCTGGCATGGTGGTGTACCTGCAGGTAATGGAGTCACCCTCTCTAAAGGTGTCTTACAGACTAAAGGGGAGAGGGATATTCATGATTGGCAGATCATTTGCTTAGGCTATTGAGTCAATCATGAGATGTCAAGTACCACACCAGATGTTGTTCTTGCACTATATGCAATAAGTTGACATTGATCCAATCCTGGAGAAACAGTCGGAAGCAGTTTTAGAACATAAGCGTATGTTCTAGGGATATGATAACGACAGCCTCATTCGGGAAACAGTTATCATTCCAGGCTTCCAAGGTGACATGGACGACAAGCAGGTTGTCAGAGTTATTTTTTTCCCTCTGACGAGGGGCAGTATTTTGGACGGGTGGTCCAAGGCAATACTGAGGGTGGCATGGCGCAGGATACTGATTAAGTTCAGTTGACGATAAAGTCTAAGAAGTTTGGATTTGGAGTTCATTTATGAGCTAAGTCCCATCAGACATCCAGACATTCTAAGACAGGTATTTCTCATTTCGGGAGATGGCTTTCTCCGCGAATTTGAGATATAGAGAGACATAGAAAGAAACATCAAGGCGGATCCACTCACTGAGGCTATTCCTCGAACGCAATAGTTTCACAAACGAGTTTTGTGAGACTGACAAGTAGAGGAGTTGGATGTTCGGTATCACACGGGCTGTGAGTATGCGACATCGCAATAATTAGCCTTGAGTGCAAGTGGGAGATTGTTGGAGATAGTGCCCTCAGAGTCAATTATTGGATCACAGGCACGTGATTGCAATGATTGAGGGAGGACCTATCCCGGTAGGACAGTCTTACTCAAGATGATAGTATGTTATCTGGTTTACCTTTATCATCGTGTACTGCTTTAGGTGACCTGACATGTCGCTATTGCACGTTGATAGAGCCCCTAGGATTCTTGCTTGACTGCCAGCAGTATGAGGGCGATCATATAAGTGAGAGCTGGAGTCTATAAGCACATCCTTAAAAGGTCCCTAGTCGTGGGAGTTTCGAGACAGGGCATCGATACTGCAGAGTAGACTAGTGTATACAGTCGAGACCCCGACGAGGGGCGGTGGCCGGTCTCACAAGCCACTGGTGTCTGTTGGTTCACCTAAGATGTATACAGGTGCTCATTGGGTTATGAGTACACCGGACAGGACTCGCCGGGAACATGCTAGTTGGTCTTATACCTGACGTCAGATAGCAGTTCCCAGGTGACATGTGTACAGGTTAGTTCATCGACCTGGGGATCGTCATTTGTCTCGTGTGAGTTCCCACTGTACTTTGATTACTACCCTACCATGGCTCAAAGGAGTCGTGCAAACAGGTTTTAGTTGGGTACAGTCCCGAGCCACATGGAGGCAGTGAGCGGATCTTCGGGGGTTTCGTCTCTCCCGGTATTGGGGGTGAGGTCGCGCTGTGTCTAGGAGAGCCATTACACAAAGACCTTGGCCAAGGCAGGAGATTTACTGGTAGGTATTCCAGTAGTATCTCAGGGTGTTCTGGGCTACACTCTGACACGACTTGTACCGGTTTTGGGGGTCTGACTTTTACCAACCCCCTAGGCCCGCCATACGATGCTCTTAGACGAACGGACCGGACTGTACGGATATTGTCACTGACAGGCTCAGTAGGGTGTCGGGGTGAGCTTCCTCATCGACGTCCCTTTTAGTCAATAGCTGGTGGCCCGTCACGTATTGGCTTATACCTCTGACGTGCTAGTGGTTAAATCCACAGCCATAGTATTGACGAGTCTTTAGAGTCCACCACACTTTCAGTTACTCAAGCTTTCGGGCGAAACGCTGTAGAGGCCGTATGGAGATATGGCAGGGTCCGATCAGATACGTGCGGTATTGCACGGATCAGGATCGGACGGTTTTGTACTAGTGGCCGTATAGTTATATGGCAGCGTTCGATCAGATACGTGCGGTATTGCACGCATCAGGATCGGACGGATATTACTAGCCGGCTTTGGCTTAAGCCGGTCCTAGTTTAGTACAGTGTAGATTTTATCTCATTGCATTTGTATCCGGACGGAATACAAATGCGGGTGTGTATGCACAGTGTGGGGTTTACCTGTAATTTATTACGGGACCAGTTTTCTAGAGTTGCCATTTTGCTTTCCGTTCCGGCCGGTTTTCCTTTGTTCTTTCCCGGCCGGACTTTTTCGATGGAGGGGGTAATTTGCAGTTTTGCAAATTACACTTTGTGGAGGATTTTCTTGCATATGTTTTAATTATGAAAGCATCTTTTCTTTTTCCACCATCATTTGATTCTTTCTTAGTCTTTTCCTTTGCTTTAATGTGATAAGAAAGGATTAGGATTGATGTAGATTGGTTATGATGATGTTTAAGGTTGTGGTCACCTCTACCTTTTCACTACCATCACCTCCCTTCATATTCATATTCCTCCACCATTGTTACTCACTTGATGTAAGAAGGTTTTCATGGTTAAGAAAAAGAAAGAGAGAAGGAGAAAAGAAAGAGAGAAGAAGAAAAGAAAAGAGAAGAAGAAAAAGAGAGAAGAAGGAGAGAGCTTCATCTTCATCATTGAGAGAGTATATCATTCTTCATCTCATTCCATTGCTAGAAAATTGAAAGCACCAATTTTCTATATTCCATTCCTCCATCTATGGCAACCAACCCCAAAGTGAGACATACATTCTACATTACACTCCCTACAGCATATCTTGAGCATGTCGAGTAGCCGGCTTCATGCGCGAGTTGCCTCGGTATTGAGGTGGGAGCCCGTAAAAGTACCCGGCTTCGTGGTGCCCTTTCCGACGAGGAGGAGACGGACGGAGATCCCGCGAGGAGATCGGAGTGGAGATGAAGACCGGAGGACTTGGATCGTCGGTATATCTCTAACCATTCTCTTTAGTAGCTTAGACTAGTTTAATGGCACGATCCGGGGTTTAGTGCGCGGTGGTGCCGGTTTGCTAAGTCCGCAAAATTTTAAGTTTACCACCGTTTCCGCGTTTGGCCGTCGGATCGACGGCCGGGGCGCCGCCGTGCACTTACATACTCATCCTCCTGCCGGGTCTCGTAGCCTGGAACAACAGCAATGGCAAGTGTGGGTAAACAAGAACTTCCCTGTCACCGTCCTTGAGGCTACCGGAGTACCTCTAGGGTGCCTGAAGTTACCCACCATATCTGCGGAGTGGCCAATGGAATGTCAAATAAGATTGAATCTTTAGGTTCTTATCAAATCTTCAGTAATCGTTTGCGGTTCTGGAATCACTTCCAGTTCTACGATACTCCCACTACTGTTTTCTGGAAAAAATCCATTTTATTTAAAACTGTGGCGAGTCTAGAACAATATCTCTATTGAACTTCCAGATGGTAGAAAGTCAACCCTCGTCATAGCCTGGGTCAACCCACAAACAACCATTACAGAAACGTGCCTTGAGTATCCAGAGTATGGTTTTAATCATAAGCCAGACAACTCCCCGTAACTTAACAACGTTAAGATATGAACTGTAATATATCCAATATAGAACCAGAGGCACTGATTTAATTTGAACCAGATTCAAATCATGCAGCTGTCTTCAGTGCATGTCAACTAAATGGAAGGAGGCCGATCAGCGTTACTCAACTTAGGAATGCTTCCAATTATGAGTAACCTGTAAGAGAAGCAAGTTCTCTTAATCATCACTATCAACTTAATACCCTTCACAAGTATCTACATCTCCGATCACTTTGAAGAATCCCGATACTTGCTACATCTGGTTCTCTACTTTATTCAAATACCTATAACTTCTCAAAATTCGGACCCTGTGTTTCCACGAAATACTTGTCTAAAAACTAGAGAAGTCATAAGTAAACCGAATATAGTACGAGGACCAACCCCTCTGTCCAGATGGACCCTGGACAACATGCAATACTCTGTATAAGTCCCTTGAGTCTAATAACTCATTCCCTGTGTGTCGTAGGTTGAAAACTGTACCTTTGGTTATGAAGAATTACACCGATGTTTAATGCTCCTTACCTAACCATCCACTGATATAGGTAAATGTCGTAGACATAATTTCAAAAAGGTATATCTCACTCTATGAAAATAGACGTACAGATATATTGATTTGAAATTGGTGCATAACAGCGGATATTCAAAACCAACCAACCCAGGTGACTTCCTCAAATATCACCAATTAAAACGAATCCCGATATAATGAAGATGATCACCTAATTCCCAATAACTTACTCCCACTCATCATCTGTAAAACCATGCAGATGTGAGATTCATACCTGGTAAATACATACCCTGGAGCAAGTGTCTTATTAGGAAATCAGTTTTCTTTTAACAGTACACAGTGAAACTGAAACATCGAAATGTTTCATTGGGGTTTCCTGGTATTCCTAGTAATGCCTCTTCCATTATCCAGATTCACAACTATAACCGTATAATACATTGCCACTTCTCCAAATCCCTTTTTATGTCTTTAGTCATTACCTTCTGTACACCCCTTTAGGCCAAATGGTTTTCTTTCTTCCCTACCGTTCGGCAGCAGCCTATGGTTTGGAAGAAGACTATCCAATAAGCATAATGGGTGTACTGTCCTAATCCTAGGAGCACTCGCAATGTGAGAGAAGGTGAAGATAAAAGACACCTGAATGAACTTTATTCCTATTTCTCCTGAACCAGGATCCATCCCCGAACTGGAACAAGTTCCTTTCGAGTTCGTATATAACCATACGATGGATTATCCAATAAACTGGGATCTTCGTAGTGATACGGAGTGTTCTGGAGAAATACAAAGCTGATTTAGGATTGGCGAAGAAATACTTGGTTTGGTCGTGAATAGCTGCCGCAATTTACTTTGCCCTCTTACTAATCCCTTGCTTTGTCAGAACATAATACCTTCTGTACACCGTTTAGGCTAATTGGCTTTCTTCATTCCCCACCGTTCGGCACCAGTCTAAGCTTTGGAAGAAGACTATTCAATTTGCGTAATAGGTGTACCATCTCCTAAACCAAGGAGTACTCGCAACCTGAGAGAAGGTAAAAAGGAAAAGGCAACTGAATAGTCTTATTCGTTTTCTCCAGAACCGGAAACCATCCTCGAATTCCTTCGAGTTCGTATATAACCATACGATGGTTTTGTCCAATGGAAGTGGATGTTCATAGTAATACGGGGTGTCCCGGAGAAAAGGGTAGAAGTAGGAGTGGCAAAGAGGTTTGCAACTCTGACAATCCAAAAGCCAGTGTTAAGAAGGTTCGGTCAACTTGGTCACTGAGCAATAGTCTAGGGTCGGGTCAATGGTCGCTGCCAAAGAGAGAGAGAAAAGAAACACTCAGCGTGCACTCTAACCTAGATCAGAATGGTTATCACTTTATCTAATCAGGAAACCTCCCACTGTAACGTCAAATTCTTCCCCAAACCTGAAAGAAGAATTAGCCGGGATCACCCGAGGAGTAAACCAACTCATCAGTGGAAATCGAGATCCAACTATCATCGCATGATAACTTGACGGAACCCACTCAAGTCACCACACTCCAGAAGGTATGCGCATGCCTGGCAAGTTTCAGTTTCTTTAGAAACTCCCGATGAGATTTTTGCTCCATGCTCTTATGACCTTGGCGTGGGGTCAAAATATCATTAGTCACATGTCAAGTTCTACCCGTCATTGTACAGGTTAATTTGAACCCACCCGTACATACCCTTGACGTAGGCCAAAATAGTAGTACGACTGTCCCAAACCAACGCATCTATCTATGCAACAGATAAATACCCGGCAGCTACCAATCACTATGCCTTGGCGTGAGGTCAAAATACATAGCTTGAATACTACCGAATATTTAACTGAAATGACGGAGGGCTACGAATGGTTTCTGGCGAAAACCTTTAACGTAATGAACTTGATATCATTGAAGGAATGGATAGCTTTTTGAAAATATAGTGACGAAAACCTTTGCTAAAAAGGTCACTCCCGGTGAAGGGATCTCGGCTCTTTCCCCGTAGAATGAGGTGCAGAATATTCCAACTGAATACCACGGTGCAAAGCAAAAGTAATCGGCTATAGTGAAGTTATTGCCCTGACGCAAACCTTTTGTCCAAGGGGTCACTCCCGATGAAGGGATCTCGGCCCTTGCCTCGTCGACTGAGGAGCAGGATATTCCAACTGAATACCACGATGCAAAACAAAAGTGAACGTCCTTGCAATAACAGCTTTTTGAAGAGTGTTCCAACAACATCATATTAGGTTTGTTTTTAACTTGCATTGATCCGAATCAACGAAGTCCCATCAATTGATCACACCACAAAGAACGAAAATATACTGATGTACGTATATGCCATCCGCATTCGCCACTGGGTCCCGTCATTACCCATTAAGTTAGCTAACTAACGACAGAGAGGGGATTGGACTAGCGCGGATGCAAAACATATACAACATCTACTAATATATATACCAATATATTATATTTCGCTCAAGGCGTGATAAAAAATGCAACATCACAGAAATGTACAGCATCACAGAACAATACAGATATCTGGGATCCCCGGGTTTCACTGAGCCACTACTGAAAGCCGACGTTCCCCTGGTCGTGTGGATAGCCTGTGCAATGAAATCATAGACCCCTACGGGCGCGGCAAGTTACCCGCCGAAACCTGAAGCGAGGCAGCCCTCTTCAGCAACGTGAATGGACCACCCAGCACTTCACGGAATCCGGTAACTTGGGCACCCCTCCTGGGTCAACCTGTACCCCCTAAGAGTGCGGCGAATAGCCCGCCAATCCTAGAGTGATGCCCCCTCCGTCTCAATTCCATGAGATGCGGGCCCGTTGCCCTCTAGAACCCGGCTATCCGTGCACGCCACCTTGGGGTAATCCTAGTACAGAAAGTAAAATATACATACAACGGGTACATCGACCGCAACCTGGTCGTGCCCCAAAATAATAATACAATCAGGCAGTGACGGCAGTCCACATGTTGGACGCTCGTCCCGCAATATTAAATGTACATAATACAGCAAAAATTGTACTACCACTGCAACCAGGCTATCCTCCATGACCAATCCGCAACATCACAGCAATACACAGAACATCAACGTGAAAGTCACGTTCGCAAATCCGTCTAACTGGGCTATAGCTGTTAGATAGGATTTACCGATCGAGTGACATTCACGGTCGCAGATATAATGTAAATACTGTGAACTAATGTGTTTTAAAATATCCGATCGATCAAATTTTACCAAGTGGGCCCCAAAGTATTACTGTAGCATATCAAGAAATATGGGCCCAAAAAATAACATTCCAGAAAACCTATTTTCCAGTCTGGAGCATTCTGTAAAATTTTGGGGGACTGAACAGTTCAAGTCGCGGCGGAACCGCGGCCCAAGCATGGGTTTGGCCGCGGTTTCACGGTGGTTTGGACTGTTAACGAGCCTAAATTTTCACAGAACTCTTATAATTCCCTACACATCATTCTGAGACAACCTGAAAAATTTTTGGACTCCAAAAAATTTCGACAGAAACCGATGTGAAGAAAACGCGGGTTTTTGGAATTTTGTTCGATCGGAAATGTAAAACACATTAGACAATGCCAGACTATGTTAATGGCGAGGCTCTGATACCACTGTAAGTGCACGGCGGCACCCCGGCCTCTATCCCGAGGCCAAAATGCGGAAGCGATGGTTAACTTTAAATTTTTCTTGAACCGGCACCACCGCGCACTAAAACCCGGATCAAAACATTAACTAGTCCTAGCTAACTACAAGATGGGGAAGAGAGATATACCGACCGATCCGTGTCCTCGGGTCTTCTCGCCGTCGTCTAGATCTCTCGCGGAAAGTCCAGTCTCCACCTCCTCGCCGGAAGGGCACCACGTCGCCTCCATCTTTTACGGGCTCCCACCTCTATACCGAGGCAACTCGGGCACGAAGTTGGCGAGCCGACTGTGGATCTTCGTAGTGATACGGAGTGTCCTGGAGAAATACAAAGGTGATTTAGGATTGGCGAAGAAATACTTGGTTTGGTCGTGAATAGCAGTTGCAGTTTACTTTGCCCTCTTACTAATCCCTTGCTTTCTGTTAACTTAATACCTTCTGCACACCATCGTTATGCTAATTGGTTTTCTTCATTCCCCACCGTTCGGCACCAGCCTAAGGTTTGGAAGAAGACTATCCAATTTGCATAATAGGTGTACTATCTCCTAAACCAAGGAGTACTCGCAACCTGAGAGAAGGTAAAAGGAAAAGACAACTGAATAGTCCTATCCGTTTTCTCCAGAACCGGAAGCCATCCTCGAATAAATTCCTTCGAGTTCGTATATAACCATACGATGGTTTTGTTCAATGGAAGTGGACGTTCGTAGTAATACGGGGTGTCCTGGAGAAAAGGGTAAAAGTAGGAGTGGCAATGAGGTTTGCAACTCTGACAATCCAAAAGCCAGTGTTTTAGAAGGTTCGGTCAACTTGGTCACTGAGTCATAGTCTTAGGATCGGGTCAATGGTCGCTGCCAAAGAGAGAGAGAAAAGAAACACTCAGCGTGCACTCTAACCTAGATCAGAATGGTTACTTATTTATCTAATCTGGAAACCTCCCACTGTAACCTCAAATTCTCCTCCAAACCTGAAAGAAGAATTAGTCGGGGTCACCCGAGGAGCAAACTAACTCATCAATGGGAATCGGGATCCAACTATCATCGCATGATAACGTGACGGAATCCGCTCACGGTGTCACACTCCAGAAGGTATGCGTATATTTGGCAAGTTTCAGTTTCTTTAGAAACTCCCGATGTGATTTTTGCCCCATGCTCTTATGACATTGACTTTGGCCAACATATCATAAGTCACATGTCAAGTTCTACCAGTCATTCTCCGGGTTAATTTGAGCACACCCGTACATACCCTTGACTTTGGCCAAAAGTAGGAGTACGACTGCCCCAAACCAACGCATCTATCTATGCTGCATATGAATACCCCAATAGCTACCAATCACTGTGCCTTGACTTTGGCCAACATACACAGCTTGAATACTATTGACCACCCATATGAAACAACGGAGGGCTACGAATGGTTTCTGGCAAAAACCTTTAACGTAATGAACTTGATATCGTTGAAGGAACAGATAGCTTTTAAAAATATAGTGACAAAAACCTTTGCTAAAGAGGTCACTCCCGGTGAAGGGATCTCGGCACTTTCCCCGTAGAATGACGTGCAGGATATTCTAACTGAATACCACGGTGCAAAGCAAAAATAATCGGCTATAGTGAAGTCATTGCCCTGACGCAAACTTTTTGTCCAAGGGGTCACTCCCGGTGAAGGGATCTCGGCCCTTGCCTCGTCGACTGAGGAGCAGGATATTCCAACTGAATACCACGATGCAAAACAAAAGAGAACGTCCTTGCAATAACAGCTTTTTGAAAAGTGTTCCAACAACATCAGATTAGGTTTTTTTTAACTTGCATTGATCCGAATCAACGCAGTCCCATCAATTGATCACACCACAAAGAACGAAAATATAATGATATACGTATATGCCTTCTGCATTCGCCACTGGGTCCCGTCATTACCCGTTAGGTTAGCTAACAAACGACAGAGCGGGGACTGGACTAGCGCGGATGCAAAACATATACATCATCAACTAATATATATACCAATATATAATATTTCGCTCAAGGCGTGATAAAATGAAATATCACAGAACAATACAGATATTTGGGATCCCCGGTTTTCACAGAGCCACTCCTGAAACCCGACCTTCCCCTGGTCGTGTGGATAGCCTGTGCAATGAAATCCTAGACCCCTACGGGCGCGGCAAGTTACCCGCCAAAAACTGAAGTGAGGCAGCCCCCTTCAGCAACGTGAATGGACCACTCAGCACTTCACGGAATCCGGTAACTTGGGCACCCCTCCTGGGTCAACCTGTACCCCCTACGAGTGCGGCGAATAGCCCGCCAATTCTAGAGTGAAGCCCCCTCCGTCTCAATGCCATGAGATGCGGGCCCGTTACCCTCTAGAATCTAGCTATCCGTGCACCCCACCTTGGGGTAATCCTAGTACAGAAAGTAAAATATGTAAGTGGACGGCGGCGCCCCGGCCTCCATCCCGAGGCTAAATTGTGGAAGCGATGGTTAACTTTAAATTTTTCTTGAACCGGCACCACCGCGCACTAAAACCCGGATCGAACCATTAACTAGTCCTAGCTAACTACAAGATGGGGAAGAGAGATATACCTAGCGATCCGTGTCCTCCGGTCTTCTCGTCGTCGTCCCGATCTCTCGTGGAAAGTCCAGTCTCCACCTCCTCGCCGGAAGGGCACCACGTCGCCTGCATCTTTTACGGGATCCCACCTCTATACCGAGGCAACTCGGGCACGAAGTTGGCGAGCCGACGTGCCCAAGGTTTGCTGTAGAATGCGTGTAGTGCTCATTGTTGGAGATAGTGCCCTCAGAGTCAATTATTGGATCGCAGGAACGTTATTGCAATGATTGCGGGGGACCTATACCGGTAGGACAGTCTTACTCAAGATGATAGTATGCTATCTGGTTTGTCTTTATCAGTCGTGTACATGTTCATGTGACTGATTACATGTTACACTTTGATAGAGCCCTTAGGATCTTGCTTTACTACCAACTGTATGATGGCGATCATATACGTGAGAGTTGGGTAGTTTATACACATATCCTTGATAGTGGTCCCTAGTCGTGGGAGTTTCGAGACAGGGAATCGATACTCCAGAGTAGACTAGTGTATACAGTCGAGACCCCGATGAGGGGCGGTGGCTTGTCTCACAAGCCACTGGTGTCAGTTGGATCACCTAAGATGTATACAGGTGCTCATTGGGTTATGAGTACACCGGACAGGACTCGCCGAGAATCTGCTAGTTGGTATTATACATATCGTCAGATAGCAGTTCCCTGGTGACATGTGTACAGGTTAGTTCATCGACCTGAGGTCGTCATTTCTCTCGTGTGAGTTCCCACTATGCTTTGATTTCTACCCTATCACGGCTCAAAGGAGTCGTGCAAACAGGTAGTTTTTGGGAACAGTCCCGAGCCACATGGAGGCACGTGAGCGGATCGGCACGGGATTCGTCTCTTTCGGTATTGGGGGCGAGATCGTGCTGTGTCTAGGAGAGCCATTACACAAAGCCCACAGCCGTGGCAGGAGATTTACTGGTAGGTACTCCAGTAGTATCTCAGGGTGTTATTGGGCTACACTCCGACACGACTTATACTGCTATTGGGGGTCTGACGTTACTAGCCCCCTAGGCAGATATGCGATACACATTGACGAGCGGACCGGACTGTATATACATTGTCTCTGTTAGGCTCAGTAGGGTTTCTGGATGAGTTCGCTCATCAACCTCCCTTAAGGTCAGTCCATGGGCAGCCGTTACGCATATCTAGTGCCGCTGCCGGTTTGTGGTTAAACCCACTGCCAGGGTACTGACGAGTCATTAGAGTCCCCCACAGACAGTTTCCCAAGTTCGGGCGAAACGTTGTAGAGGCCGTGTGGTTTTATGGCAGGGTTCGGAAAATGCACGTGCGTTTACGCACGTGTCGATTTTCGGGCAGATGATACTGGTCGGCTTTGGTTTAAGCTGGATCCGAGTATTGTATTGAGTAGATATAATATCTTTGTCTTAGTTGCATTTGTATTCGGTCGTAATACAAATGCGGGTATATTTATACAGTTACGGGGTTATCTTGAAAGTCGTTTCAGGATCACTTTTGCAAGTTTCCAGTTTCCAGTTTTCTGTCAGCCGTCTTTTAACATTTGGTTAAATACGGATTTTATGTTTTCTTGAGATGAGTGTGGAAGCTTCTAGAAGGTTCTAGAAGTGGCGAAGTGTTTAGTGAGTCATGGTTGCATTTAATGGTTTCATTAATGCTTGATGACTAGGTTAATGATTCATCATTTCATTAAGTGTGTTCACACTTTGTGTTCACACTTGAGATATTTTCTTATCTTCACCTCCCCCTCTCCTACACTCACCCCCCACTACTATATATGTGGCCGGCCCCTTCCCCCTCTCTCTCACTCTCACACTTGATGTTTTATCTGGTAAAAAGATTATGATAGATTTTGGGGTGTATGGAATTTCACAGCTCATTTCATTCCATCACCCGATTCCCACGGCAACTTCATTAACCGTTCGTCCATGGCTTTGGAGGAAGCGAGACAAAGTATTCCACTCATTCTCTACATCAATCTTGGTCGTCTCTTTTATTAAACTTGACGACCGAGTTGCCTCGAGTCAGAGGCGGGAGCCCGTTTAAAGAATCAGTGACGTGGTGCCACCTAGACGAGCAGATCGGAGATCGATGAGATCGGAGCAGCCGCAACGGAGCGTGGGATGATGGTTAATGAACGAAGGACTCGGATCGTTCGGTATAACCTTTCTACACTCTTTACAGTATGTTAGTTTAGCAATAATGGCAGATCCGGGTTAAAGTATACGATAGCGCCAGTTAAAAAATTTTTGTTCTGCATTTGGCGTCTGTAGACGGCCGGGGCGCTACCGTAGACTTACATTGGTATCAGAGCCTTACCATTTTGCTATACTAACTTGTGCTAACGTATTTAAAACATCGATCGAACCGGAAATCAGAAACCGCATTTTACAATTTCACCGTTTCTGTAGATTTTAAATGATGTCCTAAAATTATTCTACATATCTCAGAAAACTGTGCAGGGTATTATAAGAACACCGTACAAATTTGGGCTCATGAATCGACAAGACTGCCGCGGAATCACGGCCAAACCCATGGTTTGGCCGCGCATGCGCGGCCATTTGGTGTGATCATGCCCCCAAAGTTGCACAGTATATTCTTTTCTGGAAATTGGGGTTTTTGGTATACATCTTTTGGTCCCAGATTTTGTTACTGTTCACCAGTTGTTCGTGGGGCCCACTTTATGATATTTTGTCGATCGAAATTTAAACACGTTAGTTTACAGTGCTTACATTATATCTCCGACCGGGAATGACTTTTGATCGGTAAACCGCGTCTGATTGCTATAGTTCTTTTAGACGGGTTTACGAACGTGACATTCTCGTTGATGTTCTGTGTTGTGCTGTGATGTTGCGGATTTGTCGTGGTGGATAGCAGTGTGCAATGATAGTGCAGTTTGGATTTATTTGTACATTTGTTATTACGGGGCGAGCGTCCAACATGTGGACTGCCGTCACTGCCTGTTGTATAATATTCTTTTGGGGCACGACCAGGTTGCGGTCGATGTACCTATTGTACTATTTTTCATTTCTGTACTGGGCTCTGCCCCGCGACGGAGTGCACGGATAGCCGGGTTCTGGGAGGCAACGGGTCCGCATCTCATGGCTTTGAGAGTCAGAGGGGCCTCACTCTAGAATTGGCAGACTATTCGCCGCACTCGTAGGGGGTACAGGTTGACCCAAGGAGGGGTGCCCAAGATTACCGGATTCCGTGAAGTGTTGGGTGGTCCATTCACTTTGCTATAAGGGGCTGCCTCGCTTCAGGTTTTGGCGGGTAACTTGCCGCACCCGTAAGGGTCTAGGTATCATTGCACAGGCTATCCACACGACAGGGGAACGTCGGGTTTCAGCAGCGGCTCTGTGAAACTCGGGGATCCCAGATTATCTGTATTGTTCTGTGATGCTTATTACTTTTCTGTAATATTGCATATTATTACGCCTGGAGCGATTATTGTATATTGGTATATATACTATTAGATGTTGTATATGTTTTACACCCGCGCTAGTCCAGTCCCTGCTCTGTCGTTAGTTAAGTAACCTAACGGGCGATGACGGGACCCAGTGACGAATGCGGATGGAATATACGTACATTTTTATTTTCGTTCTTTTCTGGTGTGATTGATAGATGTGACTGCATTGATTTTGATCAATGCAAAGTAAAATAAACCTGTTTGCAGTTGTTGGAACAAATTTAAAAAGTGTTATTGCAAAGTCGTTTCCTTTTGTTTTGCATAGCGGTATTCAGTGGAATATCCCGCACCTCATTCGACGGGGCAAGGGCCGATATCCCTTCACCGGGACTGACCCCTTGGGCAGAAGTTTGCGTCAGGGTAATAACTTCACTATAGTCGATTACAAGTTTCTTTGCATCGCGGTATTCAGTGGAATATCCTGCACCTCATTCCACGAGGAAAGAGCCGAGATCCCTTCATCGTGCGTGACCTCTTTAGCAAAAGGTTTTCGCCACTATATTTTAAAAAGCTATCAGGTTCCTTCAGCGATATCAAGTTCGTTACGTTAATGGTTTTTCGCCAAAAACCAGCCGTAGCCCTCCGTCACTTCTTTTGGGTATTCAGTAGTATTCAAGCTATGCATTTTAGCCAAAGTTAAGGCATAGTGTTTGGTAGCTGCTGGGTATTCATTTGTTGCATAGATAGATGAGTTGGTTTGGGACAGTCGTTCTGCCATTTGGCCAAAGCCAGGGGCATGTGCGGGTGGGTTGAAATTGACAAGACAGTGACGGGTAGAACTTGGCAGGTGACTTATGACATTTTGACCAAAGCCAAGGTTATAAGAGCATGGGGCAAAAATCATATCGGGAGTTTCTAAAGAAATTGAAACTTGCCAAGTATGCGCATACCTTCTGGAGTATGAGTAACGTGGATGCATTCCATCACGTTATCATGCGATGAGAGTTGGATCCCGATTCCCATTGATGAGTTGTTTTACTCTTCGGGTGATCCCGATTGATTCTTCTTTCAGGTTTGGAGGAGAATTTGACAGGACAGTGGGAGGTTTCCGGATTAGATAAAGTCATAAACAATCTGATCTAGGTTAGAGTGCACGCAGAGTGTTTCTTTTCTCTCTCTCTTTGGAAGCGACCTTTGACCGACCCTAGACTATGACTCAGTGACCAAGTTGACCGAACCTTCTTAAAATACTGGCTTTTGGATTGTCTATGTTGCATAAGTCATTGCCACTCTTTCTTTTACCCTTTGCATTTCTCAGAACACCCGTTTTACTACGGTCATCCACTTCCATTGGATAGATCCATCGTATGGTTATATACGAACTCAAAGGGACTTCTTCGAGGATGGATCCAGGTTCAGGAGAAATAGAATTGGTTTATTCAGTTGTCTTTTATTATCACCTTCTCTCAGGTTGCGAGGGCTCCTTGGTTTAGGAGAGTACACCTTTTACGCTTATTGGATAGTCTTATTTCAAACCATAGGCAGGTGCCGAAAGGTAGGGAATGAAGAAAACCAATTAGCCTAAGTAGGGTGTACAGAAGGTAATATGTAAAGACAAAATAAAGAGATTAGAAAGAGGGCAAAGTAAATTGCGACTGTTATCATTCACGACCAAACCGCGTACTTCATCGCCACTCCTATTTCACTTTTAAAAGAATAAGGTATTATTCAGTTGTCATTTATCATCACTTTCTCTCAAGATGCGAGTACTCCTTGGTTTAGGAGGGTACACCTATTATGCTTACTAGATCTTCTTCTTTCAAACCATAGGCTGGTGCCGAACGGTAGGGAAGGAAGAAAACCATTTAGCCTAACGATGGTGTACAGAAGGTAATGACTAAAGACAAATGAAGGGACTTGGAGAGATGGCAGTGAAATAAACGGTTATAGTCATGAATTGGATTATGGAAGAGGCATTGCTATGAATACCAGGATACCCCTACGAAACATTTTCATGTTTCAGTGCATTGTTAAAGAAAACTGTTTTCCCGATTAGATACTTACTCCAAGGGTATGTATTTACCAGGTTTCATTCTCATATCTTTATGGTTTTACAGATGATGAGTGGGAGTAAGTTATTGGGAATTAGGTGATCATCCTCATTATATCGGAATTCGTTGTAATTGGTGATATTTGAGGAAATCACTAGGGTACAGTTTCTAACCTACGACGCACAGGTTTTGAGTTGTTCAACTCAGCGGACTTATACAGAGTATTGTATGTTGTCCAGTGTCCATCAGGACAAAGGGGTAGGTCCTCGTGCTATGTTCTGTTTACTTATAACTTCTCCAGTATTTAGACAAGTGTTTCTTAAAAATACAAGGTCTAAGGTTTGAGAAGTTATGGGTATAAGAATAAAGTAGAGAACCAGGTGTCACAAGTATCGGGATTCTTCAAAGAGATCGAAGATGTAGATTCATGTGATTGGTATTCAGATGATAGTAATTGTTTTGAGAAACTTGTTTCTCTTTCAGGTTACTCATAATTGGATGGATTCCTAAGTTGAGTAATGCTGATTAGGCTCTTTCCATTAAGGTGATATGCACTGGAGACAGCTGCATGATTTGAATCTGGTTCCAATTAAATAAAGTGCCAAAGTTTCTATATTGGATATAGAATAGTTCGTATCTTAAAAGATGTTAAGGTACGGGGAGTTGTCCAGCTTATGCTTAAAACCAGACTCTGGATAACTCAGGGCACGATTCTGAAATGGCTGTTTGTGGGTTGACCCTGGCTATGACGAGGGTTGATATTCTACCATTTGGAAGATCAATAGTGATATGTTCTTGACTCGCCGCAGTTTTAGTAAAATGGATTTTTTCAGAAAACAGTAGTGGGAATATGGTAGAACTGGAAGTGATTCCAGAACACCGAACGATTACGGAAAATTTAATAGGACCTATATATTCAATCAGGTTTGACATTCCAATAGCCACTCCATAGATATGGTGGGTAACCTCAGAAACCCGAGAGGTACTCCGGTAGCCTCAAGGACGGTGACAGGGAGGTTCTTATCTACCCAGACTTGACACTACTGTTGTTCCAGGCTATGAGACCCGGTAGGAGGGTTGTCGTAGTCAGTGGGAGAAGCAGAAGCATAGTGGGCAAGTAGCTTATGTCTATTTATAGACTTGAGCAGTTATAGCGGAGATAGATCATCTAATTTTGATGTGACAGTCATAGGTTTTACTTCATCAGAATAGGGGATGGATCTGTTAAAGAAGGTAGTAGGGTGTGATGTCATGGTATCTGGATGACATACACAGAGTAGGAAGTAAAATTCCTATACTACGATCGGTTGTACTGTGGTCGTCACACAGTTGTTTCTCCAGACAGGATATGGATATAATATTTGACATTCTGGTTTCTAGATCTATGGTTTTAGATATGGATTTGGGTAGTTTCCCAATGTGGGTACTTTGACAGTATTCTAATAGTTTTTAGAATAGATGACTCCTGGGATGGTGGTGTACCTGCAGGTGATGGAGTCACCCTCTCTAAAGGTGTCTTACGGACTAAAGGGGAGAGGGATGTGCATGATTGGCAGATCACTTGTTTAGGCAATTGAGTCAATCGTGAGATGTCAAGTACAACACCAGATGTTGTTTTTGCACTAGATGCAATAAGTTTGTATTAATCCAGTCCCGGAGAAATATAAGGAAACAGTTTTAGAACATAAGTACATGTTCTACGGATTTGATGACGGCAGCCTCCTTCGGGAGACGGTTATCATTCCAGGCTTCAAAGGTGACATGGTTGACAGAGTGATTGTTAGAATTATAGTTTTCCCTCTGACGAGGGACAGTATTATGGACAGGTGGTCCAAGAGGATACTGTGGGTGACATGGTGCCGGATACTGATTAGGTTCAGTGATCGATACAGTTTAAGAAGTTTGGATTTGGAGTTCATTTATGAACTAGGTCCCATCAGATATCCAGACATATTCTAAGACAGGTATTACTCAGTTCGGGAGATGGATTTCTCCACGAACTTGAGATTAAGAGAGATATAGAAAGAAACATCTAGGCGGATCCACTCACTGAGGCTATTTCTCGAACACAATAGTTATATAAACGGGCTTTGTGAAACTGATTAGTAGAGGAGTTGGATGTTCGGTTTCACACGGGCTGTGAGTAGTCGACATCACAATAATTAGCTTTGAGTGCAAGTGGGAGATTGTTGGAGATAGTGCCCTCAGAGTCAATTATTGGATCGCAGGAACATGATTGCAATGATTGCGGAGGACCTATACAGGAAGGACAGTCTTACTCATGATGATAGTATGCTATCTGGTTTGTCTTTATCAGTCGTGTACATGTTCAGGTGACTGATTACATGTTACACTTTGATAGAGCCCTTAGGATCTCGCTTTACTACCAACTGTATGATGGCGATCATATACGTGAGAGTTGGGTAGTTTATACGCATATCCTTGATAGTGGTCCCTAGTCGTGGGAGTTTCGAGACAGGGCATCGATACTCCCGAGTAGACTAGTGTATACAGTCGAGACCCCGACGAGGGGCGGTGGCCGGTCTCACAAGCCACTGGTGTCAGTTGGATCACCTAAGATGTATACAAGTGCTCATTGGGTTATGAGTACACCAGACAGGACTCGCCGAGAATCTGCTAGTTGGTATTATACATATCGTCAGATAGCAGTTCCCTGGTGACATGTGTACAGGTTAGTTCATCGACCTGAGGTCGTCATTTGTCTCGTGTGAGTTCCCACTGTGCTTTGATTTCTACCCTACCACGGCTCATAGGAGTCGTGCAAACAGGTAGTTTTTGGGTACAGTCCCGAGCCATATGGAGGCACGTGAGCGGATCGGCAGGGGATTCGTCTCTCCCGGTATTGGTGGCGAGATCGTGCTGTGTCTAGGAGAGCCATTACACAAAGCCCACGGCCGTGGCAGGAGATTTACTGGTAGGTACTCCAGTAGTATCTCAGGGTGTTATTGGGCTACACTCCGACACGACTTATACTGCTATTAGGGGTCTGACGTTACTAGCCCCCTAGGCAGATATGCGATACTCATTGACGAACGGACCGGACTGTATGTACATAGTCACTGTTAGGCTCAGTAGGGTTTCTGGATGAGTTCTCTCATCAGCCTCCCTTAAGGTCAGTCCATGGGAAGCCGTTACGCATAGCTAGTGCAGCTGACGGTTTGTGGTTAAACACACTGCCAGGGTACTGACGAGTCATTAGAGTCCCCTACAGACAGTTTCCCAAGTTCGGGCGAAACGTTGTAGAGGCCGTATAGTTTTATGGCAGGGTTCGGAAAATTCACGTGCGTTTACGCAAGTGTCGATTTTCGAGCAGATGATACTGGTCGGCTTTGGTTTAAGACGGATCCGAGTATTGTATTGAGTAAATATAATATCTTTGTCTCAGTTGCATTTGTATTCGGTCGTAATACAAATGCGGGTATATTTATACAGTTACTAGTTTATCCTGAAAGTCGTTTCAGAATCACTTTTGGAAGTTGCCAGTTTCCAGTTTTCTGTCAGCCGTCTTTTAACATTTGGTTAAATACGGATTTTATGTTTTCTTGAGATGAGTGTGGAAGCTTCTAGAAGGTTCTAGAAGTGGTGAGGTGTTTAGTGAGTCATGGTTGCATTTAATGGTTTCATTAATGCTTGATGACTAGGTTAATGATTCATCATTTCATTAAATGTGTTCACACTTTGTGTTCACACTTGAGATATTTTCTTATTGTCACATCCCCCTCTCCTACACTCACCCCCTACCACTATATATGTGGCCGACCCCTTCCCCCTCTCTCTCACTCTCACACTTGATGTTTTATCTGGTAAAAAGATTATGATAGATTTTGGGGTGTATGGAATTTCACAGCTCATTTCATTCCGTCACCCGATTCCCACGGCAACTTCATTAATTGTTCGTCCATGGCTTTGGACGAAGCGAGACAAAGTATTCCACTCATTCTCTACATCAATCTTGGTCGTCTCTTTTAGCAAACTTGACGACCGAGTTGCCTCGAGTCAGAGGCGGGAGCCCGTTTAAAGAATCAGTGACGTGGTGCCACCTATATGAGCAGATCGGAGATCGATGAGATCGGAGAAGCCGCAACGGAGCGTGGGATGATGGTTAAAGAAAGAAGGACTCGAATCGTTCGGTATAACCTTTCTACACTCTTTACAGTTTGTTAGTTTAGCAATAATGGCAGATCCGGGTTAAAGTATACGATAGCGCAAGTTAAAAAGTTTTTGTTCCGCATTTGGCGTCTGTAGACGGCCGGGGCGCTACCGTAGACTTACACTCATGTCTCATTTTGGGGTTCATGGAGGTTGCCTTTTAGTGGAGGGATAATACAAGCTAATGGAGATTGATCTTGTTGGATTTTTATCAAAGCAAAAGCACAAAAACCCCACCTCTAGAATTTTGGACAGCCCCAAAGGAGCTTGGCCGGCCAAGCATGATGGAGTGGAGAGAAATAAGAGTGTGTATCAAAAAATGAGAGAGGCCACACAATAATGCATGAGGGAATCAAAAGAAATCATGAAAGAACATGATCACAAACACATCCACACTCAACCACAACCATCATCAAACATGATGACTCCAAAAGTCAAGCAATGATGAAGTGAACAAGTCAAGGTCAACAAGAGCTATCATGAAGCAGCAAAATGCAAAGAACCCCCTCCACTAATGCTTATTTGCACAAATGCAAATAAGCCCTCCTCCAGCAATCTTCGGCCAATGAAAGATACAAAGAAATATGGCCGAAACGAAAAGCAAACTGGCAACTCCCGAAAACTGGTCCAGTAATAAATTACAGGAAAACCACGATGCTGTGTATACACACCCACATTTGTATTCCGACCGAAATACAAATGCAATGAGACAAAATCTACACTGTACTATACTAGTATCCGACTTAAACCAAAACCTGCTTGTATTATCCGTCCGATCCTGATCCGTGCAATACCGCACGTATCTGATCGAACCCTGCCATATCTCCATACGGCCTCTAGTACAAACCGTCTGATCCAGATCCGTGCAATGCCGCACGTATCTGATCGAACACGGCCATATCTCCATACGGCCTCTACAGCGTTTCGCCCGAAAGCTTGAGTAACTGAATGTGTGGTGGACTCTAAAGACTCGTCAATACTATGGCTGTAGATTTAACCACTAGCACGTTAGAGGTATTAGCCATACGTGACGGGCCACCAGCTATTGACCAAAAGGGACGTCTGTGAGCGAACTCAGCCTGACACCCTACTGAGCCTGTCAGTGACAATATCCGTACAGTCCGGTCCGTTCGTCTATGAGCATCGCATGGCGGGCCTAGGGGGTTGGTAAAAGTCAGACCCTCAAAAGCGGTACAAGTCGTGTCGGAGTGTAGCCCAGAACACCCTGAGATACTACAGGTATACCTACTAGTAAATCTCCTGCCGCGGCCGAGGGCTTCGTGTATTGGCTCTCCTAGACACAACGCGACCTCACCCCCAATACCGGGAGAGACGAACCCCTGAAGATCCGCTCACTGCCTCCATGTGGCTCGGGAATGTACCCAACTAAAACCTGTTTGCATGTCTCCTTTGAGCGTGGTAGGGTAGTAATCAAAGTACAGTGGGAACTCACATGAGACAAATGACGATCCCTAGGTCGATGAACTAACCTGTACACATGTCACCAGGGAACTGCTATCTGACGTCAGGTATAAGACCAACTAGCATGTTCCCGGCGAGTCCTGTCCGGTGTACTCATAACCCAATGAGCACCTGTATACATCTTAGGTGAACCAACTGACACCAGTGCCTTGTGAGACCGGCCACCGCCCCTCGTCGGGGTCTCGACTGTATACACTAGTCTACTCTGGAGTATCGATGCCCTGTCTCGAAACTCCCACGACTAGGGACCTTTTAAGGATGTGCTCATAGACTGCCAGCTCTCACGTATATGATCGCCCTCATACTGCTGGCAGTCAAGCAAGAATCCTAGGGGCTCTATCAACGTGTAATAGCGACATGTCAGGTCACCTAAAGCAGTACACGATGATAAAGATAAACGGGATAGCATACTATCATTTCGAGTAAGACTGTCCTACTGGGACAGGTCCTCCCTCAATCATTGCAATCACGTGCCTATGATCCAATAATTGACTCTGAGGGCACTATCTCCAACAAAATATACATACAACGGGTACATCGACCGCAACCTGGTCGTGCCCCAAAATAATAATATACAACAGGCAGTGACGGCAGTCCACATGTCGGACGCTCGCCCCGCAATATCAAATGTACATAATACAACCAAAAACTGTACTGGTATTGCATCCAGGCTATCCCCCATGACCAATCCTCAACATCACAGCATAACACAGAACATCAACGTGAATGTCACGCTCGCAAATCCGTCTAACCGGGCTATAGCAGTTAGACTGGATTTACCGATCGAGTGACATTCACGGTCGCAGATATAATGTAAATACTGTGAACAAATGTGTTTAAAATATCCGATCGATTAAATTTAACCTAGTGGGCCCCCAAGCAATACTGTAGCACTCACATAAATTCTCGGCCCAAAAATAATATTCCAAAAACCCTATTTTCATGTCAGGAGCTTTCTGCAGAATTTTGGTACACTGAACAGTTCAAGTCGCGGCGGAACCGCGGCCTAAGCATGGGTTTCGCCGCGGTTCCGCGGTCGTTTAGACTGTTCACGAGACCAAATTTTCACGGAATTCTTAAAATTTCCTGCACATCATTCTGCAACATACTGAAAAATTTTTGGAGCCAAAAAAATTTCGACAGAAAACTGATGTGTATAAAAATGCGGTTTTGGAATTTTTGTTCGATCGGAAACGTAAAACACATTAGACAAAGCTAGGCTATGTTAATGGCGATGCTCTGATACCACTGTAAGTGCACGGCGGCGCCCCGGCCGTCAATCCGACGCCGGAATGCGGAAGCGATGCTTTTCTTTAACTTTTCAAACCGGCACCACCGCGCACTATAAACCCGGATCGTGCCATTAAACTAGTCCTAGCTAACTACAAGATGGGGAAGAGAGATATACCGAGCGATCCGTGTCCTCCGGTCTTCTCGTCGTCGTCCCGATCTCCCCGCGGAATCTCCGGTCTCCACCACGTCGCCGGAAGGGCACCACGTCGCCTGCTTCTTTTACGGGCTCCCACCTCTATACCGAGGCAACTCGGGCACGAAGTTGGCGAGCCGACGTGCCCAAGGTTTGCTATAGAATGTGTAGTGTTATATCTCATTTGAGGTTTAGGAAATTGCCCTTTTTTGTGGAGGAATGATACGAGATTATGGAGTTGGAACTTGTGGGATTTTACAAAACCAAAAGAGCAAAAATCCCACACTAGAAATTTTGGACAGCCCCCATGCCTCACTTGGCCGGCCATGATGGTGGATGGAATGAGAATGGAGTCCAAAAGAAAAATGAGGGGGCCACACCAATAATGCAAGTGAGAGGAATGGTCATCATGCAAGAATCATCATCACTAGAAAAACCAACACACCAAACCCACCATCATGACCCTCCATCATCACTGACAAAAGTCAAGTCATCATGAAAGAAGAAGTCAAATGGTCAAGGGATGGTGCAACCATCATGATCCAACAATATGCAAAGAACACCCTCCACAAATGCTTATTTGCACAAATGCAAATAAGCCCTCCTCCACCAAACTTCGGCCAATGAAAGATACAAAGAAATATGGCCGAAACGGAAAACAAACTGGCAACTCCAAAAAACTGATCCCGTAATAAATTACAGGAAAACCCCGCTACTGTGCATACACACCCGTATTTGTATTCCGACCGAAATACAAATGCAATGAGACAAAATCTACATTGTACTATACTAGCATCCGGCTCAAACCAAAGCCTGCTAGTATTGTCCGTCCGATCCTGATCCGTGCAATACCGCACGTATCTAATCGAACCCTGCCATATATCCATACGACCTCTAGTACTAACCGTCCGATCCTAATCCGTGCAATACCGCACGTATCTGATCGAACCCTGCCATATCTCCATACGGCCTCTACAGCGTTTCGCCCGAAAACTTGAGTAACTGAATGTGGGGGACTCTAAAGACTCGTCAATACTATGGCTGTGGATTTAACCACTAGCACGTCAGAGGTATTAGCCATACGTGACGGGCTACCAGCTATTGACCAAAAGGGACGTCGATGAGCGAACTCATCCTGACACCCTACTGAGCCTGTCAGTGACAATATCCGTACAGTCCGGTCCGTTCGTCTATGAGCATCGCATGGCGGGCCTAGGGGGTTGGTAAAAGTCAGACCCCCAAAAGCGGTACAAGTCGTGTCGGAGATCAACCCAGAACTCCCTGAGATACTACTGGAATACCTACGAGTAAATCTCCTGCCTTGGCCAAGGACTTCGTATAATGGATCTCCTAGACACAGCATGACCTCACCCCCAATACCGGGAGAGACGAACCCCTGAAGATCCACTCACTGCCTCCATGTGGCTCGGGACTGTACCCAACTAAAACCTGTTTGCACGTCTCCTTTGAGTGTGGTAGGGTAGTAATCAAACTACAGTGGGAACTCACATGAGACAAATGACGATCCCCAGGTCGATGAACTAACCTGTACACATGTCACCAGGGAACTGCTATCTGACGTCAGGTATAAGACCAACTATGTTCCCAGCGAGTCCTGTCCGGTGTACTCATAACCCAAAGAGCACCTGTATACATCTTAGGTGAACCAACAGACACCAGTGGCTTATGAGACCGGCCACCGCCCCTCGTCGGGGTCTCGACTGTATACACTAGTCTACTCTGGAGTATCGATGACCTGTCTCGATACTCCCACGACTAGGGACCTTTTTAGGATGTGCTTATAGACCACCAGCTCCCACGTATATGATCGCCCTCATACTGCTGGTGGTCAAGCAAGAATCCTAGGGGCTCTATCAACGTGCAATAGTGACCTGTAAGGTCACCTAAAGCAGTACACGATGATAAAGATAAACCAGATAGCATACTATCATCTCGAGTAAGACTGTCCTACCGGGATAGGTCCTCCCTCAATCATTGCAATCACGTGCCTGTGATCCAATAATTGACTCTGAGGGCGCTATCTCCAACAGGATCCTCCGTCGAACACTTTCTCGATGACGTATGGTCCTTCCCAGTTTGGCTCGAATTTTTCCTTGGCATGTCGATGGAGGATGATCGGTCTTTTGAGGACCAAAACAAATTCACCTTTCTTGAAAGCGCGGAGACGGGTTATCTTGTTATAGGCCCATGACAATTGGGCTCGGTATAGCTCCAGATTTTGCTGCACCGCGAGCCTCTTTTCTTCGAGGGCATCGAGCTTTTCAAGTCGAAGGAGCACGTTTTTCTCCTCCGTCAACTCATGCTGAATGGCCATTCTTAAGCTTGGAACATCGACTTCGAAGGGGAGGACTGCCTCTACTCCGAAGAGCAATGTGTATGGAGTGGACTGAGTTAGAGTTCAGTGCGTGGTACGATATGCCCACAACGCTTCGTGAAGTTTGTGATTCCATTCTCTCTTGTTGGCTGAATCATTTTTCCTCAGGAGCTTGCATAGAGTCTTATTGGAGGCTTCGGCTAGCCCATTGGCTCTTGGATTATAGATGGAGGAATATCTCCAGTCTATCTTGTGCTGAGTAGAGAACCTTGAGACATTGAAGCTCTTGAATGAAGGCCCGTTGTCAGAAATGATTCTTCTTGGTGTATCGAAGCGGTATAGAATATTATGCTGGAAAAATATCAGAATATCTTTTGTCTTGACTTCTTTTAGCGGGACAGCTTCAGCCCATCTAGAGAAGTAGTCTGTCGCGGCCAGTATGAACCGGTGGCCTTTGGATGACGGAGGATCAATTGGGCCAACAATGTCGGTGCCCCAGACTTCGAAGGGCCACGACGCCACCGTTGGATGCAACGGATTGAGATGCTTGTGAATGAAATCACCATGGATTTGGCAGATCTGACATTTTCTTTCATGCTCTCCGCAATCCCGTATCATGGTGGGCTAGTAATTCCCAAGCCGTTTGATTTGAAGTCGCATCTTGGGGCCAGATTGGCGAGCACAGCAAACTCCCGAGTGAACATCTTTCATGACCTTTTTGGCTTCGGCCAATGACAAACACCTGAGCCAGAGTTGGTCATATGACCTGCGGTATAACGTGTCATTTCCAAACACGTATCGGAGAGCACTTCTCTCAGCTGAATCCTCGCAGATTATTCTTCGGGCAACTTGTCGTATCGGAGGTACTCTATGAAGGGTTCTCTCCAATCAGGCTCGTCTTGGATGATCAAAGCTTCTTCGGCAGGACTGCTCTTCTGTTCCGCGCTTTCCACTTGTCGTAGAGAGACTAGGGGTAGAATTTTCCGGCTCCTGACTGTGATCAGAATTTCGTTCATGTCAGGATCAGCCAACTCCTTGGCTAGGCGAGCGAGTATGTTGGCTTTTCCGTTCAACGCTCTGGGGATTCTCATTAGTTCAATGTAAGTGAACCGTTTCATGAGTTCCACCACTCGGCCTCTGTACCGAGCTAACTCGGGTTTGTAAATCTTATGGTCGTCGGTTACCTGGTTGTCGATAAGTTGGGAGTCACCATAAACCCGTAGCCACCGTAAACCCATAGCCGAAGGACTTCCATTTCAATGGCGAGCTCCAGACCAGCTATCAGAGCTTCATACTCAGCTTCATTGTTTGATCAAGGCTCGGTGAGAGCAAAAGAACGCCGTAGGGTTCCCATCGATGGCGTGATGAACACCAATCCTATCCCTGCTTTTATCTCCGGGACGCTTGACTTGCTGGTGGTCCTCATTGATGAGGCTCCATCGAAGTAGAGCTCCCAACATGGCTCGTCATTCTTGAGGTGAAGCACTTGTTCGTCGGGTAGCTCGGAATTGAGTGGTGATCCTTCTGGTATGGGATGAGCAGCGAGAAAGTCTGCAAGAGCTTGCCCTTTTACTGCTTTCTGGGGAGTATAAACTATGTCAAACTCAAGTAGCAAAACAGCCCATCTTGCCATTTTGCCGGCTAGGCTCGCTCTGGTCATCAAGTGTTTGAGCGGGTCGACCTTAGAGATCAACATAACCCGATAAGCGAGCTGATAGTGCCTCATCTTCTTCAGAGCAAAAATCAGAGCCAGGCTTTGCTTTTCGATTGGGGAATAGTTGTGTTCCGCCCCGACTAGAGTTCGACTGAGGTAATAGAGGGCATTTTCTTTTCCCCCTCGTTATTCTGGGCAAGGAGCGCACCGAGTGACTCATCCAGCGTGGCAGTATAGAGAATCAGCGGTTTATTTGGAATGGGAGCGGTCAACACTGGAGGGTGCATTTGATGCTTTCGAATGTTGCTTGACATTCGGCATCCCAGATAAAAGGAGCTCCTTTCTTCGTGAGCTTTGAGAAGGAACTACACCTTCCCGATAAATTTGAGATAAACCTCCGTATATAAGCAAGCATGCCTTGAAAAGATCTTAGCTGCGTCAGACTCTTCGGAGGAGGCACCTCCATGATGGCCTTTATCTTTGATGGGTCAACTTCGGTCCCTCGATGTCGGACTATGAAGCCCAGGAATTTTCCCGATGACACGCCAAAAGCGCACTTCAGAGGATTCATTTTCAGGTCGTACTCTCTCAGCCTGGTGAGAACGGTCCTACGATCTTGGACGTTATCGGCATTGGCTCTAGTCTTGATGACCAGATCATCAACATAGCATTCGACGACTTTATGGATTAGGTGATCAAAGATATTGGTCATTGCCCTTTGATATGTAGCACCTGCGTTCTTCATTCCGAACGGCATTACCTTATAGCATTATATTCCGATCGGGGTTCGAAATGCTGTTTGTTTCTCATCCTCTGCCGACATCTTGATCTGATTATATACAGAAGAGCCATCCATAAAGGTGAACAACTCGTTATTTGAGGTGTCATCGGCCATCATTTCCATGACCGGTAGCGGAAAGTCGTCTTTAGGACATGTCTTGTTGAGGTCCCTGAAATCGACACAAACTCAGATCTGCCCATTTTTCTTCTTCACTGGGACTATGCATGCGATCCAGTCCGCATATTTCTCTTCCCTGATGGAGACGGCACTGATGAGCTTCTTGGTTTCCTCGATGACCTTTTCTTCCAGTTCCCTTTTCATTCGTCGAGGAGCTTGTTTGACTGGCTTAGCATCAGGAGATATAGCCAGCTTATGCACGGCCACTTCAGGGGAAAGGCCAGGCATTTCTTTGTATGTCCACACGAAGCAGTCTACGAACTCATGCAGCAGGGCAATTATCTGCTCTTTCATTTCCTCCGACAAGAGTGAGCTGATGTAGGTCGGCCTTGGATCATCAGGCGTTCCTAAGTCAATCTCGGATAGCTCGTCAAAGGTTGCTTGTCCACCATCTTCGAGCTCTTGAGGAGCTTCTTCTGCCTCGGTTAGCTCGTCTTCATCATTTGACTCTTCGCCGGCTTCCCCAATATGGGTCATATAGCATGCCTAAGAATCAGGCTGGATGAAACCTATGCCCCGCCTATCTAGAATTCGTCCATCGATGAGTGTTCGGACCTGAGGTGGATGCCATAGCCCTTCGTAAAAATTTGCTTTGGACTCCGTTTGATATAACCGGCATCCGCACTTTTTATAGTATTCCAGCATCTCGGGCACATAGTATCTGGGATTGAGGACGGCTCTTATGCCTCTCTCATATGGAAGGCACGCGACAGACAAATCGTCTGGGTGCACAACGGGGTTTGACCCATAAAACAGAATGCCTTTCTTCCCACTTTTCCTTCCGGGGACGTAGAAAGTTTTCAGCTGGTCCACGGTGGAGACTGACAACGCATCGAGCTCTTTGCACATCTGCTCCGGTACCCTTGTGACGGCAAGGGACCCTTCCGTAATTTCGATTGTCTCTCGTAGTTTTTCTTGTTGCATGGGGGTCCAATCTGCATTGTTGTTGCACAGCAGATTCTCTTCCTCTGACTCTTCAGTGTCGTTGCGAAGATGAGGGCGGACTTTGCTGCTAGATGGGCATTCAGTATCGGATTCGTCCGTATCGCTACCAAAACGAGGGAGGGTTTTACGGAAGGACGGACTTCCAGCGTCGGACTCATCAGTGTCGCTACCGAAACGCGGGCGCACTTGGGCATTTTTGCTTTTGAAAGTGACAGCCGGCTCATATTTGCTTTTGAATCTTGGGGCCGCTCTATCCTCTGTCAGTTGTGGATTAGCATTTTGGTGGTTCATAAAGTACCGAGAATCTTCATATCGGACTTCATGCACACCGAACGGCTGGATGTCTCCATCAATGCGTCTTTCTTTGCCATTTTTAGTATACCTCATGCATTGATGGAGAGTTGACGGAACAAGGCCGTAATCGTGGAGCCACGGCCGTCCTAAGAGAATCTTATAAGACGTGTCGGCCTCGATCACGTATATCTTAGCTTTAGTTTGCATATCCCCGAATTTGATTGGCAAAGCTATAGACCCTAGAACTTGCTGGCAGTTTTGATTGAAGCCTTGAATGACAATCCTTTCCCTTGACAGGTGTCGGACGTCCATTGACAAACTCTTCAGCGTCCGCAAGTTCATAATGTTCACTGAGGACTCCGGATCAATCAATATGCGATTAATCCGATCTCCGTCGCTGTAACCGGTCACGTAAAGCGGTCGATTATGATCAGCCGTTCCTAGTAGCAAGTCTTCATCCTTGAACGTGACTGTGGCGGCTTGCAAAGTGTACTGAGCTTCTTTCATATTAATTTCCGCAAAGCGAGCCTGATACCGCTCAGGGTTTTGTAGAGCATGAATGAGAACATCTCTATGCTCTTGAGATAGAACCAAGGCGTCGTAGATGCTAAGGAGAGACGGAAGCTTTCGGAGGTGAGCCAAGACATTATAGTCTACCGGAGAAGGACTTATGTTTTCATCAGCCGGTTCTCTGCCATCTTCTTCATTAGCAACTTGTTTTTCCTTCCCTTTTGGAGCGTTGCCCTAATTTGGCGGTAGAGCCTACCGCTTCTAAACTGGATTTGATTGGCCTTTGTGGCAAGCTCCTCGTCCTCTTCGGGAAAACACAGCCCCCCCTCAGAGTCGCTGCCCAGATGGATGGCGTAGCAGGTCACTAGAGGGATCTCTTCATTGGAGTCTTCTTCTAACTCCTCCAGAATTTCAGCCACTCGTACATGGAGGAACTCCTTCAATTGAATCAGAGTTCTTTCCTTCTGTTCATATTCTTCGAGGGAATCGATATATTTTTGAATGGTCGATCTCCCTGCAGACACCTTTTCGCGCCGAGCTGCACTTTTCTTCTTCTTGAGCTTCTTGGATTTTGATCCTGATGGAGCCGCATTGGTAGCTGGACAGGTAGGCTTCTTCTGCCCTTCCCATTCCGTCCTGGGCTCTTTCTGAAGTAGCTTTATCATCTTCTTCGTCTTATTAGATATGTGCGTACTCCACGGAGGCCGCGATGAGTCCGTTTCATTTCTCAGGGCAGCGGGTTCTGCCGTCTGCTCCCAGAAGGCTTCAACTTCTGTCTGTATAAAGTTGGTGGTTGCAACTTGATTGTTCACCAACCAACTTTTGGACAGCTCGATCTCTCAGGCCTTGTAGTGCTTCTCGACCCAGTCCTTGAAGATATAGCAATCCTCGATCGCATGGCTCACTACTCGGTGGTACGGGCAATACAGGGGATTGTCGGTCATTTTTGCTTCTTGGGGTCTTTTTGACTACGGGAATTGTAGGCCGTTGTTCAAGGCATCTTTAAATATCTTACGGACCTTGTCCCTTCTGAAAGAGTAAACCTTGTTCTTTTTCTCCTCCAGGGAAGGCCCATCTCCTCCCAAGAATGGCTTTCGAGATCGGTTGGTTTTAGATTCGCCCGCCCTTCGCTTTTCTTCATTGTCGGATGCATTGAAGACATTGGTACTGCTGGAACTCCCGCTTCTACGGTTTTCGTCCCTCTTTATTTTCCAAGTTTTGTCTCTCTGGGAGTCCAGCGGGGACTCTTGCTTCGAGCATTCCAGCATTTGGACTTTCTTGGTTAGCTCCTGAAATGTCTTGAGACCCGCTGTATACAAGAATGGGACCATCCAATTGCTGTGTTTCCCAATGAGAAGGCTGACGGACTGGTCCTACTCTAGCGGCGGTTCGCACTTGACTGTGAGATTACACCATCAAGCGATAAAGTCGGTGTTACTTTCATTCTTCCCCGGCTTGGTCCTCACAAGGTCGACAATGGAGATTTTATCACTGACGCTCATGAACTTTTGCGGAAACAGAGACTCCATTTGGGCAAAGGTAATGGCGGACCCGTCTGGTATACTCGCGTACCAGTCGAAGGTGACACCGGTCAGGCTGTTGACAAACTGACGAAGAAGGAGCGCGGCATTGCCCCCTGTATTTCCGCACGATGCTTTGAAGTGGGCGACGTGCTGATTTGCATTCCTCGTTCCATCAAATCTTCCGAATTTAGGAATGACGTAGCCGCTCGGGAACTCGATCAGATCGTACTGTGCGGGATATGGCCGCCCACTACTGCCAATTTCTTTCTGCGCTTCAGCTTCAGCCACCAATGTTTTAACTTTGCTGGTGACCAAATCCATTATCCGATCTTGCGTTAGAGGGATAGTGCTATCTGGGGCCAAGGCGTCCCCAGAAGCGGAATGTGGCCATCTTTCATGCGGCTCGACCGGTCTTGGACCCAAAGGAACAGGCATTGGCTGCTTCGGATTGTCATCACCCGGCTGATGAGTAGCGACTTGTGCTTGATTGGGAGGCGTTCAAGCAATTTGAGTCATAATCTGCATCACGACGTTCGCTAAGTTGTCAATCTTTGAATAGAGCTTTGCCATCTCTTTATCTTTGCTCATGAGCTGTTTTCGAAGCTCCTGAAGCAGCTCTTGCTCCGCGGTCCTGGGGAGGAAAGTCGGCTCTTCCTCGCTATCCGAGCTCGACTCTGCATGGACCGATGGGTCTTTTTACCTATCATTCTCCTCGAGAGGATTTTCATCATCCAGCGGAGGCGGCTGTTCTTTGGCAGCGGCAACCACGTTCAAGCCAGATTGGGCTTGGGATGTGGTGGCCCCATCCTTGCTCTTGCTGCGGAGGTTGTCGCTGCGGCGCCCGCCTGCCATATAGACCGTATGGATAACATATCCAGCCGTCTTTTTATTATCGGCGACTGATTTCTCGGATCGCTGTCTTGACCCTCCTGTTTTGGTAGCGGGCAGTCGATTGAAGGCGAATGGCCTGGCCGGATTCCTGAATGGTGTTGGCGCTTATTTTCTGGATTTGCCCAGTTGCTGTCGTGCGGCACAGAGCGCCTGACAGACTCTTGAAGAGACAATGTCATACTTTTTCTGTTGGGGCCGGGACACATCTCTTTGTAGCATTGTTCGGACCGCTGTCTTCTTGATTCTGGCGGTCATGGCATTTTTCTGAACCCACTTCAGAGGCTCGAAGGAATTGCTGATTCTTACGTCCGACTCAGCCGTCGTCGCGGGGCGACCCTGCACTTGGAACTTCACAAGATTCCATTTGGCCGAAAGCCTGGCCCTCTTGTTGGCTCGATACCTAAGCCGCTTCTTCCTTAACTTTTCTGTTCTAAGCACCCTGCAGACTTCGGCTATTTGGGAAGACGCCGCAGATCGGGCGATGGAGGGCTTTGGAGATACGCTCGATTGTGTATTTGTTGGAGTCATCGCCTGAGCTTGTCCGCAACATTTGATGTTGCCCTTTGTACCAGAAGTATTGCCCCCATGTGGAGCAAGAGAGAGTCGTTCAGACAACGTCTTAAGTTTCGGTTGTGGTGCCTTGGCGATCACGACATTCGACCTCTTGTCCCTTGAGACCGGCTTGGCCGCCTATTTTGCCGGGATTTCTGCCAGATGAGCGCTTCCGGCCGGGTAGATGATGACAGAACCAAACTGGCGGGGCAGTTCCTCCCACCGTCGACTGAGGCTTCCAGGGAGAACCACACGACCATTGACCTTGACCACATACGGGATCGGGGTCACGTTGGAAGCTGAATTTGTCTTGGGAGACATTGCCGTCGAAAGTTGATTGCTGCACAGGAAAAAAAACATCATTTTAGTATAGACAATCGATATGTATATTGATTGAGTTCGCATGAACGTTTAACCCGAAATATGGGAGGAGAGAAAGGTCCCACCGGGCGTGCCAGAATCTGTATGGTGTTTTTCGTCACACCGTTGAGATGGGAATACGGGATTTGGGTTTTTAGTCGGCATCAGCACCGCTAACTGTTAGTTGTATGTATGCCCTAGAGGCCAGTATTGTACAGATGTTGTATATTATATTGGATGCTTGGACATATATAGAGATGACTTTCTTGCTCGATATGATAGTATGCTATCTGGTTACTCTTTATCTTAACATGTACACTAGTCTCTTTATACTGTCTTGTAGTTACATGTTGGTAAAGCCCTTAGGATGTGTACTTGACTACCTAGACTATGATGCAGATCATACTAGTGGGGACATGGTAGTCCATAAGTACATCCTTCAAGGTCCCTAGTCGTGGGTGTATCGAGACGGGGCATCGATATACCAGAGTAGACTAGCGTATACGCTTCTCGACCCATGTGATGGGCGATGGATGATCCCATATCCATTGGTGTTTGACATCAGAGATGGTATACGGGTGCTCAGTGGAGACTGGGTACACTGGACGGACTCGCCGAGAACTCCCAGATGGTATTATACCTCACGTCAGATGGCAGTTCTCAGGTGACACTTGTACAGGTTAGTCTGTAGACCCGAGATCGTCATAGAGTCTTGTGTGATTCCCACTGTGCTTTGATCTCCACCTTACCACGTCTATGAGGGCGTGCAAAACGGTGGTCTTTGGGTACAGTCCCGAGTCACATGGAGGCAATGAGCGATAGGAGGGGTTTCGTCTCTCCCGGTATTGGGGGTTGATGTTGCGCTGTGCTCGATTGGCCGTAACAGGGAAGTCCCTGGCCAGGGCTGATCAGAGATTTGCTGGTAAGTGTTACCAGTAGTTTCTCGACCCGTTACGAGCCTCACATCGGCATGACTTATCGGGTTATTGGGGTCTGACGTTTACTACCCCTAGACTTGATATGCGACATATCAGACGAAGAGACCGGACTGTGCGGTAAGTGTTACTGGTCGGATTCGCAGGAGTGTGAGCGGGCTAGCTCGTCGATCTTCTGATCGCTCAATACCCGGGTGGCCGTTACGTTTAGCAGACCGCTTGCGGCTTGTGGGTGCTTGATATGATCATCATCTGCTACCGGCGTATTGACGAGTCTTAAGAGTCCTACACAGAGGTTTCCTGGTTCAAGCGAAACGAAATAGGAGCGCATATGAGATATGTGCAGGACCGAGAATAATGCGTGTATGTGATACCGCATTTCATTCTCGCGATATATGTTTTCGATTGGTTATATTCGATATGACCTAGTTATCGAATCATTGATTCGATAAATCGATACATTGAATACTAGTCGGTTATGTACGACATGACCGGATCATTGAATCAAGTGTTGATTTAATGATTTAATGTATAATTATATATTTGATATATTACTTTGCATTAACTAGTATTGGTTCACTTTAAACGGATTTTTCTCACTTGATACACATTGTATATGTGATATACTTTTGTACACTTTTTTGTATCATGTTTGATGATACATGATCTTGTTGTTAAGTATAAAGAATTAAACCATGGTTAAAAGTTGATTAGGGTTTTGCATTTTCATCTATTTATTTATTTATTTGTTTGAAAAGAATTATGATGAGAATGGTGGCTCTTTTTGTTTTAAGTTGAAGCTTCATGAAGCTTTGACTTTTGTAACCATCCTTATCTTCATGCTTAACCCTAACCCTCTTAAGTGACCATGGTTTATTCTCTACACTTAACCTAGGTTAGAACATGATAAGTATTGGTTTTTATTATTCTTTTTAAATATACTTAGCATATTCTTTCTTCTTGCTCTCCTTCTTCTTCAAGAGAGAAAACTAGTTGCCATCAAAGGCAACATGAGCAAAAGTGAGTGAAATCCAAATCTAAAGTGTACCCACCTCCTATTTCTTCACCCTCTACCTCTTGCCAAGTTGTTTTGGGTGTTTACTTCATAAGTTTCACAAGTTTGTGAAGTCGGAGCTTGAACTAGTGCAACCTCGACGTAGATCGTCTTTGACACAAAGCCGACGACCTATTCCGCACATTATTCCGATGAAGCCGACGAATGAGTCGAGGGTTCGTGATGGACAGCGAGGGCATGATCACGTGGAGCTAAGGAGGTGGAAATCCGGATCTACAAAGGTTGTAGCATCTAACCCATAGTTAAATAGTTAACTAGTTTTCCGTTTCGCCTAAACATCTAGTCTAAAGATCCGTAGTCTAGGGTTTCTCGGCACAAAAATTTTAAATTGGCATGTTCGATGCTTTGTGAGACCTTACTAGAGTGCCTAGGAACCTTTCACTGGTATCAGAGCCTAGCTAGAGCCTTAGGCGAAGTCCCGACGGAATTTGAAGTCCGAACGAACCCGAAACCCCGAATCAAACTTGCTCTCTGTCCAGATTTTAAAATTGTGGATTTTTCAAGATTAAAAATATCCAGAAAATCAAGCAGGGTTTTCTAGGAATTACTGTAAAATTCGTGGACTTAATTCCACTTTACCACCGCTTTTCCGCGGCACGAGCATGGCTCGTGCCGCGGAAGCGCGGCCGTTTTGTCGTGTTGTGAAGTGTTGGTTGCACAGTAACTCATAAAATACAGTGCTGGTGTTCCCGGGTATTTTTAATAATTTTTCAAGTGTTGAATTTTCAGCAGTTGTTTTGGGGATTCGGAGTTTCGATCGGAATATCAAATTTTGTCTGTGTGGCTTTCCGGATAATTTCCAGAATATGTTAAAAGTTCGACCGGATATAAATACCCAACTTTTCCCCTGTCGGGAAATTTCCAAGTGTTGGATTTTTCCGTAGTTTAACGACGTTCTAAGTAGTGCAAGTAACGCGATGGACCCTCTAGAAGACAACAAACCTTAACTCGATTATGTGACCGTCTTGAACTGCCCTTTGAACCTTCGGGTTTGGGGCAGTTCGGCGTGCCACATGTGAGGCGTTGGCTTGACCCTTCTACGGCTGGACCGTTGGTACTGAGGCACGAACGGAATGTTGTTATACTTGTTTCATGTGTTGATCTGTATCGGGAAAACATGGGTGTTCGATTGTTCGATCGAAAAGTTTAATATTTTCTGTTTATCTGGAATGGGATACAATAATTGGAATTCACAAAAGTTATGTGATAACTGAATGAATGTTATGAATTTAGTAGTTTGGTCCCATATGATATTGAAAAGAGTTTTCGATAATGAGACTAAAATGCGGGATTTATATCTGTTAGGCATGCGATGTCTAAAGGAGTTGCGGATTCCAATTGTTGTAGTTTTACACTTTCTTTTCTGTGACCGTAAGTGTAGTATGTTCATATCGCCGGTTTCGTTGCTATACGTCAACGACAATTGGGGTATGCATACTTGCTTACGTTGATGACATGTGATGTTATGTGTTGCTGGATATGTTATATTGGATCGTCCTATTCGAATAGCCGAGGGTTTTTATGTGAGATGAGTGTTTTTCATTTTCATTCATGTAAAAACTTGTATGTAATATTCTTTTATTTGGGGCACTTCCAGGTAGTGGAAGATGTCACCCTTTGTATATTATTTACTTTTCCGCATTAGGATAGACCCAAGGAGGGGAGCACAAGTAACCGGGTTCTAGGGTCCAGTGGGAGACTAACTCGAGGAGTCGAGTCCGGGTCTCCTAACCCTAGAATTGGCAGGGTTGCTTGCCGCTCTCGTAGGGGTCTAGTGGTGTGGGATTGGCTATTCGTTACGACCGTGGAATCCGTGTTTTATACTGGCTCGTATTGAAAACACGGACGTCCTAGTATATCCAATATTTCATATGATTATTCTGCTGCGATATCTGTGATGCGATTCTGTGATGGATTTAGTATATGATATATATGATATATTATATAGACGTTACTTATGTTTTACACCCGCGCTAGCCATGTCCTGCTCTGTCGTTAGTTACCTAACCTAACGGTGCACGAGGGGACATCGAGGCGAATGCGGATGGCATAAGTGTACGTCATATGTATCTGTGATGTTTAGGTATTTTAATGATGGGATTTCATTAATGTGATTAATGAAAGATAAGAAACCTAAGATGTTGTAGAATCAAATTTTAAAATAAAACAAGTAGCTACAGTTCTTGCTTTGCACAGCGGTATATATGATATACCCCGCACCTTATTCGATGAGGAAAGGACCGAGATCCCTTCACCGGGAGTGACTCCTTTAGCAATAACTGGCAGATGCTACACACTCGGTTTGCTTTTGACTGCTTTTGAGTTTTTGCTTTGCACAGCGATATATATGATATATCCCGCACCTCATTCGACGAGGAAAGGACCGAGATCCCTTCGCCGGGAGTGACTCCTTTAGCAATACTAGAAAAGCCTCGAAATCACTCCATTTCAAAACTTCATTTGATTCTACAACGATATAAAGTTCATTACGCAAAGGGTTTTCTTAAAAACCTGACGTAGCCCTCAGTCATTTCAGATAAGTAATAGTTAGTATTCGTGCTGCGTTTGTTGACTCAGTCAAGGCGTAGTGTGCGGTAGCTGATTACTATTTATCTGTTTATGCATATGATGCAGATTGGATTAGGGTAGTCGTGCGGCCTTGTTGACTTAGTCAAGGGTCGTGCGGGTGGGTTTAATTCAATCAGGAAATGACGGGTTGAACTTTACTTGCGGTCTATGGTTTGTTGACTCAGTCAAGGTCATAGATCGCCTGGGGCAAAATATTATCGGGAATTTCAAGTGTTGAAATTTGCAATGAGATTGCATACCTTCTATGAGATAGTTGGATCCCGATACCCACTGCGAGTAATTGTTACTCCTGGGAGAGTTTTATACATTACAATTAGCCGATCAAGTAGGTGTCTAGAAAGGTGTTAACGAGGTTACGCCTCTGGGAAAACGAGGTTTACATTAATTAGGTTCGTGCGAAAGCACGGGGGACCTCCCTCAATGTACCGACACTGGCCTGGCTGAAAGATTGGCGAACTTGTAGTGTGTAATTAATCCCGGCTAGTCTTTCCTTTTAGGGTTTGAAGGAAGATTTGATAAAAAGCAGTGGGAGCCATCCTGATTAGATAAGATAATAACCAATCTGATCTTGCACGAGCATACGCTAAAGTGTTTTCTTCTCTCTCTCTCCAGGTAGCGACCAGTTCATGCATTAATCAAGATAATAATATGGATGTATTGACCGAACCCGCATGTTATACTGTGCAGGGGAACGTTGGACCCGTTCTATCTTATAAATGTTATAAGACTGAACAGGAAATAGAAGAATATCTGGATTCTCACACTGCCCAAACGGAGAACATGCATGTTGATGCATCATCTTCGGGTGTGTTTGTTATTGAGAACTGTTTCTCAGTTCACCCTACGTCCTGGGTATTAGATACCGGGTCAGGATCCCACATATGTAAGATGTTACATGGGCTGCGAAAAGGTAGAGAACTGAGAAAAGGTGAACATTCCGTTCATGTAGGGAATGGGGCAAATGTTGCAGCCAAAGCAGTTGGCATATATCACCTGGTATTACCAAATGGTGATACACTAGTCCTGAATGAGTGCTATTATATACCGAACATGATGTGCAACATTATATCAGTTTCTTTATTAAGTAAAGAAGGTTATAATTTTGTAGTAAAGGATAATGTTATGAACATATTCCTATATCAAAGGTTGATTGCATCAGGCTCGCTATATAATGGCATATTCATTCTCAATCAAAATACAGTCTTCAATATACAAAACACACACAAAAGGAAAAGCTCAGAAATGAACGAATCCTTCTTGTGGCACTGTAGACTTGGCTATATCAATGAGACACGACTAGCTAAGTTGCATAAGAACGGATATTTGAATTCATTCGAATTATCATCCTATGACACTTCCCATTCATGTCTCAATGGAAAAATGACCAGAACTCCGTTTAAAGGACACGGAGAAAGAGTTACTGAACTCTTGGGACTGGTGCATAGTGATGTATGCGGTCCAATGTCTACACACGCCAGAAATGGTTCTTCTTACTTCATTACATTCACTGACGATCTCTCTAGATACGGGCATGTGTTCCTGTTGAAACACAAGTCTGAAGCTTTTGAGAAATTCAACGAATATAAGCACGAGGTAGAGAACCAAACGGGCAAAAGTATTAAGGTTCTTCGATCTGATCGAGGAGGTGAATACTTAAGCAGTGAATTCCTGGATTATCTAAAAGAGAATGGGATTCTCTCTCAGCTTACTCCTCCTTATACACCACGGCACAACGGTGTATCGGAACGAAGGAATCGCACCCTATTAGATATGGTGCGTTTAATGATGAGTAATGCTGAGTTACCTATTTCCTTTTGGGGGTATGCGCTTGAGACAGCCATATACCTATTGAATCTGGTTCCGTCTAAATCTGTACCTACCACACCATATGAGATATGGAGTGGGAAGAGACCATATTTTAAGCGAATTAAGATATGGGGTTGTCCGGCCTATGTCAAAAAGCAAAATCCGGACAAACTCGAGGCACGATCAGTCCTTTGAAAGTTTGTGGGATATCCTAAGAATTCTCAAGGATATTTTTTCTACCAAGCTGAGGAACAAAGAGTGTTTGTTACTCAACATGCCACCTTTTTGGAAAGGGAATTTCTTGCAAAAGAAATTAATGGCAAAGAGGTAGAGCTGGAAGAGGTTCCAGCACCACAAACTGCAACTGACGATTTAGTAGAACCAGAGGATTCAGTGGTGCCCGACGTACCCCAGCCTCTCCGCCGATCTAGTAGGGTTTCTCGTCCACCTGAGAGATACTATGGTTTTCTCATTGATGGTGGTAGTGAGGATTGCATCATGGAGGATGATGACCCAACTAGCTTCGAGCAGGCCATCACGAGTGGTGACTCAGTGAAATGGCTTGATGCTATGCGGTCTGAGATGGATTCCATGTACACCAACAAAGTATGGACTTTAGAAGTTTCTCCTGAAGGGGTAAAACCCATTGGGAGCAAGTGGATCTTCAAGAAGAAACTTGGTGTAGATGGGAAAGTGGAGACTTTCAAAGCTAGACTTGTAGCAAAGGGTTTTCGTCAAAGACCAGGTGTGGACTATGACGAGACCTTTTCTCCAGTGGCTATGCTTAAATCCATCCGGATCATGCTTGCCATCGCTGCATATCATGATTATGAAATCTGGCAAATGGATGTTAAGACCGCCTTTCTAAACGGTGATTTAGAAGAGTGCGTGTACATGACTCAGCCAGAGGGCTTCGTAGACAGTGGGAGCAGCGGGAAGGTATGCAAGCTGCTTAAATCCATTTATGGACTAAAGCAAGCATCGCGGAGTTGGAACATCTGCTTTGACGTCGTTATCAAAGAGTTTGATTTCGTCAAAAATCCAGATGAACCTTGTATCTACAAGAAGGTGGCAAAGAGTAAGGTTGTCTTCCTCGTATTGTACGTGGACGACATACTCTTGATAGGAAATGATATTCCTATGCTGCAATCGGTCAAGCTCTTCTTATCACAAAGATTCTCAATGAAAGATCTTGGTGATGCCTCCTGCATATTGGGAATAAGGATCTATAGAGATAGATCCAAACGGATATTGGGATTGTCCCAATCCAGGTACATTGACACCATACTAAAGAGGTTTAGTATGGAAGAGTCCAAGCGTGGGAACTTACCCACGATCTCTGGAGTCACTCTCTCCAAAGAGATGTCTCCCAAGACTGATTTGGAGAGAGCTCGCATGCAAGGTATACCCTATGCTTCGGCAGTAGGCTCTATCATGTATGCGATGCTATGTACCAGACCCGATGTAGCATACTCACTAAGTGTAGTGAGCAGGTATCAAGCTGATCCTGGAGAGAGTCACTGGACAGCTGTGAAGAGCATTCTCAAGTACTTGCGAAGGACTAGAGATATGTTCTTGGTGTATGGTAACGGAGAGCTCCAAGTGGAGTCCTTTACCGATTCGAGCTTCCAAAGTGATAAGGACGACTCTAAGTCGCAGTCGGGCTTTGTCTTTACCCTTTACGGAGGGGCGGTTAGCTGGAAGAGTTCCAAGCAGGAAACCGTGGCAGACTCGACGATGGAGGCTGAATACATCGCTGCCAACGATGCTGCTAAAGAAGCTGTCTGGATCAAGAAGTTCATTACAGAACTTGGAGTGGTTCCATCCATTGAGCATCCAATACCTTTGTATTGCGATAACAATGGAGCGGTGGCTTTGGCCAAGGAACCCAGGTCCCATCAGCGGTCCAGGCATATTCTGAGGCGGTATCACCTGATCCGGGAGATAGTTGATCGCCGGGAGATCGAGGTCAGGAGAGTTGACACGAAGAACAACACGGCGGATCCACTCACGAAGGCCATTCCCCAGACACAGTTTGAGAGACTCTTCAGGATGCTCGGTATGCGATACTACAGCAGCTGGCCCTAGTGCAAGTGGGAGATTGTTAGTTGTATGCATGCCCTAGAGGCCAGAATTGTACAGATGTTGTATATTATATTGGATGCTTGGACATATATAGAGATGACTTTCTTGCTCGATATGATAGTATGCTATCTGGTTACTCTTTATCTTAACATGTACACTAGTCTCTTTATACTGTCTTGTAGTTACATGTTGGTAAAGCCTTTAGGATGTGTACTTGACTACCTGGACTATGATGCAGATCATACTAGTAGGGACATGGTAGTCCATAAGTACATCCTTCAAGGTCCCTAGTCGTGGGTGTATCGAGACGGGGCATCGATATACCAGAGTAGACTAGCGTATACGTTTCTCGACCCATGTGATGGGCGATGGATGATCCCATATCCATTGGTGTTTGACATCAGAGATGGTATACGGGTGCTCAGTGGAGACTGGGTACACTGGACGGACTCGTCGAGAACTCCCAGATGGTATTATACCTCACGTCAGATGGCAGTTCTCAGGTGACACTTGTACAGGTTAGTCTGTAGACCCGAGATCATCATAGAGTCTTGTGTGATTCCCACTGTGCTTTGATCTCCACCTTACCACGTCTATGAGGGCGTGCAAAACGGTGGTCTTTGGGTACAGTCCCGAGTCACATGGAGGCAATGAGCGATAGGAGGGGTTTCGTCTCTCCCGGTATTGGGGGTTGATGTTGCGCTGCGCTCGATTGGCCGTAACAGGGAAGTCCCTGGCCAGGGCTGATCAGAGATTTGCTGGTAAGTGTTACCAGTAGTTTCTCGACCCGTTACGAGCCTCACATCGGCATGACTTATCGGGTTATTGGGGTCTGACGTTTACCACCCCTAGACTTGATATGCGACATATCAGACGAAGAGACCGGACTGTGCGGTAAGTGTTACTGGTCGGATTCGCAGGAGTGTGAGCGGGCTAGCTCGTCGATCTTCTGATCGCTCAATACCTGGGTGGCTGTTACGTTTAGCAGACCGCTTGCGGCTTGTGGGTGCTTGATATGATCATCATCTGCTACCGGCGTATTGACCAGTCTTAAGAGTCCTACACAGAGGTTTCCTGGTTCAAGCGAAACGAAATAGGAGCGCATATGAGATATGTGCAGGACCGAGAATAATGCGTGTATGTGATACCGCATTTCATTCTCGCGATATATGTTTTCGATTGGTTATATTCGATATGACCTAGTTATCGAATCATTGATTCGATAAATCGATACATTGAATACTAGTCGGTTATGTGCGACATGACCGGATCATTGAATCAAGTGTTGATTTAATGATTTAATGTATAATTATATATTTGATATATTACTTTGCATTAACTAGTATTGGTTCACTTTAAACGGATTTTTCTCACTTGATACACATTGTATATGTGATATACTTTTGTACACTTTTTTGTATCATGTTTGATGATACATGATCTTGTTGTTAAGTATAAAGAATTAAACCATGGTTAAAAGTTGATTAGGGTTTTGCATTTTCATCTATTTATTTATTTATTTGTTTGAAAAGAATTATGATGAGAATGTTGGCTCTTTTTGTTTTAAGTTGAAGCTTCATGAAGCTTTGACTTTTGTAACCATCCTTATCTTCATGCTTAACCCTAACCCTCTTAAGTGACCATGGTTTATTCTCTACACTTAACCTAGGTTAGAACATGATAAGTATTGGTTTTTATTATTCTTTTTTGTTGGAGATAGTGCCCTCATAGTCAATTATTGGATCGCAGGTACGTGATTGCAATGATTGCGGAGGACCTATCCCGGTAGGACAGTCTTACTCGAAATGATAGTATGCTATCTGGTTTGCCTTTATCAGTCGTGTACATGTTCAGGTGACTGATTGCATGTTACACTTTGATAGAGCCCTTAGGATCTTGCTTTACTACCAACAGTATGATGGCGATCATATACGTGAGAGTTGGGTAGTTTATATGCATATCCTTAATTGTGATCCCTAGTCGTGGGAGTTTCGAGACAGGGCATCGATACTCCGGAGTAGACTAGTGTGTACAGTCGAGACCCCGACGAGGGGCGGTGGCCGGTCTCACAAGCCACTGGTGTAGTTGGATCACCTAAGATGTATACAGGTGCTCATTGGGTTATGAGTACACCGGACAGGACTCGCCGGGAATCTGCTAGTTAGTATTATATCTACCGTCAGATAGCAGTTCCCTGGTGACATGTGTACAGGTTAGTTCATCGACCTGAGGTCGTCATTTGTCTCGTGTGAGTTCCCACTGTGCTTTGATTTCTACCCTACCACGGCTCAAAGGAGTCGTGCAAACAGGTAGCTTTTGGGTACAGTCCCGAGCCATATGGAGGCACGTGAGCGGATCGGCAGGGGATTCGTCTCTCCCGGTATTGGGGGCGAGATCGTGCTGTGTCTAGGAGAGCCATTACACAAAGCCCACGGCCGTGGCACGAGATTTACTGGTAGGTACTCCAGTAGTATCTCAGGGTGTTATTGGGCTTCACTCCGACGCGACTTATACTGCTATTGGGGGTCTGACGTTGCTAGCCCCCTAGGCGGATATGCGATACTCATTGACGAACGGACCGGACTGTATATACATTGTCACTGTTAGGCTCAGTAGGGTTTTTCGGAGGAGTTCGCTCATCGGTCTCCTTTGAGTTCGCTCCTCGGCCACCCTTGAGGTCAGTCCATGGGCAGCCGTTACGCATAGCTAGTGCCGCTGACGGTTTGTGGTTAAACCCACTGCCAGGGTGCTGACGAGTCATTAGAGTCCACCACAGGAAGTTTCCCAAGTTCGGGCGAAACGTTGTAGAGGCCGTATGGTTTTATGGCAGGGTTCGGAAAATGCACGTGCGTTTACGCACGTGTCGATTTTCGGACAGATGATACTGGTCGGCTTTGGTTTAAGCCGGATCCGAGTATTATATTGAGTAGGTATAATATCTTTGTCTCAGTTGCATTTGTATTCGGTCGTAATACAAATGCGGGTATATTTATACAGTTTCGGGGTTTTCCTGAAAGTCGTTTCAGGATCACTTTTGGAAGTTGCCAGTTTCCAGTTTTCTATCAGCCGTCTTTTAACATTTGGTTAAAGAAGGATTTATCTTTTCTTCAGATATGAGTGAGTCATCATTCTAGAAGCTTCTAGAAGTGATGATGAGGCATATGACTCATTAGTGCATTAATGGTTTCATTAAAGGCATGATGAGGTGTTTATGTGACTCATGGTTTTCATTAATGAGTTTTGTTTAGCTAAGGATATTTCTTCTTGATCTTTTGAGTGAGAAGCTTTCTTATAGTCACCCTTTGCTCCTACACTCACTCTCCTCCTTCTTATATGAATAGAAAGCCTCCTCTCTCATTCATACTCTCACTTGATAGTTTTTCATGGTAGAAAAAAAGGTTATGATAGATTTGGGGTGTATGGAATCCACAGCTCATTTCATTCCATCACCCAATTCCCTCGGCAACTTCATTAACCGATCGTCCACGGATTTGGACGAAGTGAGACAAAGTCATCTACTCATTCTCTACATCATTCTTGGTCGTCTCTTTTAGCAAACTTGACGATCGAGTTGCCTCGAGTCAGAGGCGGGAGCCCGTTTAAAGAACCGATCATGTGGTGCCACCTCGACGAGGAGATCGGCGATCGACGAGATCAGAGCAGCTGCAACGGAGCGTGGGATGATGGTTGAAGAACGAAGGACTCGGATCGTTCGGTATAACCATTCTACACTCTTTACAGTATGTTAGTTTAGCAATAATGGCAGATCCGGGTTAAAGTATGCGATAGCGCCAGTTAAAAGTTTTTTGTTCCGCATTTGGCGTCTGTAGACTGCCGTGGTGCTAGCGTAGACTTACAGTGGTATCAGAGCCTCACCATTTTGCTATACTAACTTGTGCTAATGTGTTCAAAACATCGATCGAACCGAAACTCAAAAACGACAAAATCCTATATTGACAGTTTCTGTTGTTTTTAAACGGTCTCAAAAATTATTTCTGGATGTCTTAAAAATCCGTGCAGGGAATTCTAAGACCCACGACAAAATTTGGGGGCGTGATCCCTCCAAGTCGCCGCGGAAGGGCGGCCAAACCCATGGTTTGGCCGCGCAACCGCGGCCACGTGCTCCCAAATTTTGTCAGTAGGTTATGTTTGGGATTTTGGGGTTTTTGGTATATAAAGTTTTGGCCCAGATTTTGTTACTGTTCACCAGTAAGCTGTGGGGCCCACTTTTTGATATTTGGTCTTTGGTCGATCGTAATTTAAACACGTTAGTTTACAATGCTTACATTATATCTCCGACCGGGAATGTCATTTGATCGGTAAACCGCGTTTAATTGCTATAGTTCTTTTAGACGGGTTTGCGAACGTGACATTCGCGTTGATGTTCTGTGTTGTGCTGTGATGTTGCGGATTTGTCGTGGTGGATAGCAGTGTGCAATGGTAGTACAGATTGAGTTTATTTGTACATTTGATATTGCGGGGCGAGCGTCCAACTTGTGGACAGCCGTCACTGCCTGTTGTATAATATTCCTTTTGGGGCACGACCAGGTTGCGGTCGATGTACCTATTGTACTATTTTTCATTACTGTACTAGGTTTTGCCCCGAGACGGAGTGCACGGATAGCCGGGTTCTGGGGGCAACGGGTCCGCAGCTCATGGCTTTGAGAGGCAGAGGGGTCCCACTTCAGAATTGGCAGACTATTCGCCGCACTCGTAGGGGGTACAGCTTGACCCAAGGAGGGGTGCCCAAGCTTACCGGATTCCGTGGAGTGCTGGGTGGTCCATTCACTATGCTGTAGGGGGCTGCCTCGCTTCAGGTCTTGGCGGGTAACTTGCCGCACCCGTAGGGGTCTAGGTTTCATTGCACAGGCTATCCACACGACAGGGGAACGTCGAGTTTCAGCAGCGGCTCTGTGAAACTCGGGGATCCCAGATTATCTGTATTGTTCTGTGATGCTTATTACTTTTCTGTAATGTTGCATATTATCACGCCTGGAGCGATTATGTATATTGGTTTATATACTATTAGATGTTGTATATGTTTTACACCCGCGCTAGTCCAGTCCCCGCTCTGTCGTTAGTTAAGTAACCTAACGGGTGATGACGGGACCCAGTGACGAATGCGGATGGCATATACGTACATTTTATTTTCGTTCTTTTCTGGTGTGATTGATTGATGGGACTGCGTTGATTCTGATCAACGCAAAGTAAAACAAACCTGTTTACAGTTGTTGGAACAATTTAAAAAGTGTTATTGCAAAGACGTTTCCTTTTGTTATGCATAGCGGTATTCGGTGTGAATATCCAGCACCTCATTCGACGAGGCAAAGGCTGATATCCCTTCACCGGGAAAGACCCCTTGGACAGAAGTTTGCGTCAGGGTAATAACTTTACTATAGTCGATTACAAGTTGCTTTGCATAGCGGTATTCAGTGGAATATCCTGCACCTCATTCCACGAGGAAAGAGCCGAGATCCCTTTGCCGGCAGTGACCTCTTTAGCAAAAGGTTTTCGCCACTATATTTTAAAAAGCTATCAGGTTCCTTCAGCGATATCAAGTTCACTACGCTAAAGGTTTTTCGCCAAAAACCAGCCGTAGCCCTCCGTCACTTCTTTTGGGTATTCAGTAGTATTCAAGCTACGCATTTTGACCAACGCCAAGGCATAGTGTTTGGTAGCTGCTGGGTATTCAATTGTTGCATAGATAGATGAGTTAGTTTGGGACAGTCGTTCTGCCGATTGGCCAACGTCAGGGGCATGTGCGGGTGGGTTCAAATTGACAAGATAGTGATGGGTAGAACTTGGCATGTGACTTATGACATTTTGACCAACGCCAAGGTTATAAGAGCATGGGGCAAAATTGATATCAGGAGTTTCTAAAGAAACTGAAACTTGCCGAGTATGCGCATACCTTCTGGAGTATGAGTAACGTGGATGCATTCCATCACGTTATCATGCGATGAGAGTTGGATCCTGATTCCCACTGATGAGTTGGTTTACTCTTCGGGTGATCCCGATTGATTCTTCTTTAGGTTTGGAGGAGAATTTGACAGGACAGTGGGAGTTTTCCGGATTAGATAAAATAATGACCATTCTGATCTAGGTTAGAGTGCACGCAGAGTGTTTCTTTTTTCTCTCTCTCTTTGGCAGCGACCTTTGACCAACCTTAGACTATGACTCAGTGACCAGGTTGACCGAACCTTCTTAAAATACTGACTTTTGGATTGTCTGAGTTGCATAAGTCATTGCCACTTCTTCTTTTACCCTTTGTATTTCTCAGAACACCCGTAATACTACGGATATCCACTTCCATTGGATAGAGCCATCGTATGGTTATATACGAACTCGAAGGGACTTCTTCGAGGATGGATCCAGGTTCAGGAGAAATAGAATTGGTTTATTCAGTTGTCTTTTATTATCACCTTCTCTCAGGTTGCGAGAGCTCCTTGGTTTAGGAGAGTACACCTATTACGCCTATTGGATAGTCTTATTCCAAACCATAGGCTGGTGCCGAAAGGTAGGGAATGAAGAAAACCAATTAGCCTAAGTAGGGTGTGCAGAAGGTAATATGTAAAGACAAAATAAAGGGATTAGAAAGAGGGCAAAGTAAATTGCGACTGATATCATTCACGACCAAAACCGCGTACTTCATCGCTACTCCTATTTCACCTTTAAAAAGAATAAGGTATTATTCAGTTGTCTTTTATCATCACCTTCTCTCGAGATGCGAGTACTCCTTGGTTTAGGAGGGTACACCTATTATGCTTACTGGATAGTCTTCTTCCAAACCATAGGCTGGTGCCGAACGGTAGGGAAGGAAGAAAACCATTTAGCCTAACGATGGTGTACAGAACGTAATGACTAAAGACAAATAAAGGGATTTGGAGAGAGGGCAATAAAATATACGGTTGAAGTCATGAATTGGATTATGGAAGAGGCATTACTATGAATACCAGGATACCCCTACGAAACATTTTCATGTTTCAGTACATCGTTAAAGAAAAACTGTTTTCCCGATTAGACACTTACTCCAAGGGTATGTATTTACCGGGTTTCATTCTCATATCTGTATAGTTTTACAGATGATGAGTGGGAGTAAGATATTGGGAATTAGGTAATCATCCTCATAATATCGGAATTCGTTGTAATTGGTGATATTTGAGGAAATCGCCAGGGTACAGTTTTCTACCTACGACGCACAGGTTTTGAGTTGTTTAAACTCAGCGGACTTATACAGAGTATTGTATGTTGTCCAAGTGTCCATCAGGACAAAGGAGTAGGTCCTCGTACTATGTTCTGTTTACTTATAACTTCTCTAGTTTTTAGACAAGTGTTTCGTAGAAATACAAAGTCTAAGTTTTGAGAAGTTGTGGGTATAAGAATAAAGTAGAGAACCAGGTATCACAAGTATCGGGATTCTTCAAAGAGATCGAAGATGTAGATTCTTGTGATTGGTATTCAGATGATAGTGATGGTTTTGAGAAACGTGTTTCTCTTTCAGGTTACTCATAATTGGATGGTTTCCTAAGTTGAGTAATGCTGATTAGCCTTTTTCCATTAAGTTGATATGCACTAGAGACAGCTGCATGATTTGAATATGGTTCCAATTAAATAAGTGCCAAAGTTTCTGTATTGGATATAGAATGGATCGTACCTTAAAAGAAATTAAGGTATGGGGAGTTGTCCAGCTTATGCTTAAAACCAGACTCTGGATAACTCAGGGCACGTTTCTGTAATGGCTGTTTGTGGGTTGACCCTGGCTATGACGAGGGTTGATACTCTACCATTTGGAAGATCAATAGTGATATTGTTCTTGACTCGCCACAGTTTTAGTAAAATGGATATTTTTCAGAAAACAGTAGTGGGAGTATGGTAGAACTGGAAGTGATTCCAGAACCACGAACGATTACGGAAAATTTAATAGGACCTATACATTCAATCAGGTTTGACATTCCAATTGCCACTCCGCAGGTATGGTAGGTAACCTCAGACGCCCGAGAGGTACTTCGGTAGCCTCAGAGACGGTGACAGGGAGGTTCTTATCTACCAAGACTTGACACTACTGTTGTTCCAGGATATGAGACCCGGTAGGAGGGTTGTCATAGTCAGTGGGAGCAGCAAAAGCATAGTGGGCAAGATGCTTATATCTATTTATAGACTTGAGCAGTTATAGCGGAGATTGATCATCTAATTTTGATGTGACAGTCATGGGTTTGACTTCAATCAGAATAGGGGATGGATCAGTTAAGAAGGTAGTAGGGTGTGATGTCATGGTATCTGGATGACATACACAGAGTAGGAAGTAAAATTCCTATACTACGATCGGTTGTACTGTGGTCGTCACACAGTTGTTTCTCCAGACAGGATATGGATATAATATTTGACATTTTGGTTTCTAGATCTATGGTTTTAGATCTGGATTTGGGTAGTTTCCCAATGTGGGTACTTTGACAGATATTCTAATGGTTTTTGGAATAGATGACTCCTAGCATGGTGGTGTACCTGCAGGTGATGGAGTCACCCTCTCTAAAGGTGTCGTACAGACTAAAGGGGAGAGGGATGTGCATGATTGGCAGATCACTTGCTTAGGCAATTGAGTCAATCATGAGATGTCAAGTACCACACCAAATGTTGGTTTTGCACTAGATGCAATAAGTTTGTATTAATCCAATCCTGGAGAAACATAAGGAAGCAGTTTTAGAACATTAGTACATGTTCTACGGATTTGATGACGGCAGCCTCTTTCGGGAGACGGTTATCATTCCAGGCTTCAAAGGTGACATGGATGACAGAGTGATTGTCAGAGTTTTAGTTTTCCTTCTCACGAAGGACAGTATTATGGACAGGTGGTTCAAGAGGATACTGTGGGAAGCGAGGTGCCCGATACTGATTAGGTTCAGTGATCGATTCAGTCTAAGAAGTTTGGATATGCAGTTCATTTATGAACTAAGGTCCCATCAGATATCCAGACATATTCTAAGACAAGTGCTACTCAATTCGGGAGATGGCTTTCTCCGCGAACTTGAGATTAAGAGAGATACAGAAAGAAACTTCTAGGCCGATCCACTCACCGAGGCTATTTCTCGAACACAATAGTTTTACAAACGGGCTTTGTGAAACTGATTAGTAGAGGAGTTGGATGTTCGGTTTCACACGGGCTGTGAGTAGTCGACATCGCAATATTTGCCTTGAGTGCAAGTGGGAGATTGTTGGAGATAGTGCCCTCATAGTCAATTATTGGATCGCAGGTACGTGATTGCAATGATTGCGGAGGACCTATCCCGGTAGGACAGTCTTACTCGAAATGATAGTATGCTATCTGGTTTGCCTTTATCAGTCGTGTACATGTTCAGGTGACTGATTGCATGTTACACTTTAATAGAGCCCTTAGGATCTTGCTTTACTACCAACAGTATGATGGCGATCATATACGTGAGAGTTGGGTAGTTTATATGCATATCCTTAATTGTGATCCCTAGTCGTGGGAGTTTCGAGACAGGGCATCGATACTCCGGAGTAGACTAGTGTGTACAGTCGAGACCCCGACGAGGGGCGGTGGCCGGTCTCACAAGCCACTGGTGTAGTTGGATCACCTAAGATGTATACAGGTGCTCATTGGGCTATGAGTACACCGGTCAGGACTCGCCGGGAATCTGCTAGTTAGTATTATATCTACCGTCAGATAGCAGTTCCCTGGTGACATGTGTACAGGTTAGTTCATCGACCTGAGGTCGTCATTTGTCTCGTGTGAGTTCCCACTGTGCTTTGATTTCTACCCTACCACGGCTCAAAGGAGTCGTGCAAACAGGTAGCTTTTGGGTACAGTCCCGAGCCATATGGAGGCACGTGAGCGGATCGGCAGGGGATTCGTCTCTCCCGGTATTGGGGGCGAGATCGTGCTGTGTCTAGGAGAGCCATTACACAAAGCCCACGGCCGTGGCACGAGATTTACTGGTAGGTACTCCAGTAGTATCTCAGGGTGTTATTGGGCTTCACTCCGACGCGACTTATACTGCTATTGGGGGTCTGACGTTGCTAGCCCCCTAGGCGGATATGCGATACTCATTGACGAACGGACCGGACTGTATATACATTGTCACTGTTAGGCTCAGTAGGGTTTTTCGGAGGAGTTCGCTCATCGGTCTCCTTTGAGTTCGCTCCTCGGCCACCCTTGAGGTCAGTCCATGGGCAGCCGTTACGCATAGCTAGTGCCGCTGACGGTTTGTGGTTAAACCCACTGCCAGGGTGCTGACGAGTCATTAGAGTCCACCACAGGCAGTTTCCCAAGTTCGGGCGAAACGTTGTAGAGGCCGTATGGTTTTATGGCAGGGTTCGGAAAATGCACGTGCGTTTACGCACGTGTCGATTTTCGGACAGATGATACTGGTCGGCTTTGGTTTAAGCCGGATCCGAGTATTATATTGAGTAGGTATAATATCTTTGTCTCAGTTGCATTTGTATTCGGTCGTAATACAAATGCGGGTATATTTATACAGTTTCGGGGTTTTCCTGAAAGTCGTTTCAGGATCACTTTTGGAAGTTGCCAGTTTCCAGTTTTCTATCAGCCGTCTTTTAACATTTGGTTAAAGAAGGATTTATCTTTTCTTCAGATATGAGTGAGTCATCATTCTAGAAGCTTCTAGAAGTGATGATGAGGCATATGACTCATTAGTGCATTAATGGTTTCATTAAAGGCATGATGAGGTGTTTATGTGACTCATGGTTTTCATTAATGAGTTTTGTTTAGCTAAGGATATTTCTTCTTGATCTTTTGAGTGAGAAGCTTTCTTATAGTCACCCTTTGCTCCTACACTCACTCTCCTCCTTCTTATATGAATAGAAAGCCTCCTCTCTCATTCATACTCTCACTTGATAGTTTTTCATGGTAGAAAAAAAGGTTATGATAGATTTGGGATGTATGGAATCCACAGCTCATTTCATTCCATCACCCAATTCCCTCGGCAACTTCATTAACCGATCGTCCACGGATTTGGACGAAGTGAGACAAAGTCATCTACTCATTCTCTACATCATTCTTGGTCGTCTCTTTTAGCAAACTTGACGATCGAGTTGCCTCGAGTCAGAGGCGGGAGCCCGTTTAAAGAACCGATCATGTGGTGCCACCTCGACGAGGAGATCGGCGATCGACGAGATCAGAGCAGCTGCAACGGAGCGTGGGATGATGGTTGAAGAACGAAGGACTCGGATCGTTCGGTATAACCATTCTACACTCTTTACAGTATGTTAGTTTAGCAATAATGGCAGATCCGGGTTAAAGTATACGATAGCGCCAGTTAAAAGTTTTTTGTTCCGCATTTGGCGTCTGTAGACTGCCGGGGTGCTAGCGTAGACTTACATTTTTAAATATACTTATCATATTCTTTCTTCTTGCTCTCCTTCTTCTTCAAGAGAGAAAACTAGTTGCCATCAATGGCAACATGAGCAAAAGTGAGTGAAATCCAAATCTAAAGTGTACCCACCTCCTATTTCTTCACCCTCTACCTCTTGCCAAGTTGTTTTGGGTGTTTACTTCACAAGTTTCACAAGTTTGTGAAGTCGGAGCTTGAACTAGTGCAACCTCGACGTAGATCGTCTTTGACACAAAGCCGACGACCTATTCCGCACATTATTCCGATGAAGCCGACGAATGAGTCGAGGGTTCGTGATGGACAGCGAGGGCATGATCACGTGGAGCTAAGGAGGTGGAAATCCGGATCTACAAAGGTTGTAGCATCTAACCCATAGTTAAATAGTTAACTAGTTTTCCGTTTCGCCTAAACATCTAGTCTAAAGATCCGTAGTCTAGGGTTTCTCGGCACAAAAATTTTAAATTGGCATGTCCGATGCTTTGTGAGACCTTATTAGAGTGCCTAGGAACCTTTCACTAACACTGAAGCGAAATGCCAAGAGTGACTCATCATTTGCCATTGCCCGTTGGGGAACGATGGCTTAGGAGACTGGTTTGGATCCCTATCACCTAAGGCTTTTCAATTTTATGAGCCGTGAGGGTCTCATAAAAGCATTTTCTCCCTACAAGTCGAGAGGATCTTGCAGGTGTATGTTCTCCTTAGGAATCGTGAGGATTCCTAAGTGTGTTGCTCTTTTATGAGTCGTAAGGAGCTCATGCAGGGGTTTTCTCCTCACAAGGTCGAGAGGACTTTGCGAGTGTATTCTTCTCTTTTCACGAGTTTGCACCCTTTTGGGTTTTCACAAACTCGCCGGTAGTCCTGCTGTTTTTACTCACAGAGCCCTTTCGGGTTTTCCTCCAGGCCCGTTTTGCTTGTGGACATACCCTTTTTTCCTTTTTTCTTTTTTATTTCTCTTTTTTTCTTTCTTTCTTTTTTGTCGCTGGTGGGACTTTAAATGTAATCTCACCGGCAGGATTTGGGAGAGATAGGGGTCATTTACGCCCGTGGATTGTATACGGATTTGCAGGATGTATGATCCAGACCGTAGGGATGCTGTGCTCAATTCGCTTGCGACTTGGAGCATTCACGTGTAGTATTTCTTAAGATATCGGCCATTGATGGGTCGCATGAGCCTTTCTCCCTCGACACTTATTAGTTGTAGGGACCTCCGTCGAACACTTTCTCGATGACGTATGGTCCTTCCCAGTTTGTCTCGAATTTTCCTTTGGCCTGTCGATTAGGGATGATCGTTCTTTTGAAGACCAATACCAATTCACCTTTCTTGAAAGCGCTGAGACGGGTTATCTTTTCATAGGCCCATGACATATGGGCTCGGTATAGCTCCAGATTTTGCTGCACCGAGAGCCTCTTTTCTTCGAGGGCATCGAGCTCTTCAAGTCGAAGGAGCACGTTTTTCTCCTCCGTCAGCTCGTGCTGAACGACCATTCTTAAGCTTGGAACTTCGACTTCAAGGGGGAGGATCGCCTCCACTCCGAAGGGCAATGAGTATGGAGTGGACTGGGTTGGAGTACGGTGCGTGGTACGATATTCCCACAACGCCTCGTGAAGTTTGAGATTTCCACTCTCTCTTGTTGGCTGAAGCATTTTTCCTCAGGAGCTTGCATAGAGTCTTATTGAAGGCTTCGGCTAGCCCATTGGCTCTTAGATTATAGATGGAGGAATATCTCCAGTCTATCTTGTGCTGAGTAGCAAACCTTGAGACATTGAAGCTCTTGAAAGAAGGCCCGTTGTCAGAAATGATTCTTCTTGGTCTACCGAAGCGGTATAGAATATTATGCTGGAAAAATGTCAGAATATCTTTTGTCTTGACTTCTTTTAGCGGGACAGCTTCAGCCCATCTGGAGAAATAGTCTGTCGCGGCCAGTATGAACCGGTGGCCTTTGGATGACGGAGGATTAATTGGGCCAACAATGTCGGTGCCCCAGACTTCGAATGGCCACGACGCCACCGTAGGATGCAACAGATTGGGATGCTTGTGAATGAAATCACCATGGATTTGGCAGATCTGACATTTCTTTGCATGCTCTCCGCAATCCCGTATCATGATGGGCCAGTAATACCCAAGCCGTTTGTTTTGATGTCGCATCTTGGTGCCAGATTGGTGAGCACCGCAAACGCCCGAGTGAACATCTTTCATGACCTTTTGGGCTTCGGCCAATGACACACACCTGAGCCAGAGTTGGTCATATGACCTGCGGTATAACGTGTCATTTACAAACACATATTGGAGAGCACTTTTCTTTAGCTGAATACTCGCGGATTTTTCTTCGGGCAGCTTGTCGTATCGGAGGTACTCTATGAAGGGTTCTCTCCAATCGGGCTCGTCTTGGATGATCGAAGCTTCTTCGGCAGGACTGCTCTTCTATTCCGCGCTTTCCACTTCTCGTAGAGAGACTAGGGGTAGAATTTGCCGGCTCCTGACTGTGATCAGAATTTCGTCCACGTCAGGATCAGCCAACTCCTTGGCTAGGCGAGCGAGTATGTCGGCTTTTTCATTCAACGCTCTGGGGATTCTCATTAGTTCAATATAAGTGAAACGTTTCATGAGTTCCACCACTCGGCCTCTGTATCGAGCTAACTCGGGTTTGTATATCTTATAGTCGCCGCTTACCTGGTTGACGACAAGTTGGTAGTCACCGTAAACCGGTAACCGAAGGACTTCCATTTATATGGCGTGCTCCAGACCAGCTATCAGAGCTTCATACTCAGCTTCATTGTTTATTCGAGGCTCGGTGAGAGCAAAAGAACGCCGTAGGGTTCCCATCGATGGCGTGATGAACACCATTCCTGTAAGTCCATGTCAAGCACCCCACGAAGTTGCGGGGAGGCGGAATATATGAAATACGATTATCAAAGCTTCGTAACACGGACTTGAGCGCATGAATCGTTTCTAAACCGTTACTAGCAAACAACGAAAGGTTTAACTACTCGGATTCGAAGTTATATCTCACGTTACTTGTCCTTCGAGTCTTCATCGCGGTCCTCCACTCCTCGTAGGCTCGTTGGAACATCGGCACCTCAACGGCCTCCTCGAGTCAAAGACGATCCACCCGAGAGCTCCTACGCCAAGCTTGATCTCTAACTTGAGATAACTTGGTTGCTCAAAGTGCTAATCTAAGCTACCTAGGGGATATAGAGTGAGGTTATGGATGAATTAGTCTAGCTAACCCTTGATCTCAACACATGAGAGGTTAGGGTTAGGGTTTCAAGAATGAGAGCTTGAGGAGAGAGAAGGTGAGAAAGTGAATTACTTTGGATGAATGAAATAATTTGAGCCTATATGAAACATATGATATTATTAAGTAAATAATAAATAAAGCATTATCATCATGTTTCTTTAATACCCTAAGTGATTCATCATATGAGTCATATAAATCATTAAATGAATCATTAACTCATTGCATGAATCAGTACATGACTCACTATTCCAATTAATGCAAATGCCACCTTAGCCCCCAAGTCACCATGCTTCAAGAAGCTTCTTGAAAAATTACGAGAACGCCCCTCCAATCCGTGAAAACACGGAAAAACTTTAGACTGTATAAATCCAATAACCTGATACTAGAATCTGGCTTAAACCAAAGCCGGCTAGTAAAAACTGTCCAAACGCCGTACGTGCGTTTAAATACGTATGCGTCCGAACCCTTGTCGTAAAACTATACGACCTCTATATCGTTTCTCCTGGAACAGGGAAACTCTCTGTGTTGGACTCTAAAGACTCGACACTACGCTGGCAGTGGGTTTAACCACAGACCACAAGCGGCACTAGCTGTACGTAACGGTCCCTAGGTGGATGTCGATAAGAAGGCCGATGAGGAAAACCATCTGAACTCCTACTGAGCCTGATGTGACAATCTTCGTACAGTCCGGTCTGTTCATCTAAGACTATCGCATATCGAGCCTAGGGGGCGCCAAGCGTCAGTCCCCTAATAGCTGTATAAGTCGTGTCGGAGCGTAGCCCATTACACCCTGAGAAACTACTGGAACGTACCAGTAAATCTCGCTTGCCCTGGCCAGGGACTTTGCGTAATGGCTCTCTGACACAGCGCGATATCAACTCCCAATACCGGGAGAGACGAATCCTGTCTAACCGCCACTGCTTCCAAGTGCTCGGGACTGCACCCAACTGCTACCTGTTTGCATGACTCCTTTGAGCCGTGGTAGGGTAGCAATCTAAGAACAGTGGGACACACTCAAGGAGAAGTAGCAGTGTCAAGTCTGTGGACTATGCTGTACTCATGTCACCTGGGAACTGTTAACTGACGATGGGTATAATACCAACCATTCAGTTTCCCTGCGAGTCCTGTCCGATGTACCCGTAACCTAACGAGCACCTGTATACTATCTCCAATACGACGTACTGATGGCTGTGGGACAGACCATCTCCCTAACTGGGATGAGAAGCGTACACACTAGTCTACTCTGGAGTATCGATGCCCTGTCTCGATAATCCTGTGACTAGGGACAAGTATAGGATGTTACTTATAGACTACCCTGACCCCACTAGTGTGACTGCCATCACAACGCTGGTAATCAAGCAAAGATCCTATGGGCTCTACTAATATGTATAAGTGATACGTTACAAGAAACATATGCACATATTAAAGCAGACACAAACCAAGTAGCATACTACCATTTTTAGCAATACTGTATATACAACTGTGAATATCCCAAGCTTCCATTAAGTAATATACATACAAGTATGATACAATAATGGCCCCTAGGGCATATACACTAACAATCTCCCACTTGCACTAGAGCCATGAGCTGGCATATCGTAGACCTATTATCTCGAACAGCCTCTCGAACTGCGTCTGAGGAAGTGCCTTTGTGAATGGATCAGCAATGTTATTCTCTGTCTCTACTCTTTTCACCTCGATCTCCCGGCGATCTACGATCTCCCTGATCAGGTGGTACCGCCTTAAGATGTGTCTGGACTTCTGATGGGACCTGGGTTCCTTCGTTAAAGCTATAGCGCCGTTGTTGTCACAATACAGAGGTATTGGATCAACACTGGCAGGAACCACCTGAAGTTCTGTGAGGAACTTCTTCATCCAGACTGCTTCTTTTGCGGCATCGCAAGCAGCTATGTACTCCGCTTCCATTGTTGAGTCAGCAACGGTCTCCTGCTTGGAACTCTTCCAACAGACTGCCCTTCCATTGAGGGTAAAGACATAACCCGACTTGGATTTGGAGTCATCCTTGTCACTCTGGAAGCCGGAGTCGGCAAAGGCCTCTATCCGGAGGTCTTTTCCACCATATACCAAGAACATCTCCTTAGTCCTCCTCAGGTCCTTGAGAATGTTCTTTACTGCTATCCAGTGCTTCTCCCCTGGGTTTGTGTTCATATCAGTTTTTTGCATTTTCATACCGCCCAATTTTTGTCACATTGCTTATCGGTAGATACTCTTGAGCCGTGTTTGCTAGTCAATTGCAGGATACAGGTTCTCGGTTCTAAAACGGTGATATTCATGGAAAACACGACAAAATCCGGGTTCCTGCCAACCACTGAGAAAACACGGTCTCCGCTCGTCATCCGTATGTTGCCAGATACCAGTTTAGGAAGACAAAATGTCAAATCAATGTCACTCTCATGCACAAGGCTCAATGGTAGCACAAAATCCAAGAGATCTACGCGGAGCTCGAGGCAATCATGAAAAAATCTTGACAAAAAGTCCACCTTTCCCTCAACAGAAATTCTGGAAGAAATATGGAAGTATTTTCAGAAAATATATGAACCAGAATAAAGCACACAGCAGATCAGGCCACCACAAAAAAGCACGAGGCCCAATTCCTCCAATGGGCCGCGGGTCCGCGGCCAAAGGGGGGCCCAGGCCGCGGATCCGCGGCCGTTCTGGCGCTAACTGTGCAGGGTTTTCAGGGGGGTGTTTGGTCATTTCATATGTGTCTGGTGGTTGCCCTAGATCTCCATTCTCCAGCCTATAAATAGCCCAGAAGTTTGAGAAGGAAGGGGTCCATTCTTGTATTTTCTTTTTGCTAGGTTTTAGTCTACATGTTCTTCTTCTTCTCATCTCTTCTCCATTAAACTTGTAAGTGAGCTTTGTGAGTGAGGAATGGTGAATAAAGAAGATCATTTTATTATCATGCTTGTCTTACTTTTGTTATAATTGTTGTAACTTTAAATTCATTAAGCAGTTGTTGTTATTTCCTTGTTGTTTCTTTCTTCTTTCTTTTTCTTTATCATTACATATGACAATGATACTTACGCTTGATCCTCGCCAAGGTGAGGTCGCAAATAGTTAGTCGTATTCTTCTAGTCTCCTTCTTTCTATCTTCCTCTTTTGTTTGTTTTATTTTTCCGTATTATGAAGTGTGAGTAGTTCTATACTTGTTAGGGTAGGATAAGGGAAGTTTGAGAGAAGGAAATCTCTCTCACTCTTTCCTTGCCCAACAACTTAAATCAACTCCCATTAATTGAACCACAATCCGCTCCTTACGGCACCCTATCCTACATGATAGCGGTGATTCCGTAGCGAGACCGGTTGTGGTTGAATTAACCGGAGGTTATGGATAAGAGCCAAGAACGGACGGACAAGCACCAAAAGGAAGGACTATGCGTTGGAAAGCCTAGCTTATACTCGCAAGTTCATTCCTAGTCGTGCTAATCCCCGTTGTTGCCGATTACCGTAACACCGATATTAAGTGGGGCAACGAAAGATGTGGAGACTCCTAACTCAAACTAACCTAATCCTAACCCTAACAAGCTCTCTTTAAATATCAACTCAACACTTAGATAATCCAACAAAATATGAAAACCGGACTTAACTCGTTAAAGCACTTTGAAAAAGACTCCCATCTCCCTGCGGACGACCCGTACTCAACCGGCTAGCTACAAGCGAAACCGTCTTGATTGCGGTATTTAAACTAGAACTTGAACACGCACTTATCCTAACAATCAAATGGCGCCGTTGCCGGGGAGACGGTAGTTTATTTCCTTGTGCAATTTCGGGTTAATTTGTAAGTATAAAAAAAAACGAAAAAATACATACTTTGTAAAAAAACAAAACCATCTTGTTATTCTTGATTAGTTTTTGTGCAAGTGCGCAGGAAAATACGAAGTTCAAGATCGGCGACAAAGACGTCGGACAATACGGAGTTCAAGTACAGTGCCAAAGACGTGGGTAGACAGACCCACATTTCGCGGCTACACCGCGACGGACAAAACGAATCATCCGGTCTACTGTACAAATCTGGAGCAAATACAGTGAGCAAATCAAGATTCAGTACATCCAGACAAGCAGAGGACACCCCACAGAGAACACCCAATTTTTTCAGAGCCATAATCCCCCAACCTAGCCGCGGATCCGTGGCCATTGCATGCGTTAGGCCGCGGAAATGCGGCCACTTGGTGGGTTCAGGCTTCCATATTTTCTCTGTAAGTCCCTCTGCCTCTCCCCTCTCCTCTGAACTCCACTGAATTGTGTTTTCTGCAGGCTTCTTTGCGCAAATTCTTCTCCCCCTTCCAATAAACTGTTCTTGTGCAGGATTCTTTGCGCCGCAAATAAAAATTGTTTGCAGTTGATTTGTTACTGTTTTGCATTCTTTAATACGGACTTAAGGGGCTTGAAACCAATCCAGATTGGGTGGGGATTTCATCACCCTTCCCAGGACCCCAAAAATCACTAAAGCATATGCATTGTCCATTGTAAATTAAAAAATACTAGACTTCAGCCCTAAGGACTTCACGCTCATTAGGAGAAGATAAACCGTGTTTAGAAGCTCGCTTAACCGTATATTGATTACGGGGTGTCTAGGAAAGTGTTAAAGGCGCAACCGCCGAAAGAGAAAGGGTTATTTAATTAAGGAACTTCGCGAAAGCGTTGGACAACCTCCCCTTATCTCTGCACTTACCTGGCCCCGTGATCGGTGTATTTTTAAGCCTGTTTCTCGATACTGTTTAACTTCGAAAATCAAGTTCAGGAGCAGGTCTAGTAGACCTAGGCGACCGTAGATCTAGGTGTGATTGTGCATATCTTGTTTGTGATTGCATAAGCCGTATTTCCGTACATACTTCTGTAAATCTCTTTCTAAAAAAAAAAATCAAAAACTTTTATAAAAACTTGCCCTTTTGTCGCCAAATCCATTTTCACCCACCACCCATCGCCTTTCTCCATTGACGTTTTCTTACCTGCACCTTCTCCGCTTTTACTATACTAAACTCGTTTAGTGTATGTCCGCTTGGACTCGGGACACTAGCGCCCGTCTAGTCCGCGTTACGTTAGTCGCGACCGACTACGCGATCGACTCCGAAGTCGATACTCCTTCCACTCCTCTTTCACCCCTTCCTTTGCCGGCCAACTCCGACGTTGACCGGAATTCTGTTCATACATCTTCACCTTCACCTTCACCAACCTCTTCTTCCGCGATGTCGGGATTTAATCCGAACATCTCTTTGACCACCGCTGGATTGGCTCCACCTCCTACGGAGACCAATCTTCCACCACCTCCGCCTGTTGTAGCGCCGCAGCGAATTGCGCTCCAGGATCGTTTCTACCCCACCCGTTCTGCACTTCCCACCTGCCTTTCTCTTCCTCCGGCCAATGGGGACAACTTTGAAATTAAGCCCCATTTCATCAACATGCTTCCACGTTTTCATGGGCTTGAAACTGAAGATGCCTATATCTTCATCAATAAATTTCAAAATGTCTGTGCCATGATGAAAACAACCCAGCTGTCGGACGATGCTATACGTCTACGGGTCATTCCGTTCACTTTATGCGATCTCGCTGAAAAATGGCTGTATAGCACCGCTTCCCACTCAATCACCAGCTGGGACGTGTTTTTTAAAGCGTTTCTAAAAAAATTCTATCCAAATCATAAGACCGCAAGAATTCGAAATGAAATCAACCAATTCTCCCAGCTTCCTTCTGAACCCTTCTGGAAGTGCTTTGACCGGTACAAAGACCTTCTTGTTCAGTGTCCTCACCACGGTATAGAGAAATGGCAGCTCTGCCAAACCTTATACGAGGGACTGAACCCAGCAACGAAGCAGTTGCTGGAAACCATTTGTCAGGGCCACTTCCTATCGAAATCTGACGAGGAAGCGTGGCAGTTCATTGACGATCTTGCGGAGCAAACGCTACAGTGGGAGAGCACCAGACCGACTTCTTCTTCTTCTACCTCCACTTCTACCAGTCAGTCTAGGGTAGGAATCCACCAACTTGACGTCTCTATTGCGATGAAAGCTGAAATGGCTGCGATAACACGAAAGCTTGAAGCGATAGAGAGCAAATTTTCTGCTCCTGCTCCTGCCCCTGTTCTCCCCCTTCGTACCATCTGCGCCTGTTGTTCTGATCCTTCCCACTTGACAGAAGAGTGTCCTTACAATCCACCCTCGCAAGGACAGGATCAGGTTAATGCTGCCTTCCAGCAAAGACCGAGGAATGATCCATACTCTTCCACCTATAATCCCGGTTGGAGGAACCACCCCAATTTCGCCTGGAATCAGAATCAGAATCAATTCCAGGGCAACAATTTCCAAAGGGCCCCTCCGCCGCAACAACAAGCGCAGCAACAAACTCAACACCAATATCAGCAGCCCTTCCAACCCCAGCTTTACCAAAACCAGAGGAACAACATTGCACACAACAACTCTTTTCCACCAAACAACTTTCTTCCGTCAAACACTGATAAGGTTTCCTCGCTCGAGCGAAGTCTGGAGGCGTTTGTTAAACAATCGACTCAATCCACCGCCAACATCCAGTCTTCGATCCAATCTTTAGTGCAACACACCGCCGCACACGGGCAGAGCATCAAGACCATCGAGGCCCAGATTGCACAGCTGAACGCGGCCTTAAGCGAGCGAGAGAAGGGGAAGCTCCCGTCCTAGCCACTTCCAAATCCCGGTCACCCACATAATGCACATGTTGCTCTTGAACACCAAAACCATAATGTGAGTGCCGTGACTACGCTGAGATCGGGAGGAATGCTGCAAAACAACATTGGCAAGCGAATCAACGATGACACCCCGGCCGCCGCTTCTTCTTCTTCTCCTCCTTCTTCTTCTTCGTCTTCCGAGCCTCTTCTCCGTTCTTCAACAGGCTCTCCTTCCTCTTCTTCTGCTCTGAACGGACCCACTTCTCACTCCACGAAAACACCTATTCTGGGATCCGTTCCAACTCCAAAATCTCTTCCTCCAGCATTACACTCAACCAATTTTCAAAATGTTCCATTTCCAAACCGGTTGAGGTCTAATAAACAAAATCCTCAAATGGAGAAGATTTTGGAGTTATTCAAGCAAGTTAACATTAACATTCCTCTTTTAGATGCTGTCCAACAAGTCCCATCTTACGCGAAAATCTTAAAGGACTTGTGCACGAAAAAGAGGAAGTCTCAGGTACCCAAGAAAGTTTTCTTGGCTAGTGCTGTGAGTGATGCCCTTACCCAATCTTTACCACAAAAACGGAAGGACCCTGGCTGTCCTACGATTTCAATTACCATTGGGGATAAGAACATTAACCGCGCACTATTAGATCTTGGTGCCAGTGTTAACCTGCTTCCGTATTCAGTATACGAGAAATTAGGCGTCGGAGAGTTGAAACCCACACACTGCACTCTCCAAATGGCCGACCGATCGATCACCCATCCTAGGGTTGAGCTAGAGGATGTGTTAATAAAAGTCGGGGACTTCATATTCCCCGTTGACTTCATTGTCTTAGATACACAGCTTGTAGCTAACCCCCGGAATCAAATTCCGGTGATACTCGGTCGCCCATTTCTCGCAACCTCAAATGCTGTGATCAATTGTCGCAATGGTTCAATGAACCTCTCTTTTGGAAATATGACGATTGAACTCAACATTTTTAGGTTAGGGAATCAGCCCGCCGAACCTAATGCTCATATACTGGACGTCTGCTCGATCCAGGAGATCACACCAGAAGAGTGTGAATTCTAGGAGTTTCTGTTTGATCACGATAATCTTGACGCCACTGGTGCGTTTCTCTTCGAACCTGCTGCTGTTTCTGCGCCCGATAACGAATACGAGTGTTTCACATTCTCGAACGATCTTAGCCGCGCACAACCCGAGTTTGAATCTTTCGACTTTCCGGATGAGTTACCTGAACCATCCGACTCGGTTGCCTACACTCGTTTTGAACCTTTGCTGGAGTCCTTTGAGTTCGAGACCCTTGCACCAGTCTTGCCTTCCATCATTTTACCTCCAACGCTCGAACTCAAGCCGTTGCCGTCTCACCTTAAGTATGCTTACTTAGGTGAGAACGAGACCCTCCCTGTCATCATTTCGGCTTCTCTAGCTCCCGAGCAAGAGAAAGCCCTTCTCGCGGTCTTGCACAGCAACAGGCAAGCTTTTGGCTGGTCCATGGCGGACATCAAGGGGATTAGTCCCCTGATCGTTGAGCATCACATTCATCTGATAGATGATGCCAAACCAGCCCGGGATCCACAAAGACGTCTTAATCCAGTCATAAAGGAGGCTGTGAAGAAGGAGATCGACAAATGTCTAGATAGTGGTATCATTTACCCTATCTCTGATAGCCAGTGGGTTAGCCCCATTCATGTTGTCCCCAAGAAGTCGGGCATCACGGTCATAACCAACGAGGCGAATGAGTTAATCCCTACTCGCACCCAAACTGGGTGGCGAGTTTGCATTGATTACAGAAAACTCAACGCCGCAACGCGGAAAGACCACTTTCCGCTACCTTTCATTGACCAGATGCTGGAACGATTGGCCGGACATGAGTACTATTGTTTTCTTGATGGCTACCCTGGCTATAATCAAATTCCCATCGCCGAAAAAGACCAGGACAAGAACACTTTCACTTGTCCTTTCGGCACGTTTGCATATCGTCGCATGCCCTTTGGGTTATGCAATGCGCCCGCTACCTTCCAGCGGTGTATGATGGGTATTTTCTCAGACATGGTGGAGAAATTTCTGGAGATTTTCATGGATGACTTCTCCATCTTCGGCGACTCCTTTGACGAGTGTTTGCTGCATCTTGACGCTGTCCTTACCCGATTTAAGGACAAGAATCTCACTTTGAACTGGGAGAAATGCCACTTCATGGTGCGCGAAGGTATTGACTTAGGACATATCATCTCGCAAAATGGCATAGAGGTTGACAAAGCAAAGATTGAGGTCATTTCCAATCTGCCTCCTCCCGATGCGTCAGAGATATCCGAGCCTTCCTTGGCCATGCCGGTTTTTATAGACGGTTTATCAAGGACTTTAGCAAGATTGCTAGGCCCTTGACGCTTTTGCTGGCCAAGGAAACACCTTTCGACTTCAACTCGAGCTGTGTGACTGCATTTGAGTCATTAAAACGCTCACTCACTTCTGCTCCCGTTCTCTCTTCTCCTGACTGGACGCACCCATTCGAGATTATGTGCGACGCATCCGACTTTGCCATCGGTGCTGTCCTTGGACAGCACATCAACAAGATGCCGCACGTAATCTATTACGCGAGCCGGACCCTGAACAACGCCCAGCTTAACTATACAACAACTGAGAAGGAATTCTTAGCTGTTGTATTTGCTTTAGAAAAGTTCAGGCCCTACCTAATCGGCTCTCCAGTCATTGTCTACACGGACCATTCAGCACTGCGCCATCTTTTTGCGAAGAAAGATGCCAAGTCTCGGTTAATACGTTGGATCCTCTTGCTTCAATAGTTTGACCTTGTCATTAAGGACAAAAGAGGATGTGAAAACGTAGTTGCCGACCATCTCTCACGACTTCCTTCTTCGCCTTCGCTTCCAATTCCTATTAACGACGTTTTCCCGGATGAACAACTCTTGACAGTATCGTGCGAACCCTGGTTCGCAGATATTGTGAACTATTTGGCCACGGGATTGCTACCGACAGAATGGTCGAATCAGGACAAACTTCGCTTCTTATCCCAAGTAAAACACTTTTACTGGGACGAACCCTACTTGTTCAAGTACTGTCCCGACCAGATTATTCGTCGGTGTGTCCCTGATGAGGAATTCAAGAGTGTGCTGTCATTTTGCCACGATCAAGCATGTGGCGGGCATTCTGGGCCCAGAAAGACAGCTGAGAAGGTCTTGCAATGTGGTTTCTACTGGCCACAACTCTTCAAAGACGCTAATGACTATTGCAAGACTTGCTCCCGGTGCCAACACTTGGGCCGGATATCCCGGAGGAACGAGATGCCGCTCCAACCGATCTTGGTTGTGGAGATTTTCGATGTGTGGGGGATAGACTTCATGGGGCCGTTTCCCAGCTCTTTTGGGAACCTGTACATTCTTCTAGCTGTTGATTACGTCTCTAAATGGGTCGAGGCTGTGCCCAGCCGAACTAACGACAACAAGGTTGTCGTTAGGTTCCTTAAAGAAAACATTTTCTCACGGTTTGGGCACCCCCGAGCAATCATTAGCGACAATGGATGTCATTTCTGCAATAGGACTTTCGAGGCCTTGATGCGGAAGTATTCCATCAATCATAAGCTTTCTACGCCCTACCACCCCCACACCTGCGGGCAGGCCGAAGTTTCAAATCGGCAAATCAAGCAGATATTGGAGAAGACGGTTTCCAAGAACCGTAAGGATTGGTCTCTGAAACTCACTGATGCCCTTTGGGCATTAAGAACCTCTTATAAGACCGACCTTGGCATGTCTCCCTATCGGCTTGTGTACGGAAAAGCCTGCCACCTTCCTGTCGAAATAGAGCATCGCGCGTTTTGGGCAATAAAGGAGCTGAATCTGTCTCTTGAGGACGCGGGCAGCCATCGGAAGCTGCAGCTGAACGAACTATGCGAGCTTAGGGATGAGGCTTACGACAACGCGGTTGTCGTTAAGAATCGAACGAAGGTGTTTCATGATAAACACCTTTTACGCAAAACCTTCGTACCTGGTCAACAGGTACTGCTTTACGACACCCGACTTCATTTCCATCCTGGAAAGCTCAGATCTCGCTGGAAAGGGCCGTATTTTGTGCGGAATGTGTATCCGCAGGGCGCTGTGGATTTGGAGAATCCAAAGGACGGTTCAATTTTCAAAGTGAACGGACACCGATGCAAACCGTACCTTAGCGCCGAACCAACAGAGGAGCTCCTGTTCTTACAGGAGCCGGTTTACCCTGCCTAATCTTCCTCTGCCTGCCTCCAAACTTCGGTTATCCAGCCAAGAACAGTGGACACTGTTCCAAATAAGTTTGGGGGTATGTACAAACCATTTTTTGTGTATATTCTTTTTCTTTTCTTTAAAAACAAAAACAAATAAAAATTTGTGTATCACTAACCGACAATTTTGAACCTTCCAACTACTCTCTTCATGCAACGACAGTGAGGACACTGTCCAGTTTATGTTTGGGGGTACGCTCGGTACGCATTTCTTCCCTTCGCATTCATATGTATATTTTTGCATTTGCATATTAAAATCCATAAAATCCATAAAAATTTGAAAATTTTCTAAAAAATATAAGAACTTTTTTGTCAAGTTAGCCTGTGGAAGAACTCTGATTCAACATTCGACGGTTTTTGTTTGAAAAAATAGGAATAACTAGATCTTATGTTTAGATTTTGAAAACCTGAAAGATAACTCTTCTTTGAAGTTAACTATAACTGATATACGTCTTTACATCACACTACACGTGTCGTAAGATTTTGGGAATTAGATGACAAGTCTTTCATGTTTAAACTTTTAAACAGATAAATGATTTTCTGAGGATCAAATAGGTTTGTTCTGAAATAAGTAATATCAAGAATAGTTTATGAAGTAAAGCGAATATGAAGGAATGTTATTGATGCCGTAATTGGAGCTAAGTCGGAAAAATAACCCATCTAAAACTTGATTGGAATGATTACACACCAAAACCACTAAACACGTCTTTTATCCAAAAAATATTTGAACTGCCGGTTATATCTCCGTTCGTATTGAATCATCTGGTTTTCACGACAAACTGTCTTTTGTTTTTGGACCTAGGTAACTTGAGTAATTAAGTCCGCTGGGGTGTTTCTACACCTAATGCCCTAAAACCAACTTGTTTGGGTGCATTGGCCCAAAGCTCGCTAAGAAGCCTAGAAAGTCCAGTTTAAAACAAAGTCAAGCAAGTGTTCTCTCCGAGTTAAAATTCCTAACGGTTCTTTGTGTGAGAATAATCTTGATAAAAGACAGACTTTTAAAAAAAATTTAACGGAGATATGAAGGTTTTGCTCTTTGATAAAGACTATTGCACGTTCACAGTGGTGTGTATGAAATGAAAACAAGAAAAAGATGGAGTGAAAAATATGACTTAGTTTCCTGTTAAGGAAGATAGAAATTCTGAAGTTGAAACCTTACTGGAAAACGAAACTTGAAAAATGCTTAACTCGTTATAAAACTTAGGCGATCCTTTTAAAATTGTTATCTGGGCTTTATTATGCGACATGATGACTTTAATCGACCTTTCGGGAACTTAACGACACTATACGCACTGCACGTAAAGACATATAAAAGCTGTAGTTAAATAAGAAGCGAGGTGTGAAAAATAAAGGTTCGATAATCTAGACTTAGGATTATAGAATTGTTATTTTCTAAAACAAAACTTTAGGGTTTGAAGCTTAGTTATTTTACAAAACCAACTTGACCGGATTTTGTGGGTAGTATCCGCTGAAAACCCTCAGGAGACAACACTCCTCCTACTAGGGACACCTAGAGGTTAAACGACTTGTTCCACATGCTCAGTGCAATCGCGTTCCCTGCGAAAGTGAGGTTAGGAAATTTTTTGTGAATAAATGGGCTTTGCTCGGGACGAGCAAATTATAAGTTTGGGGGTATTTGTTCATATCAGTTTTTTGCATTTTCATACCGCCCAATTTTTGTCACATTGCATATCGGTAGATACTCTTGAGCCGTGTTTGCTAGTCAATTGCAGAATACAGGTTCTCGGTTCTAAAACGGTGAAATTCATGGAAAACACGACAAAATCCGGGTTCCTGCCAACCACTGAGAAAACACTGTCTCCGCTCGTCATCCGTATGTTGCCAGATACCAGTTTAGGAAGACAAAATGTCAAATCAATGTCACTCTCATGCACAAGGCACAATGGTAGCACAAAATCCAAGAGATCAACGCGGAGCTCGAGGCAATCATGACAAAATCTTGACAAAAAGTCCACCTTTCCCTCAACAGAAATTCTGGAAGAAATATGGAAGTATTTTCAGAAAATATATGAACCAGAATAAAGCACACAGCAGATCAGGCCACCACAAAAAAGCACGAGGCCCAATTCCTCCAATGGGCCGCGGATCCGCGGCCAAACGGGGGCCCAGGCCGCGGATCCGCGGCCGTTCTGGCGCTAACTGTGCAGGGTTTTCAGGGGGGTGTTTGGTCATTTCATATGTGTCTGGTGGTTGCCCTAGATCTCCATTCTCCAGCCTATAAATAGCCCAGAAGTTTGAGAAGGAAGGGGTCCATTCTTGTATTTTCTTTTTGCTAGGTTTTAGTCTACATGTTCGTCTTCTTCTCATCTCTTCTCCATTAAACTTGTAAGTGAGCTTTGTGAGTGAGGAATGGTGAATAAAGAAGATCATTTTATTATCATGCTTGTCTTACTTTTGTTATAATTGTTGTAACTTTAAATTCATTAAGTAGTTGTTGTTATTTCCTTGTTGTTTCTTTCTTCTTTCTTTTTCTTTATCCTTACATATGACAATGATACTTACGCTTGATCCTCGCCAAGGTGAGGTCGCAAATAGTTAGTCGTATTCTTCTAGTCTCCTTCTTTCTATCTTCCTCTTTTGTTTGTTTTATTTTTCCGTATTATGAAGTGTGAGTAGTTCTATACTTGTTAGGGTAGGATAAGGGAAGTTTGAGAGAAGGAAATCTCTCTCACTCTTTCCTTGCCCAACAACTTAAATCAACTCCCGTTAATTGAACCACAATCCGCTCCTTACAGCACCCTATCCTACATGATAGCGGTGATTCCGTAGTGAGACCGGTTGTGGTTGAATTAACCGGAGGTTATGGATAAGAGCCAAGAACGGACGGACAAGCACCAAAAGGAAGGACTATGCATTGGAATGCCTACCTTATACTCGCAAGTTCCTTCCTAGTCGTGCTAATCCCCGTTGTTGCCGATTACCGTAACACCGATATTAAGTGGGGCAACGAAAGATGTGGAGACTCCTAACTCAAACTAACCTAATCCTAACCCTAACAAGCTCTCTTTAAATATCAACTCAACACTTAGATAATCCAACAAAATCTGAAAACCGGACTTAACTCGTTAAAACACTTTGAAAAAGACTCCCATCTCCCTGCGGACGACCCGTACTCAACCGGCTAGCTACAAGTGAAACCGTCTTGATTGCGGTATTTAAACTAGAACTTGAACACGCACTTATCCTAACAATCAGTTTGCCTGATACCGGCTTACAACACTCATTGTGTATGCTACATCTGGTCTGGTACATAACATTGCATACATTATGGAGCCTACCGCAGAAGCGTAGGGTATAATCGACATGCGATCCCTTTCCAAATCAGTCTTGGAAGACATCTCTTTGGAGAGGGTGATTCCGTAACAAGCCGGTAGGTTTCCGCGCTTAGAATCATCCATACTGAATCTCTTCACTATGGTGTCTATGTACCTGGACTGCGAAAGTCCCAACATCCTCTTTGATCTATCACGATAGATCCGGATTGTCAGAATGTAGGTGGCATCACCCAGGTCTTTCATGGAGAATTTGTGTGATAAGAATCTTTTGACTGACTGTAACATAGGAATATCATTTCCTATTAGGAGAATTTCATCCACGTACAAGACGAGGAATACTACAGCTCTCCCTACAATCTTACTGTATATGCATGGTTCATCTGGATTTTTGATGAAGTCAAATTCTTTGACAGCATCATTAAAATATATGTTCCAATTCCGCGATGCTTGCTTTAGTCCATAAATGGACATAAGAAACTTGCATACCTTACCACTGCTACCACTCTGAATGAATCCCTCTGGCTGATCCATATAGACGCTTTCTTCCAAATTACCATTTAGAAAGGCCGTCTTTACGTCCGTCAGCCAGATCTCATAATCGTGAAAGGCAGCAATAGCAAGAAGGACCCGAATAGATTTAAGCATAGCCACTAGAGAAAAGGTTTCGTCATAGTCCAAACCAGGTCTTTGACGGAAACCCTTTGCAACAAGTCTAGCCTTATAGGTTTCAACCTGTCTATCTACACCAATCTTCTTTTTGAAGATCCATTTGCATCCTACGGGTTTTACCCCATCTGGAGCAATGTCCAAAGTCCATACTTTGTTAGTGTACATGGACTCCATTTCGGTCCGCATTGCATCCAGCCATTTTATTGAGTTACCGCTCTGAATGGCTTGCTGGAAGCTAGTAGGCTCATCATAGTCAATAGTGCAATCCTCTCTATCCCCGTCTATGAGAAAACCGTAGTATTTCTCGAGCGGATGAGATTGCCTACTACTCCTGCGGAGTGGCGTCGGGATGTCCTGTTCTCCTGAACCTTCTTGTTCTATCATGGTTTGAGTAATAGCTTATGGTTCTGGAATTTCTACCAGTTCTACTGCGCTCCCACTCATTTGATTTTCTAAAAATTCAGCTTCTAAGAAGTGGGCATGACGAGAAACAAAAACCTTTTGTTCCTCTGCGAAATAGAAGTAATACCCTTTGGAGTTCTTTGGATATCCCACAAACTTACATTGTACTGAGCGTGCCTCGAGCTTGTCCGCATGCTGCCTTTTTAAAAAAGCTGGACATCCCCATGTCTTAAAATTTTTTAGACAGGGTTTCTTCCCACTCCACATCTGATATGGCGTGGCAGGCACAGTTTTGGTAGGAACCTGGTTTAGAAGATATGCAGCTGATTCTAGTGCATATCCCAAGAATGATCACGGCAACTCAGCCTTACTCATTATGGAAGGACCCATATCCAATAGGGTTCGATTCCTCCTTTCTGATACACCGTTGTGTTGTGGTGTGTATGGAGAAGTAAGCTGAGAGAGAATTCCTTTCTCTTTTAAGTAACCCAGGAACTCGGCACTTAAGTATTCACCACCTCGATCAGATCTCAGTGTCTTGATACTTTTGCCGGTTTGGTTTTCCACTTCATTCTTGTATTCTTGGAATTTCTCAAAGGCCTCGTATTTATGCTTCATTAAGAAGATATATCCATACCTAGAGAAATCATCCATAAAAGTAATTGTAGCGCCTTGAAAAGTCGTTTTGGTGTTTTCCTGAAAATCGGTGAAAATTCGGTATTTTTCCGTAAACCGTCCTTTTTGTTATTTTGCAGTTTAGGACTAATTATACCTAATTTGGATAGGTAATTTCTAGTTTTTAGTAGCTAATGAGTTACTTATTAATTTTTGGTCATTTAAAAAATTTTCCCTATTTTTCAATTTTTTAATATTATTTTAAGCCGGAAAGAAAATACATTAAATTAGCGATAAATACAAATTTCTTTGGGCTAATTTTAATCTTTAAAATCATGTTAATTAAAATCTAGTTGTAACATAATTTTTTAGTATTTTATTTCAAGTTTTAACTAATTTTTATTATGGAAAACGAAATTTATTGAATTTAAGCTAAAACTTGCAATTTTGGACTTGTAGGGGGTCTTTTTGCATAAAATTTCTTTTGTAAAACCCCATTCACCCTTCCCTCACCACTAGGCCGGCCCCACCTCAGCAGCAAGCCCACAAAATAATTTCCCCATCGCATTTGAACAAAATGATATGATAAGGGTTTTAATATATTAAATTGGGTATGGGTTTTGTTGGTTGACTTGGTCTTTTAACTTGGAAACTTTCTCTACACCATTCCCCAACTAGCCCACACCTCTCCCCACTCCTCAACAGCTCAGAAATCCAGGAGCAACAGCCCAAGAAAATTCCCCAATTCTCATTCACTTTTTGCTTCATTTTTAACACAAAAATCCATCAAAATCCAAAATTTCTTTGACAAATTCAAAGCAAACCCTTTTTCCACATCCTCTCAAACCTAAATTTTTCAAATCTTGGAGAAAAGAGGTGTCTTGAGTGGTTAGAGAAACCAAGGGTTTAGGCATGGGAGGTATAATTTCTAATCTATGGTTAATTGTTAGTTGTATTATGCAAAATTTGAAATTTGAAATGTTAAATTAGTGTTAATCTCTAATCTAATTTTTTTTAGTTCATTACTTGAATTTTAATTAGGGTTTAGAACACCATTATGAGATTAATTATGTTATTTTGTTATCTAGTTATTATACAAACCTAATTTAAGAGATTACTTTGCTTAAAGTGGGCTTCGATATGTGTTAATTTATGTTTTTCAAGTGTGAAATTGGATTTAATTGGTGGTTATAAAAATCAAGAAAGGGTTGTTTATGGAAAAATATGATTTGAAGCATTGCAATTTGTTATAATTAGAGTGATTGTGGTTAACTAGTTATGCGGTTGGATGTTTATGCTAGGTTGTAGTCTTTTTGTCGCAAATCGGCGATTTTTGCCCCGATATTTTTTGAATGTAATGCTTACTAGTTTTTATATAAAAGTATGTGATGAATTATTTGCGATATCTTGATGATATTTTTGGCATATCCTATGACATTTAGGACGTGTGAGTGCGGATTTTTGAGTGATCGGGTTTTAGCTTTGCCGGGCGACCAAATCGACGATTTAGTTAGTTTTTTTGCGTTTTCCGCGTGTGTTCCGCGCACCTTGTGCACGTTGTGCCTAGCTTGTGAACGTTGGTTTTTTCGTTTGGGATTTGCGTCGTTCTTGATATGTAACCCTATGTTTTGTATTGATGTAAATTCCAGGTTCGGTCGGGGAGACGTCAGACGCGGCACGAAAGGGGAAAGCGGTGATTGGACGTGGCTAGCTAGGGATTCCAGTGAGTAGATTTAATATCTACGGGGGACTATCGTTTGGATGGCGCATGTCTCCAGATAGTTTAAGTAGTTAATATTTTAGTGATATTAGTAACTACATCCATGCCTTATTTGACCTACATATGCGAACCCATTCTATAGGACACCTGCACCATTGCCAGGGTTTTTATATGCAGCACGAGCACTATTCATGCTTACACACACGCCCTGGTAATTGCCATGCCACCACACTAGATAACCTATAATTTGAAACCTTTTACTATAATTGATGCTTAAACCTTTGCTATTGCTTTTAATTCCTTAAAATGAAATCATAAGATTGCTAATCATGTGCATGTACCTCATCATGTTATTTGTTCATGCCTAGTCTATCAATCATACATCCCAACTTGATTATTGACACCATATGCATTCATTATCATTGGCATATGCATTTATGAGGATTTCTTGAGATTTTGTGATATTCTGGATTTCGGGGGAAAGCCGCAAAATTTCTAAACTTATTATATTTTTAAAATATGTAAATTGCGGTTTTCTAGTGTTGTAAGTGTCGTCTACCATGAGTTTTCGATGGTTTTCGAGACCCGTTTCGAGGAGTTGGATGAACCGTCTTGGGTACATGGTGGGCCCGGTAAGGTACCCCGGGGCAAGAAGCTCGTGTTACTGACGATGAGCCTGGCAGGGGACGGATTACCTACCGGTGATTGTTTGGCACGGCGGATATCCAGAAGATACCGACCGTGGCCGCGAGATGTTGAGATAGTTATATTGAGATGGGTCAGCCGGATGGCTGAGGCCAGAGATACTATGACATGGATATATGAGATTTGTGATAGTTTTGAGGTGTCGTTGCTGGACACAGGTTCTTGTTGATTCTACTGGTATTGTGCTGGCTTTTCATAAGAGATTCCTAAAGGAAAACCATGATTCTTATACTTACACATTCAGATCATGAGTTGATTCACATCGCATTCATACCTGCTAGTATATTCATATTGCATACATACCTGCTATTATGTCCTGCCATACCTGTATTATAGATGCTAGGATGCTTGTGTGCATACTTGCGATAGCCTCTATAGATGTTATTTATTACTCACGAGTTGGCAACTCACCCCCGTTGTGCCACATTCTTTTGCAGGTCCGCTCCGTCAGCACAGTAGCGGCGGGCGCACCGCTTCTTTTGCCTCTTTTGCCAGGACTCGAGGGTTTTGCTCGTAGGTGGGTTGTATTATTATTTTTGTACCATCTTTTATATTCTTTGTATCTAGAGTACTCCATCTACTGTATCTACTAGTATTGTTGTATATTAACCTAGAGATGAGACTGTGAGATTTGTGGACTTTTATGCTGTATTTTAGGGTCGAGCTCACTTGAGTCGACATGCTGTTTTGCTCATGCTTCTTTATGATTATTTTGCATGTTGTTGTTTTATATTGCGTGGGATTTATGACCGCCTTGTGGCGAAGAGCTAGCTCCCGCTTGGGGATACCTTATTTGTTGGATTTATATATATTCTTGTTGTACCCATTTTGGGGGCCAGTGTTTACAAAGGAGACTCTGCCGAAATTTTCGGAAAAATTGATAACGTTTTTAGAAAGGTTTTATATGACTTATTTGATAAACTCGCTTTCAATTGATTAGTTTTTCTTCACTCTTTTGCTTATTTGGTTTTGGGTTCTGGGCTTTGGCTTACTTATTTTACGGACGTCTTGAGACGTTTCGTAAACTTAAGTTCCAGTCAAGTTCCGTACCCTGCAGGTAGTGACAAAGTTGGTATCAGAGCGATAGGTTTTACCTTTTTGAGTGTAGGATGACCCTTGGTAGATGGAGTAAGTGACTTAAGTAGGGTAACGTAGCGTGTGTATGTCCGCGGCATACTCGCGATACGGTACTCCGCCTAAGTGACTTTAGGATATACTTGCTTGAAATTCCTTCTTCAATTCCGTGTATCCTATGATTCTATTGCACTGTTCTTATTATCCTTTTTCCTCTACCAGCCACTATGCTGCCGAAGGCTACGAGGGCACAGAGGGCTGCCGCCCGAGACGAGATTCGAGCTGGCTCGTCAGAGACTAGGAAAGAGCAGGGTGGTATGCCTACGCCACAGGGACAGACCGATCCACCTTCCCCAGGCCGTATGGATAGGCTTGAGACTGGTATGGAGGAGTTGCAACAGATGATGGCGAGTATGCAGGAGCTACGTCAGATGGAAGGATCCCTAGTTGCAGCCAGTCGTACACCGAGGCCGGATGACGCACCTACTACATCCCAGACTACTATGATACCTGCTCATACTACTACCGCCGTGACCATCCCGGTTTCACTACAGGATTTCATGAGGCTGAGACCTCCAGTATTCACCGGCACCGAGGCAGCGGACGACCCACAGACGTTCCTTGACAGTTTAGCCAGGATCTGCCGTTCGCTGAGATGTTCGGATGATCGATGGGTGGAGCTTGCGAGTTTCCGTCTAGAGGGTCTCGCGCAGATATGGTGGGAGTCAGTTTTGAGAGGTCGAGCTGCAGGTCTACCGCCTATGACGTGGGCCGAGTTTACAGCAGTCTTTCTAGCTCGTTTCCTCCCATAGAGCGTTCGTGACGCCAGAGATCGTAGTTTTGAGGCCTTGATCAAGACACCTGGGATGACGGTGTCTGAGTATGACATCCAGTTTACACAGTTGTCCCGATATGCTCCGTATTTGGTGGATACCGAAGAGAAGATAGTGAAGAGGTTCGTACAGGGACTTGATGCCCAGCTATATCTTGCCATTGGCGCCCAGCACTACGACACTTATTCAGCTGCTATGGATACGGCGTTACGGATGGAGGCACGCATATCACAGACTTCGGCCGTTTCTGGGCCGAAGAGGATTCGCACCGAGGTGCCGTCTCAGAGGCAGCGTGCCAGATTCTTTCCGAGGGATGGGCCCGGCAGAGGATTTGGACGGGGTCAGTTATATGGTTCATATCCCCAGGGTCAGCAGCCGTCGCCAGGGTGTTTTGGGTGCGGGAGTCCGTACCATCTTGTCAGAGACTGTCCGTCGAGACGACAGGGATCGGCGACAGTTCCGCATGTGACCCTACCACCATCACCATCCCCTCCTCAGAGAGCCCTACTTCCTACCACAGGCGATGCTCCACGCCAGTTAGGTGCACCCAGAGGCCGTGGACGCGGCGGTCCTGTTCAGAGAGGACGAGGAGGCAGAGGCCGAGGTCGAGGTCAGCCCGCTATCGGTGGAGGACAGGCCCGAGTATTTGCTTTGACACCGCAGGATGCGCAGGCATCAAATGCCGTTGTGACAGGTACCTTGCCAGTTTTCTCTTTTGACGCACGGGTATTATTCGACCCAGGTTCCACACATTCGTACGTCTCTACACACTTTGCACCGATGTTGGGCCGTGAGTCGTCGTCGTTAGATCATCCGCTTGTTGTTGTTACTCCGGTAGGCGAGTCGTTTGTCGCTCATTTTGTATTTCGATTGTGTTCCGTTCGTATCGGGGAGAGGGATTCATCGGTTGATTTGATTCTCCTCGATATGTTTTACTTTGATGTGCTTCTGGGCATGGATTGGCTAGCCACTTGTTATGCTTCGGTGGACTGCCGTGAGAAGGCAGTCAGATTTAGCTTTCTGGAAGAGCCAGTCCTTGTTATTCAGGGAGACCGCAGCGTCACCCTTCCCAGCTTGATTTCGTATCTTCGCGCTGGTCAGCTCTTGCGGAAGGGATGTCAGGGATTCTTAGAGTATATTTGTGATACTCGAGCTACAGAGGTTCCGTTGGACCGGGTCCCGGTTGTTTGTGAGTTCCCTGATGTTTTCCCTGATGAGCTACCTGGGCTACCACCTTAGCGCGATGTTGAGTTCGGCATTGATTTGATTCCCGGCTCGGGGCCTATTTCTATACCGCCTTATCGGATGGCCCCGGCAGAGCTTCGAGAGCTGAAGTATCAGTTGCAGGATTTGTTAGATAAGGGGCTTATTCGACCTAGTGTTTCTCCGTGGGGTGCTCCGGTCCTGTTTGTCAAGAAGATGGACGGAAGTTTGCGCTTATGTATCGACTACCGCCAGCTGAACAAGGTTACCGTGCGGAACAGATATCCGTTGCCACGCATTGATGATTTGTTCGACCAGCTTCAGGGTGCGGGGTATTTTTCGAGGATCGACTTGCGATCAGGATACCATCAGTTGCGTGTTCGACAGGAGGATATACCGAGAACAGCTTTCCGCACGCGCTACGGCCACTATGAGTTTTTGGTGATGTCGTTCGGACTCACCAACGCCCCAGCAGCATTCATGGATTTGATGAACCGTACATTCAGGCCGTATCTTGACTTGTTCATCATCGTGTTTATCGACGATATCTTGGTGTACTCCTGGAGCAGAGAGGAGCACGAGCAGCACTTGCGGATTACGTTACAGACTCTGAGGGAGCACCAGCTGTTCGCAAAGTTCTCCAAGTGTGCATTCTAGCTGGACAGCGTCGGATTCTTGGGTCACGTGATTACGAGAGACGGCATATGTGCGGACCCGAAGAAGATTGAGGCTGTTCAGCAGTGGCCCCGACCTACACCGGTTACTGAGATCCGTAGTTTTCTAGGCCTGGCGGGCTACTACAGGCGTTTTGTTCAGGACTTCTCCCGTATAGCTGCACCTTTGACCGGTTTGACCCGGAAGGGAGTTCCTTTCGTTTGGACAGAGGAGTGTGAACGCAGTTTTCAGCAGCTACGGACTTGTTTGACTACGGCGCCGGTATTATCTTTGCCTTCGGGATCAGGCGGATTTGTGGTCTACTGTGATGCTTCGCGAGTGGGGTTAGGATGCGTATTGATGCAGCATGGCCGGGTGATTGCATATGCTTCTCGGCAGTTGAAGAAGCATGAACAGAACTACCCCACTCACGATTTGGAGATGGCTGCAGTGGTCTTTGCACTGAAGATTTAGCGACATTACCTATATGGCGAGTCGTGCCAAATATTCACAGACCACAAGATCTTAAAATACATATTTCAGCAGCGAGACCTGAACCTCAGACAGCGTCATTGGATGGAGTTGGTGAAAGACTACGACAGCGAGATCTTATATCACCCAGGCAAGGCGAATGTTGTGGCAGATGCTTTGAGCAAGAGGCCCGGGGGTAGTCTATCCTATTTGCGCGCAGTGCAGAGGCAGTCGTCAGCAGATTGGCAGATTTTATGCGACAGCCGAGTTGAGTTCGAGTTCACTCAGACAGGGGGACAGCTCGCACATGTTCGTGCACGGCCACAGTTGCTTGACTGTATGTATGAGGCACAGCGCAGAGACGACCGTTGCTCAGAGATCATGGCACAGATGGGACAGGGCAGATTTTCCGAGTTCGTGATTGATGATCAGGTGATTTTACGATATGGATCTAGACTGTGCATACCAGATGCTGATGGATTGCGGCGTGACATTCTTGAGTAGGCACACCGATCAGTGTATAGTGTCCACCCCGGTTCCACCAAGATATACCATGATATGAGAGAGACCTACTGGTGAGACGGGATGAAGAGGGACATTGCAGAGTTTGTATCGAGATGCATGACTTGTCAGCAAGTCAAGGCCGAGCACCAGAGGCCCGCAGGAGAGCTACAGCCGTTACCCATTCCAGAGTGGAAATGGGAGCAGATTTCGATGGATTTCGTGGTGGGTCTACCCAGGACCAGTCGAGGGTACGACTCCATCTAGGTGATCATAGATCGATTGACGAAAGCGGCTCACTTCCTACCAGTGAAGACCACTTTCAGCTTCGCTCAGTATGCCCAGCTTTACATCGACGAGATCATGCGGTTGCATGGCGTACCGACTTGTATCGTGTCAGATCGAGGCAACCAGTTCACCAGCCGACTTTGGCAGAGACTTCAGGAGGTTTTGGGCACTCGTTTGAGCTTCAGCACAGCGTTTCATCCGTAGACCGATGGACAGTCAGAGCGGACTATTCAAACTCTCGAGGATATGCTCAGAGCGTGCGTTTTAGACTTCGGCGGTAGCTGGGATCGTCATTTACCGTTAGTGGAGTTCTCCTACAACAACAGCTTCCAGGATACTATTCAGATGGCACCTTTCGAGGCATTGTATGGGAGGAGATGCAGATCGCCCGTTTGTTGGACAGAGCTTAGCAAGAGCAGTATATTGGGCCGCAGCTTGTTGAGGAGACGACAGCGAAGATACAGTTGATTCGAGACCGGATGAGAGCGGCTCAGAGCAGGCAGAAATCGTATGCAGACAGGCGCCTTCGCAAACTAGAGTTCGCAGTTGGCGATCATGTTTTTCTGAGGGTCTCTCCGATGAAGTGCGTGATGCGATTTGGGCGAAAAGGAAAGCTTAGTCCCAGATTTGTGGGTCCCTTCGAGATTCTCGAGCGTGTCGGCGCAGTTGCATATCGTTTGGCTCTTCCACCCAGCTTTCCCGATGTTCACCCCGTCTTCCATGTTTCGATGCTCCGCAAGTACCTTCACGACCCTTCGCATGCGATTCAGCACCCGACAGTCCAGCTAGAGAGCGACCTTTCTTTTACAGAGCCGCCGGTGGCCATCCTGGATCGGCAGGTGAAGAAGTTGAGATCGAAAGTTATACCGACCGTCAAGGTCCTTTGGCGTGGCCCGAGCATCGAGGAGGTCACCTGGGAGACCGAGGGCGAGATGAGGAAGAAATATCCCCATCTCTTTGAAGGTACGCGTAGTTATATTTTTAAATTCGGGGACCGAATTTCTTTAAGGGGGGAAGATTGTAGCGCCTTGAAAAGTCGTTTTGGTGTTTTCCTGAAAATCGGTGAAAATTCGGTATTTTTCCGTAAACCGACCTTTTTGTTATTTTGCAATTTAGGACTAATTATACCTAATTTGGATAGGTAATTTCTAGTTTTTAGTAGCTAATGAGTTACTTATTAATTTTTGGTCATTTAAAAAATTTTCCCTATTTTTCAATTTTTTAATATTATTTTAAGCCGGTAAGAAAATACATTAAATTAGCGATATATACAAATTTCTTTGGGCGAATTTTAATCTTTAAAATCATGTTAATTAAAATCTAGTTGTAACATAATTTTTTAGTATTTTATTTCAAGTTTTAACTAATTTTTATTATGGAAAACGAAATTTATTGAATTTAAGCTAAAACTTGCAATTTTGGATTTGTAGGGGTCTTTTTGCATAAAATTTCTTTTGTAAAACCCCATTCACCCTTCCCTCACCCCTAGGCCGGCCCCACCTCAGCAGCAAGCCCACAAAATAATTTCCCCATCTCATTTGAACAAAATGATATGATAAGGGTTTTAATATATTAAATTGGGTATGGGTTTTGTTGGTTGACTTGGTCTTTTGACTTGGAAACTTTCTCTACACCTTTCCCCAACTCCCCCACACCTCTCCCCACTCCTCAACAGCTCAGAAATCCTGCAGCAATAGCCCAAGAAAATTCCACAATTCTCATTCTCTTCTTGCTTCATTTTTATCACAAAAATCCATCAAAATCCAAAATTTCTTTCACAAATTCAAAGCAAACCCTTTTTCCACATCCTCTCAAACCTAAATTTGTTCAAATTTTGGAGAAAAGAGGTGTCTTGAGTGGTTAAAGCAACCAAGGGTTTAGGCTTGGGAGGTATAATTTCTAATCTATGGTTAATTGTTAGTTGTATTATGCTAAATTTGAAATTTGAAATGTTAAATTAGTGTTAATCTCTAATCTAGTTTTTTTTAGTTCATGGCTTGACTTTTAATTAGGGTTTAGAACACCATTATGAGATTAATTAAGTTATTTTGTTATCTAGTTATTATACAAACCTAATTTAAGAGATTAGTTTGCTTAAAGTGGGCTTCGATATGTGTTAGTTTATGTTTTTCATGTGTGAAATTGGATTTAATTGGTGGTTATAAAAATCAAGAAAGGGTTGTTTATGGAAAAATATGATTTGAAGCAATGTAATGTGTTATAATTAGAGTGATTGTGGTTAATTAGTTATACGGTTGGATGTTTATGCTAGGTTGTAGTCTTTTTGTCGCAAATTGGCGATTTTTGCACCGATTTTTTTTGAATGTAATGCTTACTAGTTTTTATATAAAAGTATGTGATGAATTATTTGCAATATCTTGATGATATTTTTGGCATATCCTATGATATTTAGGATGTGTGAGTGCGGATTTTTGAGTGATTGGGTTTTAGCTTTGCCGGGCGACCAAATCGACGATTTAGTTAGTTTTTTTTGCGTTTTTCGCGTGTGTTCCGCGCACCTTGTGCACGTTGTGCCTAGCTTGTGAACGTTGGTATTTTCGTTTGGGATTTGCGTCGTTCTTGATATGTAACCCTATGTTTTGTATTGATGTAAATTCCAGGTTCGGTCGCGGAGACGTCAAACGCGGCACGAAAGGGGAAAGCGGTGATTGGACGTGGCTAGCTAGGGATTAGATTTAATATCTATGGGGGACTATCGTTTGGATGGCGCAAGTCTCCCGATAGTTTAAGTAGTTAAGATTTTAGTGATATTAGTAACTACATCCATGCCTTATTTGACCTACATATGCGAACCCATTCTATAGGACACCTGCACCATTGCCAGGGTTTTTATATGAAGCACGAGTACTATTCATGCTTACACACACGCCCTGGTAACTGCCATGCCACCACACTAGATAACCTATAATTTGAAACCTTTTACTATAATTGATGCTTAAAGCTGTGCTATTGCCTTTAATTCCTTAAAATGAAATCATAAGATTGCTAATCATGTGCATGTACCTCATCATGTTATTTGTTCATGCCTAGTCTATCAATCATACATCGCAACTTGATTATTGACACCGTATACATTCATTATCATTGGCATATGCATTTATGAGGATTTCTTGAGATTTTGTGATATTCTGGATTTCGGGGGAAAGCCGCAAAATTTCTAAACTTATTATATTTTTAAAATATGTAAATTGCGGTTTTCTAGTGATGTAAGTGTCGTCCACCATGAGTTTTCTGTGGTTTTCGAGACCCGTTTCGGGTAGTTGGATGAACCGTCTCGGCTACATGGTGGGCCCGGTAAGGTACCCCGGGGCAAGAAGCTCGTGTTGCTGACGATGTGCCTGGCAGGGGACGGATTACCTACTGGTGACTGTTTGGCACGGCGGATATCCAGAGGATACCGACCGTGGCCGCGAGATGTTGAGATAGTGATATTGAGATGGGTCAGCCGGATGGCTGAGGCCAGAGATACTATGACATGGATATATGAGATTTGTGATAGTTTTGAGGTGTCGTTGCTGGACACAGGTTCTTGTTGATTCTATTGGTATTGTGCTGGTATTTCAAAAGAGATTCCTAAAGGAAAAACATGATTCTTATACTTACACATTCAGATCATGAGTTGATTCACATTGCATTCATACCTGCTAGTATATTCATATTGCATACATACCTGCTATTATGTCCTGCCATACCTGTATTATAGATGCTAGAATGCTTGTGTGCATACTTGCGATAGCCTCTATAGATGTTATTTATTACTCATGAGTTGGCAACTCACCCCCGTTGTGCCACAGTCTTTTGCAGGTCCGCTCCGTCAGCACAGTAGCGGCGGGCGCACCGCTTCTTTTGCCTCTTTTGCCAGGACTCGAGGGTTTTGCTCGTAGGTGGGTTGTATTATTATTTTTGTACTATCTTGTATATTCTTTGTATCTAGAGTACTCCATCTACTGTATCTACTAGTATTGTTGTATATTGACCTAGAGATGAGACTGTGAGATTTGTGGACTTTTATGCTGTATTTTGGGGTCGAGCTCACTTGAGTCGACATGCCGTTTTTCTCATGCTTCTTTATGATTATTTTGCATGTTGTTGTTTTATATTGCGTGGGATTTGTGACCGCCTTGTGGCGAAGAGCTAGCTCCCGCTTGGGGATTCCTTATTTGTTGGATTTATATATATTCTTGTTGTACCCATTTTGGGGGCAGTGTTTACAAAGGAGACTCTGCCGAAATTTTTGGAAAAATTGATAACGTTTTTAAAAAGGTTTTATATGACTTATTTGATAAACTCGCTTTCAATTGATTGGTTTTTCTTCACTCTTTTGCTTATTTGGTTTTGGGTTCTGGGCTTTGGCTTACTTATTTTACGGACGTCTTGAGACGTTTCGTAAACTTAAGTGCCAGTCACGTTCCGTACCCTGCGGGTCGTGAAAGTAATGAAGCAGGAATAACCTTCTCGCGCATGTGTAGATATTGGACTGCACACGTCACTGTGTACGAGTCCTAAGAGCTCGCTTGCTCTTACTCCGTGTCCAGTAAACGGAGTTTTTGTCATCTTTCCCATGAGACAAGATTCACAAGTAGCATAAGATTGATATTCGAATGGATTCAAATATCCTTCTCTATGTAACTTAGTTAACCTTCTCTCATTGATGTGACCCAGTCTACAATGCCATAAGAAAGCCTGATTTAATTCCGGAGACTTTCTTTTAATTGTGTTCTGGATACTGAAAATCTGAGCTTGATTTAATACGTATATTCCGTTTTGTAATGTACCTGACCCAATCATAACTTGATTTAGGTGGATGTGAACCACATAGCTTATAAAAGTAAAATCATATCTTTACTGAGAATGTAAGGATACAGATATGATATTACAAGTTGTACCTGGTACATAAAAACAGTTACGTAGAATCAATATCTGCCCAGTTGTCAGTCCAAGATGATATTCCCCTACGGATTCAGCGTCCATGCTCATTCCGTTAGCAACTGTGAGGGTCATATCACTTATCCTGATAATCCTACGGTTTCTCAGAGCCTGTAACGAATTACAGATGTGAGATCCTGACCCGGTATCCAATACCCAGGAAGTAGGGTTAACTGACATACAGTTCTCTATCACAAATACACCCGAAGCTGAAGCCACAACATACTTCGAATCCTGGCTACTGGCTTCGCTAGCCCTGCAATCATTCTGCCATTGTTCATTCCTGTAACAATAGGAACGTCCCTCTTTTACTATATCCATTCCCGAAACTTTTGCCTTTCTCTTTCCTTCTACTTCCCTGGTTTCCTTCAGGGTAGGAGGAAGAGATTGTAGAATCAAGTCAGTATTTGTCTTGTTTCCCAACGCGGTCTCCAGATCCTGGAGCTCATCAATACAGCTAGTCATTGTAAGGAAGTTGTCCCCTACAGATGACTCGTCAGCAAACCTTGCTTGAATTAATTCGTTCGAGGTTTCATATCTAGTGATATGAGATTGCTCTCCATATAAAATTTTGTTATGGAGAAAGATGGAAACTGAGTCTACCTTCTTGTGCTACTTCTGGTTTACACCATCAACTGAAGCTAACACGAGGCACTTGGCTTTCGCTTTATCCTTTTCCCTTGTCTGGCGGATATCCATATCCATGACGGTAGAAACTGGACCTGGGATGGCGGGATCTTGCGTAGTAATAGGGTGTTCCAGCTTGTCATAGGCAATGGACATCTGGACAGACCTTTGCAGTCATAAAAGTAAAATTCAGTCAATTTATTATCTAGATGTAACCTAGTCATGGTCACAAGGTCGCTGCAATTAAGAGAGAGAGAAGAAAACATTTTAGCATGATGCTCTTGCAAGTTTAGAATGGTTTTTAATTTATCTAAACAGGATGGCTCCCACTGTTTCTCGAATCCCTCCTCAAACAATAAAAGAAGAATTAGCCAGGACTATTCTCACCGTACAATTCTTGCTTAACCGTTCAGCCAGGTCAGTGTCGATACTTCGAGGGAGGGTTTCCAACGCTTTCGTGAAGTTCCTTAATTAAATAACATCTTTTTTCTCTGGGGGCGTAGCCCCGCCGACACTCTTCTAAGAACCTACTTGGTTTATAGCATTGATCGTTAAGTGACGAATCTCCTGATAAGTAGCTTGTACTCACAGTAGGATCGGGATCCAAAATATCATCGTATAATAATGTTGAAGGAATCCTACCAACATTCATCAAACTCCAAAATGGTATGCATCTCTCTGCAAATTTAAGTTTTTTAGAAATTCCCGATGTGGATTTTTGCCCCATGCTCTTATGACCTTGACTAAGGGCCAACAAATCATAAGTCACATGTCAAGTTCTACCCGTCATTGTCCAGGTTAATTTGAACCCACCCGTACATACTCTTGACTAAGGGCCAACAAAGTAATACGACTATCCCAAACCAACGCATCTATCTATACAACAAATGAATACCCCAGCAGCTACCAAACACTATGCCTTGACTAAGGGCCAACAAACATAGCTTGAATACTACTGACCATCCATAAGAAATGACGGAGGGATACGAAGGTTTTGGCAAAACCGTGAACGTAGTGAACTTGATATAATCGAAGGAACCTGATACTTTTTAAAAGAAGTGAATAAAGCTCCGTAATTAAAAAATTCTGATATTTTTAAAATAACCGAGTGGTTTCTTTTAAATTTGTTCCAACGATTTAACTTTGGTTTATTTTCTTTGCATTATAATAATTCGTCCCATCAGTTATCCTATCATTGCAGAAAACAACGAAAAAACCACATCCTCTTATGCCATCCGCATTTGCCACGGGGTCCCGTCATCACCAGTTAGGTTACTTAACTAACGAGCGGGGGCTGGGCTTGCGCGGGTGTAAAACATAAGTAACGTCTAATAGCTATCATATATAGATATTATACATTCGTCAGACGTAATAATAAGCATTCCAGATAACAGATCAACTTTATTGGATATACTAGCAATCCGCATTTGCTTTGAGCCTGCAATAAAAGACGGATTACACATTTGTGATGAATAGCCATTACCCCACCCTAGACCCCTACGGGTACGGAAAACTACTCGCCAAGTACCCGAAGTGAAGCGGTCTCCCTCAACAAAGTGAGTAGGCCACTAAACACTTCAAAGTACCCGGTAGTTTGTGTACCCTGCCTTGGGTCTATCCTAGGAGCAAAAACAGTAAAAAGTAATAATACAACGGTGGCTACAACCACAACCTGGATATGCCCCGCAAAAGAATATTACATCATATTACATTTACATCGAATGAATGAATATTAAACCCATCTCAAACCCCGGCTAATCATCACAACACTCCAATCAAGTCCATATACACAAACAGTAAACATTACAGAAATGTGCAACCCCCTGCCAACCGACATACTAGCAGTTAGGGGAGGTTTACGAACACATTAAACATTACAGATAATAACCCGATTAGAAAATATCTTAGAACATCGATCGATTACCATATTCCATGTTTAACCCAAAAGCAAACCAGCAAAGCAGCAACCTGGGTAGAAACAGAACATACAGGAAAACAATACACCCAAAATTATGAATAACAGAGCAAATCCGAGTCAACTCGGCGTTGACTCGGCGGCGGATCCGCGGCCAAAAGCACCTTCTTGCCACGGATCAGCGGCCGTCTTGTCGGGTTCCTGGCTCGTATTTTCCCAGTATTCTTAAAATACCCTGCTGTGAATTTTAAGGCATATCAAAAAAAATTTGTGACATGTTTAAAATTAACAGAAACTGTAAAGGGGTTAGGGTTTTGTTTTCGTGTTTTCCGTCGATCGAACTTCTAATTAGTTGCTAACAAGCTAGTAATAGTATAGTTTGCTCTGATACCACTGTAAGTCCATGTCATGCACCCCACGAAGTTGCGGGGAGGCGGAATATATAAAAAACGATTATTGAAGCTTCGTAACACGGACTTGAGCGCATGAATCGTTTCTAAACCGTTACTAGGAAACAACGAAAGGTTTAACTACTCGGATTCGAAGTTATACCTCACGTTACTTGTCCTTCAGGTCTTCATCGCGGTCCTCCACTTCTCGTAGGCTCCTTAGAACATCGGCACCTCAACGGCCTCCTCGAGTCAAAGACGATCCACCCGAGAGCTCCTACGCCAAGCTTGATCTCTAACTTGAGATAACTAGGTTGCTCAAAGTGCTAATCTAAGCTACCTAGGGGATATAGAGTAAGGTTATGGATGTATTAGTCTAGCTAACCCTTGATCTCAACACATGAGAGGTTAGGGTTAGGGTTTCAAGAATGAGAACATGAGGAGAGAGAAGGTGAGAAAGTGAATTACTTTGGATGAATGAAATCATTTGAGTATATATGAAACATATGATATTATTAAGTAAATAATAAATAAAGCATTATAAGATCTTGTTGCAAAGGGTTTCGTCATAGTCCAAAAGGTTTGGACTATGACGAAACCTTTTTTCCAGTGGCTATGCTTAAATCTATTCGGGTCCTTCTTGCTATTGCTGCCTTTCACGATTATGAGATCCGGTAGATGGACGTAAAGACGGCCTTTCTAAATAGTAATTTGGAAGAAAGCATCTATATGGATCAACCAGTGGGATTCATTCAGAGTGGAAGCAGCGGTAAGGTATGCAAGTTGTTTAAGTCCATTTATGGACTAAAGCAAGCATCGCGGAGTTGGAACATCTGTTTTGATGATGCTGTCAAAGAACATATGATATTATTATGTAAATAATAAATAAATAATTTGAGTATATATGAATGAAAAGGTTTCGTCATAGTCCAAACCAGGTCATCAAAGATATTGGTCATTGCCCTTTGATATGTAGCACCTGAGTTCTTCAGTCCGAACGGCATTACCTTGTAGCAATATATTCCGATCGGGGTTCGAAATGCTGTGTGTTTCTCATCCTCTGCAGACATCTTGATCTGATTATATCCAGAAAATCCGTCCATAAAGGTGAATAACTCGTAATTTGAGGTGTCATCGGCCATCATTTCCATGACCGGTAGTGGAAAGTCGTCTTTAGGACATGCCTTGTTGAAGTCCCTCAAATCGACACAAACTCGGATCTGCCCATTTTTCTTCTTCACTGGGACTATGCATGCGATCCAGTCCGCATATTTCTCTTCTCTGATGAAGCCGGCACCGATGAGCTTCTTGGTTTCCTCGATGACCTTTTCTTCCAGTTCCCTTCTCATTCGTCGAGGAGCTTGTTTGACTGGCTTAGCATCAGGAGATATAGCCAGCTTATGCACGGCCACTTCAGGGGAAAGGCCCGGCATTTCTTTGTATTTCCACGCGAAGCAGTCGACGAACTCATGCAGCAGGGCAATTATCTGATCTTTCATTTCCTCCGACAAGAGTGAGCTGATGTAGGTCGGCCTTGGATCATCAGGCGTTCCTAGGTCAATCTTGGATAGCTCGTCAAACGTTGCTTGTCCGCCATCTTTGAGCTCTTGAGGAGCTTCTTCTGGCTCGGCTATCTCGTCTTCATCATTTGACTCTTCGATGACGTATGGTTCTTCCTAGTTTGGCTCGAATTTTCCCATGGCATGTCGATTGGGGATGATCGGTGTTTTGAGGACCAACACCAATTCACCTTTCTTGAAAGCGCGGAGACGGGTTATCTTGTCGAAAGTTGATTGCTGCACAGAAAAAAAATCATTTCAGTATAGACAATCGATATGTATATTGATTGAGTTCGCATGAATGTTTAACCCGAAATATGGGAGGCGAGAAAGGTCCCACCAGGCGTGCCAGAATCTGTAGGGTGTTTTTCGTCACCCCATTGAGATGGGAATATGCGCGCGCTTGTCAGGCGTACTACAGATTCCCCTGCCTATGGTAGGACGGGGTTTATTGATTGTGGGGATCCGAATCTCCGGCGGCCGCGAACTAAGCTGCCGTTAATTACCCCTCGCCTTTGGAGTGAGGGAACCTCCGATTGACGAGTTAAACTGGTCATGTGAACTCAATGTGCAGTGTACGTGTGTTTTGTTTTGGAGTGTGTGTGTATCTGTACATATATATACAAGTATATATATATATATATATAAAAAGGAAAAAGCGCCCAAAGGACGTGTGTGGTTAGCGCATTGAGCGCTGTGCGCTTAGGCGCTAGCGCGCCACGTGTTGGCATGTGGGCGCTTTGCGCTTGAGCGCAAGCATGCCACGTGTTGGCACGTGGGCGCTTTGTGCATGAGCGCAGGGCGCCGGAGTGCAGGCGCGCCACGTGTCGGCATGTGGGCGCTTTGCGCTTGAGCGCAGGGCGCTACAGCGCCAGGCGCTCGAGCGCTAGCGCGCCACGTGTCGGCATGTGGGCGCTTTGCACTTGAGAGCTGGGCGCTTGAGCGCTAGGCGCTTGAGCGCAAGCACGCCACGTGTCGGCACGTGGACGCTTTGCGCTTGAGCGCAAGCGCACCACGTGTCGGCACGTGGGCGCTTTGTGCTTGAGCGTAAGGCGCTGGAGCGCAAGCGCGCCACGTGTCGGCACGTGGGCGCTTTACGCTCGACCGCTAGCACACCACGTGTCGGCACGTAGGCGCTTGGCACTTGAGCGCTTGGGCGCCGGCGAGAAAAAGAGGCTTTTAGCCCCAGAAATTCTCGAAAGAGAAATCAGGGTGGAGTTAAACTCCTAAGATGTTTTGGGGTTGATGAAAGGGGGTTCTTCTTCTTTCTCCTCTAGTTGCTGGATCTTGAAGATCAATAGATATGAGATTTTAAAATCTCTTCTTTTTGAGAACTAATAGAAGATCTGAGTTCCCCTTTATGGGTTTTGTGGTGAAAAACTATTTAGTTTTGTAAAATGAAGAGTAAAACTCTTGATTTAATTCAAAAGAAAGAAGAAGGTTTTTGAACCTTGAAGAAGGAGAAAAGATCTCAGATCTAAAAAAAAAATTTGGGGAGAGAAAAGTTGTTGAGATATTTCATTATCTTTTCCTTTATAGGCTATACATTTTACACACAGCCCCTTGGGCTTCACAAAATGGCATTTTGCCTATCCCATGGCTCATGTGCCATTTCTTTTTGCACATAAGCCATGGGCTTTACAAAAATTTGGCTTTATGCCTATGTTTCGTACATTTATCTGTTAGTGTATATGCCCTAGAGGCCATTACTGTATCATACTAGTTTGTATATTACTTAATGGAAGCTTAGGATATTCACTTTGTATAGACAATCTTGCTCAAAATAGTAGTATGCTACTTGGTTTGTTTCTACTTTAATGTTTACATGTGTTTATTTTAGTATATCACCTATACACATTAGTGGAGCCCTTAGGATCTTTGCTTGATTACCAGCGTTGTGATGGCTGTCACACTCGTGGGGGCTCGGTAATCCTTAAGCACATCCTTTTGCAGGTCCCTAGTCATAGGACTATCGAGACAGGGCATCGATAATCCGGAGTAGACTAGCGTATGCGCTTCTCATACCAGCAGGGAGACGGTCTGTCGCACAGCCGTCAGTACGTCGTACTTGAGATAGTATGCGGGTGCTCGTTAGGTTACGAGTACAACTGGACAGGACTCGTCGGGAACTGTTGGTTGGTACTATACCTATCGTCAGTTATCAGTTCCCAGGTGACATGAGTACATCTTAGTCCGCTGACTTGACACAGTCACTTCGCCTCGAGTGTGTTCCCACAGTACTTAGATTACTACCCTACCACGGCTCAAAGGAGTCGTGCAAACAGGTAGTAGTTGGTTGCAGTCCCGAAGCACTTGGAGGCAGTGACGGTTAGACAGGATTCGTCTCTCCAGGGATTGGGGGTTGATATCGCGTTGTGTCTAGGAGAGCCATTACACAAAGTCCCTGGCCAGGGCAAGCGAGATATACTGGTAGGTTTCCAGTGATTATCTCAGGGTGTTCTGGGCTACACTCCGACACAACTTGTACCGCTATTAGGGGACTGACGTTTACCGCCCCCTAGGCCCGCCACGCGATATTCTCACACGAACAGGCCGGACTGTACGCAGATTGTCACATTCAGGCTTAATAGGAGTTCAGATGGGTTTCACCTTGTCTGTCTTCTTATCGGCATCTACCAGGGGGCCGTTACGCACAGCTAGTGCCGCTTGCGGTCTGTGGTTAAACCCACTGCCAGCGTAGTGTCGAGTCTTTAGAGTCCTACACAGAGAGCTATTCGCCTTTAGGCAAAAGAGTAGAGGTCGCATGGTTTTGCGACAGGGTTCGGTCACATCCGTGCACTTGTGCACGTTTTGTGTTCGGGAAGTTATCACTAGCGGGCTTTGGTTTAAGCCAGATCCTAGTGTACATTTTGGGATTGGTTTTATCTTGTTTCTATTCGTGTTCCGCAGAACGCGGATGCGGGTGTGTATGCACGGTTGACAGAGACAGAGGCAGAGGATTCTCATTAGGGTTGTTGACTGTTGACTTTTGCTAAACCCTAAGGAGAATAAGAAGTATGATTAATGATAATTTTAATTAAGTATTATTGTGCCATGGTTGGGTTGAAGGGTTGACTTTGTTGACTTGTTGACTTTGTTGACCGGTTGACTAGGTTGGACTAGTTGACCATCATCATTACAATAGCTATCATTTCATGGCAAAGACTTTTGCTTGCTTGTTATTCTTCACAAAATGATATTGCCATTTTGACTTGAACCATCACATAATACTCGATTACTATTATTGGTTATGATTATTTTGGATTATGAGAGCAAGGGTGAGAAAAGTCTTGCTCATTCTATCATTCTCATTCTCTCTCATCCTCAAGCTCTCCCTCTTCCTCTTCCTCTTGCTCTCTCTCTAGTTCATGGTTCTATTGTCTCATGTGTTGAGAAGCAAGAACCATAGAGATAAAGCCCAACACACTCCTCTACTCATCCTAGTGCACAAGGTTTAGCAAACCAAGTGTTCTAGTTTCCTCAAGATTGAGGTTGAAGCCAAAGGTAGAAGCTTTCAGGTGGATCCATCTTCGGCACAAAGAGACGACGAGGAGAGAACCATCCGACCACCACAAGGAGTCCAAGAAAAGGAGTTCAAGTTAAGGTATAACCCCAAACCGAGTAAGTAAAACTCCCAGTTAGGTTGTTAGATAGTTGTTTAACAAAGATCCGTATTTTGAGTCCATGTTACCACAAAAAGAAAAATCGTTTTTCATCATTTCCGCAAGCCCGAAAGAACCGGGAGAGGTAACGTGGACTTACAGTGCTATCAGAACCTAGTTAAACACTATCTAATATGTTAGCAAAGTAACTAGAAGTTCGATCGGAGAAAAAGTCACGAAACACGCCCGAAATGTATACTTTCTGCCGATTTTTTTTCCTGCTCAAAAATTAATAAATCTTGTACTAAAAATCAGCTCAAGGTTTTTAAAGAACGTGCAAGAAAAATGGTCCACTAACTCGATCAAGGGGCCGCGGAACCGCGGCGGGAGCATGCTCCCGCCGCGGATCCGCGGCCGAGTTGACTCGGTCGGGGCACAATTTTCCTGCAGTGTTTTTCTGGGGGTGTTTTGGGATTTTTGGAATATGATTTTTCTGCCCAGATTTTCCAGAAAGCAAAATTTGTTTTTGGGGTTTAAAAATCCGTATTTTGATCGAACTTCTAAAGACTTGAGCTAACGGGTTATATCTGTGATGTGATATATGTATTGAACGCCTGCTAATCGCTATACGTCGATTAGTGGGGGTTATACATATCTGTAATCTGTAATGTTGATGGTATGTGTATATGAATTCATTGGATTGTCGCGGATGAATAGCCAAGGGGATGTGAGATGAGAGTTTTCTTTTTTCTTTCAATTCATGTAATTTGTAATCGATGTAATATTATTTATATGGCCGCACAACCGGGATGGGGTTGTAGCCGTCATTGTATAATTTCTTTTACTGTTTTTGCTCCTAAGATAGACCCAAGGTGGGGTGCACAAACTACCGGGTATCTCAAAGTTCCGAGTGGCCAACTCACGGTGTTGAGGGAGGTTGCTTCGCTTCGGGTACTAGGCGGGTAGTTTGCCGCACCCGTAGGGGTCTAGGGTGGGGTCTTGGCTATTCATCGCGACCGTGTAATCCGCTCTTCGTTACAGGCTCGTACGGATTGCGGATTCTTAGTATATCCAATGTGTTCATCTGTGATCTGGAATGGCTATCATTGCATGTGACGAATGTGTATATCTATATATGATATCTATTTAGGCGTTGCTTATGTTTTGCATCCGCGCTAGTCCAGCCCCCGCTCTGTCGTTAGTTAAGTAACCTAACGGGTAATGACGGGGCCCTGTGGCGAATGCGGATGGCATAAGCGTACGTCATATTTTCGTTGTTTTCTGCAATGGTAGGATTAAATGATGGGACGCATTAAATTAATGCTTGAAAATAATCCAAAGTTGAGTCGTTGGAAAACTTTCAAAACCACTCGGTTTCTTTTCAAAAACAACTTTTAAACGCGGAGCTTAAGCCACTCCTTTTAAAAGCTATCTCGTTCCATCGATTATATCAAGTTCACTACGTTCACGGTTTCGCCAAAACATTCGTAGCCATCTGTCGTTTCATATGGATAGTCAATAGTATTCAAGCTATGTTTGTTGGCCAAAGTCAAGGCATAGTGATTGGTAGCTATTGGGTATTCATGTGCAACATAGATAAATGTGTTGGTTTGGGACAGTCGTACTGCCTTGTTGGCCAAAGTCAAGGGTAGGTACGGGTGGGTTCAAATTAACCTGGAGAATGACGGGTGGAACTTGACATGAGACTTATGATTTGTTGGCCAAAGTTAAGGTCATAAGAGCATAGGGCAAAAATCCACATCGGGAGTTTCAAAAGAAACTGAAACTTGCTAGCGCTGCATACCATTTGGAGTGTGATAATTCTGGTAGGATTCCTTCAGTTTTGTCACGCGATGATATTTGGATCCCGATCCTACTGTGAGTATATGCTACTCCTCCGGATCTTTCTCACTTAACGATCAATGCTATAAACCAAGTAGGTGCCTAGAAATGTGTTAGCGGGGCTACGCCCACAGGGAAAATAGGTTATTTAATTAAGGAACTTCGCGAAAGCGTTGGAAAACCTCCCTCGAAGTACCAACACTGGCCTGGCTGAAAGGTTAAGCATGTATTGTACGGTGAGATTGATCCCGACTAATTCTTCCTTTTTGGTTTAAGGAGGGATTCGAGAAACAGTGGGAGCCGTCCTGTTTAGACAAATTAAAAACCACTCTAAACTTGCAAGAGCATCATGCTAAAGTATTTCTTCTCTCTCTCCTAATTCCAGCGACCAAACATCATGACTGGACTTAAGTTGCTACTAGATAAAAACATACTGACAGGGCCAAACTACAAAGATTGGCTCAGGAATGTCAAAATGGAAATCACTTATGACAAGTTAGGGTATCTCCTTACCACCAAAGCTCCCCATGTCCCAGGTTCCAAAACCAGCGTCGCGGATAGGGTAATCTGTAAGACCTGGGAAATCGACTGCGCGAAGGCCAAGTGCCTCGTGCTTGCATCTATGGACAATGAACATCAGAGGAGGCACGAGAATATGGACCTTGAATCCATATTTCTCCATACAAAAGAACTGTATAGAGAGCAATCCCGTATCGCCAGATACGAAGTCTCGAAAAAGCTATTTTCGGCGAGATTGGCCGTCGGATCATCGGTAGCGGAGCACGTGCTTAAGATGATTGGCTTCATTGAGGAGTTCGCGGGCCTTGGGACCATGTTAGAGAACGAGCTCTACACGGACTTGATTCTCCAGTCCCTTCCTTCCACTTACGCCCAGTTTATCCTGAACTTCAACTTGCAAGAAAAAGAAGTTGACCTTTCAGAACTCCTCAACATGCTGAGGAGTGCAGAGGGCACCCTACAGAAAGGTAGGGAAACATCCACTTTGTTTGTAGGAGGATCTTCCTCTTCTAGGTCCAAGGCGAAAGCCAAGGGAAAGAAGAAGAAAGCCCCCGCCCAACCATGGGGCGGTGTTAGTAAAGTGGATACGAATGGAAAGACAAAGGAAACAAAGGTAGCAGAAAGGCTTGTGGGAAAGGAAGAATGCTTTTACTGTCACAAGAGTGGACACTGGAAAAAGGATTGCAGGGTTTGGAAGGCCAGAAACCAGGATCTGAAGCAAGTTGCGGCTTCAGCTTCAGGTGTGTATGTTATTGAAAACTGTCTATCAATAAACTCTACATCCTGGGTATTGGATACCGGATCAGGATCTCATATCTGTAATTCTTTACACGCACTGAGAAGGCGTAGGGTTTTGAAGGCAGGTGATATGACCCTCAGAGTTGCAAACGGAGCTGGCCTGGATTCTGATGTTGGAGATAGTGCCCTCCGAGTCAATTATTGGATCACATGCACGTGATTGCAATGATTGAGGGAGGACCTATCCCAGCAGGACAGTCTTACTCAAGATGATAGTATGCTATCTGGTTTACCTTTATCATCGTGTACTGCTTTAGGTGACCTTACAGGTCTCTATTGCACGTTGATAGAGCCCCTAGGATTCTTGCTTGACCACCAGCAGTATGAGGGCGATCATATACGTGGGAGCTGGTAGTCTATAAGCACATCCTTAAAAGGTCCGTAGTCGTGGGAGTTTCGAGACAGGGCATCGATACTCCAGAGTAGACTAGTGTATACAGTCGAGACCCCGACGAGGGGCGGTGGCCGGTCTCACAAGCCACTGGTGTCAGTTGGTTCACCTAAGATGTATACAGGTGCTCATTGGGTTTGAGTACACCGGACAGGACTCGCCGGGAACATGCTAGTTGGTCTTATACCTGACGTCAGATAGCAGTTCCCTAGTGACATGTGTACAGGTTAGTTCATCGACCTGGGAATCGTCATTTGTCTCGTGTGAGTTCCCACTGTACTTAGATTACTACCCTACCATGCTCAAAGGAGACGTACAAACAGGTTTTAGTTGGGTACAGTCCCGAGCCATATGGAGGCAGTGAGCGGATCTTCTGGGGTTCGTCTCTCCCGGTATTGGGGGTGAGGTCGCGCTGTGTCTAGGAGAGCCATTACATGAAGCCTTCGGCCGAGGCAGGAGATTTACTGGTAGGTATTCCAGGAGTATCTCAGGGTGTTCTTGGCAACACTCCGACACGACTTGTACCGCTTTTGAGGGTCTGACTTTTAACAACCCCTTAGGCCCGCCATGCGATGCTCATAAACGAACGGACCGGACTGTACGGATATTGTCACTGACAGGCTCAGTAGGGTGTCAGGATGAGTTCGCTCATCGACGCCCCTTTTGGTCAATACCTGGTAGCCCGTTACGTATTGGCTTATACCTCTGACGTGCTAGTGGTTAAATCCAAAACCAAGGTGTTGACGAGTCTTTAGAGTCCCCCACATTCAGTTACTCAAGTTTCGGGCGAAACGCTGTAGAGGCCGTATGGAGATATGGCAGGGTTCGATCAGATACGTGCGGTATTGCACGGATCAGGATCGGACAGTTTGTACTACAGGCCGTATGGATATATGGTAGGGTTCGATCAGATACGTGCGGTATTGCACGGATCAGGATCGAACGGATATTACTAGTCGGCTTTGGTTTAAGCCAGATCCTAGTATAGTACAGTGTAGATTTTGTCTCATTGCATTTGTATTTCGGTCGGAATACAAATGCGGGTGTGTATACACAGTATCGGGGTATTCCTGTAATTTATTACGGGACCAGTTTTCTGGAGTTGCCAGTTTGCTTTCCGTTTCGGCCATTTTCATTTGTATCCTTCATTGGCCGAAGATTGGTGGAGGAGGGCTTATTTGCAATTGTACAAATAAACATTTATGGAGGGGGTATTTGCATTTTATTGTATCATGATACTTGCACCATCATTTGACTTCTTTTGACCATGATGGTTTGACTTGTGGTTTCATGATGGTTGTGGTGGAGTGTTGGTCTTTGTTTGTTATCATGCTTGTTGATGATGAAGGGTTATGATGTTTGATGTGAGACTTGCCTTTTTCCCTTTTACACTCTACCTTGCATTATTCTTGTCCCATGGGATTATTTCCTCAATCCATTTCTCACCCCACCACCATAAGCCATGGCCGGCAAAGCTCAATGGGGGCTGTCCAAATTTGATATGTGGGATTTTGTTCTCTTTTGGCTTTGGAAAAATCCCACAACACCATCTCCAAAAGCTTGTATCATTCCTCCACCAAATGGCAACCTCCATAAACCCCAAATGAGACATATAGATCTTCACTATATTCTACAGCAAATCTGGGGCACGTCGACTCGCCAGCTTCGTGCCCGAGTTGCCTCGGTATAGAGGTGGGAGCCCGTAAAAGAAGCAGGTGACGTGGTTCCCTTCTGGCGACGAGGTGGAGACCGGACATTCCGCGGGAGATCGGGACGACGGCGAGAAGACCGGAGGACACGGATAGCTCGGTATATCTCTTTTCCCAATCTTGTAGATAGCTAGGACTAGTTTATGGCATAATCCGGGTTTTTAGTGCGCGGTGGTGCCGGTTCGAGAAAATTTAAAGTTAGCCATCGCTTCCGCATTTGGCCTCGGGATGGAGGCCGGGGCGCCGCCGTGCATTTACAGCTGAGTCCGTGGGGGACTATCAGCTGGGGTTGTCAGATGGACACGTTTTGGTTTTGCGTGATTGTTATTTTGTACCCAATGCAACCTGTAATATCATATCTGTATCTTTATTATCTGAAGAAGGTTATGAATTTGCATTTGTAAGTAATGTTGTGAACATTCACCTTAATCAAGTTTTGATTGGGTCGGGTATATTAAGCAATGGTATATACGTATTAAACCAACCACAGATTTTCAATGTCAAGAATACACACAAAAGAAAGTCTCCTGAAACAAATCAGGCTTTCTTATGGCATTGTAGACTGGGTCACATCAATGAGAGAAGGTTGACGAAGTTACATACGGAAGGATATTTAGATCCGTTCGAATATCAATCATATGCAACTTGTCAATCCTGTCACAAAGGAAAGATGACAAAGACCCCGTTCACTGGACACGGAGTAAGAGCGAGCGAGCTCTAGGGACTCGTACACAGCGACGTGTGCGGTCCAATGTCTACACATACGCGAAGCGATTATTCTTACTTCATTACTTTTACGGATGATGTTTCAAGGTACGGATATGTCTTCTTAATGAAACATAAATCCGAAGCCTTTGGAAAATTCCAGGAGTATAAGAATGAAGTAGAAAAACAAACCGGCAAAAGTATCAAGACACTAAGATCTGATCAAGGTGGTGAATACTTGAGTGCCGAGTTCCTGGATTACCTAAAAGGGAATGGAATTCTCTCTCAGCTTACTCCTCCGTACACTCCGCAACATAACGGTGTATCGGAGAGACAGAACCGGACCCTATTAGATATAGTACGTTCCATGATGAGTAACGCTGAGTTATCGCGATCATTCTGGGGATATGCCCTAGAATCAGCTGCATACCTTTTGAACCGAGTTCCAACTAAGACTGTGCCTACCACACCATATCAGTTGTGGTGTGGAAAGAAACCCTATCTTAAGCACATTAAGACATGGGGATGTCCAGCTTTTGTAAAAAAGCAGCATGCGGACAAACTCGAGGCACGTTCAGTACAGTGCAAGTTTGTGGGATATCAAAAGAACTCTATGGGATATTTCTTCTATTGCGAAGAGGAACAAAAGGTTTTTGTTTCTCGTCATGCCCACTTCTTGGAAACTGAGTTTTTGGAAAATCATAAAAGTGGGAGCGCAATAGAACTGGAAGAAATTCCAGAACTACGAGATATTACTGAAATCTTAGTAGAACCAGAGGGTTCGAAAGATCAGGACATTCCTGCGCCGCGCCGCAGGAGTAGTAGGCAGTCTCATCCGACCGAGAGATACTACGGTTTTCTCATAGACGGGGATAGAGAGGATTGCATCATTGATAGTGATGAGCCGACTAGCTTCCAGCAGGCCATTCAGAGCGTCGACTCGGTAAAATAGCTCGATGCAATGCTGACCGAAATGGAGTCCATGTACACCAACAAAGTATGGACGTTGGACGTTGCTCCTGATGGGGTAAAACCCGTAGGATGCAAGTGGATCTTCAAAAGGAAGATTGGTGTAGATGGACAGGTTGAGACCTATAAGGCTAGACTTGTTGCAAAGGGTTTTTCGTCAAAGACCTGGTTTGGACTATGAGGAAACCTTTTCTCCAGTGGCTATGCTGAAATCCATTCGGATCCTTCTTGCCATTGCTGCCTTCCACGATTATGAGATTTGGCAGTTGGACGTAAAGACCGCTTTTCTAAATGGAAATTTAGAGGAGTGTGTCTATATGGACCAGCCAGAAGGTTTCATTCAGAGTGGGAGCAGCGGAAAGGTGTGCAAGTTGCTTAAGTCCATCTATGGACTAAAGCAGAAAACGCGGAGTTGGAACATCTGTTTTGATGAGACGGTCAAAGAATTTGGCTTTATCAAAAATTCAGATGAACCATGCATCTATAGTAGATTTGTAGCAAGAACTGTCGTATTCCTCGTTTTATACGTGGATGACATTCTTTAGATAGGAAATGACATTCCTATGCTACAATGTGTCAAAGGGTTCTTGTCACAAAGGTTCTCCATGAAAAACCTGGGTGATGCCTCCTACATTCTGTGGATCCGGATCTATCGTGACAGATCCAAGAGGATATTAGGACTTTCACAGTCCAGGTACATCGACACCATACTGAGAAGATTCAGTATGGAAGATTCCAAGCGCGGTAATTTACCGGCTTGTCACGGGATCAACCTCTCCAAGGAGATGTCTTCCAAGACTGATTTGGAAAGGGATCGCATGTCTAATATATACCCTACGCTTCTGCGGTAGGCTCTATAAGGTATGCGATGTTGTGTACCAGACCAGATGTAGCATATGCACTGAGTGTGGTAAGCCGTTATCAGTCAAACCCTGGGGAGAAGCACTGGATAGCGGAAAAGAACATTCTCAAGTACCTGAGAAGGACTAAGGAGATGTTCTTGGTGTATGGCGGAAAAGACCTCCAGATCGAGGCCTTTGCTGACTCCCGCTTCCAGAGTGACAAGGATGATTCCAAGTCCATGTCGGGTTATGTCTTTACCCTCAATGGAGGGTCGGTGTGTTGGAAGAGTTCTAAACAGGAAACCGTTGCTGACTCGACGATGGAAGCGGAATATATCGCTTCTGCAGAAGCCGCAAAAGAAGCCGTCTGGATAAGGAAGTTCTTGACAGAACATCAGGTGGTTCCGTCCATTGTTGGTCCAATACCTCTGTATTGTGACAACAACGGGGCTATAGCTTTAGCGAAAGAACCCAGGTCCCATCAGAAGTCCAGACACGTCTTGAGGAGGTATCACCTGATTAGGGAGATCGTGGGTCGCCAGGAGATCGAGGTTCGGAGAGTTACTACGGAAGATAACACTGCTGATCCACTCACGAAGGCCTTACCCAAACTCAGTTCGAGCGGCTGATCGAGATGATAGGTCTTCGATATGCCTGTACATGGCCTTAGTGCAAGTGGGAGATTATTAGTGTATATGCCCTAGAGGCCATTACTGTATCATACTAGATTGTATATTACTTAATGGAAGCTTAGGATATTCACCTTGTATAGATAATCTTGCTCAAAATAGTAGTATGCTACTTGGTTTGTTTCTACTTTAATGTGTACATGTGTTTATTTTAGTATATCACCTATACACATTAGTGGAGCCCTTAGGATCTTTGATTGATTACCAGTGTTGTGATGGCAGTCACACTCATGGGGGCTGGGTAATCCACAAGCACATCCTTATGCAGGTCCCTAGTCGTAGAACTATCGAGACAGGGCATCGATACTCCGGAGTAGACTAGCGTATGCGCTTCTCATCCCAGCAGGGGAGACGGTCTGTCCCACAGCCGTCAGTACGTCGTACTTGAGATAGTATGCGGGTGCTCGTTAGGTTACGAGTACACTGGACAGGACTCGTCGTGAACTGTTGGTTGGTACTATACCTATCGTCAGTTATCAGTTCCCAGGTGACATGAGTACAGCTTAGTTCGCTGACTTGACACTGTCACTTCGCCTCGAGTGTGTCCCCACTGTACTTAGATTACTACCCTACCATGGCTCAAAGGAGTCGTGCAAACAGGTAGTAGTTGGGTGCAGTCCCGAAGCACTTGGAGGCAGTGACGGTTAGACAGGATTCGTCTCTCCCGGTATTGGGGGTTGATATCGCGCTGTGTCAAGGAGAGCCATTACACCATGTCCCTAGCCAGGGCAAGCGAGATATACTGGTAGGTTTCCAGTGATTATCTCAGGGTGTTCTGGGCTGCACTCCGACACGACTTGTACCGCTATTAGGGGACTGACGTTTACCGCCCCCTAGGCCCGCCATGCGATATTCTCAGACGAACAGACCGGACTGTACGCAGATTGTAACATTCAAGCTCAGTAGGAGTTCAGATGGGTTTCACCTCGTCCGTCTTCTTATCGTCATCTACCTGGGGGCCGTTACGCACATCTAGTACCGCTTGCGGTCTGTAGTTAAACCCACTGCTAGCATAGTGTCGAGTCTTTATAGTCCCACACAGAGAGCTATTCGCCTTTAGGCAAAAGAGTAGAGGTCGCATGATTTTGCGACAGGGTTCGGTCACATCCGTGCACTTGTGCACGTTTTGTGTCCGGGAAGTTATCACTAGCGGGCTTTGGTTTAAGCCAAATCCTAGTGTACGTTTTGGGATTGGTTATATCTCGTTTTTATTCGTGTTCCTCGGAAGGCGGATGCGGGTGTGTATGCACGGTTGACAGAGACAGAGGCAGAGGATTCTCGTTAGGGTTGTTGACTGTTGACTTTTGCAAAAACCTTATGAGAATAAGAAATATGATTAATGATAATATTAATTAAGTATTATTGTGCCATGGTTGGGTTGAAGGGTTGACTTTGTTGACCGGTTGACTAGGTTGGACTAGTTTACCATCATCATTACAATGGCTATCATTTTATGGCAAAGACTTTTGCTTGCTTGTTATTCTTCACAAAATGATATTGCCATTTTGACTTGAACCATCACATAATACTCAATTACTATTATTGGTTATGATTATTTTGGATTATGGGAGCAAGGGTGAGAAAAGTCTTGCTCATTCTATCATTCTCATTCTCTCTCATCCTCAAGCTCTCCCTCTTCCTCTTTCTCTCTCTCTAGTTCATGGTCTATTGTCTCATGTGTTGAGAAGAAAGAACCATAGAGATAAAGCCCAACACATTCCTCTACTCATCCTAGTACACAAGGTTTAGCCAACCATGTGTTCTAGTTTCCTCAAGATTGAGGTTGAGGCCAAAGGTAGAAGCTTTCAGGTGGATCCATCTTCGGCACAAAGAGACGACGAGGAGAGAACCATCCGACCACCACAAGGAGTCCAAGAGAAGGAGTTAAAGTTAAGGTATAAACCCTAACCGAGTAGGTAAAACTCCCAGTTAGGTTGTTAGATTTTTGTTTAACAAAGATCCGTATTTTGAGTCCATATTACGACCAAAAGAAAAATCGTTTTTCATCATTTCCGCAAGCCCGAAAGAACCGGGAGAGGTAACGTGGACTTACATTATCCATAAAATAAAATAAAATAAATACAACAAAATTTTTTATTACAAAATTTTTATCTTGGCTTGGGGGGAGGCCGGCCGCTTCATGTTCGGGCTCGACCCGGGCATGGGCCCACTGGATCTGGGCATGGGCCCACTTGGCTTGGGGTCGACTTTGATTTTGACTTGGTCAACCGGGGTGTAAATTTTTACCCCAACAACAGCACAACATCAACTCCCTATAACGGGATAGACGAATCCCCTCCTATCGCTCATTGCCTCCATGTGATTCGGAACTGTACCAAAAAGCCACCTTTTTGCATGCCCTCTTGGATGTGGTATGATGGAAATCAAAGCACAGTGGGAATCACACAAGACTCTATGACGATCTCGGGTCTACAGACTAACCTGAACCAGTGTCACCAGAGAACTGCCATCTGACGTGTGGTATAATACATCTGGGAGTTCTCGGCGAGTCCGTCCAGTGTACCCAGTCTTCACTGAGTACCCATACACCATCCTTGATGTCAAACACCGATGGATATGGGATCATCCTGTTGAATATAGTGGCCTCAGAGTCAATTATTGGATCACAGGCACGTTATTGCAATGATTGAGGGAGGACTTATACCGGTAGGACAGTCTTACTCAAGAGGTTTGTATACTATCTGGTTTGTATTTATCATCGTGTACAGACCTTAGGTGACATAGTAGATAACTATTACACGTTGATAGAGAATAGTATGCTACCATGGTTTATCTTTATCATCGTGTACTGCTTTAGGTGGCCTTACAGGTCACTATTGCACGTTGATAGAGCCCATAGGATTCTTGCTTGACTACCAACAGTATGATGGCGATCATATACGTGAGAGTTGGGTAGTCTATAAGCACATTCTTAAAAGGTCCCTAGTTGTAGGAGTTTCGAGACTGGGCATGTCACGACCCGAAATAGTCCGTGACTGGCACTTGAATCATATGAAGTCTATAGGACACCATCTAATCCAAGTAAGCCAAAAGCCCAGAAATCTAAAACCATTTTAGGGAGTAAATAATGAAAACTAGTTTAAAGAAATGAAGAAAACATGATTTAAATCATGGTTTTTAAATAACTAAGCCGAATATGCATTTTTAAAATGTATAGTCTTTTCAGAAAATTTCGGCAGAGTTTCCTTTGTAGAAACTGGCCCCGAACAGGGTACAAAAAGGATAATATATAAGCAATGATAAAAGGCATCCCCAAGCGGGAGCTAGCTCTTCGTCAATTGACGGTCACAACCACGCAAGCAATATAATATACAACGCCGAAAGGCGAGGATCAAAACTCAGAAAGAAACTCAAAATCAACATGAAAACCATAATACTGCTACGCGCGACTCTAAGGTCGAAATAATACATAACTGATTTCTAAGTCTGAAACAATATACAAGTTTTGGTTGATGGAATTTCTAGATACAATGAATAATACATGTACAATGGTGGTTCTGATGCAGAAGAACCCACCTACCAAGCAAGTCACCCATAATGAAAGCAATGTGCCAGAAAAGCCGCAATGAAACCTGTACGGCAAAACCTGTAAGAACTGTGGCACAACGGGGGTGAGTTGCCAACTCGTGAATAGAAAATATCTACAAGCAGAGATCGTATGCATGACTCATCCTAGGTCAATACAATCGGATATATATAACCTCAATATGAATAAGTCTGAAGGATGCTAAAGTGGTAGTACAACCTCTATACATGAGTGTAGTGCCAAGTGCTAGTGCTAGTGCCTCAGGTAATAACATATCATAAATATGAGGTATGATCAATGTAATCAAATCTGTAAATATGTGGATCCCGTCCACTCGTCAACCAATGACAATAACCATCATGTATGTAAATATCATGAAGCATATGCATGGAAATATGAGAATATAATCCATCTGTGTCCCTCGCAACACGTCAAAATCATGGGACCGGAGTGTCCAACAACGACACTCGAAAACATCATGAAAGCTGTGCCCAGCATCGGCACGTAAATACTCAAATATCGGGCATCCATCAGTCCGGGTCAGCCCCCCCTCTCTCATATATCGGGCATCCGTCAGTCCGGGTCAGCCCCCCCTCTCTCATATATCACTCTAGCCCCGAGAAAACACATGGTGGATGCACTGAAATATCATATCAAGGGCAACCGGGTTTTTAAAACAATTACATATTCTCTTTTGAAATACCCACGGTTCCCAAATCCAGAAATATCATGGAAACAAGATATCTCAATGCGTATAATCAGAAAGCATGATGTATGCGACATGTAAAAGAACTGTAAACATATCAGTATGCATGCAACATGGAATAGTAATATGCACATATGTAGGGAAGACCGCTTCTTTAAAATGAATCAGCTTTTAAAGGTATTTTGCGGTTCCCAAATCTCTCATCAAGCCTGAACCATCAATGTAAGTGCAAATACGTATGTATGCACGTATGGGTGCACAGTGTATAGGCACACAAGTATGCCATGCAAGAGTCATATCCTTAATGCAACAGTACTACAGTGTAGTGACATGGCAATTATTGATGATGAAGTGTGTGAGTCGGTGAGCAGTGTACGTGGAACATATGCATCATCGATAATGGTGCTGGTGTCCTAGCAGCATGATCTTAATATATCAATAAACACAAGAAATGCAATGCAAATAGCATGAATATGCGGAATCGAATAATCAACGCAACAGTGAAGAAATCTACGTCAATAAATATATCATGCAGCTTTGCCATTTGAAATAAGACAAATCGGGGTTTTTGGTAAAATAAGGGCTACGGTGTTTTAAGAAAAGATGCGTCGTTCGGGAAATATCCGTAGAATCCCTTTTGCCTATCTTTAAAATATCCCTGATTCGTTAGTTTTGAAATAGGTATGACTCGGGTCTAGTCTCATGTCTACTAAGTAATCTACATCCAACTATCAAGTCAATCGGGAGGGGTATGGAAACCACCTACATCTGAGTAGATATATGTATATAAATATAATAGTCGGTGATCCCGCCTCAATAGTATCACATACGATACAATCTACATCGTATAATATCCTCGAGTCATGAGTGCGGATCGATCATCAATATAAAGCTCGTACGGTAAATCGTCGTACGGCATCCCAATAGCTGGGTACAGGTCAATCTCACATTCATCTCATCAATATCTGGTATCATTATCATCATATCACGTGATCTGGGGTACTGATCTATTTCTAGTACAATCGATACCATCTAAACAAATATAAGCACGTGTGTAAAACACACGTCTAAAGGCCCGCTAAAATCTCGTATCGTATCCCAAATACGAATCACATCATATCACCGATCTCACGGCACCATGCCCAAAACTCATCGACTCATCTTGAGTATCGTACACTATCCTCATCATCATGATATAAGTGTAGCAATAAGCATGTGTGCGTGTGGGTGTAAACCTATGCTAGGGTTCGCAACTAGGAAAATACACTAGTTCACTTCTAACCCTAAATATCCATAGTACACCTAACACATCTATGATCTCCATGTCACTCAATAAGCTATCATATATAATATATATAGTATACTAGACATCGAAATGTGGGGGTACTATACGCCATCCACCCGATTTCCCCCGTAGATATAGTCTACTCACTGGGTCTTCGCTCGCCGAAATCGATAACGCCGCGCTTCTTCTCCTCGGAATCCTTGCGAGGGTACCTATAATAATAAACAGTCGCAATACGTATTAGAATCGAGGCAGAAAACCAATACAGCGCACAGTGTGCTCATAGGTTGGAACCTATGGCCTAAATGTGTAAATCAATCAAACAATCCCTGTTGTCGCTGTACGAACACCTGACAACCAAATACAAATCCAAATATCAAGAAAGTGCATTTTAAAATACGGAAAACATAGCTTAAAACACACCAAAATGCTCCCAGATTTTCCCTAGGTGACAATTAGACAAAATTACATATAGGAGGGGTCTATTTTAGTGCAAAAGGAGCCATGAACCAAATCTGGGACCCAATTTCCATGATCTGGCCGTAAATTGCGGCCAGAATAAATATATCTGCGGCCTGGGTTGGAGTTAGGGGCTCGGGTCTCTGTGGTAGCTTCCTAGGTGTCTGCACGACTACCAGTAATCCCAAAATAAATTCTGGTGGCTCCGGGTTGCTCCAGATTCCAAAATACCCTCACAAATCACACAATTATCCGATGTCGGGGGTTTCTAAATTCGTGTTTTCGGGTTTCAAGTCTCAGGTTTGGGTCTTAATTTAAGCACTAGTGTGTTTGTTCAGCCTCTAATGAGCTCAATTTCACATTACAACTCTCAAATTCTCATAACCCTAACTAGGTTTTTCTTAAAACCACAAAATCACACGATATCGATTCTAATCTAGCATGGGGGTATAATTAATGCAAAAACTAAGCTAATGGTCCGGAAAAATACCTCATTTGGCAACTCAAGAATTTTCTTGAGTTGCACCTAGTGGCCAAAATCCTCGCTTTCTTGGTCCGATGTGTTGATCTTGAGCTTGTGCACACTTTTAACGAAATGGAGATAGGGTTTTGGTGTAGTTATAGAGATGACTTGTGGCTTTGAAGAGGGGCAGAATGAAGAGCAGGAGCAGGAGCAGCAATGAAGGAGAGGGAGAGAGGAAATGAGTTGGAGAAAATGAGAGGAAATGGCTAGGTCAACACCCTCACCTACCTTCTCTCTCACCATACCTATTTTCTTTTCCTTTTCTTTTCTTTTATTTTCCCTGTAAATCCTTTCTCACTCAAATAGTAAACCCAAACAACATGGTAGAAAATAAAACACAAGTGTAGAAAAATGATATGTGCATGTTTTGCACAAAACACCCCAAAATCCGAATAGCGATTTTTAATCGCGATTAGCACTAAATTAGCATATAATTAATCATAAAAACTTTAAAATGGCTTAATCCCATAAAATACCCTATTTTGGAATTTTCCAAAATTTTTCCAAAATTTTCCCCATTTAATTGTATTTAATTATACCGAAATATTAAAATATTCATTAAAATATTATTAAATTATAAAAATTCCCAAAAATAATATTTTATTATTTTGAAATGTTACACGGCATCGATACTCCATTAGTAGACTAGTGTATACAGTCGAGACCCCGACGAGGGGCGGTGGCCGGTCTCACAAGACATTGGTGTCAGTTGAATCACCTAAGATGTAAACAGGTGCTCATTGGGTTATGAGTACAGCGGACAGGACTCGCTGGGAACATGCTAGTTGGTATTATACCTGACGTCAGATAGCAGTTCCCTGGTGACATGTGTACAGGTTAGTTCATCGACCTGAGATCGCCATTTGTCTCGTGTGAGTTCCCACTGTGCTTTGATTACTACCCTACCACGGCTCAAAGGAGTCGTGCAAACAGGTTTTAGTTGGGTACAGTCCCAAGCCACATGGAGGCAGTGAGCGGATCGGCAGGGGTTTTGTCTCTCCCGGTATTGGGGGTGAGCTCGCGCTGTGTCTAGGAGAGCCATTTCACAAAGCCCTCGGCCGAGGCAGGAAATTTACTGGTAGGCATTCCATTAGTATCTCAGGGTTTTTTGGGCTACACTCCGACAAGACATGTACCGCTTTTAGGGGTCTGACTTTTACCAACCCCCTAGGCCCGACATGCGATGCTCATAGACGAACGGACCGGAATGTACAAATATTGTCACTGACAGGCTCAGTAGGGTGTCAGGATGAGTTCGCTCATCGACCTCCCTTTTGGTCAATACCTGGTAACTCGTTATGTACGGCTAATACCTCTAACGTGCTAGTGGTTAATTCCACAACCAAAGTATTGACTAGTCTTTAGAGTCCCCCACAGACAATTTCTCAAGTTTCGGGCGAAACGTTGTAGTGGTCGTATGATATATGGCAGGGTTCGATCTTATACATGTGGTATTGCACGGATCATGATCAGACGGATCATACTAGTGGGCTTTGGTTTAAGCCGGATCCTAGTATTAGATTTGTTTGATTACTTTAGTCTCATCATATTCGCATTCAGTCGGAATGCGGATGCTGGTATGTATATACAGGTGAGGGGTATCCTTGTGATCCATCACGAGTTTACTTTTGATGTTGCCGGATCTTTTTGGTGGACCAAACATTTGGATTAATGTTTGTATGGTGGAAATAATGAGCTAGAATTCATCATGAGATGCATTAAATGTGACATGGATATATATGGTGACTCATGGTCTCTTTTATTGTGTAAATGTCACATTATGAGCTTGATTTGTGTTGATATGATGAGAGAGAGAGAGAGAGAGAGAGAGGCTGCCTTGGGGGAGCTTGGTCTTGTATTTTTTCTTCTCACTCTCTCTCATTTTCATCATATGAAACAAAAGAAAAGAAAAGGAAAAAGAAACCTCTTCTTCTTCTTCTTCCTCTAGCTCTTTATCTCCATCAATGGCAACATCTCTAACCTCCATCCAAGCCATGGATGCAAGAGACAAAGTGATCACAAACATTCTCTACAACACCTTGGACACGTCGGCTAGCACACTTCGTGACCAAGTTGCTTCGGATGATGCGGGAGCCCGTAAAAAGACTCGTAGATGTGGTGCCCTTTCGGACGAGGAGATCGAGACCGGAGATGCCGCGAGGAGCTTGGGATGGTGGCCAAATACCAAAGGACACGGATCAATCGGTATAGCATTCTATCCCTTCTCTAGATAGCTAGTTGTGGGTTAATGGTTCGATCCGGCTTTTAAGCATACGATAGCGCCGGTTTCATGTTTAGAACAATTTTCGTTTCCGCATTTTGGCCTCGGAAAGACGGCCGGGGCGCTACCGTAGTCTTACATGGTATCAGAGCCACGCCATTAACCTTTACTAGCTTGCTCTAACGTGTTTAGAACTTCGATCGGACGAATTTTCTAAAAACTGCATTTACAAGTCACAGTTTCTGTCGAATTTTTCCTGTGGTCAAAAAATTATTTGGTATGCTGCAGAAAATCAGGCAGGGTTTTTTAGGAGAACTGTAGAAATTTGGTAGCACGATCCAACAGTAACGCCGCGGAACCGCGGCCATACACCCCTTTTGGCCGCGGTTCCGCCGCCATTCTGAGGCTTCACTGCACAAAGTTTCTTCAGTTGGTCTCTGACTTTGAAATGGGGTTTCTGGTATTTTTTGTTTGACCCCAGATTTGTCTGAGTACTGGGTATTGTACTTGGGGCTCACATCGGGAAATTTTGTCGATCGAAAATTTTAAACATGTTAGTTCACAGTATTTATATTATATCTGCGACCGTGAATGTCATTTGATCGGTAAATCTTGTCTAATTGCTATAGTTCTTTTAGACGGATTTGCGAACGTGACATTCACGTTGATGTTCTGTGTTGTGCTGTGATGTTGCGGATTTGTCGTGGTGGATAGCCTGGATGCAATGTTAGTACAGTTTGGTATTATTTGCACATTTGATATTGCGGGGCGAGCGTCCGATATGTGGACTGCCGCCACTGCCTGTTTGTATATTATTCTTTTGGGGCACGACCGGGCTGAAGTCAATGTACCCGTTGTATATATTTTACTTTCTGTACTAGGATTACCCCGCGGTGGGGTACACGGATAGCCGGGTTCTAGAGGGCAACGGGCACGCATCTCATGGCTTTGAGACGGAGGGGGCTTTACTCTAGAATTGACGAGTTATTCACCGCACTCGTAGGGGGTACAGGTTGACCCAAGGAGGGGTGCTCAAGTTACCGGATTCCGTGAAGTGCTGGGTGGTCCATTCACTTTGCTGTAGGGGGCTGCCTCGCTTCTGGTTTTGGCGGGTAACTTGCCGCACCCGTAGGGGTCTAGGATTTCATTGCACAGGCTATCCACACGACCAGGGGAACGTCGGGTTTCAGTAGCGGCTCTATGAAACCCAGGGATCCCAGATTATCTGTATTGTTCTGTGATGCTTATTACATTTCTGTGATGTTGTATTTTATCACGCCATGAGCGAATATTATATATTGATATATATACTAGTAGATGTTGTATATGTTTTACACCTGCGCTAGTCCAGTCCCCGCTCTGTCGTTAGTTAAGTAACCTAACGGGTAATGACGGGACCCAGTGGCGAATGCGGATGGCATATACGTACATCATATTTTTGTTCTTTTGTGGTGTAATTAATTGATGGGACTGCATTGATTCGGATCAATGCAAGGTGAACAAACCTATTCTGATGTTGTTGGAACATTTTTTTTAAAAAAAAGATGTTATTGGATGGACGTTTTCTTTTGTTTTGCACAGTGGTATTCGGTTATGAATATCCAGCACCTCAGTCGACGAGGCAAGGGCCGAGATCCCTTCACCGGGAGTGACCCCTTGGACAGAAGTTTGCGTCACGGTAATAACTTCACTATTGCCGATTAGTTTTTGCTTTGCATCGTGGTATTCAGTTGGAATATCGTGCACCTCATTCTACGGGGAAAGAGCCGAGATCCCTTCACCGGGAGTGACCTCTTTAGCAAAGGTTTTCGCCACTATATATTTATAAAAGCTATGCAGTTCCTTCAATGATATCAAGTTCATTTCGTTAAAGATTTTTCGCCAAAAACCAGCCGTAGCCCTCCATCATTTCTTACGGGTATTATTTAGTATTCGTACTGCGTTTGTTGACCTAGTCGAGACGTAGTGTTCGGTAACTAAGTGGTGCTTGTTTGTTGCATAAATGGGATGGGTTAGGACAGTCGTGCGGCCTTGTTGACCTAGTCAAGGGCACGTACGGGTGGGTTTAATGCAGTCCAGAATAATGACGGGCTGAACTTGACTAGCGGTTTATGGTTTGTTGACCTAGTCAAGGTCATAAGCCGCTTGGGGTAAAAATCACATCGGGAGTTTCTAAAGAAACTGAAACTTGCCAGATATAAGCATACTTTCTGGAGTGTGATGACTTGAGTGGATTCCATGAAATTATCATGCGATGATAGTTGGGTCCCGATTCCCACTGATGAGTTGGTTTACTCCTCGGGTGATCCCGACTAATTCTTCTTTCAGGTTTGGAGGAGAATTTGACGATATAGTAGGATGTTTCCTGATGGGATAAAGTCATAACCATTCTGATCTAGGTTAGAGTGCACGCTGAGTGTTTCTTTTCTCTCTCTCTTTTGCAGCGACTATGACTAAGTGACCAAGTTAACCGAACCTTCTTAAAACACTGACTTTTGGATTGTCTGAGTTGCAAACCTCATTGCCACTCCTACTTTTACCCTTTTCTCTAGAACACCCTGTATTACTACGAACGTCCACATCCATTGGATAAAAGCATCGTATGGTTATATACGAACTCGAACGAACTTGTTCCAGATTCGAGGATGGTTTCCGGTTCTGGAGAAAATGAATAGGACTATTTAGTTGCCTTTTCCTTTTACCTTTCACAGGTTGCGAGTGCTCCTTGGATTAGGACAGTACACCTATTACGCTTATTGGATAGTCTTCTTCCAAACCATAGGCAGGTGCCGAATGGTAGGGAATGAAGAAAACCATTCAGCCTAAAAGGTGTACATAAGGTATTAAGTAAAGACAGATAAAGGGATTAGTATGAGGGCAAAGTAAATTGCGACTGCTATTCACGACCAAACCAAGTATTTCTTCGCCAATCCTACATCACCTTTGTATTTCTCCAGGACACTCCGTATCAGTACGAAGATCCACAGTTTATTAGATACTCCATCGTATGGTTATATACGAACTCGAAAGGAACTTGTTCCAGTTCGGGGATGGATTCTGGTTCAGGAGAAATAGGAATAAGACTATTCAGTTGTCTTTTATCTTTACCTTCTCTCAGGTTGCAAGTGCTCCTAGGATTAGGACAGGTTACCTATAACGCTTATTGGATAGTCTTCTTCCAAACCATAGGCTGGTGCCGAACGGTAGGGAAGGAAGAAAACCATTTAGCCTAACAAAGGTGTACAGAAGGTAATGACTAAAGACATATAAAGGGATTTGGAGAGATGGCAAAGAAATATACGGTTACGGTTGTGAATCTGATAATGGAAGAGGCATTACTAGGAATACCCGGATACCCCTCCGAAACATTTACATGTTTCGGTTTCACTGTGTATTGTTAAAAGAAAACCGATTTCCTAATTAGCCCTTGCTCCATGGTATGTATTTACCAGGTTTGATTCTCACATCTGTATGGTTTTACAGATGATGAGTGGTAGTAAGTTATTGGGAATTGGGTGATCATCCTCATTATATCGGGATTCCTTGTAATTGGTGATATTTGAGGAAATCACCTGGGTCGTTTGTCGGACGGTAAATATTTGGTTTTGAATATCCGTTGTTATGCACCAATTTCAAATTAATATATCTGTACGTTTATTTTTATAAAGTGAGATATAACTTTTTGAAATTATGTCTATGCCATTTACCTATATCAGTGGATGGTTTGGTAAGGAGCATTAAACAGCGGTGTAATTCTTCTTAACCATTAGTACAGTTTTCAACCTACCACAAAAAGGGAATGAGTTATTAGACTCAGGGGACTTATACAGTGAGTTATTAATGCAGTCCAGAATAATGACGGGTTGAACTTGTACGTTGTCCAGTGTCCATGAGGACAGAGTGGTTGGTATTCGTACTATATTCTGTTTACTTGTGACTTCTCTAGTTCTTAGACATGTGTTTCGTAGAAATGCAAGGTCTAAGTTTTGAGAGGTTATAGGTATAAGAATAAAGTAGAGAACCAGGCGTTACAAGTATCAGGATTCTTCAAGGTGATCGAAGTTGTAGATACTTGTGTATGGAATTCAGTTGATAGTAATGATTAAGAGAACTTGCTTCTCTTTCAGGTTACTCATAATTAGAAGTACTCCTATGTTGAGTAATGCCGATCGGTCTCTCTCCATTTAGTTTACATGCACTGGAGACAGCTGCATGATTTGAATCTAGTTCAAATTAAAGCAGTGCCTCTGTTTCTATATTGGATATAGAATAGTTCATATCTTAACAATGTTAAGATACAGGGAGTTGTCTGGCTTTTGCATAAAACCAGACTCTGGATAACTCAAGGCATGTTTCTGTAATGGGTATTTGTGGGTTGAGCCGGGCTATGACGAGGGTTGACTTTCTACCATCTGGAAGATCAATAATGATATTGTTCTTGACTCGCTACAGTTTTAGTAAAATGGATTTATTTTTCAGAAAATAGTAGTGGGAGTATGGTAGAACTGGAAGTGATTCCAGAACCGCAAACGAGTACTGAAAATTTAATAGGACCTAAAGATTCAATCTGGTTTGACATTCCATTGGCCACTCCGCAGATATGGTAGGTAACCTAAGGCACACGAGAGGCACTCTAGTAGCCTCAAGGACGGTGACAGGGAGGTTCTTGTTTACCCAGACTTGCTATTGTTGTTGTTCCAGACTGTGAGACCCGGCAGGAGGATGAGTATAGCGTCGTTCTGAACTGGCTTTAGAAGTGCACGTGTATATGACTCTACTGGAGGGTTGTCATAGTCAGTGGGAGCAGCGGAAGCATAGTGGACAAGTAGCTTATGTCTATTTATGGACTAAAGCAGATATAGCGGAGATATAGCATCTATTTCTGATGTGAAAGTCATAGGTTTGACTTCATCAGAATAGGGGAGGGATCTGTTAAGAAGGTAGTAGGGTGTGAGGTCCTGATATTTGGATGACATACACATAGTAGGAAGTGAAATTCCTATACTACGATCGGTTAAACTTTGGTTGTCACACAGTGGTTTCTCCACATAGGATATGGATATTATATCAGATATTCCGGTTACTAGATCTATGGTTTTAGATCTAGATTTGGGTAGTTTCCCAATCTGGGTACTTAGACAGCATTCTAAAGGTATTTAGAATGGACGACTCCAGGCATGGTGGTGTACCTGCAGGTGATGGAGTCACCCTCTCCAAAGGTGTCTTACAGACTAAAGGAGAGAGGGATGTGCATGATTGGAAGATCACTTGCTTAGGCAATTGAGTCAATCATGAGATGTCAAGTATCACAGCAGATGTTGTTTTTGCAGTAGATACAATAAGTTGATATTGATTCAATCCTGGAGAAACATTCGGAAGCAGTTTCAGAACATAAATTGATGTTCTAGGGATATGATAATGGCAGCCTCCTTCGGGATACATTTATCATTCCAGGCTTCCAAGGTGACCTGGATAACAGAGTGGCTGTCAGAGTTATAGTTTTCCCTCTGACGAGGGGCAGTATTTTGGACAGATGGTCCAAGAGGATACCGAGGGAGGTGTGGCGTAAGATACTGATTAATTTCAGTTGACGATATAGTCGAAGAAGTTTGGATTTGGAGTTCATTTATGAACTAGGTCCCATCAAATATGCAGACATATTCTAAGACGTGTATTGCTCAATTCGGGAGATGGCTTTCTCCGCGAACTTGAGATAAAGAGAGACATAGAAAGAAACATCAGGACGGATCCACTATCTGAGGCTATTTCTCGAACGCAAAAGTTTCGCAAACGAGCTTTATGAAACTGATAAGTAGAGGAGTTGGATGTTCGGTATCACACAGGCTGTGAGTATGCGACATCGCAATAATTAACCTTTAGTGCAAGTGGGAGATTGTTGGATATAGTGCCCTTAGCACTACAAAAATAGGGGGTTGCCCCTACGGATATTGAAATACGTAGGGGCAGATTTATCTTGGCCCTACGGATTAAGCCGTAGGGACAGAATGTTGCCCCTAAGGTCCAAGACGTTCAAGAATAAAAATATTAAATCTTAATTTGGTGTTTGCCCCTACGGAGCCACAAACCAAGAACCTACGAACTTATCCGTAGGGGAAACTAAATAGAGATTTAATTAAAAAGGCACGGATCGATCCCTACGCTGAATACCTAAAAAAAAATTCTCCATCGATCGCGTGCACGAACCCAAATTCCCAAACCCTCGTTCCCGCAGATCGATCGTTATTCTCGTCGTCGCCGGCGCCGACCGATTCGTCGTGGCCACCGCCTACTTTCGTCGTCGCCAGCGCCGTCTCATCTCCGTTTTCATCGTTGCCTTCGATCGATCGTCGCCTTCGATCAGGTAAGAAAATCTTCAATTACTCAAATTTTTTTTTGTTTTAGGGATATGGTTCATTGTTTGGTTACCGATGAGGCATCGGTTAGGGTTAGCGTTAGGGTTGGGGCTGGGGCTGGGGCTCGGGCTGGGGTTCGGCAGGGAGTTGCGGTTGGGGTTAGGGTTGGGGTTGGGGTTAGGGTTGGGGTTCGGCTGGGGCTAGGGCTGGGGTTAGGGTTAGGGTTATGGTTGGGGTTAGGGTTTAGCTGAGGATGGCGCTAGGGCTGGGGTTAGGGTTAGGTTGGGGCTGGGCTGGGGCTGGGGCTGGGGTTAGGTTGGGGTTGGGGTAGGGCTGGGCTGGGCTGGGGCCGGGGCTGGGGCCGGGCCGAGGCTGGGGCTGGGGCTAGGGAAGAATTCGTGGAGTCATGAGGAATTAATGTAATCTCTGACGATATTTCGCCAATTTCCATGGAGACATGGGGAGACATGGGAAGAATTCGTGTCTTTCGTGTTGTAGATATAGAATCAAGTAGCTAGCTTTAGATTGATTGCCCAAAAATTATAATTGTATGCATTCATGTGGTGGTTGTAGTTTGTGGCCAAATAAATCTTTGCATGCTGCCATTGGCAAGTCTTTGTCCAACCAAAACATGATTCAACATACTGAGCTTGTAGTACCAGACCATTCATAATGCAAAAAAAAGACACATTTCTGATTTGAAGAAAAGGAAGGGCAAGATAGGGATTTAGTTATGGATTTTACTTGGACGCCAGAAAACTTTTCTGACACCGTGTACCCAATTTTCCCATACACACCCCTTCACACATGAAGGTTGGCAGAAGATGTTTTTCTGGTAACATCTTCAGCATCATCGAGACTTAATTGCATTTGAAAGGAGGATATATATTCTTTCAACTTAAATTTAAATTATATTCATCTTGTTTATTGATTTCTTTTCTATGTTGCAGGTATGTATCTCAATCTCAAGTCTAATGCATCTTAGTTCTTTAATGCTCAATTCTCAAAGGAGCTTAGTTCTCCATAGGAGCTTAGTTCTCCTAGATAGGAGCATGCTCCTCCCCATAATGCGCATATGCGCAAGCGCCACGTTCACTACATGAAACGCACGTGTGCCCGACATGCGCGCACCACGTGCAATACACGTGTGCACCACATGAGAATATTTAATAATATTAAGAGGAGCTTAGTTCTCCATAGGAGCTTAGTTCTCCAAGATAGGAGCATGCACCTCCCTATAATGCGCATACGCGCAAGCGCCATGTGCGCTACGTGCAATGCACGTGTGCCCGCCATGCGCGCACCACGTGCAATGCACGTGCGCACCACATGAAAATATTCAATAATATTAAAAGGAGCTTAGTTCTCCAAGTTAGGAGCCTGCTCCTCCACATAATGCGCATATGCGCAAGCGCCATGTGCGCTACGTGCAACGTACGTATGCCCGCTATGCGCGCACCATGTGCAATGCACGTGCGCACTACATGAGAACATTTAATAATATTAAAAGGAGATACGTTCTCCATAGCAGCTTAAGTCTAATGCATATACACTGATTTTCTCCTGTGTCAGTAACTATCTCATTCTTATATTTCTCAATATAGTCAGCATAGCCTACAATTTATATGTTATACAGTCTAACATGGCCCATGAGTACGTCAGAGTTAAGGACTGGATGTATGTGGATTGGAAAAACGTATGCAACCTAAGTTTGTCGCAGGAGTTGCTGCTTTCCTTGAATTTGCACGCGCACATAATAAGATCATAATAGAGAAGATTCTCTGTCCGTGCGATAGATATGGCAATAAGTACTGGCAGAAGGTAGAATTGGCAGAGCTTCATATTGTAAAACATGGGTTTACTAGACTTTATACAACTTGGAAATATCACGGGGAAGGAGAAGAATGCAGTACTGCGACAGAAGTAGAAGGAGAACACGATAATGCGGCAGGAGAAGAAGAAGAATTCGGTAATGCGGCAGGAGACGATAATTTATTTCCATCAGAAGAAATGGAGGATATGATAGAGGCTGTCCTAGGTGAATCTATTCGTACCGAAGATGACATTCCTTCTGGTCAAGGACCGCGTGCGGATAAATATGAAAATTTCATGAATGATGCTAGGAAACCAATTTATGAGAATGCAAAAAATTCCACCCTCTCATGGTTCGTCCAACTTTTCCAGATTAAGTTCCTAAATGGATGGAGCAACAAGTTATTCACAATGCTTCTTTCGTTCTTGAAAGATTCTATGCCTCCGGGAAATAATGTACCCGACAGCTGGTACGAAGCCCAGAAGATGATGTCTGATTTGGGTCTAAAGTGCGAGAAGATTCAAGCATGTCCTAAAAATTGCGTGTTGTACCGGAAAAAGAATTCAGATTTGAAAGAGTGTTCAACATGCGGAGAGGCCAGGTATAAGCCGAAAGATTATGATAAGAAGCCTGATATACCTGTGAAGATAGAACGATACTTTCACATAACACAGAGGCTACAGAGGCTATTCAAGTGCAAGAAAACAGCCGAGGCAATGATTTGGCATCACCGTGCTCCTCCAAGCGAAGATGGAAAAATAAGGCATCCAAGAGATTCACCGGCATGGAAGGATTTTGATAGGAGGCATGCAATATTCAGTAGCGATCCTCACAATGTCCGGCTCGGACTGGCTACTGATGGCTTCTGCCCATTCAACTATATAACTGGAAGTCACAGCATATGGCCCGTTGTAATGATAATTTATAATCTGTCGCCTTGGTTGGCTATGGACCAATCATACTTTATGATGCCTCTTCTTATCGACGGACCAAACTCACCGGGGAACAATATCGATGTCTATCTCCGACCTCTGATCGAGGAGTTGAAATCTTTGTTCATTGATGGTGTAGAGACATATGATGCCAACACAAATACAACCTTCATACTGCGTGCGGCTTTAATGTGGACAATTAATGACTTTCCTGCGTATGGAATGCTATCAGGTTGGTCCGTACATGGTCACAAAGCATGTCCTCATTTCCATGAACACACAACAACAAAATTCTTGAATTTTAGCAGGAAGGTTTGTTATTGCGGCCATCGACGTTTCCTGCCTATAGACCACCCCTATAGGTTAGACACGGTTCACTTTGATGGTCATCGGGAGCTTCTTGAACCTCCATCCCCATTGTCCGGATAGGACATGACTGCTAAATGGGATGGTTACAATAACGTGACCTTCGGGATGGATCCGACGAAACAGGTCAAACCACCATATTGGAACAAGTTAAGCATTTTCTTCGAGCTTCCGTACTGGTTTACAAATTCAGTGTGTCATTGTCGGGACGTCATGCATATAGAGAAGGGAGTATCAGAGCACATACTTAACATGCTTCTTTGTAAAGACGGGAAATCGAAAGACAACATGAATGCTCGGATGGATCTACAAGAGTGGGGCATAAGAAGTGAATTGCACCCTAGACCGGTAGCGGGTAAACCGGGCAAGTTTGTACTTCCCAACGCCGCTTATCATATGTCACAACTGGATAAGAAAAGATTCCTGCAGGTGTTGCATGATTTGAAAGTCCCCACAGGTTTCTCAGGATCATTAAGCAAGAAAATAAAAATTGTGAACGGCAAGATCGATGGGCTGAAAAGTCATGATCACCATGTTATCGTGGAGCACCTTCTTCCATTAGCCCCCAGGACTTCTCTCCCCGACTCGGTTGGTCTAGTAATCAACGACCTATGTTGTTTTTTCAGGGACTTGTGTGCTAAAACACTGGAGGTTGCGACGCTGGATAAACTAGAAAATTCTATTGCGTTGATACTTTGCAAGTTTGAGCGTATTTTCCCACCGTCATTCTTCGATATCAAAATACACTTGACGGTTCATCTTGCAACTGAGGCGAAGTTAGCCGGACCGGTACAATATCGATGGATGTATCCCGTCGAGAGGTACGTGTAATTTTTCGTTTCGCGCAATTTATAAATTTATTGTTGTCCTATATGCCCGTATTTATTTATTCAACATATTTTAATTAGGTACCTCTACACTCTTAAGAAGTATATACGCAATAAAAATCGACCAGAGGGTTCTATCATGCAAGGTTATCTTCTTGATGAAGCAACCGCATTTTGTTCCCGCTATCTGGACGAGAACATTGAGACAACGCTTAACCGACCACGAAGAATTCAAGACGGGCCATATGGTAAAGCCGAGTATAAGAGCGTAGACACTATGTTTATCAACAAGATATATTGTTTTATCTTGCTTAATTGGGCATGTCTTGAACAAATTAGAGAGTAAGTTTTTTTGGATTAATTGTTATATCTGTATTGTGTGTGTATGAAATAATATAATATTAATGTCACAATTATTTGTCGAAAACAGAATTCATTTTAACGAGGTACGTGAGGGGCATCCTGATTGGAACGAAGAACGTTTGGAAAAATACCATCAGGATAATTTTTGTGATTGGGTCACAGATCATGTAAGTTATTCGAATAACATTTTATTGCTATCAGTTTTAATCTAAACTTGTATCGTTATGTATTTGTCGTAAAATTTGTTTTGTTAGATCCACGATCCGAACTTGTCTGCATCATTTGAGAGTGATTCAAGATGTTTAGCTCAATTTCCTAGTATGGAGGTTGCATATTACAAAGGATTTGGTGTCCTTGGATACAAATTCGAAGTTAAGGACATAGAAACATCTAGAACCACTCAGAATAGTGGGATTGCGACGGTCGGATCGGACGGTGTGATTTACTATGGGTACTTAAATTGTATACTCGGCATCCACTATCCCGGACGATCAGAACCCTTTTATATATTCCAGTGTACTTGGTATGATCCGCGAACCGATACGGACAGGTGGAGAAGCAATCTTGGGACTTGGAAAGATGAATATGGATTGACCAGTGTGAACACACTTCGATTTTACGGTCAGGAAGATCCGTTTATCTTTCCGAACCAAGAGTTCCAAGTATACTACTCACAGTGTTTGAAGCATCCGGGATGGAGTGTTGTATGCCGATGGAAACCCTGAGATGTCTACGATGTCCCAGAATTCGAGGACAACGATGAGGATGAAGAAGAGAGACGGCTTAAAGTGCTCCTACCGTCTGTTTCGAAGGACGGGTTGTCTTCGACCGATCATGAAGTTACGTGGGTTAGAAATGACATTGACGATGAAATCCAAGTAAATATGTATAATGCGCCCACGAAACGAAAAAGGTTATCAGTAATGTTATATTATTACTTCACATTTTACGCTCTATACATATATAGTCAATACTTTTAATGATTGTCTAATGCGTCCACGAACCGTTTATCTAGATTTGATGACGATGTCGGGAGCAGCGAGGGGCGACAGGAGCTCCAGCCGCGACAGAGGCAGAGGCAGAGCGGTTCTGCCGCACGGAGAGCTCCGTAGGGAGCTTCGGAGGGCCGGTCTTGCACCCAGATCGGAGACCCCTTCGGATGCCTCCTTCCGTGTGGATTTTGCCACACCTCCAGGTATACTGTACGCATATCCATTTTGAATATAATATTACAGATATTCATGCCTGTTTATGTTAAAATTACTTATATTGTCAATGTTTGATTGTCTAGTTGTTGGTGATGCGTCCACATCTGAGACAAAGGCCACACCCGCTCCTCCAGGTATGTTTAGATATCATATAGTGCATGTATATTGATTTAGAATGCTATATCATAAATACACACATTCATTTTGCCCTTACTTAGCAATTTTTATTATTGTCTAGCTGTAGGTGGTGACACCACCGCACCTGCGGGTATGTTTATATATCCTATAGTGCATGCATATTGATTTAGAACGTTATATTATTGATCTACACATTCTTTTTGCAATTACTTATATAATCTATTTTTAATTGTCTATTACAGGTGGTGCGTCCACATCTTCCGTAGGGCCACTCCTGCCGCTTCCATACCTTCCGCATCGTCTGCAGGTTAGTATGAATAAATTAAAAATATTTATTCATTTTACATATGCTCTATAGAATAAATATGAACTTCATGGAAATTTAGCATCAATGTTTATTTTCTAGTTGGAGAGGATGCGTCCGCATCCGCGACCTCGGTTGTTCATCACCGGAGGAACTATCGTCCCGCTCGTGCTGCTGCCAGGGCCCAGGCTCGTGCGATAGTCACTGGAGGTATATATCACACTTGAATTTTCGTTTAACCTTGATTTCTTAATACAACTTTGTCATAATATTGATTATCTTGATATTTCGTGCAGACGCAGGGCCTCCACATCCCCAGAGGGGGACTCGAGACCCGAATCAGTCCCATAGGCTGAGGCCTGACTGAGCTTGGGGAAGGCAGCATTCCCCCCCTTTTTTACCCTTGACTATCGCTATACCAGTCCTCATGCCGAGAGGTTCGGCCGGTATATAGGGGACGAGAGCCGGCTCGTGAAGAACTATCCACTTCACGTTGAGTGGGGCGAGCCGCACCAGCGCTCATTCGCCCTCTTCTTTGATCAGGCTCGGGTACGTATTAATATATATTTTCAGTTGATATATCCGCTTATCATATTTATTATTAACATTTGAAATCTAATAACAATGTTTTTTTTTTGTATTTTCAGTTGGATTACGATTTTCAGCCTGTAGCCGACCCTGATCATCCGGGGAGGGTGCTCGACCTTCATGCTCTGTACAATGGCCTGATGAAGAACATGCAGGCCAAGGTCCGATACAACAGGAATGAGATGAAGGCCGACTGCTACTCCCTGTGGATGGCGACCCCCAAGGCAGAGAGAGCGGCCCTCCTATCTACTCCGGCGTTTGCGAGAGTCGACGTAGAGACATGGCCTCTATTGTGCGAATATTTCGAGTCCCAGCGCAAAGAGGTATGTATTTTAAATGTAATTCATTGTTTAGGATATAATTTATTTTTTGTGTTCCTTAATTAGAAAACTAAATGTTAATGCGTTGTGCAGAAACAAGCCGCTCAGAATACAGAGAACAGGAAGTCGGCGAAGAGGGGTCGCCCTACTTACACAGGTGGCTCGAGGAATATTACTCGAGCCATGGAGTTATCGGTAAATTACAATAGACCGACCTTTATGGTATTCTGCAATATTAAGAGTTATTTTCTAATATTTCTAATATTAAAGTTATTTTCTAATATTGCAGACAGCTCGGACCGTGGCGTCAGGTGGTACACCGAGCGTGCTGTCCGCATATCTTGCCGTCCACGGCACCTCGACAGATCCCGCCACGGGCGAGCTTCGATATCCCGACGTCGCTACCCAGGAGTATTGCGTAAGTGTTAATATTTATTCTACCCAAATTTGAAATTTTAGTTTTGGAAGGTTCAAGTTTAAATTTTATACTTATACTTTACTGCTTAATGTGGGTGTAGGAGCGGGTGGTTGAGCAGGCCGAGGCCTCGGGGATCAATTTTACCGGACAGAGCGATCCGATGCTGCTGACCCCAGTTCTGGACGCCGCACACGGAGGGCACCACGGAGGTTGGGAGAGAGGCCGGGGACTGGGCCCTAGCAGGGCCCATATGAGGTTGGACTCACCCCAGCGGTTACTTCCTCAGTCTCCAGTGACCGACGTGTCCATCAGGAACTGGAGAGCTTGAGGGCCACCGTTCAGGAGTTGATGGAGATGCTGGTATGTATACTACTTTATAGTAAAATATCATGTCATATTATAGATATCAACATATCCATAATTAGTACGTAGCTTGAGCTTATTTGGTTTTAGACTTAAGATTGATTAATCATACATACATATGTAATTAAAATAAACAACGGTTTTCCAAACTAGATATCCAAATGGGGTTTCGAAATAACTTAATAATGATACAAATTCGAATAATATACAGTTCTTACACGCTTCTTACACACGTTAGGTCCAGACGCGACAGGGTACATCGACCGAGCCTCCACATGCATCTCCTTCGGTTGCGGCTCCGCAAGCCACTACATCGGCTGCGGTTCCGCAGACAGCTCCGATAGCTCCACCGTCCGCTCAGACTCCCGCAGCCGCGGCTCCGCAAGCGACTACCTCGACGGCGGCTGCGCAGACCACATCGCCAGCTCCACAGGCCGCTCAGACTCCCGCACGCGCCGAATTGCAGGTTTTATTGACCGAGGAGCAGGCGCGCTTGATTCTATCGTTTATCAGGGGTGGAGCTGGACCAAGCTAGGTTAGCTTTTTGATTCATATTTTTTGGTACATGTATTTATTTATATCATACATATTGTACTACATTTTGAAATGATATTGATATTGATATTGGTTTATATTTATATCATATTCAGTTTTTGGGTTTCTTTTGTATATTATATGCGTGAGATATGATTATGAATACTGCGATATATGTTGTGTGATGATTAATTTTATATTTTATTGTTATATATATTATTGTGCACAGGGCGGGAAAAAATCAGGCAGCCCTTTTAAAAAAAATACAGATAATGTGTACCTACGGATTAATCCGTAGGTACACATGTTGCCCTTACGGCTATATCCGTAGGTGCAAAATATCAGCAGTAACTGATATTTCCCCCCTGATCTCAGTACCAGGGGGGTTGGGAGTTCCCCTACGGACATATCCGTAGGGGCCATAGCTTCGTTCCTACGGAGTTATCCGTAGGGGTAAAATATCAGGATTTCTGAAATTTTGCCCCTACGGATAAGTACCTACGTAGGTATCCATAGGGGATAGTACGTGGCCCTACGGATATATCCGTAGGTACAGTTAATATATTTAAAAACCCCATAAATAATATAACTTTTTTTACCCTACGGCCTACTCCGTAGGTGAAACAGGACCTACATAGAACTCCGTAGGGGCAAGTTCAGGGCTTCAACTTGCACCTGCGGCCTTTGCACCTACGGGGTCTTTTTTCGCCCCTACGCACATCTCCGTAGGGGAAGGGGGTTGCCCCTACCGATAAATCCGTAGGGACAACCCTTATTTGTAGTAGTGGAGAGTCAATTATTGGATCACAGGCACGTGATTGCAATGATTGAGGGAGGACCTATACCGGTAGGACAGTCTTACTCGAGAGGTTTGTATACTATCTGGTTTGTCTTTATCATCGTGTACATGCTATACGTGACATTGTAGTTCACTATTACACGTTGATAGAGAATAGTATGCTACGATGGTTTATCTTTATCATCGTGTACTGCTTTAGGTGACCTTACAGGTCACTATTGCACATTGATAGAGCTCATAAGATTCTTGCTTGACTACCATCAGTATCATGGCGATCATATACGTGAGAGTTGGGTAGTCTATAAGCACATCCTTAAAAGGTCCCCAGTCGTGGGAGTTTCGAGACTGGGCATCGATACTCCATTAGTAGACTAGTGTATACAGTCGAGACCCCGACGAAGGGCGGTGACCTGTCTCACAAGCCATTGGTGTCAGTTGGATCACCTAAGATGTACACAGGTGCTCATTGGGTTATGAGTACAGCGGACAGGACTCGCCGGGAACATGCTAATTGGTATTATACCTGACGTCAGAAAGAAGTTCCCTGGTGACATGTGTACAGGTTAGTTCATTGACCTGAGATCGCCATTTATCTCGTGTGAGTTCCCACTGTGCTTGGATTACTACCCTACCACGGCTTAAAGGAGTTGTGCAAACAGGTTTTAGTTGGGTACAGTCCCGAGTCACATGGAGGCAGTGAGAGGATCAGCAGGGGTTTCGTCTCTCCCGGTATTGGGGGTGAGCTCGCGCTGTGTCTAGGAGAGCGATTACACAAAGCCCTCGGCCGAGGCAGGAGATTTACTGGTAGGTATTCCAGTAGTATCTCAGGGTGTTCTGGGCTACACTCCAACACGACTTGTACCGCTTTTAGGGGTCTGACTTTTACCAACCCCCTAGGCCCGACATGCGATGCTCATAGACGAACGGACCGGACTGTACGGATATTGTCACAGACAGGCTCAGTGGGGTGTCAGGATGAGTTCGCTCATCGACTTCCCTTTTGGTCAATATCTGGTAGCTCATTACGTACGGCTAATACCTCTGACGTGCTAGTGGTTAAATCCACAGCCAAAGTATTAACGAGTCTTTAGAGTCCCCACAGACAGTTTCTCAAGTTTCGGGCGAAACGTTGTAGATGCCGTATGATATATGGTAGGGTTTGATCTTATACGTGCGGTATTGCACGGATCATGATCAGACGAATCATACTAGTGGGCTTTGATTTAAGCCGGATCCTAGTATTAGATTTGTTGGATAACTTTAGTCTCATCGCATTCGAATTCAGTCGGAATGCGGATGCAGGTATGTATATACAGGTGAGGGGTATCCTTGTGACCCGTCACGAGTATACTTTAGATGTTGCCGGATCTTTTTGTTGGACCAAACATTTGGATTAATGTTTGGATGGTGGAAATAATGAGCTAGAATTCATCATGAGATGCATTAAATGTGACATGGACATATATGGTGACTCATGGTCTCTTTTAGTGTGTAAATGTCACATTATGAGCTTGATTTGTGTTGATATGATGAGAAGAGAGAGAGGGGCTGCCTTGGGGGAGCTTGGTCTTGTATTTTTGCTTCTCACTCTCTCTCATTTTCATCAAATGAAACAAAAGAAAAGAAAAGGAAAAAGAAACCTCTTCTTCTTCTTCTTCCTCTAGCTCTTTATCTCCATCAATGGAAACATCTCTAACCTCCATCCAAGCCATGGATGCAAGAGACAAAGTGATCACAAACATTCTCTACAACACCTTGGACACGTCGGCTAGCTCACTTCGTGCACGAGTTGCTTCGGATGAAGCGGGAGCCCGTAAAAAGACTCGTAGATGTGGTGCCCTTTCCGACGAGGAGATCGAGACCGGAGATGCCGCGAGGAGCTTGGGATGGTTGCCAAAGACCGAACGACACGGATCGATCGGTATAGCCTTCTATCCCTTCTCCAGATAGCTAGTTGTAGGTTAATGGTTCGATCCGGGTTTTAAGCCTACGATAGCTCCGGTTTCATGTTTATAAAAAATTTCGTTTCCGCATTTTGACCTCGGAAAGATGGCCGGGGAGCTACCGTAGTCTTACACATCCATCGCCCATCATATGGGTCAAGATGCGTATACGCTAGTCTACTCTGGTGTATCGATGCCCTGTCTCGATACACCCTCGACTAGGAACAGTTATAGGACGTACTCGTCGACTACCGTAGCCCCACTATTATGATCTCATAATAGTCCCAGTAGTCGAGTACATATCCTAAGGGCTTAATCAACATGTAACATAGAGATAATCAGAGTACATGTTAAGATAAAGTACAACCAGATAGCATACTATCATGTCTAGCAAGAAAGTCCTCCCTATATATGTCCAAGCATCCATTACAATATACATCATATGTATAGTAATGGCTTCTAAGGCATACATATAACTAATAACGCCCCTGGGAAAATGAGGTTTATTTTAATTAGGTCCGTGCAAAAGGACGGGGAACCTCACTCAAAGTATCGGCACTGGCCTGGCTGAAAGATTGGCAAACTTGTAGGATATAATTAATCCTGGCTAGTCTTTCCTTTTAGGGTTTAAAGGAAGATTTGACTAAACAGTGGGAGCCATCCTGATTAGATATATTAATAACCAATCTAATCTTGCAAGAGCATACGCTGAGTGTTTTCTTCTCTCTCTTTCCAGATAGCGACCATGTCACGCCTTAATCAAGATAATAATACGGATGTATTGACCGAACCTGCTTGTTATACTGCGCTAGGGAACGTTGGTCCCGCTCTAACTTATAATTGTTATAAGACCGAGCAGGAAATTTGGGATTACTAGAATTCCCGTGCCGCCCAAATGAAGAAAGTGTATGCTTATGCATCTTCTTCGGGTGTGTTCATTACAGAGAACTGTTTCTCAGTATCCTTTACGTCCTGGGTATGAGATACCGGATCAGGATCCCACATATGTAATATGTTACATGGGCTACTGATAGGTAGAGAACTGAGAAAGGGTGATAAGTTTTAAGAGTTAAAAATGGTGCAAGTGTTGCAGCCAAGTGTGTTGGCAGTTATCACCCTGTATTACCAAATACATTGATTCTGAACGAATGTTATTAGATACCGAACGTGATATACAATATCATATCAGTCTCTTTATTGGTAAAGAAGGATTTAATTTCTTATTGTTGGATAATGTTTTGAATATTTCCTATATCAAGAGTTGATTGGTTCAAGCACGTTATCTAAAAGCATATACGTTCTGAATCAAACCACAGTTCTTAACGTACAAAACACACACAAGTGGAAAAATTCAGAAATGAATGAATCCTTCTTAAGGTATTGTAGACTAGGTCATATCAATATGACCCGACTAGCAAAGTTACATAAAGATGCATATTTAAATCAGTTTGGATTTACATCTTATGAAACTTGCCAGTCATGACACAAAATAAGATGACCACAGCTCCGTTTATTGGAAACAGAGAAAGAGTTAGTGAACGCTTGGGATTGTTACATGATGATGTATGTACGCCCCCTGTCTACATATGCCAGGACCGGTTCTTTGTAATTCATTACATTCACTGATTATCTCTCAGGATTCGCACATGTGTTCCTGTTGAAACACAAGTCTGAACCTTTTGAGAAATTCAATGAACATAAGTTAGAAGTAGAGAACTAAAACAGGTATAAGTATTATGTCCTTTGATGAGATCAAGGAGGAGACTACTTGAGCACGGAATTGCTGGACTATTCTAAAGAAGAATGAGATTCTCTCTCAGTATTACTCCTCCGTATACACCACAAAACGTTGGTGCATCGGGGCGGAGCAATCGCACCCTATGTGATATGGGTTGCTCTATGATGAGTACAACTGGGTTGCCTATTTCCTTTTGGGATATGCACCGGTGAAGCTGCATACCTATTGAATAGGGTTCCAACCAAATCAGGTGCCTACCACTCCATATGCGATATGGTATGGGAAGAGCCCATTTCTTAAGGATGTTAAGATTTGGGGTTGTCCAAAGTATGATCTGGACAAACTCGAGGCAAGGTCAGAACCGTGGAAGTTTGTTGGATAAACCAAGCAATCGCAAGGGAATATCTTCTACCACACTGAGGAGCAAAAGGTGTTTTGTTTCTCAGCATGCCACTTTTTGGAAAAGGAATTTCTTGTGAAGAAATTAGTGGTTAAGAGGTAGAACTAGAAGAAGTTCCAGCTATACAAACTATAGCTGATGATTTGGTAAACCCGGAGGATTCAATAGTTTTCCAATGAACCTCAGCCTCTCCGCCGATTTATCAGGGTTCCTCACCCACCTGAGAGATACTTCGGTTTTCTCTATGACAGTGGGAGCGAGAATTGCATCATGAGAAGATGACCCAACTAGTTTCGAGCAGGCCATCAAGAGTGGGGACTCTGTAAGAATGACTGGATGCTAAGAGATCTGAGATGGAATCCATATACACAAACAAAGTATGGACTTTGGTTGCTTTATCTAAAGGGTTAAATCCCTATCAGGAGCAAGTATTTCTTGAGAAGATTACTAGGTGTATATGGAAAAATTGAGACTTTCAAAGCTATGCTTAAGTCCATCCAGATCTTACTTGCCACTGCTACATACCATGATTACGATATCTGGCGGTTGGGTGTCATGACTACTTTTCTAAATGATGATTTAGAAGGGAGCGTCTATAAGTACACAGCCAAAGGTCTTCGTAGAGAGTGGGAGCAACGGAAACGTGTGCAAGTTGTTTTATGGGATAAATCAGGTATCGCGGAGTTGGAACATCTATTTTAATGTGTTGTCAAAGAATTTGACTTCATCAAAATAGTAGATCAACCTAGTATATACAAAAAGGTAGTATGGAATATGGTGTTGATCCTCATATAGTACGTGGATGGCATGCTCTTGATAAGGAAGGAGTTTCCTATGCTACGCTCGATCAATCTCCTCTTATCACAAGGATTCTATATATAGGATCAAGGTGATGCCTCCTAAAACCTGGGTTTTGGATCTATGAGATAGATCTAATTGGATGTTAGGATACTCACTAGGTGTAGTGAGATGGTATCAATCGATCCTGGGGAGAATCACTGGAATGCTTCCAGGGTGGTAAGTTTGACTGAATGTCTGTCACAGGCATTGTCTTTACCCTCAGTGGAGGGAAGATATGTTGGAAGTGTTCTAAGCTAGATACCGTGGCAAACTAGACGATTAAAGGCTAGATACATCGTTACCAAGGATACTACAAAAGATGCAGTCTGGATATATATAAGTTCATGAGATGAACTTCGTTCCTACCATTGTGTGACAATGGAGTTGTGGCTTATGCCTAGGAATCGCCGTCCTATCAGAGATCCAGACATATTCTTAGGCAGTATCACCTGATCATGGAGATGGTTGATCTCTAGACAGATCGAGTATAGGAGAGTAGATAAAGAGGACAACAGCGCGAATCCACTCACAAAGGCCTATTTCCCAGTAGAGACTTTTATGGGATGGTTGAGTATGAGATATTTCAACCACAACTAATTGTTGGGTATGCGATACCACAACAGATGGCCCTAGTGCAAGTGGGAGATTGTCAGTGATATGTATGCCCTAGAGGCCATTACTGTACATAGATGTATATTGTAGTGGATGCATGAACATATATATGGAGGACTTTCTTGCTCGACATGATAGTATGCTATCCGGTTGCACTTTATCTTAACTTGTACTCTGATTGTCTTTATGTTACATGTTGATAAAGCCCTTAGGATTAGCACTTGACTACCAGGACTATGATGTACATCATACTAGTAGGGACAATGTAGTCGCTAAGTACATCCTTCAAATGTTCCAAGTCGTAGGTGTATCGAGACAGGGCATCGATATACCAAAGTAGACTAGCGTATAGCTTCTCGACCCATGTAGATGGTCGATGGATAATTCCATATCGATTGGTGTTTGACATCAGAGATAGTATACGGGTGCTCAGTGGAGACAGCGTATACTGGACGGACTCGCCGAGAACTCCCAGATGGTATTATACCTCACGTCAGATGGCAGTTCTGTGGTGACACTGGTACAGGTTAGTCAGTAGACCCGAGATCGTCATAGAGTCTTGTGTGATTCCCACTGTGCTTTGATTTCCACCTTACCACGTTCAAGAGAATGTGCAAAACGGTGCCTTTTGGGTACAGTCCCGAATCACATGGAGGCAATGAGCGATAGGAGGGGTTTCGTCTCTCCCGATATTTGGAGTTGATGTTGAGCTGTGTTCGATTGGCTATAACTGGAAATCCCTGGCCAGGGTAGCTGAGATTTACTGGTAAGAGTTATCAGTAGTTTCTCGAACTGTTATGGACCTCATATCGACAAGACTTATGGGTTACTGGGTCTGACGTTTACCACCCCTAGACTGGATATGCGACATATCAGACGAAGAGACCGGATTGTACGGGAGTGTTACTGATCGGATTCACAGGGAATGTACAGGCTTGCTTGTTGATCTTCTAATCGCTCAATACCTAGGTGACTATTACGTTTAGCTGACCGCTTGCAGCTTGTGGGTGTTTGATATGATCATCACCTACTGCCGGCGTATTGACGATTCTTTATTGTTCTACACAGTGGTTTCCTGGCTCAGGCAAAACGGAGTAGGAGCACATATGTGATATGTGCGGGAACGAGAATAATACGTGTATGTGATACGTATTAGATTCTCATGATATGTGATATCGGCCGGGTATATGTGATATAGCCGGGTCATTGGATCAAGTGTTGATTCGATGAACTGATACATTTTATATTAGTCGGTTATTTGTGAAATAGACGGATTATCGGATCAAGTGTTGATTCGATAATTTAATGTATAATTATATATATGATACTGTCATGACCCGCAGGATACGGAACGTGACTGGCACTTAAGTTACGAAACGTCTCAAGACGTCCGTAAAATAAGTAAGCCAAAGCGCATAAATGAAAATCAAAAAGGAGAAGAGTGAAGGAAAACAAATCAATTGAAAGCGAGTTTATCAAATAAGTCATATCAAGCCTTTTTAAAACAATATCAATTTTCCCGAAAATTTCGGCAGAGTCTCCTTTGTAAATACTGGCCCCAAAATGGGTACAATAAGATTATATATGAATACAACAATAAGGCATCCCCAAGCAGGAGCTAGCTCTTCGCCACAAGGCGGTCACAAATCCCACGCAATGTAAATCAGCAATGTGCATAAATAAACATAAGAAGCGCAAGTAAAACAGCATGTCGACTTAAGTGAGCTCGACCACAAAATACAGCATACAAAAATCCATAAATCTCACAGTCTAGTCTCTAGGTCAATATACAACAATACTGGTAGATACAGTAGATGGAGTACTCTAGATACAAGAATATACAAGGTGGTACAAAATAATAATACAACCCACCTACGAGCAAAAGCCTCGAGTCCAGGCAAAAGAGGCAAAAGAAGCAAGTGCGCCCGCCGCTACTGTACTGACGGAGCGGACCTGCAAAACGTTGTGGCACAACGGGGGTGAGTTGCCAACTCTTGAGTAATAAGTAACATCTATATAGGCTATCGCAAGCATGCACACAAGCATCCTAGCATCTATACTACAGGTATGGCAGGATATACTAACAGGTATGTATCCAACATGAATGCACTAGCAGGTATGAATGCAATATAAATCGACTCGTGATCTGAATATATAGGTACAAGAAGTCATATTTTTCATTTAGGAATCTCTTTTCTTTTAAATATCAGCACAATACCAATAGAATCAACAAGAATCTGTGTCCAGCATCGACACCTCAAAACTGTCTCAATCTCATGTATCCATATCATAGTATCTCTGGCCGTAGCCGTCCGGCTGACCCATCTCAAATGTCAATATCTCATCATCTCGCGGCCACGGTCGGTATCCTCTGGATATCCTCCGTGCCAAAAAGTCACCGGTAGGTAGTCCATCCCCTGCCAGGCTCAACGTCAGCAACACGACCTTCTTGCCCCAGGGTACCTTACCGGGCCTACCATGTACCCGAGACGGTTCATCCAAATCCTCGAAACGGGACTCGAAAACCACAGCAAACTCATGGTGGACGACACATACATCACTAGAAAACCGCAATTTATATATTTTAAGAAGGTAATAAGTTTAGAAATTTTGCGGCTTTCCCCCGAAATCCAGGATTATCATAAAATCTCAAGAAATCCTCATAAGTGAATATGTCAATGATAATGAATGCATATGGTATCAATAATCAAGTTGTGATGTATGATTAATAGACTAGGCATGAACAAATAATATGATGGGGTACTGCACATGAATAGCAATCCTACGATTTCATTTTATGGAATTAAAGTCAATAACACAAGCTTAAACATCAATTATAGTAAAAGGTTTCAAATTATAGGTTATCTAGTGTGGTGGCATGGCAATTACCAGGGCGTGTGCATACGCATGAATAGCGCTCGTGCTGCATATAAAAACCCTGGCAATGGTGCAGGTGTCTTATAGAATGGGTTCACATATGTATGTCAAATAAAGCATGGATGTAGTTACTAATATTACTAGAAATCTTTAACTACTTAAATTATCGAGCGACTTGCGCCATCCAAACGATAGACCCCCGTAGATGTTAAATCTATTCACCGGAATCCTTAGCTAGCTACGTCCAATCACCGCTTTCCCTTTTCGTGCCGCGTCCGAAGTCTCCGCGACCGAACCTGGAATTTGCATCAATAAAAAACATAAGGTTGCATATCATGAAACGACGCAAATCCCAAACGAAAATATCCACGTTCACGAGTTATGCACAACGTGCACAGGGTGCGCGGAACACACACGAAAATCACAAAAACTAACTATAATCATCGTTTTGGGATGCCCGGCAAAACTAAAACCCGATCACACAAAATTCCGCACTCACACATCCTAAATGTCATAGGATATGCTAAAAATATAATCAAGTTATCACAAATAATTCATCACATAATTTTATATAAAAACTAGTAAGCATTTACATTCCAAAATCGGTGCAAATATCGCTGATTTGCGATAAAGTGCACACATCATCGCACAACCACCCAAGTTAACCATTAGAAAGCCACTACAATTAATTTAACCTAATTACCACGCTACAAAACCCATTATACAAACACACCCTTTCTTGAATTTATAACCTAGCAATTCCAAATCAAACTATACATGAAAACACTAAATTAACACTAATTTGAAGCCTATTAAGCAAGTTAACCTCTTAGATTTAGGTTTGCAAAACAACTAGATAGAAAATATAGTTTAATTAACTTACTAATGGTTTTCTAAACCCTAATTAAAATTCATGCCTTGAACTAAAAAAAATTAGATTAGAAATTAACACTAAAACAATTTTCAAAGTTCTAATTAGCACACTTTAAACTACAAATTACCCAAAGATTGAAATTATACCTCACAAGCCCAAACCTTATGATGCTAAAGCCTCCAAAGATGCCATATTTCTCCAAGATTTGAACCAATTTAGGTTAGAGAAGAGAGGGAATAAGGTTTTGCTTTGAAATTGTGATGGAAATTGTTGATTTTGTTGAATTTTGATGGAATTTTCTTGATGAAAATGAGAGAAAAGAGAAGGAAAAAATATTGGAGGGGGGGAGCTGCTCTCGGCAAGAAGAGGGAATGGGGAGGTGTGTGGGTGATTTTTGGGGAAATTTTAAAGTCAAACCCCTCTCATCACAAGTACACCATACCTCCAAAATTAACATATTTTAATACCTACCCTTTTAACTCAATTCATCACCTAACACATGAGTTAAAGAAAAACATTTGAGAGGGGGAGAAATTTCTGCAGTTGGGCCGGCCAAGGGAGATGTGGGGATGTGTGAGAGAGTGCACAAAAATGTTTATGCAAAAAGACCCCCGACATGTCCAAAATTGCAAGTTTTAGTTCAAAATAAATATATTTTTGTTTTCCATAATAAAAACCCAATAAAACTTGAAATAAAATACTAAAAATTTATATTACAACTAGATTTTAATTAACATGATTTTAATGATTAAAATTAGACCATTTAAATTTGTATTTATCGCTAATTTAATGTATTTTTTACCGGGTTAAAATAATATTAAAATTTGAAAAATTAGGGAAAAATTGTAAACGACCAGAATTTGATAAGTAACTCATTAGCTACTAAAAACTAGCAATTACCTATCCAAATTAGGTAGAATTAGGCTTAAACTGCAAATATACCGAAAAGACGATTTACGGAAAAATACCAAATTTTCACCGATTTTCGGGAAAACACCAAAACGACATTTCAAGGCGTTACAATCTTCCCCTTTAAAGCAATTCGGTCCCCGAATTAAAAAATATAGCTACACGTACCTTCAAAGAGATGGGGATATTTCTTCCTCATCTCGTTCTCAGTCTCCTAGGTGACCTTCTCGCTGCTCGGGCTACACCAAAGGACCTTGACGGTCGGTATAACTTTCGATCTTAATTTCTTCACCTGCCGATCCAGGATGACCACCGGCTGCTCTGCAAAAGAAAGGTCGCGCTCTAGCTGGTCTGTCGGGTGCTGAATCGCATGTGAAGGGTCGTGAAAGTACTTGCGGAGCATCGAAACATGGAAGACGGGGTGAACATCGGGAAAACTGGGTAGAAGAGCCAAACGATACGCAACTGCGCCGACACGCTCGAGGATCTCGAATGGACCCACAAATCTGGGACTAAGCTTTCCTTTTCGCCCAAATCGCATCACGCCTTTCATCGGAGAGACCCTCAGAAAAACATGATCGCCAACTGCGAACTCTAGTCTGCGACAGCGCCTGTCTGCATATGATTTCTGTCTACTCTGAGCCTCTCTCATCCGGTCTCGAATCAACCGTATCTTCGCGGTCGTCTCTTCCACAAGCTTCGGACCCAAAATACTGCTCTAGCTGAGCTCTGTCCAACATACGGGCGATCTACATCTCCTCCCATACAATGCCTCGAAAGGTGCCATCTGAATAGTATCCTGGAAGCTGTTGTTGTAGGAGAACTCCACTAAAGGTAAATGTTGATCCCAGCTACCACCAAAGTCCAAATCTCACGCTCGGAGCATGTCCTCGAGAGTCTGAATAGTCCACTCTGACTATCCGTCGGTCTGCGGATGAAATGTTGTGCTGAAACTGAAACGGATGCCCAATGCCTCCTGAAGTCTCTGCTATAGTCGGGTGGTAAACTGGGTGCCACTGTCGGACACGATACACGTCGGGACTCTATGCAATCGTACAATCTCGTCGATGTAAATCTGGGCATACTGAGCAAAACCGAAAGTGGTCTTCACTGGCAGGAAGTGAGCCGCTTTCGTCAATCGATCCAAGATCACCCAAATGGAGTCGTACCCTCGACTGGTCCTGGGTAGACCCACCACAAAGTCCATCAAAATCTGCTCCCATTTCCACTCCGGAATGGGCAAAGGCTGCAACTCTCTTGCTGGCCTCTCGTGCTCAGCCTTGACTTGCTGACAAGTCAGGCATCTCGATACGAAGTCTGTGACGTCCCTCTTCATCCCGTCCTACCAGTAAACATCTCGCAAATCTTGGTACATCTTGGTGGAACCCTGATGAACGCTGTATGTCGATCTATGCGCCTCCTCAAGAATCTCACACCGCAGTCCCTCAGAATCTGGTACGCAAAGTGGAGTCCCAAATTGCAGTACTCCCTGATCATCGATCACGAACTCAGAATCTCTGCCCTGCCGAATTTGCTCCATGATCTCTGAAAGACGGTCATCACTGGGCTGTGCCTCTCGAATACGGTCAAGTAACTGCGGACGTGCACGAACATGCGCAAGCTGTCCCCCTGTCGGAGTGAACCCGAACTCAACCCGGCTGTCGCATAAAATCTGCAAAACTGCCGACGACTGCCTCTGTACTGCGCGCAAACAAGATAGACTACCCCCGGGCCTCCTGCTCAAAGCATCCGCCACTACAATAGCCTTGCCCGGGTGATAAAAAATCTCGCAATCGTAGTCCTTTACTAGTTCCATCCAACGGCGCTGTCTGAGATTTAGGTCTCGCTGCTGAAATATATACTTTAAGCTCTTATGATCAGTGAATATCTGACACGACTCGCCTTATAGGTAATGTCGCAAGATCTTAAGTGCAAAGACCACTGCAGCCATCTCCAAATCGTGAGTGGGGTAGTTCTGTTCATGTTTCGTCAACTGCCGTGAAGCATACGCGATCACCCTGTCATGCTGCATCAATACGCACCCTAGCCCGACTCATGAAGCGTCACAGTAAAGCACGAATCCACCTGATCCTAAAGGCAAAGATAATACCGGCGCCGTAGTCAAACAAGTCCGTAGCTGCTGAAAACTGTGCTCGCACTCCTCCGTCCAAACGAAAGGAACTCCCTTCCGGGTCAATCCGGTCAAAGGTGCAGCAATACGGGAGAAATCCTGAACGAATCGCCTGTAGTAGCCAGCCAAGCCTAGGAAACTGCGGATCTCCGTAACTGATGTCGGTCTAGGCCACTGCTGAACGGCCTCGATCTTCTTCGGGTCCACACATATGCCATCTCTCGTAATCACGTGACCCAAGAATCCGACGCTGTACAACCAGAATGCACACTTGGAAAATTTTGCGAAATGCTGGTGCACACTCAAAGTCTGCAACGTAATCCGCAAGTGCTGCTCGTGCTCCTCTCTGCTCCGGGAGTACACCAAGATATCGTCGATAAACACGATGATGAACATGTCAAGATACGGCCTGAATGTACGGTTCATCAAATCCATGAATGCAGCGGGGGAGTTGGTGAGTCCGAACGACATCACCAGAAACTCATAGTGACCATAGCGCGTACGGAAAGCTGTCTTCCGTATATCCTCCTGTCGAACTCGCAGCTGATGGTTCCCTGATCGCAAGTCGATCCTCGAAAAATACCCCGCACCCTAAAACTGGTCGAACAAATCATCAATGCGTGGCAACGGATATCGGTTCCTCACGGTAACTTTGTTCAGCTGGCGGTAGTCGATACATAAGCGCAAACTTCCGTCCTTCTTCTTGACAAACAGGACCGGAGCACCCCACGGAGGAACACTACGTCGAATAAGCCCCTTATCTAACAAATCTTGCAACTGATCCTTCAGCTCTCGAAGCTCTGCCGGCGCCATCCGATAAGGCGGTATAGAAATAGGCCCCAAGCCGGGAATCAAATCGATGCAGAACTCAACGTCGCGCTCAGGCGGTAGCCCAGGCAGCTCGTCAGGGAAAACATCAGGGAACTCACAAACAATCGGGACCCGGTCCAAAGGATCCTCTGCAGCTCGAGTATCAAAAATATACGCTTAGAATCCCTGACATCCCTTCCGCAAGAGCTGTCCAGCGCGAACAGAAGAAATCAAGCTGGGAAGGGTGATGCTGCGGTCTCCCTGAATAACAAGGACTGGCTCTCCTGGAAAGCTAAATCTGACTGCTTTCTCACGGCAGTCCACTGAAGCATAACAGGTGGATAGCCAATCCATGCCCAGAAGCACATCAAAGTCCAACATATCGAGGAGAATCAAATCAACCGACAAATCCCTCTCCCCGATACGATTGGAACACAAACGAAACACAAAACGAGCGACAAACGACTCGCCTACCGGGGTAATAACAACTAGCGGCTGATCTAACAATGACGACTCACGGCCCAACATCAGTGCAAACTGTTTAGATACGTACGAATGTGTGGAACCTGGGTCGAATAATACCCGTGTGTCGAAAGAGCAAACTGGCAAGGTACCTGTCACAATGGCGTTGGATGCCTGCGCATCCTGCGGTGTCAGGGCGAAAACTCGGGCCTGTCCCCCACCAGTAGCAGGCTGTCCTCAGCCTCGGCCTCTCTGGATCGAACCGCTATGTCCACGGCCTCTGGGTGCATCAAACTGACGTGGAGCATCGCCTGTGGTAGGAAGTAGGGCTCTCTAAGGAGGAGGTGGTGATGGCAGTAAGGTCACATGTGGAACTGTCGCCGCTCCCTGTCGTCTCACCGGACAGTCTCTGATACGGTGGTGCAGACTCTCGCACCCAAAACATCCTGGCGACGGCTGCTGTCCCTGTGGATATGAACCATATAACAGACCCCGTCCAAATCCTCCGCCCGACCTATCTCTTGGAAAGAATCTGGCGCGCTGCCTCTGCGACGGCACATCGGTGCGAATCCTCTTCGGCCCAGAAATGGCCGAAGTCTGTGATATGCGTACCTCCAGCCGTAATGCCGTATCCATAGCAGTTGAATAGGTGTCGAATTGCTGGGCGCCAATAGTAAGAAATAGCTGGGTGTCAAGTCCCTGCACGAACCTCTTCACCATCTTTTCTTCAATATCCACCAAATACGGAGCATATCTGGACAACTGCGTGAACTGGACATCGTACTAAGACACTGTCATCCCTGGAGTCTTGATCAAGGCCTCAAAACTACGAGCTCTGGCGTCACGGACGCTCTTTGGGAGGAAACGAGCTAGAAAGACTGCTGTAAACTCGGCCCAAGTCATAGGCGGTAGACCTGCAGCTCGACCTTTCAAGACTGACTCCCACCATGTCTGCGCGAGGCCTTCTAGACGGAAACTCGCAAACTCCACCCATCGATCGTCCGAACATCTGAACGAACGGCAGATCATGGCTAAACTGTCAAGGAATGTCTGCGGATCCTCTGCTGCATCGGTGCCCGTGAAGAATGGAGGTCTCAGCCTCATGAAATCCTGTAGCGATACTGGGATAGCCACGGTAGTAGTAGGAGCAACTGTCTGGGTAGCAGGCACCATGGTAGTCTGTGATATGGTAGGTACGTCCTCCAATCTCGGTGCACGACTGGCCGCTACTAGGGATCCCACCATCTGTCGTAACTCCTGCATACCTCCCATCATCTGTCGTAGCTCCTCCACACCAGACTCAAGCCTATCAATGCGGCCTGAGGAAGGCGGATCAGTCTGTCCCTGAGGCGTAGGTATCCTACCAAGCTCGGTCCTCGTCTCGGACGAGCCTGCTCGGATCTCATCTCGGGCGGCAGCCCTCAGCGCACTCGTAGCCTTCGGCGGCATAGTGGCTGTTACAAGAACATGATGATAAGAACAGTGCAATAGAATCATAGGATACACGGAATTGAAGAAGGAATTTCAAGCAAGTATATCCCAAAGTCACCTAGGCGGGGTACCGTATCGCAAGTATGCCGCGGACATACGCACGCTACGTTACCCTGCTTAAGTCACTTACTCCATCTACCAAGGGTCATCCTACACTCAAAAAGGTAAAACCTATCGCTCTGATTCCAACTTTGTCACGACCCGCAGGGTACGAAACGTGACTGGCACTTAAGTTACGAAACGTCTCAAGACGTCCGTAAAATAAGTAAGCCAAAGCCCAGAAATCAAAACCAAAAAGCAGAAGAGTGAAGGAAAATCAATCAATTGAAAGCGAGTTTATCAAATAAGTCATATCAAGCCTTTTTAAAACAATATCAATTTTCCCGAAAATTTCGGCAGAGTCTCCTTTGTAAATATTGGCCCCCAAAATGGGTACAATAAGAATATATATGAATACAACAATAAAGCATCCCCAAGCGGGAGCTAGCTCTTCGCCACAAGGCGGTCACAAATCCCACGCAATGTAAATCAATAATGTGCATAAATAAACATAAGAAGATCAAGTAAAACAGTATGTCGACTCAAGTGAGCTCGACCACAAAATACAGCATAAAAAAATCCACAAATCTCACAGTCTCGTCTCTAGGTCAATATACAACAATACTGGTAGATACAGTAGATGAAGTACTCTAGATACAAGAATATACAAGGTGGTACAAAATAATAATACAACCCACCTACGAGCAAAAGCCTCGAGTCCAGGCAAAAGAGGCAAAAGAAGCAAGTGCGCCCGCCGCTACTGTACCGACGGAGCGGACCTGGAAAAGGCTATGGCACAACAGGGGTGAGTAGCCAACTCGTGAGTAATAAATAACATCTATATAGGCTATCGCAAGCATGCACACAAGCATCCTAGCATCTATACTACAGGTATGGCAGGATATACTAACAGGTATGTATGCAACATGAATGCACTAGCAGGTATGAATGCAATATGAATCAACTCGTGATCTGAATATATAGGTACAAGAAGTTATATTTTACATTTAGGAATCTCTTTTCTTTTAAATATCAGCAAAATACCAATAGAATCAACAAGAATCTGTGTCCAGCATCGACACCTCAAAACTGTCTCAATCTCATGTATTCATATCATAGTATCTTTGGCCTCAGCCGTCTGGCTGACCCATCTCAAATGTCAATATCTCATCATCTCGCGGCCACGGTCGGTATCCTATGGATACCTGCCTTGCCAAAAAGTCACCGGTAGGTAGTCCATCTCCTGCCAGGCTCAACGTCAGCAACACGACCTTCTTGCCCCGGGGTACCTTACCGGGCCCACCATGTACCCGAGACAGTTCATCCAACTCCTCGAAACGGGTCTCGAAAACCACAACAAACTCATGGTGGACGACTCTTACATCACTAGAAAACAGCAATTTACATATTTTAAAAAGGTAATAAGTTTAGAAATTTTGCGGCTTTCCCCCGAAATCCAGAAATATCATAAAATCTCAAGAAATCCTCATAAGTGCATATGTCAATGATAATGAATGCATATGGTATCAATAATCAAGTTGCGTTGTATGATTAATAGACTAGGCATGAACAAATAATATGATGGGGTACATGCACATGAATAGCAATCCTACGATTTCATTGTAAGGAATTAAAGGCAATAGCACAAGTTTAAGCATCAATTATACTAAAATGTTTCAAATTATAGGTTATCTTGTGTGGTGGCATGGAAATTACCAGGGCGTGTGTGTACGCATGAATAGTGCCCGTGCTGCATATAAAAACCCAGGCAATGGTGCAGGTGTCCTATAGAATGGGTTCATATATGTATGTCAAATAAAGAAGGGATGTAGTTACTAATATTACTAGAAATCTTTAACTACTTAAATTATCGGGCGACTTGCGCCATCCAAACGATAGTCCCTCGTAGATGTTAAATCTACTCACCGGAATCCTCTGCTAGCTACGTCCAATCACCGCTTTCCCTTTTCGTGCCGCGTCCGATGTCGTCGCTACCGAACTTGGAATTTGCATCAATACAAAACATAAGGATACATATCATGAAAATTCGCAAATCCCAAACGAAAATATCGACGCTCACGAGTTAGGCACAACGTGCACAGGGTGCACCGAACACACACGAAAATCACAAAAACTAACTATAATCGTCGTTTTGGGATGCCCGGCAAAACTAAAACCCGATCACACAAAATTCCGCACTCACACATCCTAAATGTCATAGGATATGCTAAAAATATAATCATGTTATCACAAATAATTCATCACATAATTTTATATAAAAACTAGTAAGCATTTACATTCCAAAATCGGTGCAAATATCGCCGATTTGCGATAAAGTGCACACATCATATCACAACCACCCAAGTTAACCATTAGAATGCCACTACAATTAATTTAACCCAATTACCATGCTACAAAACCCATTATTTAAACACAGCCCTTTCTTGAATTTATAACCTAGCAATTCCAAATCAAACTATACATGAAAACACTAAATTAACACTAAATTGAAGCCTATTAAGCAAGTTAACCTCTTAGATTTAGGTTATCAAAACAACTAGATAGCAAATATAGTTTAATTAACTTACTAATCGTTTTCTAAACCCTAATTAAAAGTCAAGCCATGAACTAAAAAAAACTAGATTAGAAATTAACACAAAAACAATTTTCAAAGTTTTAATTAGCACACTTTAAACTACAAATTATCCAAAGAGTGAAATTATACCTTGTAAGTCCATGCTACCCTTCCCCGGTTCTTACGGGGTTGCGGAAGTGGTGAAAAACGATTTTCAAAAGGGTGGTAACATGGACTACCAATACGGATCTTTGTTAAACGACTAACTAACAACCTAACAAGAGTTTACCTACCCGGTTAGGGTGCTATACCTTTCTTGAACTCCTTCGTCTTTGACTCCTCCCGGTGTACGGATCGCCTCACCTCGTCGTCTTCTTGCTTCGAAGATGTATCCACCCGAAAGCTTCTACCTTTGGCTTCTTCTTCGAACTTTGAAGAAACTAGATCACTTGGCTTGCTAGGCCTTGTGAACTAGAATGAGTAGAGGAATGTTTTGGTGTCTTTTTATCTCTAAGGCAATGAGTCTCAACACATGAGAATGGTTTGCCTTGAGCTAGAGAGAGCAAGATGAAGAGGGAGAGCTTGAGAATGAGAGAGCTCAAGAGAGAGAAAGCAAATGAAAGAATGAGCCATTCTTTTCTCATTCTCACCTCTCATAATCCAAAAGACATCATAACAAAAAATTGTAATCAAGTATTGTGTGATGGTTTAAGTCAAAATGGCTATATCATTTCATGCACTCATTTTGCATAAATAAACAAGCAAGCAAAAGTCTTTGCCATGGAATGAAAGCCATTGTCATGATGATGGTCAACTAGTCCAACCTAGTCAATCGGTCAACAAAGTCAACAAGTCAACATAGTCAACCCCTCAACAACCATGTCACTATAATACTTAATTAATATTAATGTTAATAATATTTCTTATTCTCATTAGGGTTAAGCAAAAGTCAATGGTCAACGGTCAACAGTCAATAACCCCAATGAGAATCCTCTGCCTCTGTCTCTCTGTCAACTGTGCATACACACCCGCATCCGCGTTCCGAGGAACACGAATACAAACGAGATAAAACCAATCCCAAAACGTACACTAGGATCTGGCTTAAACCAAAGCCCGCTAGTGTTAACTGTCCGGACACTGTACGTGCACAAGTGCATGGATGTGACCGAACCCTGTCGTAATACCATGCGACCTATCGTAAAACCATGCGACCCCTACTGTTTTGCCTAAAGGCGAATAGCTTTCTGTGTGGGACTCTAAAGACTCAACACTACGCTGGCAGTCGATTTAACCACAGACCGCAAGCGGCACTGGCTGTGCGTAACGGTCCCCAGGTAGATGCCGACAAGAAGACTGACGAGGTGAAACCCATCTGAACTCCTACCGAGCCTGAATGTTAAAATCTCTCTGTTCAGTCCGGTCTGTTCGTCTGATACATCGCATGGCGGGCCTAGGGGGCGGTAAACGTTAGTCCCCTAATAGCGGTACAAGTCGTGTCGAAGTGAAGCCCAGAACACCCTGAGATAACACTGGAAACCTACCAGTATATCTCGCTTGCCCTGGCCAGGGACTAATCGTGTAATGGCTCTCCTAGACACGGCGCGATGTCAACCCCCAATACCGGGAGAGACGAATCCTGTCTAACCGTCACTGCCTCCAAGTGCTACGGGACTGCACCCAACTACTACCTGTTTGCACGACTCCTTTAAGCCGAGGTAGGGTAGTAATCTAAGTGCAGTGGGAGCACACTCGAGGCGAAGTGACAGTGTCAAGTCAGCGAACTAAGCTGTACTCATGTCACCTGGGAACTGATAACTGACGATAGGTATAGTACCAACCAACAGTTCTCGACGAGTCCTCTCCAGTGTACTCGTAACCCAACGAGCACCAGCATACTATCTCCAGTACGACGTACTGATGGCTGTGGGACAGACCATCTCCCACACAGGGATGAGAAGCGCATACGCTAGTCTACTCCGGAGTATCGATGCCCTGTCTCGATAGTCCTGCGACTAGGGACCTGCATAAGGATGTGCTTATAGATTACCCAGCCCCCACTAGTGTGACTGCCATCACAACGCTGGTAATCAAGCAATGATCCTAAGGGCTCCACTAATGTGTATAGGTGATATACTAAAATAAACACATGTACACATTGAAGTAGAAACAAACCAATTAGCATACTACTATATTGAGCAAGATTTTCTATACAAGGTGAATATCCCAAGCTTCCATTAAGTAATATACAAACTAGTATGATACGGTAATGGCCTCTAGGGCATATACACTAACAAACTCCCACTTGCACTAAGGCCATGTTCTGGCATATCGAAGACCTATCATCATGATCAGCCGCTCGAACTGAGTCTGGGGTAAGGCCTTTATGAATGGATTAGCAGTGTTGTCTTCCGTAGAAACTCTCCGAACCTCGATCTCCTTGCGACCCACGATCTCCCTGATCAGGTGATACCTCCTCAAGATGTGTCTGGATTTCTGATGGGACCGGGGTTCCTTCGATAAAGCTATAGCCCCGTTGTTGTCGCAATACAGCGGTATTGGATCAAAAATGGATGGAGCCACCTGAAGTTCAGTTAAGAACTTCCTTATCCAGACAGCTTCTTTTGCGGCATCTGCAGCAGCGATATATTCCGCTTCCATCGTCGAGTCAGCAACGGTTTCCTGTTTGGAACTCTTCCAACACACCGCCCCTCCATTGAGGGTAAAGACATAACCCGACATGGACTTGGAATCATCCTTGTCACTCTGGAAGCTGGAGTCAGCAAAGGCCTCGATCTGGAGGTCTTTTCCTCCATTCACCAAGAACATCTCCTTAGTCCTTCTCAGGTACTTGAGAATGTTCTTTACTGCTATCCAGTGTTTCTTCCCAGGGTTTGACTGATACCGACTTACCACACTCAGTGCATAAGCTACATCTGGTCTGGTACACAACATCGCATACATTATAGAGCCTACCGCAGAAGCGTAGGGTATAATAGACATGTGATCCCTTTCCAAATCAGTCTGGGGAGACATCTCTTTGGAGAGGGTGATCCCGTGACAAGCCGGTAGATTACCGCGCTTGGAATCTTCCATACTGAATCTTTTCAGTATGGTGTCGATGTACCTGGACTGTGAGAGTCCCAGTATCCTCTTGGATCCCCCACGATAGATCCGGATCCCCAGAATGTATGAGGCATCACCCAGATCTTTCATGGAGAACCTTTGTGACAAGAACCCCTTGACAGATTGTAGCATAGGAATGTCATTTCCTATTAAGAGAATGTCATCCACGTATAAAAGGAGGAATACTATAGTTCTCGCTACAAATCTACTATAGATGCATGGTTCATCTGGATTTTTGATAAAGCCAAATTCCTTGACCGTCTCATCAAAACAGATGTTCCAACTCCGCGATGCCTACTTTAGTCCTTAGATGGACTTAAGCAACTTGCACACCTTTCCGCTGCTCCCACTATGAATGAAACCCTCTGGCTGGTCCATATAAACACACTCCTCTAAATTTCCATTTAGAAAAGCGGTCTTTACGTCCATCTGCCAAATCTCATAATCGTGGAAGGCGGCAATGGCAAGAAGGATCCGAATGGATTTCAGCATAGCTACCGGAGAAAAGGTCTCGTCATAGTCCAAACCAGGTCTTTGACGAAAACCTTTTACAACCAGTCTAGCTTTATAAGTCTCAACCTGTCCATCTACACCAATCTTCCTTTTGAAGATCCACTTGCATCCTACGGGTTACCCCATCTGGAGCAACGTCCAACGTCCATACTTGTTGGTGTACATGGACTCCATTTTGGTCCGTATTGCATCCAGCCATTTTACCGAGTCAGCGCTCTGAATGACCTACTGGAAGCTAGTCGGCTCATCATAATCTATGATGCAATCCTCTCTATCCCCGTCTATGAGAAAACCATAGTATCTTTCGGGAGGATGAGACTGCCTACTACTCCTGCGGAGCGGCGTAGGAATGTCATGATCTTTCGAACCCTCTGGTTCTACTAAGCTTTCAGTAATAGCTCGTGGTTCTGGAATTTCTTCCAGTTCTATTGCGCTCCCACTTATCTGAATTTCCAAAAACTCAGTTTCCAAGAAGTGAGCATGACGAGAAACTTAAATCTTTTGTTCCTCTTCGCAATAGAAGAAATATCCCTTGCAGTTCTTTGGATATCCCACAAACTTGCACTGTACTGAGCGTGCCTCGAGCTTGTCCTCATGCTGCTTTTTGACAAAAGCTGGACATCCCCATGTCTTAATGTGATTAAGATAGGGTCTCTTCACACACCACATCTCATATGGTGTGGTAGGCACAGTCTTAGTTGGAACTCGGTTCAAAAGGTATGCAGCTGATTCTAGTGCATATCCCAAGAATGATTGCGGTAACTCAGCGTTACTCATCATGGACCGTACCATATCCAATAGGGTTCAGTTCCGTCTCTCCGATACACCGTTATGTTGCGGAGTGTATGGAGGAGTAAGCTGGGAGAGAATTCCATTCTCATTTAAATAGTCCAGGAACTCGGCACTCAAGTATTCACCACCTCGATCCGATCTTAGTGACTTGATACTTTTGCCGGTTTGTTTTTCTTCTTCATTCTTATATTCCTGGAATTTTCCAAAAGCTTCGGACTTATGTTTCATTAAGAAGACATAACCGTACCTTGAAAAGTCATCCGTAAAAGTAATGAAGTAAGAATAACCGCTTCGTGCATGTGTAGACATTGGACCGCACACGTCGCTGTGTACGAGTCCCAAGAGCTCGCTCGCTCTTACTCCGTGTCCAGTGAACGGAGTCTTTGTGATCTTTCCTTTGAGACAGGATTGACAAGTGGCATACGATTGATATTCGAATGGGTTCAAATATCCTTCTGTATGTAACTTTGTCAACCTTCTCTCATTGATGTGACCGAGTCTACAATGCCATAAGAAAGTCTGATTTATTTCTGGAGACTTTCTTTTGTGTGTATTCTGGACATTGAAAATCTGTGGTTGGTTTAGTACGTATATACCATTGCTTAATGTACCTAACCCAATCAGAACTTGATTAAGGTGAATGTTTACAACATTACTTACAAACACAAATTCATAACCTTCTTTAGAAATCAAAGATACAGAAATGATATTACAAGTTGCGTTGGGTACAAAAAAGCAGTTACGTAAAACCAAAACATGTCCATCTGACATTCCCAGGTGATAGTCCCCCACGGCCTTAGCATCCATGCTAGCTCCGTTTGCAACTTTGAGGGTCATGTCACGTGTCTTCAAAACCCTACGGTTTCTCAACGCCTGCAAAGAATTACAGATATGAGATCCTGATCCGGTATCCAATACCCAGGAAGTAGAGTTTATTGATAGACTGTATTCAATAACATACACACCTGAAGCTGAAGCCGCAACATGCTTCAGATCCTGTGTTCTGGCTTTCCAAGCCCTGCAATCTTTCTTCCAGTGACCACTCTTATGACAGAAAAAGTACTCTTCCTTCCCTATAAGCTTCCCCGCTACCTTTGTTGCTTTTGCTTTTTCCTTCGTATCCACTTTACTAACACTGCCCCTTGGTTTGGCGGGGGTTTTCTTCTTCTTTCCCTTGGCTTTCGCCTTGGACCTAGAAGATGAAGATCCCCCTACAAAATAAGTGGATGTTTCCCTACCATTCTGTAGGGTTCCCTCTGCACTCCTCAGCATGTTGAGGAGTTCTGAAAGTTCAACTTCTTTTTCTTGTAAGTTGAAGTTCAGGATAAACTGGGCGTAAGTGGAAGGAAGGGACTGGAGAATCATGTCCATATAGAGCTCGTTCTCTAACGTGGTCCCAAGTTCCGCGAGCTCCTCAATGAAGCCAATCAACTTAAGCACGTGTTCCGCTACCGATGATCCGATGGCCAACCTTGCCGAAAATAACTTCTTTGACACTTCGTATCTTGCGATACGGGATTGCTCTCCATACAGTTCTTTTATATGGAGAAATATGGATTCTAGGTCCATATTCTCGTGCCTCCTCTGATGTTCGTTGTCCATAGAGGCAAGCACGAGGCACTTGGCCTTCGCGCTATCGATCTCCCAAGTGTTACGGATTTCCTTATCCGCGACACTGGAGGTGGGACCTGGGATAAGGGGAGCTTTGGTGGTAAGGAGATACCCCAACTTGTCATAAGTGATTGCCATTTTGACATTCCTGAGCCAATCATTGTAGTTTGGCCATGTCAGTATGTTTTTATCTAGTAATAACTTAAGTGCGGTCATGATGATTGGTCGCTGCAATTAGGAGAGTGAGAAGAAACACTTTAGCATGATGCTCTTGCAAGTTTAGAGTGGTTTTTAATTTGTCTAAACAGAATGGCTCCCACTGTCTCTCGAATCCCTCCTCAAACCTAAAAGGAAGAATTAGTCAGGATCTATCTCACCGTACAATACTTGCTTAACCGTTCGGCCAGGCTGGTGTCGGTACTTCGAGGGTGGTTTTCCAACGCTTTCGCGAAGTTCCTTAATTTAAGAACCTCTTTTCCCTGGGGGCGTAGCCCCACTAACACCTTTCTAGACACCTACTAGGTTTATAGCATTGATCGTTAAGTAAGAAATTTCCCGAGGAGTAGCATATACTCACAGTAGGATCGGGATCCAAATATCATTGCGTGACAAAACTGAAGGAATCCTACCAGAATCATCACACTCCAAATGGTATGCAGCGCTAGCAAGTTTCAGTTCTTTTGAAACTCCCGATGTGGATTTTTGCCCCATGCTCTTATGACCTTGACTTTGGCCAACAAATCATAAGTCACATGTCAAGTTCTACCCGTCATTCTCCAGGTTAATTTGAGCCCACCCGCACATACCCTTGACTTTAGCCAACAAGGTAGAACAACTGCCCCAAACCAACACATCTATCTATGCTGCACATGAATACCCAATAGCTACCAATCACTATGCCTTGACTTTGGCCAACAAACATAGCTTGAATACTATTGATCATCAACGTGAAACGACGGAGGGCTACGAATGGTTTTGGAGAAACCGTGAACGTAGTGAACTTGATATAATCGATGGAACGAGATAGCTTTTAAATGGAGTGGCTTAAGCTCCGCGTTTAAAAGTTATTTTGAAAAGAAACCGAGTGGTTTTGAAAGTGTTCCAACGACTTTTACTTGGTTTATTTTTTCTTGCATTAGTTCTTTTAATGCGTATTTTTCTTGCATTAGTTCTTTTAATGCGTCCCATCATTTAATCCTACCATTGCAGAAAACAACCAAAATATGACGTAGGCTTTTGCCATTCGCATTCGCCACGGGGCCCCGTCATTACCCGTTAGGTTACTTACCTAACGACAGAGCGGGGGCTGGGCTAGCGCGGCTGCAAAACATAAGCAACGCCTAAATAATATCATATATAGATATACTGCAATGATAGCCATTTCAGATCACAGATGAACACATTGGATATACTAGGTATCCGCAATTCGTACAAGCCTGTAACGAAAAGCGGATTACACGGTCGCGATGAATAGCCAATACCCCACCGTAGACCCCTACTGGTGCGGCAAACTACCCGCTAAATATCCCAAGTGGAGCAACCTCCCTCAATGACGTGAGTAGGCCACTCGGCACTTCGAGATACCCGGTAGCTTGTGCACCCCACCTTGGGTCTATCCTTGGAGCAAAAACAGTAAAAAGAAATTATACAATGACGGCTACAACCCCGATCCGGTTGTGCGGCTAAAAATAATATTACATCAATTTACATATTACATGAATTGAAAGATAAAAGGAAAAACTCTCATCTCACAACCCCCGGCTATTCATCCGCGACAATCCAAAGAATTCATATACACATACCATCAATCATTACAGATCACAGATATGTATAACCCCCACTAATCGACGTATAGCGATTAGCGGACGTTCAATACATATAACATATCACAGATATATACCCGTTAGCCTTAGTCTTTAGAAGTTCGATAAAAATACGGATTTTCAAGCCCCAAAAACTAATTTTTCTTTCTGGAAAATCTGGGCAGAAAAGACATATTGTAAAAATCCCAAAATAACCCTAGAATCACACTGCAAGAAATTTGACCCACGACCGAATGAACTCGGCTGCGGATCCGCGGCAGGAGTGTGCTCCCGCCGCGGTTCCACGGCGCGTTGAACGGTTCTCTGGACCAAATTTCTATAGTGCCTTTTAAAAATCCTGAGTCGATTTTTGGAGTATGATTTTTCATTTTTGAACAGAATACAGAATCGACAGAAACTTGATTTTCCTAGTGTTTTTCGTGACTTTCTCTCCGATCGAACTTCTACTTACTTAGCTAACATGTTAGATAGAGTTTAACTAGTCTCTGATACCACTGTAACTCCATGCTACCTCTCCCGGTTCTTACGGGGTTGTGGAAGTGGTGAAAAACGATTTTCAAGAGGGTGGTAACATGGACTACTAATACGGATCTTTGTTAAACGACTAACTGATAACCTAACAAGAGTTTACCTACTCGGTTAGGGGGCTATACCTTTCTTGAACTCCTTCGTCTTCGACTCCTCCCGGTGTACGGATCGGCCTCCCCTCGTCGTCTCCTTGCGTCGAAGATGGATCCACCCGAAAGCTTCTACCTTTGGCTTCTTCTTCGAACTTTGAAGAAACTAGATCAATTGGCTTGCTAGGCCTTATGAACTAGAATGTGTAGAGGAATGTTATGGTGTCTTTTTATCTCTAAGGCAATGAGTCTCAACACATGAGAATGGTTTGCCTTGAGCTAGAGAGAGCAAGAGGAAGAGGGAGAGCTTAAGAATGAGAGAGCTCAAGAGAGAGAAAGAAAATGAAAGAATAAGCCATTCTTTTCTCATTCTCACCTCTCATAATCCAAAAACCATCATAACAAAAAATAGTAATCAAGTATTGTGTGATGGTTTAAGTCAAAATGGCTATATCATTTCATGCACTCATTTTGCAAAAATAAACAAGCAAGCAAAAGTCTTTGCCATGGAATGATAGCCATTGTCATGATGATGGTCAACTAGTCCAACCTAGTCAACCGGTCAACAAAGTCAACAAGTCAACAAAGTCAACCCCTCAACAACCATGTCACTATAATACTTAATTAATATTAATGTTAATAATATTTCTTATTCTCATTAGGGATAAGCAAAAGTCAATGGTCAACGGTCAACAGTCAATAACCCCAATGAGAATCCTCTGCCTCTGTCTCTCTGTCAACTGTGCATACACACCCGCATCCGCGTTCCGAGGAACATGAATACAAACGAGATAAAACCAATCCCAAAACGTACACTAGGATCTGGCTTAAACCAAAGCCCGCTAGTGTTAACTGCCCGGACACTGTACGTGCATAAGTGCACGGATGTGACCGAACCCTGTCGCAATACCATGTGACCTGTCGTAAAACCATGCGACCCCTACTCTTTTGCCTAAAGGCGAATAGCTTTCTCTGTGGGACTCTAAAGACTCGACACTACGCTGGCAGTGGGTTTAACCACAGACCGCAAGCGGCACTAGCTGAGCGTAACGGTCCCCAGGTAGATGCCGACAAGAAGACTGACGAGGTGAAATCCATCTGAACTCCTACTGAGCCTGAATGTGACAATCTCTCTGTACAGTCCGGTCTGTTCGTCTGATACATCGCATGGCGGGCCTAGTGGGTGGTAAACGTCAGTCCCCTAATAGCGGTACAAGTCGTGTCGGAGTGAAGCCCAGAACACCCTGAGATAACACTGGAAACCTACCAGTATATCTCGCTTGCCTTGGCCAGGGAATACTCGTGTAATGGCTCTCCTAGACACAGCGCGATGTCAACCCCCAATACCGGGAGAGACGAATCCTGTCTAACCGTCACTGCTTCCAAGTGCTTCGAGACTGCACCCAACTGCTACCTGTTTGCACGACTCCTTTGAGCCGTGGTAGGGTAGTAATCTAAGTGCAGTGGGAACACACTCGAGGCGAAGTGACAGTGTCAAGTCAGCGGACTAAGCTGTACTCATGTCACCTGGGAACTGATAACTGACGATAGGTATAGTACCAACCAACAGTTCCCGACGAGTCCTGTCTAGTGTACTCGTAACCCAACGAGCACCCGTATACTATCTCCAGTACGACGTACTGATGGCTGTGGGACAGACCATCTCCCACACTAGGATGAGAAGCGCATACGCTAGTCTACTCCGGAGTATCGATGCCCTGTCTCGATAGTCCTGCGACTAGGGACCTAAGGATGTGCTTATAGATTACCCAGCCCCCACTAGTGTGACTGCCATCACAACGCTGGTAATCAAGCAAAGATCCTAAGGGCTCCACTAATGTGTATAGGTGATATACTAAAATAAACACATGTACACAATGAAGTAGAAACAAACCAAGTAGCATACTACTATATTGAGCAAGATTGTCTATACAAGGTGAATATCCTAAGCTTCCATTAAGTAATATACAAACTAGTAAGATACAGTAATGGTCTCTAGGGCATATACACTAACATACCTCACAAGCCCAAACCCTATGTTGCTAATGCGTCCCAAGATGCCATCTTTCTCCAAGATTTGAACCAATTTAGGTTAGAGAAGAGAGGGAATAAGGTTTTGCTTTGAAATTGTGAAGGAAATTGTTGATTTTGTTGAATTTTGATGGAATTTTCTTGATGAAAATGAGAGAAAAGAGAAGGAAAAAATAATGGAGGGGGGGGAGCTGCTCTCTTCCAGAAGAGGGAATAGGGAGGTGTGTAGGTGATTTGTGGGGAAATTTCAAAGTCAAACCCCTCTCATCACAAGTACACCATACCTCCAAAATTAACATATTTTAATACCTACCCTTTTAACTCAATTCATCACCTAACACATGAGTTAAAGAAAAAGATTTGAGAGGGGGAGAAATTTTTGTAGTTGGGCTGGCCAAGGGAGATGTGGGGATGTGTGTGAGAGAGTGCACAAAAAGTTTTATGCAAAAAGACCCCCGACAAGTCCAAAATTGCAAGTTTTAGTTCAAAATAAAAATATTTTTTTCCATAATAAAAACCCATTAAAACTTGAAATAAAATACTAAAAATTTATATTACAACTAGATTTTAATTAACATGATTTTAAAGATTAAAATTAGCCCATTTAAATTTGTATTTATCGCTAATTTAATGTATTTTTTACCGGGTTAAAATAATATTAAAAATTGAAAAATTAGGGAAAAATTTTAAACGACCGGAATTTTATAAGTAACTCATTAGCTACTAAAACCTAGCAATTACTTATCCAAATTAGGTATAATTAGGCCTAAACTGTAAATATACCAAAAAGACGATTTACGGAAAAATACCAAATTTTCACCGATTTTCGGAAAAACACCAAAACGACATTTCAAGGCTTTACAGATATATTACATTGCATTAAGTAATATAAGCTCACTTAAAGATTCTCTTTCTCACTTGGATAATACATTGATGTATATGCGATATATGTTAATTGTATTATTTTCTTTTGTTACAAAATATATTGTATATGTGATATATAATATTGTAATATGTTAGGGTTACAAATGCAACATGGTTGTTGAGTTTAAACCAAGTTAGGGTTTGGATTAGGGTTAGCTTTTGGGTTAGCTTTCGCGAAGCTTACCTTTTGTCATCTAGCTTGATATTTTGTTTAGATATTCTTTAACCCAACCCAAACCCTTAACCTATGGTTTATTCTCTACAAGGGTTAAGTCTTTCATTCTTAACCCATGGTTGCAATTGTAACCGCAACAATTAATTCATTATTCATCACAAAACGATTTCTTCTTCTTCTTCTTCCTCTCTTGAAAAAGCTTCACTAGCTTTTGGGTTTGCGATGATTTTGAGTGAGAAATTGAAAACAAAAGAGAGCTAAATTCCTACTGCATCCTCCTCCTCTATTCTAGCTACTTAGATTAGGGTGTTTGCTTTAATAATACTTGATTAGTGAAGCAAGAGCTTGGGTTTGAGAGTCTTCAAGGTAAATCATCTTGGATTAGTGAAGTATTCAAGCAAGGGTGCATCATTCTCTACATGGAGCCTCTCTAGAGCACGGTTACTTGATGATCGCAGCGAAGGGACCTCAACACGAAACTTATGAAGAGAAGAACGGACTACAAAGGTTGTAATCCCTAACTCTTAGAAGTAAAGTTGTTTGCTTCGTTGTTTTGTTTGATTCTCTAGTTAATGATCTGGGTTTAGGGTTATCTATAATGGCAATTTTTTGACATTGGCATATGTGATGCCACCTAAAACCTTGTTTCCGTTGTAGGTATCCCAACATTTTGCACCCGCGCTTGTCCAGCCCCTGCTCAGTCGTTAGTTAAGTAACCTAACGGGTGATGACGGGGCCCAGTGGCGAATGCGGATGGCATATACGTACATTTTATTTTCGTTCTTTTCTGGTGTGATAGGTTAATTGATGGGACCACATTAATTTTGATTAATGCAAGAAAATAAACCTAAAAGACGTTGTTGGAACAAATTTCAAAAAACTGCAGTTATATTCTTTCGCTTTGCATAGTGGTATTCGATCATGAATATCCAACACCTCATTCTACGAGGCAAGAGCCGAGATCCCTTCGCCGGGAATGACCTCTTGAGTTAAAGTATATACTATAGATTACTCGGTTTTTCCAAAAACCAGAAATTTTCAAAAAGGCGGAGCTTAAACCACAACTTTTCAAATTTGCTCAAATTCCTTCAACGATATCAAGTTCATTCCGTTAACAGGTTTTTCCCCAAAAACCCAGCCGTAGCCCTCCATCATTTCTTATAAGTTATACTTAGTATTCGTGTTGCGTTTGTTCACTTTGTCAAGGCGCAGTGAATGGTAGTTGAGCATTGCTTATTTGTAGCATACAATACGATTGGTTAGGACAGTCATGTAACCTTGTTGACAGTGTCAAGGGTTATGCAAGTGGGTTTAAATGCAATCAAGGTAATGACGGGTTGAACTTGACTAGGACTTTTTGATTTGTTGACTGTGTCAATGTCACTTGGGTCCTAGGGGGAAAAACCACATCGGGAGTTTCAAATATACAGGAAAATTGCAGATTTAGCATCCCTTCTGGAGTGTAGTGACTTGAGTGGATTCCATCTAGGTCATTACACAATGATAGTTGGATCCTGATCCCACTGATGAGTTGGATTACTCTCGGAAGATTATTTCACTTAACAATCAATGCTATAAACCAAGTAGGTGTCTAGAACAGTGTTAGCGGGGCTACGCCTCCAGGAAAAAAGAGGTTATATAATTAAGGAACTTCACGAAAGCGTTGGAAAACCTCCCTCGAAGTACCAACACTAGCCTGGCTAAAAGGTTAAGCAAGTATTGTGACGTGCGATTAATCATGACTAGTTCTTCTTTTAAGGTTTGAAGAAGAATTCGAGGAAACAGTGTGAGCCATCCTTGTTAGATAAATTAATAACCAATCTAATCTTGCAAGAGCGCACGCTGAGTGTTTCTTTTCTCTCTCTCCAGATAGCAACCATTTCACGCCCTAATCAAAATAATAAAATGTATCGATTGACCGATCTAAATTCTTATTCTGGGCTGGGGAACGTCGGTTTGGCTCTAACTTATGATGGCGATCATAAGTATGAGCATGGGAAAGTGGATAGTCTGGATTCCACGGAGACCCTATTAAGAAGAAGCATGCTAATGCATCTACATCTGGTGTTCTTGTAATTGAGAACTGCTTTTCGGTCAGTCTTACCTCCTGGGTACTAGATACCGGATCAGGATCTCAGATCTGTAATTTATTGCAGGGACTGAGAAAAAGTAGAATCGTTGGACCCGGTGATATGTCCCTCAGGGTAGGGAACGTAGCACAAGTTAATGCTGCAGCCGTCGGTCAATATCACCTAGTGTTGCCAAATGGCAATACTATGATTTTGAACAATTGCTACTATGTACCTTCCATAGTTTGCAACATCATACCAGTTTCTTTACTTGATAAAGATGGATATAACTTTGTTCATGATAGAAATATCATGAGCATTTGCCTTGATAAGGTACTGGTTGCAGAAGGTACACTGTGTAATGGTATCTATATTCTAAATCAGAATACAGTTCTCAATGTACAAATCACACGGAAGAGGAAGAGTTCACATACGAACGAATCCTACTTGTAGCATTGTAGACTTGGTCATATCGGAGAGAAAAGACTAAGTAAGTTACATAAAGATGGACTCTTGAATACGTTCAAATTTTCATCTTATGAAACTTGTTAGTCTTGTCTCAACGGAAAGATGACCAAATCTTCGTTCACCAGACATGGAGAAAGAGCAGCAGAGCTCTTGGAACTCATACATAGTGATGTGTAGTCTGATGTCTATACATGCAAAGGGAAGGTTCTCATACTTCATCACATTCACTGACGATCTCTCTAGATTCGGATATGCGTATCTTATGAAACACAAATCTGAAGCTTTTGAGAAATTCAAAGAATTTAGAAACGAAGTAGAGAACTAGGTTGGCAAAAGTATAAAGATCCTCCGATCGGATAGAGGAGGGGAGTACTTATTCACGGAATTCCTAGAATACCTAAAAGAGAATGGAATTCACTCTCAGCTTACTCCTCCGTATACACCACAACACAACGGTGTATCGGAGCGGAGGAATCGTACCCTATTGGATATGGTTCGCTCCATGATGTGTAATGCTGAGATACCTCTTTCATTCTGGGGATATGAACTTCAAACAGCAGCACATCTTTTCAATCAAGTTACATACAAATCCGTGCCTAAGACTCCGTATGAAATATGGAGTGGTAAGAGTTTGTATCTTAAACGTATTAAGATTTGAGGTTGCCCAGCTTATGTCAAAAAGCAGAACCCAGACAAACTTGAGGCACGGTCAGTTTTGTGTAAGTTTGTGGGATACCCAAAAGATTCTAATGGGTATCTATTCTACCATGCAGAGGAACATAAGATTATTGTTTCTAGGAACGCCATATTTTTGGAAAAAGAATTTCTTGTAAAAAATATTGGTGGCAGCACGGCAGAACTGGATGAAATTCCAGAGACACAAACTATAACTGAAGATTTGGTGGAACCGCTAGATTCAGTTATACCCGAAGAACCTCGGACACTCGACAGATCTGGTAGGATTTCTCATCCGCCCGAGAGATACTACGGTTTTCTTATAGACGGGGATCGAGAGGATTGCATCTTGGAAGAAGATGACCCTACCAGTTTCAGGCAGGCCATTATCAGTAAGGACTCTGATAAGTGGCTGGATGCTATGCGATCCGAAATGGAGTCCATGTACACCAATAAAGTGTGGACCTTGGATATTGCTCCACCTGGGGTAAAACCCGTTGGATGCAAATGGATCTACAAAAGGAAACTTGGTGTAGATGGGCAGGTAGAAACCTATAAGGCTAGACTCGTTGCAAAAGGTTTTCGTCAAAGACCTGGTGTGGACTATGACGAAACTTTTTCTCCAGCGGCTATGCTCAAATCAATTCGGATCCTACTTGTAAATGCTTCCTTCCATGACTATGAGATCTGCCAGATGGACGTAAAATCGGCTTTTCTAAACGGCAGTTTAGAAGAGTGCGTTTATATGGATCGGCCAGAAGGTTTTGTAGACAGTGAGAGCAGCGGGAAGGTGTGCAAGTTTCTCAAATCCATTTATGGATTAAAGCAGGCATCGTGGAGCTGGAACATCTGTTTTGATAAACAGTCAAGGAATTTTACTTCATCAAGAACGAGGATGAGCCTTGTATTTATAAGAAGATTGTAGGACGAACTGTCGTATTCTAGTCTTGTACGTGGATGACATTCTTTTGATAGGAAATGACATTCCTATGCTACAATCGGTCAAGCTATTCTTGTCACAACGGTTCTCCATGAAAGACCTCGGTGATGCCTCGTGCATTCTGGGGATCAAGATCTACATAGATAAATCCAAGAGATTACTAGGACTTTTGCAGTCCAGGTACATAGAGACCGTACTAAAGAGATTTAGTATGGAAGATTCCAAGCATGGTAATATACCCGCATTGCATGGAATCACCCTCTCTTAGAAGATGTCTCCCAAGATTGACGAGGAGAGGGTTCGCATGAGCACTATACCCTACGCTTCGGCGGTAGGATCTATAATGTATGCGATGCTATGTACAAAACCAGATGTAGCTTACGCGCTAAGCGTGTTGAGCCGGTATTAGTCAGACCCAGGTGAGAACCACTGGACAGCAGTGAAGAACATTCTCAAGTACTTGAGAAGGACTAAGGAGATGTTCCGGGTTTACGGTAATGGAGACTTCAGGGTCGAGTCCTTTGCTGATTCAAGATTCCAGAGTGACAAGGATGACAGCAAGTCTGTGTCGGGTTTTGTGTTTACCCTCAACGGAGGGGCGGTGTGTTGAAGGAGTTCCAAACAGGATACCGTCACAGACACGACGATGGAGGCTGAATACATTGCTGCAAGCGATGCCGCAAAAGAGGCGGTCTGGATGAAGAAGTTCATCAGTGAACTTCAGGTAGTTCCGTCCATTGTTGACCAAATACCTTTGTATTGGGATAACAATGTGGCTATAGTTTTAGCGAAGGAACTACGGTCACATAAGAAATCCAAGCACATCTTAAGGCGGTATCACCTGATCAGGGAGATCATTGATCGTCGGGAGATTGAAGTACGGAGAGTGGACACTAAAGATAACACGGCGGATCCATTCACAAAGGCCCTCCCTCAAGCACAGTTTGAGCGACTTTTTGAGCTATTCGGTATGCGGTACGCCAGCAGCTAGTCTTAGTGCACACGTTGGGTATGCGGTACACCAATTACTGGCCTTTAGTGCAAGTGGGAGATTGTTGGATATGTATACACTAAAAGCCATTATTATATAGTACTAGTTTGTATATTACATTTTTGAAGCTTGTGATATATATACGGATTGACAACAGTCTTGCTCGATAGAGTAGTATGCTGCTTAGTTTGTATCTATCTTAATATGTGTATTTGTTTCTTTTAACATATCGCTAATAGATATTGATGGAGCCTTTAGGATCTTTGCTTGACTACCAACGTTGTGATGGTGATCACACTAGTGGGGGATGGGTAGTCTATAAGCACATCCTTATACAGGTCCCTAGTCGTAGGATTATCGAGACAGGGCATCGATACTCTAGAGTAGACTAGTGTATACGCTTCTCATCCCAGCATGGGAGATGGTCTGTCCCACTGCTATCAGTACGTCATACTGGAGATAGTATGCATGTGCTCATTGGGTTATGAGTTACACTGGACGGACTCGTTTGGAACTGCTGGTTAGTACTATACCTATCTTCAGGTCTCCCAGGTGACATGATTATAACTTAGTCCATTGACTTGATACTGCCACTTCGCCTCAAGTGTGTTCCCACTGTTCTTAGATTGCTACCCTACCACGGCTCTATTGAGTCATGCAAACAGGTAGTAGTTGGGTGCAGTCCCGAAGCACTTGGAGGCAGTGGCGGTTAAACAGGATTGGTCTCTCCCGGTATTGGGGGTTGATATCGCGCTGTGTTTGGAGAGCCATTACTCAAAGTCCCTGGCCAGGGCAAGTGGGATTTACTGGTAGGTGTTCCAGTAGTTTCTCAAGGTGTTCTGGGCTACACTCCGACACGACTTATACCGCTATTAGGGGTCTGACGTTTACCGCCGCCGTAGGCCCGATATGCGATACTCTTAGACGAACAGACCGGACTGTACGGAGATTGTCACAGATAGGCTCAGCAAGAGTTTGGATGAGCATGCTCGTCGACCTTCTTATAGAAAAATACTTGGGTAGCCATTACGTACAGCTAGTGCCGTTGACGTGCTTGTGGTTAAATCCACTGCCAGAGTACTTTGGAGTCTTTAGAGTCCCACACAGACGGTTTCCCATCTTTAGGAGAAGCGATGTAGAGGTCGTATGGTTTTACGACAGGGGTTCGTTCACATACGCGTACTTGTGTGCGTATGGTGTTCGGGCGGTTGATACTAGTGGGCTTTGGTTTAATCCGGATCCTAGTATTAGATTTTGGGTTGGTTTAGTCTCATTGTATTCGTGTTTCTTGGAACATGGATGCGGGTATGTATATATGGTTGAGAGGGGCGTAAGAGGAGACACCTCATTAGTGTTTTGACCATTGAATTAATTAAAACCATTATTAGGTGGAGGATATTGTTTATTAATTTTTATAATGATAATTATGTCATGGCTAATTGGTTTGGCCATTTGACTTTGTTGACTTTAGTTGACTTAGATATTTTCTTTAGACACTAGATATTTTTGCTTAGCATTAATTGTGACATGCTTATGGTCAAATCAATGTAGCCATCACAATTATCATAATAAAAACTATTTCTCTTTCCTCAAAAGAGAACTCTCTTAATTTTTTCATTCTCACTCCCATTCATGGTTCTCTCCTTCTTCCTCTCTCAACCCCTAATGTCTCATGTGTTAAGAATCAAAGGCTTGTGAGACTAAGCTACTCAAAATCACACTCTACACACTCTAGGTTACTTAGTTTAACACACCAAGTGATCTAGTTTCCTCAACTTGGAGGTTTAGCTCATGGTTGGAACTCTCGAGTGGATCTTCTACTACTTCGAGAAGCCGACGAGGAGGTGCTTTCCATTTCCACTCCAAGGAGCTTGCAAGGAGAAGGAGGACATCGGAAAGAATAGATAGACTTGGATCCGTTAGGTATACTTTCTATCATAGTAGATAGAACCCTTTTTGCTAACTAGGTTTATGGTAAAGATCAGGTTTATGGTTGTTATAGCGCCAAGTTTTTGATCGTAGTAAAATTTTTGTTTCGCATTTGGCCATGGATGTTGGCCGGGGCTCTGTCATAACCCTTCAAGAGCCATTCTAGAGAATCAGATGATGTTTGTAGGATTACGAAACCGAAACAACTCCGAAACACTCGTAACAAAAACTTAGTTTCTGTCGAAATTTTCAGAGTGTCTAAAATTTTTTTAAGCAGTTGTAGAATGTTGCATGATATGTAACATGAACACCAGACGAAAACGAGCTCTTTTTGCCGGATTTCGACCGGCCCCACTGGTTTTCTAGGCATGTATGGGGTTCGTTTTGGATCGGTGTTCCAGTCTTTGGGATTTAGTGTTTCAGGTGTTTCTTGTTTTTACTGAGATTGCATGTAATGTTATCTTTATGTAAAGGAAATTCGGAGTGCTTCGTAGTCATAATTCTAACATCGTTTCGGGTAATCATGACGATGTTAAAAAGTATGAACGAATATCAAATACCCATTTTTCTCCCTCGCTGGAAATTTTCCAAGAGTTGCATTTTTCCAAGTTTAAAATCTTCATAAAATCTTGCAGGTTTTTTTTATGCACCCTCTAGAAAAACAATACACAAACTCGACTCTTTGACAGCGGAACCGCGGCCAAACCCTAGGGTTTGCGGCAGTTCCGTGGTACTATGAGTGAGGCATGGGTCGACCCTTCTATGGTTGGTCCATACGTGTTGTGGCATGTTCTAGGTATTTTTTAAACTGTGCTCATCTGTTGAGTTTTCTGGGAAATGTGGGTAATTATTGATTCGATCGAAATGTTTAACATCATCTAACTATCTGTGGATTGTGATACGATACTTGGAATCCACAATAATCGGTTTTGTGAAAATTGATTTTAATTTTATAAATCTAGCAATATAGTCTCAAGTGATCGGTTCCCACGGGATTTTGATGTGGATCAAAAGTCCGTCGCAATTACGTAGTATACGCGGATATTCTCCGGGTAACGTTACTAGATAGCCAAGCCCCACAGCCCCGACCAAGTGACTGTAGGAGAACCCCGTTGCCAAAATCATCCGTACGGGTGCTCGCGGCCGCAGTGTTCCGCCTAAGTGCACTTCGTCGATGGCATCGAGGGTGCGGCCGACTACTAAAGTTTCCGACGAGCACTCGATCAGGTTGTCAGGAATCTTGTTGAATTGCCCGACTTGTTATTGGAAAGTGTTTTCAATAACGAGACTAAAATGCGAGGTTTATAATTATTATGCATGAAATTCAGAATATGAGATATTCCGGGTTTATGATGTCTAAGGAATTCATTTGGTTAGGCATGAAATCCAAAGTATGCGATACATTGAGTTTATGATGTCTAAGGGGGTTGCAGATTCCAATTGTTGTAGCTTTCACTTTCTATTCTGCGACCGTAAGTCTTATATGTGGTGTATCACCGGTTTCGTTGCTATACATCAACGGCAATTGGGATACGCATATTTACTTGCGTTGATCACATGCGATGTTATGTGTTGCTGTGATATATTATATTGGATTGTCATATTTGAATAGCCTGGGATATTTATGTGAGATGAGAGTTTTTCATTTTCATTCATGTAAAAACTTATATGTAATATTCTTTTATCGGGGCACTTCCGGGTTGTGGATGAGGTCACCATTGAGGTATATTTTTACTTTTCCGCATTTGGATAGACCCAAGGCAGGGAGCACAAGTAACCGGGTTCTAGAGTCCAGTGGGAGACCATCTCGAGGAGTCGAGACCGGGTCTCCTAACTATAGAATTGGTAGGGTTTCTTGCCGCTCTCGTAGGGGTCTAGGGTTGTGGATTTGGCTATTCATCACGACCGTGGAATCCGTGTTTTTTACTGGCTTAATTTAAAACACGGAATTCCTAGTATATCCAATATTTTATACGTGTACTTCTGCTGCTGATATTATGTGATGTGATCACTTGATATTCGGAGATGAATGGCTTATTATATATATGATATATAATAAACGTTGCTTATGTTTTACACCCGTGCTAGTCCCGCCCCGCTATGCCGTTAGTTAAGTAACCTAACGGTGCATAACGGGACACTGTAGCGAATGCGGATGGCATAAGCGTACATTGTATTTTCGTTTCTTCTGTGATGCTTAGGAAGCATAAATGGTGGGACTTTATTAATGAGATTAATGAAAGGAAATAAACCTAAAGATATTGTACAATCAATTTTTTAAAAAGGGTAGCTCTAGTTTTTGCTTTTCATAACGGTATTCCTTGTAGAATATCCAGTACCTCATTCGATGAAGAAAAAGCAGAGATCCCTTTACCGGGAGTGACCTCTTTAGCGAAACTGGCAGATACTACAACTCACTCGGTTTTGTTTTTGATTGCTTTTTTAGTTCATGTTTTGCATAGTGGTATTCATTGATATCCAGCACCACATTTGATGTGGAAAGAGCCGAGATCCCTTCACCGGGAGTGACCTCTTTAGCAAAAACAGCAAAAGCCTCAAAAACACTCCTTTTCAAAATCACTCGATTCTGCAACGATATCAAGTTCATCACACAAAAAGTTTTATTAAAAACTGTTAGTGTATATGCCCTAGGGGCCATTATTGTATCATACTAGCTTGTATATTACTTAATGGAAGGTTGGGATATTCACAGTTATATTAACAGTCTTGCTATGAATGGTAGTACGCTAATTGGTTTGTATCTATCTTAATGTGTTTATATGTTATCATATCGAGAATACATATTGATAGAGCCCTTAGGATCTTGCTTGACTACCAGTGTTGTGATGGCAGTCACACTAGTGGGGGCTGGGTAGTCTATAAGCACATCCTTTTTTCAGGTCCCTAGTCATAGGATTATCGAGACAGGGCATCAATACTCCGGAGTAGAATAGTGTGTACGCTTCTCATTCCACTAGGGGAAATGGTTTGTCCCAGAGCCATTAGTACGTTGTACTGGAGATAGTATACAGGTGCTCGTTGGGTTACGGGTACACCGGACAGGACTCACAGGGAACTGTTTGTTGGTATTATACCCATCGTTAGTTAACAGTTCCCAGGTGACATGAGTACAGCATAGTCCGCAGATTTGACACTGCTGCTTCGTCTCGAGTGTGTTCCCACTGTTCTTAGATTGCTACCTTACCACGGCTCAAAGGAGGCATGAAAACAGGTAGCAGTTGGATGCAGTCCCGAAGCACTTGGAGGCAGTGGCGGTTAGATATGATTCGTCTCTCCCGGTATTGGGAGTTGATATCGCGCTATGTCTGGTGAGCCATTACGCAAAGTCCCTGCCAGGGCGGACGAGATTTACTGTTAGGTTTTCCAGTAGCCTCTCAAGGTGTAATGGACTTCACTCTGACACGACTTATACCGCTTATAGGGGACTGACGCTTGCCGCCCCCTAGGCCCGATATGCGATAGTCATTGAAGAACAGACCGGACTGTACGGAGATTGTCCATCAGGCTCAGTAGGAGTTGGATGGGTTTCCTCATCGGCCTTCTTATCGACATCTACCTAGGGACCGTTACGTACAGCTAGTGCCGCTTGCGGTCTGTGGTTAAACCCACTGCAAGCATAGTAGTCGATTCTTTAGAGTCCCACAGAGAGAGTTTCCTTGCTTCGGGCGAAACGATATAGAGGTCGTATGGTTTTACGACAGGGTTCGGACACGCACGTGCATTTATGCACGTACGATGTTCGGACAGTTTATACTAGCAGGCTTTGGTTTAAGCTAGATTCTAGTATTGGATTATTAGATTTATATAGTTTCAGTATTTCCGTGTTTTCATGGATAGGAGTGGCGTTCTCGTAATTACTCGAGAAGCTTCTAGAAGGTTGATGAGGTGGAGAGCTTAGGTGTTATATGCATTAAATGGATTTGTGACTCATGGAGATGATTCATCAAATGAGTTAATGAAGCCTTAATGGTTTTAATGACTCATTAGATGATTCATTTTGTATTAAATGAAGTATGAAGATATTTGTGCAAAGATATTTTGTGCAAGATATTTTATGCTTCATATATATACACAAATGAGTTAATTTTCATTTGATAAATATTCTCACATTCTCTCTCCTAAAGCTCTCTCTCTTCAACCCTAACGCTAACCTCTCATGTGTTGAGATCCAAGGGATAGGAAGACTAATAGATCCCTAATGCTCTTCTATATCATCTAGGTTGCTTTGATTAGCACTCATAGTCGCATAGTTACCTCAAGTGAGAAGTTAAGCTTGGAGAAGTAGCTCTCGGGTGGATCTTCTATCACATCGAGGAGGCCGACGAGGAGGTGGTCTACGAGAACAAGAAGGACTTGGCTCATTAGGTATAATCATCTTTCATAGTAGCTAATGACTTCTATGTTGTTGTTAGTTAGGGTTTGGCAAAGATCCATAAGGTTAGTCGATGTTAGTTTAAACAAAATGATTGTTTTACCTATTCCGCCTCCCCGCTTCATGTGGGGTGTCTATCGTCGACTTACAGTGGTATCAGAGTCACGCTAAATCATAACTAACTTGTTAGCAAAGTCGTTAGAAATTCGATCGCAAAACGAACAGGAAAAAACATCATTTTGGCCAACTTTCTGCCGATTTTAAAACGGGGTCTAAAAATTTTTCACGGACCCTTAAAAATACAAGCAGGGAATTATAAGATTACTGGAGAAATTTGGGATCCTAACTCGGTCAAACCGCCGCTGATCCGTGGCCGATCCAAGCGATCCGCCGCGGATCCGCGGCCGAGTTGAAGCCGGGTCAGCCCAAATTTGCCCAGTAACTCTTTTGTGTTGATTTTGTTTTTTCTGGGATGTTTTGTTTCTGCTCAGGTTTCAGGTGCACAGAAAATTATTTGGAGTAGATTCATTTGTGTTTTCTTGTTCGAAATTCTAAGATGTTTGGCTAACTTGATTATATCTGTGATTTGTTTAATGTGTTCGTAAACCTCCCCTAACTGCTAGTATGTCGGTTAGCAGGGGGTTGCATATTTCTGTAATGGTTTTTACTGGTTTGTGTTTGTGGACTTGTTGGATTGTCGTGAATGGATAGCCGGGGATGTGAGACGAGTGTTTCTTTCATTCAAATGTAATTTTTAAATTGTTGTAATATTCTTTTGCGGGGCACATCCGGGATGAGGTTGTAGCCACCGTTGTATTATTTCAGTTACTGTTTTCTGCTCCTAGGATAGACCCAAGGTGGGGTGCACAAACTACCGGGTACTTTGAAGTGTTTAGTGGCCTACTCACATTGTTGAGGGAGACCGCTTCACTTCGAGTACTAGGCGGGTAGTTTGCCGTACCCGTAGGGGTCTAGGGTGGGGATTTGGCTATTCATCGCGACTGTATAATCCATCTTTCTTTGCAGGCTCAAAAGGAATGCGGATTCGTAGAAAATCCAATATGTTCATCTTTGATCTGGAATGCCTATTATTGCGTCTGATGAATGTACAATATCTATATATGATAGCTATTAGACGTCACTTATGTTTTACACCCGCGCTAGCCCAGCCCCCGCTCTGTCGTTAGTTAAGTAACCTAACGGGTGAATGACGGGACCCAGTGGCGAATCCGGATGGCATAAGAGGACGTTGTATTTTCGTTGTTTTCTGCAATGATAGGTTAATTGATGGGACGCATTATATTAATGCAAAGAAAATAAACCAAAGTTGAATCATTGGAACAGTTTAAAAGAAACCACTCGGTTATTTTAAAACAGAGGATATTTTTTAAATTGCGGAGCTGTAACCATTCCTTTTAAAAGCTATCAGGTTCCTTCGATCATATCAAGTTCACTACGTTCACGGTTTCGCCAAAACCATTCATAGCCCTCCGTCATTTCATTTGGGTATTCAGTAGTATTCAAGCTATGTATTTTGACCAATGCCAAGGCATAGTCTTTGGTAGCTGCTGGGTATTCATTTGTTGCATAGATAAATGAGTTAGTTTGGGACAGTCGTATTATCATTTGGCCAACGTCACGGGTATGTACGGATGGGTTCAAATTAACAAGATAATGATGGGTAGAACTTGACATGTGACTTATGACATTTTGACCAACGCCAAGGTCATAAGAGCATGGGGAAGAAATTTATATCTGGAATTTCTAAAGAAACTGAATTTTGCAAAGAAATGCATACCATTTGGAGTGTGATAATTTTGGTAGGATTTCTTCAGCTTTATCACACGATGATATTTGGATCCCGATCCTACTGTAAGTATCCGCTACTCATCAGAAGATTCGTCACTTGACGATCAATGCTATAAACCAAGTAGGTGTCTAGAAAGGTGTCAGCGGGGCTACGCCCCCAGAGAAAAGAGGTTACTTAATTAAGGAACATCGCGAAAGCGTCGTAAAACCTCCCTCGAAGTACCGACACCGGCCTGGCTGAACGGTTAAGCAAGTATTGTACGGTGAGAATAGTCCTGACTAGTTCTTCCGTTTTTGTTTGAGGAGGGATTCGAGAAACAGTGGGAGACATCCAGTTTAGATGAACTAAAAACCACTCTAAACTTGAAAGAGAATCATGCTAAAGTGTTCCCTCTCTCTCTCTTCGCAGCGACCCAAAACATGACAGGTCTTAAGTTATTATTAGAGAAAAATATTCTGACAAGGCCAAACTATAAAGATTGGTTCTGGAATGTCAAGATGGCTTTAACTTATGACAAATTGGGTTATGTCCTTACTGCTAAGGCACCTGCAGTCCCTGGTCCAGAATCCAGTATTGCGGATAAGGAAATCCACAAGACCTGGGAGTTAGATTGCGCGAAGGCCAAATGCGTCGTGCTTGCCTCTTTTTAGAATGAACATCAGAGGAGGCACGAGGATATGGATCTTGAATCCATATTTCTCGATACAAAAGATCTATATGGAGAGCAATCTCGTATAGATAGATAAGAGACCTCGAAGAACTTGTTTCAGTCGAGGCTGGCCATCGGATAATCTGTAGGAGAACATGTCCTAAAGATGATTGGCTATATAGAAGAGCTCGCGGACCTCGGGAAGACTTTAGAGAACAAGCTGTATACAGACTTGGTTCTTCAGTCCCTTCCTTCCACCTACGGCCAGTTTATTCTGAATTTCAAAATTCAAGGGAAAGAAGTTGAACTTCCAGAACTCCTTAACAAGTTGAGGAGTGCAGAGGGTACTTTGCAGAAAGCAATGGAAACACCCACTATGTTTGTTCGCGGTGCTTCCTCTTCCAGGTCCAAGGCATGGGCCAAGGGATGGAAGATGAAGGTCGCTACCAAACCAAGAGGTGGTGTTGGTAAGGTGGGAGCAAAGGGAAAGACAAAGGTTGCGGTGCCAGTAGTGGCAAAGGACGAGTGCTTCCATTGTCGTAGGAAAGGCCATTGGAAGAAAGATTGCAAAGCTTGGATTAACAAGAACCAGGAACCGAAGCAAGTTGTGGGTTCGACTTCAGGTGTGTTTGTAATTGAAAATTGTCTGTCAATCAACTCTACTTCATGGGTATTAGATACCGGATCAGGATCTCATATATGCAATTCATTACAGGCACTGAGAAACCATAGAGTGTTGAAGGTTGGTGATATGACCCTCCTGGTTGCTAACGGAGCTAGCGTGGGTGCTGTGTACGTAGGGGATTATCATCTAGGATTGACGAGTGGATATATTTTGGTTTTGCCCAACTGTTTTTGTGTACCTAGTTTAACGTGTAATATCATATCAGTATCGTTGTTATCAAAAGATGGTTATGATTTCACGTTTGTAAGCGATGTTGTTAACATCCACCTTAATCATGGTTTGATTGGGTCCGGTACACTAGATAACGGTATATACGTGCTAAACCAATTACAGATTTTCAATGTCCAGAACACACTAAAAAGAAAGTCTCCAGATTTAAATAAGGCTTTCTTATAGCATTGTAGACTAGATCACATCAGTGAGACAAGGTTGACTAAGTTACATAGAGAAGGATATTTGGATCCGTTTGAATATCAATCTTATGCCACTTATCAATCATGTCTCAAAGGAAAGATGATAAAGACTCCATTCACTGGATATGGAGTAAGAGCGAGCGAGCTCTTAGGACTCATACACAACGATGTATGTGGTCCAATTTCTACACATGCAAGAGGTGGTTTTTCATATTTCATTACTTTTACGGATGATTACTCTAGGTACGGATTCATTTTCTTGATGAAACATAAATCCGAGGCCTTTGAGAAATTCCAAGAATATAAGAATGAAGTAGAAAACCAAACCGGGAAAAGTATCAAGACACTAAGATCTGATCGAGGTGGTGAATACTTAAGTGCCGAGTTCCTAGGTTACCCTAAAGAGAAAGGAATTCTCTCTCAGCTTACTCCTCCATACACTCTACAACATAATGGTGTATCGAAGAGACGGAACCGAACCCTATTGGATATGGTACGTTCCATGATGAGTAATGCTGAGTTACCGCGATCTTTTTAGGGTTATGTGCTAGAATAAGTTGCATATCTTTTGAACATGGCTCCTACCAAGGCTGTGCCTACCACGCCATATCAGATATAGAGTGGGAAGAAACCCTATCTTCAGTATCAGAAGATATGGGGATGTCCAGCTTTTGTTAAAAAGGAGCATGTGGACAAAATCGAGGCACGATCAGTACAGTGTATGTTTGTAGGATATCCAAAGAACTCTAAGGGGTATTTCATCTATTACGCAGAGGAACAAAAGGTTTTTTGTTTCTCATAATGCCCATTTTCTAGAACATCGGTTTTTAGAAAACGAAACAAGTGGGAGCACAATAGAACTGGAAGAAATTCCAGAACCACAACGTACTACTGAAACTTTTGTAAAACCAGTAGTTCAAGAAGAACATGACATTCCCGCACCCCTCCGCAGGAGTAGTAGGCTGTCTCATCCGCCTGTGAGATACTACGGTTTTGTCATAGATGGGTATAGAGAGGATTGCGTCATTGATAATGATGAACCTACTAGCTTCCAGCAAGCCATCCAGAGCGGTGACTGGGTAAGATGGCTGGATGCAATGCGGACCGAGATGGAGTCCATGTACACCAACAAAGTATGGACTTTGGACGTTGCTCCTGATGGGGTAAAACCTATAGGATGCAAATGGATCTTCAAGAAAAAAATTGGTGTAGATGGACAGGTGGAAACCTGTAAGGCTAGACTTGTTGCAAAGGGTTTTCGTCAATGACCTGGTTTGGACTATGACGAAACTTTTTCTCCAGTGGCTATGCTCAAATCCATTCGGACCCTTCTTGCCATTGCCGCCTTCCATGATTATGAGATCTAGCAGATGGACGTAAAGACGACTTTTTTGAATGGCAGTTTAGAAGAGTGCGTCTATATGGACCAGCCAGAAGGCTTCAATCAGAGTAGGAGCAGCCGGAAAGTGTGCAAGTTGCTTAAGTCCATTTATTGACTAAAGCAGGCATCGCGGAGTTGGAACATTTGTTTTTATGAAACGGTCAATGAATATGAATTTATCAAAAATCCAGATGAACCATGTATATATAGTAAAATTGTAGCACGAATTGTCGTATTCCTCGTCTTATACGTGGATGACATTCTATTGATAGGAAATGACATTCCTATGCTACAATCTGTCAAAGGATTCTTATCACACAGGTTCTCCATGAAAGACTAGGATGATGCCTTTTACATTCTGAGGATTCGGATCTATCGTGATAGATCCAAGAGGATGTTGGGACTTTCGCAGTCCAGGTATATCACCACTGTACTGAAAAGATTCGGTATGGAAGATTCTAAGCGCGGTAGTTTACAGGCTTGTCACGGAATCACCCTCTCCAAAGAGATGTCTCCCAAGACTGATTTGGAAAGGGATCGCATGTCTATTATACCCTACGCTTCCGCGGTAGGCTCTATAATGTATGCGATGTTGTGCACCAGACCAGATGTAGCTTACGCCTTGAGCGTGGTAAGCAGGTATCAGTCAGACCCAGGAAAGAAGCACTGGAAAGCAGTAAAGAACATTCTCAAGTACCTGAGAAGGACTAAGGAGATGTCCTTGGTTTACGGCGTAAAAGACCTCAAGATCGAGGCCTTTGCTGATTCCAGCTTCCAGAGTGACAAGGATTATTCTAAGTCCATGTCAGGTTATGTCTTTACCCTCAATGGAGGGGCGGTGTGCTGGAAGAGTTCCAAGCAGGACACCGTTGCTGACTCGACGATGGAAGCGGAGTATATCGCTGCTTGAGATGCCGCAAAAGAAGCAGTCTGGATGAAGATGTTCCTAACAGAACTTCGGGTGGTTCCTACCATTGTTGATCCAATACCGCTGTATTGCGACAACAACGGAGCTATAGATTTAGCGAAGGAACCCAGGTCCCATCAGAAGTCCAGAAACATCTTAAGGCGGTATCACCTGATAAGGGAGATCATAGATCGACAGGAGATCGAGGTTCGGAGAGTTCCTACAGAGGAGAACACTGCAGATCCATTCACTAAGGCCTTACCTCAGATTCAGTTCGAGAGGCTACTCGAGATGATAGGTCTTCGATCCGCCAGTACATGGCCCTAGTGCGAGTGGGAGATTGTTAGTGTATATGCCCTATGGGCCATTATTGTATCATACTAGCTTGTATATTACTTAATGGAAGCTTGGGATATTCATAGTTATATTAACAGTCTTGCTAAACATGGTAGTATGCTACTTGGTTTGTATCTATCTTAATATGTGTATATGTTATCATATCTAGAATACATATTGATAGAGTCCTTAAGATCTTGCTTGACTACCAGCGTTGTGATGGCAGTCACACTAGTGGGGGCTGGGTAGTCTACAAGCACATCCTTTTGTCAGGTCCCTAGTCGTAGGATTATCGAGACAGGGCATCGATACTCCGGAGTAGACTAGTGTGTACGCTTCTTATCCCAGCAGGGGAAATGGTCTGTCCCACAGCCATTAGTACGTTGTACTTGGAGATAGTATACAGGTATTCGTTGGGTTACGGTTACACCGGACATCACTCACAGGGAACTGTTGGTTGGAATTATACCCGTCGTCAGTTAACAGTTCCTAGGTGACATGAGTGTTGGATATATGTATGCCCTAGAGGCCATTATGTGATAGTGGATGTATCTATACATGTATATATATATTCAGTTTGCATTCTTGCTTGACATGATAGTATGCTATCTGGTTTTTCTTTATCTGACATGTTTATTTGATCATGTTTCTATTCATTCATACATGCTGATAAAGCCCTGAGGATATCGGCTTGACTACTCTGATTATGATGGAGATCATACTAGTGGGACATCTGTAGTCTATAAGCATATCCTGAAATGTCCCTAGTCGGAGGTGTATCGAGACGGGGCATCGATATACCAGAGTAGACTAGCGTATATGATACTAGACCCATATGATGGGTGATGGATGTTCCCACATTCATCGATGTTTGACATCAAGATCATATACGGGTGCTCAGTGGTGACTGGGTACACTGGACGGACTCGCCGAGAACTCCTATATGGAATTATATCTATCGTCGGATAGCAGTTCTCAGGTAACACTGGTACAGTTTAGTCTGTAGACCCGAGATCGTCATAGAGCCTTGTGTGTTCTCCCACTGTACTTTGATTACCACCCTACCACAGCTCTAATGAGTCGTGCAAACAGGTGGCCGTTGGGTACAGTCCCGAGACACACGAAGGCAATGAGCGATAGGAGGGGTTTCGTCTCTCCCGATATTAGGAGTTGATGCTGTACTGTGCCCGACTGGTTATAGCAGCAAGTCCCTGGCCAGGGCTGCTGAGATTTGCTGATAAGTGTTATCAGTAGTTTCTCGAACTGTTATAGACCATTCACCGGCACGACTTATTGAGTTATTGGGGTCGACGTGACCATCCCTAGGCTCGATATGCAGCATATCTGACGAAGAGACCGGACTGTACGGTAGTGTTGCCGGTTGGCTCGACGGGAGTTGTAACAGGTTCGCTTGTTGTCTTCTAATCGCTCAATACCCGGGTGGCCGTTACGTTTAGCTGACCGCTTGCGGCTTGAGGGTACTTGATATGATCATTACCCTCTGCCGGCGTATTGACGAGTCTTAGAGTCCCACAGAGGAGTTACCCAGTCCAGGCGAAACGTTGTGGTGTGCATATGCGATATCCGCATGCACCCGATTGAAATGTGCGTATATGATACCGAACATTGATCGGGTGAACTGCTTTTGGTGGGGTCATATGAGATATGACCGGATTGATAAATCAAGTGTTGATTTATCATTTAACCATTAGTTTTCTCATTTAAAACCTTTCTAGGGTTTGATGGATGTATGCATGCATGCATATGTTTCTTTCTTCTTTTCTAGTTTCATGCACATGTAGATGTGCATACATGTACACATACATACATCAAACCATCATGGTTGATTATATATGGAAATGGTGGCAATATAAGACTCACACCATTGCTATTTAATGGATTATTATTTGATTATGGATTTAAAAAGAAAATGAAAAGGAAAGGATAATTATGCTAGTTTCTACATGCTTCTTCTAACCTAACCATGCTCACCTACCACTAAGCCATGGTTATCCTTTCCTTTATCATTCTAAACCCAAGTTAAATTAATCATCTATCATTTAATCATGGTTGGAGTCAAGAAGGAATAAATATATATAGTGATATTTATTTCTTTTGCAAGCTTAACCTTATGGTTATCATTTTACCTCTTGAAAAGAAATAGCCACCATTTTCATCCTCCTTGATCTTCTTCTCTCTAGTTTTTTCTAGTGAGTCAAACACAATCAAAGAAAGGTTTTTGAAGTGAGATCCAAAGTCACAACAACATTCTACACAAGCTTAGCTGTTTTGTTTAGAGTGTTATCTTCGGTTTGACGAAGTAGCGAGCTTGGACGGAGATCTCCGCGGTGGATCCTCGTGGACCCAAGGAGAGTTCAAGAGGACCTCGACTCAACACCAAAGAGCCTAAGGAGCGAAGCAAAAACGGGAGCTACAAAGGTTGTAGCCTTCAAACCCTAACTTTTGTTAGCTTAAAGTTTAATAAACCTAATTTTCTAGGATCGATCCACACTTGCGCGTTTGTTTAGCACACTAAAAATCATAACTTTTGGACATGTGATGCTTCAAAACACCTCATAGGGTGCTAAACAAACCCTTCATTGGTATCAGAGCCGACCTAGAACATTAGGCGACCTTTTTGCGAAGTAAAAAGTCCGATCGAAACAAAATACGACTTTTAAGGATGCTCTCTGGAAAATTTTTAAAAACTGACCTTTTTCAGAATTAAAAATTCTCAAAAAATAGAGCAGGTAAAAATTAGACGATCTGGAAAATTCGAGCCAGTGAACAGTAACTTCGGCCGCGGAAGCGCGGCATAAGCAAGCTTAGGCCGCGCATCCGCGGCCATACTAGGGGCTCTTTGATAATTTTTTGCACAGTAATTTTATTTACCTGCTATATTATATTCTGAGCATGTTTAATCTGAATCTTTTGTTGAAAAATTCTGGAGATGTTTTTGGCCTCGTGGTTTCGATCGGAGTTTTCATTTCGCTTTCTTTTCCGGGTAAACTAGAAAGTATTGAAGTTCTTGAACGAATATCATTTACTCAATATTCACGGGGTTTAAATAGTTTCGAGATACGTGCAAGTCTTTTTGCGGTGGTCCCTCTAGAAGACAACAAACCTTAACTCGATTATTTGACCGGTTCGAACTGCCCTTTGAACCCTAGGGTTTGGGGCAGTACGGCGTGCCACATGTGAGGCGTTGGCTTGACCCTTCTACGGCTGGACCGCCACTACTGTGTCACACTTCGGATCTTTTTGAACCCTGCTCAAGTGTTGAGCTTTAGTGAATCTTGGATGCTTGATTGTTCGTTCGAAAAACTTTAATACTGTCTGTTTGTCTGGAATGTGATACAATATGTGGAATTCATATGGTTTAGGCATGAAATACGAGATATGTGATATTTCGCATTTGTGATGTCTAAAGAGAATCTGGATTCCAAATATTGTAGTTTTACATTTTCTTTTCTGTGACCGTAAGTGTAGTATGTTAGATATCGTCGGTTTCGTTGCTATACATCAAGGACAATCGGGGTACGCATACTTACTTACGTTGATGATATGTGATATTATGTGTTGCTGAGATATGATGTGTAGGATTGTCGCGATTGAATAGCCCGGGGGTTTTGTGAGATGAGAGCTTTATATTTTCATTCATGTAAATTCAAATGTAATGTAATATTCTTTTATTTGGGGCACTTCCAGGTTGCGGTTGTGTCACCAGTGTTGTATATTATTTACTTTTCCGCATTAGGATGGACCCAAGGAGGGGAGCACAGGTGACCGGGTTCTGGGGTTCAGTGGGAGGCCATCTCGAGGAGTCGAGACCGGGTCTCCTAAACTCCAGGATTGGTAGGGTCACTTGCCGCTCTCGTAGGGGTCCAGGGTGTGGGCTTGGCTATTCATCGCGAATGTGGAATCCGTATTTTCTATTCTGGCTAAATACTAAATACGGACGTCCTAGTATATCCCACGTTATATCTATATTTCTGCTGCCTGTGTTCTGTGAAATCTGAGACGAATGACTTATTGTATATATGATATATAGTAGACGTTGCTTATGTTTTACACCCGCGCTAGTCCCGTCCCGGTATGCCGTTAGTTAAGTAACCTAACGGTGCATAACGGAACATTGCGGCGAATGCGGATGGCATAAGCGTACGTGTTATTTTCGTTTCTTTTCTGTGATTGGCTTAAGGACTTAAATGATCGGATTTAAAAACTACTCGGCTTTTTATGAAAAAGCTACTTTTCAAAACTGCGGAGCTTAAGCCACTCCTTTTGAAAACTGTTTGATTCTACAACGATATCAAGTTCAAAGCTTTAAAGATTTTCTTAAAAATCATTCGCAACCCTCCGTCATTTTAGGAAGTAGAGTACTTAGTATTCGTGCTACGTTTGTTGACTTTAGTTAAGGCGTAGTGTACGGTAGCTAAGTGATGTCTTCCTACAATGCATATGATGCAGATTAATTAGGACATTCATGCGACTTTGTTGACCATAGTTAAGGGTCATATGGGTGGGTCTGATTGATCGATAAATGACGGGTAGAACTTGACTGGTACTTATGATTTGTTGACCATAGTTCAGATCATAAGTACTAGGGGTAAAAATTACATCGGGAATTTCAAGTGTTGAAATTTGCAATGAGATTGCAAACCTTCCATGTGATGGTTTGATCCCGATCCCACTGTGGGCAATAGTTGCTCCTAGGAGAGTTTTACAGTTTGCAATTAGCTAACTCATTAGGTGTCTAGAAAGGTGTTAACGGGGCTCCGCCTCTGGGAAAACGAGGTTTACTCTAATTAGGTCCGTGCGAAAGCACGGGGAACCTCCCTCAAAGTACCGACACTGGCCTGGCTGAACGGTTAGCGAAGTTGTAGACTGTAATTAATCCTGGCTAGTTTTTCTTTTTAAGGTTTGAAAGAAAACTTGATAAAAAGCAGTGGGAAACATCGATTAGACAAGATAATAAACCAATCTAATATGTGCAAGAGCTTTCGCTGAGTGTATTCTTTTCTCTCTCTTAATGGCAGATACCAATGACTGGACTTAAGCTTCTATTAGATAAGAACAAACTGAATGGGACCAACTATAATGACTGGCTAAGGAATCTGAAGATCGCCTTGACATATGATAAAGTATCATATGTCCTCACGGCTTCAGCCCTGCCCGTCCCAGGCCCAAAATCCTCAGTTGCGGACATTGAAGTCCGCAAGACATGGGACGCTGACTGTGCCACGGCAAAATGCCTCGTGCTTGCATCGATGGATAACACACATCAAAAGCAGCACGAGGACATGGACATTCACGGGATATTACTCCATACAAAGGAGTTGTATGGGGAGCAGTCCCGCGTATTACGATACGAAGCATCAAGGAAACTGTTTCACATGCGGATGGCCCGTGGCACACCAGTAGCGGACCATGTTTTGAAGATGATAGCTCTTATAGAAGAGCTTGAGGACCTTGGATGGACAATGGACAATGAGCAATATATAGATATTATTCTGCAGTCCCTCCCCTCCACCTTTGCTCGGTTCATAGTGAACTTTAACATGCATAGCATGGAGAAGGAACTCCCTGAACTCCTTAATATGTTAAGGAGTGCAGAGAGCACTATGAAGTCAGCAAAGACTCCCGTTATGACCATTGGACAGTCTTCTTCTTCTCGCCCAAAAGCTAAGGCCAAGGGAAAGAAAAAGAAGAAACCCACTAATCCTAAGGGCGGAGTCAAAAAGGCGAAGGGAAAGGGAAAGTCCACGGCTGGAGACCCAGGGAAAGGCGAGTGTTTTCATTGCCACAAGACAGGACATTGGAAGAGCAACTGCACAGAGTACTTAAGTCTCAAGAAGAAGCATGGTGATGCTTCCGCTTCAGGTGCGTTTGTGACTGAAAACTGTTTTTCTTTATACTCTGCTTCCTGGGTATTGGATACCGGTTCAGGTTCTCACATTTGCAATTCTATGCAGGGGTTCAGAAATAGCAAGGTTTTGAAGACAGGTGACCATACTCTCCGCGTTGGAAATGGTTCCAATGTACATACAGTCGCAGTGGGAGAGTATCACTTGGGGTTGCCGTCTGGATGTATTTTGATTTTGAATCCATGTTATTTTGTACCTGATATTCTATGTAATATAATATCCGTTTCTTTGTTGGACAATGAAGGGTATAATTTTGTATTGCAAAACAATGTTATGAACATTCACCTGAATGAAATGTTGGTTGGGTATGGTACACTTAATAACGGAATATATGTCCTAAATCAACACACAGTTTTCAGTATACAACACACTTATAAAAGAAAACTTTCAGAATTAAATGAAGCTTTTCTTTGGCACTGTAGACTTGGTCATATTAACGAAACAAGACTAAACAAGTTACACAAAGATGGATATTTAAATCCTTTTGAATATAAATCTTATGCGACTTGCCAGTCTTGTATCAAGGGTAAAATGACCAAAACTCCGTTTACCGGACACGGAGAAAGTGCTACTCAGCTCCTTGGCCTCATACATAGTGATGTATGTGGGCCAATGTCTACACAGGCTAGAGGCGGTTTTTCATACTTCATTACATTCACCGACGATTTCTCAAGATTCGGTCATGTATTTTTATTAAAGCACAAGTCCGAAGCTTTCGAGAAATTCTTTGAATATAAACAAGAAGTAGAAAAACAAACCGGCTTGAGTATTAAGATGCTTCGATCAGATCGAGGTGGTGAGTATCTCAGTACATAATTTGCAAACTTCCTAAAAGAGAATGGGATTCTCTCTCAGCTCACTCCTCCATACACACCACAGCACAACGGTGTGTCAGAACGACGGAATAGGACCCTATTAGATATGGTCCGGTCCATGATGAGTGACGCTGAGTTACCAGTCTCGTTTTGGGGGCATGCATTGGAGACTGCAGCCTTTCTGCTAAACAGGGTTCCAACCAAAGCCGTGTCTACCACGCCATATGAGATATGGAATGGGAAGAGACCATCTCTTAAAAGAATTAAGATTTGGGGTTGCCCGGCCTTTGTTAAAAAGCAGAATCCGGACAAACTCGAGACACGGTCAGTCATGTGTAACTTTGTAGGATATCCAAAGAATTCTTATGGATATCTGTTCTACCACAAAGAGGAACAAAAAGTGTTTGTTTCTCAGTATGCCACATTCTTGGAAAAAGAGTTTTTCACAGATAGAGATGATGGCAAGGTGGTAGATCTAGAAGAGGTTCTAGAGACACAAACTACAAATGACGATTTGATTGAACCGGCTGTTGCAACAGAAACTGAAGAACCTCGGCCACTCCGTAGGTCTGGTAGGACTTCTCGCCCACCGGAGAGGTACTACGGTTTCCTCATTGATGGTGACAGAGAAGATTGCATCATGGATGATGATGATCCTACCAGTTTTCAGCAAGCTATCACGAGTGGTGACTCTGTGAAGTGGCTGGATGCCATGAGATCCGAAATGGAGTCTATGTACACCAACAAAGTATGGACTTTGGACGTTGTACCCCCTGGGGTAAAACCTGTAGGGTGCAAATGGATCTTTAAAAGAAAGATTGGTGTGGATGGGCAGGTAGAGACCTATAAGGCAAGACTTGTGGCGAAAGCTTTTCGTCAAAGACCAGGTTTGGACTATGACGAAACTTTTTCGCCCGTAGCCATGCTTAAATCTATTCGAATCCTACTTGCTATTGCTGCTCACTACGACTATGAAATCTGGCAGATGGACGTTAAAACAGCATTTCTAAATGGAGATTTAGATGAATGTGTTTATATGGATCAGCCAGAGGGCTTCATTGACAGTGGGAGCAGCGAGAAATCATGTAGATTACTTAAATCCATATATGGGTTAAAGCAGGCATCTCGGAGTTGGAACATCTGTTTCGATGATGTTATCAAAGAGTTTGATTTCATCAAAAATCCGGATGAACCTTGTGTTTATAGGAAGGCTGTAGGAAGAGCTGTCACATTCCTCGTATTGTACGTGGATGACATTCTTCTGATAGGAAATGATATTCCTATGCTACAGTCGGTCAAATCATTCTTATCACTGAGGTTCTCCATGAAGGACCTGGGTGATGCCACATACATCCTGGGTATAAGGATCTATAGGGATAGATCCAAAAAGTTATTGGGATTGTCCCAAACCAGGTACATCAACACCATCCTAAAGAGGTTTAGTATGGAAGACTCCAAGCGGGGTGCCTTACCCGCTTGCCATGGAGTCACTCTCTCCAAGGATTCTTGCCCAAAGACCGATGAAGAGAGAGCTCGCATGAGCATTATACCTTATGCTTCGGCAGTAGGATCTATAATGTATGCGATGTTATGTACACGCCCAGATGTAGCTTATGCACTTAGTGTTGTAAGCAGGTATCAATCCAACCCAGGGGTGAACCACTGGACAGTTGTGAAGAACATTCTTAAGTACTTGCGAAGGACTAAAGAATTGTTCTTGGTGTATGGTAATAAGGATCTCCAAATGGAGGCCTTTACCGATTCGAGCTTCCAGAGCGATAAGGATGACAGCAAATCTATCTCAGGGTTTGTATTTACCCTCAATGGAGGGGCGGTAAGTTGGAAGGGTTCCAAACAGGATACCGTTGCAGACTCTACGATGGAGGCTGAGTACATTGCTGCAAATGATGCCGCCAAGGAAGCCGTCTGGATGAAGAAGTTCGTCTCGGAGCTTGGAGTAGTTCCAACCATTATTGATCCAATACCCTTGTATTGTGATAATAATGGGGCTATGGCGTTAGCCAAGGAGCCCAGATCCCATCAGCGGTCCAGACACATCCTGAGGCGCTTTCATTTGATCCGGGAGATTGTAGATCGCCGCGAGATCGAAATTAAGAGAGTTGACACAAAGAACAACGCCGCGGATCCATTCACCAAGGCCCTCCCTCAGCCGCAGCATGAGCGACTTTTTGAGATGTTGGGTATGAGATACGCCAATAACTGGCCTTAGTGCAAGTGGGAGATTGTTGGATATATGTATGCCCTAGAGGCCATTATGTGATAGTGGATGTATCTATACATGTATATATATATATTCAGTTTGCATTCTTGCTCGACATGATAGTATGCTATCTGGTTTTTCTTTATCTGACATGTTTATTTGATCATGCTTCTATTCATTCATACATGCTGATAAAGCCCTGAGGATATCGGCTTGACTACTCTGATTATGATGGAGATCATACTAGTGGGACATCTGTAGTCTATAAGCATATCCTGAAATGTCCCTAGTCCGAGGTGTATCGAGACGGGGCATCGATATACCAGAGTAGACTAGCGTATATGATACTAGACCCATATGATGGGTGATGGATGTTCTCACATTCATCGATGTTTGACATCAAGATCATATACGGGTGCTCAGTGGTGACTGGGTACACTGGACGGACTCGCCGAGAACTCCTATATGGAATTATATCTATCGTCGGATAGCAGTTCTCAGGTAACACTGGTACAGGTTAGTCTGTAGACCCGAGATCGTCATAGAGCCTTGTGTGTTCTCCCACTGTACTTTGATTACCACCCTACCACGGCTCTAATGAGTCGTGCAAACAGGTGGCCGTTGGGTACAGTCCCGAGACACACGAAGGCAATGAGCGATAGGAGGGGTTTCGTCTCTCCCGATATTGGGAGTTGATGCTGTACTGTGCCCGACTGGTTATAGCAGCAAGTCCCTGGCCAGGGCTGCTGAGATTTGCTGTTAAGTGTTATCAGTAGTTTCTCGAACTGTTATAGACCATTCACCAGCACGACTTATTGAGTTATTGGGGTCGACGTTACCATCCCTAGGCTCGATATGCAGCATATCTGACGAAGAGACCGGACTGTACGGTAGTGTTGCCGGTTGGCTCGACGGGTGTTGTAACAGGTTCGCTTGTTGTCTTCTGATCGCTCAATACCCGGGTGGCCGTTACGTTTAGCTGACCGCTTGCGGCTTGAGGGTACTTGATATGATCATTACCCTCTGCCGGCGTATTGACGAGTCTTAGAGTCCCACAGAGGAGTTACCCAGTCCAGGCGAAACGTTGTGGTGTGCATGTGCGATATGCGCATGCACCCGATTGAAATGTGCGTATATGATACCGAACATTGATCGGGTGAACTGCTGTTGGTGGGGTCATATGAGATATGACCGGATTGATAAATCAAGTGTTGATTTATCATTTAACCATTAGTTTTCTCACTTAAAACCTTTCTAGGGTTTGATGGATGCATGCATGCATGCATGTGTTTCTTTCTTCTTTTCTAGTTTCATGCACATGTAGATGTGCATACATGTACACATACATAAATCAAACCATCATGGTTGATTATATATGGAAATGGTGGCAATATAAGACTCACACCATTGATTATTTAATGGATTATTATTTGATTATGGATTTAAAAAGAAAATGAAAAGGAAAGGATAATTATGCTAGTTTCTACATGCTTCTTCTAACCTAACCATGCTCACCTACCACTAAACCATGGTTATCCTTTCCTTTATCATTCTAAACCCAAGTTAAATTAATCATCTATCATTTAATCATGGTTGGAGTCAAGAAGGAATAAATATATATAGTGATATTTATTTCTTTTGCAAGCTTAACCTTATGGTTATCATTTTACCTCTTGAAAAGAAATAGCCACCATTTTCATCCTCCTTGATCTTCTTCTCTCTAGTTTTTTCTAGTGAGTCAAACACAATCAAAGAAAGGTTTTTGAAGTGAGATCCAAAGTCACAACAACATTCTACACAAGCTTAGCCGTTTTGTTTAGAGTGTTATCTTCGGTTTGACGAAGTAGCGAGCTTGGACGGAGATCTCCGAGGTGGATTGTCGTGGACCCAAGGAGAGTTCAAGAGGACCTTGACTCAACACCAAAGAGCCTAAGGAGCGAAGCAAAAATGGGAGCTACAAAGGTTGTAGCCTTCAAACCCTAACTTTTGTTATCTTAAAGTTTAATAAACCTAATTTTCTAGGATCGATCCACACTTGCGCGTTTGTTTAGCACACTAAAAATCATAACTTTTGGACATGTGATGCTTCAAAACACCTCATAGGGTGCTAAACAAACCCTTCAATGAGTACAGCTTAGTCCGCAGACTTGACACTGCTGCTTCGTCTCGAGTGTGTTCCCAATGTTCTTAGATTGCTACCCTACCATGACTCAAAGGAGTCGTGCAAACAAGTAGCAGTTGGGTGCAGTCCCGAAGCACTTGGAGGCAGTGGCGGTTAGATAGGATTTATCTCTCCCAGTATTGGGAGTTGATATCGCGCTGTGTCTGGAGAGCCATTACGCAAAGTCCCTGCCAGCGCGGACGAAATTTACTGGTAGGTTTTCCAGTATTTTCTCAAGGTGTAATGGGCTTCACTCCGACACGAGTTATACCGCTTATAGGGGACTGACGCTTGCTGGCCCCCAAGGCCCGATATGCGATAGTCATTGACGAACAGACCGGACTGTACGGAGATTGTCACATCAGGCTCAGTAGGATTTCAGATGGGTTTCCTCATCGGCCTTCTTATCGACATCTACCTGGGGACCGTTACGTACAGCTAGTGCTGCTTGCGGTCTGTGGTTAAACCCACTGCAGCGTAGTTGTCGAGTATTTAGAGTCCCACACAGAGAGTTTCCCTGCTTCGGGCGAAACGATATAGAGGTCGTATGGTTTTACGACAGGGTTCGGACACGCACGTGCATTTAAGCACCTACGATGTTCGGACAGTTTATACTAGCAGGCTTTGGTTTAAGCCAGATTCTAGTATTGGATTATTGGATTTATACAGTATCAGTATTTTCGTGTTTTCACGGATAGGAGGGGCATTCTCGTAATTACTCGAGAAGCTTCTAGAAGGTTGATGAGGTGGAGAGCTTAGGTGTTATATGCATTAAATGGATTTGTGACTCATGGAAATGATTCATCAAATGAGTTAATGAAGCATTAATGGTTTTATTGATTCATTTTGTATTAAATCAAGCATGAAGATATTTGTGCAAAGATATTTTGTGCAAGATATTTTATGCTTCATATATATACACAAATGAGTTAATTTTCATTTGATAATTATTCTCACATTCTCTCTCCTCAAGCTCTCTCTCTCTCTTCAACCCTAACCCTAACCTCTCATGTGTTGAGATCCAATGGTTAGCAAGACTAATAGATCCCTAATCCTCTTCTATATTCTCTAGGTTGCTTTGATTAGCACTCATAGTCACCTAGTTACCTCAAGTGAGAGGTTAAGCTTGGAGAAGTAGCTCTCGGGTGGATCTTTTATGACATCGAGGAGACCGACGAGGAGGTGGTCTACGAGAACAAGAAGGACTTGGTGCATTAGGTATATTCATCTTTCATAGTAGCTAATGAAATCTATGTTATTGTTAGTTAGGTTTAGCAAAGATCCGTAAAGTTAGTCGATGTTAGTTTAAACAAAATGATTGTTTTACCTATTCCGCCTCCCCGCTTCATGTGGGGTGTCTTACATCGACTTACAAAAACCTATCGTAGCCCTCCGTCATTTCAGATAAGTGCTACTTAGTATTCGTGCTACGTTTGTTGGCTATGTTAAAGCGTAGAGTGCGGTAGCTGATTAGTGCTTATCTGCTAAAGCATGTGATGCGATTGGATTATGGTAGTCGTACGACTTTATTGACAATGTTAAGGGTCATACGGGTGAGTTTAATTCAATCTTGAAATGTGTAAGTCCACGGCGGCGCTCCGGCCGTCAATCCGACACCGGAATGTGGAAGCGGTGATAAACTTTAATTTTGCGAACTTAGCAAAGCGGCACCACCGCGCACTAAACACCCGGATCGGGCCATTAAACTAGTTCTAGCTAACTACAAAAAGGGAAGAGATATACCGAATGATCCGAGTCCTCCGGTCTTCTCGTCGTCGTCCCGATCTCCTACGGAAACTCCGGTCGTCGCCTCCTCGCCGGAAGGGCACCACATCGCCTGTATCTTTTACGGGCTCCCACCTCAATACCGAGGCAACTCGGGCACGAAGCTGGCGAGTCGACGTGCCCAAGGTTTACTGTAGGCTAGTGTAGAGTCTATGTCTCATTTGGGGTTTTGTTGCCATGGAGGATGGAGGAAGAGGTAAGGAAAATTGGTGCTTTCAATTTTCTAGCAAGAAGAAGATGAGATGAAGAATTCCTCACATAACCAAAATGAACTCTCTCATTTTCTTCTCTCAAGTGTGGCCAACCTCTTCTTGTGAGAATGGTGGAGGAATGAATATGAATCCATAACGAAGGGAGGTGAGTGTAGGAAAAGAGAAAGGGTGACCATATCCAAAACCATCATCACAATATCAAATCAAGTCCTAATCCATTCTAATCACCAAAAAGCAAAGGAAAAGACTAAGAAAGCATCTCATGATTATGAACCATCATGAAGCCCAACAAATGCATAAAACCCCTCCACAAAATGTTATTTGCAAACTTGCAAATAACCCCCTCCATCGGAAAAGACCGGCCGGGAAAGAACAAAGGAAAACCGGCCGGAACGGAATGCAAACTGGCAACTTCAGAAAACTGGTCCCGTAATAAATTACAGGAAAACCCCGATACTGTGCATACACACCCGTATCTGTATTCCGACCGGATACAAATGCAATGAGACAAAATCTACACTGTACTATAGTAGGATCCGGCATAAACCAAAGCCGGCTAGTAATATCCGTCCGATCCTGATCCGTGCAATACCGCACGTATCTGATCGAACCCTGCCATATCTCCATACGGCCTCTACAGCGTTTCGCCCGAAACTTGAGTAACTATAAGTGTGGTGGACTATAAAGACTCGTCAATACTATGGCTGTGGATTCAACCACTAGCACGTCAGAGGTATAAGCCAATACGTGACGGGCCACAGCTATTGACCAAAAGGGACGTCGATGAGCGAACTCATCCTGACACCCTACTGAGCCTGTCAGTGACAATATCCGTACAGTCCGGTCCGTTCGTCTATGAGCATCGCATGGCGGGGCTAGGGGGTTGGTAAAAGTCAGACCCCCAAAAGCGGTACAAGTCATGTCGGAGTGTAGCCCAGAACACCCTGAGATACTACTGGAATACCTACCAGTAAATCTCCTGCCTTGGCCAAGGACTTCGTGTAATGGCTCTCCTAGACACAGCTCGACCTCACCCCCAATACCGGGAGCGACGAACCCCTGAAGATCCGCTCACTGCCTCCATGTGGCTCGGGACTGTACCCAACTAAAACCTGTTTGCACGACTCCTTTGAGCCGTGGTAGGGTAGTAGTCAAAGTACAGTGGGAACTCACACGAGACAAATGACGATCCTCGGGTCGATGAACTAACCTGTACACATGTCACCAGGGAACTGCTATCTGACGTCAGGTATAAGACCAACTAGCATGTTCCCGGCGAGTCCTTTCCAGTGTACTCATAACCCAATGAGCACCTGTATACATCTTAGGTGAACCAACTGACACCAGTGGCTTGTGAGACCGGCCACCGCCCCTCGTCGGGGTCTCGACTGTATACACTAGTCTACTCTGGAGAATCGATGCCCTGTCTCGAAACTCCCACGACTAGGGACCATTTAAGGATGTGCTTATAGACTACCAGCTCCCACGTATATGATCGCCCTCATACTGCTGGCAGTCAAGCAAGAATCCTAGGGGCTCTATCAACGTGCAATAGCGACCTGTCGGGTCACCTAAAGCAGTACACGATGATAAAGGTAAACCAGATAGCATACTATCATCTCGAGTAAGACTGTCCTACCGGGATAGGTCCTCCCTCAATCATTGCAATCACGTGCCTGTGATCCAATAATTGACTCTGAGGGCACTATCTCCAACAATCTCCCACTTGCACTCAAGGCCAATTATTGCGATGTCGCATACTCACAGCTCGTGTGATACCGAACACCCAACTCCTCTACTAATCAGTCTCACAAAACCCGTTTGCGAAACTATTGCGTTCGAGGAATAGCCTCAGTGAGTGGATCTGCTTTGATGTTTCTTTCTATGTCTCTCTATATCTCAAGTTCGCGGAGAAAGCCATCTCCCGAAATGAGCAATACCTGTCTCAGAACGTCTGGATGTCTGATGGGACCTAGCTCATAAATGAACTCCAAATCCAAATTTCTTAGACTGTATCGTCAACCGAACATAATCAGTATCCTGCGCCATCCTTCCCTCAGTATCCACCTGGACCACCTGTCCAAAATACTACCCCTCGTCAGAAGGAAAACTATAACTCTGACAGCCACTCTGCCATCCAGGTCATCTTGGAAGCCTGGAATGATAACTGTCTCCCGAAGGAGAATGCTGTTATCATATCCCTGGAACATCAACTTATGTTCTAAAACTGCTCCCGATTGTTTCTCCAGGATTGGATTGATATCAACTTATTGCACCTACTGCAAGAACAACATCTGGTGTGGTACTTGACATCTCATGATTGACTCAATTGCCTAAGCAAGTGATCTGCCAATCATGCACATCCCTCTCCCCTTTAGTCTGTAAGACACCTTTAGAGAGGGTGACTCCATTATCTGCAGGTACACCACCATGCTAGGAGTCGTCCATTCTAAATACTCTTAGAATGCTGTCTAAGTACCCTGATTGGGAAACCACCCAAATCTAGATCTAAAACCATGGATCTAGTAACCAGAATGTCTGATATAATATCCAAGTCCTGTGTGGAGAAACCACTGTGTGACGACCAAAGTATAACCGATCGTAGTATAGGAATATCACTTCCTACTCTGTGTATGTCATCAAATACCAGGACATCACACCCTACTACCTTCTTAACAGATCCATCCCTTATTCTGATGAAGTCAAACCTATGACTGTCACATCAGAAATCGATGATCTATCTCCGCTATATCTGCTTTAGTCTATAAATAGACAAAAGCCACCAGTCCACCAATGCTTCCGCTGCTCCCACTGACCACGACAACTGTCACGACCCGAAGTTTGGCCCGTGACCGGCACTTAACCACGTAATGTCTACAGGCGTAACTCGACTAAGTGGACCGAAAACCCAGAAATCAAACCAGTGAAAGTATAGAGTGTTAGAAGTTTTAAAGGAAGCACTACTAAAAACATGATAAGAACTAAGTAAACAATCTCCAAGAAAACAATATACGACGCCGTAGCGAAGATCAAGATCCACAAGTGGGAACATCACAGATAGAATAAACTGCAAGTACAGCCGGCTCACAACGAGCTCGACACCAGAATACAAAATAATACAACCTCGTCCTCACACTGTTTCTAAGTCAAATACATACATGGTAGATGGAGAATACTAGGTACAACAATATACATACTGAAAGATAAACAGATACCACGCAAACCCACCTATCAGCAAAAGAGCTAGCACACCAACTGTGGGGGTATCTGTGTTAAAAGATGCAAAGCAGCCTGCCGCGACTACTCCGAAGGGCAACCTGCAAACACTGTGGCACAACGGGGGTGAGTTGCCAACTCGTGAATAGAGATAACATATAAAGGTAATCGCGAGCATGTACGTACAACACTACTCTATCATATGCCAACAGATGATATCAATATGGGATGAGCAGTATGTGCAATAATCATGCAAGTGCTCTATAGGGTACTGTACTATCAGATGAGGTACAAATGCTCTAACAGGTAATGCATCTGCAGGATGAGGTACAAAAGTAATGCTGAGCAGGGGCAGTATAATATCTACACGGAATGTCAACGTGGAACATATATAATCGGCTTCTCAATGCACCCAGACCTCCCAAAATAGCTCATGCGCCGGCACTCTCCTCGGCCCTCAAATCCTGTACATCTCTGAGAATCCCGAGTGCCCAACATCGGCACCCAAATATCATAAATACTCGTGTCTAGCATCGACACGTAAAACATCCTGTATCGGGCATCCGTCATTCCGGGTCAGCCCTCTCATAAAGTATATATATCGGGAATCCGTCAGTCCGGGTCATCCCTCTCTCAATACATCGGGCATCCGTCATTCCGGGTCAGCCCTATATCAGTCCATCGGGCATCCGTCAGTCCGGATCAGCCCTCTCTCAATACATCGGGCATCCGTCATTCCGGGTCAGCCCTATATCAATCCATCAGGCATCCGTCAGTCCGGATCAGCCCTCTCTCAATACATCGGGCATCCGTCATTCCGGGTCAGCCCTATATCAATCCATCGGGCATCCGTCAGTCCGGATCAGCCCTCTCTCAATACATCGGGCATCCGTCATTCCGGGTCAGCCCTATATCAATCCATCGGGCATCCGTCAGTCCGGGTCAGCCCTCTCTCAATACATCGGGCATCCGTCATTCCGGGTCATCCCTCTCTCAGTACATGTCTCTAGCACCGAGAAAACACGGGGCGGCGCCCTAAATATCATATCAAGGGAACCGGGCTTTTAAATGATTATTTATTTGAAAAGGCCACGTTTCCCAAATCCAGAAATCACATGAATCTCAACCAATAATACAAGTAATTGTGATGTGATATGTGTATCAGGTATGAATATCAAGTCATGTCACATATAGATAAGCTACAATGCAATGATCCAATATGATATAGGTATCAAATATGAGTATCAAGTCATGTCACATATAAATAAGCTACAATGCAATGATCCAATGTGATATGTGTAGTAGGCATGCAATGTACTAGCTAGTATCCATGAATATGCAATATGTATATAAGGAACACTATAAGGTCCTATCAGCCCTGACGTAGAACGCCATGCGGGCGATATCCTCGTAGATGTGAAATCTACTCACCGTAGCCTTCCACTAGGTATAGCCAACAACCTGTGTCCCCTCCTGCGCGGCGTCCGTTGTACTCGCCTGCGAACCTTGAATTACACAATATATCACTCGTAAGCTTGAAATCACGAAAACGCGACATTTAAGCCAAACCAGTAACTCGTGTCGCGAACCTAGCGCGCGTGTGCGCGATACGCTAAAATGTGTGGTTACGTGTCTGAAATCACTCCGACGCGTCGCGATACGCAGAAACCCAAAACCCACACACACGTATCACGCGTGTCGCGAAAGGTTGCAAATACGGGAAATAGGTATTCTACCCCAGATTTTGATACAGGAAAGATATTTCAAAACTATAAATACCCAAGTAACCCACATACAAGCAGAGACCCACACACCAAACCCCAACCCAAATCTCCCCTATCTGGCCGCAAATTGCGGCCAGAATGCAATATTTGGCGGCCAGACTTGGGAATTGGGTTCCCAGGATTGGTTGGTGCACTCAATTCTTCCCATACATGCTGCAGTACTATCTAGATTTCTACTGAAAAGTCTCGGGTAGTAGCAGATTCCTACAGTGCCCAAATTCTAGTTAAAATGCACACTTTGCACTAAAAATGGAACTTTAGGGTATTTTTCTGAAATCTGAGACAAACCCTAGTTAAAATAGCTCTAATACCACTTAAAGGAGCTAACTAAACTATGAGAACACCAATCTAATTTATACATTACAAATATCCTATAAATCCACTAAAAAATGCACAAACAAAGGGATTTTGCTAAAGAAAACTACAAGTTATGGAAAAAAGAGGTTAAGACCAGAGTTATACCTTCTAGAGACCTTGCAAAACACCAAAGTCTCAGCTTCTCCCTTAAGTGTGCAGACTTGCCTTAGAACACCCCAAAAACCTCACTTTTTCCAAGCTTTTGTGAAGAAAAAGAGTTGATATGCATAGAGTTTTGTGTATGGATCAAAGGGGATTGAAAAGAGAAGAGAATATGGAGGAAAAATGAAGTTTTTGCTGCTGGAAATTCTGTGGGATCTCAGAATGAGGGAAAGAGAGAGGAGAGAAGAGAAAGAGGGTCAAAAGTCAAGGTTTACCTACCCACCATGCTTATTTGTTTAAGGGTATTTGGATTTTCTTTTCTTTTGTTGTTCCCTTTTGAAATTATAAAAAGAATGGTTAATGCAAGGATTAATTGATGGGGGAAAAATAAACTTGCAACCATGCACAAAGAATGGTTAACAGGTCACAAAATGCCTAAGTATGCAAGGTGCACCTTACAAAGGAAAAATTCCAAAATGCTAACACTACCATAATAACTATAATCTTATGAACGCACCAATATAAAAACATGCATGACTCCTAATTATCACCAACAGTCAAACGAAAATCCAAGGTGTTACAATCTACCCCCGTTAAAGAAATTCGGTCCCCGAATTTAAAAATCTAACCATACGCACCTTCAAAAAGATGGGGATACCTCTTCCTCATCTCGCTCTCAGTCTCCCAAGTGACCTCCTCCCTGCTCTGGACACGCCAAAGTACCTTGACGGACGGTATCTCTTTCAACCTCAATTTCTTCACTTGTCGATCCAAGATCATCACTGGCTGCTCTGCATAGGAAAGATCGCGCTCAAGCTGGATCGTCGGATGCTGAATCGCATGCGAAGGATCATGAAGATATCGGCGGAGCATCGAAACGTGAAATACGGGGTGCACGTCTGGAAAAACTGGGCGGAAGGGCTAATCGATACGCAACTGCACCAATTCGCTCAAGGACCTCCAATGGGGCCCACAAACCTCATTACGCCCTTCATTGGGGAGACCCTCAAGAAAACATGATCACCAACAGAAAACTCAAATCTGCGTCGACGACGGTCCGCATAAGATCCCTGCCTACTCTGGGCTGCTCTCATCCCAGCGCGAATCAACTGGATCCTTGCTGTCGTCTTCTCTACTATCTGTGGCCCCAAAATTCTGTTCTCACTGAGCTCCGTCCAACAGGTGGGCGATCTGCATCCGCTGCCATAAAGAGCCTCAAACAGTGCCATCTGAATGGTCTCGTGGTAGCTGTTGTTGTAGGAGAACTCTACTAAGGCAAATGATGATCCCAGCTACCTCCGAAGTCTAAAACGCATGCTCTGAGAATGTCCTCGAGAGTCTGAATAGTCCGCTCTGTCTGTCCGTCGGTCTGCGGATGGAACGCTGTGCTAAAACTCAAGCGAATGCCCCAAGCCTCCTGAAGCCTCTGCCATAGCCGGTTGGTAACTGGGTGCCTCTATCGGACACGATGCATGTCGGAACTCCGTGCGGTCGTACAATCTCATCAATGTAAATCTGGGCATACTGAGAAAAATCCGGAAGGCGTCTTCGCCGGTAGGAAGTGAGCCGCTTCAGTCAAACGATCCACGATCACCCAGATGGAGTTATACCCTCGACTAGTCTTAGGTAGACTCACAATGAAATCCATAGATATTTGTTCCCATTTCCACTCCGGAATGGTTAACGGCTGTAGCTCTCCCGCTGGCCTCTGACGCTCAGCCTCGACTTGTTGACAAGTCAGGCATCTCGATACAAAATCTGCAATGCCCCTCTTCATACCGTCCCATCAGTAAACATCTCTCAAGTCGTAGTACGTCTTGGTGGAACCGGGATGAACACTATATACCAATCGATGTGCATCCTCAAGAATCTCGCGCCGCAATCCCTCAGCATCTGGTACGCGCAGTCTAGCCCCAACTCGTAGTATCCCCTGATCATCGATCACCAACTCGAAAAATCCGCCATGTCCCATCTGTGTTCTGATCTCTGAACAGCGGTCAACACTGTGCGGTGCCTCTTATATACGGTCAAGCAACTGTGGGCATGCACGAACATGCGCAATCTGTCCTCCGGTCGGCGTAAACTCGAACTGTACCCGGCTGTCGCATAAGATCTGCCAATCTGCCGACGGCTGCCTCTGTACTGCGCTCAACAAGATAGACTGCCCCCGGGCCTCCTACTCAAAGCATCCGCTACTACATTAGCCCTGCCCGGTTGATGCAAGATCTCACAATCATAGTCCTTCACAAACTACATCCATCGGTGTTGTCTAAGGTTCAGGTCTCGCTGCTGAAATATGTACTTTAAACTCTTGTGGTCGGTGAATATCTGGCACGACTCTCCATACAGATAATGTCGCCAGATCTTGAGTGTAAAGACTACTGCAGCCATCTCCAGATCCTGAGTAAGGTAATTCTGTTCTTGTTTCTTTAATTGCCGCGAAGCATACGCAATCACCCTATCATGCTGCATCAAAACGCATCCCAACTCCACTTGTGAAGCATCGCAGTAGACCACAATTCCGCCTGATCCTGAAGAAAATGATAGTACGGGTGTCGTAGTCAGTAGAGCCCGTAGCTGCTGGAAACTGTGCTCACACTCCTTCGTCCAATCGAAGTAACTCCCTTCCGGGTCAACCCGGTCAAATGTGTAGCAAAGCGAGAGAAGTCCTGCACAAATTGCCGGTAATAGCCTGCCAGCCCTAGAAAGCTGCGAATCTCCGTCACTGACGTGGGTCTAGACCAACTCCGAACTGCCTCAACCTTCCTCGGGTCAACAAATATACCATCTCGTGAAATCACGTGTCCCAAGATGTCCACACTATCTAGCCAGAAGGCATACTCGGAGAATTTGGCGAAAAGCTGATGCTACCTCAATGTCTGCAGTGAAATCCGCAGGTGCTGCTCGTGCTCCTCTCTACTCCGAGAATATGCCAAGATATCGTCCATAAACACTATAATGAACAGATCAAGATACGGCCGAAGAGTACGGTTCATCATGTCCATAAACGCTGCTGGCGCGTTGGTGAGTCCGAACGACATCACCAAAAACTCATAATGGTCGTAACGTGTGCGGAAGGCCGTCCTAGGAATGTCCCCCCGTCGAACCCGCAGCTGATGATAGCCCGATCGTAAATCGATCCTCGAAAAGTATCCTGCCCCCCTGAAGCTGGTCAAACAAATCGTCGATGCGTGGCAAAGGATACCGATTCTGCACTGTCACCTTATTCGGCTGGCGGTAGTCAATACACAAACGCAAACTGCCGTCCTTTCTTCTTGATGAACAGGACTGGAGCGCCCTCAAAGAGAGACACTGGGTCGAATAAATCCTTTATCCAGCAAATCCTGCAACTGACCCTTCAACTCTCTAAGTCCCGCCGGGGCCATCTAATAAAGCGGTACCGAAATAGGTCCCGTGCCAGGAACCAAATCAATGCAGAAAGAATTATCACGCTCGAGCGGCCGTCCAGGAAGCTCGTCAGGGAACGCATCAGGAAACTCGCTACCAACCGGAACCTGATCCAAAAGAACCTCTATAGCCCTAGTATCGCAAACATATGCAAGAATCCCTGACATCCCTTCCGCAAAAGCTGTCCAGCGCGAACCGAAGAAATCACACTGTGAGGGGTGGCACTACGGTCCCCCAACACAACAAAAACAACCGACTTGCCGGAAAAACAAAATCGAACTGTCTTCTCGCGGCCGTCAACAGAAGCATAGCACGTGGCTAACCAATCTATGCCTAAAAGAACGTCGAAGTCCAACATCTCATGAAGGATCAAATCGACCGGCAACTCTCTCTCGCCGATACGGACGGTACAGGGTCGGAACACGTGCCTAACAACAACCGACTCTCCCGCAGGAGTAGTCACAACTAGCGGTTGACCAAGCAAACCGGACTCTCTACCCAAACCCGGCACAAGGTGTGTGAATACATACGGTACATGGAAACATAAGAGCACAAGGATCCGGATCAAACAATACGTGTGCAACAAAGGACAAACTGAAAGAGTACCTGAAACCACAGCATCGGATACTCGCACGCCCCGATGAGTCGAAGCGAAAACTTGTGCCTGTCCTTCATTTGCGACTGACCGAACTCCTCCTCTACTAGCCTGACCCCTCTGTGCAAACCCTCCACGTCCACGACGTCTCAGAACACGACCCTGACGTGCTGTGAAGAAACACTGCCTGATGAGGTGTTGAAGGCTTCCGCATCGTAAACACCTACGCACTGAATGCCGTCCTGCCTGGGGATGAAAGCCAAACGGCTGTCCTCGTCCTAAGCCTCTGCTCTGGGCTGGTACACTAGTATAATTCCACAACCGTTCCGGAATTCTCACGGTCTCTGGAAGACGTGTCTCGTACACGGGAGCTGCCTCCACCGGTGCTATGTAAGGAACGGAATACTGCATGATGATCGCCAGGAACAACTGGGTAACAGGGGTGGCAACCATCTGTCGCTGCGCTCGAACGACCTCTACCAATGAGCTCATTGCCTGGCATAGGCCCTGCATCTCTACCACTAGTCTAGCGACCTGAGCTGCCGTAGGGGAAACAATCTGTCCTGGTGCAACAGGAGTACTACTCGAATTAGTCCTTGTCTCAGATGAATCAACTCGAACCTCGGCCCTCACGGCCGCTCTCTGTGCCCTCGTAGTCCTTGGCGGCATATTGGCTATCAGAAACAACAGGATTCGATAAGGATACGGAAATCGAATCGCAAGAATGTATATACTCAAGGAGGAACTTAAATCAACAAGTCCTAAGGTCGCGTAGGCGAAGCACCGTGTCGTGAGTATGCCGCGGAACATACACACGCTACGCTACCCTGCCGCAGCTACCTACTCCATCATACCAGGGTCGTCCTACACTCCGAAAGGTAAATCCTACGCTCTAATACTAACTTTGTCACGACCCGAAGTTTGGCCCGTGACCGGCACTTAACCACGTAACGTCTACAGGCGTAACGCGACTAAGTGGACCGAAAACCCAGAAATCAAACCAGTGAAAGTATAGAGTGTTAGAAGTTTTAAAGGAAGCACTACTAAAAACATGATAAGAACTAAGTAAACAATCTCCAAGAAAACAATATACGACGCCGTAGCGAAGATCAAGATCCACAAGTGGGAACATCACAGATAGAATAAACTGCAAGTACAGCCGGCTCACAACGAGCTCGACACCAGAATACAAAATAATACAACCCCGTCCTCACACTGTTTCTAAGTCAAATACATACATGCTAGATGGAGAATACTAGGTACAACAATGTACATACTGAAAGATAAACAGATACCGCGCAAACCCACCTATCAGCAAAAGAGCTAGCACACCAACTGTGGGGGTATCTGTGTCAAAAGATGCAAAGCAGCCTGCCGCGACTACTCCGAAGGGCAACCTGCAAACACTGTGGCACAACGGGGGTGAGTTGCCAACTCGTGAATAGAGATAACATATAAAGGTAATCGCGAGCATGTACGTACAACACTACTCTATCATATGCCAACAGATGATATCAATATGGGATGAGCAGTATGTGCAATAATCATGCAAGTGCTCTATAGGGTACTGTACTATCAGATGAGGTACAAATGCTCTAACAGGTAATGCATCTGCAGGATGAGGTACAAAAGTAATGCTGAGCAGGGGCAGTATAATATCTACACGGAATGTCAACGTGGAACATATATAATCGGCTTCTCAATGCACCCAGACCTCCCAAAATAGCTCATGCGCCGGCACTCTCCTCGGCCCTCAAATCCTGTACATCTCTGAGAATCCCGAGTGTCCAACATCGGCACCCAAATATCATAAATACTCGTGTCTAGCATCGACACGTAAAACATCCTGTATCGGGCATCCGTCATTCCGGGTCAGCCCTCTCATAAAGTATATATATCGGGAATCCGTCAGTCCGGGTCATCCCTCTCTCAATACATCGGGCATCCGTCATTCCGGGTCAGCCCTATATCAATCCATCGGGCATCCGTCAGTCCGGATCAGCCCTCTCTCAATACATCGGGCATCCGTCATTCCGGGTCAGCCCTATATCATTCCATCGGGCATCCGTCAGTCCGGATCAGCCTCTCTCAATACATCGGGCATCCGTCATTCCGGGTCAGCCCTATATCAATCCATCGGGCATCCGTCAGTCCGGATCAGCCCTCTCTCAATACATCGGGCATCCGTCATTCCGGGTCAGCCCTATATCAATCCATCGGGCATCCGTCAGTCCGGGTCAGCCCTCTCTCAATACATCGGGCATCCGTCATTCCGGGTCATCCCTCTCTCAGTACATGTCTCTAGCACCGAGAAAACACGGGGCGGCGCCCCAAATATCATATCAAGGGAACCGGGCTTTTAAATGATTATTTATTAGAAAAGGCCACGGTTCCCAAATCCAGAAATCACATGAATCTCAACCAATAATACAAGTAATTGTGATGTGATATGTGTATCAGGTATGAATATCAAGTCATGTCACATATAGATAAGCTACAATGCAATGATCCAATGTGATATAGGTATCAAATATGAGTATCAAGTCATGTCACATATAAATAAGCAACAATGCAATGATCCAATGTGATATGTGTAGTAGGCATGCAATGTACTAGCTAGTATCCATGAATATGCAATATGTATATAAGGAACACTATAAGGTCCTATCAGCCCTGACGTAGAACGCCATGCGGGCGATATCCCCGTAGATGTGAAATCTACTCACCGTAGCCTTCCACTAGGTATAGCCAACAACCTGTGTCCCCTCCTGCGCGGCGTCCGTTGTACTCGCCTGCGAACCAAGAATTACACAATATATCACTCGTAAGGTTGAAATCACGAAAACGCGACATTTAAGCCAAACCAGTAACTCGTGTCGCGAACCAAGCGCGCGTGTGCGCGATACGCTAAAACGTGTGGTTACGTGTCTGAAATCACTCCGACGCGTCGCGATACGCAGAAACCCAAAACCTACACACACGTATCACGCGTGTCGCGAAAGGTTGCAAATACGGGAAATAGGTATTCTACCCCAGATTTTGATACAGGAAAGATATTTCAAAACTATAAATACCCAAGTAACCCACATACAAGCAGAGACCCACACCCCAAACCCCAACCCAAATCTCCCCTATCTGGCCGCAAATTGCGGGCAGAATGCAATATTTGGCGGCCAGACTTGGGAATTGGGTTCCCAGGTTTGGTTGGTGCACTCAATTCTTCCCATACATGCTGCAGTACTATCTAGATTTCTACTGAAAATTCTCGGGTAGTAGCAGATTCCTACAGTGCCCAAATTCTAGTTAAAATCCACACTTTGCACTAAAAATGGAACTTTAGGGTATTTTTCTGAAATCTGAGACAAACCCTAGTTAAAATAGCTCTAATACCACTTAAAGGAGCTAACTAAACTATGAGAACACCAATCTAATTTATACATTACAAATATCCTATAAATCCACAAAAAAATGCACAAACAAAGGGATTTTGCTAAACAAAACTACAAGTTATGGAAAAAAGAGGTTAAGACCAGAGTTATACCTTCTATAGACCTTGCAAAACACCAAAGTCTCAGCTTCTCCCTTAAGTGTGCAGACTTGCCTTAGAACACCCCAAAAACCTCACTTTTTCCAAGCTTTTGTGAAGAAAAAGAGTTGATATGCATAGAGTTTTGTGTATGGATCAAAGGGGATTGAAAAGAGAAGAGAATATGGAGGAAAAATGATGTTTTTGCTGCTGGAAATTCTGTGGGATCTCAGAATAAGGGAAAGAGAGAGGAGAGAAGAGAAAGTGGGTCAAAAGTCAAGGTTTACCTACCCACCATGCTTATTTGTTTAAGGGTATTTGGATTTTCTTTTCTTTTGTTGTTCCCTTTTGAAATTATAAAAAGAATGGTTAATGCAAGGATTAATTGATGGGGGAAAATAAACTTGCAACCATGCACAAAGAATGGTTAACAGGTCACAAAATGCCTAAGTATGCAAGGTGCACCTTACAAAGGAAAAATTCCAAAATGCTAACACTACCATAATAACTATAATCCTATGAACACACCAATATAAAAACATGCATGACTCCTAATTATCACCAACAGTCAAACGAAAATCCAAGGTGTTACAACAACCCTCTGGCAGAGTCATATACACGTACGTTTCTGAAGCCAGTTCAGAACGACGCTATACTCATCCTCCTTCCGTGTCTCGCAGCCTGGAACAACAGCAATGGCAAGTGTGGGTAAACAAGAACCTCCCTGTCACCGTCCTTGAGCATACCGAAGTACCTCTCGAGTGCCTGAGGTTACCCACCATATCTGCGGAGTGGCCAGTGGAATGTCAATCCAGATTGAATCTTTAGGTTCTTATCAAATTTTCAGTAATCGTTTGCGGTTCTGGAATCACTTCCAGTTCTACCATACTCCCACTAATGTTTTCTGAAAAAATCCATTTCTTTTAAAATTGTGGCGAGTGAAGAACAATATCACTATTGATCTTCCAGATGGTAGAAAATCAACCCTCGTCATAGCCTGGGTCAACCCACAAACAACCATTACAGAAACGTGCCTTGAGTTATCCGGAGTCTGGTTTTAAGCATAAGCCGGACAACTCCCCGTACCTTAACAATGTCAAGATATGAACTGTTCTATATCCAATACAGAAACAGAGGCACTGATTTAATTGAACCAGATTCAAATCATGCAACTGTCTCCAGTGCATGTCAACTAAATGGAAGGAGGCCGATCAGCGTTACTCAACTTAGGAATGCTTCCACTTATGAGTAACCTGAAAGAGAAGCAAGTTCTCTTAATCATTACTATTAATTGAATACCATTCACAAGTATCTACATCTTCGATCACCTTGAAGAATCTTGATACTTGCAACATCTGGTTCTCTACTTTATTCATACACCTAAAACTTCTCAAAACTTAGACCCTGTGTTTCGACGAAACACGTGTCTAAGAACTAGAGAAGTCATAAGTAAATAGAATATAGTACGAGGACCAACCCCTCTGTCCTATTGGACACTGGACAACATACAATACTCTGTATAAGTCCCTTGAGTGTAATAACTTATTCACTGTGTGTCGTAGGTTGAAAACAGTACTTACGGTTAAGAAGAATTACACCGCTGTTTAATGCTCCTTACCTAACCATTCACAGATATTGGTAAATGTTGTAGACATAATTTCAAAAAGGTATATCTCACTCTATAAAAATAGACGTACAGATATATCAATTTGAAATTGGTGCATAATAGCGGATATTCAAAACCAAATAATTGCCGTCCGGCAAACAACCCAGGTGACTTCCTCAAATATCACCGATTACAACGAATCCCGATATAATGAGGATGATCACCCAATTCCCGATAACTTACTCCCACTCATCATCTGTAAAACCATACAGATGTGAGAATCATACCTGGTAAATACATACCCTGGAGTAAGTGTCTAATCGGGAAATCAGTTTTCCATTAACATTACACAGTGAAACTGAAACATTGAAATGTTTCGTTGGGGTATCCCAGTATTCCTAGTAATGCCTCTTCCATTATCCATATTCACAACTGTAACCGTACAATTCTTTGTCATCTCTCCAAATCCCTTTATATGTCTTTAGTCATTACCTTCTGCACACCCCTTTAGGCCAAATGGTTTTCTTCCTTCCCTACCGTTCGGCACCAGCCTATGGTTTGGAAGAAGACTATCCAATAAGCATAAAGGGTGTACTGTCCTAATCCAAGGAGCACTCGCAACGCGAGAGAAGGTGAAGATAAAAGACAACCGAATAAACCTTATTCCTATTTCTCCTGAACCAGAATCCATCCCGAACTGGAACAAGTTCCTTTCGAGTTCTTATATAACCATACGATGAAATATCCAATAAACTGTGGATCTTCGTAGTGATACGGAGTGTCTTGGAGAAATACAAAGGTGATTTAGGGTTGGCGAAGAAATATTTGGTATGGTCGTGAATAGCAGTCGTAATTTACTTTGCCCTCTTACTAATCCCTTTCTTTGTATTTACTTAATACCTTCTGTACACCGTTTAGGCTAATTGGTATTCTTCATTCCCACCGTTCGGCACCAGCCTAAAGTTTGGAAGAAGACTATCCAATTTGCGTAATAGGTGTACTATCTCCTAAACCAAGGAGTACTCGCAACCTGAGAGAAGGCAAAAAGGAAAAGACAACTGAATAAACCTTATCCGTTTTCTCCAGAACCGGAAACCATCCTCGAATTCCTTCGAGTTCGTATCTAACCATACAATGGTTTTGTCCAATGGAAGTGGACGTTCGCAGTAATACGGGGTGTCCTGGAGAAAAGGGTAAAAGTAGGAGTGGCAATGAGGTCTGCAACTCTGACAATCCAAAAGCCAGTGTTTAAGAAGGTTCGGTCAACTTGGTCACTGAGTCATAGTCTAGGGTCGGGTCAATGGTTGCTGCCAAAGAGAGAGAGAAAAGAAACACTCAGCGTGCACTCTAACCTAGATCAGAATGGTTATCACTTTATCTAATCAGAAAACCTCCCACTGTACCTCAAATTCTCCTCCAAACCTAAAAGAAGAATTAGTCGGGAATACCCGAGGAGTAAACCAACTCATCAGTGGGAATCGGGATCCAACTCTCATCGCATGATAACGTGACGGAATCCGCTCACGGTATCACACTCCAGAAGGTATGCGCATATCTGGCAAGTTTCAGTCCTTTTGAAACTCCCGATGTGATTTTTACCCCTAGGACCCAAGTGACCTTGACGAATAATAAATAAATCAAAAGGTCCTAGTCAAGTTCAACCCGTCATTATCTTGATTGCGTTAAACCCACCGGCACGACCCTTGACGAATAATCAACAAAGTCACACGACTGTCCTAACCAATCCACATATCCATGCGACAGAACGCATTACAGAGCTACCGCACACTACGCCTCGGCGAATAGCAACGACAAACGTAGCGCGAATACTATGCAATACTAATCCGAAATGACGGAGGGCTACGAATGGTTTTTGGCGAAAAACCTTTTACCGTAATGAACTTGATATCGTTGAAGGAACTGGATAACTATTTATAAAAATATAGTGACGAAAACCATTACTAAAGAGGTCACTCCCGGTGAAGGAATCTCGGCTCTTTCCCCGTAGAATGAGGTGCAGGATATTCCAAATGAATACCACGATGCAAAGCAAAAGTAATCGGCAATAGTGAAGTTAATGCCCTGACGCAAACTTCTGTCCAAGGGGTCACTCCCGGTGAAGGGATCTCGGCCCTTGCCTCGTCGACTGAGGAGCAGGATATTCCAACTGAATATCACGATGCAAAACAAAAGAGAACGTCCTTGCAATAACAGCTTTTTGAAAAGTGTTCCAACAACATCAGATTAGGTTTGTTTTAACTTGCATTGATCCAAATCAACACAGTCCCATCAATTGATCACACCACAAAGAACGAAAATATACTGATGTACGTATATGCCATCCGCATTCGCCACTGGGTCCCGTCATCACCCGTTAGGTTAGCTAACTAACGACAGAGCGGGGACTGGACTAGCGCGGATGAAAAACATATACAACATCTACTAATATATATACCAATATATTATATTTCGCTCAAGGCGTGATAAAATGCAACATCACATAAATGTACAGTATCACAGAACAATACAGATATCTGGGATCCCCGGGTTTCGCAGAGCCACTACTGAAACCCGGCGTTCCCCTGGTCGTGTGGATAGCATGTGCAATGAAATCCTAGACCCCTACGGGCACGGCAAGTTACCCGCCAAAACCTGAAGCGAGGCAGCCCCCTTCAGCACCGTGAATGGACCACCCAGCACTTCACGGAATCCGGTAACTTGGGCACCCCTCCTGGGTCAACCTGTACCCCCTACGAGTGAGGCGAATAGTCCGCCAATCCTAGAGTGAAGACCCCTCCGTCTTAATGCCATGAGATGCGGGCTTGTTGCCCTCTAGAACCCGGCCATCCGTGCACCCCTCCGCGGGGTAATCCTAGTACAGAAAGTAAAATATACATACAACGGGTACATCGACCGCAACCAGGTCGTGCCCCAAAATTATAATACAATCAGGCAGTGACGGCAGTCCACATGTCGGACGCTCGCCCCGCAATATCAAATGTACATAATACAACAGAACTGTACTAGCATTGCATCCAGGCTATCCCCCACGACCGATCCGCAATATCACAGCATAACACAGAACATCAACGTGAAAGTCACGTTCGCAAATCCGTCTAACCGGGCTATAGCAGTTAGACAGGATTTACCGATCAAGTGACATTCACGGTCGCAGATATAATGTAAATACTGTGAAATAATGTGTTTAAAATATCCGATCGATCAAATTTTAACAAGTGGGCCCCAAAGTACTACTGTAGCACATCAAGAAATTCTGGGCCCAATGTTACGATTCCAAAACCCTTAGTTTCAGCCCAAAAAGATACTGCAGAAATTTGATGAGCGACCCCAAAATAGTGCGGCGGAACCGCGGTCCAAAGGGGTGTTTGGCCGCGGTTCCGCGCCCCTACAGTGGAGTTAGTGCATCGAATTTTCACCGAACTCTTATTTTTTCTAGCACATCACTTTTCTGCAACCTGAAAAAATTTTGGACTTCAAAAAATTTCAACAGAAAACTGATGTGAACAAAACGCGGACTTTGGAATTTTGGTCGATCGGAAATGTAAACACATTAAAAAAAGCTAGACTAAGTTAATGGCGAGGCTCTGATACCACTGTAAGTCCACGGCGGCGCCCCGGCCGTCAATCCGACGCCGGAATGCGGAAGCGGTGATAAACTTTAATTTTGCGAACTTAGCAAACCGGCACCACCGCGCATTAAACACCCGGATCGGGCCATTAAACTAGTTCTAGCTAACTACAAAAAGGGAAGAGATATACCGAATGATCCGAGTCCTCCGGTCTTCTCGTCGTCGTCCCGATCTCCTGCGGAAACTCCGGTCGTCGCCTCCTCGCCGGAAGGGCACCACATCGCCTGTATCTTTTACGGGCTCCCACCTCAATACCGAGGCAACTCGGGCACGAAGCTGGCGAGACGACGTGCCCAAGGTTTACTGTAGGCTAGTGTAGAGTCTATGTCTCATTTGGGGTTTTGTTGCCAGGGAGGATGGAGGAAGAGGTAAGGAAAATTGGTGCTTTCAATTTTCTAGCAAGAAGAAGATGAGATGAAGAATTCCTCACATAACCAAAATGAACTCTCTCATTTTCTTCTCTCAAGTGTGGCCAACCACTTCTTCTGAGAATGGTGGAGGAATGAATATGAATCCATAACAATAAGGGAGGTGAGTGTAGGAAAAGAGAAAGGGTGACCATATCCAAAACCATCATCACAATATCAAATCAAGTCCTAATCCATTCTAATCACCAAAAAGCAAAGGAAAAGACTAAGAAAGCATCTCATGATTATGAACCATCATGAAGCCCCACAAATGCATAAAACCCCTCAACAAAATGTTATTTGCAAACTTGCAAATAACACCCTCCATCGGAAGAGTCCGACCGGGAATGAACAAAGGAAAACCGGCCGGAACGGAATGCAAACTGGCAACTTCAGAAAACTGGTCCCGTAATAAATTACAGGAAAACCCCGATACTGTGCATACACACCCGCATCTGTATTCCGACCGGATACAAATGCAATGAGACAAAATCTACACTGTACTATACTAGGAACCGGCTTAAACCAAAGCCGGCTAGTAATATCCGTCCGATCCTGATCAGTGCAATACCGCACGTATCTGATCGAACCCTGCCATATCTCCATACGGCCTCTACAGCGTTTCGCCCGAAACTTGAGTAACTGTAAGTGTGGTGGATGTTCATATCAGAATATTGCATTTTATACCGCCCATTCTTACGCTCGTGTGTTTATAGGTAGGTGCTTTTAATCCGTGTTTGTTACATATTTACAGAATACAGGTTTCCAGTACAAATATTGCAATTCAAGACAAAATCTCCACAGTTACACCAAAAACAGAACATCTGTTGACAGCAGATAAAAGCCGGGTTCCGGTCATCCATATCCGTCCAGTGCTGCGTACCGGTCCCAGGGACAAGACATATGACAGTGGTCATTCGTGTCTCGGACATGCACAAAGCACGAGAGGGGCTGCACAAGAATCAATGGGTGCGCGGAGCTCGAGAGAGATAAAGTCAAAAGTAAAGAGAAGTGTGCAATCTTGGACAAGGAATTCTGCTGATATTCTGGAAAGATTATCATAAAATACATGTACCAGACAACAGGGGACACAAAGCCAGGAAACCACCAGAAAACCCATTGCCCAACTCATACTTTTGGCCGCGGAAACGCGGCCTAAGCATGCTTAGGCCGCGGTTCCGCTGCCAAGTGGGGCCCTCTCGCTGTCGAATTTCAGGGGTATTTTGGGTGCTTCAATTATGTTCTGGTGGATGCCCTAGAATTCCATTCTCCAGCCTATAAATACAGCAGATCTGAGCAAGGCCAAAGGGTCATTCTTTGCATTCTTTGTTCATCTTTCTTTTGTAGTTTTAGTTCTTTTTTCTTCTTCTTCTTCATTCTTTTTCCTTGAAATTGTAGTGAGAGCTTTTTAGTGGGAGATTAATGAAGATGAGGGTTTTGTATCATTCTATTGTGTTTCTTCTTCCCCTTGAGATTCTTGCTTTCTTTTAATCATTCAACCTCTTCATTGAGCTTGAATGGTTAAGGGTTAGTTATTGATCTCAAGGGTCGTATTTTCTCACGGGACTAGCACTTCATTTCACATGCGTTCTCTACCCTTCCCTTGATCTTGTAACCTCTTCATTGAGCTTGCAAGTTTAAGGGTTGGCTATTGATCACATGCTTGTCTTGAGTCCTAGTTTCGTATTCTTTTTATCGCTTTCTATTACTTGCTTTTTATTACCTTGTCTTTAATTACTTGCAATTTATTTCATGCACTTAATACTTGTATCTTTTCTTTTCTTTGTTCTTTTCTTTTTGTTCTCTTGTGTTAATTTTGTGAATGTTGTAATTATTGTTGTTGTTAAGAATTATTATGGTATTGTAAGTTAACGTTTCTTTGCCAATTCCTTTTCCCGTTATTTTCCATTTGAACTCCGCCCAAACCATACGCAAGCGCTCCGTTAGGCACCCTACCCTGACAAGGTAACGGTGATTCCTAACCGCGACCGGTTGCGTTCGGTTTGGCCGGAGGCGAAAGCAAGAGACAAGAACGGAAGGACAAGGGTAAATAAGCCGGATTCCACGAATACCGCGCTTAAATCCCCTAATCCACGTTGTTGCCGATTGCTCTAGCTTCAATTAGTCAAGACTCGGCTCAAAGGTTTTGAGTATGGATTTCTTAGCTTACAATCTCGTATCTTTTCCTTAACAACTTTATACTTGCAAATAAACACATAGGTGAGAATCAAACACATACAGATTCTTTATTGACTCGTCTAAGACAAGAAGGTAAAATACCACCATCTCCCTGTAGACCGATCCGTGCTCAACCGGCTTGCTACATAGCGACACCGTCCTGATCGCGGTTATACTTTAATTCTTTGAACATCCGACACGCCAAAAGCGTGCGATCAAATGGCGCCGTTGCCGGGGAGACGGTAGCGTATATTCTTTCTTGTTATTCGGGTTAATATTCTTTTTGTATATATTTATAAAAACAAAAAAAATTCTTTTTGTTTTTTTTTGATCATTTTTGTGGGCAAGTGTGCAGATTTTTGCGTATTTGCAAACTGCGATTGTGGGGAGCAAAGTGCACATTCAAAGTTAAGGTGCTTAAGAAGTACAGTGCCAAAGATCCGGGTAGTTTGACCCGCGCAAGCGAACCTTTCAAGCTTACCGGATTTGATTCAACGGGGGTTTCCTAACCCAAAACTTAACGGTACGTACTTTACTAACACCTTCTTCTCAAATCCGACGCATCCAATATACTATTCTTTGCAGGATTCTTTGCAAGTTCGCTAGCAAACGCTAAAAATTGACTAACCCGTATTTGTTGCAGCGCCGCGCTTAAACTAAAAAACGATTGTTTGATTCTTTATAAGAATTTTTTGAATTGCGCATTGCATCAATTAATACGGACTTAAGGGCAAGCGAACCCCACAACATACGGTAAAGGATTTCATCACCTTTTCCGTGGCCCACAAATCACGAACTTGAGCATAACGTTTACCCACACAAATTTTAAAAGAAACTAGACTTTAAGCCTTAAGGACTTCGCGCTCACTAGGAAAAGTTAATTGTGTTTAGAACCTTGCTTAAAGGTATATTGTTTACGGGGTGTCTAGGAAAGTGTTAACGGCGAAACCACCAAAAGAGAAAGGGTTATTTAATTAAGGAACTTCGCGAAAGCGTTGGAAAACCTCCCCTTATCTCTGCACTTACCTGGCCTCGTGATCAGTGTATCTTGAGCCTGTTTCTCGACACAGTTTTACTTCGACAATCAAGTTCTGGAGCAGGTCTAGTTGACCTAGGTTAACCCTAGAACGATTAGGTGTGTGGTATTTTTTGTGTCGTGATTGTTTTTGTCCATATTCTTTTTGTGTGTATACTTCATTCTTTTGTTAATATCTAAAAAAAAAAAACACATTCTTTTTCCCCTCCTTTTCTCTACCTTTTTCTCTCTCTCTTCATATCATGGGTACTCCACCTCGCAAAACTCTTGCCGAACTTTGGTACCCACAACCAGACATTACATCCTACGGGTCTTGCTTTGGCCGAACATCGAACGATCCATCCATGCCCAAAATTTCTTTGAAAGATCGGATAGACGCGTCTAGGACAAACAACTGGACCCCGCAATCCACTTCGTATCAACCGTTTCAAACATTCACACCTTCTTGCGTTGATACCCCTTTTGAAAATCCAGTTGTAACCCCGAGACCTATGTCTATTGCTGAACGTATTGAACAATCTCGTAGCCGATCTTTCACTCCTTTCACCACTACAAATTCTTGGGATCAACAATTCTATTCACCTTCTTATCCAAATGTTGATCCCACTCCTGTCCAGCAATTCAATTTCTACCAGTCCTACCCAACTTTTACACCTTCCCTAGACATTGCTTCTACACAGCCTTTTGGGAGTTTTCAGTATCCAAACAACTTTGAATCTTTTACTGAAACCCCTTCACAACCTATGTCTAGTCTAGAAAAGTCGTTGGAAGACTTTAGGGTAGCGTCAAGCCAACAAATGATGGATTTGAATGCGTCCATGGTCGCCCTCATGCAACCTAGTGACCCAGTAGCTAGTTTTCAACTAGCTCCACATTTTTCAATGTATGATGAGGCGGCAGGACAGGCTGTGAATTCGAGCGGAGAGAGTGAGATGTACCCTCTTCCAAATCAAACCTACCCGTCCCAAATTGAATCCCACAACTCCTGTTTTGAAAGTCTATCTAGTATCCCACATGATTTATCAATTGAAGATAGAATGATGAATGAGTTGTGCGACTTCGTAGTGTTTGATTTGCCCGATTGTGAAGGGTCCCTTCCAAGTGAAACCATACCTAATCCTTTTGACCTCTACACCTATATCTTAGAACCAGAATCGATTAATATCCATGCTTTTGATGAGGTGTCAGAGAATTTTGATTTTCACTTGATTGAGGATATTGACGCTGGGGATATTTTGGATGATGAACCCGTAAATTTGGCTGAGTTTGTCTCTCCTAGTCATCATCCCGAGTCATTAATTGTTTTTCCCGAACCCCATATGCGTCTAGATTTTGATGAAATATGCATGGATGAGCTTAACTTTGAGGAGAATTTTGAGGATATTTTTGAGGATGAAACAGTTCTAGATGATGAGTCGGATTTTCCAATTCATCCTGTTCCTTTCACTGACTGTGTACACCCTCCAGAACCCTTAACCGATACCCTTCCTCAACCACTTTCCTCCATCATTTCCATCGTTCCGACCTTGCAAGAACCCGTATCATTTTCACTTCGTATGTCTGGTTTACCAAGTTCGGCGTACCCATGGCTTCTTACGAATCTTGAGGGATTTGACCCCATTTCTCGACGGGTAAATATATTAGCACAATCATTGTTTACACATCGCTCATCACAAATTGTGCTAATCTATTTACTCCATTTACACCCCCAAGTTCGTATTCCACTTCTTTTTCCCTTCCGCCATTCTTCTTCTTCTGATATACCGAGACCGTATCCCGCTTCTTCCTCCATACGGTCTCGCGTAGTCTCCATTTCTTTTCTCTACGCCTTCTTCCACCAACCGGTACATTATAGCGATAAAATCTTTGAATGGTTGGTGTTAACTTTTGGCCTGTGTAAGGCCTTGTATAGATTGGTACTGTTCTTTCCCCCCTAATCCTGAACTTCAACGCTTAACAGTGGAAACACTGTTTTACTTAAGTTTGGGGTGGACACTTTTTTGTATATATTATTTGTTTTCCTTTTTTGTTTTGTATATAATTTGTTTTTAGGGAGCGCCGGCAATTTTGACCCTCTTGGTATAGCCTGACAGTGAGGGCACTGTCAAGTTTAAGTTTGGGGGTGTGCTCGGTATGCTCTCTTCCTTCGCATTCATTTGTATATTTTGCATTTGCATACCCTATTAAAAACCGACAAAAATCGAAAAATTTCCAAAAATTATAAAAACTTTTTGTCAAGTTAGATTGTGGAAGAACTCTGATTCAACATTCGACGGTTTTTGTTTGAAAAAATAGGATTAACTAAATCTTATGTTTAGATTTTGAAAACCTGAAAGATAACTCTCCATTGAAGTTAACTATGGCTGATATGCGTCTTTACATCACACTACACGTGTCGTGAATTTTGGGAATTAGATGACAAGTCTTTCATGTTTAAACTTTTAAACAGATAAATGATTTTGTGAGGATCAAATAGGTTTGTTCTGAAATAAGTAATGTCAAGAATAGTTTATGAAGTAAAGCGAATATGAAGGAATGTTATTGATGCCGTAATTGGAGCTAAGTCTTAAAAATAACCCATCTAAAAACTTGATTGGAATGATTACACACCAAACCCACTAAACACGTCTTTTATCCAAAAAAAATATTTGAACTGCCGGTTATATCTCCGTTCGTATTAAATCATCTGATTTTCACGACAAACTGTCTTTTGTTTTTGGACCTAGGTAACTTGAGTAATTAAGTCCGCTGGGGTGTTTTCTAAACCTAATGCCCTAAAACCAACTGGTTTGGGTGCATTGGCCCAAAGCTCGCTAAGAAGCCTAGAAAGTCCAGTTTTAAAACAAAGTCAAGCAAGTGTTCTCTCCGAGTTAAAATTCCTAACAGTTCTTTGTGTGAGAATAATCTTGATAAAAGACAGGCTTTTATAAAAATTTTAGCGGAGATATGAAGGCTTTATTCTATGATAAAGACTATTGCACATTCACAGAGGTGTGTATGAAATGAAAACAAGAAAAAGGTGGAGTGAAAAATACGACTTAGTTTCCTGTTAAGGAAGATAGAAATTCTGAAGTTGAAACCTTACTGGAAAACGAAACTTGAAAAATGCTTAACTCTTTATAAAACTTATGTGATCCTTTTAAAATTGTTATCTGGGGCTTTATTGTGCGACATGATGACTTTAATCGAACCTTCTGGAACTTAACGACACTAATTGCACTGCACGTAAAGACATATAAAATCTGTAGTTAAATAAAAAGCGAGGTGTGAAAAATAAAGGTTCGATAGTCTAGATTTAGGATTATAGAATTGTTATTTTCTGAAACAAAAACTTTAGGGTTTGAATCTTAGTTATTATACAAAACCAACTTGACCGGATTTTGTGGGTAGTATCCGCTGAAAACCCTCAGGAGACAACACTCCTCCTACTAGGGACACCTAGAGGTTTAACGGCTTGTTGCACACGCTCAGTGCAATCGCGTTCCCTGCGAAAATGCGGTTATCATTTTATTTTTGTGAATAATTGGTTTTGCTCGGGACGAGCAAAGGTTAAGTTTGGGGGTATTTGTTCAAATCAGAATATTGCATTTTATACCGCCCATTCTTACGCTCGTGTGTTTATAGGTAGGTGCTTTTAATCCGTGTTTGTTACATATTTACAAAATACAGGTTTCCAGTACAAATATTGCAATTCAAGACAAAATCTCCACAGTTACACCAAATACATAACATCTGTTGACAGTAGATAAAAGCCGGGTTCCGGTCATCCATATCCGTCCAGTGCTGCGTACCGGTCCCAGGGACAAGACATATGACAGTGGTCATTCGTGTCTCGGACATGCACAAAGCACGAGAGGGGCTGCACAAGAATCAATGGGTGCACGGAGCTCGAGAGAGATAAAGTCAAAAGTAAAGAGAAGTGTGCAATCTTGGACAAGGATTTCTGCTGATATTCTGGAAAGATTATCATAAAATACATGTACCAGACAACAGGGGACACAAAGCCTGGAAAGCACCAGAAAACCCATTGCCCAACTCATACTTTTGGCCGCGGAAACGCGGCCTAAGCATGCTTAGGCCGCGGTTCCGCGGCCAAGTGGGGCCCTCTCACCGTCGAATTTCAGGGGTATTTTGGGTACTTCAATTATGTTCTGGTGGATGCCCTAGAATTCCATTCTCCAGCCTATAAATACAGCAGATCTGAGCAAGGCCAAAGGGTCATTCTTTGCATTCTTTGTTCATCTTTCTTTTGTAGTTTTAGTTCTTTTTTCTTCTTCTTCTTCATTCTTTTTCCATGAAATTGTAGTGAGAGCTTTTGAATGGGAGATTAATGAAGATGAGGGTTTTGTATCATTCTATTGTGTTTCTTTTTCCCCTTGAGATTCTTGCTTTCTCTTGATCATTCAACCTCTTCATTGAGCTTGAATGGTTAAGGGTTAGTTATTGATCTCAAGGGTCGTATTTTCTCACGGGACTAGCACTTCATTTCACATGCGTTCTCTACCCTTCCCTTGATCTTGTAACCTCTTCATTGAGCTTGCAAGTTTATGGGTTGGCTATTGATCACATGCTTGTCTTGAGTCCTAGTTTCGTATTCTTTTTATCGCTTTCTATTACTTGCTTTTTATTACCTTGTCTTTAATTACTTGCAATTTATTTCATGCACTTAATACTTGTATCTTTTCTTTTCTTTGTTCTTTTCTTTTTGTTCTCTTGTGTTAATTTTGTGAATGTTGTAATTATTGTTGCTGTTAAGAATTAATATGGTATTGTAAGTTAACGTTTCTTTGCCAATTCCTTTTCCCGTTATTTTCCATTTGAACTCTGCCCAAACCATACGCAAGCACTCCATTAGGCACCCTACCCTGACAAGGTAACGGTGATTCCTAACCGCGACCGGTTGCGTTCGGTTTGGCCGGAGGCGAAAGCAAGAGACAAGAACGGAAGGACAAGGGTAAATAAGCCGGATTCCACGAATACCGTGCTTAAATCCCCTAATCCACGTTGTTGCCGATTGCTCTAGCTTCAATTGGTCAAGACTCGGCTCAAAGGTTTTGAGTACGCATTTCTTAGCTTACAATCTCGTATCTTTTCCTTAACAACTTTATACTTGCAAATAAACACATAGGTTAGAATCAAACACATACAGATTCTTTATTGACTCGTCTAAGACAAGAAGGTAAAATACCACCATCTCCCTGTGGACCGACCCGTGCTCAACCGGCTTGCTGCATAGCGACACCGTCCTGATCGCGGTTATACTTTAATTCTTTGAACATCCGACACGCCAAAAGCGTGCGATCAGTGGACTCTAAAGACTCGTCAATACTATGGCTGTGGATTTAACCACTAGCACGTCAGAGGTATAAGCCAATACGTGACGGGCAACCAGCTATTGACCAAAAGGGACGTCGATGAGAGAACTCATCCTGACACCCTACTGAGCCTGTCAGTGACAATATCCGTACAGTCCGGTCCGTTCGTCTATGAGCATTGCATGGCGGGCCTAGGGGGTTGGTAAAAGTCAGACCGCCAAAAGCGGTACAAGTCGTGTCGGAGTGTAGCCCAGAACACCCTGAGATACTACTGGAATACCTACCAGTAAATCTCTTGCCTTGGCCAAGGACTTTGTGTAATGGCTCTCCTAGACACAGCGCGACCTCACCCCCAATACCGGGAGAGACGAACCCCTGAAGATCCGCTCACTGCCTCCATGTGGCTCGGGACTGTACCCAACTAAAACCTGTTTGCACGACTCCTTTGAGCCGTGGTAGGGTAGTAATCAAAGTACAGTGGGAACTCACACGAGACAAATGACGATCCTCGGGTCGATGAACTAACCTGTACACATGTCACCAGGGAACTGCTATCTGACGTCAGGTATAAGACCAACTAGCATGTTCCCGGCGAGTCCTGTCCGGTGTACTCATAACCCAATGAGCACCTGTATACATCTTAGGTGAACCAACTGACACCAGTGGCTTGTGAGACCGGCCACCGCCCCTCGTCGGAGTCTCGACTGTATACACCAGTCTACTCTGGAGAATCGATGCCCTGTCTCGAAACTCCCACGACTAGGGACCATTTAAGGATGTGCTTATAGACCACCAGCTCCCACGTATATGATCGCCCTCATACTGCTGGCAGTCGCAAGAATCCTAGGGGCTCTATCAACGTGCAATAGCGACCTGCCAGGTCACCTAAAGCAGTACACGATGATAAAAGTAAACCAGATAGCATACTATCATCTCGAGTAAGACTGTCCTACCGGGATAGGTCCTCCCTCAATCATTGCAATCACGTGCCTGTGATCTAATAATTGACTCTGAGGGCACTATCTCCAACAAAATGTACGGGTTGAACTTGGCTAGCTCTTATGATTCGTTGACCTTGTAAGTTGCTAGGGGCAGAATATTATTGTGAATTTCGAGTGTTGAAATTTGCAATGAGATTGCATACCTTCTATGAGATAGTTGGATCCCGATACCCACTACGAGTAAGAGTTAATCTTAGAAAAGTTTTGCACATTATCATTAACCAATCAGAGTAAGTGTCTAGAAAGGTATTAATGGGGTTACATCAGTGGGAAAACGAGATTTATTTTAATTAGGTCCGTGCGAAAGCACGGGGAACCTACCTCAAAGAACCGACACTAACTTGGCCGAAAGATTGGCGAACTTGTAGGGTGTAATTAATCCTGGCTAGTCTTACCTTTTAAGGTTTGAAGGAATATTTGATAAAAAAAGTGGGAGCCATCCTGATTAGATAAAATAATAACCAATCTGATCTTGGAAGAGCATACGCAGAGTGTTTTCTTCTCTCTCTCTCTCTTGATAGCGACCGTGACATGCCTTTATCAAGATAATAATATGGATGTATTGACCGAACCCGCTTGTTATACTGAGCTGGGGAACGTTGGTTCCGCTCTATCTTATAATTGTTATTAGTCCGAGCAGGAAATAGGGGAATAACCGGATTCCCACGCCACCCAAACGAGGAATATGCATGTTGATGCATCTTCTTCGGGTGTGTTCGTTACCGAGTGTTAGTTATATGTATGCCCTAGAGGCCATTACTGTACATACGATGTATATTGTAATGGATGCTTGGACATATATAGGGAGGACCTTCTTGCTCGACATGATAGTACGCTATCTGGTTGTACTTTATCTTAACATGTACTCTGATTGTCTCTATGTTAAATGTTGATAAAGCCCTTAGGATATGTACTCGACTACTGGGACTATGATGAGATCGTACTAGTGGGGCCACGGTAGTCGACGAGTACATCCTATAACTGTTCCTAGTCGAGGGTGTAACGAGACAGGGCATCGATGCACCAGAGTAGACTAGCGTATACGCATCATGAACCATATGATGGGCGATGGATGATCCCATATCCATCGGTGTTTGACATCAAGGATGGTGTACAGGTGCTCAGTGGAGACTGGGTACAATGGACGGACTCGCCGAGAACTCCCAGAAGGTATTATACCTTACGTCAGATGGCAGTTCTCCGGGGACACTAGTACAGAGTAGTCTGTTGACCCGAGATCGTCATAGAGTCTTGTGTGATTCCCACTGTACTTTGATTTCCATCATACCACGTCCAAGAGGGCGTGCAAAAAGGTGGCTTTTGGGTACAGTCCCGAATCATATGGAGGCAATGAGCGATAGGAGGGGATTCGTTTCTCCCGGTATAGGGAGTTGATGTTGCGTAGTGTTCGATTGGCTATAACCGGAAATCCCTGGCCAGGGTTGCTGAGATTTACTGGTAAGTGTTATCAGTAGTTTCTCCAACTGTTATAGACCTCATATCGACACGACTTATCGAGCTACTGGGGTCTGACGTTTACCACCCCTAAGCGAGGTATGCGACATAACAGACGACGAGACCGGACTGTACGGGAGTGTTACTGATTGGATTCACAGGAGAATGTATATGCTTGCTTGTTGATCTTCTGAGCGCTCAATACCTGGGTGGCTGTTACGTTTAGCTGACCGCTTGCAGCTTGTGGGTGTTTGATATGATCATCACCTACTGCCGGCGTATTGACGATTCTTTAGAATCCTACAAAGAGGTTTCTTGGCTTAGGAAAAACGGAGTAGGAGCACATATGTGATATGTGCGGGACCGAGGATAATACGGTATGTGATACAGTATTGGATTCTCGCGATATAAGATATCGGCCGGGTATATGTGATATAGCCGGGTCATCGTATTAGTCGGTTATATGCGATATAGCCGGATTGTCGGATCAAGTGTTGATTCGATAATTTAATATATAATAATATATACGATATATTAAATTACATTAACTAATATTAACTCACTAAAAGATTCATTTTCTCACGAGATAATACATTGAAATATATGCGATATATGTTAATTGTATTATTTTTTATTGTTACATACTATATTGCATATGTGATATATAATATTGTAACATGTTAGGGCTTCAAATTTAACATTGGATTAGGGTATAAACTTGGTTACGGTTTGGATTAGGGTTAGCTTTTGCATGAAGCTTCCATGAAGCTTTGACTTTGTGGTTGCTTGATATTTTTGTGAGATGTTATGTTAAACCAATCCAAACCATTAACCCTAGTTAACTCTCTACAAGGGTTAACTCTCTCATGCTTAACCCTTGGTTAGATTTGTAACCACTACAATAATTCATTATTCATCACAAAAGGATTAAGGTTATCATCTTCAATCTTCTTCTTCATGCTTGAGTTCCTTCATGAAAAAGCATTCTTTTGTGATGAAAGTGAGTGAGAAAAAGAAAATAAATGAGAACAAAAATCCTACTTCATCATCCTCATCTATCTTTGCCATTTAGATGATGGTGTTAACTTCATATTATGAGTGTTAGCTTGTGTTAATGAAACTTCAAGGTAGATCATCTTAGTATCGAAGATCGGAAGCAAAGGTTGCATCATTCTCTTCGTGAAGACTCTCGAGAGTCCAGAACACGATGATCGCAGCGAAGGGACCACAACACGGAGCTTAAGAAGTGAAGGACTGGATCTACAATGGTTGTAATCCCTCTCACTTAGTGTTAAAGAGTTTAACATGCTTGTTTTCGCCTAAACCCTAGTTTAAAGATCCGGCTTCGGGTTGTTCGGCACGGCTAAAATTTTAATCGGGCATGGTTGATACATCGTAGACCCTTGTGCGCGTGCCTAGCAACCGTACAGAGAGAAGGGTATTATCAGGGTATTCCGGGTTCGATCGGACTTTAAACTTCGTCTAGACTTACTGTGAAGTACGACCCTCTAATTCGCAAATTTGACCGCGGAACCGCGGCCAAACCAAGGGTTTGGCGGCGGTTTCGTGGCCCAAATTGTGAATTAGTCCCTGGAATTTCATGTAATTATTCTTAGGTCCTTTCTTGTTATTTTTTTCTGGGAATTTTTTAATTCCCCTCAAGTGTTCAGATATATCGGGGAAAACTTGTGTGTTTGATTATTCGATCGGAATGTTTAACACTGTCTATTTATCTGGAATGTGATACAATAATTGGAATCCACAGGTAGTTATGAGATAACTAATTTGAATGTTATAAATCTAGCACTTCAGTCTTAAATGATCAGTTGCCACGGAATTTTGATGTGATCAAAAGTCCGTCACAATCACGTAGCATACGCGGATACTCGCCGGGTAAACTTAACAGACAGCCACGGCCCATAGCCCCAACCAAGTGACTGTAGGAGAACCCCGTCACCAAAAGCATACGTTCGGGTGCTCGCGGCAGCGGTGTTCCGCCTTAGTGCACTTCGTCGACGGCCGTCTACTAAAGTTTACGACGAGCATTCGATCAGGATGTCGGGAATCCTGTTGAATTGCCCGACTTGATATTGAAAAGATTTTTCGATAATGAGACTAAAATGCGGGGTTTATAATTGTTAGATATACGATGTCTAAGGAATTCATTTGGTTAGGCATGCGATGTCTAAGGAGGTTGCGGATTTCAACTGTTGTAGTTTTACACTTTCTTTTCTGTGACCGTAAGCGTAGTATGTGGTGTATCGCCGACTTCGTTGCTATACATCAACGACAATCGGGATACGCATACTTTCTTACGTTGATGATATGAGATATTATGTGTTGCTGTGATATGTTATATTGGATCGTCGCGTTCTGAATAGCCGAGGTTTTTATGTGAGATGAGAGTTTTTTCTTTTTCATTCATGTAAAATTCATTTGTATGTAATATTCTTTTATTGGGGTACTTCCGGGCTGAGGATGATGTCACCATTGTATATTATTTACTTTTCCGCATTAGGTAGACCCAAGGCGGGGAGCACAAGTAACCGGGTTCTGGGGTCCAGTGGGAGACCATCTCGAGGAGTCGAGACCGGGTCTCCTAACCCTAGAATTGGCTGTGTTGCTTGCCGCTCTCGTAGGGGTCTAGGGATGTGGGTTTGGCTATTCATCACGACCGTGGAATCCGTGTTTTATACAGGCTCGTATTAAAACACGGACGTCCTAGTATATCCAATATTTCATATATGTTTCTTCTGTTGCAATGTTCTGTGATGTGATCATATTACTGCCTGAGACGAATGTTCATATTATATATATGAGATATATGTTATATTGCAGATTTCGTTTCAAAAGAGATGCTTATGAAGCATAATAAAATGGGACTTCATTAATGAGATTAATGAAATAAAAGAAACCTAATGATGTTGTAGAAACTTGTTCAAAAACAGGTAGCTCTAGTTCTTGCTTTGCATAGCGGTGTTCCTTGTAGAACATCCAGCACCTTATTCGATAAGGAAAGAGCCGAGATCCCTTCACCGAGAGTGACCTCTTTAGTGAAACTAGCAGATGCTACAAACTCGGTTTGTCTTTTGATTGCTTCTATAGTTCTTGCTTTGCACAGCGATATTTGTGAAATATCCTACACCTTATTCGATGAGGAAAGGGCCGACGATCCCTTCACCAGGAGTGACCCCATTAGCAAAACTAGAAAAGCCTAAAAAACACTCCATTTAAAAATCACTCGATTCTACGACGATATCAACTTCGTTACGCAAAAGGTTTTCTTAAAAACCTGTCGTAGCCCTCCATCATTTCAGATAAGTAGTATTTAGTATTCGTGCTGCGTTTGTTGACCTCTCTCAAGGCGTAGTGTGCAGTAGCTGTTTAGTGCTTATCTGTATAAACATATGATGTGATTGATTTAGGGTAGTCGTGCGACCTTGTTGACCTCTGTCAAGGGTCGTGCGGGTGGGTTTACTTCAATCAGGAAATGACGGGTTGAACTTGACTAGCAGCCTATGGTTTGTTGACCTCTGTCAAGGTCATAGGACGATAGGGGCAAAATATTATTGGGAGTTTCAATTGTTGAAATTTGCAAAGAGATTGCATACCTTCTCTGAGATAGTTAGATCCCGATACCCGCTGCGAGTAAGAGTTACTCCTGGGAGAGTTTTACACATTACAATTAGCCGATCAAGTAGGTGTCTAGAAAGCTGTTAACGGGGTTACGCCTCTGGGAAAACGAGGTTTACTTTTATTAGGTCCGTGCGAAAGCACGGGGAACCTCCCTCAAAGTGCCGACACTGGCCTGGCTGAAAGATTGGCGAACTTGTAGCGTGTAATTAATCCCGGCTAGTCATTCCCTTTAGGGTTTGAAGGAAGATTTGATTAAAACAGTGGGAGACATCCTGATTAGATATATTAGATAACCAATCTAATCTTGCAAGAGCATACGCTGAGTGTTTTCTTCTCTCTCTTTCTAGGTAGCGACCCTATCACGCCTTAATCAAGATAATAATATGGATATATTGACCGAACCCGCTTGTTATACTGAGCTGGGGAACGTTGGTCCCGCTCCAATTTATAATTGTTATAAGACAGAGAAGGAAATTAGGGAATACCAGATTTCCCGTGCCGCCCAAACGAAGAAAGTTCATGCTGATGCACCTTCTTCGGGTTTTTTCATTACAGAGAACTATTTCTCAGTATCCTTTACGTCCTGGGTAGGAGATACCAGATCAGGATCCCGCATATGTAATCTGTTACATGTGCTACAAAAAAGTAGAGAACTGAGAACGAGTGATAAGTTTCATGAGACAGAAAACGGTGCAAGTGTTGCAGCCAAGTCTGTTGGTCACTATCACCCTGTATTACCATAATACATTGATTCTGAACAAATGTTATTAGATACCGAACCTGATATACAACATCATATCAGTCTCTTTATTAGTTAAGAAGTGATATAATTTTGTATTGTTGGATAATGTTTTGAACATTTCCTATATCAAGTGTTGATCGCTTCAGGCACGTTATCTAAAAGCATTGACGTTCTAAATCAAACTACGGATCTTAGTATACAGAACACACACAAGAGGAAGAGTTCAGAAATGAACGAATCCTTCTTGAGGCATTGTAGACTAGGTCATATCAATGCGACCCGACTGGCTGAAGTTACATATAGATGCATATTTAAATTAGATTGAATTTACATCTTGTGAAACTTGCCGGTCATGTCACAAAGATAAGATGACCATAGCTCTGTTTATTGGAAACAGAGAAAGAGTTAGTGAACTCTTGCGATTGATACATGCTGATGTATGAAAGTCCCCTGTCTACACATGCCAAGACCGGTTCTTTGTACTTCATTACATTATCTGATGATCTCTCAAGATTCAGACATATGTTCTTGCTGAAACACAAGTCCGAACCTTTTGAGATATTCACAGAATGTAAGTTAGAAGTAGAGAACCAAAATACGGGTAAAAGTATTATGTCCTTTGATGTGATCAAGGAGGAGAATACTTTAGCACGGAAATCCAAGACTATTCTAAAGGAGAATGAGATTCTCTCTCAGCATTACTCCTCCGAATACACCATAGCACGATGGTATATCGGGGCGGAGCAATAGCACCCTATGTGATATGGTGTGTTCTATGATGAGTACTACTGACTTTCATATTTCCTTTTGGGAGTTATGCACTTGAGAAGTTGCATACCTATTGAATAGGGTTCGAATCGAATCAGTTGCCTACCACTTCATATGTGATATGGAAAAGGAAGAGCCCATATCTTAAATTTGTTAAGATTTGGGGTTGTCCGGCCTATGTCTAAAAGCAAAATCCGGACAAGCTCGAAGCAAGGTCTGTTATGTAGAACTGGAAAGGTTCCAGTTATACAAACTACAGCATATGATTTGGTAGAACCAAAGGATTCAATAGTTTCCAACGAACCTCAGCCTCTCCGCCGATCTAGTAGGGTTCCTCACCCACCTGAGAGATACTCCGGTTTCTCTATGACAGTGGGAGCGAGGATTGAATCATGAGATGATGACCCAACTAGTTTCGAGCTGGCCATCAGGAGTGGGACTCTGTAAGAATGGCTGGATGCTTATCGATCTGAGATGGAATCCTTATACACCAACAATGTATGGACTTTGGTTGCTCTATCTGAAGGGTTAAATCCCAATCAGGAGCAAGTATATCTTGAGAAGATTACTAGGTGTACATGGAAAAGTTGAGACTTTCAAAGCTATGCTTAAGTCCATCCAGATCCTACATGCCACGGCTACATACCATGACCACGATATCTGGTGGTTGGGTGTCATGACTGCTTTTCTAAATGATTTTTTAAAAAAGAGCGTCTATAAGTACACAGCAAGAGGGCTTCATAGACAGTGGGAGCAGCGGAAACGTGTGCAAGATGTTTTATGTGATAAAACAGGCATCGCAGAGTTGGAACATCTGTTTTGATGTGGTAGTCAAAGAGTTTGACTTCATCAAAATGGTAGATGAACCTTGTATATACAAAAAGGTAGTAGGGAGTATGGTGGTGATCTTCGTAGAGTACGTGGATGACATACTCTTGATAGGGAAGGAGTTTCCTATGCTACGCTCGGTCAATCTCCGCTTATCACAAGGATTCTCCATATAGGATCATAGTGATACCTCCTAAATCCTGGGTTTTTGGATCTATGAGATAGATCTAATTGGATGTTAGGATTCTCACTAGTTGTAGTGAGATGGTATCAATCGATCCTGAGGAGAATCACTGGAAAGGTTCCAGGGTGATAAGGATGACTGAATGTCAGTCGCAGGCATTGTCTTTACCCTCAGTAGAGGAACGGTATGTTGGAAGAGTTCCAAGCTAGATACTGTGACATACTAGACGATTAAAGGCAAGATACATCGTTACCAAAGATGCTACCAAAGAGGCAGTCTGGATATATATTAGTTCATGAGATGAACTTCGTTCCTACCATTGTGTGACAATGGAGTTGTGGCTTTAGCCAAGGAACTACCGTCCCATCAGAAATCCAGATATAATTCTTAGGCAGTATCACCTGATCATGGAGATGGTTGATCTCCAGAGAGATCGAGGTTAGGAGAGTAGACACAGAGGACAACAGCGCGGATCCACTCACAAAGGCCTTTTTTCCCAGTAGAGACTTTTATGGGATGGTTGAGTAAGAGATACTACAACCGCAGCTAATTGTTGGGTATGTGATACCACAACAGATGGCCCTAGTGCAAGTGGGAGATTGTTAGTTATATGTATGCCCTAGAGGCCATTACTGTACATACGATGTATATTGTAATGGATGCTTGGATATATATAGGGAGGACTTTCTTGCTCGACATGATAGTACGCTATCTGGTTGTACTTTATCTTAACATGTACTCTGATTGTCTCTATGTTACATGTTGATAAATCCCTTAGGATATGTACTCGACTACTGGGACTATGATGAGATCATACTAGTGGGGCCACGGTAGTCGACGAGTACATCCTATAACTGTTCCTAGTCGAGGGTGTATCGAGACAGGGCATCGATGCACCAGAGTAGACTAGCGTATACGCATCTTGACCCATATGATGGGCGATGGATGATCCCATATCCATCGGTGTTTGACATCAAAGATGGTGTACGGGTGCTCAGTGGAGACTGGGTACACTGGACGGACTCGCCGGGAACTCCCAGATAGTATTATACCTTACGTCAGATAGCAATTCTCCGGTGACACTGGTACAGAGTAGTCTGTTGACCCGAGATCGTCAGAGAGTCTTGTGTGATTCCCACTGTGCTTTGATTTCCATCATACCACATCCAAGAGGGCATGCAAAAAGGTGGCTTTTGGGTACAGTCCAGAATCATATGGAGGCAATGAGCGATAGGAGGGGATTCGTCTCTCCCGGTATAGGGAGTTGATGTTGCGCAATGTTCGATTTGCTATAACCGGAAATCCCGGGCCAGGGTTGCTGAGATTTACTGGTAAGTGTTATCAGTAGTTTCTCCAACTGTTATAGACATCATATCGACACGACTTATCGAGCTACTGGGGTCTGACATTTACCACCCCTAGGCGAGATATACGACATATCAGACGACGAGACTGGACTGTACGGGAGTGTTACCGATTGGATTCATAGGAGAATGTATAGGCTTGCTTGTTGATCTTCTGAGCGCTCAATACCTGGGTGGCTATTACGTTTAGCTGACCGCTTGCAGCTTGTGGGTGTTTGATATGATCATCACCTACTGCCGGCGTATTGACGATTCTTTAGAGTCCTACAAAGAGGTTTCTTGGCTCAGGAAAAACGGAGTAGGAGCACATATGTGATATGTGCGGAAACGAGGATAATACGGTATGAGATACCGTATTGGTTTCTCGCGATATGAGATATCGGCAGGGTATATGTGATATAGCCGGGCCATCGTATTAGTCGGTTATATGCGATATAGCCGAATTGTCGGACCAAGTGTTGATTCGATCATTTAATGTATAATAATATATACGATATGTTAAATTACATTAACTAATATTAGCTCACTAAAAGATTCATTTTCTCACGGGATAATACATTGATATATATGCGATATATGTTAATTGTATTATTTTCTATTGTTACAAAATATATTGTATATGTGATATATAATATTGTAACATGTTAGGGTTACAAATTTAACATTGGATTAGAGTTTGGATTAGGGTTAGCTTTTGCATGAAGCTTCCATGAAGCTTCATGAAGCTTTGACTTTGTGGTTGCTTGATATTTTTGTGAGATATTATGTTAACCCAATCCAAACCATTAACCCTAGTTAACTCTCTACAAGGGTTAACTCTCTCATGCTTAACCCTTGGTAAGATTTGTAACCACTACAATAAATCATTATTCATCACAAAAGGATTATGGTTATCATCTTCATTCTTCTTCTTCATGCTTGAGTTCCTTCATGAAAAAGCTTTCTTTTGTGATGAAAGTGAGTGAGAAAAAGATAATAAATGAGAACAAAAATCCTACTTCATCATCCTCATCTATCTTTGCCATTTAGATGAGGGTGTTCACTTCATATTATGAGTGTTAGCTTGTGTTAATGAAACTTTAAGGTAGATCATCTTAGTATCGAAGATCGGAAGCAAAGGTTGCATCATTCTCTTCGTGAAGACTCTCAAGAGTACAGAATACGATGATCGCAGGGAAGTAACCTGAACACGGAGCTTAAGAAGTGAAGGACTGGATCTACAAAGGTTGTAATCCCTCTCACTTAGTGTTAAAGAGTTTAACATGCTTGTTTTCGCCTAAACCCTAGTTTAAAGATCCGGCTTCGGGTTCTTCGGCACGGCTAAAATTTTAATCGGGCATGGTTGATAACTCATAGACCCTTGTGCGCGTACCTAGAAACCCTACACTGAGAACTGTTTCTCAGTATCCTCTACGTCCTAGGTATGAGATACCGGATCAGGATCCCACATATGTAATCTGTTACATGGGCTACAGAAAGGTCGAGAACTGGTATTGGGTGATATGTCTCTAAGTATAGAGAATGGTGCAATTGTTGCATCCAAATTAGTTGGCAAATATCACCTTGTATTACCAAATGGTAATTACATTGATTCGGAACAAATGTTATTACATGTCGAACCTGACATACAACATTACATCAGTTTCTTTATTAAGTTAAAGAAGGATATAATTTTGTATTGAAGGATAATGTTGTGAACATTTTCCTTAATCAAGAGTTGATTGGATCAGGCACGTTATGTAATGTCATGTACGTTCTAAATCAAACAACAGTTCAAAGTATATAGAATACGCACTAGAGGAGTAGTTCAGAAATGAACGAATCCTTCTTGTGGTATTATAGACTAGGTCATATCAACACGACACGACTAGCTAAGTTACGTAATGATGAATATTAGAATCTATTCAAATTTTCATCTTATGATACTTGTCAGTCTTGTCTCAAAGGTAAAATGACCAATACTCCGTTTACTAGAAACAGAGAAAGAGTTACTGAACTCTTAGACTCATACATGGTGATGTATGCGGCCCTATGTCTACACATGCCAGGGTTGGTTCTTTATACTTCATTACATTCAACGAGTTAGTTATATGTATTCCCTAGAGGCCATTACTGTACATGCGTTGTATATTGTAGTGGATGCTTGGACATATATAGGGAGGACTTTCTTGCTCGATATGACAGTATGCTATCTGGTTACTCTTTATCTTAACATGTACTCCGATTGTCTCTATGTTACATGTTGATAAAGCCCCTAGGATGAGTACTTGACTACCAGGACTATGATGCGGATCATACTAGTGGGGACATAGTAGTCTCGAAGTACATCCTTCAAATGTTCCACGTCGTGGGAGTACCGAGACAGGGAATCGATACTCCAGAGTAGACTAGCATATGCGCTTCTTGACCCATATGATGGGCGATGGATGATCCCATATCCATTGGTGTTTGACATCAGAAAAGGTATTCGGGTGCTCAGTGGAGACTGGGTACACTGGACGGACTCGCTGAGAACTCTCAGATGGTATTATACCTCACGTCAGATGGCAGTTCTCCGGTGACACCGGTACAGGTTAGTCTGTATACCCGAGATCGTCGTAGAGTCTTGTGTGATTCCCACTGTGCTTTGATTTCCATCATACCACGTCCAAGAGGGCGTGCAAAAAGGTGGCTTTTGGGTACAGTCCCGAATCACATGGAGGCAATGAGCGATAAGAGGGGTTTGGTCTCTCCCGGTATAGGTGTTAGTTATATGTATGCCCTAGAGACCATTACTGTACATACGATGTATATTGTAGTGGATGCTGGTACATATATAGGGAGGACTTTCTTGCTCGACATGATAGTATGCTATCTGGTTACTCTTTACCTTAACGTGTACACTGATTGTCTCTCTGTTACATGTTGGTAAGCCCTTAGGATATGTACTCGACAACTGGGACTATGATGAGATCATACTAGTGGGGCCACGGTAGTCTACGAGTACATCCTATAACTGTTCCTAGTCGAGGGTGTATCGAGACAGGGCATCATACACTAGAGTAGACTAGCGTATACGCATCTTGACCCATATGATGGGCGATGGATGATCCCATATCCATCGGTGTTTGACATCAAGGATGGTGTACGGGTGCTCAGTGGAGACTGGGTACACTGGACGGACTCGCCGAGAACTCCCAGATGGTATTATACCTTACGTCAGATGGCTGTTTTCCGGTGACACTGGTAAAGAGTAGTCTGTTGACCCAAGATCGTCATAGAGTCTTGTGTGATTCCCACTGTACTTTGATTTCCACCTTACCACGTCCAAGAGGGCGTGCAAAACGGTGGTTTTTTGGGTACAGTCCCGAATCACATGGAGGTAATGAGCGATAGGAGGAGATTCTTCTCTCCCAGTATAGGGAGTTGATGTTGTGCTGTGTTCGATTGGCTATAACCGCAAATCCCTGGCCAGGGTTGCTGAGTTTTACTGGTAAGTGTTACCAGTAGTTTCTCGAACTGTTATAGACCTCATATCGACACGACTTATCGAGCTACTGGGGTCTGACGTTTACCACCCCTTGGCGAGATATGCGACATATCAGACGACGAGACCGAACTGTACGGTAGTGTTACTGATTGGATTCGTAGGAGAACTAGTGGGCTTTCTTGTTGATCTTCTGATCGCTCAATACCCGGGTGGCCGTTATGTTTAGCACACCGTTTGCGGCTTGTGGGTGTTTGATATGATCATCACCTACTGCCGGCGTATTGACGAGTCTTTGGAGTCCTACACAGGGGTTTCCTGGCTCAAGCGAAAAGGAGTAGGAGCACATATGTGATATGTGCGGGACCGAGATTAATACGATATCAGATACCGTATTCTATTCTCGCGATTCGTGACATTGATCGGTTGTATGCGATATAGCCGGGCTATCGGATCAAGTGTTGATTCGATAAGTTGTTACTTTTGATATTAGTCGGTTATAGCCGGATTATTAAATCAAGAGTTGATTTAATAATTTAATGCATAATTATATATTTGATATATTACATTGCATTAACTAGTATTAGCTCACTTATGATTTATTTTCTCACTAGTATGTGCACATTGTTTATATATGATATAAGCAAGTGTACATGTTTGTATCATGCATGATGATACACACAAGATGGGTGTATGAGACTCATACCAAGATTAGGGTAAAGATTACGGTTATTGGTTTATCTTAAGATTTAACAAAAGGGTTTAACTTAGTCAAAGTAATCAAGCTTGAAGAAGCTTGGAGAAGCTTTGACAAAGTCCACTCTTTTGTCATTTCTTTTGATATTCTTTAACTTAACCTTTAACCTAAAGCCTTGGTTAATTCTCTACATGAGTTAAGCATGAGGCCTTAACTCAACCATGGTGCCATTTATTTATTGGATAAGTTTTCATTTGGATGGATAATTCTTTCTTTTTCTTCTTCATCATCAAGCTCCATCCAAAGCTTACTAGCTCCAATGGTGCCATGAGCAAAAGAATGAGAAAATCAATTCTAAAATGAGACCACTTCCAACTTCTTCATCCTCTACCACTTTCCATGTAGTAGAGTGTGTTCTCTTCACAAAGTTTATGACATAGTGAAGGAATAGCTTGAGTTTGTGTCTCCCCGACGTAGATCATCTTCGGCCTCGAAGTCAACGTAACAAGCACGTTCGTTCTTCTCATGGAGCTTCAATAATGTCCGGAGTTCACGATCGCAGCGATGGGGATGTCTACACGGAGCTAATGAAGTGGAGGACCGGATCTACCCGGAGTTCACTATTAGTAAAGTTGTTTGCTAGCTTTTAATTTCGCCTATCCTCTAGTTAACGATCTTCATTAGGGTTTCTCGGCACATAAATTTTCGAATTTGGCATGGTTGATGCCTTGTGGAACCTCGTGAGTGTGCCTAGGAACCCTACAGTAGTATCAGAGCTCGGTTAGAGCTTTAGTCTAGACGATGTTAGAAATCCGATCGAACCCCGAAACCCTAAACTTGACCCCTCTCTGTACATTTTCTGATACAGTGGATTTTTCCAAATTAAAAATATCCAAAAAATACAGCAGGGTTTTATAGGAGTTACTGTGAAGCACGTAACCCCAAGTAGACCAATGCACCGTGGAACCGCGGCCCCACCCTAGCTTGTGTGGAGGTTCCGCGGCCATAAAGTTGATTATTGGCACGTGCTTTGCACAGTAATGCCCATACGAATTTCTTGTGTTTTCTGGGAATTTTTAAAATATACTCAACAGTTGAGTTTTCTGGGTTGTTTTGGGGACTCGGTGTTTCGATCGGAAAGTTTAACTCCGTCTATGTGTTTTTCGGGATAATTTTAGAACATGTTAAAAAGTTCGACCGGATATAAATACCCAATTTTTCCCCTGGCGGAAAATTTCCGAGTGTTGGATTTTTCCCATAGTTTAAGAACGTCTAAGTTGTGCAAGTAACGCGATGGACCCTCTAGAAGACAACAAACCTTAACTCGATTATATGACCGTCTTGAACTGCCCTTTGAACCTTAGGGTTTGGGGCAGTACGGCGTGCCACATGTGAGGCGTTGGCTTGACCCTTCTACGGCTGGACCGTTGGTACTGTGGCATGAAGTGAATGTTTTTAAACTTATTTCATGTGTTGAGCTGTTTCGGGAAAACTTGGGTATTTGAATGTTCGATCGGAAAGTTTAACATTTTCTATTTATCTGGAATGTGATACAATATTTGGAATCCACAAATTGTTATGAGATAACTGATTTGAATGTTATAAATATAGCACTTTAGTCTCATTTGATCGGTTGCCACGGAATTTTGATGTGATCAAAAGTCCGTCGTAATCACGTAGCGTACGCGGATACTCGCCAGTAAACTTAATAGACAGCCATTCCCCATAGCCCCGACCAAGTGACTGTAGGAGAACCCCGTAGCCAAAAGCATCCGTTCGGGTGCTCGCGGCAGCGGTGTTCCGCCTTAGTGCACTTCGTCGATGGCATCCGGTGGTGCGGCCGTCTACTAAAGTTTGCGACGAGCATTCGATCAGTATGTCGGGAATCTTGTTGAATTCCCGACTTGATATTGAAAAGAGTTTTCGATAATGAGACTAAAATGCGGGGTTTTTAATTGTTAGGCATGCGATGTTTAAGGAATTCATTTGATTAGGCATGCGATGTCTAAGGAGGTTGCGGATTCCAACTGTTGTAGTTTTACACTTTCTTTTCTGCGACCGTAAGTGTAATATGTGATATCGCCGGTTTCGTTGCTATATGTCAACGACAATTGGGATGCGAATATTTACTTACGTTGTTGACATGTGATGTTATGTGTTGCTGGATATGTTATATTGGATCGTTGCGTTTGAATAGCCGGGGTTTTTATGTGAGATGAGAGTTTTTTTTTCACTCATGTAAAAAAAACTTGTATGTAATATTCTTTTATTGGGGCACTTCCAGGTTGCAGAAGATGTCTCTATTGTATATTATTTACTTTTCCGCATTAGGATAGACCCAAGGAGGGGAGCACAAGTAACCGGGTTCTAGGTCCAGTGGGAGACCATCTCGAGGAGTCGAGTTCGGGTCTCCTAACTCTAGAATTGGTAGGGTTGCTTGCCGCTCTCGTAGGGATCTAGGGATGTGGGTTTGGCTATTCATCATGACCGTGGAATCCGTGTTTTATACAGGCTAGTAATGAAAACACAGACGTCCTAGTATATCCAAAATTTCATATATGTTTCTTCTGCTGCGATATCTTTGATGTGATCATTTGATATGTTGTGATATATACTGTATATATTTATACGATATATTATATAGACGTTACTTATGTTTTACACCCGCGCTAGCCCTGCCCTGCTCTGCCGATAGTTACCTAACCTATCGGTGCACGAGGGGACATCGAGGCGAATGCGGATGGCATAAGTGTACGTCGTATTTATCTGTGATGTTTAGGTGATTAAATGATGGGAATTCATTAATATGATTAATGAAAGAAAAGAAACCTAAAAGATGTTGTGGAATCGAATTTTCAAAAACAGGTAGCTACAGTTCTTGCTTTGCATCGCGGTGTTCCTTGTAGAACATCCTGCACCTTATTCGATAAGGAAAGGGCCGAGATCCCTTCACCGGGAGTGACCCCTTTAACAATAACTGGCAGATGCTACAACCCTCGGTTTGTCTTTTGATTGCTTCTATAGTTTTTTGCTTTGCACAGCGGTATATATGATATATCCTGCACCTTATTCGATGAGGAAAGGGCCGACGATCCCTTCACCGGGAGTGACCCCTTTAGCAAAACTAGAAAAGCCTAAAAAACACTCCATTTTAAAATCATTTGATTCTACAACGATATCAAGTTCATTACGCAATAGGTTTTCAGAAAAACCTGTCGTAGCCCTCCGTCATTTCAGATAAGTTGTATATAGTATTCGTGCTACATTTGTTGGCTTTCGTCAAGGTGTAGTGTGCGGTAGCTATATGCTGCTTATCTGCGGCATACGATGCGATTGGATTAGGGTAGTCGTACGGCTTTGTTGGCTTTCGTCAAGGGTCGTGCAGGTGGGTTTAATTCAGTCAAGAAATGTACGGGTTGAACTTGACTAGCGGGCTACGGTTTGTTGGCTTTCGTCAAGGTCATAGCACGTTAGGGGCAAAATATTATCGGGAATTTCAAGTGTTGAAATTTGCAATGAGATTGCATAACTTCTATGAGATAGTTGGATCCCGATACCCACTCCGAGTATGTAATACCCCAGGTATTATCTGGTATACCCATATATACCAGATAAGCATGGGGACCCACTGTAGAACATGGGGAATCTTCGGAATACATTCCGAAAGAGGTCAGACCTGTACTATAAATGGAATGATACCCCTCTTCAATACAGAGGCGCCTTTTAAGTGAACTGGCACTACAAGAGTTTGAGAACTCCGTAGTTAAGCGTGCTCGGGCCAGGGAAGTCCTGGGATGGGTGACCTCCTGGGAAGTGGCCCCTGGTCGGGTCCGGTTCGCTCCGAAGGACAAAACCGTGCGGCTTCGGCCAGAGCGGACAATACTCTCTGTATTGGGGACGGGTCGTGACAGAATGGTATCAGAGCTGGTTCCTCAATAGTAGGTTTGTGGTTCGAGGACGAACCATTGTTCTAAGTGGGGGAGAATGTAATACCCCAGGTATTATCTGGTATACCCATATATACCAGATAAGCATGGGGACCCACTGTAGAACATGTGGAATCTTCGGAATACATTCCGAAAGAGGTCAGACCTGTACTATAAATGGAATGATACCCCTCTTCAATACAGAGGCGCCTTTTAAGTGAACTGGCACTACAAGAGTTTGAGAACTCCGTAGTTATGCGTGCTCGGGCCAGGGAAGTCCTGGGATGGGTGACCTCCTGGGAAGTGGCCCCTGGTCGGGTCCGGTTCGCTCCGAAGGACAAAACCGTGCGGCTTCGGCCAGAGCGGACAATACTCTCTGTATTGGGGACGGGTCGTAACAGAATGGTATCAGAGCTGGTTCCTCAATAGTAGGTTTGTGGTTCGAGGACGAACCATTGTTCAAAGTGGGGGAGAATGTAATACCCCAGGTATTATCTGGTATACCCATATATACCAGATAAGCATGGGGACCCACTGTAGAATATGGGGAATCTTCGGAATACATTCCGAAAGAGGTCAGACCTGTACTATAAATGGAATGATACCCCTCTTCAATACAGAGGCGCCTTTTAAGTGAACTGGCACTACAAGAGTTTGAGAACTCCGTAGTTAAGCGTGCTCGGGCCAGGGAAGTCCTGGGATGGGTGACCTCCTGGGAAGTGGCCCCTGGTCGGGTCCGGTTCGCTCCGAAGGACAAAACCGTGCGGCTTCGGCCAGAGCGGACAATACTCTCTGTATTGGGGACGGGTCGTGACAGAGTAAGAGTTACTCCTAAGAGAGTTTTACACATTACAATTAGCCGATCAAGTAGGTGTCTAGAAAGGTGTTAATGGGGTTACGCCTCTGGGAAAACGAGGTTTACTTTAATTAGGTCCGTGCGAAAGTACGAGGAACCTCCCTCGAAGTACCGACACTGGCCTGGCTGAAAGATTGGCGAACTTGTAGTGTGTAATTAATCCCGGCTAGTCTTTCCTTTTAGGGTTTGAAGGAAGATTTGATAAAAACAGTGAGAGCCATCCTGATTAGATAAAATAATAACCAATCTGATCTTGCAAGAGCATACGCTGAGAGTTTTCTTCTCTCTCTCTCCAGGTAGCGACCATATCACGACTTAATCAAGATAATAAAACGGGTATATTGACCGAACCCGCTTGTTATACTGAGCTGGGGAACGTTGGTCCCGCTCCAACTTATAATTGTTATAATACAGAGAAGGAAATTGGGGAATACCAGATTTCCCGTGCCGCCCAAACGATGAAAGTGCATATTGATGCATCATCTTGGGTGTGTTCATTACATAGAACAGTTTCTCAGTATCCTTTACGTCCTGGGTAGGAGATACCAGACCAGGATCCCACATATGTAATCTGTTACATGGGCTACAGAAAGGTAGAGAACTGAGAACGGGTGATAAGTTTCAGGAGATAGAAAACGGTGCAAGTGTTGCAGCCAAGTCTGTTTGTCACTATCACCCTGTATTACCAGAATACATTGATTCTGAACAAATGTTATTGGATACCGAACCTGATATACAACATCATATCAGTCTCCTTATTAGTAAAGAAATGATATAGTTTTGTATTGTTGGATAATGTTTTGAACATTTCCTATATCAAAAGTTGATCGGTTCAGGCACGTTATCTAAAAGCATTGACGTTCTAAATCAAACTACAGTTCTTATTATACAGAACACATACAAGAGGAAGAGTTCAGAAATGAACGGATCCTTCTTGAGGTATTGTAGACTAGGTCATATCAATACGACCCGACTAGCTAAGTTACACATAGATGCATATTTAAATCTGTTTGAATTTACATCTTGTGAAAACTTGTCGGTCATGTCACAAAGATAAGATGACCACAAATCTGTTTATTGGAAGCAGAGAAAGAGTTAGTGAACTCTTGGGATTGATACATGCTGATGTATGAAGGTCCCCTGTCTACACATGCCAAGACCGGTTCTTTGTACTTCATTATATTCTCTGATGATCTCTTAAGATTCAGACATATGTTCCTGTTGAAACACAAGTCCGAACCTTTTGAGATATTCACAGAATATAAGTTACAAGTAGAGAACCAAAATACGTGTATAAGTATTATGTCCTTTGATGAGATCAAGGAGGAGAATACTTGAGCACGGAATTCCTGGATTATTCTAAAGGAGAATGAGATTCTCTCTCAGCATTACTCCTCCGTATACACCATAGCACGATGGTATATCGGGGCGGAGCAATAGCACCCTATGTGATATGGTGTGCTCTATGATGAGTACTACTGAGTTTCCTGTTTTGCTTTTGGGAGTTATGCACTTGAGAAGCTGCATACCTATTGAATAGGGTTTAAATCAAATCAGTTGCCTGCCACTTCATATGTGATATGGAAAGGGAAGAGCCCATATCTTAAGTTGGTTAAGATTTAGGGTTGTCCGAACTCTGTCTAAAAAGCAAAATCCGGACAAGCTCGTGGCAAGGTCTGTTATGTAGAACTGGAAAGGTTCCAGCTATACAAACTACAGTTGATGATTTGGTTGAACCGAAGGATTCAATAGTAACCAACGAACCTCAGCCTCTCCGCCGATCTAGCAGGGTTCCTCACCCACCTGAGAGATACTTCGGTTTCTCTATGACAGTGGGAGTGAGGATTGCATCATGAGATGATGACCGAACTAGTTTCGGGCTGGCCATCAGGAGTGGGACTCTGTAAGAATGGCTGGATGCTTATCGATCTGAGATGGAATCCTTATACACCAACAAAGTATGGACTTTGGTTGCTTTATCTGAAGGGTTAAATCCCCATCAGGAGCAAGTATATCTTGAGAAGATTACTTGGTGTACATGGAAAAGTTCAGACTTTCAAAGCTAGACTTGTTAAAGCTTTGCATCGTTAACCAGGTATGGATTATGATGAAACCTTTTCTAAGTATCTATGCTTAAGTCCATCCAGATCCTACTTGCCACGGCTACATACCATGACTACGATATCTGGTGGTTGAGTGTCATGACTGCATTGCTAAATGATTATTTAGAAGAGAGCGTCTATAAGTACACAGCCAGAGGGTTTCGTAGACAGTGGGAGCAGCGGAAACATGTGCAAGATGTTTTATGTGATAAAGTAGGCATCACGGAGTTGGAACATCGGTTTTGATGTGGTAGTCAAAGAGTTTGACATCATCAAAATGGTAGATGAACCTGGTATATAGAAAAAGGTAGTAGGGAGTATGGTGGTGATCCTCGTAAAAGTACGTGGATGACATACTCTTGATAGGGAAGGAGTTTCCTATACTATGCTCGGTCAATCTCCGCTTATCACAAGGATTCTCCATACAGGATCAAAGTGATACCTCCTAAATCCTAAGTTATGGATCTATGAGATAGATCTAATTGGATGTTAGGATACTCACTAGTTGTAGTGAGAAGGTATCAATAGATCCTATGGAGAATCACTAGAAAGGTTCCAGGGTGGTAAGGATGACTGAATGTCAGTCACAGGCTTTATCTTTACCCTCAGCGGAGGGACGGTATGTTGGAAGAGTTTCAAGCTAGATACCGTGACATTCTAGACGATTAAAGGCAAGATACATCGTTACCTAAGATGCTACCAAAGAGGCAGTCTGGATATATATATATGTTCATGAGATGAACTTCGTTCCTACCATTGTGTGACAATGGAGTTATGGCTTTAGCCAAGGAACTACCGTCCCATCAGAAATCCATATATAATTCTTAGGCAGTATCACCTGATCATAAAGATGGTTGATCACTAGGGAGATCTAGGTTAGGAGAGTAAACACAGAGGACAACAGCGCGGGTCCACTCACAAAGGCCTTTTCCCAATGAAAGACTTTTATGGGATGGTTGAGTATGAGATATTTCAACCACAGCTAATTGTTGGGTATGTGATACCATAACAGATGGCCCTAGTGCAAGTGGGAGATTGTTATTTATATGTATGCCCTAGAGGCCATTACAGTACATACGATGTATATTGTAGTGGATGTTGGGACATATATAGGGAGGACTTTCTTGCTCGACATGATAGTATGCTATCTGGTTACTCTTTACCTTAACGTGTACACTGATTGTCTCTCCGTTACATGTTGGTAAATCCCTTAGGATATGTACTCGACTACTGGGACTATGATAAGATCATACTAGTGGGGCCACGGTAGTCTACGAGTACATCCTATAACTGTTCCTTGTCGAGGGTGTATCGAGAGAGGGCATGGATACACCAGAGGAGACTAGCATATACGCATCTTTACCCATATGCTGGGCGATGGATGATCCCATATCCATCGGTGTTTGACATCAAGTATGGTGTACGGGTGCTCAGTGGAGACTGGGTACACTAGACGGACTCGCCGAGAACTCCCAGATGGTATTATACCTTACGTCAGATGGCAGTTCTCCGGTAACACTGGTACAGAGTAGTCTGTTGACCCAAGATCGTCATAGAGTCTTGTGTGATTCCCACTGTGCTTTGATTTCCACATTACCATGTCCAAGAGGGTGTTCAAAATGGTGGTTTTTGGGTACAGTCCCGAATCACATGGAGGCAATGAGCGATAGGAGGGGATTCGTCTCTCCCGGTATAGGGAGTTGATGTTGTGCCGTATTCGATTGGCTATAACCGGAAATCCCTGGCCAGGGTTGCTGAGATTTACTAGTAAGTGTTACCAGTAGTTTCTCGAACTGTTATAGACCTCATATCGACACGACTTATCGAGCTACTGGGGTCTGACGTTTACCACCCCTAGGCGAGATATGCGACATATAAGACGACGAGACCAGACTGTACGGTAGTGTTACTGATTGGATTCGCAGGAGAACTAGCGGGCTTTCTTGTTCATCTTTTGATCGCTCAATACCCGGGTGGCCGTTACGTTTAGCACACCGCTTGCGTCTTGTGGGTGTTTGATATGATCATCACCTACTGCCGGCGTATTGACGAGTCTTTAGTGTCCTACACAGGGGTTTCCTGGCTCAAGAGAAAAGGAGTAGGAGCACATATGTGATATGTGCGGGACCGAGATTAATACGGTATCAGATATTAGTCGGTTATAGCCGGATTATTAAATCAAGAGTTGATTTAATAATTGAATGCATAATTATATATTTGATATATTACATTGCATTAACTAGTATTAGCTCACTTATGATTTATTTTCTCACTAGTATGTTCACATTGTTTATATATGATATATGCAAGTGTACATGTTTGTATCATGCTTGATGATACACACAAGTTGGGTGTATGAGACTCATACCGAGATTAGGGTAAAGATTAGGGTTATTGTTTTATCTTAAGATTTAACAAAAGGGTTTAACTTAGTCAAAGTAATCAAGCTTGAAGAAGCTTGGAGAAGCTTTGACAAAGTCCACTCTTTTGTCATTTCTTTTGATATTCTTTAACCTAACCTTTAAGCTAAAGCCTTGGTTAATTCTGTACATGAGTTAAGCATGAGGGCTTAACTCAACCATGGTGCCATTTGTTTATTGGATAAGTTTTCATTTGGATGGATAATTCTTTCTTCTTCTTCTTCATCATCAAGCTCCATCCAAAGCTTACTAGCTCCAATGGTGCCATGAGCAAAAGAGTGAGAAAATCAATTCTAAAGTGAGCCCACTTCCGACTTCTTCATCCTCTACCACTTGCCATGTAGTAGAGTTTTTTCTCTTCACAAAGTTTATGATCTAGTGAAGGAATAGCTTGAGTTTGTGTCTCCCCGACGTAGATCATCTTCGGCCTCGAAGTCAACGTATCAAGCACGTTCGTTCTTCTCGTGGAGCTTCAATAAAGTCCGGAGTTCACGATCGCAGCGATGGGGACGTCTACAGGGAGCTAATGAAGTGGAGGACCGGATCTACAAAGGTTGTAATCCCTTTCACTATTAGTAAAGTTGTTTGCTAGCTTTTAGTTTCGCCTATCCTCTAGTTAACGATCTTCATTAGGGTTTCTCGGCACATAAATTTTCGAATTTGGCATGGTTGATGCCTTGTGGAACCTCGTGAGTATGCCTAGGAACCCTACAATAGGGAGTTGATGTTGCGGTGTGTTCGATTGGCTATAACTGGAAGTCCCTGGCCAGGGTTGCAGAGATTTACTGGTAAGTGTTATCAGTTGTTTCTCGAACTGTTGTGGACCTAATATCGACATGACTTATCAGGCTACTGGGGTCTGACGTTTACCACCCCTAGGCGAGATATACGACATATCAGACGAAAAGACAGGACTGTACAGGAGTGTTACTGGTTGGATTCGCAGGAGAATGTACAGGCTTGCTTGTTGATCTTCTGATCGCTCAATACCTGGGTGGCTGTTATGTTTAGCTGACCGCTTGCAGCTTGTGGGTGCTTGATATGATCTTCACCTACTACCGGCGTATTGACGATTCTTTAGAGTCCTACACAGAGGTTTCCTGGCTCGGGCAAAACGGAGTAGGAGTACATATGTGATATGTGCGGGACCGAGAACAATACGTGTATTTGATACCGTATTAGATTCTCGCGATATGAGATATCGGCCGGGTATATGTGATATAGCCGGGTCATCGGATCAAGTATTGATTCGATGAACTGATACAGATTATATTAGTCGGTTATTTGTAAAATAGCCGGATTATCGGATCAAGTGTTGATTCGATAATTTAATATATAATTATATATTTGGTATATTAAATTACATTAACTAATATAAGCTCACTAAATGATTCTTTTTCTCACTCGGGTAATACATTGATATATTTGCGATATATGTTAATTGTATTATTTTATTTTGTTACCATAAATATTGTATATGTGATATATAATATTGTAACATGTTATGGTTATAGATGTAACATGATTAGTGGAGATTAAATATGGTTAGGGTTTGATTTGGGTTAATCTTTTCTAGAAGCTTCTATAAGCTTTTGTTTTATTTCTTGCAAAGATATTTTCTAAAGATATTTTAGTTGATATTTGTTAACCCAACCCAACCCTTCACCATGGTTAAGTCTCTATATGGGTTAAGTCTTCATACTTAACCCATGGTTGCATTTCTAACCTCACACTTGAGTTTCATTATTCATCACAAATGGTTTTCATCTTCTTCTTCCTCTTGAAAAAGATTTCTAGCTTTTTGGCTTGTGATGAAAATGAGTGAGAAATCGAAAACAAATGAGAGCTAAATTCCTACTTCATCATCCTCATCTATTCTTGCCACTTAGATTAGGGTGTTTTCTTTGCTAATACTTGATTAGCAAAGCAAGAGCTTGGGTTTGAGTTTCTTCAAGGTAGATCATCATTGTTATTGAAGATCAGAAGCAAGCTTGCATCTTTCTCTTCGTGGAGCCTCTCTAGAGTCTGGGTACTCGATGATCGCAGCGAAAGGACCTCAACACGGAGCTTTAGAAGTGAAGGAACGGACTAGAAAGGTTGTAATTCCTAACTCTTAGAATTAAAGTTATTTACTTGCTCTGTTTCGCCTAATCTCTAGTATAAGATCTTGGTTAGGGTTGTTCGACACGTCTAAAATTTAAATCGGGCATGGCAGATACCTTGTAGAACCTTGTGAGAGTGCCTAGTAACCCTACAGTGGTATCAGAGCCAAGCTAGAGCTTTAGGTGAAGTCTACACGAAGTTTAAAGTCCGATCGAACCCCGAAACCCCGACACGAAGCCCTTCTCTGGAAATTTTTAAAAATGTTGATTTTTTGATATTAAAAATACTCAGAAAAATAAGCATGGAATTCTAAGAATTACCGTGAAGTACGAAGTCCTAAATCCATCATCGGAGCGTGGGACCGCGGCTAAACCATTGGTTTGGCAGCGGTTCCGCGGCCATCATGAGGAGTCAGGGGCTCGTACTTCAAGGCATGATTCTTGGTCACTTTTTCATGCTTCTGGGAATTTTTAATCTTACTCAAGTGTTGAGTTTTCTGGAGATCTTTTGTATTCATTGATTCTATTGGAAAGTTTAACTTCATTTAAGTTTTTCCGGGTAATTTAGAAAGTGTTAAAAAGTTAGAACGGATATCAATAACTCACTTTTTCCCCTGCCGGAAAATTTACAAGATGATTTCTTCCTTAATTAAAAAACATTCATAGTCGTGCATGTAAAGCGGTGGACCCTCTAGAAGAACACAAATCTTAACTCGATTATGTGACCATCTGAACCGCCTCTAAACCTTAGGGTTTGAGGCAGTACGGCGTTGCCACATGTGAGGCATTGGTTTGATCCTTCTACGGATGGACCATTGGTACTGTGGCATGTGATGGATACCTTTTCGAACTCCCCTCAAGTGTTGAGCTATTTGGGAAATCTTGGGTGTTTGTTTATTCGATTGGAAAGTTTAACATTGTCTATTTATCTGGAATGTGATACAATATTTGGAATCCACAAGTAGTTATGAGATAACTAATTTGAATGTTATAAATCTAGGAGTTTAGTCTCATTTGATCGGTTGCCACGGGATTTTGATGTAATCAGAAGTCCTTCGCAATCACGTAGCGAATGCGGATACTCGCCGGGTAAACTTAATAGATAGCCACGCCTATAGCCCCGACCAAGTGACTGTAGGAGAACCCCGTCGCCAAAAGCATCCGTTCGGGTGCTCGCGGCAGCGGTGTTCCGTCTTAGTGCAATTTGTCGACAGCAACCGGGGGTGCGGCCGTCTACTAAAGTTCGCGACGAGCATTTGATCAGAATGTTGGGAATCTTATTGAATTGCCCGACTAGATATTGAAAAGTGTTTTCGAGATCGTGACTAAAATGCGGGGTTTATAATTGTTAGGCATGCGATGTCTAAGGAATTTATTTGGTTAGGCATGAGATGTCTAAGGAGGTTGTGGATTCCAACTGTTGTATATTTACACTTTCTTTTCTGCGACAGCAAGTGTAATATGTGGTGTATCGCCGGTTTCGTTGGTATACATCAACGACAATTGGGATACGCATATTTACTTACGTTGATAATGTAAGTCCACGTTACCTCTCCCGGTTCTTTCGGGCTTGCGGAAATGGTGAAAAATGATTTTTCGGGTTATGGTAACATGGACTAGAAAATCCGGATCTTTGCTAAACAACACACAAGAAACTAACAAGAGCTTTACCTACTCGGTTAGGGGGTTATACCTTAACTTGAACTCCTTCTCTTGGACTCCTTGTGGTGGTCGGATGGTTCTCTCCTCGTCGCCTTCTCTTACCGAAGATGGATCCACTTGAGGGTCTCTACCTTGAGCTTCTTCCTCGAACTTGAGAAAACTAAAGTGTCCGGCTTGCTAGACCTTCAACCTTTGGATGAGTAGAGAGTGGCTTTGGTGTTTTATCTCCAAGGAAATGTTTCTCAACACATGAGATGAATTTTCCTTGAGATAGAGGAAGAGGACGAAGAAAGGATGAGAGAAAATGAATATGAGAGAATGATAATAGTTTTACAACCATAACCAATATATGTGAATTAATCTAATTAACAATATTAATCAAAATGAAAAAGGTTATAGTTGGTTTGATAAGACCATTATCATTTCACATTAAATGTTTTTGCAAAAATCAAAGAGCATCTTTGGAGTGAAATGATGATGGTCAATGTTTCAACCTTGGTCAACAAGTCAACCTTAGTCAACAAGTGAACAACCCTAACCATAACCCAATTTCATTTAATTAATATTATTAATTGATATTTCACATATTCATTAGGGTTTGGAAAAAGACAACTGTCAACTGTGCATACAGACCCGTTCTAAAACCCTAATGAAAATCCTCTTCCTTCGCCTCAAATAACTGTGCATACACACCCGCATTCGTGTTCCGAGGAACACGAATATAATGAGATAAAACTAACCCCAAAACAAATACTAGGATCTGGCTCAAACAAGAGCCCGCTAGTAATGACTGTCCGGACACCAAAGGTGCAGAATTACGCGGATGTGAACGAACGCCGTCTCAAAACCATGCGACCTCTACTCTGTTTTGCCCAAAGGCGAATAACCCTCTGTTTGGGACTCTAAAGACTCAGCATTATGCTGGAAGTGGGTTTAACCACAGACCGCAAGCGTCACTAGCTGTACGTAACGGTCCCCAGGCAGATGCCGATGAGAAGACTGATGAAGTGAACCTATCTGAACTTCTACTGAGCCTGTATGTGACAATCTCCGTACAGTCTGGTCTGTTCGTATAAGAATATCGCATGGCGGGCCTAGGGGGCGGTAAACGTCAGTCCCCTAATATCGGTACAAGTCATGTCGGAGTGTAGCCCAGAACACCCTGAGATAACACTGGAAACTTACCAGTATATCTCGCTTGCCCTGGCCAGGGACTTTATGTAATGGCTCTCCTAGACACAGCGCGATATCAACCCCCAATACCGGGAGAGACGAATCCTGTCTAACCGTCACTGCCTCCAAGTGCTTCGGGACATCACCCAACTACTACCTGTTTGCACGACTCTTTTGAGCCGTGGTAGGGTAGTAATCAAAGTACAGTGGGAAACCACTCGAGGAGAAGTGACAGTGTCAAGTCAGCGGACTAAGCTGTACTCATGTCACCTGGGAACTGCTAACTGACGATAGGTATAGTACCAACCAATAGTTCCCGACGAGTCATGTCCAGTGTACTCGTAACCTAATGAGCACCCGCATACTATCTCAAGTACGACATACTGACGGCTGTGGGACAGACCGTCTGCCAGGCTGGGATGAGAAGCGCATACGCTAGTCTACTCCGGAGTATCGATGCCTAGTCTCGATAGTCCTACGACTAGGGACCTGCATAAGGATGTGCTTGTGGATTACCCAGCCCCCACGAGTGTGACTGCCATCACAACGCTGGTAATCAAGCAAAGATCCTAAGTGCTCCACTAATGTGTATAGGTGATATACTAAAAGAAACATATGTACACATTAAAGTAGAAACAAATCAAGTAACATACTACTATTTTGAGCAAGATTGTCTTTACAACTGTGAATATCCCAAGCTTCCATTAAGTAATATACAAACTAGTATGATACAGTAATGGCCTCTAGGGAATATACACTAACAATCCCCCACTTGCACTAAGGCCATGTACTGGCGTATCGAAGACCTGTCATCTCGATCTGCCGCTCGAACTGAGTCTGGGGTAAGGCCTTCGTGAATGGATCAGCAGTGTTATCTTCGTAGCAACTCTCCGAACCTCGATCTCCTAGCGACCCACGATCTCCCTGATCAGGTGATACCGCCTCAAGATGTGCCTCGACTTCTGATGGGACCTGGGTTCCTTCGCTAAAGCTATAGCCCCGTTGTAGTCGCAATACAGAGGTATTGGATCAACAATGGACGGAACCACCTGAAGTTCTGTCAAGAACATCCTTATCCAGAGTGCTTCTTTTGCGGCATCTGCAGCAGCGATATATTCCGCTTCCATCGTCGAGTCTACAACGGTTTCCTGTTTGGAACTCTTCCAACACACCGCACCTCCATTAAGGGTAAAGACATAACCCGACTTGGACTTGGAATCATCCTTGTCACTCTGGAAGCTGGAGTCAGCAAAGGCCTCGATCTGGAGGTCTTTTCCGCCATACACCAAGAACATCTCCTTAGTCCTTCTCAGGTACTTGAGAATGTTCTTTACCGCTATCCAGTGCTTCTCCCCAGGGTTTGACTGATACAGTCTTTCCACATTTAGTGCATAAGCTACATCCGGTCTGGTACACAACATCGCATACATTATAGAGCCTACCGCAGAAGCGTAAGGTATAATAGACATGCGATCCCTTTCCAAATTAGTCTTGGGAGACATCTCTTTGGAGAGGGTGATCCCGTGACAAGCCGGTAGATTAGCGCTCTTGGAATCTTCCATACTGAATCTTTTCAGCATGGTGTCGATGTACCTGGACTGTGAAAGCCCTAATATCCTCTTGGATCTGTCACGATAGATCCGGATCCCCAGAATGTAAGTGGCATCACCCAGGTCTTTCATGGAGAACCTGTGTGATAAGAACCCTTTGACAGATTGTAGCATAGGAATGTCATTTACTATTAAGAGAATGTCATCCACGTATAAAACGAGGAATACGACAGTTCGTGCTACAAATTTACTATAGATGCATGGTTCATCTGGATTTTTTATAAAGCCAAAATATTTGACCGTCTCATCAAAACATATGTTCCTACTCCGCGATGCTTTCTTTAGTCCATAAATGGACTTAAGCAACTTGCACACCTTTCCGCTGCTCCCACTCTGAATGAAACCCTCATGCTGGTCCATGTAGACACACTCCTCTAAATTTCCATTTAGAAAAGCAGTCTTTACGTCCATCTGCCAAATCTCATAATCGTGGAAGACAGCAATGGCAAGAAGGATCCGAATGGATTTCAGCATAGCCACTGGAGAAAAAGGTTTCATCATAGTCCAAACCAGGTCTTTGACAAAAACCCTTTGCAACAAGTCTAGCCTTATAGGTCTCAACCTGTCCATCTACACCAATCTTCCTTTTGAAGATCCACTTGCATCCTACGGGTTTTACCCCATCTGGAGCAACGTCCAACGTCCATACTTTGTTGGTGTACTTGGATTCCATTTCGGTCCGCATTGCATCCAGCCATTTTATCAAGTCAACGCTCTGAATGGCCTGCTGGAAGCTAGTCAGCTCATCACTATCAATGATGCAATCCTCTCTATCCCCGTCTATGATAAAACCGTAGTATCTCTCGGGCGGATGAGACTGCCTACTACTCCTGGACAGCGGCGCAGGAATGTCCTGATCTTTCGAACCCTCTGGTTCTACTAAGCTTTAAGTAATAGCTCGTGGTTCTTGAATTTCTTCCAGCTCTATTGCGCTCCCACTTATCTCATTTTCCAAAAACTCAGTTTCCAAGAAGTGGGCATTATGAGAAATAAAAACCTTTTGTTTCTCTTCGCAATAGAAGAAATATTCCTTGGAGTTCTTTGGATATCCCACAAACTTGCACTGTACTGAGCGTGCCTCGAGTTTGTCCGCATGCTGCTTTTTGACAAAAGTTGGACATCCCTATGTTTTAATGTGCTTAAGATAGGGTTTCTTCCCACACCACATCTGATATGGTGTGGTAGGCACAGTCTTAGTTGGAACTCGGTTCAAAAGGTATGCAGCTGATTCTTGTGCATATCCCTAGAATGATCGCGGTAACTAAGCGTTACTCATCATGGAACGTACCATATCCAATAGGGTCCGATTCCATCTCTCCGATACAATGTTATGTTGCGGAGTGTATGGAGGAGTAAGCTGAGAGAGAATTCCATTCTCTTTTAAGTAATCCAGGAACTCGGCACTTAAGTATTCACCACCTCGATCAGATCTCAGTGTCTTGATACTTTTGCCTGTTTGTTTTTCTACTTTATTCTTATATTCCTGGAATTTTCCAAAGGCTTCGGATTTATGTTTCATTAAGAAGACATATCCGTACCTTGAAAAGTCATCCGTAAAAGTAATGAAGTAAGAGTAACTGCTTCGCCCATGCGTAGAAATTGGACCGCACACGTCGCTGTGTACGAGTCCCAAGAGCTCGCTCGCTCTTACTCCGTGTCCAGTGAACGGAGTTTTTGTCATCTTTCCATTGAGACAGGATTGACAAGTTGCATATGATTGATATTCGAACGGATCTAAATATCCTTCTGTATGTAAATTAGTCAACCTTCTCTCATTGATGTGACCCAGTCTACAATGCCATAAGAAAGCCTGATTTGTTTCTGGGGACTTTCTTTTGTGTGTATTCTGGACATTGAAAATATGTGGTTGGTTTAATACGTATATACCATTGCTTAATGTACCTGACCCAATCAAAACTTGATTAAGGTGAATGTAACACTTTGAAATTTCGTTATAATGTTTTTCGTGTTAATTAACAATTTGTGCGTGTTATTTATATGTGTACTTGGGTTTATTAGTTATTTTTAGTCGGGTTACCCTAATTGGAAAATTTTCCATTTTGTAGTGTATACTTGCAGACTTAGCCATGTTGTAACCTAGGTTAAAGTATTAGCCATTCTTTTCTTGCATGTTTCCTTGTTAATTCCCTACCATTTTTAATCAAAACAAAACCCTTTTTAAAATTCTTTTAGCAATAGAAAAATGAGGAATGGTGGTTAGGTAGAAATTGACTTTTTGTGACCTTTTTTCTCTCTCTCCTTTACTCTTCCTGACTTTTGAGCTCCAGCAGAATTCCAGCAGCAGCAACACCATATTTTCTTCATCTCTTCATTTCCCTTGAAGCCAAACAAAACCCTACACAAAACCCCTCACCTCCTTCACTCTAAAGCTTAGAAAAAAGGGTTCTTTTGGGTTTTTGGTGGCCAATCTGTGCAAGTGAGGGCAAGGGCTGGAGTTTTAGCTTCACTAGGATCCTTTGAAGGTATATAGCTCATATTTAACAATCCTTTTCATAACCTGTAGTAATTCTAGCTAAATATCACTTTTTGTGCATTGTTTTGTGCTATTGAAGGGATTTAGTGATAATATGTTAAAATTAGCATTTTTATGGCTTGATTAGCTTGGTGATGAGTTGTTATGATGGTTTTAAACTGGGGTTTTGCTTCAGGTTTCATAAAAATACCCTAAAGTTTCATTTTAGTGTAAAAGTGTGGTTTTTAACTAGAAATAGGGCTCTGTTGGATCTGCTGCTACCCGGGTTGTTTCAGAATGAAATTGGATTTACTGTAGCATGTATAGGGGATATAGAGTACACACACCAAACCTGGGAGCCCAATTCCCAAGTGAGGCCGCCGGAATAATCATTCTGGCCGCAATTTGCGGCCAGATGGGTGAGATGGGGGTTGGGGTTTGGTCTACTGGAGTCTGCTGCTATGTGGAGTATTTTGGTATATATATTTTTATAATATTTGTTCTGTATCAAAATCTGGAATAGAATACCCTATTTCCCGTATTTTTAATCTTTCGCGACACGCGTGATACGTGTGTGTGGGTTTGGGGTTTCTGCGTACCGCGACGTGTCGGAGTGGCTTCAGGCGCGTAATCATACGTTTTAGCGTATCGCGCACACGCGTGCTTGGTTTGTGACACGGTTTTCTAGTTGACTTTAAATGTCGGGTTTGTATGGTTTTGAGCTTATGAGTGATATATTGTGAAATTCTAGGATTCGCAGGCGAGTACGACGGGCGCCGCGAAGGAGGGGAACAAGTCGTCGGCTACACCTAGCGGGAGACTACGGTGAGTAGATTTAACATCTACGGGGATATCTCCCGCATGGCGTTCTACGTCAGGGCTGATAGGATCTTATAGCTACATTTCCATACATTGACTGTTCATGGCTACTATTTAGTGCATACCGCATTCCTTGATGTATGTATATAAACTAGAATTGATAGAACACCGCACCCTTACTAACGGTTCCTGTTGCACGAGCACTATCCTGCATGTTATACACACACCATTAGTAATTGCCATGACAGTCACACTGTAGAATTTCCATCGGATCATTATGTTGTAGCTCATCTTTATGTGACTTGACATGATATTCATACTTGATGCATATATCATATCGGATCATTATGTTGTAGCTCATCTTTATGTGACTTTACATGATATTCATACTTGACGCATATATCACATCGGATCATTATGTTGTAGCTCATCTTTATGTGACTTGACATGATATTCATACTTGATGCATATATCACATCGGATCATTATGTTGTAGCTCATCTTTTTGTGACTTGACATAATATTCATACTTGATGCACATATCACATCGGATCATTGACTTGCATATTGGTTTGGATTACATGTGATTTCTGGATTTGGGAACCGTGGCTATTTCAAATATGTAATCATTTAAAACCCGGTTCCCTTGATATGATATTTCGTTGCGTCCACCATGTGTTTCCTCGGTGCTACAGTGATATATGTGAACCCGAATCGACGAGCTGGATGAGGCCGATTACGGGTACATTGTGGACTCGGTATGGTACCCCGGGGCGAGAACGGTTTCGCTGTGTAGTAGACGGTGAGCTTGGCAGAGGGACTACTACCTACCGGTGATTGGTTGGACTTGGCAGTTATCCGGAGGATACTGATCAGAGTCGATAGATGGATGCGGGATGATCCGTACTGCCGGGGCCTAGGGCCGATACCGCAGACGGAGCCCGTGGGCAGACCCGGACTGACGGGGCCCGATGGATGAGGATTTGCGTGTCGATGCTGGACACGAGTATTTGTGATATTTGGGTGCCGATGTCGGGCACTCATGATTCCCAGAGATGTACATGATTGGAGGGCTGATGAGAGTGCCGGCGCTTGAGTTATTTGGGGGATCTGGGTGCATTGATGGACACCGAGTATATATTCCTTGTTGACATTCCATGTAGATGTTATATATCCTATGCTCAGCATTCATTATTGTATCTCATCCTGTAGTTATATTACCTGATAGAGCACTTGTGTGATTATTGCACATACTGCTTACCACGTATTGATATCATCTGTTGGCATATGATAGAGTAGCGCAGTACGTGCATGCTCACGATTAACTTTATATGTTATCTCTATTCACGAGTTGGCAACTCACCCCCGTTGTGCCACAGTTTTTGCAGGTTGCCTTTCGGAGTAGTCACGGCAGGCTGCGTTCTTGCATCTTTTGACACACATACCCCTACAGTTGGCGTACTAGCTCTTTTGCTGATAGGTGGGTTTTTTGAGGTATCTGTTTATCTTTCAGTTATGTACATTGTTGTATCTAGTACTCTCCATCTACCACTTATGTATTTACTTAGAGACAGTGGGAGGACGATGATGTATATTATTTGTATTCTGGTGTCGAGCTCGTTATGAGCCGACTTACTTATGCAGTTTATTCTATCTGTGATGTTCCCACTTTTTACTCTTGATCTTCGCTACGGCGTCGTATATTGCTATCTTGGTGATTGTTTACGGAAGATTTCTTATCACTACTAAATGCTTTCATTTTAAAAACTTAAAACACTCTATAATTTTACTGGTTTGTTTTCTGGGTTTTCGGTTCACTTAGTCGCGTTATGCCTGTAGACGTTAGGTGGTTAAGTGCCGGTCAAGGGCCAAACTTTGGGTCGTGACAAAGTTGGTATCAGAGCGTAGGTTTTACCTTCAGAGTGTAGGATGACCCTAGTATGATGGAGTAGGTAGCTGCAGCAGAGTGGCGTGGCGTGCGTATGTTCCGCGGCATACTCACGACACGGTACTCCGCCTAAGCGACCTTAGGAATTATTGATTGAAATTCCCTCATGATTGTATACATCCTTGCGATTCGATTTCTGTATCCTCGTCGAATCCTACCTTCTTTTCAGCCATTATGCCGCCAAGGACAATGAGGGTGCAGAGAGCGGCCGTGAGAGCCGAGGTTCGAGTTGATTCATCTAAGACGAGGACTGATCCGAGTAGCACTCCTGTTGTACCAGGACAGATTGTTCCCCTAACGACAGCTCAGATCGCTAGACTAGTGGTAGAGATGCAGGGCTTGCGCCAGGCGATGAGCTCGTTGGTGGAGGTCGTTCGAGCGCAGCGACAGGTGGTTGTCACCCCTGTTACCCAGTTGTTCCTTGCGATCATCATGCAGTATTCTGTCCCCTACATAGCACCGGTGGATGCAGCCCCAGTTTACAGGACATGTCTTCCATAGACCGTGAGAGTTCCAGAATAGTTGAGGAATCGTACTGGTGTACCAGCCCAGAGCAGAGGCTTAGGACGAGGACAGTTGTTTGGCTCTTTTCCCCAGGGAGGACGGCAGCCAGCGCGTAGATGTCTACGATGTGGGAGCCTTCAATGCCTCATCAGGCAGTATTCCTTCACACCACGTCAGGGTCGTATTATGAGACGTCGTGGACGCGGAGGGTTCAAGCAGAGGGGTCAGTTTAGTAGAGGAGGAGTTCGGTCAGTCGCAGATGAAGGACAGGCACAAGTTTTCGCTTCGACTCAACGGGATGCGAGGGCGTCCAATGCAGAGCTTTCAGGTACTCTTTCAGTATGTCCTTTGTTGCACACGTATTGTCTGATCCGGATCCTTGTGCTCGTATGTTTCCACATACTCGTACGTATCCACACACTTTGTGCCGAGTTTGGGTAGAGAGTCCGGTTTTCTTGATCAGCCGCTAGTTGTGACCACTCCGGTGGGAGTCCGGTGGGAGAGTCGTTTGTCGCTAGTCATGTGTTCTGATCCTGTACCGTCCGGTTTGGCGAGAGAGAGTTGCCGGTCGATTTGATCCTTCTTGAGATGTTGGACTTCGACATTCTTTTGGGCATGGATTGGTTAGCCACATGCTATGCTTCTGTTGACTGCCGCGAGAAGACAGTTAGATTTTGTTTTCCCGGCGAGTCGGTTTTAGTTGTGTTGGAGGACCGTGGTGCCACCCCTCACAGTGTGATTTCTTCTTTTCAAGCGGGATAGCTTTTGAGGAAAGGATGTCAGGGATTTCTTGCCTATGTTTGCGATACTAGAGCTATAGTGGTTCCGTTGGATCAGGTTCCGGTTGTTAACGAGTTCCCTGATGTGTTCCCTGATGAGCTTCCTGGGCTACCGCCCGAGCGTGACATTTCTTTCGGTAATGATTCGGTTCCTGGCACGGGGCCTATTTCTGTACCGCCTTATCGGATGGCCCCGGCGGAACTTAGAGAATTGAAGGGTCAGTTGCAAGATTTGCTGGATAAGGGACTTGTTCGACCCAGTGTTTCTCCTTGGGGTACTCCAGTCCTGTTTGTTAGGAAGAAGGATGGAAGTATGCGTTTGTGTATCGACTACCGCCTGCTGAACAGGGTGACAGTGCGGAACAGGTATCCTTTTCCACGCATCGACGATTTGTTCGACCAGCTCCAGGGGGCAGGATACTTTTCGAGGATCAATTTGCGATCAGGCAACCATCAGCTGCGGGTTCGACGGGAGGACATTCCTAGGACAGCTTTCCGCACGCGTTACGGCCATTATGAGTTTTTGGTGATGTCGTTCGGACTCACCAACGCGCCAGCAGCATTCATGGACTTGATGAACAGTATTTTCCGGCCGTATCTTGATCTGTTCATCATAGTATTCATTGACGATATCTTGGTGTATTCTCAGAGTAGAGAGGAGCACGAGCAGCACCTGCGGATTACACTGCAGACCTTGAGGGAGCATTAGCTTTTCGCCAAATTCTCCAAGTGTGCTTTATGGCTGGACAGCGTAGACTTCTTGGGGCACGTGATTACACGAGATGGTATATGTGTAGACCCAAGGAAGATTGACGCCGTTCGGAGTTGGCCTAGACCAACGTCAGTGACGGAGGTTCGCAGCTTTCTAGGGCTGGCAGGCTACTACAGGCCATTCGTGCAGGACTTCTCCTGTATTGCTACACCTTTGACCGGGTTGACCCGGAAGGGAGTTCGTTTCGATTAGACGGAGGAGTGTGAGTACAGTTTTCAGCAGCTACGGGCTCTACTGAATACGCCACCAGTGCTATCATTGCCTTCAGGATCAGGCGGATTTATGGTCTATTGTGATGCTTCACGAGTGGGGCTAGGGTGCGTATTGCTGCAGCATGACAGGGTGATCGCGTATGCTTCGCGGCAATTAAAGAACATGGACAGAATTACCCCACTCACGATTTGGAGATGGCTGCAGTAGTCTTTGCATTTAAGATCTGGCGACATTACCTATATGACGAGTCGTGCCAGATATTCACTGATCAAAAGAGCTTAAAGTATATATTCCAGCAGCGAGACCTGAACCTTAGACAGTGCCGATGGATGGAGTTAGTGAAGGACTATGATTGTGAGATCTTGTATCACCCGGGCAGGGCTAATGTAGTGGCGGATGCTTTGAGCAGGACACCCGGGAGTAGTCTATCTTATTTGAGCGCAGTACAGAGGCAGTCGTCGGTAGATTGGCAGATCTTATGCGACAGCCGGGTACAGTTCGAGTTTACGCCGATTGGAGGACAGATTGCGCATGTTCGTGCACGCCCACAGTTTCTCGACTGTATACATGAGACACAGCACAATGACGACCGATGTTCAGAGATCATAGCACAGATTGGACAGGGCAGATTTCCCGAGTTCGCGATCGATGATCAGGGGATACTACTGTTGGGGCTAGAATGTGCGTACCAGATGCTGAGGGCCTGCGGCGTGAGATTCTTGAGGAGGCACATCGATCGGTATATAGTGTTCATCCCGGTTCCACCAAGATATACCATGATATGAGAGGTGTTTACTTGTGGGAAGGAATGAAGAGAGACATCGTAGATCTTGTGTCGAGATGCCTGACTTATCAGCAAGTCAAGGCTGAGCACCAGAGGCCGCGGGAGAGCTACAGCCGTTAGCCATTCCGGAAAGGAAATGGGAGCAGATTTCTATGGACTTCATTGTTGATCTACCCAAGACTAGTTGAGGGTATGATTCCATCTAGGTGATCGTGAATCGTTTGATGAAAGCGGCTCACTTCCTACCAGTGAAGAAGACTTTCGGATTTGCTCAGTATGCCCAGATATACATCGACGAGATCGTACGACTATACGGACTTCCGACATGTATCGTGTGCGACAGAGGCACCCAGTTTACCAGTCGGCTATGGCAGAGGCATCAGGAGGCTTTAGGCACTCTCTTGAGTTTCAACACAGCATTTCATCCGTAGACCGACGGACAGTCAGAGCGGACTATTCAGACTCTCGAGGACATGCTCAGAGCATGCGTATTAGACATCGGAGGTAGCTGGGATCATCATTTACCCTTAGTAGAGTTCTCCTACAACAACAGCTACCAGGAGACCATTCAGATGGCACCGTTTGAGGCTCTTTATGGGAGGAGATGCAGATTGCCCGCTTGTTGGACAAACCTCAGTGAGGGCAGTATCTTAGGGCCGCAGATTGTGGATGAGACGACCGTGAAGATCCAGTTGATTCGCGATAAGATGAGAGCAGCCCAGAGTAGGCAGAGATCTTATGTGGACCTTCGTCGGCACAGACTTGAGTTTTCTGTTGGTGATTATGTTTTCTTGAGGGTCTCCCCAATGAAAGGTGTGATGAGATTTGGGAAGAAGGGAAAGCTTAGCCTCAGATTTCTGGGCCCCTTTGAGATCCTCTAGCGTATTGGTGCAGTTGCATATCGGTTGGCCCTTCCACCCAGTTTTCCAGACGTGCACCCCGTATTTCATGTTTCGATGCTCCGCGGATATCTTCATGATCCTTCGCATGCGATTCAGCACCCGACGATCCAGCTTGAACGTGACCTTTCCTATGCAGAGCAGCCGGTGATCATTTTGGATCGAAAAGTGAAGAAATTGAGATCGAAGGACATACCGTCCGTCAAGGTTCTTTGGCGTGGTCCGAGCAGAAAGGAGGTCACTTGGGAGACCGAGAGCAAGATGAGGAAGAGGTATCCCCATCTTTTTGAGGGTGCGTGTAGTTAGATTTTTAAATTCGGGGACCGAATTTCTTTAAGGGGGGTAGATTGTAATACATTGAAATTTCGTTAGAATGTTTTTCGTGTTAATTAGCAATTTGTGCGTGTTATTTTATATGTGTACTTGGGTTTATTAGTTATTTTTAGTCGGGTTACCCTAATTGGAAAATTTTCCATTTTGTAGTGTACACTTACACACTTAGCCATGTTGTAACCTAGGTTAAAGTGTTAGCCATTCTTTCCTTGCATGTTTCCTTGTTAATTCCCCACAATTTTTAATCAAAACAAAACCCTTTTTAAAATTGTTTTAGCAATAGAAAAATGTGGAATGGTGGTTAGGTAGAAATTGACTTTTTGTGACCTTTTTTCTCTCTCTCCTTTACTCCTCCTCTCTTCTGAGCTCCAGCAGAATTCCAGCAGCAGCAACACCATATTTTCTTCATCTCTTCATTTCCCTTGAAGCCAAACAAAACCTTACACAAAACCACTCACCTCCTACACTCTAAATCTTAGAAAAAAGGTTCGTTTGGGTTTTTGGTGGCCAATCTGTGCAAGTGAGGGCAAGGGGTGGAGTTTTTGCTTCACTAGGATCCTTTGAAGGTATATAGCTCATATTTAACACTCCTTTTCATAACTTGTAGTAATTCTAGCTAAATATCAATTTTTGTGCATTGTTTTGTGCTATTGAAGGGATTTAGTGATAATATGTTAAAATTAGCATTTTTATGGCTTGATTAGCTTGGTGATGAGTTGTTAGGATGGTTTTAAACTGGGGTTTTGCTTTAGGTTTCATAAAAATACCCTAAAGTTTCATTTTAGTGTAAAAGTGTGGTTTTTAACTAGAAATACGGCTCTGTTGGATCTGCTGCTACACGGGTTGTTTCAGAATGAAATTGGATTTACTGTAGCATGTATAGGGATATAGAGTACACACCAAACCTGGGAGCCCAATTCCCAAGTGAGGCCGCCGGAATAGTTATTCTGGCCGCAATTTGCGGCCAGATGGGTGAGATAGGGGTTGGGGTTTGGTCCACTGGAGTCTGCTGCTATGTGGAGTATTTTGGTATATATATTTTTATAATATGTTCTGTATCAAAATCTGGAGTAGAATACCCTATTTCCCGTATTTTTAATCTTTCGCGACACGCGTGATACGTGTGTGGGGGTTTGGGGTTTCTGCGTATCGCGACGCGTCGGAGTGGTTTCAGGCGCGTAATCACACGTTTTAGCGTATCGCGCACACGCGCGATTGGTTTGCGACACGGGTTTCTAGTTGACTTTAAATGTCGTGTTTGTACGGTTTTGAGCTTATGAGTGATATATTATGAAATTCTAAGATTCGCAGGCGAGTGCGACGGGCGCCGCGAAGGAGGGGAACAAGTCTTCGGCTACATCTAGCGGGAGACTACGGTGAGTAGATTTAACATCTACGGGGATATCGCCCGCATGGCGTTCTACGTTAGGGCTGATAGGATCTTATAGCTACATTTCCATACATTGACTGTTCATGGTTATTATTTAGTGCATACCACAATCCCTGATGTATGTATATAAACTAGAATTGATAGAACACCGCACCCTTACTAACGGTTCATGTTGCACGAGCACTATCCTGTATGTTACACACACACCGTTAGTAATTTCCATGACACTCACACTGTAGAATATCCATCGGATCATTATGTTGTAGCTCATCTTTATGTGACTTGACATGATATTCATACTTGATGCATATATCACATCGGATCATTATGTTAAAGCTCATCTTTATGTGACATGGCATGATATTCATACTTGATGCATATATCACATCGGATCATTATGTTGTAGCTCATCTTTATGTGACTTGACATGATATTCATACTTGATGCATATATCACATCGGATCATTATGTTGTAGCTCATCTTTATGTGACTTGACATGATATTCGTACTTGATGCACATATCACATCGGATCATTGACTTGCATATTGGTGTGGATTACATGTGATTTCTGGATTTGGGAATCGTGGCTATTTCAAATATGTAATCATTTAAAAACCCGGTTTCCTTGATATGATATTTCGGTGCGTCCACCATGTGTTTCCTCGGTGCTAGAGTGATATATGTGAACCCGAATCGAGGAGCTGTATGAGGCCGATTACGGGTACATGGTGGAACCGGTATGGTGCCCCGAGGCGAGAACGGTTTTGCTGTGTAGTAGACGTTGAGCCTGGTAGAGGGACTACTACCTACCGGTGGTTGATTGGACCTGGCAGTTATCCGGAGGATACTGATCAGAGTTGATAGATGGATGCGGGATGATCCGTACTGCCGGGGCCGAGGGCCGATACCGCAGACGGAGCCCGTGGGCTGACCCGGACTGACGGGGCCCGATGGATGAGGATTTGCGTGTCGATGCTGGACATGAGTATTTGTGATATTTGGGTGCCGATGTCGGGCATTCGTGATTCCCAGAGATGTACAGGATTGGAGGGCTGATGAGAGTGCCGGTGCTTGAGTTATTTGGGGGATCTGGGTGCATTGATGGACACCGAGTATATATTCCTCGTTGACATTCCGTGGAGATGTTATATTTCCCATGCTCAGCATTCATTATTGTATCTCATCCTGTAGTTATATTACCTGATAGAGCACTTGCATGATTATTGCACATACTGCTTACCACGCATTGATATCATCTGTTGGCATATGATAGAGTAGCGCAGTACGTCCATGCTCGTGATTACCTTTATATGTTATCTCTATTCACGAGTTGGCAACTCATCCCCGTTGTGCCACAGTGTTTGCAGGTTGCCCTTCGGAGTGGTCGCGGCAGGCTGCGTTCTTGCATCTTTTGACACAGATACCCCTACAGGTGGCGTACTAGCTCTTTTGCTGATAGGTGGGTTTTGTGTGGTATCTATTTATCTTTCAGTTATGTACATTGTTGTATTTAGTACTCTCCATCTACCACTTATGTATTTACTTAGAGACAGTGTGGGAACGATGATGTATATTATTTGTATTCTGGTGTCGAGCTCCTTGTGAGCCGACTTACTTATGCAATTTATTCTATCTGTGATGTTCCCACTTTTTACTCTTGATCTTCGCTACGGCGTCGTATATTGCTATCTTGGTAAATGTTTACTAAAGATTTCTTATCACTTCTAAATGCTTCCATTTTAAAAACATAAAACACTCTATACTTTTACTGGTTTGTTTTCTGGGTTTTCGGTTCACTTAGTCGCGTTACGCCTGTAGACGTTACGTGGTTAAGTGCCGGTCACGGGCCAAACATTGGGTCGTGACAGTGACAACATTACTTACAAATGCAAATTCATAACCTTCTTTAGATAATAAAGATACAGATATGACATTATAGGTTGCATTGGGTACAAAATAACAACCACGTAAAACTAAAACATGTCCATCTGAGATTCCCAGGTGATAGTCCCCCACGGACTCAACATCCATGCCAGCTCCGTTTGCAACTCTGAGGGTCATATCACCTGCCTTCAAAACCCTACGCTTTCTCAGAGCCTGCAAAGAATTACAGATATGAGATCCTGATCCGGTATCCAATACCCAGGAAATAGAGTTTATTGATAGACAGTTTTCAATAACATACACACCTGAAGCTGAAGCCGCAACTTGCTTCAGATCCTGGTTTCTGGCCTTCCAAGCTCTGCAATAATTTTTCCAGTGTCCACTCTTGTAACAGTAAAAGCATTCTTCCTTTCCCACAAGCTTTCCCGCTACCTTTGTTGCCTTTGCCTTTCCCTTCGTATCCACTTTACTAACACCGCCCCTTGGTTTGGTGGGGGTTTTCTTCTTCTTTCCCTTGGCTTTCTCCTTGGACCTAGAAGAAGAAGATCCTCCTACAAACAAAGTAGATATTTCCCTACCTTTCTGTAGGGTGCCCTCTGCACTCCTCAGCATGTTGAGGAGTTCTAAAAGTTCAACTTCTTTTTCTTGCAAGTTGAAGTTCAGGATAAACTGGGCGTAAGTGGAAGGAAGGGACCAGAGAATCAAGTCCGTGTAGAGCTCGTTCTCTAACGTGGTCCCAAGGTCCACGAGCTCCTCAATGAAGCCAATCATCTTAAGCACGAGTTCCGCTACCGATGATCCGACGACCAATCTCGCCGAAAACAGCTTTTTCGAGACTTGGTATCTGGCGATACGGGATTGCTCTACAAACAGTTCTTTTGTATGGAGAAATATGGATTCACGATCCATATTCTCGTGCCTCCTCTGGTGTTCATTGTCCATAGAGGCAAGCACGAGGCACTTGGCCTTCGCGCAGTCGATATCCCCGGTCTTACGAATTTCCTTTTCCGCGACGCTGGTTTTGGGACCTGGCACAGGGAGAGCTTTGGTGGTAAGGAGATACCCCAACGTGTCATAAGTGATTGCCATTTTGACATTCCTGAGCCAATCTTTGTAGTTTGGCCCTGTCAGTATGTTTTTATCTAGTAGTAACTTAAGTCCGGTCACCATACTTGGTCGCTGCAATTAGGAGAGAGAGAAGAAACACATTAGCATGATGCTTTTGCAAGTTTAGAGTGGTTTTTAATTTGTCTAAACAGGATGGCTCCCACTGTCTCTCGAATCATTCCTCAAACCAAAAAGGAAGAATTAGTCGAGATCAATCTCACCGTACAATACTTGCATAACCGTTCAGCCAGGTCAGTGTTGGTACTTCGAGGGATGTTTTCCAACGCTTTCTTGAAGTTCCTTAATTAAATAACCTCTTTTCCCTGGGGGCGTAGCCCCGCTAACACCTTTCTAGACACCTACTCGGTTTATAGCATTGATCGTTAAGTAAGAAATTTCCCGAGGAGTAGCATATACTCAAAGTAGTATCGGAATCCAAATATCATCGCGTGACAAAACTGAAGGAATCCTACCAGAATCATCACACTCCAAATGGTATGCAGCGCTAGCAAGTTTCAGTTTCTTTTGAAACTCCCGATGTGGATTTTTTCCCCATGCTCTTATGACCTTGACTTTGGCCAACAAATCATAAGTCACATGTCAAGTTCTACCGGTCATTCTCCAGGTTAATTTGAACCCACCCGTACCTACCCTTGACTTTGGCCAACAAGGCAGTATGACTGTCCCAAACCAACACATCTATCTATGCTGCACAGGAATACCCAATAGCTACCAATCACTATGCCTTAACTTTGGCCAACAAACATAGCTTGAATACTATTGACTATCCATGTGAAATGACAGAGGGCTACGAATGGTTTTGGCGAAACCGTGAACGTAGTGAACATGATATAATCGATGGAACGAGATAACTTTTGAAAGGAGTGGTTTAAGCTCCGCATTTGAAAGTTTTTTTTGAAAAGATACCTAGTGGTTTTGAAAGTGTTCCAACGACTCTACTTTTGTTTATTTTCTTGCATTAATTTAATGTGTCCCATCATTTAATCCTACCATTGCAGAAAACAACGAAAATATGACGTACGCTTATGCCATCCGTATTCCCCACGGGGTCCCGTTAGGTTACTTAACTAACGACAGAGCGGGGGCTGGACAAGCGCGGATGCAAAACATAAGCAACGCCTAAATAGATATCTACATATAGATATATACATTCATCAGATGCAATGATAGCCATTCCAGATCATAGATGAATACATTGGATATACTAGTAATCCGCGTTTCGTTCGAGCCTGCAACGAAAAGCGGATTACACTGTCGCGATGAATAGCTAATACCCCACCTTAGACCCCTACGGGTGCGGCAAACTACCCGCCAAGTACCCGAAGCGAAGCAACCTCCCTCAACAACGTGAGTAGGCCACTCGGCACTTCGAGGTACCCAGTAGTTTGTGCACCCCACCTTAGGTCTATCCTATGAGCAAAAACAGTTAAAGAAATTATACAATGACGGCTACAACCCCATCTCGGTTGTGCGGCCATACAAATAATATTAAATCAATTACAAATTACATAAATTGAAAGAAAAAGAAAACTCTCATCTCACAACCCCCGGCTATTCATCCGCGACAATCCAACGAATTCATATACACATACCATCAACATTACAGATCACAGATATGTATAACCCCCACTAATCGACGTATAGCGATTAGCAAACGTTCAATTAATATATCACATCACAGATATAACCCATTAGACAAAGGCTAGAGAAGTTCGATCAAAATACGGATTTGTAACCACCCCAAAAACAATTGTTCTCTGGAAAATTTGGGCAAAAACAAACCATCCTAAAAATCACAAAACATCAATATAAGAACACTGCAGGAGAAACGACCCACAGCCGAGTCAACTCGGCCGCGGATCCGCGGCAAGAGCATGCTCTTTCCGCGGTTCCGCGGTGAGTTGGTCGACTCGCTGGATCATTTTTCTTCGGTGTTCTTCAAAAACCCTGAGCCGATTTTTTGTACATGATTTATTATTTTTTGAGCAAAAATAAAAATCGGCAGAAAGTTGATATTTTTGACATGTTTTGCTGATTTTTGTCCGATCGAAATTCTAGATAATTTGCTAACATGCTAGGGTGTGTTTAGCTAGGCTCTGATACCACTGTAAGTCCACGTTACCTCTCCCGGTTCTTTCGGGCTTGCGGAAATGGTGAAAAATGATTTTTCGGGTTATGGTAACATGGACTAGGAAACCCGGATCTTTGCTAGACAACACACAAGCAACTAACAAGAGCTTTACCTACTCGGTTAGGGGGTTATACCTTAACTTGAACTCCTTCTCTTGGACTCCTTGTGGTGTTCGGATGGTTCTCTCCTCGTCGCCTCCTCTTGCCGAAGATGGATCCACCTGAGGGTCTCTACCTTAAGCTTCTTCCTCGAAGTTGAGAAAACTAAATTGTCCGGCTTGCTAGACCTTCAACCAAAGGATGAGTAGAGAGTGGCTTTGGTGTTTTATCTCCAAGGAAATTTTTCTCAACACATGAGATGAATTTTCCTTCAACTAGAGGAAGAGGAAGAAGAAAGGATGAGAGAGAATGATAATAGTTTTACAACCATAACCAATATATGTGAATTAATCTAATTAATAATATTAATCAAAATGAAAAAGGTGATGGTTGGTTTGATAAGACCATTATCATTTCACATTAAATGTTTTTGCAAAGTTCAAAGAGCATCTTTGGAGTGAAATGATGATGGTCAATGTTTCAATCTTGGTCAACAAGTCAATCTTGGTCAACAAGTCAACAAACCTAACCATAAACAAATTGATTTAATTAATATTATTAATTGATATTTCACATATTCATTAGGGTTTGGAAAAAGACAACTGTCAACTGTGCATACACACCCGTTCCAAAACCATAATGAAAATCCTCTTCCTCCGCCTCAAACAACTATGCATACACACTCGCATTTGTGTTCCGAGGAACACGGATATAATGAGATAAAACTAACCCCAAAACATATACTAGGATCTGGCTCAAACAATAGCCCGCTAGTAATGACTGTCCGGACACCAAACGTGCACAAGTGCACGGATGTGAACGAACACCGTCGCAAAACAATGCGACCTCTACTCTGTTTTGCTCAAAGGCGAATAACTCTTTGTGTGGGACTCTAAAGACTCGACACTACGCTGGCAGTGGGTTTAACCACAGACCGCAAGCGGCACTAGCTGTACGTAACGGTCCCCAGGTAGATGCCGATAAGAAGACTGATGAGGTGAACCCATCCGAACTCCTACTGAGCCTGTATATGACAATATCCGTACAGTCTGGTCTGTTCGTCTAAGAATATCGCATGGCGGGCCTAAGGGGCGGTAAACGTCAGTCTCCTTATAGCGGTACAAGTCGTGTCGGAGTGTAGCCCAGAACACCCTGAGATAACACTGGAAACCTACCAGTATATCTCGCTTGCCCTGGCCAGGGACTTTTTGTAATGGCTCTCCTAGACACAGTGCGATATCAACCCCCAATACCGGGAGAGACGAATCCTGTCTAACCGTCACTGCCTCCAAGTACTTCGGGACTGCAGCCAACTGCTACCTATTTGCATGACTTCTTTGAGCCGTGGTAGGGTAGTAATCAAAGTACATTGGGAAACCACTCGAGGCGAAGTGACAGTGTCAAGTCAGCGGACTAAGCTGTACTCATGTCACCTGGGAACTGATAACTGATGATAGGTATAGTACCAACCAACAGTTCCCGATGAGTCCTGTCCAGTGTACTCGTAACCTAACGAGCACCCGCATACTATCTGTCATGACCCAAAAGTAAGGGACATGACCGGCACTTAAACTACGAACGTCTCAAGGCGTACGTATTCTAAGTAAGCCGAAAACCCAGAAATCCAAACCAAGAAGAGTAGTAGAGAGTAGGAAAACCAATTTAAATCCAGAAGTTTTAATAGCATAAGCCGAATTATGCGGTTTTTAAAAACATCAAGTATTTTCTGAAAATTTCGGCAGAGTCTCCTTTGTAAATACTGGCCCCCAAACGGGATACAACATGAATAGTATACGAAATCAAGAAAAGGGCATCCCCAAGCGGGAGCTAGCTCTTCGTCAATCGACGGTCACAACCACACAAACAATATAATATACAACGCCAACGGCGAGGATCAAAACTCAAAAGGAAACTCAAAACCACCAGAAAAATAACGAGCGACTCTAAGGTCGAAAGAATAACCAACACTGGTCTCTATCTCAAAAAAATACATGTTTGGTTGATGGAATTTACTAGATGCAACGGAATAATATTATACAAGGTAATATGATGGGTACGATACAAGAAAAACCCACCTACTAGCAAGTCACCCGAATGAAACTGAGCCCGCAAAGCCGTAATGAAACCTGTACGGCAAACCTGCAAGAAACTGGGGCACAACGGGGGTGAGTTGCCAACTCGTGAATAGAAAAATATCTACGCACAGAAATCGCATAAATAACGCAATCCTAGGTCAATGATCATAATATATCCTCAAAAATGTATATAACACGTAGCCTATAACAAGGCTAGGGTAAATATCTAACCCGAGTGTAATCTCATGTGCCCGTGTCAGTGCCTCAAGTAGCAATATATCATATGAATGAGGTATGAATGCATGAAACAGAATACATGTAAATGAAGAAACTGTTTTCATAAATTAGTGAGATTTCCTTCGTATTTTTAAACTGAGGTATCATAATGAAATCAGTATCAACAGTGTCTAGCATCGACACAAAAAATAAATCTCACTGTCTCGAAATATCAATGTCTCAAGCTCAATATCTAGGGCGCCGTCAGTCCGGACCGGCCCCTACCATCCATCTCAAGACCACGACGGTATCCTCCGGATATCCGACGCGTCGGGTAATATCACCGGTAGGTAGTGCTCCCCAGCCAGGCTCAACGTCAACACCACATTCCTCTTGCCCCGGGGTACCATACCGGGCCCACCATGTACCCGTGACGGTTCCTCCACTCCTCGACACGGATCTCCAAAACCACAGCAAACTCATGGTGGACGACACTTTACATCACTAGAAAACCGCACATTTTATATTTTAAAAGATCATAAGTTGTAAATTTTGCGGCTTTCCCCGAAATCCAGAAATATCATAAATCTCAAGAAATCATCACAAGTGCATATGTCAATGATAATGAACTAGGCATGAACAACTGAATAACAGTATGCATGGAGTGGTAGGTAATAACTACAATGTCTAATATGGCATATAAGGGAAGTACACTAATATCATGTCAACACTACTAGCTAACAATCTAAGTCAAGCAATTATATTCTCTAAAGTGTACGTGACATGGCAATTACCGATGAAGATGTGTGTGCGCCGGCAAGTAGGTGTACGTGGTACATACGCATCATCGGTAATGGTGCTGGTGTCCTAACAGCATGATATCAATAATGGAATATGCAGCAAAATAAATATGCGAGGCAGAGCGGACAACAATAATGTGCGGGAGCTGAATACTAGACACAACGATAACTAATCTGCAATAATCTAATATATGTCCTACAATGGTGCCTTTTGAAATAACACGAATCATGGGGTTTTGAAAATTGGGGCTACGGTGTTTTTTTTTTAATGAAAAGATACGTCGTTTTTGAAATATCCGTAGATTCCCTTGAGCTGTCTTTAAAAATGCCCACGATTCGTTAGTTTTTGAAATAGGTAAGAAGTCTAATCTAATCTAACAACTACACTAAACTATACGGCTGAACTACAAGCTGAACTACAGGTAAGGAAACCGCCTATCATCTGAGTCGATACATATACATACCTGTATATGTATAGTCGGTGATCTCGCCTCAATAATATCATATCCGATACCATATCTATAATCAGGCATCCCAAGTCAAGAGTGCGGATCAATCATCAATATAGCTCGTACGTAAATCCGTCGTACGGCATCCCAATCTGGGTGCGGGTCAATATCACATTCATCATACTATTCACCTGGTATCCTCTTTATCAAATATCATGATCGGGGTACTGATCTACGTCTAGTACCATACTGATACCGCCTACATATGCATGGACGTGTGTGAAACACTACGTCAAGGACCCGCTACAACGTCATGTCGTATCTAAGATACGAACCCTGCTATATCACCGATCTCACGGCCTCAAATCAAATCTCATCGACTCATTATAAATCCCAAGTACTATCATCCTCAATCCGTATGTGAACACATAGTCCCATACCCATGTGAACACATAACTATATAATCCCGTATAAGCGCAAATGAAAGAAGAAAGTATGCAAGTATGGGTGTGTGTGTGCATGTGTGGTGCGACCACTACTCTAGGGTTTCGCGACACCAAATCATCCAAGAACACCAAATATCTATATCATCGATAATATCAAACAAATTATAGTCAAAATATATATATATGTGTGTGTATACGTATTCGTATACATCACCACAAACTGCGGGGGTGCTATACGCCATCCACCCGACTTCTCCCCGTAGATATAAATCTACTCACCTGGTCCTCGCCAGCCGGTGCCGACGTTGCCACGCGCTTGCTTGTCGTCTCGAAGTCCACATGGGGGTACCTACATATCATAACGCACCATATCTCATTAAAATCCGACTCATGATCAAAACGACGCACGAATCCCACATAGGTCAAAACCTATGGTTGCTTTCACAAATCGACCCAAAAACCCTCAACGTCGGCGTACAAACGCCGGACCATCGAGAAAAACCCAAATACACTCATTTGCACATTCACGAACACTAATTTTAATATAAAATAGGTTAAAACTCACGAAAACCCCAAATTCACTCTAAAAGCCGTCTTTCCGAAAAACTAGCAAGCAAAATTACCCGTTTTAGTACAAAACTCGATGTTTAAATGAATGTAGCGGCCAATATATTTATTAAATATCTTAAATAAGTCAATAAAACCATTTCCATAATTTAATCACATAAATTTGCATAATTTCCAAAATCCTAGTTTGCAAAAATATCAATTTTAACACTTTTTAATGTAAAATTCATAATTTTACAATTAAACTTGGTTTTGCATATTTTAAATGGTTAAACCACTCAATATAATTTTTAAGATATGATGAAACCCTAACCATATTTTAATTCTCGATTTAACACAATATTTTCAAAAACTAGTTTGCAATTTTAACCAATTTCGACCATTTTATAGCAAAATGCACATACAACAAACTAGTTTGGATTTGCATGATTTAAAGCATTAAACTACATTTTATAATGTTAATAAAGTCATCAAAACCTTAATCACATTTTTAATCCCAAGAATTTAACAAATTTCAAAAACCTAGTAAGCAATTAGCAAATTAACACAATTTTTCAAGTAACAACTTGTAGTTAACAACTAGATTAGTTTTCTACAAAACTAATTATGTTAAACCACTTCACTAAACCATGCACAATCAACCACAACTCATTTTCCACAACAAACCCTAACTTGAAATCCAAAACTTGCAATTAAACTCACATATCCAAGTTAACACTTAATTTAAATTAGCTTTAAGAAACAAGTAACAATTTAAGCAAAAAGTTTTAGAATTATACCCAAAAATATATGAAGGTCCACAAGCATCCATGGCCTCCCAAAATGCTCTCTTTTCATAAGGATCCATGCTATACGGGCTAAGCTAAAATGGGTAGGAGTCGGATTTGGGTTTTGGGATTTTTTTGATGGATTTAGAAGCAATTTTTCATGAAGTTTTGAAGAGAAATAAGAGGGGAAATTGGAGGGGGGGCTGTTGCAGCAGTAGGAGAGGGGAGGGCTGCTGGAATTGGAGTGGGAGAGGAGAGAGAGGGAGGTAGAGAAAGTGGGGGAAGAAGTCAAAGTCAATTTAAGGTCAAAAGTCCACCTCATTTCTCCATTTTCTTTCATTTCTTTCCTTTGAAATTCAAGTGGGGAAAATAAATGGGGGCTGCTGAATTCTTCAAGGGAAGAAGTAAATGGGAGTGTGTGGATGTGGGTACGGGTGTGGGGTGATGAAAAATGATAAATATAATACCCCAAACATCCATTTACGCTAAAAAAAAGCCTTTTTTCTTTAATAATTTCTAAACCGTTTTGGCAAATGATTTCGTTCCAAAAACCACATGATAAAATTTTATTTAATATTTTATGATGCACAAAATTTGTTTCAACTCATTCCAATTTGTAATTTTCCCTAATTAAATGTATTAGTGACGGCTTAAAATAATAATAAAATAATATTTTTTTCAGAAAATTTGAAATTTCACCAGCGGCTCAATAAACACCAAATAATAGAAATTACATATCTAGAATATGTATATTTAATTTTTATAATAAGATATTTGTATTTTGACTTTTTACAGAAAACCCCCTTATTTTACCGTTTTTTTCGAAATTCCGCCGAAACGATTTTCAAAACGTTACAATCTTCCCCCCTTAAAGAAATTCGGTCCCCGAATTTAAATTCAAACTCCCCCAAATACTAGAACATCTAAGAAAACCCATCAAGTCGTCGGTGCTCCGAAATTGTAAATACATAAAACAAATCGTAGCGCAACGCATGCGCTTTAAAAATGAGTATATAACTCAAATCAAAACTCCTCCAAGCATCCCGCGATCATCGGAGTCGTGGAGAAGACATCAATGCCAAATCCAAATCAAAACCAATATGATATAACTCGAAACTATAAATGTAAATATCGAATCTATATCTGTAAGTATCTGAAGAAAATGCATGCCAAATCTCTTTAAGTCGCTGTGCAACGCGTATAACACTGCACAGTGGCGGACGTTTACCATAAGAAAATAACTATATACATATATACTTTTGTTTGAAATGTACGTTCCGCCGTTTTGGAAACAATTTAGAAGGGTCTCCTTGTTTTAAACATTTCATGTCATATCAGACACGTAGGTAAATACTGAGGCTATAGCTCGCTTTTTTTTTTGAAATCCCTTCAATAACTATCAATGCATGCAAAATATATTCAGGTACTGTCCTCTGACTAGTCCTGCTCAGTACGAAAACACATAGCAATATCATAAAAACGTACTGCTCTATACGAAATCAATCCCCAAAATATGCACATGAATGCTACGTGCGTCTGGTGCGCACGGAAATCAAAATCCATGAATGTGCCATACATGCGCATAGAAACAACACCTAAGTGCATCGGGTGTGCACGAAACATCTGTCGTAGGCAACATGTGTGCCTGACAGCAAAATCAGGTGCATCTGACATGCACGAAAAATCTCACTTTAGTGCATCTGGTGTGCACCAAAATCGCATTTCAAGACATGCGCTCAACATGCGCGAAAATCCAAATCAGGTGCATCCATCGCGCACGAAATCATGAAATCCAATATCAAGCGCCGAACGTGCGCAAAATCAATCAGGTGCACAAGGTGCACAAAACAAATATCGAGTATCATAATCGAAATCGAAGTCCAGTGCATCTAAGTGCACATAAGGCGTATCACTGCACTGCAAGCATATATAAACTATACCGAGTGCAGGAACGAAATCTTGTGCGCGCATATGCACAAAACCAACTCAACTGTTTAAAACCGTAAAATCACAAACATGTGAAACTAAAGAACGAAACGATATCAAGTGCAACACTGTGCAAAGATCGTAAATCCTCAATCATCAAAATCAAATCATACGAATAAATCACCCAAAACATCGTAATCAATAATGGCGGAATAGTACTGCTCAAGCGCATCCTCTAAGAATCTCAGGCCAACTGTCGCGGTCACTAGTGGGACGTCTCGTCGATGATCATGAACTCTGGCCTGCTGGTGTGCGTAACATGACCACTCCTGGGTCAAGGTCTTCACTGTGAATTACCAATCTTTCGGTCCATCAGCTCATCGGCCCTGTCAGGTGTGCTAACGGGGACGATTCCGTTCTGGCACTCCTCTGGTCATCTCTTGGTCAATCATCGCGACCACTCGTGAGACAGCATATCACTGGCGTCGGCCTCTGGCTCTCTGAATGTACGTGACACATCTGATCCTGGGTGCAAGTATCATTGCAGAAGTGTCCTGGAAGGAATCCTGCTCACGGTCTCTTCCATGTCTCGTCTTCTGCCAACTGTCCGGAAGTCATTGTCCTTTCCTATATCTGCATCTTGCTCTGTAACGGCTGCATACCCATCGCGACTCCTTCTGGAAGGTATATCCAGTACTCTGCCTCGGCATGCACATCGCATCTCTGATGTCGGCGGAGTGGAACGTCATCTCATCTTGATCCGGTACGAACCTCTTACTTCACTTTTCTCTAATGTCGTCTGCTTTGGACTCGTCTCGTCGCGGCTGCATGGATTGAGCCCCAACGACTATCCTCGTATCTGGAGTCTCCCAAGAATGCATCTCACCACCTAGCATCCGAATTAAGTCGAGCCATCCGATCGAGTCGTCAAAACCTTATAATTCCCCAAGAGCTCGACATCTTGGGCACAGTTTAATAGTATCGAGTACATACCACAGCATCGGTGGTCCAGCCGTAGAAGGGCAAACCCAAGCCTCACTAATGGCGCCGCAGAACTGCCGCAAACCCTAAGGTTCAAAGGCTTTCATACGGTCATTAAGTCGAGTTAGGGTTTCATTCTTCTAGAGGGACCATAGAATTGCCTGCATGTCTTTCCGAATACTTTAAACTTGGAATAGTAGGTTTTTGACATTCGATCGTCTCTGTCGACTCCCAACGTCTCCGCGTGAAGTCGTCTCTAGCTGGAATCAATCTATCTGATGACCTCGCATCGGGGTAGCGAACGAACCACATGTCCTAGTCATTCATCCTCGGTGACTAGCGACCTTCAATCATCTCTTAGTACAACTCGTACTGCAATAGCTCCAACATCTGGGGCGATATCTCGTCGTTCGCAGCAATAACGGGCTCACTCGTCTGCACGCTGAACCGTGCCTCAATCATCATGAATAGGCAATATATCAACGGTCATCAAAATCTGGCTGGCCTCTATCAGCGGCTCAATCGTCTAGTGCAAATCGACACGTCCGAGTAACCTCATAAAGGCGATCCGCCAAACGCTCGTGGCGCGGAAACACAGTAAAAAGACACATCTCCGCAATCGTGTGTCGCCGGAATTTCGCCCTGGTCAGTCCTCGTTCGTGACGAGCTCGTGCTCACCACAACTCTAGCTGTACCTCTCCCTGCCCGTAATCGTGGCAGCAAAACCATAACTGGTACTGATGAGGCTGGATCAGGAAGGAATATAATACTGAACAAGGAAATGTATATCCTAAGGCTTCATAAGTGGAGTGGCGTGTCGTAAATATGCCGCGGAACATACCAACGGTACGTCACTCTACTTTAGTCACCTATTCCATCAACCAAGGGTCATCCTACGCTCCGAAGGTAAAACCTAACGCTCTGATACCAACTTTGTCACGACCCAAAAGTAAGGGACATGACCGGCACTTAAACTACGAACGTCTCAAGGCGTACGTATTCTAAGTAAGCCGAAAACCCAGAAATCCAAACCAAGAAGTGTAGTAGAGAGTAGGAAAACCAATTTAAATCCAGAAGTTTTAATAGCATAAGCCGAATTATGCGGTTTTTAAAAACATCAAGTATTTTCTGAAAATTTCGGCAGAGTCTCCTTTGTAAATACTGGCCCCCAAACGGGATACAACATGAATAGTATACGAAATCAAGAAAAGGGCATCCCCAAGCGGGAGCTAGCTCTTCGTCAATCGACGGTCACAACCACACAAACAATATAATATACAACGCCAACGGCGAGGATCAAAACTCAAAAGGAAACTCAAAACCACCAGAAAAATAACGAGCGACTCTAAGGTCGAAAGAATAACCAACACTGGTCTCTATCTCAAAAAAATACATGTTTGGTTGATGGAATTTACTAGATGCAACGGAATAATATTATACAAGGTAATATGATGGGTACGATACAAGAAAAACCCACCTACTAGCAAGTCACCCGAATGAAACTGAGCCCGCAAAGCCGTAATGAAACCTGTACGGCAAACCTGCAAGAAACTGGGGCACAACGGGGGTGAGTTGCCAACTCGTGAATAGAAAAATATCTACGCACAGAAATCGCATAAATAACGCAATCCTAGGTCAATGATCATAATATATCCTCAAAAATGTATATAACACGTAGCCTATAACAAGGCTAGGGTAAATATCTAACCCGAGTGTAATCTCATGTGCCCGTGTCAGTGCCTCAAGTAGCAATATATCATATGAATGAGGTATGAATGCATGAAACAGAATACATGTAAATGAAGAAACTGTTTTCATAAATTAGTGAGATTTCCTTCGTATTTTTAAACTGAGGTATCATAATGAAATCAGTATCAACAGTGTCTAGCATCGACACAAAAAATAAATCTCACTGTCTCGAAATATCAATGTCTCAAGCTCAATATCTAGGGCGCCGTCAGTCCGGACCGGCCCCTACCATCCATCTCAAGACCACGACGGTATCCTCCGGATATCCGACGCGTCGGGTAATATCACCGGTAGGTAGTGCTCCCCAGCCAGGCTCAACGTCAACACCACATTCCTCTTGCCCCGGGGTACCATACCGGGCCCACCATGTACCCGTGACGGTTCCTCCACTCCTCGACACGGATCTCCAAAACCACAGCAAACTCATGGTGGACGACACTTTACATCACTAGAAAACCGCACATTTTATATTTTAAAAGATCATAAGTTGTAAATTTTGCGGCTTTCCCCGAAATCCAGAAATATCATAAATCTCAAGAAATTATCACAAGTGCATATGTCAATGATAATGAACTAGGCATGAACAACTGAATAACAGTATGCATGGAGTGGTAGGTAATAACTACAATGTCTAATATGGCATATAAGGGAAGTACACTAATATCATGTCAACACTACTAGCTAACAATCTAAGTCAAGCAATTATATTCTCTAAAGTGTACGTGACATGGCAATTACCGATGAAGATGTGTGTGCGCCGGCAAGTAGGTGTACGTGGTACATACGCATCATCGGTAATGGTGCTGGTGTCCTAACAGCATGATATCAATAATGGAATATGCAGCAAAATAAATATGCGAGGCAGAGCGGACAACAATAATGTGCGGGAGCTGAATACTAGACACAACGATAACTAATCTGCAATAATCTAATATATGTCCTACAATGGTGCCTTTTGAAATAACACGAATCATGGGGTTTTGAAAATTGGGGCTACGGTGTTTTTTTTTTAATGAAAAGATACGTCGTTTTTGAAATATCCGTAGATTCCCTTGAGCTGTCTTTAAAAATGCCCACGATTCGTTAGTTTTTGAAATAGGTAAGAAGTCTAATCTAATCTAACAACTACACTAAACTATACGGCTGAACTACAAGCTGAACTACAGGTAAGGAAACCGCCTATCATCTGAGTCGATACATATACATACCTGTATATGTATAGTCGGTGATCTCGCCTCAATAATATCATATCCGATACCATATCTATAATCAGGCATCCCAAGTCAAGAGTGCGGATCAATCATCAATATAGCTCGTACGTAAATCCGTCGTACGGCATCCCAATCTGGGTGCGGGTCAATATCACATTCATCATACTATTCACCTGGTATCCTCTTTATCAAATATCATGATCGGGGTACTGATCTACGTCTAGTACCATACTGATACCGCCTACATATGCATGGACGTGTGTGAAACACTACGTCAAGGACCCGCTACAACGTCATGTCGTATCTAAGATACGAACCCTGCTATATCACCGATCTCACGGCCTCAAATCAAATCTCATCGACTCATTATAAATCCCAAGTACTATCATCCTCAATCCGTATGTGAACACATAGTCCCATACCCATGTGAACACATAACTATATAATCCCGTATAAGCGCAAATGAAAGAAGAAAGTATGCAAGTATGGGTGTGTGTGTGCATGTGTGGTGGGACCACTACTCTAGGGTTTCGCGACACCAAATCATCCAAGAACACCAAATATCTATATCATCGATAATATCAAACAAATTATAGTCAAAATATATATATATGTGTGTGTATACGTATTCGTATACATCACCACGAACTGCGGGGGTGCTATACGCCATCCACCCGACTTCTCCCCGTAGATATAAATCTACTCACCTGGTCCTCGCCAGCCGGTGCCGACGTTGCCACGCGCTTGCTTGTCGTCTCGAAGTCCACATGGGGGTACCTACATATCATAACGCACCATATCTCATTAAAATCCGACTCATGATCAAAACGACGCACGAATCCCACATAGGTCAAAACCTATGGTTGCTTTCACAAATCGACCCAAAAACCCTCAACGTCGGCGTACAAACGCCGGACCATCGAGAAAAACCCAAATACACTCATTTGCACATTCACGAACACTAATTTTAATATAAAATAGGTTAAAACTCACGAAAACCCCAAATTCACTCTAAAAGCCGTCTTTCCGAAAAACTAGCAAGCAAAATTACCCGTTTTAGTACAAAACTCGATGTTTAAATGAATGTAGCGGCCAATATATTTATTAAATATCTTAAATAAGTCAATAAAACCATTTCCATAATTTAATCACATAAATTTGCATAATTTCCAAAATCCTAGTTTGCAAAAATATCAATTTTAACACTTTTTAATGTAAAATTCATAATTTTACAATTAAACTTGGTTTTGCATATTTTAAATGGTTAAACCACTCAATATAATTTTTAAGATATGATGAAACCCTAACCATATTTTAATTCTCGATTTAACACAATATTTTCAAAAACTAGTTTGCAATTTTAACCAATTTCGACCATTTTATAGCAAAATGCACATACAACAAACTAGTTTGGATTTGCATGATTTAAAGCATTAAACTACATTTTATAATGTTAATAAAGTCATCAAAACCTTAATCACATTTTTAATCCCAAGAATTTAACAAATTTCAAAAACCTAGTAAGCAATTAGCAAATTAACACAATTTTTCAAGTAACAACTTGTAGTTAACAACTAGATTAGTTTTCTACAAAACTAATTATGTTAAACCACTTCACTAAACCATGCACAATCAACCACAACTCATTTTCCACAACAAACCCTAACTTGAAATCCAAAACTTGCAATTAAACTCACATATCCAAGTTAACACTTAATTTAAATTAGCTTTAAGAAACAAGTAACAATTTAAGCAAAAAGTTTTAGAATTATACCCAAAAATATATGAAGGTCCACAAGCATCCATGGCCTCCCAAAATGCTCTCTTTTCATAAGGATCCATGCTATACGGGCTAAGCTAAAATGGGTAGGAGTCGGATTTGGGTTTTGGGATTTTTTTGATGGATTTAGAAGCAATTTTTCATGAAGTTTTGAAGAGAAATGAGAGGGGAAATTGGAGGGGGGGCTGTTGCAGCAGTAGGAGAGGGGAGGGCTGCTGGAATTGGAGTGGGAGAGGACAGAGAGGGAGGTAGAGAAAGTGGGGGAAGAAGTCAAAGTCAATTTAAGGTCAAAAGTCCACCTCATTTCTCCATTTTCTTTCATTTCTTTCCTTTGAAATTCAAGTGGGGAAAATAAATGGGGGCTGCTGAATTCTTCAAGGGAAGAAGTAAATGGGAGTGTGTGGATGTGGGTACGGGTGTGGGGTGATGAAAAATGATAAATATAATACCCCAAACATCCATTTACGCTAAAAAAAAGCCTTTTTTCTTTAATAATTTCTAAACCGTTTTGGCAAATGATTTCGTTCCAAAAACCACATGATAAAATTTTATTTAATATTTTATGATGCACAAAATTTGTTTCAACTCATTCCAATTTGTAATTTTCCCTAATTAAATGTATTAGTGACGGCTTAAAATAATAATAAAATAATATTTTTTTCAGAAAATTTGAAATTTCACCAGCGGCTCAATAAACACCAAATAATAGAAATTACATATCTAGAATATGTATATTTAATTTTTATAATAAGATATTTGTATTTTGACTTTTTACAGAAAACCCCCTTATTTTACCGTTTTTTTCGAAATTCCGCCGAAACGATTTTCAAAACGTTACACTATCTCAAGTACAACATAATGACGGCTGTGGGACAGACCGTCTCCCAGGCTGGGATGAGAAGCGCATACGCTAGTCTACTCCGGAGTATCGATGCCCTGTCTCGATAGTCCTACGACTAGGGACCTGCATAATGATGTGCATGTGGATTACCCAACCCCCACGAGTGTGACTGTCATCACAACGCTGGTAATCAAGCAAAGATCCTAAGGGCTCCACTAATGTGTATAGGTTATATACTAAAAGAAACACATGTACACATTAATGTAGAAACAAACCAAGTAGCATACTACTATTTTGAGCAAGATTTTCTATACAACTGTGAATATCCCCAGCTTCCATTAAGTAATATACAAACCAGTATGATACAGTAATGGCCTCTCGGGCATATACACTAACAGATAATATATGATATTATGTGTTGCTGTGATATGTTATATTGGATCGTCGCGTTTTGAATGGCCGGGGGTTTTATGTGAGATGAGAGTTTTTCATTTTCATTCATGTAAAATTTGTTGTATGTAATATTCTTTTATTAGGGCACTTGCGGGCTGAGGATGATGTCACCATTGTATATTATTTACTTTTCCGCATTAGGATAGACCCAAGGCGGGGATCACAAGTAACCGTGTTCTAGGGTCCAGTGGGAGACCATCTCGAAGAGTCGAGACAGGGTCTCCTAACCCTAGAATTGGCAGTCTTACTTTCCTCTCTCGTAGGGGTCTAGGGATGTGGGTTTGGCTATTCATCACAACCGTGGAATCCGTGTTTTATACAGGCTCGTATTAAAACACGGACCTCCTAGTATATCCAATATTTCATATATGTTCTTCTGCTGCAATGTTCTGTGATGAGATCATATTACTGCTTGAGTCAAATGTATATATTATATATATGAGATATATGTTATATTGCAGATTTTGTTTCAAATGTGATGCTTGTGAATCATAATAAAATGGGACTTCATTAATGAGATTAATAAAATAAAAGAAACCTAAAGATGTTGTAGAAACTAGTTTAAAAACTGGTAGCTCTAGTTCTTACTTTGCATAGCGGTGTTCCTAGTAGAATATCCAACACCTTATTCGATAAGGAAAGAGTCGAGACCCCTTCACCGGGAGTGACCTCTTTAGCGAAACTAGCAGATGCTACAAACTCCGTTTGTCTTTTGATTGTTTTTATAGTTCTTGGTTTGCTCCATGATATTTGTGAACTATCCTGCACCTTATTCGATAAGGAAAGAGCCGAGATCCCTTCACCGGGAGTGACCTCTTTAGCAAAACTAGAAAAGCCCTCAAAAACATTCCATTAAAAATCACTCGATTCTACAACGATATCAAGTTCATTACGTAAAAAGTTTTCTTAAACACCTGTCGTTGCCCTCTGTCATTTCAGATAAGTACTACTTAGTATTCGTACTGCATTTGTTGACCTTGTCAAGGCGTAGTGTGCGGTAGCTATTTATGCTTATCTGTAAAAGCATATGATGCGATGAGTAAGGATAGTCGTGTCACTTTTTTGACCATGTCAAGGGTCATGCGGGTGGGTTTAATTCAATCAGGAAATGACGCGTTGAACTTGACTTGTGGTTTATGGTTTGTTGAACTTGTCAAGGTCATAGATCGCTCGGGGCAAAATATTATTGGGAATTTCAAGTGTTGAAATTTGCAATGAGATTGCATACCTTCTATGAGATAGTTGGATCCCGATACCCGCTGCGTGTAAGAGTTACTCCTTGGAGAGTTTTGCACATTACAATTAGCTGATCAAGTAGGTGTCTAGAAATGTGTCAACAGGGTTATGCCTCTAGGAAAATGAGGTTTATTTTAATTAGGTCCATACGAAAGCACGGGGAACCTCCCTCAAAGTACCGGCACTGGACTGGCTGAACGATTGGCGAACTTGTAGTGTGTAATTAATCACGGCTAGTCTTTCCTTTTAGGGTTTGAAGGAAGATTTGACTAAAACAGTGGGATACATCCTGATTAGATATATTAATAACCAATCTAATCTTGCAAGAGCATACGCTGAGTGTTTTCTTCTCTCTCTCTCTCCAGGTAGCGACCATGTCACGCCTTAATCAAGATAATGATAAGGATGTATTGACCGAACCCGATTGTTATACTCCAACTTATAATTGTTATAAGACAGAGCAGGAAATAGAGGATTTCCAGAATTCCCATGCCACCCAAATGGAGAAAGTGCATGCTGATGCATCTTCTTTAGGTGTGTTCATTACCGAGAACTGTTTCCCAATATACTTTACGTCCTGGGTATGAAATACCGGATCTGGATCCCACATATGTAATCTGTTACATGGGCTACAGATAGGTAGAGGACTGAGAACGGGTGATGATAAGTTTCAAGAGTTGGAAATGATGCAAGTGTTGCGGCCAAGTCTGCTGGCAGTTATCACCCTGTATTATCAGAATACATTGATTCTGAACGAATGTTATTAGATACCGAACCTGATATACAGCATCGTATCAGTCTCTTTATTAGAAAAGAAGGATATAGTTTTGTATTGTTGGATAATGTTTTGAACATTTCCTATATCAAGAGTTGATCGGTTCAGGCACGTTATCTAAAAGCATAGACATTCTAAATCAAACCACAGTTCTTAACATACAGAACACACACAAGAGGAAGAGTTCAGAAATAAACGAATCTATCTCGAGGCATTATAGACTAGGTCATATCAATCCGACCCGACTAGCTGAAGTTACATAAAGATGCATATTTAACTTAGTTTGGATTTACATCTTGTAAAACTTGCCAGTCATGTCACAAAGGTAAGATGACCACAGCTCCGTTTATTAGAAACAGAGAAAGAGTTAGTGAACTCTTGGGATTGATACATGCTGATGTATAAAAGTCCCATGTCTACGTATGTCAGGACCGGTTCTTTGTACTTCATTACATTCACTGATGATCTCTCAAGATTCAGACATATGTTCCTGTTGAAACACAAGTCCGAAACTTTTGAGATAATCACAGAATATAAGTTAGAAGTAGAGAACCAAAAACGGGTATAACTATTATGTCCTTTGATGTGATCAAGGAGGAGAATACTTGAGCACGGAATTCCTGGACTATTCTAAAGGAAAATGAGACTCTCTCTCAGCATTACTCCTCCGAATACACCACAGCACGTCGGTGTATCGGGGCGGAGCAATCACACCCTATGTGATATGGTGTGCTCTATGATGAGTACTACTGAGTAGCCTATTTTCTTTTGGAGTAATACACTTGAGAAGTTGCATACCTATTGAATAGGGTTCCAACCAAATCAGATGCCTACCACTCCATATGTGCTATGGTATGGGAAAAGCCCATCTCATAAAGATGTTAAGATTTGGGGTTGTCCGGCCTATGTCAAAAGCAAAATCCGGACAAGCTCGAGGAAAGATCAGTTCTGTGGAAGTTTGTTGGATATCCCAAGAATTTGTGTCACGACCTAATGTTTGGCCCGTGACCGGCACTTAACCACGTAACGTCTACAGGCGTAACGCGACCAAGTGAACCGAAACCCAGAAATCAAACCAATGAAAGTATAGAGTGTTATAAGTTTTTAAAAGAAAGCACTTACTAACATGATAAGAAATCTACGTAAACAATCACCAAGATAACAATATACGACGCCGTAGCGAAGATCAAGATCCAAAAGTGGGAACATCACAGATAGAATAAACTGCAAGTACAGTTGGCTCACAGCGAGCTCGACACCAGAATACCAATAATATACAACATCGTCCTCACACTGTCTTTAAGTCAAATACAGACATGGTAGATGGAGAATACTGTTGCGCCACGGCAGCGCCCCGGCCGTCTATCCGAGGCCAAAATGCGGAATCAAAAATTTTCCTTACTTGGAAACTGGCGCTACCGCGGACAATGAAAAACCCGAATCGTAACCATTAACCAAATGCTAGCTAAAAAGAGATGGGAAGAGAAGTATACAAAGTGATCCTAGTCCTCCGGTCTTCTCTTCATCGTCCCGATCTCCCGCGGAAAGTCCTGTCTCCATGTTGTCGCCTCCTCGCCGGAAGGGCACCACGTCGCTTGCATCTTTTACGGGCTCCCACCTCAATACCGAGGCAACTCGGGCACGAAGCTGGAAAGTCGACGTGCCCAAGATTTGCTGTAGAATGTGTAGTGTAGAGGCTATGTCTCATTTGGGGTTTTGTTGCCATTTGAAGATGATGGAGGAAACTAGATAAGGAAAAATGGTGCTAGCATTTTTCCTAGCATGAAATGAGATCAAGAAAAATCCCTCAATCTCAAAATGAAACTCTCTCTTCATCTTCTCTCAAGTGTGGCTTCTTTCATCTAGTGAGAAAATGGTGGAGGAAAAACCAACATAAGCAAGAGGGAGGTGAGTGTAAGAAAAGAGAAAGGGTGACCATAACCAAACATCATCATAACCAACTCACATCAAACTCTAATCACCTTTTATTGATTTAAAGAGAATCAAATGATGGTTGAAAAGAAAAGATGCCATCATAATCAATACATATGCAAGAAAACCTTCCGCAACATGTTATTTGCAAACTTGCAAATAACACCCTCCATCGGAAAAGTCCGGCCGGGAAAGAACAAAGGAAAACCAGCCGGAACGGAATGCAAACTGGCAACTCCAGAAAACTGGTCCCGTAATAAACTACAGGAAAACCCCGATACTGTGCATACACACCCGCATCTGTATTCCTACCGGATACAAATGCAATGAGACAAAATCTACACTGTACTATACTAGGATCCGGCTTAAACCAAAGCCGGCTAGTAATATCCGTCCGATCCTGATCCGTGCAATACCGCACGTATCTGATCGAACCCTGCCATATAACCATACGGCCACAAGTACAAACTGTCCGATCCTGATCCGTGCAATACCGCACGTATCTGATCGGACCCTGCCATATCTCCATACGGCCTCTACAGCGTTTCGCCCGAAACATGAGTAACTGAATGTGTGGTGGACTCTAAAGACTCGTCAATACTATGGCAGTAGATTTAACCACTAGCACGTCAGAGGTATAAGCCAATACGTGACGGGCCACCAGCTATTGACCAAAAGGGACATCGATGAGCGGACTCATCCTGACACCCTACTGAGCCTGTCAGTGACAATATCCGTACAGTCCGGTCCGTTCGTCTATGAGCATCGCATGGCGGGCCTAGGGGGTTGGTAAAAGTCAGACCCCCAAAAGCGGTGCAAGTCGTGTCGGAGCGTAGCCCAGAACACCTTGAGATACTACTGGAATACCTACTAGTAAATCTCCTGCCTCGGCCGAGGGCTTTGTGTAATGGCTCTCCTAGACACAGCGCGACCTCACCCCCAATACCGGGAGAGACGAACCCCTGCAGATCCGCTCACTGCCTCCATGTGGCTCGGGACTGTACCCAACTAAAACCTGTTTGCACGACTCCTTTGAGCCGTGGTAGGGTAGTAATCAAAGCACAGTGGGAACTCACACGAGACAAATGACGATCTCAGGTCGATGAACTAACCTGTACACATGTCACCAGGGAACTGCTATCTGACATCTGGTATAAGACCAACTAGAAGGTTCCCGGCGAGTCCTGTCCGGTGTACACATAACCCAATGAGCACCTGTATACATCTTAGGTGAACCAACTGACACCAGTGGCTTGTGAGACCGGCCACCGCCCCTCGTCGGGGTCTCGACTATATACACTAGTCTACTAATGGAGTATCGATGCCCTGTCTCGAAACTCCTACGACTAGGGACCTTTTAAGGATGTGCTTATAGACCGCCAGCTCTCACGTATATGATCGCCATCATACTGCTGGTAGTCAAGCAAGAATCCTAGGGGCTCTATTCACGTGTAATAGCGACATGTCAGGTCACCTAAAGCAGTACACGTTGATAAAGATAAACCAGATAGCATACTATCATCTTCAGTAAGACTGTCCTACTGGGATAGGTCCTCCCTCAATCATTGCAATCACGTGCCTGTGGTCCAATAATTGACTCTGAGTGCACTATCTCCAACAATCTCCCACTTTCACTCAAGGATAATTATTGCGATGTCGAATACTCACAGCCCGTGTGATACCGAACACCCAACTCCTCTACTAGTCAGTCTCACAAAACACGTTTTCGAAACTATTGCGTTCGAGGAATAGCCTTAGTGAGTGGATCCGCTTGGATGTTTCTTTCTATGTCTCTCTATATCTCAAGTTCGCGGAGAAAACCATCTCCCGAAAATAGCAATACCTGTCTTAGAATGTGTCTGGATGTCTGATGGGACCTAGCTCATAAATGAACTCCAAATCCAAACTTCTTAGACTGTATCGTCAACTGAACTTAATCAGTATCCTGCACCATGCCTCCCTCAGTATTGCCTTGGACCATCTGTCCAAAATACTGCCCCTCGTCAGAAGGAAAAACTATAACACTGACAACCTCCTTGTCGTCCTGGTCACCTTGGAAGCCTGGAATGATAACTGTCTCCCGAAAGAGGCTGTCGTTATCATATCGCTAGAACATCCACTTATGTTCTAAAACTTCTTCCGACTACTTCTCCAGGATTGGATCAATGTCAACTTATTGCATGTAGTGCAAGAACAATATCTGGTGTGGTACTTGACATCTCATGATTGACTCAATTGCCTAAGCAAGTGATCTGCCAATCATGCACATCCCTCTCCCCTTTAGTTTGTAAGATACCTTTAGAGAGGGTGACTCCATCACCTACAGGTACACTACCGTGCCAGGAGTCGTCCATTCTAAATACTCTTAGAATGCTGTCTAAGTACCCTGATTGGGAAACCACCCAAATCTAGATCTAAAACCATAGATCTAGTAACCAGTATGTCTGATATAATATCCAAGTCCTGTGTGGAGAAACCACTGTGTGATGACCAAAGTGTAACCGATCGTACTATAGAAATATCACTTCCTACTCTGTGTATGTCATCCAAATACTAGGACATCACACCCTACTACATTCTCAACAGATCCATCCCCTATTCTGATGAAGTCAAATCTATGACTGTCACATCAGAAATAGATGATCTTTCTCCGCTACATCTGCTTTAGTCTATAAATAGACATAAGCCACATGTCCACCAATGCTTCCGCTGCTCCCACTGACTACGATAACCCTCTGGCAGAGTCATATACACGTACACTTCTAAAGCTAGTTTAGAACGACGCTATACTTATCCTCCTGCCGGGTCTCACAGTCTGGAACAACAGCAATGGCAAGTCTGGGTAAACAGGAACCTCCCTGCCACCGTCCTTGAGCATACCGAAGTACCTCTCGAGTGCCAGAGGTTACCCACCATATCTGCGGAGTGGCCAATAGAATGTCAAAGCAGATTGAATCTTTAGGTTCCTGTAAAATCTTCAGTAATCGTTTGTGGTTCTGGAATCACTTCCAGTTCTACCATACTCCCACTACTGTTTTCTGAAAAAACCTATTTTTATTAAAACTGTGGCGAGTCAAGAACAATATCACTATTAATCTTTCTTATGGTAGAAAATCAACCCTCGTCATAGCCTGGGTCAACCCACAAACAGCCATTACAGAAACGTGCCTTGAGTTGTCCAGGGACTGGTTTTAAGCATAAGCCGGACAACTCCCCGTGCCTTAACATCGTTAAGATATGAACTGTTCTATATCCAACATAGAACCAGAGGCACTGATTTAATTGAACCAGATTCAAATCATGCAGCTGTCTCCAGTGCATGTCAACTAAATGGAAAAAGGCCGATCAGCGTCACTCAACTTAGGAATGATTCCAATTATGAGTAACCCGAAAGAGAAGCAAGATCTCTTATTCATTACTATTAACTGAATACCATACACAAGTATCTACATCTTCGATCACTTTGAAGTATCCCGATACTTGCAATACCTGGTTCTCTACTTTATTCAAATACCTATAACTTCTCAAAATTCGGACCCTGTGTTTCCACGAAACACTTGCCAAAAAACTAGAGAAGTCATAAGTAAACCGAATATAGTACGAGGACCAACCCCTCTGTCCTGATGGACCATGGACAACATACAATACCCTGTATATGTCCTTTGAGTCAGATAACTTATTCACTGTGTGTGGTAGGTTGAAAACTGTACTTATGGTTAAGAAGAATTACACCGCTGTTTAATGCTCCTTACCTAACCATCCACTGATATAGGTAAATGTCACTGACATAATTTCAAAAAGTATATCTCACTCTATGAAAATAGACGTACAGATATATCGATTTGAAATTGGTGCATAACAGCGGATATTCAAAACCAAATATTTGCCGTCCGGCAACCAACCCAGGTGGCTTCCTCAAATATCACCGATTACAACGAATCCCGATATAATGAGGATGATCACCCAATTCCCAATAACTTACTCCCACTCATCATCTGTAAAACCATACAGATGTGAGAATCATACCTGGTAAATACATACCCTGGAGCAAGTGTCTAACTGGGAAATCAGTTTTCCTTTAACAGTACAAAGTGAAACTGAAACATTGAAATGTTTCGATAGGGTATCATGGTATTCCTAGTAATGCCTCTTCCATTATCCAGATTCACAACTATAACCGTATAATTCTTTGCCACTTCTCCAAATCCCTTTATATTTCTTTAGTCATTAGCTTCTGTACACCCCTTTAGGCCAAATGGTTTTCTTCATTCCCTACCGTTCGGCACCAGCCTATGGTTTGGAAGAAGACTATCCAATAAGCATAAAGGGTGTACTGTCCTAATCCTAGGAGCACTCGCAATGCGAGAGAAGGTGAAGATAAAAGACACCTGAATGTACTTTATTCCTATTTCTCCTGAACCAGGATCCATGTAAGTCGATGTAGTACACCCCAGTACTTGTGGGGAGGCGGATTTTACAAAAACGATCAAGTTTAAGGAACGAACATCGACTAACCGCTTAAATCGAAGCTAAACAAATAATAACCTAACACATAGCTATACTAAATTATAGTGTTAAGGGATTATACCGATCGAAACTAGTCCTTCGTCTTTGTGTCCTCCTTTGTTCTCCTCGACCTTCTCTAGGTAGTAGACGATCCACCCGAGAGCAAAACACCAAGCTACACCTCTCACTTGAGGTAACTAATCAACTTTGATTGCTAATCAAAGATGAAAGGATGAGATAGAGTGATGGTTATGGATGCTTAAGTCTAACTAAACCTTTGATCTCAACACATGAGGATTAAGGATTAGTATCTTGAAGATGAGAGCTTGAGGAGAGAGAATATGAGATAAGATAATGAGAGAAGAGAGAGAGTGTATCATAATATTATGAAGCATTCTTATTTAAGAATAATGTATAAAAGAAATGAATAAGCATGCTTCATAAAATATCTAGTGGTGATTCATTAGCATGAGTCATTAAGCAATAAATGTGCATTAATGAAATGAATGAATCACCACCATGACTCACTTTCTTATCCAAAAGAAACCTCCTTAGTCACATCTTCTAGAAGCTTCTCGTACAATTACGAGAACGCCCCTCCTATCCGCAAAAATACGGAAAAACTTTAGACTGTAAAAATCCAATAACCGGATACCAGTAACTGGCTTAAACCAAAGCCGACTGGTAAAAACTGTCCGAAAGTCGTACGCGCGTAAACGCACGTATGCGTCCGAACCCTTTGTCGCAAAACCATGCAACCTCTATATCGTTTCGCCTGGAGTAGGAAACTTTCTGTGTGGGACTCTAGAGACTCGACTACTACGCTGGCAGTGGGTTTAACCACAGACCGCAAGCGGCACTAGCTGTACGTAACGGTCCCCAGGTAGTTGTCGATAAGAAGGCCGATGAGTAAACCCATCCGAACTCCTACTGAGTCTGATGTGACAATCTCCATACAGTCTGGTCCGTTCGTCCAAGACTATCGCATATCGGGCCTAGGGGGCGGCAAGCGTCAGTCCCCTAATAGCGGTATAAGTCGTGTCGGAGGGAAGCCCATTACACCCTGAGAAACTACTGGAACCTACCAGCAAATCTCGCTTGCCCTGGCCAGGGACTTTGCGTAATGGCTCTCTGACACAGCACGATATCTACTCCCAATACCGGGAGGGACGAATCCTGTCTAACCGCCACTGCCTCCAAGTGCTCGGGACTGCACCCAACTGCCACCTGTTTGCACGACTCCTTTGAGCCGTGGTAGGGTAGCAATCTAAGAACAGTGGGACACACTCGAGGCGAAGTAGCAGTGTCAAGTCTGCGGACTACGCTGTACTCATGTCACCTGGGAACTGTTCACTGACGACTGGTATCAAACCAACCAACAGTTCCCTGTGAGTCCTGTCCGGTGTACCCGTAACCTAACGAGCACCTGTATACTATCTCCAGTACGACGTACTGACGGCTGTGGGACAGACCATCTCCCCAACTGGGATGAGAAGCGTACACACTAGTCTACTCCGGAGTATCGATGCTCTGTCTCGATAATCCAATGACCAGGGACCTGAATAAGGATGTGCTTGTAGACTACCCAGCCCCCACTAGTGTGACTGCCATCACAACGCTGGTAGACAAGCAAGATCCTAAGAGCTCTATCAATACGTACACTCACATATTAAGATAGAAAAACCATGTAGCATACTACCATGTTTAGCAAGACTGTTATATACATGTGAATATCCCAAGCTTCCATTAAGTAATATACAAGCTAGTATGATACAGTAATGGCCTTCTAGGGCATAAACACTAACAATCTCCCACTTGCACTAGGGCCATGTACTGGCATATCGTAGACCAATGATCTCGAGCAGCCTCTCGAACTGAATCTGAGGAAGGGCCTTCGTGAATGGATCAGCAATGTTCTCTTCTGAAGCAACTCTCCGAACCTCGATCTCCTGACGATCAATGATCTCCCTGATCAGGTGATACCGCCTCAAGATGTGTCTGGACTTCTGATGGGACCTTGGTTCCTTCGCTAAAGCTATAGCTCCGTTGTTGTCGCAATACAGAGGTATTGGATCAACTATGGTAGGAACCACCTGAAGTTCTGTTAGGAACTTCTTCATCCAGACTGCTTCTTTTGCGGCATCGAAAGCAGCTATATACTCCGCTTCCATCGTCGAGTCAGCAACGGTGTCCTGCTTGGAGCTCTTCCAGCATACCGCCCCTCCATTGAGGGTAAAGACATAACCCGACATGGACTTGGAATCGTCCTTATCACTCTGGAAGCCGGAATCAGCAAAGGCCTCCAACCTGAGGTCTTTTCCGCCGTAAACCAAGAACATCTCCTTAGTCCTCCTTAGGTACTTGAGAATGTTCTTTACTGCTATCCAGTGTTTCTCCCCTGGGTCTGACTGATACCGGCTTACCACGCTCAGTGCGTAAGCTACATCTGGTCTGGTACACAACATCGCATACATTATAGAGCCTACCGCAGAAGCGTAGGGTATAATAGACATGCGTTCCCTTTCCAAATCAGTCTTGGGAGACATCTCTTTGGAGAGGGTGATTCCGTGACAAGCCGGTAGATTACCGCGCTTAGAATCTTCCATACTGAATCTTTTCAGTACAGTGTCGATATACCTGGACTGCGAAAGTCCCAACATCCTCTTGGATCTATCACGATAGATCCGGATCCCCAGAATGTAAGAGGCATCACCCAGGTCTTTCATGGAGAACCTGTGTGACAAGAATCCTTTGACAGATTGTAGCATAGGAATGTCATTTCCTATCAATAGAATGTCATCCACGTACAAGACGAGGAATACGACACTTCTGGCCACAACTTTACTATATATGCACGGTTCATCTGGATTTTTGATAAAGTCATATTCTTTGACTGTCTCATCAAAACAGATGTTCCAACTCCGCGATGCCTGCTTTAGTCCATAAATAGACTTAAGCAGCTTGCATACTTTTCCGCTGCTCCCACTCTGATTGAAACCCTCTGGCTGATCCATATAGACGCTCTCTTCTAAATTTCCATTCAGAAAAGCCGTCTTTACGTCCATCTGCCAGATTTCATAATCATGGAAGGCAGCAATAGCAAGAAGGACCCGAATGGATTTGAGCATAGCCACTGGAGAAAAAGTTTCGTCATGGTCCAAACCAGGTCTTTGACGAAAACCCTTTGCAACAAGTCTAGCCTTATAGGTTTCCACCTGTCCGTCTACACCAATCTTTTTCTTGAAGATCCATTTGCATCCTATGGGTTTTACCCCATCTGGAGCAAAGTCCAAAGTCCATACTTTGTTGGTGTACATGGACTCCATCTCGGTCCGCATTGCATCTAGCCATCGTACCGAGTCGCCGCTCTGGATGGCCTGCTGGAAGTCAGTAGGTTCATCATTATCTATGATGCAATCCTCTCTATCCCCGTCAATGAGAAAACCGTAGTATCTCTCAGGCGGATGAGACGGCCTACTACTCCTGCGGAGGGATGCGGGAATGTTTTGTTCTTCTTGAACCTCTGGTTCTACCAAAATTTCAGTAGCAGCTTGTGGTTCTGGAATTTCTTCCAGTTCTATTTCGCTCCCATTTGTATCCTTTTCTAAGACTTGTTGTTCTAGAAAATGGGCATTACGAGAAACAAAAACCTTTTGTTCCTCTGCGTAATAGAAGCAATATCCCTTGGAGTTCTTTGGATATCCTACAAGCTTACACAGTACTGATCGTGCCTCGAGCTTGTCCACATGCTGCTTTTTTACAAAAGCTGGACATCCCCAAATCCTTATATACTGAAGATAGGGTTTCTTCCCACTCCACATCTGATATGGTGTGGTAGGCACAGTTTTGGTTGGAACTCTGTTCAAAATATATGTCGCTGATTCTAGCGCATATCCCCAGAAAGATCACGGTAACTCAGTATTACTCATCATGGATCGTACCATATCCAATAGGGTTCGATTCCGTCTCTCCGATACACCGTTGTGCTGTGGAGTGTATGGAGGAGTAAGCTGAGAGAGAATTCCTTTCACTTTTAGGTAACCTAGGAACTCGGCACTTAAGTATTCTCCACCTCGATCAGATCTTAGTGTCTTAATACTTTTGCCTGTTTGGTTTTCCGCTTCACTCTTGAATTCCAGGAATTTCTCAAAGGCCTCTGATTTATGCTTCATAAAGAAAACATATCCATACCTAGAGAAATCATCTGTAAAAGTAATGAAGTAGGAATAACCACCTCTCGCATGTGTAGACATTGGACCACATACATCACTGTGTATGAGTCCTAAGAGCTCGCTCGCTCTTACTCCTTGTCCAGTAAATGGAGTCTTTGTCATCTTTCCTTTGAGACAGGATTGACAAGTGTCATAGGTTTGATATTCGAACGTGTCCAAATATCCTTCTCTATGCAACTTAGTCAACCTTCTCTCATTGATGTGACCCAGTCTACAATGCCATAAGAAAGCTTTATTTAAATCTGGAGACTTTCTTTTTAGTGTGTTCTGGACATTGAAAATTTGGAGTTGGTTTAACACATATATGCCGTTATTTAGAGTACCGGACCCAATCAAACCATGATTAAGGTGGATGTTGACAACATCTCTTACAAACGTGAAATCATAACCTTTATTTGATAACAAGGAAACTGATATGATATTACAGGTTAAGCTGGGTACAAAATAACAGTTATGTAAAACCAAAATGTGTCCACTCGTCAATCCTAGGTGATAATCCCCGACGGACGCAGCTCCCACGCTAGCTCCGTTAGCAACCCTGAGGATCATATCACCTTCCTTCAGCACTCTACGGTTTCTCAGTGCCTGCAAAGAATTGCAAATATGAGATCCTGATCCGGTATCCAATACACAGGAAGTAGAGTTGATCGACAGACAATTCTCAATTACAAACACACCTGAAGTCGAAGCCACAGCTTGCTTCGGTTCCTGGTTCTTGGCGTTCCACGCCTTGCAATCCTTCTTCCAGTGCCCTTTCCTGTGACAATGGAAGCACTCATCCAGGCCAACTACCGGTGCTGTAAACTTTTTCTTTCCCTTCTTTCCCACCTTACTAACACCTCCTCTAGGTCTGGGTGCGGCCTTCTTCTTCCTTCCTTTGGCCCTAGCCTTGGACCCGGAAGAAGATGCACCGCCAACAAACATAGCGGGTGTTTCCCTTGCCTTCTGCAAGGTGCCCTCTGCACTCCTTAACATGTTCAGGAGTTCCGCAAGTTCAACTTCTTTTCCTTGAAGATTGAAGTTGAGGATAAACTGGGCGTAGGTGGGAGGAAGGGACTGGAGAACAAGGTCTGTATAGAGCTCATTATCCAAAGTCGTCCCAAGGTCCGCGAGCTCTTCAATATAGCCGATCATCTGTAGGACATGTTCACCTACCGATGACCCGACAGCCAACCTCGCACGAAACAATTTCTTAGAGGTCTCGTATCTTGCTATACGAGATTGCTCTCCATAAAGTTCCTTTGTATGGAGAAATATGCCATCTAGGGACATATCCTCGTGCCTCCTCTGATGTTCATTGTTCATCGAGGCAAGCACGATGCACTTGGCTCTCGCGCAATCTAAATCCCAGGTTTTGCGGATTTCCTTATCCGCATTGCTGGATTTGGGACCAAGGACAGCAGGTGCTGTAGCGGTGAGGACGTACCCCAGTTTGTCATAGGTCAAAGCCATCTTGACATTCCGCAGCCAATCTTTATAGTTTGGCCCCGTCAGTATATTTTTCTCTAAAAGTAACTTAAGTCCAGTCATTTTCAGGGTCGCTGCAATTAGGAGAGAGAGAAGAAAACTCTTTAGCATGATGCTCTTGCAAGTTTAGAGTGGTTTTTAGTTTATCTAAACTGGATGGCTCCCACTGTTTCTCGAATCCTTCCTCAAACCATAAAAGAAGAATTAGTCAAGACTATTCTTACCGTACAATACTTACTTAACCGTTCAGCCAGGCCGGTGTCGATACTTCGAGGGAGGTTTTCCAACGCTTTCGCGAAGTTCCTTAATTAAATAACCTCTTTTCTCTGGGGGCGTAACCCCGCTGACACTTTTCTGGACACCTACTATGTTTATAGCATTGATCGTTAAGCGACGAATATCCTGATAAGTAGCATATACTCACAGTAGGATCGGGATCCAAAAATCATCGTCTGATAATGCTGTAGGAATGCTACCAACATTCATCAAACTCAAAATGGTATGCATCTCTTTGCAAATTTCAGTTTCTTTAGAAATTCCCGATATAAGTTTTTACCCCATGCTCTTATGACCTTGGCGTTGGTCAAAATGTCATAAGTCACATGTCAAGTTCTACCCATCATTATCTTGTTAATTTGAACCCATCCGTATATATCCCTGACGTTGGCCAAATGATAATACGACTGTCCCAAACCAACTCATCTATCTATGCAACAAATGAATATCCAGCAGCTACCAAACACTATGCCATGACGTTGGCCAAAACTGCATAGCTTGAATACTATTGAATACCCAAATGAAATGACGGAGGGCTACGACTGGTTTTGGCGAAACCGTGAACGTAGTGAACTTGATATAACCGAAGGAACCTGATAGCTTTTAAAAGGAGTGGTTAAGACTCCGCATTTAAAAATATCTGTTTTAAAAATAACCGAGTGGTTTCTTTAAATTGTTCCAACGATTTAAACTTTGGTTTGTTTTACTTTGCATTATAGATAATGCGTCCCATCATTAACCTATCATTACAGAAAACAACGAAAATACAACGTCCTCTTATGCCATTCGCATTCGCCACGGGGTCCCGTCATCACCCGTTAGGTTACTTAACTAACGACAGAGCGGGGGCTGGGCTAGCGCGGGTGTAAAACATAAGTGGCGTCTAAATAGCTATCATAAATATAGATATTTTACATTCGTCTGACGCAATGATATTCATTCCAGAACACAGATAAACAATATTGGATTTGCAAGCAATCTGTATTTCTTTTGAGCCTGCAAGAAAAGACAGATTACACAGTTGTGATGAATAGCCGTTACCCCACCCTTGACCCCTACGGGTACGGCAAACTACCCACCCGGCAGTCTGTGTACCCCACCTTGGGTCAGTCCTAGGAGCAAAAACAGTAAAATGAAATAATACAACGGTGGCTACAACCGCAACCTGGAAGTGCCCCGCGAAAATAATATTACAACAAATTACATTTACAACAAATGAATTAACCAATAACCCATTGCGAACCCCGGCTATACACCACAACAGTCCAATACAGTTTATATGCACAAACAGATATAACCATTTCAGAAATGTGCAACCCCCTGCCAACCGACATACTAGCAGTTGGGGGAGGTTTACGAACACATTAAACAATCACAGATATAATCCAATACGCAAATACTGTACAATTCGATCGAATAAACAACATCAATATTGCTCCAAAATCTGCTCTGTTAAACAGTAACCTGAGCAATAATTAAACATTCCAGAAAACCCAAAACACCACAGGGGACCCACCCAAAAAAAACGAGTTCCTGACTCGTCAACTCGGCCGCGGTTGCGCGGCGGATCGGTGGGATCCGCCGCCCTTCCGCGGCGCTTTAGACGAATCAGAAGCCCAAATTTTTTGGGTGTTCTACTGTGGTCATGTCAAGCTCTCTGAACATACCTGAAAAATTTTCTGACTTCATTTTAACTTCGACAGAAACTTGACAGAATTAGGGTTTTGCGGCTTTGTTTTTCCGTTCGAAATTCGTACAAATTTGCAATTAAGTTATTTATTGTTTAGCGAGGCTCTGATACCACTGTAAGTCGATGTAGTACACCCCAGTACTTGTGGGGAGGCGGATTTTACAAAAACGATCAAGTTTAAGGAACGAACATCGACTAACCGCTTAAATCGAAGCTAAACAAATAATAACCTAACACATAGCTATACTAAACTATAGTGTTAAGGGATTATACCGATCGAAACTAGTCCTTCGTCTTTGTGTCCTCCTTTGTTCTCCTCGACCTTCTCTAGGTAGTAGACGATCCACCCGAGAGCAAAACACCAAGCTACACCTCTCACTTGAGGTAACTAATCAACTTTGATTGCTAATCAAAGATGAAAGGATGAGATAGAGTGATGGTTATGGATGCTTAAGTCTAAGTAAACCTTTGATCTCAACACATGAGGATTAAGGATTAGTATCTTGAAGATGAGAGCTTGAGGAGAGAGAATATGAGATAAGATAATGAGAGAAGAGAGAGAGTGTATCATAATATTATGAAGCATTCTTATTTAAGAATAATGTATAAAAGAAATGAATAAGCATGCTTCATAAAATATCTAGTGGTGATTCATTAGCATGAGTCATTAAGCAATAAATGTGCATTAATGAAATGAATGAATCACCACCATGACTCACTTTCTTATCCAAAAGAAACCTCCTTAGTCACATTTTCTAGAAGCTTCTCGTACAATTACGAGAACGCCCCTCCTATCCGCAAAAATACGGAAAAACTTTAGACTGTAAAAATCCAATAACCGGATACCAGTAACTGGCTTAAACCAAAGCCGACTGGTAAAAACTTTCCGAAAGTCGTACGCGCGTAAACGCACGTATGCGTCCGAACCCTTTGTCGCAAAACCATGCAACCTCTATATCGTTTCGCCTGGAGTAGGAAACTATCTGTGTGGGACTCTAGAGACTCGACTACTACGCTGGCAGTGGGTTTAACCACAGACCGCAAGCGGCACTAGCTGTACGTAACGGTCCCCAGGTAGTTGTCGATAAGAAGGCCGATGAGTAAACCCATCCGAACTCCTACTGAGTCTGATGTGACAATCTCCATACAGTCCGGTCCGTTCGTCCAAGACTATCGCATATCGGGCCTAGGGGGGCGGCAAGCGTCAGTCCCCTAATAGCGGTATAAGTCGTGTCGGAGGGAAGCCCATTACACCCTGAGAAACTACTGGAACCTACCAGCAAATCTCGCTTGCCCTGGCCAGGGACTTTGCGTAATGGCTCTCTGACACAGCACGATATCTACTCCCAATACCGGGAGGGACGAATCCTGTCTAACCGCCACTGCCTCCAAGTGCTCGGGACTGCACCCAACTGCCACCTGTTTGCACGACTCCTTTGAGCCGTGGTAGGGTAGCAATCTAAGAACAGTGGGACACACTCGAGGCGAAGTAGCAGTGTCAAGTCTGCGGACTACGCTGTACTCATGTCACCTGGGAACTGTTCACTGACGACTGGTATCAAACCAACCAACAGTTCCCTGTGAGTCCTGTCCGGTGTACCCGTAACCTAACGAGCACCTGTATACTATCTCCAGTACGACGTACTGACGGCTGTGGGACAGACCATCTCCCCAACTGGGATGAGAAGCGTACACACTAGTCAACTCCGGAGTATCGATGCTCTGTCTCGATAATCCAACGACCAGGGACCTGAATAAGGATGTGCTTGTAGACTACCCAGCCCCCACTAGTGTGACTGCCATCACAACGCTGGTAGACAAGCAAGATCCTAAGAGCTCTATCAATACGTACACTCACATATTAAGATAGAAAAACCAAGTAGCATACTACCATGTTTAGCAAGACTGTTATATACATGTGAATATCCCAAGCTTCCATTAAGTAATATACAAGCTAGTATGATACAGTAATGGCCTTCTAGGGCATAAACACTAACAATCCATCCCCGAACTGGAACAAGTTCCTTTCGAGTTCGTATATAACCATACGATGGATTATCCAATAAACTGGGATCTTCGTAGTAATACGGAATGTCCTGGAGAAATATAAAGGTGATTTAGGATTGGCGAAGAAATACTTGGTTTGGTCGTGAATATCAGTCGCAATTTACTTTGCCCTCCTACTAATCCCTTGCTTTGTCTTAACTTAATACCTTCTGCACACCATCGTTATTCTAATTGGTTTTCTTCATTCCCCACCGTTCGGCACTAGCCTAAGGTTTGGAAGAAGACTATCCAATTTGCGTAATAGGTGTACTACTCCTAAACCAAGGAGTACTCGCAACCTGAGAGAAGGTAAAAGGAAAAGACAACTGAATAGTCCTATCCGTTTTCTCCAGAACCGGAAACCAACCTCGAATTCCTTCGAGTTCGTATCTAACCATACGATGGTTTTGTCCAATAGATGTGGACGTTCGTAGTAATACGGGGTGTCCTGGAGAAAAGGGTAAAAGTAGGAGTGGCAATGATGTTTGCAACTCTGACAATCCAAAACCCAATGTTAAAGAAGGTTCGGTTAATTTTGGTCACTGAGTCATAGCCTAGGGTCGGGTCAATGGTCGCTGCCAAAGAGAGAGAGAAAAGAAACACTCAGCGTGCACTCTAACCTAGATCAGAATGGTTATCACTTTATCTAATCAGGAAACCTCCCACTGTAACGTCAAATTCTTCTCCAAACCTGAAAGAAGAATTAGCCGGGATCACCCGAGGAGTAAACCAACTCATCAATGGGAATCGGGATCCAACTATCATCGCATGATAACATGACGGAATCCGCTCACGCTGTCACACTCCAGAAGGTATGCGCATATCTGGCAAGTTTTAGTTCTTTTGAAACTCCCGATGTGATTTTTACCCCAAGCGGTTTATGACCTTGACTAGGTCAACAAACCATAAACCGCTTATCAAGTTCAACCCGTCATTATTCAGGATTGCATTAAACCCACCCGTACGTGCCCTTTACTAGGTCAACAAGGCCGCACGACTGTCTTAACCAATCCCACTTATGCAACAAACAAGTACCACTTAGCTACCGAACACTACGTCTTGACTAGGTCAACAAACGCAGCACGAATACTAAATAATATCTGTAGAAAATGACGGAGGGCTACGGCTGGTTTTTGGCGAAAAACCTTTAACGTAATGAACTTGATATCGTTGAAGGAACTGCATAGTTTTTATAAAAATATAGTGACGAAAAACCTTTGCTAAAAAGGTCACTCCCGGTGAAGGGATCTCGGCTCTTTCCCCGTAGAATGAGGTGCAGGATATTCCAAATGAATACCACGATGCAAAGCAAAAAAGTAATCGGCTATAGTGAAGTTATTACCCTGACGCAAACTTCTGTCCAAGGGGTCACTCCCGGTGAAGGGAACTCGGCCCTTGCCTCGTCGACTGAGGAGCAGGATATTCTAACTGAATACCACTATGCAAAACAAAAGAGAACATCCTTGCAATAACAGCTTTTTGAAAAAGTGTTCCAACAACATCAGAATAGGTTTGTTTATAACTTGCGTTGATCCGAATCAACGCAGTCCCATTAATTAATCACACCACAAAGAACGAAAATAATATGACGTACGTATATGCCATCCGCATTCGCCACTGGGTCCCGTCATCACCCGTTAGGTTATTTAACTAACGACAGAGCGGGGACTGGACTAGCGCGGATGAAAAACATATACAACATCTACTAATATATATACCAATATATTATATTCGCTCAAGGCGTGATAAGAATGCAACATCACAGAAATGTACAGCATCATAGAACAATACAGATATCTGGGATCCCCGGGTTTCACAGAGCCGCTGCTGAAACCCGACGTTCCCCTGGTCGTGTGGATAGCCTGTGCAATGAAATCCTAGACCCCTACGGGCGCGGCAAGTCACCCGCCAAGACCTGAAGCGAGGCAGTCCCCTCCAGCACCGTGAATGGACCACCCAGCACTTCACGGAATCCGGTAACTTGGGCACCCCTCCTGGGTCAACCTGTACCCCCTACGAGTGCGGCGAATAGCCCGCCAATCCTAGAGTGAAGCCCCCTCCGTCTCAATGCTATGAGATGCCGGCCCGTTGCCCTCTAGAACTCGGCTATCCATGCACCCCTCCGCGGGGTAAACCTAGTACAGAAAGTAAAATATACATACACCAGGTACATCGACCGTAACCAGGTCGTGCCCCAAAAGATTAATACAATCAGGCAGTGACGGCAGTCCACATGTCGGACGCTCGCCCCGCAATATCAAATGTACATAATACAACAAAACTGTACTAACATTGCATCCAGGCTATCCCCCACGACCGATCCGCAACATCACAACAATACATAGAACATCAACGTGAATGTCACGTTCGCAAATCCGTCTAACCGGGCTATAGCAGTTAGACAGGATTTACCGATCAAGTGACATTCACGGTCGCAGATATAATGTAAATACTGTGAACCAATGTGTTTAAAATATCCGATCGATAAAATTTTAACAAGTGGGCCCCCAAGTACTACTATAGCACATCAAGAAATTCTGGGCCCAGACAAAGTATAACAAAACCCCTATTTTCAGCCCACAAGCCCACTACAAAGAAACGATGACATGAACCCACATTCCTGCGGCGTAACCGCGGCCAAAAGGGGGTTATGGCTGCGGTTCCGCGGTCGTACGGAGGGAATGGGTCATCAAATTTTTCCTGTGTTCTTAGAACTTCCAGTACATTAGTTTTCTACAACCTGAAAAATTTTTAGAGCCCGGAAAAAATCGACAGAAAATTGATGTAAAGAAAACGCGGTTTTGGAATTTTTGTTCGATCGGAAAAGTAAAACAAACTAGAACAAGCTAGGCAAGGTTAATGGCGTGGCTCTGATACCATGTTGTGCCACGGCAGCGCCCCGGCCGTATATCCGAGGCCAAAATGCGGAATCAAAAATTTTCCTTACTTGGAAACTGGCGCTACCGCGGACAATGAAAAACCCGGATCGTAACCATTAACCTAATGCTAGCTAACAAGAGATGGGAAGAGAAGTATACCAAGTGATCCGAGTCCTCCTGTCTTCTCTTCATCGTCCCGATCTCCCGCGGAAAGTCCTGTCTCCATGTCGTCGCCTCCTCGCCGGAAGGGCACCACATCGCCTGCATCTTTTACGGGCTCCCACCTCAATACCGAGGCAACTCGGGCACGAACCTGGCAAGTCGACGTGCCCAAGATTTGCTGTAGAATGTGTAGTGTAGAGGCTATGTCTCATTTGGGGTTTTGTTGCCATTTGAAGATGATGGAGGAAACTAGATAAGGAAAAATGGTGCTTGCATTTTTCCTAGCATGAAATGAGATCAAGAAAAATCCTTCAATCTCAAAATGAAACACTCTCTTCTTCTTCTCTCAAGTGTGGCTTCTTTCATCTAGTGAGAAAATGGTGGAGGAAAAACCAACATAAGCAAGAGGGGGGTGAGTGTAGGAAAAGAGAAAGGGTGACCATAACCAAACATCATCATAACCAACTCACATCAAACTCTAATCACCTTTTAGTGATTTAAAGAGAATCAAATGATAGTTGAAAAGAAAAGATGCCAACATAATCAATACATATGCAAGAAAACCCTCCGCAACATGTTATTTGCAAACTTGCAAATAACACCCTCCATCGGAAAAGTCCGGCCGGGAAAGAACAAAGGTAAACCGGCTGGAACGGAATGCAAGCTGGCAACTCAAGAAAACCGGTCCCATAATAAATTACAGGAAAACCCCGATACTGTGCATACACACCCGCATCTGTATTCCTACCAGATACAAATGCAATGAGACAAAATCTACACTGTACTATACTAGGATCCGGCTTAAACCAAAGCCGGCTAGTAATATCCGTCTGATCCTGATCCGTGCAATACCGCACGTATCTGATCGAACCCTGCCATATAACCATACGGCCACAAGTACAAACTGTCTGATCCTGATCCGTGCAATACCGCACGTATCTGATCGGACCCTGCCATATCTCCATACGGCCTCTACAGCGTTTCGCCCGAAACATGAGTAACTGAATGTGTGGTGGACTCAAAAGACTCGTCAATACTATGGCTGTGGATTTAACCACTAGCACGTCAGAGGTATAAGCCAATACGTGACGGGCCACCAGCTATTGACCAAAAGGGACATCGATGAGCGGACTCATCCTGACACCCTACTGAGCCTGTCAGTGACAATATCCGTACAGTCCGGTCCGTTCGTCTATGAGCATCGCATGGCGGGCCTAGGGGGTTGGTAAAAGTCAGACCCCCAAAAGCGGTACAAGTCGTGTCGGAGCGTAGCCCAGAACACCCTGAGATACTACTGGAATACCTACCAGTAAATCTCCTGCCTCGGCCGAGGGCTTTGTGTAATGGCTCTCCTAGACACAGCGCGACCTCACCCCCAATACCGGGAGAGACGAACCCCTGTAGATCCGCTCACTGCCTCCATGTGGCTCGGGACTGTACCCAACTAAAACCTGTTTGCACGACTCCTTTGAGCCGTGGTAGGGTAGTAATCAAAGCACAGTGGGAACTCACACGAGACAAATGACGTTCTCAGGTCGATGAACTAACCTGTACACATGTCACCAGGGAACTGCTATCTAACATCTGGTATAAGACCAACTAGCAGGTTCCTGGCGAGTCCTGTCCGGTGTACTCATAACGCAATGAGCACCTGTATACATCTTAGGTGAACCAACTGACACCAGTGGCTTGTGAGACCGGCCACCGCCCCTCGTCGGGGTCTCGACTGTATACACTAGTCTACTAATGGAGTATCGATGCCCTGTCTCGAAACTCCTACGACTAGGGATCTTTTAAGGATATGCTTATAGACCGCCAGCTCTTACGTATATGATCGCCATCATACTGCTGGTAGTCAAGCAAGAATCCTAGGGGCTCTATTCACGTGTAATAGCGACATGTCAGGTCACCTAAAGCAGTACACGATGATAAAGATAAACCAGATAGCATACTATCATCTTGAGTAAGACTGTCCTACCGGGATAGGTCCTCCCTCAATCATTGCAATCACGTGCCTGTGATCCAATAATTGACTCTGAGGGCACTATCTCCAACAAATACTAGATACAACATTGTACATAACTGAAAGATAAACAGATACCGCACAAAACCCACCTATCTGCAAAAGAGCTAGTACACCAACTATGGGGTTATCTGTGTCAAAAGATGCAACCGCAGCCTGCCGCAACTACTCCAAAGGGCAACCTGCAAACACTGTGGCACAACGGGGGTGAGTTGCCAACTCGTGAATAAAGATAACATATAAAGGTAATCGCGAGCATGCACGTACTGCGCTACTCTATCATATGCCAACAGATGATATCAATATGTGATAAGAAGTATGTGCAATAACCATGCAAGTACTCTATTAGGTAATGTCACTACAGGATGAGGTACAAAAATAAATGCTGAGCATGGGAAATATAATATCTACACGGAATGTCAACGTGGAATATATAATCTGTGTCCATCAATGCACCCAGATCCCCCAAATAGCTCAAGCGCCGGCACTCTCATCGGCCCTCAAATCCTGTACATCTCTGGGAATCCTGAGTGCCCAACATCGGCACCCAAATATCATAAATACTCGTGTCCAGCATCGACACGGAAATCCTCATCCATCGGGCCCCGTCAGTCCGGGTCAGCCCACGGGCTCCGTCTGCGGTATCGGCCCTCGGCTCCGGCAGTACGGATCACCCCGCATCCATCTATCGACTCTGATCAGTACCCTCCGGATAACTGTCAGGTCCAAACAATCACCGGTAGGTGGTAGTCCCTCTGCCAGGCTCACCGTCTACTACACAGCGAAACCGTTCTCATCCCGGGGTAGCATACCGGGTCCACCATGTACCCGTAATCGGCCTCAACCAGCTCCTCGATTCGGGTTCACATATATCACTCTAGCACCGAGGAAAAACATGGTGGACACACCGAAATATCATATCAAGGGAACCGGGTTTTTAAATGATTACATATTTGAAATAGCCACGGTTCCCAAATCCAGAAATCACATGTAATCCAAACCATTATGCAAGTCAATGATCCGATATGATATGTGCATCAAATATGAATATCATGCGAAGTCACATATAGATGAGCTACAATATAATGATCCGATGTGATATATGCATCAAGTATGAATAGCATGTCAAGTCACATATAGATGAGCTACAATATAATGATCCGATGTAAATTCTACAGTGTGAGTGTCATGGCAATTACTAACGGTGTGTGTGTAACATGCAGGATAGTGCTCGTACAACATGGACCGTTAGTAATGGTGCGGTGTTCTATCAATTCCAGTTTTGTCCCAATAGCAGGCAATGCAGTATGCACTAAATAGTAGCCATGAATAGTCAATGTAAACAAAGGAAACTATAAGGTCCTATCAGCCCTGACGTAGAACGCCATGCGGGCGATATCCCCGTAGATGTGAAATCTACTCACCGTAGTCTCTCGATAGGTATAGCCAACAACTTGTTTCCCCTTCTGCGCGGCGTCCGCCGTACTCGCCTGCGAACCTAGAATTACACAATACATCATACATAAGCTTGACATCACACAAACACGACATTAAGGCTGAACTAGTAACTCGTGTCGTGAACCAAGCGCGCATGTGTGCGATAGGCTAAAACGTGTGATTACGCGCCTGAAGTCACTCCGACGCGTCGCGATACGCAGAAACCCAAAACCCACAAACACGTACCACGCGTGTCGCGAAGACTAAAAATACGGTAAAATAGGTAATCACCTCCAGATTTTGATACAGAAAAGATATTGTAAAACTATATATACCAAAATAACCCACATAGAAGCAGACACCCACACCCCAAACCCCAACCCAAAACACCCCCATCTGGCCGCAAATTGCGGCCAGAATGCATATTTCGGCTGCCTGGGTAGGGAATTGGGCTCCCAGGTTTTGTGTGTGCACTCTATACCCCCCATACACGCTACAGTAACATCTTGTTTCACTCTGAAATAACTCGGGAAGCAGCAGATCCTACAGAGCCTTATTTCTAGTTAAAATCCATACTTTTGCACTAAAATGGAACTTTAGGGTATTTTTGTGCAAACTGAAACAAAACTAAGTCTAAACCCACACTAATAACTCATTGACAAGCTAATCAAGCCACAACAACATAAACTTTAACATATTACCACTAAATCCCTTCAATAGCACTAAAATTGCACAAAAATGAGATTTTTACTAAAGAATACTACAAGTTTAAGGAAAAGTAGTGCTAATATGAGTTAATACCTTCTAAGAACCTTGTAAAACACCAAAAGTCTCAGCTTTTCCCTCTAGTGTGCAGATTTGCCTTTGAACACCTCAAAAACCTCACTTTTCCATGAATTCGTGAAGAAAATGAGTTGATATCTATAGGGTTTTGTGTATGGATCAAAGGGAAATGAAAAAGGAGATGAAAAGATGGAGGAAGAGGGGGTTTCTCTGCTGGAATTCCAGAAATTCTGAGATGGGGAAAGAGAGAGAGAAGAGAGTGAAAAATGGGTCAAAAGTCAAGCTCTTTACCTAACCCCCATGCCTCATTTGTTTATTTGGGTTATAAATTATGGAAAGGGTAATGAAAAGATTAAAATGGTGGGAAAATAAGTTAGCAACCATGCAACAAAAGAATTTGGCTAACACTTAAACCTATGTCACAAAAATGGCTAAGTGTGCAAGTGTGCACTAACACAAGAAAATTCCCAATATGCAAACACTACTAAATATAACTAATAATCCAAGGAACACATATATATAATAACACGTACGATCACTAATTATCATGAAAGACATTCAAACGGAAATTCAAAGTGATACAATCTACCCTCCTTAAAGAAATTCGGTCCCCGAATTTAAAAATCTAACTATACGCACCTTCAAAAAGATGGGGATACCTCTTCCTCATCTCGCTCTCGGTCTCCCAAGTGACTTCCTCGCCGCTCTGGCCATGCCAAAGTACCTTGACGGACGGTATCTCTTTCGACCTCAATTTCTTCACTTGTCGATCCAAGATCATCACCGGCTGCTCTGCATAGGAAAGGTCACGCTCATGCTGGATCGTCGGGTGCTGAATCGCATGCTAAGGATCATGAAGATATCTGAGGAGCATCAAAACGTGAAATACGGGGTGCACGTCTGGAAAACTGGGCGGAAGGGCTAATCGATACGCAACCGCACCAACACGCTCGAGGATCTCGAAAGGGCCCACATATCTGGGACTAAGCTTCCCCTTCTTCCCAAATCTCATCACGCCTTTCATTAGGGAGAACCTCAAGAAAATATGATCACCAATAGAAAACTCAAGTCTGCGCCGACGACGGTCTGCATAAGATCTCTGCCTACTCTGGGCTGCCCTCATCCTATCGCCAATCAACTGGATCTTCACGGTCGTCTCCTCCACAATCTGCGGTCCTAAGATACTGCTCTCACTGAGCTCCGTCCAACAGGTGGGCGATCTGCATCTCCTCCCATAAAAAGCCTCAAACGGTGCCATCTGAATGGTCTCCTGGTAGCTGTTGTTGTAGGAGAACTCTACTAAGGGCAAATGATGATCCCAGCTACCTCCGAAGTCTAAAATGCATGCTCTGAGCATGTCCTCGAGAGTCTGAATAGTCCGCTCTGACTGCCCGTCGGTCTGCGGATGGAATGCTGTGCTAAAACTCAAGCGAGTGCCCAAAGCCTCCTGAAGCCTCTGCCATAACCGGCTGGTAAACTGGGTGCCTCTATCGGACATGATACAAGTCGGAACTCCGTGTAGTCGTACAATCTCATCAATGTAAATCTGGACATACTGAGCTAATCCGAAAGTCGTCTTCACCGGTAGGAAGTGAGCCGCTTTCGTCAAACGATCCACGATCACCCAGATGGAGTCATACCCTCGACTAGTCCTTGGTAGACCCACAATGAAGTCCATAGATATCTGTTCCCATTTCCATTCCGGAATGGGTAACGGCTGTAGCTCTCCCGCGGGCCTCTGGTGCTCAGCCTTGAGTTGCTGACAAGTCAGGCATCTCGACACAAAATCTGCAATGTCCCTCTTCATACCGTCCCACCAGTAAACATCACTCATATCGTGGTACATCTTGGTGGAACCGGGATGAACGCTATATACCGACCGATGTGCCTCCTCAAGAATCTCATGCCGCAATCCCTCAGCATCTGGTACGCACAGTCTAGCTCCAAATCGTAGTATCCCCTGATCATCGATCACGAACTCGGAAAATCTGCCCTGTCCCATCTGTGTCCTGATCTCTAAACAGCGGTCATCACTGTGCTGTGCCTCATGTATACGGTCAAGCAACTGTGGGGGTGCACGAACATGCGCAATCTGTCCTCCGATCGGCGTAAACTCGAACTGTACCCGGCTGTCGTATAAGATCTGCCAATCTGCCGACGACTGCCTCTGCACTGCGCTCAAACAGGATAGACTACCCCCGGGCCTCCTGCTCAAAGCATCCGCCACTACATTCGCCCTGCCCGGGTGATACAAGATCTCACAATCGTAGTCCTTCACTAACTCCATCCATCGGCGCTGTCTAAGGTTCAGGTCTCGCTGCTGAAATATGTATTTTAAGCTCTTGTGGTCAGTGAATATCTGGCATGACTCTCCATACAGATAATGTCGCCAGATCTTGAGTGCAAAGACCACTGCAGCCATCTCCAGATCATGAGTGGGGTAATTCTATTCATGTTTCTTTAATTGTCGCGAAGCATAAGCGATCACCCTGTCATGCTGCATCAAAACGCACCCCCGCCCTACTCGTGAAGCATCACAGTAGACCACAAACCCGCCTGATCCTGAAGGCAATGATAGCACTGGTGTCGTAGTCAGTAGAGCCCGTAGCCGCTGGAAACTGTGCTCACACTCCTCTGTCCAATCGAAGCGAACTCCCTTCCGGGTCAACCCGGTCAAAGGTGTAGCAATGCGAGAGAAGTCCTGCACTAATCGCCTGTAATAGCCTGCCAGCCCTAGAAAGCTGCGAACCTCCGTCATTGACGTGGGTCTAGGCCAACTCCGAACTGCCTCGATCTTCCTCGGGTCGACACATATACCATCTCGTGTAATCACGTGCCCTAAGAAGTCTACGCTGTCTAGCAAGAAAGCACACTTTGAAAATTTGGCGAAAAGCTTATGCTACCTCAAGGTCTGCAGAGTAATCCGCAGGTGTTGCTCGTGCTCCTCTCTACTCCGAGAATACACCACGATATCGTCAATGAACACTATGATGAACAGATTAAGATACGGCCGGAAAATGCGGTTCATCAAGTCCATGAATGCTGCTGGCGCGTTGGTGAGTCCGAACGACATCACCAAAAACTCATAATGGCCGTAACGTGTGCGGAAGGCTATCCTAGGAATGTCCTCCTGTCGAACTCGCAGCTGATGGTAGCACGATCGCAAATCGATCCTCGAAAAGTATCCTGCCCCCTGAAGCTGGTCGAACAAATCGTCGATGCGTGGCAAAGGATATCTGTTCCGCACTGTCACCCTGTTCAGCTGGCGGTAATCGATACACAAACGCATACTGCCGTCCTTCTTCTTGACGAACAGGACTGGAGCACCCCAAGGAGAAACACTGGGTCGAATAAGTCCCTTATCCAGCAAGTCCTGCAACTGACCCTTCAATTCTCTAAGTTCCGCCGGGGCCATCCGATAAGGCGGTACAGAAATAGGCCCCGTGCCAAGAACCAAGTCAATACAGAAAGAAATATCACGCTCGGGCGGTAGCCCAGGAAGCTCATCAGGAAACACGTCAGGGAACTCGTAAACAACCGGAACCTGATCCAGAGGAACCTCTGTAGCTCTAGTATCGCAAACATAGGCGAGAAATCCCTGACATCCCTTCCTCAAAAGCTGTCCAGCGCGAAAAGAAGAAATCACACTGTGAGGGGTGGCACCACGGTCCCCCAACACAACAACAACCAACTCGCCGGGAAAACAAAATCGAACTGTCTTCTCGCGGCAGTCAACAGAAGCATAGCACGTGGCAAACCAATCCATGCCCAAAAGAACGTCGAAGTCCAACATCTCAAGAAGGATCAAATCGACCGGCAACTCTCTCTCGCCAATACGGATGGTACAACATCGGAACACGTGCCTAGCAACAAACGACTCTCACACAGGAGTAGTCACAACAAGCGGCTGGTCAAGCAAAGCGGACTCTCTACCCAAACTCGGCACAAAGTGTGTGGATACGTACGAGTGCGTGGATCCGGGATCGAATAACACGTGTGCATCAACCGAACATAAAGGAAGGATACCTGAGACCACCGCATTAGACGCCTGCGCGTCCTGATGCGTCAAAGCAAAAACTCGTGCCTGTCCTCCACCTATAACTAACTGTCCCCTGCCGGCTGCTGGCTGCCCTCTACTTCGGTCACCTCATCCTCTATGAACAAATCCTCCACGACCACGACCTCTCTGTGCATGCGTCTGACGTGAAGTAACAGTAGGTACTATCGGCAATGTCGTCTGGGGTGGTGAAGGTGGTAATGTAACATGCGGTGCTGCTGCCTCACTCCGGGGTACCTCCGGACAATCTCGCACATGATGATAAGAACTCCCACAACGGTAACATCCCGATGATGGTCGCTGACCCTCCTAGGGATAGGAGCTAAACAATCGGCCTCGTCTCAAATCTCTGCCACCTGCAAGGTGCCTGTCACGATGCCGGAAAGGCAGTCTCTGCACTGACGTATCTGCCCGAACTCTCTTCGGCTCTGGAACTGCCGAAGTCTCAGCAAGGCGCTCCTCAACTAATAATGCCGCATCTACTGCTGCTGCGTATGTCTCGTAATGCTGCGCGCTGATAGCGAGGAATAGTGGTGTAAGCAAGCCTTGGACAAATCTCTTGACTCGCAACTCCTCAGTAGCCACTAGATACGGAGCATAAACGGATAGCTCGGTGAACAGCACATCGTACTCTGCCACTGAAATCTCTGGCGTCTGGCGTAAGGACTCGAAACTGCGTGCTCTAGCATCTCTGACACTCAGGGGAAGAAAGCGCGCAAGGAATAGCGCAGCGAACTCTGTCCAGGTCATAGGAGGAAGACCTGCTGCTCTACCCTTCTCGACTGATTCGCACCATTTATGCGCAAGACCTTCCAGGCGAAAGCTCGCGAACTCAACCCATCTCGCATCTGCGCATCTAAGTGAACGACATATCTACGCCATCCTATCAATGAAAGACTGTGGGTCCTCGGCCACATCGGTGCCTGTGAAGACCGAAGGCTTCAGCCTCATAAACTCTGACAGCGATACTGTAATAACCTCCGTAGTCGCAGGTGCAACTGCCTGAACTGTGGGTACCACCGCGGTCTCTGCAACGGGTTGAACTACCTCTGGTCGCTGCGCTCGAAGTGTCTCAACTAGAGATCCTATCATCTGGCGCATCTCCTGCATACTGGATCCCATCGTCTGGCGTATCTCCTGCACACCAGCCCCTAACATAGCAATCTGATCTGTCACGGCAGGAACATCCTGCTCGGGCACAACCGGTGTACTACCCGGATCAGTCCTCGTCTCGGACGAGTCAACTCGAATCTCAGCCCTCGCGGCCGCTCTCTGCGCCCTCGTAGTCTTTGGCGGCATATTGGCTGAAAGGAACAATAGGATTCGATAAGGATACGGAAATCGAATCGCAAGAATGCATAGACTCAAGAAGGAATTTAAGTCAACAAGTCCTAAGGTCGCGTAGCCGGAGTACCGTGTCGTGAGTATGCCGTGGAACATACACACGCTACGCTACCCTGCTGCAGCTACCTAATCCATCATATCAGGGTCATCCTACACTCCGAAAGGTAAAACCTACGCTCTGATACAAACTTTGTCACGACCCAAAGTTTGGCCCATGACCGGCACTTAACCACGTAACGTCTACAGGCGTAACGCGACCAAGTGAACCGAAACCCAGAAATCAAACCAATGAAAGTATAGAGTGTTATAAGTTTTTAAAAGAAAGCACTTACTAACATGATAAGAAATCTAAGTAAACAATCACCAAGATAACAATATACGACGCCGTACCGAAGATCAAGATCCAAAAGTGGGAACATCACAGATAGAATAAACTGCAAGTACAGTTGGCTCACAGCGAGCTCGACACCAGAATACCAATAATATACAACATCGTCCTCACACTGTCTCTAAGTCAAATACATACATGGTAGATGGAGAATACTAGATACAAAAATGTACATAACTGAAAGATAAACAGATACCGCACAAAACCCACCTATCAGCAAAAGAGCTAGTACACCAACTATGGGGGTATCTGTGTCAAAAGATGCAAGCGCAGCCTGCCGCAACTACTCCGAAGGGCAACCTGCAAACACTGTGGCACAACGGGAGTGAGTTGCCAACTCGTGAATAGAGATAACATACAAAGATAATCGCGAGCATGCACGTACTGCGCTACTCTATCATATGCCAACAGATGATATCAATATGTGATAAGCAGTATGTGCAATAATCATGCAAGTACTCTATCAGGTAATGTCACTACAGGATGATATACAGTAATAAATGCTGAGCATGGGCAATATAATATCTACACGGAATGTCAACGTGGAATATATAATCGGTTTCCATCAATGCACCCAGATCCCCCAAATAGCTCATGCGCCGGCACTCTCATCGGCCCTCAAATCCTGTACATCTCTGAGAATCCCGAGTGCCCAACATCGGCAGCCAAATATCATAAATACTCGTGTCCAGCATCGACACGCAAATCCTCATCCATCGGGCCCCATCAGTCCGGGTCAGCCCACGGGCTCCGTCTGTGGTATCGGCCCTCGGCCCCGGCAGTACGGATCGCCCCGCATCCATCTATCGACTCTGATCAGTACCCTCCGGATAACTGTCAGGTCCAACCAATCACCGGTAGGTAGTAGCCCCTCTGCCAGGCTCACCGTCTACTACACAGCGAAACCGTTCTCACCCCGGGGTACCATACCGGGTCCACCATGTACCCGTAATCGGCCTCAACCGGCTCCTCGATTCGGGTTCACATATATCACTCTAGCACCGAGGAAACACATGGTGGACGCACCGAAATATCATATCAAGGGAACCGAGTTTTTAAATGATTACATATTTGAAATAGCCACGGTTCCCAAATCCAGAAATCACATGTAATCCAAACCAATCTGCAAGTCAATGATCCGATATGATATGTGCATCAAATATGAATATCATGCCAAGTCACATATAGATGAGCTACAATATAATGATCCGATGTGATATATGCATCAAGTATGAATAGCATGTCAAGTCACATATAGATGAGCTACAATATAATGATCCGATGTAAATTCTACAGTGTGAGTGTCATGGCAATTACTAACGGTGTGTGTGTAACATGCAGGATTGTGCTCGTGCAACATGGAACGTTAGTAATAGTGCGGTGTTCTATCAAATCCAGTTATGTCCAAACAGCAGGGAATGCAGTATGCACTAAATAGTAGCCATGAATAGTTAATGTATACAAAGGAAACTATAAGGTCCTATCAGCCCTGACGTAGAACGCCATGCGGGCGATATCCCCGTAGATGTGAAATCTACTCACCGTAGTCTCTCGATAGGTATAGCCAACAACTTGTTTCCCCTTCTGCGCGGCGTCCGCCGTACTCGCCTGTGAACCTAGAATTACACAATACATCATACATAAGCTTGACATCACACAAACACGACATTAAGGATGAACTAGTAACTCGTGTCGTGAACCAAGCGCGCGTGTGTGCGATACGCTAAAACGTGTGAATACGCGCCTGATGTCACTCCGACGCGTCGCGATACGCAGAAACCCAAAACCCACAAACACGTACCACGCGTGTCGCGAAGACTAAAAATACGGGAAAATAGGTAATCACCTCCAGATTTTGATACAGAAAAGATATTGTAAAACTATATATACCAAAATAACCCACATAGTAGCAGACAGCCACACCCCAAACCCCAACCCAAAACACCCCCATCTGGCCGCAAATTGCGGCCAGAATGCATATTTCGGCGGCTTGGGTAAGGAATTAGGCTCCCAGGTTTTGTGTGTGCACTCTATACCCCCCATACACGCTACAGTAATATCTAGTTTCACTCTGAAATAACTCGGGTAGCAGCAGATCCTACAGTGCCTTATTTCTAGTTAAAATCCACACTTTTGCACTAAAATGGAACTTTAGGGTATTTTTGTGCAAACTGAAACAAAACTAAGTCTAAACCCACACTAATGACTCATTAACAAGCTAATCAAGCCACAACAACATAAACTTTAACATATTACCACTAAATCCCTTCAATAGCACTAAAATTGCACAAAAATGGTATTTTTACTAAAGAATACTACAAGTTTAAGGAAAAGGAGTGCTAATATGAGTTAATACCTTCTAAGAACTTTGTAAAACGCCAAAAGTCTCAGTTTTTCCCTCTAGTGTGCAGATTTGCCTTTGAACACCTCAAAAACCTCACTTTTCCATGATTTCTTGAAGAAAATGAGTTGATATCTATAGGGTTTTGTGTATGGATCAAAGGGAAATGAAAAAGGAGAAGAAGAGATGGAGGAAGAGGGGGTTTCTATGCTGGAATTCCAGAAATTCTGAGATGGGGAAAGAGAGAGAGAAGAGAGGGAAAAATGGGTCAAAAGTCAAGCTCTTTACCTAACCCCCATGCCTCATTTGTTTATTTGTGTTTTAAATTATGGAAAGGGTCATGAAAAGATTAAAATGGTGGGAAAATAAGTTAGCAACCATGCAACAAAAGAATTTGGCTAACACTTAAACCTATGTCACAAAAATGGCTAAGTGTGCAAGTGTGCACTAACACAAGAAAATTCCAATATGCAAACACTACTAAATATAACTAATAATCCTAGGAACACATATATATATAATAACACGTACGATCACTAATTATCACGAAAGACATTCAAACGGAAATTCATAGTTTTACAATTTGTAAGGGAATATCTTCTACCAAACTGAGGAACAAAAGATGTTTTGTTTTCTCAGCATGCCACCTTTTGGAAAGGGAATTTCTTGTGAAGAAATTAGTGGTCATGATGTAGAACTGGAGGAGTTCCAGCTATACAAACTGTAGCTGATGATTTGGTAAACCCGGAGGATTCAATAGTTTCCAACGAACCTCGGCCTCTCCGCCGATCTAGTAGGGTTCCTCATCCACCTGAAAGATACTTTGGTTTCTCTATGACAGTGGGAGCGAGGATTGCATCATGAGTTGATTACCCAACTTGTTTCGAGCAGGCCATCAGGAGTGGGGACTCTTTGAGAATGGTTGGATGCTTAGTGATCTGAGATGGAATCCTTATACACCAACAAAGTATGGACTTTGGTTTCTTTATCTGAAGGGTTAAATCCCCATCAGGAGAAAGTATATCTTGAGAAGATTACTTGGTGTACATGGAAAAGTTAAGACTTTCAAAGCTATACTTAAGTCCATCCAGATCCTACTTGCCACTGCTACATACCATGACTACAATATCTGGCGGTTGGGTGTCATGACTGCTTTTCTAAATAGTGACTTGGAAGAGAGCGTCTATAAGTACACAGCCAGAAGGCTTCGTAAACAGTGGGAGCAGCGAAAACGTGTGCAAGTTGTTTTATGTGATAAATCAGGCATCGCGGAGTTGGAACGTCTGTTTTGATGTGGTAGTCAAAGAGTTTGACTTCATCAAAATTGTAGATGAACCTTGTATATACAAAAAGGTAGTAGGGAGCATGGTGGTGATCCTCGTATTGTACGTGAATGGCATACTCTTAATAGTGAAGGAGTTACCTATGCTACGATCGGTCAATCTCCTCTTATCACAAGGATTCTCCATATAGGATCAAGGTGATACCTCCTAAATCCTGGGTTAATGGATCTATGAGATAGATCTATTTGGATGTTAGGATTCTCACTAGTGTAGTGAGATGGTATCAATCGATCCTGAGGAGAATCACTGGAAAGGTTCCAGGGTGATAAGGACGACTGAATGTCAGTCGCAGGCATTGTCTTTACCCTCAGTGGAGGGACGGTATGATGAAAGAGTTCCAAGCTAGATACCGTGACTTACTAGACGATTAAAGGCAAGATACATCGTTACTAAGGATGCTACCAAAGAGGCAGTCTATATATATATATATATATATATATATATATATATATGTAAGTTCATGAGATGAACTTCGTTTCTGCCATTGTGTGACAATGGAGTTATGGCCTATGCCAAGGAACCCCCGTCCCATCAGAGATCCAGACGTATTCTAATGTAGTATCACCTGATCTTGGAGATGTTGATCTCCAGGTAGATTGATGTTAGGAGAGTAGACTCAGAGGACAACAGTGCGGATCCACTCACAAAGGCCTATTTTCCAGTAGAGACAATTATGGGATGGTTGAGTATGAGATACTTCAACTACAACTTATTGTTGGGTATGCGATACCACAACAGATGGCCCTAGTGCAAGTGGGAGATTGTTAGTTATATGTATGCCCTAGAGGCCATTACTGTACATGCGTTGTATATTGTAGTGGATGCTTGGATATATATAGGGAGGACTTTCTTGCTCGACATGATAGTATGCTATCTGGTTACTCTTTATCTTAACATGTAATCTAATTGTCTATATGTTACTTTTTGATAAAGCCCTTAGGATGAGTACTTGACTACCTGAACTATGATGCGGATCATAATAGTGGGGACGGAGTCGTCGCCAAGTACATCCTTCAAATGTTCCTAGTCGTGGGAGTACCGAGACAGGGCATCGATACTCCAAAGTAGACTAGCGTATGCGCTTCTTGACCCATATGATGGGCGATGGATGATCCCATATCCATTGGTCTTTGATATCAGAGAAGGATACTGGTGCTCAGTGGAGACTGGGTACACTAGACGGACTCGCCGAGAACTCCCAGATGGTATTATACCCCACGTCAGATGGCAGTTCTCTGGTGACACTAGTACAGGTTAGTCTGTAGACCCAAGATCGTCATAGAGTCTTGTGTGATTCCCACTGTGCATTGATTTCCATCAAACCATGTCCAAGAGGGCGTGCAAAAAGGTGGCTTTTGGGTACAGTCCCGAGTCACATAGAGGCAATGAGCGATAGGAGGGGTTTCGTCTCTCCCGTTATAGGGAGTTGATGTTGCGCTGTGTTCGATTGGCTATAACTGGATATCCCTGGCCAGGGTTGCTGAGATTTACTGGTAAGTGTTATCAGTAGTTTCTCGAACTGTTGTGGACCTAATATCGACACGACTTATCAAGCTACTGGGGTCTGACGTTTACCACCCCTAGGCGAGATATGCGACATATCAGACGAAAAGACCGGACTGTACGGGAGTGATACTTGTTGGATTCGCAGGAGAATGTACATGCTTTCTTGTTGATCTTCTAATCGCTCAATACCTGGGTGGCTGTTACGTTTAGCTGACCGCTTGCAGCTTATGGGTGTTTGATACGATCATCACCTACTGTCGGCGTATTGACGATTCTTTAGAGTCCTACACAAGGGTTTCCTGGCTCGGGCCAAAACGGAGTAGGGGCACATATGTGATATGTGCGGGACCGAGAAAAATACGTGTATGTGATACCGTATTAGGTTCTCGCGATATGTGATATCGGCCGGGTATATGTGATATAGCCGGGTCATTGAATCAAGTGTTGATTCGATGAACTGATACATTTTATATTAGTCGGTTATTTGTGAAATAGCCGGATTATCGGATCAAGTTTTGATTCGATAATTTAATGTATAACTATATATATGATATATTACGTTGCATTAACTAATATAAGCTCACTTAAAGATTCTCTTTCTCACTTGGATAATACATTGATGTATATGCGATATATGTTAATTGTATTATTTTATTTTGTTACAATAAATATTGTATATGCGATATATAATATTGTAACATGTTATGGATATAAATGCAACATGATTAGTGGAGATTAAACATGGTTAGGGTTTGATTTGGGTTAATCTTTTCTAGAAGCTTCTATAAGCTTTTGTTTTATTTCTTGCAAAGATATTTTCTAAAGATATTTTAGTTGATATTTGTTAACCCAACCCAACCTTTCACCATGGTTAAGTCTCTACATGGGTTAAGTCTTCATACTTAACCCATGGTTGCATTTCTAACCTCACACTTGAGTTTCATTATTCGTCACAAATGGTTTTCATCTTCTTCTTCCTCTTGAAAAAGTTTTCTAGCTTTTGGGCTTGTGATGAAAATGAGTGAGAAATCGAAAACAAATGAGAACTAAATTCCTACTTCATCATTGTTGGAGATAGTGCTCTCAGAGTCAATTATTGGATCACAGGCACGTGATTGCAATGATTGAGGGAGGACCTATTCCGGTAGGACAGTCTTACTTAAGATGATAGTATGCTATCTGGTTTACCTTTATCATCGTGTACTGCTTTAGGTGACCTTACAGGTCACTATTGCACGTTGATAGAGCCCCTAGGATTCTTGCTTGACTGCCAGCAGTATGAGGGCGATCATATACGTGGAAGCTGGTGGTCTATAAGCACATCCTTAAAAGGTCCCTAGTCGTGGGAGTTTCGAGACAGGGCATCGATACTCCAGAGTAGACTAGTGTATACAGTCGAGATCCCGACGAGGGCCGGTGGCCGGTCTCACAAGCCATTGGTGTCAGTTGGTTCACCTAAGATGTATAGAGTTGCTCATTGGGTTATGAGTACAACGGACATGACTCGCCGGAAACATGCTAGTTGGTCTTATACCTGACGTCAGATAGCAGTTCCCTGGTGACATGTGTACAGGTTAGTTCATCGACCTGAGGATCGTCATTTGTCTCGTGTGAGTTCCCACTGTACTTTGATTACTACCCTACCACGCTTAAAGGAGACGTGCAAACAGGTTTTAGTTGGGTACAGTCCCGAGCCACATGGAGGCAGTGAGCGGATCTGCAGGGGTTCGTCTCTCCCGGTATTGGGGGTGAGGTCGCGCTGTGTCTAGGAGAGCCATTACACGAAGTCCTTGGCCAAGGCAGGAGATTTACTGGTAATTATTCCAGTAGTATCTCAGGGTGTTCTGGGCTACACTCCGACACGACTTGTACCGCTTTTGGGGGTTTGACTTTTACCAACCCCCTAGGCCAGCCATGCGATGCTCATAGACGAACGGACCGGACTGTACGGATATTGTCACTGACATGCTCAGTAGGGTGTCAGGATGAGTTCGCTTATCGACATCCCTTTTGGTCAATAGCTGGTGGCCCATCACGTATGGCTTATACCTCTGACGTGCTAGTTCTTAAATCCACAGCCATAGTATTGACGAGTCTTTAGAGTCCACCACACAAAAAGTTACTCAAGTTTCGGGCGAAACGCTGTAGAGGTCGTATGGAGATATGGCAGGGTTCGATCAGATACGTGCGGTATTGCACGGATCAGGATCGGATGGTTAGTACTAGAGGCCGTATGGATATATGGCAGGGTTCGATCAGATACGTGCGGTATTGCACGGATCAGAATCGGACGGATAATACTAGCGGGCTTTGGTTAAAGCCGGATCCTAGTATTGTACAGTGTAGACTTTGTCTCATTGCATTTGTATTTCGGTCGGAATACAAATGCGGGTATGTATATACAGTAGCTGGGTTTTCCAGTAATTTATTACGGGATCAGTTTTTTGGAGTTGCCATTTTGTTTTCCGTTTCAGCCACATTTCTTTGTATCTTTCATTGGCTGAAGATTGGTGGAGGAGGGTTTATTTGTATTTGTGCAAATAAGCATTTTGGAGGGTTTTCTTCGCATATTGTTGTATCATGATAATTCCTCCACCATTTGACTTCCTTTGACTTCTTCTTCTTTTCATCATGGTTGTTGATGATTAGTTGATAGAGTATTGGTTTTGGTTGATGATCATTGCTTGACTTTGGAGTAATGATGATGGTTGGTTGAGTGTGGGTTTGTGTGTGTGATCATTTCTTTTCATGATAACCTTTTTGATCTCTCTCTTGAATTATTAAAGTGAGACTCTCCCCCATTCACTCACTCTCTTCCTTTCACCATGCATGGCCGGCCACATTGAGGGAGGGGGCTGCCCAACTTTTGTGTGGGGGATTTTTGTTCTCTCATGCTTGCAAAAATCCCTAAGTTCATCACAAAATTCCTCAATATCATTCCTCCAGCAAATGGGAACTTCTACAAACCCCTAATGAGACATAGAGTTCCACACTTATTCTACAGCAAATCTTGGGCACGTCGACTCGCCAACTTCGTGCCCGAGTTGCCTCGGTCCAGAGGTGGGAGCCCGTAAAAGAAGCCGGCGATGTGGTGCCCTTCCGGCGACGAGGTGGAGACCGGAGATTCCGCGGGAAGATCGGGACGACGACGAGAAGACCGAAGGACACGGATCGCTCGGTATATCTCTCTACCCTTTCTCTTGATAGCTAGGACTAGATTAATGGCACGATCCGGGTTTATAGTGCGCGGTGGTGCCGGTTTAAAAAATTAAAGTAAATCATCGCTTCCGCATTCCGGCGTCGGATTGACGGTCGGGGCGCCGCCGTGCACTTACAGTGGTATTAGAGCCTCGTCATTAACCTAGTCTAGCTTTGTCTAATGTGTTTACATTTCCGATCGAACAAAATTTCAAAAACCGCGTTTTCATGTGCATCAGTTTCTGTCGAATTTTTTTTGGCTCCAAAAATTTTTCAGGTTGTTTCAGAATGATGTACAGGGAATTCTAAGCAGTCTGTAAAATTTTGGTCGTGTGACGTCATCATCCCACCGCGGAACCGCGGCCAAACCCATGCTTGGGCCGCGGTTCCGCCGCAGGATTGACAGTTCATTGGACCAAATTTTCACAGGGAGCTTCTGACTTGAAAATAGAGGTTTTTGAACATTCTTTTTGGGCCCAGATTTTCTGTGAGTGCTATCGTAGTGCTTGGGGCCCACCTTGGTAAATTTGATCGATCGAAAATGTTTAAACATGTTAGTTCACAGTATTTACATTATATCTGCGACCGTGAATGTCACTTGATCGGTAAATCCTGTCTAACTGCTATAGCCCGGTTAGACGGATTTGCGAACGTGACATTCACGTTGATGTTCTGTGTTGTGCTGTGTCATTGCGGATTGGTCGTGGGGGATAACCTGGATGCAATAGTAGTACAGATCTGGTTGTATTATGTACATTTGATATTGCGGGGCGAGCGTCCCACATGTGGACTGCCGTCACTCCCTGTTTGTATATTATTCTTTTGGGGCACGACCGGGTCGAGGTCCATGTACCCGTTGTAGGTATATTTTTACTTTCTGTACTAGGATTACCCCAAGGTGGGGTGTAAGTGCACGGTGGCGCCCCGGCCGTCGATCCGACGGCCAAATGCGGAAGCGGTGATAAACTTTAATTTTACTTGAACTGGCAAACCGCCGCGCACTAATACCCGGATCGAACCACTAACTAGTCCTAGCTATCTACAAGAAAGGGGAAGAGATTTACCGAGTGATCCGAGTCCTCCGGTCTTCTCGTCGTCGTCCCGATCTTCCGCGGAATGTCCGGTCTCCACCTCTTCGCCGGAAGGGCACCACATCGCCTACGTCTTTTACGGGCTCCCACCTCAATGCCGAGGCAACTCGGGCACGAAGCTGGCTAGTCGACGTGCCCAAGATTTGCTGTAGAATGTGTAGTGAAGATGTCTCTTTGGGGTTTAGGATGGTTGCCATGATGGAGGAATTGGTGCAAAAGAAAGCCATGGAGAGTTGCTGGAAGAAAATGGAGCATGTATAATGAGCTCGGCCATTGACAATGTTTTTGGCTCTGTCAAGGAATAATCAGCCCCTGCACCCTCATTTTATGCTCAATGCAAACACACTAATAAATTAATCCCTCATCACATAAATTCTCCTGCACACTCAAGGGAGGGGGGCCCACGAAAATAACATGAAGGAAATTTCACACCAAATAAAACCTCACTCCATTCCCAAACAGTGGCCGGCCCATACAAAAAACAAGTGGGAAAAAGAATTGATAAAGATAAGGTCACACCAAATCAAAACCCACACTCAACCACCTTCCACCAACCTCATCATCAACAACCATGATGAGCCAAAGTCAAGCCATGATGGAAAAGAAAGAGTCAAAGGATGGGCTCCATCATGAAACCATCATGATACAAATATAAACAAAGAACCCCTCCACAAGAACTTATTTGCAACAATGCAAATAAGCCCTCCTCCACCAAACTTCGGCCAATGAACGATACAAAGGAAATTGGCCGAGACGGAATGCAAACTGGCAACTCCAGAAAACTGGTCCCGTAATAAATTACAGGAAAACCCCGATACTGTGCATACACACCCGCATTTGTATTTCGACCGAAATACAAATGCAATGAGACAAAATCTACACTGTACTATACTAGGATCCGGCTTATACCAAAGCCGGCTAGTAATATCCGTTCGATCCTAATCCGTGCAATACCGCACGTATCTGATCGAACCCTGCCATATAACCATACGGCCTATAGTACAAACTGTCCGATCCTGATCCGTGCAATACCGCACGTATCTGATCGGACCTTACCATATCTCCATACGGCCTCTACAACCTTTCGCCCGAAAGCTGAGTAACTGAATGTGGGGGACTCTAAAGACTCGTCAACACCTCGGTTGTGGATTTAACCACTAGCACGTCAGAGGTATAAGCCAATACTTAACTGGCTACCAGGTATTGACTAAAAGGGACGTCTGTGAGCGAACTCAGCCTGACAACCCTACTGAGCCTGTCAGTGACAATATCCGTACAGTCCGGTCCGTTCGTCTATGAGTATCGCATGGCGGGTCTAGGGGGTTGGTAAAAGTCAGACCCCCAAAAGCGGTACAAGTCGTGTCGGAGTGTAGCCCAGAACACCTGAGATACTACTGGAATACCTACCAGTAAATCTCCTGCCTTGGCCAAGGACTTCGTGTAATGGCTCTCCTAGACACAGCACGACCTCACCCCCAATACCGGGAGAGACGAACCCCTGAAGATACGCTCACTGCCTCTATGTGGCTCGGGACTGTACCCAACTAAAACCTGTTTGCACGACTCCTTTGAGCCGTGGTAGGGTAGTAATCAAAGTACAGTGGGAACTCACACGAGACAAATGACGATCCCCAGGTCGATGAACTAACCTGCATACATGTCACCAGGGAACTGCCATCTGACGTCTGGTATATGACCAAGTAGCATGTTCCCGGCGAGTCCTGTCCGGTGTACTCATAACCCAATGAGCACCTGTATACATCTTAGGTGATCCAACTGACACCAGTGGCTTGTGAGACCGGCCACCGCCCCTCGTCGGGGTCTCGAATGTACACACTAGTCTACTCTGAAGTATCGATGCCATGTCTCGAAACTCACACGACTAGCGACCATTTAAGGATATGCTTATAGACCCCAGCTCCCACTTATATGATCGCCCTCATACTGCTGGTGGTCAAGCAAGAATCCTAGGGGCTCTATCAATGTGTAATAGTGACTTGTCAGGTCACCTAAAGCAGTACACGATGATAAAGGTAAATCAGATAGCATACTATCATCTCGAGTAAGACTGTCCTACCGGGATAGGTCCTCCATCAATCATTGCAATCACGTACCTGTGACCTAATAATTGACTCTGAGGGCACTATCTCCAACAATCTCCCACTTGCACTCAAGGCTAATTATTGCGATGTCGCATACTCACAGCCCGTGTGATACCGAACACCCAACTCCTTTACTAGTCAGTCTCACAAAGCTCGTTTGCGAAACTATTGCGTTCGAGAAATAGCCTATGTGAGTGGATCCGCTTTGTTGTTTCTTTCTATGTCTCTCTATATCTCAAATTCACGGAGAAAGCCATCTCCCGAAATGAGCAATACCTGTCTTAGAATGTGTCTGGATGTCTGATGGGACATAGCTCATAAATGAACTCCAAATCCAAACTTCTTAGACTGTATCGTCAACTGAACTTAATCAGTATCCTGCTCCTTGCCTCCCTCAGTATTGCCTTGGACCACCTGTCCAAAATACTGCCCCTCGTCAGAAGGAAAAACTATAACTCTGACAACCTCCTTGTCGTCCATGTCACCTTGGAAGCCTGGAATGATAACTGTCTCCCGAATGAGGCTGTCGTTATCATGTCCCTAGAACATCCACTTATGTTCCAAAACTGCTTCCGACTGTTTCTCCAGGATTGGATCAAATGTCAACTTATTGCATCTAGTGCAAGAACAATATCTGGTGTGGTACTTGACATCTCACGATTGACTCAATTGCCTGAGCAAGTGATCTGCCAATCATGCACGTCCCTCTCCCTTTAGTCTGTAAGACACCTTTAGAGAGGGTGACTCCATCACCTGCAGGTACACTACCGTGCCAGGAGTCGTCCATTCTAAAAACTCTTAGAATGCTGTCTAAGTATCCTGATTGGGAAACCACCCAAATCTAGATCTAAAACCATAGATCTAGTAACCAGTATGTTTGATACAAAATCCATTTCCCATATGGAGAAAACACTGTGTGACGACCAAAGTATAACCGATCGTAGTATAGGAGTTTCTTTTCCTACTCTGTGTATGTTATCCAAATACCATGATATCACACCCTACTACCTTCTCAACAGATCCATCCCTTATTCTGATGAAGTCAAACCTATGACTGTCACGTCAGAAATAGACGATCTATCTCCGCTACATCTGCTCTAGTCTATAAATAGACATAAGCTACCTGTCCACCAATGCTTCCGCTGCTCCCACTGACTACGACAACCCTCTGGCAGAGTCATACAGACGTCCACTTCTAAAACTAGTTTAGAACGACGCTATACTCATCCTCCTGCCGGGTCTCGCAGCCTGGAACAACAGCAATGGTAATTCTGGGTAAACAAGAACTTCCCTGTGACCGTCCTTGAGGCTACCGTAGTACCTCTCGGGTGCCTGAAGTTCCCCACCTTATCTGCGGAGTGGCCAATGGAATGTCAATCCAGATTGAATCTTTAGGTTCCTATCAAATTTTCAGTAATCGTTTGTGGTTCTGGAATCACTTCCAGTTCTACCATACTCCCACTACTGTTTTTCTAAAAAAATCCATTTTTAATAAAACTGTGGCGAGTCTAGAACAATATCGCTATTGTTCATCCAGATGGTAGAAAATCAACCCGCGTCATAGCCTGGGTCAACCCACAAACAGCCATTACAGAAACGTGCCTTGAGTTGTCCAGTGTTTGCTTTTAATCATAAGCCGGACAACTCCCCGTACCTTAATACCGTTAAGATATAAACTGTTCTATATCCAATATAGAACCAGAGGCACTGATTTAATTGAACCAGATTCAAATCATGCAGCTGTCTCCAGTGCATGTCAACTAAATGGAAGGAGGCGGATCGGCGTTTTTCAACTTAGGATCACTTCCAATTATGAGTAACCTGAAAGAGAAGGAAAATCTCTTTATCATTACTATCAACTGAATACCATACACAAGTATCTACATCTTCGATCTCTATGAAGAATCCCGATACTTGCTACACCTGGTTCTCTACTCTATTCAAATACCTATAACTTCTCAAAATTCGGACCCTGTGTTTCCGCGAAAAACCTGTCTAAAAGCTAGAGAAGTCATAAGTAAACCGAATATAGTACGAGGACCAACCCCTCTGTCCTGATGGACCCTGGACAACATACAATACTCTGTATAAGTCCCTTGAGTCTGATAACTTATTCACTGTGTGTCGTAGGTTGGAAACTGTACTTATGGTTAAGAAAAATTACACCGCTGTTTAATGCTCCTTACCTATCCATCCATTGATATAGATAAATGTCATAGACATAATTCAGAAAGGTATATCTCACTCTATGAAAATAGACGTACAGATATATCAATTTGAAATTGGTGCATAAAAGCGGATATTCAAAACCAAATATTTACCGTCCGGCAAACAACCAAGGTGAATTCCTCAAATATCACCGATTACAACGAATCCCGATATAATGAGGATGATCACCCAATTCCCAATAACTTACTCCCACTCATCATCTGTAAAACCATACAGATGTGAGAATCAAACCTGGTAAATACATACCCTGGAGCAAGTGTCAAACTGGGAAATCAGTTTTCTTTTAACAGTACACAGCGAGACTGAAACATTGAAATGTTTCGATGGGGTATCCTGGTATTCCTAGTAATGCCTCTTCCAGATTCACGACTGTAACCGTATAGTTCTTTGCCACCTCTCCAAATCCCTTCATATGTCTTTAGTCATTACCTTCTGCACACCCCTTTAGGCCAAATGGTTTTCTTCCTTCCGTACCGTTCGGCACCAGCCTATGGTTTGGAAGAAGACTATCTAATAAGCATAATGGGTGTACTGTCCTAATCCTAGGAACACTCGCAATGCGAGAGGAGGTGAGGATAAAAGACAAATGAATAAACCTTATTCCTATTTCTCATGAACCAGAATCCATCCCCTAACTGGAACAAGTTCCTTTCGAGTTCGTATATAACCATACGATGGAGTATCCAATAAACTGTGGATCTTCGTAGTGATACGCAGTGTCCTGGAGAAATACAAAGGTGATTTAGGATTGGCGAAGAAATACTTGGTTTGGTCGTGAATATTTGTTGCAATTTACTTTGCCCTCTTACTAATCCCTTGGTTTGTCTTAACTTAATACCTTCTGCACACCATCGTTATGCTAATTGGTTTTCTTCATTCCCTACCGGTCTGCACCTGCCTATGGTTTGGAAGAAGACTATCCAATTTGCGTAATAGGTGTACTATCTCCTAAACCAAGGAGTACTCACAACTTGAGAGAAGGTAAAAGGAAAAAAAACAACTGAATAGTCCTATCCGTTTTCTCCAGAACCGGAAACCATCCTCGAATAAATTCTTTCGAGTTCGTATCTAACCATACGATGGTTTTGTCCAATGGAAGTGGACGTTCGTAGTAATACGGGATGTCCTGGAGAAAAGGGTAAAAGTAGGAGTGCCAATGAGGTTTGCAACTCTGACAATCCAAAAGCCAGTGTTTAAGAAGGTTCGGTCAATCTTGGTCACTGAGTCATAGTCTTAGGGTCGGGTCAATGGTCGCTGCCGAAGAGAGAGAAAAGAAACACTCAGCGTGCACTCTAACCTAGATCAGAATGGTTACCAATTTATCTAATCTGGAATCCTCCCACTGTACCTCAAATTCTCCTCCAAACCTGAAAGAAGAATTAGTCGGGGTTACCCGAGGAGTAAACTAACTCATCAGTGGGAATCGGGATCCAACTATCATCGCATGATAACGTGACGGAATCCGCTCACATCATCACACTCCAGAAGGTATGCGCATATCTGGCAAGCTTCAGTACTTTTGAAACTCCCGATGTGATTTCTGCCCCATGCTCTTATGACCTTGACTTTGGCCAACAAATCATAAGTCACATGTCAAGTTCTACCCGTCATTCTCCAGGTTGATTCGAATCCACCCGCACAAGCCCTTGACTTTGGCCAACAAGGCTATACGACTGTTCCAAACCAACACATCTATCTATGCTGCATATGAATAACCAACAGCTACCAAACACTGTGCCTTGACTTTGGCCAACAAACACAGCTTGAATACTATTGACTACCTATATGAAACGACGGAGGGCTACGAATGGTTTCTGGCGAAAACCTTTAACGTAAAGAACTTGATATCGTTGAAAGAACTAATAGCTTTTAAAAATATAGTGACGAAAAACTTCGCTAAAGAGGTCACTCCCGGTGAAGGGATCTCGGCTCTTTCCCCGTAGAATGAGGTGCAGGATATTCCAACTGAATACCACGGTGCAAAGCAAAAGCAATCGGCTATAGTGAAGTTAATGCCCTGACGCAAACTTTTTGTCCAAGGGGTCACTCCCGGTGAAGGGATCTCGGCCCTTGCCTCGTCGACTGAGGAGCAGGATATTCCAACTGAATATCACGATGCAAAACAAAAGTGAACGTCCTTGCAATAACAGCTTTTGAAAAAGTTTTCCAACAACATCAGATTAGGTTTGTTTTTAAACTTGCATTGATCTGAATCAATGCAGTCCCATCAATTGATCACACCAAAAAGAACGAAAATATACTGATGTACGTATATGCCATCCGCATTCGCCACTGGGTCCCGTCATTACCCGTTAGGTTAGCTAACTAACGACAGAGCGGGGACTGGACTAGCGCGGATGCAAAACATATACAACATCTACTAATATATATACCAATATATTAAATTCGCTCAAGGCGTGATAAAAAATGCAGCATCACAGAGAATGAACAGCATCACAGAAACAATACAGATATCTGGGATCCCCGGGTTTCACAGAGCAACTACTGAAACCCGACATTCCCCTGATCGTGTGGATAGCCTGCGCAATGAAATCTTAGACTCCTACGGGCGCGGCAAGTTACCCGCCAAAACCTGAAGCGAGGCAGCCCCCTTCAGCACCGTGAATGGACCACCCAGCACTTCACGGAATCCGGTAACTTGGGCACCCCTCCTGGGTCAACCTGTACCCCCTACGTGTGCGGCGAATAGCCCGTCAATCCTAGAGTGAAGCCCCCTCCGTCTCAATGCCATGAGATGCGGGCTTGTTGCCTTCTAGAACCCGGCTATCCGTGCACCCCTCCGCGCGGTAATCCTAGTACAGAAAGTAAAATATACATACAACGGGTACATCGACCGCAACCAGGTCGTGCCCCAAAATAATAGTACAAACAGGCAGTGACGGCAGTCCACATGTCGGACGCTCGCCCCGCAATATCAAATGTACATAATACAACCACAACTGTACTAGCATTGCATCCAGGCTATCCCCCACGACCAATCCGCAACATCACAGCAAAAACAGAACATCAACGTGAAAGTCACGTTCGCAAATCCGTCTAACCGTGCTATAGCAGTTAGACCGTTTTTACCGATCAAGTGACATTCACGGTCGCAGATATAATGTAAATACTGTGAAATAATGTGTTTAAAATATCCGATCGATCAAACTTTAACAAGTGGGCCCCCAAGTACTACTGTAGCACATCAAGAAATTCAGTGCCCAATATTAATATTCCAAAACCCCAATTTTAACCCCAGAAGGATACTGTAGAAATTTGGTGCAGGGATCTCCACAGTGCGCGGCGAAAACGCGGCCCAAAGGGGGTTTTGGCCGCGGTTCCGTGCCTCCACTGTGGATTCACCCTGTCGAATTTCTACAGTAGCCTAGTGGTCTCCAGTACAGTACTTTTATACAACCTGAAAAATTTTTGGAGACTACAAAATTTCAACAGAAAACTGTCACTTTGAAAAACACGGTTTTGGAACTTTTTGATCGATCGGAAATGCAAACACATTACACAAAGATAGACTAAGTTAATGGCGAGGCTCTGATACAAATGTAAGTGCACGGCGGCGCCCCGGCCGTCGATCCGACGGACAAATGCGGAAGCGGTGATAAACTTTAATTTTACTTGAACTGGCAAACCGCCGCGCACTAATACCCGGATCGAACCACTAACTAGTCCTAGCTATCTACAAGAAAGGGGAAGAGATTTACCGAGTGATCCGAGTCCTCCGGTCTTCTCGTCGTCGTCCCGATCTTCCGCGGAATGTCCGGTCTCCACCTCTTCGCCGGAAGGGCACCACATCGCCTATGTCTTTTACGGGCTCCCACCTCAATGCCGAGGCAACTCGGGCACGAAGCTGGCTAGTCGACGTGCCCAAGATTTGCTGTAGAATGTGTAGTGAAGTTGTCTCTTTGGGGTTTAGGATGGTTTCCATGATGGAGGAATTGGTGCAAAAGGAAGCCATGGAGAGTTGCTGGAAGAAAATGGAGCATGTATAATGAGCTCGGCCATTGACAATGTTTTTGGCTCTGTGAAGGAATAATCAGCCCCTGCACCCACATTTTATGCTCAATGCAAACACACTAATAAATTAATCCCTCATCACATAAATTCTCCTGCACACTCAAGGGAGGGGGGCCCACGAAAATAACATGAAGGAAATTTCACACCAAATAAAACCTCACTCCATTCCCAAACAGTGGCCGGCCCATACAAAAAACAAGTGGGAAAAAGAATTGATAAAGATAAGGTCACACCAAATCAAAACCCACACTCAACCACCTTCCACCAACCTCATCATCAACAACCATGATGAGCCAAAGTCAAGCCATGATGGAAAAGAAAGAGTCAAAGGATGGGCTCCATCATGAAACCATCATGATACAAATATAAACAAAGAACCCCTCCACAAGAACTTATTTGCAACAATGCAAATAAGCCCTCCTCCACCAAACTTCGGCCAATGAACGATACAAAGGAAATTGGCCGAAACGGAAAGCAAACTGGCAACTCCAGAAAACTGGTCCCGTAATAAATTACAGGAAAACCCCGATACTGTGCATACACACCCGCATTTGTATTTCGACCGAAATACAAATGCAATGAGACAAAATCTACACTGTACTATACTAGGATCCGGCTTATACCAAAGCCGGCTAGTAATATCCGTTCGATCCTGATCCGTGCAATACCGCACGTATCTGATCGAACCCTGCCATATAACCATACGGCCTATAGTACAAACTGTCCGATCCTGATCCGTGCAATACCGCACGTATCTGATCGGACCTTGCTATATCTCCATACGGCCTCTACAACCTTTCGCCCGAAAGCTGAGTAACTGAATGTGGGGGACTCTAAAGACTCGTCAACACCTCGGTTGTGGATTTAACCACTAGCACGTCAGAGGTATAAGCCAATACGTAACGGGCTACCAGGTATTGACTAAAAGGGACGTCTGTGAGCGAACTCAGCCTGACAACCCTACTGAGCCTGTCAGTGACAATATCCGTACAGTCCGGTCCGTTCGTCTATGAGTATTGCATGGCGGGCCTAGGGGGTTGGTAAAAGTCAGACCCCCAAAAGCGGTACAAGTCGTGTCGGAGTGTAGCCCAGAACACCTGAGATACTACTGGAATACCTACCAGTAAATCTCCTGCCTTGGCCAGGGAGTTCGTGTAATGGCTCTCCTAGACACAGCACGACCTCACCCCCAATACCGGGAGAGACGAACCCCTGAAGATACGCTCACTGCCTCTATGTGGCTCGGGACTGTACCCAAATAAAACCTGTTTGCACGACTCCTTTGAGCCGTTGTAGGGTAGTAATCAAAGTACAGTGGGAACTCACACGGGACAAATGACGATCCCCAGGTCGATGAATTAACCTGCACACATGTCACCAGGGAACTGCCATCTGACGTCTGGTATATGACCAACTAGCATGTTCCCGGCGAGTCCTGTCCGGTGTACTCATAACCAAATGAGCACCTGTATACATCTTAGGTGATCCAACTGACACCAGTGGCTTGTGAGACCGGCCACCGCCCCTCGTCGGGGTCTCGAATGTACACACTAGTCTACTCTGGAGTATCGATGCCCTGTCTCGAAACTCACACGACTAGGGACCATTTAAGGATATGCTTATAGACCCCAGCTCCCAGTTATATGATCGCCCTCATACTGCTGGTGGTCAAGCAAGAATCCTAGGGGCTCTTTCAACGTGTAATAGTGACTTGTCAGGTCACCTAAAGCAGTACACGATGATAAAGGTAAATCAGATAGCATACTATCATCTCGAGTAAGACTGTCCTACCGGGATAGGTCCTCCATCAATCATTGCAATCACGTACCTGTGACCTAATAATTGACTCTGAGGGCACTATCTCCAACAATCTCCCACTTGCACTCAAGGCTAATTATTGCGATGTCGCATACTCACAGCCCGTGTGATACCGAACACCCAACTCCTTTACTAGTCAGTCTCACAAAGCTCGTTTGCGAAACTATTGCGTTCGAGAAATAGCCTAAGTGAGTGGATCCGCTTTGTTGTTTCTTTCTATGTCTCTCTATATCTCAAATTCGCGGAGAAAGCCATCTCCCGAAATGAGTAATACCTGTCTTAGAATGTGTCTGGATGTCTGATGGGACATAGCTCATAAATGAACTCCAAATCCAAACTTCTTAGACTGTATCGTCAACTGAACTTAATCAGTATCCTGTGCCTTGCCTCCCTCAGTATTGCCTTGGACCACCTGTCCAAAATACTGCCCCTCGTCAGAAGGAAAAACTATAACTCTGACAACCTCCTTGTCGTCCATGTCCCCTTGGAAGCCTGGAATGATAACTGTCTCCCGAATGAGGCTGTCGTTATCATGTCCCTAGAACATCCACTTATGTTCCAAAACTGCTTCCGACTGTTTCTCCAGGATTGGATCAAATGTCAACTTATTGCATCTAGTGCAAGAACAATATCTGGTGTGGTACTTGACATCTCACGATTGACTCAATTGCCTGAGCAAGTGATCTGCCAATCATGCACGTCCTTCTCCCTTTAGTCTGTAAGACACCTTTAGAGAGGGTGACTCCATCACCTGCAGGTACAGTACCGTGCCAGGAGTCGTCCATTCTAAAAACTCTTAGAATGCTGTCTAAGTATCCTGATTGGGAAACCACCCAAATCTAGATCTAAAACTATAGATCTAGTAACCAGTATGTTTGATACAAAATCCATTTCCCATATGGAGAAAACACTGTGTGACGACCAAAGTATAACCGATCGTAGTATAGGAGTTTCTTTTCCTACTCTGTGTATGTTATCCAAATACCAGGATATCACACCCTACTACCTTCTCAACAGATCCATCCCTTATTCTGATGAAGTCAAACCTATGACTGTCACGTCAGAAATAGACGATCTATCTCCGCTACATCTGCTCTAGTCTATAAATAGACATAAGCTACCTGTCCACCAATGCTTCCGCTGCTCCCACTGACTACGACAACCCTCTGGCAGAGTCATACAGACGTCCACTTCTAAAACTAGTTTAGAACGACGCTATACTCATCCTCCTGCCGGGTCTCGCAGCCTGGAACAACAGCAATGGTAATATTAGGTAAACAAGAACTTCCCTGTGACCGTCCTTGAGGCTAGCGTAGTACCTCTCGGGTGCCTGAAGTTCTCCACCTTATCTGCGGAGTGGCCAATGGAATGTCAATCCAGATTGAATCTTTAGGTTCCTATCAAATTTTCAGTAATCGTTTGTGGTTCTGGAATCACTTCCAGTTCTACCATACTCCCACTACTGTTTTTCTGAAAAAATCCATTTTTAATAAAACTGTGGCGAGTCTAGAACAATATCGCTATTGTTCATCCAGATGGTAGAAAATCAACCCGCGTCATAGCCTGGGTCAACCCACAAACAGCCATTACAGAAACGTGCCTTGAGTTGTCCAGTGTTTGCTTTTAATCATAAGCCGGACAACTCCCCGTACCTTAACACCGTTAAGATATGAACTGTTCTATATCCAATATAGAACCAGAGGCACTGATTTAATTGAACCAGATTCAAATCATGCAGCTGTCTCCAGTGCATGTCAACTAAATGGAAGGAGGCGGATCAGCGTTTTTCAACTTAGGATCACTTCCAATTATGAGTAACCTGAAAGAGAAGGAAAATCTCTTTATCATTACTATCAACTGAATACCATACACAAGTATCTACATCTTCGATCTCTATGAAGAATCCCGATACTTGCTACACCTGGTTCTCTACTCTATTCAAATACCTATAACTTCTCAAAATTCGGACCCTGTGTTTCCGCGAAACACCTGTCTAAAAGCTAGAGAAGTCATAAGTAAACCGAATATAGTACGAGGACCAACCCCTCTGTCCTGATGGACCCTGGACAACATACAATACTCTGTATAAGTCCCTTGAGTGTGATAACTCATTCACTGTGTGTCGTAGGTTGGAAACTGTACTTATGGTTAAGAAAAATTACACCGCTGTTTAATGCTCCTTACCTAACCATCCATTGATATAGGTAAATGTCATAGACATAATTCAGAAAGGTATATCTCACTCTATGAAAATAGACGTACAGATATATCAATTTGAAATTGGTGCATAAAAGCGGATATTCAAAACCAAATATTTGCCGTCCGGCAAACAACCCAGGTGAATTCCTCAAATATCACCGATTACAACGAATCCCGATATAATGAGGATGATCACCCAATTCCCAATAACTTACTCCCACTCATCATCTGTAAAACCATACAGATGTGAGAATCAAACCTGGTAAATACATACCCTGGAGCAAGTGTCAAACTGGGAAATCAGTTTTCCTTTAACAGTACACAGCGAGACTGAAACATTGAAATGTTTCGATGGGGTATCCTGGTATTCCTAGTAATGCCTCTTCCAGATTCACGACTGTAACCGTATAGTTCTTTGCCACCTCTCCAAATCCCTTCATATGTCTTTAGTCATTACTGTAAGTGCACGGCGGCGCTCCGGCCGTCAATCCGACGGCTAAACGCGGAAACGGTGATAAACTTTAATTTTGCGGACTTAGCAAACCGGCACCACCGCGCACTAAACCCCGGATCGTGCCATTAAACTAGTCTAAGCTATCTAGAGAGGGGGTAGAGAAGTATACCATACGATCCGAGTCCTCCGGTCTTCATCTCCACTCCGATCTCCTCGCGGGATCTCCGTCCGTCTCCTCCTCGTCGGGAAGGGCACCACGAAGCCGGATACTTTTACGGGCTCCCACCTCAATACCGAGGCAACTCGCGCATGAAGCCGGCAACTTGACATGCTCAAGATATGCTGTAGGAAGTGTAGTGTAGAATCATAGCTCACTTTGGGGTTGGTTGCCATAGATGGAGGGATCGGATTAGGAAAAATGGTACTTTCATTTTTCCAAAACAAGAAGAAGAAGGAGATGAAGAATTCCTCCCAAAACTAAGATGAACTCTCTCATTCTTTTTCTTTCTCTCTTTTCTTTTTCTTCTTTCTTTCTTTCTACCATTTTTCATCAAGTGAGAAGAATAAGGTGGAGGAATGAATATGAAGCATAACCATAGAAGGAAGGTGAGTGTAGGAAAAGTAGAAAGGTGACTATATCCTAAACATCATCATAACAATCTTTCTTATCAACCTCAAATCCTTTCTAATCTCATTAACACAAATCAAGTGATGGTGGAAAAGAAAAGATGCTTTCATAATTAATCATCTTGCAAATAAGTCCTCCACAAAGTGTTATTTGCAAAACTGCAAATAACCCCCTCCATCAGAAAAGTCCGGCCGGGAAAGAACAAAGGAAAACCGGCCGGAAGGGAAAGCAAACTGGCAACTCCAGAAAACTGGTCCCGTAATAAATTACAGGATAACCCCGATACTGTGCATACACACCTGCATTTGTATTCCGTCCGGATACAAATGCAAAGAGACAAAATCTACACTGTACTATACTAGGATCGGCTTAAACCAAAGCCGGCTAGTAAAATCCGTTCGATCCTGATCCGTGCAATACCGCACGTATCTGATCAAACGCTGCCATATAACTATACGGCCACTAGTACAAACCGTCCGATCCTGATCCGTGCAATACCGCACGTATCTGATCGGACCCTGCCATATCTCCATACGGCCTCTACAGCGTTTCGCCCGAAAGCTTGAGTAACTGAAAGTGTGGTGGACTCTAAAGACTCGTCAATACTATGGCTGTGGATTTAACCACTAGCACGTCAGAGGTATAAGCCAATACGTGACGGGCCACCAGCTATTGACCAAAAGGGACGTCGATGAGAAAGCTCACCCCGACACCCAACTGAGCCTGTCAGTGACAATATCCGTACAGTCCGGTCCGTTCGTCTATGAGTATCGCATGGCGGGCCTAGGGGGTTGGTAAAAGTCAGACCCCCAAAAACGGTACAAGTCGTGTCCGAGTGTAGCCCAGAACACCCTGAGATACTACTGGAATACCTACCAGTAAATCTCCTGCCTTGGCCAAGGTCTTTGTGTAATGGCTCTCCTAGACACAGCGTGACCTCACCCCCAATACCGGGAGAGACGAAACCCCCGAAGATCCGCTCACTGCCTCCATGTGGCTCGGGACTGTACCCAACTAAAACCTGTTTGCACGACTCCTTTGAGCCGTGGTAGGGTAGTAATCAAATTACAGTGGGAACTCACACGAGACAAATGACGATCCCCAGGTCGATGAACTAACCTGTACACATGTCACCTGGGAACTGCTATCTGACGTCAGGTATAAGACCAACTAGCATGTTCCCGGCGAGTCCTGTCCGGTGTACTCATAACCCAATGAGCACCTGTATACATCTTAGGTGAACCTACTGACACCAGTGGCTTGTGAGACCGGCCACCGCCCCTCGTCGGGGTCTCGACTGTATACACTAGTCTACTCTGGAGAATCGATGCCCTGTCTCGAAACTCCCACGACTAGGGACCTTTTAAGGATGTGCTTATAGACTCCAGCTCTCACTTATATGATCGCCCTCATACTGCTGGCAGTCAAGCAAGAATCCAAGGGGCTCTATCAACGTGCAATAGCGACATGTCAGGTCACCTAAAGCAGTACACGATGATAAAGGTAAACCAGATAGCATACTATCATCTCGAGCAAGACTGTCCTACCGGGATAGGTCCTCCCTCAATCATTGCAATCACGTGCCTGTGATCCAATAATTGACTCTGAGGGCACTATCTCCAACAATCTCCCACTTGCACTCAAGGCTAATTATTGCGATGTCGCATACTCACAGCCCGTGTGATACCGAATACCCAACTCCCCTACTAGTCAGTTTCACAAAATCCGTTTGCGAAACTATTGCGTTCGAGGAATAGCCTCAGTGAGTGGATCCGCCTTGATGTTTCTTTCTATGTCTCTCTATATCTCAAATTCGCGGACAAAGCCATCTCCCGAAATGAGCAATACCTGTCTTAGAATGTCTGGATGTCTGATGGGACTTAGCTCATAAATGAACACCAAATCCAAACTTCTTAGACTGTATCGTCAACTGAACTTAATCAGTATCCTGCGCCATGCCACCCTCAGTATTGCCTTGGACCACCCGTCCAAAATACTGCCCCTCATCAGAGGGAAAAACTATAACTCTGACAACCTCCTTGTCGTCCAGGTCACCTTGGAAGCCTGGAATGATAACCGTCTCCTAAAAGAGGCAGCCGTTATCATATCCCTAGAATAGCCACTTATGTTCTAAAACTGCTTCCGACTGTTTCTCCAGGATTGGATCAATATCAACTTATTGCATCTAGTGCAAGAACAACATCAGGTGTGGTACTTGACATCTCATGATTGACTCAATTGCCTAAGCAAGTGATCTGCCAATCATGCACATCCCTCTCTACTTTAGTCTAAAAGACACCTTTAGAGAGGGCGACTCCATTACTTGCAGGTACACTACCGTGCCAGGAGTCGTCCATTCTAAATACTCATAGAATGCTGTCAAGGTACCCAGATTAGGAAACCACCCAAATCTAGATCTAAAAACCATAGATCTAGTAACCAGTATGTCTGATATAATGTCCAAGTCCTTTGCGGAGAAACCACTGTGTGACGACCAAAGTATAACCGATCGTAGTAAAGGAATATCACTTCCTACTACCTTCTCAACAGATCCATCCCCTATTCTGATGACGTCAATCCTATGACTGTCATATCAGAAACAGATGATCTATCTCCGCTACATCTGCTTTAGTCTATAAATAGACATAAGCCTGATGTCCACCAATACTTCCGCTGCTCCCACTGACTACGACAACCCTCTGGCAGAGTCATATACACGTACACTTCTGAAGCTAGTTCAGAACGACGCTATACTCATCCTCCTGCCGGGTCTCGCAGCCTGGAACAACAACAATGGCAAGTGTGGGTAAACAAGAACTTCCCTGTCACCGTCCTTGAGGCTACCGAAGTACCTCTCGGGTGCCAGAAGTTACCCACCTTATCTGCGGAGTGGCCAATGGAATGTCAAAATAGATTGAATCTTTAGGTTCCTTATCAAATCTTCAGTAATCGTTTGTGGTTCTGGAATCACTTCCAGTTCTACCATACTCCCACTGCTGTTTTTGAAAAATCCATTTTAATAAAACTGTGGCGAGTCTAGAACAATATTTCTATTGATCTGCCAGATGGTAGAAAGTCAACCCTCGTCATAGCCTGGGTCAACCCACAAACAGCCATTACAGAAACGTGCCTTGAGTTATCCAGAGTCTGGTTTTAATCATAAGCCAGACAACTCCCCGTACCTTAACAACGTTAAGATATGAACTGTTCTATATCCAATATAGAACCAGAGGCACTGATTTAATTGAACCAGATTCAAATCATGCAGCTGTCTCCAGTGCATGTCAACTAAATGGAGAGAGGCCGATCAGCGTTACTCAACTTAGGAATGCTTCCAATTATGAGTAACCCGAAAGAGAAGCAAGTTTTCTTAACCATTACTATCAACTGAATACCATGTACAAGTATCTACATCTTCGATCACTTTAAAGAATCCCGATACTTGCAACACCTGGTTCTCTACTTTATTCTTATACCTATAACTTCTCAAAACTTCGACCCTGTGTTTCTACGAAGCACCTGTCTAAGAACTAGAGAAGTCATAAGTAAACAGAATACAGTACGAGGACCAACCCCTCTGTCCTAGTGGACACTGGACAATATACAATACTATGTATAAGTCCCTGAGTCTTGCGACTCAATCACTGTGTGTCGTAGGTTAAAAACTGTACTTTTGGTTAAGAAGAATTACACCGCTGTTCAATGCTCCTTACCTAACCATCCACTGATATAGGTAAATGTCATCGACATAATATCAAAAGGTATATCTCACTCTATGAAAATAGACGTACAGATATATCAATTTGAAATTGGTGCATAACAGCGGATATTCAAAACCAAATATTTGCCGACCGGCAAACAGCCCAGATGATCTCCTCAAACATCACCGATTACAACGAATCCCGATATAATGAGGATGATCACCCAATTCCCAATGACTTACTCCTACTCATCATCTGTAAAACCATACAGATGTGAGAATCAAACCTGGTAAATACATACCCTGGAGTAAGTGTCTAATCGGAAAATCGGTTTTCTTTTAACAGTACACAGCTGAACTGAAACATTAAAATGTTTCGATGGGGTATCCTGGTATTCCTAGTAATGCTTCTTCCATTATCCAGATTCACAACTGTAACCGTATAATTCTTTGCCACCTCTCCAAATCCCTTTATATGTCTTTAGTCATTACCTTCTGCACACCCCTTAGGCCAAATGGTTTTCTTCCTTCCCTACCGTTCGGCACCAGCCTATGGTTTGGAAGAAGACTATCCAAAAAGCATAAAGGGTGTACTGTCCTAATCCTAGGAGCACTCGCATTGCGAGAGAGGGTGAAGATAAAAGACACCTGAATGTACTTTATTCCTATTTCTCCTGAACCAGGATCCATCCCCGAACTGGAACGAGTTCCTTTCGAGTTCGTATATAACCATACGATGGATTATCCAATAAAATGGGATCTTCGTAGTGATACGGAGTGTCCTGGAGAAATACAAAGGTGATTTAGGATTGGCGAAGAAATACTTGGTTTGGTCGTGAATAGCAGTCGCAATTTACTTTGCCCTCTTACTAATCCCTTGCTTTGTCTGAACTTAATACCTTCTGTACACCGTTTAGGCTAACTGGTTTTCTTCATTCCCTACCGGTCGGCACCAGTCTATGGTTTGGAAGAAGACTATCCAATTTGCAGAATAGGAGTACTACTCCTAAACCAAGGAGTACTCGCAGCCTGAGAGAGGGTGAAAAGAAAAGACATCTGAATAATCCTATCCGTTTTCTCCAGAACCGGAAACCATCCTCGAATTCCTTCGAGTTCGTATCTAACCATACGATGGTTTTGTCCAATGGAAGTGGACGTTCGTAGTAATACGGGGTGTCCTGGAGAAAAAGGGTAAAAGTAGGAGTGGCAATGAGGTTCGCAACTCTGACAATCCAAAAGCCAGTGTTAAGTAGGTTCGGTCAACTTGGTCACTGAGTCATAGTCTAGGGTCGGGTCAAAGGTCGCTGCCAAAGAGAGAGAGAAAAGAAACACTCAGCGTGCACTCTATCCTAGATCAGAATGGTTACCTATTTATCTAATCTAGAATCCTCCCACTGTACCTCAAATTCTCCTCCAAACCTGAAAGAAGAATTAGTCGGGGTCACCCGAGGAGTAAACCAACTCATCAGTGGGAATCGGGATCCAACTATCATCGCATGATAACGTGACGGAATCCGCTCACGGTATCACACTCCAGAAGGTATGCGCATATCTGGCAAGTTTCAGTTCTTTTGAAACTCCCGATGTGATTTCTGCCCCATGCTCTTATGACCTTGGCGAAGGTCAACAAATCATAAGTCACATGTCAGGTTCTACCCGTCATTATCCAGGTTAATTTCAATCCACCCGTACAAGCCCTTGACGAAGGTCAACAAGGCTATACGACTGTCCCAAACCAACGCATCTATCTATGCAGCAGAAAAGCAACAAGCAGCTACCATACACTATGCCTTGACGAAGGTCAACAAACATAGCATGAATACTACTTGCTACCCGTCTGAAATGACGGAGGGCTACGAATGGTTTCTGGCGAAAACCTTTAACGTAAAGAACTTGATATCGTCGAAGGAACGGATAGCTTTTTAAAAATATAGTGACGAAAACCGTTGCTAAAGAGGTCACTCCCGGTGAAGGGATCTCGGCTCTTTCCCCGTAGAATGGGGTGCAGGATATTCCAAATGAATACCGCGATGCAAAGCAAAAGTAATCGGCTATAGTGAAGTCATTGCCCTGACGCAAACTTTTTGTCCAAGGGGTCACTCCCGGTAAAGGGATCTCGGCCCTTGCCTCGTCGACTGAGGAGCAGGATATTCCAACTGAATATCACGATGCAAAACAAAAGTGAACGTCCTTGCAATAACAGCTTTTTGAAAAAGTGTTCCAACAACATCAGATTAGGTTTGTTTTAAAACTTGCATTGATCCGAATCAATGCAGTCCATCAATTGATCACACCAATAAAGAACGAAAATATACTGACGTACGTATATGCCATCCGCATTCGCCACTGGGTCCCGTCATTACTCGTTAGGTTAGCTTACTAACGACAGAGCGGGGACTGGACTAGCGCGGATGAAAAACATATACAACATCTACTAATATATATACATATATTTTATATTTCGCTCAAGGCGTGAAAAGAAATGCAACATCACAGAAATGTACAGCATCACAGAACAATACAGATATCTGGGATCCCCGGGTTTCACAGAGCCACTAGTGAAACCCGACGTTCCCCTGGTCGTGTGGATAGCCTGTGCAATGAAATCCTAGACCCCTACGGGCGCGGCAAGTCACCCGCCAAAACCTGAAGCGAGGCAGCCCCCTTCAGCTCCGTGAATGGACCACCCAGCACTCCACGGAATCCGGCAACTTGGGCACCCCTCCTGGGTCAACCTGTACCCCCTACGAGTGCGGTGAATAGCCCGCCAATCCTAGAGTGAAGCCCCCTCCGTCCCAATGCCATGAGATGCGGGCTTGTTGCCCTCTAGAACCCGGCTATCCGTGCACCCCTCCGCGGGGTAATCCTAGTACAGAATGTAAAATATACATACACCGGGTACATCGACCGCAACCAGGTCGTGCCCCAAAAGAATAATACAAACAGGCAGTGACGGCAGTCCACATGTCGGACGCTCGCCCTGCAATATCAAATGTACATGATACAACAACACTGTACTAGCATTGCATCCAGGCTATCCCCCACGACCGATCCGCAACATCACAGCATAAACATAGAACATCAACGTGAAAGTCACGTTCGCAAATCCGTCTAACCGGGCTATAGCAGTTAGACCGGATTTACCGATCGAGTGACATTCACGGTCGCAGATATAATGTAAATACTGTGAAAAATGTGTTTAAAATATCCGATCGATCAAAAATTAACAAGTGGGCCCTCAATCAAAACTGTAGCACTCACAGAAATCCTGGGCCCAATTTTAATATTCCAAAACCCATATTTTAAGCCCAGAAGGCCTCTGAAAAAATTTGGTGAAGTGATGTGAATAGTGCGCGGCGGAAGGGCCGTGCGAGGGGGGGTTTCGCGGCGGTTCCGCGCTCCCACTGTGGAGTTACTTCGTCAAATTTTTACAGAACTCTTAGATTTTCCAGTACATCAATATTTTACAACCTGTTGAAAATTTTTCGAGACCAAAAATTTTCAACAGAAACTGATTCGAACTAAAATGCAGTTTTGGAACATTCGATCGATCGAAACAGAAAAACAAATTACACCAAGCTAGACTATGTTAATGGCGAGGCTCTGATACCACTGTAAATGCACGGCCGCGCCCCGGCCGTCAATCCGACGGCCAAACGCGGAAACGGTGATAAACTTTAATTTTGCGGACTTAGCAAACCGGCACCACCGCGCACTAAACCCCGGATCGTGCCATTAAACTAGTCTAAGCTATCTAGAGAGGGGGTAGAGAAGTATACCATACGATCCGAGTCCTCCGGTCTTCATCTCCACTCCGATCTCCTCGCGGGATCTCCGTCCGTCTCCTCCTCGTCGGGAAGGGCACCACGAAGCCGGATACTTTTACGGGCTCCCACCTCAATACCGAGGCAACTCGCGCATGAAGCCGGCAACTTGACATGCTCAAGATATGCTGTAGGAAGTGTAGTGTAGAATCATAGATCACTTTGGGGTTGGTTGCCATAGATGGAGGGATCGGATTAGGAAAAATGGTACTTTCATTTTTCCAAAACAAGAAGAAGAAGGAGATGAAGAATTCCTCCCAAAACTAAGATGAACTCTCTCATTCTTTTTCTTTCTCTCTTTTCTTTTTCTTCTTTCTTTCTTTCTACCATTTTTCATCAAGTGAGAAGAATAAGGTGGAAGAATGAATATGAAGCATAACCATAGAAGGAAGGTGAGTGTAGGAAAAGTAGAAAGGTGACTATATCCTAAACATCATCATAACAATCTTTCTTATCAACCTCAAATACTTTCTAATCTCATTAATACAAATCAAGTGATGGTGGAAAAGAAAAGATGCTTTCATAATTAATCATCTTGCTAATAAGTCCTCCACAAAGTGTTATTTGCAAAACTGCAAATAACCCCCTCCATCAGAAAAGTCCGGCCGGGAAAGAACAAAGGAAAACCGGCCGGAAGGGAAAGCAAACTGGCAACTCCAGAAAACTGGTCCCGTAATAAATTACAGGATAACCCCGATACTGTGCATACACACCTGCATTTGTATTCCGTCCGGATACAAATGCAAAGAGACAAAATCTACACTGTACTATACTAGGATCGGCTTAAACCAAAGCCGGCTAGTAAAATCCGTTCGATCCTGATCCGTGCAATACCGCACGTATCTGATCGAACGCTGCCATATAACTATACGGCCACTAGTACAAACCGTCCGATCCTGATCCGTGCAATACCGCACGTATCTGATCGGACCCTGCCATATCTCCATACGGCCTCTACAGCGTTTCGCCCGAAAGCTTGAGTAACTGAAAGAGTGGTGGACTCTAAAGACTCGTCAATACTATGGCTGTGGATTTAACCACTAGCACGTCAGAGGTATAAGCCAATACGTGACGGGCCACCAGCTATTGACCAAAAGGGACGTCGATGAGAAAGCTCACCCCGACACCCAACTGAGCCTGTCAGTGACAATATCCGTACAGTCCGGTCCGTTCGTCTATGAGTATCGCATGGCGGGCCTAGGGGGTTGGTAAAAGTCAGACCCCCAAAAACGGTACAAGTCGTGTCGGAGTGTAGCCCAGAACACCCTGAGATACTACTGGAATACCTACCAGTAAATCTCCTGCCTTGGCCAAGGTCTTTGTGTAATGGCTCTCCTAGACACAGCGCGACCTCACCCCCAATACCGGGAGAGACGAAACCCCCGAAGATCCGCTCACTGCCTCCATGTGGCTCGGGACTGTACCCAACTAAAACCTGTTTGCACGACTCCTTTGAGCCGTGGTAGGGTAGTAATCAAAGTACAGTGGGAACTCACACGAGACAAATGACGATCCCTAGGTCGATGAACTAACCTGTACACATGTCACCTGGGAACTGCTATCTGACGTCAGGTATAAGACCAACTAGCATGTTCCCGGCGAGTCCTGTCCGGTGTACTCATAACCCAATGAGCACCTGTATACATCTTAGGTGAACCTACTGACACCAGTGGCTTGTGAGACCGGCCACCGCCCCTCGTCGGGGTCTCGACTGTATACACTAGTCTACTCTGGAGAATCGATGCCCTGTCTCGAAACTCCCACGACTAGGGACCTTTTAAGGATGTGCTTATAGACTCCAGCTCTCACTTATATGACCGCCCTCATAATGCTGGCAGTCAAGCAAGAATCCAAGGGGCTCTATCAACGTGCAATAGCGACATGTCAGGTCACCTAAAGCAGTACACGATGATAAAGGTAAACCAGATAGCATACTATCATCTCGAGCAAGACTGTCCTACCGGGATAGGTCCTCCCTCAATCATTGCAATCACGTGCCTGTGATCCAATAATTGACTCTGAGGGCACTATCTCCAACAATTACCTTCTGCACACCCCTTTAGGCCAAATGGTTTTCTTCCTTCCCTACCGTTCGGCACCAGCCTATGGTTTGGAAGAAGACTATACAATAAGCATAATGGGTGTACTGTCCTAATCCTAGGAACACTCGCAATGCGAGAGGAGGTGAGGATAAAAGACAACTGAATAAACCTTATTCCTATTTCTCATGAACCAGAATCCATCCCCGAACTGGAACAAGTTCCTTTCGAGTTCGTATATAACCATACGATGGAGTATCCAATAAACTGTGGATCTTCGTAGTGATACGGAGTGTCCTGGAGAAATACAAAGGTGATTTAGGATTGGCGAAGAAATACTTGGTTTGGTCATGAATATCTGTTGCAATTTACTTTGCCCTCTTACTAATCCCTTGCTTTGTCTTAACTTAATACCTTCTGCACACCATCGTTATGCTAATTGGTTTTCTTCATTCCCTACCGGTCGGCACCTGCCTATGGTTTGGAAGAAGACTATCCAATTTGCGTAATAGGTGTACTATCTCCTAAACCAAGGAGTACTCACAACTTGAGAGAAGGTAAAAGGAAAAAAAACAACTGAATAGTCCTATCCGTTTTCTCCAGAACCGGAAACCATCCTCGAATAAATTCTTTCGAGTTCGTATCTAACCATACGATGGTTTTGTCCAATGGGAGTGGACGTTCGTAGTAATACGGGATGTCCTGGAGAAAAGGGTAAAAGTAGGAGTGGCAATGAGGTTTGCAACTCTGACAATCCAAAAGCCAGTGTTTAAGAAGGTTCGGTCAATCTTGGTCACTGAGTCATAGTCTTAGGGTCGGGTCAATGGTCGCTGCCGAAGAGAGAGAGAAAAGAAACACTCAGCGTGCACTCTACCCTAGATCAGAATGGTTACCAATTTATCTAATCTGGAATCCTCCCACTGTACCTCAAATTCTCCTCCAAACCTGAAAGAAGAATTAGTCGGGGTTACCCGAGGAGTAAACTAACTCATCAGTGGGAATCGGGATCCAACTATCATCGCATGATAACGTGATGGAATCCGCTCACATCATCACACTCCAGAAGGTATGCGCATATCTGGCAAGTTTCAGTACTTTTGAAACTCCCGACGTGATTTCTGCCCCATGCTCTTATGACCTTGACTTTGGCCAACAAATCATAAGTCACATGTCAAGTTCTACCCGTCATTCTCCAGGTTGATTCGAATCCACCCGCACAAGCCCTTGACTTTGGCCAACAAGGCTATATGACTGTTCCAAACCAACACATCTATCTATGCTGCATATGAATAACCAACAGCTACCAAACACTGTGCCTTGACTTTGGCTAACAAACACAGCTTGAATACTATTGACTACCAATATGAAACGACGGAGGGCTACGAATGGTTTCTGGCGAAAACCTTTAACGTAAAGAACTTGATATCGTTGAAAGAACTAATAGCTTTTAAAAATATAGTGACGAAAACCTTCGCTAAAGAGGTCACTCCCGGTGAAGGGATCTCGGCTCTTTCCCCGTAGAATGAGGTGCAGGATATTCCAACTGAATACCACGGTGCAAAGCAAAAGCAATCGGCTATAGTGAAGTTAATGTCCTGACGCAAACTTTTTGTCCAAGGTTTCACTCCCGGTGAAGGGATCTCGGCCCTTGCCTCGTCGACTGAGGAGCAGGATATTCCAACTGAATATCATGATGCAAAACAAAAGTGAACGTCCTTGCAATAACAGCTTTTCAAAAAGTGTTCCAACAACATCAGAGTTTGTTTTTAAACTTGCATTGATCTGAATCAATGCAGTCCCATCAATTGATCACACCAAAAGGAACGAAAATATACTGATGTACGTATATGCCATCCGCATTCGCCACTGGGTCCCGTCATTACCCGTTAGGTTAGCTAACTAACGACAGAGCGGGGACTGGACTAGCGCGGATGCAAAACATATACAACATCTACTAATATATATACCAATATATTAAATTCGCTCAAGGCGTGATAAAAAATGCAGCATCACAGAGAATGAACAGCATCACAGAAACAATACAGATATCTGGGATCCCCGGGTTTCACAGAGCAACTACTGAAACCCGACGTTCCCCTGATCGTGTGGATAGCCTGCGCAATGAAATCCTAGATCCCTACGGGCGCGGCAAGTTACCCGCCAAAACCTGAAGCGAGGCAGCCCCCTTCAGCACCGTGAATGGACCACCCAGCACTTCACGGAATCCGGTAACTTGGGCACCCCTCCTGGGTCAATCTGTACCCCCTACGAGTGCGGCGAATAGCCCGTCAATCCTAGAGTGAATCCCCCTCCGTCTCAATGCCATGAGATGCGGGCTTGTTGCCTTCTAGAACCCGGCTATCCGTGCACCCCTCCGCGGGGTAATCCTAGTACAGAAAGTAAAATATACATACAACGGGTACATCGACCGCAACCAGGTCGTGCCCCAAAATAATAATACAAACAGGCAGTGACGGCAGTCCACATGTCGGACGCTCGCCCCGCAATATCAAATGTACATAATACAACCACAACTGTACTAGCATTGCATCCAGGCTATCCCCCACGACCAATCCGCAACATCACAGCAAAAACAGAACATCAACGTGAAAGTCACGTTCGCAAATCCGTCTAACCAGGCTATAGCAGTTAGACCGGATTTACCGATCAAGTGACATTCACGGTCGCAGATATAATGTAAATACTGTGAAATAATGTGTTTAAAATATCCGATCGATCAAACTTTAACAAGTGGGCCCCCAAGTACTACTGTAGCACATCAAGAAATTCAGTGCCCAATATTAATATTCCAAAACCCCAATTTTAACCCCAGAAGGATACTGTAGAAATTTGGTGCAGGGATCTCCACGGTGCGCGGCGGAAACGCAGCCCAAAGGGGGTTTTGGCCGGGGTTCCGTGCCTCCACTGTGGATTCACCCTGTCGAATTTCTACAGTAGCCTAGTGGTCTCCAGTACAGTACTTTTATACAACCTGAAAAATTTTTGGAGACTAAAAAATTTCAACAGAAAACTGTCACTTTGAAAAACACGGTTTTGGAACTTTTTGATCGATCGGAAATGCAAACACATTAAACAAAGCTAGACTAAGTTAATGGCGAGGCTCTGATACCAATGTAAGTGCACGGCGGTGCCCCGGCCGTCGATCCGACGGCCAAATGCGGAAGTGGTGATAAACTTTAATTTTACTTGAACTGGCAAACCGCCGCGCACTAATACCCGGATCGAACCACTAACTAGTCCTAGCTATCTACAAGAAAGGGGAAGAGATTTACCGAGTGATCCGAGTCCTCCGGTCTTCTCGTCGTCGTCCCGATCTTCCGCGGAATGTCCGGTCTCCATCACTTCGCCGGAAGGGCACCACATCGCCTACGTCTTTTACGGGCTCCCACCTCAATGCCGAGACAACTCGGGCACGAAGCTGGCTAGTCGACATGCCCAAGATTTGCTGTATAATGTGTAGTGAAGCTGTCTCTTTGGGGTTTAGGATGGTTGCCATGATGGAGGAATTGGTGCAAAAGGAAGCCATGGAGAGTTGCTGGAAGAAAATGGAGCATGTATAATGAGCTCGGCCATTGACAATGTTTTTGGCTCTGTCAAGGAATAATCAGCCCCTGCACCCTCATTTTATGCTCAATGCAAACACACTAATAAATTAATCCCTCATCACATAAATTCTCCTGCACACTCAAGGGAAGGGGGGCCCACGAAAATAACATGAAGGAAATTTCACACCAAATAAAACCTCACTCCATTCCCAAACAGTGGCCGGCCCATACAAAAAACAAGTGGGAAAAAGAATTGATAAAGATAAGGTCTCACCAAATCAAAACCCACACTCAACCACCTTCCACCAACCTCATCATCAACAACCATGATGAGCCAAAGTCAAGCCATGATGGAAAAGAAAGAGTCAAAGGATGGGCTCCATCAAGAAGCCATCATGATACATATATAAACAAAGAATCCCTCCACAAGAACTTATTTGCAACAATGCAAATAAGCCCTCCTCCACCAAACTTCGGCCAATGAACGATACAAAGGAAATTGGCCGAAACGGAAAGCAAACTGGCAACTCCAGAAAACTGGTCCCGTAATAAATTACAGGAAAACCCCGATACTGTGCATACACACCCGCATTTGTATTTCGATAGAAATACAAATGCAATGAGACAAAATCTACACTGTACTATACTAGGATCCGGCTTATACCAAAGCCGGCTAGTAATATCCGTTCGATCCTGATCCGTGCAATACCGCACGTATCTGATCGAACCCTGCCATATAACCATACGACCTATAGTACAAACTGTCCGATCCTGATCCGTGCAATACCGCATGTATCTGATCGGACCTTGCCATATCTCCATACGGCCTCTACAACCTTTCGCCCGAAAGCTGAGTAACTGAATGTGGGGGACTCTAAAGACTCGTCAACACCTCGGTTGTGGATTTAACCACTAGCACGTCAGAGGTATAAGCCAATACGTAACGGGCTACCAGGTATTGACTAAAAGGGACGTCTGTGAGCGAACTCAGCCTGACAACCCTACTGAGCCTGTCAATGACAATATCCGTACAGTCCGGTCCGTTCGTCTATGAGTATCGCATTGCGGGCCTAGGGGGTTGGTAAAAGTCAGACCCCCAAAAGCGGTACAAGTCGTGTCGGAGTGTAGCCCAGAACACCTGAGATACTACTGGAATACCTACCAGTAAATCTCCTGCCTTGGCCAAGGACTTCGTGTAATGGCTCTCCTAGACACAGAACGACCTCACCCCCAATACCGGGAGAGACGAATCCCTGAAGATACGCTCACTGCCTCCATGTGGCTCGGGACTGTACCTAACTAAAATCTGTTTGCACGACTCCTTTGAGCCGTGGTAGGGTAGTAATCAAAGTACAGTGGGAACTCACACGAGACAATTGACGATCCCCAGGTCGATGAACTAACCTGCACACATGTCACCAGGGAACTGCCATCTGACGTCTTGTATATGACCAACTAGCATGTTCCCGGCGAGTCCTGTTCGGTGTACTCATAACCCAATGAGCACTTGTATACATCTTAGGTGATCCAACTGACACTAGTGGCTTGTGAGACCGGCCACCGCCCCTCGTCGGGGTCTCGAATGTACACACTAGTCTACTCTGGGGTATCGATGCCCTGTCTCGAAACTCACACGACTAGGGACCATTTAAGGATATGCTTATAGACCCCAGCTCCCACTTATATGATCGCCCTCATACTGCTGGTGGTCAAGCAAGAATCCTAGAGGCTCTATCAACGTGTAGTAGCGACTTGTCAGGTCACCTAAAGCAGTACACGATGATAAAGGTAAACCAGATAGCATACTATCATCTCGAGTAAGACTGTCCTACCGGGATAGGTCCTCCATCAATCATTGCAATCACGTACCTGTGACCTAATAATTGACTCTGAGGGCACTATCTCCAACATGGGGTGCACGGATAGCCGGGTTCTAGAGGGCAACGGGCCCGCATCTCATGGCATTGAGACGGAGAGGGCTTCACTCTAGAATTGGCGGGCTGTTCGCCGCACTCGTACGGGGTACAGGTTGACCCAGGAGGGGTGCCCAAATTACCGGATTCCGTGAAGTGCCGGGTAGTCCATTCACGTTGCTGAAGGGGGCTGCCTCGCTTCAGGTTTTGGCGGGTAACTTGCCGCGCCCGTAGGGGTCTAGGATTTCATTGCACAGGCTATCCATACGACCAGGGGAACGTCGGGTTTCAGTAGTGGCTCTGTGAAACCCAGGGATCCTAGATATCTGTATTGTTCTGTGATACTGTACATTTCTGTGATGTTGCATTTTATCACGCCTTGAGCGAAATATTATATATTGATATATGTACTAGTAGATGTTGTATATATTTTGCATCCGCGCTAGTCCAGTCCCCGCTCTGTCGTTAGTTAAGTAACCTAACGGGTAATGACGGGACCCAGTGGCGAATGCGGATGGCATATACGTACATCATTATTTTCGTTCTTTATTGGTGTGATCAATTGATGGGACTGCGTTGATTCGGATCAATGCAAGTTAAACAAACCAAATCTGAAGTTGTTGGAACACTTTTTCAAAAAGCTGTTATTGCAAGGACGTTCACTTTTGTTTTGCATCGTGGTATTCAGTTGGAATATCCTGCTCCTCAGTCGACGAGGCAAGGGCCAAGATCCCTTTACCGGGAGTGACCCCTTGGACAGAAGTTTGCGTCAGGGCAATAACTTCACTATAGCCGATTACTTTTGCTTTGCATCGTGGTATTTAGTTGGAATATCCTGCACCTCATTCTACGGGGAAAGAGCCGAGATCCCTTCTCCGGGAGTGACCTCTTTAGCAATGGTTTTCGCCACTATATTTTTAAAAAGCTATCCGGTTCCTTCAAAGATATCAAGTTCATTACGTTAAAGGTTTTCGCCAGAAACCATTCCTAGCCCTCCGTCGTTTCATATGGATAGTCAATAGTATTCAAGCTGTGTTTATTGGCCAAAGTCAACGCACAGTGTTTGGTAGCTGTTGGGTATTCATATGCAGCATAGATAGATGCGTTGGTTTGGGGCAGTCGTATAGCCTTGTTGGCCAAAGTCAAGGGCTTGTGCGGGTGGGCTCAAATTAACCTGGAGAATGACGGGTAGAACTTGACATGTGACTTAAAATTTGTTGGCCAAAGTCAAGGTCATAAGAGAATGGGGTAAAAATCACATCGGGAGTTTCTAAAGAAACTGAAACTTGCCAGATATGCACAAACCTTCTGGAGTGTGATGACTTGAGCGGATTCCGTCACGTTATCATGCGATGATAGTTGGATCCCGATTCCCACTGATGAGTTGGTTTACTCCTCGGGTGATCCCGACTAATTCTTCTTTCAGGTTTGGAGGAGAATTTGACGGTACAGTGGAAGGTTTCCAGATTAGATAAATTGGTAACCATTCTGATCTAGGATAGAGTGCACGCTGAGTGTTTCTTTTCTCTCTCTCTTTGGCAGCGACCATTGTCCCGACCCTAAGACTATGACTCAGTGACCAAAATTAACCGAACCTTCTTAAACACTGGCTTTTGGATTGTCAAAGTTGCAATCCTCATTGCCACTCATACTTTTACCCTTTTCTCCAGGACACCCCGTATTACTACAAACGTCCACTTCCAATGGACAAAACTATCGTATGGTTATATACGAACTCTAAGGAATTTATTCAAGGATGGTTTCCGGTTCTGGAGAAAACGGATAGGACTATTCAGTTGTCTTTTCATTTTACCTTCTCTCAGGTTGCGAGTACTCCTTGGTTTAGGAAATAGTACACCTATTATGCAAATTGGATAGTCTTCTTCCAAACCTTAGGCTGGTGCCGAACGGTGGGGAATGAAGAAAACCAATTATCATAACGATGGTGTACAGAAGGTATTAAGTAAAGACATAACAAAGGATTAGTTAGAGGGCAAAGTAAATTGCGACTGCTATTCACGACCAAACCAAGTATTTATTCGCCAATCCTAAATCACCTTTGTATTTCTCCAGAACACTCCGTATCACTACGAAGATCCACAGATTATTGGATACTCCATCGTATGGTTATATACGAACTCGAAAGAAACTTGTTCAAGTTCGGGGATGGATTCTGGTTCGGGAGAAATAGGAATAAGGTTTATTCGGTTGTCTTTTATCTTCACCTTCTCTCGCATTGCGAGTGCTCCTAGGATTAGGACAGTACACCCATTATGCTTATTGGATAGTCTTCTTCCAAACCATAGGCTGGTGCCGAACGGTAGGGAAGGAAGAAAACCATTTGTCCTAAAGGGGTGTACAAAAGGTAATGACTAAAGACATATAAAGGGATTTGGAAAGATGGCAAAGAATTACACGGTTACAGTTGTGAATCTGGATTATGGAAGAGGCATTACTAGGAATACCGGAATACCCCATCGAAACATTTCAATGTTTCAGTTTCACTGTGTACTGTTAAAGGAAAACTGATTTCCCAATTAGACACTTGCTCCAGGGTATGTATTTACCAGGTATGATTCTCACATCTGTATGGTTTTACAGATGATGAGAGGGAGTAAGTTATTAGGAATTAGGTGATCTTCCTTATTTTATCGGAATTCGTTGTAATTGGTGATATTTAAGGAAATCTCTTGGTTGTTTGCCGGTCGGCAAATATTTGGTTTTTAATATCCGCTGTTATGCACCAATTTCAAATTGATATATCTGTACGTCTATTTTTATAGAGTGAGATTTACCATTTTGAAATTATGTCCATGACATTTACCTATATCAGTGGATGGTTAGGTAAGGAGCACTGAACAACAGTGTAATTCTTCTTAACCATAAGTACAGTTTTCAACCTACGACACATAGGGTTTGAGTTATTAGACTCAATGGAATTATACAAAGTATTGTATGTTGTCCAGTTTCCATTAGGACAGAGGGGTTGGTCCTCGTACTACATTCGGTTTACTTATGACTTCTCTAGTTCTTAGACAAGTGTTTCATAGAAACACAAGGTCTGAGTTTTGAGAAGTTATAGGTATATGAATAAAGTAGAGAACCAGGTGTTGCAAGTATCGGGATTCTTCAAAGTGATCGGAGATGTAGATGCTTGTGTAGGGTATTCAATTGATATTAATGTTTAAGAGAACTTGCTTCTCTTTCAGATTACTCATAATTGGAAGCACTCCTAAGTTGAGTAACGTTGATCGGCCTCCTTCCATTTAGTAGAAATGCGCTGGAGAAAGCTGCATGACTTGAATTTGGTTCAATTAAATCAGTGCCTCTGGTTCTATATTGGATATAGAACAGTTCATATCTTAACGATGTTAAGGTACGGGGAGTTGTCCGGCTTATGCTTAAAACCAGACTCTGGATAACTCAAGGCACGTTTCTGTAATGAATGTTTGTGGGTTGACCCAGGCTATGATGAGGGTTGACTTTCTACCATCTGGAAGATCAATAGTGATATTGTTCTAGACTCGCCACAGTTTTAATAAAAAATGGATTTTTTCAGAAAACAGTAGTGGGAGTATGGTAGAACTGGAAGTGATTCCAGAACCGCAAACGATTACTCAAAGTTTGATAGCAACCTAAAGATTCAATCTGGCTTGACATTCCATTGGCCACTCCACAGATTTGGTGGGTAACCTCAGGGACCCGAGAGGTACTCCGGTAGCCTCAAGGACGGTGGCAGGGAGGTTCTTGTTTACCCAGACTTGCCATTGCTGTTGTTCCAGACTGTGAGACCCGGCGGGAGGATGAGTATAGCGTCGTTCTAAACTTGCTTTAGAAGTGAACGTATATATGACTCTGCCAGAGGGTTGTCGTAGTCAGTGGGAGCAGCGGAAGCATTGGTGGACAAGGGGCTTATATCTATTTATAGACTAAAGCAGATATAGCGGAGATCGATCATCAATTTCTGATGTGACAGTCATAGGTTTAACTTTATCAGAATAGGGGATGGATCTGTTAAGAAGGTAGTAGGGTGTGATGTCCTGGTACTTGGATGACATACACAGAGTAGGAAGTGATAATCCTATACTACGATCGGTTATACTTTGGTCGTCACACAGTGGTTTCTCCAAATGGGACTTGGACATTATATCAGACATACTGGTTACTAGATTTATGGTTTTAGATCTAGATTTGGGTGGTTTCCCAATTAAGGGTACTTAGACAGCATTCTAAGAGTATATAGAATGGACGACTCCTGGCATGGTAGTGTACCTGCAGGTGATGGAGTCACCCTCTCTAAAGGTGTCTTACAGACTAAAGAGGAGCGAGATGTGCATGATTGGCAGATCACTTGCTTAGGCAAATGAGTCAATCATGAGATGTCAAGTGCCACACCAAATGTTGTTTTTGTAGTAGATGCAATAAGATGATATTGATCCAATCCTGGAGAAGCAGTCGGAAGCAGTTTTAGAACATAAGTGGATGTTCTAGGGATATGGTAACGACAGCCTCATTCGGGAGACAGTTACCATTCCAGGCTTCCAAGGTGACATGGACGACAGGGAGGTTGTCAGAGTTATAGTTTTTCCTTCTGACGAGGGGCGGTATTTTGGACAGGTGGTCCAAGGCCATACTAAGGGAGGCATGGCGCATGATACTGATTAAGTTCAGTTGACGATACAGTCTAAGAAGTTTGGATTTGGAGTTCATTTATGAGCTAGGTCCCATCAGACATCCAGACACATTCTAAGACATGTATTGCTCACTTCGGGAGATGGCATCCTCCGCGAACTTGAGATATTGAGTGACATAGAAAGAAACAACAAAGCGGATCCACTCGCTGAGGCTATTCCTCGAACGCAATAGTTTTGCAAACGGAATTTGTGAGACTGACTAGTAGAGGAGTTGGGTGTTCGGTATCACACGGGCTGTGAGTATCCAACATCGCAATAATTAGCCTTGAGTGCAAGTGGGAGATTGTTGGAGATAGTGACCTCAGAGTCAATTATTAGATCACAGGCACGTGATTGCAATGATTGAGGGAGGACCTATTCCGGTAGGACAGTCTTACTCAAAATGATAGTATGCTATCTGGTTTACCTTTATCATCGTGTACTGCTTTAGGTGACCTTACAGGTCACTATTGCACGTTGATAGAGCCCGTAGGATTCTTGTTTGACTGCTAGCAGTATGAGGGCGATCATATACGTGGGAGCTGGTGGTCTGTAAGCACATCCTTAAAAGGTCCCTAGTCGTGGGAGTTTCGAGACAGGGCATCGATACTCCAGAGTAGACTAGTGTATACAGTCGAGACCCCGACGAGGGGCGATGGCCAGTCTCACAAGCCATTGGTGTCAGTTTGTTCACCTAAGATGTATACAGGTGCTCTTTGGGTTATGAGTACACCGGACAGGACTCGCCGGGAACATGCTAGTTGGTCTTATACCTGATGTCAGATAGCAGTTCCCTGGTGACATGTGTACAGGTTAGTTCATCGTCCTGAGGATCGTCATTTGTCTCGTGTGAGTTCCCACTGTACTTTGATTACTACCCTACCACGCTCAAAGGAGACGTGCAAACTGGTTTTAGTTGGGTACAGTCCCGAGCCACATGGAGGCAGTGAGCGGATCTGCTGGGGTTCGTCTCTCCCAGTATTGGGGGTGAGGTCGCGCTGTGTCTAGGAGAGCCATTACACGAAGTCCTTGGCCAGGGCAGGAGATTTACTGGTAGGCATTCCAGTAGTATCTCAGGGTGTTCTGGGCTGCACTCCGACACGACTTGTACCGCTTTTGGGGGTTTGACTTTTACCATCCCCCTAGGCCCGCCATGCGATGCTCATAGACGAACGGACCGGACTGTACGGATATTGTCACTGAAAGGCTCGGTAGGGTGTCAGGATGAGTTCGCTCATCGACGTCCCTTTTGGTCAATAACTGGTGGCCCGTCACGTATGGCTTATACCTCTGACGTGCTAGTGGTTGAATCCACAGTGATAGTATTGACGAGTCTTTAGAGTCCACCACACAAAAAGTTACTCAAGTTTCGGGCATAACGCTGTAGAGGCCGTATGGAGATATGGCAGGGTTCGATCAGATACGCACGGTATTGCACGGATCATTATCGGACGGTTAGTACTAGAGGGCGTATGGATATATGGCAGGGTTCGATCAGATACGTACGGTATTGCACGGATCAGGATCGGACGGATAATACTAGCGGGCTTTGGTTTAAGCCGGATCCTAGTATTGTACAGTGTAGACTTTGTCTCATTGCATTTGTATTTCGGTCGGAATACAAATGCGGGTATGTATATACAGTAGCGGGGTTTTCCTGTAATTTATTCCGGGATCAGTTTTTTGGAGTTGCCAGTTTGTTTTCCGTTTCAGCCACATTTCTTTGTATCTTTCATTGGCTGAAGATTGGTGGAGGAGGGCTTATTTGCATTTATGCAAATAAGCATTTTGGAGGGTTGTCTTCGCATATTGTTGTATCATGATAATTCCTCCACCATTTGACTTCCTTTGACTTCTTCTTCTTTTCATCATGGTTGTTGATGATTAGTTGATGGAGTATTGGTTTTGGTTGATGATCATTGCTTGACTTTGGAGTAATGATGATGGTTGGTTGAGTGTGGGTTTGTGTGTGTGATCATTTCTTTTCATGATAACATTTTTGATCTCTCTCTTGCATTATTCAAGTGAGACTCTCCCTCATTCACTCACTCTCTTCCTTTCACCATGCATGGCCGGCCACATTGAGGGAAGGGGCTGCCCAACTTTTGTGTGGGGGATTTTTGTTCTCTCATGCTTGCAAAAATCCCCAAGTTCATCACAAAATTCCTCAATATCATTCCTCCACCAAATGGCAACTTCTACAAACCCCAAATGAGACATAGAGTTCCACACTTATTCTACAGCAAATCTTGGGCACGTCGACTCGCCAACTTCGTGCCCGAGTTGCCTCGGTCCAGAGGTGGGAGCCCATAAAAGAAGCCGGCGACGTGGTGCCCTTCCGGGGACGAGGTGGAGACCGGAGATTCCGCGGGGAGATCGGGACGACGACGAGAAGACCGAAGGACACGGATCGCTCGGTATATCTCACTACCCCTTCTCTTGATAGCTAGGACTAGATTAATGGCATGATCCGGGTTTATAGTGCACGGTGGTGCCGGTTTAAAAAGTTAAAGTAAATCATCGGTTCCGCATTCCGGCATCGGATTGACGGCCGGAGCGCCGCCGTGCACTTACAATCATCCTCATCTATTCTTGCCACTTAGATTAGGGTGTTTGCTTTGCTAATACTTGATTAGCAAAGCAAGAGCTTGGGTTTGAGTTTCTTCAAGGTAGATCATCTTTGTTATTGAAGATCGGAAGCAAGATTGTATCTTTCTCTTCATGGAGCTTCTTTAGAGTCCGGGTACTCGATGATCGCAGCGAAGGGACCTCAACACGGAGCTTTATGTCATGACCCGAAAGAGCACGTGACTGGCCCTTGAACCATATGAAATCTATAGGACACCATCTGATCCATGTAAGTCAAAAGCCCAGAAATCTAAAACCATTTTAAGAGTAAGTAAAGAAAACTGGTTTTTAAAGAAGTGAGGGAAAACATGTTTGAAGTCAAGGTTTTTAAATAAATAAGCCGAATGTGCATTTTTAAAAGGTAAAGTCTTTTCTAAAAATTTCGATAGTGTTTCTTTTGTAAATACTGGCCCCGAACGGGGTACAACAAGCACAACACATATACAATGATAAAAGGCATCCCCAAGCGGGAGCTAGCTCTTCGTCAATTGACGGTCACAACCACACAAGTAACAATAATATACAACGCCAAACGGCGAGGGTCAAACCAAAAGAACTCAAAAAGCAAGAAAACCACAATACTACTAAGCGTGACTCTAAGGTCGAATAATACAACACTAATGTCTGAGTCTGAAACAATATACAAATTTGGTTGATGGAAATTCTAGATACAAAGAATAATATAAGTACAATGGTGGTTCTTGATGCAAAAGAAACCACCTACCAAATGCAATTCACCCTCAAGGAAGCAATGTGCTAGAAATGCCGCAAAAGAACCTGTACGGCAAAACCTGCAAGAACTGTGGCACAACGGGGGTGAGTTGCCAACTCGTGAATAGAGAATATCTACAAGCAGAAACCGAATGCAAGACATAATCCTAGGTCAACAATCAGTAATAAACCTCAAGGAATAAGCCTGATACATGATAAGGTGGCAAAGCAACATCTAAACAGGTATGTAGTGTCAAGTACTCAGGTAATAACATGTCATCAGTATAGGGTATGTCTGCATGAAGTAAATATGATGAAGTATCAATACACATATATTAGCGTCCCATACCACTAATATTGGTGTAAGGGTATATATAACAGCGCCCTCGTACCCTGTTATATATACAAATGAAGTATGATCAGTGTAAATCCAGTCTGTATATAATCCATATCCGTATATATGTGGAACCCGTCCACCCGTCACCAATGACAATAAGCATCATGTATGCAATAAGAGGGTATAAACAAAATCATGGAAAAACATCATGAAAACTGTGCCCAGCACCGGCACGTAAATCCTCATATATCGGGCTCCGTCAGTCCGGATCGGCCCACGGGCTCTGTCTGCGGTATCGTCCCTCGGCCCCGGCAGTACACCCACATCCATCTATCGACTCTGGTCAGTATCCTCCGGATAACCGCCAGGTCCAACCAATCACCGGTAGGTACTCGCCCGCCTCCAGGCTCAGTCGGCAAAGCTCATCGATCATCTTGCCGAGGGGAACCATACCAGGTCCACCATGTACCCGCAATCGGCTCGTCCACTCCTCGATTCGGGTTACACATGTCGCTCTCAGCACCGAGAAAACACATGGTGGACGCACTGAAATATCATCTCAAGGGTAACCGGGTTTTCAAAACAAATACATATCCTCTTTGAAAACACCCACGGTTCCCAAAAACCAGAAATATCATGGATACAGCATATCTCAATGCGTATAATCAGAAAGCAACATGTATGCCACATATAGCAGAAAGGTAAGAATATCAATATGTCTTGCTAGGGTCAAATCTTGAATGCAACAGTACTACAGTGTAGTGACATGGCAATTATCGATGATGAAGTGTGTGAGCCGGCAACAGTGTATGTGGAACATACGCATCATCGATAATGGTGCTGGTGTCCTAGCAGCATGACTGAAATATATCAACAATACAAGCAATGCAATGCAAACAGCATGAATGTGCGGAATCGTTCAATCAACGCAACAGTAGAGAACCTGCCTCAATAGATATATCATGCAACCTTGCCTTTTGAAATAAGACGAATCAGGGCTTTTGGTAAAATAAGGGCTGCGGTATTTTAAGAAAGATGCGCCTTTTTAAATATCCGTATGAACCCTTTTGCTTATCTTTAAAATATCCCTGATTCGTTAGTTTTTGAAATAGGTATGACTCGGGTCTAGTCTAATGCCTACTATGCGAACTACGAACCCACAGTCAAGTCAAAAGAGTGGGGTATGTAAACCACCTAAATCTGAGTCGATATCACAATATCTCATCACATGACAGGCATCACTACCATCATATCACATCTCCAATATGAACTCTGTCATGTCGCCAAATCTCACGGCCTCAATCGAATCTCATCGACTCATCTCAATCCCACGTATCATCCTCAAAAACCCGTATATAAACACATAGTCCCATACCCATGTGTAGATATACCCACCATCATATACGCACATATATATGAAAGAATGTATGCAAGTATGTGTGTATGTGTGAGTGTGTGTGCAACCACTACTCTAGGGTTCGCACTACTCAACCAATACATCTTTATCACCAATAATCCATTATTACCATCAATAGCCCTAAACAACACATAATAAATATATGTGTGTATACGTATTCGTATACATCACCACGGACTGCGGGGGTGCTATACGCTATCCACTCGACTTCTCCCCATAGATATAATCTACTCACGTTGCGTCTCCATCTTTCGATGTCACCACGCGTTTGCTAGTCGTCCCGTAGTCTTCATAGGGTACCTCCTTTGGCAACTCAAGAAAATTCTTGAGTTGCTCAAAGCCCACCAAATCCAATCTTGCTAGGTTCAATGTGTAGCTATTGAGCTCGGGAACACTTTTTGTGAAGTGGGAATTTGGTTTTGGCTTTATTTTCATTGTGTATCTAGGGTTTCATGAAGAGGGAGAGAGAGGGGGAGAGAGGGCAGCAGCTCAAGAGAGGGAGAGGAGAGAGAATGAGAAGGGGAAAATGATGAGGGATGGTTCAAAAAGGTGGGGTTGACTTGGTCTCTCTCTCTCATCATTACTTACTTTTTCCCTTTTCTTTTCTTTTCCTTCTCACTCCAATAGTGAATCCAAATGAACCATGGCAATAAAATGTAACACAAGTGTAGAAAATGATATGTGCATGTTTTGCACAAAAATGCTGAAAAACCGATTAGCGATTTTTAATCACGATTAGCACTAATTTAGCATATAACTAATCAATTAAACTTAGAAATGGCATAATTCTCTAATTTACCCTATTTTAGAATTTTCCATAATTTTTCCAAAATTTTTCCCATTTATTTGCATTTAATAATTCCAAAATATTAAAATATTCAATAAAATAATATTAAATTATAAAAATTCCCAAAATTAATATTTTATCTTTTTGAAATGTTACAATCTACCCACCATAAAGAAATTTGGTCCCCGAATTTAAATTTAAACCCCCAATACTAAAACAATTTCAATAATAAGCCAATTTGTCGGGGCTCCGAAAACATCAATACATAGAGAATATCATAAAAATGTACTGCTCTACTAGAAATCAATCCCCAAAATGCATATATAAGAATATCCTGTGCGTCTGGTGCGCAAGGAATCAAAATCCATATATGTGTCAAACAGGTGTATAAAACAATATCTAGGTGCAACTGGTGTGCACGAAACATCTGTCGTAGGCAACGTGTGTGCCTGACAGTAAAAAAAAATTCAGGTGCATGAGACATGCACGAAGAATCCCGATTTAGTGCATCTGGCGTGCACCAAAATCGTATATCAAAACACTAAAGGTGCATGAAAACTACGCTGGAAGCGTAAATCAAATCACTGTATAAGATAGGCGTGAAATGACAATCAATACCTCGAATGTAATAACTTATGTGCAAAATATAAATATCCAGTGGGTGCATGAAACAAATATCATGAAACTTAGTCATCAAACTAAATCATGCAAACAGAACGCCCAAAATACCAAAATCCAAAATGACGGATACGTGATAATCGAATCACAAAATCACAAATCATAATACCGTCGTTGGTAGTTCCTCCTTCAAGGTCGAGAAGGAGTCGGTGCATCCACTGCTAGCAGCGCAGGATATCTACTTGCCTCTTGCTCACGGTCTGGCATCCTCTGACTCTGGGTCCTTATCTTCTCTGCAGATTACCTATCTTGCAGTCAATCGGCTCATCGGCCCTGTCAGGTGTGCTAATGGGGACGATTCCGTTCTGGCACTTCTCTGGTCACCTCTCGGTCAATCCTCACGACCACTCGTAAGGCAGCATATCACTGGCGTCGGCCTCTGGCTCTCTGAATGCACGTCACACATCGGATCCTGGGTGCAAACATCATTGCAGCAATGTCCCGGAAGGAATCCTGTTCAGGGTCTCTTCCAATCATGCCTATGCCGATCTGTACAGAGGCTGGCTCTCTTACATAATCTCTTCTCACTCGATAGACATCTGTGTCCCCAGCACAAAATTTTCTCAGAAATTGGTCGCATCCCAACGTCTCTGTAAGCATATCAGGTCTCTAGTCTCGACGGGAAGTAATGACAGCTCATCAGCGTCTCGCTCGAACCTCTGGTTCCACCTGTCTCCATCGTCGTCCACTATGACGTCACGCCATGCTATCTACACACTGCACTGTTCTCGGCCATGGTTAATCTGAAGTCTCTCGCACGGACTCAAAATCACGTACTCTGTAGCTTCATCATTCTGTAGAAGATGTCAGGCCGAACAGGTCCTCGGGAACACGTCACAATCATCGGAGGAATACTCAACACTCGTCCGTCCTTGACCAATTCACAACGCATCTGGTAAGTTCCTTTATTCGAACCTGGTCAACTACCTCGTCGACAATGCCGAACTCTGGCCTGCTGGGTGTGCGCAATATGAATACTCCTGGGTCTAGGTCTTCTCGTATCGTATTCCAGAAATGTCCTATCGAGATTTCTCTCTCAATTCTCATTCCTGCCGAATTGCCCGGAAGTCATCATCCATTGCTGAAGCAAATTCTTATTCCGGAACGGCTGCATACTTATCACGCTTCTTTCTGGAAGATATATCCATATACAACACCTCTGGGTGCGTATCACATCTCTGATGTCAGCGGAGTGGAACGTCATCTCGTCGAAATATCTTGCGAACTCTTTTCTTCACTCTGCTTCAATGTCGACTGATTCCGGACTCGTCTCATCGTGGCTGCATGGACTGTGCTCCAACGGCTATACTCGTATCTGGAGTCTCCCAAGCAATGCATCCCATCACATGATATCCGAATGATGTCGAAACATTCGATCGACTCGCCAGAACCTTATAATCCCCCAAGAGATCAACATCTTGAGTACAGTTTAATAGTATCGAGTACATGCCACAGCGTCGGTGGTCCAGCTGTAGAAGGGCAAACCCAAGCCTCACTAATGGCGCCGAGGAACTGCCGCAAACCCTAAGGTTCAAAAGCTTTCACACGGTCATTAAGTCGAGTTAGGGTTTCATTCTTCTAGAGGGTCCATAGAATCACCTGCATGTCTTTCCATATACTTTAAACTTGGAAAATGGGCTCCTGACATTCGATCGTCTCAATCGACTCTCAACGAATCTGCGTGAAGTCGTCTCTAGCTGGAATCAATCTATCTGATGACCTCGCATCGGTAAACGGACGAACCAAATGTCCTAGTCATTCTTCATCGGGTGACTAGCGACTCGCTATCGTCTCTCTAAGTATATGCTCACGCAGCAGCAGCTCCAACCATCTGGGCGATATCTCGTCATTTGCAGCAACAACTGGCTCATTCACCTGTACGCCGAACAGCGCCTCAATCCTCCAGGAAAGGCGACACATTGGCGGTCATCTCTGAATCGGTCTGCTTTAGATCTGAGTAAGACTCTCCACACTGCAAATCTTCAACTCAACTGGGCCCGCTCCGGTGCATAAATCGGACGAATCACCTTCGTCTCTCAAATCGAGTAGACTAGCTATCATCTGTCTCATATCCGCATGGAAGCTCCGATAATCTCAGCTAGTAAGCTCCGGAAGCGACATCCTGTCAAACTCAGCAACAGTTGGTCCATCTGTCTGCACGGTAGGCGACATCATAATCTCTGAGGTATGTTGTACATCAACGGTCCTCTTTCAACTGGCAGCTCTAACAATGGCCCGATCATCCGGTGCAAAACCAAGCACTTGCCTCCACTAGAGGTCACAATCACCAATACTAACTCGAGACGTTCCCATGTCACCAGAAAACACAATGGTCGGCCCTTGTACCAGACGAGATCGCCCTGACCGTAACCTTAGCAGCAGCCCAAACTGCGCTCAAACATGGCGACAGGAACCTCTATCGAGTATCGAAGAGAGCAGATCAATAGCAAGAAAGGAAACAACAGATCCAGAGTGGATACATGATCATAAGAAGGAACAGCATCAATAAAGGTATGATCATGAACTATTAGAATCAGGGATCTCAAAGGGATGTATAACCATGGATATAAAGAGAATCACTGATATCGAAAATATGTACATCCTAAGGTTCCTTAAGCGGAGTGGCGTGTCGTAAGTATGCCGCGGAACATACCCACGGTACGTCACTCTACTTTAGTTACCTATTCCATCAACCAAGGGTCATCCTATACGACGAAAGTTCGGGTCTAATACCCCCTCGACTAAGTCTAAATTCCGTAAGGTCAAGCCTAAGTTCCGTATATAAAAATAAACGCCGTAGGCTCCACATAGTCAAACTTAGACTCGAACCAAGGTCAACCTAGCGCTCTGATACCAACTTTGTCACGACCCGAAAGAGCACGTGACTGGCCCTTGAACCATATGAAGTCTATAGGACTCCATCTGATCCAAGTAAGCCAAAAGCCCAAAAATCTAAAACCATTTTAAGAGTAAGTAAAGAAAACTGGTTTTTAAAGAAGTGAGGGAAAACATGTTTGAAGTCAAGGTTTTTAAATAACTAAGCCGAATGTGCATTTTTAAAAGGTAAAGTCTTTTCTAAAAATTTCGGTAGAGTTTCTTTTGTAAATACTGGCCCCGAACGGGGTACAACAAGCACAACACATATACAATGAAAAAAGGCATCCCCAAGAGGGAGCTAGCTCTTCGTCAATCGACGGTCACAACCACACAAGCAACAATAATATACAACGCCAAACGGCGAGGGTCAAACCAAAAGAACTCAAAAAGCAAGAAAACCGCAATAATACTAAGCGCGATTCTAAGGTCGAATAATACAACACTAATGTCTGAGTCTGAAACAATATACAAATTTGGTTGATGGAAATTATAGATACAAAGAATAATATAAGTACAATGGTGGTTCTTGATGCAAAAGAAACCACCTACCAAATGCAATTCACCCTCAAGGAAGCAATGTGCCAGAAATGCCGCAAAGGAACCTGTACGGCAAAACCTGCAAGAACTGTGGCACAACGGGGGTGAGTTGCCAACTCGTGAATAGAGAATATCTACAAGCAGAAACCGAATGCAAGACATAATCCTAGGTCAACAATCAGTAATAAACCCCAAGGAATAAGCCTGATACATGATAAGGTGGCAAAGCAACATCTAAACAGGTATGTAGTGTCAAGTACTCAGGTAATAACATGTCATCAGTATAGGGTATGTCTGCATGAAGTAAATATGATGAAGTATCAATACACATATATCAGCGTCCCATACCACTAATATTGGTGTAAGGGTATATATAACAGCGCCCTCGTACCCTGTTATATATACAAATGAAGTATGATCAGTGTAAATCCAGTCTGTATATAATCCATATCTGTATATATGTGGAACCCGTCCACCCGTCACCCAATGACAATAAGCATCATGTATGCAATATGAGGGTATAAACAAAATCATGGAAAAACATCATGAAAACTGTGCCCAGCATCGACACGTAAATCCTCATATATCGGGCTCCGTCAGTCCGGATCGGCCCACGGGCTCTGTCTGCGGTATCGGCCCTCGGCCCCGGCAGTACACCCTCATCCATCTATCGACTCTGGTCAGTATCCTCCGGATAACCGCCAGGTCCAACCAATCACCGGTAGGTACTCGCCCGCCTCCAGGCTCAATCGGCAAAGCTCATCGATCATCTTGCCGAGGGGAACCATACCGGGTCCACCATGTACCCGCAATCGGCTCGTCCACTCCTCGATTCGGGTTACACATGTCGCTCTCTTAGCACCGAGAAAACACATGGTGGACGCACTGAAATATCATCTCAAGGGTAACCGGGTTTTCAAAACAAATACATATCCTCTTTGAAAACACCCACGGTTCCCAAAAACCAGAAATATCATGGATACAGCATATCTCAATGCGTATAATCAGAAAGCAACATGTATGCGACATATAGCAGAAAGGTAAGAATATCAATATGTCTTGCTAGGGTCAAATCCTGAATGCAACAGTACTACAGTGTAGTGACATGGCAATTATCGATGATGAAGTGTGTGAGCCGGCAACAGTGTACGTGGAACATACGCATCATCGATAATGGTGCTGGTGTCCTAGCAGCATGACTGAAATATATCAACAATACAAGCAATGCAATGCAAACAGCATGAATGTGCGGAATCGAGCAATCAACGCAACAGTAGAGAACCTGCCTCAATAGATATATCATGCAATCTTGCCTTTTGAAATAAGACTAATCAGGGCTTTTGGTAAAATAAGGGCTACAGTGTTTTAAGAAAGATGCTCCTTTTTAAATATCCGTATGAAACCTTTTGCTTATCTTTAAAATATCCCTGAATCGTTAGTTTTTGAAATAGGTATGACTCGGGTCTAGTCTAACGCCTACTATGCGAACTACGAACCCACAGTCAAGTCAAAAGAGTGGGGTATGTAAACCGCCTAAATCTGAGTCGATATCACAATATCTCATCACATGACAGGCATCACTACCATCATATCACATCTCCAATATGAACTCTGTCATGTCGCCAAATCTCACGGCCTCAATCGAATCTCATCGACTCATCTCAATCCCACGTATCATCCTCAAAAACACGTATATAAACACATAGTCCTATACCCATGTGTAGATATACCCACCATCATATGCGCACAGATATATGAAAGAATGTATGCAAGTATGTGTGTATGTGTGAGTGTGGGTGCAACCACTACTCTAGGGTTCGCACTACTCAACCAATACATCCTTATCACCAATAATCCATTATTACCATCAATAGCCCTAAACAACACATAATAAATATATGTGTGTATACGTATTCGTATACATCACCACGGACTGCGGGGGTGCTATACGCCATCCACCCGACTTTTCCCCGTAGATATAATCTACTCACCTTACGTCTCCATCTTTCGATGTCACCACGCGTTTGCTTGTCGTCCCGTAGTCTTCATAGGGTACCTCCTTTGGCAACTCAAGAAAATTCTTGAGTTGCTCAAAGCCCACCAAATCCAATCTTGCTAGGTTCAATGTGTAGTTAGTGAGCTCGGGAACACTTTTTGTGAAGTGGGAATGAGGTTTTGGCTTTATTTTCATTGTGGATCTATGGTTTCATGAAGAGGGAGAGAGAGGGGGAGAGAGGGCAGCAGCTCAAGAGAGGGAGAGGATAGAGAATGAGAAGGGGAAAATGATGAGGGATTGTTCAAAAAGGTGGGGTTGACTTGGTCTCTCTCTCTCATCATTACTTACTTTTTTCCTTTTCTTTTCTTTTCCTTCTCACTCCAATAGTTAATCCAAATGAACCATGGCAATAAAATGTAATACAAGTGTAGAAAATGATATGTGCATGTTTTGCACAAAAATGCTAAAAAACCGATTAGCGATTTTTAATCGCGATTAGCACTAATTTAGCATATAACTAATCAATTAAACTTAGAAATGGCATAATTCTCTAATTTACCCTATTTTAGAATTTTCCATAATTTTTCCCATTTATTTGCATTTAATAATTCCAAAATATTAAAATATTCAATAAAATAATATTAAATTATAAAAATTCCCAAAATTAATATTTTATCTTTTTTAAATGTTACACTTTAGAAGTGAAGGATCGGACTACAAAGGTTGTAATCCTTAACTCTTAGAAGTAAAGTTGTTTACTTGCTCTGTTTCGCCTAATATCTAGTCTAAGATCTTGGTTAGGGTTGTTCGACACGTCTAAAATTTAAATCGGGTATGGTTGATACCTTGTAGAACCTTGTGGGAGTGCTAGTAACCCTACACTTCGATGATCTCTCAAGATTCGGACATGTGTCCCTGTTGAAACACGAGTCTGAAGCTTTTGAGAAATTCAAAGAATATAAGTACGAAGTTGAGAACCAGATGGGGTAAAGTATTAAGTATTTCGATGTGATTGGAGATGGGAATACTTAGGCATGGGATTCCTGGATTATCTAAAAAAGAGAATAGGATTCTCTCTCAGCTTACTCCTTCGTATACACCACAACACAACGGTGTATCGGGGTGGAGGAATAGTACCCTATGATATATTGTGCGCTCTATGATGAGTACTACTGAGTTGCCTGTTTTATTTTGGAGTTATGTACTTGGGAAGCTGCATACATATTGAATAGGGTTCTGACGAAATCAGAGCCTACCACCCCATATGAGATATGGAATGGGAAGAGACCATGTCTGAAATGAGTTAAAATATGGGGTTGTAGGGCCTATGTTGAAAAGAAAAATCTGGACAATCTCGAGGCAAAGTCAGTTCTAAGTTTGTTGGATATCCCGAACATTCGCAAGGGAATATCTTCTACCAAACCGAGGAGAAAAAGGTGTCTTGTTTCTCAGCATGCCACCTTTTTAGAAAAGGAATTTCTTATGGAAGAAATTAGTGGTCATGAGGTAGAAATGAAAGGAGTTCTAGCTAGACAAACTAACAGCTGATTATTTGGTAAAACCAAAGGATTCAATAGTCTCCAACGAACCTAAGCCTCTCCGCGAATCTGGTAGGGTTCCTCATCCACCTGAGAGATACTACGGTTTCCTCGGTGATGGTGGGAGCGAGGATTGCATCTTGGTATATGATGACCCAACTAGGTTCATGCAGGCCATCACGAGTGGAGACTCTATGAAATGGTTGGATGCTATGCTTAAGTCCATCAGGATTAAAGAAGGCATCGCGGAGTTGGAACATCTCTTTTGATGTGGCAGTCAAAGAGTTTGACTTCATAAAAAAGTGAAGGGTTTCTAGGCACACCAATGAGGTCTCACAAGGCATCAATCATGCCAAATTCAAATTTTTTTCATGTGCATACAAACCCTAATATGGATCGTTGACTAGAAGTATAGGCGATACAAGCTAGTAAACAATTTTATTGCTAAAGGAAAAAGGATACAACCTTTGTAGATCCGTTCCTCCACCTCCTTGGCTCCGTGATGACGACCCTCCGCTGTACCTATCGGAATCTGGACTCTGGCGATCGTTTCGTCGGAGAAATGATCGGGCTAGGTCGTCGACTTCGATGCCGAAGATGATCTACGTCGAGGCAACTCAAGATCAAGCTCTAACTTCACCAAGTCATGAAACTTGTGAAGAAAACACCCTATACTACATGGCAAGTGGTAGAGGATGATGAAATAGGATGTGGGTTCACTTTACAATTGGATTTCTCACTCTTTTTCTCAAGGCACCATTGTTGGTTGCAAGCTTCGTCATCTTGAAGTAGAAGAAGAAGAAGAAAAGAATATATGACAAGAATTATTGAAAAATAGAAAATAAGTTGATTCTTATCATATAGCAACCATGGTTAAGTGTAGAGAATAAACTAGGGTTAGGTTGAATGGTTAGGGTTAAGCATGAAACAAAAATGGTAGACTTTTTCAAAGCTTCATGAAGCTTCAACTAGCAAACAAAGAAAGCCACCATGATTTATCTTGCAAAAAAGAATAAATAAATAAATGAATAGATAAGTAAATCAAAACCCTAACCATTAACATAACCATGGTTTAATTCTTTACACAAACCCAAGTTTGCATGTATCATCAAACATGATACAAACAAGTGCACAATAATATATCACATATGCAACTTGTGCATTTCAAGTGACAAAATCCATTTAAAGTGAACCAATATTAGTTAATGTAAAGTAATATATCTAATATATAATTATACATTAAATCATTAAATCAATACTTGATATAACGATCCGGTCATATCACATATAACCGACTAATATCAATAGTAACAACTTATCGAATCAACACTTGATCCGATAACCCGGCTATATCACATATAACCGATCAATGTCATAAATCGTGAGAATCGAATACAGTATCACATACTGGTATCATTCTCGGTCCCTCAAATATCTCATATGCGCTCCTATTTCGTTTCGCTTGAGCCCGGAAACCTCTGTGTAGGACTCTAAAGACTCGTCCATACGCCGGCAACAGGTGATGATCATATCAAACACCCACAAGCCGCAAGCGGTCTGCTAAACGTAACGGCCACCCGGGTATTGAGCGATCAGAAGATCGACGAGCAAGCCCGCTCACATTCCTGTGAATCCAACCAGTAACACTTACCGTACAGTCCGGTCTGTTCGTCTAATATGTCGCATATCTCGCCTAGGGGTGGTAAACGTCAGACCCCAGTAGCTCGATAAGTCATGCCGACGTGAGGACCATAACATGTGTGAAACTACTGATAACACTTACCAGTAGATCACTGCAACCCTGGCCAGGGATTTCCAGTTATGGCCAGTCATGCATAGCGCAACATCAACCCCAAATACCGGGAGAGACGAATCCCTTCCTATCGCTCATTGCCTCCATGTGAATCGAGACTGTACCCAAAAATCACCTGTTTGCACGACTCAGTAGAGCCGTGGTAGGGTGGAAATCAAAGCACAGTAGGACACACACAAGACTCTATGACGATCTCGGGTCAACAGACTAAGCTGCACCAGTGTCACCAGAGAACTGCCATCTGACGTGAGGTATAATACTATCTGGGAGTACTCGGTGAGTCCGTTCAGTGTACCCAGTCTCTACTGAGCACCCGCATACCATCTCTGATGTCAAACACCAATGGATATGGGATCATCCATCGCCCATCACATGGGTCGAGAAGATATACGCTAGTCTACTCTGGAATATCGATGCCCCGTCTCGATATTCCCACGACTAGGAACAATGAAGGATGTACTCATTGACTACCCAGGCCCCACTAGTATGATCTACATCATAGTCCTGGAAGTCGAGTACACATCCTAAGGGCTTTATCAACATGTAATCAGAGAGATAGAAAGTATACATGTTAAGATAAAGAGCAACCAGATAGCATACTATCATGTCGAGCAAGAAAGTCCTACCTATATATGTCCCAGCATCCACTCCTATATACATCCAATATACAGTAATGGCCTCTAGGGCATACATATAACTAACAATCTCCCACTTGCACTAGGGCCATCTATAGCAGTGGTTGTAGTATCTAATACTCAACCATCCCATATAAGTCTCTCTTTGGGAAAAGACCTTCGTGAGTGGATCCGCCGTGTTGTCCTCTGAGTCTACTCTCCTAACCTCGATCACCCTGGAGATCAACTATCTCCATGATCAGGTGATGCTGCCTCAGAATATGTCTGGGTCACTGATGGGACCGGGGTTCCTTGGCCAAATCCACACTTCCATTGTCATACAATGGTAGGAACCTAGTTCATCTTATGAACCAATATACACCCAAACTGCCTCTTTGGTAGCATCTTTAATAGCGATGTTACCAGCCTTCATCGTCTAGTCTGCCACGGTATCTCGTTTGGAACTCTTCCAACATACTGTCCCTCTATTGAGGGTAAAGACAATGCCTGCAACTGACATTCAGTCGTCCTTATCACCCTGGAACTTTTCCAGTGATTCTCCCCAGGATGGATTGATACAATCTTACAACAGCTAGTGAGAATCCTAACATCCATTTAGATCTATCTCATAGACCCAAATCCCAGGATTTAGGAGGTATCTTTTTGATCCTATTTGGAGAATCCTCGTGATAAGAGGAGATTGACCGTGCGTAGTATAGGAAACTCTTTTCCTATCAAGAGTATGTTGTCCACGTACAATACGAGTATGACCACCTTACTCTCTACTACCTTTTTTATATATACAAGGTTCATCTACCATTTTGATGACGTCAAACTCTTTGACTACCTCATCAAAACAGATGTTCCAACTCCGCGAAGCCTGCTTTATTATATAAAACATCTTACACACGTTTCCGCTGCTCCCACTGTCTACGAAGCTTTCTGACTGTGTACTTACAGACTCTCTCTTCTAAAACATCATTTAGAAAAGCAGTCATGACACCCAACCGCCAGATATCGTAGTTATAGTATGTAGCCGTGGCAGGTAGGATCTGGATGGACTTAAGCACAGCTACTGGAAAAGGTTTCATCATTATCCACGCCTGGTCGATGACGAAAACCTTTAACGAGTCTAACTTTGAAAGTCTCAACTTTTCCATCTACACCAAGCAATCTTCTCAAGATATACTTGCTCCTTATGGGGATTTAACCCTTCAGATATCACAACCAAAGTCCATACTTTGTTGGTGTATATGGATTCCATCTCAGATCGCTAAGCATCCAGTCATTCTTACAGAGTCCCTACTCTCGATGGCCTGCTCGATACTAGTTGGGTCTTCATCTTATGATGCAATCCTCGCTCCCACTGTCATCGAGACACCAAAGTATCTCTCTGGCGGATGAGGAAACCTACTAGATCGGCGGAGAGGCTAAGGTTCGTCTTTGGTTCTGTCAAATCATCAGCTGCAGTTTTGTATAGCTGGAACCTTTCCAGTTCTACAGAACTGACATTGCCTCGATTTTGTCCGGATTTTGCTTTTGACATAGGCCGGACAATCCCAAATCTTAACTTACTTAAGAGATAGGCTCTTCCCATACCATATCTTATATGGAGTGATAGGCACTGATTTGATTCGAATCTAATTCAATAGTTATGCATCTTCTCAAGTGCACAACCCCAAAAGGAAATAGGTAACTCAGTAGTACTCATCATAGAACACACCATATCTAATATGGTGCGATTGCTCCGTCCTGATACACCGTTGTGCTGTGGTGTATTCAGAGGAGTAATACAGAGAGAGAATCTCATTCTCCTTTAGAATAATCCAAGAATTCTATGCACAAGTATTCTCCTCCCTGATCTTATCATAGGACATAATACTTATACCCTGTTTTTGGTTCTCTACTTCTAATTTATATTCTGTGTATATCTCAAAAGGTTCGGACTTATGTTTCAACAAGAACATATGACTGAATCTTGAGAGTTCATCAGAGAATGTAATGAAGTACAAAGAACCTGCCCTGGCATGTATAGACATGGGAGTTCACATACATCATCATATATCAATCCCAAGAGTTTACTAACCCTTTCTCTGTTTCCAAATAAACAGAGCTATGCTCATCTTATCTTTGTGACATGACTGGAAAGTTTTCACAAGATGTAAATTCAAACTGATTTAAATATGCATCTAAATGTAATTTAAGCTAGTCGGGTCACATTGATATGACCTGGTCTACAATACCTCAAGAAGGAATCGTTCATCTCTGAACTCTTTCTCTTGTGTGTGTTCTGTATACTAGGAACTGTAGTTTGATTTAGAACGTCAATGCTTTTAGATAACGTGCCTGAACCGGTCAACTTTTGAAATAGGAAATGTTCAAAACATTATCCAACAATACAAAATTTTATCAATTCTTTACTTGTAAAGAGACTGATATGATTTTGTATATCAGGTTCGGTATCTAATAGCATTTGTTCAGAATCAATGTATTTGTAATACAGGGTGACAGTGACCAACAGACTTGGCTGCAACACTTGCCCTGTTTTCTGTCTCATGAAACTTATCACCCGTTCTCAGTTTTCTACCTTTTTGTAGCCCTATGTAACAGATTACATATCTGGGATCCTGATCCGGTATCAAATACCCAGGATGCAGAGGATACTGAGAAACAGTTCTTTATAATGAACACACCCGAAGGAGATGCATCATATGCACTTTCTTCGTTTGGGCGGCATAGGAATCCTCGTATTCCCCTATTTCCTGCTCTGTCTTATAACAATTATAAGTTGGAGCGGGACCAACGTTCCCCAGCTCAGTATAGCAAGTGGGTTCGGTCAATACATCCATATTATTATCTTGATTAAGGCGTGATATGGTCGCTACCTGGAGAGAGAGAAAAGAAAACACTCTGCGTGCGCTCTTGCAAGATTAGATTGGTTATTTATTTTATCTAATCAGGATGGCTCCCACTGTTTTTATCAAATCTTCCTTCAAACCCTAAAAGGAAAGACCACCCGGGATTAATTACACTCTACAAGTTCGCCAATCTTTCAGCCAGGCTAGTGTCGGTACTTTTAGGGAGGTTCCCCGTGCTTTCGCATGGACCTAATTACAGTAAACCTCGTTTTCCTAGAGGCGTAACCCCGTTGACACCTTTCTAGACACCTACTTGATCGGCTAATTGCAAAGTGCAAAACTCTCCCAGGAGTAACAATTACTCGCAGTGGGTATCGGGATCCAACTATCACATAGAAGGTATGCAATCTCATTGCAAATTTCAACACTTGAAACTCCCGATAAAGGTTTTTACCCCTAGCACTTATAACCTTAACTATGGTCAACAAATCATAAGTACTAGTCAAGTTCTACCCATCATTTCGTGATTAATTAGACCCACCCACATGACCCTTAACTAAGGTCAGCAAAGTCACACGACTGTCCTAACCAATCGCATCATATGCGGTGTAGGAAGACATCACTTAGCTACCGTACACTGTGCCTTGACTATGGTCAACAAACATAGCACGAATACTAAGTACTCTACTTCCTAAAATGACGGAGGGTTCCAGCTGGTTTTTAAGAAAACCTTTAACGCTTCGAACTTGATCTCGTTGCGGAATCAAATGGTTTTTAAATGGAACATTTTTTTGAAGCTTTTCTAATTTTGCTAAAGGGGTCACCCCCGGTGAAGGGATCGTCGGCCCATTCCTCGTCGAATGAGGTGCGGGATATATCATATATATCACTGTGCAAAGTGAAAACTATAGAAGCGATCAAAAGACAAACCGAGGGTTGTAGCATCTGCCAGTTATTGCTAAAGGAGTCACTCCCGGTGAAGGGATCTCGGTCCTTTCCTCATCGAATAAGGTGCAGGATGTTCTACAAGGTACACCGCGATGCAAAGCAAGAACTGTAGCTACCTGTTTTTATTTTGAAATTCGATTCCACAACATCAATTAGGTTTATTTTCTTTCATTAATCTCATTAATGAATATCCCATCATTTAAGTCCACCTAAACATCACAGATAAATATAACGTATGCTTATGCCATCCGCATTCGCCTCGATGTCCCGTCTGCATGTTAGGTTAGGTAACTAACGCCAGAACGAGGCAGGGCTAGCGCGGGTGTAAAACATAAGCAACGTCTATATAATATATCATATATACTATATATAATATCTATCTGAACATATCACATGATCACATCACAGATAACGCAGCAGAAAATATCATATGAAATATTGGATATACTAGGACGTCTGTGTTTTCAATACGAGCCAGTATAAAACACGGATTCCACGGTCGTGATGAATATCCAATCCTACACCCCTAGACCCCTACGAGAGCGGCAAACAACCCTACCAATTCTAGGGTTAGGAGACCCGAACTCGACTCCTCGAGATGGCCTCCCACTGGACCCTAGAACCCGGTTACTTGTGCTCCCCTCCTTGGGTCTATCCTAGTACGGAAAAGTAAATAATATACAAAGGGTGACAACATCAGCAACTTGGAAGTGCCCCAATAAAAGAATATTACATACAAGTTTTTACATGAATGAAAAAGAAAAACACTCATCTCACATAAAAAACCCCCGGCTATTCGAACACGACGATCCAATATAACATATCCAGCAACACATAACATCACCTGTCATCAACGTAAGTAAACATGCGAATCCCAATTGTCGTTGACATATAGCAACGAAACCGGCGATATCACATATTACACGTACGGTCACAGAAAAGAAAGTGTAAAACTACAACAGTTGGAATCCGCAAAATTTTCAGACATCGCATGCCTAATCAAATGAATTCCTTAGACATCGCATGACTAACAGTTATAAACCCCGCATTTTAGTCTCATTATCAAAAACTCTTTTCAATGTCAAGTTGGGCAATTCAATAAGATTCCCGACATCCTGATCGATTGCTCGTCGCAAACTTTAATAGGCGGCTGCACCCCCGATGTCGTCGACGAAGTGCACCAAGGCGGAACACCGCTGCCGCGAGCACCCGAGTGGATGCTTTCGGCGACGGGGTTCTCCTACAGTCACTTGGTCGGGGCTATGGGGTGAGGCTGTCTATTAAGTTTACCCGGCGAGTATCCGCGTACGCTACGTGATTGCGACGGACTTTTGATCACAACAAAATTCCGTGGCAACCGATCAAGTGAGACTAAACTGCAATGTTTATAACATTCATTCAGTTATCTCATAACTACTTGTGGATTCCAAATATTGTATCACATTCCGGATAAATAGAAAATGTTAAACTTTCCGATTGAACAATCGAACACCCATGTTTTCCCGAAACAACTCAACACATGAAATAGGTTTAAAAACATCCAGTTCATGCCTCAGTACCAACGGTCCAGCTGTAGAAGGGTCAAGCCAACGCCTCACATGTGGCACACCGTACTGCCCCAAACCCAAAGGTTCAAAGGGCAGTTCAAGACGGTCACATAATCGAGTTAAGGTTTGTTGTCTTCTAGAGGGACCACCGCGTTACTTGCACTACTTAGAACGTTATTAAGCCATGGAAAGATCCAACACTTGGAAATTTCCCGACAGGGGAAAAAGTGGGTATTTATATCCGGTCGAACTTTTCAACATATTCAAAAATTATCCGGAAAAACACATAGACAAAGTTTGACAATCCGATCGAATCTACGAACTCCCAATACAACCCAAAATACTCAACTCTTGAGTAAATATTAAAAATTCCCAGAATATTCAGCACTAAAATATAGGAGTTACGGTGCAAAAAATAATGAATATTCCCATCGTATGGCCGCGGAACCACCGCATAAGCCATGCTTATGCCGCGGTTCCGCGGCGGTTTAGTCGATTCACGTGCTCGTTTTGCACAGTAACCCTTATAAAACCCTGCTGATTTTTCTGCATATTTTTAATTTGGAAAAATCCCCGATTTCAAAAAATGTACAGAGAGCAATTTGAGATTAGGGTTTCGGTTCGATCGGACTTCTAACTCCGTCTACGCATCGCCTAAGGCTCTAGCTAGGCTCTGATACCACTGTAGGGTTCCTAGGCACACTAATGAGGTCTCACAAGGCATCAATCATGCCAAATTCAAATTTTTTCATGTGCCTACAAACCCTAATATGGATCGTTGACTAGAAGTATAGGCGATACAAGCAAGTAAACAATTTTATTGCTAAAGGAAAGAGGCTACAACCTTTGTAGATCCGGTTCTCCACCTCCTTGGCTCCGTGATGACGACCCTCCGCTGTACCTATCGAAATCTGGACTCTGGCGATGGTTTCGTCGGAGAAATGATCGGGCTAGGTCGTCGACTTCGATGCCGAAGATGATCTACGTCGAGGCAACTCAAGATCAAGCTCTAGCATCACCAAGTCATGAAACTTGTGAAGAAAACACCCTATACTACATGGCAAGTGGTAGAGGATGAGGAAATAGGATGTGGGTTCACTTTAGAATTGGATTTCTCACTCTTTTTCTCAAGGCACCATTGTTGGTTGCAAGCTTCCTCATCTTGAAGAAGAAGAAGAAGAAGAAAAGAATATATGATAAGAATTATTGAAAAATAGAAAATAAGTTGATTCTTATCATATAGCAACCATGGTTAAGTGTAGAGAATAAACTAGGGTTAGGTTGAATGGTTAGGGTTAAGCATGAAACAAAAATGGTAGACTTATTCAAAGCTTCATGAAGCTTCAACTAGCAAACAAAGAAATCCACCATGATTTATCTTGCAAAAAAGAATAAATAAATAAATGAATAGATAAGTAAATCAAAACCCTAATCATTAACATAACCATGGTTTAATTCTTTACACAAACCCAAGTTTGCATGTATCATCAAACATGATACAAACAAGTGCACAAAAATATATCACATATACAACTTGTGCATTTCAAGTGAGAAAATCCATTTAAAGTGAACCAATATTAGTTAATGTAAAGTAATATATCTAATATATAGTTATACATTAAATCATTAAATCAATACTTGATTTAACGATCCGGTCATATCACATATAACCGACTAATATCAATAGTAACAACTTATCGAATCAACACTTGATCCGATAACCCGGCTATATCACATATAACCGATCAATGTCATAAATCGCGAGAATCGAATACAGTATCACATACTGGTATCATTCTCGGTCCCACACATATCTCATATGCGCTTCTATTTCGTTTCGCTTGAGCCAGGAAACCTCTGTGTAGGACTCTAAAGACTCGTCAATACGCCGGCAGCAGGTGATGATCATATCAAACACCCACAAGCCGCAAGCGGTCTGCTAAACGTAACGGCCACCCGGGTATTGAGCGATCAGAAGATCGACGAGCAAGCCCGCTCACACTCCTGTGAATCCAACCAGTAACACTTACCGTACAGTCCGGTGTGTTCGTCTGATATGTCGCATTTCTCGCCTAGGGGTGGTAAACGTCAGACCCCAGTAGCTCGATAAGTCATGCCGACATGAGGTCCATAACATGTGTAAAACTACTGATAACACTTACCAGTAGATCACTGCAACCCTGGCCAGGGATTTCCAGTTATGGCCAGTCATGCATAGCGCAACATCAACCCCAGATACCGGGAGAGACGAATCCCCTCCTATCGCACATTGCCTCCATGTGAATCGAGACTGTACCCAAAAACCACCTGTTTGCACGACTCAGTAGAGCCATGGTAGGGTGGAAATCAAAGCACAGTGGGAGACACACATGACTCTATGACGATCTCGGGTCAACAGACTAAGCTACACCAATGTCACCAGAGAACTGCCATCTGACGTGAGGTATAATACCATCTGGGAGTTCTCGGTGAGTCCGTTCAGTGTACCCAGTCTCTACTGAGCACCCGCATACCATCTCTGATGTCAAACACCAATGGATATGGGATCATCCATCGCCCATCACATGGGTCGAGAAGATATACGCTAGTCTACTCTAGAATATCGATGCCCCGTCTCGATATTCCCACGACTAGGAACAATGAAGGATGTACTCATTGACTACCCAGGTCCCACTAGTATGATCTACATCATAGTCCTGGAAGTCGAGTACACATCCTAAGGGCTTTATCAACATGTAATCAGAGAGACAGAAAGTATACATGTTAAGATAAAGAGCAAACAGATAGCATACTATCATGTCGAGCAAGAAAGTCCTACCTATATATGTCCCAGCATCCACTACAATATACATCCAATGTACAGTAATGGCCTCTAGGCCATACATATAACTAACAAAAAGGTTGATGAAACTTTTATATAAAAGAAGGTTGTAGAGAGTAAGGTTGTCTTCCACGTATTGTACGTCGATGACATGCTTTAGATAGGAAATGGTTTCTTATGCTACACTCGGTCAAGCTCCTCTTATCACGAGGATTCTCCATGGAAGATCTGGATGATACCTACTACATCTTGTGTATTATGATCTATAGTGATAGATCTAGGTTGATGTTGGGAGTGTCCCAAATCCAGGTACATTAACACTGTCACGCCCCAACCCCCAATACAGAGAGTATTGTCTGCTCTGGCCGAAGCCGCATGGTTTTGTCCTTTGGAGCGAACCGGACCCGACCAGGGGCCACTTCCCAGGAGGTCACCCATCCTAGGACATCCCTGGCCCGAGCACGCTTAACTACGGAGTTCTCAAACTCATGTAGTGCCAGTTCACTTAAAAAGCGCCTCTGTATTGAATAGTGGTATCATTCCATTTATAGTACAGATCTGTCCTCTTTCGGAATGTATTCCGAAGATTCTCCATTGTTTTATGGTGGGTCCTATGCTTATCTGGTATATATGGGTATACCGGATAATACATGGAGGAATTACATTCTCCTCCACTTAGAACAATGGTTCGTCCTCGAACCACAAACCTACTATTGATGAACCAGCTCTGATACCATTCTGTCACGCCCCAACCCCCAATACAGAGAGTATTGTCCGCTCTGGCCGAAGCCGCGCGTTTTTGACCTTCGGAGCGAACCGGACCCGACTAGGGGCCACTTCCCAGGAGGCCACCCATCCTAGGACTTCCCTGGCCCGAGCACGCTTAACTACATAGTTCTCAAACTCCAGTAGTGCCAGTTCACTTAAAAAGCGCCTCTATATTGAAGATTGGTATCATTCCATTTATAGTACAGATCTGTCCTCTTTCAGAATGTATTCCGAAGATTTCGTATTGTTTTATAGTGGGTCCCCATTGTTATCTGGTATATATGGGTATACCGGATAATACCTGGGGTATTACATTTTGTCACGACCCAATTTGGGCACCTCAACGGCACTCAGACTACGTAACGTCACCAGGCGCAACGCAATTTAAGTAATTCGAAAACCCAGCAATCTAAACCATTACAACTAGGAAAAGATAGAACTCTTTAAAAATCTCGATGCCAAACTTTAAACTTAAGTTTGTTTTTCATAAAAATTTCGGCAGCACCTCCTTTGTAAAAGCTAGCCCCGAAACGGGTACAAACACAAGATAAAAGTAAAACATCCCCAAACGGGAGCAAATCTCTCCCAACGGCGGAAACAACAACCACAACAGATATACGACGCCGTAGCGAAGAAATGAGATAAACCGCATATATAAAGGCTGGCTCACACCAGCACGACCACCAGATTCATAAGAATAAATAATATCGATTCTCACAACTCGTCTCTAAGTCAATACATGAAGGTGGTAGAAGGAGAGTGCTAGATACAAAAAAATTTCAATGTACATCATCGGATAACCGCAACCCACCTATAGCAAACGGCTTCACAACCAACCGTAGCGGTATCCGCAAAGGTAGAGATAATAAGGCGCCCTGCCGCGACCACTTTGATGATCAGACCTGAAAAACCCTGCGGCACAACGGGGGTGAGTTGCCAACTCGTGAATAGTAAATAACATCATACTGAAATCGCAAGTATGCACTAACAGCGAAATCTATCATATGTAATCTGATAACATAAGTATGGCTATATGTATATATGCAACAGTCATTAATGGTACTCTATCAGGTATTACTAATATATGAAGCAATGCATATAGAATAAATGCGGAGTATGGGGTAAAACATGTCATCCTCATGGAATCTTCATCGTGGCTGACCAGTGTCCATCAAGAAAATCTAAATCCCCAATTTCCCTCACATCGGCCCCCATATCGGCCCTCACATCGGGCACATTGGCCCCTCACATCTCAATGAATAAGAATACATGCACAGATCATTATGATGATATATATTATATAGGTGTACATATATATAATAGCGTTTCATACCACTGATATATATATACATGTATATTTATCAACGTCCCATACCACTGATATATATACCTAGGAGTAAAACATCAAGAAAACATCATATGAAAACCATATATCAATGCGAAATCCATGAAATATAATATATGCAACATGAAAGAGTAATATGAGCATATAAAGGAAAAACCGCTATTTAGCTGCAACAAATTATTTAAACATATCATGCGGTTCCTAATTTTTCCGAAACCAAACGCAACATCATATAAAGGTGAACATGTAGCTATAACCAGGTATGCGTAACCATGTCGGTATAGCAAGATATGTGTATCTACCTATCAGTAATGATGTAATACCGTCCAGGTATATGTGTAGCTATATCAAGGTACACGGGTGTACATGTAAGTATGTATCCAAGATGTATATGTAGCTATGTCTGAAAAGTGTATATACTTATCTCTAATGGTACAATACCATATAGGTATATGGGTAGCTAACATGTAGGCATGGCAAGGCATATGTGTAAGCATGTAGGTATACAGGTATGCTATAGGTCATATGCACAATAAAAATAAGGATCATGTCTCAAGCCCCTAGCCTATACAATCCCATGTATGTATAAGTGTTGTACGTGTCATGGCAATTATTGACGGCGTGAGTGGCATACAATCAGTGCTCGTGCAACATGAAACGTCAAAAATAGTGAAGTGTCCAAGCATATTAAATAATAGTATGCAATGAAGTTTTATGCATAATCTTTATATGTGCAATATAAAGATACGGCTAATATCATATCATATCTAGCCCTGACGCATAACGCCATGCAGGTGAATTCCCCGTAGATGTTAAATCTACTCACCGACAATCGCGGGCTAAGTGAATCCAATCACCTGCTTCCCTTTCTTTGCAGCGTCCGAAGTCCACGACTGCGATCCTATTAACAAAAAACGTTGCTAGTGCAAAAATCTCAGAAATCGATCAATATCACGTACACACTACGTTTGACCAAAGCACCAACTCCAATCCAACCCACAAGTGTTCGTTTAATGGATAACGTGCGTGACGACAAACCAACACCAGCCCAAGTGTAGCAACACACCAGATCATGAACCGTGTCGGATAACGTAACACGCGTACTCTAAAAACTAGAATATAGCAAAGTGGTCCCAGATTTTGATAAACTAACAATTGATGAAAGTTGCAAGTACCACGAGACCACGAACAACCCCAGAGACCCCACGATAAAGACTCAACTCCCCATCCACCACTCTGGCCGCAATTTGCATCCAGAACCATTAAATTTGCGGCCTATTTTGAGGGGATGGGTCTCAGGTTTTTATGGTGGGTTCTAGGTCACAACACTATGTCACTGAGATGGGAACTTTTCCAGAAAACACCTGGTTCTACAGCAGATCACAGAGACCTCAAGTTGACACTAAAAATACGGTATTTTCACAAAACGCTACCTTTAGTGTTCTAATCCATAACAACAAGGCAACACAACAAAATAACTCCTAAATATCAGTTAAGGGTCATTACCTAGCCACCCTTGCTCAAATATCCTAGCTTTCCAAGCTCCAAGGAAACCAAGTGGCTAAATCAAGACAGTTGAGGTGTTTAAATGGGATTTTGTGAAGTTTAGCAAGGTTTTTTGTGAAGAGGGAGTGAGGGTTTCAGTTTGGGAGTTAAGAGAATGAAGAACAATGAAAATGAGAGAAGAATGACAGAGTCAGAGATCAATATGGTGAGAGGTGAGTGTAGGGTGAGTCAAAGGCTATACTCACTCTCTCCCTCATCTCATTAAATGCACACATTAATGCTTCATGACCCATTAGCTACCTCTCTCCCTCAATCCAAACAAGATATTTATTTCACACAAAATACCTTGGGCAAGGTTAATGCAAGGTTAATTAGGGCATGGATTAATTACGGTGTCTTGGTCACTTAACAAGATTAATACTAACTAACCCTCACATTAACATGCACGTGTATGTGCAAGCCATGTCAAATAATCATAAAATATTAATTAATTGATATAAAATGTGATGAACCCGATTTGGTAAACTTTTCCTTAAAACCCCGCATTAATGCAAAATTAACACTAATCGCATTCCAAGGTGTTACAATCTCCCCCCTTAAAGAAAATTCATCCCCAAATTAAAATTTCATACAAGCGTACCTTCAAAGAGATGAGGCAATTTCTTCCGCATCTCGCTCTCGGCCTCCCAAGTGAATTACTCACTAGTCGGGATACGCCAAAGAACCTTCACAGATTTCAAGACCTTTGACCGAAGTTTCTTCACCTGCCGATCCAATATAACTACCGGCTGCTCGGTGAACGAAAGATCGCGCTCAAGCTGAACGGTCTCGTGCTGAATCATGTGAGAAGGGTCATGAAAGTATCTACGAAGCATCGAGACATAGAAAACAGGGTGAACATCCGGAAAACTGGGCGGGAGCGCCAAACGGTAAGCAACGGTACCAACTCGCTCAAGGATGTCGAAAGGACCTACAAATCTGGGACTGAGCTTCGCCTTCCTCCCAAATCTCATAACGCCCTTCATCGGAGAAATCCGAAGGAATATATGATCTCCCACTGTGAACTCAAGTCTGCGACGACGACGATCGGCATAAGACTTCTGTCTGCACTGGGATGCTCTCATCCTGTCCTGAATCAGCTGGATCATCTCCGTAGTATCCTGAACTAACGGGGGTCCCAAAACCCTACTCTCACAGAGTTCGGTCCAACAGACAGGCGATCGACACTTCCTACCATATAAGGACTCGAAAGGTGCCATCTGAATAATCTCCTGAAAGCTGTTGTTGTAGGAGAACTCAATCAACAACAAGTGACGATCCCAACTGCCACCAAAATCAAGCACGCACGCCGAAGCATATCCTCTAGAGTCTGTGTCGTCCGCTCTGACTGACCATCGGTCTGCGGATGGAAAGCGGTACGAAAACTCAACCGGGTACCCAAAGCTTCCTGAAGCTTCTGCCAAAGACGGCTAGTAAACTGGGTGTCCCTGTCGGATACAATGCATGTGGGTATGCCGTGCAAACACACAATCTCATTTTCACTCAGGAACATGCCCGAACGTACAACTGAGCATACTGAGCATACCCGAAAGTGGTCTTCACTGGATGGAAGTGAGCCGCTTTCGTCAACCGGTCAATAATCACCCAAATGGAGTCATACACCCAACTGGTCCTTGGTAGACCCACAACAATGTCCATAAAAATCTTCTCCCATTTCCACTCAGGAACGAGTAAAGGCTGCAACTCTCCAGCCGGTCTCTGAAACTCAGCCTTCACTTGCAGACAAGTCAGGCACCCCGACATGAAGTCCGAAAAATCGCGCTTCATCCCTTCCCACCAGTAAATGTCTCTCAAGTCACGGTATATCTTGGTGGAACCTGGATGAACGCTAAAGGCTGACTGATGCGCCTGATCTAGAATCTCACGTCTCAACCCATCAATATCTGGAACACACAAGCGAGTCCCGTTGCTACGATACCTACAACGGCAGCAAGGTTTCGGGTGGCATCTCACATGGCAAGTTCAAATTTTGCCATTATAGATAACCCTAAACCTATATCATTAACTAGAGAATCAAACAAAACATCGAAGCAAACAATATTACTTCTAAGAGTTAGGGATTAGAACCTTTGTAGTCCGTTCCTTCGCTTCATAAGCTCCATGTTGAGGTCCCTTCGCTGCAATCATCAAGTACCCAGGCTCTAGAGAGGCTCCATGAAGAGAATGATGCAACCTTTCTTCTAATCATCAAATACTAAGATGATCTACCTTGAAGAATCTCAAACCCAAGCTCTTGCTTCACTAATCAAGTGTTAGTAAACCAAACACCCTAATCTAAGTGGTTAGAACAGATGAGGATGATGAAGTAGGAATTTAGCTCTCTTTTGTTTTCAATTTCTCACTCAAAATCATCACAAACCCAAAAGCTAGTGAAGCTTTTTCAAGAGACGAAGAAGAAGAAGAAATCCTTTTGTGATGAATAATGAATTATTGTTGAGGTTAGAAATGTAACCTAGGGTTAAGCATGACATGCTTAACCCTTGTAGAGACTTTACCTTGGGTTAAGGTTTGGGTTGGGTTAACAAATATCTCTCCAAAATATCAAAGAAAATGGACAAAGTAAAACCTTCATGAAGCTTCCTCAAAGCTTATCCAAAACCCTAATCCAAAAACTTAACCCTAATCCAAACCCTAACATGGTTAACTCTCAAAAGATTTGTTGCATTTGTAACCCTAACATGTTACAATATTATATATCACATATATAATATATATAGTAACAAAATAAAATAATACAATTAACTTATATCGCATATACATCAATGTATTATCTGAGTGAGAAAAAGAATCATTAAGTGAGCTTATATTAGTTAATGTAATGTAATATATCACATATATAATTATACATTAAATTATCGAATCAACACTTGATCCGATAATCCGGCTATTTCTCAAATAACCGACTAATATAAAATGTATTAGTTCATCGAATCAACACTTGATCCGATGACTCGGCTATATCACATATACCCGGCCGATATCTCATATCGCGAGAATCGAATACGGTATCACATACACGTATTATCCTCAGTCCCGCACATATCACATATGTGCTCCAACTCCGTTTTGCCTGAGCCAGGAAACCTCTGTATAGGACTCTAAAGAATCGTCAATACGCCGACTGTAGGTGATGATCATATCAAACACCCACAAGCTGCAAGCAGTCAGCTAAACATAACAGCCACCCAGGTATTTAGCGATCAGAAGATCAACAAGCAAGCCAGTACATTCTCCTGTGAATCCAATCAGTAACACTCCCGTACAGTCCGGTCTCTTCGTCTGATATGTCGTATATCCAGTCTAGGGGTGGTAAACGTCAGACTCCAGTAACCGATAAGTCGTGTCGATATGAGGTCCATAACAGTTCGAGAAACTTCTGATAAAACTTACCAGTAAATCTAAGCAACCCTGGCCAGGGATTTCTAGTTATAGCTAATCGAACACAGCACAACATCAACTCCCAATACCGGGAGAGTCGAAACCCTTCCTATCGCTCATTGCCTCCATGTGATTCGGGACTGTACCCAAAAGCAACCATTTTGCACGTTCTCTTGAACGTGGTAAGGTGGAAATCACAGCACAGTGGGAATCACACAAGTCTCTATAACGATCTCAAGTCAACAGACTAACATGTACCAGTGTCACCAGAGAACTGCCATCTGACGTGAGGTATAATACCATCTCGGAGTTCTCGGCGAGTCCGTCCAGTATACCCAGTCTCCACTGAGCACCCGTATACTATCTCTCATATCAAACACCAATGGATATAGGATCATCCATCGCCCATCTATATGGGTCGAGAAGCTATACGCTAGTCTACTCTGGTATATCGATGCCCTGTCTCGATACACCTACGACTAAGAACATTTGAAGGATGTACTTAGCGACTACACTATCCCCACTAGTATGATCTGCATCATAATCCTGGTAGTCAAGTACCCATCCTAAGGGCTTTATCAACATGTAACATAGAGACCATCAGAGTACATGTTAAGATAAACAGCAACCAGATAGCATACTATTATGTCGAGCAAGAAAGTCTTCCATATATATGTCCAAGCATCCACTACAATATACTTCATATGTACATTAATGACCTCTAGGGCATACATATCACTAACAATCTCCCACTTGCACTAGGGCCATCTGTTGTGGTATCTCATACCCAACAATAAGCTGTGGTTACAGTATCTCATACTCAACCATCCCATAATTGTCTCTACTGGGAAATAGGCCTTTGTGAGTGGATCCGCGATGTTGTCCTCTGTATCTACTCTCCTAATCTCGATCTCCCTGGAGATCAACCATCTCCATGATCAGGTGTTACTGCCTAAGAATATGTATGGATCTCTGATGGGACGGAGGTTCCTAGGTATAAGCCACAACTCCATTGTCACACAATGGTAGGAACGAAGTTCATCTCATGAACTTATATATATCCAGACTACTTCATTGGTAGCATCCTTGGTAAAGATGTATCTTGCCTTTAATCGTCTAGTTTGTCACGGTATCTAGCTTGGAACTCTTCCAACATATCGTCCCTCCACTGAGGGTAAATACAATGCCTGTGACAGACATTCAGTCGACCTTACTACCCTGGAAGCTTTCCACTGATTCTCCCCAGGATCGATTGATACCATCTCAGTACTCCTAGTGAGAATCCTAACATCGAATTAGATCTATCTCATAGATCCATAACACAGGATTTAGGAGGTATCACCTTGATCCTATATGGAGAATCCTTGTGATAAGAGGAGATTGATCGAACGTAGCATAGGAAACTCCTTCCCTATCAAGAGTATGCCATCCACGTACTATACGAGGATCGCCACCATACTCTCTACTACCTTTTTGTATATACTAGGTTCATCCACCATTTTGATGAAGTCAAACTCTTTGACTACCTCATCAAAACAGACGTTCCAACTGCACGATGCCTGATTTATCCCATAAAACAACTTGCACACGTTTTCGTTGCTCCTACTGTCTACGAAGACCTCTAGATGTGTACATATAGGCGCACTCTTCTAAATCACTATTTAGAAAAGCAGTCATGACATCCAACCGCCAGATATCGTAGTCATGGTATGAAGCAATGGTAAGTAGGATCTGTATGGACTGAAGTATAGCTTTGAAAGTCTCAACTTTTCCATGTACACCAAATAATCTTCTCAAGATATACTTGCTCCTAATGGGGATTTAACCCTTCAGATAAAACAACCAAAGTCCATACTTTGTTGGTGTATATGGTGTTAGTGTTTATACCCTAGAGGCCATTACTGTATCATACTGGTTTGTATATTACTTAATGGAAGCTTGGGATATTCACAGTTGTATTGACAGTCTTGCTAAAAATGGTAGTAATGCTACTTGGTTTGTGTCTATTTTAATATGTGCATATGTTTCTTTTAACGTATCACTTATACATATTACTAGAGCCCTTAGGATCTTTGCTTGATTACCAGCATTGTGATGGCAGTCACACTAGAGGGGGCTGGGTAGTTTATAAGCAACATCCTATATAGGTCCCGGGTCGTAGGATTATCGAGACAGGGCAACGATACTCCGGAGTAGACTGGTGTATACGCTTCTCATCACAGCATAGGGAGATGGTCTGTCCCACAGCCATCAGTACGTCGTACTGGAGATAGTATGCAGGTGCTCGTTAGGTTACGGGTACACCAGACAGGACTCGCCGGGAACTGCAGGTTATTTTTATACCCATCGTCAGATAGCAGTTCCCAGGTGACATGAGTATAGCTTAGTCCGTCGACTTGACACTGCTACTTCGCCTCGGGTGTGTTCCCACTGTACTTAGATTACTATCCTACCATGGCTCAATGGAGTCGTGCAAACAGGTAGTAGTTGGGTGCAGTCTCGAAGCACTTAGAGGCAGTGGCGGTTAGACAGGATTTGTCTCTCCCGGTATTAGGGGTTGATATCGTGCTGTATATGGAGAGCCAAGACGCAAAGTCCCTGGCCAGGGAAAGCGAGATTTACTGGTAGGCTTCCAGTAGCTTCTCAAGGTGTAATGGGATTCACTCCGACACGACTTATACCGCTATTAGGGGTCTGACATTTACCGCCCCCTAGGCCCGATATGCGATAGTCTTAGACGAACATACCGGACTGTACGGAGATTGTCACATGAGGCTCAGTAAGAGTTCGGATGGGTTTCCTCATCGTCCCTCTTATCGACATCTACCTGGGGACCGTTACGTATAGCTAGTACCGCTTGCGGCCTGTGGTTAAACCTACTGCCAGCGTAGTTTCGAGTCTTTAGAGTCCCATACAGAGAGTTTCCCTGCACCGGGCAAAAGGTGCAGAGGCCGTATGGTTTTACGGCACGGCCGCGATCACTTAAGTACACTTGTGCACGTATTATGATCAGGGCAGATAATACTAGAGGGGTTTGATTTAAGCCAGATTCTAGTATTATACAGATGGATTTATTCAGTCAAAGATTATCCATGTTTTTCGGAAATACGGATGGGAGGGGCAGTCTCGTAATTTGTCGGTAAGCTTCTAGAAGAAGATGACTCATTTGTATTTATTTCTTTTTGGATTAAACACAAATGAGATGGAGAGATGAGTTGTAAGTTTTCATTAAATGCTTAATGACTCATGAGGTGATTCACCCTTAGGATTAAATGAAGCTCACAAGATATTTCTGGATAATTAACAAGAGATATTTGTATGCTTCATTATACTCTTTCATGAGTATTATTCATTATCATTATCACAAAATCTTTCTTTCTCCTCAAGTCTTCATCTTCTTACTCAAAACCCAAAAAGCTCTCATGGGTTGAGAATCCTAGGGTTTTACTGACTAAGTAATCAATCTATTTACTCTACACCCACTAGGACTTCTAGATTAGCGATCTAGAAGCCGTAGTTATCTCAGATTCGAGATAGTAGCTCGGACTATAGACTCTTGGGTGGATCGTTTTTGACTCGAGGAGGCCGTTGAGGCTCCCATGTTCCATAGAGCCTACGAGGTGTGGAGGACAGTGATGAAGACCCGAAGGACAAGTAACGTGAGGTATAACTTCGAATCAGAGTAATTAAACCTTTCATAGTTTGCTAGTTATGGTTTAGACACGATCCGTGTGCTCAAGTCCGTGTTACGAAGCTTTGATAGTTGTTTTTCATATATTCTGCCTCCCCGCGAGATCGTGGGGTGCGTGACATGGACTTACAGTGGTATCAGAGACTACTAAACCTTTACTAGCTTGTTAGAAACTTATTAGAACTTCGATCTTCGGAAAAACACGAAAACTTAACCCCGGACGCCACAAGTTTCTGTCGATTTTAAACCTGTTGAAAAAATTATTTCAGAGGTATGAAAATTCACAGCTGGGAATTTTAAGAATACTGGAGAAATACGAGCTGCTAACTCGGTGAGAAGGCCGCTTCCGCGGCAGATTAGTGCGATCCGCCGTGGATCCGCGGCCGAGTCAACTCCGAGTTGACTCGTATTTACACAGTAACTCTTATTTTTGGGTGTTCTGTTTTCCTGTATATTTTATTTCTGCCCTGGTTATTTCAGTGCTGGCTTGCATTTGGGTTAGACACGGAAAAAGTTTGTCGATCGAAATTCTAAGTTATTTGCTAATCAAGTTTTATCTGTGTTGTTTAATGTGTTCGTAAACCTCCCCTAATTGCTAGTATGTCGGTTAGCAAGGGGTTGCACATTTCTGTAATGGATTTTACTGGTTTGTGTATATGAACTTCATTGGATCGTTGTGATGATTAGCCGAGGTTTGAGATGAGTTTTAATATTCTTACATTCGATGTAAATTGTAATATTATGTAATATTCTTTTGCGGGGCACATCCGGGCTGAGGTTCTAGCCACTGTTGTATTATTTCATTTACTGTTTTATGCTCCTAGGATAGACCCATGGTGGGGTGCACAACTACCGGGTACTTTGAAGTGTTTAGTGGCCTATTCACGTTGTTGAGGGAGACCGCTTCACTTCGGGTACTTGGCGTGTATTTTACCGTACCCGTTGGGGTCTAGGGTAGGGTAATGGCTATTCATCACAACTGTGTAATCCGTCTTTCGTTGCAGGCGCAAAGGAAACGCGGATTGCTTGTATATCCAATAATGTTCATCTGTGATCTGGAATGCCTATTATTGCGTCTGACGAATGTACAATATCTATATATGATATCTAGTAGGCGTTGCTTATGTTTTGCATCCGCGCTAGCCCAGCCCCCGCTCTGTCATTAGTTAAGTAACCTAACGGGTGAATGACGGGACCAAGTGGCGAATGCGGATGGCATAAGCGGACGTTGTATTTTCTTTGTTTTCTGCAATGATAGGATAATTTATGGGACGCATTATTTTAATGCAAAGAAAACAAACCAAAGTTGAATCGTTCGAAAAAATTTAAAAGAAACCACTCGGTTATTTTAAAAGAGCAGAATTTTTAATTGTGGAGCTTTAACCACTCCTTTTAAAAAGCTATCCGGTTCCTTCGATTATATCAAGTTCACTACGTTCACGATTTCGCCAAAACCAGTCATAGCCCTCCGTCATTTCATATGGATGGTCAGTAGTATTCATGCTGTGTTTGTTGGCCTTCGTCCAGGCATAGTGTTTGGTAGCTGCTGGGGTATTCGTATGTAGCATAGATAGATGCGTTGGTTTGGGACAGTCGTATTACCTTGTTGGCCTTCGTCAAGGGTATGTACGGTTGTGTTCAAATTAACAAGATAATGATGGGAAGAACTTGACATGTGACTAATGATTTGTTGGCCTTCGTGAAAGTCATAAAAGCATGGGGCAAAAATCCACATCGGGAGTTTCTAAAGAAACTGAAACTTGTTAGTGTTGCATACCATTTGGAGTTTGATAATGTTGGTAGGATACCTTCAGCATTATCACACGATGATATTTGGATCCCGATCCTACTGTGAGTATCTGCTACTCATCAGGAGATTCGTCACTTAACGATCAATGCTATAAACCAAGTAGATGTCTAGAACAGTGTCAGCGGGCTACGCATTCAGAGAAAAGAGGTTATTTAATTAAGTAACTTCGCGAAAGCGTCGTAAAACCTCCTTCGATGTACCGACACTAGCCTGGCTGTTCGGTTAAGCAAGTATTGTACGGTGAGATCAGTCCTGACTAATTCTTCTTTTATGGTTTGAGGAAGGATTCGAGAAACAGTGGGAGCCATCCAGTTTAGATAAATTAAAAACCACTCTAAACTTGCAAGAGCATCATGCTAAAGTGTTCCCTCTCTCTCTCATTACAGCGACTATGAGACCATGACCAGGTTACATCTAGATAACAAAATGACTGAATCAGACTTTTATGATTGGCAAAGGTCTGTCCAGATGTCCATTGCCTATGACAAGCTGGACCACCCTATTACTACTCAAGCCCCGACCGTCCTAGGTACAGTTTCCACTGTCGCGGATATGGATATCCTTCAGACAAGGGAAAAGGATAGTACGAATGCCAAGTGCCTCGTGTTAGCTTCAGTTGATGGTGTATACCAGAAGCAGCACGAGAAGATGGACTTAGTTTCCATCTTTCCCCATAACATAGATTTATATGGAGAGAAATCTCGTATCGCAAGATATGAGACCTCGAATGAATTATTTCAAGCGAGGATGGCTGTCGGGTCATCTGTAGGGGACGATGTCTTTACGATGACTAGCTATATTGATGAGCTCATGGACCTGGAGACTATGTTGGGAAACAGGTCATATGCTGACTTATTTCCACAGTCCATACCCTCTACTTACACCCTGAAAGAAACCAGGGAGACACCCGCTCTGCTTAATGAGGGACCTTCTTCTTTTACATCCAGGGCAAAAGTAAAGGGTGAAAAGAAGAAGACCTCCACAAAGTCGATATACGGTATCAGTGAAGTAGAAGGAAAGGGAAGAGTAAAATTTTTGGGACTTGGTGTAGGTAAGGAGGGATGTTCCTATTGTTATGGGAACGGGCATTGGCAGAAGGCTTGCAGGGCTTTAGAAGCTAGTAGCCAGGATTCGAAGCATGTTGTGGCTTCGGCCTCGAGTGTGTATGTAATTGAGAACTGTTTATCAATTAACTCTACTTCCTGTGTACTAGATACTGGAGCAGGATCTCATATCTGTAATTCATTACATGCTTTGAGAAACCGTAGAGTTATCAGGGTAGGTGATTTGTCTCTCAGAGTTGCAAACGGAATGAGCGTGGACGCTGAATCCGTGGGAGAATATCGCCTAGGTTTGACAAGTGGGCAGATATTGATTCTATGTAACTGTTTGTATGTACCTAGTTTGACTTGTAATATCATATCAGTATCCTCACTTTCAAGAGAGGGGTATAATTTTACATTCGTAAGCGATGTGGTTCACATCCACCTAAATCAAGTTCTGATTGGGTCCGGTACATTAGATGATGGTATATACGTATTGAATAAAGCTCAGGTTTTCAATGTCCAGAACACACTTAAAAGAATGTCTCCAGAAATAAATCAGGCTTTCTTATGGCATTGTAGACTTGGTCACATCAATGAAACACGGTTGACTAAGTTACACAGAGAAGGATATTTGAATCCGTTCGAATATCAATCTTATGCTACTTATGAATCATGTCTCATGGGAAAGATGACAAAGACTCCGTTTACTGGACACGGAGTAAGAGCGAGTGAGCTCTTGGAACTCATACACAGCGATGTGTGTGGTCTAATGTCTACACATGTGCGAGGTGGTTATTCCTACTTCATTACTTTTACGGATGATTTCTCTAGGTATGGACATATCTTCTTAATGAAGCATAAATCCGAGGCCTTTGAGAAATTCCGAGAATACAAGAATGAAGTGGAAAACCAAACAGGCAGAAGTATCAAGACACTGAGATCTGATCGAGGTGGTGAATACTTAAGTTCCGAGTTCCTGGGTTACTTAAAAGAGAATGGAATTCTCTCTCAGCATACTCCTCCATACACACCACAACACAACGGTGTATCGAAAAGGAGGAATCGAACCCTATTGGATATGGTTCGTTCCATGATGAGTAAGGCTGAGTTAATGCGATCTTTTTGGGGTTATGCACTAGAATCAGCTGCATATCTTTTGAACAAGGTTCCAACCGAAACTGTGCCTACCACACCATATCAGATGTGGAGTTGGAAGAAACCCTATCTTCAGTACCTGAAGATATAGGGATGTCCAGCTTTTGTAAAAAAGCAGCATCCGGACAAGCTCGAGGCACGCTCAGTACAGTGTAAGTTTGTGGGATATCCAAAGAACTCCAAATGGTATTATTTCTATTACGCAGAGGAACAAAAGATTTTTGTTTCTCGTCATGCCCACTTCTTGGAAGATGAATTTTTAGAAAATCAGAAGAGTGGGAGCGCAATAGAACTGGAAGAAATTCCAGAACCACAAGCTGTTACTGAATGTTTGGTTGAATAAGTAGGTTCAGAAGAAAGGGACATCCTAGCGCCTATCCACAGAAGTAGTAGGCAGTCTCATCTGCCTGAGAGATACTATGGTTTTCTCATAGACGGGGATCGAGAAGATTGCATCATTGATAATGATGACCCTACTAGCTTCCAGCAAGCCATTCAGAGCGGCGACTCGGTAAAATGGCTGGATGCAATGCGGACCGAAATGGAGTCGATGTACACTAACAAGGTATGGACTTTGGACATTGCTCTAGATGGGGTAAAACCCGTAGGATGCAAATGGATCTTCAAAAAGAAGATTGGTGTAGATGGACAGGTTGAAACCTATAATGCTAGACTTGTTGCAAAGGGTTTCCATCAAAGACCTGGTTTGGACTATGACGAAACCTTTTCTCCAGTGGCTATGCTCAAATCCATTCGGGTCCTACTTGCCATTGCTGCCTTCCACGATTATGAGATCTGACAGATGGACGTAAAGACGGCTTTTATAAATTGAAATTTGGAAGAGTGCGTCTATATGGTTCAGATAGAGGGATTCATTCAGAGTGGGAGCAGCGGTAAAGTGTGCAAGTTGCTTAAGTCCGTTTATGGACTAAAGCAGGCATCGCGGAGTTGGAACATCTGTTTTGATGATACTGTCAAAGAATTCGACTTTATCAAGAATCCAGATGAACCATGCATATATAGTAAGATTGTAGGGAGAGATGTAGTATTTCTCATCTTGTACGTGGATGACATTCTCCTAATAGGAAATGATATTCCTATGCTACAGTCAGTCAAAGGATTCTTGTCGCAGAAGTTCTCCATGAAGGACCTGGGTGATGCCACCTACATTCTGTGGATTCAGATCTATCGTGATAGATCAAAGAGGATGTTGGGACTTTTGCAGTCCAGTTACATAGACACCATACTGAAAAGATTCAGTATGGAAGATTCTAAGCGCGGTAACCTACCGGCTTGTCACGGAATCACCCTCTCGAAAGAGATGTCTCCCAAGACTGATTTGGAAAGGGGTCCCATGTCGATTATACCCTACGCTTCTGCGGTAGGCTCTATAATGTATGCGATGTTATGTACCAGACCAGATGTAAGCCGGTATCAGGCAAACCCAGGGGAGAAGCACTGGATAGTAGTAAAGAACATTCTCAAGTACCTGAGGAGGACTAAGGAGATGTTCTTGGTGTATGGCGGAAAAGACCTCCAGATCGAGGCCTTTGCCGACTCCAGCTTCCAGAGTGACAAGGATGACTCCAAGTCTATGTCGGTTTATGTCTTTACCCTCAATGGAGGGGCGGTCTGTTGGAAGAGTTTCAAGCAGGACACCGTTGCTGACTCAACGATGGAAGCGGAGTATATAGCTGCTAGCGATGCCGCAAAAGAAGCTGTCTGGATGAAGAAGTTCCTCACAGAACTTCAGGTGGTTCCTACCAGTGTTGATCCAATACCTCTGTATTGCGACAACAACGGTGCTATATCTTTAGCGAAGGAACCTAGGTCCCATCAGAAGACCAGTCACATCTTAAGGCGGTATCACCTGATCAGGGAGAACGTAGATCGCCGGGAGATCGAGGTAAAGAGAATAGATATGGAGAATAACACTGCTGATCCCTTCACAAAGGCCATTCCTCAGGCGCAGTTCGAGAGGCTATTCGAGATGATAAGTCTGTGATATGCCAGTACATGGCCCAAGCGCAAGTCGGAGATTGTTAATGTTTATGCCCTAGAGGCCATTACTGTATCATACTAGTTTGTATATTACTTAATGGAAGCTTGGAATATTCACGGTTGTATTGACAGTCTTAATAAAAATGGTAGTATGCTACTTGGTTTGTGCCTACTTTAATATGTACATATGTTTCTTTTAACATATCACTTATACATATTATTAGAGCCCTTAGGATCTTTGCTTGATTACCAACGTTGTGATGGCAGTCACACTAGCGGGGACTGGGTAGTCTATAAGCAACATCCTATACAGGTCCCTGGTCGTAGGATTATCGAGACAGGGCATCGATACTCCGGAATAGACTGGTGTATACGCTACTCATCCCAGCATAGGGAGATGGTCTGTCCCACAGCCATCAGTACGTCGTACTGGAGATAGTATGCAGGTGCTCGTTAGGTTACGGGTACACCGGACAGGAATCGCCGAGAACTGCAGGTTGGTTTTATACCTATCGTCAGATAGCAGTTCCCAGGTGACATGAGTACAGCTTAGTCCGTCGACTTGACACTGCTACTTCGCTTAGGGTTTGTTCCCAGTGTACTTAGATTACTACCCTACCACGGCTCAAAGGAGTCGTGGAAACAGGTAGTAGTTGGGTGCAGTCCCGAAGCACTTGGAGACAGTGGCGGTTAGACAGGATTCGTCCCTCCCGATATTGGGGGTTGATATCGCGCTGTGTATGGAGAGCCATTACGCAAAGTCCCTGGCCAGGGCAAGCAAGATTTACTGGTAGGGTTCCAGTAGTTTCTCAAGGTGTAATGGACTTCACTCTGACACGACTTATACAGCTATTAGGGGTCTGACGTTTACCGCCCCCCTAAGCCCGATATGCGATAGTCCTAGACGAACAGACCGGACTATACGGAGATTGTCACATGAGGCTCAGTAGGAGTTCGGATGGGTTTCCTCATCGTCCTTCTTATCGACATCTACCTAGGGACCGTTACGTACAGCTAGTACCGCTTGCGGCCTGTGGTTAAACCCACTGCCAGCGTATTGTCGAGTCTTTAGAGTCCCACACAGAGAGTTTCCCTACACCGAGCAAAAGGTGTAGAGGCCATATGGTTTTACGGCAGGGCCGCGATCACTTACGTACACATGTGCACGTATTATGATCAGGGCAGATAATACTAGCGGGCTTTGGTTTATGCCAGATTCTAGTATTATACAGATGGATTTATTCAGTCAAAGATTATCCGTGTTTTTCGGAAATACGGATGGGAGGTGCAGTCTCGTAATTTGTCGGGAAGCTTCTAGAAGAAGATGACTCATTCGTATCTATTTCTTTATGGATTAAACACAAATGAGATGGACAGATGAGTTGTAAGTTTTCATTAAATGCTTAATGACTCATGAGGTGATTCACCCTTAGGATTAAATGAAGCTCACAAGATATTTCTAGATATTTATCAAGAGATATTTGTCTGCTTCATTATATTCTTTCATGAGTATTATTCATTATCATTATCACAAAAGCTTTCTCTCTCCTCAAGTCTTCATCTTCTTCCTCAAAACCCTAAAAGCTCTCATGAGTTGAGAATCCTAGGGTTTTAGTGACTAAGTAATCCATCTAATTACTCTGCACCCTCTAGGACTTCTAGATTAGCGATCTAGAAGCCGTAGTTATCTCAGATTCGAGATAGTAGCTCGGACTATAGACTCTCGGGTGAATCGTCTTTGACTCGAGGAGGCCGTTGAGACGCCCATGTTCCATAGAGCCTACGAGTTGTGGAGGACAGCGATGAAGACCCGAAGGACAAGTAACGTGAGGTATAACTTCGAATCAGAGTAGTTAAACCTTTATAGTTTGCTTGTTATGGTTTAGACACGATCCGTGTGCTCAAGTCCGTGTTACGAAGCTTTGATAATTGTTTTTCATATATTCCGCCTCCCCGCGGGATCGTGGGGTGCGTGACATGGACTTACATATGGATTCCATCTCAGATCGCTAAGCATCCAGCCATAATCACAGAGTCCCCACTCTTGATGCCCTGCTCGAAACTAGTTGGGTCATCATCTCATGATGCAATCCTCGCCCCCACTGTCATAGAAAAAACCAAAGTATCTCTCAGGTGGGTGAGGAACCCAACTAAATCGGCGGAGAGGCTGAGGTTCGTTGGAAAACTATTGAATCCTCCGGGTTTACCAAATCATCAACTGCAGTTTGTATAGCTGGAACTTCTTCAATTTCTACCTCATGACCACTAATTTCTTCACAAGAAATTCCCTTTCCAAAAGGTGGCATGTTGTGAAACAAAACACCTTTTTGTTCCTCAGTTCGGTAGAAGATATTCGCTTGCGAATGCTTAGGATATCCGACAAACTGCCACAGACCTGACCTTGCCTCGAGTTTGTCCAGATCATACTTTGGACAACCGAAAATCTTAACATCCTTAAGAGATGGGCTCTTCCCATACTATATCACAAATGTGTAAGTGCACGGCGGCGCCCTGGCCGTCAATCCGACGCCGGAATGCGGAAACGAAAAACTTTGCGAAACTTGCAAACCGGCACCACCGCGCACTATCAACCCGGATCGAGCCATTAACCTAGCTACTAGCAAACTAAAAGATAGGTAGAGAGATATACCGAGCTATCCGTGTCCTTCGATCTTCATCTCCACTACGATCTCCCGCGGAATCTCCGATCATCGCCTCCTCGTCGAAAAGGACACCACGTAGCCAAATACTTTTACGGGCTCCCACCTCTGAACCGAGGCAACTCGAGCGCGAAGTTGGCAAGCCAACGCGTCCAAGGGTACTGTAGGCTAGTGTAGAATACTATGTCTCTTTTGGGGTTGAAGTTGCCTTTGGATGGAGGGAAATTATGAACAATAGAGATGAACTTTGGCGTACAAAGAAAATGAGATGATAATTTCCCCACTTCAACAAAATCAAATCTCTCTCACCCTAACCCTCCTTGAAGTGGTCGGCCCCTCAATCTCAAAAAAATGGTGGAGAGGAGAAAAAAATCAAGCAAGAAAGAATATGTATGATAAAATAAATGGATTAAAGTCACACCAAGGTCAAAAATAAATCCAACACAATCCCTTTCTCATTTAATGCAAGACATGTGATGTGATTTGTGATAAAATGTTGTTGTGTGATATCGAATCAAATAGTAAAGAAATCACAACCAAAAATTATTTGACCGCAATCAACTACGGTGTCGGATGTAGATTGTTAGTGAGTGCGGATCGTCCACAGGGAAAGTGTAATCGTTCGTCTTTTGAATTAGATGAATTGAAACTTTAATGAAAAGAAAACAAAACAATTCAAGATTTAAAGTTGAAGTTCAAGAATTAGAAAAACTAGATCTAAGAAAGCATTAAAAGATAGAATCAAGAATTGATAGTTTGATGATTTTTCCAAACCAAATCTCAAGAATCGAAATGAGGCTCGTAGGAATCGATCGGATCTATAGATGTGATGTAATCTTAGAATTACGTATTATTATCCTTCGATGAATTGATACTAGATCGATGATGATCGATCGAGAATTAGGGATTTCTTGTGAAACTAGGGTTTCATCTTATCCCTTGTTCTTTCATCGATATCATTCACATTCTAGCCTCTAGTAAATTTAAGAAACGATCGTAGATCCTTAATTTAGAGCGATCACAATCAAGAAAGCATCGCTACGAAACTAGGTCATCGATTCTTGAACTTGCTAGGGTTTACAAAACTCGTAGGACTTAAAAATCGTTTAAAGATTTGTTACATCTTCATTCTACAATCGTCTCGACTCCTTAACGAGCGGAGTTTCACTCAAACATCACAACAAGAGCAACAATTACAAATTGAGATCTAATCATGATGCAAGAATTAAAAGAAAGCAAGATAAAAGAATTTCACCTTTTATTTATATCAACAATTTAGTTACATTCGCTCAAGAACTACAAGAGGAAGAACTTGATCGTCGATTTGGCTTCGCTCGTCTCCTTGGATCGCGGATCGGCTTGGATCACTTGCCCGATTGAAGATCGGCTCGGCTCCTAAAAGGTTGAAGGCTTCTTGCTTGATTTGGTACTCAAGATCTTGGATTTGGAGTGGAATTAGGGTTAGGGTTTCGTACAAGCCTTGTCACGAAACTTGTGGAAGAAGAAGGTGTAGAATGAACCAATGGTTATTGATTTTTGATTAAAGATTGATTATCCTTTGACCCTAGGTCTAGGTTCCTATTTATAGACAACTAACCCTAGATCTAGGATTTCAAATTCTAAGTTTCCCTCCTAAAGTTTGTTGAAGAAATTCAAATTTCCCTCCAAAAGTTAGTTAGGGGAGAAGCTTCTAGATGTAATTAGTTAGGAGGAGCTTCTAGAAGAGGATTAATTAGGAGCTTAATTAGGATTAGCCTTCTTTAATCTTCTTTGCTGATCTGGCAGTCGCTTCGAGAGAGTTCTGGAATTTGGAGTGCATTTATGGAATGTGGGCACTGACAGAAGCATTGTGTTGCAAATTTTACTTGATGACGTCACCAATGAGCCGCTCTTCCGCGGCACAAGAAGGCTATGGCCGCGGATCCGCGGCTCCTTGATTGGCTTGGGCCTTGGTATTTCAGGTTCTGTCTTGTACTGCTATTTGGGCTTTTCTCTGATGTTTTGATTTGTATTTTTCCATCTGAATTGCTACCAGATCTGAAGTGATTTAGTTGGCGTATTTTTGATCAGCTCTTTTGCTTTTCTTCCGTATTTCCTGCACAGACTCAAGACAAGTGTTGCGTAAATACAGAAATGATGCGATGCCATGAAATGCGGTTAATTTCCTTTAAAGTGTCGGTTTAAAAGTCTAATACATGCAATCTCATATTTTGTGACAGATTTGCTAATATGTAGAATATGAATGCCGAACACTTCTAAATGTATGCAAATGTTAGGGAAATTGCCGGTTAAAATATACAATATTTTCGACTGATCAAATACTCCCAAACTTAATTTCGATCGTCTCGAGCGAATGTTTTATTAAAAAGAGAAGGAGAAAATAAAGAAAAAGAAAAAACTAACTAGCACACTTTCGTAGGCAACACGATTGCACTGAGCACGTGCAACAAGCCTTTAAACCTCTAGGTGTCCCTAGTAGGAGGAGTGTTGTCTCCTGAGGGTTTTCAGAGGATTGTACCCACAAAATCCAATAATAAAAGGAAGATCATGAATATTACATTTGAAGAAAAGAATTTTAAAAGAAAGACTTTGAAAATTAGGGTTTGCAACTAAGCTAGCTTTTCGGTTGTCATGAGCCCTATCTTAATGGTCAAGAAAAGAGGTCAGAAATCACGTCCTCCCTCAATAAAACATCGTCTTATTCTTCATTCCTATCTTTCTTTCAATCATCGATCATATAACCCTGCGTGTGTGTAAAGACATCCCTACACCCGGAGAATTCAATTCAAGCTATCATACTCTTGCCCGTCAGCCTCAGTACTTTTTGATAAACTAGATTGCTCACACACTTTCATGCGACCGTTAATACTTCTTGAGATACTAACCGACCGATTACTCCTGTGCTTGCATGCTTGGTGTATTTTCCTAGTCTTGCACCACCTCAGGCATAGAAGTGACTCCCAGACCAGTTGACCTTAGGGCACTAGGTGAAAAAGCACCCTTTTGCTATATATTTTTTTAATTCCCTTGGTGATAACAAAACCAGTGTCTATTTTTTTCACCACTTTCAAAATAATTTTTTTTCATACTTTTGGCTTTAAGACAAGAGTATTTCAAGGTATCCTCTACTATCCCAGGCTTCAAGACGTGTGTAAGTGCGAATAGCAGGGTAGCAACGTTCAAAATGTTTGGCTTCCAGAATAGAAACTATTTTTCAGACTTATTTTTATCCTCAGATTAGTGACGTCCTTCATCTTACTAACCCTTGGGACAACGGCTCATAACTACTTATTACTAGTTCGTATAAGAAAACTTCTAATTTTCTTAGTTTTCTTAAATTTTTCTAATCTCATGGATGTAATTGTTCACTATCTAAACTTTCATTATCTTATTTATGTACAAAAAATATTTTTATAATTTTGAAATTTTTTAAATTTTTATGGTTTTTCAAAAAAATGTTTTGTGCTTATGCAGATGATATGCAAATGATGCGAAAATAAGCACAAACCTCCCCCAAACTTGTTTTCAACAGTGTCCTCACTGTTGCCTTCCGCTAAATCTGGAAAAACCTGTAAGCTTGGGAGGAATTTATTAGTGGGGGCAAAATATTTAAGTGAAGAACCTCCCCCAAACTTATTTTTGGCTCAAAATTTTGTAAAAATTCTTTTAAGGAGCCCGAAAAATGCACCCCCCCCAAACTTATGCAATGTTAATCTTTGAAAATCACATGAGGGGGTTAAAAATCATTGGTCGATGCCAAGCTTTGCAAAGACCGAATGTCAACACCAACCATTCAAAAATTTTATCAATGCAGTGCTCTGGTTGGTGGAAGAAAAAGTGGGGAAAAGGTAAGTGGTGGAAGAGAATGTGTGTGCGTCTCATATTGGAGAGACGATGCAGTGTATGTGATGGATTTCTCGCATTGTTTTTACAAGTCAAAAGAAGGGGTGGAGGTTCAATTTCATTGATTGGGAGATGATTCATCTCAACACCCGTGTCATTTAAAAATGCGAGTTCATCAGCGAAGATCTCCTCAAAAGTTCCATTAATACCCCGATGAATAATGTCATCACAAAGTGCGGGGTGATCTTCAGACTCTAAAAGCAGTTCATAATCGGTGTTAATTGTTGACCCGGACATCTCGGTGGAAGAGTCCGTATGTGTATGATACATAGTTGGGTCAAACAATAACGTATGAAAAGAGTCAAGATCGATATCAGGAGGATCATCAAATTCGCTGCTGTCGACATCCATTAAGTCGACAGAACATACATGAGCATTAGGTTCGGAGGGTACACTTCCCAACTTGTAAATGTTCAGCTCTATTGACCTATTCCCAAAAGATAGGGTCATAGAACCATTACGACAGTTGATTATTGCGTTGGAAGTGGCCAAAAAGGGGCGACCTAAAATCACCGGAATTTGATTCCGTGGGTTCGCTACAGGCTGTGTATCAAGTACAATAAAATCCACAGGAAATACAAATTCCCCGATTTTTATTAACACATCCTCCAGTTCACCCCTAGGTTTGGTGATTGATCGGTCAGCTATCTGGAGAGTTATGCTCGAAGGCTTTAACACTCCGATACCTAGTTGCGCATATACCGAGTAAGGAAGTAAGTTAACACTAGCGCCAAGGTCAAGTAACGCACGGTTGATGTGTTTCTCCCCAATAAAAATGGAAATAGTAGGACAGCCAAGGTCCTTACGTTTCCGTGGTAATTGTTGGGGAAAAACCGTGTCTACAGTACTCGACATGAAGATTTTTTTAGGTACTTGAGTCTTCCTCTTCCTAGTGCACAAGTTCTTAAGAGTTTTTGCATAGGACGGAACTTGTTGAATAGCATCTAGGAGAGGGATGTTGATGATAACTTCCTTAAACATGTCCACAATCTTCTCCATTTGGGCATCATGTTTCTTGGGCCTCAACCTATTTGGAAATGGAGCTCTATCAATAAGTGTTGGGTCCAACATTTGTGGAGAAGTTTGTGGGGGTGGAAAAGATGATGTGGGTGGAGGGTTCGAGCCTTTGGGAACACGGAGAATAGGCTCGGAAGAAGAAGGTAAGTTAGACGAAATAGGGTAAGAAATAGAAGTGTGAGTAGAAGTGGAAGTTGAAGCCGGGGTGTTAATGATCAATTCATCATTATCAATTTGTTCACCCAAATGATTGTCTAGCACTCTTCCAGATCTCAACGTTGTAAAAGCGTCCACTTTAGTGTAATGTGAAGGTCTAGGATCAGGTACGGGTTGAGATAGAAGATTCCCTTCTTCTCTAGCACTTATTTCGGCTGTTATTTGTTCAATTTGTGCTTCCATTGATTTGATATTCTCATTTTGAGTGAGAATGATCTTTATCATATTATCAATGGAAGATTGAAAACTTGCCGACTCTTGGGTGGATTGTTTCATGAAAGTAACCAAGGTTTGCACCAGTGCAGAGATATTATCAGTACCGACCAATTGCAAAGAGTTTTCATGTAGTGCAAAAGTGTTGGCAGGATTTTGAAAATTTTGTGGTTGGAAGGGGTGCTGACTCAATTGAAGTGGTGGTTGCTGTTGTGGTGGAGGGACCCTTTGACAATTGTTTAGGATTGGAACCGTGTTTTGAGATTGTGAATGGTTCAAAGCAAAGTTCGGGTGATTCCTCCAATCTTGATTATATGAGGAAGAAGAGGGGTAGTTTCTAGGTCTTTGCTGAAGTGCAGCATTAGTGTGACCTTGAAACGGTACATTGAAAGGACATTCTTCCGTCAAATGTGAAGGGTTTGAACAGCAGCCACACACGGTTTTGGGAAGTGTGGATTGGTTTAGGGAGGCTGAAGAGATTTTGTTTTCTATAGCGTCGAGTTTCCTTTGTATTGCGGCCATTTCGGCTTTCAAGGTGACGGAAACATCGAGCTGATTGACATCTTCCCTAAATGGTAGTAGTCTAACACTTTCCCATTGTGATGTGTTTTGAGCTAAATCTTCTAAGAATTTCCAAGCTTGACCATCATCTTTAGATAGGAATTGGCAATGACACATGGTTTCAAGCATCTGTCTAGTAGTGAGATCAATACCCTCATAGATAATTCGACACAAATCCCACCTGGGGATTCCGTGATGAGGGCATTGGATAAGAAGATCCTTGAACTGTTCAAAGCATTTCCAAAATGGTTCATTGGGAAGTTGGGTAAATTTAGCGATTTCGCTCCGAACACGGGCGGTCTTGTGATTGGGATAAAATTTCTTAAGGAATGCTGCAACGAATTCGTCCCATGTTGAAATAGAATGAGCGGGTGTGATGTAAAGCCACTTCTCGGCTAAATCGCACAAAGTGAATGGGAGAAGACGTAAACGCAGAGCATCCAAAGACAGTTGTGAATTCCCCATCAAAGCACATACGTTTTCAAATTTGGAAATAAACATGTATGCGTTTTCAGAATCAAGACCATGAAATTTGGGTAATAGTTTGATGAATTGGGGGTTGATTTCAAAATTTTCCCCGATGGCAGGTGGTATAGAAAGACAGGTTGGAAGGGTAACACGTATAGGATAGCATCTCTCTTGGAGAGAAATGCGTGGAAGATTCTGCGCACCTGCGGGCGGTGGCAGAGTAGTGTTAAAGTTTGATGGATTTGGGTCCATCGCGGGTGTGGTGGGTGGTGGGGGAGAAGACGAAGAATTACCGACTCTGGGGTCGATAAAAGTAACGCGGACAAGACGGGAAATGGAATCCCGTGTCCAGCCGAGCATTGTGCTAAATGGTTGTCGCACAAGTGGCAGCGTTGGTATAATTAGAGGAAATGATGTATGCGGTGTTTGTTTTGAAAAGATACGAATTTTTTTGAAAAATATGATGCAACAAAACAATTGCAACACACAAACCCTAGAATCTAGTGGTCACCTAGGTCAAACTCTAGACCGCTCCTAACTGCCAAAAGACAAGTCGCAGGATAAATCCTCCACTTCCTCTTTGTCGCCCTGTGGCCGGATAAGTGCCAGGTAAGTGGGAAGGTACTCCACTACGTAAGTAGTGGGCCTAATTAAAAACCACTAGCCTTAGACACACTCGCCTTAGGCACCACAAGAAAACGCGGATAAGCAATGAATTACCCACGGCCTTCTCTTGTCCTAATTGAGCGTGACGGTCCTTAGAGTCATCTCTAGAAATTTTTTAATTAATGAGGGTAAATGCGGATGCAAGTTTTGCGATTTTCGGGGCCTAGGAAGGGTAATGAAATCCCCACCTAATTTGAATTTGGTCGTGCCCCTTAAATTCCGTATTAATATGCAAACAACCAAAAGAATCAAAACACGCACAAATTTATTTTGCTTTTGCGGCGCTGCGATTTATTTGCAAAGAAACCTGCAGTAAAATTGTTATTGGAGCAGATTAGGTAAGAGATAAGAAAGTTAGGAACTCACAGAGAAAAAATGATGCAGAGAAGAGCTACAACTGCGGCGCATTCGCCGCGGATGCTTGTCTTTAGCCGCGGAAGCGCGGTCAGAGTGACTGTTCACTGCACCAAAATTCTTTACACTGTTCACCTTGAACTCTTCAGCTCTCTGGAAAATTCAGAAATTTTTTTCTCCAACTCCAATGATTCCAGATTTTCTCGCAACAAATCACAACACACGTATTAGGGTTTGTACGAGTTTAGATCTAAAAATTATAATGGAATAAATTGTTCAACTCAAATTTCAAAATACGAACTATTAGCGCACTATCCCCGGCAACGGCGCCATTTGATTGTAATAAAATGTTGTTGTGTGATATCGAATCAAATAGTAAGGAAATCACAACCAAAAATTATTTGACCGCAATCAACTACGGTGTCGGATGTAGATTGTTAGTGAGTGCGGATCGTCCACAGGGAAAGTGTAATCGTTCGTCTTTTGAATTAGATGAATTGAAACTTTAATGAAAAGAAAACAAAACAATTCAAGATTTATAGTTGAAGTTCAAGAATTAGAAAAACTAGATCTAAGAAAGCATTAAAAGATAGAATCAAGAATTGATAGTTCGATGATTTTTCCAAACCAAATCTCAAGAATCGAAATGAGGCTCGTAGGAATCGATCGGATCTATAGATGTGATGTAATCTCAGAATTACGTATTCTTATCCTTCGATGAATTGATACTTGATCGATAATGATCGATCAAGAATTAGGGATTTCTTGTGAAACTAGGGTTTCATCTTATCCCTTGTTCTTTCGTCGATATCATTCACATTCTAGCCTCTAGTAAATTCAAGAAACGATCGTAGATCCCTAATTTCGAGCGATGACAATCAAGAAAGCATCGCTACGAAACTAGGTCATCGATTCTTGAACTTGCTAGGGTTTACAAAACTCGTAGTACTTAAAAATCGTTTAAAGATTTGTTACAATATCATTCTACAATCGTCTCGACTCCTTAACGAGCGGAGTTTCACTCAAACATCACAACAAGAGCAACAATTACAAATTGAGATCTAATCATGATGCAAGAATTAAAAGAAAGCAAGATAAAAGAATTTCACCTTTTATTTATATCAACAATTTAGTTACATTCGCTCAAGAACTACAAGAGGAAGAACTTGATCGTCGATTTGGCTTCGCTCGTCTCCGTGGATCGCGGATCGGCTTAGCTCACTTGCCCGATTGAAGATCGGCTCGGCTCCTAAAAGGTTGAAGGCTTCTTGCTTGATTTGTTACTCAAGATCTTGGATTTGGAGTGGAATTAGGGTTAGGGTTTCGCACAAGCCTTGTCACGAAACTTGTGGAAGAAGAAGATGTAGAATGAACAAATGGTTATTGATTTTGGATTAAAGATTGATTAGCCTTTAACCCTAGGTCTAGGTTCCTATTTATAGACAACTAACCCTAGATCTAGGATTTCAAATTCTAAGTTTCCCTCCTAAAGTTTGTTGAAGAAATTCAAATTTCCCTCCAAAAGTTAGTTAAGGGAGAAGCTTCTAGATGTAATTAGTTAGGAGGAGCTTCTAGAAGAGGATTAATTAGGAGCTTAATTAGGATTAGCCTTCCTTAATCTTCTTTGCTGATCTGGCAGTCGCTTCGAGAGAGTTCTGGAATTTGGAGTGCATTTATGGAATGTGGGCCCTGACAGAAGCATTGTGGTGCAAATTTTACTTGATGACGTCACCAATGAGCCGCTCTTCCGCGGCACAAGAAGGCTATGGTCGCGGATCCGCGGCTCCTTGATGGGCTTGGGCCTTGGTATTTCAGGTTCTGTCTTGTACTGCTATTTGGGCTTTTCTCTGATGTTTTGATTTGTATTTTTCCATCTGAATTGCTACCAGATCTGAAGTGATTTAGTTGGCGTATTTTTGATCAGCTCTTTTGCTTTTCTTCCGTATTTCCTGCACAGACTCAAGACAAGTGTTGCGCAAATACAGAAATGATGCGATGCCATGAAATGCGGTTAATTTCCTTTAAAGTGTCGGTTTAAAAGTCTAATACATGTAATCTCATATTTTGTGACAGATTTGCTAATATGCAGAATATGAATGCCGAACACTTCTAAATGTATGCAAATGTTAGGGAAATTGCCGGCTAAAATATACAATATTTTCGACTGATCATGATGCAAAAGGAATCTCATCATGATGAAGACACAATCACAATAAACACCCTCCACAAAAGTTATTTGCAAACTTGCAAATAACCCCCTCCACAAGAAAGTCTGGCCGTGAAGGAACAAAGGAAAACTGGCCGTAACGGAATGCAAACTGATAATTTCAGAAAACTGATCCCGTAATAAATTACAGGAAAACCACGCTACTGCATATACATGCCCGCATTTGTATTCCCACCGAACACAAATGCAAAGAGACAAAACTACACTGTCTAATACTAGGATCTAGCTTAAACCAAAGCCCGCTAGTAAAATCGGTCCTATCACGATCCGTGCTATACCGCACGTATCTGATCGAACCCTGCCATATCTCCATACGGCCTCTACAGCGTTTCGCCCGAAACTTGAGTAACTGTGTGTGGTGGACTCTAAAGACTCGTCAATACTATGGCTGTGGATTTAACCACTAGCACGTCAGAGGTATTAGCCATACATGACGGGCTACCAGCTATTGACCAAAAGGGACGTCGATGAGCGAACTCATCCTGACACCCTACTGAGCCTGTCAGTGACAATATCCGTACAGTCCGGTTCGTTCGTCTATGAGCATCGCATGGCGGGCCTAAGGGGTTGGTAAAAGTCAGACCTCCAAAAGCGGTACAAGTCGTGTCGGAGTGCAGCCCAGAACACCCTGAGATACTACTGGAATTCCTACCAGTAAATCTCCTGCCTTGGCCAAAGACTTTTCATGTACTGGCTCTCCTAGACACAGCGCGACCTCACCCCTAATACCGGGAGAGACGAACCCCTGCAGATCCGCTCACTGCCTCCATGTGGCTCGGGACAGTACCCAACTAAAACCTGTTTGCACGTCTCCTTTGAGTGTGGTAGGGTAGTAATCAAAGTACATTGGGAACTCACACGAGACAAATGACGATCTCAGGTCGACGAACTAACCTGTACACATGTCACCACGGAACTGCTATCTGACATCAGGTATAATACCAACTAGCAGGTTCCCGGCGAGTCCTGTCCGGTGTACTCATAACCCAATGAGCACCTGTATACATCTTAGGTGAACCAACTGACACCAGTGGCTTGTGAGACCGGCCACCGCCCCTCGTTGGGGTCTCGACTGTATACACTAGTCTACTCTGGAGTATTGATGCCCTGTCTCGAAACTCCCACGACTAGGGACCTTTTAAGGATGTGCTTATAGACCCCAGCTCCTACGTATATGATCGCCCTCATATTACTGGTAGTCAAGCAAGAATCCTAGGGGCTCTATCAACGTGTAATAACGACTCGTAATGTCACCTAAAGTAGTACACGATGATAAAGATAAACCAGATAGCATACTATAATCTTGAGTAAGACTGTCCTACCGGGATAGGTCCTCCCTCAATCATTGCAATCACGTGCCTGTGATCCAATAATTGACTCTGAGGGCACTATCTCCAACAATCTCCCACTTGCACTCAAGGCTAATTATTGCGATGTCGCATACTCACAGCCCGTGTGATACCGAACACCCAACTCCTCTACTAGTCTGTCTCACAAAGCCCGTTTGCGAAACTATTGCGTTCGAGGAATAGCCTCAGTGAGTGGATCCGCTCTGATGTTTCATTCTATGTCTCTCTTTATCTCAAGTTCACGGAGAAAGCTATCTCCCGAAATGAGCAATACCTGTCTTAGAATGTGTCTGGATATCTGATTGGACCTAGCTCATAAATGAACTCCAAATCCAAACTTCTTAGACTGTATCTTCAACTGAACTTAATCAGTATCCTGCACCATGCCTTCCCTCTGTATCCACCTGGACCACCTGTCCAAAATACTGCCCCTAGTCAGAGGGAAAACTATAACTCTGACAGCCACTCTGCCATCCAGGTCACCTAGGATGCCTGGAATGATAACTATCTCTTAAAGGAGGCTACCGTTATCATATCCCTAGAACATTCACTTATGTTCTAAAACTGCTTCCAAATGTTTCTCAAAGATTGGATTAATATCAACTCATTGCTCCTACTGCAAAAACAACATCTGGTGTGGTACTTGACATCTCATGATTGACTCAATTGCCTAAGCAAGTGATCTGCCAATCATGCACATCCCTCTCCCCTTTAGTCTGTAAGACACCTTTAGAGAGGGTGACTCCATTACCTGCAGGTACACCACCATGCTAGGAGTCGTCCATTCTAAATACTCATAGAATGCTGTCTAAGTACCCAGCTTGGGAAACTGCCCAAATCTAGATCTAAAACCATAGATCTAGTAACCAGAATGTCTGATATAATATCCAAGTCCTGTGTGGAGAAACCACTGTGTGACAACTAAAGTATAACCGATCGTAGTATAGGAATATCACTTCCTACTCTGAGTATGTCATCAAATACCAGGACATCACACCCTACTAACTTCTTAACAGATCCATCCCCTATTCTGATGAAGTCAAACCTATGACTGTCACATCAGAAATAGATGATCTATCTCCGCTATATCTGCTTTAGTCTATAAATAGACATAAGCCACTTGTCCACCATGCTTCCGTTTCTCCCACTGACCACGACAACTCTCTGGCAGAGTTATATAGACGTACACTTCTAAAGCCTGTTTAGAACGACGCTATACTCATCCTCCTGCCGGGTCTCACAGTCTGGAACAACAGCAATGGAAAGTCTGGGTAAACAAGAACCTCCACGCCACCGTCCTTGAGCATACCGAAGTACCTCTCGGGTGCCTGAGGTTACCCACCATATCTGCGGAGTGGCCAATGGAATTTCAAACCAGATTGAATCTTTAGGTTCTTATCAAATCTTCAGTAATCGTTTGCGGTTCTGGAATCACTTCCAGTTCTACCATACTCCCACTACTGTTTTCTGAAAAAATCCATTTTTGTTAAAACTGTGGTGAGTCTAGAACAATATCACTATTGGTCTTCCAGATGGTAGAAAGTCAACCCTCGTCATAGCCCGGGTCAACCCACAAACAGCCATTACAGAAACGTGCCTTGAGTTATCCAGAGTCTGGTTTTAAGCATAAGCTGGACAACTACCCGTACCTTAACAATGTCAAGATATGAACTGTTCTATATCCAATATAGAAACAGAGGCACTGATTTAGTTGAACCAGATTCAAATCATGCAGCTGTCTCCAGTGCATGTCAACTAAATGGAAGGAGGCCGATCTGCATTACTCAACTTAGGAACACTTCCAATTATGAGTAACCTGAAAGAGAAGCAAGTTCTCTTAAAACATTACTATCAACTGAATACCATCCACAAGTGTCAACATCTTCGATCACCTTGAAGAATCCCGATACTTGCATTACCTGGTTCTCTACTTTACTCATATACCTATAACTTCTCAAAACTCAGAACATGCATTTCTACGAAACACATGTTTAAGAACTAGAGAAGTCACAAGTAAACAGAATATAGTACGAGTACCACCCTCTGTCCTAATGGAGACTGGACAATATACAATACTCTGTATAAGTCCCCTGAGTCTAGTCACTCATTCACTGTGTGTCGTAGGTTGAAAACTGTACTATGGTTATGAAGAATTACACCGATGTTCAATGCTCCTTACCTAACCATCCACTGATATAGGTAAATGTCATATACATAATTTCAAAAATGTATATCTCACTCTATAAAATATAGATGTACAGATGTATCAATTTGAAATTGGTGCATAACAGCGAATATTCAAAACCAAATATTTGCCGTCGCAAACAACCCAGAAAACTTCCTCAAATATTGCCAATTACAACGAATCCCGATATAATGAGGATGATCACCTAATTCCCAATAACTTACTCCAACTCATCATCAGTAAAACCATACAGATGTGAGAATCATCCCTGGTAAATACATACCCTGGAGCAAGTGTCTAATTGGGAAATCAGTTTTCTTTTAACAGTATACAGGGAAACTGAAACATTGAAATGTTTCAATGGGGTATCCGGGTATTCCTAGTAATGCCTATTCCATTATCCAGATTCACAACTGTAACCGTATAATTATTTGCCACCTCTCCAAATCCCTTTATATGTCTTTAGTCATTACCTTCTGTACACCCCTTTAGGCAAAATGGTTTTCTTCCTTCCCTACCGTTCGACACCAGCCTATGGTTTGGAAGAAGAATATCCAATAAGCATAATGGGTGTACTGTCCTAATCCTAGGAGCACTCGCAATGCGAGAGAAGGTGAAGATAAAAGACAACCGAATAAACCTTATTACTATTTCTCCTGAACCAGAATCCATCCCCGAACTGGAACAAGTTCCTTTCGAGTTCGTATATAACCATACGATGGAGTATCCAATAAACTGTGGATCTTCGTAGTGATACGGAGTGTCCTGGAGAAATACATATATGATTTAGGATTGGCGAAGAAATATTTGGTTTGGTCGTGAATAGCACTCGCAATTTAGTTTGCCCTCTTACTAATCCCTTTCTTTGTCTTTACATAATACCTTCTGTACACCACCGTTAGGCTAATTGGTTTTCTTGATTCCCCACCGTTCGGCAGCAGCCTAAGGTTTGGAAGAAGACTATCCAATTTGCGTAATAGGTGTACTATCTCCTAAACCAAGGAGTACTCGCAACCTGAGAGAAGGTAAAAGGAAAAGACAACTGAATAGTCCTATTCGTTTTCTCCAGAACCAGAAACCATCCTTGAATTCCTTCGAGTTCGTATATAACCATACGATGGTTTTGTCCAATGGAAGTGGACGTTCGTAGTAATACGGAGTGTCCTGAAGAAAAATGGTAAAAGTAGGAGTGGTAATGAGGTTTGCAACTCTGACAATCCAAAAGCAAGTGTTAAGAAGGTTCGGTCAACTTGGTCACTGAGTCATAGTCTAGGGTCGGGTCAATGGTCGCTGCCAAAGAGAGAGAGAAAAGAAACACTCAGAGTGCACTCTAGCCTAGATCAGAATGGTTATCACTTTATCTAATCTGGAAACCTCCCACTGTAACGTCAAATTCTTCCCCAAACCTGAAAGAAGAATTAGTCGGGATCACCCGAGCAGTAAACCAACTCATCAGTGGGAATCGGGATCCAACTATCATTGCATGATAATGTGACGGAATCCGCTTACGTTATTACACTCCAGAAGGTATGCGCATATCTGGCAAGTTTCAGTTTCTTTAGAAACTCCCGATGTGATTTTTGCCCCATGCTCTTATGACCTTGACTTTGGCCAACAAATCATAAGTCACATGTCAAGTTCTACCCGTCATTTTCCAGGTTAATTTGAACCCACCTATACAAGCCCTTGACTTTGGCCAACAAGGCTATACGACTGTCCCAAACCAACGCATCTATCTATGCTGCATACGAATACCCAATTGCTACTAAACACTGTGCCTTGACTTTGGCCAACAAATACAGCTTGAATACTATTGACTATCCGTATGAAACGACGGAGGGCTACGAATGGTTTCTGGCGAAAACCTTTAACGTAATGAACTTGGTATCGTTGAAGGAACCGGATAGCTTTATAAAAATATAGTGACGAAAACCTTTGCTAAAGAGGTCACTCCCGCTGAATACCACGATGCAAAGCAAAAGTAATCGGCTACAGTGAAGTAATTGCCCTGACGCAAACTTTTGTCCATGGGGTCACTCCAGGTGAAGGATATTCCAACTTTTGGATATTCCAACTTTTGGATATCCCAACTACAGCAGTTAGACAGGATTTACCGATCAAATGACATTCACGGTCGCAGATATAATGTAAATACTGTGAACTAACATGTTTAAACTTTTCGATCGATCAAATATACCCAAGTGGACCCCAAGCACTACTGTAGGACTCAAAGAAAATCTGGGCCCAAAAAGAATGTTCCAAAAACCCTATTTCCTAGTCAAAAGCCCACTGTAAAAATTTGGCCCAGTGTTGACTTTTTCTCACCGCGGAACCGAGGCCAAACAAGGGGTTTAGCCGCGTTTCCGCGGTCGTACTAAAGCTTCACATCACCAAATTTTTGCAGAATGCTTAAAAATCTCTGCACATGTTTCTGCAACAACCTGATAAAATTTTCGAGACAAAAATAATTCGACAGAAACTTGTGCTATATAAATTGTGGATTTTGGAAATTCTTTCGATCGAAGCTTTAAACATACTAGAGCAAGCTAGACTAGGTTAATAGCGTGGCTCTGATACCACTGTAAGTGCACGGCGGCGCCCCGGCCGTCAATCCAACGCCGGAATGCGGAAATGAAGAACTTTGCGAAACTTGCAAACCGGCACCACCGCGCACTATCAAACCGGATCGGGCCATTAACCTAGCTACTAGCAAACTAAAAGATAGGTAGAGAGATATACCGAGCAATCCGTGTCCTTCGGTCTTCATCTCCACTCCGATCTCCCGTGGAATCTCCGGTCATCGCCTCCTCGTCGAAAAGGGCACCACGTAGCCAAATTCTTTTATGGGCTCCCACCTCTTGACCGAGGCAACTCTGGCGTGAAGTTGGCAAGCCGACATGTCCAAGGGTACTGTAGGCTAGTGTAGAATACTATGTCTCTTTTGGGGTTGAAGTTGCCTTTGGATGGAGGGAAATTATGAACAATGGAGAACAACTTTGGTGTACAAAGAAAATGAGATGATAATTTCCCCACTTCCACAAAATCAAATCTCTCTCACCCTCACCCTCCTTGAAGTGGCCGGCCCCTCAATCTCAAAAAAATGGTGGAGAGGAGAAAAAAAATCAAGCAAGAAAGAATATGTATGATAAAATAAAAGGATTAAAGACACACCAAGGTCAAAAACAAATCCAACTCAATCCCTTTCTCATTTAATGAAAGACATGTGATGCAAAAGGAATCTCATCATGATGAAGCCACAATCACAATAAACTCCCTCCATAAAAGTTATTTGCAAACTTGCAAATAACGCCCTCCACAAGAAAGTCTGGCCATAAAGGAACAAAGGAAAACTGGCCGGAACGGAATGCAAACTGGCAACTTCAGAAAACTGATCCCGTAATAAATTACAGGAAAACCCCGCTTGTTGGATATATGTATGCCCTAGAGGCCATTATGTGATAGTGGATGTATTTATACATGTATATATATATATATTCAGTGTACATTCTTGCTCGACATGATAGTATGCTATCTGGTTCTTCTTTATCTCACATGTTGATTTGATCATACTTTTACTCATTCATACATGTTGATAAAGCCCTAAGGATATTGGCTTGACTACAGTGATTATGATAGAGATCATACTAGTGGGACATCAGTAGTTTATAAGCATATCCTGGAATGTCCCTTGTCGAAGGTGTATCGAGACGGGGCATCGATATACCAGAGTAGACTAGCGTATATGATACTAGACCCATGTGATGGGCGATGGATGTTCCCACATTCATCGATGTTTAACATCAAGATCATATACGGGTGCTCAGTGGTGACTGGGTACACTGGACGGACTCACCGAGAACTCCTATATAGAATTATATCTATCGTCGGATAGCATTTCTGAGGTGACACTGGTACAGGTTAGTCTGTAGACCCGAGATCGTCATAGAGTCTTGTGTGCTCTCCCACTGTACTTTGATTACCACCCTACCACGGCTCTACTGAGTCGTGCAAACAAGTGGCTGTTGGGTACAGTCCCGAGACTCACGAAGGCGATGAGCGATAGGAGGGGTTTCGACTCTCTCGGTATTGGGAGTTGATGCTGTGCTGTGCTCGACAGGTTATATCAGTAAGTCCCTGGCCAGGGCTGCTGAGATTTACTTATAAGTGTTATCAGTAGTTTCTCGATCTGTTATAGACCATTCACTGGCACAACTTATTGAGTTATTGGGGTCGACGTTACCATCCTTAGACTCGATATGCAGCATATCTGACGAAGAGACCGGACTATACGGTAGTGTTGCCGGTTGGCTCGACGGGAGTTGTAGCAGGTTCGCTTGTTTTCTTCTGATCGCTCAATACCCGGGTGGCCGTTACGTTTAGCTGACCGCTTGCGGCTTGGGGGTGCTTGATATGATCATCATCCACTGCCGGCGTATTGACGAGTCTTAGATTCCCACAAAGGAGTTACCTAGTCCAGGCGAAACGTTGTGGTGCGCGTATGCGATATGGGCATGGACCCGATTAAAATGCGCGTATAGGATACCGTATATTGATCGGGCGACTTTCTTTTGGTGGGGTCATATGTGATATGGCCGGATTGATAAATCAAGTGTTGATTTATCATTTAACCATTAGTTCTCACTTAAAATCTTTTCTTGTAAATGATGGATGTATGCATGCATGTATGTTTTCTTTCTTTTAGTTTCATGCACATATGGATGTGCATACATACATACATACATACATACATACATCATCCTTCATGGTTGATTACACATTGAAAATGGTGACAATATAAGACTCACACTATGGTTTAAATATATGGATTATTATTTAATTTTTGTTAAAAACAAAATGGAAAAGGAAAGGATAATTCATGGCTAGTTTCTACACACTTCCTTAACCTAACCATGCTCACCTACTTCTAACCATGGGTTAACCTTCTCTTTGTGTTTTAACTCAAATTAAATAATATCTTAAACATTTAACCATGATTTGATATGATAAGTCATAAATATATATACATATATTTTAATTTCTCTTTTCAAGGGTTATTCTTCTTACTCCTGTTCAAAGAAAAGCCATCATCTTCTTCTTCCTCTCTCTTTTGCTCTTTAGACTTTTGTAGTGAGCAAAATACATAACAAGATTAGATTTTGAAGTGAGAATAAGAACCACAACATCATTCTATACAAGTTTAGCTCACTTGTTTAGAGTGTTTGCTTCATCTCATTCTCTTGGAAAAGTGAAGTTGTTAGCTTGGACAAGAAGCTTCGGGTGGATCGTCGTGGACACTAGAAGACCTCAAGCAAACCCTCCTCCAACTCTCAAGAGGCCAAGGAGTCTAGCGTAGGGAGCTACAAAGGTTGTACTCTCTAAACCCTAGTCTTAGTTTCCTTTAATATTATGAAACCCTAATTTTCTAGGATAGATCCTTTGTATGCTTACTTAGCACCAAAAAAGTTTGATCTTTGTAACATGTGATGGTTCCAAACCTCTCATAGGGTGCTAGGTAAACCTAACATTGGTATCAGAGCCGACCTAGAACATTAGGCGACACTTTTACGAAGTAAAAATCCCGATCGGATCAAAATACGATATTTCGAGACCTGCTCTGGACATTTTTTAAAATCTGTTGTTTTTCAGAATTAAAAATACTTAAAAAATACAGCAGGAAAATCTAAGACAAACCCTGTAAAACGTAGCAGTAAACAGTAAATTCCGCCGCGGAACCGCGGCAATAGCTTGCATAGGCCGCGGCTCCGCGGCCGTATAGGTGACTCACTGGCTCGTGTTTGCATGGTTTCTCTCCTACCTGCTTATGTAAATTTTTGGGTATGTTTAATCTGAATCTAGTACTAAATATTCTGGAGATGGTTTTGGACTCGTCGATTCGATCGGAATTTAGATTTCATAGTTTTTCCGGGTAAACTAGAAAGTATTGAATTGTTCGAACGAGTGTCGTTTGCTCACTTTTCATGGGGTTTAAATCTTTCGGATATATGTGCAAGTTTTGTGGTGGACCCTCTAGAAGACAACAAACCTTAACTCGATTATGTGACTGTCTTGAACTGCCCTTTGAACCTTAAGGTTTGGGGCAGTACGGCGTGCCACATGTGAGGCGTTGGCTTGACCCTTCTATGGCTGGACCGCTACTACTGTGTCACACTCCGGATTTTTGAACTCCGCTCAAGTGTTGAGCTTTAGGGGATTTTGGGTATTTGATCATTCGGTCGAAAACTTTAATACTATCTATTTATCTGGAATGTGATACAATATGTGGAATTCATAAAGTTGAGGCATGAAATACGAATTATGTGATATTTCGCATTTATGATGACTAAAGAGAATGTGGATTCCAAATAGTGTAGTTTTACACTTTCTTTTCTGTGACCGTAAGTGTAGTATGTTTGATATCGCCGGTTTCGTTGCTATACATCAACGACAATTGGGGTACGCATACTTTCTTACGTAAATGATATATGATATTATGTGTTGCTGAGATATGATGTGCAGGATTGTCGCGATCGAATAGCCGGGGTTTTTTTTTTATGTGAGATGAGAGTTGTATATTTTCATTCATGTAAATTCAAATGTAATGTAATATTCTTTTTTTTGGGGCACTTCCGGGTTGAGGTTGTGTCACCAGTGTTGTATATTATTTACTTTTCCGCATTAGGATAGAACCAAGGAGGGGAGCACATGTGACCGGGTTCTGGGGTTCAGTGGGAGGCCATCTCGAGGAGTCGAGACCGGGTCTCCTAAACTCCAGGATTGGTAGGGTCGCTTGCCGCTCACATAGGGGTCTAAGGGTGTGGGCTTGGCTATTCATCGTGACTGTGGAATCCGTATTTTCTATTGTTGGCTAAATAATAAATACGGACGTCCTAGTATATCCCACATTATATATATGTTTCTGCTGCCTGTGTTCTGAGATATCTGATATGAATGACATATTATATATATGATATATAGTAGACGTTGCTTATGTTTTACACCCGCGCTAGTCCTGTCCCGGTATGCCGTTAGTTAAGTAACCTAACAGTGCATAACGGAATATTGTGGCGAATGCGGATGGCATAAGCGTACGTGTTATTTTCGTTTCTTTTCTGTGATTGGCTTAAGGACTTAAATGATGGGATTTAATTAATATGATTAATGTAAAGAAAATAAACCTAAAAAGATGTTGTAGAATCAGATTTGAAAACCACTCGGCTCTTTATGAAAAAGCTATATTTCAAAACTGCGGAGCACAAGCCACTCCTTTTGAAAACCGTTTGATTCTACAACGATATCAAGTTCAAAGCGTTAAAGATTTTTTTAAAAAATCATCTGCAACCCTCCGTCATTTTAGGAAGTAGAGTACTTAGTATTCGTGCTACGTTTGTTGACTTTAGTTAAGACGTAGTGTACGGTAGCTAAGTGATGTCTTCCTACACTGCATATGATGCAAATTAATTAGGACATTCATGCGACTTTGTTGACCTTAGTTAAGGGTCATATGGGTGGGTCTAATTGATCAAGAAATGACGGGTAGAACTTGACTGGTACTTATGATTTGTTGACCATAGTTAAGGTCATAAGTAGTAGGGGTAAAAATCACATTGGGAATTTCAAGTGTTGAGATTTGCAATGAGATTGCATACCTTCCATATGATGGTTGGATCCCGATCCCACTGTGGGCAATAGTTGCTCCTAGGAGAGTTTTGCAGTTTACAATTAGCTAACTCATTAGGTGTCTAGAAAGGTGTTAACGGGGCTACGCCTCTGGGAAAACGAGGTTTACTTTAATTAGGTCCGTGCGAAAGCACGGGGAACCTCCCTCAATTACCGACACTGGCCTGGCTGAACGGTTAGCGAAGTTGTAGACTGTAATTAATCCTGGCTAGTTTTTTTTTTAAGGTTTGAAAGAAAAACTTGATTAAAGCAGTGGGAGACATCGATTAGACAAGATAATAACCAATCTGATCTATGCAAGAGCTTTCGCTGAGTGTATTCTTTTCTCTCTCTTAATGGCAGATACCAATGACTGGACTCAAGCTTCTACTAGATAAAAACAAACTGAATGGGACCAATTATAAAGACTGGCTGAGGAATCTGAAAATATCCTTGACTTATGATAAAGTATCATATGTCCTCACGGCTTCAGCCCCGCCCACCCCAGGTCCAAAATCCTCAGTTGCGGACATTGAAGTCCACAAGACATGGGACGCTGACTGTGCCACAGCCAAATGCCTCGCGCATGCATCGATGGACAATACACATCAAAAGAAGCACGAGAATATGGACATTCAAACCATATTCCTCCATACAAAGGAGTTGTATGGAGAGCAATCCCGCGTATTACGATACGAAGCATCAAAGAAATTGTTTCAGATGCGAATGGCCCCAGGCACACCGGTAGGAGACCATGTTCTGAAGATGATAGCTCTTATAGAAGAGCATGAGGACCTAGAATGGACAATGAACAATATATAGATATTATTCTGCAGTCCCTCCCCTCCACCTTTGCTCAGTTCATAGTTAACTTCAACATGCACGGCATGGAGAAGGAGCTACCTGAACTCCTTAATATGTTTAGGAGTGCAGAGAGCACTATGAAATCAATGAAAACTCCCATTATGACTATTGGGCAATCTTCTTCTTCACGCCCTAAGGCTAAGTCCAAAAGAAAGAAAAAGAAGAAGCCCACCAATCCTAAGGGTGGAATTAAAAAGGTGAAGGGAAAGGAAAAGTCCAAAGCTGGAGACTCGGGGAAAGGTGAATGTTTTCATTGCCACAAGACAGGACATTGGAAGCGCAACTGTACGGAGTACTTGAACCTCAAGAAGAAGCATGGGGATGCTTCCGCTTCAGGTGTGTTTGTGATAGAAAACTGTATTTCAATAAACTCTGCTTCCTGGGTATTAGATACCGGTTCAGGTTCTCACATTTGCAATTCTATGCAGGGACTGAGAAATAGCAAAGTTTTGAAGGCAGGTGACCATACTCTCCGTGTTGGAAATGGTTCCAATGTACATACAGTCGCAGTGGGAGAGTATCACTTGGGGTTTCCATCTGGGTGTATATTGGTTTTGAACCCATGTTATTTTGTACCAAGTATGCTATGTAATATAATATCAGTTTCTTTGTTAGACAATGAAAGATATAACTTTATATTGCAGAACAATGTTATGAACATTCACCTGAATCAAATGTTGGTTGGGTATGGTACACTTAATAACGGGATATACGTCCTAAATCAACACACAGTTTTCAGTATACAACACACTAAGAAAAGAAAACTTTCAGAATTAAATGAAGCTTTTCTTTGGCACTGTAGATTTGGTCATATTAACGAAACAAGACTAAACAAGTTACACAAAGATGGATATTTAAACCCTTTTGAATATAAATCTTATGCGACTTGCCAGTCTTGTATCAAGGGTAAAATGACCAAAACTCCGTTTACCGGACACGGAGAAAGAGCTACCGAGCTCCTAGGACTCATACATAGTGATGTATGTGGTCCAATGTCTACACAGGCCAGAGGCGGTTTTTCATACTTCATTACGTTCACTGACGATTTCTCAAGATTCAGCCATCTATTTTTATTAAAGCACAAGTCCGAAGCTTTCGAGAAATTCATTGAATATAAACAAGAAGTAGAAAAACAAACCGGCTTGAGTATCAAGATGCTTTGATCAGATAGAGGTAGGGAATAACTTAGTACAGAATTTGCAAACTTCCTAAAAGAGAATAGGATTCTCTCTCAGCTCACTCCTCCTTACACACCATAGCACAACGGTGTGTCTGAACGACGGAATAGGACCCTATTAGATATGGTCCGATCCATGATAAGTGATGCTGTGTTACCTGTCTCATTTTGGGGGCATGCATTGGAGACTGTAACATTTCTACTGAACAGGGTTCCAACCAAAACCGTGTCTACCACGCCATATGAGATATGGCATGGGAAGAGACCATCTCTTAAGAGAATTAAGATTTGGGGTTGCCCGGCCTATGTTAAAAAGAAGAAACCGGACAAACTCGAGACACGGTCAGTCATGTGTAATTTTGTAGGGTATCCAAAGAATTCTTATGGATATCTATTCTACCACAAAGAGGAACAAAAGGTGTTTGTTTCTCAGTATGCCACATTCTTGGAAAAAGAGTTTTTCACAGATAAAGATGATGGCAAAGTGGTGGATCTAGAAGAGGTTCTAGAGACACAAACTACAAATGACGATTTGGTTGAACCGGCTGTTGCAATAGAAACTGAAGAACCTCTGCCACTCCGAAGGTCTGGTAGGACTTCTTGCCCACCGGAGAGGTACTACGGTTCCCTCATTAATGGTAACGGAGAAGACTGCATCATGGATGATGATGATCCTACCAGTTTTCAGCAAGCTATCACGAGTGGAGACTCTGTGAAGTGGCTGGATGCCATGAGATCCGAAATGGAGTCTATGTACACCAACAAAGTATGGACTTTGGACATTGTACCCCCTGAGGTAAAACCTGTGGTATGCTAATGGATCTTTAAAAGAAAGATTGGTGTAGATGGGCAGGTAGAGACCTATAAGGCAAGACTAGTGGCGAAAGGATTTCGTCAAAGACCAGGTTTGGACTATGACGAAACTTTTTCGCCCGTAGCCATGCTAAAATCCATTCGGATCCTACTTACTATTGCTGCTCACTAAGACTATGAAATCTGGCAGATGGACGTTAAAACAGCATTTCTAAATGGAGATTTAGAAGAATGCGTTTATATGGATCAGCCAGAGGGCTTCATTGACAGTGGGAGCAGCGGGAAAGTATGTAGATTGCTTAAATCCATATATGGGTTAAAGCAGGCATCTCGGAGTTGGAAAATCTGTTTCGATGATGTTATCAAAGAGTTTGATTTCATCAAAAATCCAGATGAACCTTGTGTTTATAAGAAGGCTGTAGGAAGAGCTGTCACATTCCTCGTATTGTACGTGGATGACATTCTTCTGATAGGAAATGATATTCCTATGCTACAGTCGGTCAAATCTTTCTTATCACTAAGGTTCTCCATGAAGGACCTAGGTGATGCCACATACATCCTGGGCATAAGGATCTATAGAGATAGATCCAAAAAGTTATTGGGATTGTCCAAAACCAGGTACATCAACACCATCCTAAAAAGGTTTAGTATGGAAGACTACAAGCGGGGTGCCTTACCCGCTTGCCATGGAGTCATTCTCTCCAAGGATTCTTGTCCAAAGACCGATGAAGAGAGAGCTCGCATGAGCATTATACCCTATGCTTCGGCAGTAGGATCTATAATGTATGCGATGTTATGTACACACCCAGATGTAGCTTATGCACTTAGTGTTGTAAGCAGGTATCAATCCAACCCAGGGGAGAACCACTGGACAGCTGTGAAGAAAATTCTTAAGTACTTGCGAAGGACTAAAGAATTGTTCTTGGTGTATGGTAATACAGATCTCCAAATGGAGGCCTTTACCGATTCGAGCTTCCAGAGCGATACGGACGACAACAGATCTATCTCAGGGTTTGTATTTACCCTCAATGGAGGGGCGGTAAGTTGGAAGAGTTCCAAACAGGATACCGTTGTAGACTCTACGATGGAGGCTGAGTACATTGCTGCAAATGATGCCGCTAAGGAAGCTGTCTGGATAAAGAAGATCGTCTCCGAGCTAGGAGTAGTTCCAACCATTATTGATCCTATACCATTGTATTGCGATAATAATGGGGCTATGGCGTTAGCCAAGGAGCCCAGATCCCATCAGCGGTCCGGACACATCCTGAGGCGCTTTCATTTGATCCGGGAGATTTTAGATCGCCGCGAGATCGAGATTAAGAGAGTAGACACAAAGAATAACGCCGCGGATCCCCTCACCAAGGCCCTTCCTCAGCCGCAGCAAGAGCGACTTTTTAAGATGTTGGGTATGAGATACACCAATAACTGGCCTTAGTGCAAGTGGGAGATTGTTGGATATATGTATGCCCTAGAGGCCATTATGTGATAGTGGATGTATTTATACATGTGTATATATATATTTAGTGTACATTCTTGCTCGACATGATAGTATGCTATCTGGTTCTTCTTTATCTCACATGTTGATTTGATCATGCTTTTACTCATTCATACATGTTGATAAAGCCTTGAGGATATTGGCTTGACTACAGTGATTATGATAGAGATCATACTAGTGGGACATCTGTAGTTGATAAGCATATCCTGGAATGTCCCTAGTCGGAGGTGTATCGAGACGGAGTATCGATATACCAGAGTAGACTAGCGTATATGATACTAGACCCATGTGATGGGAGATGGATGTTCCCACATTCATCGATGTTTGACATCAAGATCATATACGGGTGCTCAGTGGTGACTGGGTACACTGCTCACCGAGAACTCCTATATGGAATTATATCTATCGTCGGATAGCAGTTCTCAGGTGACACTGGTACAGGTTATTCTGTAGACCCAAGATCGTCATAGAGTCTTGTGTGCTCTCCCACTGTACTTTGAATACCACCCTACCACGGCTCAACTGAGTCGTGCAAACATGTGGCCGTTGGGTACAGTCCCGAGACACATGAAGGCGATGAGCGATAGGAGGGGTTCTGTCTCTCCCGGTATTGGGAGTTGATGCTGTGCTGTGCTCGACTGGTTATATCAATAAGTCCCTGGCCAGGGCTACTGAGATTTACTGATAAGTGTTATCAGTAGTTTCTCGATCTGTTATAGACCATTCACTGGCACGACTTATTGAGTTATTGGGGTCGACGTTACCATCCCTAGACTTGATATGCAGCATATCTGACGAAGAGACCGGACTGTACGGTAGTGTTGTCGGTTGGCTCGACGGGAGTTGTAGCAGGTTCGCTTGTTTTCTTCTGATCGCTCAATACCCGGGTGGCCGTTACGTTTAGCTGACCGCTTGCGGCTTGGGGGTGGTTGATATGATCATCACCCACTGCAGGCGTATTGACGAGTCTTAGAGTCCCACAAAGGAGTTACCAAGTCCAGGCGAAACGTTGTGGCGCGCATATGCGATATGCGCATGGACCCGATTAAAATGGGCGTATAGGATACCGTATATTGATCGGGCGGCTTGCTTTTGGTGGGGTCGTATATGATATGGCCGGATTGATAAATCAAGTGTTGATTTATCATTTAATAATTAGTTTTCTCACTTAAAATCTTTTCTTGTAAATGATGGATTGATGCATGCATGTATTTTTTCTTTCTTTTTAGTTTCATGCACATATGGATGTGCATACATACATACATACATACATCATCCTTCATGGTTGATTACACATTGAAAATGGTGGCAATATAAGATTCACACCAGGGTTTAAATATATAGATTATTATTTAATTTTTGTTAAAAACAAAAAGGAAAAGGAAAGGATAATTCATGGCTAGTTTCTACACACTTCCTTAACCTAACCATGCTCACCTACTTCTAACCATGGGTTAACCTTCTCTTTATGTTTTAACTCAAATTAAATAATATCTTAAACATTTAACCTTGGTTTGAGATGATAAGTGATAAATATATATACATATATTTTCATTTTTCTTTTCAAGGGTTATTCTTCTTACTCTGGTTCAAAGAAAAGCCATCATCTTCTTCTTCTTCTCTCTTTTGCTCTCTAGAATTTTGTAGTGAGAAAAATACTTAACAAGATTAGATTTTGAAGTGAGAATAAGAACCACAACATCATTCTACACAAGTTTAGCTCACTTGTTTAGAGTGTTTGCTTCTTCTCATTCTCTTGGAAAAGTGAAGTTGTTAGCTTGGACAAGGAGCATCGGGAGGATCGTCGTGGACACTACAAGACCTCAACCGAACCCTCCTCCAACTCTCAAGAGCACAAGGAGTCTAGCGTAGGGAGCTACAAAGGTTGTACTCTCTAAAACCTAGTCTTAGTTGCCTTTAATATTATGAAACCCTAATTTTCTAGGATAGATCCTTTGTATGCTTACTTGTGACATGTGATGCTTCCAAACCTCACATAGGGTGCTAGGTAAACCTAACACCGCTACTGCATATACATGCCCACATTTGTATTCCCACTGAACACAAATGCAAAGAGACAAAACTACACTGTCTAATACTAGGATCCTGCTTAAACCAAAGCCCGCTAGTAAAATCCGTCCGATCACGATCCGTGCTATACCGCACGTATCTGATCGAACCATGCCATATCTCCATACGGCCTCTACAGCGTTTTGCCCGAAACTTGAGTAACTGTGTGTAGTGGACTCTAAAGACTCGTCAATACTATGGCTGTGGATTTAACCACTAGCACGTCAGAGGTATTAGCCATACGTGACGGGCTACCAGCTATTGACCAAAAGGGACGTCGATGAGCGAACTCATCCTGACACCCTACTGAGCCTGTCAGTGACAATATCCGTACAGTCCGGTCCGTTCGTCTATGAGCATCGCATGGCGGGCCTAGGGGGTTGGTAAAAGTCAGACCCCCAAAAACGGTACAAGTCGTGTCGGAGTGCAGCCCAGAACACCCTAAGATACTACTGGAATACCTACCAGTAAATCTCCTGCCTTGGCCAAGGACTTTTCATGTTCTGTCTCTCCTAGACACAGCGCGACCTCACCCCCAATACCGGGAGAGACGAACCCCTGCAGATCCGCTCACTGCCTCCATGTGGCTCGAGACTGTACCCAACGAAAACCTGTTTGCACGTCTCCTTTGAGCGTGGTAGGGTAGTAATCAAAGCACAGTGGGAACTCACACGAGACAAATGACGATCGCATGTCGATGAACTAACATGTACACATGTCACCAGGGAACTGCTATTTGACATCAAGTATAATACCAACTAGCAGGTTCCCGGCGAGTCCTGTCCGGTGTACTCATAACCCAATGAGCACCTATATACATCTTAGGTGAACCAACTGACACCAGTGGCTGGTGAGACCGGCCACCGCCCCTTGTCGGGGTCTCGACTGTATACACTAGTCTACTCTGGAGTATCGATGCCCGGTCTCGAAACTCCCACGACTAGGGACCTTTTAAGGATGTGCTTATAGACCCCAGCTCCCACGTATATGATCGCCCTCATACTGCTTGTAGTCAAGCAAGAATCCTAGGGGCTCTATCAACGTGTAATAGCGACTCGTAAGGTCACATAAAGCAGTACACGATGATAAAGATAAACCAGATAGCATACTATAATCTTGAGTAAGACTGTCCTACCGGGATAGGTCCTCCCTCAATCATTGCAATCACGTGCCTGTGATCCAATAATTGACTCTGAGGGCACTATCTCCAACAATATGGAGTGGTAGGCACCTGATTTGATTTGAACCCTATTCAATAGGTATGCAGCTTCACAAGTGCATAACACCCAAAATGAAATAGGCAACTCAGTAGTACTCATCATAGCGCACACCATATCGCATAGGGTGTGATTGCTCCGCTCCGATATACCATCGTGCTGTGGTGTATTCGTAGGAGTAATGCTGAAAGAGAATCTCATTCTCTTTTAGAATAGTCCAGGAACTCCGTGATCAAGTATCTCCTCCCTGATCTCATCAAAGGACATAATACTTATACCTGTTTTGGTTCTCTACTTCTAACTTATATTCATTGAATTTCTCAACAGGTTCAGACTTGTGTTTCACAAGAACATATGTCCGAATCTTGAGAGATAATGAGTGAATGTAATGAAGTACAAAGAACTGGTCCTAGCATCTTTAGACAGGGGACCTTACATACATCATCATGTATCAATCCCGAGAGTTCACTAACTCTTTCTCGGTTTCAAATAAACGGAGTTATGTTCATTTTATCTTTGTGGCATGACTGGCAATTTTCACAAGATGTAAGTTTAAACTGATTTAAATATCCATCTTAATGTAACTTAGCTAGTCGGGTCGCATTGATATGACCTAGTCTATAATACCTTCAGAAGGATTCGTTCATTTCTGAACTCTTCCCCTTTTGTGTGTTACGTATGTTAAGAACTGTGGTTTAATTTTGAACGTCTATGCTTTTAGATAACATGCCTTAACCGATCAACTCTTGATATAGGAAATGTTCAAAACATTATCCAACAATACAAAATTATATCCTTCTTCACAAAAAAAGACACTGATATGATATTGTATATCAGGTTCGGTATCTAATAACATTCGTTCAGAATCAATGTATTTGGTAATACAGGGTGATAACAGCCAACATACTTGGCTGCAACACTTGCACCATTTTTAACTCTTAAAACTTATCATCCTTTCTTAGTTCTCTACCTTTCAGAAGCCCATGTAACATATTACATATGTTGGATCCTGATCCGGTATCTCATACCCAGGACGTAAAGGATACTGAGAAACAGTTCTCTGTAATGAACACACCCGAAGAAGATGCATCAGCATACGATTTCTTCATTTGGGCGGCACGGGAATTCTGGTAATCTCTAATTTCCTGCTCGGTCTTATAACAATTATAAGTTGGAGCGGGACCAACGTTCCCTAGCGCAGTATAACAAGCGGGTTCGGTCAATACATCTGTATTATTATCTTTATTAAAGCGTGACATGGTCGCTACTAGGAGAGAAAGAGAGAAGAAAACACTCAGCGTATGCTCTTGAAAGATTAGATTGGTTATTAATATATCTAATCAGGATGACTCCCACTGTTTTAGTCAAATCTTCCTTCAAACCCTAAAAGGAAAGACTAGCCGGGATTAATTACACCCTACAAGTTCGCCAATCTTTCAGCCAGGCCAGTGCCGGTACTTTGAGGGAGGTTCCCCGTGCTTTTGCACGGACCTAATTAAAATAAACCTCGTTTTCCCAGGGGCGTAACCCCGTTGACACCGTTCTAGACACCTACTTGATCGGCTAATTATGATGTGTAAAACTCTCCCAGGAGTAACTCTTACTCGCAGCGGGTATCGAGATCCAACTATCTCATAGGAGGTATGTAATCTCATTGCAAATTTCAAAACTTGAAATTCCCAATAATATTTTACCCCTAGCAGCTATATGACCTTAACATAGTCAACAAATCATAAGTGCTACTCAAGTTCAACCTGTCATTTCCCGATTGAATTAAACCCACCCGCACGACCCTTAACATAGTCAACAAATTCGCACGACTACCCTAATCCAATCGCATCATATGCTTATACAGATAAGCACTAATCAGCTACCGCACACTACGCCTTAACATAGTCAACAAACGTAGCACGCATACTAACTAGTACTTATCTGAAATGACGGAGGGCTACGACAGGTTTTAAGAAAACCCTTTGCATAATGAACTCGATATCGTTGTAGAATCAAATGATTTAAATGGAGTATTTTTTAGGCTTTTACTAGTTTCGCTAAAGAGGTCACTCCCGCTGAAGGGATCTCGGCTCTTTCCTCATCAAATGAGGTGCAGGATATTTCATAAATACCACTATACAAAGCAAAAACTATAGAAGCAATAAAAAAAACTAACCGAGGGTTGTAGCATCTGCTAGTTGCGCTAAAGAGGTCACTCCCGGTGAAGGGATCTCGGCTCTTTCCTTATCGAATAAGGTGCTAGATATTCTACATGGAATACTGCTATGCAAAGCAACAACTAGAGCTACCTGTTTTTGAAAATTTGATTCCACAACATCTTTAGGTTTCTTTTATTTTATTAATCTCATTAATGAAGTCCTATCATTTTATTTTACCTAAACATCACAGAAAAATACAACGTACGCTTATGCCATCCGAATTCGCCTCGATGTCCCCTCGTGCACCGTTAGTTTAGGTAACTAACGGCAGAGCGGGGCAGTGCTAGTGCGGGTGTAAAACATAAGCAACGTCTATAAAATATATCACATATACTATATCCAGTATTCATCTCAACATATCAAATGATCACATCACATATATCGCAGCAGAAGAAGCATATGAAATATTGGATATTCTAGGAGGTCCGTGTTTTAATACGAGCCTGTATAAAACACGGATGCTACGGTCGTGATGAATATCCAATCCCACACCCCTAGACCCCTACGAGAGTGGCAAGCAACCCTACCAATTCTAGAGTTAGGACACCCGGTCTCGAGTCCTCGAGATGGTCTCCCACTGGACCCTAGAACCCGGTTACTTATGCTCCCCGCCTTGGGTCTATCCTAATGCGGAAGAGTAAATAATATACAATGGTGACATCATCTTCAACCCAGAAGTGCCCCAATAAAAGAATATTACATACAATGAATTTTACATGAATGAAAATGAAAAACTCCCATCTCAAATAAAACCCCCGGCTATTCAATACCTGACGATCCAACATAACATATCACAACAACACATAACATCGCATGTCATCAACGTAAGTAAATATGCGTATCCCAATTGTCGTTGATGTATAGCAACGAAACCGATGATACACCATATATTACACTTACGGTCGCAGAAAAGAAAGTGTAAAACTACAACAGTTGGAATCCGCAACCTCCTTAAACATCGCATGCCTAACCAAATGAATTCCTTAGACATCACATGCCTAACAATTATAAACTGCGCATTTTAGACACGATCTCGAAAACACTTTTCAATATCTAGTCGGGAAATTCTACAAGATTCCCAACATCCTAATCGAACGCTCGTCGGAAACTTTAGTTGACGGCCGCACCCTCGATGTCATCGACGAAGTGCACTAAGGCGGAACACCGCTGCCGCGAGTACCCAAACGGATGCTTTTGGTGACGGGGTTCTCCTACAGTCACTTGGTCGGGGCTATGGGGCGTGGCTATCTAATAAGTTTACCCGGCGAGTATCCGCATACGCTACGTGATTGCGAAGGACTTTTGATCGCATCAAAATCCCGTGGCAACCGATCAAATGAGACTAAACTGCTAGATTTATAACATTCAAATTAGTTATCTCATAACTACATGTGGATTCCAAATATTGTATCACATTACAGAAAAAGTTAGACGACGTTAAACATTTCGATCGAATCAACAAACACCCAAAATTTCCCTATTTGCTCAACACTTGAACTTAGTTTAAAAGCATCCATCACATGCCACAGTACCAATAGACCAGCCGTTGAAGGGTCAAACCAACGCCTCACAGATGGCAACGCCGAACTGCCACAAACCCTAGGGTTTAATGGCGGTTCTGACGGTCACATAATCGATTTAAGGTTTTGTTCTTCTAGAGGGTCGACTGAATTACTTGCATGACTTTGAATGTTCTTTAACTAAGGAAAAATCCAACACTTGGAAATTTTCCGGCAGGGGAAAAATTGAGTTATTGATATCCGTTCGAACTTTTTAACACTGTCTAAACAATCCGAAACAAAGCTAGAATTGTGAATACGAAACACTCCAAATTTATAATGCAGTAAATTTACAACACATGTAATTTTAGCAAAAATAAACAACACCACAAGTACCAAACCCCAAAACCTGGAGCACACCACAAAACCTAAACCCTAACCCCTATCAAAAACCGGGGTGGCCGGAAATTCTGGCCTACGGCCTAGATCCGAGCAGGGGGGGTGGGTTTTGTGCTATGTTCATATTTCATCACATACAACATTCTGCACATGTTTGAAAAATTTTTAGACACCAAAAATAATTCGATATAAACTAGTGGTGTTTCGGAGTTGTTTCGGTTTCGTAATCCTACACTTATCTGTCTAATTCTCTAGCTAGACTCTGATACCACTGCTGGGATACCTATAACGGCAGCAAGGTTTAGGGTGGCATCTCACATGCCAAGTTCAAAATTTTCCATTATAGATAACCCTAAACCTAGATCATAAACTAGAGAATCAAACAAAACATCGAAGCAAACAACTTTACTTTTAAGAGTTAGGGATTACAACCTTTGTAGTCCGTTACTTCGCATCATAAGCTCTGTGTTGAGGTCCCTTCGCTAAGATCATCAAGTACCCGGACTCTAGAGAGGCTCCATGAAGAGAATGATGCAACCTTGCTTCTAATCTTCAAATACTAAGATGGCCTATTTTGAAGAATCTCAAACCCAAGCTCTTCCTTCACTAATCAAGTATTAGTAAAGCAAGCACCCTAATCTAAGTGGCTAGAATAGATGAGGATGATGAAGTAGGAATTTAGCCCTCTTTTGTTTTCAATTTCTCAATAAAAATCATCACAAACCCAAAATCTAGTGAAGCTTTTTCAAGAGAGGAAGAAGTAGAAGAAAAAATTTTGTGATGAATAATGAATTATTGTTGAGGTTAGAAATGCAACCTAGGATTAAGCATGACATGCTTAACCCTTGTAGAGTCTTTACCATGGGTTATGGTTTGGGTTGGGTTAACAAATATCTCTCCAAAATATCAAAGAAAATGGACAAAGTCAAACCTTCATGAAGCTTCCTCAAAGCTCAACCAAAACCCTAATCCAAACCCTTAACCCTAATCCAAACCCTAACATGGTTAACTTCCAAAACCTTTGATGCAATTGTAACCCTAACATGTTACAATATTATATATCACATATATAATATATATAGTAACAAAATAAAATAATACAATTAACATATATCGCATATACATCAATGTATTATCTGAGTGAGAAAAAGAATAATTAAGTGAGCTTATATTAGTTAATGTAATGTAATATATCACATATATAATTATACATTAAATTATCGAATCAGCACTTGATCCGATAATCCGGCCATTTCATAAATAACCGAAAAATATAAAATGTATCAGTTCATTGAATCAGCACTTGATTCGATGACCCGACTATATCACATATACTCGGCCGATATCTCAAATCGCGAGAATCGAATATGGTATCTGTTGGAGATAGTGCCCTCAGAGTCAATTATTGGATCACAGGCACGTGATTGCAATGATTGAGGGAGGACCTATCCCGGTAGAACAGTCTTACTCGAGATGATAGTTTGCTATCTGGTTTACCTTTATCATCGTGTACTGCTTTAGGTGACCTGACATGTCGCTATTGCACGTTGATAGAGCCCCTAGGATTCTTGCTTGACTGCCAGTAGTATGAGGGCGATCATATAAGTGAGAGCTGGAGTCTATAAGCACATCCTTAAAAGGTCCCTAGTCGTAGGAGTTTCGAGACAGGGCATCGATTCTCCAGAGTAGACTAGTGTATACAGTCGAGACCCCGACGAGGGGCGGTGGCCGGTCTCACAAGCCACTGGTGTCAGTTGGTTCACCTAAGATGTATACAGGTGCTCATTGGGTTATGAGTACACCGGACAGGACTCGCCGGGAACATGCTAGTTGGTCTTATACCTGACGTCAGATAGCAGTTCCCAGGTGACATGTGTACAGGTTAGTTCATCGACCTGGGGATCGTCATTTGTCTCGTGTGAGTTCCCACTGTACTTTGATTACTACCCTACCACGGCTCAAAGGAGTCGTGCAAACAGGTTTTAGTTGGGTACAGTCCCGAGCCACATGGAGGCAGTGAGCGGATCTTCGGGGGTTTCGTCTCTCCCGGTATTGGGGGTGAGGTCGCGCTGTGTCTAGGAGAGCCATTACACAAAGACCTTGGCCAAGGCAGGAGATTTACTGGTAGGTATTCCAGTAGTATCTCAGGGTGTTCTGGGCTACACTCCGACACGACTTGTACCGCTTTTGGGGGTCTGACTTTTACCAACCCCCTAGGCCCGCCATGCGATGCTCATAGACGAACGGACCGGACTGTACGGATATTGTCACTCACAGGCTCAGTTGGGTGTCGGGGTGAGCTTCCTCATCGACGTCCCTTTTGGTCAATTGCTGGTAGCCCGTCACGTATTGGCTTATACCTCTGACGTGCTAGTGGTTAAATCCACAGCCATAGTATTGACGAGTCTTTAGAGTCCACCACACCTTCAGTTACTCAAGCTTTCGGGCGAAACGCTGTAGAGGCCGTATGGAGATATGGCAGGGTCCGATCAGATACGTGCGGTATTGCACGGATCAGGATCGGACGGTTTGTACTAGTGGCCGTATGGTTATATGGCAGGGTTCGATCAGATACGTGCGGTATTGCACGGATCAGGATCGAACGGATTTTACTAGCCGGCTTTGGTTTAAGCCGGTCCTAGTTTGGTACAGTGTAGATTCTGTCTCTTTGCATTTGGTTCCGGACGGAATACAAATGCGGGTGTGTATGCACAGTGTGGGGTTTTCCTGTAATTTATTACGGGACCAGTTTTCTGGAGTTGCCAGTTTGCATTCCGTTCCGGCCGGTTTTTCTTTGTTCTTTCCCGGCCGGACTTTTCCGATGGAGGGGGTTATTTGCAGTTTTGCAAATAACAATTTGTGGGGGACTTATTTGCATAAGGGTTGATATGATAAGCATCATTGCTTTTCATGATTTGATGAGATTAGAAATGAAGTGAGGTTTGATTTGAGTTTAGTGATGATTATGTTTTTGGATGTGGTCACCCTCCTCCTTTTACTACACTCACCTCCCTTCTTGTTTCATATGGTTTTTCCTCCACCATTTCAAAGAGTGAGAGATTATTATCATGGTTGAAAAAAGAAAAGTGAGAAGAAGAAAAGAGAAGAAGAGAGAGCTTCATCTTTGAGAGTGGTTTTCATTCTTGATCTCATTCCATGCCAAGAAAAATGCAAGCACCATTTTTCTTATCTTTGTTTCCTCCATCCTCTTCAAATGGCAACCAACCCCAAAGTGAGACATACATTCTACATTACACTCCCTACAGCATATCTTGAGCATGTCGAGTAGCCGGCTTCATGCGCGAGTTGCCTCGGTATTGAGGTGGGAGCCCGTAAAAGTACCCGGCTTCGTGGTGCCCTTTCCGACGAGGAGGAGACGGACGGAGATCCCGCGAGGAGATCGGAGTGGAGATGAAGACCGGAGGACTCGGATCGTATGGTATACTTCTCTACCCCCTCTCTAGATAGCTTAGACTAGTTTAATGGCACGATTCGGGGTTTAGTGCGCGGTGGTGCCGGTTTGCTAAGTCCGCAAAATTTAAGTTTATCACCGTTTCCGCGTTTGGCCGTCGGATTGACGGCCGGGGCGCCGCCGTGCACTTACATTGGTATCAGAGCCTCGCCATTAACATAGTCTAGCTTTGTGTAATGTGTTTATCAGTTCCGATCGACCGAAATTCCCGAAAACGCATTTTTCATGCACATCAGTTTCTGTCGAATTTTTTTTAAGTGCAAAAATTTTTCAGGTTGTCTCAGAGTGATGTGCAGGGAAATAGAAGCATACTGTAAAAATTTGGTAACATGATCACACTGTTCCGCCGCGGAAGGGCGGCCAAACCCCTGCTTTGGCCGCTCTTCCGCCGCAATGTTTACTGTTCACCCCCCCAAATTTTTGCAGTATGTTCCTGAGTGAGAAATGTGGTTTCTGGAATATTAATATTGGGCCCAGGATTTCTGTGAGTGCTACAGTTTTGATTGAGGGCCCACTTGTTAATTTTTGATCGATCGGATATTTTAAACACATTTTTCACAGTATTTACATTATATCTGCGACCGTGAATGTCACTCGATCGGTAAATCCGGTCTAACTGCTATAGCCCGGTTAGACGGATTTGCGAACGTGACTTTCACGTTGATGTTCTATGTTTATGCTGTGATGTTGCGGATCGGTCGTGGGGATAGCCTGGATGCAATGCTAGTACTGTGCTGTTGTATTATGTACATTTGATATTGCGGGGCGAGCGTCCGACATGTGGACTGCCGTCACTGCCTGTTTGTATTATTCGTTTGGGGCATGACCTGGTTGCGGTCGATGTACCCGGTGTATGTATATTTTACATTCTGTACTAGGATTACCCCGCGGTGGGGTGCACGGATAGCCGGGTTCTGGAGGGCAACAAGCCCGCATCTCATGGCATTGGGACGGAGGGGGCTTCACTCTGGGATTGGTAGGCTATTCGTCGCACTCGTAGGGGGTACAGGTTGACCCAGGAGGGGTGCCCAAGTTGCCGGATTCCGTGGAGTGCTGGGTGGTCCATTCACGGAGCTGAAGGGGGCTGCCTCGCTTCAGGTTTTGGCGGGTAACTTGCCGCGCCCGTAGGGGTCTAGGATTTCATTGCACAGGCTATCCACACGACCAGGGGAACGTCGGGTTTCAGTAGTGGCTCTGTGAAACCCGGGGATCCCAGATATCTGTATTGTTTCTGTGATGCTGTTCATTCTCTGTGATGTTGCATTTCTTTCACGCTTTGAGCGAAATATAATATATTGGTATATATATTAGTAGATGTTGTATATGTTTTACATCCGCGCTAGTCCAGTCCCCGCTCTGTCGTTAGTTAGCTAACCTAACGGGTAATGACGGGACCCAGTGGCGAATGCGGATGGCATATACGTACGTCAGTATATTTTCGTTCTTTGTGGTGTGATTAATTGATGGGACTGCGTTGATTCGGATCAATGCAAGATAAACAAACCTAATCTGATGTTGTTGGAACACTTTTCAAAAAGCTGTTATTGCAAGGACGTTCACTTTTGTTTTGCATCGTGATATTCAGTTGGAATATCCTGCTCCTCAGTCGACGAGGCAAGGGCCGAGATCCCTTCACCGGGAGTGACCCCTTGGACAGAAGTTTGCGTCAGGGCATTGACTTCATTATAGCCGATTACTTTTGCTTTGCATCGTGGTATTCATTTGGGATATCCTGCACCCCATTCTACGGGGAAAGAGCCGAGATCCCTTCACCGGGAGTGACCTCTTTAGCAACGGTTTTCGTCACTATATTTTTAAAAGCTATCCGTTCCTTCGACGATATCAAGTTCTTTACGTTAAAGGTTTTCGCCAGAAACCATTCGTAGCCCTCCATCATTTCAGTTAAATATTCGGTAGTATTCAAGCTATGTATTTTGATCTCACGCCAAGGCATAGTGATTGGTAGCTGCCGGGTATTTATCTGTTGCATAGATAGATGCGTTGGTTTGGGACAGTCGTACTACTATTTTGGCCTACGTCAAGGGTATGTACGGGTGGATTCAAATTAACCTGGATAATGATGGGTAGAACTTGACATGTGACTTATGATATTTTGACCTCACGCCAAGGTCATAAGGGCATGGGGCAGAAATCACATCGGGAGTTTCAAAAGTACTGAAACTTGCCAGATATGCGCATACCTTCTGGAGTGTGACACCGTGAGCGGATTCCGTCACGTTATCATGCAATGATAGTTGGATCCCGATTCCCACTGATGAGTTGGTTTACTCCTCGGGTGACCCCGACTAATTCTTCTTTCAGGTTTGGAGGAGAGTTTGAGGTACAGTGGAAGGTTTCCAGATTAGATAAAAGTGACAACCATTCTGATCTAGGTTAGAGTGCACGCTGAGTGTTTCTTTCTCTCTCTCTCTGGCAGCGACCATTGACCCGACCCTAGACTATGACTCAGTGACCAAGTTGACCGAACCTACTTAACACTGGCTTTTGGATTGTCAGAGTTGCAGACCTCATTGCCACTCCTACTTTTACCCTTTTCTCCAGGACACCCCGTATTGCTACGAACGTCCACTTCCATTGGACAAAACCATCGTATGGTTATATACGAACTCGAAGGAATTTATTCGAGGATGGTTTCCGGTTCTGGAGAAAACGGATAGGATTATTCAGTTGTCTTTTCTTTTCACCTTCTCTCAGGTTGCGAGTACTCCTTGGTTTAGGAGTAGTACACCTATTACGCAAATTGGATAGTCTTCTTCCAAACCATAGGCTGGTGCCGACCGGTAGGGAAGGAAGAAAGCCAATTAGCCTAAACGGTGTACAGAAGGTATTAAGTTAAGACAAAGCAAGGGATTAGTAAGAGGGCAAAGTAAATTGCGACTGCTATTCACGACCAAACCAAGTATTTCTTCGCCAATCCTAAATCACCTTTGTATCTCTCCAGGACACTCCGTATTACTACGAAGATCCCATTTTATTGGATAATCCATCGTATGGTTATATACGAACTCGAAAGGAACTTGTTCCAGTTCGGGGATGGATCCTGGTTCAGGAGAAATAGGAATAAAGTACATTCAGGTGTCTTTTATCTTCACCTTCTCTCGCGATGCGAGTGTTCCTAGGATTAGGACAGTACACCCTTTATGCTTTTTGGATAGTCTTCTTCCAAACCATAGGCTGGTGCCGAACGGTAGGGAAGGAAGAAAACCATTTGGCCTAAAGGGGTGTACAGAAGGTAATGACTAAAGACATATGAAGGGATTTGGAGAGGTGGCAAAGAATTATACGGTTATAGTTGTGAATCTGGATAATGGATGAGGCATTACTAGGAATACCAGGATACCCCAACGAAACATTTCAATGTTTCAGTTTCACTGTGTATTGTTAATGGAAAACTGATTTCCCGATTAGACACTTACTCCAGGGTATGTATTTACCAGGTATGATTCTCACATCTGTATGGTTTTACAGATGATGAGTGGGAGTAAGTTATTTTGAATTGGGTGATCATCCTCATTATATCGGAATTCGTTGAAATTGGTGATATTTGAGGATGCCACCTGGGTTGTTTGCCGGTCGGCAAATATTTGGTTTTGAATATCCGCTGTTGTGCACCAATTTCAAATTGATATATCTGTACGTCTATTTTCATAGAGTGAGATATACCTTTTGATATTATGTCGATGACATTTACCTATATCAGTGGATGGTTAGGTAAGGAGCATTAAACAGCGGTGTAATTCTTCTTAACCATAAATACAGTTTTCAACCTACAACACACAGTGAAAGAGTTGTTAGACTCAGCGGACTTATACAGAGTATTGTATGTTGTCCAGTGTCCATTAGGACAGAGGGGTTGGTCCTCATACTATATTCAGTTTACTTTTGACTTCTCTAGTTCTTAGACATGTATTTCGTAGAAACACAGGGTCTAAGTTTTGAGGAGTTATAGGTATTTGAATAGAGTAGAGAACCAGGTGTAGCAAGTATCGGGATTCTTCAAAGTGATCGAAGATGTAGATACTTGTGTATGGTATTCAGTTGATAGTAATGATAAAGAGAAATTGCTTCTCTTTCAGGTTACTCATAATTGGAAGCATTCCTAAGTTGAGTAATGCTGATCGGCCTCCTTCCATTTAGTTGACATGCACTGGAGATAGCTGCATGATTTGAATCTGGTTCAATTAAATCAGTGCCTCTAGTTCTATATTGGATGTAGAACAGTTCATATCTTAACGTTGTTAAGGTACGGGGAGTTGTCCGGCTTATGATTAAAACCAGACTATGGATAACTCAAAGCACGTTTCTGTAATGGCTGTTTGTGGGTTGACCCAGGCTATGACGAGGGTTGATTTTCTACCATCTTGACTCGCCACAGTTTTAACAAAAATGGATTTTTTCAAAAACAGCAGTGGGAGTATGGTAGAACTGGAAGTGATTCCAGAACCGCAAACGATTACTGAAGATTTGATAAGGAACCTAAAGATTCAATCTGAATTGACATTCCATTGGCCACTCCGCAGATAAGGTGGGTAACTTCAGGCACCCGAGAGGTACTTCGGTAGCCTCAAGGACGGTGACGGGGAAGTTCTTGTTTACCCACACTTGCCAATGTTGTTGTTCCAGGCTGCGAGACCCGGCAGGAGGATGAGTATAGCGTCGTTCTGAACTAGCTTCAGAAGTGTACGTGTATATGACTCTGCCAGAGGGTTGTCGTAGTCAGTGGGAGCAGCGGAAGCATTGGTGGACATCAGGCTTATGTCTATTTATAGACTAAAGCAGATGTAGCGGAGATAGATCATCTGTTTCTGATGTGACAGTCATTAGGTTTGACGTCATCAGAATAGGGGATGGATCTGTTGAGATGGTAGTAGGAAGTGATATTCTTTTACTACGATCGGTTATACTTTGGTCGTCACACAGTGGTTTCTCCACAAAGGACTTGGACATTATATCAGACATACTGGTTACTAGATCTATGGTTTTAGATCTAGATTTGGGTGGTTTCCTAATCTGGATACCTTGACAGCATTCTATGAGTATTTAGAATGGACGACTCCTGGCACGGTAGTGTACCTGCAAGTAATGGAGTCGCCCTCTCTAAAGGTGTCTTTTAGACTAAAGTAGAGAGGGATGTGCATGATTGGCAGATCACTTGCTTAGGCAATTGAGTCAATCATGAGATGTCAAGTACCACACCAGATGTTGTTCTTGCACTAGATGCAATAAGTTGATATTGATCCAATTCTGGAGAAACAGTCGGAAGCAGTTTTAGAACATAAGTGGCTGTTCTAGGGATATGATAACGGCTGCCTCTTTTAGGAGACGGTTATCATTCCAGGCTTCCAAGGTGACCTGGACGACAAGGAGGTTGTCGGAGTTATAGTTTTTCCCTCTGACGAGGGGCAGTATTTTGGACAGGTGGTCCAAGGCAATACTGAGGGTGGCATGGCGCAGGATACTGATTAAGTTCAGTTGATGATACAGTCTAAGAAATTTGGATTTGGAGTTCATTTATGAGCTAAGTCCCATCAGACATCCAGACATTCTAAGACAGGTATTGCTCATTTCGGGAGATGGCTTTCTCCGCGAACTTGAGATATAGAGAGACATAGAAAGAAACTTCTAGGAGGATCCACTCACTGAGGCTATTCCTCGACCGCAATAGTTTCACAAACGGGATTTGTGAGACTGACTAGTAGAGGAGTTGGGTGTTCGGTATCACACGGGCTGTGAGTATGCGACATCGCAATAATTAGCCTTGAGTGCAAGTGGGAGATTGTTGGAGATAGTGCCCTCAGAGTCAATTATTGGATCACAGGCACGTGATTGCAATGATTGAGGGAGGACCTATCCCGGTAGAACAGTCTTACTCGAGATGATAGTTTGCTATCTGGTTTACCTTTATCATCGTGTACTGCTTTAGGTGACCTGACATGTCGCTATTGCACGTTGATAGAGCCCCTAGGATTCTTGCTTGACTGCCAGTAGTATGAGGGCGATCATATAAGTGAGAGCTGGAGTCTATAAGCACATCCTTAAAAGGTCCCTAGTCGTAGGAGTTTCGAGACAGGGCATCGATTCTCCAGAGTAGACTAGTGTATACAGTCGAGACCCCGACGAGGGGCGGTAGCCGGTCTCACAAGCCACTGGTGTCAGTTGGTTCACCTAAGATGTATACAGGTGCTAATTGGGTTATGAGTACACCGGACAGGACTCGCCGGGAACATGCTAGTTGGTCTTATACCTGACGTCAGATAGCAGTTCCCAGGTGACATGTGTACAGGTTAGTTCATCGACCTGGGGATCGTCATTTGTCTCGTGTGAGTTCCCACTGTACTTTGATTACTACCCTACCACGGCTGAAAGGAGTCGTGCAAACAGGTTTTAGTTGGGTACAGTCCCGAGCCACATGGAGGCAGTGAGCGGATCTTCGGGGGTTTCGTCTCTCCCTGTATTGGGGGAGAGGTCGCGCTGTGTCTAGGAGAGCCATTACACAAAGACCTTGGCCAAGGCAGGAGATTTACTGGTAGGTATTCCAGTAGTATCTCAGGGTGTTCTGGGCTACACTCCGACACGACTTGTACCGCTTTTGGGGGTCTGACTTTTACCAACCCCCTAGGCCCGCCATGCGATGCTCATAGACGAACGGACCGGACTGTACGGTATTGTCACTGACAGGCTCAGTTGGGTGTCGGGGTGAGCTTCCTCATCGACGTCCCTTTTGGTCAATTGCTGGTAGCCCGTCACGTATTGGCTTATACCTCTGACGTGCTAGTGGTTAAATCCACAGCCATAGTATTGACGAGTCTTTAGAGTCCACCACACCTTCAGTTACTCAAGCTTTCGGGCGAAACGCTGTAGAGGCCGTATGGAGATATGGCAGGGTCCGATCAGATACGTGCGGTATTGCACGGATCAGGATCGGACGGTTTGTACTAGTGGCCGTATGGTTATATGGCAGGGTTCGATCAGATACGTGCGGTATTGCACGGATCAGGATCGAACGGATTTTACTAGCCGGCTTTGGTTTAAGCCGGTCCTAGTTTGGTACAGTGTAGATTCTGTCTCTTTGCATTTGTATCCGGACGGAATACAAATGCGGGTGTGTATGCACAGTGTGGTGTTTTCCTGTAATTTATTACGGGACCAGTTTTCTGGAGTTGCCAGTTTGCATTCCGTTCCGGCCGGTTTTTCTTTGTTCTTTCCCTGCCGGACTTTTCCGATGGAGGGGGTTATTTGCAGTTTTGCAAATAACAATTTGTGGGGGACTTATTTGCATAAGGGTTGATATGATAAGCATCTTTGCTTTTCATGATTTGATGAGATTAGAAATGAAGTGAGGTTTGATTTGAGTTTAGTGATGATTATGTTTTTGGATGTGGTCACCCTCCTCCTTTTACTACACTCACCTCCCTTCTTGCTTCATATGGTTTTTCCACCACCATTTCAAAGAGTGAGAGATTATTATCATGGTTGAAAAAAGAAAAGTGAGAAGAAGAAAAGAGAAGAAGAGAGAGCTTCATCTTTGAGAGAGGTTTTCATTCTTGATCTCATTCCATGCCAAGAAAAATGCAAGCACCATTTTTCTTATCTTTGTTTCCTCCATCCTCTTCAAATGGCAACCAACCCCAAAGTGAGACATACATTCTACATTACACTCCCTACAGCATATCTTGAGCATGTCGAGTAGCCGGCTTCATGCGCGAGTTGCCTCGGTATTGAGGTGGGAGCCCGTAAAAGTACCCGGCTTCGTGGTGCCCTTTCCGACGAGGAGGAGACGGACGGAGATCCCGCGAGGAGATCGGAGTGGAGATGAAGACCGGAGGACTCGGATCGTATGGTATACTTCTCTACCCCCTCTCTAGATAGCTTAGACTAGTTTAATGGCACGATCCGGGGTTTAGTGCGCGGTGGTGCCGGTTTGCTAAGTCCGCAAAATTTAAGTTTATCACCGTTTCCGCGTTTGGCCGTCGGATTGACGGCCGGGGCGCCGCCGTGCACTTACAGTATCACATACACGTATTTTCCTCGGTCCCGCACATATCACATATGTGCTCCTACTCCGTTTTGCCTGAGCCAGGAAACCTCTGTGTAGGACTCTAAAGAATCGTCAATACGCCGGCAGTAGGTGATGATCATATCAAACACCCACAAGTTGCAAGCGGTCAGCTAAACGTAACAGCCACCCAGGTATTGAGCGATCAGAAGATCAACAAGCAAGCCAGTGCATTCTCCTGTGAATCCAATCAGCAACACTCCCGTACAGTCCGGTCTCTTCATCCTATATGTCGCATATCCAGTATAGGGGTGGTAAACGTCAGACCCCAGTAACCGATAAGTTATGTCGATATGAGGTCCATAACAGTTCGAGAAACTACTGATAACACTTACTAGTAAATCTCAGCAACCCTAGCCAGGGATTTCCAGTTATAGCCAATCGAACATAACGCAACATCAACTCCCAATTCCGGGAGAGATGAAACCCCACCTATCGCTCATTGCCTCCATGTGATTCGGGACTGTACCCAAAAGCCACCGTTTTGCACGTTCTCTTGAACATGGTAAGGTGGAAATCAAAGCACAGTGGGAATCACACATGACTCTATGACGATCTCGGGTCTACAGATTAACCTGTACCTGTGTCACCAGAGAACTGCCATCTGACGTGAGGTATAATACCATTTGGGAGTTCTCGGCGAGTACGTCCAGTGTACCCAGTCTCCACTGAGCACCCGTATACTATCTCTTATGTCAAACACCACTGGATATGGGATCATCCATCGCCCATCTACATGGGTCGAGAAGCTATACACTAGTCTACCCTGGTATATCGATTCCCTGTCTCGATACACCTACGACTAGGAACATTTGAAGCATGTACATAGCGACTACACTGTCCCCCCTAGTATGATCCGCATCGTAATCCTGGTAGTCATGTACTCATCTTAAGGGCTTTATCAACATGTAACATAGAGACAATCAGAGTACATGTTAAGATAAAGAGCAACCAGATAGCATACTATCATGTCAAGCAAGAAAGTCGTCCATATATATGTCCAAGCATCCACTACAATATACATCGTATGTATAGTAATGGCTTCTAAGGCAAACATATCACTAACACCCGCAACGTAGCACACCCTGGTCATCAATCATGAACTTCGAAACTGAACCCTGTCGACAAGCTCAAGAATCTCAACCAAATGGGCATCACTGGGCTGCGCCTCACGGATACGGTCCAGAAGAAGCGGACGGGCACGTACATGAGCAAGCTGTCCTCCAGTGGAGGTGAACTCAAACTGTACTCTACCTTCGCACAAGGTCTGCCAATCTGTAGAAGTCTGTCTCTAAACTGCGCTCAACTGGGACAAGCTACCCCCGGGCCTACGACTCAAAGCGTCAGCTACCACATTCACCTTGCCCGGGTGTTAAAGGATCTCACAATCATAATCTATCACAAGTTTCATCCACCGGCGTTGTCTTAGATTCAGATCCCTTTGCTGGAAGATGTACTTCAAGCTCTTGTGGTCCGTGAAAATCTGACACGACCAACCATACAAGTAGTGTCTCCAAATCTTCAACGCAAAGACATCCACAGCCATCTCAAGATCGTGAGTGGGATAATTCTGCTCGTGCTTCTTCAGCAGCCTAGAAGCATAAGAAATCACTCTATCATGCAGCATCAGCACACAACCAAACCCCACTCGAGGCGCATCACAGTAATGTCACGACCCGAAATAGCCCGTGACTGGCACTTGAATCATATGAAGTCTACAGGACCACATCTAATTCAAGTAAGCCAAATGCCCAGAAATCTAAAACCATTTTAGGTAAGAAGAAACTTATTTTAAAACGAGTAGTTTAATAGCATAAGACGAATTATGCGTTTTTCAAAACATCAAGTCTTTTCTAAAAATTTCAGCAGAATTTCCTTTGTAAATACTGGCCCCGAACGGGGTACAACATGATAACAGCATATATAATGAAAAGGGCATCCCCAAGCGGGAGCTAGCTCTTCGTCAATCGACGGTCACAACCACGCAAGCAATATAATATACAACGCCAAAGTGCAAGGAAAACTGAAAAGGAAACTCAAAACAGCAAGAACTCCACAGTAATACATCGCGCGACTCTAAGGTCGAAAGAATATACAACTGGACTCTAAGTCTGAATAAATACATGTTTGGTTGATGGAGTTTCTATATACAACAGAATAAAATAAGTAAAATGGTGGTCACGATGCAAGTGAACCCACCTACCAAAGCAAATCACCCGAAATGGAGGCAGTGTGACAGCAAAGCCATAACGGAACCTGTACGGCAGAACCTGTAAGAAACTGCGGCACAACGAGGGTGAGTTGCCAACTCATGAGTAGAAAACATCACAGAGCAGAAATCGCATGTATGACGCAATCCTAGGTCATACGATTAGTATTATCCTCAAATGATAAAGTCTGAAGCAAGAAAAGGTGGCAAGGTAAACATCTAAACATAAGTGTAATCCAAGTGCTCATGTCAGTGCCACAGGTAGCAATGTATCATATGTATGAGGTATGAATGTAATGTAATGAATTGAGCGAGACAACTGTTTTCGTTAATTTAATAGGATTTCTGTATATGTATATAAAACGAGTATTCTCAATGAAATCAACAGAGAAATCCGTGTCAAGCATCGACACAAAACATAAATCCCACTATCTCAATATCTCAGGTTCCGGCTGCCCGGACTAACCTGTATCATCAAATCTCAATGCCTCAGTGTCTCAAATCTCAAATATCAATATCTCCGGCTCCGCAGAACGGATCAGCCTATAACCATCTTATGACTCCGGCCGGTATCCTCCGGATAGCCGACGAGTCCAAATAAAATCAACGGTAGGTAGTGCTCCCCTGCCAGGCTCATCGAATACAACTCGAACTTCTTGCCCGGGGGGTACCTTACCGGGCCCACCATGTACCCGAGACGGTTCATGCAACTCCTCGAAGCGGGTCTCAAAATCCAACAACTTTCATGAAAACTCATGGTGGACGACTCATACATCATGGGAAAACCGCGCTTTTCATTTTAAAAAGAGAAAGAAGTTTACACATATTCTTGCGGTTTTCCCCCAAATCCAGGAAATCTCATGAAAATCCAAAATCCAATCATCAATAGCAAGTAAACAGTAAATTATAATATGCATGAAGTAGCAAGTAACAACTGCAATGTCTAAACTAGCATATAAAGCAAGTACACTAATATCATATCGAAACTATCAGCTAGCAAGCTATATCAATGAAATAATCTTCTCTAAAGTGTAAGTGACATGGCAGTTATAGATGATGATGTGTGTGAGCCGGCAAGTAAGTGTACGTGGAACATACGCATCATCGGTAATGGTGCTGGTGTCCTGACAGCATGATATCAATAATGGTATATGAAAACACAATATAAGCATGCGATGCGAAGCGAATCGCAATAATGTGTAGGAGCTGAAAGATAAACACCTATGATAACTAAACTGCATTTATTTAAATATGAGTCATACGATGGTGCCATTTGAAATAACATGAATCGTGTTGTTTTGAAAATAAGAGCTACGGTGTTTTAAGAAAAGATATGTCCTTTAAAATATCCGTAGAATCCTTTCTCCCGTCTTTAAAATACACACGATTCATTAGTTTTTGAAATAGGTATGAGTCGAATCTAATCTATCATATGCAAGTACTGTTAGTGTATATGCCTTAGAGGCCATTACTGTATCATACTAGCTTGTATATTACTTAATGGAAGCTTGGGATATTCACAGTTGTATAGACAGTCTTGCTCAAATTGGTAGTATGCTACTTGGTTTGTCTCTACTTCAATATGTGCATGTGTTTCATTTAGTATATCGCTTATATACATATTAGTAGAGCCCTTAGGATCTTTGCTTGATTACAAGCGTTGTGATGGCGCTCACACTCGTGGGGGCTGGGTAATCCATAAGCACATCCTTATACAGGTCCCTAGTCGTAGGACTTTGGAGACAGGGCATCGATACTCCGGAGTAGACTAGCGTATGCGCTTCTCATCCCAGCGGGGAAGACGGTCTGTCCTACAGCCGTCAGTACGTCGTACTTGAGATAGTATGCGGGTGCTCGTTAGGTTACGAGTACACTGGACAGGACTCGTCGGGAACTGTTGATTGGTATTATACCTATCGTCAGTTATCAGTTCCCAGATGACATGAGTACAGCTTAGTCCGCTGACTTGACACTGTCACTTCGCCTCGAGTGTGTTCCCACTGTACTTAGATTACTACCCTACCACGGCTCAAAGGAGTCGTGCAAACAGGTAGTAGTTGGGTGCAGTCCCGAAGCACTTGGAGGCAGTGACGGTTAGACAGGATTCGTCTCTCCCGGTATTGGGAGTTGACATCTCGCTGTGTCTAGGAAAGCCATTACATAAGCAGTTCCTGGCCAGGGCAAGAGAGATATACCGGTAGGTTTCCAGTGTTATCTTAGGGTGTTCTGGGCTACACTTCGACACGACTTGTCCCGCTATTAGGGGACCGACATTCACCGCCCCCTAGGCCGCCATGCGATGTATCAGACGGACAGACCGGACTGTACGGAGATTGTCACATACAGGCTCAGATAGAGTTCGGATGGGTTTACCTCATCGGCCTTCTTATCGACATCTACCTGAGGACCGTTACGTACAGCTAGTACCGCTTGCGGTCTATGGTTAAACCTACTTCCATCGTAGTGTCGAGTCTTTAGAGTCCCACACAGAGAGTTTCCCTGCATTGAGCGAAACGTGTAGAGGCCGTATGGTTTTTCGGCAGGGCTACGATCACTTACGTGCACTTGTGTGCGTTTGCTGTTCGGGCAGGCAATATTAGTGGGCTTTGGTTTAAGCCAGATCCTTGTATTGCACAGATGGATTTGATTTGTCTACTGTGCATTCGCATTCTACGGAATGCGGATATAGGTGTGTATGCACAGTTTCGAGGGGCGATGAAGGAGGACCTGTCCCATTAGGGTTTTGGCAGATGGTTCGGCCAAAACCGTAATGTGGCAGACTCATTCGGGTTTTGACGATTCGTTTGGTCAAAACCATTATGAGCCGGAGACATTGTTTACTAATTCTTTTAGTGATAGATTAGTGATGGCTAATTGCATTGACCATTTGACCACTTAGACCTCTCTTGACTTTGTTGACCCGTTGACCGTGTTGACCAATGACCTTCAAGAGAGATCTACACACTTCCTTGATTTTCTTTTTAATTCTTGAGTTATGAAAATGGTCAATTCAATGTGCCATCAACTTTATCATGATAGGATTAGTAATGATGGTTTTAGTGTATTATTGCAACCATGGTTCTTTTGCTTTAGTTAATCTTTTCATTATTCTCTTCTCATTCTCTCTCTTGAAGTGAGAAGAAAAAGAAAAGCTCCATGGTTGCTAAGTTCTCTCCTTCATCTTCCTCCTCTTGAAAATTCTTTTGATCTCTTGTGTTGAAGGAAAAAGAATCCACATAGAAAAACACTTCCATCTTTCTCTTCTATACAACCTAAGGCATTTAGATTAGCAATCTCTTTGCCCTAGTTGCCTCGGCTTGAGGTGGAGCTCGGTGTACAACTCTCGGGTGGATCGTCTTCGACTCAAGGAGGCCGCGGAGGTGACCTAGATCCGGATCGACCCTAGGAGCGTGGATGGACGAGCCGGACACCGGAGAGAAGACCCGAAGGACCAGTTTCGTGAGGTATATTTTCTACAGCATAGTAGTTAAAGCCTCTTCTTGTTTGCTAGTTTCTAGTTTAGCCAAGATCCTTGCTTTTGAGTCCATGTTGCCTCGCGCCAAATTATTGTTTTTCTCCGTTTCCGCCTCCCCGTAAGAACCGGGGTGAGCAACGTGGACTTACAGTGGTATCAGAGCCTAGCTAAACATAAACTAGCAAGTTAGCAAAGTGTTAATAATATCGATCGGAAAAAATCACAAAACGAGTCTGGGAAAAACCATGTTTCTGTCGAATTTTTATACTGCTGTAAAAATAATTTAACATACATGAAAATTCGTCTCAGGGTTTTTATAGAACACACAGCAAAACTGAGCCTCTGACTCGGCCAACTCACCGCGGAAACGCGGCCAAACCATGGGTTTGGCTGCGGATCCGCGGCCGAGTTGACTCGGCCGCGACTCCGTTTTACTGCATTGTTCTTATTTGGTAGTTTTGGGATTTTTAATACATGTTTTTTCCACCCAGATTTTCCAGAGAACAAATTGACTTTTGGGGTTCCGTATTTTGATCGATATTCCGTACTCTTTGGCTAATGAACACTTTCTGTGATGTGATATATGTATTGAACGTCCGCTAATCGCTATACATCGATTAGTGGGGGTTATACATATCTGTGATCTGTAATGTTGTTGGTTTGTGTATATGAACTCGTTGGATTGTCGCGGATGAATAGCCGGGAATTGGTGTGAGATGAGAATTTCTTTTTCTGTCATTCGTTGTAAAATTTGTAAATTGATGTAATATTATTTGTTTGGCCGCACAACCGGGTCGGGGTTGTAGCCGTCATTGTATAATTTCTTTTTACTGTTTTTTCTCCTAGGATAGACCCAAGGTGGGGTGCACAAACTACCGGGTATCTCGAAGTGCCGAGTGGCCTACTCACGGTGTTGAAGGAGGTTGCTTCGCTTTGGGTACTTGGCGGGTAGTTTGCCGCACCCGTAGGGGTCTAGGGTGGGGTTTGGCTATTCATCGCGACCGTGTAATCCGCTTTTCGTTGCAGGCTTGAACGAATCGCGGATTCCTTGTATATCAAAAGTGCTCATCTGTGATCTGTAATGCCTATCATTGCTATATATCTATATATGAAATCTATTTAGGTGTTGCTTATATTTTGCATCCGCGCTAGTCCAGCCCCCGCTCTGTCGTTAGTTAAGTAACCTAACGGGTGATGACGGGGCCCCATGGAGAATGCGGATGGCATAAGCGTATGCCATATTTTGGTTGTTTTCTGCAATGGTAGGATTAAATGATGGGACGCATTGGAATTAATGCAAGAAAATAAACCAAGTAAAAGTCGTTGGAACAATTTGAAAACAACTCGGTTCTTTTCAAAAACCAGCTTTTTAAACGCGGAGCTTGAACCACTCCTTTTAAAAGCTATCTCGTTCCATCGATTATATCAAGTTCACCACGTTCACGGTTTCGCCAAAACCATTCGTAGCCCTCCGTCATTTCGTTTGGATATTCAATAGTATTCAAGCTATGTTTGTTGACCTTCGTCAAGGCATAGTGATTCGTAGCTGTTGGGTGTTCATATGTAGCATAAATAGATGCGTTGGTTTGGGACAGTCGTATTACCTTGTTGACCTTCGTCAAGGGTATGTACGGGTGGGTTCAAATTAACCTGGATAATGATGGGTAGAACTTGACATGTGACTTATGATTTGTTGACCTTCGTCAAGGTCATAAGAGCATGGGGCAAAAATCCACATCGGGAGTTTCAAAAATACTGAAACTTGCTAGCGCTGCATACCATTTGGAGTGTGATGATTCTGGTAGGATTCCTTATGTTTTTTCACACGATCATATTTGGATCCCGATCCTACTATGAGTATATGATACTCCTTAGGAACTTTCTCACTTAACGATCAATGCTATAAACCTAGTAGGTGTCCAGAAAGGTGTTAGCGGGGCTACGCCCACAGGGAAAAGAGGTTACTAAATTAAGGAACTTCGCGAAAGCGTTGGAAAACCTCCCTCAAAGTACTGACACTGGCCTGGCTGAACGGTTAAGCAAGTATTGTACGGTGAGATTGATTCCGACTAATTCTTCCTTTATGGTTTGAGGAGGGATTCCAGAGACAGTGGGAGCCATCCTGTTTAGATAAATTAAAAACCAATCTAAACTTGCAAGAGCATCATGCTAAGTGTTTTCTTCTCTCTCTCTTAATTACAGCGACCCAGTGACTGCACCTAGGTTACATCTAGATAATAAAATGACTGAATCTGACTGTAGTGACTGGCAAAGGTCTGTCCAGATACCCATGACAAGCTGGGACACCTCTTGACAGATCCAACCCCTGCCGTCTCAGGTCCAGTTTCCCCTGTCACGGATATTGATATCCGTAAGACATCGGAAGAAGACTGTGCGAAAGCCAAGTGCCTCGTGTTAGCCTCAGTTGATGGTATATACCAGAGGCAGCACGAGAAGATGGACTCAGTTTTTATCTTCCTCCATAACAAAGATTTATATGGAGAGCAATCTCGTATCGCAAGATATGAGACCTCGAACGAATTGCTTCCAGCGAGGTTGGCTATCGGGTCATCTGTAAGGGGCAACGTCCTTATAGAGACCAGCTCTTTTGAGCTCTCGGACCTGAAGACCACGTTGAAGAACGGGTCAGATGCTGACTTAGTTCAACAGACTCTACCTGCTACCCTGAAGGAAACCAGGGAAGTTGAAAGAAAGGGAAAGGCAGAAGTTTCGGGACTGGATGTAGTAAAAGTAGGACGTTCCTATTGTTACGGGAATGAACATGGGTAGAAGGATTGCAGGGCTTGCAAAGCCAGTAGCCAGAATTCGAAGCATGTTGTGGCTTCGGCTTCGGGTGTGTTTGTAATAGAGAACTGTATGTCAGTTAACCCTACTTCCTGGGTATTAGATACCGGATCAGGATCTCATATCTGTAATTCGTTACAGGCTCTGAGAAACCGTAGGGTTATCAGGAAAGGTGATATGACTCTCAGGGTTGCTAACGGAATGAGCATGTATGCTGATCCGTTGGGGAATATCATCTAGGACTGACAACTGGGCAGATATTGATTCCGCGTAACTGTTTTTATGTACCAGGTGCGACTTGTAATATCATATCTGTATCTTTAATTTCTAAGGAAGGATATGATTTTACTTTTGTAAGCGATGTAGTCAACATCCACCTAAATCAAGTTCTGATTGGGTCAGGTACATTACAAAACGGAATATACGTATTCAATCAAGCTCAGATCTTCAGTGTCCAGAACACACTTAAAAGAAAGTCTCCGGAAACAAATCAGGCTTTCTTATGGCATTGTAGACTGGGTCACATTAATGAGACACGGTTAACAAAGTTACATAAAGAGGGATACTTGAATCCGTTCGAGTATCAGTCTTATGCCACTTGTGAATCTTGTCTCATGGGAAAGATGACAAAGACTCCGTTCACTGGACATGGAGAAAGAGCGAGCGAGCTCTTGGGACTCATACATAGTGATGTGTGTGGTCCAATGTCTAAACATGCGCGAAGTGGTTATTCATACTTCATTACTTTCATAGATGATTTCTCTAGGTATGGGCATGTCTTCTTAATGAAGCACAAATCCGAGGCCTTTGAGAAATTTCAGGAATACAAGAATGAAGTTGAAAAACAAACAGGCAAAAGTATAAAGACACAGAGATCTGATCGAGGTGGTGAATACTTGAGTGCCGAGTTTCTGGGCTACTTAAAAGAGATTGGAATTCTCTCTCAGCTTACTCCTCCATACACACCACAACACAACGGTGTATCGAAAAGGCGGAATCGAACCCTATTGGATATGGTTCATTCCATGATGAGTAAGGCTGAGTTGACGCGATCTTTCTGGGGTTATGCACTAGAAACAGCTGCATATCTCTTAAACAAGGCTCCATCCAAGACTGTGCCTACCACCCCATATCAGATGTGGAGTGGGAAGAAACCCTGTCTTAAGTACCTTAAGACATGGGGATGTCCAGCCTTTGTAAAAAAGCAGCATGCGGACAAGCTCGAGGCACGCTCAGTACTGTGTAAGTTTGTGGGATACCCAAAGAACTCCAGGGGGTATCTTTTCTATTACGCAGAGGAACAAAAGGTTTTTGTTTCTCAGCATGCCCACTTCTTGGAAACTGAATTTTTAGAAAATCAGATAAGTGGGAGCGCAATAGAACTGGAAGAAATTCCAGAACCACAAACTATTACTTAAAAGCTTGGAGGAACCAGAAGTTTCAAGAAAACCGGACATCCCAGTGCCACTCCGCAGGAGTAGTAGGCAGTCTCATCCGCCCGAGAGATACTACGGTTTTCTCATAAACGGGGATAGAGAGGATTGCACTATGGATTATGGTGAGCCTACTAGCTTCCAGCAAGCCATTCAGAGCGGCGACTCGGTAAAATTGCTGGATGCAATGCGGACCGAGATGGAGTCCATGTACACCAACAAAGTTTGGACTTTGCACTTTGCACCAGAAGGGGTAAAACCCGTAGGCTGCAAATGGATCTTCAGAAAGAAGATTGGTGTAGATGGGCAGGTTAAGACCTATAAAGCTAGACTTGTTGAAAAGGGTTTTCGTCAAAGACCTGGTTTGGACTATGACGAGACCTTTTCTCCAGTGGCTATGCTGAAATCCATTCGGATCCTTCTTGCCATTGCTGCCTTCCACGATTATGAAATCTGGCAGATGGACGTAAAGACGGCTTTACTAAATGGAAATTTTGAATAGTGCGTCTATATGGATCAGCCGGAGGGATTCATTCAGAGTGGGAGCAGCGGTAGAGTGTGCAAGTTGCTCAAGTCCATTTATGGACTTAAGCAGGCATCGCGGAGCTAGAACATGTGCTTTGATGGTACTTTCAAGGAATTCGATTTTATCAAAAACCCAAATGAACCATGCATTTACAGTAAGATTGTAGGGAGAACAGTGGTGTTCCTCGTCTTGTACGTGGATGACATTCTCATAGTAGGAAATGATATTCCTATGCTACAGTCAGTCAAAGGATTCTTGTCGCAAAGGTTCTCCATGAAGGACCTGGACGATGCCAACTACATTCTGGGGATCCAGATCTATCGTGATAGATCTAAGAGGATGTTGGGACTTTCACAGTCTAGATACATCGACACCATACTAAAACGGTTCAGTATGGAAGATTCCAAGCGCGGTAATTTACCGGCTTGTCACGGGATCACCCTCTCCAATGAGATGTCTCCCAAAACTGATTTGGAAAGGGATCGCATGTCTATTATACCATACGCTTCTGCGGTAGGCTCTATAATGTATGCGATGTTATGTACCAGACCAGATGTAGCATACGCATTGAGCGTTGTAAGCCGGTATAAGCCGAACCCAGGGGAGAAACACTGGATAGCGGTAAAGAACATTCTCAAGTACCTAAGAAGGACTAAGGAGATGTTCTTGGTATATGGAGGAAAAGACCTCCAGCTCGAGGCCTTTGCTGACTCCAGCTTCCAGAGTGACAAGGATGACTCCAAGTCCATGTCGGGTTATGTCTTTACCCTCAATGGAGGGGCGGTTTGCTGGAAGAGTTCCAAGCAGGAGACCATTGCTGACTCAACTATGGAAGCGGATTAAATCGCTGCTTGCGATGCCGCAAAGGAAGCTGTCTGGATGAAGAAGTTCCTCACGGAGCATCAGGTGGTTCCTACCATTGTTGATCCAATACCGCTGTATTGCGACAATAACGGCGCTATAGCTTTAGCGAAGGAACCCAGGTCCTATCAGAAGTCCAGGCACATTTTGATGCGGTACCACCTGATCAGGGAGATCATAGATCGTCGGGAGATCGAGGTGAAGAGAGTAAATCCGGAGAACAACACTGCAGATCCATTCACGAAGGCCCTACCGCAGACTCAGTTCGAGCGGCTGATCGAGATGATAGGTCTTCGATACGCCAGTACATAGCCTTAGTGCAAGTGGGAGATTGTTAGTGTATATGTCCTAGAGGCCATTACTGTATCATACTAGCCTGTATATTACTTAATGGAAGCTTGGGATATTCATAGTTGTATAGACAGTCTTGCTCAAAATGGTAGTATGCTACTTCGTTTGTCTCTACTTCAATATGTGCATGTGTTTCTTTTAGCATATCGCTTATATACATATTAGTAGAGCCCTTAGGATCTTTGCTTGATAACCAGCATTGCGATGGCGCTCACACTCGTAGGGGTTGGGTAATCCATAAGCACATCCTTATACAGGTCCCTAGTCGTAGGACTATCGAGACTGGGCATCGATACTCCGGAGTAGACTAGCGCATGCGCTTCTCATCCCAGCGGGGGAGACGGTCTGTCCCACAGCCGTCAGTACGTCGTACTTGAGATAGTATGCGGGTGCTCGTTAGGTTACGAGTACACTGGACAGGACTCGTCGGGAACTGTTGGTTGGTATTATACCTATCGTCAGTTATCAGTTCCCAGGTGACATGAGTACAGCTTAGTCCGCTGACTTGACACTGTCACTTCGCCTCGAGTGTGTTCCCACTGTACTTAGATTACTACCCTACCACGGCTCAAAGGAGTCGTGCAAACAGGTAGTAGTTGGGTGCAGTCCCGAAGCACTTGGAGGCAGTGACGGTTAGACAGGATTCGTCTCTTCCGGTATTGGGAGTTGACATCGCGCTGTGTCTAGGAGAGCCATTACATAAGCAGTTCCTGGCCAGGGCAAGAGAGATATACCGGTAGGTTTCCAGTGTTATCTTAGGGTGTTCTGGGCTACACTTCGACACGACCTGTCCCGCTATTAGGGGACCGACATTCACCGCCCCCCTAGGCCCGCCATGCGATGTATCAGACGGACAGACCGGACTGTACGGAGATTGTCACATACAGGCTCAGATGGAGTTCGGATGGGTTTACCTCATCGGCCTTCTTATCGACATCTACCTGGGGACCGTTACGTACAGCTAGTACCGCTTGCGGTCTATGGTTAAACCTACTTCCAGCGTAGTGTCGAGTCTGTAGAGTCCCACACAGAGAGTTTCCCTGCATTGAGCGAAACGTGTAGAGGCCGTATGGTTTTTCGGAAGGGCTACGATCACTTACGTGCACTTGTGTGCGTTTGCTGTTCGGGCAGGCAATATTAGTGGGATTTGGTTTAAGCCAGATCCTTGTATTGCACAGATGGATTTGATTTGTCTACTGTGCATTCGCATTCTACGAAATGCGGATATAGGTGTGTATGCACAGTTTCGAGGGGCGATGAAGGAGGACCTGTCCCATTAGGGTTCTGGCAGATGGTTCGGCCAAAACCGTAATGTGGCAGACTCATTCGGGTTTTGACGATTCGTTTGGTCAAAACCATTATGAGCCGGAGACATTGTTTACTAATTCTTTTAGTGATAGATTAGTGATGGCTAATTGCATTGACCATTTGACCACTTAGACCTCTCTTGACTTTGTTGACCCGTTGACCGTGCTGACCATTGACCTTCAAGAGAGATCTACACTCTTCCTTGATTTTCTTTTTAATTCTTGAGTTATGAAAATGGTCAATTCAATGTGCCATCAACTTTATCATGATAGGATTAGTAATGATGGTTTTAGTGTATTATTGCAACAATGGTTCTTTTGCTTTAGTTAATCTTTTCATTATTCTCTTCTCATTCTCTCTCTTGAAGTGAGAAGAAAAAGAAAAGCTCCATGGTTGCTAAGTTCTCTCCTTCATCTTCCTCCTCTTGAAAATTCTTTTGATCTCATGTGTTGAGGGAAAAAGAATCCACATAGAAAAACACTTCCATCTTTCTCTTCTACACAACCTAAGGCATTTAGATTAGCAATCTCTTTGCCCTAGTTGCCTCGGCTTGAGGTGGAGCTCGGTGTACAACTCTCGGGTGGATCATCTTCGACTCAAGGAGGCCGCGGAGGTGACCTAGATCCGGATCGACCCTCGGAGTGTGGATGGACGAGCCGGATAGCGGAGAGAAGACCCGCAGGACCAGTTTCGTTAGGTATATTTTCTACAGCATAGTAGTTAAAGCCTCTTCTTGTTTGCTAGTTTCTAGTTTAGCCAGGATCCTTACTTTTGAGTCCATGTTGCCTCGCGCCAAATTATTGTTTTTCGCCGTTTCCGCCTCCCCGTAAGAACCGGGGGGAGCAACGTGGACTTACAAGTACACTACAGGGCCAAATTATACAAACCGATCAAAAGGTAAGAAAACCGCCTAACATCTGAATCGATACATATATATATATATATATATATATAATATAACAGTCGGTGGTCCCGCCTTAAAAGTATCGCATACGATACAATATCTATAATATGACATTCTCAAGTCAAGAGTGCGGATCTATCATCAATATAGCTCGTACGGTAAATCTGTCGTACGACATCCCGAATCTGGGTACGGGTCAATGTCACATCAATCACTTTATTCATCTGGTATCCTCTTTATCAAACATCAAGATCTGGGGTACTGACCTACGTCTAGTATAATACTGATACTATCTATGTATGCATGCGTGTGTATGAAACACTACGTCAAAGGACCCGCTAAAACATAGTGTCGTATCTCAAATACGAACCCTGTCATATCACCGATCTCATGGCCTCAAATCAAATCTCATCGACTCATCTTAAATCCCAAGTACTATCCTCATAATACAGTATATGTACACATAGTCCCATACCCTTGTGTAAATATACGCATCCTCATAAACGCACAGGTAAAAGAAAGAATGTATGCAAGTATGTGTGTGCGTGTGTGGGTGCAACCACTACTCTGGGTTTCACAACTAACACTAAACCAATCCAAGAACACCTAGAATCCATCATTATCATCAATAAACTCAAATCAACATATAATATATATATATATGTGTGTATACGTATTTGTATACATCACAATGAACTGCGGGGGTAGTATACGCCATCCTCCCGACTTCCCCAGTAGTTATAATCTACTCACCATGCATCTTCCTTGCCGATGTCGATGTCGTCATCATCTTCTTCATCGTATGAAATCCACGTGAAGGTACCTACATAGATAACACAATCACAATGCACATTAAAACTCAAGTCGCAAACCAAAACGGCACACTAAAGGCCTATAGGTTATAACCTATGGACCACGCCTTCAAAACCACCAAACAACCCTCGATATCGTTGTACAAACTTCGAATGATCGAGGTACAACAAAGATAAAAAAAATCCAGAATGCAAAATATGCAAAACGAAACCCCGAATCTAAGCAGCAACTCTTGTAAATGGTCCCAGATTTTACCCTAGGTCAAATTGGTCAATTTTGCATATGCCAGGGGTCTAGTTAACAGATGAATGAACCACAGAACAAACACGAACCCATTCGGACCAGGTCTGGCCGAAATTTGCGGCCAGAAAGATTAAATTTACGGCCGTAATGTGGAGTCACGGGCTGGGGTCTTGGGGTTAGCTTCCTGGGTGCCTGCATCTATCTCTATGTATGCCAAAAAAAATTACATAGGCTCCGGGTGTTAGGAGATTTCATTTAACCCTCACAGAATCCACAATTTTCCGATATCGGCTTTTCTAAATCTGTATTCCGGGGTTCTAGTCTCTAGTTTAGGTTTGAATTCTACCACTAGGGGGTTTGTGTGGCCTCTACTGAGCTCAATTTCACATCACCACTCTCAATTTCCATTAACCCTAACTAGAATTTTCCAAGTTCACCCAAACCACACAATATCGGTTCTAATCTAACATGGGGGTAAAAGCAATGGAAATACTAAGCTAAAGGTTCAGAAAATACCTCATTTGGCAACTCATGAATTTTCTTGAGTTGCCCAAAGGGTCCAAAATCCTTGCTTTCTTGGTCCAAGGGGTAGCTAGTGAGCTCATGCATCTTTTTAATGAAATGGGTGATGGGTTTTGAGGTGTTTTTCATGGAGTTTTGAGAGGATGAAGATGGAGGAGGAGGAGGAGGGCAGCAGCAACAATGATGAGGGAGGGGAGAGGAAATAGGTGAAAAATGAAGAGGGAATGGCAAAGTCAAAGTAACTCTCACCTTTCTCTCTCTCACCCATACCTAATATTCTATTCTTTTTCCCTTTTCTTTTCTTTTCCTTTTCTTTTCTTCTCTTCCCAATAGTAAACCCAAAACAAATACCCATACACCCCAAATCATGTAGGAAAATGTAACAAGTTAAAAAAAAGGACTTGTGCATGTTTTGCACCAAACATGCTTAAAACCTGATTAGCCATTTTTTATCGCGATTAGCACTAAATTAATGTATAATTAATCATAAAAACTTATAATTTGCATAATTCACTTAAAACACCCTCTTTTTAGTAATTTCCATAATTTTCTAAATTTTTCCCCATTTATCGGTATTTAATAATACCGCCATATTAAAAGATTCAATATTTTATTATTAAATTATAAAAATTCCCAAAAATAATATTTTATTTTTCTGAAATGTTACAAGTAAACTACAAAGCCACCTGATCCAGAAGGCAAAGATAGAACGGGTGCAGTCTTCAACTGCTGAAAACTCTGCTCGCGCGCATCAGTCCAAAGAAAAGGAACCCCCTTCCGGGTCAGTACGGTCAGCGGTGCAGCGACACTTGAAAACTCCTGCACGAAACGACGGTAATAACCAGCTAAGTACAAAAAGTTGCGGACTTCTGTCACGGATACAGGTCTGGGCCAAAGCTCTACAGCCTCGATCTTCCTCGGGTCCACAAGAATACCGTCTCCCGTCACAACATGACCCAGGAAGTCAACTCTATCAAGCCAAAATACGTACTTTGAGAATTTAGCATACAGCTGGCGCTCTCTCAATATCTGCAAAGCAATCCTCAAGTGTTGCTCGTGCTCCTCTCGACTGCTAGAGTAGATCAGAATGTCATTAATAAACACAATAATGAACTGGTTGAGGAACAGCTTGAAAATCCGGTTCACCAGATCCATGAACGCAGCTGGAACATTGGTGAGTCCGAACAACATCACTAGAAACTCGTAATGCCCGTAGCGTGTATGAAAAGCAGTCATCATTCCGAACCCGCAACTTATGATAACCCGAACACAAATCAATCTTAGAAAAATGTTTCGCACCCTGGAGCTGATCAAACAAATCGTCAATGCGAGGTAAAGGATACCTGTTCCACACCGTAACTCGGTTCAATTGACGATAATCAATACACAGCCTCAAACTGACGTCCTTCTTCTTGACGAACAGAACAGGAGCTCCCCACGGCGAAACACTCGGACGCACAAGTCCCTTATCAAGCAACTCTTGCAATTGAACTTTATGCTCTCTAAGATCCACCAGAGCCATCCGGTAAGGCGGTATAGAAATAAGCCCCGTGCCTGGAATCAGATCATTGCAAAACTCAATATCGCGCTCTAGCGGAAAACCAGGTAACTCATCGGGAAAAACGTCGGGAAACTCTCGCACGATAGGAACCCGGTCCAACGACTCTACTGCGGCTTCAGTATCACAAATGAAAGCCAAGAATCCTCGACATCCCCTCCTCAAAAGCCGTTGTCATGACCCAATGTTTGGATGTGACCGACACTTAGATTGTATGATATCTAAAGATGTCGACACCATCTGAGTAAGCCAAAAACCAAGATCAAAACACTTTTTGCGGAACTTAGAAAATATTTAGTTTTTAGTAAAAGAATGAAATAGCATGCCGAATGATTTTTAAATAAGAGAAGTTTAAACAACTGTTTTTGAAACATCGACAGTACCCCCATTTTTAATTATTAATTAAGCAGTTATAGAATGTGTGAATGGGTTGCATCCCTGGTTGGGTGCAACTCGATACCAAACAGCGGAATTAATACACAAAATAATATGGCACTCAAAATGAAGAATCCCACACATAATTAAAAGAAATATAATTTAACACAACTAAAAAATCTCAACAGTCAAAATAAGATACATACAACCACATCTCGTTCTAAGTCAGTTATACAGGGTCTGATGGAGTAATACTAGATCCAATATACAAAATCAAAATAGGAGGTTACTACGTAGGTAACCCACCTAGCAAAAAGGAGCGACAAAAGCTGATAAGTGGATCCGCACTGCTGCTACACGTCCACACGACTCCTGTAAAGAACTATGGCACAACGGGGGTGAGTTGCCAACTCAGTAAATAAAACCAACATATATCGGCTGATAATGTAAGTATGTCGAACTAGAACTAATATCAACAATAATGAATGTGATGCATAATAATAGGTGGAAGCATGAATATGTACTACTCAATGTATAAATCAAAACTGAAATCTCATCAATTATTTTCCAAATAAGGTTCATTTTCTTCCCGTGTCAAACATCGACACAAATCTTCAGTGATTCATCGGGCATCCTTCCATGAACGATCCTGTCAATCAAATAACACCGGTCGGTATCACCTAGATAGCCGCCGTGTTTACCACTGACTCCAGTATCGAGTATCCTCATTAGGCTCCCCGCATATAATGCGGCTCTCTTTCCCCTTGGCCTCGACCGGGTCCACCATGAATCCAGCTGTATAGCTACCCCACTCAGCCCGTATATACGTAAGAAATTCCACAACCATATAGCTACCCCACCCGGTCCGGAACAAAACAAAATCAAAAAACGACATTTCATGGTGGACATGTCACATAAATCATGAAAATCATTGAATCCTTTCAATAGTGTATAAAACTCAAAACCAAAATCAGTAGTAATCTAATGCATCTTATATCAGAACCACAAATACTTGGAGATAAAACATGGTAACATTTATGGAAAATAACTACCATTCTTGATGTTTAAGGTATGATGGGAATCATATTTAGTATAATAAGTACTAAGTGTATATGTGACATGTTAATATCGACGAGGTGTAGTGTAACATGTAGATATGTGCATGTGCAGCATGACTCATCGAAAATTTGTGCAGTGTTCTAATAATTTTTAACATGATAATATTTATATATATGAATGCGTACGATCAAACTTTATAAACGGAGGAACGATTGTAATTTAAACTTAAACCACAGGCGTATCACGCCATTCATACAAAATCCCCCGGTAGATGTTTAGTCTACTCACCGGAATACGTCGAATCAACTCAGATCACCAATCCTTTTCATTTCCTTGCGGCCTCCGAAATTTCCGTATTTGAATATGATATTGAATTTAACTTGTATAAGAAATGGCTAACTCCGATACGGCGAAAACATGAAATTACAAGTGCTATGTACTAACTATACTACGTATGACCATATTAAACTATCTAACACTTATACTAACTGAATTTAATCCGATCGCTGTTCGTAACAGAAAACAGAATCGCTTTACGAAACGTCCATATCGTGTTTTAAACGTTTTAACCCCATTTCAGATATTAACTCCCAGATTTCATATACTGTTAAATTAACTTAAATAAACAATACCAAAACTCCTAACACACAAACACAGAGCTACCATAAAAACAACCATACCCAAATCCCTCAAAAGTCCGGCGACACCGGATTTTCCCTATACTTCGCCGGCCAAAATCCGACCAACAAGGTTCGTAATCCTAGGGTTTATTCTAGGTCCAATATGTAATATCAAGGTAATGTTTTGTTAAGTTAGTTATTATCTAAGTTATAGCAGATCTTCACAGAGCCTATATTTCCCTAAAAACCAAATTTTCGATATCGGATTTCTACAATTTAAAGTTTACAGAACTAAAAACCTACAGTGTTTAAAGATTATACCAACAGAAGATTGTTGAAAGGCTTCCTGCAAGATGCCCAAGTCCTTCGCTCCTGGCTTGATGATGAAAATCCCTAGCACCTATTTCTTCTTCTCTTCTCTTTTTTCTATCTTCTTTTGTGAGTTCTAAATGGTTTCTTTTTCTTTCCTTTATAAATTTCTGGTTTTAAATTGTTTTGGTGAACTGAACAATTGATATAGGATAAAAGAAAATGAGTGAGGGTTGTAGGAGGAGGTGTTACCAAAGGAGTTATGATGTTTTCATGCAAGGGTGAGGTGGGGTGCATGAAGTGTGCATGCAAGAAGGAGGTGTTTGTGCATGGTCACTTCTAAGTTGTGGTGTCTTGAGGAAATTTCTGAACTTAAACATTATCCAACCCTTTTACACATACACCATCAACATTTCCATGTTTTCACAATTACCTAAACTTTACACAAAACCCCTCACATATGTTATTATATAAACACCATTTTTATTAAAATGAAGCTAAATCTCAAACTAAAACCCTTGTAATTTACTAATGTTACAAACTAAAATTTAACTTTAATTAGTTTGACACACTACTTATGAAAATGTCCTATTTTGTTTTAATAACTTTTTAAAATAACATTTTATTATTTAAATAATTAAATTTTCTAAAATTTTCAAAAATTTACAATATTCCCCCTTAAGAAAATTCGGTCCCTGAATTTAAAACCTAACAATACGTACCTTCAAAAAGATGTGGAAATTTCTTCCGCTTCTCATCCTCGGTCTCTCAAGTGATCTCCTCGCGATTCGTTCCTCGCCAAAGAATTTTTACAGATGGAAGTACCCTTGATCTCATTCTTTTCCTGCCGGTCTAGAGTAGCTACAAGTTGCACTGTGTAGGATAAATCCGGCTCAAGCTGTAAGGTCTGATGCTGGATCGCGTGAGAGGGATCATGAAGATAATTGCGAAGCAAAGACACGTGAAACACCGGAAGCACATCGGGAAAACTCGGTGGATGTGTTAAACGATATGCTACAACACTCACTCTCTCCAGAATCACATAGGGTCCGACATATCTGGGGCTGAGCTTCCCCTTTTTCCTGAAATGCATCACACCCTTCATCGGAGATACATGAAGGGACACTTGATCTCTCACATCAAACTCGAGTCTACGACGACATCGATCAGCATATGATTTCTGTCTGCACTGGGCCGCTCTCATTCTGTCCCGTATCAACTTGATCTTTTCCGTAGTCTCCTGTACTATCAGTGGTCCCAAAATGCTACTCTCGCTCAGTTCTGCTCAGCAAACGGGTGATCGACATTTCCTCCCATACAAAGCTTCAAAAGGCGCCATCTGGATCGTCTCCTGAAACCTGTTGTTGTAAGAGAATTCTATCAAAGGTAAGTGATGATCCTAACCGCCACCGAAGTCAAGACTGCAAGCTCGAAGCATATTCTCTAGAGTCCGTATGGTCCGCTCTGACTGACCATCTCTCTGTGGGTGAAAAGCTATACTAAAACTTAATCGTGTATCTAGAGCCCCTTGAAGTTTCTGCCATAGCTGGCTGATAAACTGTGTACCCCTATCAGACACTATGCACGTCAGAACCTCATGTAATCGTACAATCTCGTAAATGTAGATCTGAGCATACTGCGCATACACAAACGTCGTCTTCACCGGAAGAAAGTGAGCTGTCTTTGTCAATCTATCTACAATCACCCAGATAGAATCATACCCTCTGCTAGTTCTGGGTAGACACATAATGAAATCCATAGAGATCTGCTCCCATTTCCACTCCGGAATAAGCAAGGGCTGCAACTCTCCTGCCATCCTTTGGTACTTAGCCTTGACTTGCTGACCAATCAAGCATCTTGAAACAAACTCCGCGACATCTCTCTTCATTCCTTCCCACCAAAAAAATCCTTCATGTCATTACACATCTTGGTGGAATCAGGATGAATATTATATGTTGACTAATGGGCATCCTTTAAGATTTTAAGTCTTAGTTCCTCTGAATCCGGCACAAAAGACGAGTCCCAAATTGTAATACTCCACGGTCATCTATCATGAACTCAAAATCTCTACCCTATTTAACCTGATGGTTGATCTCCGACAAGCGAGCATCTGTGGGCAATGTATCTCGGATACGATCCAATAACTGAGGACGGGTGAAAATATGAGCTAACTTTCCTCCTGTCGATATGAACTCAAATTGTACACGACTATTGCATAGAATCTGCCAGTCTGCGGATGACTGTTTCTGCACTATGCTCGAACAAGATAAGCTACCTCCGGGCCTCCAACTTAAAGCATCTGCTACAACGTTCGGTTTGCTCGGATGCTAACAAATCTCGCAAATATAATCGTTCATGAGTTCCATCCATCTATGTTGCCTCAGATTAAGATCTCACTGCTGAAAGATATACCTTAAGCTTCTGTAGTCAATGAATATTTAGCACGACTCGCCGTATAGGTATTGTCTCTAGATCTTGAGTGTAAAAATCACCGCAGCCATTTCTAAATCATGAGTGGGATAGTCCTGCTCATGCTTCTTCAACTACCGAGAAGCATACGCGATAACCCTGCTGTGCTGCATTAACACACAGCCTAAACCCACTCGAGAGGCGTTATAATAAACAACAAAACCAACTGACCCAGAAGGTAAAGATAAGACTGGTGCAGTCGTCAAGCGAGTCTTCAACTGCTGGAAACTCTGCTCACATGTATCTGTTCAAAGAAATGGAACTTCCTTTCTAGTCAATCCGGTCAGCGGTGCAGCGATCCGAGAAAAATCCCGCACAAAGCGTCGGTAATAACCGGCCAGACCCAAGAAACTTCAAATCTCAATAACTAACATAGTTCTAGGCCAGTGCTATACCGCTTCGATCTTCTTTGGTTCTATACGTATACCATCTCTCGTAACTACGTAACCCAAGAAATCCACATTATCCAGCCAGAAAGCACACTGGGAGAATTTAGCGAACAGCTGATGCTCCTTCAAGGTCTGCAAGGTGATGCGCAAATGCTGCTCGTGCTCCTTCCGGCTTCGGGAATAAACAAGAATACCATCAATGAATATAATAATAACCTGATCAAGGAATGGCCTAAAAATGCGGTTCATCATATCCATGAAAGCTGATGGGGCATTGGTGAGTCCGAACGACATCACCAGAAACTCGTAATGCCCATATCGTGTGCGAAAAACAGTCTTCGGAATATCATCCTTCTAAACACTCAACTGGTGATACCCTGACCGCAATCAATCATCGAAAATTAGCCAACTCCCTACAGCTGATCGAATTGGTCATCGACACAATGTAGTGGATACCTGTTTCGCAAAGTAACTCGATTCAGCTGCCTGTAGTCGATGCACCGTCTCATGCTACCGTCCTTCTTCTAAACAAATAAGACAGGAGCTCCCCACGGTGATACATTTGGACGAACAAGTCCTCTATCCAACAACTCTTGCAACTGACACTTGAGTACTTTCAACTCCGTCGGGGCCATCCGATAAGGTAGTATGGAAATAGACCCCGCACCCAGAATCAAGTCAATGCAAAATTCGATATCGCGATCAGGCGGTAATCCTGACAATTCAGCAGGAAACACATCCGGAAATTCTCGTGCGATCGGAACCTGGTCCAATGGGACTTCAGCGGCTCCTATGTCTCGAACAACGCTAAGAACCCATGACAACCGTTCTTCAAGACCCGTCCCTCACAAAGAGTAGAAACCATGTTGGCAGGAGTTATACTACAATCTCCCTGCACAACAAAAATCGGTTCGCCTGGAAAACAGAATCTGACTGCTTCCCCCCGACAATCTATACGACAAGCGGTCAACCAATCCGTACCAAGAAGTATATTAAAATCTAACATATCAAGGAGAATCAAATCCACTAATGAATCTCTATCTCCAATACGTACTGAACAAGCCCTGAATACGTGTCGAGCTACAAAGAATTGTAGGGTTCTTAGGCACTCATATAAGAGTCTATAAGGCATTAACCATGCCCAGATAAAAATTTAGACGTGCCGAACAACCCAAAGCCGGGATCTTTGCTAGATAATTAGGGTTACACATGCAAGTAAATATCTTTACAACTAAGATTGAGGGAATACAACCTTTGTAGTCCGCTCCTTCGCTTCGTAAGCTCTGAGTATAAGTCCCTTCGCCGCGATCCAGTATCTCCTAGACTCAAGAGAGGCTCCACAACTCGAGCGATCCATGACAGCTTGTAGTCTTCCTTTTCTCCGATGATCTACCTCGAAGTTTCTATAACTCAAGCTCTCTCTCTCTCTATAATGAGGTGAACACCCTAATCTAATTGGCTAGATTAGATAAGGATGATGGAGTAGTATTTGTGCTCTCTTTACTTATCAAATTCTCACTCTTAATCATCACAAAATGAAAACCTAGAAAGCTTTCTCAAAGCTCAAGGTTGAAGAAGAAGAAGAATAATATGAGCTAATCCTTTTGTGATGAATAATGAATTATTGTAGTGGTTACAAATCTAACCAAGAGTTAAGCATGAAGGAGTTAACCCTTGTAGAGAATTAACTAGAGTTAATGGTTTGGATTGGGTTAACATAATATCTTCATAAAATATAAAGCCAAAGACAAAGTCAAAGCTTCATGAAGCTTCGTGGAAGCTTCATGCAAAAGCTAACCCTAATCCAAACCCTAACCAAGTTTAAACCCTATACCATTGTTAAATTTGTAACCCTAATATGTTACAATATTATATATCACATATACAATATATTTTGTAACAAAAGAAAATAATACAATTAACATATATCGCATATATATCAATGTATTATCCCGTGAGAAAATGAATCAATAAAGCGAGCTTATATTAGTTAACGTAACGTAATATATCACATATATAAATATACATTAAATTATCGAATCAACACTTGATCCGATAACCCGGCTATATTACATATAACCGACTAATATAACATGTACAATTTCATCGAATCAACACTTCATCCGATGACCCGGTTATATCAGATATACCCGGTCGATATCTCATATCGCGAGAAAAAAATACGGTATCTCATATCGTATTATTCTCGGTCCCACACATATCACATATGTGCTCCTACTCCATTTTTCCGGAGCCTGGAAACCTCTGTGTAGGACTCTAAAGAATCGTCAATACGCCGGCAATAGGTGATGATCATATCAAACACCCACAAGCTGCAAGCGGTCAGCTAAACGTAATAGCCACCCAGGTATTGAGCGATCAGAAGATCAACAAGCAAGCCTGTACATTCTCCTCTGAATCCAATCAGTAACTCTCCCGTACAGTCCGGTCTCTTCGTCTGATATGTTGCATATCTAGTCTTGGGGTGGTATACGTCAGACCCCAGTAACCGATAAGTCGTGTCGATATAAGGCTCATAATGGGTCGAGAAACTACTGATAACTCTTAACAGTAGCACTCCATATCAGCCCGGGCCAGAGACTTCCAGTTACAGCCAATCGAACACAGCACAACATCAACTCCCAATACCGGGAGAGACGAAACCCCTCCTATCGCTCATATCCTCCATTTCATTCGGCACTGTACCCAAAAGCCACCGTTTTGCACGCCCTCTTGGACGTGGTATGATGGAAATCAAAGCAAAGTGGGAATGACACATGACGATCTCGTGTCTACAGACTAACCTGTACCAGTGTCACTCGAGAACTGCTATCTGACGATAGGTATAATACCATCTAGGAGTTCTCGGCGAGCCCGTTCAGTGTACCCAGTCTCCACTGGGCACCCGTACACCATCTTTGATGTCAAACACTAATGGATATGGAATCATCCATCGCCCATCATATGGGTCAAGATTCGTATACGCTAGTCTACTCTGGTGTATCGATGCCCTGTCTCGACACACCCTCGATTAGGAACAGTTATAGGATGTACTCTTTGACTACTCTGGCCCTGTTAGTATGATCTCATCATTGTCCCAAGAGTCTCTCAAATTGTATCTGGGGTATGGCTTTCATGAGTAGATCTGCAGTGTTGTCCTTCGTATCAACTCTCCAGACCTCGATCTCCCGGCGATCAGCTATCTACCGGATCAGGTGATACCGCCTCAGAATATGTCTGGACTTCTGTTGGGACCTGGGTTCCTTGGAAAAAGCCACAGCTCCATTGTTATCACAATACAAAGGTATTGGATACTCAATAGAAGGAACCACACCAAGTTCAGTGATGAACTTCTTCATCCAGACAGCCTCTTTGGCAGCATCGTTGGCAGTGATGTATTCATCCTCCATCGTCGAGTCGGTTTCTTGCTTGGAACTCTTGCAACAAACCGCCCTTCCATTTAGGGTAAAGACAAATCCCGATTACGACTTAGAGTCGTCCTTATCACTTTGGAAGCTTGAATTGGTAAAGGACTCCACCTGGAGTTCTCCCTTACCATACACCAAGAACATCTCCTTAGTTCTTCTCAAGTACTTGAGAATGTTCTTCACAGCTGTCCAGTGATTCTCTCCTGGATCTGCTTGATACCTACTCACTACACTTAGTGAGTATGCCACATCGGGTCTGGTACATAGCATCACGTACATGATAGAGCCTACTGCCGAAGCATAGGGTATCCCTTGCATGCGAGCTCTCTCCAAATCAGTCTTAGGAGACATCTCTTTGGAGAGAGTGAGTCCAGAGATCGTGGGTTGGTTCCCACACTTAGATTCTTCCATACTAAACCTCTTTAGTATGGTGTCAATGTACCTGGATTGGGACAATCCCAGTATCCTCTTGGATCTATCTCTATAGATCCAAATCCCCAAAATGCAGGAGGCATCACCTAGATCTTTCATTGAGAATCTATGTGATAAGAAGAGCTTGACCGATTGCAGCATAGGAACATCATTTCCTATCAAGAGTATATCATCCACATACAATACGAGGAAGACAACCTTACTTTCTGCAACTTCTTGTAAATACAAGGTCCATCTATGTTCTTGATGAAGTCAAACTCTTTGACTACCACATCAAAACAGATGTTCCAACTCCGCGATTCCTGCTTTAACCCGTAGATGGATTTAAGCAGCTTGCACACCTTTCCGCTGCTCCCACTATCTACGAAGCCCTCTGGCTTATTCATGTACACGTACTCCTCTAAATCACCATTTAGAAAGGCGGTCTTAACATCCATTTGCTAGATTTCGTAGTAATGGTATGCAGCAATGGCAAGTAAGATCCGGATGGACTTAAGCATAGCCACTGGAGAAAAGGTTTCGTCATAATCCACACCTGGTCGTTGATGAAAACCCTTTGCAAAAAGTCTAGCTTTGAAAGTCTCCACTTTTCCATCTACACCAAGTTTCTTCTTAAAGATCCACTTGCTCCCAATGGGTTTTACCCCTTCAGGAGAAACTTCCAAAGTCCATACTTTGTTGGTGTACATGGATTCCATCTCAGATCGCATTGCATCCATCCATTTCACAGAGTCACCACTCATGATGGCCTGCTCGAAACTAGTCGGGTCATCATCTTCCATGATGGAATCCTCGCTCCCACCATCAATGAGAAAACTGTAGTATCTCTCAGGTGTGAGAGAAACCCTACTAGATCGGCGGAGAGGCTGGGGTTCGTCGGGTACTACTGAATCCTTTGGTTCCACTAAATCTTCAGTTGCAGTTTTTGTTGCTGGAACTTCTTCCTGTTCTACCTCAGAACCACTAATCTCTTTTGCAAGAAATTCCTTTTCTAAAAAGGTGGCATGTTGAGCAACAAATACCTTTTGCTCCTCACCGTTGTAGAAAAAATATCCATAAGAATTCTTCGGATATCCTACAAACTTGCAAAGAACTGATCGTGCCTCGAGTTTGTCCGGATTTTTCCTTTGGACATAGGCCGGACAACCCCATATCTTAACTCATTTAAGATACGGTCTCTTCCCACTCCATATCTCATATGGTGTGGTACGTACAGATTTAGACGGAGCATGATTCAATAGGTATGCTGCTGTCTCAAGCGCATAACCCAGAAGGAAATAGGTAACTCAGCAGTGCTCATCATAGAGCGCACCATATCTAATAGGGTACGATTCGTCCGCTCCGATACACCGTTGTGCTGTGGTGTATAAGGAGGAGTAAGCAGAGAGAGAATCACATTCTCTTTTAGATAATCCAGGAACTCATTGCTTAAGTATTCTCTTCCTCGATCAGATCGAAGGATCTTAATACTTTTGCCCGTTTGGTTCTCTACTTCGTGCTGATATTCTCTGAATTTCTTAAGAGGTTCAGACTTGTGTTTCATCAGGAACACATGTCTGAATCTTGAGAGATCGTCAGTGAATGTAATGAAGTAGGAAGAGCCGTTCCTGGCATGCGTAGACATAGGATCGCATACATCACTATGTACCAGTCCTAAGAGTTCCATAACTCTTTCTCCGTGTCCACTAAACGGAGTTTTGGTCATTTACCTTTGAGACATGAATGGCAAGTATCATAAGATGATAATTCGAACGGATTCAAATATCCATCCTTATGTAACTTAGCTACCTGTGTCGCATTGATATGATCAAGTCTACACTGCCACAAGAAAGATTCGTTCATTTCTGAACTCTTCCTCTTGTGTGTGTTTTGTAAATTAAGGACTGTATTTTGATTGAGAATGAATATGCCATTATGTAACGAGCCTGATCCAATTAACTTTTGATCTAGGAAGATGTTCATAACATTATCCTTTACTACAAAATTATATCCTTCTTAACCTAATAAAGAAACTGATATAATGTTGCACATGATGTTCGGTATATAATAGCACTCATTCAGAATCAGTGTATTACTACTTGGTAATACAAGGTGATATTCGCCAACTGCTTTAGCTGCAATATTTGCACCATTCCCTACTTGTACGGAATGATCACCCTTTCCCAGTTCTCTACCTTTACGTAGCCCATGTAACAATTTACATATGTGGGATCCCGATCCAGTATCTAATGCCCAGGACGTAGGGTGAAATGAGAAACAGTTCTCGATAACTAACACACCTGAAGAAGATGCATCAACATGCTTATTCTTCGTCTGGGCGGTGTGAGAATCCAGATATTCTCCTATTCCCTGTTCAGTCTTATAACTCTTATAAGAAAGAACGGGACCAACGTTCCCTTGCTCAGTATAATAAGCAGGTTCAGTCAATACATCCATATTATTATCTTAATTATGGCCTGACATAGTCGCTACCTGGAGAGAGAGAGAGAGAAGAAAACACTTTAGCGTATGCTCTTGCAAGATTAGATTGGTTATTATCTTATCTAATCAGGATGTCTCCTACTGTTTTTATCAAATCTTCCTTCAAACCCTAAAAGGTAAGATTAGCCGGGATTAATTACACCCTAAAATTTCGTCAATCTTTCAGCCAGATCAGTGTCGGTACTTGAGGGAGGTTCCCCGTGCTTTCGCACGGACCTAATTAAAATAAACCATGTTTTCCCAGAGGCATAACCCCGTTAACACCTTTCTATACACCTACTTGATCGGCTAATTGTCGTGTGAAAAATTCTCCCAGGAGTAACTCTTACTCGCAGTGGGTATCGGGATCCAACTATCTCATAGGAGGTATGCAATCTCATTGTAAATTTCAACACTTGAAATTCCTGATAATATTTTGCCCCTAGCGATCTATGATCTTGACAAGGTCAACAAACCATAAATCGCAAGCCAAGTTCAACCCGTCATTTCCCGATTGAATTAAACCCACCCGCATGACCCTTGACAAGGTCAACAAGGCCGTACGAATACCCTAATCCAATCACATCTCATGTTTTATCAGATAAACACTAATTAGTTACCGTACACTGTGCCTTGACAAGGTCAACAAACGCAGCACGAATACTAAGTAGGATTTATCTGAAATGACGGAGGGCTACGCAGGTTTTTCAGAAAACCATGAGCGTAATGAACTTGAGATCGTTGTAGAAACTAGTGATTTTGAAAAGAAGTGTTTTTGAGGCTTTTCTAGTTTCGCTAAAGAGGTCACTCCCGGTGAAGGGATCTCGGCTCTTTCCCCATCGAATAAGGTGCAGGGTATATCATATATACCGCTGTGCAAATCAAGAACTATATAAGCTGTCAAAAACTAAACCGTGAGTTTGTAGCATCTGCCAGTTTAGCTAAAGTGGTCACTCCCGGTGAAGGGATCTCGGCTCTTTCCTCATCGAATAAGGTGCAGGGTATATCATATATACCGCCATGAAAAGCAAAACTGTAGCTACCCTTTTTATAAAGTTTTGATTCTACAACATCTTTTAGGTTTCTTTTCTTTTATTAATCTCATTAATAAAAATCCCATCATTTAATGCTTCCTAAGCATCACAGAAGAAACGAAAGCAGTAATATTTATATATCAGCATATATATAGTATAAGCATTCATCTCGGACAGTAATATGATCTCATCACAGAACATTGCAGCAGAAGAACATATATGAAATATTGGAAATACTAGGATGTCCGTGTTTTTAATACGTGCATGTATAAAACACGGATTCCACGGTCGCGATGAATAGCCAAACCCACATCCCTAGACCCCTACGAGAGCGCCAAGCAACACTGCTAATTCTAGGGTTAGGAGACCCGGTCTCGACTCCTCGAGATGGCCTCCCACTGGACCCTAGAACCCGGTTACTTGTGCTCCCCTCCTTGGGTCTACCTAATGCGGAAAAGTAAATAATATACAATGGTGACATCAACCTCATCCCGGAAGTGCACCAAAAAAAGAATATTACATATAAATGAATTTTATATGAATGAAAATAAAAACTCTCATCTCACATAAAACCCCCCGGCTATTCAGAACACGACGATCCAATATAACATATCACATCAACACATAATATCTCATATCATCAACATAAGCAAGTATGCGTATCCCGATTGTCGTTGATGTATAGAAACGAAGCCGGCGATACCCCACATACTACGCTTACGGTTGTTAGTGTATATGCCCTAGAGGCCATTACTGTATCATACTAGTTTGTATATTACTTAATGGAAGCTTGGGATATTCACAGTTGTATATACAATCTTGCTCGAAATGGTAGTATGCTACTTGGTTTGTCTCTGCTTTAATATGTGCATGTGTTTCTTTTAGCATATTGCAGGTATACATATTAGTAGAGCCCTTAGGATCTTTGCTTGATTACCAGCGTTGCGATGGCGCTCGCACTCGTGGGAGCTGGGTAATCTATAAGCACATCCTTATACAGGTCCCTGGTCGTTGGACTATCGAGACAGGGCATCGATACTCCGGAGTAGACCAGCGTATGCGCTTCTCATCCCAGTGTGGGAGACGGTCTGTCCCACAGCCGTTAGTACGTCGTACTTGGGATAGTATGCGGGTGCTCGTTAGGTTACGAGTACACTGGACAGGACTCGTCGGGAGCTGTTGGTTGGTAATATACCTATCGTCAGTTATCAGTTCCCAGGTGACATGAGTACAGCTTAGTCCGCTGACTTGACACTGTCACTTCGCCTCGAGTGTGTTCCCACTGCACTTTGATTACTACCCTACCACGGCTCAGAGGAGTCGTGCAAACAGGTAGTTTTTGGGTGCAGTCCCGAAGCACTTGGAGGCAGTGACGGTTAGACAGGATTCGTCTCTCCCGGTATTGGGGGTTGACATCGCGCTGTGTCTAGGAGAGCCATTACACGAGTAGTCCCTGGCCAGGGCAAGCGAGATATACTGGTAGGTTTCCAGTGTTATCTCAGGGTGTTCTGGGCTTCACTCCGACACGACTTGTACCGCTGTTAGGGGACTGACGTTCACCGCCCCCCTAGGCCCGCCATGCGATGTATCAGACGAACAGACCGGACTGTACGGAGATTGTCACATACAGGCTCAGTAGGAGTGCAGATGGGGTTCACCTCGTCAGTCTTCTTATCGACATCTACCTGGGGACCGTTACGTACAGCTAGTGCCGCTTGCGGTCTGTGGTTAAACCCACTGCCAGCGTAGTGTCGAGTCTTTAGAGTCCCACACAGAGAGCTATTCGCCTTTAGGCAAAACGAGTAGAGGTCGCATGGTTTTGCGACAGGGTTCGTTCGCATCCGCGCACTTGTGCACGGTTGCTGTCCGGACAGTTTATACTAGCGGGCTTTGGTTTAAGCCGGATCCTAGTATATGTTTTGAGATTGGTTTTTCTCATTGTGTTCGTGTTCCTCGGATCACGAATGCGGGTGCGTATGCACGGTTGCTTGAGATTGAGGGAGAGGACCTTGTTTAGGGTTAATGACTATTGTCATTTTATTAACCCTATTGTTTTTGTGTGTGTTATTGTTAATTAATAATTAGCTTAATTATTGTGCATGGTTGTTATTGTTGACACTTTGACTTTGTTGACTTGTTGACCAAGTTGACAATTTGACCATGATCATTTCATTTGGAAGATGCTCTTTGATTCTTGCAATTTGCATTTATAATGAAATGATAATGGTCACCTCATGATTTACCATGACAATTTTCAAGCTAATTATCTAATTAAAATAACTCACACATATTAGTGAGAATGGCTCACTAATATTCATTCTATCATATCTTTTCTCTCTCTTGCTCTTCCTCTCCCTCAAGCTCTCTCCCTCTCATGTGTTGAGAAACAAAAGGGCTTGAGAAAAACCTTCACTTGATCTTCTCTACTCACTTCTAGGGTTCAAGTCTTAGCATTTCTTGCACTCTAGTTGCTCCTAGCTTGGAGTTGAAGCTAAAGGTGGTGGCTTTCAAGTGGATCTTTCTTTGACGGAAGGAGACTAGCAAGGTGAGGTCTTTCTACCGTTCCGACGAGCAAGGAGAGAAGGACTAAAGACCAAAGGTATAACCTTTCATCACTTAGCTACTTTGTAGTTAGGGTTGCTAGCTTTAGTTTAGCAAAGATCCTCACATGCAAGGTCCATGTTGCCTAAGTCATTAAAAATTCGATTTTTATTATGTTTTCCGCCTCCCCGTAAGGACCGGGGTGGGCAACACGGACTTACAGTGGTATCAGAGCCTAACTAAACTCAAACTAGCTAGGTAGTGAAGTGTAACGAAGTTTCGAAACCGAAAAATCCAAAAACCGAACTTTGAAAAACCCTAGTTTCTGTTGAAATTTTTTCTGCTCAAAACAGAAAACTTTATATCTGTAAAATCATCTCAGGGTTTTTTAAAAACACACAAGAAAAACGAGACAGAGAATCATCCAAACCGCCGCGCTTCCGCCGCACGAGGTAGGCTCGTGCCGCGGAAGCGCCGCGGTTTGATGACGTCACTGCATCGTTTTTCGTGCAGTGTTTTACTGTGTTGATTTTGGGATTTTTAGGATATAAAATATATGCCCAGATTTTCCAGAACAAAAATTTGCTTTTGTGGGCCTATAAATCCGTATTTTTTCGGAACTTCACTACGCTTTAACTACATCGGTTATATCTGTAATGCTTGCATGTATTAAACGTCGGCTAATCGCTATAAGACGATTAGTCGGGGTTATACATGATCTGTGATTGTTGATGTTGGTTTGTGGATATGAATGGATTGGATTGTCGCGGGTGAATGGCCGGGGTTGGATGTGAGATGAGCGTTGTTTTCTTTCATTCATTTGTAACATGTAAATTGATGTAATAATATTCTTTGTATGGCCGCACAACCGGGTCGGGGTTGTAGCCGTCATTGTATTATTCTTTTTACTGTTTTTGCTCCTAGGATAGACCCATGGAGGGGGTGCACAAACTACCGGGTACTCGAAGTGCCGAGTGGCCTACTCACGGTGGTGAGGGAGGTTGCTTCGCTTCGGGTGCTTGGCGGGTAGTTTACCGCACCCGTAGGGGTCTTGGGTGGGGTATTGGCTATTCACCGCGACCGTGTAATCCGCTTTACGTTGCAGGCTCGAACGCATTGCGGATTCCTAGTATATCCAATGTATTCATCTGTGATCTGTAATGTCTATCATTGCTGTATATATATATATAAATAACTATTTAGGCGTTGCTTATGTTTTACAGCCGCGCTAGCCCAGCCCCCGCTCTGTCGTTAGTTAAGTAACCTAACGGGTGATGACGGGGCCCCGTGGCGAATGCGAATGGCATAAGCGTACGTCATATTTTGGTTGTTTTCTGCAATGGTAGGATTAAATGATGGGACGCATTAAAAGAACTAATGCAAGAAATAAACCAAGTAAAAGTCGATTGGAACACTTTGAAAACCACTCGGTTCTTTTCAAAACTAAACTTTTAAACGCGGAGCTAGAACCACTCCTTTTTTTAAAAGCTATCTCGTTCCATCGATTATATCAAGTTCACTACGTTCACGGTTTCGCCAAAACCATCCGTAGCCCTCCATCATTTCGGTTAAATATTCGGTAGTATTCAAGCTATGTATTTTGACCTCACGCCAAGGCATAGTGATTGGTAGCTGCCGGATATTTATCCGTTGCATAGATAGAATGGGTTGATTTGAGACAGTCGTACTGCCATTTTGGCCTACGTCAAGGGTAGGTACGGGTGGGTTCAAATTAACCAGGATAATGATGGGAAGAACTTGACATGTGACTTATGACATTTTGACCTCACGCCAAGGTCATAAGAGCATGGGGCAAAAATCCACATCGGGAGTTTCATAAGCACTGAAACTTGCTAGCGTTGCATACCATTTGGAGTGTGATGATTCTGGTAGGATTCCTTCGGTTTTATCACACGATGATATTTGGATCCCGATCCTACTGTGAGTATATGCTACTCCCCGAGAAAACTCTCACTTAACGATCAATGCTATAAACCTAGTAGGTGCCTAGAAAGGTGTTAGCGGGGCTACGCCCACAGGGAAAAGAGGTTACTTAATTAAGGAACTTCGCGAAAGCGTTGGAAAACCTCCCTCGAAGTACCGACACTGGCCTGGCTGAACGGTTAAGCAAGTATTGTACGGTGAGAATGATCCCGGCTAATCCTTTTCTTTACGGTTTGAGAAGGGATTCGAGAAACAGTGGGAGCCATCCAGTTTAGACAAACTAAAAACCACTCTAAACTTGCAAGAGCATCATGCTAAAGTGTTTCTTTTCTCTCTCCTAATTGCAGCGACCATTCAACATGACCGGACTTAAGTTACTGTTAGATAAAAATAAATTGACAGGGCCAAACTACAAAGATTGGCTCAGGAATGTCAAGATTGCAATCACCTATGACAAGCTGGGGTATCTTCTTACCACAAAAGCTCCCCCTGTCCCTGGTCCAACTTCCAGTATCGCGGATAAGGAAATCCGCAAGACTTGGGAGATTGATAGCGCGAAGGCCAAGTGCCTCCTGCTTGCCTCGATGGACAACGAACATCAGAGGAGGCATGAGAATATGGACATGGAATCCATATTGCTCCATACAAAAGAACTGTATGGAGAGCAATCACGTATCGCGAGATACGAAGCTTCGAAAAAGTTATTTTCGACCAGAATGGCCGTCGGATCATCAGTAGCCGAGCATGTGCTAAAGATGATCGGCTACATTGAGGAGCTCGCTGACCTAGGGATCACATTGGAGAGTGAGCTATATACGGATATAGTTCTCCAGTCCCTTCCTTCCACTTACGCCCAGTTCATACTGAACTTCAACCTACAAGAAAAAGAGGTTGAACTTTCAGAGCTCCTCAACATGCTGAGGAGCGCAGAGGGCACCCTACAGAAAGGTAGGGAGACATCCACTTTGTTTGTAGGAGGATCTTCCTCTTCTAGGTCCAGGGCGAAAGCCAAGGGCAAGAAGAAGAAAGCCCCCGCCAAACCAAGAGGCGGTGTCGGTAAAGTGGATACGAAGGGAAAGGGTAAAGCAACAAAGGTAGCGGGGAAGCTTGTGGATAAGGAGGAATGCTTCTTTTGTCATAAGAAAGGACACTGGAAGAGTGATTGCAGGGCCTGGAAGGCCAGAACACAGGAATTGAAGCAGGTTGCAGCTTCAGCTTCAGGTGTGTATGTTATTGAAAACTGTCTATCAATAAACTCTGCATCCTGGGTATTGGATACCGGATCAGGATCTCATATCTGTAATTCTTTGCAGGCGTTGAGAAAGCGTAGAGTTTTGAAGGCAGGTGACATGACCCTCAGAGTTGCGAACGGTGCTAGCATGGATGCAGAGGCCGTGGGGGACTATCACCTGGGATTATCTGATGGACACTTTTTGGTTTTGCGTAGTTGTTATTATGTACCAAATGCAACCTGTAATATCATATCTGTATCTTTATTATCTAAAGAAGGTTATGAATTTGCATTTGTAAGTAATGTAGTGAACATTCACCTTAATCAAGTTTTGGTTGGGTCAGGTACATTGAACAACGGTATTTACGTTTTAAACCAACCGCAGGTTTTCAATATCCAGAATACACACAAAAGAAAGTCTCCAGAAATTAATAAAACTTTCTTATGGCATTGTAGACTGGGTCACATCAATGAGACACGGTTGACTAAGTTACATAAAGAAGGATACTTGGATCCGTTCGAGTATCAGTCTTATGCCACTTGTGAATCTTGTCTCATGGGAAAGATGACAAAGGCTCCGTTCACTGGACACGGAGAAAGAGCGAGCGAGCTCTTGGGACTCGTACACAGCGACGTGTGCGGTCCAATGTCTACACATGCGCGAAGCGGTTTTTCTTACTTCATTACTTTTACGGATGATTTCTCAAGATTCGGACACATCTTCTTAATGAAGCATAAATCCGAAGCTTTTGATAAGTTCCAGGAATATAAGAATGAAGTAGAAAAACAAACCGGCAAAAGTATCAAGATTCTAAGATCGGATCGAGGTGGAGAATACTTAAGTGCCGAGTTTCTGAATTACTTAAAAGAGAATGGAATTCTCTCTCAGCTTACTCCTCCATACACTCCGCAACATAACGGTGTATCGGAGAGACGGAACCGAACCCTATTGGATATGGTACGGTCCATGATGAGTAACGCTGAGTTACCGCGATCATTCTGGGGGTATGCGCTAGAAACAGCGGCATATCTTTTGAACCGTGTTCCCACTAAGACTGTGCCTACCACACCATATGAGTTATGGAGTGGGAAGAAACCCTATCTTCAATACTTGAAGATTTGGGGATGTCCAGCTTATGTCAAAAAGCAGCATACGGACAAGCTCGAGGCACGCTCAGTACTGTGCAAGTTTGTGGGATACCCAAAGAACTCCAGGGGGTATCTTTTCTATTACGCAGAGGAACAAAAAGTCCTTGTTTCTCGTAATGCCCATTTTCTGGAACATCAGTTTTTAGAAAAAGAAATAACTGGGAGCGCAGTAGAACTGGAAGAAATTCCAGAACCACAAACTATTACTGAAAGCTTAGAGGAACCAGAAGGTTCGAAAGAACAGGACATTCCTATGCCACTCCGCAGAAGTAGTAGGCAGTCTCATCCGCCCGAGAGGTACTACGGTTTTCTCATTGACGGGGATAGAGAAGATTGCATCCTGGATTGTGATGAGCCTACCAGCTTCCAGCAAGCCATTCAGAGCATCGACTCGATAAAATGGCTGGATGCAATGCGGATCGAGATGGAGTCCATGTACACCAACAAAGTATGGACGTTGGACGTTGCTCCAGACGGGGTAAAACCCGTAGGATGCAAGTGGATCTTCAAAAGGAAGATTGGTGTAGATGGACAGGTTGAGACCTATAAAGCTAGACTGGTAGCAAAGGGTTTTCGTCAGCGACCTGGTTTGGACTATGACGAGACCTTTTCTCCAGTAGCTATGCTGAAATCCATTCGGATCCTTCTTGCCATCGCTGCTTTCCACGATTATGAGATCTGGCAGATGGACGTAAAGACAGCTTTTCTAAATGGTCATTTAGAGGAGTGTGTCTATATGGATCAGCCAGAGGGTTTCATTCAGAGTGGGAGCAGCGGAAAGGTGTGCAAGTTGCTCAAGTCCATTTATGGACTCAAGCAGGCATCGCGGAGTTGGAACATCTGTTTTGATGAGACGGTCAAAGAATTTGGCTTTATCAAAAATCCAGATGAACCATGCATCTATTGTAGATTTGTAGCGAGAACTGTAGTATTCCTCGTTTTATACGTGGATGACATTCTCTTAATAGGAAATGACATTCCTATGCTACAATCTGTCAAGGGGTTCTTGTCACACAGGTTCTCCATGAAAGACCTGGGTGATGCCTCTTACATTCTGGGTATCCGGATCTACCGTGACAGATCCAAGAGGATATTAGGACTCTCGCAGTCCAGGTACATCGACACCATACTGAAGAGATTCAGTATGGAAGATTCCAAGCGCGGTAATCTACCGGCTTGTCACGGGATCACTCTCTCCAAAGAGATGTCTCCCAAGACTGATTTGGAGAGGGATCGCATGTCTATTATACCCTACGCTTCTGCGGTAGGCTCTATAATGTATGCGATGTTGTGTACCAGACCGGATGTGGCTTATGCACTGAGTGTGGTAAGCAGGTATCAGTCAAACCCTGGGGAGAAACATTGGACAGCAGTAAAGAACATTCTCAAGTACCTGAGAAGGACTAAGGAGATGTTCTTGGTGTATGGCGGAAAAGACCTGCAGATTGAGGCCTTTGCTGACTCCAGCTTCCAGAGTGACAAGGATGATTCCAAGTCCATGTCGGGTTTTGTCTTTACCCTCAATGGAGGGGCGGTGTGTTGGAAGAGCTCCAAACAGGAAACCGTTGCTGACTCGACTATGGAAGCGGAATACATCGCTGCATCTGATGCCGCAAAAGAAGCTGTCTGGATGAGGAAGTTCTTGAGAGAACTTCAGGTGGTTCCGTCCATTGTTGACCCAATACCTCTGTATTGCGACAACAACGGGGCTATAGCTTTAGCGAAGGAACCCAGGTCCCATCAGAAATCCAGACACATCTTAAGGCGGTATCACCTGATCAGGGAGATCGTAGATCGCCAGGAGATCGAGGTCCGGAGAGTTGCATCAGAGGATAACACAGCAGATCCATTCACCAAGGCCTTGCCCCAGACTCAGTTCGAGCGGCTGATCGAGATGATAGGTCTTCGATACGCCAGTACATGGCCTTAGTGCAAGTGGGAGATTGTTAGTGTATATGCCCTAGAGGCCATTACTGTATCATACTAGTTTGTATATTAATTAATGGAAGCATGGGATATTCACAGTTGTATATACAATCTTGCTCGAAATGGTAGTATGCTACTTGGTTTGTCTCTGCTTTAATATGTGCATGTGTTTCTTTTAGCATATTGCAGGTATACATATTAGTAGAGCCCTTAGGATCTTTGCTTGATTACCAGCGTTGCGATGGCGCTCGCACTCGTGGGAGCTGGGTAATCTATAAGCACATCCTTATACAGGTCCCTGGTCGTTGGACTATCGAGACAGGGCATCGATACTCCGGAGTAGACCAGCGTATGCGCTTCTCATCCCAGTGTGGGAGACGGTCTGTCCCACAGCCGTTAGTACGTCGTACTTGGGATAGTATGCGGGTGCTCGTTAGGTTACGAGTACACTGGACAGGACTCGTCGGGAGCTGTTGGTTGGTAATATACCTATCGTCAGTTATCAGTTCCCAGGTGACATGAGTACAGCTTAGTCCGCTGACTTGACACTGTCACTTCGCCTCGAGTGTGTTCCCACTGCACTTTGATTACTACCCTACCACGGCTCAGAGGAGTCGTGCAAACAGGTAGTTTTTGGGTGCAGTCCCGAAGCACTTGGAGGCAGTGACGGTTAGACAGGATTCGTCTCTCCCGGTATTGGGGGTTGACATCGCGCTGTGTCTAGGAGAGCCATTACACGAGTAGTCCCTGGCCAGGGCAAGCGAGATATACTGGTAGGTTTCCAGTGTTATCTCAGGGTGTTCTGGGCTTCACTCCGACACGACTTGTACCGCTGTTAGGGGACTGACGTTCACCGCCCCCCTAGGCCCGCCATGCGATGTATCAGACGAACAGACCGGACTGTACGGAGATTGTCACATACAGGCTCAGTAGGAGTGCAGATGGGGTTCACCTCGTCAGTCTTCTTATCGACATCTACCTGGGGACCGTTACGTACAGCTAGTGCCGCTTGCGGTCTGTGGTTAAACCCACTGCCAGCGTAGTGTCGAGTCTTTAGAGTCCCACACAGAGAGCTATTCGCCTTTAGGCAAAACGAGTAGAGGTCGCATGGTTTTGCGACAGGGTTCGTTCGCATCCGCGCACTTGTGCACGGTTGCTGTCCGGACAGTTTATACTAGCGGGCTTTGGTTTAAGCCGGATCCTAGTATATGTTTTGAGATTGGTTTTTCTCATTGTGTTCGTGTTCCTCGGATCACGAATGCGGGTGCGTATGCACGGTTGCTTGAGATTGAGGGAGAGGACCTTGTTTAGGGTTAATGACTATTGTCATTTTATTAACCCTATTGTTTTTGTGTGTGTTATTGTTAATTAATAATTAGCTTAATTATTGTGCATGGTTGTTATTGTTGACACTTTGACTTTGTTGACTTGTTGACCAAGTTGACAATTTGACCATGATCATTTCATTTGGAAGATGCTCTTTGATTCTTGCAATTTGCATTTATAATGAAATGATAATGGTCACCTCATGATTTACCATGACAATTTTCAAGCTAATTATCTAATTAAAATAACTCACACATATTAGTGAGAATGGCTCACTAATATTCATTCTATCATATCTTTTCTCTCTCTTGCTCTTCCTCTCCCTCAAGCTCTCTCCCTCTCATGTGTTGAGAAACAAAAGGGCTTGAGAAAAACCTTCACTTGATCTTCTCTACTCACTTCTAGGGTTCAAGTCTTAGCATTTCTTGCACTCTAGTTGCTCCTAGCTTGGAGTTGAAGCTAAAGGTGGTGGCTTTCAAGTGGATCTTTCTTTGACGGAAGGAGACTAGCAAGGTGAGGTCTTTCTACCGTTCCGACGAGCAAGGAGAGAAGGACTAAAGACCAAAGGTATAACCTTTCATCACTTAGCTACTTTGTAGTTAGGGTTGCTAGCTTTAGTTTAGCAAAGATCCTCACATGCAAGGTCCATGTTGCCTAAGTCATTAAAAATTCGATTTTTATTATGTTTTCCGCCTCCCCGTAAGGACCGGGGTGGGCAACACGGACTTACAACGGTCACAGACAAGGAAGTGTAAAACTACAACATTTGTAATCTACAATCTCTTTAGACATCGTAAATCCGAAATATCACATACTTCGCATTTCATGCCTAACTATTTGAATTCCACATATCGTATCACATTCCAGATAAATAGACACTATTAAACTTTACGATCGAATAATCAAATACCCAAGATTTCCTAAATAGCTCAACACTTGAGCGGAGTTCAAATAATCCCAGAATATGTCACAGTACCAATGGTCCGGCCGTAGAAGGGTCAAGCCAACGCCTCACATGTGGCACGCCGTACTGCCCCAAACCCTAAGGTTTAGAGGCAGTTCAGACGGTCACATAATCGAGTTAAGGTTTGTGTTCTTCTAGAGGGTCCACCGCGTTACTTCCACGTTTCTCCGAAAGATTTAAACTCAAGAAAAATTCAACACTTGAATGTTTTTCGTGTCGGGAAAAAGTGAGTTAATGATATTCGTTCGAACGTTTTAATAGTTTCTAAATTATCCGGAAACAAAACGAAATTAAACATTCCGATTGAATCAACGAGTACCAAAAGATCCCCAGAAAACTCAACACTTGAGTCAGATTAAAACTACCCAGAAGCAGCTACAAATACCTACGGATGTACTGTGCCAAAAAGCTAACCCTAACTCTACAGTGCTTCCGCGGAACCGCCGCAGAAGGGATGGTACGGCCGCGTTTCCACGACGCTTTAGTGGAGTTTTGGTGTCGTTTTGCACAGTAACTCTTAGAATTCCCTGCTGATTTTCTGAGTATTTTTAATGCAGAAAAATCACATTTTTACAAAATTTCCAGAGAGGGGGTCATTTTCGACGTATCGGGGTTCGAACGGACTTTTAACTTCGTATACATGTCTCCTAATGCTCTTTCTAGGCTCTGATACCACTGTAAGGTTCCTAGGCACTCATACAAGGGTCTATAAGGTATCAACCATGCCCGGATAAAAATTTAGACGTGCCGAACAACCCAAAGTCGCGATCTTCGCTAGATAATTAGGGTTACATATGCAAGTAAACATCTTTACAACTAAGAGTGAGGGATTACAACCTTTGTATTCCGCTCCTTTCTTCATAAGCTCCAAGTAGAAGTCCTTTCGCCGCGATCCATGATCTCTCGGACTCAAGAGATGCTCCACAACTCGAACGATCCATGCTAGCTTGTAGTCTTCCTTTTCTCCGATGATCTACCTCGAAGTTTCTATAACTCAAGCTCTCTCTCTCTCTATGATGAGGTGAACACCCTAATCTAATTGGCTAGATTAGATGAGGATGATCGAGTAGTATTTGTTCTCTCTTTTCTTATTAAATTCTCACTCTTAATCATCATAAAATGAAAACCTAGAAAGCTTTCTCAAAGCTCAAGGTTGAAGAAGAAGAAGAATAATATGAGCTAATCCTTTTGTGATGAATAATGAATTATTGTAGTGGTCACAAATCTAACCAAGGGTAAAGCATGAAAGAGTTAACCCTTGTTGAGAATTAACTAGAGTTAATGGTTTGGATTGGGTTAACATAATATCTTCACAAATTATCAAGCCAAAGACAAAGTCAAAGCTTCGTGGAAGCTTCATGCAAAAGCTAACCCTAATCCAAACCCTAACCAAGTTTAAACCCTAAACCATTGTTAAATTTGTAACCCTAACATGTTACAATATTATATATCACATATACAATATATTTTGTAATAAAAGAAAATAATACAATTAACATATATCACATATATATCAATGTATTATCCCGTGAGAAAATGAATCAATAAAGCGAGCTTATATTAGTTAACGTAATGTAATACATCACACATATAATTATACATTAAATTATCGAATCAACACTTGATCAGATAACCCGGATATCTTACATATAACCGACTAATATAACATGTACCATTTTATCCAATAAACACTTGATCCGATGACCCGTTTATATCACATATACCCGGCCGATATCTCATATCGCGAGAATAAAATACGGTATCTCATATCGTATTATTCTCGGTCCAGCACATATCACATATATGCTCCTACTCCATTTTGCCTGAGCCTGGAAACTTCTGTGTAGGACTCTAAAGAATCGTCAATACACCGGCAGTAGGTGATGATCATATCAAACACCCACAAGCTGCAAGCGGTCAGCTAAATGCAACAGCCACCCAGGTATTGTGCGATCAAAAGATCAACAAGCAAGCCTGTACATTCTCCTGTGAATCCAATCAGTAACACTCCCGTACAGTTCGGTATCTTCGTTTGATATGTTGCATATCTAATCTATGGGTGGTATACGTCAGACCCCAGTAACCGATAATTCGTGTCGATATATGGCTCATAACGGGTCGAGAAACTACTAATAACTCTTACCAGTAGCACTCCATATCAGCCCTGGCCAGGGACTTCCAGTTATAGACAATCGAACACAGCACAACATCAACTCCCAATACCGGGAGAGACGAAACCCTTCATATCGCTCATTGCCTCCATGTCATTCGGGACTGTACCCAAAAGCCACCGTTTTGGATGCCCTCTTGGACGTGGTATGATGGAAATCAAAGCACAGTGGGAATGACACAAGACTCTATGACGATCTCGGGTCTACAGACTAACCTGTACCAGTGTCACCGGAGAACTGTTATTTGACGATAGGTATAATACCATCTAGACGTTCTCGGCGAGTCCGTTCAGTGTACCCAGTCTCCACTGAGCACCCGTACACCATCTTTGATGTCAAACACCAATGGATATGGGATCATCCATCGCCCATCATATGGGTCAAGATGAGTATACGCTAGTCTACTCTGGTGTATCGATGCCCTGTCTCGACACACCCTCGGCTAGGAAAAGTTATAGGATGTACTTGACTACTCTGGTCCCACTAGTGTGATCTCATCATAGTCCCTGTAGTCGAGTACATATCATAAGGGCTTTATCAACATGTGAGAGCAAGACAGTAAACTAATACAAGTCAACATGTTAAGACAAAGTGAAACCAAATAGCATACTATCATGTCGAGCAAGAAAGTCCTCTCTATATATATCCAAGCATCCACTATAATATACATCATATGTACAACAATGGCCTCTAGTGCATATATATAACTAATAAGAATCTCCTACAGGAGTAATCACAACTAGCAGTAACTCTAACAACGACGACTCTCTCCCCAGAGAAAGTGCAATGTGTGCAGATACGTAAGAATGCATAGAACTAGGATTAAAAAAAATATGTGCATTTAAGGAACATACTGAAAGAATACCTGTTATGACAACGTTCGAAGCCTATGCGTCCCGAGGAGTTAACACAAAAGTTAAAGCCTGCCCACTTCCAGCGACCAACTGTCGTCTTCCACTGCCTCCTCGTCCTCTCGAATTACGACCGTATTGACCCCGGCCTCTATGGGCGTTGATCTGGCATAGAACAACAACAGGTATAGGAGGTAATGCGCTCGTAGGAGGTGGTGAAGGTGGTGAAGTCACATGTGAGACCGATGCCTCACCCTGTCGCATCACGGGACAATTCCGAATAAAGTGATATGGACACCCACACCTGAAACATCTTTGCACGGGCTGCTGAACATATGGGTATAAGTGACATAACTGATCCATAAAGAATCCGCCATGGCCTCTACGAACATGTCTAGGAGCTGACGTGTTAGTAAGAATTCGCCTTGGTCTCTGAACAACCGTACGTGGAGTAATGGACGATCTCCGTGCTCGAGTAATCTCTATCAAGGATCCGATCATTCGGCGCATCTCCTGAACACTCGCCTCCATCCTAGCTATACGATCAATAGAGGGTGGATCAATTTGTTCCTGAAAGATAGGCGAACTGCCTTGGTCTGTCCTCGTCTCCGAAGAGCCCGCTCCAATCTCGTCTCTAACAGCGGCCCCCTGAGTCCTCGTAGTCATTGATGACATAGTGGCTAGAGTAAGAAACAGGATTGATAAGGACATTGTAATTGAATCACAGTATACATGGAATCAAGAAAGGAAGAACGAACAAATATGTCCTAAGGTCACTTTGGCTAAATAACGTAACGTAAATATGTCGCGGAACATATGTACGGTACTCTTGTCACGACCCGAAATGGCACGTGACGGGCACTTTAATCATATGAATTCTATAGGACCCCATCTAATTCAACTAATCCAAAATCCCAGAAATCTAAACCATTTTAAGGAATGAAATGAAGAAAACTTATTTTAATGCAAGTGGTTTAAAAACATAAGCCGAAATATGCATTTTTAAAATCTCAAGTCTTTTCTGAAAATTTCGGCAGAGTTTCCTTTGTAAATACTGGCCCCATAAGGGTACAACATGCATAATATATATAAAGGCATTCCCAAGCGGGAGCTAGTTCTTTGCCAATTGGCGGTCACAACCACGCAAGAAATATAATATACAATGCCGAAGGGCGAGGATCAAAACTCAAAGGAAACTCAAAATCATCAAGAAAACCATAATAACAATACAACACGACTCTAAGGTCGAAATAATATACACCAGTCTTCTAAGTCAAATAAATATACAAGTCTGGTTGCTGGAGTTTACTAGATACAACTAAATAAATAAAATACAATGGTGGTCACGATGCAAGTGAACCCACCTACCAAGAAATCACCCGGAAAGAAGCAGTGTGCCAGGAAAGCCGCAACAAAACCTTTACGGCAAAATATACAAGAAACTGTGGCACAACGGGGGTGAGTTGCCAACTTGTGAGTAGAAAAACATCACCGAGCAGAAATCGTATATATGACTCAATCCTAGGTCAATACGATCAGTAATATATAACCTCAAAACGATAAAGCATGAAGCATCTAATAATGGCATAGGTAAACATCAATACATAAGTGTAATACCAAGTGCTCGTGTCAGTGCCTCAGGTATCAATATATCATAAATATGAGGTATGAATGCAATATAATGAAAACAGGATACATCATGAATGAGAAAAATGTTTTCTTTATTTAGTGAGATTTCTTTATATATATAAATCGAGGTATCATCAATGAAATCAACATGAAATCAGTGTCAAGTATCGACACAAAACAAATATTCCAATATCTCAACATCTCAGGCTCCAGCAATGCGGACTGACCTGAAACCTCGAATCTCAATATCTAGGGCTCCGGCTATTCGGGCTGGCCTATATCATCAAATCTCAAAACCTCTGGCTACGACTATCTTGACTGGCCTGCACTCCGATCGGTATACTCCGGATATCCGTCGATTCACAATAAAATCACCGGCCGGTAGTGCTCCCTTGCCAGGCTCAACGCCATCATCTGCGACCATCATGCCCCGGGGTACCGCACCGGGTCCACCATGCACCCACAGACGGTTCCTCCTCCTCCTCGAATCGGGTGTATGATATCGCTCAAGAGCCGAGAAAACTCATGGTGGACATATCTCATATCATATCATGAGAAAACCGCAACCTTCATTTTAAAATAATAATCGGTTTATAAAATCCTTGCGGTTTCTCCAAATCCAGAAATCTCATGGAAATCCGAAATCCAAATCTCAAGGGTAAAATAAACAATGAATTTCATAATATTGGGCTCCTGCAATCCGGACTGGCCCATAATGTCGTGGCAAATGAATATATAAATATGCATGAAAATCACAGTAATAAATTCAATGTCAAAGCTATCATATAAAAGCAGCTCACAAGTACCATGTCGAAACTATCAGCTAACATTTTATAGTAATGAAGTAGTATTTTCTAATGTGTACATGACATGACAATTACCGATGATGATGTGTGTGAGCCGGCAAGCAGGTGTACGTGGAGCATATGCATCATCGGTAATGGTTCTGGTGTCCTGACATCATGGGTTTCAATATAACAATAAAACACATTTAAGCTTGCATTGATATGCGAATAGAAAGAATATGCGGAAAATGAATAATAAATGCAACAATGAAGAATCTACATTAATATATATGAGTCAAACAGTTTTTCCATTTGAAATAACATGAATCGTGGTGTTTAGACAATAAGGGGTACGGTGTTATTAAGAAAAAGGTACGTCCTTTGAAATATCCGTAGAATCTCTTGGCCCGTCTTTAAAAATACTGACGATTCGTTAGTTTTGAAATAGGTATAACTTGAGTCTAGTCTAACATCTACAAATAAAATACATGACTAAACTAACAGACTAATCGAAAAGGTAAGGAAACCATCTAAATCTGAGTCGGTATATATAAATATAATAGTCGGTGAACCCGCCTTAATATTATCACATACGATACAATATATAATATGACATCCTCGAGTCAAGAGTGCGGATCTATCATAAATATATAGCTCGTACGGTAAATCCATCGTACGGCATCCAAATCTGGGTACGGGTCGAATATCACACTCATCTCATCATTTATTTGGAATCCTTATCATCATAACATGAACGGGGTACTGATCTAAAGTCTACTACATACTGATCCCATATATATATATATATATATATATATATATGCGTGTGTTTGAAAACACAACGCCTATGGACCCGCTATAATATCATGTCGTATCTCATAATACGAACCAAATCATATCACCGATCTCGTTGCACCATGCCCAATCTCATCGACTCATTTCCAAATATCGTATACTATCCTCATCATCCATGTATATGTATATATATACATAGTCCCATACCTGTGTGTGTGTGTGTGTAATTACATATCCCCATATACGCACAAGTAGTAAAATGTATGCAAGTGTGTGTGTGTGTGCGTGTATGCAATTCTTAACTCTAGGGTTTCGCGACTAAGAAAATACACTGTAAGCGTTTTCCAACAACTACGCTAAACTAACCCAAAGTCACGTAATCATCTCTTGCTAAGTATTCGCATCATAAAACACATAAGTCTATATATCATAACGCATTCACGTTCTATGCTACGAAACTGCGGGGGTGCTATACGCCATCCACCCGACTTTCCCCGTAGATATATATCTACTCACCTGATCCTCGCTCGCCGAAGTCGATGTCGCCATCCTCTTCTTCATCGTCCGAAGTCCACGTGGGGGTACCTACATATATACACATATAGCATCGTAAACGGAAATCACGCACGAAAACCAAAATGTCGCACGAATCACTCATAGGTTAAAACCTATAGCGTACGCATACGAAAATAATCATAAATCCCTTACCGTTGACGTACAAACGTCCAACGACCAAATCCGAAATCAAATACCAAAATCAAGTCATGTAAAACCATGAAACACTAAATAACAACTCAGAAATCTTGCTCCAGATTTTAGTTCAGATAAAAATTAGTTAAACTAGCAATGCAGTGGTGTTATGAAGTAACTGAGCTACAGACCAAACCTAGGCACCAGAACCCACAACTTGACCGGCCACATTACCCCAAAATCCGGCGAGCTCGGCCAAGTAGGAGAGTTGGGGTCGTCTCTTCAGGGTGGTATTCTAGTGTTGAATCTAGTTTAATGTGTTAGTGTATATGCCATAGGGGCCATTATTGTATCATACTAGCTTGTATATTACTTAATGAAAGCTTGGGATATTCACAGTTATATTAACAGTCTTGCTAAACAAGGTAGTATGCTACGTGGTTTATTTCTATCTTAATATTTGTATATGTTACCATATCGAGAATACATATTGATAGAGCCTTTAGGATCTTGCTTGACTACCAGCATTGTGATGGCAGTCACACTAGTGGGGGCTGGGTAGTCTATTGGCATATCCGTTTTCAGGTCCCTAGTCGTAGGATTATCGAGATAGGGCGTCGATACTCCGGAGTAGACTAGTGTGCGCGCTTCTCATCTCAGTTGAGGAGATGGTCTATCCCATAGCCATCGGTACGTTGTACTGGAGATAGTATACAGGTGCTCGTTGGGTTACGGGTACACCGGACATGACTCGCAGGGAACTGTTGGTTGTTATTATACCCGTCATCAGTTAACAGTTCCCAGGTGACATGAGTACAACATAGTCCGCAGACTTGACACTGCTGCTTCTCCTCGGGTGTGTTCCCACTGTTCTTAGACTGCTACCCTACCATGTCTCAAAGGAGTCGTGCAAACAGGAAGCAGTTGGGTGCAGTCCAGAAGCACTTGGAAGCGGTGGCGGTTAGATAGGATTCGACTCTCCCGGTATTGGGAGTTGATATCGCGCTATGTTTGGAGAGCCATTACGCAAAGTCCCTGGCCAGGGCGGACGAGATTTACTGGTAGGTTTTCGAGTAGCTTCTCAAGGTGTAATGGGCTTCACTCCGACATGACTTATACCGCTTATATGGGACTGCTGCTTGCCGACCCCTAGGTCCGATATGCGATAATCCTTGACTAACAGACCAGACTGTACGGAGATTTTCACATTAGGCTTAGTAGGAGTTCGGATGGGTTTCCTCATCGGCCTTCCTATCGACATCTACCTGGGGACCGTTAAGTACAGCTAGTGCCGCTTGCGGTCTGTGGTCAAACCCACTGCCAGCATAGTAGTCGAGTCTTTAGAGTCCCACACAGAGAGTTTCCCTGCTTCGGGCGAAACGATATAGAGGTCGTATGGTTTTACGACAGGGTTCGGACACATACGTGTTTTTACGCACGTACGATGTTCGGACAGTTTATACTAGCAGGCTTTAGTTTAAGCCAGATTCTAGTATTGGATCGTTGGATTTATACAGTCTCAGTATTTCTGTGTTTTCACGGATAGGAGGGGCGTTCTCGTAATTACTCGAGAAGCTTCTAGAAGTTTAATGAGGTGGAGAGCTTAGGTGTTATATGCATTAAATGGATTTGTGACTCATGGAGATGATTCAACAAATGTGTTAATGAAGAATTAATGTTTTTAATGACTCATTAGATGATTCATTTTGTAGTAAATGAAGCATGAAGATATTTGTGCGAAGATATTTTTTGCAAGATATTTTATGCTTCATATATATACACAAATGAGTTAATTTTCATTTCATAATTATTCTCACATTCTCTCTCCTCAAGCTCTCTCTCTTCAACCCTAACCCTAACCTCTCTTGTGTTAAGATCCAAGGGTTAGCAAGACTAATAGATCCCTAATCCTTTTCTATATCCTCTAGGTTGCTTTGATTAGCACTCATAGTCTCCAAGTTACCTCAAGTGAGAAGCTAAATCTTGGAGATGTAGCTCTCGGGTGGATCTTCTATCACATCGAGGAGGCCGACGAGGAGGTGGTCTACGAGAACAAGAAGGACTTGATTCATTAGGTATAATCATCTTTCATAGTCGCTAATGACCTCTATGTTGTTTTTAGTTAGGGTTTGGCAAAGATCCGTAAAGTTAGTCGATGTTAGTTTAAACAAAATGATTGTTTTACCTATTCCACCTCCCCGCATCATGTGGGGTGTCTAACGTCGACTTACAGTGGTATCAGAGCCTCGCTAAACCATAACTAACTTGTTAGCAAAGTCGTTAGAAATTCGATCGTAAAGCGAACCCGAAAAAACATCATTTTCATATAATTTCTGTCGTTTTTAAAACAAGGTCTAAAAATTTTTCAGGGACCCTTAAAAATACAGGCAGGATTTTATAAGGTTACTGGAGAAATTTGGGATCCTAACTCGGCTAAACCGCCGCGGAACCGCGGCCGATCCAAGCGATCCGCCGCGGATCCGCGGCCGAGTTGGAGCCGAGTTAGCCCAAAATTCCCTAATAACTCTTCTGTGTTAATTTTGTATTTTCTGGGATATTCTGTTTCTGCTCAGGTTTCAGGTGCACAGAGAATTATTTGGAGTAGAATCATTTGTGTTTGCTTGATCGAAATTCTAAGATGTTTGGCTAACTTGATTATATCTGTGATTTGTATAATGTGTTCGTAAACCTCCCCTAACTGCTAATATGTCGGTTAGCAGGGCGTTGCACATTTCTGGAATGGTTTTTACTGGTTTATGTTTGTGGACTTGTTGGATTGTCGTGAATGGATAGCCAGGGATGTGAGACGAGCATTTCTTTCATTGAAATGTAATTTGTAAATTGTTGTAATATTCTTTTGCGGGGAACATCCGGGCTGAGGTTGTAGCCACCGTTGTATTATTTCATTTACTGTTTTCTGCTCCTAGGATAGACCCAAGATGGGGTGCACAAACTATCGGGTACTTTGAAGTGTTTAGTGGCCTACTCACGTTGTTGAGGGAGACCACTTCACTTCGGGTACTAGGCGGGTAGTTTGCCGTACCCGTAGGGGTGTAGGGTGGAGTTTTGGCTATTCATCGCGATTGTGTAATCCATCTTTCATTGCAGGCTCAAAAGGAATGCGGATTCGTAGAAAATCCAATATGTTCATCTGTGATCTGGAATGCCTATTATTGCGTCTGACGAATGTGAAATATCTAAATATGATAGCTATTATACGTCACTTATGTTTTGCACCCGCGCTAGCCCAGCCCCCACTCTGTCGTTAGTTAAGTAACCTAACGGGTGAATGATGGGACCCAGTGGCGAATGCGGATGGCATAAGAGGACGTTGTATTTTCGTTGTTTTCTGCAATGATAGGTTAATTAATGGGACGCATTATATTAATGCAAAGAAAATAAACCAAAGTTGAATCGTTGGAACAGTTTAAAAGAAACCACTCGGTTATTTTAAAACAGAGGATATTTTTTAAATTGCGGAGCTTTAACCACTCCTTTTAAAAAGCTATCAGGTTCCTTCGATCATAACAAGTTCACTACGTTCACGGTTTCGCCAAAACCATTCGTAGCCCTCCGTCATTTCATTTGGGTATTCAGTAGTATTCAAGCTATCTATTTTGACCAACGCTAAGGCATAGTGTTTGGTAGCTGCTGGGTATTCATTTGTTGCATAGATAGATGATTTAGTTAGGGACAATCGTATTATTATTTGGCCAACGTCAGGGGTATGTACGGATGGGTTCAAATTAACAAGATAATGATGGGTAGAACTTGACATGTGACTTATGACATTTTGACCAACGCTAAGGTCATAAGAGCATGGGGCAGAAATTTATATAGGGAATTTCTAAAGAAACTGAAATTTGCAAAGAGATGCATACCATTTGGAGTGTGATAATTTTGGTAGGGTTCCTTCATCTTTATCACACGATGATATTTGGATCCCGATCCTACTGTGAGTATCCGCTGCTCATCAGGAGATTCGTCACTTAACGATCAATGCTATAAACCAAGTAGGTGTCGAGAAAGGTGTCAGCGGGGCTACGCCCCCAGACAAAAGTGGTTATTTAATTAAGGAACTTCGTGAAAGCTTCGTAAAACCTCCCTCGAAGTACCGACACCGGCCTGACTGAACGGTTAAGCAGGTATTGTACGGTGAGAATAGTCCTGACTAGTTCTTCCTTTTTGGTTTGAGGAGGAATTCGAGAAACTGTGGGAGCCATCCTGTTTAGATAAACTAAAAACCACTGAAAACTTGTAAGAGTATCATGCTAAAGTGTTCCCTCTCTCTCTCATTGCAGCGACCCAAAACAAGATAGGCCTTAAGTTACTATTAGAGAAAAATATTTTGACAGGGCCAAACTATAAAGAATGGTTCCGGAATGTTAAGATGGCTTTGACTTATGACAAATTGTGGTATGTCCTTACTGCTAAGGCACCTGCAGTCCCTGGTCCAGAATCCAGTATTGCGGATAAGGAAATCCACAAGACCTGGGAGTTAGATTGCGCGAAGGCTAAATGCATCGTGCTTGCCTCTATGAATAATGAACATCAGAGGAGGCACGAGGATATGGAACTTGAATCCATATTTCTCCACAAAAAAGATCTGTATGGAGAGCAATCTCGTATAGCTAGATACGAGACCTCGAAGCACTTGTTTCAGTCCAGGGTGGCCGTCGGATCATCTGTAGGAGAACATGTCCTAAAGATGATTGGCTATATAGAAGAGCTCGCGGACCTCGGGACGACTTTGGAGAACGAGCTCTATAAAGACTTGGTTCTTCATTCCCTTCCTTCCACCTACGCTCAGTTTATTCTGAATTTCAACATTCAAGGAAAAGATGTTGAACTTCCAGAACTCCTTAACATGTTGAGGAGTGCAGAGGGCACCTTACAGAAAGCAAAGAAAACACCCACTATGTTTGTTCGCGGTACTTCCCCTTCCACGTCCAAGGCAAGGGCCAAAGGAAGGAAGATGAAGGCCGCTACCAAACCGAGAGGCGGTGTTCGTAAGGTGGGAGTTAAGGGAAAGACAAAGGTTGCGGTGCCAGTAGTAGCAAAGGACGAGTGCTTCAACTGTCGTAGGAAAGGCCATTGGAAGAAAGATTGCAAAGCTTAGATTGACAAGAACCAGGACCCGAAGCAAGCTGTGGCTTCGACTTCAGGTGTGTTTGTAATTGAAAATTTTCTGTCAACTAACTCTTCTTCCTGGGTATTGGATACCGGATTAGGATATCATATATGCAATTCATTGCAGGCACTGAGAGACCATAGAGTGCTGAAGGTTGGTGATATGACCCTCCGGGTTGTTGGAGATAGTGCCCTCAGAGTCAATTATTGGATCACAGGCACGTGGTTGCAATGATTGAGGGAGGACCTGTCCCAGTAAGACAGTCTTACACAAGATGATAGTATGCTATCTGGTTTACCTTTATCATCGTGTACTGCTTTAGGTGACCTTACAGGTCACTATTGCACGTTGATAGAGCCCCTAGGATTCATGCTTGACTACCAGCCGTATGAGGACGATCATATATGTGGGAGCTAGTAGTTTATAAGCACATCCTTAAAAGGTCCCTAGTCGTGGGAGTTTCGAGACAGGGCATCGATTCTCCAGAGTAGACTAGTGTATACAGTCGAGACCCCGACGAGGGGCGGTGGCCGGTCTCACAAGCCACTGGTGTCAGTTGGTTCACCTAAGATGTATACAGGTGCTCATTAGGTTATGAGTACACCGGACCGGACTTACCGGGAACATGCTAGTTGGTCTTATACCTGACGTCAGATAGCAGTTCCCTGGTGACATGTGTACAGGTTAGTTCATCGACCTGAGATCGTCATTTGTCTCGTGTGAGTTCCCACTGTGCTTTGATTACTACCCTACCACGCTCAAAGGAGACGTGCAAACAGGTTTTAGTTGGGTATAGTCCCGAGCCACATGGAGACAGTGAGCGGATCTGCAGGGGTTCATCTCTCACAGTATTGGGGATGAGGTCGCGCTGTGTCTAGGAGAGCCATTACACGAAGCCCCTGGCCAAGGCAGGAGATTTACTAGTAGGTATTCCAGTAGTATCTCAGGGTGTTCTGGGCTACACTCCGACACGACTTGTACGGGTTTTTGGGGTCTGACTTTTACCAACCCCCTAGGCCCGCCATGCGATGCTCATAGACGAACGGACCGGACTGTATGGATATTGTCACTGACAGGCTCAGTAGGGTGTCAGGAAGAGTTCGCTCATCGACGTCCCTTTTGGTCAATAGCTGGTAGCCCGTCACGTATGGCTAATACCTCCGACGTGCTAGTGGTTAAATCCACAGCCATAGTATTGACGAGTCTTTAGAGTCCACCACACACTGTTACTCAAGTTTCGGGCGAAACGTTGTAGAGGCCGTATGGAGATATGGCAGGGTTCGATCATGTACGTGCGGTATTGCACGGATCATGATCGGACGGATTATACTAGCGGGCTTTGGTTTAAGCCGGATCCTAGTATAGTACAGTGTAGATTTTGTTTCATTGCATTTGTGTTCGATCGGAATACAGATGCGGGTGCGTATACACAGTATCGGGGTTTTCCTGTAATTTATTACGGAATCAGTGTTCTAGAGTTGCCAGTTTGCTTTCCGGTTTCGATCATTTTTCTTTGTATCTTTCATTGGCCGAAGATTGGTGGAAGAGGGATTATTTGCATTTGTGAAAATAAGCATTGTGGAGGGTTGTCTTTGCATTTTGTTGTGTCATGATGACTACACCATCATTTGACTTCATTTGATTTTCTTTTAGTCATCATGGTTTGATTTGTGGAGATATGATGGCTTGACCTTTGGGGTCATGATGAGGTTTTGGAGTGTGGATTTGGTTCTATTGATTCTTGATCATGATCATTTTTTCTCTCTCTCTCTCTTGTATCATTTGATCCACACACCCCCTTTGTGTTACTCTCTTCCTTTCACCATGCCATGGCCGGACACATAGAGGGAAGGGGGCTGCCCATATTTTTGTGGGGGATTTTTGGTTCTCTCTTGCTTGCAAAAATCCCTAAGTTCATCACAAAGTTCCACAAGTTCATTTCATCCACCAAAAGGCAACTTCCAATACCCTGAATGAGACATAGCTCTACACTATATTAAACAGCAACTCTTGGGCACGTCGACTCACCAGCTTTATGCCCGAGTTGCCTCGGTCCAGAGGTGGGAGCCCGTAAAAGAAGCCGGCGACGTGGTGCTCTTCTGGTGACTTGGTGGAGACCGGAGATTCCGCGGGGAGATCGGGACGACGACGAGAAGACCGAAGGACACGGATCGCTTGGTATATCTCTCTACCCCCTTCAATAGATAGCTAGGACTAGATTAATGGCACGATCCGGGTTGAAAGTGCGCGGTGGTGCCGGTTTGCAAGTTTCGCAAAGTTTTTCGTTTCCGCATTTCCGGCGTCGGATCGACGGCCGGGGCGCCGCCTTGCACTTACAGTGGTATCAGAGCCTCGCCATTAACCTAGTCTAGCTTTGTTTAATGTGTTTACATTTCGATCGAACGGATTTTCCGAAAGCCTAATATCATGCACATCAGTTTTCTGTCGAATTGTTTTTGGCTCCAAAATTTTTCAGTGTGTTGCAGAAGTACATTCACGGCATTATAAGAATTCTGTGAAATTTTGGTTGCATGATCCCACTTTTCCACCGCGGAACCGCGGCCAACCCATGCTTGGGCCGCGTTTCCGCCGCAATCTTCACTGTTCATGGCCCCAAAATTTTACAGAGAGCTCCTGAATGTAAAATAGGGTTTTTGGGATGTTATTTTTGGGCCCAGATTTCTTTGAGTGCTAGAGTAGTGCTAGGGGCCCACTTGGTAAAATTTGATCGATCGAAAATTTTTAACATGTTAGTTCACAGTATTTACATTATATCTGCGACCGTGAATGTCACTTGATCGGTAAATCCTGTCTAACTGCTATAGCCCGGTTAGACGGATTTGCGAACGTGACATTCACGTTGATGTTCTGTGTTGTGCTGTGATGTTGCGGATTGGTCGTGGGGGATAGCCTGGATGCAATGGTAGTACAGTTTTTTTTGTATTATGTACATTTGATATTGCAGGGCGAGCGTCCGACATGTGGACTGCCTTCACTGCCTGTTTGGATTATTCTTTTGGGCAACGACCGGGTCGAGGTCGATATACCCGTTGTATGTATATTTTACTTTCTGTACTAGGATTACCCTAAGGTGGGGTGCACGGATAGCCGGGTTCTAGAGGGCAACGAGCCCGCATCTCATGGAATTGAGACGGAGGGGGCTTTACTCTAGAATTGTCGGGCTATTCGCCGCACTCGTAGGGGGTACAGGTTAACCCAGGAGGGGTGCCCAAGTTACCAGATTCCGTGAAGTGCTGGGTGGTCCATTCACGTTGCTGAAGGGGGCTGCCTCGCTTCAGGTTTTGGCGGGTAACTTGCCGCGCCCGTAGGGGTCTAGGATTTCATTGCACAGGCTATCCTCACGACCAGTAGAACGTCGGGTTTCAGTAGTGGCTCTGTGAAACCCGGGGATCCCAGATATCTGTATTGTTCTGTGATGTTGTACATTTCTGTGATGTTGCATTTTATCATGCCTTGAGCGAAAATATTATATATTGATATATATATACTAGTAGATGTTGTATATGTTTTGCATCCGCGCTAGTCCAGTCCCCGCTCTGTCGTTAGTTAAGTAACCTAACGGGTAATGACGGGACCCAGTGGCGAATGAGGATGGCATATACGTACATCATTATTTTCGTTCTTTATTGGTGTGATCAATTGATGGGACTGCGTTGATTCGGATCAATGCAAGTTAAAAACAAACCTTATCTGATGTTCTTGGAACACTTTTCAAAAAGCTGTTACTGCAAGGACGTTCACTTTTGTTTTCCACAGTGCTATTCGGTTATGAATATCCAGCTCCTCAGTCGACGAGGCAAGGGCCGAGATCCCTTCACCGGGAGTGACTGTTAGTGTATATGCCCTAGAGGCCATTACTGTATCATACTAGTTTGTATATTACTTAATGGAAGCTTGCGATATTCACCTTGTATAAACAATCTTGCTCAATATAGTAGTATGCTACTTGGTTTGTTTCTACTTAAATGTGTACAGTTGTTTATTTTAGTATATCACCTATACGAATTAGTGGAGCCCTTAGGATCTTTGCTTGATTACCAGCGTTGTGATGGCAGTCACACTAGTGGAGGCTGGGTAATCTATAAGCACATCCTTATACAGGTCCCTAGTCACAGGACTATCGAGACAGGGCATCGATACTCCGGAGTAGACTAGCGTATGCGCTTCTCATCCCAGTGTGGGAGATGGTCTGTCCCACAGCCATCAGTACGTCGTACTGGAGATAGTATACGGGTGCTCGTTGGGTTACGAGTACACTGGACAGGACTCGTCGGGAACTGACAGGTTGGTATTATACCTATCGTCAGTTATCAGTTCCCAGGTGACATGAGTACAGCTTAGTCCGCTGACTTGACACTGGCACTTCGCCTCGAGTGTGTTCCCACTGCACTTTGATCACTACCCTACCACGGCTCAAAGGAGTCGTGCAAACAGGTAGTGGTTGGGTGCAGTCCAGAAGCACTTGGAGGCAGTGACGGTTTGAGAGGATTCGTCTCTCCCGGTATTGGGGGTTGACATCGCGCTGTGTCTCGGAGAGCCATTACACGAGTAGTCCCTGGCCAGGGCAAGCGAGATATACTGGTAGGCTTCCAGTGTTATCTCAGGGTGTTTTGTGCTTCACTCCGACACGACTTGTACCGTTATTAGGGGACTGACGTTTTACCGCCCCCTAGGCCCGACATGCAATGTATCAGACGAACAGAACGGGCTGTACGGAGACTGTCACATTCAGACTCAGTAGGAGTTCAGATGGGGTTCACCTCGTCAGCCTTCTTGTCGGCATCTACCTGGGGACCGTTACGCACAGCTAGTGCCCCCTGCGGTCTGTGGTTAAACCCACTGCCAGCATAGTGTCGAGTCTTTAGAGTCCCACACAGAGGGTATTCGCCTCTGGGCAAAACAGAGTAGAGGTCGCATGGTTTTGCGACAGGGTTCGTTCTCATCGGCGCAATTGTGCACGTTTGGAGTCCGGACGGATATTACTAGTAAGGTCTGGTTTGAGCCTGATACTGGTATATGTTTTGGGGTTGATTTTATCTCTTGGTATTCATGTTCCTCGGAACAAGAATGCGGGTGTGTATGCACAGTTGATTGAGGCGGAGGAAGAGGTTTTTCATTGGGGTTTCGGAACGGGTGCGTATGCACAGTTGACAGTCGTCTTTTTCCAAACCCTAATGGAATTATGATATATCTATTAATAATATTAATCAAATGAAATTGTGTCATGGTTGGATTTTGTTGACTTGTTGACCATGGTTGACTTGTTGACCATGGTTGAAGGTCTGACCATCATCATTACAAAAGAAAGATGCTTTTTGATTCTTGCAAAACCATTTAAAGAATGTAATAATAATGGTCATTCAAAACCATCCATCAACTATTTCATTTTATTATTATTGTTAATTGATAATTCTTTTCATTTTGATATGGTTGCAAGAAATGAAAAGAATAAGCTCATTCTATGATAACCATTCTCTCTCCTCACTTGTTCTTCTTCCTCCTCCTCTAGTTCAAGGAGAATCCTTCTCATGAGTTGAGAATCCCTCTCATTGAGATAAAAACACCCCTTACACACTCTCTACTCACTCTAGGATCAAAGGTTTAGCAAGCCGAAGATTCTAGTTATCTCAAAGTTGGAGAAAGAGCCCGAAGGTTGAACTCTCAGGTGGATCCATCTTTGACGGAAGAAGGCAACGAGGAAAGCACCATCAACCTCTACAAAAGTTTGAAGAAGAAGGAGTTCAAGTTAGGTATAACCAACTTTCCGAGTAGCTAACTCTCTTTAGCTTGTTTGCTAGTTTTAGTTTAAGAAAAGATCCCGACTTTGTTAGTCCATGTTGCCCCATGCGCCAAAAATTTGATTTTTATACCGTTTCCGCCTCTCCGTAAGAACCGGGGGTCGCAACGTGGACTTACAGTGGTATCAGAGCCTAACTAAACTTAAACTAGCTTTGTAGTAAAGTGTATGGAAGTTCGATCGAGAAAAATCGCAAAACCGGAAAAACCAAAACCCTAAGTTTCAGTTGAAATTTTTTGTGCTCTAAATGTAAAAAGTTTTACTCCTAAAATCGGCTCAGGGTTTTGTGAAAACACCCACTAAATACGATCGCATGATTCCTTCAAAGCGCCGTGGTTCCGCGGCAATGGGTGGCTTAGGCCGCGGAACCGCCGCCGTTTTGTCTCTTCTTGTGGTCCTATTTCGTGCAGTGTTCTTCTGGTAGGGTTTTAGGATTTTTAAGATATGTCTTTTGTACCCAGATTTTCCAGAAAAGAAATTTGTTTTTGGGGGCCTATAAATCCGTATTTTTATCGAACTTCACTACACTTTGACTATATTGGTTATATCTGTGATGTTTGTATGTATTGAACGTCGGCTAATCGCTATAAGTCGATTAGTCGGGGTTATACATCTCTGTGATCTGTGTTTGATATTGGAATGTGTATATGAATGTGTTGGACTGTCGCGGATGAATAGCCGGGGTGGATGTGAGATGAGCTTTTGTTTTTCTTTCAATCATTTGTAATATGTAAATTGATGTATTTTTATTATTTGTATGGCCGCACAACCGGGTCGGGGTTGTAGCCGTCATTGTATAATTCTTTTTACTGTTTTTGCTCCTAGGATTGACCCATGGAGGGGTGCACAAACTACCGGGTACTTGGCGGGTAGTTTGCCGCACCCGTAGGGGTCCTGGGTGGGGTTTTGGCTATTCACCGCGACCCTGTAATCCGCTTTTCGTTGCAGGCTCGAACGGATTGCGGATTCCTAGTATATCCAATGTATTCATCTGTGATCTGTAATGTCTATCATTGCTATATTTATAACTATTTAGGTGTTGCTTATGTTTTACAGCCGCGCTAGCCCAGCCTCCGCTCTGTCGTTAGTTAAGTAACCTAACGGGTGATGACGGGGCCCCGTGGCGAATGCGAATGGCATAAGCGTACGTCATATTTTGGTTGTTTTCTGCAATGGTAGGATTAAATGATAGGACACATTAAAAGAACTAATGCAAGAATATCACGCATTAAAAGAACTAATGCAAGATAATAAACCAAGTTAAAGTCGTTGGAACACTTTCGAAAAACCACTCGGTTCTTTTCAAAACTAACCTTTAAATGCGGAGATTAAGCCACTCCTTCTAAAAGCTATCTCGTTCCATCGATTATATCAAGTTCACTACGTTCAAGGTTTCGCCAAAACCATTCGTAGCCCTCCGTCATTTCGTATGAATATTCAATAGTATTCAAGCTATGTTTGTTGACCTTCGTCAAGGCATAGAGATTGGTAGCTGTTGGGTGTTCATATGTAGCATAGATAGATGTGTTGGTTTGGGACAGTCGTATTTCCTTGTTGACCTTCGTCAAGGGTATATACGGGTGGGTTCAAATTAACCTGGAAAATGACGGGCAGAACTTGACATGTGACTTATGATTTGTTGACCTTCGTCAAGGTCATAAGAGCATGGGGCAAAAATCCACATCGGGAGTTTCATAAGTACTGAAACTTTCTAGATTTGCATACCATTTGGAGTGTGGTGATTCTGGTAGGATTCCTTCAGTTTCGTCACGCGATGATATTTGGATCCCGATCATACTGTGAGTATATGCTACTCCTCAGGAAATTTCACACTAAACGATCAATGCTATAAACCTAGTAGGTGTCTAGAAAGGTGTTAGCGGGGCTACGCCCCCAGGGAAAAGAGGTTCTTTAATTAAGGAACTTCGCGAAAGCATTGGAAAACCTCCCTCGAAGTACTGACACTGGCCTGGCTGAACGGTTAAGCAAGTATTGTGCGGTGGGATTGATCCCGACTAGTTCTTCCTTTATGGTTTGAGGAGGGATTCGAGAGACAGTGGGAGCCATCCTGTTTAGACAAATTAAAAACCACTCTAAACATGCAAGAGCATCGTGCTAAAGTGTTTCTTCTCTCCCTCCTAATTGCAGCGACCAATCGACATGACTGGACTTAAGTTACTTCTAGATAAAAACATACTGACAGGGCCAAACTACAAAGATTGGCTCAGGAATGTCAAAATGGCAATCACTTACGACAAGCTGGGGTATCTTCTTACCACCAAAGCTCCCCCCGTCCCAAGTCCCACCTTCAGCGTCGCGGATAAGGAAATCCGTAAGACTTGGGAGATTGATTGCGCGAAGGTCAGGTACCTCGTGCTTGCCTCTATGGACAACGAACGGAGCTAGCATGGATGCTAAAGCCGTGGGGGACTATCACCTGGGAATGTCTGATGGGCATGTTTTGGTTTTGGGTAATTCCTTTTTTGTACCCAACGCAACTTGTAATATCATTTCTGTATCTTTGGTTTCTAAAGAAGGTTATGAATTTGCGTTTGTAAGTAATGTTGTAAACATTCACCTTAATCAAGTTCTGATTGGGTCAGGTACACTGAGCAATGGTATATACGTGTTAAACCAACCACAGATTTTCAATGTCCAGAATACACACAAAAGAAAGTCTCCAGATATCAATCAGGCTTTCTTATGGCATTGTAGACTGGGTCACATCAATGAGACACGGTTGACTAAGTTACATAAAGAAGAATACTTGGATCCGTTCGAGTATCAGTCTTATGCCACTTGTGAATCTTGTCTCATGGGAAAGATGGCAAAGACTCCGTTCACTGGACACGGAGAAAGAGCGAGCGAGCTCTTAGGACTCATACACAGTGACGTGGCAAGATATAGCTGGGCATCAAGTCCCTGTACGAACCTCTTCACCATCTTCTCTTCGGTATCCACCAAATACTGAGCATATCGGGATAACTGTGTAAACTGGATATCATACTCAGACACGTCATCCCAGGTGTCTTGACTAAGGCCTCGAAGCTACGAGCTCTGGCGTCACGAACGCTCTCTGGGAGGAAACAAGCTAGAAAGACCGCTGTAAACTCGGCCCACGTCATAGGCGGTAGACCTGCAGCTCAACCTCTCAAGACTGGCTCCCACCATGTCTGCACGAGACCCTCTAGTCGGAAACTCGCAAGCTCTACCCATCGATCATCCGAACATCTCAGCGAATGGCAGATCCTGGCTAAACTGTCAAGGAACGTCTGTGGGTCCTCCGCTGCCTCCGTACCGGTGAATACTGGAGGTCTCAGCCTCATGAAATCCTGTAGCGAAACCGGAATGGCCACGGTGGTAGTAGTAGGAGCATGTATCATGGTCTTCTGTGATGTAGTAGGTACGTCATCCGGCCTCGGTGTACGACTGGCTGCAACTAGGGATCCTACCATCTGACGTAGCTCCTGCATCCCCCCATCATCTGTCGCAACTCCTCCATACCAGTCTCGAGCCTATCCATACGGCCTGGGGATGGTCGATCGGTCTATCCCTGCGGCATAGGCATACCACCCTGCTCAGTCCTAGTCTCGGACGAGCCAGCTCGAATCTCGTCTCAGGCAGCAGCCCTCTGTGCCCTCGTAGCCTTCGGCGGCATAGTGGTTGTTAAAGGAAAACGGATAATAAGAACAGTGCAATAGGATCACAGGATACACGGAAATGAGGAAGGAATTTCAAGCAAGTATATCCTAAAGTCACTTAGGCAGAGTACCGTATCGCAAGTATGCCGCGGATATACGCACGCTACGTTACCCTGCTTAAGTCACTTACTCCATCTACCAAGGGTCATCTTACACTCAAAAAGGTAAAACCTATCGCTCTGATACCAACTTTGTCACGACCCGCAGGGTACGGAACGTGACTGGCACTTAAGTTTACGAAACGTCTCAAGACGTCCGTAAAATAAGTAAGCCAAAGCCCTGAAAACCAAAACCACAAAGGAGAAGAGTGAAGAAAACCCAATCAATTGAAAGCGAGTTTATCAAATACGTCATATAAAACCCTTTTTAAAAACAATATCAATTTTTCCGAAAATTTCGGCAGAGTTTCCTTTGTAAATACTGGCCCCCAAAATGGGTACAATAAGAATATAAATGAATCCAACAAATATGGCATCCCCAAGCGGGAGCTAGCTCTTCGCCACTGGGCGGTCATAAATCCCACGCAATGTAAAGCAACAACATGCGAAATAATCATAATGAAGCATAAGAAAAACAGCATGTCGACTCAAGTGAGCTCGACCCCAAAATACAGCATAAAAGTCCACAAACCTCACAGTCTCATCTCTAGGTCAATATACAACAATACTGGTAGATACAGTAGATGGAGTACTCTAGATACAAAGAATATACAAGGTGGTGCAAAAATAATAATATAACCCACCTAAGAGCAAAACCTCGAGTCCAGGCAAAAGAAGCAAGTGCGCCCGCCGCTACTGCACTGACGGAGCGGAACTGAAAAAGGCTATGGCACAAAACGGGTGATTTGCCAACTCGTGAGTAATAAATAACATCTACACAGGCTATCGTATGCATGCACACAAGCATCCTAGCATCTAAATACTGGTAAGGCAGGACATAATGGCAAGTATGTATGCAATAGGAATATACTAGTAGGTATGAATGCAATGCGAGTCAACTCGTGATCTGAATGTGTAAGTATAAGAAATCATGTTTTTCCCTTTAAGAATCTCTTTTGAAATACCAGCACAATACCAATAGAATCAACAAGAACCTGTATCCAGCAACGACACCTCAAAACTATCACAAATCTCATATATTCATGTTATAGTATCTCTGGCCTCAGCCATCCGGCTGACCCAGCTCAATATCAAAATCTCATCATCTCGCGGCCTTGGTCGGTATCCTCTAGATATCCGCCGTGCCAAACAGTCACCGGTAGGTAATCCGTCCCATGCCAGGCTCAACGTCAACACCACATTCATCTTGCCCAGGGGTACCATACCGGGCCCACCATGTACCCGTGACTGTTCCTCCACTCCTCGACACGGATCTCGAAAACCACAGCAAACTCATGGTGGACGACACTTTACATCACTAGAAAACCGCAATTACATATTTTAAAAACATAATAAGTTTAGAAATTTTGCGGCTTTCCCCCGAAATCCAGACATATCATAAAATCTCAAGAAATCCTCATAAGTGCATATATCAATGGTGATGAATGGATATGATATCAATAATTAAGCTACGATGTATGATTAATAGACTAGGCATGAACAAATAATATGATGAGGTACATGCACATGAATGGCAATCCTACGATTTCATTTTAAGGAATTAAAGGCAATAGCACAGGTTTAAGCATCAATTAGTAAAAGATTTCAAATTATAGGTTATCTAGTGTGGTGGCATGGCAATTACCAGGTCGTGTGTGTAAGCATGAATAGTGCTCGTGCTGCATATAAAAACCCTGGCAATGGTGCAGGTGTCCTATAAAATGGGTTCGCATATGTATGTCAATATAAGGCATAGATGCAGCAAATAATCATATAAGTATTACACCCCTAATTACAAACATCATTAAGAATCTTTTAAGTTACTAAAACTATCGAGCGGCTTGCGCCATCCAACGATAGTCCCCCGTAGATGTCACATCTACTCACCGGAATCCCTAGCTAGTCACGTCCGATCACCACTTCCCCTTTCGAGCCGCGTCTGACGTCTCCGCGACCGAACTAGGAATTTACATCTATACCAAACATAAGGTTACATATCAAGAATGACGCAAAATCCAAACGAAAATACTAACGTTCACAAGCTAGGTACAATGTGCACAATGTGCGCGGAACACACGCGAAGAACGCAAAAACTGCAAAAATCGTCGATTAGGTCGCCCGGCAAAACTAAAACCCGACTACTCAAAAATCCGCACTCACACATCCTAAAAGTCATAGGATATGCCAACAATATAATCTAGATATCGCAATTAATTCGCCACAATAAATAATAAAAACCTAGAAAGCTAGAAGTTTGCAAATTTGGTACAAACATCGACAATTAGCGACAAAGTTAACACAACCCAACACAACAATCCAAACTAACCCACTAGATAGCCACTACACTAATTTTAAACCATTAACTATGCTTCAAAACATAATTTCCACAACCAACCCTTCTCTTGATCTTGGTAATTAGCAATCACAATAAAAAATTCACACTAAATTAACTTAGATTAGCAAAATTTGAAGCCACTTAAGCAAAGTAACCTCAAGGATTGGTTTAGTAAACAACTAGATAGCTAATTAGCTTTAATTAACTAAATAATTGTTTCTAAAAACCCTAGTTTAACTCTAACCATAACCCTTTAAAAACAAGATTAGAAACTAACATTAAATTAACACTAGATTTTAGCCCAATTAGCAAGTTAACCACTTAGATTAAGCTAACAAAATAACTAGGTAACAAAATAGCATAATTAATCTCTTAATGGTGTTCTAAACCCTAAATTAATTTTCAAACCACAAACTTAAAAACTAGTATGCAAATAGCACTAAAACTAACACTAAAACAATTTTCAAAGTTCAATTAGCACACTTTAAACTACAATTTAACCAAAGATTGAAATTATACCTCACAAGCCCAAACCCTATGTTGCTAAAGCCTTCCAAGATGCCATCTTTCTCCAAGATTTGAACCAATTTGGGTTTGAGAAGAGAGGGAATAAGGTTTTGTGTTGAAAAAGTGAAGGTTTTGTTGATTTTTATTGAATTTTTGAGATGAAAATGAAGCAAAAGAGAAGAAGAACTGGGGAAAATATTTGGGGCTGTTGGTGCAGGATTTCTGAGCTGAGGAGGGAGTGGGGAGAGGTGTGGGGGAGTTGGGGAAAAGTGTAGATAAGTTTCAAAGTCAAAAGACCAAGTCAAACAACAAAACCCATACCCAATTTAATATATTAAAGCCCTTATCATATCATTTTGTTCAAATGAGATGGGGAAAAATTTTGTGGGCTTGCTACTGAGGTGGGGCCGGCCTAGAGGTGAGGGGAGAGTGAGAGGGGTTTTACAAAAAAATTCTATGCAAAAAGACCCCCTTCAAGTCCAAAATTGCAAGTTTTAGCTTAAAATTCAATAAATTTCGTTTTCCATAATAAAAATTAGTTAAAACTTAAAATAAATTACTAAAATTTTTGTTACAACTAGATTTCAATTAAAATGATTTTAAACCTTAATTTTAGCCCATTTAAATTTGTATTTATCGCTAATTAATGTATTTTCTTACCGGCTTAAAATAATATTAAAAAATTGAAAAAAAAGGGAAAAAAATTTAAATGACCAAAATTTCATAAGTAACTCATTAGCTACTAAAAATAAGCAATTACCTATCCAAATTAGGTATAATTAGTCATAAACTGCAAAATAACAAAAAAGACGGTTTTCAGAAAAATACCGAATTTTCACGGATTTTCAGGAAAACACCAAAATGACTTTTCAAGGCGTTACAATCTTCCCCCCTTAAAGAAATTCGGTCCCCGAATTTAAAAAAATATAGCTACGCGTACCTTCAAAGAGATGGGGATATATCTTCCTCATCTCGCCCTCGGTCTCCCAGGTAACCTCCTCGCTGCTCGGGCTACGCCAAAGGACCTTGACGGTTGGTATAATCTTCGATCTCAGCCTCTTCACCTGCCGATCCAGGATGGCCACCGGCTGCTCTGCAAAAGAAAGGTCGTGCTCTAGCTGGACTGTTGGGTGCTGAATCGCATGCGAAGGGTCGTGAAGGTACTTGCGGAGCATTGAAACATGGAAGACGGGGTGAACATCGGGAAAGCTGGGTGGAAGGGCCAAACGATATGCAACAGCGCCGACACGCTCGAGAATCTCGAAGGAACCCACAAATCTGGGCCTAAGCTTTCCCTTTCGCCCAAAACGCATCACGCCCTTCATCGGAGTGACCCTCAGAAAAACATGGCCGCCAACTGCGAGCTCTAATCTCCGACGGCGCCTGTCTGCATGCGATTTCTGCCTGCTCTGAGCCGCTCTCATCCAGTCTCGGATCAACTGTATCTTCGCTGTCGTCTCCTCAACAAGCTGCGGCCCCAAAATACTGCTCTCGCTGAGCTCTGTCCAACAGACGGGCGATCTGCATCTCCTCCCATACAATGCCTCGAAAGGTGCAATCTGAATAGTATCCTGGAAGCTGTTGTTGTAGGAGAACTCCACTAGAGGTAAATGACGATCCCAGCTACCGCCGAAGTCTAAAACGCACGCTCTGAGCATGTCCTCGAGAGTCTGAATGGTCTGCTCTAACTGTCCGTCGGTCTGCGGATGAAACGCTGTGCTGAAGCTCAAACGAGTGCCCAAAGCCTCCTGAAGTCTCTGCCATAGTCGTCTGGTAAACTGAGTGCCTCGATCTGACACGATACAAGTCGGTACGCCATGTAGTCGCACGATCTCGTCAATGTAGAGCTGAGCATACTGAGCGAAGATGAAAGTGGTCTTCACTGGTAGGAAGTGAGCCGCTTTCGTCAATCTATCCACGATCACCCAGATGGAGTCGTACCCTCGACTGGTCCTGGGTAGACCCACAATGAAGTCCATCGAAATCTGCTCCCATTTCCACTCTGGAATGGGTAACGGCTGTAGCTCTCCTGCGGGCCTCTGGTGCTCGGCCTTGACTTGCTGACAAGTCAGGCATCTCGATACGAACTCCGCAATGTCCCTCTTCATCTCGTCCCACCAGTAGGTCTCTCTCATATCATGGTACATCTTGGTGGAACCGGGGTGGACACTATACACTGATCGGTGTGCCTCCTCAAGAATGTCGCGCAGCAATCCATCAGCCTCTGGTACGCACAGTCTAGATCCATATCGTAAAATCCCCTGATCGTCAATCACGAACTCGGAAAATATGCCATGTCCCATCTGTGCCATGATCCCTGAGCAACGGTCGTCACTGCGCTGTGCCTCATATATACGGTCAAGCAACTATGGGCGTGCACGAACATGCGCGAGCAGTCCCCCTGTCTGAGTGAACTCGAACTCAACTCGGCTGTCGCATAACATCTGCCAATCTGCTGACGACTGCCACTGCACTGTTCGCAAAAAGGATAGACTACCCCCGGGCCTCCTACTCAACGCATCTGCCACTACATTCTCCTTGCCGGGGTGATATAAGATCTCGCAGTCGTAGTCTTTCACCAACTCCATCCAACGACGCTGTCTGAGGTTCAGGTCTCGCTGCTGAAATATATACTTTAAGCTCTTGTGATCGGTGAATATCTCACACGACTCACCGTATAGGTAATGTCGCCAAATCTTCAGTGCAAAGACCACTGCAGCCATCTCCAAATCGTGAGTGGGGTAGTTCTGTTCATGCTTCTTCAACTGCCGAGAAGCATAAGCGATCACCCGGCCAAGCTGCATCAATACGCATCCTAACCCTACTTGCGAAGCATCACAGTAGACCACAAATCCGCCGGATCCCGAAGGCAAAGATAATACCGGCGCCGTAGTCAAATATGTCCACAGCTGCTGAAAACTGCGCTCGCACTCCTCCGTCCAGACGAAAGGAACTCCCTTCCGGGTCAAACCGGTCAACGGTGCAGTTATACGGGAGAAGTCCTGAACAAAACGCCTGTAGTAGCCCGCCAGGCCTAGAAAACTACGGATCTCAGTAACCGATGTAGGTCGGGGCTACTATTGAACAGCCTCAATCTTCTTCGGGTCCACACAAATGTCGTCTCTCGTAACTACGTGACCCAAGAATCCAACGCTGTCCAGCCAGAATGCACACTTGGAGAACTTTGCGAACAGCTGGTGCTCCCTCAGAGTCTGTAACGTAAACCGCAAGTGCTGCTCGTACTCCTCTCTGCTCCGGGAGTACACCAAGATATCGCCGATAAACACGTTGATGAACAAGTCAAGATACGGCCTGAATGTACGGTTCATCAAATCCATGAATGCTGCTGGGGCGTTGGTGAGTCCGAACGACATCACCAAAAACTCGTAGTGGCCGTAGCGCGTGCGGAAAGCTGTCCTCGGTATATCCTCTTGTCGAACTCGCAGCTAATGGTATCCTGATCGCAAGTCGATCCTCGAAAAATATCCCGCACCCTGAAGCTGGTCGAACAAATCATCAATGTGTGGCAACGGATATCTGTTCCGAATGGTAACTTTGTTCAGCTGGCGGTAGTCGATACATAAGCGCAAACTTCCATCCTTCTTCTTGACAAACAGGACCGAAGCACTCCACGGAGAAACACTAGGTTAAATAAGCCCTTATCTAACAAATCCTGCAACTTATCCTTCAGCTCTCGAAGCTCTGCCGGGGCCATCCGATAAGGCGGTATAGAAATAGGCCCTCAGCCGGAAATCAAATCAATGCAAAACTCAACATCGCGCTCAGGTGGTAGCCCAGGCAGCTCGTCAGGGAAAACATCAGGGAACTCACAAACAACCGGGACCCGGTCCAATGCAACCTCTGCAGCTGGAGTATCACAAATAAACGCTAAGAATCCCTGACATCCCTTCCGCAAGAGCTGACCAGCGCGAAGAGACGAAATCAAGTTGGGAAGGGTGACGCTGCGGTCTCCCTGAATAACAAGGACTGGCTCTCCCGGAAAGCTAAATTTGACTGCCTTCTCGCGGCAGTCCAACGAAGCATAACAAGTGGCTAGCCAATCCATGCCCAGAAGCACATCAAAGTCCAACATATCGAGGAGAATCAAATCAACCGACGAATCCCTCTCCCCGATACGAACGGAACACAAACGAAAAACAAAACGAGCGACAAACGACTCACCTACCGGAGTACTAACAACGCGGATGATCTAACGACGATGACTCACGGCCCAACATCGGTGCAAAGTGTGTAGAGACGTACGAATGTGTGGAACCTGGGTCAAATAATACCCGTCCGTCGAAAGAGCAAATTGGCAAGGTACCTGTCACAACGGTATTGGATGCCTGCGCATCATGCGGTGTCAAAGCAAAAACTCGGGCCTGTCCTCCACCGATAGCGGGCTGACCTCGACCTCGGCCTCTGCCTCCTCTTCCTCTCTGAATAAGACCGCCGCGTCCACGGCCTCTGGGTGCACCTAACTGGCGTGGAGCATCGCCGGTGGTGGGAAGTAGGGCTCTCTGAGGAGGGGGTGGTGATGGTGGTAGGGTCACATGCGGAACGGTCGCCGCTCCCTGTCGTCTCGCCGGACAGTCTCTGACAAGATGGTGCGGACTACCGCACCCAAAACACCCTGGCGACGGCTGCTGTCCCTGGGGATAAGAACCATATAACTGTCCCCGTCCAAATCCTCTGCCAGGCTTATCTCTCGGAAAGAATCTGCCGCGCTGCCTCTGAGACGGTACATCGGTGCGAATCCTCTTCGGCCCAGAGATGGCCGAAGTCTGTGATATGCATGCCTCCATCCGTAATGCCGTATCCATAGCAGCTGAATAAGTGTCGTAGTGCTGGGCGCCAATGGCAAGATATAGCTGGGCATCAAGTCCCTGTACGAACCTCTTCACCATCTTCTCTTCGGTATCCACCAAATACTGAGCATATCGGGATAACTGTGTAAACTGGATATCATACTCAGACACGTCATCCCAGGTGTCTTGACTAAGGCCTCGAAGCTACGAGCTCTGGCGTCACGAACGGTCTCTGGGAGGAAACAAGCTAGAAAGGCCGCTGTAAACTCGGCCCACATCATAGGCGGTAGACCTGCAGCTCGACCTCTCAAGACTGACTCCCACCATGTCTGCACGAGACCCTCTAGTCGGAAACTCGCAAGCTCTACCCATCGATCATCCGAACATCTCAGCGAACGGCAGATCCTGGCTAAACTGTCAAGGAACGTCTGTGGGTCCTCCGCTGCCTCAGCGCCGGTGAATACTGGAGGTCTCAGCCTCATGAAATCCTGTAGCGAAACCGGAATGGCCACGGTGGTAGTAGTAGGAGCATGTATCATGGTCTTCTGTGATGTAGTAGGTACGTCATCCGGCCTCGGTGTACGACTGGCTGCAACTAGGGATCCTACCATCTGACGTAGCTCCTGCTTCCCCCCATCATCTGTCGCAACTCCTCCATACCAGTCTCGAGCATATCCATACGGCCTGGGGATGGTCGATCGGTCTGTCCCTGCGGCGTAGGCATACCACCCTGCTCAGTCCTAGTCTCGGACGAGCCAGCTCGAATCTCGTCTCAGGCAGCAGCCCTCTGTGCCCTCGTAGCCTTCGGTGGCATAGTGGTTGTTAAAGGAAAACGGATAATAAGAACAGTGCAATAGGATCACAGGATACACGGAAATGAGGAAGGAATTTCAAGCAAGTATATCCTAAAGTCACTTAGGCAGAGTACCGTATCGCAAGTATGCCGCGGACATACGCACGCTACGTTACCCTGCTTAAGTCACTTACTCCATCTACCAAGGGTCATCCTACACTCAAAAAGGTAAAACCTATCGCTCTGATACCAACTTTGTCACGACCCGCAGGGTACGGAACGTGACTGGCACTTAAGTTTACGAAACGTCTCAAGACGTCCGTAAAATAAGTAAGCCAAAGCCCAGAAAACCAAAACCACAAAGAAGAAAAGTGAAGAAAACCCAATCAATTGAAAGCGAGTTTATCAAATACGTCATATAAAACCCTTTTTAAAAACAATATCAATTTTTCCGAAAATTTCGGCAGAGTCTCCTTTGTAAATACTGGCCCCAAAAATGGGTACAACAAGAATATAAATGAATCCAACAAATATGGCATCCCCAAGCGGGAGCTAGCTCTTCGCCACAGGGCGGTCACAAATCCCACGCAATGTAAAGCAACAACATGCGAAATAATCATAATGAAGCATAAGAAAAACAGCATGTCGACTCAAGTGAGCTCGACCCCAAAATACAGCATAAAAGTCCACAAACCTCACAGTCTCATCTCTAGGTCAATATACAACAATACTGGTAGATACAGTAGATGGAGTACTCTAGATACAAAGAATATACAAGGTGGTGCAAAAATAATAATATAACCCACCTAAGAGCAAAACCTCGAGTCCAGGCAAAAGAAGCAAGTGCGCCCGCCGCTACTGCACTGACGGAGCGGAACTGAAAAAGGCTATGGCACAACACGGGTGATTTGACAACTCGTGAGTAATAAATAACATCTACACAGGCTATCGTATGCATGCACACAAGCATCCAAGCATCTAAATACTGGTAAGGCAGGACATAATGGCAAGTATGTATGCAATATGAATATACTAGAAGGTATGAATGCAATGCGAGTCAACTCGTGATCTGAATGTGTAAGTATAAGAAATCATGTTTTTCCCTTTAAGAATCTCTTTTGAAATACCAGCACGATACCAATAGAATCAATAAGAACCTGTGTCCAGCAACGACACCTCAAAACTATCACAAATCTCATATATCCATGTTATAGTATCTCTGGCCTCAGCCATCCGGCTGACCCAGCTCAATATCAAAATCTCATCATCTCGCGGCCACGGTCGGTATCCTCTGGTTATCCGCCGTGCCAAACAGTCACCGGTAGGTAATCCGTCCCATGCCAGGCTCAACGTCAACACCACATTCATCTTGCCCCGGGGTACCATACCGGGCCCACCATGTACCCGTGACGGTTCCTCCACTCCTTGACACGGATCTCGAAAACCACAGCAAACTCATGGTGGACGACACTTTACATCACTAGAAAGCCGCAATTACATATTTTAAAAACATAATAAGTTTAGAAATTTTGCGGCTTTCCCTCGAAATCCAGAAATATCATAAAATCTTAAGAAATCCTCATAAGTGCATATATCAATGGTGATGAATGGATATGATATCAATAATTAAGCTACGATGTATGATTAATAGACTAGGCATGAACAAATAATATGATGAGGTACATTCACATGAATGGCAATCCTACGATTTCATTTTAAGGAATTAAAGGCAATAGCACAGGTTTAAGCTTAAATTAGTAAAAGGTTTCAAATTATAGGTTATCTAGTGTGGTGGCATGGCAATTACCAGGGCGTGTGTGTAAGCATGAATAGTGCTCGTGCTGCATATAAAACCCTGGCAATGGTGCAGGTGTCCTATAAAATGGGTTCGCATATGTATGTCAATATAAGGCATAGATGCAGCAAATAATCATATAAGTATTACACCCCTAATTACAAACATCATTAAGAATCTTTTAAGTTACTAAAACTATCGGGCGGCTTGCGCCATCCAACGATAGTCCCCCGTAGATGTCACATCTACTCACCGGAATCCCTAGCTAGTCACGTCCGATCACCACTTTCCCCTTTCGAGCCGCGTCTGACGTCTCCGCGATCGAACCTGGAATTTACATCAATACCAAACATAAGGTTACATATCAAGAATGACGCAAAACCCAAACGAAAATACTAACGTTCACAAGTTAGGTACAATGTGCACAATGTGCGCGGAACACACGCGAAAAACGCAAAAACTGCAAAAATCATCGATTTGGTCGCCCGGCAAAACTAAAACCCGACTACTCAAAAATCCACACTCACACATCCTAAAAGTCATAGGATATGCCAACAATATAATCTAGATATCGCAATTAATTCGCCATAATAAATAATAAAAACCTAGAAAGCTAGAAGTTTGCAAATTTGGTACAAACATCGACAATTAGCGACAAAGTTAACACAATCCAACACAACAATCCAAACTAACCCACTAGATAGCCACTACACTAATTTTAAACCATTAACTATGCTTCAAAACATAATTTCCACAACCAACCCTTCTCTTGATCTTGGTAATTAGCAATCACAATAAAAAATTCACACTAAATTAACTTAGATTAGCAAAATTTGAAGCCACTTAAGCAAAGTAACCTCAAGGATTGGTTTAGTAAACAACTAGATAGCTAATTAGCTTTAATTAACTAAATAATGGTTTCTAAAAACCCTAGTTTAACTCTAACCAAAACCCTTTAAAAACTAGATTAGAAACTAACATTAAATTAACACTAGATTTTAGCCCAATTAGCAAGTTAACCACTTAGATTAAGCTAACAAAATAACTAGGTAACTAAATAGCTTAATTAATCTCTTAATGGTGTTCTAAACCCTAAATTAATTTTCAAACCACAAACTTAAAAACTAGTATGCAAATAGCACTAAAATTAACACTAAAACAATTTTCAAAGTTCAATTAGCACACTTTAAACTACAATTTAACCAAAGATTGAAATTATACCTCACAAGCCCAAACCCTATGTTGCTAAAGCCTCCCAAGATGCCATCTTTCTCCAAGATTTGAACCAATTTGGGTTTGAGAAGAGAGGGAATAAGGTTTTGTGTTGAAAAAGTGAAGGTTTTGTTGATTTTTATTGAATTTTTGAGATGAAAATGAAGCAAAAGAGAAGAAGAAATGGGGAAAATATTTGGGGCTGTTGGTGCAGGATTTCTGAGCTGAGGAGGGAGTGGGGAGAGGTGTGGGGGAGTTAGGGAAAAGTGTAGAGAAGTTTCAAAGTCAAAAGACCAAGTCAAACAACAAAACCCATACCCAATTTAATATATTAAAGCCCTTATCATATCATTTTGTTCAAATGAGATGGGGAAAAATTTTGTGGGCTTGCTACTGAGATGGGGCCGGCCTAGGGGTGAGGGGAGAGTGAGAGGGGTTTTACAAAAAAAATTCTATGCAAAAAGACCCCCTACAAGTCCAAAATTGCAAGTTTTAGCTTAAAATTCAATAAATTTCGTTTTCCATAATAAAAATTAGTTAAAACTTAAAATAAATTACTAAAAATTTATGTTACAACTAGATTTCAATTAAAATGATTTTAAACCTTAATTTTAGCCCATTTAAATTTGTATTTATCGCTAATTAATGTATTTTCTTACCGGCTTAAAATAATATTAAAAAATTGAAAAAAAGGGAAAAAATTTTAAATGACCAAAATTTCATAAGTAACTCATTAGCTACTAAAAATAAGCAATTACCTATCCAAATTAGGTATAATTAGTCCTAAACTGCAAAATAACAAAAAAGACGGTTTTCAGAAAAATACCGAATTTTCACCGATTTTCAGGAAAACACCAAAACGACTTTTCAAGGCGTTACAATACTTGAGTGCCGAGTTCCTGGACTATTTAAAAGAGAATGGAATTCACTCTCAGCATACTCCTCTATACACTCCGCAACATAACGGTGTATCGGAAAGGAGGAATCGAACCCTATTTGATATGGTTCGTTCCATGATGAGTAAGGCTGAGTTACCGCGATCTTTCTGGGGCTATGCACTAGAAGCAGCTGCATATCTCTTGAACAAGGCTCCCACCAAGACTGTGCCTACCACTCCATATCAGATGTGGAGTAGGAAGAAACCCTGTCTTAAGTACCTTAAGATATGGGGATGTCCAGCTTTTGTAAAAAAGCAGCATGCGAACAAGCTCGAAGCACGTTCAGTACAGTGTAAGTTTGTGGGATACCCAAAGAACTCCAGGGGGTATCTGTTCTATTCCGCTGAGGAACAAAAAGTTTTTGTTTCTCAACATGCCCGCTTCTTGGAAACTGAGTTTTTGGAAACCCCAGATAAGTGGGGACGCAATTGAACTGGAAGAAATTCCAGAACCACAAGCTATTACTGAAAGCTTGGAAGAGCCAGTAAGTTCAAAAGAACAAGACATTCCTATGCCGCTCCGCAGAAGTAGTAGGCAGTCTCATCCGCCCGAGAGATACTACGGTTATCTCATAGACGGGGATAGAGAGGATTGCATCATAGATTATGATGAGCCTACTAGCTTCCAGCAGGCCGTTCAGAGCGTTGACTCGGTAAAATGGCTGGATGCAATTCGGACCGAAATGGAGTCCATGTACACCAACAAAGTATGGACGTTGGACATTGCTCCTGACGGGGTAAAACCCGTAGGATGCAAGTGGATCTTCAAAAGGAAGATTGGTGTAGATGGACAGGTTGAGACCTATAAAACTAGACTTGTAGCAAAGGGTTTCCGTCAAAGACCTGGTTTGGACTATGACTAAACCTTTTCTCCAGTGGCTATGCTGAAATCCATTCGGATCTTTCTTTCCATTGCTGCCTTCCACGATTATGAGATTTGGCAAATGGACGTAAAAACCGCTTTTCTAAATGGAAATTTAGAGGAGTGTGTGTATATGGACCAGCCAGAGGGTTTCATTCAGAGTGGGAGCAGCGGATAGGTGTGCAAGTTGCTTAAGTCCATCTATGGACTAAAGCAGGCCTCGCGGAGTTGGAACATCTGTTTTGATGAGACGGTCAAAGAATTTGGCTTTATCAAAAATCCAGATGAATCATGCATCTATAGTAGATTTGTAGCGAGAACTGTAGTATTCCTCGTTTTATACATGGATGAAATTCTCTTAATAGGAAATGACATTCCTATGCTACAATCTGTCAAGGGGTTCTTGTCACACAGGTTCTCCATGAAAGACCTGGGTAATGCCTCATACATCTTGGGGATCCGGATCCATCGTGATAGATCCAAGAGGATATTAGGACTTTCACAGTCCAGGTACATCGACACCATACTGAAAAGATTCAGTATGGAAGATTCCAAGCGCGGTAACCTACCGGCTTGTCACGGGATCACCCTCTCTAAAGAGATGTCCCCTAAGACTGATTTGGAGAGGGATTGCATGTCTGTTATACCCTACGCTTCTGCGGTAGGCTCTATAATGTATGCGATGTTGTGTACCAGACCGGATGTAGCTTATGCACTGAGTGTGGTAAGCCGGTATCAGTCAAACCCTGGGGAGAAACACTGGATAGCGGTAAAGAACATTCTCAAGTACCTGAGAAGGACTAAGGAGATGTTCTTGGTGTATGGCGGAAAAGACATCCATATCGAGGCCTTTGCTGACTCCAGCTTCCAGAGTGACAAGGATGATTCCAAGTCCATGTCAAGTTTCGTCTTTACCCTCAATGGAGGGGCGGTGTGTTGGAAGAGCTCCAAACAGGAAACCGTTGCAGACTCGACTATGGAAGCGGAATACATCGCTGCATCTGATGCCTCAAAAGAAGCTGTCTGGATGAGGAAGTTCTTGAATGAACTTCAGGTGGTTCCGTCCATTGTTGACCCAATACCTCTGTATTGCGACAACAACGGGGTTATAGCTTTAGCGAAGGAACCCAGGTCCCATCAGAGATCCAGGCACATCTTGAGGCGGTATCACCTGATCAGGGAGATCGTGGATCGCAAGGAGATCGTGGATCGCAAGGAGATCGAGGATCGCAAGGAGATCGAGGTTCGGAGGGTTGCTTCAGAAGAAAACACTGCAGATCCATTCACCAAGGCACTGCCCCAGACTCAGTTCGAGCGGCTGATCGAGATGATAGGTCTTCGATACGCCAGTACATGGCCTTAGTGCAAGTGGGAGATTGTTAGTGTATATGCCCTAGAGGCCATTACTGTATCATACTAGTTTGTATATTACTTAATGGAAGCTTAGGATATTCACCTTGTATAAACAATCTTGCTCAATATAGTAGTATGCTACTTGGTTTGTTTCTACTTCAATGTGTACATGTGTTTATTTTAGTATATCACCTATACGCATTAGTGGAGCCCTTAGGATCTTTGCTTGATTACCAGCGTTGTGATGGCAGTCACACTAGTGGGGGCTGGGTAATCTATAAGCACATCCTTATACAGGTCCCTAGTCGCAGGACTATCGAGACAGGGCATCGATACTCCGGAGTAGACTAGCGTATGCGCTTCTCATCCCAGTGTGGGAGATGGTCTGTCCCACAACCATCAGTACGTAGTACTGGAGATAGTATACGGGTGCTCGTTGGGTTACGAGTACACTGGACAGGATTCGTCGGGAACTGACAGGTTGGTATTATACCTATCGTCAGTTATCAGTTCCCAGGTGACATGAGTACAGCTTAGTCCGCTGACTTGACACTGGCACTTCGCCTCGAGTGTGTTCCCACTGCACTTTGATCACTACCCTACCATGGCTCAAAGGAGTCGTGCAAACAGGTAGTGGTTGGGTGCAGTCCCGAAGCACTTGGAGGCAGTGACGGTTAGACAGGATTCGTCTCTCCCGGTATTGGGGGTTGACATCGCGCTGTGTCTAGGAGAGCCATTACATGAGTAGTCCCTGGCCAGGGCAAGCGAGATATACTGGTAGGCTTCCAGTGTTATCTCAGGGTGTTTGGGCTTCACTCCGACACGACTTGTACCGCTATTAGGGGACTGACGTTTTACCGCCCCCTAGGCCCGACATGCGATGTATCAGACGAACAGACCGGACTGTACGGAGACTGTCACATTCAGACTCAGTAGGAGTTCAGATGGGGTTCACCTCGTCAGCCTTCTTGTCGGCAACGACCTAGGGACCGTTACGCACAGCTAGTGCCGCTTGCGGTCTGTGGTTAAACCCACTGCCAGCGTAGTGTCGAGTCTTTAGAGTCCCACACAGAGGGTATTCGCCTCTGGGTAAAACAGAGTAGAGGTCGCATGGTTTTGCGACAGGGTTCGTTCTCATCCGCGCACTTGTGCACGTTTGGAGTCCGGACGGATATTACTAGTAGGCTCTGGTTTGAGCCAGATACTGGTATATGTTTTGGGGTTGATTTTATCTCTTGGTATTTTTCACGACCCGCAGGGTACGGAACGTGACTGGCACTTAAGTTTACGAAACATCTAAAGACGTCCGTAAAATAAGTAAGCCAAAGCCCAGAAAACAAAACCAATTAAGCAAAGGAGTGAAGAAAACCCAATCAATTGAAAGCGAGTTTATCAAATAAGTCATGTAAAACCCTTTTTAAAAACAATACCAATTTTTCCGAAAATTTCGGCAGAGTCTCCTTTGTAAATACTGGCCCCCAAAATGGGTACAACAAAATATATATGAATCCAACAAAATAGGGCATCCCCAAGCGGGAGCTAGCTCTTCGCCACAAGGCGGTCACAAATCCCACGCAATATAAAATGACAACAAGCATAATAATCATAAGGAAGCATGAGAAAAGTAGCATATCGGCTCAAGTGAGCTCGACCACAAAATACAGCACAAAAGTCTACAAATCTCACAGTCTCATATCTAGGTCAATATACAATAAAACTGGTAGAAACAGTAGATGGAGTACACTAGATACAAAGAATATACAAGGTGGTACAAAATAGTAATATAACCTACCTAGGAGCAAAACCTCGAGTCCAGGCAAAGGAGGCAAAAGAACAAGTGCGCCCGCCCTACTGAACTGACGGAGCGGACCTGCAAAAGACTGTGGCACAACGGGGGTGAGTTGCCAACTCGTGAGTAATAAATAACACCTACAAAGGCTATCGTATGCATGCACACAAGCATCCTAGCATCTAAAATACAGGTATGACTGGATGCACTAGCAGGTATGTATACAACATCAGTGTACGAATGTGTATGCAACATGAATGTCTGAGGTCTCAATAGGTATATATAAGAAATATTTTATCTCTTTTTGTTTTTGAAACTCTTTTAGAATGCCAGCATAATGTCAATGAATCGACGAAAATCGGTGTCCAGCAACGACACCCAAAAGCTGTCTCAAATCTCATAAATCCATGACATAGTGTCTCTGGCCTCAGCCATCCGGCTGACCCATCTCAATATCAATATCTCATCCCCTCGCGGCCCCGGTCGGTATCCTCTGGATATCCGCCGTGCCTAATGAAGTCACCGGTAGGTAATCCGTCCCCAGCCAGGCTCATCGTCAGCTCCACGAGCTTCTTGCCCCGGGGTACCCTACCGGGCCCACCATGTACCCGAAACGGTTCATCCAAATCCTCGAAACGGGTCTCCAAAAACCACAGCAAACTCATGGTGGACGACACTTACATCACTAGAAAACCGCAATTTACATGTTTTAAAAATATAATAAGTTTAGAAATTTTGCGGCTTTCCCCCGAAATCCAGAAATATCATAAAATCTCAAAAAGTCATCATAAGTGCATATATCAATGATAATGAATGCATATGGTGTCAATAATCAAGTTGCGATGTGTGATTAATAGATTAAGCATGAACAATTAATATAATGAAGTACATGCACATGAATAGCAATCCTACGGTTTCATTTTAAGGAATTAAAGGCAATAGCACAAGTTTAAGTGTCAATTAGTAAAAGGTTTCAATTTAAAGGTTATCTAGTGTGGTGACATGGAAATTACCAGGGTGTGTGTGTAAGCATGAATAGTGCTCGTGGAGCATATAAAAATCCTGGCAATGGTGCAGGTGTCCTATAAAATGGTTTCGTATAGGTATGTCAATATAAAGCATGGATGCAGCAAATAGTCAACTAAGTATTTCACCCCTAATTACTAACATCACTAAGGGTCTTGTAAGTTACTAAAACTATCGGGCGGCTTGCGCCATCCAACGATAGTCCCCCGTAGATGTTACATCTACTCACCGGAATCCCTGGCTAGCTGTGTCCAATCACCGCTTTCCCCTTTCGCGCCGCGTCTGACGCCTCCGCGACCGAACCTGGAATTTACATCAATACCAAACATAAGGTTACATATCAAGAACGACGCAAAACCCCAACGAAACTACTAAAGTTCGCTATCTAGGTACAACGTGCACAAAGTGCGCGGAACACACGCGAAAATCGCAAAAACTGCCAAAAACGCTGATTTGGTTGCCCGGCAAAACTAAAACCCGACTACTCAAAAATCCGCACACACGCATCCTAAACGTCATAGGATAAGCCAACACAATCATCAAGATGTCGAAAATAATCCATCACATAATTTTTATAAAAATCTAGTAAGCACAAAACTAGCAATTTTGGTGCAAATATCGAAAATTAGCGATACGGTTAACACAATCCAACCACACAACAAGCAATCTACAAACACTATAATTACAACACATTTGCAAAGATTCAAAACCTATTTTCCATAAACAACCATTACTTGAATTATATAACCTAGCAATTCTTAATCCAAACTTTATATGAAAACCTTAAATTAACACTAATTTATAACTCAATTAGCATGTTAACCTTCTAGATTAGGTTAGCAAAACAACTAGATAACAAATTAGATTTAATCAACTAAATAATGTTTTCTAAACCCTAATTCAACTCATTTATCATGCTTCACAACCCATTTCCATACACTAACCCCTTTCTAGATTTTGGTAAATTAGCTAACTGAAAACAAGCAATTACCTATCCATTTTAAGTATAATTAGCCCTAAACAGCAAAATAACGAGAAAGACGGTTTTCGGAAAAATACCGAATTTTCACCGATTTTCAGGAAAACACCAAAACGACTTTTCGAGACGCTACAATCTTCCCCCCTTAAAGAAATTCGGTCCCCGAATTTAAAAATATAGCTACGCGTACCTTCGAAGAGATGGGGATATTTCTTCCTCATCTCGCCCTCGGTCTCCCAGGTAACCTCCTCGCTGCTCGGGCTACGCCAAAGGACCTTGACGGTTGGTATAATCTTCGACCTCAACTTCTTCACCTGCCGATCCAGGATGGCCACCGGCTGCTCTGCAAAAGAAAGGTCGCGCTCTAGCTGGACTGTCGGGTGCTGAATCGCATGCGAAGGGTCGTGAAGGTACTTGCGGAGCATCGAGACATGGAAGACGGGGTGAACATCGGGAAAGCTGGGAGGAAGAGCCAAACGATATGCAACGGCGCCGACACGCTCGAGGATCTCGAAAGGACCTACGAATCTAGGGATAAGCTTCCCCTTTCGCCCAAAACGCATCACGCCCTTCATCGGAGAGACTTTCAGAAAAACGTGGTCACCAACTGCGAACTCTAATCTACGACGGCGCCTATCCGCATACGATTTCTGCCTGCTCTGAGCCGCTCTCATCCGGTCTCGGATCAACTGTATCTTTGCTGTCGTCTCCTAAACAAGTTGCGGCCCCAAAATGCTGCTCTCGCTGAGCTCTGTCCAACAAACGGGCGATCTGCATCTCCTCCCATACAATGCCTCGAAAGGTGCCATCTGAATAGTATCCTGGAAGCTGTTGTTGTAGGAGAACTCCACTAGAGGTAAATGACGATCCCAGCTACCACCAAAGTCTAAAACGCACGCTCTGAGCATGTCCTCGAGAGTCTGAATGGTCCGCTCTGACTGTCCGTCTGTCTGCGGATGAAACGCTGTGCTGAAGCTCAAACGAGTGCCCAAAGCCTCCTGAAGTCTCTGCCAAAGTCGGCTGGTGAACTGGGTTCCTCGATCTGACACGATACAAGTCGGTACGCCATGTAGTCGCACGATCTCGTCAATATAGAGCTGAGCATACTGAGCGAAGCTGAAATTCGTCTTCACTGGCAGGAAGTGAGCTGCTTTCATCAATCTATCAACGATCACCCAGATGGAGTCGTACCCTCGACTGGTCCTGGGTAGACCCACAACGAAATCCATCGAAATCTGTTCCCATTTCCACTCTGGAATGGGTAACGGCTGTAGCTCTCCTGCGGGCCTCTGGTGCTAGGCCTTGACTTGCTGACAAGTCAGGCATCTCGAAACGAACTCCGCAATGTCCCTCTTCATCCCGCCCCACCAGTAGGTCTCTCTCATATCATGGTACATCTTGGTGGAACCGGGGTGGACACTATACACTGATCGGTGTGCCTCCTTAAGAATGTCGCGCCGCAATCCATCAGCATCTGGTACGCACAGTCTAGATCCATATCGTAAAATCCCCTGATTGTCAACCATGAACTCGGAAAATCTGCCCTGTCCCATCTGTGCCATGATCTCTGAGCAACGGTCGTCACTGCGCTGTACCTCACATATACGGTCAAGCAACTGTGGGCGTGCACGAACAAGCGCGAGCTGTCCCCCTGTCTGAGTGAACTCGAACTCAACTCGGCTGTCGCATAACATCTGCCAATCTGCTGACGACTGCCTCTGCACTGCGCGCAAAAAGGATAGACTACCCCCGGGCCTCCTACTCAACGCATCTGCCACCACATTTGCCTTGCCGGGGTGATATAAGATCTCGCAGTCGTAGTCTTTCACCAACTCCATCCAACGACGCTGTCTGAGATTCAGGTCTCGCTGCTGAAATATGTACTTTAAGCTCTTGTGATCGGTGAATATCTGACACGACTCGCCATAAAGGTAATGTCGCCAAATCTTCAGTGCAAAGAACACTGCAGCCATCTCCAAATCATGAGTGGGGTAGTTCTGTTCATGCTTCTTCATCTGCCGAGAAGCATAAGCGATCACCCGGCCATGCTGCATCAATACGCATCCTAATCCCACTCGCGAAGCATCACAGTAGACAACAAATCCGCCTGATCCCGAAGGCAAAGATAATACCGGCACCGTAGTCAAACATGTCCGCAGCTGCTGAAAACCGCGCTCGCACTCCTCCGTCCAGACGAAAGGAACTCCCTTCCGGGTCAAACTGGTCAACGGTGCAGCTATACGGGAGAAGTCCTGAACAAAACGCCTGTAGTAGCCCGCCAAGCCTAGAAAACTACGGATCTCAGTAACCGATGTAGGTCGGGGCCACTGCTGAACAGCCACAATCTTCTTCGGGTCCACACAAATGTCGTCTCTCGTAACCACATGGCCCAAGAATCCGACGCTGTCCAGCCAAAATGCACACTTGGAGAACTTCGCGAATAGCTGGTGCTCCCTCAGAGTCTGTAACGTAATCCGCAAGTGCTGCTCGTGCTCCTCTCTGCTCCGGGAGTACACCAAGATATCGTCGATAAACACGATGATGAACAAGTCAAGATACGGCCTGAATGTACGGTTCATCAAATCCATGAATGCTGCTGGGGCGTTGGTGAGTCCGAACGACATCACCAAAAACTCGTAGTGGCCGTAGCGCGTGCGGAAAGCTGTCCTCGGTATATTCTCCTGTCGAACTCGCAGCTGATGGTATCCTGATCGCAAGTCGATCCTCGAAAAATACCCCGCACCCTGAAGCTGGTCGAACAAATCATCAATGCGCGGAAACGGATATCTGTTGCGAACGGTAACTTTGTTCAGCTGGCGGTAGTCGATACATAAGCGCAAACTTCCATCCTTCTTCTTGACAAACAGGACCGGAGCACCCCACGGAGAAACACTCGGTCGAATAAGCCCCTTATCTAACAAATCCTGCAACTGATCCTTCAGCTCTCGAAGCTCTGCCGGGGCTATCCGATAAGGAGGTATAGAAATAGGCCCCGAACCGGGAATCAAATCAATGCAGAACTCAACATCGCGCTCAGGCGGTAGCCCAGGTAGCTCATCAGGGAAAACATCAGAGAACTTACAAACTACCGGGACCCGGTCTACCGGAACCTCTGCAGCTCGAGTATCACAAACAAATGCTAAGAATCCCTGACATCTCTTCCGCAAGAGCTGACCAGCGCGAAGAGATGTAATTAAGCTGGGAAGGGTGACACTGCGGTCTCCCTGAACAACAAGGACTGGCTCTCCCGGAAAGCTAAATTTGACTGCCTTCTCACGGCAATCCACCGAAGCATAACAAGTGGCTAGCCAATCCATGCCCAGAAGCACATCAAAGTCCAACATATCGAGGAGAATCAAATCAACCGATGCATCCCTCTCCCCGATACGAACGGAACACAAACGAAAAACAAAACGAGCGACAAACGACTCGCCTACCGGAGTAACAACAACAAGCGGCTGATCTAACGACGACAACTCACGGCCCAACATCGGTGCAAAGTGTGTAGATACGTACGAATGTGTGGAACCTGGGTCGAATAATACCCGTGCGTCGAAAGAACAAACTGGCAAGGTACCTGTCACAACGGCATTGGATGCCTGCGCATCCTGCGGTGTCAAAGCAAAAACTCGGGCCTGTCCTCCACCGATAGTGGACTGACCTCGACCTCGGCCTCTGCCTCCTCGTCCTCTCTGAACAGGACCGCCGCGTCCACGGCCTCTCGGTGCACCTAACTGGCGTGGAGCATCGCCTGGGGTAGGAAGTAGGGCTCTCTAAGGAGGGGGTGGTGATAGTGGTAGGGTCACATGCGGAACTGTCGCTGCTCCCTGTCGTCTCACCGGACAGTCTCTGACAAGATGGTGCGGACTCCCGCACCCAAAACACCCTGGCGACGGCTGCTGCCCCTGGGGATAAGAACCATATAACTGTCCCCGTCCAAATCCTCTGCCAGGCCTATCTCTCGGAAAGAATCTGGCGCGCTGCCTCTGAGACGGTACATCGGTGCGAATCCTCTTCGGCCCAGAAACGGCCGAAGTCCGTGATATGCGTGCCTCCATCCGTAATGCCGTATCCATAGCAGCTGAATAAGTGTCGTAGTGCTGGGCGCCAATGGCAAGATATAGCAGGGCATCAAGTCCCTGTACGAACCTCTTCACCATCCTCTCCTCGGTATCCACCAAATACTGAGCATATCGGGATAACTGCGTAAACTGGATGTCATACTCAGACACCGTCATCCCAGGTGTCTTGACTAAGGCCTCGAAGCCACGAGCTCTGGCGTCACGAACGCTCTCTGGAAGGAAACGGGCTAGAAAGATCGCTGTAAACTCGACCCAAGTCATAGGCGGTAGACCTGCAGCTCGACCTCTCAAGACTGACTCCCACCATGTCTGCGCGAGACCCTCTAGTCGGAAACTCGCAAGCTCTACCCATCGATCATCCGAACATCTCAGCGAACGGCAAATCCTGGCTAAACTGTCAAGGAACGTCTGTGGGTCCTCCGCTGCCTCGGTGCCGGTGAATACTGGAGGTTTCAGCCTCATGAAGTCCTGTAGTGAAACCAGAATGGCCACGGTGGTAGTAGTAGGAGCAGGTATCATGGTCTTCTGTGATGTAGTAGGTACGTCATCCGGCCTCGGTGTACGACTGGCTGCAAATAGGGATCCTACCATCTGACGTAGCTCCTGCATGCCTCCCATCATCGGTCGCAACTCCTCCATACCGGTCTCGAGCCTATCCATACGGCCTGGGGAAAGTGGATCGGTCTGTCCGAGCGGCGTAGGCATACCACCCTGCTCAGTCCTAGTCTTAGACGAGCCAGCTCGAATCTCGTCTCTGGCGGCAGCCCTCTGTGCCCTCGTAGCCTTCGGCAGCATAGTGGCTGTTACAGGAAAACGGATAGTAAGGACAGTGCAATAGGATCATAGGATACACGGAATTGAAGAAGGAATTTTTCAAGCAAGTATATCCTAAAGTCACTTAGGCGGAGTACCGTATCGTAAGTATGCCGCGGACATACGCACGCTACGTTACCCTGCTTAAGTCACTTACTCCATCTACCAAGGGTCATCCTACACTCACAAAGGTAAAACCTATCGCTCTGATACCAACTTTGTCACGACCTGCAGGGTACGGAACGTGACTGGCACTTAAGTTTACGAAACGTCTAAAGACGTCCGTAAAATAAGTAAGCCAAAGCCCAGAAAACAAAACCAATTAAGCAAAAGAGTGAATAAAACCCAATCAATTGAAAGCGAGTTTATCAAATAAGTCATGTAAAACCCTTTTTAAAAACAATACCAATTTTTCCGAAAATTTCGGCAGAGTCTCCTTTGTAAATACTGGCCCCCAAAATGGGTACAACAAAATATATATGAATCCAACAAAATAGGGCATCCCCAAGCGGGAGCAAGCTCTTCGCCACAAGACGGTCACAAATCCCACGCAATATAAAATGACAACAAGCATAATAATCATAAGGAAGAATGAGAAAAGTAGCATATCGGCTCAAGTGAGCTCGACCCCAAAATACAGCACAAAAGTCTACAAATCCCACAGTCTCATCTCTAGGTCAATATACAATAAAACTGGTAGAAACAGTAGATGGAGCACACTAGATACAAAGAATATACAAGGTGGTACAAAATAGTAATATAACCCACCTAGGAGCAAAACCTCGAGTCCAGGCAAAGGAGGCAAAAGAACAAGTGCGCCCGCCGCTACTGAACTGACGGAGCGGACCTGCAAAAGACTGTGGCACAACGGGGGTGAGTTGCCAACTCGTGAGTAATAAATAACACCTACAAAGGCTATCGTATGCATGCACACAAGCATCCTAGCATCTAAAATACAGGTATGACTGGATGCACTAGCAGGTATGTATACAACATCAGTGTACGAATGTGTATGCAACATGAATATCTGAGGTCTCAATAGGTATATATAAGAAATATTTTATCTCTTTTTGTTTTTGAAACTCTTTTAGAATGCCAGTATAATGTCAATGAATCGACGAAAATCGGTGTCCAGCAACGACACCCAAAAGCTGTCTCAAATCTCATAAATCCATGCCATAATGTCTTTGGCCTCAGCCATCCGGCTGAGCCATCTCAATATCAATATCTCATCCCCTCGCGGCCCCGGTCGGTATCCTCTGGATATCCGCCGTGCCCAATGAAGTCACCGGTAGGTAATCCGTCCCCTGCCAGGCTCATCGTCAGCACCACGAGCTTCTTGCCCCGGGGTGCCCTACCGGGCCCACCATGTACCCGAAACGGTTCATCCAACTCCTCGAAACGGGTCTCCAAAAACCACAGCAAACTCATTGTGGACGACACTTACATCACTAGAAAACTGCAATTTACATGTTTTAAAAATATAATAAGTTTAGAAATTTTGCGGCTTTCCCCCGAAATCCAGAAATATCATAAAATCTCAAGAAGTCCTCATAAGTGCATATATCAATGATAATGAATGCATATGGTGTCAATAATCAAGTTGCGATGTGTGATTAATAGATTAGGCATGAACAATTAATATGATGAAGTACATGCACATGAATAGCAATCCTACGGTTTCATTTTAAGGAATTAAAGGCAATAGCACAAGTTTAAGTGTCAATTAGTAAAAGGTTTCAATTTAAAGGTTCTCTAGTGTGGTGACATGGAAATTACCAGGGTGTGTGTGTAAGCATGAATAGTGCTCGTGCTGCATATAAAAACCCTGGCAATGGTGCAGGTGTCCTATAAAATGGTTTCGTATAGGTATGTCAATATAAAGCATGGATGCAGCAAATAGTCAACTAAGTATTTCACCCCTAATTACTAACATCACTAAGGGTCTTGTAAGTTACTAAAACTATCGGGCGGCTTGCGCCATCCAACGATAGTCCCCCGTAGATGTTACATCTACTCACCGGAATCCCTGGCTAGCTGTGTCCAATCACCGCTTTCCCCTTTCGCGCCGCGTCTGACGCCTCCGCGACCGAACCTGGAATTTACATCAATACCAAACATAAGGTTACATATCAAGAACGACGCAAAACCCCAACGAAACTACTAAAGTTCGCTAGCTAGGTACAACGTGCACAAAGTGCGCGGAACACACGCGAAAATCGCAAAAACTGCCAAAAAACGCCGATTTGGTCCCCCGGCAAAACTAAAACCCGACTACTCAAAAATCCGCACACACGCATCCTAAACGTCATAGGATAAGCCAACACAATCATCAAGATGTCGAAAATAATCCATCACATAATTTTTATAAAAATCTAGTAAGCACAAAACTAGCAATTTTGGTGCAAATATCGAAAATTAGCGATACGGTTAACACAATCCAACCACACAACAAGCAATCTACAAACACTATAATTACAACACATTTGCAAAGATTCAAAACCTATTCTCCATAAACAACCATTACTTGAATTATATAACCTAGCAATTCTTAATCCAAACTTTATATGAAAACCTTAAATTAACACTAATTTATAACTCAATTAGCAAGTTAACCTTCTAGATTAGGTTAGCAAAACAACTAGATAAAAATTAGATTTAATCAACTAAATACTGTTTTCTAAACCCTAATTCAACTCTTTTATCAAGCTTCTCAACCCATTTCCATACACTAACCCCTTTCTAGATTTTGGTAAGTTAGCTAACTGAAAACAAGCAATTACCTATCCATTTTAAGTATAATTAGCCCTTAACTGCAAAATAACGAGAAAGACGGTTTTCGGAAAAATACCGAATTTTCTCCGATTTTCAGGAAAACACCAAAACGACTTTTCGAGACGCTACAGTATTCATGTTCCTCGGAACAAGAATTCGGGTGTGTATGCACAGTTGATTGAGGCGGAGGAAGAGGTTTTTCATTAGGGTTTCGGAACGGGTGCGTATGCACAGTTGACAGTCGTCTTTTTCCAAACCCTAATGGAATTATGATATATCTATTAATAATATTAATCAAATGAAATTGTGTCATGGTTGGATTTTGTTGACTTGTTGACCATGGTTGAAGGTTTGACCATCATCATTACAAAAGAAAGTTGCTTTTTGATTCTTGCAAAACCATTTAAAGAATGTAATGATAATGGTCATTCCAAACCATCCATCAACTATTTCATTTTATTATTATTGTTAATTGATAATTCTTTTCATTTTGATATGGTTGCAAGAAATGAAAAGAATAAGCTCATTCTATGATAACCATTCTCTCTCCTCACTTGTTCTTCTTCCTCCTCCTCTAGTTCAAGGAGAATCCTTCTCATGAGTTGAGAATCCCTCTCCTTGAGATAAAAACACCCCTTACACACTCTCTACTCACTCTAGGATCAAAGGTTTAGCAAGCCGAAGATTCTAGTTCTCTCAAAGTTCGAGAAAGAGCCCGAAGGTTGAACCCTCAGGTGGATCCATCTTTGACGGATGAAGGCAACGAGGAAAGCACCATCAACCTCTACAAAAGTTTGAAGAAGAAGGAGTTCAAGTTAGGTATAACCAACTTTCCGAGTAGCTAACCTCTACAAAAGTTTGAAAAGATCCCGACTTTGTTAGTCCATGTTGCCCCATGCGCCAAAAATTTGATTTTTATACCGTTTCCGCCTCCCCGTAAGAACCGGGGGTCGTAACGTGGACATACAGTGACCCCTTGGACAGAAGTTTGCGTCAGGGTAATAACTTCACTATGGCCGATTACTTTTGCTTTGCATCGTGGTATTCAGTTGGAATATCCTGCACCTCATTCTACGGGGAAAGAGCCGAGATCCCTTCACCGGGAGTGACCTCTTTAGCGAAGGTTTTCGTCACTATGTTTTAAAAACTATCCAGTTCCTTCAACGATATCAAGTTCATTACGTTAAAGGTTTTCACCAGAAACCATTCGTAGCCCTCCGTCGTTAGATATGGGTAGTCAATAGTATTCAAGCTGTGTATGTTGGCCAAAGTCAAGGCACAATGATTGGTAGCTATTGGGTATTCATATGCAGCATAGATAGATGCGTTGGATTGGGGCAGTCGTACTACTATTTTGGCCAAAGTCAAGGGTATGTACGGGTGGGCTCAAATTAACCTGGACAATGACGGGTAGAACTTGACATGTGACTTATGATATGTTGGTCAAAGTCAAGGTCATAAGAGCATGGGGTAAAAATCACATCGGGAGTTTCTAAAGAAACTGAAACTTGCCAGATATGCGCATACCTTCTGGAGTGTGATGACGTGAGCGGATTCCGTCACGTTATCATGCGATGATAATTGGATCCCGATTCCCATGATGAGTTGGTTTACTTCTCGGGTGATCCCGACTAATTCTTCTTTCAGGTTTGGAGGAGAATTTGACGGTACAATGGGAGGTTTCCAGATTAGATAAATTGGTAACCATTCTGATCTAGGTTAGAGTGCACGATGAGTGTTTCTTTTCTCTCTCTCTTTGGCAGCGACCATTGACCCGACCCTAAGACTATGACTCTGTGACCAATATTAACCGAACCTTCTTAAACACTGTCTTTTTGGATTGTCAGAGTTGCAAACCTCATTGCCACTCCTACTTTTACCCTTTTCTCCAGGACACCCCGTATTACTATGAACGTCCACTTCCATTGGACAAAACCATCGTATGGTTATATACGAACTCGAAGGAATTTATTCGAGGATGGTTTCCGGTTCTGGAGAAAACGGATAGCACTATTCAGTTGCCTTTTCCTTTTACCTTCTCTCAGGTTGCGAGTACTCCTTGATTTAGGAGATAGTACACCTATTACGCAAATTGGATAGTATTCTTCCAAACCTTAGGCTGGTGCCGAACGGTGGGGAGTAAAGAAAACCAATTAGCATAACGATGGTGTACAGAAGGTATTAAGTAAAGACATAACAAGGGATTAGTAAGAGGGCAAAGTAAATTGCAACTGCTATTCACGACCAAACCAAGTATTTATTCGCCATACCTAAATCATCTTTGTATTTCTCCAGGACACTCCGTATCACTACGAAGATCCACAGTTTATTGGATACTCCATCGTATGGTTATATACGAACTCGAAAGGAACTTGTTCCAGTTCGGGGATGGATTCTGGTTCAGGAGAAATAGGAATAAGGTTTATTCGGTTGTCTTTTATCTTCACTTTCTCTCGCATTGTGAGTGCTCCTAGGATTAGGACAGTACACCCATTATTCTTATTGGATAGTCTTCTTCCAAACCATAGGCTGGTGCCGAACGGTAGGGATGGATGAAAACCATTTGGCCTAAAGGGGTGTACAGAAGGTAATGACTAAAGACATATAAAGGGATTTGGAAAGGTGGGAAAGAATTACACGGTTACAGTTGTGAATCTGGATAATGGAAGATGCATTACTAGGAATACCGGGATACCCCATCGAAACATTTCAATGTTTCAGTTTCACTGTGTACTGTTAAAGGAAAACTGGTTTCCCGATTAGATACTTACTCCAGGGTATGTATTTACCAGGTATGATTCTTACATCTGTATGGTTTTACAGATGATGAGTGGGAGTAAGTTATTGGGAATTAGGTGATCGTCCTCATTATATCGGGATTCGTGGTAATCGGTGATATTTGAGGAAGTCACCTGGATTGTTTGCCGGACGACAAATATTTGGTTTTGAATATCCGCTGTCATGCACCAATTTCAAATTGATATATCTGTACGTCTATTTTTATAGAGTGAGATATAACTTTTTGAAATTATGTCTTAGACATTTACCTATATCAGTGGATGGTTAGGTAAGGAACATTAAACAGCGGTGTAAATCTTCTTAACCATAAGTACAGTTTTCAACCTGCAACACACAGGGAGTGAGTTATTAGACTCAAGGGACTTATACAGAGTATTGTATATTGTCCAGTGTCCATTAGGACAGAGGGGATGGTCCTCGTACTATATTTGGTTTACTTATGACTTCTCTAGTTTTTAGACAGGTGTTTCGTGGAAACACAGGGTCCGAATTTTGAGAAGTTATAGGTATATGAATAAAGTAGAGAACCAAATATTTCAAGTATCGGGATTCTTCAAAGTGATCGAAGATGTAGATACTTATGTATGGTATTCAGTTGATAGTAATGATTTTGAGAAACTTCTTTCTCTTTCAGGTTACTCATAGTTGGAAGTATTCCTAAGTTGAGTAATGTTGATCGGCCTCTTTCCATTAAGTTGACATGCACTGGAGACAGCTGCATGATTTGAATCTGGTTCAATTTAAATCAGTGCCTCTGGTTCTATATTGGATATAGAACAGTTCATATCTTAACGATGTTAAGGTACGGGGAGTTGTCCGGCTTATGCTTAAAACCAGACTCTGGATAACTCAAGGCGCGTTTCTGTAATGGCTGTTTGTGGGTAGACCCAGGCTATGACGAGGGTTGACTTTCTACCATCTGGAAGATCAATAGTGATATTGTTCTAGACTCGCCATAGTTTTAACAAAAATGAATTTTTTCAGAAAACAGTAGTGGGAGTATGGTAGAACTGGAAGTGGTACCAGAACCGCAAACGATTACTGAAAGTTTGATACGAATCTAAAGATTCAATCTGGCTTGACATTCTATTGGCCACTCCGCAGATACGGTGGGTAACCTCAGGCACCCGAGAGGTACTCCGGTAGCCTCAAGGACGGTGACAGGGAGGTTCTTGTTTACCCACACTTGCCATTGCAGTTGTTCCAGGCTGCGAGACCCGGCGGGAGGATGGGTATAGCGTCGTTCTAAACTGGCTTTAGAAGTGTACGTCTATATGACTCTGCCAGAAGGTTGTCGTGGTCAGTGGGAGCAGCGGAAGCATTGGTGGACAAGTGGCTTATGTCAATTTATATAATAAAGCAGATATAGCGGAGATAGATCATCTATTTCTGACATGACAGTCATAGTTTTAACTTCATCAGAATAGGGGATGGATCTGTTGAGAAGGTAGTAGGGTGTGATGTCCTGGTATTCGGATGACATACACAAAGTAGGAAGTAATATTCCTATACTACGATCGGTTATACTTTGGTCGTCACACAGTGGTTTCTCCACATGGGACTTGGACATTATATCAGACATACTGGTTACTAGATCTATGGTTTTAGATCTAGATTTGGGTGGTTTCCCAATTAAGGGTACTTAGACAGCATTCTAAGAGAATTTAGAATGGACGACTCTTGGCACGGTAGTATACCTGCAGGTGATGGAGTCACCCTCTCTAAAGGTGTCTTACAGACTAAAGGGGAGAGGGATGTGCATGATTGGCAGATCACTTGCTTAGGCAATTGAGTCAATCATGAGATGTCAAGTACCACACTAGATGTTGTTTTTACACTAGATGCAGTAAGTTGACATTGATCCAATCCTGGAGAAACAGTCGGAAGCAGTTTCAGAACATAAGTGGATGTTCTAGGGATATGATAACGACAACCTCTTTCGGGAGACAGTTATCATTCCAGGCTTCCAAGGTGACCTGGACGACAAGGAGGTTGTCAGAGTTATAGTTTTTCCCTCTGACGAGGGGCGGTATTATGGACAGGTGATCCAGGATGATACTGAGGGAGGCATGGCGCAGGATACTGATTAAGTTCAGTTGACGATACAGTCTAAGAAGTTTGGATTTGGAGTTCATTTATGAGCTAGGTCCCATCAGATATCCAGACACATTCTAAGACAGGTATTGCTCATTTCGGGAGATGGTTTTCGCAGCGAACTTGAGATATAGAAAGACATAGAAGGAAACATCAAAGCGGATCCACTCACTGAGGCTATTGCTCGAACGCAATAGTTTCGCAAACGAGCTTTGTGAGACTGACTAGTAGAGGAGTTAGGTGTTCGGTATCACACAGGCTGTGAGTATGCGACATCGCAATAATTAGCCTTGAGTGCAAGTGGGAGATTGTTGGAGATAGTGCCCTCAGAGTCAATTATTGGATCACAGGCACGTGATTGCAATGATTGAGGGAGGACATGTCCCAGTAGGACAGTCTTACTCAAGATGATAGTATGCTATCTGGTTTACCTTTATCATCGTGTACTGCTTTAGGTGACCTTACAGGTCACTATTGCACGTTGATAGAGCCCCTAGGATTCATGCTTGACTACCAGCAGTATGAGGGCGATCATATACGTGGGAGCTGGTAGTCTATAAGCACATCATTAAAAGGTCCCTAGTCGTGGGAGTTTCGAGACAGGGCATCGATTCTCCAGAGTAGACTAGTGTATACAGTCGAGACCCTGACAAGGGGCGGTGTCCGGTCTCACAAGCCACTGGTGTCAGTTGGTTCACCTAAGATGTATACAGGTGCTCATTGGGTTATGAGTACACCGGACAGGACTCGCCGGGAACATGCTAGTTGGTCTTATACCTGACGTCAGATAGCAGTTCCCTGGTGACATGTAACGTTCATCGACCTAAGGTCGTCATTTGTCTCTTGTCAGTTCCCACTGTACTTTGATTACTACCCTACCACGCTCAAAGGAGACGTGCAAACAGGTTTTAGTTGGGTACAGTCCCGAGCCACATGGAGGCAGTGAGCGGATCTGCAAGGGTTCGTCTCTCCCGGTATTGGGGGTGTGGTCGCGCTGTGTCTAGGAGAGCCATTACATGAAGTCCTTGGCCAAGGCAGGAGATTTACTGGTAGGTATTCCAGTAGTCTCTCAGGGTGTTCTGGGCTACACTCCAACACGACTTGTACCGCTTTTGGGGGTCTGACTTTTACCAACCCCCTAGGCCCGCCATGCGATGCTCATAGACGAACGGACCGGACTGTACGGATATTGTCACTGACAGGCTCAGTAGGGTATCAGGATGAGTTCGCTCATCGACGTCCCTTTTGGTCAATAGCTGGTAGCCCGTCACGTATGTCTAATTCCTCTGACGTGCTAATGGTTAAATCCACAGCCATAGTATTGACGAGTCTTTAGAGTCCACCAAACACAGTTACTCAAGTTTCGGGCGAAATGCTATAGAGGCCGTATGGAGATATGGCAGTGTTCGATAATGTACGTGCGGTATTGCACGGATCATGATCGGACGGATTATACTAGCGGGCTTTGGTTTAAGCCGGATCCTAGTATAGTAGAGAGTAGATTTTGTCTCATTGCATTTGTATTCGATCGGAATACAGATACGGGTGCGTATACACAGTATCGGGGTTTTCCTGTAATTTATTACGGGATCAGTTTTCTGGAGTTACAAGTTTGCTTTCCGGTTTCGGCCATTTTTCTTTGTATCTTTCTGTTGGAGATAGTGCCCTCAGAGTCAATTATTGGATCACAGGCACGTGATTACAATGATTGATGGAGTACCTATCCCGGTAGAACAGTCTTACTCAAGATGATAGTATGCTATCTGGTTTATATTTATCATCGTGTAATGCTTTAGGTGACCTGACAGGTCACTATTGCACGTTGATAGAGCCCCTAGGATTCTTGCTTGACCACCAGCAGTATGAGTGTAACACCTTAGGATAAGGGTTAGTGAATAATTATAATTAAATAATGATTTTTTTATTAAAAGTTTACCAAATTGTGTTTTAAATATTTTTCCTAATCTAATAAATAGTTTTCCAAAATTTTCCTAGGCTTGCACACACATGTACATGTAAACTAGGGTTTTTAATTCAAGTAAACACCATAATTATTAACCATGGTGGGTTAATTGTAGGATTAATTCTTTTGGATTCTTAAATGGGTTTTAAATTGGTTAATTAAAAGATTTCTTTAATTCAAATTGCTTAGGGGTTGACTTGTGAGAGAGAGAGAGGGATGCATCATGGCTCAAGCCATGCCTGCATTAAATGAAGTGAGAGAGAGAGAGGGGTGACTTTTGGTGTGATGATTGTAGCCTCCCATTTCTTTTGGTTTTCTCTCAAGTACTCACACTCTCACAAACACAACACACTCACACAACACACTTACCTCTCCCCAGCTCCAGAAGCAGCAGCAGGCACAGCAACAGCAGCAGCAAGCAGAGGCAAGCACAGCAGCAGCAACATGAAGCAATAGCAGCAGCAGCAGAGTTCAGCAGTGGCAGCAGTGGGCAGCAACAGCTCCAGCACCCTGTGCAGCCCCTCCCCTTCACTTCTTCTTCTTCCTCCAGCTTCCTAGTGTTAAGTATGAGGTATAATCCCTATCTTGCTTCACTAGTTGCCTAGTTAGTGTAGTTTTGCATCGGTTATTAGAAATTAGTGTGTTTTAGTGCGATATGGGGTGATTAGTGAGAACTTTGTGCTAATGAGGTGAGATTTGGTTTCAGTAGGATGATTGTGGTCTGTTGAGGCCATTGTAACTTAGTCGAACCCCGATTTCACTAAAATACCACCAGTTTTCCTATGTGATGCAAAATGTCGTTTTTGTGCAAAAGTGAACTTTTCTGGATCTGCTACTGACCCGGTGAGTGCAGAATGAAATTGAGGAGACTGTAGTGTAGTGGAGTAGAGATGATGCACCAGGTGAAACCCGACCCCCATACAGCTACAGTAGGCCGCCAATTTCCTTATTCTGGCCGCCAATTGCGGCCAGATGGGTAGGGTTTGGGTTGGGGTTTGGTCCAGTGGGTGTCTGCTACTGTGGGTAGTGTTTTGGTATATATATATTTTTAAGATCATTTCTGTAGGAAAATATGGGACCAAATACCTGTTTTGCCGTTTTTCTAAACCTTCGCGACACGCGTGATACGTGAGTAGGTTTGGGTTCTGCGTATCGCGGCGCGTCGGGGTAGTTTCGTGGCGCGTGAGTACACGTTTTAGCGTATCGCGCACACGCGCGATTGGTTTGCGACACGGGTTTCTTGTTGGATTATAATGTCGCGTTTTGTGACTTAAGCTTATGTGTGATATGTGTATGTGATTCTAGGTTCGCAGGCCAGTGAGACGGACGCTGCGAAGAAGGGCAAGCAAGTGGTTGGATACACTTAGCGCGAGACACGGTGAGTAGATTTCACATCTACGGGGATATCGCCCGCATGGTGTTATGCGTCAGGGCTGATAGGATCTTAGTATTACATATTGCATTTACCTATGGACTGTCATCTCATATTGCATTTCCCTGCTATGTGTTATTGATATATGCTAGAACTGATAGAACACCACACTATTACTAACGGTTTATGTTGCACGAGCACTATTTACATGCTACACACACACCGTTAGTAATTGCCATGCCACACTCACTGTAGAACTGCCATGATTATACTGTTGTATTATTGCTGTAGTTCATCTTACATGTGATTGATACGATTTTCATGTATATTGGGAGCCGCATGACATCTTTTAAAACCGGAAATGAAACTACTTTAAAAAGCGGTTTTCCCCTTACACCCATACCATGGATTGATGTATATTGTACCTCGCATTGGATTTATTATTGGTATTGGATTTTCATGTGATTTCTGTTTTGAGGACCGTGGAATTATTTAAGGAAAGATATGTTATTTTGAAAAAACCCGGTACCTAGTGATATGATATTTTGGTGTGTCCACCACGCGTTTTCTCGGTGCTGAGACGTGTGCTTGAAACCCGATTCGAGGAGTGGATGTTCCGTTTGCGGGTTCGTGGTGGGCCCGGTATGGTTCCCCTCGGCGAGATGATCGATGGGATTTGCCGATTGAGCCTGGAGGCGGGCGAGTACCTACCGGTGATTGGTTGGACCTGGCAGTTGTCCGGAGGATACTGACCAGAGTCGAGTGATGGATGCGGGATGACCGTGCTGCCGGGGCCGAGGGCCGATACCGCAGACGGACCCCGTGGGACCGGTCTGGACTGACGGCGCCCGATGTTCGAGGATTTACGTGTCGATGCTGGACACGGGTATTTTATGATGTTTTGGGTGCCGATGTTGGGCACTCATGATTCCTCCGAGATATACAGGATTTGAGGGCCGATGGGTGTGCCGGCGCCTGAGTATATGTGGGATTTGGGTGCAGTTTGAGGCACCGATCATTGCTTTCCATGTTGACATAGTCCATGTAGATATTATTTATCCCATACTCAGTATTGATTACTATACATCTCATCCTGTGGCATTTACCTGTTAGAGTACATGCATTACTATTGTATCCACTGTTGACATGCATTGATATCATCTGCTGGCATTAGTAGAGCCACGCTATATGTGCATGCCTGCGATCACCTTTATATGTTATCTCTATTCACGAGTTGGCAACTCACCCCCGTTGTGCCACAGTGTTTGCAGGTTGCCCTTGGAGTAGTCACGGCTGGCTGTTACCGCATCTTTTGGCACAGATACCCCTTTTGAGCAGAGATAGTCTTTTGCTGATAGGTGGGTTTTGTACGGTATCTGTTATCTTTCAGTTGTATATTGATGTATCTAGTACTCTCCATCTACCTTCTGTATTGACTTAGAGACAGTTGTGAGGACGATATGTATGATTTTATGTTCTGGTGTCGAGCTCGCATGTGAGTCGACGTTACTTTATGCAGTCTTACCTTTTATGATATTGTCCTTGTTTTACTGTGTATTCTTCGCTACGGCGTCGTATATCATATTGTGATGTTTTATTCATGTCACTTGTTATTTCCGCTACACCTTACTTTTTCCCGACTTTCGGGGCTAATGTTTTAAAAAGGAAATGTTACCAAAATTATAAAACTCATAACTTGTGAACTTAAAGGGGGATTTCTACTAAATAAATGGAAGTTTTTCAGATATTTACTACTGCTTTTGCAAAACGGTTTAAATCACTCTATTTATTGGTTTTGATTTCTGGGTTCGGCTTACTTAGCCGCGTTACGCCTGTAGACGTTGCGTGGTTAAGTGCCGGTCACGAGTCGAATTCTCGGGTCGTGACAATGAGGGCGATCATATACGTGGGAGCTGGTAGTCTATAAGCACATCCTTAAATGGTCCCTAGTCGTGGGAGTTTCGAGATAGGGCATCGATACTCCAGAGTAGACTAGTGTGTACAATCGAGACCCCGACGAGGGGCGGTGGCCGGTCTCACAAGCCACTGGTGTCAGTTCGTTAACCTAAGATGTATACAGGTGCTCATTGGGTTATGAGTACACCGGACAGGACTCGCTGGGAACATGCTAGTTGGTCATATACCAGACGTCAGATGGCAGTTCCCTGGTGACATGTGTACGTGTTAGTTCATCGACCTGGGGATCGTCATTTGTCTCGTGTGAGTTCCCACTGTACTTTGATTACTACCCTACCACGGTTCAAAGGAGTTGTGCAAACAGGTTTTAGTTGGGTACAGTCCCGAGCCACATGGAGGCAGTGAGCGCATCTTCAGGGGTTCGTCTCTCCCGGTATTGGGGGTGAGGTCGCGCTGTGTCTAGGAGAGCCATTACACGAAGCCCTCGGCTGAGGCAAGGAGATTTACTGGTAGGTATTCCAGTAGTATCTCAGGGTGTTCTGGGATACACTCCGACACGACTTGTACCGCTTTTGGGGGTCTGACTTTTACCAACTCTCTAGGCCCGCCATGCGATGCTCATAGACGAACGGACCGGACTGTACGGATATTGTCACTGACAGGCTCAGTGGAGTGTCAGGATGAGTTTGCTCATCGACGTCCCTTTTGGTCAATACCTGGTAGCCCGTTACGTATTGGCTTATACCTCTGACATGCTAGTGGTTAAATCCACAACCAAGGTATTGACGAGTCTTTAGAGTCCCCCACATTCAGTTACTCAGCTTTCGGGCGAAAAGCTGTAGAAGCCGTATGGAAATATGGCAAGGTCCGATCAGATACGTGCGGTATTGCACGGATCAGGATCGGATAGTTTGTACTACAGGCCGTATGGATATATGGCAGGGTTCGATCAGATACGTGCGGTATTGCACGGATCAGGATCGAACGGATATTACTAGCCGGCTTTGGTTTAAGCCGGATCCTAGTATAGTACAGTGTAAATTTTGTCTCATTGCATTTGTATTTCGGTCGGAATACAGATGCGGGTGTGTATGCACAGTAGCGGGGTTTTCCTGTAATTTATTAGGGGACCAGTTTTCTGGAGTTTCCAGTTTGCTTTCCGTTTTGGCCAATTTCCTTTGTATCGTTCATTGGCCGAAGATTGGTGGAGGAGGGCTTATTTGCATTTGAGCAAATAAGCATTTATGGAGGGGGTCTTTGCATTTTGTTGTATCATGATGGTGCACCATCCTTTGACCTTGCTTGACTTCTTGACTTCATAATGGTTCATGATGGTTGGACTTTGTTTTGTGATGAGTGTTTGTTGAGTGAGGATCTTTCTTTGTGATCATTCTTCCATATGATAACCAATCCTCTCTCTCTCTCTTGCATTATTATTTTTGGTCACCTCCCCTTTGACTTTTTCTCTCTCTCATTCCCTACAATGGCCGGCCACATTTGGGGAGGGGCTGTCCAACATTTTGAGTGTGGGTTTTTGGTTCATTTTATGTTGCAAAAATCCCACAAGATCAATCTCCAAAAACTCCAAGTATCATTCCTCCACCAAAGGCAACTCCATAACCCCAAATGAGACATGAGTTCCACACTAGATTCTACAGCAAATCGTGGGCACGTCGACTTGCCAGCTTCGTGCCCGAGTTGCCTCGGTATTGAGGTGGGAGCCCGTAAAAGATGCAGACGATGTGGTGCCCTTCCGGCAAGGAGGCGACGACCGGAGTTTCCGCGGGAGATCGGGACGACAACGAGAAGACCGGAGGACTCGGATCAGTCGGTATATCTCTCTTCCCCATCTTATAGTTAGCTAGGAGTAGTTAATGGTTCGATCCGCGTATTAGTGCGCGGTGTTGCCGGTTCATGAAAAATTAAAGTATATCACCGCTTCTGCATTTGGCCTCGGGATGGAGGCCGGGGCGGCGCCGTGCACTTACAGTGGTATCAGAGCCTCGCCATTAACATAGTCTAGCTTTGTTTAATGTGTTTACATTTCCGATCGAACAAAATTCCAAAAACCCGCGTTTTCACATACATCAGTTTTCTGTTGAATTTTTTCTTGCTCGAAAATTTTTTCAGGTTGTAGAAAAGTGATGTAATGGAAATTCTAAGAACACTGTAGAAATTCGATACAGTGACTCCACAGTGGGAGCGCAGAACCGCGGCCAAACCCCCCTTTTGGCCGCGGTTCCGCCGCCCTAAGTTGAGATCACTGCATCAAATTTCTGCAGTTGCTCTCTGGGTTGAAAATAGGGTTTCTGGAATATTGTGTTTGGGCCCAGAATTTCTTGATGTGCTACAGTAGTACTTGGGGGCCCACTTGGTAAATTTGATTGATCGGATATTTTAAACACATTAGTTCACAGTATTTACATTATATCTGCGACCGTGAATGTCACTTGATCGGTAAATCCAGTCTAACTGCTATAGCCCGGTTAGACGGATTTGCGAACGTGACTTTCACGTTGATGTTCTGTGTTATGCTGTGATGTTGCGGATTAGTCGTGGGGGATAGCCTGGATGCAATGCTAGTACAGTTGTTGTTGTATTATGTACATTTGATATTGCGGGGCGAGCGTCCGACATGTGGACTGCCGTCACTGCCTGATTGTATTATTATTTTGGGGCACGACCAGGTTGCGGTCGATGTACCCGTTGTATGTATATTTTACTTTCTGTACTAGGATTACCCCAAGGTGGGGTGCACGGATAGCCGGGTTCCAGAGGGCAACGGGCCCGCATCTCATGGCATTGAGATGGAGGGGGCCTCACTCTAGGATTGGCGGGCTATTCGCTGCACTCGTAGGGGGTACAGGTTGACCCAGGAGGGGTGCCCAAGTTACCGGATTCCGTGAAGTGCTGGGTGGTCCATTCACGGTACTGAAGGGGGCTGCCTCGCTTCAGGTTTTGGCGGGTGACTTGCCGCGCCCGTAGGAGTCTAGGATTTCATTGCACTGGCTATCCACACGACCAGGGGAACGTCGGGTTTCAGTAGTGGCTCTGTGAAACCCGGGGATCCCAGATATCTATAATGTTCTGTGATGCTGTACATTTCTGTGATGTTGCATTTTTATCACGCCTTGAGCGAAATATAATATATTGGTATATATATTAGTAGATGTTGTATATGTTTTACATCTGCGCCAGTCCAGTCCCCGCTCTGTCGTTAGTTAGCTAACCTAACGGGTAATGACGGGACCCAGTGGCGAATGCGGATGGCATATACGTACATCAGTATATTTTCGTTCTTTGTGTTGTGATCAATTGATGGGACTGCGTTGATTCGGATCAATGCAAGTTAAAAACAAACCTATTCTTATGTTGTTGGAACATTTTTCAAAAAGCTGTTATTGCAAGGACGTTCACTTTTGTTTTGCATCGTGGTATTCAGTTGGAATATCCTGCTCCTCAATCGACGAGGCAAAGGCCGAGATCCCTTCACCGGGAGTGACCCCTTGGACAAAAAAAAAGTTTGCGTCAGGGAAATGACTTCACTATAGCCGATTACTTTTGCTTTGCACCGGGGTATTCAGTTGGAATATCCTGCACCTCATTCTACGGGGAAAGAGCCGAGATCCCTTCACCGGGAGTGACCTCTTTAGCAAAGGTTTTCGTCACTATATTTCTAAAAGCTATCCGTTCCTTCAACGATATCAAGTTCTTTACGTTAAAGGTTTCGCCATTAACCATTCGTAGCCCTCCGTCGTTTCATATCAGTGTTCAATAGTATTCAAGCTGTGTATGTTGGCCAAAGTCAAGGCACAGTGATTGGTAGCTATTGGGGCATTCATATGCAGCATAGATAGATGCGTTGGTTTGGGACAGTCGTACTGCCATTTTGGCCAAAGTCAAGGGTAGGTACGGGTGGATTCAAAACAACCTGGAGAATGACGGGTAGAACTTGATATGTGACTTATGATATGTTGGCCAAAGTCAAGGTCATAAGAGCATGGGGCAGAAATCACATCGGGAGTTTCTAAAGAAACTGAAACTTGCCAGATATGCGCATACCTTCTGGAGTGTGACATCGTGAGCGGATTCCGTCACGTTATCATGCGATGATAGTTGGATCCCGATTCCCACTGATGACTTAGTTTACTCCTCGGGTGACCCCGACTAATTCTTCTTTCAGGTTTGGAGGAGAATTTGACGGAACAGTGGGAGGCTTCCAGATTAGATAAATTGGTAACCATTCTGATCTAGGATAGAGTGCACGCTGAGTGTTTCTTTTCTCTCTCTCTTTGGCAGCGACCATTGACCCGACCCTAAGACTATGACTCAGTGACCAAGTTGACCGAACCTTCTTTAACACTGGCTTATGGATTGTCAGAGTTGCAAACCTCATTGCCACTCTTACTTTTACCCTTTTCTCCAAGACACCCCGTATTACTACGAACGTCCACTTCCGTTGGACAAAACCATCGTATGGTTAGATACGAACTCGAAGGAATTTATTCGAGGATGGTTTCCGGTTCTGGAGAAAACGGATAGGACTATTCAGTTGTCTTTTCCTTTTACCTTCTCTCAGGTTGCGAGTACTCCTTGGTTTAGGAGTAGTACACCTATTACGCAAATTGGATAATCTTCTTCCAAACCTTAGGCTGGTGCCGACCGGTAGGGAATGAAGAAAACCAATTAGCCTAACGATGGTGTACAGAAGGTATTGAGTTAAGACAAAGTAAGGGATTAGTAAGAGGGCAAAGTAAATTACGACTGCTATTCACGACCAAACCAAGTATTCCTTCGCCAATCCTAAATCACATTTGTATTTCTCCAGGACACTCCGCATCACTACGAAGATCCACATTTTATTGGATACTCCATCATATGGTTATATACGAACTCGAAAGGAACTTGTTCCAGTTCGGGGATGGATTCTGGTTCAGGAGAAATAGGAATAAGATTTATTCAGGTGTCTTTTATCTTCACCTTCTCTCGCATTGCGAGTGTTCCTAGAATTAGGACAGTACACCCATTATGCTTATTGGATAGTCTTCTTCCAAACCATAGGCTGGTGCCGAATGGTAGGGAAGGAAGAAAACCATTTGGCCTAAAGAGGTGTGCAGAAGGTAATGACTAAAGACATATAAAGGGATTTGAAGAGGTGGCAAGGAATTACACGGTTACAGTTGTGAATCTGGATAATGGAAGAGGCATTACTAGGAATACCGGGATACCCTATCGAAACATTTCAATGTTTCAGTTTCACTATGTACTGTTAAACGAAAACTGATTTCCCAGTTAGACACTTGCTCCAGGGTATGTATTTACCAAGTATGATTCTCACATCTGTATAGTTTTACAGATGATGAGTGGGAGTAAATTATTGGGAATTAGGTGATCATCCTCATTATATCGGGATTCGTTGTAATCGGTGATATTTGAGGAAATCACCTGGGCTGTTTGCCGGTCGGCAAATATTTGGTTTTGAATATCCGTTGTTATGCACCAATTTCAAATCGATATATCTGTACGTCTATTTTCATAGAGTGAGATATACCCTTTTGAAATTATGTCTACGACATTTACCTATATCAGTGGATGGTTAGGTAAGGAGCATTGAACAGCGGTGTAATTCTTCATAACCAAAGGTACAGTTTTCAACCTATGACACACAGTGAATGAGTTATCAGACTCAAGGGACTTATACAGAGTATTGTATGTTGTCCAGGGCCTATCAGGACAGAGGGGTTGGTCCTCGTACTATATTCGGTTTACTTATGACTTCTCTAGTTTTTAGACACGTGTTTCTTTGGAACACAGGGTCCGAATTTTAAGAAGTTATAGGTATTTGAATAAAGTGGAGAACCAGGTATTGCAAGTATCGGGATTCTTCAAAGTGATCGAAGATGTAGATACTTGTGTATGGTTTTCAGTTGATAATAATGACTACGAGAACTTGCTTCTCTTTCAGGTTACTCATAATTGGAAGCATTCCTAAGTTGAGTAACGCTGATCGGCCTCCTTCCTTTTAGTTGACATGCACTGGAGACAGCTGCATGATTTGAATCTGGTTCAATTAAATCAGTGTCTCTGGTTCTATATTGGATATAGAACAGTTCATATCTTAACGATGTTAAGGTATGGGGAGTTGTCCGGCCTATGCTTAAAACCAGACTCTGGATAACTCAAGGCACGTTTCTGTAATGGCTGTTTGTGGGTTGACCCAGGCTATGACGAGGGTTGACTTTCTACCATCTGGAAGATCAATAGTGATATTGTTCTAGACTCGCCACAGTTTTATTAAAAATGGATTTTTTTTCAGAAAACAGTAGTGGGAGTATGGTAGAACTGGAAGTGATTCCAGAACCACAAACGATTACTGAAGATTTGATAGGAACCTAAAGATTCAATCTGGCTTGACATTCCATTAGCCACTCCGCAGATAAGGTGGGTAACCTCAGGCACCCGAGAGGTACTCCGGTAGCCTCAAGGACGGTGGCAGGGAGGTTCTTGTTTACCCACACTTGCCATTGCTGCTGTTCCAGGCTGCGAGACCCGGCAAGAGGATGAGTATAGCGTCGTTCTGAACTGGCTTCAGAAGTGTACGTGTATATGACTCTGCCAGAGGGTTGTCGTAGTCAGTGGGAGCAGCGGAAGCATTGGTGGACAGGTCGCTTATGTCTATTTATAGACTAAAGCAGATATAGCGGAGATAGATCATCAATTTCTGATGTGACAGTCATAGGTTTGACTTCATCAGAATAGGGGACGGATCTGTTGAGAAGGCTGTAGTGTGTGATGTTATGGTATTTGGATGACATACACAGAGTAGGAAGTGATATTCCTACACTACAATCGGTTATACTTTGGTCGTCACACAGTGGTTTCTCCACACAGGACTTGGATATTATATCAGACATACTGGTTACTAGATCTATGGTTTTAGATCTAGATTTGGGTGGTTTCCTAATTAAGGGTACTTAGACAGCATTCTAAGAGTATTTAGAATGGACAACTCCTGGCACGGTAGTGTACCTGCAGGTGATGGAGTCACCCTCTCTAAAGGTGTCTTATAGACTAAAGGGGAGAAGGATGTGCATGGTTGGCAGATTACTTGCTCAGCCAATTGAGTCAATTATGAGATGTCAAGTACCACACCAGATGCTGTTCTTGCACTAGATTGACATTGATCCAATCCTGAAGAAACAGTCGGAAGCAGTTTTAGAACATAAGTGGATGTTCTAGGGATATGATAACGACAGCCTCATTCGGGAGACAGTTATCATTCCAGGCTTCCAAGGTGACATGGACGACAAGGAGGTTATCAGAGTTATAGTTTTTCCTTCTGATGAGGGGCAGTATTTTGGACAGGTGGTCCAAGGAAATACTGAGGGTGGCATGGCGCAGGATACTGATTAAGTTCAGTTGACGATACAGTCTAAGATGTTTGCATTTGGAGTTCATTTATGAGCTAGGTCCCATCAGAAATCCAGACACATTCTAAGACATAGAGAGACATAGAAAGAGACATCAAGGCGGATCCACTCACTAAGGCTATTCCTCGAACGCAATAGTTTCGCAAGCGAGCTTTGTGAGACGGACTAGTAGAGGAGTTGGGTGTTCAGTATCACACGAGCTGTGAGTATGCGACATCGCAATAATTAGCCTTGAGTGCAAGTGGGAGATTGTTGGAGATAGTGCCCTCAGAGTCAATTATTGGATCACAGGCACGTGATTACAATGATTGATGGAGGACCTATCCCGGTAGGACAGTCTTACTCAAGATGATAGTATGCTGTCTGGTTTATCTTTATCATCGTGTACTGCTTTAGGTGACCTGACAGGTCACTATTGCACGTTGATAGAGCCCCTAGGATTCTTGCTTGACCACTAGCAGTATGAGGGCGATCATATACGTGGGAGCTGGTAGTCTATAAGCACATCCTTAAATGGTCCCTAGTCGTGGGAGTTTCGAGATAGGGCATCGATACTCCAGAGTAGACTAGTGTGTACAGTCGAGACCCCGACGAGGGGCGGTGGTCGGTCTCACAAGCCACTGGTGTCAGTTCGTTCACCTAAGATGTATACAGGTGCTCATTGGGTTATGAGTACACCGGACAGGACTCGCCGGGAACATGCTAGTTGGTCATATACCAGACGTCAGATGGCAGTTCCCTGGTGACATGTGTACAAGTTAGTTCATCGACCAGGGGATCGTCATTTGTCTCGTGTGAGTTCCCACTGTACTTTGATTACTACCCTACCACGGCTCAAAGGAGTCGTACAAACAGGTTTTAGTTGGGTACAGTCCCGAGCCACATGGAGGCAGTGAGCGCATCTTTAGGGGTTCGTCTCTCCCGGTATTGGGGGTGAGGTCACGCTGTGTCTAGGAGAGCCATTACACGAAGCCCTCGGCCGAGGCAAGGAGATTTACTGGTAGGTATTCCAGTAGTATCTCAGGGTGTTCTGGGCTACACTCCGACACGACTTGTACCGCTTTTGGGGGTCTGACTTTTACCAACTCCCTAGGCCCGCCATGCGATGCTCATAGACGAACGGATCGGACTGTTCGGATATTGTCACTGACAGGCTCAGTGGAGTGTCAGGATGAGTTCGCTCATCGACGTCCCTTTTGGTCAATACCCGGTAGCCCGTTACGTATTGGCTTATACCTCTGACATGCTAGTGGTTAAATCCACAACCAAGGTATTGACGAGTCTTTAGAGTCCCCCACATTCAGTTACTCAGCTTTCGGGCGAAAAGCTGTAGATGCCGTATGGAGATATGGCAAGGTCCGATCAGATACGTGCGGTATTGCACGGATCCGGATCGGATAGTTTGTACTACAGGCCATATGGATATATGGCAGGGTTCGATCAGATACGTGCGGTATTGCACGGATCAGGATCGAACGGATATTACTAGCCGGCTTTGGTTTAAGCCGGATCCTAGTATAGTACAGTGTAAATTTTGTCTCATTGCATTTGTATTTCGGTCGGAATACAGATGCGGGTGTGTATGCACAGTAGCGGGGTTTTCCTGTAATTTATTACGGGACTAGTTTTCTGGAGTTGCCAGTTTGCTTTCCGTTTCGGCCAATTTCAATTGTATCGTTCATTGGTCGAAGATTGGTGGAGGAGGGCTTATTTGCATTTGTGCAAATAAGCATTTTTGGAGGGGGTCTTTGCATTTTGTTGTATCATGATGGTGCACCATCCTTTGACCTTGCTTGACTTCTTGACTTCATGATGGTTCATGATGGTTGGACTTTGTTTTGTGATGAGTGTTTGTTGAGTGAGGATCTTTCTTTGTGATCATTTTTCCATATGATAACCATTCCTCTCTCTCTCTCTTGCATTATTATTTTTGGTCACCTCCCCCTTGACTTTTTCTCTCTCTCATTCCCTACAATGGCCGGCCACATTTGGGGAGGTGCTGTCCAACATTTTGAGTGTGGGTTTTTGGTTCATTTCATGTTGCAAAAATCCCACAAGATCAATCTCCAAAAACTCCAAGTATCATTCCTCTACCAAAGGCAACTCCATAACCCCAAATGAGACATGAGTTCCACACTAGATTCTACAGCAAATCTTGGGCACGTCGACTTGCCAGCTTCTTTCCCGAGTTGCCTCGGTATTGAGGAAGGAGCCCGTAAAAGATGCAGATGATGTGGTGCCCTTCCGGCAAGGAGGCGACGACCGGAGTTTCCGAGGGAGATCGGGACGACAACGAGAAGACCGGAGGACTCGGATCGGTCGGTATATTTATCTTCCCCATCTTGTAGTTTGCTAGGACTAGTTAATGGTTCGATCCGGGTATTAGTGCACGGTGGTGCCGGTTCATGAAAAATTAAAGTATATCACCGCTTCCGCATTTGGCCTCGGGATGGAGGCCAGGGCGCCGCCGTGCACTTACACTTTCATTGGCCGAAGATTGGTGGAAGAGGGCTTATTTGCAATTGTGCAAATAAGCATTGTGGAGGGTTGTCTTTCCATTTTGTTGTGTCATGATGACTACACCTTCATTTGACTTCATTTGATTTTCTTTTAGTCATCATGGTTTGATTTGTGGAGATATGATGGCTTGACCTTTGGTGTCATGATGAGGTTTTGGAGTGTGGATTTGGTTCTAATGATTGTTGATCATGATCACTATTTTCTCTCTCTCTCTCTCTTGTATCATTTGATCCATACCCCCCTTTGTGTTACTCTCTTCCCGTCACCATGCCATGGCCGGCCACATAGAGGGAGGGGGCTACCCATATTTTTGTGGGGGATTTTTGGTTCTCTCTTGCTTGCAAAAATCCCCAAGTTCATCACAAAGTTCCACAAGTTCATTTCCTCCACCAAAAGGAAACTTCCAATACCCCAAATAAGACATAGCTCTACACTATATTCTACAGCAACTCTTGGGCATGTCGACTCGCCAGCTTCATGCCCGAGTTGCCTCGGTCCAGAGGTGGGAGCCCGTAAAAGAAGCCGGCGACGTGGTGCCCTTCCGGCGACTTGGTGGAGACCGGAGATTCCGCGGGGAGATCGGGACGACGACGAGACGACCGAAGGACACGGATCGCTCGGTATATCTCTCTACCCCCTTCTCTAGATAGCTAGGACTAGATTAATGGCACGATCCGGGTTGAATGTGCACTGTGGTGCCGGTTTGCAAGTTTAGCAAAGTTTTTCGTTTCCGCATTTCCGGCGTCGGATCGACGGCCGGGGCGCCGCCGTGCACTTACACTGGTTGCTAACGGAGCTAGCGTAGGTGCTGTGTCCGTAAGGGATTATCACCTAGGATTGACGAGTGGACATACTTTGGTTTTACATAACTATTTTTGTGTACCCAGTTTAACGTGTAATATCATATCAGTATCGTTGTTATCAAAAGAAGGTTATGATTTCACGTTTGTAAGTGATGTTGTTAACATCCACCTTAATCATGGTTTGATTGGGTCCGGTACACTAGATAACGGTATATATGTGTTAAACCAATTAAAAAATTTCAATGTCCAGAACACACTAAAAAGAAAGTCTCCAGATTTAAAAAAGGCTTTCTTATGGCATTGTAGACTAGGTCATATCAATGAGACAAGATTAACTAAGTTACATAAAGAAGGATATTTGGATCCGTTCGAATATCAATCTTATGCTGCTTGTCAATCATGTTTCAAAGGAAAGATGACAAAGACTCAATTCACTGGACATGGAGTAAGAGCGAGCGAGCTTTTAGGACTCATACACAGCGATGTATGTGGTCCAATGTCTACACATGCAAGAGGTGGTTTTTCATATTTCATTACTTTTACGGATGATTACTCTTGGTACGGATTCATTTTCTTAATGAAACATAAATCCGAGGCTTTTGAGAAATTCCAAGAATATAAGAATGAAGTAGAAAACCAAACCAGCAAAAGTATCAAGACACTAAGATCTGATCGAGGTGGTGAATACTTAAGTGCCGAGTTCCTAGGTTACCTAAAAGAGAAAGGAATTCTCTCTCATCTTACTCCTCCATACACTCCACAGCATAACGGTGTATCGTAGAGATGGAACCGAACCCTATTGGATATGGTACGTTCCATGATGAGTAATACTGAGTTACCGCGATCTTTCTGGGGTTATGCGCTAGAATCAGCAGCATATCTTTTGAACAGGGCTCCTACCAAGAGTGTGCCTACCACACCATATCAGATGTGGAGTGGGAAGAAACCCTATCTTCAGTATCTGAAGATATGGGGATGTCCAGCTTTTGTTAAAAAGCAGCATGCGGACAAACTCCAGGCACGATCTGTACAGTGTAAGTTTGTGGGATATCCAAAGAACTACAAGGGGTATTCTTTTATTACGCAGAGGAACAAAAGGTTTTTGTTTCTCGTAATGCCCATTTTCTAGAACATCAGTTTTTAGAAAAGGAAACAAGTGGGAGGGCAATAGAACTGGAAGAAATTCCAGAACCACAAACTACTACTGAAAGTTTTGTAGAACCAGTAGTTCAAAAAGAACAGGACATTCCCGCACCCCTCCGCAGGAGTAGTAGGCCGTCTCATCTGCCTGAGAGATACTACGGTTTTCTCATAGATGGGGATAGAAAGGATGGCGTCATTGATAATGATGAACCTACTAGCTTCCAGCAGGCCATCCAGAGCAGTGACTCGGTAAGATGGCTGGATGCAATGCGGACCGAGATGGAGTCCATGTACACCAACAAAGTATAGACTTTGGACTTTGCTCCAGATGGGGTAAAACACATAGGATGTAAATGGATCTTCAAGAAAAAGATTGGTGTAGATGGACAGGTTGAAACCCATAAGGCTAGACTTATTGCAAAGGATTTTCGTCAAAGTCCTGGTTTGGACTATGACGAAACTTTATCTCCAGTGGCTATGCTCAAATCATTTTGGATCCTTCTTGCCATTGTCGCCTTCCATGTTTATGAGATCTAGCAGGTGGACATAAAGACGGATTTTCTAAATGGTAATTTAGAAGATTGCGTCTATATGGATCAGCCAGAAGGTTTCAATCAGAGTGGGAGCAGCGGGAAAGTGTGCAAGTTGCTTAAGTCCATTTATGGACTAAAGCAGGCATCGCGGAGTTGGAACAACTGTTTTGATGAAACGGTCAAAGAATATGAATTCATCAAAAATCCAGATGAACCATGTATATATAGTAAAATTGTAGCACGAACTGTCGTATTCCTCGTCTTGTACATGGATGACATTCTATTGATAGGAAATGACATTCCTATGCTACAATCTGTCAAAGGATTCTTGTCACACAGGTTCTCCTTGAAAGACCTGGGTGATGCCTAAACATTCTGGGGATCCGGATCTATCGTGATAGATCCAAGAGGATATTGGGACTTTCACAGTCCCAGTATATCAACACTATACTGAAAAGATTCAGTATGGAATATTCTAAGCGCGGTAGTTTACCGGCTTGTCACGGAATCACCCTCTCCAAAGAGATGTCTCCCAAGACTGATTTGGAAAGGGATCGCATGTCTATTATACCCTACGCTTCTGCGGTAGGCTCTATAAAGTATGCGATGTTGTGCACCAGACCAGATGTAGTTTACGCACTGAGCGTGGTAAGCAGGTATCAGTCAGACCTAGGGGAGAAGCACTAGATAGCAGTAAACAACATTCTCAAGTACCAGAGAAGGACTAAGGAGATGTTCTTGGTTTACGGCGGAAAAGACCTCCAGATCGAGGCCTTTGCTGAATCCAGCTTCTAGAGTGACAAGGATGACTCCAAGTCCATGTCAGGTTATGTCTTTACCCTCAATGGAGGGGAGGTGTGCTGGAAGATTTCCAAGCAGGACACCGTTGCTGACTCGACGATGGAAGCGGAGTATATCGCTGCTTGCGATACCGCAAAAGAAGCAGTCTGGATAAATAAGTTCCTAACAGAACTTCAAGTGGTTCCTACCATTGTTGATCCAATATCGATGTATTGTGATAACAACAGAGCTATAGCTTTAGCGAAGGAACCCAGGTCCCATCAGATGTCCAGACACATCTTAAGGCGGTATCACCTGATCAGGAAGATCATAGATCGATAGAAGATCGAGGTCCGGAGAGTTCCTATAGAGGAGAACACTGCAGAACCATTCACTAAGGCCTTACCTCAGATTCAGTTCGAGAGGCTACTCGAGATGATTGGTCTTCGACATGCTAGTACATGGCCCTAGTGCAAGTGGGAGATTGTTAGTGTATATGCCCTAGGGGCTATTATTGTATCATACTAGCTTGTATATTACTTAATGGAAGCTTGGGATATGCACAATTATATTAACAGTCTTGCTAAACAAGGTTGTATGCTACTTGGTTTATTTCTATCTTAATATATGTATATGTTAGCATATTGAGAATACATATTGATAGAGCCCTTAGGATCTTGCTTGACTTCCAGCGTTGTGATGGCAGTCACACTACTGGGGGTTGGGTAGTCTACAGGCATATCCTTTTCAGGTCCCTAGTCGTTGGATTATTGAGACAGGGCGTCGATACTCCGGAGTAGACTAGTGTGTGCGCTTCTCATCCCAGTTGGGGAGATGGTCTGTCCTACAGCCATCAGTACGTTGTACTGGAGATAGTATACAGGTGCTCGTTGGGTTACGGGTACACCGGACAGGACTCGCAGGAAACTGTTGGTTCGTATTATACCCGTCATTAGATAACAGTTCCCAGGTGACATGAGTACAGCATAGTCCGCAGACTTGACACTGCTGCTTCGCCTCGGGTGTGTTCCCACTGTTCTTAGATTGCTACCCTACAACGGCTCAAAGGAGTGGTGCAAAAAGGTAGCAGTTAGGTGCAGTCCCGAAGCACTTGGAGGCAGTGGCAGTTAGATAGGATTCATCCCTCTCAGTATTGGTAGTTGATATCGCGCTGTGTTTGGAGAGCCATTACGTAAAGTCCCTTGTCAGGGCGGACGAGATTTACTGGTAGGTTTTCCAATAGCTTCTCAAAGTGTAATGGGCGTCTCTCTGACATGACTTATACCATTTATAGGGGACTGACGCTTGCAGCGCCCCTAGGCCCGATATGCGATAATCCTAGACGAACAGACCAGACTGTATGAAGATTGTCACATCAGGCTCTGTATGAGTTTAGATGGGTTTCCTCATCGGCCTTCTTATCGACATCTACCTGGGGACCGTTACGTACAGCTAGTGCCGCTTGCGGTCTGTGGTTAAACCCACTGCCAGCATAGTAGTCGAGTCTTTAGAGTCCCACACAGAGAGTTTCCCTGCTTCGGGCGAAACGATATAGAGGTCGTATGGTTTTACGACAGGGTTCGGACACATACGTGTTTTTACGCACGTACGATGTTCGGACAGTTTATACAAGCAGGCTTTGGTTGATGCCAGATTCTATTATTGGTTCATTGGATTTATACAGTATAAGAATTTCCGTGTTTTCACGGATAGGATGGGCATTCTCGTAATTACTTGAGAAGCTTCTAGAAGTTTGATGAGGTGGAGAGCTTAGGTGTTATATGCATTAAATGGATTTGTGACACATGGGGATGATTCATCAAATGAGTTAATGAAGCATTAATGATTTTAATGACTCATTAGATGATTCATTTTGTATTAAATGAAGCATGAAGATATTTGTGCAAAGATATTTTTTGCAAGATATTTTATGCTTCACATATATACATAAATGAGTTAATTTTCATTTCATAATTATTCTCACATTCTCTCTCCTCAAGCTCTCTTTCCTCAAGCTCTCTCTCTCTCTTCAACCCTAACCCTAACCACTCATGTGTTGAGATCCAAGGGTTAGCAAGACTAATAGATCCCTAATCCTTTTCTATATCCTCTAGGTTGCTTTGATTAGCACTCATAGTCACCGAGTTACCTAAAGTGAGAGGTTAAAGCTTGGAGAAGTAGCTCTCGGGTGGATCTTCTATCACATCGAGGAGGCCGACGAGGAGGTGGTCTACGAGAACAAGAAGGACTTGATTCATTAGGTATAATCATATTTCATAGTTGGTAATGACTTCTATGTTGTTGTTAGTTAGGGTTTGGCAAAGATCTGTAATGTTAGTCGATGTTAGTTTAAACAAAATGATTGTTTTACCTATTTCGCCTCCCCGCATCATGTGGGGTGTCTGACGTCGACTTACATAATGGTCTTGCTGTTTTTTCTAGTAAATGTCTAGGGTCACTCCAGATTCCCTGTAGGCCACCAATTTAACACAAAACACACATTTGGATATCTAGAGTTCAAGTCTTAACAGTGTCACAATACTAAAATTGAAGGAAATTGTTCCTATATTTTATTTGGAGAAGAAACAAGAAAATCAAATAAGACCAAATCTCTTTTAATACATACAGACAACTACATACAAATTTCAACAAATTTGGCCAAAATTGGTCCGGCCACGAGGGTGGTGCCACCGGTCCAAATCCGGTGAAAAGGGTCCTGATTTTTACAACATGCTCCTTACACAATGTATAGTCTAATGTGTATGTTTGTTTAATTTAAAAACTACACGAGTAATAGCAGAAACACAGTATCTTAAAACTAAATTAATAAAATCGTATTAAAACACTAATTTGTGACATTAAGGTATTTTAGTGAAAACTTTAGAAAAGACTTGGATTAATTAACATTAATAACACTTAATTAAGCTACTCAAGCCATAAAAACCCTATCTTATCTTAATCTCCTCTTAAAACACATAATTAGCATTAATCCACTACTTAAACACTTAATTAAGCTAAATAATTAAAAGTTTAGCAAAAAGGAATTTAAGATTGTCTTTATACCTCAAGTTGGCCTAAGAAGGTGGTCCAAACATGCTAGTGCTTATGGTGACTTGTCAAGAATCTTGCATGATTTGGAAAATGGGAATTAGTGATGTTTTTTGCTAGAATTCTTGGATTTTTGAAATGGAGGCTTGTAGATGAAAGAAGAAGAAGAAGAAGAAGATGAAGAAGAGAGGGAGGGGGGCTGCTGGAGTTCAGCAAGGAGTGAGGGAGAAAGGGAGTGTGAGGGTGTGTGTGTGTGAATGTCAAACCATCCCATACCTCATTTAATGCACCGTGCCTCCCCTTTTTCCATTTCTTTTTCCTTTCTTTATTTTAGTATTTTTTTAAAAGGAAAATAGAACAATGAGGGATTAAGGAAAATAAATGGAAGACATAATACAATTTCATACAAGTTGTCATGGTTGGAAGTAACAACGTGTAACATGACTTTATGCATATCACATGCACAAAATCAAATAAATGCATGATTAGTGAACCCTAATCAAGTTTTTAAATGAACTTGTAGAAAATTAGTTATATAAATTTATAATTTACCCAAATAGCAAAAATCCCTCCAAAAATCACCATTTAATTTAATTTTCCAATATTTTCCAACTTATGGTATTTAATTATACTGCATTATCAAAATATTCATAATATTTATTATTTAATTAAATAAACTCCCAAAATAATATTTTATTTTTCTGAAATGTTACAGTCTTCCCCTGTCACGACCCGAAATTGGCAGGGCCCTAATACTACGCAACGCCTACAGACGTAACGCTGTAAAAGAAAGCCAAAACCCAGATATCTAAACAATGAAAATACGGAAAAGATAATAAAAGTTTTTGAAACGTTTGAAATCACAACCCAAATTCTTTAAAAGAGTCCACTTTTTCTTTAAAATTTTGGCAGCACCCCTTGTAAAAACTAACCCCCAAATGGGTACACCATGAATATAAAGTAAAGCATCCCAAACGGGAGCAAAAATCCATGCCCAACGGCGGAAAACAAACACCACAAAAGATATACGACGTTGTAGCGAAGAAATAAGAGACAAAAGAAAGAAAACTGTAAAAAAGGCAACAAATCCACAATAATATACAAAATCGTCCTCACCAAGTCTCTAAGTCACAACATACTAGTAGTAGATGGAGAGTACAAGATACAACGAATATACAACAAAAAATACAGATAACCACCAAAACCCACCTAAGCAAAACAGCACACTGTGAGCCGATACGGTATCTGTGGCGAAAGACGATAGATAGGTGAATAGCCAGCCTCGACTACTCTGGAGAAACACCTGCAATACCTGTGGCACAACGGGGGTGAGTTGCCAACTCATGAATAGTAAATAACATATGCAGGTAATCGCAAGTATGCACGTACTGCGTGAATCTAAGATATGCAATTACCAGTAATAACATGTCATATGAATGCAGAATAATAGAAAGTACACTAGCAGGTACAACCAATATATATAAAGCAATAATGAAATGACAACAGTATGCAATAATCATGCAATGGGGATATGAGAATGTAAATGTGCATCACTCATGAAAGGTACACTAATAGGCACAACTAATACATGAAACAGTGCACAAATAGATAAAGGTGAGGTATTTAGAGAAATATGTCATTTCCACAGAATCCTGACATCGTGGTAGGATCACAATCCAGCAAGACAATTCAAATCCCAATTTCCTCCAATCAGCCCCCAAATTGGCTCTCATATCATCTAAGTATCACATCTCCGCAACTGCCCAATATCAAGTATACCTCGTATATGTATCGAATGTACAACATCGTGTTAGTGTTTATGCCCTAGAAGGCCATTACTGTATCATACTAGCTTGTATATTACTTAATGGAAGCTTGGGATATTCACATGTATATAACAGTCTTGTTAAACATGGTAGTATGCTACTTGGTTTTTCTATCTTAATAGGTGAGTGTACGTATTGATAGAGCTCTTAGGATCTTGCTTGTCTACCAGCGTTGTGATGGCAGTCACACTAGTGGGGGCTGGGTAGTCTACAAGCACATCCTTATTCAGGTCCCTGGTCGTTTGATTATCGAGACAGAGCATCGATACTCCGGAGTAGACTAGTGTGTACGCTTCTCATCCCAGTTGGGGAGATGGTCTGTCCCACAGCCGTCAGTACGTCGTACTGGAGATGGTATGCAGGTGCTCGTTAGGTTACGGGTACACCGGACAGGACTCACAGGGAACTGTTGGTTGGTTTGATACCAGTCGTCAGTGAACAGTTCCCAGGTGACATGAGTACAGCGTAGTCCGCAGACTTGACACTGCTACTTCGCCTCGAGTGTGTCCCACTGTTCTTAGATTGCTACCCTACCACGGCTCAAAGGAGTCGTGCAAACAGGTAGCAGTTGGGTGCAGTCCCGAGCACTTGGAGGCAGTGGCGGTTAGACAGGATTCGTCCCTCCCGGTATTGGGAGTAGATATCATGCTGTGTCAGAGAGCCATTACGCAAAGTCCCTGGCCAGGGCAAGCGAGATTTGCTGGTAAGTTCCAGTAGTTTCTCAGGGTGTAATGGGCTTCCCTCCGACATGACTTATACCGCTATTAGGGGACTGACGCTTGCCGCCCCCTAGGCCCGATATGAGATAGTCTTGGACGAACGGACCGGACTGTATGGAGATTGTCACTTCAGACTCAGTAGGAGTTCGGATGGGTTTTCTCATCGGCCTTCTTATCGACAACTACCTGGGGACCGTTACGTACAGCTAGTGCCGCTTGCGGTCTGTGGTTAAACATACTGCCAGCGTAGTAGTCGAGTCTCTAGAGTCCCACACAGAGAGTTTCCTACTCCAGGCGAAACGATATAGAGGTTGCATGGTTTTGCGACAAAGGGTTCGGACGCATACGTGCGTTTACGCGCGTACGACTTTCGGACAGTTTTTACCAGTCGGCTTTGGTTTAAGCCAGTTACTGGTATCCGGTTATTGGATTTTTACAGTCTAAAGTTTTTCCGTATTTTTGCGGATCGGAGGGGCGTTCTCGTAATTGCTCGAGAAGCTTCTAGAAGATGGTGACTAAGGAGGGTTATGTGTCATATTCATTGAATGAGTTATATGAGTCATGGTGGTGATTCATTCATTTCATTAATGCACATTTATTGCTTAATGACTCATGCTAATGAATCACCACTAGATATTTTATGAAGCATGATTAATCATCACTCTTTATTCTTTTCTTCTTATTATAAAATGCTTCATATATGTTATGATACTCATAAACTTATATGATAATATTATTCACATTCTCTCTCCTCAAGCTCTCTCTCTTCAAAAGACTAATCCTCACCCTCATGTGTTGAGATCTAGGATTAGTTAGACTTAACAATCCATAACCATCACTCTATCTCAATCTATCTTCTTTCATTAGCATTCCAAGAAGGTTAGTTGCCTCAAGTTTAGAGGCTAAGCTTGGAGTTTTGCTCTCGGGTGGATCGTCTACTACCTAGAGAAGGCCGAGGAGAACAAGGAGATCGTAAAGACGAAGGACTTGGTTCGATAGGTATAATCCATAAGCATAGTAGTTTAGAACAACTATATGTTTGGTTAGTTATCGTTTAGCTTCGATTCAAGCGGTTAGTCGATGTTCGTTCACTAAACAAGTTCGTTTTTGAAAATTCCGCCTCCCCACAAGTATTGGGGTGTAGTACATCGACTTACAGTGGTATCAGAGCCTCGCTAAACAATAAATAACTTAATTGCAAATTTGTACGAATTTCGAACAGAAAAACGAATCCGGAAAACCCTAAAATTGTCAAGTTTCTGTCGAATTTAAAATGAAGTCCAAAAATTTTTCAGGTGCGTTCAGAGAGCTTGAAAAGACACCAGTAGAACACCCAAGAAAAATAGGCCCCTGAATCGCCTAACTCGCCGCGGAACCGCGGCCTCAGCCTACTGAGCCGCCGCGCTTCCGCCGCCGAGTTGGCGAGTCAGGAACCCAATTTTCTTCTGTTGCTTCTCTGTGTAATTAGGGGTTTTCTGGAATATTTTAATTTTCCTCAGGTTTCCAGTATACAGAGAAGATTTTGGAGCAATATTAAAGTTGTTTAATCGATCGAAGTTGTACAGTATTTGCATATTGGATTATATCTGTGATTGTTTAATGTGTTCGTAAACCTCCCCTAACTGCTAGTATGTCGGTTGGCAGGGGGTTGCACATTTCTGTAATGGTTATATCTGTTTGTGCATTTAAACTTTATTGGACTGTTGTGGTGTTTAGCCGGGGTTTAGCAATGGGTTATTGTTTAATTCATTTGTTGTAAATGTAATTTGTTGTAATATTATTTTGCGGGGCACATCCAGGTTGCGGTTGTAGCCACCGTTGTATTATTTCATTTTACTGTTTTTGCGCCTAGGACTGACCCAAGGTGGGGTACACAAACTGCCGGGTGGGTAGTTTGCCGTACCCGTAGGGGTCGAGGGTGGGGTAACGGCTATTCATCACAACTGTGTAATCTGTCTTTTCTTGCAGGCTCAAAAGAAATACAGATTGCTTGCAAATCCAATACTGTTTATCTGTGTTCTGGAATGAATATCATTGCGTCAGACGAATGTAAAATATCTATATATAATGTAGCTATTTAGACGTCACTTATGTTTTACACCCGCGCTAGCCCAGCCCCCGCTCTGTCGTTAGTTAAGTAACCTAACGGGTGATGATGGGACCCCGTGGCGAATGCGGATGGCATAAGAGGACGTTGTATTTTCGTTGTTTTCTGCTATGATAGGTTAATGATGGGACGCATTATCTATAATGCAAAGAAAAATAAACCAAAGTTTTAATCATTGGAACAATTTAAAAGAAACCACTCGGTTAATTTTAAAAACAGATATTTTTAAATGCGGAGATTTAACCACTCCTTTTAAAAGCTATCAGGTTCTTTCGGTTTTATCAAGTTCACTACGTTCACGGTTTCGCCAAAACCAGTCGTAGCCCTCCGTCATTTCTTATGAATGGTCAGTAGTATTCAAGCTATGTTTGTTTGGCCCTTAGTCAAGACATAGTGATTGGTAGCTGCTGGGGTATTCATTTGTTGCATAGATAGATGAGTTGGTTTGGGACAGTCGTATTACTTTGTTTGGCCCTTAGTCAAGAGTATACGGATGGGTTCAAATCAACAGGATAATGATGGGCAGAACTTGACATGTGACTTATGATTTGTTGGCCCTTAGTCAAGATCATAAGAGCATGGGGCAAAATTCCATATCGGGAATTTCTAAAGAAACTGAAATTTGCAAAGAGATGCATACCATTTGGAGTTTGATGAATGTTGGTAGGATTCCTTCAACATTATCATACGATGATATTTGGATCCCGATCCTACTGTGAGTATATGCTACTTATCAGGATATTCGTCACTTAACGATCAATGCTATAAACCTAGTAGGTGTCCAGAAAAGTGTCAGCGGGGTTACGCCCCCAGAGAAAAGAGGTTATTTAATTAAGGAACTTCGCGAAAGCGTTGGAAAACCTCCCTCGAAGTATCGACACCAGCCTGGCTGAACGGTTAAGCAAGTATTGTACGGTGAGAATAGTCCTGGCTAATTCTTCTTTTATGGTTTGAGGAAGGATTCGAGAAACAGTGGGAGCCATCCAGTTTAGATAAACTAAAAACCACTCTAAACTTGCAAGAGCATCATGCTAAAGAGTTTTCTTCTCTCTCTCCTAATTGCAGCGACCCTGAAAATGACAGGACTTAAGTTACTTTTAGAGAAAAATATACTGACGGGGCCAAACTATAAAGATTGGCTGCGGAATGTCAAAATGGCTTTGACCTATGGCAAACTGGGGTACGTCCTCACCGCTACGGCACCTGCTATCCCTGGTCCCAAATCCAGCAATGCGGATAAGGAAATCCACAAAACCTGGGATTTAGATTGCGCGAGAGCCAAGTGCATCGTGCTTGCCTCGATGAACAATGAACATCAGAGGAGGCACGAGGATATGTCCCTAGATGGCATATTTCTCCATACAAAGGAACTTTATGGAGAGCAATCCCGTATAGCAAGATACGAGACCTCTAAGAACTTGTTTCGAGCGAGGTTGGCTGTCGGGTCATCGGTAGGTGAACATGTCCTAAAGATGATCGGCTATATTGAAGAGCTCGCAGACCTTGGGACGACTTTGGATAATGAGCTCTGTCCCTGGACTGGTGATCAGTCGAAAATACTGCATATTTTAACCGGCAATTTCCTTGTCATCTGCATACATATAGGAGAGTACGGTATTCATAATTCACATATTAGCTAATTGGTCGCAAAATAGCAAATTACATGTATTCGACCTTTAAACCGGAAATTCTAGGGAAAGTAACCGCATTGCATTACATAGCATATTTTCTATATCTTGCAACCCCTATTTTGAAGTCTATGCAGGAAACGAGATACTTGCTCGATCAATACATCGCTCGACCATTACAATTGCTCGTAAACTCATTGAAAGCAAATCTGGTATCAACACAGAAGGTCTACTGCAATTCTAAACATTGAAAAACAACCCAAACAGTAGTAGCAAGCAACTGCAGAAAGCACAGTTCCCGAGGCCACCAAGGCGCGGCGGAAGCGCGGCCCAAGGCTACCTCACACGGCGGATCCGCGGTGGGTCCAAGACATCAGCTCCTCAAACTTCACCAAAACTCCTGTTTCAGTGCCCTCAGCTCATAAATGCACATAAAATTCCAGAAGATTCCAGACACTTCCACCAGATCATCAAGTTCCCAAACTACCCTAATCTTTCTAGAACTTTCCTAAACCCTTGCCTAAACCCTAAGCTAAACCCCAACAACTTGTCAACAAACTTTGGGAGGGAAAGTCTAATTCAAACCTAGACCTAGTTCTATAAATAGGACCCTAGGCTCTCTCATTCAACATCTTAGAAAATCTTTGATCATCTTGAAAAATCAAGAAACCCTAGAGAGAAAAAGATTCAACCCATTTTTAGTTTAGCCTTTCTCTTTCTCCATCTTCTTCTTCCTCAAGATTAGTGAGAAATCTTGTAGGAAACCCTAACCCTAATTCCACTCCAAATCCAACATCTTGAGTACCAAATCAAGCGAGAAATCTTCAACCTTTTGGGAGCCGAGCCGATCTTCAATCGGGCAAGTGATCCGAGCCGATCCGCGATCCACGGAGACGAGCGAAGCCAAGTCGACAATCACGTTCCTCCTCTTGTAGTTCTTGAGTGATTGTAACGGAATTGTTGATATAAATAAAAGGTGAAATTTGTTAATCTTGCTTTCTTTTAATTTCGCATCATGTTATCTTTACTGTTCTTGAATATTGTCTATGTGGTGATGCGCGAGTAAAACTCCGCTCGTTAAGGAGTCGAGAAGATCTTTAGTATGATGATGTAGCAAATTTGTAATCAATTCTTGAATCCTACGAGATTGTAAACCCTAGCTATTTCAAGAATCGACAACCCAATTCGATTCGATGCTTTCTTGATCAACATCGTTCGAGATTGGGGTGATTCGATCGATTCTTGAAATTACTAGAGGCTAGAATATAAATGGTATCCTCGAAAGAGTAAGGGTTAAGAGATGAAACTTTAATTTCATCAAGAAAACCCTAATTCTCGTCGATAACCATTGATCTAGTGTCAATTCCTCGAAGGACAAGAATATGAAATATTGTAGACTACAACACATATAAAGATCCTATCGATTCCTACGAGCCTCTTTTCTTGATTGTCATTTGGAAAATATCATTGAAACCGATTCTTGTTGTTTATAGTTCTTGATTCTTTAGAAAAGATTAGTGACACACGAATACAAATCAATCAATTGAATCGTGTTTTCTCTTATTGTTGCTTAACATTTCATTTCAAACAAATAAAAGTAAAAACGAATCTCGAGATCCCTGAGGACGATCCGCACTCATTCATTAACTTCAACTGACACCGTTGTTTGATTGCGGTCAAATATTTTTGGTTGTGATTTCTTTACTATTTGATTCTATAAACACATCCACGAAAATAATCAGATCAAAATGGCGCCGTTGCCGGGGACCGCGCGTTAATTCGTTTACATTTTATAGTTTGAAGTGAAAGAATTATTACGTTTCATTTCTTGAAATCAAAATTCGTACAAACTCTTATACGTGTGTTGTGAATTGATTGCAAGGTGATCTGGAGCAATCTGAGCTGTGGAAAAATTATTTGGGATATACCAGAGAGCTGGAGATAGCAATATCAAGCAGCTGAAGAAAAATTGTACACTGTTCCCCACAATCGACCGCGGAAGCGCGGCCTGAGCTCAGTATTTGCGGCGGAAGCGCCGCAGTATAGGGTGATCTCTGTATCATCTTTCTTCAGGTGATCTCTCTCTCTCTCCTCTCTCTCTTTTTAGCTCCAACTAATCCTTTCTGCAGGATTCTTTGCAAACAATAGCTGCGCCGCAAAAGCAAATTAAAATTGTGCGTGATTTTGCTTTTCTTGGTTGTTTTGCATATTAAATACGGAATTTAAGGGGCACGGCCAAATCCAAATTAGGTGGGGATTTCATTACCCTTCCTAGGCCCCGAAAACCACCAAACTTGCATCCGCATTTACCCTCATTAACTAAAAGAAATTTAGAGATGACTCTAAGGACTGTCGCGCTCATTTAGGACAAGAGAGGGCCGTGGGTAATTCATTGCTTATCCGCGTTTTTCTGTGGTGCCTAAGGCGAGTGTGTCTAAGGCTAGTGGTTTTTAATTAGGTCCACTGTAGTGGTGGTTCCTTCCCACTTACCTGGCACTCATCCGGCCACAGGGGACAAAGAGGCAGTGGAGGATTGATCCTGCGACTTGTCTTTTGGCAGTTAGGAGCGGTCTAGAGCCGGACCTAGGTGACCATTAGATTCTAGGGTTTGTGTTGCTGCATTTGGTTGTCGCATCATTTTTTCAAAATCCGTCCCTTTTCAAAAGCAAACACCGCATTCATTTTACCCCTAATTATAAGCCAACGCTGCCACTTGTACTAACCCTTTTTAGTACAAGATAGGCTGGACACGGGATTCTAGTGCCCGTTTAGTCCGCGTACCTTTTATCGACTCCGAAGTCGATAATTCTCCATTTACCTTTTCTTTACCTACTACCACACCCACACCGATGGATCCGAATCCATCCAACTTCTTTAACCCCAACCTGCCACCGTCCGTTGGTGCGCAGAATTCTCCACACATTTCTCTTCAGGAAAGATGTTATCCACTTAGAGGTCCTCTTTCGACCTGCTTATCCACACCACCAGCGAACGGGGATAATTTTGAAATAAAGCCCCAGTATATCAATCTTCTACCTAAGTATCACGGACTCGAGACCGAGGACGCTTACGTTTTCATTACCAAATTTGAAAACGTATGCGCTATGATGGGTACGTCTCAACTATCTGTGGATGCGATGCGTCTACGACTTCTTCCTTTTACCTTGTGCGATATAGCCGAGAAGTGGCTATATAACACCACCGCACACTCAATCACAAATTGGGAAGAATTCGTCGCAGCATTCCTAAAGAAATTTTACCCAGTCCAACGAACGGCTCGAATTCGTAGTGAATTGAACCAATTTGCCCAGCTCCCTACCGAACCATTTTCAAAGTACTTTGAACGTTTCAAGGATTTAATGGTTCAATGTCCTCATCACGGCATCCCGAGATGGGAGTTGTGCCGAATCATCTATGAGGGCAGTAACCCTAGCACGAAACAAAGCCTTGAGAATATGTGTCAGGGTACATTTATGACTAAAGACGATGGGGAAGCCTGGCGATACTTAGAAGAATTCGCTGAAAAATCACTGATTTGGGAGAGTGGAACCCAACCACTGAATAGGGGTGGCGTACACCAAGTAGATGTGTCCATAGGTGTTCGAGCTGAAATGGCAGCAATGCAAAAGAAGCTCGACGCTATGGAACACAAATTTGCAGCAGCCTCCCTAAACCCGGTATCACTCCCCAAAACTATTTGTGGGTGCTGTTCTGATCCGTCACACTTAACGGAAGAATGTCCTTTAAACTCGGCGTTTCAAGGTCAAGAGCATTCTAATGCCGCATTTCAACGACCTCGAAACGATCCATATTCTTCCACGTACAATCAGGGTTGGAGGAACCACCCGAATTTTGCTTGGAACCAAAATCAATCTCAAAACACGGTTCCAAACACAAATAACTTTCAAAGGGCTCTTCCTCCACCACAACAGCAACCCCTTCAGCTCACTCAGCACCCCTACCAGTCACAAAATTTCCAAAATCAGGGCAACACTCATCCTATGCAGTCCTGTTCTGACGATTTCTCTCAATTTACTCAAACCATGAAATCACTTTTATCCAATTTCATGGAGGTTTCAACTGAGGTTAGATCTTCCGTCAGTGAAATAAAGAAAAACTCAGCGTCACAAGCTGAGAGTATTAGAACGATGGAAGCTGAAATCGCACGCCTCAAAGCTGAAATGAGTGCGAGAGAAAAAGGGAAACTTCCCTCTCAACCCCTACAGAATCCTGGGCATTACAATGTAAATGCCATTACCACGTTGAGATCGGGAAGAGTGCTGAATAATAATGTCGGGGAAGATATTGATAATACTGAAAATCATGTCAAAACCCCGGCTGAGACCTTTCCACATACACACACTTCTCCTTCTGATCCTTCTTCTTCTACCAAACCACCTTCGCACGAGCCTATTCTCCAGTTCCCTTTAGGCTCAACACCTTCACCCAACCCTTATAGTTCTCCACAGACGGTCCCCACACCTCTTTTGGGATCTCGTCTACCCCCCTTTCCTTCTCCTATGATGGACCCTGCGCTTATTGCGAAAGCACCTTACCCGAACCGGCTAAGGGCTAACAGAACGAGTCCTCATATGGAGAAAATTTTAGAAATGTTCAAACAAGTTAACATCAATATCCCTCTCCTAAATGCAATTCAACAAGTCCCCGCTTATGCGAAAATTCTAAAGGACTTGTGCACTAGGAAGAGGAAGACTCAGGTGCCAAAGAAGGTCTTTATGGCTAATAATATCAGCACTGCTTTTATTCCCCAGCTACCAAAGAAACGAAAGGACCCAGGATGTCCTACAATATCGATTTCGATTGGGGGTAAAAACATAAATCGTGCTCTTTTAGACCTTGGCGCGAGTGTTAACTTGTTACCTTATTCTGTCTATGAGCAACTAGGAATTGGAGAGCTGAAACCTGCTCATTGTACTCTCCAGATGGCGGACCGATCTATCACCAAACCAAGGGGTAAATTAGAGGATGTGTTAATAAAGGTCGGGGAATTTGTTTTCCCTGTAGACTTCATTGTGCTCGACACACATCCTGTAGCAAACCCCCGGGGCCAAATTCCGGTGATTTTAGGTCGTCCTTTCCTTGCCACTTCCAACGCTGTTATAAACTGTAGAAATGGTTCAATGAATTTATCATTTGGAAATATGACCATTGAACTAAATATCTATAGAGTTGGGAGTCAGCCATCAGAACCTAGTGCTCATATTTTAGATGTGTGTTCTGTCCATGAGATCGCTCCCGATAGTTGTGGAGCCGAGGAACTTTGCTTTAATGATCTCGATGACATTAGCACATCTTTGCTTGATCTTACACTTGATCTTAGTGAGGACACTACACTTACACTTGAGTCCTGCACTTCTGACTTTTCTCCACCCGAGTCTGTATCTTTCACAGGCTCTGAGCTTCTTTGTAAATCCAAAAATCATTCTATGATCCTTCCTTCAATCATTTCTCCGCCTGAATTAGATCTCAAGGTCTTACCTTCTCACCTGAAATATGCATATCTTGGTGAGAACGAGACTTTACCGGTTATAATTTCCACTTCTCTTGCATCAGAACAAGAGAATGCACTTTTATCGGTATTAAGATCTAATAAAGAGGCGTTTGGTTGGAGTATGGCGGACATCAAAGGGATCAGTCCCTTGATTGTTGAACATCATATACACGTGATGGATGATGCCAGACCGACCCGAGAACCACAGAGACGGTTAAATCCCGTCATGAAGGAAGCTGTCATGAAAGAGATCGTCAAATGCTTAGATAGTGGTATTATATACCCGATCTCCGATAGCCAGTGGGTAAGTCCTATACACGTCGTTCCTAAGAAATCCGGCATCACTGTGATCACAAATGAAGCGAATGAGTTGATTCAGACACGCACCCAAACTGGGTGGCGTGTATGCATCGATTATAGAAAACTCAACGCTGCTACAAGGAAAGATCATTTTCCTTTACCATTTATTGATCAAATGCTGGAACGCTTAGCGGAACGACAATACTATTGTTTCATGGACGGTTACTCAGGCTATAATCAGGTCCCCATCGCCAAAAAGGATCAAGATAAAACCACTTTTACTTGTCCTTTTGGTACCTTTGCTTACAGTCGCATGCCCTTCGGGCTATGCAATGCTCCCGCTACCTTTCAGCGGTGTATGATGGGGATATTCTCTGATATGGTAGAGAATTTCCTGGAGATCTTTATGGACGACTTTTCGATTTTTGGAGACTCTTTTTCTGAATGCCTAGCGAATCTGGACGCTGTTCTTACTCGATGCAAAGAGAAGAACTTGACTTTAAACTGGGAAAAATGCCACTTTATGGTCCAAGAAGGAATAGTCCTTGGACATGTCATTTCACAGAAGGGCATTGAGGTTGACAGAGCTAAAGTAGATGTCATTCAAAACCTCCCTCATCCCAAAAGCGTCAAAGATATTCGCTCTTTCCTTGGCCATGCTGGCTTTTATAGGAGATTTATAAAGGACTTTAGCAAAATTGCTAGACCTTTAACACTACTCCTGGCCAAGGATACTACCTTCCACTTTGACTCGGATTGCGAGACAGCTTTCGACTCACTTAAACACTCACTCACTTCAGCCCCCGTTTTATCATCACCAAATTGGGACTACCCCTTTGAGCTGATGTGTGACGCATCTGATTTTGCAGTAGGTGCTGTCCTTGGACAACACATTGAAAAGATGCCACATGTGATTTACTATGCCAGTAAGACCCTGAATGATGCGCAAATCAATTATACAACCACAGAGAAAGAACTATTAGCGGTTGTATTCGCATTAGAGAAATTCAGGCCTTACTTAATCGGCTCACCTATTATTGTATATACTGATCATTCCGCTTTAAAACATCTGTTGGCGAAGAAAGATGCCAAAGGTCGACTAATACGTTGGATCCTTCTTTTACAAGAATTCGATCTTGTTATCAAAGATAAGAAAGGATGTGAAAACGTAGTAGCTGACCACCTTTCACGCATCGTTTCTTCCCCTGTGACCCTGCCGATCAATGACTCATTCCCTGATGAACAACTCTTGAGCGTATCCTCTGAACCATGGTTCAGGGATATTGTGAACTATCATGCCACGGGATTGATACCGAGCGATTGGTCAAAACAGGACAGATACCGCTTTCTTTCCCAAGTAAAACACTATTACTGGGACGAGCCTTATTTGTTTAAATATTGTCCTGATCAGATCATTCGCCGGTGCGTCCCGAATGAAGAGTTCAAGAGTATTCTTTCATTTTGTCATGATCAGGCCTGTGGGGGTCACTTTGGTCCAAGAAAAACAGCGGAAAAGGTTTTGCAATCTGGATTTTATTGGCCGACCTTATTCAAGGACGCATTTGAACATTGCAAAACCTGTACACAATGTCAGTATACGGGTAGAATATCCCAAAGGAATGAAATGCCTCAGCAACCCATTCTGGTTGTTGAAATGTTTGATGTTTGGGGCATAGATTTTATGGGTCCTTTTCCCAACTCCTTTGGGAATCTGTACATATTGTTGGCGGTTGATTATGTCTCCAAGTGGGTAGAAGCCATTCCAAGTCGCACTAATGACAAGAAAGTTGTCATTAAGTTCTTGAAAGAGAATATCTTCTCGCGATTTGGACACCCACGCGCTATTATTAGCGATAATGGGACACACTTCTGCAACAGATCTTTCGAGACTCTGATGCGGAAATATTCAATCAACCACCGACTTTCTACACCCTATCACCCCCAAACAAGCGGGCAGGCTGAGATCTCAAACAGACAAATCAAACTTATCCTGGAGAAAACTGTTGCTAAAAATAGAAAAGACTGGTCGACCAAATTGACGGATGCTCTTTGGGCATTCAGGACTGCATATAAGACCGACCTAGGAATGTCTCCATATAGGATAGTATTTGGTAAAGCATGTCATCTACCTGTTGAGATAGAACATAAAGCATTGTGGGCTATAAAGGAAATTAATTTTGATTTAAACCTTGCTTGCAACTTTCGGAAGCTGCAACTAAACGAGCTAAGCGAACTTCGCGATGAAGCTTATGATAATGCTGTAATCACAAAGAATAGGACTAAGGTTTTTCACGATAAAAACATTGTGAGGAAAACATTTTTACCTGGTCAACAAGTCCTTCTTTATGATTCACGATTACACCTTCATGCGGGTAAGCTCCGATCTCGTTGGAAGGGACCTTTTGTTGTGCGGTCTGTATACCCGCACGGGGCAGTAGATATTGAAAATGTTAAAAACGGCACTGTTTTCAAAGTAAATGGACATAGATTAAAGCCGTATTTCTCCACTGACCCCACGGAGGAGCTCTTGTTCTTACAAGAGCCAGTTTATCTTGATTAAAATTCCTCCGTCTCACTTTCATGTCCAGTATATCACTGCATCATATTTTGAATGAAGGTGAGTAAATAAAACAAGTTTGGGGGAAGTTCTTCACTTATATATTTCGCCCCCACTAATAATTCCTCCCAGATTTACAGATTTTTGTAGGTATGACTGTCGGCAACAGTGAGGACACTGTTGAAAACAAGTTTGGGGGAGGTTTGTGCTTATTTTCGCATCATTTGCATATCATCTGCATAAGCACAAAACATTTCTTTTTTTTAAAAAAAAAAAAAAAAAATCTATAAAAAAAAAATTGAAAAATTTTCAAAACCCATAAAAATTTAAAAATTTTCAAATATAAAAATAATTTTAATATTTACACTTTTTGTATATAAATAAGATAATGAAAGTTTAGACAGTGAACAATTACATCCATGAGATTAGAAAAACTTTAGAAAACTAAGAAAATTAGAAGTTTTCTCATACGAACTAGTAATAAGTAGTTATGAGCCGTTGTCCCAAGGGTTAGTAAGATGAAGGACGTCACTAATCTGAGGATAAAAATAAGTCTGAAAAATAGTTTCTATTCTGGAAGCCAGACATTTTGAACGTTGCTACCCTGCTATTCGCACTTACACACGTCTTGAAGCCTGGGATAGTAGAGGATACCTTGAAATGCTCTTGTCTTAAAGCCAAAAGTATGAAAAAGAAAAAAATAGTATTTTAGAAAATGGTGAGAAAAATGGACACTGGTTTTGTTATCACCAAGGGCAAGAAAAATATATAGCAAAAGGGTGCTTCTTCACCTAGTGCCCCAAGGTCAACTGGTCTGGGAGTCACTGCTATGCCTGAGGTGGTGCAAGATTAGGAAAATACACCAAGTTAGCATGCACATTAGTAATCGGTCGGTTAGTACCTCAAGAAGTATTAACGGTCGCATGAAAGTGTGTAAGCAATCTCGTTTGCCAAGAAGTACTGAGGTCGACGGGCAAGAGTATGATAGCTTGAATTGAATTCTCCGGGTGTAGGGATGTCTTTACACACACGCAGGGTTATATGATCGATGTTTGGAATAAAGATAGGAATGAAGAATAAGACGATGTTTTATTGAGGGAGGACGTGATTTCTAACATTTTTTCATGACCATTAAGATAGGGCTCATGACAACCGAAAAGCTAGCTTAGTTGGAAACCCTAATTTTCAAGGCTTTTCTTTTACAATTCTTTTCTTTAAATGTAATATTCATGATCTTGCTTTTATTTTTGGATTTTGTGGGTGCAATCCGCTGAAAACCCTCAGGAGACAACACTCCTCCTACTAGGGACACCTAGAGGTTTAAAGGCTTGTTGCACGTGCTCAGTGCAATCGTGTTGCCTACGAAAGTGTGCTAGTTAGTTTTTCTCTTTCTTTGTTTTCTCCTTCTCTTTTTAATAAAACATTCTCTCGAGACGATCGAAATTAAGTTTGGGGGTATTTGATCAGTCGAAAATACTGCATATTTTAACCGGCAATTTCCTTGTCATCTGCATACATATAGGAGAGTACGGTATTCATAATTCACATATTAGCTAATTGGTCGCAAAATAGCAAATTACATGTATTCGACCTTTAAACCGGAAATTCTAGGGAAAGTAACCGCATTGCATTACATAGCATATTTTCTATATCTTGCAACCCCTATTTTGAAGTCTATGCAGGAAACGAGATACTTGCTCGATCAATACATCGCTCGACCATTACAATTGCTCGTAAACTCATTGAAAGCAAATCTGGTATCAACACAGAAGGTCTACTGCAATTCTAAACATTGAAAAACAACCCAAACAGTAGTAGCAAGCAACTGCAGAAAGCACAGTTCCCGAGGCCACCAAGGCGCGGCGGAAGCGCGGCCCAAGGCTACCTCACGCGGCGGATCCGCGGTGGGTCCAAGACATCAGCTCCTCAAACTTCACCAAAACTCCTGTTTCAGTGCCCTCAGCTCATAAATGCACATAAAATTCCAGAAGATTCCAGACACTTCCACCAGATCATCAAGTTCCCAAACTACCCTAATCTTTCTAGAACTTTCCTAAACCCTTGCCTAAACCCTAAGCTAAACCCCAACAACTTGTCAACAAACTTTGGGAGGGAAAGTCTAATTCAAACCTAGACCTAGTTCTATAAATAGGACCCTAGGCTCTCTCATTCAACATCTTAGAAAATCTTTGATCATCTTGAAAAATCAAGAAACCCTAGAGAGAAAAAGATTCAACCCATTTTTAGTTTAGCCTTTCTCTTTCTCCATCTTCTTCTTCCTCAAGATTAGTGAGAAATCTTGTAGGAAACCCTAACCCTAATTCCACTCCAAATCCAACATCTTGAGTACCAAATCAAGCGAGAAATCTTCAACCTTTTGGGAGCCGAGCCGATCTTCAATCGGGCAAGTGATCCGAGCCGATCCGCGATCCACGGAGACGAGCGAAGCCAAGTCGACAATCACGTTCCTCCTCTTGTAGTTCTTGAGTGATTGTAACGGAATTGTTGATATAAATAAAAGGTGAAATTTGTTAATCTTGCTTTCTTTTAATTTCGCATCATGTTATCTTTACTGTTCTTGAATATTGTCTATGTGGTGATGCGCGAGTAAAACTCCGCTCGTTAAGGAGTCGAGAAGATCTTTAGTATGATGATGTAGCAAATTTGTAATCAATTCTTGAATCCTACGAGATTGTAAACCCTAGCTATTTCAAGAATCGACAACCCAATTCGATTCGATGCTTTCTTGATCAACATCGTTCGAGATTGGGGTGATTCGATCGATTCTTGAAATTACTAGAGGCTAGAATATAAATGGTATCCTCGAAAGAGTAAGGGTTAAGAGATGAAACTTTAATTTCATCAAGAAAACCCTAATTCTCGTCGATAACCATTGATCTAGTGTCAATTCCTCGAAGGACAAGAATATGAAATATTGTAGACTACAACACATATAAAGATCCTATCGATTCCTACGAGCCTCTTTTCTTGATTGTCATTTGGAAAATATCATTGAAACCGATTCTTGTTGTTTATAGTTCTTGATTCTTTAGAAAAGATTAGTGACACACGAATACAAATCAATCAATTGAATCGTGTTTTCTCTTATTGTTGCTTAACATTTCATTTCAAACAAATAAAAGTAAAAACGAATCTCGAGATCCCTGAGGACGATCCGCACTCATTCATTAACTTCAACTGACACCGTTGTTTGATTGCGGTCAAATATTTTTGGTTGTGATTTCTTTACTATTTGATTCTATAAACACATCCACGAAAATAATCAGATCAACTGGCACACCGGTATGGGTCCTCCTCTGTCCTGGAACTCGCAAAGTCTCTAGAATACGTGTCTCGTCGACTGGTGCTACATCCACTGGTGCTATGTAGGTGACGGACTGCTGCATGCTGATCCCAAGGAACAACTGAGTAACTTGGGTGTCAACCTCCTGTCGCTGCGCTCGAATGGCATCAACCAATGATCTCATCGTCTGGCGCAAGTCCTGCATCTCTGCCGCAAGCCTAGCGAGCTGCTCTGTCGAAGGCTGATCCGTCTGTACCTGTGCAACAAGAGTGCCATCCTGGTCAGTGCTCGTCTCACCCGAGCTAACTCTGACCTCGGCCCTCGCTGCATCACTCCGAGTCCACATAGTCATCGGCGGCAAGGCTATAAATAGAGATAGGATTCAATAAGAACACGGAAATCGAATCACAAGGATATGAATCATCAAGGAAGGAATTTCAAGCAATTTGTACTTAGGCACTTTAGGTGAAGTACCGCATCGTGAGCATGCTGCAGACATACACACACTACGTTACTCTGCTTAAACTACCTGCTCCATCATACCAAGGTCATCCTACACTCCGAAAAGTAAAACCTAACGCATTGATACCAACTTTGTCACGACCCGAAATTGGTACATGACGGCCCTAATACTACGCAACGCCTACAGACGTAACGCAATAAAATAAAGCCAAAATCCAGAAATCTAAACCATGAAAATACGAAAAAGATAATAAAAGTTTTTGAAACGTTTGAAATCACAAACCAAATTCTTTAAAAGAGTCCACTTTTTCTTTATAATTTTGGCAGCACCCCCATGTAAAAACTAACCCCCAATTGGGTACAACATGAATATAAAGTAAAGCATCCTAAACGGGAGCAAAAATCCATGCCCAACGGCGGAAAACAAACACCACAAAAGATATACAACGCCGTAGCGAAGAAATAAGAGACAAAAGAAAGGAAACTGTAAAAAAGGCAACAAATCCACAATAATATACAAAATCGTCCTCACCAAGTCTCTAAGTCACAACATACTAGTAGTAGATGGAGAGTACAAGACACAACGAATATACGACAAAAAAATACAGATAACCACCAAAACCCACCTAAGCAAAACAACACACTATCAGCCGATGCGGTATCTGTGGCGAAAGACGATAGATAGGTGAATAACCAGCCTCGACTACTCTGGAGAAACACCTGCAATACCTGTGGTACAACGGGGGTGAGTTGCCAACTCGTGAATAGTAAATAACATATGCAGGTAATCGCAAGTATGCAAGTACTGCGTGAATCTAAGATAAGCAATTACCAGTAATAACATGTCATATGAATGCAGAATAATGGAAAGTACACTAGCAGGTACAACCAATATATATAAAGCAATAATGATATGACAACAGTATGCAATAATCATGCAATGGGGATATGAGAATGTAAATGTGCATCACTCATGAAATGTACACTAATAGGCACTACTAATACATGAAACAGTGCACAAATAGATAAAGATGAGGTATGGAGTGAAATGTCTCATTTCCACGGAATTCTGACATCGTGGTAGGATCACAATCCAGCAAGACAATTCAAATCTCAATTTCCTCAAATAAGCCCCCAAATTGGCTCTCTTATCATCTAAGTATCACATCTCCTCAACTGCACAATATCAAGTATATCTCGTATATGTTTCGAATGTTCAACATCAAGTAGATCTCACATATCTCGTACGTACAACATCAATCATATCTCACATATATCGAATGTACAACATCAAATAGATCTCACATATCCCGTATGTACAATATCAAGTATATCTCACATATATCGAATGTTCAACTTCAAGTGGATCTCACATATCTCGTATGTACATTATCAAGTATATCTCACATATATCGAATGTACAACATCAAGTGGATCTCACATATCTCGTATGTACAATATCAAGCATATCTCACATATATCGAATGTACAACATCAAGTAGATCTCACATATCTCGTATGTACAATATCAAGTATATCTCACATATATCGTATGTACAACATCAAGTAGATCTCACATATCTCGTATGTACAATATCAAGTATATCTCACATATATCTAATGTACAACATCAAGTGGATCTCACATATCTCGTATGTATAATATCAAGTATATCTCACATATATCGAATGTACAACATCAAGTAGATCTCACATATCTCGTATGTACAATATCAAGTATATCTCACCTATATATCCAGTATCCAATCTCAAATGTGTCTCTTATATCCCGAATTAATTCTCCAGCAAAATTCTAACATCTTAAATATAATGACATAAATAAATATGATGAGGTCAATACACATATATTAGCGTCCCATTCCACTAATATTGGTGTAAGGGTATATATAACAGCGACTCAATCCCCTGTTATATATACAAAGGAGTAATTAGAAATATCATGAAACCAATGTGCCAAGCATCGACACAGAAATACTGATCTATCAGGTGCTGTCACCACGATGGCCCCCTGATAGGTACATATCATACGCTATCCCGAAAGCTCGAGTGCCTAGCTCTGACCCACGCCTCTCGACGTATCCATACGTACATGACTCCCATCGGTATCCACAAGATAGCTGCTGAGTCATTGGTCCTGTCACCGGAAAATATGGTTCCCTTAAGCCTCATCGCCTATCACTACGACATCGTTCTTGCTTCGGGGTACCTCCGGGCCCCACCATGTACCCGCACATGTACCCCTCCGTTCCTCGCGTGGGGTATATATATTCAAACCGATAAATCTCATTGTGGCTGCTGAAATATCATATCAAGGAAAGCGGGGTTTTCAAATAATGCATAATTTCATGAACTCCCGCGGTTCCCGAATCCAGAAAACATCATGAAAAATCCATATAACAATGCGAAAATCAATGAATAAAGTATACGCAACATAAAAACCGTAATGTAAGCGTATAAATGAAAAGCTTCTAATTAACTGCAACCAGTTAATATAAATATCATGCGGTTCCTAATATCTCCAATTCTTAATAATACAACAATAAGGGTAAATACATAGCTGTAACCAGATATATGTAAACACATGAAGGTATAGCAGAAAATATAGGTATCTTCCTATTTGTAGTGATGTGATATACCTATCAAGTATAAGTGAAGTATGAAATGTAAAGCACACATGTAACTATGTCCTTAGGTGTGTATATGTACCTATCACTAATGGTACGATACCCTATTGGTATACAGGTAACTATATGTCAAATGCGATAAGAAATATGAATCAATGTCACAATGTCCCTAACCAAGCAATATAACATTTATAAGTGGTTTGTGTGTGACATGGTAATTATTGACGGTTTGTGTAGCATACAAACAGTGCTCATGCAACATAAATCATCAATAATATGTGCAGTGTCCTACTACTACTAGTCCAGGCACACTACATCTAATTAATAGGGTAAATGCGCAATTCTAAACATGACATAGACTATGCGACAAGTTAATATCTCTAGCTCAGACGCATAACGCCATGCGGGCGATTCCCCTGTAGATGTTAAATCTACTCACCAACACTCCAAGATAGGTGAATCCTACCACCTGTTTCCCCCTGTGGCAATGTCTGTAGTCCCCGCCTGAGAACCTGCAACATTAAAACAACAAGCAAATATATATATTAATAACAGCTACAAGACACGAACAAACTACACAAAACCGACACAACAACACAAACATCCTCTTGACGTCGCCGGCCCTGGCCGGTGGCCTCGGTGTTGTGCCTCAGGTGGTGCTCCTGTGTCACAGGTAAATCACTACAAACTTGTTTAATTTTCCAGTAAACTTCCTGGGTCACAGCAGATCCTAGATGCCACAAACCGACACTAAAATACGATATTTCGCACAAAAACCTAACTTTAACTAATCTAAACTGAATTAACAAGCAATGCTACACTTAAAACACTAAAAGAACAGTAAAAGAACAATACCTAAACCAAAGAAGCCAAAGATCCAAGCTTTGCATGCTCCAAGGCAAGCAAGAGAGAAAACATGAAGAAAAATGGATTTTTTGTGAACTTTTGATGATTTTTGATGGATTTGTGAAGGATTTGTGAAGGATTTGTGAGGAAAAGAGATAGAGAAAAGGCTAAGGCTGTAGAGAGAGAGGGAGAGCTCGGCCAAAAGGAAGTGGGGAGAGAAAGGGTGAGGGTTTCCTAGCAATTTCCTAACAATTAATGCATTAAATGCATTCACATTACACATACACACATGCATGCATCTCTCTTTTCTTTTCTTTTCTTTTCTTTTACTCTTAAATCCTTGTCCACACAATAATCTAGATATTATGTGGTTTAGATTTACACAAGAATAATTGAAGAAAAGATCGCTTAAAGAGAAATTTCCCAAAAAGTGAATACAGCATTAAAATAATATTAAAATTGGGAAAAATTCAAATTGGACAAAAACGTCCCATATAGCCCTAAAGTTCACGCACAAGCTTTACTTTAGCTAAACTAGTTTCCGGTAAGCTTATACGGACGTTTGATCGAAATCGGGTTAAAACGGGAAAAAACCGACAATTTTTCCCTAAAACGGAAAAATTCGCATAACGAATTCTGAAACGTTACATCCCCCCTTAAGGAAATTCGGTCCCCGAATTTAAATATAAACTCCCCCAATTTCTAAAACATTTCAGTAAAAGATCAAGTCGTCGGGGTCCCGAAATCGTAGATACATAAAACACATCGTAGCACAATGCATGCGCATGAAAAATGAATATATAAACCAAAATCAAAACTCCGTCAAGCATCCCGCAATGATTGGAGTTATGGTGAAGGCACCAATGTCAAAGCCCAATACGAAAACCAACATAATATACATCAACTATGCATGTAAACATCATTAAAACATCTGAAAGGAATGCATGCCAAACTCTTTTCCAATAGTTGTGCAATGCGCGTATCACTGCACAGTGGCGGATGTATATAGTAAGAAAATAACTATATATATTTATATATATATCCTTTGTTTAACATACGCGTCCCGCCGTTTTGAAAATAATTTAGAAGGGTTTTCTTTATTAAATGTCTTGTGTCATCTCGAACACGTAGGTAAATACTGAGACTATAGCTCCTTTTTGAAAATCTCTTCGGTAACTATCAATGCATGCAAAAATATATTCATGTACTGTCCTTGGACTAGTCATGCTCAGCTAATAGTATCAACTAGTAAATATCATAAAACATGCTGCTCAAGGGAAATCAATCCCAAAATGTATATAGAATGCCGTGTGCGTCTAGTGCGTATGGAAATCGAAATCCATGAATGTGCAATACATATGCACAGAACAAAATCTAAGTGCAACGGGTGTGCACGAAACACCTGTCAAGGGCAACGGTGTGTGCCTGACAGCAATACCAGGTGCATCTGATATGCAAAGAATCTCGATTTATTGCATCTGGCGTGCACTAAAATCGCATCAAGCGCGTAAAGTATGCGCAAGAATCCAAATCAAGTGTACAAGGTGCACGAAAACAAATATCGAGTATCACAGTCGAAATCGATGGTATACAAAACATCCCAATCCAAAACCAAATCAGGTATACCATGGTATATAATCTCACAACCATGTGCATCAGTGTGCTCAAAATCTCAATCATGCAAATAAATCTCACAAAATACCAAAATCAAAGATGGCGGAAACAGTCCCGCCTTGGCACATCCTCTAAAGACCTCTGGCCAACTGTCATGGTCACTCATAATATGTCTCGTCGACTATGCCGAACTCTGGCCTACTAGGTGTGTGTAATATGACCGATCCTGGGTCCAAGTCTTCTCGTATAGTATTCCAGAATGGTTCTGTCGAAGTCTCCGCCAAATCTCGTTCCAGCCGAACTTCCCGGAAGTTATCACCTTACTAAATCTATTTCTTGTTTCGGAACGGCTGCATACTCATCGCGACTTCTTCTGGAAGATATATCCATATACAACGCCTCTGCATGCGTATCACATCTCTGATGTCAGCGGAGTGGAACTTCATCTCATCTAGATCTCGTACGAACCTCTTACTCCACTTTTCTCTAATGTCGACTGATTCAGACTCGTCTCTTCGTGGCTGCATGGACTGCGCTCTAACGGCTATACTTGTATCTGGAGTCTCCCAAGCAATGTATCCTATCACATGATATCCGAATAACGTCGAACCTTTCGATCGATTCATCAAAGTTCAATAATCCGCAAAGAGCTCAACATTTTGAGTACAGTTTAATAGTATTACGGTACATGCCACAGTACCTATGGTCCTGCCGTAGAAGGGCAAACCCAAGCCTCAATAATGGCACCGCTGAACTGCTGCAAACCCTAAGGTTTCAAAGCGTTCTCATGGTCATTATATCGAGTTAGGGTTTCATTCTTCTAGAGAGTCCACGGAATTAGTTGCATGTTTTTCCGAATACTTTAAACTTGGAAAATGGGTTTCTGACATTCGATCGTCTTTTATGGACTCTCAATGTACCTGTGTGAAGTCGTCTCTAGCTGGAATCAATCAATCTGATGACCTCGCTTCGGGGTAGGCAAAAAATCACATGTCCTAGTCACTCCTCCTTGGGTGACTAGCGATCTTATATCATATCTCTAAGTATAACTCGTGCGGTATTAGCTTCAAACATCTGGGGCGACATCTTGTTATTCGCAGCAACAACTGGCTCATTTGTCCGCACGCTGAACAGTTCCTCAATCATCAAAATAATCGGTGCATTGACGGTCATCACATTCTGGCCGGCCTCTAGCAGTGGCCCAATCCTCTGGTGCCGATCTGCACGTCCGATAAATCTTGTAAAAGCGATCCATCAAACGCTCATTGCGCCAAAACACAATAACGACGCGTCTATGCAAATCGTATGTCCCTGGAATCACGCCCTGGTCAGCCCTCGTCCGTGACGAGCTCGTGCTGACGCAACTCTAGCCGTAGCTCTCTCTGCCTATTTAATCGTAGCAGCAAAAACCATAAACCGATAATGATGAGGATAGATCATGTATGAATATAATATTGTGCAAGGAAATGTACATCCTAAGGCTTCTTAAGCGGAGTAGCGTATCGTAAGTATGCCACGGAACATACACACGGTACGTCACTGTCCTTAAGTCACATACTCCATCAACCAAGGTCAACCTATAAGACGAAAGTTCGGGTCTAATACCCCCTCGACCAAGTCTAAGTTCGTAAGGTCAAGCCTAGGTTCCGAATATATATAAACGACCTAGACTCCGCATAGTCAAACATAGACTCGAACCAAGGTTAACCTAGTGCTCTGATACCAACTTATTCACGACCCGAAATGGCACGTGACTGGCACTGGAATCATATGAAGTCTATAGGACCCCATATAATTCAAGTAAGCCAAACTCCTAGAAATCTAAACCATTTTAAGAAAAGAAATGAGGAAAACTTATTTTAAAGAAAGTGGTTTTAATAACATAAGCCGAAGTATGTATTTTTATAATCTCAAGACTTTTCTGAAAATTTCGGCAGAGTTTCCTTTGTAAATACTGGCCCTAAAAGGGTACAACATGCATAATATATATAAAGGCATCCCCAAGCGGGAGCTAGCTCTTCGCCAATTGGCGGTCACAACCACGCAAGCAATATAATATACAACGCCGAAGGGCAAGGATCAAAACTCAAAGAAAACTCAAAATCATCAAGAAAACCATAATAGCAATACAACACGACTCTATGGTCGAAATAATATACACCGGTCTTCTAAGTCAAATAAATATACAAGTCTGGTTGATGGAGTTTACTAGATACAACTGAATAAATAAAATATAATGGTGGTCACGATGCAAGTGAACCCACCTACCAAGAAATCACCCGGAAAGAAGCAGTGTGCCAGCAAAACCGCAACGAAACCTGTACGGCATAACCTGCAAGAAACTGTGGCACAACGGGGGTGAGTTGCCAACTCGTGAGTAAAAAACATCACCGAGCAGAAATTGTATGTATGACTCAATCCTAGGTCAATATGATCAGTAATATATAACTTCAAAATGATAAAACCTGAAGCATCTGATAATGGCATAGGTAAACATCTATACATAAGTGTAATACCAAGTGCTCGTGTTAGTGCCTCAGGTAGCAACAAATCATAAATTTGAGGTATGAATGCAAGTTAATGAAAACAAAATACATCATGAATGAGAAAAATGTTTTCTTTATTTATTGAGATTTTATTATATATATAAATCGAGGTATCATCAATGAAATCAACATGAAATCAGTGTCAAGCATCGACACAAAACATATATCCCAAAATCTCAATATCTCAATATCTCAGACTCAAGCAATCCAGACTGGCCTGCAACCTCGAATCTCAATATCTAGGGCTCCGGCTATCCGGACTGGCCCATATCATCAAATCTCAAAACCTCAGGCTCCGGCTATCCGGACTGGCCTGTACTCCTATCGGTAACCTCCGGATATCCGTCGAGTCACAATAAAATCACTGGCCGGTAGTGCTCCCCTGCAAGGCTCAACGCCATCATCTGTGACCATCTTGCCCCAGGGTACCGCACCGGGTCCACCATGCACCCACAGATGGTTCCTCCTCCACCACGAATCGGGTGTATGATATCTCTCAAGAGCCGAGAAAACTCATGGTGGACATATCTCATATCATATCATGAGAGAACCACAACTTTCATTTTAAAATGATAATCAGTTTATAAAATTTTTGCGGTTTCTCCAAATCCAGAAATCTCATGGAAATCCGAAATCCAAATCTCAAGGGTAAATAAATAATGAATTTCATAATATTGGGCTCAGGCAATCCGGACTGGCCCATAATGTCGTGGCAAATGAATATATAAATATGCAAGAAAATCATAGTTATAAATGCAATGTCTAAGCTATCATATAAAAGCAGCTCACTAGTATCATGTCGAAACTATCAGCTAACATTTTATGATAATGAAGTAGTATTTTCTAATGTTTACGTGAAATTGCAATTACTGATGATGATGTGGGTGAGCTGGAAAGCAGGTGTATGTGGAGCATACGCATCATCGGTAATGGTGCTGCTGTCCTGACAGCATGTGTTTCAATATAACAATAAAACACATTTAAGCATGCAATGTTATGCGAATAGCAAGAATATGCGGAAAATGAATAATAAACGCAACAATGAAGAATATAAATAAAAAAATATATGAGTCATACAGTTTTGCCATTTGAAATAACACGAATCGTGGTGTTTAGAAAATAAGGGCTACGGTGTTTTTAAGAAAAGGTACATCCTTTGAAATATACGTAGAATCCCTTGGCCTGTCTTTAAAAATACTCACGATTCGTTAGTTTTGAAATAGGAATAACTCGAGTCTAGTCTAACATTTACAAATAAACTACAGGACTAAACTAACAGACTAATCGAAAAGGTAAGGAAACCACCTAAATCTGAGTCGATATATATAAATATAATAGTCGATGATCCCGCCTCAATAGTATCACATATGATACAATATATAATATGACATCCTCGTGTCAAGAGTGCGGATCTATCATCATTATATAGCTCGTACGGTAAATCCATCGTACGGCATCCCAATCTGGGTACGGGTCGAATATCACACTCATCTCATCATTTATCTGGTATCCTTATCATCACAACATGAACGAGGTACTGATCTAAAGTCTAGTACATACTGATACCATCTACATATATATATAAATATATATGCGTGTGTATGAAAACACATCGCCTATGTACCCGCTATAATATCATGTCGTATCTCATAATACGAACCAAATTATATCACCGATCTCGTGGCACCATGCCCAATCTCATCGGCTCATCTCCAAATATCGTATACTATCCTCATCATCCATGTATATGTATATATATATATATATATATATATATAGACATACATACATAGTCCCATACCTGTACGTGTGTGTGTGTGTGTATCCCCATATACGCACAAGTAGTAAAATGTATGCAAGTGTGTGTGTGCGTGCATGTATGCAATTCTTAACTCTAGGGTTTCGCGACTAAGAAACTACACTGTAAGCGTTTTCCTACAACTAAGCTAAACTAACCCAAAGTCACGTAATCATCTCTTGCTAAGTATGCACATCATAAAACACATAAGTATATATATCATTGTTAGGTTTACCTAGCACCTTATGAAGGGTTTGGAAGCATCATATGTCTCAAAATTAAATTTTTAAGGTGCTAAGTGAACATACAAAGAATCAATGCTAGAAAATTAGGGTTTCATAACATAAACAACATCACAAGTAACAATAGCTAGGGTTTTGAGAGTACAACCTTTGTAGCTCCCTACGCTAGACTCCTCGGCCACTTGAGGGTTGGAAAAGGGTACGCTTGAGGTCTTCTAATGTCCACGACGATCCACCCGAATCTCCTTTGTCCAAGCTTACAACTTCACTTGATCAAGAGAATAAAATGAAGCTAACACTCTTCACAAGTGGGCAAGACTAGTGTAGAATGTGTTGTGGTTGCTTTTCTCACTTAAAAATCCTAACTTGGTGAGTGTTTTGCTCACTAGAGAAATCTAGAGAGTAAAAGAGCAAGGAGGAAGAAGATGATGGCTTTTTAAGAACAAGAGAAAAGATAATCTCTAATGAAAAATAGAAAATATATGTGTATATATTTTCCACTCTTCATCTCAAACCATGGTTAAATAATAAAGATATTATTGTATTTGAGTTAAAACACAAAAGGAAAGTTAACCCATGGTCAAAAGGTGGGTGAGCAAGGTTAGTTCAAAGAAGAGTGTAGAAACTAAACCTTGAATTATCCTTTTCCTTTTCTTTTTGTTTTAACATAAATACAAGTAATAATCCATATATAAATCCAAGGTGTGAGTCTTATATTGCCACCATTTTCTATGTATATACAACCATGACAGAATGATGTATGTATGCATGTGTGCATGCACATCCATATGTGCATGAACAAGAATGAATGCAAACATGCATGCATATATCCAAAATAGGATAAGAATGGATTTCTAATGAGAAGCTAATGGTTAAATGATAAATCAACACTTGATTTATCAACCCGGTCATATCACATACGACCCGACCAAAAGCAAGCCGCCCGATTAATATACTGCATCTCATATGCGCATTTTAACCGGGCCCACGCACATATCGCATATGTGCACCACAACGTTTCGCCTGGACTAGGTAACTCCTTTGTGGGACTCCATGACTCGTCAATACGCCGGCAGTGGGTGATGATCATATCAAGCACCCTCAAGCCGCAAGGGGTCAGCTAAACGTAACGGCCACCCAGGTATTGAGCGATCAGAAGAAAACAAGCGAACCTGCTACAACTCCCGTCGAGCCAACCGGCAACACTACCGTACAGTCCGGTCTCTTCGTCGGAAATGCTGCATATCGAGTCTATGGATAGTAACGTCGACCCCAACAACTCAAAAAGTCGTGCTGATGAAAGGTCTATAACAGATCGAGAAACTACTGATAATACTTATCAGCAAATCTCAACATCCCTGGCCAGGGACTTACTGATATAGCCAGTCGAGCACAGCACAACATCAACTCCCAAAACCGGGAGAGACGAAACCCCTCCTATCGCTCATCGCCTTCGTGTGTCTCGGGACAGTACCCAACGGCCACTTGTTTGCACGACTCAGTAGAGCCGTGGTAGGGTGGAAATCAAAGTACAGTGGGAGAACACACAAGACTCTATGACGATCTCGGGTCTACAGACTAACCTGCACCAGTGTCACCTGAGAACTGCTATCCGACGATAGATATAATTCCATAAAGGAGTTCTCGGCGAGTCCGTCCAGTGTACCCAGTCACCACTGAGCACCCGTATACGATCTCGATGTCAAACATCGATGAATGTGGGAACATCCATCGCCCATCATATGGGTCAAGTATCATATACGCTAGTCTACTCTGGTATATCGATGCCTCGTCTCGATACACCTACGACTAGGGACATTTCAGGATATGCTTATAAACTACTGATGTCCCACTAGTATGATCTCTATCATAATCACAGTAGTCAAGTCAATATTCTCAGGGCTTTATCAACATGTATGAATGAATAAAAGCGTGGTCAATTCAACATGTCTGATAAAGTATAACCAGATAGCACACTATCATGTCGAGCAAGAATGTACACTGAATATATATATATACATGTATAAATACATCCACTATCACATAATGGCCTCTAGGGCATACATATATCCAACAATCTCCCACTTACACTAAAGCCAGTTATTGGCGTATCTCATACCCAACATCTCAAAAAGTCGCTCATGCTACGGCTGAGGGAGGGCCTTGGTGAGTGGATCCGCGACATTATTCTTTGTGTCTACTCTCTTAATCTCAATCTCGCGGCGATCTACAATCTTCCGGATCAAATGAAAGCGCCTCAGGATGTGTCTGTACCGCTGATGGGACGTAGGCTCATGGCTAATGCCATTGCCCCATTATTATCAGAATACAATGGTATTGGATCAATAATGGTTGGAACTACTCCAGGCTTCGAGACGAACTTCCTCATCCAGAAGGCTTCCTTGGCGGCATCATTTGCAGCAATGTACTCAGCCTCCATCGTAGAGTCTGCAATGGTATCCTGTTTGGAACTCTTCCAACTTACCGCCACTCCATTAAGGGTAAATACAAACCCTGATATAGATTTGCTGTCGTCCTAATCGCTCTGGAAGCTTGAATCGGTAAAGGCCTCCATTTGGAGATCTCCATTACCATACACCAAGAACAATTCTTTAGTCCTTTGCAAGTACTTAAGAATGTTCTTCACAGCTATCCAGTGATTCTCCCCTGGGTTGGATTGATACCTGCTTACAACACTAAGTGCAAAAGCAAAATCTGGGCATGTACATAACATCGCATACATTATAGATCCTACTGCCGAAGCATAGGGTATAATGCTCATGCGAGCTCTCTCTTCATCGGTCTTTGGACAAGAATCCTTGGAGAGATTGACCCCATGGCAAGCGGGTAAGGCACCCCGCTTGGAGTCTTCCATATTAAACCTTTTTAGGATGGTGTTGATGTACTTGGTTTGGGACAATCCCAATAACCTTTTGGATCTATCCCTATAGATCCTTATGCCAGAATGTATATGGCATCACCCAGGTCCTTCATGGAGAACCTTAGGAATAAGAAAGATTTGACCGACTGTAGCAAAGGAATATCATTTCCTATCAGAAGAATGTCATCTACGTACAATACGAGGAATGTGATAGCTCTCCCTACAGCCTTCTTATAAACACAAGGTTCATCTGGATTTTTGATGAAATCAAACTCTTTGATAACATCATCGAAACAGATGTTCCAACTCCGTGATGCCTGCTTTAACCCATATATGGATTTAAGCAATCTACATGCCTTCCCGCTGCTCCCACTGTCAATGAAGCCCTCCGGTTGATCCATATAAACGCATTCTTCTAAATCTCCATTTAGAAATGCCGTTTTAACGTCCATCTGCCAGATTTCATAGCTATAGTGAGCAGCAATAGCTAGTAGGATCCGAATGGATTTAAGCATGGCTACGGGCGAAAAAGTCTCGTCATAGTCCAAACCTGGTCTTTGACGAAAACCCTTCGCCATAAGTCTTGCCTTGTAGGTCTCTACCTGCCCATCTACACCAATCTTTCTTTTAAAGATCAATTTGCATCGCACAGGTTTTACCCCAGGGGGTACAACGTCCAAAGTCCAAACTTTGTTGGTGTACATAGACTCCATTTCGGATCTCATGGCATCCAGCCACTTCACAGAGTCACCACTCGTGATAGCTTGCTGAAAACTGGTAGAATCATCATCCTCTATGATGCAGTCTTGTCTGTCACCATCAATGAGGAAACCGTAGTACCTCTCCGGTGGGCGAGAAGTCCTACCAGACCTACGGAGTGGCTGAGGTTCCTCAGTTTCTATTGCAACAGCCGGTTCAACCAAGTCGTCATTTGTTGTTTGTGTCTCTAGAACCTCTTCTAGATCCACCACTTTGCCATCATCTTTATCTGTGAAAAACTCTTTTTCTAAGAATGTGGCATACTCAGAAACAAACACCTTTTGTTCCTCCTTGTGGTAGAATTGATATCCATAAGAGTTCTTTGGATATCCCACAAAATTACACATGACCGACCGTGTCTCGAGTTTGTCCGGATTCTGCTTTTTAACATATGCCGGGAAACACCAAATCTTAATTCTCTTAAGAGATGGTCTCTTCCCATGCCATATCTCATATGGGATGGTAGATACGGTTTTGGTTGGAACCCTGTTCAGAAGAAACGCTGCAGTCTCCAATGCATGCCCCCAAAATGAGACAGGTAACTCAGCATCACTCATCATGGATCGGACCATATCTAATAGGGTTCTATTCCGTCGTTCAGACACACCGTTGTGCTGTGGTGTGTAAGGAGGAGTGAGCTGAGAGAGAATCCCATTCTCTTTTAGGAAGTTTGCAAATTCTGTACTGAGGTACTCCCCACCTCGATCTGATGGAAGCATCTTAATACTCAAGCCGGTTTGTTTTTCTACTTCTTGTTTATATTCAGTGAATTTCTCGAAAGCTTCGGATTTGTGCTTTAATAAAAATACATGACCGAATCTCGAGAAATCGTCAGTGAAAGTAATGAAGTAAGAAAAACCGCCTCTAGCCTATGTAGACATAGGCCCACATACATCACTATGTATGAGTCCTAGGAGCTCGGTAGCTCTTTCTCCGTGTCCGGTAAACGGAGTTAGACTGGCAAGTCGCATAAGATTTATATTCAAAAGGGTTTAAATATCCATCTTTGTGTAACTTGTTTAGTCTTGTTTCGTTAATATGACCAAGTCTACAGTGCCAAAGAAAAGCTTCATTTATTTCTGAAAGTTTTCTTTTATTAGTGTGTTGTATGTTGAAAACTGTGTGTTGATTTAGCACGTATATCCCGTTATTAAGTGTATCATACCCAACCAACATTTGATTCAGGTGAATGTTCATAACATTGTTCTACAATACAAAATTATATCCTTCATTGTCTAACAAAGAAACAGATATTATATTACAAAGCATACTTGGTACAAAATAACATGGGTTCAAAACCAATATACACCTAGATGGCAACCCCAAGTGATACTCTCCAACTGCGACTGTATGTACATTGGAACCATTTCCAACGCGGAGAGTATGGTCACCTGTCTTCAAAACTTTGCTATTTCTCAGCCCCTGCATAGAATTGCAAATGTGAGAACCTGAACCGGTATCTAATACCCAGGAAGCAGAGTTTACTGAAAAACAGTTTTCTGTCACAAACAAACCTGAAGCGGAAGCATCCCCATGCTTCTTCTTGAGATTCAAGTACTCCGTACAGTTGCGCTTCCAATGTCCTGCTTTGTGGCAATGAAAACATTCACCTTTCCCCGAGTCTCCAGCTTTGGACTTTTCCTTTCCCTTCACCTTTTTAACTCCACCCTTAGGATTGGTGGGCTTCTTCTTTTTCTTTCCTTTGGCTTTAGCCTTTGGGCGAGAAGAGGAAGATTGTCCAACAGTCATAACGGGAGTTTTCACTGATTTCAGTGTGCTCTCTGCACTCCTTAACTTATTAAGGAGTTCAGGTAGTTCCCTCTCCATGTTGTGCATGTTGAAGTTAACTATGAACTGAGCAAAGGTGGAGGGGAGGGACTGCAGAATAATATCTGTATATTGTTCATTGTCCATCATCCATCCAAGGTTCTCAAGATCTTCTATGAGAGCTATCATCTTCAGAACATGGTCTCCTACTAATGTGCCAGGGGCCATTCGCATCTGAAACAATTTCTTTGATGCTTCGTATCGTAATACGCGGGATTGATCTCCATACAACTCCTTTGTATGGATGAATATGTCATGAATGTCCTTATACTCGTGCTGCTTTTGATGTGTGTTGTCCATCGATGCAAGCGCGAGGCATTTGGTCATGGCACAGTCAGCGTCCCATGTCTTGCGGACTTCAATATCCGCAACTGAGGATTTTAGACTTGGGGTGGGCGGGGCTGAAGCCGTGAGGACATATGATACTTTATCATAAGTCAAGGCTATTTTCAGATTTCTCAGCCAGTCTTCATAATTGGTCCCATTCAGTTTTTTTTTATCTAGTAGAAGCTTGAGTCCAGTCATTGGTATCTGCCATTAAGAGAGAGAAAAGAATACAGTCAGCGAAAGATCTTGCAAAGATCAGATTGGTTATTATCTTGTCTAATCGATGTCTCCCACTGCTTTAATCAAGTTTTTCTTTCAAACCATAAAAAGAAAACTAGCCAGAATTAATTACAGTCTACAACTTTGCTAACCGTTCAGCCAGGCCAGTGTCGGTACTTGAGGCAGGTTCCCGTTCTTTCGCACGGACCTAATTAAAGTAAACCTCGTTTTCCTATAGGCGTAGCCCCGTTAACACCTTTCTAGACACCTAATGAGTTAGCTAATTGTAAACTGCAAAACTCTCCTAGGAGCAACTATTGCCCACAGTGGGATCGGGATCCAACCATCATATGGAAGGTATGCAATCTCATTGCGAATCTCAACTCTTGAAATTCCCGATATGATTTTTACCCCTAGTACTTATGACCTTAACTATGGTCAACAAATCATAAGTACCAGTCAAGTTCTACCCGTCATTTCTTGATTAATTAGACCCACTCATATGACCCTTAACTATGGTCAACAAAGTCGCATGAATGTCCTAATCAATCTGCATCATATGCAGTGTAGGAAGACATCACTTAGCTACCGTACACTACGCCTTAACTAAAGTGCACAAACGTAGCATGAATACTAAGTACTCTACTTCCTAAAATGACGGAGGGTTGCGGATGATTTTTAAGAAAATCTTTAACGCTTTGAACTTGATATCGTCGTAGAATCAAATGGTTTTCAAAAGGAGTGGCTTGTGCTCCGCAGTTTTGAAATATAGCTTTTTCATAAATAGCTGAGTGGTTTTCAAATCCGATTCTACAACATCTTTTTAGGTTTATTTTCTTTACATTAATCATATTAATGTAATCCCATCATTTAAGTCCTTAAGCCAATCACAGAAAAGAAACGAAAATACAACGTACGCTTATGCCATCCGCATTCGCCACAATGTTCCATTATGCACCGTTAGGTTACTTAACTAACGGCATACCGGGACGGGACTAGCGCGGGTGTAAAACATAAGAAATGTCTACTATATATCTCATATATAATATATCATTCGTCTCAGATGTCACAGAACACAGGCAGCAGAAACATATATATAATGTTGGATATACTAGGACGGCTGTATTTAGTATTTAGCCAACAATAGAAAATACGGATTCCACAGTCGCGATGAATAGCCAAGCCCACACCCCTAGACCCCTACGAGAGCGGCAAGTGACCCTACCAATCCTGGAGTTTAGGAGACCCAGTCTCGACTCCTCGAGATGGCCTCCCACTGAACCCCAGAACCCGGTCACTTGTGCTCCCCTCCTTGGGTCTATCCTAATGCGGAAAAGTAAATAATATACAACACTGGTGGCAGCAACCTTAACCCGGAAGTGCCCCAAATAAAAGAATATTACATTGCATTTGAATTTTACATGAATGAAAAATAAAACTCTCATCTCACATAAAACCCCCTGGCAATTCAATCGCGACAATCCTGCACATCATATCACAGCAACATATAATATCATATATCATCAACGTAAGTAAGTATGCGTATCCCGATTGTCGTTGATGTATAGCAACGAAACCGGCGATATTGAATTACTACACTTACGGTCACAGAAAAGAAAGTGTAAAACTACAATATTTGGAATCCACATTCTCTTTAGACATCGTAAATGCGAAATATCACATACTTCGTATTTCATGCCTAACTATATGAATTCCACATATTGTATCACATTTGAGATAAATAGACAGTATTAAAGTTTTCGATCGAATGATCAAATACCCAAAATTCCCTAAAGCTCAACACTTGCGCGGAGTTCAAAAGTCCCGGAGTGTGTCATAGTAGTAGCGGTCCAGCCGTAGAAGGGTCAAGCCAACGCCTCATATGTGGCACGCCGTACTGCCCCAAACTCTAAGGTTCAAAAGACAGTTCAAGACGGTCACATAATCGAGTTAAGGTTTGTTGTCTTCTAGAGGGTCCACCACAAAAAACTTGCACATATTTCCGAAAGATTTAAAGCCCGTGAAAAGGTGAATTAATGATACTCGTTCGAACATTTTAATACTTTCTAAACTACCCGGAAAAAAGCACGAAATTAAAATTCCGATCGAATCGTAGAATCCAAAACAATCTCCAGAACAAATAACACTTAAACCAGATTAAAAATACCCAAAAATATCAACAAGCTGTTATAAGTATTACTGTACAAAAACCATGCATTGATTCCTTTGTACGGCCGCGGAACCACGGCCCAAGCAAGTTTTGGCCGCGTTTCCGCGGCGGGAATTACAGTTCACTGCATCGTTTTTTACAGTGGTTCTTAGGTTTACCTGCTGAATTTTTTACGTATTTTTAATTCTAAAAATAACCAGGTTTGAAAAATTGTCCAGAGAGTGTCCAAAAGTTCGTATTTTTCGGTTCGACCGGAGTTTTAACTTCGTTAAAATGTCGCCTAAATTTCTAGGTCGTCTCTGATACCAATGTTAGGTTTACCTAGCACCTTATGAAGGGTTTGGAAGCATCAGATGTCTCAAAATTAAATTTTTATGGTGCTAAGTGCACATACAAAGAATCAATGCTAGAAAATTAGGGTTTCATAACATAAACAACATCACAAGTAACAAAGGCTACAACCTTTGTAGCTCCCTACGCTAGACTCCTCGGCCACTTGAGGGTTAGAAAAGGGTTCGCTTGAGATCTTCTAATGTCCACGACGATCCACCCGAAGCTCCTTTGTCCAAGCTTGCAACTTCACTTGATCAATAGAATAAAATGAAGCTAACACTCGTCACAAGTGGGCAAGACTAGTGTAGAATGGTGTTGTGGTTGCTTTTCTCACTTAAAAATCCTAACTTGGTGAGTGTTTTGCTCACTAGAGAAATCTAGAGAGTAAAAGAGAAGGGAGGAAGAAGATGATGGCTTTTTAAGAACAAGAGAAAAGATAATCTCTAATGAAAAATAGAAAATATATGTATATATATTTTCCACTCTTCATCTCAAACCATAGTTAAATAATAAAGATATTATTGTATTTGAGTTAAAACACAAAAGGAAAGTTAACCCATGGTCAAAAGTTGGGTGAGCAAGGTTAGTTCAAAGAAGAGTGTAGAAACTAAACCATGAATTATCCTTTTCCTTTTCTTTTTGTTTTAACATAAATACAAGTAATAATCCATATATAAATCCAAGGTGTGAGTCTTATATTGCCACCATTTTCTATGTATATACAACCATGATAGAATGATGTATGTATGCATGTGTGCATGCACATCCATATGTGCATGAAGAAGAATGAATGCATACATGCATGCATACATCCAAAAAAGGACAAGAAAGGATTTCTAATGAGAAGCTAATGGTTAAATGATAAATCAACACTTGATTTATCAACCCGGTCATATCACATACGACCCGACCAAAAGCAAGACGCCCGATTAATATACTGCATCTCATATGCGCATTTTAACCGGGCCCACGCACATATCGCATATGTGCACCACAACGTTTCGCCTGGACAAGGTAACTTCTTTGTGGGACTCTAAGACTCGTCAATACGCCGGTAGTGGTTGATGATCATATCAAGCACCCCCAGGCCGCAAGCGATCAGCTAAACGTAATGGCCACCCAGGTATTGAGCGTTCAGAAGAAAACAAGCGAACCTGCTACAACTCCCGTCGAGCCAAAAGGAAACACTACCGTACAGTCCGGTCTTTTCGTCAGATATGCAGCATATCGAGTCTAGGGATGGTAACGTCGACCCCAATAACTCAAAAAGTCGTGCTAATGAATGGTCTATAACAGATCGAGAAACTACTGATAACACTTATCAGCAAATCTCAACAGCCCTGGCCAGAGACTAACTGATATAGCCAGTCGAGCACAGCACAACATCAACTCCCAATACCGGGAGAGACGAAACCCCTCCTATCGCTCATCGCTTTCGTGTGTCTCGGGACTGTACCCAACGGCCACCTGTTTGCACGACTCAGTAGAGCCGTGGTAGGGTGGTAAGCAAAGTACAGTGCGAGAACACACAAGACTCTATGACGATCTCGGGTCTACAGGCTAACCTGCACCAGTGTCACCTGAGAACTGCTATCCGACGATAGATATAATTCCATATAGGAGTTCTCGGCGAGTCCGTCCAGTGTACACAGTCACCACTGAGCACCCGTATACGATCTCGATGTCAAACATCAATGAATATGAGAACATCCATCGCCCATCATATTGGTCAAGTATCATATACGTTAGTCTACTCTGGTATATCGATGGCCCGTCTCGATACACCTACGACTAGGGACATTTCAGGATATGCTTATTAACTACTGATGTCCCACTAGTATGATCTCAATCATAATCACAGTAGTCAAGTCAATATCCTCAGAGCTTTATCAACATGTATGAATGAATAAAATCATGGTCAAATCAACATGTCAGATAAAGAATAACCAGATAGCATACTATCATGTCGATCAAGAATGTATACTGAATATATATATATATATACAAGTATAAATACATCGACTATCACATAATGGCCTCTAGGGCATACATATATCCAACAATCATAACGCATTCACGTTCTATGCTACGAAACTGCGGGGGTGCTATACGCCATCGATCCGACTTCCCCCGTAGATATATATCTACTCACCTGATCCTTGCTCGCCGAAGTCGATGTTGCCATCCACTTCTTCATCGTCCGAAGTCCACGTGGGAGTACCTACTTATATACACATATAGCATTGTAAATGGAAATCACGCACGAAAACCAAAATTTCGCACGAATCACACATAGGTTAAAACCTATAGCCTACGCATACGAAAACAATCATAAATCCCTTTTCGTTGACGTACAAACGTCCAATGACCAAATCCGAAATCAAATACCAAAATCAAGTCATGAAAAACCATGAAACACAAAATAACAACTCAGAAATCTTGCTCCAGATTTTAGTTCGGGTAAAAATTAGTTAAACTAGCAATGCAATGGTGTTGTATATGAAGTAACTGAGCTACAGACCAAACCTAGGCACCAGAACCCACAACTTGACCGGCCACATTACCCCAAAATCCGGTGAGCTCGGCCAAGTAGGGGAGTTTGGGTCTCGTCTCTTCAGGATGGTCTTCTAGTGTTGAATCTAGTTTAATGGTCTTGCTGGTTTTTCCAGTAAATGTCTAGGGTCACTCCAGATTCCCTGTAGGCCACCAATTTAACATAAAACAGACATTTGGATATCTAGAGTTCAAGTCGTATCAGTGTCACAATATTAAAATTGTTGGAAATTGTTCCCAGATTTTATCTAGAGAAGAAACAAGAAAATCAAAGAAGACCAAGTCACTTATAATGCAAAGTTTCAACAAATTTGGCCAAAATTGGGCCGGCCACGAGGGTGGTGCTACCGGTCCAAATCCGGTGAAAAGGGTCCAGATTTTTACAACATGCTCCTAATACAATATATAGTCTAATGTATATGTTTGTTTAATTTAAAAACTACCCAATGTTGGGTTACTAGGCACACGCACAAGGGTCTATAAGGCGTCAACCATGCTCGATTTAAAATTTAGCCGTGCCGAACAATCCTAAACCAAGATCTTAGACTAGAGATTAGGCGAAATAAAGCATGTTAATAACTTTAACATCTAAGAGTTTGGGATTACAACCTTTGTAGTCCGGTCCTTCACTTCTAAAGCTCCGTGTTGTGGTCCTTTCGCTGCGATCATCAAGTTCCGGACTCTCGAGAGGCTCCACGAAGAGAAAGATGCAAGCTTGCTTCCGATCTTCGATAACAAAGATGATCTACCTTGAAGTTTCATTAACACAAGCTCTCACTCACTAAATGAAGTGAACACCCTAATCTAAATGGATAGGATAGATTAGGATGATGAAGTAGGATTTTAGCTCTCATTTGTTTTCTTAATCTCTCTCATTTTCATCACTAAGCAAAAAGCTACAAAGCTTGCAAAGAGAAGAAGAAGATCAATTGCTTTGTGATGAATAATGAAAGTTATGACAAGGTTAGAAATGCAACCATGGTCAATCTAACCCTTGTAGAGATTTAACTAAGGTTATAGGGTTGGGTTGGGTTAAACAAATATCTTGCAAAAATATCTAAACAAATATCTATGCACAAAACAAAACAAAACCTTCTAGAAGGTTCTAGAAACGATTAACCCAAATCAAACTCTAACCATGTTTATTCTCCACTAAACATGTTGCATTAATAACCCTATGTTTGAGATAGTGCCCTCAGAGTCAATTATTGGATCACAGGCACGTGATTGCAATGATTGAGGGAGGACCTGTCCCAGTAGGACAGTCTTTCTCAGGATGATAGTATGCTATCTGGTTTATCTTTATCAACGTGTACTACTTTAGGTGACCTTACGAGTCGCTATTACACGTTGATAGAGCCCCTAGGATTCTTGCTTGACTACCAGCAGTATGAGAGCGATCATATACGTGAGAGCTGGAGTCTATAAGCACATCCTTAAAAGGTCCCTAGTCGTAGGAGTTTCGAGACAGGGCATCGATTCTCCAGAGTAGACTAGTGTATACAGTCGAGACCCCGACGAGGGGCGGTGGCTGGTCTCACAAGCCACTGGTGTCAGTTGGTTCACCTAAGATGTATACCGGTGCTCATTGGGTTATGAGTACACCGGACAGGACTCGCCGGGAACCTGCTAGTTGGGATTATACCTGATGTCAGATAGCAGTTCCCTGGTGACATGTGTACAGGTTAGTTCATCGACATGAGATCGTCATCTGTCTCGTGTGAGTTCCCACTGTGTTTTGATTACTACCCTACCACGGCTCAAAGGAGTCGTGCAAACAGGTTTTAGTTGGGTACAATCCCGAGCCACATGGAGGCAGTGAGCGGATCTGTAGGGGTTTGTCTCTCCCGGTATTGGGGGTGATGTCGCGCTGTGTCTTAGAGAGCCAGAACATGAAAAGTCCTTGGCCAAGGCAGGAGATTTGCTGGTAGGTATTCCAGTAGTATCTCAGGGTGTTCTGGGCTACACTCCGACACGACTTGTACCGCTATTGGGAGTCTGACTTTTACCAACCCCCTAGGCCCGCCATGCGATGCTCATAAACGAACGGACCGGACTGTACGGATATTGTCACCGACAGGCTCAGTAGGGTGTCAGGATGAGTTCGCTCATCGACGTCCCTTTTGGTCAATAGCTGGTGGCCCGTCACGTATGGCTAATACCTCTGACGTGCTAGTGGTTAAATCCACAGCCATAGTATTGACGAGTCTTTAGAGTCCACCACACACAGTTACTCAGGTTTCGGGCGAAATGCTGTAGAGGTCGTATAGAGATATGGCAGGGTTCGATCAGATACGTGCGGTATTGCATGGATCGTGATCGGACGGATTTTACTAGCCGGCTTTGGCTTAAGACGGATCCTAGTATTAGATAGTGTAGATTTTGTCTCTTTGCATTTATGTTCAGTGGGAATACAAATGCGGGCATGTATTTGCAGTAGCGGGGTTTTCCTGTAATTTATTACGGGATCAGTTTTCTGATGTTGCCAGTTTGCATTCCGTTCCGGCCGGTTTTCCTTTGTTCTTTCGCGGCCGGACTTTCCAATGGAGGGGGTAATTTGCAATTGTGCAAATTACTTATTGTGGAGGGGTTTCTTGCATTTGTGTGTCTTCATGATTGTTTATCATGAGATTCTTTTCTTGTCCATTATTTGCTTTCTTCTGATGGTTTTGTGATTTGATGAGATGAGAAGTGGGTGTGACATTATTCCTTGCATTATCTTTTCTTTTCTCCATGATAATTTCATTCCATTATCTCCACCATGGAGGAAAGGGGGCCGGCCACATCTAGGGAGAGGGAGAGGTTCATTTTGAGTGGTGGCAAAAATGTTCATCTCATTTTTTTTCCATTCATCCTACAAAGAGATTTTCACTTCAAAGTTCATTCTTCACCTCGATCCTTCCATGGCAACTTCACATACCACAAAAAGACAACCTACTACTCTAGTCTACAGTAAATCGTGGAAGCGTCGGCTAGCCAACTTCGCGCCCGAGTTGCCTTGGTCAAGAGGTGGGAGCTCGTAAAAGTATCCGGCTACATGGTGCCCTTTTCGACGAGGAGGTGACGGACGGAGTTTCCGCGGGAGATCGGAGTGGAGACGAAGACCGAAGGACACGGATCGATTGGTATACTTCTCTACCCGTATTTTACTTTGCTAGTTGCTAGGTTAATGGCCCGATCCGGGTGAAAAGTGCGCGGTGGTGCCGGTTCAATAGTTTTTGAAAGTTTTTGTTTCCGCGTTTCCGGCGTCGGTTCGACTGCCGGGGCGCCGCCGCGGACATACATTGGTATCAGAGCCTTGCCATTAACCTCGTCTAGCTTGCTCTAGTATGTTTAAAGACTCAATCGAACAAAATCCCAAAAATCGTATTTTTAGTGCATGTGTTTTCTGTCGAAATTTTTTTTTTCGCTCCAAAATTTTTACATGTTGTTTCAGAATACTGTGCATGAAAATCTAAGAAATCTGTGAAAATTTGGTCGCGAGATCTCTCTAAACCGCCGCGGAACCGGGGCCAAACCCATGCTTGGGTCGCGGTTCCGCCGCTCGTTTTACTATTCATCGCACCAAATTTTAACAGTAGGCTTTTGGGTTAGAAATAGGGGCTTTGGGATATTATTTTTGGGCCCAGATTTTCTGTAAGTGCTACAGTACTGCTTGGGGCCCACTTGATAAAATTTGTTCCATCGGATATTTTAAACATGCTAGTTCACAGTATTTACATTATATCGGCGACCGTGAATGTCTCTTGATCGGTAAATCCTGTCTAACTGCTATCGCCCGGTTAGACGGATTTGCGAACGTGACATTCACGTTGATGTTCTGTGTTGTGCTGTGATGTTGCGGATCGGTCGTGGGGGATAGCCTGGATGCAATATTAGTACAGTTTTGTTTTATAAGTACATTTGATATTGCGGGGCGAGCGTCCGACATGTGGACTGCCGTCACTGCCTGTTTGTATTATTATTTTGGGGCATGACCAGGTTGCGGTCGATGTACCCGTTGTATGTCTATTTTACTTTCTGTAATAGGATTACCCCGCAGAGGGGTGCACCGATAGCCGGGTTCTAGAGGGAAACGAGCCCGCATCTCATGGCGTTGAGATGGAGGGGGCTTTACTCTAGAATTGGCGGGCTATTCGCCGCACTCGTAGGGGGTATAGGTTAACCCAGGAGGGGTGCCCAAGTTACCGGATTCCGTGAAGTGATGGGTGGTCCATTCACGTTGCTGAAGGGGGCTGCCTCGCTTCAGGTTTTGGCGGGTAACTTGCCGCGCCCGTAGGGGTCAAGGATTTCATTGCACAGGCTATCCACACGACCAGGGGAACGTCGGGTTTCAGTAGCGGCTCTATGAAACCCGGGCATCCCAGATATCTGTATTGTTCTGTATTGCTGTACATTTCTGTGATGGTGCATTTTATCACGCCTTGAGCGAAAATTATATATTATATATATACTAGTAGATGTTATATATGTTTTGCATCCGCGCTAGTCCAGTCCCCGCTCTGTCGTTAGTTAAGTAACCTAACGGGTGATGACGGGACCCAGTGGTGAATGCGGATGGCATATACGTACATCATTATTTTCGTTCTTTTGTAGTGTGATCAATTGATGGGACTGCGTTGATTCGGATCAATGCAAGTTAAACAAACCTATTCTGATGTTGTTGGAACACTTTTCAAAAAGCTGTTATTGCAAGGGCGTTCTCTTTTGTTTTGCACAGTGGTATTCGGTTATGAATATCCAGCTCCTCAGTCGACGAGGCAAGGGCCGAGATCCATTCACCGGGAGTGACCCCTTGGACAAAAGTTTGCGTCAGGGCAGTAACTTCACTATAGCCGTTTACTTTTGTTTTGCATCGTGGTATTCAGTTGGAATATCCTGCACCTCATTCTACGGGGAAAGAGCCGAGATCCCTTCACCGGGAGTGACCTCTTTAGCAAAGGTTTTCGTCACTATATTTTTTAAAAACTATCAGTTCCTTCAACGATATCAAGTTCATTAAGTTAAAGGTTTTCGCCAGAAACCATTCGTAGCCCTCCGTCGTTTCATATGGATAGTCAATAGTATTCAAGCTGTGTATGTTTGCCAAAGTCAAGGCACGGTGTTTGGTAGCTGTTGGGTATTCATATGCAGCATAGATAGATGCGTTGGTTGGGACAGTCGTATAGCCTTGTTGGCAAAAGTCAAGGGCTTGTACGGGTGGGTTCAAATTAACCAGGAGAATGACGGGTAGAACTTGACATGTGACTTATGATATGTTGGCCAAAGTCAAGGTCATAAGAGCATGGGGCAAAAAAAATCCACATCGGGAGTTTCAAAAGAACTGAAACTTGCCAGATATGCGCATACCTTCTGGAGTGTGATAGCGTGAGCGGATTCCGTCACATTATCATGCGATGATAGTTGGATCCCGATTCCCACTGATGAGTTGGTTTACTCCTCGGGTGATCCCGACTAATTCTTCTTTTAGGTTTGGGGAAGAATTTGACGTTACAGTAGGAGGTTTCCAGATTAGATAAAGTGACAACCATTCTGATCTAGGTTAGAGTGCATGATGAGTATTTCTTTTCTCTCTCTCTTTGGCAGCGACCATTGACCCGGCCCTAGACTATGACTCAGTGACCAAGTTGACCGAACCTTCTTAACACTGGCTTTTGGATTGTCAGAGTTGGAAACCTCATTGCCACTCCTACTTTTACCCTTTTCTCCAGGACACCCCGTATTACTACGAACGTCCACTTCCATTGGACAAAACCATCGTATGGTTATATACGAACTCGAAGGAATTCGAGGATGGTTTCTGGTCCTAGAGAAAACGAATAGGACTATTCAGTTGTCTTTTCATTTTTTGTTCTCTCGGGTTACGAGTACTCCTTGGTTTAGGAGATAGTACACCTATTACGCAAATTGGATAGTCTTCTTCGAAACCATTGGCAGGTGCCGACCGGTAGGGAATGAAGAAAACCAATTAGCCTAAACGGTGTACAGAAGATATTAAGTTAAGACAAAGCAAGGGATTAGTAAGAGGGGAAAGTAAATTGCAACTTCTATTCACGACCAAACCAAATATTTCTTCGCCAATCCTAAATCACCTTTGTATTTCTCCAGGACACTCCGTATAACTACGAAGATACCAGTTTATCGGATAATCTATCGTATGGTTATATACGAACTCGAAAAGAACTTGTTCCAGTTCGCGGATGGATCCTGGTTCAGGAGAAATATGAATAAGGTTCATTCGGTTGTCTTTTATCCTCACCTTCTCTCGCATTGCGAGTGCTCCTAGGATTAGGATAGTACACCCATTATGCTTTTTGGATAGTCTTCTTCCAAACCATAGGCCGGTACCGAACGGTAGGGAAGGAAGAAAACAATTTGGCCTAAAGGGGTGTACAGAAGGTAATGACTAAAGACAAATAAAGGGATTTGGAGAGATGGAAAAGAATTATATGGTTATAGTTGTGAATCTGGATAATGGAAGATGCATTACTATGAATACCGGGATACCCCAACGAAACATTTCAATGTTTCAGTATCACTGTGTACTGTTAAAAGAAAACTGATTTCCCGATTAGACACTTGCTCCAGGGTATGTATTTACCAGGTTTGATTCTCACATCTGTATGGTTTTACAGATGATGAGTGGAAGTAAGTTATTGGGAATTAGGTGATCATCCTCATTATATCGGGATTCATTGTAATTGGTGATATTTGAGGAAGTCACCTGGGTTGTTTGCCGGTCAGCAAATATTTGGTTTTGAATATCCGTTGTTATGCACCAATTTCAAATTGATATATCTGTATGTCTATTTTTATAGAGTGAGATATACCGTTTTGAAATTATGTCTATGACATTTACCTATATCAGTGGATGGTTAGGTAAGGAGCATTAAACAACGGTGTAATTCTTCTTAACCACAAGTACAGTTTTCAACCTACGACACACAGTGAATGAGTTATTAGACTCAAGGGCCTTATACAGAGTATTGTATATTCTCCAGTGTCCATTAGGACAGAGGGGTTGGTACTCGTACTATATTCTGTTAACTTGTGACTTCTCTAGTTCTTAGACAGGTGTTTCGTAGAAACGCAGGGTCCAAGTTTTGAGAAGTTATAGGTATAAGAGTAAATTAGAGAACCAGGTATTGCAAGTATCGGGATTCTTCAAAGTGATCGAAGATGTAGATACTTGTATATGGTATTCAGTTGATAGTAATGGTTAAGAGAACTTGCTTCTCTTCCAGGTTACTCATAATTGGAAGCATTCCTAAGTTGAGTAACGCTGATCGGCCTTCTTCCATTTAGTTGACATGCACTGGAGACAGCTGCATGATTTGAATCTGGTTTAATTAAATCAGTGCCTCTGTTTCTGTATTGGATATAGAACAGTTCATATCTTAACGATGTTAAGGTACGGGGAGTTGTCCAGCTTATGCTTAAAACCAGACTCTGGATAACTCAATGCACGTTTCTGTAATGGTTGTTTGTGGGTTGACCCGGGCTATGACGAGGGTTGATATTCTACTATCTGGAAGATCAATAGTGATATTGTTCTTGACTCGCCACAGTTTTAATTAAAAATGGATTTTTCAGAAAACAGTAGTGGGAGTATGGTAGAACTGGAAGTGATTCCAGAACCGCAAACGATTACTGAAGATTTGATAAGAACCTAAAGATTCAATCTGGTTTGACATTTCATTGGCCACTCAGCAGATAAAGTGGGTAACCTCAGGCACCCGAGAGGTACTTCGGTATAGTAAAGGACGGTGACAGGGAGGTTCTTGTTTACCCAGACTTTCCATTGCTGTTGTTCCAGACTGTGATACCCGGCAGGAGGATGAGTATAGCGTCGTTCTAAACTAGCTTTAGAAGTGCACGTCTATATGACTCTGCCAGAGGGTTGTCGTAGTCAGTGGGAGCAGCGGAAGCATTGGTGGACATCAGGCTTATGTCTATTTATAGACTAAAGCAGATATAGCGGAGATAGATCATCTATTTCTGATGTAACAGACATAGGTTTGACTTCATCAGAATAGGGGATGGATCTGTTAAGAAGGTAGTAGGGTGTGATGTCCTGGTATTTGATGACATACACAGAGTAGGAAGTGATATTCCTATACTACGATCGGCTATACTTTGGTCGTCACACAGTAGTTTCTCCACATAGGAATTGGATCTTATATCGTACATTCTGGTTACTAGATCCATGGTTTTAGATCTAGATTTGGGTGGTTTCCCAATCAGGGTATTTAGACAGCATTCTATGAGTATTTAGAATGGACGACTCCTGGCACGGTAGTATACCTGCAGGTGATGGAGTCACCCTCTCTAAAGGTGTCTTACAGACTAAAGGGGAGAGGGATGTGCATGATTGGCAGATCACTTGCTTAGGCAATTGAGTTGATCATGAGATGTCAAGTACCACACCAGATGTTGTTTTTGCAGTAGATGCAATAAGTTGATATTGATCCAATCCTGGAGAAACAGTCGGAAGCAGTTTTAGAACATAAGTTGATGTTCTAGGGATATGATAGGAGCATTCTCCTTCGGGAGACAGTTATCATTCCAGGCTTCTAAGGTGACCTGGATGGCAGAGTGGCTGTCAGAGTTATAGTTTTTCCCTCTGACGAGGGGCAGTATTTTGGACAGGTGGTCAGGTGGATACTGAGGGAAGGTATGGCGTAGGATACTGTTGACGATACAGTCTAAGAAGTTTGGATTTGGAGTTAACTTATGAGCTAGGTCCTATCAGATATCCAGACACATTCTAAGATAGGTATTGCTCATTTCGGGAGACGGCTTTCTCCGCGAACTTGAGATAGAGAGAGACATAGAAAGAAACACCAGAGCGGATCCACTCACAGAGGCTATTCCTCGAACGCAATAGTTTCGCAAACGAGCTTTGTGAGACTGACTAGAAGAGGAGTTGGGTGTTCGGTATCACACGGGCTGTGAGTATGCGACATCGCAATAATCAGCCTTCAGTGCAAGTGGGAGATTGTTGGAGATAGTGCCCTCAGAGTCAATTATTGGATCACAGGCACGTGATTGCAATGATTGAGGGAGGACCTGTCCCAGTAGGACAGTCATACTCAGGATGATAGTATGCTATCTGGTTTATCTTTATCATCGTGTACTGCTTTAGGTGACCTTACGAGTCGCTATTACACGTTGATAGAGCCCCAAGGATTCTTGCTTGACAATCAGCAGTATGAGGGCAATCATATACGTGAGAGCTGGAGTCTATAATCACATCCTTAAAAGGTCCCTAGTCGTGGGAGTTTCGAGACAGGGCATCGATTCTCCAGAGTAGACTAGTGTATACAGTCGAGACCCCGACGAGGGGCGGTGGCCGGGCTCACAACTCACAGGTGTCAGTTGGTTCACCTAAGATGTATAAAGGTGCTCATTGGGTTATGAGTACACCGGACAGGACTCGCCGGGAACCTGCTAGTTGGGATTATACCTGATGTCAGATAGCAGTTCCCTGGTGACATGTATACAGGTTAGTTCATCAACCTGAGTTCGTCATCTGTCTCGTGTGAGTTCCCACTGTGCTTTGATTACTACCCTACCACGGCTCAATGGAGTCGTGCAAACAGGTTTTAGTTGGGAACAGTCCCGAGCCACATGGAGGCAGTCAGCGAATCTGCAGGGGTTCGTCTCTCCCGGTGTTGGGGGTGAGGTCGCGCTGTGTCTAGGAGAGCTAGAACATGAAAAGTCCTTGGCCAAGGCAGGAGATTTGCTGGTAGGTATTCCAGTAGTATCTCAGGGTGTTCTGGGCTACACTCCGACACGACTTGTACCGCTATTGGGGGTCTAACTTGTACCAACCCCCTAGGCCCGCCATGCGATGCTCATAGACGAACGGACTGGACTGTACGGATATTGTCACTGACAGGCTCAGTAGAGTGTCAGGATGAGTTCGTTCATCGACGTCCCTTTTGGTCAATAGCTAGTGGCCCGTCACTTATGGCTAATACCTCTGACGTGCTAGTGGTTAAATCCACAGCCATAGTATTGACAAGTATTTAGAGTCCACCACACACAGTTACTCAGGTTTCGGGCGAAACGCTGTAGAGGCCGCATGGAGATATGGCAGGATTCGATCAGATACGTGCGGTATTGCACGGATCGTGATCGGACGGATTTTACTAGCCGGCTTTGGCTTAAGCCGGATCCTAGTATTAGATAGTGTAGATTTTGTCTCTTTGCATTTATGTTCAGTGGGAATAGAAATGCGGGCATGTATTTGCAGTAGCGGGGTTTTCCTGTAATTTATTACGGGATAAGTTTTCTGAAGTTGCCAGTTTGCATTCCGTTCCGGCCGGTTTTCCTTTGTTCTTTCGCGGCCGGACTTTCCAATGGAGGGGGTAATTTGCAATTGTGCAAATTACTTATTGTGGAGGGGTTTCTTGCATTTGTGTGGCTTCATGATTGTTTATCATGAGATTCTTTTCTTTTCCATTATTTTCTTTCTTGTGATGGTTTTGTGATTTGATGAGATGAGAAGTGGGTGTGACATTATTCCTTGCATTATCTTTTCTTTTCTCCATGATAATTTCATTCCATTATCTCCACCATGGAGGAAAGAGGGCCGGCCACATCTAGGGAGAGGGATAGGTTCATTTTGAGTGGTGGCAAAAATTTTCATCTCATTTTTTCCATTCATCCTACAAAGAGATTTTCACTCCAAAGTTCTTTTTTCACCTCCATCCTTCCATGGCAACTTCACATACCCCAAAGAGACAACCTACTACAAATCTTGGATGCGTCGGCTAGCCAACTTCGCGCCCGAGTTGCCTCGGTCAAGAGGTGGGAGCCCGTAAAAGTATCCGGCTACGTGGTGCCCTTTTCGACGAGGAGGTGACGGACGGAGTTTCCGAGGGAGATCGGAGTGGAGACGAAGGCCGAAGGACACGGATCGCTTGGTATGCTTCTCTACCCGTATTTTACTTTGCTAGTTGCTAGGTTAATGGCCGGATCCGGGTGAAAAGTGCGCGGTGGTGCCGGTTCAATAGTTTTAGAAAGTTTTTGTTTCCGCGTTTCCGGCGTCGGTTCGACGGCCGGGGCACCGCCGCGGACTTACACCCTAACATGTTACAATATTATATATCACATATACAATATTTATTGTAACAAAATAAAATAATACAATTAACATATATCGCATATATATATCAATGTATTACCCGAGTGAGAAAAAGAATCTTTTAGTGAGCTTATATTAGTTAAAGTAATTTAATATATCAAATATATAATTATACAATAAATTATCGAATCAACACTTGATCCGATAATCCGGCTATTTAACAAATAACCGACTAATATAATCTGTATCACTTCATCGAATCAGCACTTGATCCGATGACTCAACTATATAACATATACCCGGCCGATATCTCATATCGCGAGAATCTAGTACGGTATCACGTACACGTATTGTTCTCGGTCCCGCACATATCATATATGTTCTCCTACTCCGTTTTTCCTGAGCCAAGAAACCGCTGTGTAGGACTCTAAAGAATCGTCAATATGCCGGCAGTAGGTGATGATCATATCAAATATCCACAAGCTGCAAGCGGTCAGCTAAACGTAAAGGCCACCCAGGTATTGAGCGCTCAGAAGATCAAAAAGCAAGCCTGTACTTTCTCCCGTGAATCCAATCAGTAACACTCTCGTACAGTCCGGACTCGTCGTCTGATATGTCGCATATCTCGCCTAGGGGTGGTATACGTCAGACCCCAGTAGCTTGATAAGTCGTGTCAATATGAGGTCTATAACAGTTCAAGAAACTACTTATAACACTTACCAGTAAATCTCAGCAACCCTGGCCAGGTATTTCCAGTTATACCCAATCGAACACAGTGCAACATCAACTCCCTATACCGGGTGAGAAGAATCCCCTCCTATCGCTCATTGCCTCCATGTGATTCGGAACTGTACCAAAAAGCCACCTTTTTGCATGCCCTCTTGGACGTGGTATGATGGAAATCAAAGCACGGTGGGAATCATACAAGAATCTATGACGATCTCGGGTCTACAGACTACTCTGTACCAGTGTCACCGGAGAACTACCATCTGACGTGAGGTATAATACCATCTGGGAGTTCTCGGCGAGTCCGTCCAGTATACCCAGTCTCCACTGAGCACCCGTACACCATCCTTGATGTCAAACACCGATGGATATGGGATCATCCATCGCCCATCATATGGGTCAAGATGCGTATACGCTAGTCTACTCCGGTGTATCGATGCGCTGTCTCGATACACCCTCAACTAGGAACAGTTATAGGATGTACTCGTCGACTACCGTGGCCCCACTAGTATGATCTCATCATAGTCCTAGTAGTCGAGTACATATACTAAGGGCTTTATCAATATGTAACATAAAGACAATCAGAGTACATGTTAAGATAAAGAGTAACCAGATAGCGTACTATCATGTCGAGCATGAAAGTCCTCCCTATATATGTCCAAGCATCCACTACAATATATATCGTATGTATAATAATAGCCTCTAGGGCATACATATAACTAACAATCTCCCACTTGCACTAGGCCATCTGTTGTGGTATCACATACCCAACAATTAGCTGCGGTTTAAAGTATCTCATACTCAACCATCCGATAAAAAGTCTCTACTGGGAAAAAGGTCTTTGTGAGTGGATCCGCGCTGTTGTCCTCTGTGTCTACTCTCCTAAACTCGATCTCCCTGGAGATCAACCATCTCCATGATCAGGTGATACTGCCTAAGAATTATATTTAGATTTCAGATGAGACGGTGGTTCCTTAGCATAAGCCACAACTCCATTGTCACACAATGGTAGGAACGAAATTCATCTTATGAACTTATATATCCAGACTGCCTCTTTGGTAGCATCCTAGGTAACGATGTATCTTGCCTTTAATCGTCTAGTAAGTCACGGTATCTAGCTTGGAACTCTTTTAACATACCGTGCCTCCACTGAGGGTAAAGATAATGCCTGCGATTGACATTCAGTCGTCCTTATCACCCTGGACCGGTTTCAAGTTATTCTCCCAGGATCGATTGATACTATCTTACTATAACTAGTGAGTATCCTAACATCCAATTAGATTTATCTCATAGATCCAAAACCCAGGATTTAGGAGGTATCACTTGATCCTTTATGGAGAATCCTTGTGATAAGCGGAGATTGACCGAGCGTAGCATAGGAAACTCCTTCCCTATCAAGAGTATGTCATCCATGTACTTTACGAGGATCACCACCATACTCCCTACTATCTTTTTGTATATACAAGGTTCATCTACCATTTTGATGAAGTCAAACTCTTTGACTACCACATCAAAACAGACGTTCTAACTCCACGATGCCTGCTTTATCACATAAAACATCTTGCACACGTTTCCGCTGCTCCCACTGTCTACGAAGCCCTCTGGCTGTGTACTTATAGGCGCTCTCTTCTAAATCAACATTTAGAAAAGCAGTCATGATACCCAACTGCCAGATATCGTAGTCATAGTATGTAGCCGTGGCAAGTAGGATCTGGATGGACTTAAGCATAGCTTTGAAAGTCTCAACTTTTCCATGTACACAAAGTAATCTTCTCAAGATATACTTGCTCTTGATGGGGTTTGAACCCTTCAGATAAAGCAACCAAAGTCCATACTTTGTTGGTGTATAAGGATTCCATCTCAGATCACTAAGCATCCAGCCATTCTCACAGAGTCCCACTCCTGATGGCCAGCTCGAAAGTAGTTGGGTCATCATCTCATGATGCAATCCTCGCTCCCACTGTCATAGAGAAAATCGAAGTATCTCTCAGGTGGGTGAGGAACCCTACTAGATCGGCGGAGAGGCTGAGGTTTGTTAGAATCTATTGAATCCGTTGGTTCTACCAAATCATCAGCTACAGTTTGTATAGCTAGAACTCTTTCCAGTTCTACCTCATGACCATTAATTTCTTCACAAGAAATTCCCTTTCACAAAGGTAGCATGTTGAGAAACAAAACATCTTTTCTTCCTCGGTTTGGCAGAAGATATTCCCTTGCGAATGCTTGGGATATCCAACAAACTTCTACAGAACTGACTTTGCCTCGAGCTTGTCCGGATTATTCTTTTAGACATAGGCTGGACAACCCCAAATCTTAACATATTTAAGATATGGGCTCTTCCCATTCCATATCACATATGAAGTGGTAGGTAACTGATTTGATTGGATCCCTATACAATAGGTATGCAGCTTCTCAAGTGCATAACTCCAAAAAGGAAATAGGCTACTCAGTAGTACTCATCATAGAGCACACTATATCATATAGGGTGTAATTGCTCCGCCCCGATACACCGACGTGTTGTGGTGTATACGGAGGAGTAATGCTGAGAGAGAATCTCATTCTCCTTTAGAATAATCCAGGAATCCTGTTCTAAAGTATTTTCCTCCTTGATCTCATCTAAGGACATAATACTTGTACCCGTTTTTGGTTCTCTACTTCTAACTTATATTCATTGAATTTCTCAAAAGTTCCAGACTTGTGTTTCAACAGGAACATATGTCCGGATCTTGAGAGATAATCAGTGAATGTAATGAAGTATAAAGAACCGGTCTTAGCATGTGTAGACAGAGGACCTTGCATACATCATCATGTATTAATCCCAAAAGTTCATCTAACTCTTTCTCTGTTTCCAATAAACAGAGCTGAGGTCATCTTATCTTTATGACATGACTGGCAAGTTTCACAAGATGTAAATTCAAACTAATTTGAATATGCATCTAAATGTAACTTCATCTAGTCGGGTCGCATTGATATAACCTAGTCTACAATACCTCAAGAAGGATCCGTTCGTTTCTGAACTCTTCCTCTTGTGTGTGTTCTGTATACTAAGAACTGTGGTTTGATTTAGAACGTCTATGGTTTTAGATAACGTGCTTGAACCGATCAACTCTTGATATAGGAAATGTTCAAAACATTATCCAACAATACAAAATTATTTCCTTCATTACTAATAAAGAGACTGATATGATGTTGTATATCAGGTTCGGTATCTAATAACATTCGTACAGAATCAATGTATTCTGGTAATACAGTGTGATAACTGCCAACAGAGTTGGCTGCAACACTTGCATCATTTCCAACTCTTGGAACTTATCACCTGTTCTCAGTTCTCTACCTATCTGTAGCCTATGTAACAAATTACATATGTGGGATCCTGATCCGGTATCAAATACCCAGGACGTAAAAGATACTGAGAAACAGTTCTCTGTAATGAACACACCCGAAGAAGATGCATCCGCATGCACTTTCTTCGTTTGGGTGGCACGGGAATTCTGGTAATCCCCTATTTCCTGCTCTGTCTTATAACAATTACAAGTTGGAGCGGGACCAACGTTCCCTAGCGCAGTATAACAAGCGGGTTCGGTCAATACATCTGTATTATTATCTTGATTAAGGCATGACATAGTCTTAACCAGGAGAGAGAGAGAAGAAAACACTCAGCGTGCGCATTTTACAAGATTAGATTGGTTATCAATTTATGTAATCGGATGTCTCCCACTGTTTTAGTCAAATCTTCCTTCAAACCCTAAAAGGAAAGACTAGCCGGGATTAATTACACTCTACAAGTTCATCAATCTTTCAGCCAGGCCAGTGCCGGTACTTTGAGGGAGGTTCCCCGTGCTTTCGCACGGACCTAATTAAAATAAACCTCGTTTTCCCAGGGGCGTAACCCCGTTAACACCATTCTAGACACCTACTTGATCGGCTAATTGTAATGTGTAAAACTCTCCCAGGAGTAACTCTTACTCGCAGCGGGTATCGGGATCCAACTATCTCATAGAAGGTATGCAATCTCATTGAAAATTTCAACACTTGAAATTCCTTATAATATTTTTCCCCAAGCGATCTATGACCTTGACAAGGTCAACAAACCATAGACCGCAAGTCAAGTTCAACCTGTCATTTCCTGATATGAATTAAACCCACCCGCACGACCCTTGACAAGGTCAACAAAGTCGCACGACTACCCTAATCCAATCGCATCATATGCTTATACAGATAAGCAGTAATCAGCTACCACACACTACGTCTTGACAAGGTCAACAAACGCAGCACGAATACTAACTATTACTTATCTGAAATGACGGAGGGCTACGACAGGTTTTTAAGAAAACCCTTTGCGAAATAAACTTGATATCGTTGTAGAATCGAGTGATTTTTAAAAGGAATGTTTTTTAGGCTTTTTCTAGTTTTGCTAAAGAGGTCACTCCCGGTGAAGAGATCGTCGGCTCTTTCCTCATCGAATAAGGTGCGGGATATTTCACAAATACCGCTGTGCAAAGTAAGAACTATAGAAGCAATCAAAAGACAAACCGAGTTTGTAGCATCTGCTAGTTTCACTCAAGAGGTCACTCCCGGTGAAGGGATCTCGGCTCTTTCCTTATCGAATAAGGTGCTGGATGTTCTACAAGGAACACCACTATTCAAAGCAAGAACTAGAGCTACCAGTTTTTAAACAAGTTTCTACAACATCTTTAGGTTTTTTTTAGTTTCATTAATCTCATTATTGAAGTTCCATTTTATTATGCTTCACAAGCATCACATTTGAAACGAAATCTGCAATATAACATATATCTCATATATATAATATAAACATTCGTCTTAGACAGTAATATGATCTCATCACAGAACATTGCAGCAGAAGAACATACATGAAATATTGGATATACTAGGACGTACGTGTTTTAATACGAGCCTGTATAAAACACGGATTCCACGGTCGCGATGAATAGCCAAACCCACATCCCTAGACCCCTACGAGAGCGGCAAGCAACACTGTCAATTCTAGGGTTAGGAGACTCGGTCTTGACTCCTCGAGATGGTCTCCCACTGGACCCCAGAACCCGGTTACTTGTGCTCCCCGCCTTGGGTCCACCTAATGCGGAAAAGTAAATAATATACAACGGTGGCATCATCCTCAGCCGGGAAGTGCCCCAATAAAAGAATATTACATACGATGAATTTTACATGAATAAAAAAGAAAAACTCTCTTCTCACATAAAACCCCCGGCTATACAGAACACGACGATCCAATATAACTTATCACAGCAACACATAATATCTCATATCATCAACGTAAGCAAGTATGCGTATCCCGATTGTCGTTGATGTATAGCAACGAAACCGGCGATACACCACATACTACGCTTACGGTCACAGAAAAGAAAGTGTAAAACTACAACAGTTGGAATCCGCAACATCTTTAGACATCGCATGCCTAACCAAATGAAATCCTTAGACATCGCATGCCTAACAATTATAAACTCTGCATTTTAGTCTCATTATCGAAAACACTTTTCAATATTAAGTCGGGCAATTCAACAAGATTCCCGACAACCTGATCGAATGCTCGTCGCAAACTTTAGTAGACGGCCGCACCCCCGGATGCCGTCGACGAAGTGCACTAAGGCGGAACACCGCTGCCGCGAGCTTCCGAACGGATGCTTTTGGCGACAGGGTTCTCCTACAGTCACTTGGTCGGGGCTATGGGGCGTGGCTGTCTATTAAGTTTACCCGGCGAGTATCCGTGTACTCTACGTGATTGCGACGGACTTTTGATCACATCAAAATCCCGTGGCAACCGATCATCTGAGGCTAAACTGCTATGTTTATAATAATCAAATTAGTTATCTCATAACTATTTGTGGATTCCAAATATTGTATCACATTCCAGATAAATAGACAATGTTAAACTTTCCGATCGAATAATCAAACACCCAAGTTTTCCCAAATAGCTCAACACTTGAGCGGAGTTCAAAAAATATCCATCACATGCCACAGTACCAATGGTCCAGCCGTAGAAGGGTCAAGCCAACGCCTCACATGTGGCAACGCCGTACTGCCCCAAACCCTAAGGTTCTGAGGCGGTTCAGACGGTCACATAATCGAGTTAAGCTCTGTGTTCTTCTAGAGGGTCCACTGCGTTACATTCATGATTTTCCGGAAGTTTCAAACAAGAGAAAAAATCCAACTTTTGAAAAAATTTCCTACAGGTGAAAAAGTGAGTTATTGATATTCGTTCGAACTTTTTAACACATTCTAAAAATTATCCGGAAAAAACTTAAACGAAGTTAAATTATCCGATCGAATCAACGAGTCCCCATTCAACCCAGAAAACTCAACACTTGAGCAAAAATTAAAAATCCCCGGAAGCATCAGGAAGTACCTACGGTCGTTACTGTATAAAAACTATCCCTCAATCTACAGTACCTGCCGCGGAACCGCCGCCAATACCCTGGTTTGGCCGCGGTTCCGCTGCGCTTTAGTGGATTTAGTGTGTCGTTTTGTACAGTAATTCCTAAAATATCCTGCTGATATTTTTGAGTATTTTTAATATAGAAAAATCAACAGTTTTGAAAAATTTCCAGAAACTAGGGTTTTACGGGTATTCGGAGTTCGATCGGACTTTAAACTTCGCCAGGAATTCGCCTAAAGCTCTAGCTTGGCTCTGATACCACTGTAGGGTTACTAGACACGCGCACAAGGGTCTATAAGGCATCAACCATGCCCGATTTAAAATTTAGCCGTGCCGAACAACCCTAAACCAAGATCTTAGACTAGAGATTAGGCGAAACAAAGCATGTTAAACACTTTAACATCTAAGAGTTTGCGATTACAACCTTTGTAGTCGGGTCCTTCACTTCTAAAGCTCCGTGTTGTGGTCCCTACGCTGCGATCATCAAGTTCCGGACTCTCGAGAGGCTCCACAAAGAGAAAGATGCAAGCTTGCTTCCGATTTTCGATAACAAAGATGATCTACCTTGAAGTTTCATTAACACAAGCTCTCACTCACTAAATGAAGTGAACACCCTAATCTAAATGGCTAGGATAGATTAGGATGATGAAGTCGGATTTTAGCTCTCAATTTTTTTTCTTAATCTCACTCGTTTTCTTCACTAAGCAAAAAGCTAGAAAGCTTGCAAGGAGGAAGAAGAAGATTAATTGCTTTGTGATGAATAATGAAAGTTATGATAAGGTTAGAAATGCAACCATTGTCAATCTAACCCTTGTAGAGATTTAACTATGGTTCTAGGGTTGGGTTGGGTTAAACAAATATCTTGCAAAAGTATCTAAACAAATATCTATGCACAAAACAAAACAAAACCTTCTAGAAGGTTCTAGAAATGATTAACCCAAATCAAACCCTAACCATGTTTAATCTCCACTAAACATGCTGCATTAATAACCCTAACATGTTACAATATTATATATCACATATACAATATTTATTGTAACAAAATAAAATAATACAATTAACATATATCGCATACATATCAATGTATTACTCGAGTGAGAAAAAGAATCTTTTAGTGAGCTTATATTAGTTAATGTAATTTAATATATAAAATATATAATTATATATTAAATTATCGAATCAACACTTGATCCTATTATCCGGCTATTTCACAAATAACCGACTAATAAAATCTGTATCATTTCATCGAATCAACACTTGATTCGATGACCCGGCTATATCACATATACCCGGCCGATATCTCATATCGCGAGAATCTAGTATGGTATCACATACATGTATTGTTCTCGCTCCCGAACATATCATATATGTGCTCCTACTCCGTTTTTCCTGAGCCAAGAAACCTCTGTGTAGGACTCTAAAGAATCGTCAATACGCCGGCAGTAGGTGATGATCATATCAAACACCCACAAGCTGCAAGCGGTCAGCTAAACGTAACAGCCACCCAGGTATTAAGCGCTCAGAAGATCAACAAGCAAGCCTGTACTTTCTCCCGTGAATCCAATCAGTAACACTCTCGTACAGTCCGGTCTCGTCGTCTGATATGTCGCATATCTCGCCTAGGGGTGGTATACGTCAGACCCCTGTAGCTTGATAAGTCGTGTCGATATGAGGTCTATAACAGTTCGAGAAACTACTGATAACACTTACGAGTAAATCTCAGCAACTCTGGCCAGGGATTTCCAGTTATAGCCAATCGAACACAGCGCAACATCAACTCCTTATACCGGGAGAGACAAATCCCCTCCTATCGCTCATTGCCTCCATGTGATTCGGGACTGTACCCAAAAGCCACCTTTTTGCACGCCCTCTTGGACGTGGTATGATGGAAATCAAAACACAGTGGGAATCACACAAGACTCTATGACGGTCTTGTGTCTACAGACTACTCTGTACCAGTGTCACCGGAGAACTGCCATCTGACAAAAGGTATAATACCATCTGGGAGTTCTCTGCGAGTCCGTCCAGTATACCCAGTCTCTACTGAGCACCCGTACACCATCCTTGATGTCAAACACCGATGGATATAGGATCATCCATCGCCCATCATATGGGTCAAGATGCGTATACGCTAGTCTACTCTGGTGTATCGATGCGCTGTCTCGATACACCCTCAACTAGGAACAGTTATAGGATGTACTCGTCGACTACCGTGGTCCCACTAGTATGATCTCATCATAGTCCCAGTAGTCGAGTACATATCCTAAGGGCTTTATCAACATGTAACATAAAGACAATCAGAGTACATGTTAAGATAAAGAGTAACAAGATAGCGTACTATCATGTCGAGCACGAAAGTCCTCCCTATATATGTCCAAGCATCCACTACAATATATATCGTATGTATAGTAATGGCCTCTAAGGCATACATATAACTAACACCCGAGTAATAGCAGAAACACGGTATCTTAAAACTAGATTAAAAAAATTTGTATTAAAACACAAATTTGTGACATTAAGGTATTTTTGTGAAAACTTTAGAAAAGACTTGGATTAATTAACATTAACAACACTTAATTAAGCTACTCAAACCATAAAAACCGTATCTTATCTTAATCTTCTCTTAAAACGCATAATTAGCATTAATCCACTACTTAAACACTATATTATGCTAAATAACTAATATTTTAGCAAAAATGAATTTAAGGTTGGCTTTATACCTCAAGTTGACCTAAGAAGGTGATCCAAACATGCTAGTGCTTATGGAGACTTGTCAAGAATCATGCTTGATTCTGAAAAAAGGAATTAGTGATGTTTTTTGCTAGAATTCTTGAATTATTGAAATGGAGGCTTGTAGATGAAAGAAGAAGAAGAAGAATATGAAGAAGAGAGAGGGAGAGGGGCTACTGGAGTTCAGCAGGGAGTGGGGGTGAAAGAGAGTGTGAGGGTGTGTGTGTGAGAATGTCAAACCCCACCATGCCACATTTAATGAACCATGCCTCTCCTTTTTCCATTTCTTTTTCTTTTCTTTATTTTCGTGTTTTTTTAAAAAGAAAATAGAACCATGAGGGATTAAGGAAAATAAATGGAAGACATGTTACAATTTCACACAAGTTGTCATGGTTGGAAGTAACAATGTGTAACATGACTATGTGCATATCACTTGCACAAACCCAAATAAATGCATGATTAGTGAACCCTAATCAAGTTTTTAAATGAACTTGTATAAAATTAGTTATATAAATTTATATTTTACCAAAATCCCAAAAATCTCACCAAAAATCACCATTTAATTTAATTTTCCAATACTCTCCAACTTATCGGTATTTAATTATACCGTATTATCAAAATATTCATAATATTTATTATTTAATTAAATAAACTACCAAAATAATTTTTTTTCCTGAAATGTTACAACTCTACTCATCCTAAATCACCTACTCCATCAACCAAGGGTTAACCTACCTAACAACACGATCAGTGCATTCTCAACATGTTAATTTTCCTACTCTTATTGATCATATATAGGCGTTTATTGTAAATATAACACAAATTACGAATTCATATGGAAAATACCAAATACCCTGTGTTATAGTTATAATCGACATTCTAAAGGGAAATTAAGTGTTTATTATTACTCGCATGATTTTTATATCTCAACACTTGTCTCGAGATTGTGTGCAGGAAATTCTCCAGGTAAAAGTGCTGGAACTGCTAAAAGTGCCGATAAAATACATCAAGTCCAAGACTTGTGATCTGGCAGTAAAGAATAAAGTATAAAAATATTCCAGACATCAGGAAAGTGCCATAAAGGCAACACAACTCAGCACTGGAAATTTCATACAGAGATCACCTAAAAAGGGCGCGGATCTGCGGCCGAGTCAGGCTGATCCGCCACCGATCCGCGGCCGTTTTGACTCGTCGGCGCCAGAAATTTTCTACAGAGGCTTCTTCTCAACTACAAAACTTCTTCAAGACGCTTCAGTTCCTCAAATTCTCCGGAAGCGTCCTTCCAACAAAAAGTCTTCTCTTGTTAGCTAGCTAACTACCTTAATCTAGAAACTTCTTTTAACTACCTAGCTTCCAAGGGAAGATTGACCTAGATTCGAGGGGAAGCTAAAGGGATACTATAAAAGGGCACCTATAGCTTCATTATAAGGGTGGTTGTTTATCATTAGGGTAAAAATTCTAGCAAAATCCAAATCAATTCAATTCAAGTTGAGTGACACAACTTGATAAAAAAAACCCTAGCCCAAATCCATTTCCAAAGCCAAATCAAGATCATTTTTGAGAAGAAAATAAAGCAAGCCTTTAACGAGCCTTTGAAGCAACGCCGATCTTCATCCGAGCAAGAGATCCACGATGATCCGCAACTCAAGAAGACCGAAGCGAAGAAAATTTCGACGATTTAGTTCCTCCTCAAATCTTGTAATCTTTTAGTGAATTGTACCTAAGCGTTGATTAATAAAAGGTGAAAATTCTAAATCTTTCTTTTCTTTACATTCGTGCATTATGAAGAGTTATCGATTCTTGATTCTTTTCTTTTTCATGATGTTTGAGTGAAATCTCCGCTTGTAGCGGAATCGAGAGAATAGGTTGATGATGATGATCAAATTTTTGAACGATTCTTAAGTCTTATGGGTTTTGTAAATTTTAGGAAAATTGAATCATCGAAGACCTAATTTTGAGCGAGATCGCTTCCTTGAATGTTTTCGCTCCAAATTAGAGATCAACGATCGGAGATTTAATTTTCTAGAGGCTAGAAATTAAATGATAATCAACGAAAGGACAAGGGATGTGATTAGTCGAAAATATTGCATATTTTAGCTGGCAATTTCCTCATCATTTGCATTCATATAGAAGTGTTCCGCATTCATATTTCACATATTAGCAAAACTGTCGCAAAATATCAGATTGCATGTATTAGACACTAAAACCGACACTATAAAGGAAATTGACTGCATTTCATGGCATCGCATCATCCCTATATTGCGCAACACTTGTTTTGAGATCTGTGCAGGAAAATCCAGAAGAAAGGCCAAAAATTTACATGGTACCGATCAAACATAACGCCAACTCAATGATTTGGAATCTGGTATTGATATAATGGGAATTCAGGAATTCAATATATCACAAAATGCAGAAGAAGACATCAAAAGCCAACACCAGAAAGATGCAGCCCCAAGGAGCCTACTTGGCCGTGGAACCGCGGCCTAAGCCGCCTTGTGCCGCGGTTCCGCGGCCGTCTTGCCACGTCATCCACCAAACTTTGCACCACAACTCTTACCTGTATGCCTACACCTCAAAAAGGCACAACAAATTCCAGAAGACTCCGGATATTTCTGCCAGATCAGCAAGCTTTGGGATCAACACTAAACAAGCCTTGTATTCTAGAAACTTCTCCCTAAACCCTAGCTTAAACCCTAAGCTAAGCCTAACTAACTACTTCTAGAAGTCTTTCAACAAACTTTTGGAGGAAACTTCTCAAGGCTTAGGGTTTGGGTGATCTATAAATAAGACCCTAGGCTCACTTGTAAAATGATTATTCATCCAATTATTGATGGGATCCACTAGTTCTTTTTAGTAGCCAATTTAGATCCATTCACTCTCTTTCTTCATCTTCTTCCACAAGTCTAGTGAGAGGACTTGTGTGAAACCCTAACCCTAATTACAATCAGAAGCCAAGATCCCGAGTACCCCATCAAGTAAGAAGCCTTGCAACCTTTTATGAGCCGAGCCGATCTTCAACAGAGCAAGTGGTCTAAGCCGATCCGCGACTCACGGAGCCGAGCGACGCCAATTCAACAATTTAGTTCTTCCTCTTGTAGTTCTTGAGCGACTGTAATCAAATTGTTGATATAAATAAAAGGTGATATTCTTTTATCTTGTTTTCTTTAAATTCTTTCATCATGATTCAATCTAAATTTCTAGTTGTAATTCTTGTTGTGATGTTTGAGTAATACTCCGCTCGTCGAGGAGTCGAGACGATCAATAGAATGATGATGTAATATATCTTAAATCGATTCTTGAATCCTACGAGTTTTGTAAACCCCAGCAAGTTCAAGAATCGACGACCCAATTCGTTGCAATGCTTTCTTGATTGATATCGCTCGAGATTGGGGAGTTACAATCGTTTCTTGAAATTGATAGAGGCTAGAGTGTGAATGATATCAACGAAAGAACAAGGTTTAAATGATGAAACCCTAGTTTCATCAAGAAAGCCCTAACTCTCATCGATCATCATCGATCTAGTATCAATCCTTCGAAGGACAAGAACACGAAATCTTGAGATTACATCACGTCTATAGATCCGATCGATTCCTACGAGCCTCATTTAGATTCTTGACTTTTGGTTGGAAATATCATCGAAACCCTGATTCTCGATTGTTTATCATTTTCTTGATTCTTGATTAGAATTGTGACACTTGAAACATTTGATAAATTCTTGAATCATGTTTTCTTTTCTTTTCGATTAACTTTTCAATTCAAACAAATCAAATATAAAAACGAATCGCACAATCCCTGTGGACGATCCGCACTCGCTTACGATCTACAACTGACACCGTAATTGATTGTGGTCAAATATAATTCTTTGATTGTGAACATTATTCAATTTTCTAATTACCGACACAAAGAGACTCTTATCGATCAAATGAAACCGTTATCGGGGATCATTTGATTTGATTTACTTACACAGTCTCGAATTTTACGATCAATCAAATGGCGCCGAAATCGGGGACTATTTGAATTGATACTTTTTACATACACAATCGGAAATTTATAACAATCAAAATGGCGTCGTTGCCGGGGATTACGCGCTAATTCGTTTCATATTATAGTTTGAATTGAAAGATTTATTTCATTGAGATTTTTGAGATCAAAATTCGTGCAAACCCTAAACAATTTGTTGTGTTTCATTGCAAGGAGATCTGGAGCTTGCTGGGAATTTGGAAAAATTTTTGGAATATACCAGAGAGCAGAGGGAGTCTACAGAGCCTCTCTGAAGAAGTTTGGTGCAGTGATCTGCACAGATGACCGCGATTCCGCGGTGGGAGCCTCCAATTACGGCGGAACCGCGGCCCTTCTGAGGGTTCTCTGTAAAATCTTTACTTCAGGTAATTTCTTACCTTCTCCCCTCTCCTCTTTTTTGCTCCAACTAATAAATTTTCTGCAGGATTCTTTGCAAATAATCGCAGCTCACAAATTGAAAAATTAAATTTGTGCGTGTTTTTGTTTCTTGGTTGTTTGCATTCTAATACGAATATTAAGGGGCACGGCAAAATCCAAATTAGGTGGGGATTTCATTACCCTTCCTAGGCCCCGAAAATCACAAAACTTGCATCCGCATTGACCCACATTAACTAAAAGAAATCTAAAGATGACTCTAAGGACTGTCGCGCTCACTTAGGACAGAAGAAGGCCGTGGGTAATTCATTGCTTATCCGCGTTTTCTTGTGGTGCCTAGGAAAGTGTGTCGAAGGCTAGTGGTTATTAATTAGGCCCACTACATACGTAGTGGAGTACCTTCCCACTTACCTGCTACTTACCTGGCCACAGCGGAACAAAGAGGCAGTGGAGGATTCTATCCTGCGACTTGTCTTTTGGCAGTTAGGAGCGGTCTAGAGCCGGACCTAGGTGACCACTAGATTCTAGGGTTTTTGTGCTGCATTTGTTGTGTCGCATCATTTTTTCAAAAATCCGTCCCTTTTTCAAAGAAAACACCGCATTCATTTACCCCTAATTATAAGGCCAACGATGCTACTTGTACTAACCCTTTTTAGTACAAAATATGCTGGACACGGGATTCTAGTGCCCGTTTAGTCCGCGTACCTTTTATCGACTCCGAAGTCGATATTTCTCCATTTACCTTTCCTTTACCCACTACCACACCCACACCGATGGATCCGACTCCATCAAACTTCTTTAACCCTAATCTGCCACCGTCCGTTGGTGCGCAGAATCCACCTCGCATCTCTCTCCTGGAGAGGTGCTATCCACTTCGAGGTCCTCTTTCGACCTGCTTATCCACACCACCAGCCAATGGGGATAACTTTGAGATTAAGCTCCAGTATATCAACCTTTTACCCAAATTCCATGGACTCGAGACTGAGGACACTTACGTTTTCATTACCAAATTTTAAAACGTATGCGCAATGATGGGTACGTCACAACTTTCAGTGGATGCGATGCGTCTACGACTTCTTCCATTTACATTGTGCGATATAGCCGAGAAGTGGCTATATAACACTACCGCACACTCTATTACGAATTGGGAAGAATTCGTCTCTGCATTCCTTAAGAAATTTTACCCAATACAAAAGACAGCTCGAATCCGTAGCGAACTGAATTAATTTGCCCAGCTCCCTACCGAACCATTCTCTAAATGCTTTGAACGTTTCAAGGATCTTTTGGTTCAGTGTCCTCATCACGGCATCCCGAGATGGGAGCTTTGCCGAATCATTTATGAGAGCATTAACCCAAACACTAAACAGAGCCTTGAAAACATGTGTCAAGGTACTTTTATGACCAAGGATGATGGGGAAGCTTGGAAGTATTTAGAAGAGTTCGCCGAAAAATCATTACAGCGGGAGAGAGGAACCCAACCATTGAATAGGGGTGGCGTACACCAAATAGATGTGTCCATAGGTGTTCGAGCTGAGAAGGCAGCAATGCAAAAGAAGCTCGACGCTATGGAACAAAATTTTCTGCAGTCTCCCTAAACCCAATGTCGCTCCCCAAAACTGTTTGTGGATGCTGTTCAGATCCGTCTCATTTAACGGAAGAATGTCCATTAAACTCTGCGTTTCAAGGTCACGAGTATTCTAATGCCGCATTTCAAAGACCTCGAAATGATCCATATTCTTCCACGTACAATCAGGGTTGGAGGAATCACCCAAATTTCGCTTGGAACCAAAACCAATCTCAAAACACGGTTCCAAATACGAATAATTTTCAAAGGGCTCTTCCTCCACCACAACAGCAACCCCTTCAACTAACTCAGCACCCCTATCAGTCATAAAATTTCCAAAACCAGGGCAACAATCCTGCACAGTCTAATCCTATGCAGTCGTCCTGTTCTGACGAATTCTCTCAATTCACTCAGACCATGAAATCACTTTTATCAAATTTCATAGAGGTTTCGACTGAGGTTAGATCTTCCGTTAGTGAGAGAAAGAAAAACACAGTGTCCCAAGCTGAGAGTATCAGATCGATGGAAGCTGAAATCGCACTCCTAAAAGCCGAAATGAGTGCGAGAGAAAAAGGAAAACTTCCCTCTCAACCCCTACAGAATCCTGGGCATTACAATGTAAATGCCATCACAACGTTGAGATCGGGGAGAGTGCTGAATAATCATGTCGGGGAAGGTATTGATGATACTGAAAATCATGTCAACACCCCGGCTGAGACCTTTCCACACACACACACTTCTCCTTCTGATCCTTCTTCTTCTACCACACCATCTTCTCGAGAGCCTATTCTCCATTTCCCACTAGGCTCGACACCTGAACCCAACCCTTATAGTTCTCTACAGACGGTCCCCACACCTCTTTTGGGATCTCGTCTACCCCCTCTTCCTTCTCCTATGATGGACCCGGCGCTTATTGCGAAAGCTCCTTACCCGAATCGGTTAAGGAGTAATAGAACGAGTCCTCATATGGAGAAAATTTTGGAAATGTTCAAACAGGTTAACATCAATATCCTTCTCCTAAATGCAATTCAACAAGTCCCCGCTTATGCGAAAATTCTTAAGGACTTGTGCACTAGGAAGAGGAAGACCCAAGTGCCGAAGAAGGTCTTCATGGCTAATAATATCAGCACTGCTTTTATTCCCCAGCTACCAAAGAAACGAAAGGACCCAGGATGTCCTACAATATCGATTTCTATTGGGGGTAAAAACATAAATCGTGCTCTTTTAGACCTTGGCGCAAGTGTTAACCTACTCCCTTATTCTGTCTATGAGCAATTAGGGATTGGAGAGCTGAAACCTGCTCACTGCACTCTCCAGATGGCAGATCGATCTATCACCAAACCAAGGGGTGAATTAGAGGATGTGTTGATAAAGGTCGGGGAATTTGTTTTCCCTGTAGACTTCATTGTGCTCGACACACATCCTGTAGCAAACCCCCGGGGCCAAATTCCGGTGATTCTAGGTCGTCCTTTCCTTGACACTTCCAACGCTGTTATAAACTGTAGAAACGGTTCAATGAACATATCATTTGGAAATATGACCATTGAACTAAATATCTACAAAGTTGGAAGTCATCCATCAGAACCCTCTGCTCATATTTTAGATGTGTGCTCTGTCCATGAGATCGCTCCCGATAGTTGCGGAGCTGAGGAACTTTGCTTTACTGATCTCGATGACATTACCACATCGCTGTTTGACTTTACACAAGATCTTAGTGAGGACACTTTTTCTACACTTGAGTCCTGCACTTCTGACTTTTCTCCACCCGAGTCTGTATCTTTCACAGGCTCTGAGCTTCTTTGTAAATCCAAAAATCACTCAATGATCCCTCCTTCTATCATTTCTCCGCCCGAATTAGATCTCAAAATTTTACCGTCTCATCTGAAATATGCTTATTTAGGTGAGAAGGAGTCTTTACCGGTTATAATATCCGCTTCTCTAGCATTAGAGCAAGCCAATGTACTTTTATCGGTATTGAGATCTAATAAAGAGGCGTTTGGTTGGAGTATGGCAGACATTAAAGGGATTAGTCCCTTGATAGTTGAACATCATATACATGTGATGGATGATGCCAGACCAACCCAAGAACCACAAAGACGGTTGAATCCCGTCATGAAGGAAGCTGTCATGAAAGAGATCGTCAAATGCTTAGACAATGGTATTATATACCCCATCTCCGATAGCCAATGGGTGAGTCCTATACATGTCGTTCCTAAGAAATCCGGCATCACTGTTATAACCAATGAGGTAAATGAGATGATTCAAACACGCGCCCAAACTGGGTGGCGTGTATGTATCGATTATAGAAAACTCAATGCTGCCACGAGGAAAGACCACTTTCCTCTACCATTCATTGATCAAATGCTGGAACGCTTAGCAGGACGAGAGTATTATTGTTTTATGGACGGATACTCAGGCTATAATCAGGTCCCCATCGCCAAAAAGGATCAAGATAAAACCACTTTTACTTGTCCTTTTGGTACCTTTGCTTACAGTCGCATGCCCTTTGGGCTATGCAATGCTCCCGCTACCTTTCAGCGGTGTATGATGGGGATATTCTCTGATATGGTAGAGAATTTTTTGGAGATCTTTATGGACGACTTCTCGATTTTTGGAGACTCTTTTTTCGATTGCCTAGCGAATCTTGACGCTGTTCTTACTCGTTGCAAAGAGAAAAACTTGACTTTGAACTGGGAAAAATGTCATTTTATGGTCCAAGAAGGAATTGTTCTTGGACATGTCATTTCACAGAAAGGCATTGAGGTTGACAGAGCTAAGATTTATGTCATTCAAAACCTCCCTCATCCTAAAAGCGTCAAAGATATTCGCTCTTTCCTTGGCCATGCGGGCTTTTATAGGAGATCCATTAAGGACTTTAGCAAAATTGCTAAACCTTTAACTCTTCTCGTGGCCAAGGATACGACCTTCCATTTTGACTCGGACTGCGAGACAGCTTTCGACTCACTTAAACACTCGCTCACTTCAGCCCCCGTTTTATCATCACTAAACTGGGACTACCCCTTTGAGCTGATGTGTGACGCATCCGACTTTGCAGTAGGTGCAGTCTTAGGACAACACATCAAAAAGATGCCACACGTGATATACTATGCAAGTAAGACCCTAAATGATGCGCAAATCACTTATACAACCACATAAAAAGAACTTTTAGCGGTTGTATTTGCATTAGAAAAATTCAGGCCTTACTTAATTGGCTCACCTATAGTTGTGTATACTGACCATTCCGCTTTAAAACATTTTCTGGCGAAGAAAGATGCAAAATGTCGACTAATACGTTGGATCCTTCTGTTACAAGAATTCGATTTTGTTATCAAAGATAAGAAAGGATGTGAAAACGTAGTAGATGACCATCTTTCACGCATCTCTTCTTCCCCTGTGACCCTGCCGATCAATGACTCGTTTCCCGACGAGCAACTCTTGAGCGTATCCAATGAACCATGGTTCAGGGATATTGTGAACTATCATGTCACGGGACTTATACCCAGCGAGTGGTCAAAACAGGACAAATACCGTTTTCTATCCCAAGTAAAACACTTTTACTGGGACGAGCCATATTTGTTTAAATATTGTCCTGATTAGATCATTCGCCGGTGTGTCCCGAATGAAAAGTTCAAGAGTGTTCTTTCTTTTTATCATGATCAGGACTGTGGGGGTCACTTCGGTCCTAGAAAAACGGCGGAGAAGGTTTTGCAATGTGGATTTTATTGGCCGACCTTATTCAAGGACGCATTTGACTATTGCAAAACCTGTACACAATGTCAGTACACGGGTAGAATTTCCCAGAGGAATGAAATGCCTCAGCTACATATTCTGGTTGTTGAAATATTCGATGTTTGGGCCATAGATTTTATGGGTCCCTTTCCCAACTCCTTTGGGAATTTGTACATACTGCTGGCGGTTGATTATGTCTCAAAGTGGGTAGAAGCCATTCCATGTCGCACTAATGACAAGAAAGTTGTCATTAAGTTCTTGAAAGAGAATATCTTCTCGCGATTTGGACACCCACGCGCTATTATTAGCGATCATGGGACACATTTCTGCAACAGGTCTTTCGAGACTCTGATGCGAAAATACTCAATCAACCACCAACTTTCTACACCCTATCACCCCCAAACAAGCGGGCAGGCTGAAATCTCAAACAGACAAATCAAACTTATCCTGGAGAAGACTGTTGCTAAAAATAGAAAAGACTGGTCGACCAAACTGACGGATGCTCTTTGGGCATTCCGAACTGCATATAAGACCGACCTAGGGATGTCTCCATATAGGATAGTGTTTGGAAAAGCATGTCACTTACCCGTCGAGATAGAGCATAAAGCATTGTGGGCTATTAAAGAAATAAATTTTGATCTAAACCTTGCGTGCAACTTTCGGAAGCTGCAACTTAATGAGCTAAGCGAACTCCGCGATGAAGCTTATGATAACGTTGTAATCACAAAGAATAGGACAAAGGTTTTTCACGATAAAAATATTTTGAGGAAAACATTTTCACCTGGTCAACAAGTCCTTCTTTATGATTCACGATTACACCTTCACGCGGGTAAGCTCCGATCTCGATGGAAGGGACCTTTTGTTGTGCGGTCTGTATACCCGCACGGGGCAGTAGAAGTAGAAAATGTTAAAAACGGCACCGTTTTCAAAGTGAATGGACACAGGCTAAAGCCGTATTTTTCCACTGACCCCACAGAGGAGCTCTTGTTCTTACAAGAGCCAGTTTATTTGGATTAAAATTCCTCCGTCTCACCTTCATATCCTGCATATCATTGCATCATTTTTTGAATGAAGGTAAGTAAAAAGAGTAAGTTTGGGGGAAGTTCTTCACTTATATATTTTGCCCCCACTAATAATTCCCCCCAGGCTTACAGGTTTTGTAGATCTAGCTGTTGGCAACAGTGAGGACACTGTTGAAAACAAGTTTGGGGGAGGTTTGTGCTTATTTTTGCATCATTTGCATATCATTTGCATAAGCACAAAACATTTCTTTTAAAAATCTATAAAAATTGAAAAATTTTCAAAACCCATAAAAATTTAAAAATTTTCAAGTATAAAAATAATTTTAATATTTACACTTTTTTGTATATAAATAAGATAATAAAAGTTTAGATAGTGAAAAATTACATCCATGAGATTGGAAAAATTTAAGAAAACTAAGAAAATTAGATGTTTTCTTATACGAACTAGTAATAAGTAGTTATGAGCCGTTGTCCCAAGGGTTAGTAAGATGAAAGACGTCACTAATCTGAGGATAAAAATAAATCTGAAAAATAGTTTCTATTCTGGAAGCCAAACATTTTGAACGTTGATACCCTGCAATTCGCACTTACACACATCTTAAAGCCTGGGATAGTAGATGATACCTTGAAATGCTCTTGTCTTAAAGCCAAAAGTATGAAGGAAATTAAAAAAAAGTGAATAAAAAAATATATAAAGTGGTGAGAAAAATGGACACTGGTTTTGTTATCATCAAGGGCAATAAAAAAATGTATAGCGAGGGTGCCTCTTCACCTAGTGCCCTAAGGACAACTGGTCTGGGAGTCACTGCTATGCCTGAGGTGGTGCAAGACGAGGAAAATACACCAAGTAAGCAAGCACAGGAGTAATCGGTCGGTTAGTACCTCAAGAAGTATTAACGGTCGTATGAAAGTGTGTGAGCAAAATCATCTAAATATTCATTAATTAAAAAGTACTGAGGCTGATGGGCAAGAGTATGATAGCTTGAATTGAATTCTCCGGGTGTAGGGATGTCTTTACACACACGTAGGGTTATATGATCGATGTTTGGAAGAAAGATAGGAATGAAAAATACGACAATGTTTTATTGAGGGAGGAAGTAATTTCTAACATCTTTTCATGACCATTAAGATAGGGCTCATGACAACCGAAAAGCTAGCTTAGTTGGAAACCCTAATTTTCAAAGTTTTTCTTTTACAATTCTTTTCTTTAAATGTAATATTCATGATCTTTCTTTTATTATTGGATTTTGTCGGTGTAATCCACTGAAAACCCTCAGGAGACAACACTCCTCCTACTAGGGACACCTAGAGATTTAAAGGCTTGTTGCACGCGCTCAGTGCAATCGTGTTGCCTACGAAAGTGTGCTAGTTAGTTTTTCTCTTTCTTTATTTTCTCCTTCTCTTTTTAATAAAACAGTTCGCTCGAGACGATCGAAATTAAGTTTGGGGGAATTTGATTAGTCGAAAATATTGCATATTTTAGTCGGCAATTTCCTCATCATTTGCATTCATATAGAAGTGTTCAGCATTCATATTTCACATATTAGAAAAACTGTCGCAAAATATCAGATTGCATGTTTTAGACTCTAAAACCGACACTATAAAGGAAATTGACTGCATTTCATGGCATCGCATCATCCCTATATTGCGCAACACTTGTTTTGAGATCTGTGCAGGAAAATCCAGAAGAAAAGCCAAAAATTTACATGGTACCGATCAAACATGACGCCAACTCAATGATTTGGAATCTTGTATTGATATAAAGGGAATTCAGGAATTTAATATATCATAAAATACAGAAGAGGACATCAAAAGCCAACACCAGAAAGATGCAGCCCCAAGGAGCCTACTTGGCCGCGGAACCGCGGCCTAAGCCGCCTTGTGCCGCGGTTCTGCAGCCGTCTTGCCACGTCATCCACCAAACTTTGCACCACAACTCTTACCTGTATGCCTACACCTCAAAAAGGCACAACAAATTCCAGAAGACTCCAGATACTTCTGCCAGATCAGCAAGCTTTGGGATCAACACTAAACAAGCCTTGTATTCTAGAAACTTCTCCCTAAACCCTAGCTTAAACCCTAAGCTAAGCCTAACTAACTACTTCTAGAAGTCTTTCAACAAACTTTTGGAGAGAACTTCTCAAGGCTTAGGGTTTGGGTGATCTATAAATAAGACCCTAGGCTCACTTGTAAAACGATTATTCATCCAATTATTGAAGGGATCCACTAGTTCTTTTTAGTAGCCAATTTAGATCCATTCACTCTCTTTCTTCATCTTCTTCCACAAGTCTAGTGAGAGGACTTGTATGAAACCCTAACCCTAATTCCAATCAAAAGCCAAGATCTCGAGTACCCCATCAAGCAAGAAGCCTTGCAACCTTTTATAAGCCGAGCCGATCTTCAACAGAGCAAGTGGTCCAAGCCGATCCGCGACTCACGGAGCCGAGCGACGCCAATTCAAAAATTTAGTTCTTCCTCTTGTAGTTCTTGAGCGACTGTAATCAAATTGTTGATATAAACAAAAGGTGATATTCTTTTATCTTGTTTTCTTTAAATTCTTGCATCATGATTCAATCTAAATTTCTAGTTGTAATTCTTGTTGTGATGTTTGAGTAATACCCCGCTCGTCGAGGAGTCGAGACGATCAATAGAATGATGATGTAATATATCTTAAATCGATTCTTGAATCCTACGAGTTTTGTAAACCCTAGCAAGTTCAAGAATCTACGACCCAATTCGTTGCAATGCTTTCTTGATTGATATCGCTCGAGATTGGGGAGTTACGATCGTTTCTTGAAATTGCTAGAGGCTAGAGTGTGAATGATATCAACGAAAGAACAAGGGTTAAATGATGAAACCCTAGTTTCATCAAGAAAGCCTAACTCTCGTCAATCATCATCGATCTAGTATCAATCCTTTGAAGGACAAGAACACGAAATCTTGAGATTACATCACGTCTATAGATCCGATCGATTCCTACGAGCCTCATTTAGATTCTTGACATTTGGTTGGAAATATCATCGAAACCCTGATTCTCGATTGTTTATCATTTTTTTGATTCTTGATTAGAATTGTGACACTTGAAACATTTGATAAAATCATGAATCATGTTTTCTTTTCTTTTCGATTAACTTTTCAATTCAAACAAATCAAATATAAAAATGAATCGCACAATCCCTGTGGACGATCTGCACTCGCTTACGATCTACAACTGACACCGTAATTGACTGCGGTCAAATATAATTCTTTGATTGTGAACTTTATTCAATTTTCTAATTACAGACATAAAGAGACTCTTATCGATCAAATGAAACCGTTATCGGGAATCATTTGATTTGATTTACTTACTCAGTCTCGAATTTTACGATCAATCAAATGGCGCCGAAATCGGGGACTATTTGAATTGATACTTTTTACATACACAATCGGAAATTTATAACAATCAAGATGGTGAAGGAGAAACCCTAGTTTTCTTCAATAGATCCCTAAACCTCGTTGATCGTCATCGATCTAGCAACAAATCCTCAATAGATAAGAATTCGTAATCATTGATATTCATCATCACTATCAATTGGATCGATTCCTACAAGCTACTTTACAAATCTTGTTAATTCAATCGATTTGGACATTTTCTTGATCTTTAGTAATTCTTGATTTTAGATCTATTTCTTTATGATTCTTAAAACTAAATTCCACAAATATTGAATCATTTTCTTTTATCTTTTAATTTTCAACTCAACTAAAACAATTTCGAACAAATCACCCTTTCTCTGTGGACGATCCACACTCGCTAAACGAAGCTACAAAACACACCGTTAATTGATTGCGGTTTACAAATTTCTTTGGTTGTGATCTTTCAAAACACGACACGGAAATCGAATCAATCAAATCGCGCCGTTTCCGGGGATCGTGTGCTAATTTGTTCGTTTTTGTAATTTGAGTTGGAAAATTTATTATTCCATCAGTATTTTGAGATCAAAATTCGCAACAAGCGCTTAACGATTTATTGTGATTTGTTGCAAGGAGATCTGGAATCTCTGGAGAGAGAGAAAAATTTTTCTGGACATCTCAAAAAGTCCAGAGAGGCAATTGGAACAGTTCCTAAAATTTTTGTGCAGGGATCTCTCAGTCTTGCGGCTTATCCGCGGCCAAAATAACCTACGTGCGGCGGTTCCGCGGTGCGAAAGTTGCTTCAGTGCACCAAAATTCTCCGGTCCACTTCTGTCTTTCTTATCTCCTCTCATCTTTGTTCCATTAACCAATTTCTGCAGGTTTCTTTGCAAAAACTTCGCAGCGCCGCAAAAAGAAAAATTGTTGCGTGTTTCATCTTGGTTGTTTGCATATTTTAACACGGAAACTAAGGGGCAAAAGACCAAATTCAAATTAAGTGGTGATTTCATTACCCTTCCTAAGCCCCCAAAATCACAAACTTGCATCCGCATTACCCTCATTAATTAAAAAAGAAATCTAGACAAGACTCTAAGGACCGTCGCGCTCATTAAGGACAGACGAACTTCATGGGTAATTGATTAGTCGAAAATATTGCATATTTTAGCCGGTAATTTCCTCATCATTTGCATCCATATAGAAGTGTTCGGCATTCATATTTTATATATTAGCAAAATTGTCGCAAAATATCAGATTACATGTATTAGACTCTAAAACCGACACTACAAAGGAAATTGACTGCATTTCATGGCATCGCATCATCCATACATTTGCGCAACACTTGTTTTGAGATCTGTGCAGGAAAAATCCAGAAGAAAGGCCAAAATTTACAGGGTACCGCTAAAACATGACGCCAACTCAATAATTTCAGTTCTGGTATCAATCCAAAGGGACAAACAAAAATAAACATATCAACGAAAGCTCCAAATATTAGTCCAAGACCACAGAAGAAGTCCCAAGCCCCAAGACTCTAACATGGCCGCGGAACCGCGGCCGGAGCCGGCTTGAGCCGCGGTTCCGCGGCGGATATGCCACGTCAATCCTAAATATTTTGTGCACAATTCTTACCTCACTTCCATAAGCTCAGAAAGACATGACAAATTCCAGAATACTCCAGAGGTTTCTGCCAGATCAGCAAACTAGGGTTTCTAATGCTTAATTAATCCTAGCTTAAAACCTAAGCTAGCTCCGAACAAACTCTTTCTAGAAACTCCTCAACAAACTTTTAGAGGGAATTGTAATTTCAAACCTAGACCTAGGGTTTGGGAAGTCTATAAATAGAAGCCTAAACCTAGGGTTAATGGATATACTTAATACTTGATACTTGGATCCATTATCCCAGACTTAGATACTTCTTCATTTTTTCCCCCTTCATCATCTTCTTCCACAAGTCTAGTGACAAGACTTGTGTGAAACCCTAACCCTAATTCCAATCAAAATCCAAGATCCCGAGTACCCATCAAGAAAGAAGCCTTGCAACCTTTTAGGAGCCGAGCCGGTCTTCAACAGAGCAAGTGGTCCAAGACGATCCGCGACTCACGAAGCCGAGGGAAGCTAAGTCGACAATTTAGTTCTTCCTCTTGTAGTTCTTGAGCGACTGTAATCAAATTGTTGATATAAATAAAAGGTGGAATTCTTTTATCTTGTTTTCTTTAAATTCTTGCATCATGATTTGATCTCAATTTCTAGTTATGGTTCTTGTTGTGATGTTTGAGTAATACTCCGCTCGTCGAGGAGTCGAGACGATCAATAGAATGATGATGTAATATATCTAAAAACGATTCTTGATTCCTACGAGTTTTGTAAACCCTAGCAAGTTCAAAAACCGATGACCCATTTTGTTGCGATGCTTTCTTGATTGATATCGCTCGAGATTGGGGAGTTACGATCGTTTCTTGAAATTGCTAGAGGCTAGAATGTGAATGATATCGACGAAAGAACAAGGGTTAAATGATGAAACCTTAGTTTCACAAGAAAGCCCTAACTCTCGTCGATCATCATCGATCTAGTATCAATCCTTCGAAGGTCAAATACACGATATCTTTAGATTACATCACGTCTATAGATCCTATCGATTCCTACGAGCCTCATTTAGATTCTTGACATTTGGTTGGAAATATTATCAAAACCCAATTCTTGATTGTTTATCAGTTTCTTGATTCTTGATTAAATTCGTGACACCTGAATCAATTGATAAATTCTTGAATCATGTTTTCTTTTCTTTTCGATTAACTTTTCCATTCAAACAAATCAAATATAGAAACGAATCGCACAATCCCTGTGGACGATCCGCACTCGCTTACGATCTACAACTGACACCGTAGTTGATTGCGGTCAAATATAATTTTTTTGATTGTGAACTTTATTCAATTTTCTAATTACCGACACAAAGAAACTTATTCGGTTTATTCGATTTACACAAATAAGAATTTCTTTTCAATCAGTAATCTATTGTTTATCCGCGTTTCTTTTGTGGTGTCTGGGCAAGTGTGTCTGAGGCAAGAGGTTACTTAATTAGGCCCGCTACTTACGTAGCGGAGAACTTCCCACTTACCTGGAACTTACTTGGCCACAGAAGGGGAAAAGAGGCGGTAGAGGATCTATCTTGCGACTTGTCTTCTGGAAGTCTAGGAGCGGTCTAGAGACTTGACCTAGGTGACCACTAGAATTAGTGTTTCTTGTGCATTGTTTGTGTGAATTTTTCAAAAATCCGTATTTTTTTCAAACCAAACACCAAACACATCTTTTCTCTAATTATCACAATGCTGCCACTTGTGCTAAACCATTTAGTGCGTGCTCGGCTAGACACGGGATTCTAGTGCCCGTCTTGTCCGCGTTCCTTCTATCGACTCCGAAGTCGGTAATTCTACGTCTACTTTTTCTGAACCCACTACCACTGCCACTTCGATGGACGGTTCTCCATCGAACTTCTTTAACACTACTCTGCCACCGTCCGCAGGTGCGCGGAATCCGCCCCGCATCTCTCTCTAAGAGAGATGTTACCCTATGCGAGGTCCTCTTTCTACCCGTCTCACCATTCCACCAGCCAATGGGGACAATTTTGAAATTAAACCACAATATATCAATCTTTTACCCAAATACCACGGTCTCGAGTCTAAAGACGCATACGTCTTTATTACAAAATTTGAAAATGTAGGCACTATGATGGGTACTTCACAGCTTTCTATGGATGCTATGAGATTACGTCTTCTCCCATTCACCTTGTGCGATATAGCCGAGAAGTGGCTTTATAACACAGCCGCACATTCTATTTCATATTGGGGAGAATTCTTAACATCATTCCTAAAGAAATTCTACCCCTATCATAAAACAGCTCAAGTCCGTAGCGAAATAAATCAATTTACCCAGCTTCCCAATGAACCATTATCGAAGTGTTTTGAACGCTTCAAGGATCTATTAGTTCAATGTCCTCATCATGGAATTCCTAGATGGGATCTGTGCAGAATCATATACGAGGGCATTAATCCTACAACAAAACAGAATCTTGAATCCATGTGTCAAGGCACCTTCAAGTCTAAAGATGATGGTGAAGCCTGGAGATTTATAGAAGATTTCGCTGAGAAAAATTTACAGCGGGAGATTGTAAACCAGTCATCGTCTAGGGGTGGCATTCATCAACTTGATGTTTCCATAGGAGTTAGAGTTGAAATGGAAGCAATGCAAAAGAAACTCGAAGCTATGGAACATAAATTTTTAGCAGCTTCCCTAAATCAGATGTCACTCTCCAAAACTGTCTGTGGATGCTGTTCTGATCCATCTCATCTTACGGAAGAATGTCCTTTAAATTCTCCGTTTCAAGGTCAAGAGCATACCAATGCTGCTTTCCAACAATGACCTAGAAATGATCCGTATTCTTCCACTTATAATCAGGGTTGGAGGATTCACCCTAACTTTGCTTGGAACCAATCACAAAATCAAAACACGGTTCCAAATCAAAACAATTTCCAAAGGGGCCCTCCACCACAACAGCAACCACATCAACTGAGTCAGCAACCCTACCAATCACAAAACTTTCAAAATCCAGTCAACACACCTGCACCGTATAATCCTTTGCAGTTGATCGTAACTGATAATTCCTCTTCACTTGAACGGACATTTGAAATGTTTATGAAACAGTCCATTCAAATGTCGGCTGAATTTAAGTCTTCCCTCGATAAAATCCAGAAAAACTCTGACTCCCAAAGTGAGAGTATTAAATCGATGGAAGCACAAATTGCACAATTAAAAGCCGAGATGAGTGCTAGAGAGAAAGGGAAACTTCCGTCTCAATCCCTGCAGAATCCTTGACATTCACAACACTACAATGTGAATGCAATTACAACGTTGAGATCCGGAAGAGTTCTGAATAATCAAGTCGAGGAAGGGATTGATAATCATGAAGAATTAATCAATAACACCCTGGCTTCCACTTCCACTTGTCCTTCCACTTCCACATCCACTTCAACTTCTAATCCTACTTTATCTACCCCACCACCTTCTTGCGAGCCTATTCTTCGTTTTCCTCAAGGCTCGACACCTCAGAATACCTCTTCTAGTCCACCAAAGACGATCCCCACTCCTATTGTGTGATCAGTTCCACACATACCGCCTTCTCCAATGTTGGACCCATCTATTATTGCTAAAGCTCCTTATCCGAATCGGTTAAGGGGTAACAAATCGAGTCCACATCTGGAGAAGATTATGAAAATGTTCAAACAGGTTAACATCAACATCCCTCACCTAGATGCTATTGAAGAAGTCCCGGCTTATGCGAAAATTCTCAAGGACTTGTGCACTAGGAAGAGGAAGACTCAAGTGCCTAAAAAGTTTTTCATGACTAATAATGTTAGCACTGCTTTTACCCCACAGTGGCCAAAGAAACGTAAGGACCCGGGATGTCCTACGATATCGATTTCTATTAGGGGTAAAAACATTAACCGTGCTTTACTTGACCTGGGCGCAAGTGTTAACCTGCTTCCATATTCTGTTTACGAGCAGTTAAGGATTGGAGAGTTGAAACCAGCTCATTGCATTCTCCAAATGGCAGACCGTTCAATCACCAAACCTAGGGGTGAACTGGAGGATGTGTTGATAAAAGTTGGGGAATTTATATTCCCTGTGTACTTTATTGTTCTCGATACACAACCTGTAGCAAACCCACAGAACTAAATTTCGGTGATTTTGGGTCGGCCATTCCTTGCCACTTCCAATGCTTTCATTAATTGTTAAAACGGTTCAATGAACCTATCTTTTGGAAAAATGACAATTGAACTGAACATCTATAAAATTGGAAGTCAGTCGTCTGAACCCTCTGCTCACATACTTGATGTCTGTTCTGTCCACGAGATTGCTCCCGAAAGTTGCGAAGTTGATGAACTTTGCTTTGAAAATCTCGACGACACTAGCACATCAATGTTTGATCTTTCACATCATAGTGAGGACACTTTTTCCATTCCTGAGTCTGACACTCTTGACTTTTCACCTTTCGAGTCTTTATTCTATGCAGGCTACGAGCTTCTCCGTGACTCCGAATATCATTCGCTGACCCCAACTTCTATAGTTTCTCCGCCAGTATTAGATCTCAAACTTTTACCTTCTCATCTTAAATATGCATATTTAGGTGAGAATGAGTCTTTACCTGTGATCATATCAGCTTCTCTAGCCCTAGAGCAAGAGAATGCTCTTTTGACGGTATTGAGATCTAATAGCCAGGCGTTTGGTTGGACTATGGCTGACATAAAAGGGATTGGTCCCTTGATTGTAGAACATCATATACATTTGATGGAAGAAGCCAAGCAAACCCGAGAACCACAGAGACGGTTGAACCCCGTCATGAAGGATGCAGTGAAGAAAGAGATCGTCAAATGCCTTGACAATGGTATCATTTACCCAATCTCTGATAGCCAATAGGTTAGTCCAATTCATGTCATCCCTAAGAAATCTAGCATCACGGTTGTAACAAATGAGTCAAATGAGTTGATCCAGACATGCACTCAGACTGGGTGGCATGTATCTATTGATTATAGAAAACTCAATGCCGCAACGAGGAAAGGCCACTTTCCTCTAACTTTTATTGACCAGATGCTAGAACGCTTAGCTGGACGAGAATATTACTGCTTCATGGACGGATACTCTAGCTAAAACCAGGTCTCTATTGCCAAAAAGGATCAAGACAAAACCACATTTACTTGTCCTTTTGGTACTTTTGCTTATAGACGCATACCCTTTGGGTTATACAATGCTCCCGCTACATTTCAGCGGTGTATGATGGGGATATTCTCAGACATGTTCGAGAATTTTCTGGAGTTTTTCATGGACGATTTCTCGATATTCGGAGATTCTTTTGCTGACTGCCTATCTCATCTTGACGCAGTTCTTACTCGTTGTAAAGAGAAGAGCATAACTTTGAATTGGGAAAAATGCCATTTCATGGTCCAAGAGGGAATTGTGCTTGGACATATTATTTCACGAAAAGGCATTGAGGTTGACAGAGCTAAAATAGATGTCATTCAAAACCTTCCTCATCCTAAATGTGTCAAAGATATACGATCTTTTCTTGGCCATGCAGGGTTTTATAGGAGATTTATTAAGGATTTTAGAAAAATTGCTAGACCTTTAACTCTTCTCTTGGCCAAGGACACAACCTTTCACTTTGACTTGGATTGTGAGGCTGCATTTGACTCACTTAAACATTCTCTTACTACAGCCCCCCGTTCTATCTTCTCTAGATAGGAACCACCCGTTTGAGCTTATGTGTGATGCATCAGATTTTGCAGTTGCTGCAGTCTTAGGACAGCACATTGAAAAGATGCCACACGTGATCTATTATGCAAGTAAGACCCTGAACGATGCTCAAATTAATTATACAACTACCGAAAAAGAACTCTTGGCAGTTGTATTTGCATTGGAAAAATTCAGGCCTTACTTGATCGGCTGACCAATTGTTGTGTACACTGACCACTCCGCCTTGAATCATCTTTTGGCAAAGAAGGATGCTAAAGGTAGGCTAATACATTGGATTCTTCTATTACAAGAATTTGATCTTGTTATTAAAGATAAGAAAGGATGTTAAAACGTAGTAGCCGACCATCTTTCGCGCATCTCTTCTTCACTTGTGACCCTGCCAATAAATGATTCTTTTCCAGACGAACAGCTCTTGAACGCATCCGATGAACCTTGGTTCGGGAATATTGTGAATTATCGTGCTACGGGACTTATTTCGAGCAAATTGTCTAAACATGACAAATATCGATTTCTGTCCCGAGTAAAACATTTTTATTGGGATGAACCTTATTTGTTTAAATATTGTCCTGATCAGATCATTCGCCGATGTGTCCCCAATGATGAATTCAAGAGTGTTCTATCTTTTTGTCATGATCAGGCATTTGGGGGTCACTTTGGTCCTCGAAAGACGGCAGAGAAGGTTTTGCAATGTGGTTTTTACTGGCCGACTTTGTTCAAAAACGCATTTGATCATTGCAAAATCTGTACACAGTGTCAACACACGGGTAGGATTTCCCGGAGAAATAAGATGCCATGGTTTAAATTTTTGACGTTTGTGGTATTTACTTTATGGGCCCTTTTCCCAACTCCTTTGGAAGTTTATACATATTGCTCGCGGTTGATTACGTCTCGAAGTGGATGGAAGCTATTCCTTTTCGCACTAATGACAACAAGAGGTTAAATAAAGAGAATATATTTTCACGATTTGGACACCCTCGCTCTATCATTAGCAATAACGGGTCGCATTTCTGCAATCGGTCTTTCTAGACTTTGAAGCGGAAATATGCAATCAACCACAAACTTTATACACCCTATCATCCCCAAACATACGGGAAAGCTGAGGTTTCAAACAGACAAATCAAACAAATTTTGGAGAAAACAGTTTCTAAAAATCGAATAGATTGGTCAACCAAATTGACGGATGCTCTTTGGGCATTCCGTACTGCATATAAAACCGATCTAGGTATGTCTCCATATCGTCTAGTGTTTGGTAAGGCTTGTTAACTTCCGGTCGAGATTGAGTATAAAGCAATATGGGCCATTAGAGAACTTAACTTTGACTTAAATCAAGCCTGCAACTTTCAAAAGCTGTAATTAAACGATCTAAGCGAACTCCGCGATGAAGCTTACGATAATGCTGTCATTGTAAAGAATCGGACTATGGTATTTCACGATAAGAACATTTTGAGAAAAAACTTTTACATCTGGTCAACAAATCCTTCTTTATCATTCACGACTCCATCTTCATGCGGGTAAGCTAAAATCTTGGTGGAAAGGACCTTTTGTTGTGCGATATGTATACCCGCATGGGGCAGTTGAGTTTGAAAATGTTGAAAACGGTACAATATTCAAAGTAAATGGACATAGATTAAAACCGTATTTTTCCACTGACCCCATGGAGGAGCTCCTGTTCTTACAGGAGCCACTTTATCTTGACTAAAATTCCTCCGTCTCACCTCCATGTCTTAAAAAATACTGTATCATCTTTAGAATGGAGGTGAGTAAAAAATATAAGTTTGGGGGAGATTTTCATGTTCATATATTATTGCACCCGTTAATAAATTTCCTCCCAGTTCTACAGGTTTCTGAGATTTAACAGAAGACAACAGTGAGGACACAGTTGAAAACAAGTTTGGGGGAGGTTTGTGCTTATTTGCGCATCATTTGCGTCATACTTTGCATAAGCACAAAGCATATAAAACATATAAAAATTTTAAAAAAATATCTAATTTTTAATTTTATAATAAAAGATTAGATAGTGAAAAATTACATCCAAAAGATTAGAAAAATTTAAGAAAACCAAGAAAATTAGAAGTTTTCTTAAATGAAACTAGTAATAAGTAGTTATGAGCCGTTGTCCCAAGGGTTTGTGAGATGAAAGAAGCCACTAATCTGAGGATAAAATTAAGTCTGAAAAATAGTTACTATTCTGTAAGCCAAACATTTGAATGTTGATACCCTACTATACGCATTTACACACGTCTTGAAACTTGGGATAGTAGCCCGTCAAGCTAGTTTCATAAGTTAACCTTGATTCTACTCCTACAGTTTAGTAACTAAGTTAGAAACTCTATTATACTTAGTTAGAAGTATCCAACCCTTATGTTTCACACCTCCTATCTATTTAACATCAGATCCTATACGTTCCAAAAAAGTTTAGAAAGTTGCTAGTATCTCCTGAGTTTTCCTTCTAAAGCGCGGTCTCAAATCAGGGATTTTTATCAACTTTACAGAAAATATAAGTCTTATTCTTCATTTTTATCTTTCCTTGTATACCCCTACGTGTGTGTATATTTGCATTCCTACACTCAAGAATTCAATTCAAGCTATAATACCCTTGCCCTAATACCTAATATTACTTCTTTTCATTTAATGATGGTCGGTGTTGTTCAAACATCTTTCATGCGACTATTAATGCTTCTTGAGGCACTAACGGCCGATTACTGAATTTGTGAGCATAAAGCGTAAATAGCAGTTTCCAGGTCTTGACTTTATTTATTTTTTTTCTTTTTCTTTTTTTCTATTTCTTTTCAAGACCGGATATATTTTTTCAATGATGCTCATTAGGTCGTTAGCTTTAAATACCGTTTTTTTCTTTCATACTAGGCTTTCAGGAAAGAGTATTTCTAGGTATCCTCTACTATCCTAAGTTTCAAGGTGTGTGTATGTGCAGTTTGTAGGGTATATACTTTCTAAATTTGGACTTAAGAATAGAAATTATTTTTCAGACTTATCCATCAGTAAAGCTTCAATACTTTCCCTTCATCTTGACTTAACTCAAGAACTGAACTCAAGATTACCTATTTCTCAAAAAAAACTGTAAGGACATACATTTTCCAAAGTTAAAAAGAAGGAGGGTTATTTTTAGGGTTTTCAATTCCTAAGCCTAGAATTTAGTTATTTTTAACGTATCAACTAAACTTTCGGAATAAAAATTAAGTTACCCTATTATCAAACTTGACGACAAAGTTTTTATATTTTTGGAAAAAAATACGATTTTTATGGGTTTTTAAATGAGTATGCAAATGCAAAACATACAAACGAATGCGAAGGAAGAAAGCTTACCAAGCACACCCACAAATTTAAACTTGACTGTGCCCTCACTGTCAGGCCATACCAAGAGGGTCAAAATTGTCGGCGCTCCCCAAAAGAAAATATATACAAAACAAAAAGCAAAAATATATACACAAAAAGAGCCCCCCCAAACTTAAGTGAAAGAGTGTTTCCACTGTTTAAGCGGTGAAGTACAGGATTAGGGGAAAGAAAACAGTATCAAGCTATAGAAGGCCTTACAAAGGCCAAAAGTTAACACCAACCATTCAAAAATTTTATCGTTATAATGGTGTGGTTGGTGAAAGAATACGGAGATGAAAGCAATGGAGAATACGTGAGACCGTACGGGGATAGAAGTGGTATACGGTCCCGGTATATGAGAAGAAGAATGGCGGAAGGGAAAAAGAAACGGAGTATGAACTTGAGGGTGAAAATAGAGTGAATAGATTAGCACAATTTTTGATGACCGATGTGTAAGAAGTGTTTCTGCTAATCTATTAACACGTCGAGAAATAGGGTCAAATCCCTCAAGATTCGTAAGAAACCATGGGTAAGCCGAACTTGGTAAACCAGACATATGAAATGAAGGTGATATGGTTTCTTGCAAGGTCGGAACGATGGAAAAAATGAAGGGGAGTGATTGAGGAAGGTTATAGGTTAAAGGTTCTGGAGGGTGTACACAGTCATTGTAGGGGATAGGCTGAATTGGAAAATCCGACTCATCAAGCAAAATTGGTTCATCCTCAAAAATATCCTCAAAATTTTTCTCAAAATTAAGCTCATCCATGCATTTATCATCAATATCTAGATGCAAATGGAGTTCGGGAAAAACAGTTAAAGACTCGGGATGACGAATTGGAGAGAAAAACTCATCCAAAGCTACGGGTTCATCATCCAAAATATTCCCAGCGTCAATATTCTTATTCAAGTGAAAATAAAATTTCTCAGATACCTCAACAAAAGCATAGATATCAATCAATTCAGATTCTAGAGTGGAGGTGTAGAGGTCAAAAGGATTGGGTGTGGTTTCACTCGAAAGGGACCCTTCACATCGGGTAAATCAAACACTACAAAGTCGTACAACTCATCAAACGTTCTATCGGCAATTTGTGAATCACATGGGACACTCGATAGACATTCAAAACTAGAGTTGTGGGATTCAATTTTGGACTGGTAGGTCTGATTTGCAAGGGTGTACAGCTCACTCTCCCCACTCAAATTCTCAGCCTGTCCTACCGTCTCATCATACATTGGAAAATGTGGAGCTAGTTGAAAACTAGCTAACGGGTCACTAAGTTGTATGAGGGCGGCCATGGATGCATTCAAATACCTCATCTGTTGGTACGACACTACCCGGAATTCATCTAGCGACTGTTCCAGACTAGACATAGGTTGTGGAGGTGTTTCAGTAAAAGATTCAAACTCGTTTGGATAATGGAAACTCCCAAATAGCTGTGTAGAAGCAATGTCTAGGGAATGTGCAAAAGTCGGGTAGGATGGATAGAAATTGAATTGTTGGACAAGAGTAGGATCAACATTTGGATAAGAAGGTGAATGGAATTATTGATCCCAAGAATTTGCAGTGGTGACAGGAGTGAAAGATCGGCTACGAGATTGTTCAATACGTTCAGCAATAGACATGGGTCTTCGAGTTACAACAGGACTCGAAAAAAGGGTATCAACGTAAGAAGGTGGTGAAGGTTGAAATGGTTGATACAAGGTGGATTGCGGAGTCCAATTGGTTGTCCTAGACGCGTCTATCTGATCTTTCCAAGAGATTTTAGGCATGGAGGATCGTTCGAAGTTCGACCAAAGCAAGAACCATAAGAAGTGATGTCTCCTTGTGTGTACCAAAGTTCGGCAAGTGTTTTTCAAGGTGGGGTACCCATAATATGAAGAGAAGAAGATGAAGAAAAAGAATGTTTTTTTTTGTTTTTTTAGTTAGTTATCAACAAAAGAATGAAATATACACACAAAAAGAATCTGGAAAAAATAATCACGACACAAAAATACCACGCACCTAATTGGTCTAGGGTTCACCTAGGTCAACTAGACCTGCTCAAGCACTTGATTGTCGAATTAAAATTGTGTCGAGAAACGGGCACAAGATATACTGATCACGAGGCCAGGTAAGTGCACAGATAAGGAGAGGTTTTCCGACGCGTTCGCGAAGGTCCTTAATTAAATAACCCTTTCTCTTTTGGCGGTTTCGCCGTGAACACTTGCCTAGACACCCCGTGAACGATATACCGTTAAGTGGTGTTCTAAATACAGTTAACCACTCCTAGTGAGCGTGATGTCTTTAAGGCTTAAAGTGTAATTTCTTTTTAAAATTTGTGCGGGTCAACGTTATGCTTAATTTCGTGATTTGTGGGCTACGGAAAAGGTGATGAAATCCTTTACCGTATGTTATGGGGTTCGCTTTCCCTTATGTCTGTATCAATAGATGCAATGCGCAATTCAATAAAAATTCTATAAAGAATCAAACAATCGTTTTTTTATCAAGCACGACACTGCAACAAATACGGGCTAGTCAATTTGAGTGTTTGCTAGCGAACTTGCAAAGAATCCTGCAAATATAGATAGTGGATGCATCGGATTTGAGAAGAAGGTGTTAATAAAGTACGTACCGTTAAGTTTTTGGGTTATGAAACCCCCGTTGAATCAAATCCGGTAAGCTTGAAAAGTTCTCTTGCGTGGGTAATGTAAGTCTACGGTAGCGCCCCGGTCGTCTACAAACGCCAAATGCGGAACAAAAACTTTTTAACTGGCGCTATCGTATACTTTAACACGGATCTGCCATTATTGCTAAACTAACAAACTGTAAAGAGTGTAGAAAGGTTATACCGAACGATCCGAGTCCTTCGTTCTTTAACCATCATCCCACGCTCCGTTGCGGCTGCTCCGATCTCGTCGATCTTCGATCTGCTCGTCCAGGTGGCACCACGTCACTGATTCTTAAAACGGGCTCCCGCCGCTGACTTGAGGCAACTCGGTCGTCAAGTTTGCTAAAAGAGAAGACCAAGATTGATGTAGAGAATGAGTGGAATACTTTGTCTCGCTTCGTCCAAAGCCATGGACGAACGGTTAATGAAGTTGCCGTGGGAATCGGGTGATGGAATGAAATGAGCTGTGAAATTCCATACACCCCAAAATCTATCATAATCTTTTTACCAGATAAAACATCAAGTGTAAGAGTGAGAGAGAGGGGGAAGGGGCCGGCCACATATATAGTGGTGGGGGAGTGAGTGTAGGAAAGGGGGAGGTAACCACAAGAGAAAATATCAAGGGAAAACATCCTAAGAAAGAACAAAATGCATTAATGAAATGGATGACACATCTAAACCTAGTCATCAATTCATTAAATGCAAAGATGAGTCACCCGCCACCTCATCATCCTAGTCACCATTTCTAAAACCTTCTAGAAGCATGACTCACCCTCATCCAAGAAAAGATAAATCCGTCTTTAACCGAATATTAAAAGACGGCTGATAGAAAACTGGAAACTGGCAACTTCCAAAAGTGATCCTGAAACGACTTTCAGGATAACCCCGTAACTGTATAAATATACCCGCATTTGTATTGCGACCGAATACAAATGCAACTGAGACAAAGATATTATATCTACTCAATATAATACTCGGATCCGGCTTAAACCAAAGCCGACCAGTATCATCCGTCCGAAAACTGACACGTGCGTAAACGCACGTGCATTTTCCGAACCATGCCATAAAACCATACGGCCTCTACAACGTTTCGCCCGAACTAGGGAAACTGTCTGTGGGGGACTCTAATGACTTGTCAGTACCCTGGCAGTGGGTTTAACCACAAACCGTCAGCGGCACTAGCTATGCGTAACGGCTGCCCATGGACTGACCTCAAGGGAGTCCGATGAGCGAACTCATCCGGAAACCCTACTGAGCCTAACAGTGACAATGTATATACAGTCCGGTCCGTTCGTCTATGAGTATCGCATATCTGCCTAGGGGGCTAGTAACGCCAGACCCCCAATAGCAGTATAAGTCGTGTCGGAGTGCAGCCCAATAACACCCTGAGATACTACTGGAGTACCTACCAGTAAATCTCCTGCCACGGCCGTGGGCTTTGTGTAATGGCTCTCCTAGACACAGCACGATCTCGCCCCTAATACCGGGAGAGACGAATCCCCTGCCGATCCGCTCACGTGCCTCCATATGGCTCGGGACTGTACCCAAAAGCTACCTGTTTGCATGACACTTTTGAGCCGTGGTAGGGTAGAAATCAAAGCACAGTGGGAACTCACACGAGACAAATGACGACCTCAGGTCGATGAACTAACCTGTACACATGTCACCAGGGAACTGCTATCTGACGATATGTATAATACCAACTAGCAGATTCCCGGCGAGTCCTGTCCGGTGTACTCATAACCCAATGAGCACCTGTATACATCTTAGGTGATCCAACTGACACCAGTGGCTTGTGAGACCGGCCACCGCCCCTAGTCGGGGTCTCGACTGTACACACTAGTCTACTCCGGAGTATCGATGCCCTGTCTCGAAACTCCCACGACTAGGGACCATAATTAAGGATATGCGTATAAACCACCCAACTCTCACGTCTATGATCGCCATCATACAGTTGGTGGTAAAGCAAGATCATAAGGGCTCTATCAAAGTGTAACATGTAGTCAGTCACCTGAACATGTACACGACTGATAAAGGCAAACCAGATAGCATACTATCATCTCGAGTAAGACTGTCCTACCGGTATAGATCCTCTGCAATCATTGCAATCACGTACCTGCGATCCAATAATTGACTCTGAGGGCACCATCTCCAACAATCTCCCACTTGCACTCAAGGCTAATTATTGCAATGTCGACTACTCACAGCCCCTGTGAAACCGAACATCCAACTCCTCTACTAACCAGTTTCACAAAGCTCGTTTGTAAAACTATTGTGTTCGAGAAATAGCCTCAGTGAGTGGATCCGCCTAGATGTTTCTTTCTATATCTCTCTTAATCTCAAGTTTGCGGAGAAAGCCATCTCCCGAATTGAGTAATACCTATCTTAGAATATGTCTGGACATCTGATGGGACTTAGTTCATAAATGAACTCCAAATCCAAACTTCTTAGACTGTATCGATCACTGAACCTATCAGTATCCTGCACCAAGCCTCCCACAGTATCCTTTTGGATCACCTGTCCATAATACCGTCCCTCGTCAGAGGGAAAACTATAACTCTGACAATCACTCTGTCATCCATGTCACCTTTGAAGCCTGGAGTGATAATCGTCTCCCGAAGGAGGCTGTCGTCATCAAATCCGTAGAACATGTACTTATGTTCTAAAACTGCGTACTTATGTTTCTCCAGGATTGGATTAATACAAACTTATTGCATCTAGTCCAAAAACAACATTTGGTGTGGTACTTGACATCTCATGATTGACTCAATTGCCTAAGCAAGTGATCTGCCAATCATGCACATCCCTCTCCCCTTTAGTCTGTAAGACACCTTTAGAGAGGGTGACTCCATATCCTGCAGGTACACCACCATGCCAGGAGTCTTCTATTCTAAAAACCATTAGAATACTGTCAAAGTACCCACAATGGGAAACTACCCAAATCTAGATCTAAAACCATAGATCTAGAAACCAGAATGTCAAATATTATATCCATATCCTGTCTGGAGAAACAACTGTGTGACGACCACAGTACAACCGATCGTAGTATAGGAATTTTACTTCCTACTCTGTGTATGTCATCCAGATACCATGACATCACACCCTACTACCTTCTTAACAGATCCATCCCCTATTCTGATGAAGTCAAACCTATGACTGTCACATCAAAATTAGATGATCTATCTCCGCTATAACTGCTCAAGTATATAAATAGACATAAGCTACTTGCCCACTATGCTTCTGCTGCCCCCACTGACTACGACAACCCTCCTACCGGGTCTCATAGCCTGGAACAACAGTAGTGTCAAGTCTGGGTAGATAAGAACCTCCCTGTCACCGTCCTTGAGGCTACCGGAGTACCTCTCGGGTGTCTGAGGTTACGCACCATATCTGCGGAGTGGCTATTGGAATGTCAATCCTGATTGAATATATAGGTCCTATTAAATTTGTAGGGTTCCTAGGCACTCTCAAGAGGTCTCACAAGGCATCAACCATGCCAATTTCAAATTTTACGGGTGCCGAGAAACCCTAGACTAGATCGTTGGCTAGAAGTTTAGGCGAAATCAAGCAACTAGTTAACAAATTAACTAAGTGAACGGATATACAACCTTTGTAGATCCGGTCCTCCACCTCCATAGCTCCGCAATGAAGTCTCCTCGCTGTCCAAGTCGAACCCCGGGCTCTAGCGTCGGCTTCATCGGAGAATGGACGGGCTAGGTCATCGACGACGATGCCGAAGATGATCTACGTCGAAGCATCACTAGATCAAGCTCCACCTTCAACAAGCCATGAAAACTTGTGAAGGAAACATACTCTACTACTTGGCAAAAGGTAGAGGATGAAGAAATAGGAAGTGGATAGACTTTAGAATTGGATTTCCCACTCATTTTCATCAATCACCATTGATGAAGCAAGCTTTTCTTCTTGTGAAGAAGAAGAAGAAGATGAAGATAATATTATGATAAGTTATTTAAAATGAAAAGGAAAATGAATACTTATCTTAATACTAACCTTAGTTTAGTGTAGAGAATGGACCATGGTTAGATATGATGGTTAGGGTTAAGCAAGAGACAAGAATGGTGGACTAGGTCAAAGTTTCATGAAGTTTCAAATAACCTACAAAACTAGCAACCATTCTTTTCTCTTCTTTTCAAAATAAATAAATAAATGAATAAATAAGTAAGAAAAGAAAACCCTAATCATTAGTTTAACCATGGCTTAATTCTTTACACTTAACCAAGTAAACATGTATCATCAAAAATGATACAATCTAGTGCACAAAAGTATATCACATATACAACTTGCACAATTCAAGTGAGAAAATCCATTTAAAGTGAACCAATACTAGTTAATGCAAAGTAACATATCAAATATATAATTATACATTAAATCATTAAATCAACACTTGATTCAATGATCCGGTCATGTCGCACACAACCGACTAGTATTCAATGTATCGACTTATCGAATCAACACTTGAATCGATAACTAGGTTATATCGCATACAACCAATCGATACATTCATCGCGAGAATGGAATACGGTATCACATACACGCATTATTCTCGGTCCCGCACATATCTCATATGCGCTCCTATTTCGTTTCGCTTGAGCCAGGAAACCTCTGTGTAGGACTCTAAAGACTCGTCAATACGCCGGCAGCAGATGATGATCATATCAAACATCCACAAGCCGCAAGCGGTCTGCTAAACGTAACGGCCACCCGGGTATTGAACGATCAGAAGATCGACGAGCAAGCCCGCTCACACTCCAGTGAATCCAACCAGTAACACTACCGTACAGTCCGGTCTCGTCGTCTGATATGTCGCATATCTTGCCTAGGGGTGGTAAACGTCAGACCCCAATAGCTCGATAAGTCGTGTCGATATGAGGTCTATAACAGTTCGAGAATCTACTGGTAACACTTACGAGTAAATCTCAGCAACCCTGGCCAGGGATTTCCGGTTATAGCCAATCGAACACAGCGCAACATCAACTCCCTATACCGGGAGAGACGAATCCCCTCCTATCGCTCATTGCCTCCATGTGACTCGGGACTGTACCCAAAAACCACCGTTTTGCACGCCCTCTTGGACGTGGTAAGATGGAAATCAAAGCACAGTGGGAACCACACAAAACTCTATGACGATCTCGGGTCAACAGACTACTCTGTACCAGTGTCACCTGAGAACTGCCATCTGACGTGAGGTATAATACCATCTGGGAGTTCTCGGCGAGTCCGTCCAGTGTACCCAGTCTTTACTGAGCACCCGTATATCATCTCTGATGTCAAACACCAATGGATATGGGATCATCCATCGCCCATCTGTATGGGTCGAGAAGGTATACGCTAGTCTACTCTGGTATATCGATGCCCCGTCTCGATACACCCTCGACTAGGGACCTTGAAGGATGTACTTATGGACTACCATGTCCCCACTAGTATGATCCGCATTATAGTCCAGGTATTCAAGTACACATCCTAAGGGCTTTACCAACATGTAACAGAGAGACAATCAGTATACACGTTAAGGTAAAGGGTAACCAGATAGCATACTATCATGTCGAGCAAGAAAGTCCTCCCTATATATGTCCCAGCATCCACTACAATATACATCCTATGTACAGTAATGGCCTCTAGGGCATACATATAACTAACAATCTCCCACTTGCACTAGGGCCATCTGTAGCAGTGGTTGTAGTATCTCATACTCAACCATCCCATAAAGTCTCTTTCTGGGAATAGGCCTTCGTGAGTTGATCCGCCGTGTTGTCCCCTAAGTTTACTCTCCTAACCTCGATCACCCTGGAGATCAACCATCTCCATGATCAGGTGATACTGCCTTAGAATATGTCTGGATCACTGATGGGATGGACGTTCCTTGGCGAAAGCCACAAGTCCATTGTCACACAATGGGGGGAACTAAGTTCATCTCATGAACAAATATACACCCAGACTTCCTCTTTGGTAGCATCTTAAGTAGCGATGTATCCAGCCTTTATCGTCTAGTATGCCACGGTATCTAGCTTGGAACTCTTCCAACATACCGTCCCTTTACTTAGGGTAAAGACAATGCCTGCGACTGACATTCAGTCGTCTTTATCACCCTGGAACCTTTCCAGTGATTCTCCCAGGATCGATTGATACCATCTCACTACAACTAGTGAGAATCCTAACATCTATTTAGATCTATCTCATAGATCCAAAACCCAGGATTTAGGAGGTATCAGTTGATCCTATATGGAGAATCATTGTGATAAGCGGAGATTGACCGAGCGTAGCATAGGAAACTCCTTCCCTATCAAGAGTATGTCATCCACGTACTCTACGAGGATCACCACCATACTCCCTACTACCTTTTTGTATATACAAGGTTCATCTACCATTTTGATGATGTCAAACTGTTTGACTAACTCATCAAAACAGATGTTCCAACTCCGCGATGCCTGCTTCATCACATAAAACATCTTGCACACGTTTCCGCTGCTCCCACTGTCTACGAAGCCCTCTGGCTGTGTACTTATAGACGCTCTCTTCCAAATCATCATTTAGAAAAGCAGTCATGACACCCAACCGCCAGAAATCGTAGTTATGGTATGTAGCCGTGGCAAGTAGGATCTGGATGGACTTAAGCATAGCTACTTGAAAAAGGTTTCATCATAATCCACGCCTGGTAAATGATGCAAACTTTTAACAAGTCTAGCTTTGAAAGTCTCAACTTTTCCATATACACCAAGTAATCTTCTCAAGATATACTTGCTCCTGATGGGGATTTAACCCTTCAGATATAGCAGCCAAAGTCCATACTTTGCTGGTGTACATGGATTCCATCTCAGATTGCTAAGCATCCAGCCATTCTTACAGAGTCTTACTCCTGATGGCCAGCTCGAAATTAGTTGGGTCATCATCTCATGATGCAATCCTCGCTCCCACTGTCATAGAGAAACCGAAGTATCTCTCAGGTGGGTGAGGAACCCTGCTAGATCGGCGGAGAGGCTGAGGTTCGTTGGAATCTACTGAATCCTTTGGTTCTGTCAAATCATCAGCTGCAGTTTGTATAGATAGAACATTTCCATTTCTACATAACAGACCTTGCCTCGAGCTTGTCCGGATTTTGCTTTAAGACATAGGCCGGACAACCCCAAATCTTAACTAACTTAAGATATGGGCTCTTCCCTTTCCATAACACATATGAAGTGGTAGGCAACTGATTTGATTTGAACCCTATTCAATAGGTATGCAGCTTCTCAAGTGCATAACTCCCAAAAGGAATAAGAAACTCAGTAGTACTCTTCATAGAGCACACCTTATCATATAGGGTGTTATCGCTCCGCCCTGATATACCATCGTGCTATGGTGTATACGGAGGAGTAATGCTGAGAGAGAATCTCATTCTCATTTAGAATATGTCCAGGAATTTCCGTGCTCAAGTATTCTCCTCCTTGATCTCATCAAAGGACATAATACTTTTACCCGTATTTTGGTTCTCTACTTCTCGCTTATATTCTGTGAATATCTCAAAAGGTTCGGACTCATGTTTCAACAGGAACATATGACTGAATCTTGAGAGATTATCAGAGAATATAATGAAGTATAAAGAATCAGTTCTGGCATGTGTAGATAGGGGACCTACATACATCAACATGTATCATCCCAAGAGTTTACTAACTCTTTCTCTGTTTCCAATAAACAGAGCTGGTGTCATTGTATCTTTGTGACATGACTGACGAGTTTCACAAGATGTAAATTCAAACTGATTTAAATATGCATCTAAATGTAACTCAAGCTAGTCGGGTCGCATTGATATGACCTAGTCTACAATACCTTAAGAAGAAATTGTTCATTTCTGAACTCTTCCTCTTGTGTGTGTTCCGTATACTATGAACTGTAGTTTGATTTAGAACATTAATGCTTTTAGATAACGTGCCTGAACCGATCAACTTTTGATATAGGAAATGTTCAAAACATTATCCAACAATACAAAATTTTATCATTTCTTTACTAATAAAGAGACTGATATGATTTTGTTTATCAGGTTCGGTATCTAATAACATTCGTTCAGAATCAATGTATTGGTGATACAGGGTGACAGTGACCGACAGACTTGGCTGCAACACTTGCCCCGTTTTCTGCCTCATGAAACTTATCACCCGTTCTCAGTTCTTTACCTATCTGTAGCCCTTGTAACATATTACATATGCGGGATCCTGATCCGGTATCATATACCCAGGACGTAAAGGACATTGAGAAACAGTTCTGTATAATGAACACACCCGAAGAAGATGCATCATATGCACTTTCTTCGTTTGGGCGGCACGGGAAATCTGGTATTCCCCAATTTCCTACTCTGTCTTATAACAATTATAAGTTGGAGCAGGACCAACGTTCCCCAGCTCAGTATAACAAGCGGGTTCGGTCAATAATCCGTTTTATTATCTTGATTAAGGCGTGATATGGTCGCTACCTAGAGAGAGAGAGAAGAAAACACTCAGCGTGCGCTCTTGCAAGAATAGATTGGTTATTATTTTATCTAATCAGGATGGCTCCCACTGCTTTTTATCAAATCTTCCTTCAAACCCTAAAAGGAAAGACTAGCCGGGATTAATTACACACTACAAGTTCGCCAATCTTTCAGCCAGGCCAGTGTCGGTACTTTGAGGGAGGTCCCCCATGCTTTCGCACGAACCTAATTAATGTAAAACCTCGTTTTCCTAGAGGCGTAACCCCGTTGACACCTTTCTAGACACCTACTTGATCGGCTAATTGTAATGTGTAAAACTCTCCCAGGAGTAACAATTACTCGCAGCGGGTATCGGGATCCAACTATCTCATAGAAGGTATGCAATCTCATTGCAAATTTCAACACTTGAAATTCCCGATATGTTTTTTCCCCTAGCATCCTATGACCTTGACGAAAGCCAACAAACCATAGGCTACTAGTCAAGTCCAACCCGTCATTTCTTGATTGAATTAAACCCACCAGCACAACCCTTGACGAAAGCCAACAAAGCCGCACGACTACCCTAATCCAATCGCATCATATGCTGCAGATAAGTAGCAGATAGCTACCGCACACTACACCTTGATGAAAGCCAACAAATGTAGCACGAATACTATATACAACTTATCTGAAATGACGGAGGGCTACGTTAGGTTTTTCTGAAAACCTATTGCGTAATGAACTTGATATCGTTGTAGAATCAAATAATTTTTAAAATGGAGTGCTTTTGAGGCTTTTCTAGTTTTGCTAAAGGAGTCACTCCCGGTGAAGAGATCGTCGGTCCTTTCTTCGTCGAATGAGGTGCTGGATATATCATATATATCACTGTGCAAAGCAAAAACTCTTAAAAGCAATCAAAAGACAAACCGAGTGTGTAGCATATGCCAGTTATTGCTAAAGGAGTCACTCCCGGTGAAGGGATCTCGATCCTTTCCTTATCGAATAAGGTGCCGGATATATCATATGTACCGCTGTGCAAAGCAAGAACTGTAGCTACATGTTTTATTTTGAAATTCGATTCCACAACATCTTAGGTTTCTTTTATTTCATTAATCTCATTAATGAAGTCCCATCATTTAAGTCACCTAAACATCACAGATAAATACGACGTATACTTATGCCATCCGCATTCGCCTCGATGTCCCCTCGTGCACCGTTAGGTTAGGTAACTAACGGCAGAGCGGGGCAGGGCTAGCGCGGGTGTAAAACATAAGTAACGTCTATATAATATATCATATATACTATATACTGTATCTATCATCGAACATCATATGATCACATCACAGATATCGCAGCAGAAGAATCATATGAAATATTGGATATACTAGGACGTCCGTGTTTTCAATACGAGCCAGTATAAAACACGGATTCCACGGTCGCGATGAATAGCCAAACCCACACCCCTAGACCCCTACGAGAGCGGCAAGCAACCCTACCAATTCTAGAGTTAGGAGACCCGGACTCGACTCCTCGAGTTGGTCTCCCACTGGACTCCAGAACCCGGTTACTTGTGCCCTCCTCCTTAGGTCTATCCTAGTGCGGAAAAGTAAATAATATACAAAAGGTGACATCTTCCGCTACCTGGAAGTGCCCCAATAAAAGAATATTACATACAAGTTTTTACATGAATGAAAATGAAAAACACTCATCTCACATAAAAAACCCCGGCTATTCGAACACGACGATCCAATATAACATATCCAGCAACACATAACATCACATGTCATCAACGTAAGTAAATATGCGCATCCCAATTGTCGTTGACATATAGCAATGAAACCGGCGATATAACATATTACACTTACGGTCACAGAAAAGAAAGTGTAAAACTACAACAGTTGGAATCCGCAACCTCCTCAGACATCGCATGCCTGACCAAATGAATTCCTTAGACATCGCATGCCTAACAATTATAAACCCCGCATTTTAGTCTCGTTATCGAAAACACTTTTCAATACTAAGTCGGGCAATTCAACAAGATTCCCGACATCCTGATTGAACGCTCGTCGCAAACTTCAGTAGACGGCTGCACCCCCGATACCGTCGACGAAGTGCACCAAGGCGGAACACCGCTACCGGGAGCACCCAAACGGATGCTTTCGTCGACGGGGTTCTCCTACAGTCACTTGGTCGGGGCTATGGAGTGAGGCTGTCTATTAAGTTTATCCGGCGAGTATCCGCGTACGCTACGTGATTGCGACGGACTTTTGATCACATCAAAATTCCGTGGCAACCGATCAAGTGAGACTAAACTGCTATGTTTATAACATTCATTCAGTTATCTCATAACATATTGTGAATTCCAATTATTGTATCACATTCCAGATAAACAGAAAATGTTAAACTTTCCGATCGAACATTCAAACACCCAAGTTTTCCCGAAACTAATCAACACATGAAACAAGTTTAAAAACATCCAGTTCATGCCTCAGTACCAACGGTCCAGCCGTAGAAGGGTCAAGCCAACGCCTCACATGTGGCACGCCGTACTGCCCCAAACCCGAAGGTTCAAAGGGCAGTTCAAGACGGTCACATAATCGAGTTAAGGTTTGTTATCTTCTAGAGGGACCATCGCATTACTTGCGCTACTTAGAACGTCGTTAAACTACGGAAAAATCCAACACTTGGAAATTTTCCGGCAGGGGAAAAGTTGGGTATTTATATCCGGTCGAACCTTTTAACATATTCTAAAATATCCGGAAAGCCACATAGACAAAGTCTGACAATCCGATCGAAACACCGAGTCCCCAATACAACCCAGAAAACTCAACTCTTGAGTTCAGAAAAAAAAAAATATCCAAGGAAAACCAGCACTGCAAAATAGGAATTACTGTGCAAATTTCAATGGGAGATAAGACAAAATGGCCGCGGAACAGCCGCATTAGCACGCTAATGCCGCGGTTCCGCCGCACTTTAGAAAGATCATTAGGTAATTTTTGCATCGTAATTCTTATAATTTCCTGCTGAATTTTCTGCATATTTTTAATTCTGAAAAAACCCCGAATTTCAAAAATGTCCAGAGAGCAAATTCCAATTAGGGTTTCGGGTCGATCGGGTTTCAAACTTCGTCTACGCATCGCCTGAGGCTCTAGCTAGGCTCTGATACCACTGTAGGGTTCCTAGGCACTATCAAGAGGTCTCACAAGGCATCAACCATGCCAATTTCAAATTTTACGTGTGCCGAGAAACCCTAGACTAGATCGTTGGCTAGAAGTTTAGGCGAAATCAAGCAACTAGTTAACAAATTAACTAAGTGAACGGATATACAACCTTTGTAGATCCGGTCCTCCACCTCCATAGCTCGGCAATGAAGTCTCCTCGCTGTCCAAGTCGAACCCCGGGCTTTAGCGTCGGCTTCATCGGAGAATGGACGGGCTAGGTCATCGACGACGATGCCGAAGATGATCTACGTCGAAGCATCACTAGATCAAGCTCCACCTTCACCATGCCATGAAAACATGTGAAGGAAACACACTCTAATACTTGGCATGAGGTAGAGGATGAAGAAATAGGAAGTGGGTAGACTTTAGAATTGGATTTCTCACTCATTTTCATCAATCACCATTGATGAAGTAAGTTTTTCTTCTTGTGAAGAAGAAGAAGAAGAAGAAGATAATATTATGATAAGTTATTTAAAATGAAAAGGAAAATGAATACTTATCATAATACTAACCTTAGTTTAGTGTAGAGAATGGACCATGGTTAGATATGATGGTTAGGGTTAAGCAAGAGACAAGAATGGTGGACTAGGTCAAAGTTTCATGAAGTTTCAACTAAACTACAAAACTAGCAACCATTCTTTTCTCTTCTTTTCAAAATAAATAAATAAATGAATAAATAAGTAAGAAAAGAAAACCCTAATCATTAGTTTAACCATGGCTTAATTCTTTACACTTAACCAAGTAAACATGTATCATCAAACATGATACAATCAAGTGCACAAAAGTATATCACATATACAACTTGCACAATTCAAGTGAGAAAATCCATTTAAAGTGAACCAATACTAGTTAATGCAAAGTAACATATCAAATATATAATTATACATTAAATCATTAAATCAACACTTGATTCAATGATCCGGTCATGTCGCACACAACCGACTAGTATTCAATGTATCGACTTATCGAATCAACGCTTGAATCGATAACTAGGTTATATCGCATACAACTAATCGATACATTCATCGCGAGAATGGAATACGGTATCACATACACGCATTATTCTCGGTCCCGCACATATCTCATATGCGCTCCTATTTCGTTTCGCTTGAGCCAGGAAACCTCTGTGTAGGACTCTAAAGACTCGTCAATACGCCGGCAGTAGATGATGATCATATCAAACATCCACAAGCCGCAAGCGGTCTGCTAAACGTAACGGCCACCCGGGTATTGAACGATCAGAAGATCGACGAGCAAGCCCGCTCACACTCCAGTGAATCCAACCAGTAACACTACCGTACAGTCCGGTCTCGTCGTCTGATATGTCGCATATCTTGCCTAGGGGTGGTAAACGTCAGACCCCAATAGCTCGATAAGTCGTGTCGATATGAGGTCTATAACAGTTCGAGAAACTACTGGTAACACTTACCAGTAAATCTCAGCAACCCTGGCCAGGGATTTCCAGTTATAGCCAATTGAACACAGCGCAACATCAACTCCCTATACCGGGAGAGACGAATCCCCTCCTATCGCTCATTGCCTCCATGTGACTCGGGATTGTACCCAAAAACCACCGTTTTGCACGCCCTCTTGGACGTGGTAAGATGGAAATCAAAGCACAGTGGGAACCACACAAGACTCTATGACAATCTCGGGTCAACCGACTACTCTGTACCAGCGTCACCTGAGAACTGCCATCTGACGTGAGGTATAATACCATCTGGGAGTTCTCGGCGAGTTCGTCCAGTGTACCCAGTCTTTACTGAGCACCCGTATATCATCTCTGATGTCAAACACCAATGGATATGGGATCATCCATCGCCCATCTGTATGGGTCGAGAAGGTATACGCTAGTCTACTCTGGTATATCAATGCCCCGTCTCGATACACCCTCGACTAGGGACCTTGAAGGATGTACTTATGGACTACCATGTCCCCATTAGTATGATCCGCATCATAGTCCAGGTATTCAAGTACACATCCTAAGGGCTTTACCAACATGTAACAGAAAGACAATCAGTATACACGTTAAGGTAAAGGGTAACCTGATAGCATACTATCATGTCGAGCAAGAAAGTCCTCCCTATATATGTCCCAGCATCCACTACAATATACATCCTATGTACAGTAATGGCCTCTAGGGCATACATATAACTTACTCCCAATAACTTACTCCCAATAACTACAATATACATCCTATGTACAGTAATGGCCTCTAGGGCATCCACTACAATATACTACAATATACATCCTCAAATATCACCAATTACAACGAATTCCGATATAATGAGGATGATCACCTAATTCCCAATAACTTACTCCCACTCATCATCTGTAAAACCATACAGATATAAGAATGAAACATGGTAAATACATACCCTTGGAGTAAGTATCTAATCAGGAAAACAGTTTTCCTTTAACAATGCACTGAAACATGAAAATGTTTCGTAGGGGTATCTTGGCATTCCTAGCAATGCCTCTTCCATAATCCAATTCGTGACTTCAACCGTATATTTTATTGCCATCTCTCCAAATCCCTTTATTTGTCTTTAGTCATTACCTTCTGTACACCATGGTTAGGCTAAATGGTTTTCTTCCTTCCCTACCGTTCGGCACCATCCTATGGTTTGGAAGAAGACCATCCAGTAAGCATAATAGGTGTACCCTCCTAAACCAAGGAGTACTCATATCTTGAGAGAAGGTGATGATAAAAGACAACTGAATAATACCTTATTCCTTTAAAGGTGAAATAGGAGTGGCGATGAAGTACGCGGTTCTGGTCGTGAATGATAACAGTCGCAATTTACTTTGCCCTCTTTCTAATCCCTTTATTTTGTCTTTAGTTATTGCCTTCAGCACACCCTACTTAGGCTTATTGGTTTTCTTCATTCCCTACCTTTCGGCACCTGCCTATGGTTTGGAATAAGACTATCCAATAAGCGTAATAGGTATACTATCCTAAACCAAGGAGCTCTCGCAACCTGAGAGAAGGTGATAATAAAAGACAACTGAATAAACCAATTCTATTTCTCCTGAACCTGGATCCATCCTCGAAGAAGTCCGTTCGAGTTCGTATATAACCATACGATGGATCTATCCAATGGAAGTGGATGTTCGTAGTAATACGGGTGTTCTGAGAAATCCAAAGGGTAAAAGAAGAGTGGCAATGACTTATGCAACTCAGACAATCCAAAAGCCAGTATTTTAAAAAGGTTCGGTTAACTTGGTCACTGAGTCATAGTCTAGGGTCGGTCAAAGGTCGCTGCCAGAGAGAGAGAGAAAAGAAACACTCTGCGTGCACTCTAACCTAGATCAGAATGGTTATCACTTTATCTAATCCGGAAACCTCCCACTGTCCTGTCAAATTCTCCTCCAAACCTGAAAGAAGAATCAATTGGGATTACCCGAAAAGTAAACCAACTCATCAGTAAGAATCGGGATCCAACTCTCATCGCATGATAACGTGATGGAATGCATCCACGTTACTCATACTCCAGAAGGTATGCGCATACTTGGCAAGTTTCAGTTTCTTTAGAAACTCCCGATATAATTTTTGCCCCATACTCTTATAACCTTGGCGTTGGTCAAAATGTCATAAGTCACATGCCAAGTTCTACCCGTCACTATCTTGTCAATTTGAACCCACCCGCACATGCCCTTGACGTTGGCCAAAATGGCAGAACGACAGTCCCAAACCAACTCATCTATCTATGCAACAAATGAATACCCAGCAGCTACCAAACACTATGCCTTGGCGTTGGTCAAAATACATAGCTTGAGTACTACTGAATACCCAAAAGAAATGACGGAGGGCTACGGCTGGTTTTTGGCGAAAAAACCATTAACGTAGTGAACTTGATATCGCTGAAGGAACCTGATAGCTTTTTTTTTTAAATATAGTGGCGAAAACCTTTGCTAAAGAGGTCATTCCCGGTGAAGGGATCTCGGCTCTTTTCTCGTGGAATGAGGTGCAGGATATTCCACTGAATACCGCGATGCAAAGCAACTTGTAATAGACTATAGTGAAGTTATTACCCTGATGCAAACTTCTTCCCAAGGGGTCAGTCCCGGTGAAGGGATATTGGCCCTTGCCCCGTCGAATGAGGTGCAGGATATTCCACTGAATACCGCTATGCAAAACAAAAGGAAATGACTTTGCAATAACACTTTTTAAATTTGTTCCAACAACAGCCAAATAGGTTTTCTTTCCTTTGCATTGATCAAAATCAACGCAGTCCCATCAATCAATCACACCAGAAAAGAACGAAAAAAAAATGTACGTATATGCCATCCGCATTCGTCACTGGGTCCCGTCATCACCCGTTAGGTTACATAACTAACGACAGAGCGGGGACTGGACTAGCGCGGGTGTAAAACATATACAACATCTAATAGTATTTAAACCAATATACAATAATCGCTCTAGACGTGATAATATGCAACATTACAGAAAAGTAATAAGCATCACAGAACAATACGGATAATCTGGGATCCTCGAGTTTCATAGAGCCGCTGCTGAAACTCGGCATTCCCCTGTCGTGTGGATAGCCTGTGCAATGAAACCTAGACCCCTACGGGTGCGGCAAGTTACCCGCCAAAACCTGAAGCGAGGCAGCCCCTTACAGCAAAGTGAATGGGCCACCCTGCACTTCACGGAATCCGGTAACTTGAGCACCCCTCCTTGGGTCAACCTGTACCCCCTACGAGTGCGGCGAATAGTCTGCCAATTTTAGAGTGAGGCCCCTCTGCCTCTCAAAGCCATGAGATGCAGACCCGTTGCCCTCCAGAACCCGGCTATCCGTGCACTCCGTCGCGGGACAAAACCTAGTACAGTAATGAAAAATAGTACAACAGGTACATCGACCGCAACCTGGTCGTGCCCCAAAAGAATATTATACAACAGGCAGTGATGGCAGTTCACATGTTGGACGCTCGCCCCGCAATATCAAATGTACAAATAAACTTAAACTGTACTACCATTGCACACTGCTATCCACCACGATAAATCCGCAACATCGCAGCACAACACAGAACATGAACGCGAATGTCACATTCGCAAACCCGTCTAAAAGAACTATAGCAATCAGACGCGGTTTACCGATCAAATGACATTCCCGGTCGGAGATATAATGTAAGCACTGTAAACTAACATGTTTAAATTTAAATCGACTAAATATCACAAAGTGGGCCCCACGAACAACTGGAGAACAGTAACAAAATCTGGGCCAAAAAGATATATACCAAAAAGCCCAAATTCCAGACAAGAACCCACTGTGCAAATTTGGAGCCACGATCTCACTGAATGGCCGCGGATGCACGGTCAAACCATAGGTTTGACCGCGATTCCGCGGCGGTCTTGTCGAGTGGAGTGCTCAAATTTGTACGGTGTGCTTCTATGACCCTGCACAACTTTCTGTGATATGTAGAATAATTTTTGGAAACCTTTAAAAATCAATAGAAACTGTGAAAATAGGATTTTGCGTTTTTCGATATCCGGTTTGATCGATATTTTAAACGCGTTAGCACAAGTTAGTAAAGCAAAATGGTGAGGCTCTGATACCACTGTAAGTCTACGGTAGTGCCCCGGTCGTCTACAGACGCCAAATGCGGAACAAAAACTTTTTAACTGGCGCTATCGTATACTTTAACCCGGATCTGCCATTATTGCTAAACTAACAAACTGTAAAGAGTGTAGAAAGGTTATACCGAACGATCCGAGTCCTTCGTTCTTTAACCAATATCCCACGCTCCGTTGCGGCTGCTCCGATCTCGTCGATCTCCGATCTGCTCGATCTCCGATCTGCTCGTCCAGGTGGCACCACGTCACTGATTCTTTAAACGGGCTCCCGCCACTGACTTGAGGCAACTCGATCGTCAAGTTTGCTAAAAGAGACGACCAAGATTGATGTAGAGAATGAGTGGAATACTTTGTCTCCCTTCGTCCAAAGCCATGGACGAACGGTTAATGAAGTTGCCGTGGGAATCGGGTGAAGGAATGAAATGAGCTGTGAAATTCCATACACCCCAAAATCTATCAGAATCTTTTTACCAGATAAAACATCAAGTGTGAGAGTGAGAGAGAGGGGGAAGGGGTCGGCCACATATATAGTGGTGGGGGAGTGAGTGTAGGAGAGGGGGAGGTAACCACAAGAGAAAAGATCAAGGGAAAATATCCTAAGCAAGAACAAAATGCAATAATGAAATGGATGACACATCTAAACCTAGTCATCAATTCACTAAATGCAAAGATGAGTCACCCGCCACCTCATCATCCTAGTCACCATATCTAGAACCTTCTAGAAGCTTGACTCACCCTCATCCAAGAAAAGATAAATTCGTCTTTAACCGAATGTTAAAAGACGGCTGATAGAAAATTGGAAACTGGCAACTTCCAAAAGTGATCCTGAAACGACTTTCAGGATAACCCCGTAACTGTATAAATATACCCGCATTTGTATTGCAACCGAATACAAATGCAACTGAGACAAAGATATTATATCTACTCAATATAATACTCGGATCCGGCTTAAACCAAAGCCGACCAGTATCATCTGTCCGAAAACCGACACGTGCGTAAACGCACGTGCATTTTCCGAACCCTGCCATAAAACCATACGGCCTCTACAACGTTTCGTCCGAACTAGGGAAACTGTCTGTGGGGGACTCTAATGACTCGTCAGTACCCTGGCAGTGGGTTTAACCATAAACCGTCAGCGGCACTAGCTATGCGTAACGGCTGCCCATGGACTGACCTCAAGGGAGGCCGATGAGCGAACTCATCCGGAAACCCTACTGAGCCTAATAGTGACATTGTATATACAGTCCGGTCCGTTCGTCTATGAGTATCGCATATCTGCTTAGGGGGCTAGTAACGTCAGACCCCCAATAGCAGTATAAGTCGTGTCGGAGTGTAGCGAAATAACACCCTGAGATACTGCTGGAGTACCTATCAGTAAATCTCCTGCCACGGCCGTGGGCTTTGTGTAATGGCTCTCCTAGTCACAGCACGATCTCACCCCCAATACCGGGAGAGACGAATCCCCTGCCGATCCGCTCACGTGCCTCCATATGGCTCGAGACTGTACCCAAAAGCTACCTGTTTGTACGACTCCTTTGAGCCGTGGTAGGGTAGAAATCAAAGCACAGTGGGAACTCACACGAGACAAATGACGACCTCAGGTCGATGAACTAACCTGTACACATGTCACCAGGGAACTGCTATCTGACGATATGTATAATACCAACTAGCAGATTCCCGACGAGTCCTGTCCGGTGTACTCTTAACCCAATGAGCACCTAATTACATCTTAGGTGATCCAACTGACACCAGTGGCTTGTGAGACCGGCCATCGCCCCTCGTCGGGGTCTCACCTGTACACACTAGTCTACTCCGGAGTATCGATGCCCTGTCTCGAAACTCCCACGACTAGGGACCACAATTAAGGATATGCGTATAAACTACCCAACTCTCACGTATATGATCGCCATCATACAGTTGGTGGTAAAGCAAGATCCTAAGGGCTCTATTAAAGAGTAACATGTAGTCAGTCACCTGAACATGTACACGACTGATAAAGGCAAACCAGATAGCATACTATCATCTCGAGTAAAACTGTCCTACCGGTATAGATCCTCCGCAATCATTGCAATCACATACCTGCGATCCAATAATTGACTCTGAGGGCACCATCTCCAATAGGTAAAACTACCTGGATCTTTGGCATTGTACCTTGCAATCACCTTAGCCTTGAATGTACACTTTGCCCACACTCTCACTGTTCGCAATTTCGCAAAATATACAAATGTCGGAAAAAATGGATATTAGTGCGGAAAAGCGATACGAATGACCAAATACCTGCACACTAAAAATTAAGAAAAACAAGCAATAAAATTGGGACAAAAACAAAACACTGGAGCACGGAGCAGAAATTGGAGGCAAATGGAGGAGGTACGGCCGGCGAGCTCGGATCCTCGGCTAATGTCGCCGGGTCGTCTTTGGAGAATGGGCTCCAAGTTTCTTCTGTGATCACACTGTTCTACTAGTATCTCACTGGTATTGTTTGTTATTTCTGTTAAGTTCCAAAATGGTTGCAGGTCAAAAATCCAGAGAGCAAAATGTTAGAATTGTTAGTTTTTTTGTTTTGGTTTTGTTTTTTTCGAAATTTTTAGTTTGTTTTCCAGAAAAGTATTAGACGGATATTAACAAGATTAACCCGAAATAACAAAAACAAAAACATTATCGTCTCCCCGGAAAATACGCCATTTGATTGAAAGAATTAAAGTTAACCGCAATCAAGACGGTGTCGCTTTGCAGCTAGCCGCGATGAGCATGGGTCGATCCACAGGGAGGCGGAGTGTTTTAGGCTCTTGTCATAACGAGTTAATGCGCGTGGAGGAAAGTTCTTTATCTAACCTATGTGTTATATGCAAGCTAACCATTTTTTAGGATTAGATAGGATGGTGTAAGTTAAGGAAATCTGTATTCAAGTCCTTTGAGCCGAACTCAACCAATGAAGCAAGAGAAATCGGAAACAACGTGGATTAGGGTGCCTAAGCACGGTATTCGTGGAATCCGTCTTATTGACCCTTGTCTTTCCGTTCTTGCCTCTTGCTTTTGTCTCCGGCCAAACCGAACGCAACCGGTCGCTGTTAGGAATCACCATTACCTTGGTATGGTAGGGTGCCTAACGGAGCGTTTGCGTAACGTTTGGACGGAGTTCAAATGGAAAAGACGGGAAAAGGAAATGGGAAATGAAACCTTAACTTACAATATCTTTCTCTATTCCTAACAACACATATTCACAAACATCATATTAACAACACCATATTAACAAACCAAAAAGAGCAAAGAAAAGAACAAAGAAAAGAAAAGAAAACAATACAAGAAAGAAAGTGCATGGAATTTAAAATGCAAGTAAGTAAAGGGCATGAATGTAAATGACATGAATGTAAAGTAAGTAAAAAGAGCAAGAAAGTAAAAGAGCAATGATCAGTCGAAAATATTGCATATTTTAACCGGCAATTTCCATATCATCTGCATACATTTAGAAGTGTTCGACATTCATATTCTACATATTAGCAAATCGGTCGCAAAATATCAGATTACATGTATTCGACCTTAAAACCGGCATTTCTAAGGGAAATTGTCTGTATTGCATTACATGGCATATTTTCTATATATCGCAACCCGTGCTTCGAAGTCTGTTCAGGAAAAGGAGAAGCTTGCTCGAACATTACACCGCTCGAAAGATACGTAAATTTAGATCTGGTACTAATACAAAGGAGTAATCACAATTCAGAACATCAAAAGAAGCCCTAAACAACAGTAAAAGCCCACAGAAGAAGGAACCAAGCCCAAGGACCGAACATGGCCGCGGAACCGCGGCCAGGGATGGCTTAGGCCGCGGTTCCGCGGTTGACCAAGGGGATCAGATCCTAAATTTTGCAGCATAACTCCTACATCAGGGTCCACTGTTCAAAAATGCATGACATTTTCCAGAACACTCCAGATACTTCTACCAGTTCAGCAAACACTTTGTGCTTCATTAAACTAGCCTAATCATTCTAGAACTTTCCCTAAACCCTAGCTTAAACCCTAAGCTAGTTCCTAACAAACTCTTTCCACAAACTTTGGGAGGGAAACTTCTAATTCAAACCTAAACCTAGGGTTTGAGAGTTCTATAAATAAGACCCTAGGTTCACTCATTATTCATCTTGGAAAAATTATTCAACCTTGGGAAAGCTTAGAAAAATCTATCTCTTTCTTCATCCCCTCTTCCTCAAGTTTAGTGAGAGAGCTTATAGGAAACCCTAACCCTAATCCAAGCCAACATCAAGAATCCCGAGTACCCATTAAGCAAGAAGCCTTACAACCTTTTGGAGCGGAGCCGATCTTCAACGGAGCAAGCGATCCGAAGCCGATCCACGACTCATGAAGCCGAGCGACGCCCGATCAACAAATTAGATTCTTCTTCTTGTAGTTCTTGAAGCAAATGTAATCAAAATTGTTGAGATAAATAAAGGTGATATTTCTTCTATCTTGTTTTCTTTAAATTCCGCATCATGTTATCTTTACAAATCTTTAATATTGTCTTTGTGATGATGTGTGAATAAAACTCCGCTCGTTAAGGAGTCGAAACGATCTTTAGTATGATAATGTAACAAATTTGCAATCGATTCTTGATTCCCACGAGTTTGTAAACCCTAGCAAGTTCAAGAATCGACGACCCAATTCGTTGCGATGCTTTCTTGATCGACATCGCTCGAGATTGGGTAGTTCTGATTGCTTCTTGAAATTGCTAGAGGCTAGAATAGAAATGGTATCCTCGAAAGAACAAGGGTTAAGAGATGAAACCCTAATTTCATCAAGAAAGCCCTAACTCTCGTCGATCACCATCGATCTAGTATCAATTCTTCGAAGGACAAGAACACGAAATCTTTTAGATTACATCACATATAAAGATCCGATCGATTCCTACGAGCCTCTCTCTTATTCTTGATAGTTTCTTGATTCTTTAATAGAGAATAGTGACACTCGAATACAAATCATTCTTGAATCATGTTTTCGTTTATTGTTGCTTAACATTTCATTTCAAACGTATCATAATACAAACGAATCGTGCAATCCCTGTGGACGATCCGCACTCACTACAAACTACATCCGACACCGTAGTTTGATTGCGGTCATTATAATTTTTTGATTGTCGATACTTTTACATATACACGTCAGAAAATAGTTCAATCAAAATGGCGCCGTTGCCGGGGATTACGCGCTAATTCGTTTACATTTTTTAGTTTGAAGTGAAAGAATTATTACGTTTCACTTCTTGAAATCAAAATTCGTACAAACTCTTACATGTGTGTTGTGATTTGATTGCAAGGTGATCTGGAGCATTCTCTGCTGTGGAAAAATTATTTGGGATATACCAGAGAGCTGTAGATAGCAACAGAAAGAAGCTGTTGAAAAATTGTGCACTGTTCTCAATATATGACCGCGGAAGAGCGGCATATACCCAGTAATCGCGGCGGAAACGCGGCTAACTTGAGGGATCTCTGAAAAATTTTCAGTGCAGGTAATTTCTTGCTCTCTCCCCTCTCCCTTTTTAGCTCCAACTAACACTTTTCTGCAGGATTCTTTGCAATTAATCGCTGCGCCGCAAAAGCAAATTAAAATTGTGCATGATTTTGTTTTTCTTGGTTGTTTTGCATTATAAATACGGAATTTAAGGGGCACGGCCAAATCCAAATTAGGTGGGGAGTTCATTACCCTTCCTAGGCCCCGAAAACCACCAAACTTGCATCCGCATTGACCCACATTAACTAAAAGAAATCTAGAGATGACTCTAAGGACTGTCGCGCTCATTTAGGACAAGAGAGGGCCGTGGGTAATTCATTGCTTATCCGCGTTTTCTTGTGGTGCCTAAGGCGAGTGTGTCTAAGGCTAGTAGTTTTTAATTAGGCCCACTACTTCCGTAGTGGAGTACCTTCCCACTTACCTGGCACTTATCAGGCCACAGGGGGACAAAGAGGCAGTGGAGGATTGATCCTGCGACTTGTCTTTTGGCAGTTAGGAGCGGTCTAGAACCGGACCTAGGTGACCACTAGATTCTAGGGTTGTGTTGCTGCATTTGGTTTGTCGCATCATTTTTTCAAAATCCGTCCCTTTTCAAAAAGCAAACACCGCATTCATTTTTACCCATAATTATAAGCCAACACTGCCACTTGTACTAACCCTTTTTAGTACAAGATAGGCTGGACACGGGATTCTAGTACCCGTTTAGCCCGCGTACCCTTTATCGACTCCGAAGTCGATAATTCTCCATTTACCTTTTCTTTACCTACTACCACACCCACACCGATGGATCCGAATCCATCAAACTTCTTTAACCCTAATCTGCCACCATCCGTTGGTGCGCAGAATCCTCCCCACATTTCTCTCCAGGAAAGATGCTATCCACATAGAGGTCCTCTTTCGACCTGCTTATCCACACCACCAGCCAATGGGGATAACTTTGAGATTTAGCCCCAGTATATCAATCTTTTACCCAAATACCACGGACTCGAGACCGAGGACGCTTACGTTTTCATTACCAAATTTGAAAACGTATGCGCAATGATGGGTACGTCACAACTTTCAGTGGATGCGATGCGTCTACGACTTCTTCCATTTACATTGTACGATATAGCCGAAAAGTGGCTATATAACACTACCGCACACTCTATTACGAATTGGGAAGAATTCGTCGCTGCATTCCTTAAGAAATTTTACCCAATCCAAAAAACGGCTCGAATCCGTAGCGAACTGAACCAATTTGCCCAGCTCCCTACCGAACCATTTTCTAAATACTTTGAACGATTCAAGGATCTATTGGTTCAATGTCCTCATCACGGCATCCCGAGATGGGAGCTTTGTCGAATCATATATGAGGGCAGTAACCCTAGCACTAAACAGAGCCTTGAAAATATGTGTCAAGGTACTTTTATGTCTAAGGATGATGGGGAAGCTTGGCGATACTTAGAAGAGTTCGCTGAAAAATCACTACAGTGGGAGAGTGGAACCCAACCATTGAATAGGGGTAGCGTACACCAAATAGATGTGTCCATAGGTGTTCGAGCTGAAATGGCAGCAATGCAAAAGAAGCTTGACGCTATGGAACACAAATTTGCAGCAGCCTCCCTAAACCCGGTATCACTCCCCAAAACTGTTTGTGGGTGCTGTTCTGATCCGTCTCACTTGACGGAAGAATGTCCGTTTCAAGGTCGTGAGCATAGCAATGCTACATTTCAAAGACCGAGAAACGATCCTTTTTCTTCCACATATAATCAGGGTTGGAGGAATTACCCCAATTTTTCTTGGAACCAATCACAATCACAAAACACGGTTCCAAACCAAAACAATTTTCAAAGGGTCCCTCCACCACAACAGCAGCCACAACTTCAATTAAGTCAGCACCCCTTTCAAGCACATAATTTTCAAAATCAGCTCAACACACCTGCACTGTCTAGTCCTTTACAGTTGACCGGAACTGATGAATCCTCTTCTTTTGCACAATACATGAATTTGATCTTAACAAATATCATGCAAGTTTCGGCTGAAATGAAATCTTCCGTCGATGACATGAAGAGAAACTCTTCGTCCCAAAACGAGAGTATTAAATCGATGGAAGAAGAAATTGCACGATTAAAATCCGAACTGAGTGCAAGAGAGAAAGGGAAACTTCCTGCTCAATCCTTACCAAATCCTGGCTATTCACATCATGTGAATGCAATCACCACATTGAGATCTGGAAGAGTGCTTGACAATCATGTTGGGGAAGAAGTTGATGATACTGAAAATCATATCAACACCCCAGTTGAGACCTTTCCACCCACACACACATCTAATTCTGACCCCAGTTCTTCTACCCTACCAACCTCTTCCGAGCCTATTCTCCATTTCCCAAAAGGCTCGCCATTACAGCCCACCTCTTTTACCCCTCCACGGACGATCCCCACTTCTATACTGGGATCGGTTCCACACGCACTTCCTTCTCCTATGATGGACCCAGCGCTTATTACTAAAGCACCTTATCCTAATCGGTTAAGGGCTAACACACCAAGTCCACAAATGGAGAAGATCACTGAGATGTTTAAACAGGTTAACATCAATATCCCTCTTCTAGATGCTATCCAACAAGTACCTGCATACGCAAAAGTTCTTAAAGATTTTTGCATTAGAAAGAGGAAGAAACAAATGCCCAAGAAGATATTCATGGCTAAGACAGTAGACACAGCTTTGCCCCAGCAATTACTGAGGAAACGTAAGGATCCTGGCTATCCTACGATTTCCATTTCTATTGGGGAAAAACACATGAACCGTGCTCTACTAGATCTTGGGGCAAGTGTTAACCTGCTTCCTTTCTCAGTTTATGAGCAGTTAGGAATCGGAGAGTTGAAACCATCTCCATGCACTCTCCAGATGGCTGACCGATCAATCACCAGACCTAGGGGTGAACTAGAGGATGTGTTAATAAAAATCGGGGAATTTATCTTCCCTGTGGATTTTATTGTAATTGATACACAGCCTGTAGCGAACTCACGGAATCAAATTCCGGTGATTTTAGGTCGCCCCTTTTTGGCCACTTCCAATGCTATCATCAATTGTCGTAACGGTTCTATGACCCTATCTTTCGGGAATAGGTCAATAGAGCTGAACATTTACGAGTTGGGAAGTGTACCCTCCGAACCTACTGCTCAGGTTTGTTCTGTCGACTTAATGGATGTCGACAGCAGCGAATTTAATGATCCTCCTGATACTGATCTAGACTCTTTTCATACGTTATTGTCTGACCCAACTATGTATCATACACATACGGTCTCTTCCACCGAGATGTCCGGGTCAACAATTAACACTGATTATGAACTAATTTTAGAGTCTGAAGATCACCCCGCACCGTGTGATGACATTATTCTTCGGGGTATAGATGAAACTTTTGAGGAGATCTTCGCTGATGAACTCGCATTTCTAAAAAGCACGGGTGTTGAGATGAATCAGGTTCCACTCATTGAAATTGAACCTCCACCCTCTCTTCTGAACTATAAAAAGAATGCGAGTTATCCATCACATTCATTGCTTCGTCTCTCCAAAATGAGGCGCACACACACTCTCTTCCACCCCTTACCCTTTCCCCACTTCTTCTTCCACCAACCCGAGCACTGCATTGATAAAATCTTCGAATGGTTAGTGTTGATCTTCGGTCTTTGCAAAGCTTGGCATCGACCAATGATTTTTGACCCCCACTTGTGATTTTAAAAGATTAACATTGCATAACTCAAGTTTAGGGGGGATATTTTTTCTGGCTCTTGAAAAGAAAAGTTTACAAAATTTTAAGCCAAAAATAAGTTTGAGGGAGGATCTTCACTTAAATATTTTGCCCCCACTAATAAATTCCTCCCAAGCTTACAGGTTTTTCGAGATTTAGCAGATGGCAACAGTGAGGACACTGTTGAAAACAAGTTTGGGGGAGGTTTGTGCTTATTTTCGCATCATGTGCATATCATTTGCATAAGCACAAAACATTTCTCTAAAAACAATAAAAAATTAAAAAATTTCAAAAATATAAAAATATTTTTTGTACATAAATAAGATAATAAAAGTTTAGATAGTGAAAAATTACATCCATGAGATTAGAAAAATTTAAGAAAACTAAGAAAATTAGAAGTTTTCTTATACGAACTAGTAATAAGTAGTTATGAGCCGTTGTCCCAAGGGTTAGTAAGATGAAGGACGTCACTAATCTGAGGATAAAAATAAGTATGAAAAATAGTTTCTATTCTGGAAGCCAAACATTTTGAACGTTGCTACCTTGCTATTCGCACTTACACACGTCTTCAAGCCTGGGATAGTAGAGGATACCTTGAAATGCTCTTGTCTTAAAGCCAAAAGTATGAAAAAAAAATATGAAAAAAAAATGGTGAGAAAAATGGACACTGGTTTTGTTATCACCGAGGGCAATAAAAATATATAGCAAAAGGGTGCTTCTTCACCTAGTGCCCCAAGGTCAACTGGTCTGGGAGTCACTGCTATGCCTAAGATGGTGGAAGATTAGGAAATTACACCAAATAAGCAAGCACATGAGTAATCGGTCGGTTAGTACCTCAAGAAGTATTAACGGTCGCATGAAAGTGTGTGAGCTCATCAAAAAAAAAGTACTGAGGTTGACGGGCAAGGGTATGATAGCTTGAATTGAATTCTCCGGGTGTAGGGATGTCTTTACACACACGCAGGGTGATATGATCGATGTTTGTAATAAAGATAGGAATGAAGAATAAGACGATGTTTTATTGAGCGAGGACGTGATTTCTAACATTTTTTCATGACCATTAAGATAGGGCTCATGACAACCGAAAAGCTAGCTTAGTTGGAAACCCTAATTTTCAAAGTCTTTCTTTTACAATTCTTTTCTTTAACTGTAATATTCATGATCTTTCTTTTATTATTGGATTTTGTGGGTGCAATCCGCTGAAAACCCTCAGGAGACAACACTCCTCCTACTAGGGACACCTAGAGGTTTAAAGGCTTGTTGCACGTGCTCAGTGCAACCGTGTTGCCTACGAAAGTGTGCTAGTTAGTTTTTCTCTTTCTTTATTTTCTCCATCTCTTTTTAATAAAACATTCGCTCGAGACGATCGAAATTAAGTTTGGGGGTATTTGATCAGTCGAAAATATTGCATATTTTAACCGGCAATTTCCATATCATCTGCATACATTTAGAAGTGTTCGACATTCATATTCTACATATTAGCAAATCGGTCGCAAAATATCATATTACATGTATTCGACCTTAAAACCGGCATTTCTAAGGGAAATTGACAGCATTGCATTACATGGCATATTTTCTATATATCGCAACCCGTGCTTCGAAGTCTGTGCAGGAAAAGGAGAAGCTTGCTTGAACATTACACCGCTCCAAAGATACGTAAATTCAGATCTGGTACTAATACAAAGGTGTAATCACAATTCAGAACATCAAAAGAAGCCCTAAACAACAGTAAAAGCCCACAGAAGAAGGAACCAAGCCCAAGGACCCAACATGGCCGCGGAACTGCGGCCAGGGATGGCTTAGGCCGCGGTTCCGCGGTTGACCAAGTGGATCAGATCCTAAATTTTGCAGCACAACTCCTACATCAGTGTCCATTGTTCAAAAATGCATGACATTTTCCAGAACACTTCAGATACTTCTACCAGTTCAGCAAACACTTTGTGCTTCATTAAACTAGCCTAATCATTCTAGAACATTCCCTAAACCCTAGCTTAAACCCTAAGCTAGTTCCTAACAAACTCTTTCAACAAACTTTGGGAGGGAAACTTCTAATTCAAACCTAAACCTAGGGTTTGAGAGTTCTATAAATAAGACCCTAGGTTCACTCATTATTCATCTTGGAAAAATTATTCAACCTTGGGAAAGCTTAGAAAAATCTATCTCTTTCTTCATCCCCTATTCCTCAAGTTTAGTGAGAGAGCTTGTAGGAAACCCTAACCCCAATTCAAGCCAACATCAAGAATCCCGAGTACCCATTAAGCAAGAAGCCTTACAACCTTTTGGAGCGGAGCCGATCTTCAACGGAGCAAGCGATCCGAAGCCGATCCACGACTCACGAAGCCGAGCGACGCCCGATCAACAAATTAGATTCTTCTTCTTGTAGTTCTTGAAGCAAATGTAATCAAAATTGTTGAGATAAATAAAGGGGATATTTCTTCTATCTTGTTTTCTTTAAATTCCGCATCATGTTATCTTTACAAATCTTTAATATTTTCTTTGTGATGATGTGTGAATAAAACTCCGCTCGTTAAGGAGTCGAAACGATCTTTATTATGATAATGTAACAAATTTGCAATCGATTCTTGATTCCCACGAGTTTGTAAACCCTAGAAAGTTCAAGAATCGACGACCCAATTCGTTGCGATGCTTACTTGATCGACATCGCTCGAGATTGGGTTGTTCTGATCGCTTCTTGAAATTGCTAGAGGCTAGAATAGAAATGGTATCCTTGAAAGAACAAGGGTTAAGAGATGAAACCCTAATTTCATCAAGAAAGCCCTAACTCTCATCGATCACCATCGATCAAGTATCAATTCTTCGAAGGACAAGAACACGAAATCTTTTAGATTACATCACATATAAAGATCCGATCGATTCCTACGAGCCTCTCTCTTATTCTTGACGGTTGATTGGAAATACTACCGAAACCTGATTCTTGATTGTTTATAGTTTCTTGATTCTTTAATAGAGAATAGTGACACTCGAATACAAATCATTCTTGAATCATGTTTTCGTTTATTGTTGCTTAACATTTCATTTCAAACGTATCATAATACAAACGAATAGACGATCCGCACTCACTACAAACTACATCCGACACCGTAGTTTGATTGCGGTCATTATAATTTTTTGATTGTCGATACTTTTTACATATACACGTCAGAAAATAGTTCAATCAAGCAAGAATATAATACTAAGAACCATACAACTCAAGACAAGCCATAGGTTCAATAACCAAATCTTAAACTTGCAAGCTTAATGAAGAGGTTGCAAGATCAAGAAGAGGCAAAGAACTCATGTGAAAATGAAGGCACAAATGAGAGCTTTATTGATTCCTTAAGTAAAGATACAATCCGTTGAGATCAATGACCAAAGCTTAAACTTGCAAGCTCAATGAAGAGGTTGGAAGATCAAGTTAAGGTATAGAGCTCAAGGGGAATTAGCTATGTACAAGAGAACAAAAGAAAACAAAAGAGTTGAAGTGTAAAATGAAAGATACAATGTGAGTTCCTCATCCTTGATGCCTAGTTCTGCTTTTATAGGCTCAAAAACTGAATAAACAAATAATAAAAATGTGATGACAAGGCAGCAAGGGGGCCCTACAGAAAACTGAGGCCATTTGGGGAAAAAGTGGCTGACCGCAATGATGCTCATCTCGGGTCAAATCCGAGCTCTGGGTCTCGTTCTTTGTGTGTTGGCTTGTTTTGTCCCCCATATCACTCTGATGTTGTTTGCTTGGTAAGTAGAGGCTTTGGATGCACTCAGGGCTTGGAGGGAAACTTGTAGCTATGAATCACATCAACACTTTATTCATTGAATGCACCATTAATGCACATCACACCATGCCCACTTGTGCCATGATTCATGGCTGCCCCATCCTGGTCCATGTGCCAAAGAGCATGTGTGCACCCATGCTATGTATTGTACCAAAATATTGTGCACACAATTTATTCACAAAAACTCTTTGGATATCGATCGGTTTCCAGTTCTGGTTGCAGTGTTGCCTCACAAATGATATATCCATGATTTTAAGTGTATTTCTATTATTTTATCACGGATACCTGTAATATGTATTACTGAGCAGACACTGGTTAATAATACCGATCTATAACAAAATAGATAACGAATGAGTGGTATTAAAATGCAGTTTTCTGATATGAACAGGGTCCACCCTCACTCTTGTGTGTTGACACACACATGAGAGAGAGTGGGAGAGAGGGTATGTGTCATGTATTTACTTGACATGGGTTGAAATGAATAGATGAGACACAATTCATTTTTCTTTCCAAGCCATTCATTTTTCCAACTATCTTCGTCTTCCTCATAAAATGAGCTCAAGCTCTCTTGAAAATGGCATGCGTTTCGATGGAGAGGGAGTGCAAAAAGTAAAGAATACACATCGCTCGCATCGCCTTCCTCCACGCCCAGCAAGCCTCTAGAGGAAGTTACTCCAACCGGTGACAGAATTAGAGCTCGGGCAGCCCGCATTCAACACGGATCATCTACGGCGAGGCAGTCGGCATGCAGACGCGTTCGGGAGCTCACGGTGTTTATATGGAGTCTTCCATGATCAGTCGGACACGATACAAAGATTGTAGAACCTCAGAACTTTTCCTTATGCTCTTTATATTTAGCTAGAAACTGGTGCTTAGACGATTTTTGGCGTACGGTCGATCGCGCTCTTATGGAATTTTTGTTTTCCGTCCGTTCCGGCTTCCGCTGCATGCATGAACGGGCCGCGCCTGGCCTTATAGACACGTGTCAAAAGTATTATTCCGTATCTTTGTATGCTTGGTTTGCTAGTTTAGGAGTTTGGATCGATTCTAGGTTCGGGGTTCCTTCCTATTTGCCAGAAATTTTTGTTCGTCGTTCGCGCCTCCGCTATGCCGCAGGCACTAGGGAACCCTATATGTAGTTGGATATTTTAATATTTGTTCATAATTTTATTATTCTGTATACGCACGCATTTCTCTTTTCTTATTTCTGCATACGCTCGCGCTTCGATTTTTACGATATATAATACGTTCATACCTTTAACTCTACTTAACTTCATGTGCTAGGACGCGCGCACCACTACCGATGATTCATGTTGCAATTAGACATACTCGCATGTTACACCTACACCTCATCGGTTATTGCCATGCCATGTACACTTATAGAACTTGCTATGTTACCCATACCTCACCATACCCTATTAGCATTATAGATTACTATTTAGTACCAAGCACCACGTACTGTTCCGGATATTGTACTTTCGTTACATTGGTTATAAGAACACGCTTATGTAAACACACTTGCTATACAATATTTCTACCAGTACCTTAGATTGCTGCTCAATTCACATCAGCATACATTCTATTACGTTTCTATGTTTTTACATGTTGTTCCAGTATTGCCATATTTTATGAGATAGTGTCTTCATGGGATTTCTGAGATTTGTGAGACTGCGGATACAATTTTATAAAACTTGTAAATGTTTTAAAAATGTGGTTTCCTCTTGATATGATATTTCGCCGTCCACCATGAGTTTTCTCGGTTCTGAGCTATGAGTATTATCCGATACGAGGAGTGAGGTGTCACCGTCTGCGAATACATGGTGGACCCGATACGGTACCCAGGGGTAAGAAGATCGTATAGAAAGGCGTTGAGTCTGGGTAGGAACTCTACCTACCGGTGACAGTTGGTGGGTTTTGCCGGCGCCCTGGCCATCTACCATGGCCGATGCGGAACAAAAACTGGCGTTCAAAAAATTTGGCGCAAACAAAACCCGCCTCAAGATCGAAACCATAAACCATACAACCTAACTAATGAGAGCGAAACAACAAGGTTAGAATGTTATACCGAATGAACCAAGTCCTTCGGTCTTCTACCACCTTCATTAGCTCCTAGGGGTCGCTGATCGAATTTGGTTGCCGGTCTTCCTCCATCGATGAAGATCCACCCGGGGGAAACTACGCAGGCTCCAGCCTCGCCAAGCGAAGCAACCGACGCTCCAAGGTTGCTAGCAATGGAGAGTGCAGGTGTAGGAATGTCTCACTATATTTTTCTCTTATGATAAATGCTCAAATGAGCAACTCAAGAAGAAGAAGGAGGAGGTGAGGAAACTACTGGCATGATCAACCAAGGAAAATGGCAAAGTCTCCAAAAGAGAGTGAATCAATGTATCATGAATGAATGAATCATCAAGAGGCTAGCATGATGAATGAATGGCTACAATAATTTTAACCATGGGAAAATATCTCCTCATTTTACAATAAACAAATCATAGCCATACCTCTCTACATGTCTCACCATGCTCATGCCAACTCACCCTCCACCTCATTTAGAAAAACAAATGATTTTCTAAATAGAAAATCATCTAAATGAGGTGTCCAACTTCTAGAAGCTATTCCGTATAAATACGGAATAAAACCTGGTATACGTATCGAAATACATATACGCGTATTCGTACAAAAATACGAATAACCAAGAGAGAAAAAGAATAGTAAGCAATAATACTAGAATACATATATATATATATATATAAATTATTAAATCAAAACCTGATTTAATATCCGGCTTAACCCTAAGCCGCTAGTATTATCAACCGTTCGATTAAAGTCTGTGTAGCCTGTACACATATTTAATCGGACACCTGTATGTACCAACATACGTCATCTACACCATATCGCCAGAACCGTGAAAACCCTCTGTGTGGGACTCTAAAGACTCGCCAATACGCTGGCAGTGGGTTTAACTACAAGCACGTCGGTGGCACTAACTGTACGTGACGGCTACCTGGCTATTGAGCGAAAGGAAGGCCGATGAGCAAACTCATCCAAACCCCTACTGAGCCTTTCCGTAACAATCTCCATACAGTTCGGTCTGTTCGTCTAAGAGTATCGCATATCGAGTCTTTGTGGTGGATAAAGTCAGACCCCTAATAACGCAACATTTCGTGTCGGTATGAAACTCATCACCACCTGAGAAACTACTAATCCTAGATCAGTAATTCTCCACTACCTTGGCCAAGGTTTCTGGTGATAGCCACCCGTGCACAACGCGACATCAACCCCCAATACTGGGAGAGATGAATCCCCGACGATCCGCTCACTGCCTCCATATGGCTTGAGACAGTACCCAACTAAAACCTGTTTGCACGACTACTTTGATCCATGGTAGGGTAGTAATCAAAGTACAGTGGGAACCCACACGAGACAAATGACGATCTCAGGTCGACAGACTAACCTGTACTCATGTCACCTAGGAACTTCAATCTAACAATAGGTATAATACCATCTAGCAGGTTCCCGGCGAGCCCGTCTAGTGTACTCATAACCCAATGAGCACCTGTATACTATATTAGGTGACTAAATGACACTAATGGCTTGTGAGACCGGACACCGCCCCTCGTCGGGGTCTCGATAAGTATGCACTAGTCAACTCCGGAGTATCGATGCCCAGTTTCGATACTCCCACGACTAGGGACATTTAAGGATGTGCTTATAGGCCACCCATCTCCCACTTATTTGATCGCCATAATAATGCTGGTAGTCAAGGGTCACGACCCGAAGGTACGGAACGTGACCGACACATAAATTATGAAATGTCTAAAGGAAAAACATAATCTAAGTAAGCCAAAGCCCAGAAAACTAAACCGTTTAACAATTAGAATGAAGGAAAACTTGTTTAAAGAAAGCGATTTTAACCAAATAAGTCACATTAAACATTTAAAAGCAACATAAGAATTTCCCGAAAATTTCGGCAGAGTCGGCTTTGTAAAAACTGGCCCCCAAACGGGTACAACACATGAAAATACATATAAATGATGAATAAAGGCATCCCCAAGCGGGAGCTAGATCTTCGCCCATGTCGGAATCACAACCATATGTAATATGTATATCAAAAGTGCACAATAAGCATCTGAAAGCAAGAAACAAGAAAATACTACGTCGGCTCAAGTGAGCATCGACATCAAACACCACAATACAAGTCTCATGAGTCTCACTATCTAGTCAAATATACAAGGGTAAATGGAGTATACTAGATAAAAAAATAATATACATGAGTGAAAAACATATCCTCGCAACCCACCTACGAGCAAAACCGCAAGTCCAAGCAAAAGGAATGAAATGAGGAAGTACGCCGCCGCTACTGTGCTGACGGGTCAGACCTGCAAGATACTGTGGCACAACGGGGGGGGTGTTGCCAACTAGTGAGTAGTAAGTAACATCTAATAAGGTTATCGTAAGCATTCATGCAATTTCATCACAGCCTATATATACTGATGTGATGTGATGCATTAGTATGTATGCAACATGAATGCATAAACAACACGAGATCTGAATATGTTTAGTACGAGAACATCTGTATTCTTATCTTAGTAAAACTTCTGTAATTTAACTGTAGTATCATAAATGAAATCAATAGAAATCCTTGTCAAACATCGACACCTAATACCAATATCTCAATGTCTCGACATCTCAAGTCTCAATATCTCGGGCTCCGGCAATCCGAACTGGCCCATATCATCAAATCTTGGGCTCCGGCAATCCGGACTGGACCATATCATCAAATCTCAAGACTACATCGTTATCCTCCGGATATCCGTCGCGTCACAAATAACCGGTCGGTAGTGCTCCCCTGCCGGGTTCAACGCCATCATCTGTGACCATCTTGCCTCGGAATACCGTACCGGGTCCACCATGCACCCACAGACGGTTCCTCCTCCTTCTCGAATTGGGTGTATGATAACGATCAAGAACCGAGAAATCTCATGGTGTACGATACATAAATCATATCATAAGAAAAACGCAACTTGCATTATTAAAATGATAATGGGTTTATAAAATTCATGCGGTTTTCCCAAAAATCCAGAAATCTCATAATACTGAAATCTTTAAGAAAAATCACCATATGTACACATGTCGGCGATGATGAATGCCTATGGTATCAACAATATGAAATACGATGTGCGACTAGAAAACTATGCATGAACGATGATGCAATGAGGTATATGCATATGACTAGAATCCTACATATCCATCCAGATGAATTGAATATACAAGTACAGGTTTACAAATCATATATGGTGCAATTGTTTTAGATTCTGATTTAAACTATTTATATAGTGTTCGTCGCATAGCAATTACCAAGGCGTGTGTGTCCACATGAATAGTGCCCGTGCAGCATAAACCAATGGTAATGGTGCAAGTGTCCTTTGAGAAGATAACACACACACACACACACACACACACACACATATAAAAGGTGATGCGATTCAACGAGATGGATAACTAGGAACTACGCATATAAGTGCAAGTACTAATAGAAATTCTAACTATCGGGCGTCTTGCGCCATCCAGACGATTTCTCCCGTAGATGTGTACATCTACTCACCGGGACGTCTCGGCTAATCTGATCTAATCTCCGCCTTGTCTTTTCCATGCCACATCCGAAAGCTCTGCACCCGATCCTGGAATTGCACACAGCAATTAAGAGGATAATTATACGATTAGTCACGGACACAAACGACACAAGTCAATCTACGCGCACAACAAAACGCGCACACACTTGGTGCACAAACGCGCTCGCGACAACACCACAATCTACAACTAGGGTCGCTATACGTGACCACAACCATGTCTAAAACCCAATCGCGCATTCACAACGCATTAAATATCTTAGTGAAAAGGTTAGAGATCAACAAAACCGCAAACATAATTAAAATCGATTATTCCGAAAACCTAGTAAGCGACCATTAACCGTTCTAGTGCAAATTCTAGATGTTTTAACAAATCTAGTGGCCACAATATTCACTAAATATCTTAATTAAGTTAACCAACCATTACTAAATTTTTATCACACCAATTTGTATTGATCCTAAAAACCTAGTTTGCAAAATTATCTAATTTTAACAATTTTAAAGTAACAATTTACAAATCAACAACTAGACTAGAATTTGCATGACTTAAGGTGTTAAACTACATATTATAATCTTAATGATGTGATAAAAATCATAACCCTAAATCCAAACCCTTCTCTTGAATTTTTAAGCCTTGCAATTAAAACATAATTGAAACACCTAATAAGTTAGAATAAAGTAGTTAACTAACAATTAAACCTTAGGGTTAGGATTTACCTCACAAACTTGATATCTGTTAGTTATATGTATGCCCTAGAGGCCAATACTGTACATTGGATGTATATTGTAGTGGATGCTGGGACATATATAGGTAGGACTTTCTTGCTCGACATGATAGTACGCTATCTGGTTGCTCTTTATCTTAACATGTAGACTTTCTGTCTCTCTGATTACATGTTGATAAAGCCCTTAGGATGTGTACTCGACTTCCAGGACTATGATGAAGATCATACTAGTTGTGTCTGGGTAGTCAATGAGTACATCCTTCAATGTTCCTAGTCGTGGGAATATCGAGACGGGGCATCGATATTCCAGAGTAGACTAGCGTATATCTTCTCGACCCATGTGATGGGCGATGGATGATCCCATATCCATTGGTGTTTGACATCGGAGATGGTATGCGGGTGCTCAGTGGAGACTGGGTACACTGAACGGACTCGCCGAGAACTCCCAGATGGTATTATAACTCACGTCAGATGGCAGTTCTCTGGTGACACTGGTACAGCTTAGTCTGTTGACCCGAGATCGTCATAGAGTCTTATGCGTCTCCCACTGTGCTTTGATTTCCACCCTACCATGGCTCTACTAAGTCGTGCAAACAGGTGGTTTTTGGGTACAGTCCCGATTCACATGGAGGCAATGAGCGATAGGAGGGGATTCGTCTCTCCCGGTATTGGGGGTGGATGTTGCGCTATGCTCGACTGGCCATAACAGGAAATCCCTGGCCAGGGTTGCAGTGATATACTGGTAAGAGTTATCAGTAGTTTCACGAATGTTATGGACCTAACGTCTGCATGACTTATCAAGCTACTTGGGTCTGACGTTTACCACCCCTAGGCGAGATATGCGACATATCAGACGAACAGACCGGACTGTACGGTAAGTGTTACTGGTTGGATTCACAGGAGTGTGAGCGGGCTTGCTCATCGATCTTCTGATCGCTCAATACCCGGGTGGCCGTTATGTTTAGCAGACCGCTTGCGGCTTGTGGGTGTTTGATATAATCATCACCTGCTGCCGGCGTATTGACGAGTCTTTAGAGTCCTACACAGAGGTTTCCTGGCTCAAGCAAAACGAAATAGGAGCGCATATGAGATATGTGCGGGACCGAGAATAATGCGTGTATATGATATCGTATTCTATTCTCGCGATGAATGTATCGAATGGTTGTATGTGATATAACCTAGTTATCGAATCAAGGATTGATTCGATAAGTCGATACATTGGATACTAGTAGGTTATATGCGATATGACCGGATCGTTAAATCAAGTATTGATTTAATGATTTAATGTATAATTATATATTTGATATATTACTTTGCATTAACTAGTATTGGTTCAGTTTAAATGGATTTTCTCACTTGAAATGCACATTGTATGTGTGATATATTTTTGTGCACTTGTTTGTATCATGTTTGATGATAGATGCTCACTAGGGTTTGTGTAAAGATTAAACCATGGTTGTGTGAGTGGTTAGGGTTTTGTTTATTTACTTATTCATTTATTTATTTATTTTGTTTATTTTGGCAAAAGAAAATGATAAAGAGAAAATGGTGGCTTTCTTTGTTTGTTGTTGAAGCTTCATGAAGCTTTGACTAAGTGACCATTTTGTCTCATGCTTAACCCAAACCATTCCACCTAACCATAGTCTATTCTCTACACCTAACCATGGTTGGTATATGATAAGTATTCCTTTTATTTTCTATTTTGAAAATACTTATCATATTCTCTCTTCTTCTTCATATTCGACAATGAAGAAAACCTTGCCTTCATCAATGGCAACTTGTGAAAATGAGTGAGAAATCCAATTCCAAAGTGAACCCACTTCCTATTTCTTCATCCTCTACCTCTTGCCAAGTAGTATATGGTGTTTTCTTCACAAGTTTCAAGGCTTGGTGAAGTTGGAGCTTGATCTTTTGTTGCCTCGACGTAGATCATCTTCGGCATCGAAGCCGACGACCTAGCCCTCCCATTTCTCCGATGAAGCCGCTGCTAGAGTCCGGGATCCGATATGGACAGCGGGGGGACTTCATCACGGAGCCATGGAGGTGGAGGACAGGATCTACAAAGGTTGTAGCCCTTTCCCTTTAGCTATATATTCATTTATTTGCATTGCATAGCCTATACATCTAGTTAACGATCCGTATTAGGGTTTCTCGGCACTTGTAAAATTTTAATTGGCTATGTTTGATCACTTGTGAGACTTCATTAGTGTGCCCAGGAACCCTACAATATCAACTTGTAAACTTGGTCTCCCAAAATGGCTTCTTGCCTCAAGAATCCAAGCTAGAATGAGCAAAGAATAATTGTTAAAGGTTAATTGAGGAATTAATGGGATTTTGTTTTGATTTTTGAATGGATTTTTGAGGAATTTTTGTGTTGGAATGAAGTGGGAAAATTGGGGCTGTACAAGAAGGGGTCTCCGCAGCAGCTTTGGAGAAAGAGAGTGAGATTGTGAAGTGTGAGTGAGTGTGTAGAAGTATCTTAATTATATAATATATTAGTTCCTTTTTACTTTATTTCCTTTTCTTTTAATTTCTTGAAGTAAGAATGAGATGAAAAATTAGTGAAGAGAAAAGGGGGCTGCCACTACTAGGTTCGGCCTCACATGAGGAATTAGTGTGTGGGCTTGTGTGAGAGAAATTCCCAAGTCAAGAAAATACCCCAAATCAATATGCTACATACCCCTTTGTTTATTATATTTTATTTAAGATTTTATCTTTTGAATATTCTAGAACCATGGTCAACATATCACGTAAAACTAACATGTTGCATGTGAGTCTAATTGTGTTATAGTGCACTAAAAAAAGTATTAACCCATACTAATTTGTAATAATCTCTAACAAAATGTATTAGTGAAAGCTTATAATAATATTTAAAATAATTAATTAAGGAAAATATTTTAGTAAACTAGTAAATTTATAAGAGACTAAATAAATACCAATACTAGCCATTACATTGCTAGAATAGGTATATTTAACTTTATGTTGAAAAATAATTAAATCTTGATTTTTTTTACGGAAAACACCAGTTATTTTACCGAATATCGGAAATTTCACCTAAACAACTTTCAGAACGTTACAATCTTCCCCCCTTAAAGAAATTCGGTTCCCGAATTTAAAAATCTAACTACGCGTTGGATGTCTACGGTAGCGCCCCGGCCGTCAATATGATGCCAAATGCGGAACAAAAACTTTTTTAATTGGCGCTATCGCATACTATAATCCGGATCTGCCATTAACGCTAAACTAACAAACTACAAAGTGGGTAGAAAGGCTATACCGAACGATCCAAGTCCTTCGGTCTTTAACCATCATCCAACGCTCCGTTGCGGCTGCTCCGATCTCCTGGCTCCTCGTCGAGGCGGTACCATATCTACGGATCTTTAAACGGGCTACCGCCTCTATACCGAGGCAACTCGGTCATCAAGTCTGCTAAAAGAGATGACCAAGATTGATGTAGAAAATGAGTAGAACATTTTGTCTCGCTTCATCCAAAACCATGGATGAACGGTTAATGAAGTTGCCTTTTTAATGGAATGAAATGAGAAATGAGCTATCAAATTTCCATGAACCAAATTCCATAAACTTTTTAATCAACAACCATAATTCCTCCATACAATGGCCGGCCACTATATGAGGAGGGGGTGGTGAGTGTAGGAGGAAGGGTGACCATAAGTGAAGCTTATCATCTAAAGGAATTAATGCAAAGGGTGACTCATTTAAACACCTCATCAAAACAATCAATGCAAACAATGAATCACTAATCCTAGTCATCAACCATTAATGCAAAATGGTGACTCATAAACCTAGTCACCAAATCAAGAAGCTTCCTCATGACTCACCCTCATGACTCGCCTAAATGAAGAAAAGATAAATCCGCATTAAACCGAATGTTTAAGACGGGTGATAGAAAATTGGCAACATCCAAAAGCGACCCCAAAACCAATTTCAGGATAACCTCATAACTGTATAAATATACCCGCATTTGTATTACGACCAAATACAAATGCAACTGAGACAAAGATATTATATCTACATAGTATAATACATGGATCCGGCTTAAACCAAAGCCCACCAGTATTATCTGCCCGAAATATGACACGTGTGTAAACACACGTGCATTTTCCGAACCCTGCCATAAAACCATATGGCCTCTACAACGTTTCGCCCGAACTTGGGAAACTATCTGTGGGGAACTCTAATGAGTCATTAGTACCCTGGCAGTGTGTTTAACCACAAACCGTCAGCGGCACTAGCTGTGCGTAACGGCTGCCCATGTACTAAACTCAAGGGAAGCCGATGAGCGAACTCATCCTGGAACCCTAATGAGCATAACAGTGACCATATTCATACAGTCTAGTCCGTTCGTCTATGAGTATCGCATATCGGGCCTAGGGCACTGGTAACGTCAGACCTCCAATAGCGGTATAAGTCGTGTCTGAGTGTAGCCCAGAACACCCTGAGATACTACTGGAGTACCTGACGGTAAATCTCCTGCCTCGGCCGAGGGCTTGTGTAATGGCTCTCCTAGAATTAGCGCGATCTCACCCCAATACCGGGAGAGACGAATCCCTGTCGATCCGTTCACTTGCCTCCATGTGGCTCGGGAATGTACCCAAAAAATACCTGTTTGCACGACTCCTTTGAGCCGTGGTAGGATAGAAATCAAAGAACAGTGGGAACCCACATGAGACAAATGATGACCTCAGGTCGATGAACTAACCTGTACACATGTTACCAGGGAACTGCTATCTGACGATAGGTATAAATACCAACTAGCAAGTTCCCGGCGAGTCCTGTCCGATGTACTCATAACCCAATGGGCACATGTATACATCTTAGGTGATCCAACTGACACCAGTGGCTTGTGAGACCGGCCACCGCCCCTCGTCGGGGTCTCGAATGTATACACTAGGCTACTCCGGAGTATCGATGCCCTGTCTCGAAACTCCCATGACTAGGGACCACTTTTAAGGATGTGCTTATAGACTACCCAACTCTCACATATATGATCGCCATCATACTGTTGGTTGTCAAGAAAGATCCTAAGGGCTCTATCAACATGTAATAGTGATCAGTCACCTGAACTTATACACGACTGATAAAGGCAAACCAGATAACATACTATCATCTCGAGTAAGACTGTCCTACCGGTATAGGTCTTCCCTCAATCATTGGAAACACGTACCTGCGATCCAATAATTGACTTTGAGGGCACTATATCCAACAATCTCCTACTTTCACTTAAGGCTAATTATTACGATGTCGCATACTCACAGCCCGTGTGATACCGAACACCCAACTCCTCTACTAATCAGTTTCACAAAGCTCGTTTGCAAAACTCTTGTGTTCGAGAAATAACCTCAATGAGTGGATCCGTCCTGATATTTCTTTCTATGTCTCTCTTAATCTCAAGTTCGCGGAGAAAGCCATCTCCCGAATCGAGTAATACCTGACTTAGAATATGTCTGGATATCTCATGGGACCTAGTTCATAAATGAACTCCAAATCCAAACTTCTTAGACTGTATCGTCAACGGAGCCCCTGCACCATGCCTCCCACAGTATCCTCTTGGACCACCTGTCCATAATACTGCCCCCTTCGTCAGAGGGAAAACTATAACTCTGACAATCACTCTGTCATCCATGTCATCTTTGAAGCCTGGAATGATAACCGTCCCCCGAAGTAGGCTGCCGTTTTCAAATCCGTAGAACATGCACTTATGTTCTAAAACTGCTACCTTATGTTTCTTCAGGATTGGATTAATATAAACTTATCGCATCTAGTGCAAAAACAACATCCGGTGTGGTACTTGACATCTCACAATTGACTCAATTGCCTAAGCAAGTGATCTTCCAATCATGTACATCCCTCTTCCCTTTAGTCTGTAAGACACCTTTAGAGAGGGTGACTCCATCACCTGCAGGTACACCACCATGCCAGGAGTCATCTATTCCAAATACTTCTAGAATATTATCAAGGTACCCATATTGGGAGAAGTCATAAGTAAACAGAACATAGTACGAGGACCAACCCCTTTGTCCTGATGGACACTAGACAACATACAATTCTCTGTATAAGTCCGCTGAGTTGAATAACTCAAAACCTGTGCATCGTAGGTTGAAAACTGTACTTATGGTTAAGAACTACTCTACTGTTCAATGCCCCTTACCCTATCGTCAACTGATATAGGTAAATTTCATCGACATAATATCAAAAAGTTATATCTCACTTTATAAAAATAAACGTACAGATATATCATTTTGAAATTGGTGCACAACAACGGATACTCAAAACCAAATACATGCCGTCCGGCTAAAACCAGGTGATTTCCTCAAATATCACCAATTGCAACGAACTCCGATATAATGAGGATGATCACCTTATTCGCAATAACTTACTCACACTCATCATCTGTAAAACCATACGGATGTGAGAATCATACCTGGTAAATACATACCTTGGAGTAAGTATCTAATCGGGAAATCAGTTTTCCTTTAACAATGCACTGAAACATGAAAATGTTTCGTAGGGGTATGCTGATATTCCTAGTAATGCCTCTTCCAATATCCAATTCATGACTGTAACCGTATATCTCTTTGCCATCTCTCTAAATCCCTTTATTTGTCTTTATTCATTTCCTTCTGTAGACCCCTTTAGGCTAAGTGGTTTTCTTCCTTCCCTACCGTTCGGCACCAGCCTATGGTTTGGAATAAGACTATCCAGTAAGCATAATAGGTGTACTCTCCTAAATCAAGGAGTACTCACAACTTGAGAGAAGATGATGATAAAAGACAACTGAATAATACCTTATTCTATTTCTCCCAAACTGGGAAAAAAGCGAAGGTGAAATAGGAGTGGCGATGAAGTACGCGGTTTGGTCGTGAATGATAGCAGTCGCAATTTACTTTGCCCTCTTTCTAATTGTCACGACCCAAAGGTACGGAACGTGACCGGCACTCAAATTACGATGCGCCTAGAGGCGCAACATAATCTAAGTAAGTCGAAGCCCAGAAATCTAAACCATATAAAGGAAGGAGTAAAGGAAAACATGTAGAAAAACAAGTTTAAAAGCAAGATCAAATTTTCTCAAAAATTTCGGCAGAGTCTCCTTTGTAAAAACTGGCCCCAAACGGGTACAAACAAGTATAATATATACAAACAATAAAAAGGCATCCCCAAGTGGGAGCTAGCTCTACGCCAACAGGCGGAAACAACCACACAATGCACAATGATATACAACGCCAAAGGGCAAGGCTCAAAACTCAAATGAAAACAAATCCACCAGATACTATAATAATACAAGTGCGACTCTAAGGTCGAAATAAACAACTGGTCCTCTATATTATCAAGTAATACAAGTCTGGTTGATGGAGCTTACTAGATACCAAAGAAATAATAAAAGTACAACGGCGGTCCTGATACAAGTGAACCAACCTACCAAGCAAATCACCCTAAATGAAATGATGTGCCAGCAAACTGCCAAGGAAACCTGTACATCGAACCTGTAATAAAATTTGGCACAACGGGGGTGAGTTGCCAACTCGTGAGTAGAAGACATCTCCAAAAAGAAATCGAATGCACGACGCAGTCCTAGGTCATAATAATATCACTAATCATCTAGTAGTGCAGGGTAATAAACTAAGCGTAAGTGCAAATGCTATGTGCTTGTGTCAGTGCCTCAAATAGTAATATGTCATGTGAATGAGTATACATGCACCATGAATGTAAAACAATCAATCCTGAAATCTGGATATATCTTTATAAGAATTCTTTAACTTTTATCATGATAAAATTTGTATAGAAATCTGAAATATCATCTATGAAATCCATGGAAATCCGTGTCAAGCATCGACACAAAACATGTAAATCTCAAGTCTCAATACCTCATAGTCACAATATCTCGGGCTCCGTCAGTCCGGATCGGCCCATCTCATCAAATCTCACGACAACGGTCGGTATCCTCCGGATATCCGCCGCCCCAGACATCACCGGTAGGTAGTCTTCCTCTGGCAGGCTCATCGTCTACAACTCGATCTTCTTGCCCCGGGGTACCATACCGGGCCCACCATGTACCCGAGACGGTTCAACCACTTCTCGAATCGGGTCTCGAAATCCAACAGAAAACAGGAAATCTCATGGTGGACGACACATACATCACGAGAAAACCGCAACTTATATTGTAAAAAGAGAGGAGGAGAGAGAGAAGTTTTTATGTATATTCTTGCGGTTTTCCCCAAAATCCAAAAATCTCATAGAAATCCAAAATCCCAAAATCATAAGTAAGTAAATGATAAGTGTCGGCATAAGGCTCACAATACTGCATGATATCATGAAATTGTGAATGCATGAAATGTCTAAGTAATAAATGCAATGTCTAGACTAACACCTGAGAGTAATCACAATATTATATTGATCTAGCCTTTAGCTGATTCTATCATAAAAGATAATATGTTCTAAAGTGTACGTGACATAGCAATTACCGATGATGTGTGTGTGACCCGACAAATAAGTGTATGTGGGACATGCGCATCATCGGTAATGGTGTTGGTGTCCTAACAGGAAGAGTTTCATATTAACTACAGAAACATATGTATGAACATGTAACGTGATGATTACAATATGAAAATAAAGGTAAAATGTGTACTAACCACTCATTTGGAATATACATATCTAACTTTATCTATATGACTCGAGCCTAAACTGGTATCTATTTAACCCCCTAAGAACTAAACTAAAGAAACTAGTCGATCGGCAATAAGAATCTACCTAGGGTCTTAGTCCATATCTCTAATAGTCGGCGATCCAGACTCAATAGCGTCACGTACGTAGTACGACTTCCTCGAATCAAGAGTGCGGATCAAAGATCACATCTATGCCTCGTACGGTAAAATCCATCGTACGGCATCCTAATATCGGGGTACGGGTCAAGTATCACCTACATACATCATCATTCGTTTAATATCATTGTTAAATAATGTCATGATCAAAGGTACTGTACTGTAATCGCACACATCCCAATATCATCAATCATATATCATTGCCAGTATAAATATACATCGTCAATTTATCCTCAGAAATATCATGCCCCATATATCATATCGTGATTAAGTCACACTTATACCATATCATAATCAAGTCACACATATATGATATCGTAATCAAGTCACACATATATCATATCGTGATTCAGTCACAGGTTACAGTCCGGGTTCTATTTTAGAGTCTCATGTACCTAAATATCATCACCACCTATTATTGTTTACGTATACATATCCATTATCTCATTTTCTAATGATCCGCTAACATCATAACACGACTGCATAGCCAAGAGATCACGGCATCAAGCCCAGTTATATTGTTTCATCCCCATGTATCATATCACATCTTTATATCACATATACATGTTGTGTATATATATACCTACACATAGTTATATATATACACACATACACATATACACCAAGTCAAGTTTCTGGGTGTGCGTGTGTGTGTGTCTACCTAAAACCTACGAATCTCATCTAAGATATTCATCCTCTGGTAAGGTCATTCTAAATCAGTCTAGTCCATCCTAAGTTCATTACTAGGGTCCTACTCACCAAGAATCTAAGGTCACGTCTGGCTTCCTAATGACAATAAGCAATATTCCAATTCTACGTTTGCGGGGGTGCTAAACGCCATCCACCCGACTTTCCCCGTAGATATACATCTACTCACCTGGTCCTTGTCTGCCGAAGACGATGTCGCCCTCCCCTTCTTCCTCCTCTGAAGTCTACGTGAGGGGTACCTATATGCAAACATATATAATATCGTAAATTGAATTACGGACAAAACAAAAACGACGCACGAAACGCGCATAGGTTAAAACCTATGACCCGCTCATGCAAAAGAACCAAATATCGCTCGATATCGGCGTACAAACGCCGATTGATCGAGATAAAACACCAACAAACAACTCTTTGTTTTAAAACTCATTATTTATAATATAAAACACGATTTAATTCATCGAAACCCTAAAATAGATCAAATCGTCCAATTCCGGAAAACCTTGAAAATGTCAATTTACCGTTTTACTTCAAAACTTGATGTTTAAAAGAAACTAATGGTCATAATATTCATTAAATAACATAACTAGATTATAGAAACCATTACCATATTTTTATCACACTAATTTGTATTAAATTGGAAATTCTAGTTTGCAATTTAATCAATTTTAACACCTTGCAAGCAAAAATTTCACAATATCACAACTAAACATGATTTTGCACGAATTAACTTATTAAACTATAATTCATGATGATAATAATATAATGAAACCATAATTAGATTTTAAATCTCATTTATTGAATAATTTCTAAAATCTAGTTAGCAAAATAGAATTTTTATCACAATTTTCTATTATCAACTTCAAATTAGTAACTAAATTAGGTTTTTCATTCCACTAACATGTTAATTTTCTCATTAAAACCACAATATAGTGATAAAAACATTAATTAGAATTTTATCTCACCAATATATATAATATATAAGAATCTAGTTTGCAAAAATTGCTTAATTTAAACAATTTTCAACCAACAATTTACAATATATCAACCATGCAAGATTTTCCAATTCTAAAAATATTAACCTACATAATATAACCCTACTCAATTAATAGAAACCAAAACTTCATTTTGAAACCCTCTCTTGAATTTTTCATCTAGCAATAGAACCAAATTAAAAACTACTTAAACACTTAATTAAGTTAAATTAAGTAATTTACAAGTATTCAAACCAAAAGCATAGAATTATACCTCACATGTGAGATCCAAACATGAAAATTTTCCTCCCAAAAGAATGGTTTCCAACTCCAAGATCCATGTAAAAATGAGCAAAGAATAGTGGGTAGGAATTAAATTAGGATTTTGCGGGTTTTTATTTGGAGTTTTGTAGGATTTTTGATGAATTTTAATACAAGAATGATGGGGGGGGGGAATTTGGGGCTGCCCATGGAGGAGGCTGGCCACAACATGAGAGGAAAAGAGAGAGTGAAATGAGTGGTGAATGGTGTAGAAGCTTCATGAAAAAAAAAATCACTTTAACTCTTTTCATTAAAAGATTATTTTGTTTATTTCCTTTACTCAATTTAACCTAGAATGGTCTAGAACCATGGCAAATTTTGAAAATAAATTTTGCATGAAACACTTATGATTCCAATATGTAATGGTTCACTTTGCAAATTTAACACATTCAAATTTGTAATTTACACTAATTTAATGTATAAATAAAGCTTATGTTAATATTTAAAATAATTAATTTAGGAAAAATATTTAATTAAACTAAAATTTATAAGTGACTAAATAAACACCATTTTATATTAATTACATAATTAAAATAAGTCTTTTTAAATTTATGATGAAAATTATTTATAGTTATGTTTTACGGAAAATACAGTTTATTTTTTCCGAAAATCAGAAAATTCACTTAAAGAATTTTATTTATTTAATTATTTACTTTTAAAACGTTACAATCTTCCCCCCTTTAAGAAATTCGGTCCCCGAATTTAAATTAAAACTCCGCCCACTTACTAAAACATTCAGCCAAAATACTCAAATCATCGGGGCTCCAAAATCATCAATACATAACTAAAATCAACTCCGTCAAGCATAACACAATCATCGGAGTGATGGTGAAAATAAAATATCAAAGCCCAATACGAAAACCAAAATAATATACATCAAAACTATAACTTATATATATAGTGTGCATCGTAGTAAAATCGTTCAAACATCTGATTAAAGAAGCATGCAAAAACCCCTTTTGAAAATCGCCGTGCGATGCACGTGTCACGGCATAAGTAGCGGGCGTTTATTATTATTTTCTTTTAAAAAAATAGCTATACATATATATCTTTTATTTAACATACACGTCCCGCCTGGTTACTAAATCAAATAGTGATGATTATAAAAGCATACTGCTCAAAATGAAATCAATCCCAATCACATTATAAAAATATCATGTGTGTCCAGTGCGCACTGAAATCGAAACCAAATACAGATGCCACGAATACGCACAGAAACAAAATAGAGTGCAACGGGTGTGCACCAAAAACATCTGTCAAGTGCAACGGACGTGCACGACACTAATATCAGGTGCATCTAATCTGCACAAACCCCGATTTAGTGCATCCGGTGTGCACAAAATCGCATCAAGTACGCCAAGTGTGCACAAGAATCTCCATCAAGTGCACATGGTGTACAAAAAAAACATACACCATATACCAAAATCGAAATCACGGTACGAAAAATGCATGAAAACTATGTCGAAGTATACGTCAAAATCATGTGCAACCCATATGCACGAAATCAAATAAATATCTCAAAAGGTATAAAACCAAATCGAGTGCACTGGGTATGTACAAAACAACATCAATACAGCTAATATATGAAACACGAATAGAGTGTAATGAATGTAAACATAAGAAATACCAATCATAGAACAAAATCCTCAAAATACCAAAATCCAAACAACGGAAATATGAAATTCAAATCACCAAATCACAATTGTAAACACTATCGTCAATGTGCGCTTCTTTTCTCTGATTTCGACTGATTCGAACTCGTCTCTTCGTAGCTGTGCTGACTGCGCTACAAACGGCAATACTCATATATTGAGTCTCCTACGTAATCTATCCCTTCACCTGATATCCGGACTACATTAAACTTTTCGATCGATTTATCAAAATCCGAAAATTTCCCGAGAGCTCAACACTCAAGTACAGTTTAAAAATATCCAGTACATGCCCCAGCATCTGCGGACCAGCCGTAGAAGGGCAAACCCAAGCCTCACTAATGGCACCGCGGAACTGCCGTAAACCCTAAGTTTCAAAGTCGTTCTCGTGGTCAATATGTCGAGTTAGGGTTTCATTCTTCTATAGGGTCCATAGAAATACCTGCATGTTCTTCCGAATACCTTAAACTTGGGAAAATGGGTATCTGATAATCGTTAGTACCCTTTTAACTTCGTCTGGACGGCATGTGAACATCCTTCGTCCGCACGCTAAACAATGCTTCAATCCTCAAGAATTAAACGATACCCTAAGGGTTACCGCATTCGAGCCACAGCTCCCTCTGTCCGTGCGACCGTGGTAACAGAAACATCAAGTGATATCGACGAAGATAGATCAAAGGAACGAATGAAATACGGTGCAAAGAAATGTACATCCTAAGGCTTCTTAAGCAGAGTAGCGTATCGTAAGTATGCCGCGGATCATACCCACGGTACGCCACTCTACCTAAGTCACCTACTCCATCAACCAAGGGTCACCCTAGACTCATACAAAGGTTAAACCTAGCACTCTGATACCAACTTTGTCACGACCCGAAGGTACGGAACGTGACCGGCACTCAAATTACGAAGCGTCTATAGGCGCAACGTAATCTAAGTAAGCCAAAGTCCAGAAATCTAAACCATATAAAAGAAGGAGTAATGGAAAACTTGTAGAAAAACAAGTTTAAAAGCAAGATCAAACCTGGTTTGGGCCATAGATCCACGGCAATAATGTTGAGTTAGCCGACCAAATTTCATCAGTTGGCTTAAAAAAGCCTGCTCGATTTTCTGAGGTGCTCAAAATAATTCTTAAACAAAGTTTTAAAATCGACAGAAACTTTTCACAGAAAAATGCGGTTTTCGAAATTCCGTTCGATCGATGTTTTAAACGCGTTAGAACAAGTTAGTAAAGCTTAATGGCGTGGCTCTGATAGTATGTAAGTCTACGGTAGCGCCCCGGCCGTCAATCTGATGCCAAATACGGGATAAAAACTTTTATATCTGGAGCTATCGCATACTATAACCCGGATCTGCCATTAACGCTAAACTAAAAAACTACAAAGTGGGTAGAAAGGCTATACCGAACGATCCGAGTCCTTCGGTCTTTAACCATCATCCCACGCTCCGTTGCGGCTGCTCCGATCTCCTGGCTCCTCGTCGAGGTGGCACCACATCTACGGATCATTAAACGAGCTCCCGCTTCTATACAGAGGCAACTCTGTCATCAAGTCTGCTAAAAGAGATGACCAAGATTGATGTAGAGAATGAGTAGAATATTTTGTCTCGCTTCATCCAAAACCTTGGATGAACGGTTAATGTAGTTGCCATTTTAATGGAATGAAATGAAAAATGAGCTAACAAATTTCCATGAACCAAATTCCATAAACTTTTTAATCAACAACCATAATTCCTCCATACAATGGCCGACCACATTATGAGGAGGGGGTGGTGAGTGTAGGAGGAAGGGTGACCATAAGTGAAGCTTATCATCTAAAGGAATTAATGCAAAGGGTGACCCATTTAAACACCTCATCAAAACAATCAATGCAAACAATGAATCACTAATCCTAGTCATCAACCATTAATGCAAAATGGTGACTCAAAAACCTAGTCACCAAATCAAGAAGCTTCCTCATGACTCACCCTCATGACTCACCCAAATGAAGAAAAGATAAATCCGCATTAAACCGAATGTTTAAGACGGGTGATAGAAAACTGGCAACATCCAAAAGCGACCCAGAAACGAATTTCAGGATAACCACGTAACAGTATAAACATACCCGCATTTGTATTACGACCGAATACAAATGCAACCAAGACAAACATATTATATCTACATAGTATAATACATGGATCCGGCTTAAACTAAATCCCACTAGTATTATCTGCCCGAAATATGACACGTGCGTAAATGCACGTGCATTTTCCGTACCCTGCCATAAAACCATACGGCCTCTACAACGTTTCGCCCGAACTTGGGAAAACTATCTGTGGGGGACTCTAATGACTCATCAGTACCCTGGCAGTGGGTTTAACCACAAGCCGTCAGCGGCACTGGCTGTGCGTAACGGCCGCCCATGTACTGACCTCAAGGGAAGCCGATGAGCGAACTCCTCCTGGAACCCTACTGAGCCTAACAGTGACAATATACATACAGTCCGGTCTGTTCGTCTATGAGTATCGCATATCGAGCCTAGGGGCTGGTAACGTCAGACCCCCAATAGCGGTATAAGTCGTGTGGGAGTGTAGCCCAGAACACCCTGAGATACTACTGGAGTACCTACCAGTAAATCTCCTGCCTCGGCCGAGGGCTTTGTGTAATGGCTCTCCTAGACACATCGCGATCTCACCCCCAATACCGGGAGAGACGAATCCCCTGCCGATCCGCTCACTTGCCTCCATGTGGCTCGGGACTGTACCCAAAAAATACCTGTATGCACAACTCCTTTGAGCTGTGGTTGGGTAGAAATCAAAGCACAGTGGGAACTCACACGAGACAAATGACGACCTCAGGTCGATGAACTAACCTGTACACATGTCACCACGGAACTGCTATCTGACGATAGATATAAATACCAACTAGCAGGTTCCCGACGAGTCCTGTCCGGTGTACTCATAACCCAATGAGCACCTGTATACATCTTAGGTGATCCAACTGACACCAGTGGCTTGTGAGACCGGCCACCGCCCCTCGTCGGGGTCTCGACTGTATACACTAGTCTACTCCGGAGTATCGATGCCCTGTCTCGAAACTCCCACGACTAGGGACCACTTTTAAGGATGTGCTTATAGACTACCCAACTCTCACGTATATGATCGCCATCAAACTGTTAGTAGTCAAGCAAGATCATAAGGGCTCTATCAACGTGTAATAGTGATCAGTCACCTGAACATATACACGACTGATAAAGGCAAACCAGATAGCATACTATCATCTCGAGTAAGACTGTCCTACCGGTATAGCTCCTCCCTCAATCATTGCAATCACGTACCTGCGATCCAATAATTGACTTTGAGGGCACTATATCCAACACGCGTACCCTCAAAGAGATGTGAATATTCTTCCTCACCTCGTCCACGGCTTCCCACGTGACCTTTTTTGCCGCTCGGGCCACGTCAAGAACCAACGAACGGTATGACCTCGGACCTCAGTTTCTTCACCTGCCGATCTAGAATGACTATCGGCAGCCTGGAGAAAGAAAGATTGTGCTCCAGCTGGATCGTCTAATGCTGTATCACGCTAGAGGGGTCAAGAAGGTACTTGCAGAGCATTGATACATGAAACACGGGGTGGATATCTGGAAAGATTGGTGGAAGAGCCAAACGATAAGCAACTGCGCCAACACGGTCGAGAATCAAAAAGAACACACATATCTGGAACTAATGTAGGGTTGCTAGGCACATGCAAAAGGGTCTACGAGGCATCAACCATGCCCGATTTAAAATTTAGCCGTGCCGAACAACCCAGAGCCGGATCTTTAAACTAGAGTTTAGGCAAAGACAAGTATGTTAAACAGTTTAACACTAAGTGAGAGGGATTACAACCTTTGTAGATCCGGTCCTTCACTTCTTAAGCTCCGTGTTGAGGTCCCTTCGCTGCGATCATCGTGTTCCGGACTCTCGAGAGGCTTCACGAAGAGAAAGGTGCAAGCTTGCTTCCGATGTTCGATAACAAAGATGATCTACTTTGAAGTTTCATTAACACAAGCTCTCACTCACAAAATGAAGTGAACACCCTCATCCAAATAGCAAGGGTAGATGAGGATGATGAAGTAGGATTTTCGCTCTCATTGTTTTCATATTCTCACTCACTTTCATCACTTAGAAAAAAGTTAGAAAGCTTTTTCCAAGAAGGAACACAAGGAAAAAGATGATATAATACTTTTGTGATGAATAATGTAAAGAAGATAATGATCAATAATGCAACCATGGTTGCTTATCTTTTGTAGAGAATTAACCAAGGGCTAAGGTTTGGGTTGGGTTAAAGCATGAGTCATTTGAAAATATCTTGCACAAAACAAAAAGAAACCTTCTAGAATCATCAAGAAGGAACTAACCCAAAACAAACCTAATCTTGTTTAATCTCCCCTAAACATGTTGCATTAGTTATCATATCATGTGCAATATTATATATCCCATATATAATATTTATCGTAACAATATAAAATAATACAATTAACATATATCGCATATATATCAATGTATTACCCGAGTGAGAAAAAGAATCTTTTAGTGAGCTAATATTAGTTAATGTAATTTAATATATCATATATATTATTATACATTAAATTATCGAATCAACACTTGATCCGACAATCCAGCTATATCGCATATAACCGACTAATACGATGTCCCGGCTATATCACATATACCCGGCCGATATCTCATATCGCGAGAATCCAATACGGTATCACATACCGCATTATCTTCGGTCCCGCACATATCACATATGTGCTCCTACTCCGTTTTTCCTGAGCCAAGAAACCTCTGTGTAGGACTCTAAAAAATCGTCTATACGCCGGCAGTAGGTGATGATCATATCAAACACCCACAAGCTGCAAGAGGTCAGCTAAACGTAACCGCCACCCAGGTATTGAGCGCTCAGAAGATCAACAAGCAAGCCTGTACATTCTACTGTGAATCCAATCAGTAACACTCCCGTACAGTCCGGTCTCATCGTCTGATATGTCGCATATCTCGTCTAGGGGTGGTAAACGTTAGACCCCAGTAGCTCGATAAGTCGTGTCAATATAAGGTCTATAACAGTTCGAGAAACTACTGATAACACTTATCAGTAAATCTCAGCAACCCTGGCCAGGGATTTCTGGTTATATCCAATCGAACACAGCACAACATCAACTCCCTAAACCGGGATAGACGAATCCTCTCCTATCGCTCATTGCCTCCATGTGATTCGGGACTGTAACCAAAAGCCACATTTTTCCACGTCCACTTGGACGTGGTATGATGGAAATCAAAGCACAGTGGGAATCACACAAGACTCTATGACGATCTCGGGTCAACAGACTACTCTGTACCAGTGACACCGGAGAACTGCCATCTGACGTGAGGTATAATACCATCTGGGAGTTCTCGGCGAGTCCGTCCAGCGTACCCAGTCTCTACTGAGCACCCGTACACCATCCTTGATGTCATAACACCGATGGATATGGGATCATCCATCACCCATAATATGGGTCAAGATGCGTATACGCTAGTCTACTCTGGTGCATCGATGCCCTGTCTCGATACACCCTCGACTAGGAACAATTATAGGATGTACTCATCGACTACCGTGGCCCCACCAGTATGATCTCATCATAGTCCCAGTAGTCGAGTACTCATCCTGAGGTCTTTATCAACATGTAACATAGAGACAATCAGAGTACATGTTAAGATAAAGTACAACCAGATAGCATACTATCATGTCGAGCAAGAAAGTCCCCCCTATATATGTCCTAGCATCCACTACAATATACATCGTATGTACAGTAACGGCCTCTAGGTCATACATATAACCAACAACTAAGCCTTCATTTTCTTTCTGAATCTCAACACGCCCTTCATCGGAGAAACCTTCAAGAAAACACGATCTACAAGGACGAAATCAAGTTTGCGCCGACGTCGGTATGCATAAGATTTCTGCCTGCACTGGGCCGCTCTCATCTTATCCCAATCATTTGAATCTTTTCGGTCATCTCATGCACAATCTGTGGCCCCAAAATACTGCTCTCATTGAGCTCTGTCCAACAAACGGGCGATCGACATCTCCTCCCATATAATATCTCAAAGGGTGCCATCTGAATCTTCTCCTGGAAGCTGTTATTATAGGAAAACTCTATCAAGGGCAAGTGGCGACCCCAACTGCCACGAAATCTAGAACGCAAGTTCGGAGCATGTCCTTAAGAATCTGAATGGTCCACTCTTATTGACCATCGGTCTACGGGTAGAAAGCTGTACCGGAACTCAATCGGGTGTCCAAAGTCTCTTAATGTTTCTACAATAGTCGGCTGGTGAACTGGGTGGCTCTGTCGGACACAATACAAGTCGGAACTCCATGTAGTGGCACAATCTCATCAACATATGTATGAGCATACTGAACGAATCTGAAAGTGGTTTTCGCTAGCAGAAAGTGAGCTGCTTTCGTCAATCGGTCTACGGTCACTCAAATATAGCCATACTCTCGACTGGTCCTAGGTAGACCCACGATACAATCTATAGAAATTTTTTCCCATTTCCACTCCGGTATGGGTAAAGGTTGTAATTCTCCTGCTGGACTCTGATGCTCGGCCTTGACTTTGCAGACAAATCAGCATCCCGAAACAAAATCTGTGACATCTCTCTTCATCCATTCACACTAGTAGACCTTTCTCAAATCGTAAAACATCTTGGTAGGAACCGGATGAACACTATATGCTGACTGATGCTCCTCCTCTAAAATATCGTATCTCGGTCCCTCGGAAATCTGGCACACATAGTCCAGTCCCAAATCATAGTACTCCCTGATCATAAATCACGAATTCTGAATCTCTGCCCTATCAAACCTGCTCCATGATTTCTGACAAACGAACGTTATCGGACTATGACTCACGGATATGATCAAATAACTGTGGATGTGCACGGACACAGACATGTTGTCCCCTGGTCAACGTAAACTCGAATTGTACTCGGCTGACATAAAGAATCTGCGAATTTGCCGTCGACTGTCTCTGAACTGTGCTCAACAAGAAAAGCTACCTCCGGCCTACGACTCAAAGTATCTGTCACAACATTCGCCTTGCCCGGATGATAAAGAATCATCGCAGTCATAGTCTTTCACTAGCTCCATCCATCTGTGCTGTCTCAAATTCAGATCTCGCTGCTGAAAAAAGTACTTTAAACTTCTTGTGATCCGTAAATATCTGGCACGACTCGTCTCCAAATCCTAAGTGTAAAAATCACTGCGGCCATCTCTAAATCATGCATGAAATATTTTTGCTCACGCTTCTTCAACTGCCGAGAAGCATTACAATAACCAACAAAACCGCCTGATCCTAAAGGCAAAGATAATGCTGGCACCGTAATCAAACGAGTCTTCAACTGCTGAAAGCTCTGCTCGCATGCTTCGGTCCAAATAAAAGGAACTCCTTTCCGGGTCAATCCGGTCAACGTTGCAGCGACATGGGAAAAATACTGTTCGAAATATCAATAGTATCCGCCCAAACCTAAAACGCTGCGAACCTCCGTCACTGATATAGGTCTGGGCCAGTGCTGAACGGCCTCGATCTCATTCGGTTCCATGCGTACCATCTCTAGTAACTATGTGACCCAAGAAGTAAACATCATCCAACAAGAAAACACACTTCGATAATTTAGCAAACAGCTGGTGCTCCCTCAAGGTCTGCAACGAAATCCTCAACTACTGCCCAGGCTCCACTTAGTTCCAAAAGTGTATTAAAATGTCATCAATAAACACGATAATAACAAATCAAGAAATGGCCAGAATATACTGTTCATCCAATCCATAAACGCTGCTGGGGCATTGGTGAGTCCGAACGATATCACGAAAAACTCGTAATGTCCGTAACATGTGCGAAAAATAATCTTCGGAATATCATCCACTCGAACCCACAACTGGTAGTAGCCTGACCACAAGTCAATCTTCGAGAAATATCCTACACCCTGGAGCTAATCAAATAAATCATCGATGCATTGTAGGGGATATCTACCCCGCACAGTAACCCGATTCAACTGACGATAATCAATGCATCAACACAAACTGCCGTCTTTCTTCTTCACGAACAGGACAACAACTCCCCAAAGTGACGCACTCGGACGAACAAGCTCTTTATCTAACAAATCTTGCAACTGATCCTTCAGTTCTTTAAGCTCCGCCGGGTACATCCGATATGGCGGTATAGAAAAAGGCTCCGTGCCGGAAATCAAGTCAAAGCAGAATTCAATATCGCGCGCTGGCGACAAACCACGCAACTCGTCAGGAAAACATCTGGAAACTCTCTCACAATCGGGACCAGGTCCAACGGGACCTCTGCGGCTCTAACATCATAACATACGCCAAGAATTCCTGACATCTTTTTCTCAAAAGCTGACTAGAGCGACAAGAAGAAATCAAAATGGGAAGGGTGGCGCTACAGCCTTTCAAAATAACAAGAACTGGCTCACCCGGAAAGATAAATCTGACTGCCTCCTCACGGCAGTCCACGGACACATAACACGTGGCTAACCAATCCATGCCTAGAAGAACTTCAAGTCAAACATATCAAAAAATCAAATTGACAGAAGTATCCCTATCTCTGATACAAATAAAACGGATACGAATGAGAAACACATAGAGCTACAAAAGACCAGCCTATGGAAGAAATTACAACAAGCGGCTGATTTAGCAAAAACTACTATCGGCTAGACTTCGATACAAACTATGTGGACACCATTTCAAACAAAACCAAAAAGAAATACGCATCGGAAGAAATACCGAAAGAATACTTGTTACAACTGCGCCTATCTAATCGCCTCTGAGCTCGCATACTGGTACAAATCCGCTTCGATCCAAAAACGACCGAAATCTCAGAAAAGCGCTCCTATAGCAGTAAGGCTGCATCCATCGTGGCTGCATAAGTGTCAAAATGCTGGGGGGCCGATGGCAAGAAATAACTATATGTCCAATCTCCACGCAAACCACTTTATTGGTTTCTCTTCAGTGTCTACCAGGTAAGGAGCATATCGGATGACTAAGTAAACTGAATGTCGTACACTGACATTGTCATCCCTGAAGTCTTACATGTAACACCAGAGCCCAATACTACTATTTTCTGTTCCTGGTTGAGCGTTAGATATTACTCATTTCATTTAGCTTGCCTGTTTGACACTTGCCGTGAAATTTTATCTGTCTAAGTCATTTCTGCATATAACAAATTTTAGCACCTAAAATAAAATTAAAAATATCTATCTTGGCCTACTCGACACCCCTAACCGCGTGGTAGCGTCCGTGCATCGAGTTCTCATCCCGTTCAGTGAAACGGGCAAGTTTGGACGGCTACGCGCGTGTACAGGTGTCTGACTTGGGGGTATGCTTTTTAATCATAAAACATTTCATTTTAAAATTTGGAACCCGCCTAAAATCCTATTATTTAAATTTCAAATTTTTGGACCCAACCCGGGCCCGATTTGGAAATGTTTCATTTAGCGCCAAAATCCCAAATTAATAAAATATTCGAAACTATATATATATTCATAATCTTACTTACTGTTACTTTAATAATCTTTTAAATCTTTTTAAGATTTCTTTAACCTATCCCTCAGCCAATCACGGGGTTCTTAACCCCCGTGGGCCCCCTCCTCTAATGTCTCTCTCTCTCTCTCTAACCCTCTCTCTCTCTTCACTATATATATACTCTTTCCTCCTTCATATCTTTTCGAGAGAACAAAAAAAAAGAACCCATCGCGAGAAACCCAACGACCTAACCCTAGCCGCCTTGTCACCGTCGCCGCCGCAGCCCCGACGCCGGCGCCAACGCCACCGTCGCCCTCGCCTCCGCCTCCTCTTCCCAACCTCAACATCTTCTCCCTCTCCCCGTGCGCCTGTGCAGCCGCAACTCCTGTGGAGTTCGCTGCAGTCGCCTGATCGCCGGCGACCTTCGTCGTCTCAACCCGCGCAACCTTCAGCTCCTCCTCATCAGCTGCGCACTCCAGCCCCGACCACCTCCTCTCCCTCTCCACTTTCTTTCCCTTTCCCATACCCGAGCCCTAACCCATCGCCTGCAACCTCACACTCGCCGGAAAACCCATCACCACCGACCACCCTTCGTCTCCTCGTCTCCCAGCAAACCCCCTGAACGCCAACACCACCTCTACCCACCGATTCTGCACCTTCCCGATCACCTCTCCCGAAACCCTTCACGTTGTCGTCACCGTCGTGGCTTGAACCGCCGGTGATCTTGTCGGCACCGATCGCCTCGCTGCCGGGTTGCCGAGAGAGCATCCATCTCTGTCCAGATCTCCCGAGCCCTTGCGTTATCGTGTCGCGTGGGTTCGCGCCTCCGTTCTAATGTTCGTCGTTTCGTCGAGGCAAGTATTCGATACTTGCTACATGCTATTGCTACTTTATAACTTGCCTTAATATTCATTTGTAGTTTAATGATATATTATTTAGTAAATCCCCTTAGATACCTTGCTTCATGTTTAACCCTAGTAGCATGTCAAATAAATTATTTCCTGATAAACCCGTACAAGATAGATTGCATTTGATTCACTTCTATGATGCTTTATTTCCAGTTTAGTTTAACAAATATGCATAACCGGCTAAATTACAATTGCATTCTTTAAACAGATTATACTTGTCGTGGCATTCATGGAATACTCAATATATTATTAACCTAATTTCAGCAGTTACGTTCACCGTCCTGTATTCACATGATATTGACACTATTTATTTAACACAATTGAAAATGGTACAGCTAGATAATAAATCAGATTATTGTTTAACGTGTTGATTTGAACATGATGCTGCTTATATATCTGTTTGTAAGCACACCCACGATATCGTTACATCTTGATTGACATTGTCACACATGGTATTGTACCGTTTACTATTGACTTGATCTGATGTACCATGACCTGACCTGTTACCTGATCTCGTGCCTAATGCCAACAAATATAACATGTAGTCCTCATGGACCGTTCCTGTTGTCTATCCAGACAAACCTGCTTTTACCTGATCCTGTGTTGTCATTAGTTCTTGATTACGGAATACCTGACCTGACATACATAACTTGGGGGTATGGGGAAATCAAAGGTGAAACCGACTTGTAACTCAACAGTTCGATAACTGTTCTGATCAGTCTTACGGGCTAGGCCAGCCCCGGAGTGATGATGCTGACATCACTCACCCATCCTGCTACTTGTTACTGCCTAGCGGCACGTCTCGGATTCAGCCCCGAGAATCTTGACCGTGGTCCTGGGCTCGCACGGGATACTATTGAGTTACATCGACGATTCATCAATTGATTTCAAAGAATTTAGAATAGAAAACCTGATAGAACGGTTTAGTTACCCACTGCACACTACCCTGCACTGCTTGATTCACATTATTTGCTACTCTCATTTTATTCATGTTTATTTTGCATTGCCTGTTACACTGTTCATATTATATTACTTGATGACATGACGCGCTGACGTCTGGGTTTTGCACGGCCCAGATCCTGTACCGCTGTTGCAGTCCGAGCAGGAGTACTTCAGCCAGCAAGCTGAGCTGTGAGGTGTTAGTATTAGTTAGTTTTTATTTCCTGCATTTATTTCCTGATGCGAGCCCGCATTATGGGACATACTTTTCAGTTATTGTATTGGATCATTTGCTTCCGCATTTATTTATTATTGACTCCTGTTATTCTGGATTGTGGACATGTTTTAGATAGTTTTATCTTGTTCTTGATATCTCTACAGCCGTAATGTGACTGTGGATGGATTTTTCCTACCCACAGGTAGAATGGTTGGCTATGTCACGTGCCCAATCTTGCGTACTGTGGGAAGCTGGGCGTGACATGGTTCTTTTGGTATCAGAGCCATATGTTAGTTGGGTTGATTCTTTTGTAGTTGGGTATTGTACCCAATACACGAATCAGAATACCCGTGTTAGGAAACATGTCCTGCCACTTTGCCGTTTACCATTCTTGAATCACATCCTTCCTGATTATATCTTTTACGACGTGCAAACTTACTTCGCATGTCGACTCGAAAACTTGATTTCTTGTTATCTCTAGGACTTAGGCGACTTGGGTGGAGTTAAGTAATTGTGGCTATGATACCGCGGCATAGTTACAATACGGTACTCTATTTAAGTATCTTGGAGTTCTAGCCTTGATCTCTATATTGAATCTATCATCATGCTAATGTTGGGTGTTTTTGATTTTAGGAATATGGCAGATAAGAATTTCAAGACGTACCAGAGGTGTGTGGACGAAGCCGCCTTGCTTGGAGTAATAAGAGGAATGCTGGAAAATCAGAAGAGGCATACTGAGCTGATCCAGCAGCAAGTAGATTCATTTCAGGAAGGTTTGCAGATCGTTCAGCAGTCTGTAAACAACGTTGGAGGTAAACCAGTTGACCGAGTAGGGACCGTGGCAGATTTCAGACGTTTGGGTCCGTCTACATTTACTGGTTTGGCGGAGCCGTTGCCAGCCGAGCAGTGGCTAGTTGACACGGAGAATTTGTTGATTGCGGCACAGATTCCAGATGACAAAAGAGTTGATGTGTTACGCATTCAGTTAGTGTACTACGCCCGAGAATGGTGGCTTGTGGAGGAGACCCGCTTGCCCAAGCCGATCAAATGAGCGGATTTTTCTAAGAGTTTCCTGGAGAAGTTCTTCCCGCGAACTGCACGGGAGGAAATGGAAGAGAAGTTTATTGGGCTAAGGCAGAATGGAGCACCCGTGGATGTGCATGCAGCAGAATGGACGAGACTCAGCAGATTCGCTGGACTTTTAGTTGCCAACGATGCAGACAGGGCATGGAGGTTCATGCGCAGCTTGGATGTGGACATCCAGAGGCAGATTGTCTCCCTGGGTTTGACCACTTTCTCACAGATTCTTACGGCAGCTTGGGAACAACAGAGTTTATCTGGGATGAAAGGGATCTTGCAGCAGACAGCAGTTGCAGCAACGAAGCCCGCATTTGTACCTAACAGAGCTCATGGTCGCAGAGGTATTCCAGTAGACCGTCGAGGTTTAGCACCCATGAAGAAGCCTGTGATCGTTGATCGAAGAAAGAGCGTGATTTGTGACTACTGCCGTTTACCTGGGCACGTGCAGAAGGATTGTCGAAGGAGGCTGGGACTTTGTTTGGTTTGTGGAGCGGCTGATCACGCAGTTGGTGCCTGTCCGTCAAAGCTTCGTACGAGGGATGATTTTCAGAAGCCTCCGCAGAAACCGTTCCAAGGGCAGAAACAGCTGACTAAAGGACCTAATCAGGCTCGAGCTTTTACCTTGACAGCTGAGGAAGCTAAGGCAACAGGAGAGGTGGTTTCAGGTATTCTACTCGTTCATGGTTTTCCCGCAGTGGCATTATTTGATTCTGGTGCATCCCATTGTTTTATGTCATCCAAGTTTATAACTACACACTCGATTGCCTGCACGACCCTGTCTAGTTTCTGGGACATACACACTGGGAATGGGAAAATTGTATCTAGTAGGGAATGTAAAGACTGTAGAGTTGTTGTGTGCGGACGGGAACTCTTTGCAGATTTCTTGGTAATAGATACGGGCAGCTATGAAGTTGTCTTGGGAATGGATTTTCTTGGCACTTTTCACGCCCACTTTGACTGTAGGGCAAGGAAAGTAATTTTCCAGATTCCCGGGCATCCTGAGTTTACCTTCAATGGAGGAAGCAGTTCTGTCGGGCCAGTCGAGTTTAGGGCTAGGCCGACTAACAATGTTCTTGTAGCAATGGAAGTTGATAGTAGTGAAGAGCCGGCGGTTGTTCGCGATTTTGTGGATGTGTTTGAAGATATATCAGGTTTACTGCCGAAGCGAGACGTGGAGTTCGCAATTGATCTTATTCCTGGTGCAGCGCCAGTATCCAAAGCATATTATCCAATGGCACCAGTAGAGTTGGAAGAAGTCAAGAATCAGGTTGCTGAATTGCTTGATAAGGGCTGGATTCGAAGCAGTAACTCACCTTGGGGAGCTCCAGTTCTTCTCGTAAAGAAGAAGGATGGCACAAGAAGGATGTGCATCGACTATCGAGAATTAAACCGGGTGGCTATTAAGAACAAGTACCCGATCCCTCGCATTGGAGAACTTTTTGAGCAGCTTAGTGGCGCGAGAGTATTCTCGAAGCTGGATTTGCGATCCGGATATCATCAGGTTCGAGTGAAGGCTGAAGATATTTGCAAGACAGCGTTCCGAACTCGGTATGGGCATTACGAGTACTTAGTGATGCCCTTCGGAGTAACGAATGTGCCGGCAATATTTATGAACTTGATGAACCAAATCTTTTCACCGTTCTTCGACCAGTTTATTGTGGTATTCATTGACGATATTCTGGTTTACTCGAAGAGTTTTGAGGAGTATGCTGAGCATTTGAAGATCGCACTACAGACATTGAGACAGGAGAAACTGTATGCGAAGATGAGTAAGTGCGAATTTTGGCTGGAAGAAGTGAAGTTTCTGGGGCATGTTGTGTCGGGCAATGGAATCGCCGTCGATCCCGAAAAGATTGCAGCAGTTCGAGATTGGCCGATTCCAAAGAATGTAGCTGAGATAAGAAGTTTCCTTGGATTAGCCGGATATTATAGGAGATTTGTGGAGAACTTCGCTCGTCTGGCAGAACCGTTGACCAAGCTTACGCGCAAGGAGGTACCTTCTGTATGGACGGATAAATGTGCGTTAGCTTTTGAGACGTTGAAGCAGAAGTTGATAACCGCGCCTATTCTGACCGTGCCAGACAATTCCGGAGGATTGGTTATACACAGCGGCGCATCTGGAAAAGGATTAGGATGTGTTTTGATGCAGCATGGGAAGGTCGTAGCATACGCATCAAGACAACTGAAGACCCATGAGAAGAATTATCCAACTCATGACTTGGAACTTGCAGCTGTGATTTTCGCTTTGAAGATTTGGAGATGTTCACACCATAATATTGCATTATTATATTCCCCATTCTTATTCTTTTTATAAATAAACAGGTACTTTTGACGCATGTCTGCTACATGTTACAGGTTACAGGTTCTTGGACAGAAAACAGTGAAAACGATGTAAAGACGATGAAAAAGTGGACTTTGACCAACAAACAGAAGACTCTTGATCAAGCCGACATAAGGAACAATTCACAAAGCAAGATTCAAGACATCGACTCAAAGCAAACGGGTAGAAGTCCACTACAAATTGTTCACTGAAGATCTGGAACCAACCTAGAAGCCCAAATGGAAAAAGATATATAGAAATAAGAAGCCCAAGCCAACAGAAATCAGCCCAGGAAAACTCATGGCCCAACTCCATCTTTTGGCCGCGGAACCGCGGCCAAACCAGGCCTCGGGCCGCGGTTCCGCGGCGGGCCTGGGTGATCAGATGAAATGATTTTTACCAAAATGTAGCGGCGGCTTTGACTAGTCAACTTAGGGCTATTTTTGTAATTTTAAACATGCGGATCAAAATGTAACCTAGGGTTTCTATTTCCTATAAATAGAACTCTAAATCATTGTAGACCTTATGCCTCCCTTTAATGAATAAAATTTAGAAATCTTTTGGAGAGCATCGGTGTTTCTTCTCCATTCAGAAATTCTGATCTGACAGCCCTGCATGGATGATTGGAGAGATGCATCAGTAAGTAGTTTTATTTAATTGCCCTAGTTTAGATTTTAATTCCTTGCCTTAGATGTTAGCTTTAGGAAAGGCTTTTGAGAGATGAGATCTCTCATCCCTTTCTTACTCATCACATAGAATCTATAGGACTCCATGCATGCATGCACATACCGCTCCCTACGGCACCCTATCCCTCGAGGTAGCGGTGATATAGTAGTATAAAGACCCGGGTGTGATGTTTTCCATGGAGGTTAGGGTAAGGATCTCTAAAAGAAGGACAAGAACCTAGAGGAAGGAACACCTTCCCGAATGGATCCAATCCCCTTTATTGATAATTACCATAACTCCTCTTAGATCCTAATCTGGGTATAGAAAGCGTTGAGATTTATTTATATTTCCAAACCATTCCTAAACCTAACCCTAGCAAGATTTAGATCTAGATTAATTTATTTTTTAGATAGAATCAATTTTTAGATTTAATAATCAACCGAACACCCTTCGGAATTAACTCGTAAGAACGAATCGGAAATTCACAAAATCCCTGTGGACCGACCCGTACTCACCGGCTAGTTGCAAAGCGACGCCGTTCTTGATTGCGGTTACAAATATTTTTGATCTATCTTTTAGAAAGCGCAAGCACGCTGAATCTCTACAATCAAATTGCGCCGTTGCCGGGGATGGCGTAGAATTTTCTTTTCGCAATTTCGGGTTAATCATAAAATTTAAAAAAATCATAAAAATCTAAAAAATCCAAAAAAAATAAAAATATATATCATTTGTTATTTTTGGGAAGGATACTTTGTGGTTGAATTTTTGCAGGATATATAAATTCGGATCTGGAGATTTCCAGAAAGCAAAACAGGAAACAAAATATCGAAACAGAAGATATTTTAAAAAAACAGAACACTGGATTTTTTTTTGAAGCAGTGAACCGACCAAAGTGCCGCGATTTCGCGGCCAAAACCTACCTTAGGCCGCGGAACCGCGGCCGTCTTGTCAAATGAGACCGTGAAAATTTTTTTGGGGCACTGTGCAGTCATTTTGACCGCGAAATCGCGGTGGGAGCCTGGTTTTGCCGCGGAAGGGCAGTGGAACAGTGACATCATCTGATTATCTTTGCTCTGTAAGCATCCTCTGTTCCTCCTCTGTAATTTTTGAAATATATTTTCTGGAAATTCCTGCAAGATTCTGTGAGCTATAAAATATATTGCCTTCCATATAACAAGTCTTGTGCAGGATTTTTGGGCACCGCTTGAACTAAATTGATTGCAAGAAATATTTTGTTGTTGCATATCTTTTCTCGAATATCTTTCGCAACAATTTTTTCCAAATAAAGATTCTTGTGATATGCTTCAAATAATAACCAATTGCAAGTAATATTTTGCTGTTGCATATCTTTTCTATAAAATATTTTGTTGTTGCATATCTTTTCTCTAAAAATCTTTTTGCAACAAAATTTTTCCAAATAAAGAGAAAGAAAAAAATTAATGAAAAACGAAAATAAAAAGGACAAATATTTTATAGAACTTGCAAAATTTTTTAGCCCCAAATAAATCCTTGCACCATCCAACCTTCCTTTTTGTCACCTTTCTTCTTTTAACATGGGTACCCCACATAAAAAATCATTAGCCGAACTTTGGTATCCCGAACCTAATTTTGCATCATATGTCAATGTGTTCGGTCAATTTAACAACGATCTCTCCATGCCTAAAAAATCTCTAAAAGATCACATAGAGGAGTCTATGAGAAACAGTTTGACTTTTCAACCCACTTTGTGTCAACCTAGTCAACCTTTACCACCTACATATGTTGACATCACTTTTCCAAGTCCTGCTGTAACTCCTAGGCCGATGTCCATTGCTGAGCATATTGCTCAATCTCGCAGTCGATCTTTCACCCCTCTCCACTCATCTAGTTCTAGGGATCCGCACGATTATTCACCTTTTTATCCATATGTTGACCCTACCCCTACCCAACCACCCACTTCCTACCAGTCATACCCAACCTTCCCACCTTCACTAGACACTGTTTCGACATAGCCATTAGGGAGTTTCACATATCCAACCAATTTTGAATCTTTTACTGAAACCCCCTCACCACCTAAGTCTAGTTTGGAAGAGGCGTTGGAGGCGTATATCGCAGCAACAAATAAAATGGTTAGGAATGTGGAAGCGTCCGTGGCCACCCTTATGCAACCTAGTGAACCGGTAGCTAGTGTCCCGCTAGCTCCAAATTTTTCAATGTATGAGGCGGCAGTTGGACAGTGTGAGAATGAGAGAAGATTTTCAAATCAAACCTACCCTTACCCAATTGAAGCCCACAACTCCTGTTTGCCATCGATTGCCCTAAATAGTTCACCTGTTGAAAATAAAAATGAGTTGTGTGATTTTGTAGTGTTTGATTTGCCAGATTGTGAGGAACCTCTTTCGAGTGAAACCGCACCAAATCCTTTCGATTTTACACCTCCACTCTAGAACCTAAATCGATAGATATCCATGCTTTTGATGAGGTGTCTAAAGAAATTGATTTTCACTTGATTGATGATATAAACGCCGGGAATATTTCGGATGATGAACCTGTCGATTTACTTAAGATTTTATGTTCAAATCATCATCCCGAGTTATTAAATGTTTCTCCCGAATCTCATATGCGTCTAGATTTTGATGATAATGGCATGGATGAGTTGAATATTGAGGATAGTATCGAGAAGAGTCTTGAGGATAATATTAAGGTTGAATCATTTTTGTTTGATGTGTCTGATTTTCCAATTCATCCTCCTGAACCTTTGACTGTTATATCACCCTCCCTCCTTCCCATCGTTCCTACCCCGCTTGAAGACTGTGAGCTTGAAACCTTTTCCTTTGAATCTGACACAATTCTCACAGTCGATAAAACCTACGAGTGTTTCACTTTTTCGGACGATGTTGATGACTCACCGCCCGAGTTTGAGTCCTTTACATTTTCAGATGAGCCATCAGACTCGGTTGATTATATTAGTTTCGAACCATTAATAGAATCTTTCAAGTTCGAAACAGTTTACTACGGTGAGAAAGATACTATCCCTACTTCACTCCCTTTTGTCCTTCCTATTGTTCCGACCGTGCAAGTGACCGTCACGCTTTCATCTCCTATACCAAGTTCGGCGTACCCATATTTTCTTGCGAATCTTGAGGGATTTGACCCCATTTCCCGACGGGTTGATAGGTTAGCGCAATCGCTTTTAACACATCGGTCATCACATATTGCGCTAATTTATTCACTCGATTTACACCCTCAAGATCGTACTCCACTTCTTTCTCCTTTTCGCCATTCTTCTCCCCCACCGAGACCATATTCTACCATTCTTCTTTCCACACGGTCTCGCGTGCTTCTCATTTTCTTGCACCAACTATACCATTTCCACGATAAGATTTTTGAATGGTTGGTGCTAACTTTTGGCTTGTGCAAGGCCAAGCTTAAGTTTGGGGGAATCTTTGTATATATGTATATATTTTTTGTTTTCTTTTCTATAAAAAAATTAAAAAAATTTTAAAACATTAAAAATACAAAAGAAAATGTAAATAAATAAACAGGGGAGTATCGGCATTTTGACCCTCTTGGTTTAGCATGACAGTGAGGACACTGTCAAATTCAAGTTTGGGGGTATGCTCGGTACGTCTTCTTCCTTCGCATTCATATGTACATATTTTTTTTTTTTTGCATTTGCATACTTATTTGAAAACCCATAAAAATTTGAAAAATTTGAAAAATTATAAAAATTAATGTATTCAATTTTAGCTAATTGACTTGAGTTTGACAAATAGGTTAACTGGCTAGGAGCAACTAGATCGTAGACTTAGTGAATTAAAAACCCTAAAGATAACCGTCCTTAAAGTTTAACGGTAGAAAGTATATGCCTTTGTAGTTTATTTAGAAATAGGCAAATTTTGGGTTCACTTCTTGGGCTAAGTCGAAACAAGGGAAGAGTATTGATGTTCTTATTAGAGTATAAGTTTGAAAAATAGTTCCTAGCTTAAGTCTAGATTCTGAAAATGTATACCCTACAATTTGCACAATCACGCACCTTGAAACATGGAATAGTAGAAGAGACCTTGAAATGCTCTTGTCTAAAGTCCTTAGTACAATGAAAATAAAAGAAAAAAAAGTGAATAAAGAAAAAAATGGACACTGGTTTTTGTGATTACTTAAGGCTGTAAAAAAATAGAAAAATATTTAGTAAGGGTGCTTCATCACCTAGTGCCTTAGACCAACTGGTTTGGGAGTCACTGCTAAAGCCTTGGGTGTTGCAAAACTAGGAAGTACGCTTTAAAGTGCTAACGCATCTTGTAATCGGTTGTTGGTACCTCAAGAAGTATTAACGGTCGCATGAAGGATGTGTAAGCAAATTTCATTTAAAAATTCACTAATTAATAAGTGCTTTGGACAATGGACGAGAGTACGATTGCTTGATTTGAATTTCCAAGTGTAGGGGTGATATTTACACACACGTAGGGGTATGTAATTAGAGTTTAGATGAGAGAAAGGGATGAAGAATAGAACTTGTATCTTTAATAGAGTTGATAGAAATTCCTAAGTGAAGATGAAACCCTAAAAGGAAGACTTAAGAGATGCCGAAAGCTAAGTAGGTCTACATAACATATATAATCTTAAGTTAAATAATGAGGAAGTGTGAAGAATGTGGGTGGATAATTTGCGAGTCAAAAGACAATAGAATTCCTTGTTAGAAAACCTAATTGGAGAACAAAAGTCAATGGGCCTAGTTGATAGGATTTTGTGGGTGTAATCCGCTGAAAACCCTCAGGAGACAACACTCCTCCTACTAGGGACACCTAGAGGTTTAACGGCTTGTTGCACGTGCTCAGTGCAATCGCGTTTCCCTGCGAAAGTGCGGTTAGGATTTTAGTGAATAAAATAAGTTTGCTCGAGGACGAGCAAAAGATAAGTTTGGGGGTATTTGTTCACACCATAATATTGCATTATTATATTCCCCACTCTTATTCTTTTTATAAATAAACAGGTACTTTTGACGCATGTCTGCTACATGTTACAGGTTACAGGTTCGTGGACAGAAAACAGTGAAAACGATGTAAAGACGATGAAAAAGTGGACTTTGACCAACAAACAGAAGACTCTTGATCAAGCCGACATAAGGAACAATTCACAAAGCAAGATTCAAGACATCGACTCAAAGCAAACGGGTAGAAGTCCACTACAAATTGTTCACTGAAGATCTGGAACCAACCTAGAAGCCCAAATGTAAAAAGATATATAGAAATAAGAAGCCCAAGCCAACAGAAATCAGCCCAGGAAAACTCATGTCCCAACTCCATCTTTTGGCCGCGGAACCGCGGCCAAACCAGGCCTCGGGCCGCGGTTCCGCGGCGGGCCTGGGTGATCAGATGAAATGATTTTTACCAAAATGTAGCGGCGGCTTTGACTAGTCAACTTAGGGCTATTTTTGTAATTTTAAACATGCGGATCAAAATGTAACCTAGGGTTTCTATTTCCTATAAATAGAACTCTAAATCATTGTAGACCTTATGCCTCCCTTTAATGAATAAAATTTAGAAATCTTTTGGAGAGCATCGGTGTTTCTTCTCCATTCAGAAATTCAGATCTGACAACCCTGCATGGATGATTGGAGAGATGCATCAGTAAGTAGTTTTATTTAATTTCCCTAGTTTAGATTTTAATTCCTTGCCTTAGATGTTAGCTTTGGGAAAGGCTTTTGAGAGATGAGATCTCTCATCCCTTTCTTACTCATCACATAGAATCTATAGGACTCCATGCATGCATGCACATACCGCTCCCTACGGCACCCTATCCCTCGAGGTAGCGGTGATATCGTAGTATAAAGGCCCGGGTGTGATGTTTTCCTTGGAGGTTAGGGTAAGGATCTCTAAAAGAAGGACAAGAACCTAGAGGAAGGAACACCTTCCCGAATGGATCCAATCCCCTATATTGATAATTACCATAACTCCTCTTAGATCCTAATCTGGGTATAGAAAGCGTTGAGATTTATTTATATTTCCAAACCATTCCTAAACCTAACCCTAGCAAGATTTAGATCTAGATTAATTTAGTTTTTAGATAGAATCAATTTTTAGATTTAATAATCAACCGAACACCCTTCGGAATTAACTCGTAAGAACGAATCGGAAATTCACAAAATCCCTGTGGACCGACCCGTACTCACCGGCTAGCTACAAAGCGACGCCGTTCTTGATTGCGGTTACAAATATTTTTGATCTATCTTTTAGAAAGCGCAAGCACGCTAAATCTCTACAATCAGGAGACACTACCTTTTGGGCGAGAGAGTCGAAGTTTTTACAGATCACAAGAGTTTGAAGTATGTGTTCACTCAGAAGGAGTTGAATATGAGGCAGCGTAGATGGTTGGAACTGATGGCCGACTACGACCTTGATCTTAAGTACCATCCGGGAAAGGTTAACGTCGTGCCGGATGCGCTTAGTCGGTTACCAGCAATTCAGGTGTTAACTACGCAGAGGGAGATCATTGCAGATTTTCGAAGATTTGACCTGGAAGTTATGGTACCGTGTTCTACGGGACAGTTGATGCAGTTGCGAGTACAGTCGTCCTTGGTTGAGAAGATTAAAGCGGCACAATCGCAGGATCCTAGACTGCAAAAGTTTCGAGAGCAGGTTGAAGCTGGACTACGAACAGATTTACTGGTCCACGAAGATGGTTCGTTGAGGTATGGTAGCCGTTTGTGTGCGCCAAAGGGAGATGTTCGTGAAGAGCTTATGAAGGAGGCACACAGTTCAGCTTATTCTATACATCCAGGGGGCACAAAGATGTACCGTGATATTCGGCAGCATTTCTGGTGGGAAGGCATGAAACGGGAGATTGCTCGCTTCGTGGCTAAGTGCTTGGTGTGTCAGCAAGTCAAGGCTGAACACCAAAGGGTTGCTGGTTTGTTGCAACCACTTTCGATTCCTCGGTGGAAGTGGGAACATATAACCATGGATTTCGTGACGGCTTTACCGCGGAGTCCAAAGGGCAACAATGCAGTATGGGTGATTGTCGATCGGTTGACCAAGGCAGCTCACTTTATCCCTTTCTGGGGTGGTCAATCAACGGAGACTTTGGCAGAATGGTTCATGCAGGAGATTATAAGATTGCATGGCGTACCGGTGAGCATCGTGGCCGATCGGGACACTCGGTTCTTATCACACTTCTGGAGGAGGTTACAGGAAAGTTTGGTGACTCGATTGAAGTTTAGCACAGCTTATCATCCTCAAACTGATGGTCAGTCGGAGAGGACGATCCAAACTCTTGAAGACATGTTGAGAGCATGCATGTTGGACTTCAAGGGTTCGTGGGAGGATCACCTACACTTGGTGGAGTTTTCGTACAACAACAGTTTTCAAGCAACTATCCAGATGGCTCCGTTTGAAGCTTTGTATGGTCGTAAGTGCCGTTCACCTGTTTGTTGGGATGATGTTGGTGAACGAAGATTATTGCGACCAGATTTGGTGGTGCAGACAGTTGAGAAGGTTAACACTATCAGAAAGTTTATGAAGGCAGCTCAAGACAGACAAAAGAGTTGGGCTGACACGTCAAGAAGACCTCTAGAGTTCGCCGTGGGTGATTTGGTATTCTTGAAGATATCACCGACTAGAGGGGTGATTCATTTTGGGAGTCGAGGAAAGCTTAGTCCTCGATTCGTTGGACCCTTCGAGATATTGGAGCGCGTTGGAGAGGTAGCGTACCGTTTGGCGTTACCGCAATTCTTGGCGGGTGTGCACGATGTGTTTCACGTATCTCAACTACGAAGGTATGTTCGAGATGAAACACACGTCTTGGATCATTCGGAGTTAACAGTACGGGAAGACCTGACTTTTAAGGAGCGACCGGTTGAAATCATGGATCGAAGGGAAAAGGTTCTTAAGAACAAAGTTATCCCCCTTGTGCTCGTTTCTCGGGGTAATCGATCGTATGGAGAGTCCACTTGGGAGCGAGAAGATGAGATCCGGCAGAAGTTTCCTCCCCTTTTCCTGTAGTTTTCTATCTTGTATTCTTGGAATTTCGAGAACGAAATTCTTTTTGTAGTTGGGTATAATGTAACACCCGAGCCCAATACTACTATTTTCTGTTACTGGTTGAGCGTTAGATATTACTCATTTCATTTAGCTTGCCAGTCTTTTCTGCATATAACAAATTTTAGCACCTAAAATAAAATTAAAAATATCTATCTTGGCCTACTCGACACCCCTAGCCGCGTGGTAGCGTCCGTGCATTGAGTTATCGTCCCGTTCAGTGAAACGGGCGAGTTTGGACGGCTACGCGCGTGTACAGGTGTCCGACTTGGGGGTATGCTTTTTAATCATAAAACATTTCATTTTCAAATTTGGAACCCTCTTAAAATTCTATTATTTAAATTTCAAATTTTTGGACCCAACCCGGGCGCGATTTGGAAATGTTTCATTTAGCGCCAAATTCCCAAATTAATAAAATATTCGAAACTATATATAAATTCATAATCTTACTTACTGTTACTTTAATAATCTTTTAAATCTTTTTAAGATTTCTTTAACCTATCCCTCAGCCAATCACGGGGTTCTTAACCCCCGTGGGCCCCCTCCTCTAATGTCTCTCTCTCTCTCTCTCTTCCCTATATATATACTCTTTCCTCCTTCATATCTTTTCGAGAGAACCAAAAAAAAAAGAACCCATCGCGAGAAACCCAATGACCTAACCCTAGCCGCCTCGTCACCGTCGCCGCCGCAGCCCCGACGCCGGCGCCAATGCCACCGTCGCCCTCGCCTCCGCCTCCTCTTCCCAACCTCAACATCTTCTCCCTCTCCCCGTGCGCCTGTGCAGCCGCAACTCCTGCGGAGTTCGCTGCAGTCGCCTGATCGCCGGCGACCTTCGTCGGCTCCACCCGCACCACCTTCAGCACCTCCTCATCACCTGCGTACTCCAGCCCCGACCACCTCCTATCCCTCTCCACTTTCTTTCCCTTTTCCATACCCGAGCCCTAACTCATCGCATGCAACCTCACCCTCGCCGGAAAACCCATCACCACCGACCACCCTTCGTCTCCTCGTCTCCTAGCAAACCTCTTGAACGCCAACACCACCTCTACCGACCGATTCTGCACCTTCCCGATCACCTCTCCCGAAACCCTTCACGTTGTCGTCACCGTCGCGGCTTGAACCGCCGGTGATCTTGTCAGCACCAATCGCCTCGCTGCCGGGTTGCCGAGAGAGCATCCATCTCTGTCCAGATCTCCCGAGCCCTTGCTGTTATCGTGTCGCGTGGGTTCGCGCCTCCGTTCTCGTGTTCGTCGTTTCGTCGAGGCAAGTATTCGATACTTGCTACATGCTATTGCTACTTTATAACTTGCCTTAATATTCATGTGTAGTTTAATGATATATTATTTAGTAAATCCCCTTACATACCTTGCTTCATGTTTAACCCTAGTAGCATGTCAAATAAATTATTTCCTGATAAACCCGTACATGGTAGATTGCATATGATTCACTGCTATGATGCATTATTTCCAGTTTAGTTTAACAAATATGCATAACCGGCTAAATTACAATTTCATTCTTTAAACAGATTATACTTGTCGTGGCATTCTTGGAATACTCAATATATTATTAACCTGATTTCAGCAGTTACGTTCACCGTCCTGTATTCACATGATATTGACACTATTTATTTAACACAATTGAAAATGGTACAGCTAGATAATAAATTAGATTATTGTTTAACGTGTTGATTTGAACTTGATGCTGCTTATATATCTGTTTGTGAGCACACCCACGATATCGTTACATCTTGATTGACATTGTCACACATGGTATTGTACCGTTTACTATTGACTTGACCTGATGTACCATGACTTGACCTGTTACCTGATCTCGTGCCTAATGCCAACAAATATAACATGTAGTCCTCATGGACCGTTCCTGTTGTCTATCCAGACAAACCTGCTTTTACCTGATCCTGCGTTGGCATTAGTTCTTGATTACGGAATACCTGACCTGACATACATAACTTGGGGGTATGGGGAAATCAAAGGTGAAACCGACTTGTAATTGAACAGTTCGATAACTGTTCTGATCAGTCTTACGGGCTAGGCCAGCCCCGGAGTGATGATGCTGACATCACTCACCCATCCTGCTACTTGTTACTGCCTAGCGGCACGTCTCGGATTCAGCCCTGAGAATCTTGACCGTGGTCCCGGGCACGCACGGGATACTATTGAGTTACATCGACGATTCATCAATTGATTTCAAAGACTTTAGAATAGAAAACCTGATAGAACAGTTTAGTTACCCACTGCACACTACCCTGCACTGCTTGATTCACATTATTTGCTACTCTCATTTTATTCATATTTATTTTGCATTGCCTGTTACACTGTTCATATTATATTACTTGATGACATGACGCGCTGACGTCTGGGTTTTGCATGGCCCAGATCCTGTACCGCTGTCGCAGTCCGAGAAGGAGTACTTCAGCCAGCAAGCTGAGCTGTGAGGTGTTAGTATTAGTTAGTTTTTTTTTCCTGCATTTATTTCCTGATGTGAGCCCGCATTATGGGACATACTTTTCAGTTATTGTATTGGATCATTTGCTTCCGCATTTATTTATTATTGACTCCTGTTATTCTGGATTGTGGACATGTTTTAGATAGTTTTATCTTGTTCTTGATATCTCTACAGCCGTAATGTGACTGTGGATAGATACTTCCTACCCACAGGTAGCATGGTTGGCTATGTCACGTGTGTAGGGTTCCTAGGCACTCTCAAGGGGTCTCACAAGGCATCAACCATGCCAATTTACAATAAATACGGTGCTGAGAAACCCTAACAAGATCGTTGGCTAGAATTTTAGGCGACAAAGCAAACTAGTAAACACATAACTACTAGAATACGGAAATACAACCTTTGTAGATCCGGTTCTCCACCTCCATAGCTCCGCAATGAAGTATCCTCGCTGTCCAAATGGAAACCCGGGCTCTAGCGTCGGCTTCATCGGAGAAAGAGCGGGCTAGGTCATCGACGACGTGCCGAAGATGATCTACGTCGAGGCATCACTAGATCAAGCTCCACCTTCACCAAGCCTTGAAAACTTGTGAAAGAAACACACTCTACTACTTGGCAAGAGGTAGAGCTTGAAGAAATAGGAAGTGGGTAGACTTTAGAATTTAATTTCTCACTCATTTTCATCAATCACCATTGATGAAGCAAGCTTTTCTTCTTGTGAAGAAGAAGATGAAGATGAAGATAATATTATGATAAGTTATTTAAAATGAAAAGGAAAATGAATACTTATCATAATACTAACCTTAGTTTAGTGTAGAGAATGGACCATGGTTAGATATGATGGTTAGGGTTAAGCAAGAGACAAGAATGGTGGACTAGGTCAAAGTTTCATGAAGTTTCAACTAAACTACAAAACTAGCAACCATTCTTTTCTCTTCTTTTCAAAATAAATAAATGAATAAATAAGTAAGAAAAGAAAACCCTAATCATTAGTTTAACCATGCCATCTGACGTGAGGTATAATACCATCTGGGAGTTCTCGGCGAGTCCGTCCAGTGTACCCAGTCTCTACTGAGCACCCGTATATCATCTCCGATGTCAAACACCAATAGATATGGGATCATCCATCGCCCATCTATATGGGTCGAGAAGGTATACGCTAGTTTACTCTGGTATATCGATGCCCCGTCTCGATACACCCACGACTAGGGACCTTGAAGGATGTACTTATGGACTACCATGTCCCCACTAGTATGATCCGCATCATAGTCCAGGTAGTCAAGTACACATCCTAAGGGCTTTACCAACATGTAACAGAGAGACAATCAGTATACACGTTAAGGTAAAGTGTGACCAGATAGCATACTATCATGTCGAGCAAGAAAGTCCTCCCTATATATATCCCAGCATCCACTACAATATACATCCTATGTATAGCAATGGCTTCTAGGGCATACATATAACTAACAACGTGCCCAATCTTGCGTACTCTGGGAAGCGGGGCGAGACATTACGCAAAGGCTCGAAACTATGAGCTCGGCATTTCGAACGCTCTCCGGAAGGAAACGAGCAAGCTCAATCCATATCTCGTCAGAACATCTCTGTGAATGACAAATCCTAGCCATCCTGTCGAGGATTGCCTACGGATCCTTCACCGCATCGGCGCCTGTAAAAACTGGAGGCTTCAACCTCACAAACTCCTATAAGGATTACGAAAATCATCTTGGTAACAACCGAAACTGTTGGATATTTGTATGCCCTAGAGGCCATTATATGATAGTGGATGTATTTATACATGTATATATATATATATATTCAGTGTACATTCTTGCTCGACATGATAGTATGCTATCTGGTTCTTCTTTATCTGACATGTTGATTTGATCATGCTTTTATTCATTCACACATGTTGATAAATCCCTGAGGATATAGACTTGACTACTGTGATTATGATAGAGATCATACTAGTGGGACATCTGTAGTTTATAAGCATATCCTGGAATGTCCCTAGTCGTAGATGTATCGAGACGGGGCATCGATATACCAGAGTAGACTAGCGTATATGATACTAGACCCATATGATGGTGGATGGATGTTCCCACATGCATCGATGTTTGACATCGAGATCGTATACGGGTGCTCAGTGGTGACTTGGTACACTGGATAGACTCGCCGAGAACACCTATATAGAATTATATCTATCGTCGGATAGCAGTTCTCAGGTGACATTGGTGCAGGTTTGTCTTTAGACCCGAGATCGTCATAGAGTCTTGTGTGTTCTCCCACTGTACTTTGATTACCACCCTACCACGGCTCTACTGAGTCGTACAAACAGGTGGCCGTTGGGTACAGTCCCGAGAGACAAGAAGGCAAAGAGCGATAGGAAGGGTTTCGTCTCTCCCGTTATTGGGAGTTGATGCTGTGCTGTGCTCGGCTGGCTATATCAGTAAGTCCCTGGCCAGGGCTGTTGAGATTTGCTGATAACTGTTATCAGTAGTTTCTCGATCTGTTATAGACCATTCATTGGCACGAATTATTGAGTTATTGGGGTCGACGTTACCATCCCTAGACTCGATATGCAGCATATCTGACGAAGAGACCGGACTGTACGGTAGTGTTGCCGGTTGGCTCGACGGGAGTTGTAACAGGTTCGCTTGTTTTCTTCTGATCGCTCAATACCCGGGTGGCCGTTACGTTTAGCTTACCGCTTGCGGCTTGTAGGTATTTGATATGATCATTACCTGCTGCCGGCGTATTGACGAGTCTTAGAGTCCCACAATGAAGTTTCCAGGCTCAAGCGAAAAGATGTGGTGTGCATATGAGATATGCGCAGGGACCCGATTAAATACGGATATGTGATAGCGTATATTAATCGGGCATTTTCTATTGGTCGGGTCGTATGTGATATGACCGGTTTGCAAAATCAAGTGTTGATTTAACAAATGACTTTTAGATTAATTCTTTAATCAAACTCTTTTTCTATTTTTGTATGCATGCATGTATGCACATGATGATGTGCATGGATACATACATACATACATTGTATCATGGTTGTTGATACATGTTTGGTGGCAATGCAAGACTCACATTGTAGAATTATCTATTTTATTTATCATTTAGAAAAAGAAAAGAGAAAATTCACACAAGGTTTATACTTATCATCTTTGACCATACTTCAACCACCATTTAACCTTGAGTTAATTATCCTTTCATCTTTAACCCATTTGATAAAAATCTAGATGATTCTAACCATGGTTGATGTGAGAAAGGATTAAGATATATTATTCTTTTCTCATTTCAATTACTCACTCTCTAATATCTTTTCTTGTGTGAAAAAGCTTAGCCACCATCTTCTTCTTCCTCTCTTGATTATTTTCTTAAGTGAGGTTAATAAAAAGATAGAGTTTTGATCGAAGAATATAAACCACATCATCATACTACACACATCTAGCCGGTTTGTGTAGGGTGTTTTCTCTACTTCATTGACATATCGAGTAAAGCAAGGAGCTTTGGGCAAAGGAGCTTCGGGTGGATCGTCGTGGACTTAGAAGACCACAAGCGAACCTTTTTCCAACCCTCAAGTAGCCAAGGAGTCTAGCGTAGGGAGATACAAAGGTTGTACACTCAAAACCCTAGCCTTTATTACTTGTGATGTTGTCTTTGTAATGAAACCCTAATTTTCTAGCGATGATTCTTTGTATGTTCACTTAGCATCTTAAAAAATTGATTTTGAGACATGTGATTCTTCCAAACCCTTCATGAGGTGCTAGGTAAATCTAAAATTGGTATCCGAGCCGACCTAGAACTTTAGGCAACACTTTAGCAAAGTTAAAACTCCGATCGAACAAAAAATACGGTTTTTTGAACCCTCTCTGGACATTTTTTGAAACTGTGTTATTTTTCGAATTAAAAATACGTAAAAAATTCAGCAGGGAAATCTAAGAAACATTATAAAAAACGAAGCCCTAATTCAAACATAGCGCCGTGGAACCGCAACCAGACCTTGCTTGGGTCGCGGATCCGCGGCCGTACAGGAGATTTATGGCATCATTTTTATACAGTAATGTTTGTACCTGCTTGTATACATTTTTGGGCATGTTTAATCTGATTCAAGTCTTGAATGTTCTGGGGATTGTTTTGGATTCGGTGATTCGATCGGAATTTTAATCTCATGCCTTTTTCGGATAATTTAGAAAGTATTAAAAAGTTCGAACGGATATAATTAACTCACTTTTTCCGACACGAAAATTTTTAAAGTGTTGAATCTTTTCTCGAGTTTAAATCTTTCGGAAATACGTGCAAGTTTTGTGGTGGACCCTCTAGAAGAACACAAACCTTAACTCGATTATGTGACCGTCTGAACTGCCTCTAAACCTTAGGGTTTGGGGCAGTACGGCGTGCCCCATGTGAGGCGTTGGCTTGACCCTTCAACGGCTGGACCGCTGCTACTTTGACACATTTCGGGTTTTTTGAACTCCGCTCAAGTGTTGAACTTTAGGAAATTTTGGGTATTTGATTATTCGATCGAAATGTTTACTATTGTCTATTTATCTGGAATGTGATACAATATATGGAATTCATATAGTTAGGCATGAAATGCGAAGTATGTGATATTTCGGAATTACGATGTCTAAAGAGAATGCGGATTCCAAATGTTGTAGTTTTACACTTTCTTTTCTTTGACCGTAAGTGTAGTATGCCGCTTATCGCCGGTTTCGTTGCTATACATCAACGACAATCGGGGTACGCATACTTACTTACGTTGATGATATATGATATTATGTGTTGTTGAGATATGATGTGCAGGATTGTCGCGATTGAATAGCCGCGGGTTTTATGTGAGATGAGAGTTTTAGTTTCATTCATGTAAAATTCAAATTTAATGTAATATTCTTTTATTTGGGGCACTTCCGGGTTGAGGTTGATGTCACCAGTGTTGTATATTATTTACTTTTCCGCATTAGGATAGACCCAAGGAGGGGAGAACAAGTGACCGGGTTCTGGGGTTCAGTGGGAGGCCATCTCGAGGAGTCGAGACCGGGTCTCCTAAACTCCAGAATTGGTAGGGTCGCTTGCCGCTCTCGTAGGGGTCTAGGGGTGTGGGCTTGGCTATTCATCGCGACTGTGGAATCCGTATTTTCTATTGTTGGCTAAATACTAAATACGGACGTCCTAGTATATCACACATTATATCTGTGTTTCTACTGCCTGTGTTCTGTGATATCTGAGACGAACGAAATATTATATATTAGATATATAGTAGACGTTGCTTATGTTTTACACCCGCGCTAGTCCCATCCCGGTATGCCGTTAGTTAAGTAACCTAACGGTGCATAACGGAACATTGCGGCGAATGAGAATGGCATAAGCGTACGTTGTATTTTCGTTTCTTTTCTGTGATTGGCATAAGGACTTATATGATGGTACTACATTAATATGATTAATGTAAAGAAAATAAACCTAAAAAGATGTAGTAGAATTGGATTTGAAAACCACTCGGCTCTTTATAAAAAAGCTACATTTCAAAACTGCGGAGCACAAGCCACTCCTTATGAAAACCATTTGATTCTACGACGATATTAAGTTCAAAGCGTTAAAGATTTTCTTAAAATTATCCGCAACCCTCCGTCATTTTAGGAAGTAGAGTATTTAGTATTCGTGCTACGTTTGTTGACTATAGTTAAGGCGTAGTGTACGGTAGCTAAGTGATGTCTTCCTACACTGCATATGATGCAGATTAATTAGGACATTCATGCGACTTTGTTGACCATAGTTAAGGGTCATATGAGTGGGTCTAATTAATCAAGAAATGACGGGTAGAACTTGACTGGTACTTATGATTTGTTCACCATAGTTAAGGTCATAAGTACTAGGGGTAAAAACCGCATCGGGAATTTCAAGTGTTGAGATTTGCAATGAGATTGCATACCTTCCATATGATGGTTGGATCCCGATCCCACTGTGGGCAATAGTTGCTCCCAGGAGAGTTTTGCAGTTTACAATTAGCTAACTCATTAGGTGTCTAGAAAGATGTTAACGGGGCTACGCCTCTAGGAAAACGAGGTTTACTTTAATTAGGTCCGTGCGAAAGCATAGGGAACCTCCCTCAAGTACCGACACTGGCCCGGCTAAACGGTTAGCGAAGTTGTAGACTGTAATTAATCCTGGCTAGTTTTCTTTTTAAGGTTTGAAAGAAAAACTTGATTAAAGCAGTGGGAGACATCAATTAGACAAGATAATAACCAATCTGATCTATGCAAGAGCTTTCGCTGAGTGTATTCTTTTCTCTCTCTTAATGGCTGATACCAATGACTGGACTCAAGCTTCTACTAGATAAAAATAAACTGAATGGGACCAATTATAAAGACTGGCTGAGGAATCTGAAAATTGCCATGACTTATGATAAAGTATCATATGTCCTCACGGCTTCAGCCCCGCCCGTCCCAGGTCCAAAATCCTCAGTTGCGGACAAAGAAGTCCGCAAGACATGTGACGCTGACTGTGCTATGGCTAAATGCCTCGTGCTTGCATAGATGGACAACACACATCAAAAGCAGCACGAGAATCTGAACATTCAAGCCATATTCCTCCATTCAAAGGAGTTGTATGGAGAGCAATCCCACGTATTACGATACGAAGCATCAAAGAAATTGTTTCAGATGCGAATGGCCCCTGGCACACCAGTAGGAGACCATGTTATGAAGATGATAGCTCTCATAGAAGAGCTTGAGGACCTCTGATGGACGATGGACAATGAACAATATACGGATATTATTCTGCAGTCCCTCCCCTCCACCTTTGCTCAATTCATAGTTAACTTCAACATGCACAACATGGAGAGGGAACTACCTGAACTCCTTAATATGTTAAGGAGTGCAGAGAGCACACTGAAATCAGTGAAAACTCCCGTTATGAGTGTTGGACAATCTTCTTCTTCTCGCCCGAAAGCTAAGGCCAAGGGAAAGAAAAAGAAGAAGCCCACCAATCCTAAGGGTGGAGTTAAAAAGGTTAAGGGGAAGGAAAAGTCCAAAGCTGGAGAATCGGGGAAAGGGGAATGTTTTCATTGCCACAAAACAGGACATTGGAAGCGCAACTGTACGGAGTACTTGAACCTAAAGAAGAAGCATGGGGATGCTTCCGCTTCAGGTGTGTTTGTGACAGAAAACTATTTTTCAATAAACTCTGCTTCCTGGGTATTAGATACCGGTTCAGGTTCTCACATTTGCAATTATATGCAGGGGCTGAGAAATAGCAAGGTTTTGAAGACAGGTGACCATACTCTCCGCGTTGGAAATGGTTCCAATATACATACAGTCGAAGTGGGAGAGTATCACTTGGGGTTGACATCTAGGTGTATATTGGTATTGAACCCATGTTATTTTGTACCAAGTATGCTTTGTAATATAATATCTGTTTCTTTGTTAGACAATGAAGGATATAATTTTGTATTGCAGAACAATGTTATGAACATTCACCTGAATCAAATGTTGGTTGGGTATGGTACGCTTAATAACGGGATATACGTCCTAAATCAACACACAGTTTTCAGCATTCAACACACTAATAAAAGAAAACTTTCAGAAATAAATGAAGCTTTTCTTTGGCACTGTAGACTTGGTCATATTAACGAAACAAGACTAAACAAGTTAGACAAAGATGGATATTTAAACTCTTTTGAATATAAATCTTATGCGACTTGCCAGTTTGTATCAAGGGTAAAATGACCAAAACTCCGTTTACCGGACACGGAGAAAGAGCTACCCAGCTCCTAGGACTCATACATAGTGATGTATGTGGGCCAATGTCTACACAAGCTAGAGGCGGTTTTTCTTACTTCATTACATTCACTGACGATTTCTCAAGATTCGGTCATGTATTTTTATTAAAGTACAAATCCGAATCTTTCGAGAAATTCACTGAATATAAACAAGAAGTAGAAAAACAAACCGGCTTGAGTATTAAAATGCTTCGATCAGATCGAGGTGGGGCGTACTTCAGTACAGAGTTTGCAAACTTCCTAAAAAAGAATGGGATTCTCTCTCAGCTCACTCCTCCTTACACACCACAGCACAACGGTGTGTCTGAACGACGGAATAGGACCCTATTAGATATGGTCGATCCATGATGAGTGACGCTGAGTTACCTATCTCATTTTGGGGGCATGCATTGGAGACTGCAGCGTTTCTACTGAACAGGGTTCCAACCAAAACCGTGTCTACCACGCCATATGAGATATGGCATGGAAAGAAACCATCTCTTAAGAGAATTAAGATTTGGGGTTGCCCGGCCTATGTTAAAAAGCAGAATCCGGACAAACTCGAGACACAGTCGGTCATGTGTAACTTTGTGGGATATCCAAGGAACTCTTATGGATATCTATTCTACCATAAGGAGGAACAAAAGGTGTTTGTTTCTCAGTATGCCACATTCTTGGAAAAAAGTGTTTTTCACAGATAAAGATGATGGCAATGTGGTGGATCTAGAGAAGTTCTAGAGACACAAACTACAAATCACGACTTGGTTGAACTGGCTGTTGCAATAGAAACTGAGGAACCTCGGCCACTCCGTAGGTCTGGTAGGACTTCTCGACCAACGGAGAGGTACTACGGTTTCCTCATTAATGGTGACAGAGAAGACTGCATCATGGAGGATGATGATCCTACCAGTTTTCAGCAAGCTATCACGAGTGGAGACTCTGTGAAGTGGCTGGATGCCATGAGATCCGAAATGGAGTCTATGTACACCAACAAAGTATGGACTTTGGACGTTGTACCCCCTGGCGTAAAACCTGTGGGGTGCAAATGGATCTTTAAAAGAAATATTGGTATAGATGGGCAGGTAGAGACCTATAAGGCAAGACTTGTGGCGAAGGGTTTTCGTCAAAGACCAGGTTTGGACTATGACGAGACTTTTTCGCCCGTAGCCATGCTTAAATACATTCGGATCCTACTTGCTATCGCTGCTCACTACGACTATGAAATCAGGCAGATGGACGTTAAAACGACATTTCTAAATGGGGATTTAGAAGAATGCGTTTATATGGATCAGCCAGAGGGCTTCATTGACAGTGGGAGCAGCGGGAAAGCATGTAGATTGCTTAAATCCATATATGGGTTAAAGCAGGCATCACGGAGTAGGAACATTTGTTTCGATGATGTTATCAAAGAGTTTGATTTCATCAAAAATCCAGATGAACCTTTTGTTTATAAGAAGGCTGTAGGGAGAGCTGTCACATTCCTCGTACTGTACATGGATGACATTCTTCTGATAGGAAATGACATTCCTATGCTACAGTCAGTCAAATCTTTCTTATCACTAAGGTTCTCCATGAAGGACCTGGGTGATGCCAAATACATTGTGGGCATAAGGATCTATAGGGATAGATCCAAAAGGTTATTGGGATTGTCCCAAACCTGGTACATCAACACCATCCTAAAAAGGTTTAGTATGGAAGACTCCAAGCGGGGTGCCTTACCCGCTTGTCATGGGGTCACTCTCTCCAAGGACTCTTTCCCAAATACCGATGAAGAGAGAGCTCACATGAGCATTATACCCTATGCTTCGGCAGTAGGATCTATAATGCATGCGATGTTATGTACACGCCCAGATGTAGCTTATGCACATAGTGTTGTAAGCGGGTATCAATCCAACCCAGGGGAGAATCACTGGATAGCTGTGAAGAACATTCTTATGTACTTACGAAGGACTAAAGACTTGTTGTTGGTGTATGGTAATGGAGGCCTTTACCGATTCGAGCTTTCAGAGCGATAAGGACGACAGCAAATCTATCTCAGGGTTTGTATTTACCCTCAATGGAGGGGAGGTAAGTTGGAATAGTTCCAAACAGGATACCGTTGCAGACTCTACGATGGAGGCTGAGTACATTGCTGCGAATGATGCCGCCAAGGAAGCCGTCTGGATGTGGAAGTTTGTCTCGGAGCTAGGAGTAGTTCCAACCATTATTGATCCAACACCATTGTATTGTGATAATAATGGGGCTATGGCGTTAGCCAAGGAGCCCAGGTCGCATCAGCGGTCCAGACACATCTTGAGGCGCTTTCATTTGATCTGGAAGATTGTAGATCGCAGCGAGATAGAGATTAAGAGAGTAGACACAAAGGATAACGCCGCGGATCCACTCACCAAGGCCCTCCCTCAGCCGAAGCATGAGCGACTTTTTGAGATGTTGGGTATGAGATACGCCAATAACTGGCCTTATTGCAAGTGGGAGATTGTTAGATATATGTATGCCCTAGAGGCCATTATATGATAGTGGATGTATTTATACATGTATATATATATATATAAATTCAGTGTACAATCTTGCTCGACATGATAGTATGCTATCTGGTTCTTCTTTATCTGACATGTTGATTTGATCATGCTTTTATTCATTCACACATGTTGATAAAGCCCTGAGGATATAGACTTGACTACTGTGATTATGATAGAGATCATACTAGTGCGACATCTGTAGTTTATAAGCATATCCTGGAATGTCCCTAGTCGTAGGTGTATCGAGACGGGGCATCAATATAGCAGAGTAGACTAGCGTATATGATACTAGACCCATATGATGGGGGATGGGTGTTCCCACATTCATCGATGTTTGACATCGAGATCGTATACGGGTGCTCAGTGGTGACTGGGTACACTGGACGGACTAGACGAGAACTCCTATATGGAATTATATCTATCGTCGGATAGCAGTTCTCAGGTGAAACTGGTGCAGGTTTGTCTGTAAACACGAGATCGTCATAGAGTCTTGTGTGTTCTCCTACTGTACTTTGATTACCACCCTACCACGACTCTACTGAGTCGTGCAAACAGGTGGCCGTTGGGTACAGTCTCGAGACACACGAAGGCAATGAGCGACAGGAGGGGTTTCGTCTCTCCCGGTATTGGGAGTCAATGCTGTGCTGTGCTCGACTGGCTATATCAGTAAGTCCCTGGCCAGGGCTGTTGAGATTTGCTGATAAGTGTTATCAGTAGTTTCTCGATCTCTTATAGACCATTCATCGGCACGACTTATTGAGTTATTGGGGTCTACGTTACCATCCCTAGACTCGATATGCAGCATATCTGACGAAGAGACCGGACTGTACGGTAGTGTTGCCGGTTGGCTAAACGGGAGTTTTAACAGGTTCTCTTGTTTTCTTCTGATCGCTCAATACCCGGGTGACAGTTACGTTTAGCTGACCGCTTGCGGCTTGTAGGTATTTGACATGATCATTACCTGCTGCCGGCGTATTGATGAGTCTTAGAGTCCCACAATGAAGTTTCCTGGCTGAGGCGAAAAGATGTGGTGTGCATATGAGATATGCGCGTGGACCCGATTAAATACGGATATGTGATACCATATATTAATCGGGCATTTTCTATTGAACCGGTCGTATGTGATATGACCGGTTTGCAAAATCAAGTGTTGATTTAACAAATGACTTTTAAATCAATTCTTTAATCAAACTCTTTTTCTATTTTTGTATGCATGCATGTATGCACATGATGATGTGCATGGATACATACGTACATACATTGTATCATGGTTGTTGATACATGTTTGGTGGCAATGCAAGACTCATATTGTAGAATTATCTATTTTATTTATCATTTAAAAAAAGAAAAGGTATAATTCACACAAGGTTTATACTTATCATCTTTGACCATGCTTCAACCACCATTTAACCTTGAGTTAATTATCCTTTCATCTTTATCCCATTTGATAAAAATCTAGATGATTCTAACCATGGATGAAGTGAGAAAGGATTAAGATATATTATTCTTTTCTCATTTCAATTATTCACTCTCTCATGTCTTTTCTTATGTGAAAAAGCAAAGCCACCATCTTCTTCTTCCTCTCTTGATTATTTTCTTAAGTGAGGTTAATAAAAAGATAGAGTTTTGATCAAAGAATACAAACCACATCATCATACTACACACATCTAGCCGGTTTGTGTAGGGTGTTTGCTCTACTTCATTGACATATCGTGTAAAGCAAGGAGCTTTGGGCAAAGGAGCTTCGGGTGGATCGTCTTGGACATAGAAGAACTCAAGCGAACCTTTTTCCAACCATCAAGTAGCCAAGGAGTCTAGTGTAGGGAGCTACAAAGGTTGTACTCTCAAAACCCTAGCCTTTATTACTTCTGATGTTGTCTTTGTAATGAAACCCTAATTTTCTAGTGATGATTCTTTGTATGTTCACTTAGCACCTAAAAAATTTGATTTTGAGACATGTGATGCTTCCAAACCCATCATGAGGTGCTAGGTAAACCTAACAGAAACAGCCGCCTAAGAAACAGATACAATCACAATCCTTGCAGTAAAAAGGACATCATCGGCTCTCGGAGCTCGGCTAGCCTCAACTAACAATCCAACCATCTGTTGAATACTCGACTCCAGCCTAGCTATTCGTCCTGGAGAAGGCGGATCACTCTGTCCGTGAGGGGTAGGCATACCGCCCTTATCGGTCCTCGTCTCAAACGAGCCTACTCTAATCTCATCTCTGGCGGCGGCCCTCTGGCCCTAGTAGTCTCCGGCGGCATAGTGTCTAGAGGAAGAACAGGATTGATAGGAACATTGCGATCAAATCAAGGATTTCTGGAATCAAGGAATGAAATACAAGAAAATAAAAATCCAAAGGTTACTTAGGCGGAGTACCGTATCGTAAGTATGCCGCGGAACATACACGCGTTACGTAACTCTGCTTAAATCACCTACTCCATCTACCAAAGGTCATCCTACACTCAGAAAGGTAAAACCTATCGCTCTGATACCAACTTTGTCATGACCCGAAGGTACGGAACATGACCAGCACATAAATTATGAAACATCTTAGGCGTAACATAATCTAAGTAAGCCAAAGCCCAGAAAACTAAACCGTTTAAGAATTAGGGTGAAGGAATACTCGTATAAAGAATGCGATTTTAACCAAATAAGTCGCACTAAACATTTAAAAGCAACATCAGAATTTCCCAAAAATTTCGGCAGAGTCTCTTTTGTAAAAACTGGTCCCCAAACGGGTACAACACATGAAAATACATATAAATGATGAATAAAGGCATCCCCAAGCGGGAGCTAGCTCTTCGTCCATGGCGGAATCACAACCACATGTAATATGTATATCAAAAGTGCACAATAAGCATCTGAAAGAAAGAAACAAGTAAATACCACGTCGGCTCAAGTGAGCATCGACACCAAACACCACAATACAAGTCTCACGAGTCTCACTGTCTAGTCAAATATACAAGAGTAGATGGAGTATACTAGATACAAAAATAATTTACTTGAGGGAAAAATATATCCTCACAACCCACCTACGAGCAATGCCGCAAGTCCAAGTAAAAGGAACGAAATGAGGAAGTGCGTCGCCGCTACTGTGCTGACGGGTCAAACCAGCAAGATATTATGGCACAATGTGTAAGTGCACGGCGGTGCCCCGGCCGTCAATCCGACGCCGGAAACGCGGAAACAAAAACTTTGCGAAACATGCAAACCGTCACCACCGCGCACAAAAATACCGGATCGGGCCATTAACCTAGTGTAACACCTTAGGATGTGTTAGTGACTATTTATATTTAAATAAAGGGTTTTTAATGAAAAGTTTACCAAATTGTGTTTCAAATATTTTTCCTAATTTAATAAATATTTTTCTAAAATTTTCCTAGGCTTGCACACACCTGTGCATGTAAACTAGGGTTTTTAAATGAGTTTTTACCATGATTAGTGACCATGGTGGGTTAATCTTTAGGATTAAGTCTTTTGGGTTTTTAATTAAGTTTAATTAGTTAAGTAATAGTTGCTTTTATTTGAAATTTTTTAAGTGTGTTGACTTGGTTAGAGAGAGAGAGAGAGTGCATCATAGCTCAAGCCATGCTTGCAATTAATGAGGAGAGAGAGAGTGAGGGGTTGACATTGGGGTGATGATTTCCTCTCAATTGTTTTGTTTTCTTTCTCTCAAACCTCACTCTCACACACACACACACTTACCTCTACACCAGCAGCTGAAGCAAGCAACAGAGAAGCACAGCAGCAGCATCAGTGAGCAGCAGCAACAGGAGCAGCAGAGAGCAACAGCAACAGCAGCAACAGAGACTTCACAGCAGCAACAGCAAGCATCAACTTCGACAGCAGCTCCTTCCTTTCACTTCATCTTCTTCCTCCAGCTCCCTAGGGTCGATTGTGAGGTATATTTCCTAAACTTACTCCCTAGTTTACTTGTTTAGGGTAGTTTTGCTTCGGTTAGTAGTTTTTGGTGCGATTTAGTGCGATATGGGGTGTTTAGTGTGAACCTTGGACAAGTGATGTGTGTTTTGGTTTCAGTAGGTTGATAGAGTGTTGTTAAGGCCATATTAACTTAGCTTTAACCCCGATTGCACTGATAAACCACCAGTTCCCTAATCGATGCAAATTCATCGTTTTTATGCAAAACTGAGTTTTCTGGAAACTTCTTTTGACCCGGTGAGTTCAGAATAAAATTGAGAGTGCTGTAGTATGGTTGTTAGGTGCTGATACCACGGGTAGAACCCGACCCCCAAACTCCGTTCCGTGGCCGCCAATTATTTTGTTTTGGCCGCAAATTGCGGCCAGATGGGTAGGGTTTGGGTTGGGGTTTGGTCCTATAGGTGTCTGCTAATGTGTGGAGTGTTGTGATATATGTATTTTTGTAAGTTAGGTTCTGCATAAAAATCTGGGACTAAATACCTGTTTTTCCGTATTTCTAAACCTTCGCGACACGCGTGATACGTGTGTGAATTTGGGGATTCTGCGTATCGCGACGCGTTAGGGTAGTTTCAGGCGCGTGATCACACGTTTTAGCGTATCGCGCACACGCGCGATTGGTTTGCGACACGGGTTTCTAGTTGGACCATAACACCACATTTTTGTGAAATTAAGCTTATGTGTGATTTATGTTATGTGATTCCAGGTTCGTAGGAGAGTGAGACGGACGCTGCGAAGAAGGGCAAGCAAGTCGTCGGCTACACTTAGCGCGAGACGTCGGTGAGTAGATTTAACATCTACGGGGATATCGCCCGCATGGAGTTATGCGTCAGGGCTGATAGGACCTTATTATTATATGTTGCATTACCTCATGTACTGTCATTGCATATTGCATTCCCGGCTGTATGTATGCTTAGAATTGATAGAACACCGCACTATTACTAACGGTTCATGTTGCACGAGCACTGATCTGCATGCTACACACACACCGTTAGTAATTGCCATGACACACTCACTGTAGAACTGCCATGATTATATTGCCGTAGTTCATTTCATATATGATTCGATATGACTTTCATGGGAATTGGGAGCCGCATGATATCTTTAATAACGGAAACTAATTTTAAAGGCGGTTTTCCCTTATACCTATATCATGGATTGATGTACATGGCACATCGCCTTGGATTTACTTCTTGGTGTTGGATTTTCATGTGATTTCTAGTTTTGAGGACCGTGGGATTTTTGTAAGAAAAGATGCACCATTTGAAAACCCGGTTCCTCGTGATATGATATTTTGGTGCGTCCACCACGCGTTTTCTCGGTACTGAGACATGTGCTTGAAACCCGATTCGAGGAGATGGATGATCTGTTTGCGGGTTCGTGGTGGACCCGGTATGGTACCCCGGGGCGAGAACGGTTTCACTGTGCAGTAGACGGTGAGCCCGGCGGAGGGACCACTACCTACCGGTGATTGGTTGGACCTGGCAGTTGTCTGAAGGATACTGACCAGAGTCGAGAGATGGATGCGGGATGATCTGTACTGCCGGGGCCGAGGGCCGATACCGCAGACGGAGCCCGTGGGCTGATCCGGACTGACGGAGCCCGATATATGAGGATTTGCATGTCGATGCTGGACACGAGTATTTTATGACGTTTTGGTTGCCGATGTTGGGCACTCGTGATTTCTCAAAGGTTTACAGGATTTGAGGGCCGATGGGTGTGCCGGCGCCTGAGTTATTTGGGATTTGGGTACAGTTGTGGGCCCGATTGTTTTCCACGTTGATATTCCGTGTAGATGTTGTTTATCCCATGCTCAGCATTGATTACCATATATCTCATCCTGTAGTTATTTTACCTGATAGAGCATCTGCATGATTATTGCACATACTGCTTATCACGCATGGATATTATCTGCTGGCATTTGTTAGAGTAGCGCAGTACGTGCATGCTTGCGATTACCTTTATATGTTATCTCTATTCACGAGTTGGCAACTCACCCCCGTTGTGCCACAGTATTTGCAGGTTGCCCTCAGCATAGTCGCGGCAGGCTGTCTTTTGCATCTTTTGGCTATAGATATCGCTACAGTTGCGGTGAGAACTGTTTTGCTTTTAGGTGGGTTGTGGTATTCTGAGTACTTTTATTGTATCTCTTTTGTATCTAGTACTCTCCATCTACCATTTATGTACTGGACTTAGATACTGTGTGAGGACGATGATGTATATTTTGTATCCTGGTGTCGAGCTCGTAGGAGCCGACAGTTTTTATATGCAGTTTCTATTCTGTGATGTCTACTTATTGCTTATTCTTCGCTACGGCGTCGTATATTACTCTTGTGATGTTGGTTTCCGTCATTGGGCGTGATTGCTCCCGTTTGCGGATGTTTCATTTCATTATATTCATTTCACTTATATCCTGTTTTGTACCCCGTCTCGGGGCTACTTTTACAAAGGAAATGCTGCCAATATTATTCAAATGGTTAAGTAACTTTAAAAAGGAACTTATTGAATTATTTAAGGTTTTCTAAAAGATTTAACTAAATGTTTTCAACACTAACTATTTTTAAATGGTTTTGATTTCTAGGTTCGGCTTACTTAGTCGCGTTACGCCTGTAGACGTAGCGTGGTTAAGTGCCGGTCACGAGTCGAAATACTCGGGTCGTGATAAAGTTGGTATCAGAGCGTAGGTTTTACCTTCGGAGTGTAGGATGACCCTGGTATGATGGAGTAGGTAGCTGCAGCAGGGTAGCGTAGCGTGTGTATGTTCTGCGGCATACTCACGACACGGTACTCCGCCTAAGCGACCTTAGGACTTGTTGATTTAAATCCCTTCTTATATTCTTGTGATTCGATTCTTGTATTCTTATCGAATCCTAATTTTCTTTCTGCCATTAAGCCGCCAAAGACTATGAGGGCGCAGAGAGCGGCCGCGAGGGCCGAGATTCGAGTTGACTCGTCCGAGACGAGGACTGATCCGGGCAGTACACCGGTTGTACCCGAGCAGGCTGTTCCTGCCGTGACAGATCAGATCGCCACGCTAGGGGCTGGTATGTAGGAGATGCGCCAGACGGTAGGATCTAGCATGCAGGAGATGCGCCAGATGATAGGATCGCTATTTGAGACGCTTCGAGCGCAGCGACCAGAGGTAGCTCCACCCGTTCCAGAGACCGCGATGGTACCTACCGCATAGCCGGTTGCCCCTGCAGCCACGGAGGTGATTACAGTATCGCTATCAGAGTTCATGAGGCTGAAGCCTCCGGTCTTCACAGGCACCGATACAGCTGAGGATCCACAGTCTTTCATCGACAGGATGGCCCGGATATGCCGTTCCCTCAGATGCGCAGATACGAGATGGGTTGAGTTCGTGAGCTTTCGCCTCGAAGGTCTTGCGCAGAAGTGGTGTGATTCAGTTGAGAAGGGCAGAGCAGCAGGTCTTCCTCCTATGACCTGGACAGAGTTTGTGACAGTATTTCTAGCCCGTTTCCTTCCCCAGAGTGTTAGGGATGCCCGAGCACGCAAATTTGAGTCCTTGCGCCAGACACCAGGGATGACAGTGGCCGAGTATGGCGTACTGTTTACAGAGCTAGCAGTCTATGCCCCATATTTAGTGGCTACCGAGGAGTTGCGAGTCAAGAGATTTGTTCGAGGCTTGCTTACACCACTGTTCCTCACGATCAGCGCGCAGCACTACGAGACCTATGCAGCAGCTGTAGACGCAGCCCTAGTAGTCGAGGAGCACCTGGCTGAGACTTCGGCAGCCCCTGAGCCGAAGAGAGTTCATGCAGGTACATCGGTGCAGAGACAGCCTTTTCGACGCCGTGACAGACACCTAGCAGGTGGCAGAGATTCGAGGCGAGTCCGATTGTTCAGCTCTTATCCCCTGGAGGGTCAGCGACCATTATCGGGATGTTTCCGTTGCGGGAGTTCTTATCATCGTGTGCGAGATTGTCCCGAGACACACCGGAGGGAGGCGGCAGCACCGCATGTTACTTTACCACCCTCACCACCCCAGAGGGCGTTGCCTGTTGTACCTACCGTTGCTCCGCGCCACACTCATACACAGCGAGGTCGTGGGCGTGGAGGAGTTGCTCAGAGAGGACGAGATGACCGAGGCAGAGGGCAGTCAGTCGCAGGTGGTGGACAGGCGCGGGTTTTTGCTTTGACGCATCAGGATGCGCAGGCGTCTAATGCGGTGGTTTCAGGTATCCTTCCTGTTTGTACAGTTGATGCACACGTATTGTTCGATCCCGGATCCACGCACTCGTACGTATCCACACACTTTGTGCCGCGTTTGGGTAGAGAGTCCGGTGTGCTTGATCAGCCGCTTGTTGTGACCACCCCTGTGGGAGAGTCGTTTGTAGCTAGGCACGTGTTCCGATCCTGTACCGTCTGTATTGGCGAGAGAGAGTTGCCTGTCGACTTGATCCTTCTTGAGATGTTGGACTTCGACGTTCTTTTGGGCATGGATTGGTTAGCCACGTGCTATGCTTCTGTGGACTGCCGTGAGAAGACAGTTCGATTCTGCTTTCCCGGCGAGTCGTTTTTTGTTGTGTTGGGGGACCGTGGTGCCGCCCCTCACAGTGTGATTTCATCTTTTCGCGCTGAACAGCTTTTGAGGAAGGGATGTCAGGGATTTCTCGCCTATGTTTGCGATGCTAGTGCTACACTGTTAGTCCATGCTACCTCTCCCGGTACTTTCGGGAATGCGGAATTTGGTAAAAAACAATTTTCTTAAAGATGGTAACATGGACCTAAAACCCGGATCTTGGTTAAACATCTATCTAACATCCTAACTACGAGTTTCTAGCTACTCGGTTAGGGGGTTATACCTTGCTTGTCTTGAACTCCTTCGTCTTCAAGCTCCGATGGTGGTCCGGATTGGCTTCTTCTCGTCGTCTCCGTACGCCGAAGATAGATCCACCTGAAAGCACCAACCTTTAGCTCCTTCTTCGTTCTTTGAAGAAACTAGTTCACTTGGTTTGCTAAACCTAGTAAACTAGAATGAGTAGAGAAGAAATAGAATGGGATTTTATCTATGGTTCTTGATTCTTAACTCATGAGAGATATGAACCATAGATTCAAGAGAGGGAGCAAGAGCAAAAGGGTGAGAGCAAAAGGAGAGCTCAAGAACAAGAGAGAGAATGAGCAAGAAAGAATAAGGCTCTCTTTTGTCTTTCACCCTCTCATAATCCAAAAGCAATGATCACACATCATACCAATCAAGTGTTATGTGATGGTTGAAGCAACCATAACCATATCATTTCATGCACTTATTTTGCACAAATGAGCAAGCAAGCAAAAGTCTTTGCCATGAAATGATAGCTATGGTTATCATGATGGTCAACTAGTCAAGCCTAGTCAACCGGTCAACAAAGTCAACAAGTCAACAAAAGTCAACAAGTCAACAAAGTCAACAACCATGTCACCATAAAACTTAATTAATACAATTGTTAATCTCATATCATATTCTCATTAGGGTTGATCAAAGGGTCAATAGTCAACGGTCAACTGTCAACAACCCTAATGAGAATCCACTGCCTCTGTCTCCCTGTCAACTGTGCATACACACCCGCATCCGCGTTCCGAGGAACACGAATGCAAACTGGATAAATCCAATCCCATAAAGTACACTAGGATCTGGCTTAAACCAAAGCCCACTAGTGTAAACTGTCCGGACACTATACGTGCACAAGTGAACGGATGTGACCGAACCCTGTAGCAAAACCATGCGACCTGTCGCAATACCATGCGACCTCTACTCTTTTGCCTAAAGGCGAAAAGCTTTCTGTGTAGGACTCTAAAGACTCGACACTACGCTGGTAGTGGGTTTAACCACAGACCGCAAGCGGCACTAGCTGTGCGTAACGGTCCCCAGGTATTGCCGATAAGAAGACCGACGAGGCGAAACCCATCTGAACTCCTACTGAGCCTGAGTGTGACATTCTCCGTACAGTCCGGTCTATTCGTCTGATACATCGCATGGCGGGCCAAGGGGGCGGTAAACGTCAGTCCCCCAATAGCGGTACAAGTCGTGCCGGAGCGAAACCCAAAACACCCTGAGATAACACTGGAAGCCTACCAGTATATCTCATTTGCCCTGGCCAGGGACTACTCGTGTAATGGCTCTCCTAGACACAGCGCGATGTCAACCCCCAATACCGGGAGAGACGAATCCTGTCTAATCGTCACTGCCTCCAAGTGCTTCGGGACTGCACCCAACCACTACCTGTTTGCACGACTCCTTTGAGCCGTGGTAGGGTAGTGATCAAAGTACAGTGGGAACACCCTCGAGGCGAAGTGACAGTGTCAATTCAGCGGACTAAGCTGTACCCATGTCACCTGGGAACTGATAACTGACGATAGGCATAATACCAACTAGTCAGTTCCCGACGAGTCCTGTCCAGTGTACCCGTAACCTAACGAGCACCCGCATACTATCTCAAGTACGACGTACTGACGACTGTAGGACAGACCGTCTCCCACACAGGGATGAGAAGCGCATGCGCTGGTCTACTCCGGAGTATCGATGCCCTATCTCGATAGTCCTGCGACCAGGGACCTGCATAAGGATGTGCTTATAGATTACCCAGCCCCACTAGTGTGACGGCCATCACATCGCTGGTAATCAAGCAAAGATCCTAAGGGCTCTACTAATGTGTATAGGCGATATACAAAAATAAACACATGTACACATTGAAGCAGAAACAAACCAAGTAGCATACTACTATTTTGAGCAAGATTGTATATACAAGGTGAATATCCCAAGCATCCATTAAGTAATATACAAACTAGTATGATACAGTAATTGCCTCTAGGGCATATACACTAACAATCTCCCACTTGCACTAAGGCCATGTACTGGCGTATCGAAGACCAATCATCTCGATCAGCCGCTCGAACTGAGTCTGGGGCAGGGCTTTGGTGAATGGATCTGCAGTGTTATCTTCTGAAGCGAATCTCCGAACCTCGATCTCCTGGCGATCCACGATCTCCCTGATCAGGTGATACCGCCTCAAGATGTGCCTGGATCTCTGATGGGACCTGGGTTCCTTCGCTAAAGCTATAGCCCCGTTGTTGTCACAATACAGAGGTATTGGATCAACAATGGACGGAACCACCTGAAGTTCTTTCAAGAACTTCCTCATCCAGACAGCTTCTTTTGCGGCATCAGATGCAGCGATGTATTCCGCTTCCATCGTCGAGCCTGCAACGGTTTACTGTTTGGAACTCTTCCAACACACCGCCCCTCCATTGAGGGTAAAGACAAAACCCGACATGGACTTGGAATCATCCTTGTCACTCTGGAAGCTGGAGTCAGCAAAGGCCTCGATCTGGAGGTCTTTTCCGCCATACACAAAGAACATCTCCTTAGTCCTTCTCAGATACTTGAGAATGTTCTTTACCGCTATCCAGTGTTTCTCCCCAGGGTTTGACTGATACCGGCTTACCACACTCAGTGCATAAGCTACATCCGGTCTGGTACACAACATCACATACATTATAGAGCCTACCGCAGAAGCGTAGGGTATAATAGACATGCGATCCCTCTCCAAATCAGTCTTGGGAGACATCTCTTTAGAGAGGGTGATCCCGTGACAAGCCGGTAGGTTACCGCGCTTGGAATCTTCCATACTAAATCTCTTCAGTATGGTGTCGATGTACCTAGACTGTGAAAGTCCTAATATCCTCTTGGATCTGTCACGGTAGATCCGGATACCCAGAATGTACGAGGCATCACCCAGGTCTTTCATGGAGAACCTCTGTGACAAGAATCCTTTGACTGACTGTAGCATAGGAATATCATTTCCTATTAGGAGAATGTCATCGACGTACAAGACGAGGAATACCACATTTCTCCCTACAATCTTACTGTAAATGCATGGTTCATCTGGGTTTTTGACAAAGTCGAATTCTTTGACAGTATCATCAAAGCAGATGTTCCAACTCCGCGATGCCTGCTTAAGTCCATAGATGGACTTGAGCAACTTGCACACTTTACCGCTGCTCCCACTCTGAATGAATCCTTCTGGATGATCCATATAGACGCACTCTACCAAATTTCCATTTAGGAAAGCCGTCTTTACGTCCATATGCCAGATCTCATAATCGTGGAAGGCAGCAATGGCAAGAAGGATCCGAATGGATTTAAGCATGGCTACCGGAGAAAAGGTCTCGTCATAGTCCAAACCAGGTCTTTGACGAAAACCCTTCGCAACGAGCCTAGCTTTATAGGTTTCAACCTGCCCATCTACACCAATCTTCTTTCTGAAGATCCATTTGCAGCCTACGGGTTTTACCCCTTCTGGAGCAAAGTCCAAAGTCCAAACTTTGTTGGTGTACATGGACTCCATCTCGGTACGCATTGCATCCAGCCATTTTACAGAGTCACCGCTCTGAATGGCTTGCTGGAAGTTAGCAGGCTCATCATAATCTACGATGCAATCCTCTCTATCCCCGTCTATGAGAAAACCGTAGTATCTCTCGGCCGGATGAGACTGCCTACTACTCCTGCGGAGCGCGTAGGAATGTCCGGTTCCCCTGAACCTTCTGGTTCTACTAAGGTTTCAGTAATAGCTTGTGGTTCTGGAATTTCTTCCAGTTCTATTGCGCTCCCACTTATCTGACTTTCTAAAAACTCAGTTTCCAAGAAGCGGGCATGACGAGAAACAAGGACTTTTTGCTCCTCTGCGTAATAGAAAAGATACCCCTTGGAGTTCTTTGGGTATCCTGTTGGAGATAGTGCCCTCAGAGTCAATTATTGGATCACAGGCACGTGATTGCAATGATTGAGGGAGGACCTATCCCGGTAGGACAGTCTTACTCGAGATGATAGTATGCTATCTGGTTTACCTTTATCATCGTGTACTGCTTTAGGCGACCTGACATGTCGCTATTGCACGTTGATAGAGCCCCTAGGATTCTTGCTTGACTGCCAGCTGTATGAGGGCGATCATATAAGTGAGAGCTGGAGTCTATAAGCACATCCTTAAAAGGTCCCTAGTCGTGGGAGTTTCGAGACAGGGCATCGATACTCCAGAGTAGACTAGTGTATACAGTCGAGACCCCGACGAGGGGCGGTGGCCGGTCTCACAAGCCACTGGTGTCAGTTGGTTCACCTAAGATGTATACAGGTGCTCATTGGGTTATGAGTACACCGGACAGGACTCGCCGGGAACATGCTAGTTGGTCTTATACCTGACGTCAGATAGCAGTTCCCAGGTGACATGTGTACAGGTTAGTTCATCGACCTGGGGATCGTCATTTGTCTCGTGTGAGTTCCCACTGTGCTTTGATTACTACCCTACCACGGCTCAAAGGAGTCGTGCAAACAGGTTTTAGTTGGGTACAGTCCCGAGCCACATGGAGGCAGTGAGCGGATCTTCGGGGGTTCGTCTCTCCCGGTATTGAGGGTGAGGTCGCGCTGTGTCTAGGAGAGCCATTACACGAAGTCCTTGGCCAAGGCAGGAGATTTACTGGTAGGTATTCCAGTAGTATCTCAGGGTGTTCTGGGCTACACTCCGACACGACTTGTACCGCTTTTGGGGGTCTGACTTTTACCAACCCCCTAGGCCCGACATGCGATGCTCATAGACGAACGGACCGGACTGTACGGATATTGTCATTGACAGGCTCAGTAGGGTGTCAGGATGAGTTCGCTCATCGACGTCCCTTTTGGTCAATAGCTGGTGGCCCGTCACGTATTGGCTTATACCTCTGACGTGCTGGTGGTTAAATCCACAGCCATAGTATTGACGAGTCTTTAGAGTCCACCACACTTACAGTTACTCAAGCTTTCGGGCGAAACGCTGTAGAGGCCGTATGGAGATATGGCAGGGTTCGATCAGATACGTGCGGTATTGCACGGATCAGGATCGGACGGATATTACTAGCCGGCTTTGGTTTAAGCCGGATCCTAGTATAGTACAGTTTAGATTCTGTCTCATTGCATTTGTATCCGGACGGAATACAGATGCGGGTGTGTATGCACAGTATGGGGTTTTCCTGTAATTTATTACGGGACCAGTTTTCTGGAGTTGCCAGTTTGCTTTCCGTTCCGGCCGGTTTTCCTTTGTTCTTTCCCGGCCGGACTTTTCCGATGGAGGGTGTTATTTGTAATTGTGCAAATAACATGTTGTGGAGGGGGTTTCTTGAAAATGTATTCATTATGATGGGATATGCCTCCTTGCTTTTTCATGATGATTCTTGCATTAATTGAGATTTGAAAGGGTATGGTTTTGATGTGAATTAAGCATGGTTGATGTTTGGATATGGTCACCTCTTTTCTTCTCCTACCATCACCTCCCTTCATGCTTAATTTTTCCTCCACCATTCTCTTGATAAGGGGCCGGCCATCATTTTGAGGAGGGAGTGAGAGAGGTTCATTTGTGTGGAGATATATTTGATCATCTCATTTTCTTTGAAAAAGTTTGAGAGCTTCAATTCCCTCCAAAGCTCATTCTTCCTTCACCTCCATCAAAGGAAACTCCAATACCCCAATGAGACATAGACTCTACACATCCTACAGCAAACCTTGGGCATGTCGAGTTGCCGGCTTCATGCCCGAGTTGCCTCGGTACAGAGGCGGGAGCCCGTAAAAGATGCAGGCGACGTGGTGTCCTTCCGGCGAGGAGGCGACGACCGGAGATCCCGCGAGGAGATCGGAGTGGAGATGAAGACCGGAGGACTCGGATCAGTCGGTATATCTCTTCCCTTTCTTGTTAGTAGCTTAGACTGGTTTAATGGCACGATCCGGGGTTTATTGCGCTGTGGTGCCGGTTTGCTAAGTCCGCAAAAATTAAAGTTTATCACCGTTTCCGCGTTTGGCCGTCGGATTGACGGCCGGGGCGCCGCCGTGCACTTACATATCCCACAAACTTGCACTGTACTGAGCGTGCCTCGAGCTTGTCCGCATGCTGCTTTTTTACAAAAGCCGGACATCCCCATGTCTTAAAGGATGTAAGACAGGGTTTCTTCCCACTCCACATCTGATATGGTGTGGTAGGCACTGTCTTAGTAGGAACTTGGTTCAAGAGATGTGCAGCTGTTTCCAGTGCATAACCCCAGAAAGATCGCAGTAACTCAGCCTTACTCATCATGGAACGAACCATGTCTAATAGGGTTCGATTCCTTCTTTCCGATACACCGTTGTGTTGTGGTGTGTATGGAGGAGTACGCTGAGAGAGAATTCCATTCTCTTTTAAGTAGTCCAGAAACTCGGCACTCAAGTATTCACCACCTCGATCCGATCTTAGGATCTTGATACTTTTGCCTGTTTGTTTTTCTACTTCATTCTTATATTCTCGAAATTTCTCAAAGGCCTCCGATTTGTGCTTCATTAAGAAGACATGTCCAAACCTAGAGAAATCATCTGTGAAAGTAATGAAGTATGAATAACCGCTTCGCGCATGTGTAGACATTGGACCACACACGTCACTGTGTATAAGTCCCAAGAGCTCGCTCGCTCTTACTCCGTGTCCAGTGAACGGAGTCTTTGTCATCTTTCCCATGAGACAAGATTCACAAGCGGCATAAGACTGGTACTCGAACGGATCCAAGTATCCTTCTTTATGTAACTTAGTCAACCGTGTCTCATTGATGTGACCCAGTCTACAATGCCATAAGAAAGCCTGATTTAATTCTGGAGACTTTCTTTTAAGTGTGTTCTGGACACTGAATATCTGAGCTTGATTCAATACGTATATACCGTTATTTAATGTACCTGACCCAATCAATGCTTGATTTAGGAGGATGTTTACTACATCGCTTACAAAAGTAAAATCATATCCTTCCTTAGATAGTAAGGATACAGATATGATATTACAAGTCGCACCTGGTACATACAAACAGTCACGCAGAATCAATATCTGCCCAGTTGTCAGTCCTAGGTGATATTCCCCTACGGATACAGCATCCATGCTCATTCCGTTAGCAACCCTGAGAGTCATATCACCTTTCCTGATAACCCTACGGTTTCTCAGACCCTGCAACGAATTACAGATATGAGATCCTGATCCGGTATCCAATACCCAGGAAGTAGGGTTAACTGACAAACAGTTCTCAATTACAAACACACTCGAAGCCGAAGCCACAACATGCTTCGAATTCTGGCTACTGGCTATACAAGCCCTGCAATCTCTCTGCCATAGTTCATTCCCGTTACAATAGGAACATCCCTCTTTAATCATATCCAGTCCCGAAACTTTTGCCCTTCCTTTTCCTTCTTCTTCCCTGGTTTCTTTCAGGGTATAAGCGGAGGGCAGGGACTGTAGAATTAGGTCAGTACTTGACCCATTCTCCAACGTGGTCTCCAGGTCCGTGAGCTTAAAATAGCTGGTCTCTGTAAGGACGTTGCCCCCTACAGATGACCCGACAGCCTACCTCGCTTGAAGCAATTCGTTCGAGGTCTCATATCTTGCGATACGAGATTGCTCTCCATATAAAACTTTGTTATGGAGGAAGATAGAAACTGAGTCCATCTTCTCGTGCAGCCTCTGGTTTGCACCATTAACTGAGGCTAACACGAGGCACTTGGCTTTCGCACAATCCTTTTCCGATGTCCTGTGGATGTGAACATCCGTGACAGGGGAAACTGGACCTGAGACAGCAGGGATTTGATTAGTTAAGAGGTGTCCCAGCTTGTCATGGGCAATGGACATCTGGACAGACCTTTGCCAGTCATAACAGTCAGGTTCAGTCATATTATTATATAGATGTAACCTAGGTGCGGTCACAGGGTCGCTGCAATTAAGAGAGATAGAAGAAAACACTCAGCATGATGCTCTTGCAAGTTTAGAGTGGTTTTTAATTTGTCTAAACAGGATGGCTCCCACTGTTTCTCGAATCCCTCCTCAAACCATAAAGGAAGAATTAGTCGGGATCAATCCCACCGCACAATACTTGCTTAACCGTTCAGCCAGGCCGGTGTCGGTACTTCGAGGGAGGTTTTCCAACGCTTTCGCGAAGTTCCTTAATTAAAGAACCTCTTTTCCCTGGGGCCGTAGCCCCGCTAACACCTTTCTCGGCACCTACTAGGTTTATAGCATTGATCGTTTAGTGAGAAATTTCCCGAGGAGTAGCATATACTCACAGTAGGATCGGGATCCAAATATCATCGGGTGACGAAACTGAAGGAATCCTACCAGAATCATCACACTCCAAATGGTATGCAACGCTAGCAAGTTTCAGTTCTTTTGAAACTCCCGATGTGGATTTTTGCCCCATGCTCTTATGACCTTGACTAAGGCCAACAAATCATAAGTCACATGTCAAGTTCTACCCGTCGTTGTCCAGGTTAATTTGAACCCATCCGTATATACTCTTGACTATGGCCAACAAAGTAATACGACTATCCTAAACCAACGCATCTATCTATACAACATATGAGTATCCACCAGCTACCAATCACTGTGCCTTGACTAAGGCCAACAAACACAGCTTGAATACTGTTGAATATTTATATGAAACGACGGAGGGCTACGAATGGTTTTGGCGAAACCGTGAACGTAGTGAACTTGATTTTGTCGATGGAACGAGATAGCTTTTAAAAGGAGTGGCTCAAGCTCCGTATTTAAAAGTTTGTTTTGAAAAGAACCGAGTGGTTTTTCGAAAGTGTTCCAACGACTTTAACTTGGTTTATTATCTTGCATTAGTTCTTTTAATGCGTGATGTTCTTGCATTAGTTCTTTTAATGTGTCCTATCATTTAATCCTACCATTGCAGAAAACAACCAAAATATGACGTACGCTTATGCCATTCGCATTCACCACTGGGCCCCGTCATTACCCGTTAGGTTACTTAACTAACGACAGAGCGGGGGCTGGGCTAGCGCGTCTGTAAAACATAAGCAACGCCTAAATAATATCATATATAGATATACTGCAATGATAAATATTTCAGATCACAGATGAATACATTGGATATACTAGGAATCTGTAATTCGTACGAGCCTGTAAAGAAAGACAAATTACACGGTCGCGGTGAATAGCCAATACCCCACCCAAGACCCCTACGGGTGCGGAAAACTACCCGCCAAGTACCCAAAGCGTAGCAACCTCCCTCATCTCCATGAGTAGGCCACTCGACACTTCGGCATACCCGGTAGTTTGTGCACCCCCTCCATGGGTCTATCCTAGGAGCAAAAACAGTAAAAAGAAATTATACAATGACGGCTACAACCCCGACCCGGTTGTGCGTCCATACAAATAATTATTACATCAATTTACAAATTTACAAGAATTGAAAGAAAAGAAAACTCTCGTCTCACAACCCCCGGCTATTCACCCGCGACAATCCAACATATTCATATACACATTCCAGCACATTACAGATCACAGATTTGTATAACCCCCACTAATCGACATATAGCGATTAGTAGACGTTCAAGACAAATATCACATTACAGAAAACCCGTTAGCTTAAGTCTTTTAGAAGTTCGATCAAAAATACGGATTTTCGGGACCCCAAAATAAAATTTTCGTTCTGGAAAATCTGGGCAGAAAATATATATTCCAAAAATCCCAAAATACCCCCATAAAAACACTGCACCAAATATTGACTTCGGCCGAGTCAACTCGGCTGCGGATCCGCGGCGCTTTTACTCGAACGTTGGACAATTTTTGGTGGGTGCTCACAGAAAAGCCTGAGCCGATTTTAGGTGTTAAAATAATCAACTTTTGAACAGTAAAAAAATCGACAGAAACTGCAAATTTTTGGGGTTCGTTTCGGGACTTTTTCGTTGATCGATCTTCTAGTTACTTGCTAACATGCTAGATAGAGTTTAACTAAGCTCTGATACCACTGTAAGTCCATGCTACCTCTCCCGGTACTTTCGGGAATGCGGAATTTGGTAAAAAACGATTTTCTTAAAGATGGTAACATGGACCTAAAATCCGGATCTTGGTTAAACATCTATCTAACATTCTAACTACGAGTTTCTAGCTACTCGGATACCTTGCTTATCTTGAACTCCTTCGTCTTCAAGCTCCGATGGTGGTCCGGATTGGCTTCTTCTCGTCGTCTCCGTACGCCGAAGATAGATCCACCTGAAAGCTCCAATCTTTAGCTCCTTCTTCGTTCTTTGAAGAAACTAGTTCACTTGGTTTGCTAAACCTAGTAAACTAGAATGAGTAGAGAAGAAATAGAATGGGATTTTATCTATGGTTCTTGATTCTCAAGTCATGAGAGATATGAACCATAGATTCAAGAGAGGGAGCAAGAGAAAAAGGGTGAGAGCAAAAGGAGAGCTCAAGAACAAGAGAGAGAATGAGCAAGAAAGAATAAGGCTCTCTTTTGTCTTTCACCCTCTCATAATCCAAAAGCAATGATCACACATCATACAAATCAAGTGTTATGTGATGGTTGAAGCAACCATAACCATATCATTTCATGCACTTATTTTGCACAAATGAGCAAGCAAGCAAAAGTCTTTGCAATGAAATGATAGTTATGGTTATCATGATGGTCAACTAGTCAAGCCTAGTCAACCGGTCAACAAAGTCAACAAGTCAACAAAAGTCAACAAGTCAACAAAGTCAACAACCATGTCACCATAATACTTAATTAATACAATTGTTAATCTCATATCATATTCTCATTAGGGTTGATCAAAGGGTCAAAAGTCAACGGTCAACTGTCAACAACCCTAATGAGAATCCACTGCCTCTGTCTCCCTGTCAACTGTGCATACACACCCGCATCCGCGTTCCGAGGAACACGAATGCAAACTGGATAAATCCAATCCCATAAAGTACACTAGGATCTGGCTTAAACCAAAGCCCACTAGTATAAACTGTCCGGATACTGTACGTGCACAAGTGCACGGATGTGACCGAACCTTGTAGCAAAACCATGCGACCTGTCGCAATACCATGCGACCTCTACTCTTTTGCCTAAAGGCGAAAAGCTTTCTGTGTGGGACTCTAAAGACTCGACACTACGCTGGCAGTGGGCTTAACCACAGACCGCAAGCGGCAATAGCTTTGCGTAACGGTCCCCAGGTATTGCCGATAAGAAGACCGACGAGGCGAAACCCATCTGAACTCCTACTGAGCCTGAGTGTGACATTCTCCGAACAGTCCGGTCTGTTCGTCTGATACATCGCATGGCAGGCCTAGGGGGCGGTAAACGTCAGTCCCCCAATAGCGGTACAAGTCGTGCCGGAGCGAAGCCCAAAATACCTTGAGATAACACTGGAAGCCTACCAGTATATCTCGTTTGCCCTGGCCAGGGACTACTAGTGTAATGGATCTCCTAGACACAGCGCGATGTCAACCCCCAATACCGGGAGGGACGAATCCTGTCTAACCGTCACTGCCTCCAAGTGCTTCGGGACTGCACCCAACCACTACCTGTTTGCACGACTCCTTTGAGCCGTGGTAGGGTAGTGATCAAAGTACAGTGGGAACACACTCGAGGCGAAGTGACAATGTCAAGTCAGCGGACTAAGCTGTACTCATGTCACCTGGGAACTGATAACTGACGATAGGCATAATACCAACTAGTCAGTTCCCGACGAGTCCTGTCCAGTGTACCCGTAACCTAACGAGCACCCGCATACTATCTCAAGTACGACGTACTGACGGCTGTGGGACAGACCGTCTCCCACACTGGGATGAGAAGCGCATGCGCTGGTCTACTCCGGAGTATCGATGTCCTGTCTTGATAGTCCTGCGACCAGGGACCTGCATAAGGATGTGCTTATAGATTACCCAGCCCTACTAGTGTGACGGCCATCACATCGCTGGTAATCAAGCAAAGATCCTAAGGGCTCTACTAATGTGTATTGGCGATATACAAAAATAAACACATGTACACATTGAAGCAGAAACAAACCAAGTAGCATACTACTATTTTGAGCAAGATTGTATATACAAGTTGAATATCCCAAGCATCCATTAAGTAATATACAAACTAGTATGATACAGTAATGGCCTCTAGGGCATATACACTAACATACACAGGTTCCATTGGATCAGGTTCCGGTTGTTAGCGAGTTCCCTGATTTGTTCCCTGACGAGCTTCCTGGGCTACCGCCCGAGCGCGACATTTCTTTCTGTATTGATTTGGTTCCTGGCACGGGGCCTGTTTCCATACCGCCTTATCGGATGGCCCCGGCGGAACTTCGATAGTTGAAGGGTTAGTTGCAAGATTTGCTGGATAAGGGATTTATTCGACCCAGTGTTTCTCCACGGCAGTTTGCGTTTGTGCATCGACTACCGCCAGCTGAACATGGTGACAGTGCGGAACAGGTATCCTTTGCCGCGCATCGACGATTTGTTCGACCAGTTTCATGGGGAAGGGTACTTTTCGAGGATCGATTTACGATCGGGCTATCATCAGCTTCGGGTTCGACAGGAGGACAATCCCAGGACAGCTTTCCGTACGCGCTACGGCCATTATGAGTTTTTGGTGATGTCGTTCGGACTCACCAATGCGCCAGTAGCATTCATGGACTTGATGAACCGTATTTTCCGGCCATATTTGGATCTGTTCATTATAGTGTTCATTGACGATATCTTGGTGTATTCCCGGAGTAGTGAGGAGCACGAGCAGCACCTGTGGATTACACTGCAGACTTTGAAGGAGCACCAGCTTTATGCGAAATTCTCCAAGTGTGCTTTTTGGCTGGACCGCGTAGACTTCTTGGGGCATGTGATTTCACGAGACGGTATATGTGTAGACCCGAGGAAGATCGAGGCCGTTCAGCGTTGGCCCAGACCCACATCGGTTACGGAGATTCGCAGCTTTTTGGGGTTGGCCGGTTACTACAGGCGATTTGTGTAGGAATTCTCCAGTATTGCTACCCCTTTGACCGGGTTGACCCGGAAGGGAGTCCCTTTCGATTGGACGGAGGAGTGCGAGCACAGTTTTCAGCAGTTGCGGACTCGGCTGACGACGGCACCGGTATTATCATTACCTTCAGGCTCAGGCGGGTTTGTGGTGTATTATGATGCCTCTCGAGTGGGGCTAGGGTACGTTTTGATGCAGCACGACAGGGTGATCGTGTATGCTTCGCGACAATTGAAGAAACATGAACAAAACTACCCCACTCATGACTTGGAGATGGCTGCAGTGGTCTTTGCACTTAAGATCTAGCGACATTACCTATACGGCGAGTCGTGCCAGATATTCACGGATCACAAGAGTCTAAAATATATATTTCAGCAGCGGGACCTGAACCTTAGACAACGCCGATGGATGGAGTTAGTGAAGGATTACGACTGCGAGATCTTGTACCACCCGGGCAAGGCGAATGTAGTGGCGGATGCGTTGAGCAGGAGTCCAGGGGGTAGTCTATCTTATTTGAGAGCGGTTCGGGGACAGTCGTCGGCAGATTGGCAGATATTATGCGACAGCCGAGTACAGTTCGAGTTCACGCCGATTGGAGGACAGATCGCGCATGTTCGTGCACGCCCACAGTTACTTGACCGCATACAAGAGGCACAGCGCAGTGATGACCGATGTTCGGAGATCATGGCACAGATTGGACAGGGAAGATTTTCCGAGTTCGTGATCGATTATCTGGGGGTACTACGATTTGGAGTTAGACTGTGCGTACCAGATGCTGAGGGACTGCGGCGCGAGATTCTTGAGGAGGCACATCGATCGGTGTACAGCATCCATCCCGGTTCCACCAAGATGTATCATGATATGAGAGATGTTTATTGGTGGGACGGAATGAAGAGGGACATCGCAGATTTCGTGTCGAGATGCCTGACTTGTCAGCAAGTCAAGGCTGAGCACCAGAAGCCCGCGGGAGAGCTACAGCCGTTACCCATTCCGGAGTGGAAATAGGAGCAGATTTCAATGGATTTCGTTGCGGGTCTACCCAGGACTAGTCGAGGGTATGACTCCATCTGGGTAATCGTGGATCGTTTGACGAAGGCGGCTCACTTCCTACCGGTGAAGACGACTTTCGGATTTACTCAATATGCCCAGATCTACATCGACGAGATTGTGCGACTACACGGAGTCCCAACGTGTATTGTGTCCGACAGAGGCACCCAGTTTACCAGCCGATTATGGTAGAGGCTTCAGGAGGCTTTGGGCACTCGCTTGAGTTTCAGTACAGCATTTCATCCGCAGACCGACGGACAGTCAGAGCGGACGATTCAGACTCTCGAGGACATGCTCAGAGCGTGTGTATTAGATTTCGGAGGTAGCTGGGATCATCACTTACCCTTGGTAGAGTTCTCCTACAATAACAGCTACCAGGAGACCATTCAGATTGCACCGTTTGAGGCTCTCTATGAGAGGAGATGCAGATCGCCCGCCTGTTGGACAGAGCTTAGTGAGGGCAGTATCTTAGGGCCACAGATTGTTGAGGAGACGACCGCGAAGATCCAGTTGATTCGCGATAGGATGAGAGCAGCGCAGAGTAGGCAGAGATCTTATGCGGACCGTCGGCGGCGCAGGCTTGAGTTTTCTGTTGGCGATCATGTTTTCTTGAAGGTCTCCCCTATGAAAGGTGTGATGAGGTTTGGGAAGAAGGGGAAGCTCAGTCCCAGATATGTGGGCCCCTTCGAGATCCTCGAGCGTGTTGGTGCAGTAGCATACCGATTAACCCTTCCGCCCAGCTTTCCAGATGTGCACCCCGTATTTCACGTTTCGATGCTCCGTAGATATCTTCATGATCCTTCGCATGCGATTCAGCACCCGACGATCCAGCTGGAGCGTGACCTTTCCTATGCAGAGCAGCCGGTGATGATCTTGGATCGACAAGTGAAGAAATTGAGATCGAAAGACATCTCATCAGTTAAGGTACTTTGGCGTGGTCAGAACCGTGAGGAGGTCACTTGGGAGACCGAAAGCGAGATGATGAAGACGTATCCCTATCTTTTCAAAGGTACGTGTAGTTAGATTTTTGAAATTCGGGGACGAATTTCTTTAAGGTGGAGAGATTGTAACACCTTAGAATGTGTTAGTGACTATTTATATTTAAATAAAGGGTTTTTAATGAAAAGTTTACCAAATTGTGTTTCAAATATTTTTCCTAATTTAATAAATATTTTTCTAAAATTTTCCTAGGCTTGCACACACATGTGCATGTAAACTAGGGTTTTTAAATGAGTTATTACCATGATTAGTGACCATGGTGGGTTAATCTTTAGGATTAAGTCTTTTGGGTTTTTAATTAAGTTTAATTAGTTAAGTAATAGTTGCTTTTATTTGAAATTTGTTAAGGGTGTTGACTTGGTGAGAGAGAGAGAGAGAGTGCATCATGGCTCAAGCCATGCTAGCAATTAATGAGGAAAGAGAGAGTGAGGGGTTGACATTAGGGTGATGATTTCCTCTCAATTGTTTTGTTTTCTTTCTCTTAAACCTCACTCTCACACACACACACACACACACACACTTACCTCTACACCAGCAGCTGAAGCAACCAACAGAGAAGCACAGCAGCAGCATCAGTGAGCAGTAGCAGCAGAGAGCAACAGCAACAGCAGCAACAGAGACTTCACAGCAGCAGCAGCAAGCATCAACTTCGACAACAGCTCCTTCCTTTCACTTCATCTTCTTCCTCCAGCTCCCTAGGGTCGATTGTGAGGTATATTTCCTAAACTTACTCCCTAGTTTACTTGTTTAGGGTAGTTTTGCTTCGGTTAGTAGTTTTTGGTGCGATTTAGTGCGATATGGGGTGTTTAGTGTGAACCTTGGCCAAGTGATGTGTGTTTTGGTTTCAGTAGTTGATAGAGTGTTGTTAAGGCCATATTAACCTAGCTTTAACCCCGATTGCACTGATAAACCACCAGTTCCCGAATCGATGCAAATTCATCGTTTTTATGCAAAACTGAGTTTTCTGGAAACTGCTTTTGACCCTGTGAGTTCAGAATAAAATTGAGAGTACTGTAGTATGGTTGTTAGGTGCTGATACCACTGGTAGAACCCGACCCCCAAACTCCGTACCGTGGCCGCCAATTATTTCGTTCTGGCCGCAAATTGCGGCCAGATGGGTAGGGTTTGGGTTGGGGTTTGGTCCTATAGGTGTCTGCTAATGTGTGGAGTGTTGTGATATATGTATTTTTGTAAGTTAGGTTCTGTATAAAAATCTGGGACTAAATACCTGTTTTTCCGTATTTCTAAACCTTCGCGACACGCGTGATACGTGTGTGAATTTGGGGTTTCTGCGTATCGCGACGCGTCAGGGTAGTTTCAGGCGCGTGATCACACGTTTTAGCGTATCGCGCCCACGCGCGATTGGTTTATGACACGGGTATCTAGTTGGACCATAACACCACGTTTTTGTGAAGTTAATCTTATGTGTGATTTACGTTATGTGATTCTAGGTTCGCAGGCGAGTGAGACAGACGCTGCGAAGAAGGGCAAGCAAGTCGTCGGCTACACTTAGCACGAGACTTCGGTGAGTAATTTTAACATCTACGGGCATATCGCCCGCATGACGTTATGCGTCAGGGCTGATAGGACCTTATTATTATATGTTGCATTACCTCATGTACTGTCATTGCATATTTCATTCCCTGTTGTATGTATGCTTAGAATTGATAGAACACCGCACTATTACTAACGGTTCATGTTGCACGAGCACTGATCTGCATGCTACACACACACCGTTAGTAATTGCCATGACACACTCACTGTAGAACTGCCATGATTATATTGCTGTAGTTCATTTCATATATGATTCGATATGACTTTCATGGGAATTGGGAGCCGCATGATATCTTTAAAAACGGAAACTAATTTTAAAGGCGGTTTTCCCTTATAACTATATCATGGATTGATGTACATGGCACATCGCCTTGAATTTACTTCTTGGTGTTGATTTTCATGTGATTTCTGGTTTTGAGGACCGTGGGATTTTTTTAAGAAAAGATGCACCATTTGAAAACCCGGTTCCTCGTGATATGATATTTTGGTACGTCCACCACGCGTTTTCTCGGTGCTGAGATGTGTGCTTGAAACCCGATTCGAGGAGATGGATGATCCGTTTGCGGGTTCGTGGTGGACCCGGTATGGTACCCCGGGGCGAGAACGGTTTCGCTGTGCAGTAGACGGTGAGCCCGGCGGAGGGACCACTACCTACCGGTGATTGGTTGGACATGGCTGTTGTCCGGAGGATACTGACCAGAGTCGAGAGATGGATGCGGGATGATCTGTACTGCCGGGGCCGAGGGCCGATACCTACAGACGGAGCTCGTGGGCTGATCCGGACTGACGGAGCCAGATATATGAGGATTTGCGTGTCGATGATGGACACGAGTATTTTATGATGTTTTGGGTGCCGATGTTGGGCACTCGTGATTTCTCAGAGGTTTACAGGATTTGAGGGCCGATGGGTGTGCCGGCGTCTGAGTTATTTGGGATTTGGTTACAGTTGTGGGCCCGATTGTTTTCCACGTTGATATTCCGTGTAGATGTTGTTTATCCCATGCTCAGCATTGATTACCATATATCTCATCCTGTAGTTATTTTACCTGATAGAGCATCTGCATGATTATTGCACATACTGCTTATCACGCATGGATATTATCTGCTGGCATTTGTTAGAGTAGCGCAGTACGTGCATGCTCGCGATTACCTTTATATGTTATCACTATTCACGAGTTGGCAACTCACCCCCGTTGTGCCACAGTATTTGCAGGTTGCCCTCAGCATAGTCGCGGCAGGCTATCTTTTGCATCTTTTGGCTACAGATACCACTACAGTTGCGGTGAGAGCTGTTTTGCTTTTAGGTAGATTGTGGTATTCTGATTACTTTTATTGTATCCCTTTTGTATCTAGTACTCTCTATCTACCATTTATGTACTGGACTTAGATACTGTGTGAGGACGATGATGTATATTTTGTATTCTGGTGTTGAGCTCGTAGGAGCCGACAGTTTTTATATGCAGTTTCTATTCTGTGATGTCTACTTATTGCTTATTCTTCGCTACGGTGTCGTATATTACTCTTGTGATATTGGTTTCCGCCGTTGGGCGTGATTGCTCCCGTTTGGGGATGTTTCATTTCATTATATTTCATTTCATTATATTTCATTTCACTTATATCCTGTTTTGTATCCGGTCTCGGGGCTACTTTTACAAAGGAAATGTTGCCAAAATTTTTCAAATGGTTAAGTAACTTTAAAAGGAACTTATTGAATTATTTAAGGTTTTCTAAAAGCTTTAACTAAATGTTTTCAACACTCACTATTTTTAAATGGTTTTATTTCTGGGTTCGGCGTACTTAGTCGCGTTACGCCTGTAGACGTAGCGTAGTTAAGTGTCGGTCACGAGTCGAAATACTCGGGTCGTGACACCTAGCTACTAGCAAACTAAAAGATGGGTGAAGAGATATACCAAGCGATCCGTGTCCTTCGGTCTTCGTCTCCACTCCGATCTCCCGCGGAATCTCCGTCCGTCACCTCCTCGTCGGAAAGGGAACCACGTAGCCGATTTCTTTTACGTGCTCCCACCACTTGACCGAGGAATCTCGGGAGCGAAGTTGGATAGCCGACGCGTCCAAGATTTGCTGTAGATATAGTATAGTAGGCTATGTCTCTTTGGGGTTTATGTAGTTGCCATTGATGTGGAGGAGAAAAGAACTTTGGGAGAAGGATGGTGTATATATTTTTGCAAGCTTGAAAAATGATATGAATCAATGTCCCTCATCCAAAATGAAAACTCTCTCTCCCTCTCCCACCAAAGTGGCCGGCCTCTCATAAGAATGGTGGAGGGAATCAATTTCCTCATAAGAGAATAAGGTGTGATAAAAGAAAAAGGAAAATGGTCACACCCATTTCTTATCTCATCAACTCAAAGTTCTATCACAATAAATGCATAGGAATGGACTAGAAAAGAATCTCATCATGATTATGAAGCCACAAATGCAAGAAACCCCTAACTGCAAATAACCCCCTCCATCGATAAAGTCCGGCCGCGAAGGAACAAAGGAAAACCGGCCGGAACGGAATGCAAACTGGCAACTTCTTAAAACTGATCCCGTAATAAATTACAGGAAAACCCCGCTACTGCATATAAATGCCTCCATTTGTATTCCCACTAAATACAAATGCAAAGAGACAAAACTACACTGTCTAATACTAGGAACCGGCTTAAACCAAAGCCGGCTAGTAAAATCCGTCCGATCACGATCCGTGCAATACCGGACGTATCTGATCGAACCCTGCCATATCTCCATACGGCTTCTACAGCGTTTCGCCCGAAACTTGAGTAACTGTGTGGTGGAATCTAAAGACTCGTCAATACTATGGCTGTGGATTTAACCACTAGCACGTCAGAGGTATTAGCCTTACGTGACGGGCCACCAGGTATTGACCAAAGGGACGTCGATGAGCGAACTCATCCTGACACCCTACTGAGCCATTCAGAGACAATATCCGTACAGTCCGGTCCGTTCGTCTATGAGCATCGCATGGCGGGCCTAGGGGGTTGGTAAAAGTCAGACCCCCAAAAGCTGTACAAGTCATGTCGGAGTGTAGCCCAGAACACCCTGAGATACTACTGGAATACCTACCAGTAAATCTCCTGCCTTGGCTAAGGACTTTTCGTGTACTGGCTCTCCTAGACACAGCGCGACCTCACCCGCAATACCGGGAGAGACGAACCCCTGTAGATCCGCTCACTGTGTCCATGTGGCTCGGGACTGCACCCAACTAAAACCTGTTTGCACGACTCCTTTGAGCCGTGGTAGGGTAGTAATCAAAGCACAGTGGGAACTTACACGAGACAAATGACGATCTCAGGTAGATCAACTAACTTGTTGTTGGGTTCACGTTACCTCTCCCGGTACTTTCGGGGTTGCGGAAACGGTAAAACAAATTTTTTTCTAAACATGGTAACATGGACCGTAAAAGCCGGATCTTTGCTAAACAACACACTAGCATCCTAACAAGAGATTTATCTACTCGGTTAGGGGTTATACCTCAACTTGAACTCCTTCTCTTCTTGTTGTTCTTCTCCTTGCTTGCGCCGAGGGTTGATCCGTATTTTGGTCACCTCCGCGGCCTCCTTGAGTCGAAGACGATCCACCCGAGAGATGTACACCGAGCTCCACCTCGAGCCGAGGTAACTAGGGCAAAGAGATTGCTAGTCTAGAAGCCCTAGGTTGTGTAGAAATGATAGACGGATGGTTTTGTCTTTGTGGGATCTTTATCTCTTAACACATGAGATCAAAAGATGAATCAAGAGGAGGAAGAAGGAGGAGCTAGCAAACATGGTGCATTTCTTTTCTTCTCATGAGCAAGAGCAAGAGAGAGAATGAGAAAAGAATTATGTGCATAAGAAAATGAACCATGGTTCAATAATCCCAAAACATCATCATTACCAATCATATCAAGATAAGGTTGATGGCTACATTGAAATGACCATTATCATAATCAAAAAGAAAAAGAAAATGAAAAGAAGTGTGCAGACCTCTCTTGAAGGTCAATGGTCAACACGGTCAACCGGTCAACAAAGTCAAGAGAGGTCAATGGGGTCAAATGGTCAATGCAATTAGCTATCATAAAATTATCACTAAAAGGATTAGTAAATGATGTACGCGGCTCATAATGGTTTTGACCAAACGACCTGTCAAAACCCTAATGAGTCCGCCTCAAAATGGTTTTGACCGAATCAACTGTCAAAACCGTAATGAGCCTGCTACATAACGGTTTTGGCCGAACCAACTGCCAAAACCCTGATGAGGCACCTCATCCTTCATCGCTCCGGAAAACTGTGCATACACACCTGCATCCGCATTCCGTGGAATGCGGATGCGTAGAAGATAAAACAAATCCATCCGTGCAATACTAGGATCCGGCTTAAACCAAAGCCCACTAGTATTGCCTGCCCGAACACCACACGCACACAAGTGTACGTAAGTGATTGCAGCCCTGCCGTAAAACCATACGGCCTCTACACGTTTCGCTCAGTGCAGGGAAACTCTCTGTGTGGGACTCTAAAGACTCGACACTACGCTGGCAGTGGGTTTAACCACAGACCGCAAGCGGCACTAGCTGTACGTAGCGGTCCCCAGGTAGATGTCGATAAGAAGGCCGATGAGGTAAACCCATCCGAACTCCTACTGAGCCTGTATGTGACAATCTCCGTACAGTCCGGTCTGTTCGTCTGATACATCGCATGGCGGGCCTAGGGGGGCGGTAAACGTCAATCCCCTAATAGCGGTACAAGTCGTGTCGGAGTGAAGCCCAGAACACCCTGAGATAACACTGGAAACCTACCAGTATATCTCGCTTGCCCTGGCCAGGGACTACTTGTGTAATGGCTCTCCTAGACATAGCGCGATGTCAACCCCCAATACCGGGAGAGACGAATCCTGTCTAACCGTCACTGCCTCCAAGTACTTCGGGACTGCTCCGAACTACTACCTGTTTGCAAGACTCAGTAGAGCCGTAGTAGCGTAGTAATCAAAGAACAATGGGAACACACTCGAGGCGAAGTGACAGTGTCAAGTCAGCGGACTAAGCTGTACTCATGTCACCTGGGAACTGATAACTGACGATAGGTATAATACCAACCATCAGTTCCCGACGAGTCCTGTCCAGTGTACTCGTAACCTAACGAGCACCCGCATACTATCTCAAGTACGACGTACTGACGGCTGTGGGACAGACCGTCTCCCGGGCTGGGATGAGAAGCGCATACGCTAGTCTACTCCGGAGTATCGATGCCCTGTCTCGATAATCCCATGACTAGGGACATGTATTAAGGATGTGCTTGTAGATTACCCAGCCCCCATGAGTGTGATCGCCATCACAACGCCGGTAATCAAGCAAAGATCCTAAGGGCTCTACTAATGCGTATAGGTGATATAATAAATAAAAACACATGTACACATTAAAGCAGAGACAAACCAAGTAGCATACTGCTATATTGAGCAAGATTGCTTGTACAACTGTGAATATCCCAAGCTTCCATCAAGTAATATACATACTAGTATGATACAGTAATGGCCTCTAGGGCATATACACTAACAATCTCCCACTTGCACTAAGGCCATATACTGGCGTATCGAAGACCTATCAACTCGATCAGCCGCTCGAACTGAGTCTGGGGTAAGGCCTTCATGAATGGGTCCGCTGTGTTGTCCTTTGTGTCCACTCTCCACACCTCGATCTCCTGGCGATCAATGATCTCCCTGATCAGGTGATACCGCCTTAAGATGTGCCTGGATTTCTGATGGGACCTTGGTTCCTTCGCTAAGGCTATAGCCCCATTGTTATCGCAATACAAAGATATTGGGTCAACAATGGACGGAACCACCTGAAGTTCACAAATGAACTTCTTCATCCAGACCGCCTCTTTTGCGGCATCGCTTGCAGCAATGTATTCCGCCTCCATCGTCGAGTCTGCGACGGTATCCTGTTTGGAACTCCTCCAACATACCGCCCCTCCGTTGAGGGTAAACACAAAACCCGAGATAGACTTTCTGTCATCTTTGTCACTCTGGAAGCTTGAATAGGTAAAGGACTCGACCCTGAGGTCTCCATTACCGTAAACCAGGACCATCTCCTTAGTCCTTCTCAGGTACTTGAGAATGTTCTTCACTGCTGTCCAGTTATCCTCACCTGGGTCTGACTGATACCGGCTTACCGTGCTCAGCGCGTAAGCTACATCTGGTCTTGTACATAGCATCGCATACATTATAGATCCCACCGCCGAAGCGTAGGGTATAATGCTCATGCGAACCCTCTCCTCGTCAGTTTTAGGAGACATCTTCTTGGAGAGGGTAATTCCGTGCAATGCGGGTATGTTACCGTGCTTGGAACCCTCTATACTAAAGCCCTTTAGTACGGTCTCTATGTACCTGCACTGTGAAAGTCCCAGTAGTCTCTTGGATCTATCTCTATAGATCTTGATCCCCAGAATGTACGAGGCATCACCCAGGTCCTTCATGGAGAACCTTTGTGACAAAAATAGCTTGACCGATTGTAGAATATGAATGTCATTTCTTATCAAAAGAATGTCGTCCACATACATGACTAGGAATACGACAGTTCGTCCTACAATCTTCTTATAAACACAGGGTTCATCTTCGTTCTTGATGAAATCAAATTCATTGATTGCCTCATCAAAACAGATGTTCCAGCTCCGCGATGCCTGCTTTAATCCATAAATGGATTTAAGCAACTTGCACACCTTCCCGCTGCTCCCACTGTCTAAGAAACCTTCTGGTTGATCCATGTAAACACACTCTTCCAAACAACCATTTAGGAAAGCCGTTTTAACATCCATCTGCCGGATTTCATAGTCATGGAAGGCAGCAATGGCAAGTAAGATCCGAATGGATTTGAGCATAGCCACCGGAGAAAAAGTTTCGTCATAGTCCAAACAAGGTCTTTGACGAAAACCTTTTGCAACGAGTCTAGCCTTATAGGTTTCCACCTGCCCATCTAGACTAAGTTTCCTTTTGTAGATCCATTTGCATCCAACGGGTTTTACCCCAGGTAGAGCAATATCCAAGGTCCACACTTTATTAGCGTACATAGACTCCATTTCGGATTGCATTGCTTCATGCCACTTATCAGAGTCCCTACTGATAATGACCTGCCTGAAACTGGTAGGGTCATCTTCTTCCAAGATGCAATCCTCTCGATCCCCGTCTATGTGAAAACCGTAGTATCTCTCGGGCGGATGAGAAATCCTACAAGATCTGCGGAGTGGCTGAGGTTCGTCTGGGGTTATTGAATTCTGAGGTTCTGTCAAATCTTCAGTTTCAGTTTGTGGTCGCTGAATTTCTTCCAGTTCTACCGAACTCCCACTTGTTATTTTTGCAAGAAATTGCCACTCTAAAAAGGTGGCGTGGCGAGATACAAACACCTTCTGTTCCTCGGTGTGGTAGAACAGATATCCTGTGGAGTTCTTAGGATATCCCACAAATTTACATAGAACTGAACGTGCCTTAAGATTATCCGGATTTTGTACTTTTACATAGGCCGGACAACCCCATATCTTGATACGTTTAAGATACGCCTTTTTACCATTCCATATCTCGAACGGTGTCTTAGGCACAGATTTAGACGGAACATCGTTCAATAGATATGCTGTTGTCAACAGCGCATGTCCCCAAAATGAAAGTGGTAACTCGGCATTACTCATCATGGAGCGAACCATATCCAGTTGGGTACGATACACCGTTGTGCTGTGGTGTATAAGGAGGAGTAAGCTGAGAGAGAATACCATTCCCTTTTAGGTAATCTAGGAATTCCGTTCTTAAGTACTCCCCTCCTCTATCAGACCGGAGGATCTTGATACTTTTGCCAGTCTGGTTCTCTACTTCGTTTCTGAATTCCTTGAATTTCTCAAAACCTTCAGATTTGTGTTTCATCAGATACATATATCCGAACCTAGAGAGATCGTCAGTGAATGTGATGAAGTAGGAGAACCCACCCCTTGCATGTATAGACATCGGACCACATACATCACTGTGTATGAGTCCCAAGAGCTCTGGTGCTCTTTCTCCATGTCCGGTGAACGGAGATTTGGTCATCTTCCCTTTGAGACAAGACTGACAAGTTTCATAAGATGAAAACTCGAACTCATTCAAGAGTCCATCTTTATTCAACTTACTCAGTCTTTTCTCTCCGATATGACCAAGTCTACAATGCCACAAGTAGGATTCATTCGTATCTGAATTCTTCCTCTTGCGTGTGTTTTGTACATTGAGAACTGTATTCTGATTTAGAACGTAGATACCATTACACAGTGTACCCTCTTCAACCAGCACCTTATGAAGGTAAATGTTCATGATATTTCTATCAAGAACAAAGTTATATCCATCTTTATCGAGTAAAGAAACTGATATGATGTTGTAAACCATGGAGGGTACATAGTAGCAATCGTTCAAAATCACAGTCTTGCCATTTGGCAATACTATGTGATATTCACCGACGGCTGCAGCATTTACTTGTCCTCCGTTCACTACTCTGAGCGACATATCACCAGGTGCAACTTTCCTACTTTTTCTCAGTCCCTGCAATAAATTGCAGATATGAGATCCCGATCCGGTATCAAGTACCCAGGAGGTAGGGCTGACCGTAAAGCGGTTCTCAATTACAAGAACACCTGAAGTAGATGCAAAACCATGCTTCTTCTTCAACTGGGTATCCTTGGAATCCATACAATCCTCTTTCCCTTGCTCATACTTATGACTGTTGTCACAAGTTAGAGCCGAACCAACGTTCCCTAGCCCCGAATAAGAATTCGGATCGGTCAAGCGATACATGATACATTTTATTATCTTGATTAGGGCGTGAAATGGCTGCTACCTGGAGAGAGTGAAAAGAAACACTCAGCGTGCGCTCTTGCAAGTTTAGATTGGTTTTTAATTTATCTAAACAGGATGGCTCCCACTGTCTCTCGAATCCCTCCTCGAACCATAAAGGAAGAATTCGTCGAGATCAATCTCACCGTACAATACTTGCTTAACCGTTCAACCAGGCCAGTGTCGATACTTCGAGGGAGGTTTTCCAACGCTTTCGTGAAGTTCCTTAATTAAGTAATCTCTTTTCCCTGTGGGCGTAGCCCCGCTAACACCTTTCTAGACACCTACTTGGTTTATAGCATTGATCGTTAAGCGAGAAAGTTCCCGAGGAGTAACATATACTCATAGTAGGATCGGGATCCAAATATCATCGCGTGACAAAACTGAAGGAATCCTACCAGAATCATCACACTCCAAATGGTATGCAACACTAGCAAGTTTCAGTACTTTTGAAACTCCCGATGTGGTTTTTGCCCCTAGGACCCAAGTGACCTTGACTGAGCCAACATATCAAAGGATCCTAGTCAAGTTCAACCCGTCATTATCTTGACTGCATTAGACACACCCGTACGAGTCCATGACTGAGCCAAAATGACCGTACGACTGTCCTAACCAATCACTTTGTATCCTACGGAAAAATATTACAGAGCTACCGTACACTACGCCTCGGCTGAGCACGAAATACGTAGCACGAATACTAAGCAATATCAATCCGAAACGACGAAGGGCTACGACTGGGTTTTGGCGAAAACCCGTTAACGTAATGAACTTGATATCGTTGAAGGAACATGATACAGTTTTTGAAAATATAGTGGCGAAAACTTTTGCTAAAGAGGTCACTCCTTGTGAAGGGATCTCGGCTCTTTCCTCGTCGAATGAGGTGCAGGATATTCCAAACTGAATACCTCGATGCAAAACAAGAATAATCGACTATAGTGAAGTTATTACCCTGACGCAAACTTTTGTCCAAGGGGTCACTCCCGATGAAGGGATCTCGGCCCTTGCCTCGTCGAATGAGGTGCTGGGCATTCATAACCGAATACCTCGATGCAAAACAAAAGTGAACGTCCTTGTAATAACAGCTTTTTGAAAAATTGTTCCAACAATGTCTTTTAGGTTTATTTTCTTGCATTAGTTCTTTTAATGCGTCCCATCATTTAAATCCTACCATTGCAGAAAACAACCAAAATATGACGTACGCTTATTCCATTCGCATTCGCCACGGTGCCCCGTCATCACCCGTTAGGTTACTTAACTAACGACAGAGCGGGGGCTGGGCTAGCGCGACTGAAAAACATAAGCAACGCCTAAATAGTTATTATATATAGATATACAGCAATGATAGCCAATCCAGATCACAGATGAACACTTTGGATATACTAGGAACCCGCGATTCGTTCGAGCCTGCAACGAAAAGCGGATTACATGGTCGCGATGAATAGCCAATACCCCACCCAAGACCTCTACGGGTGCGGCAAACTACCCGCCAAGTACCCGAAGCGAAGAAACCTCCCTCAACACCGTGAGTAGGCCACTCGGCACTTCGAGATACCAGGTAGTTTGTGCACCCCCTCCATGGGTCTATCCTAGGAGCAAAAACAGTAAAAAGAATTATACAATGACGGCTACAACCGCGACCCGGTTGTGCGGCCATACAAATAATATTACATCAATTTACAAATTTATTACATGAATGAAAGAAAAAGAAACTCTCATCTCACATCCACCCCGGCTATTCATCCGCGACAATCCAACGAGTTCATATACACATACCATCAGCATTACAAATCATAGATATGTATAACCCCTACTAATCGACGTAAAGCGATTAGTAGACGTTCAATACACATATAACATTACAGATATAACCATTAGCCAAAGTCTACAGAACATCGACCAAAAATACGGATTTTTGAGCCCCAAAAACAAATTTTGCTTTCTGGAAAATCTGGGCAGAAAAATCATATTCAAAAAATCCCAAAATACCCATATAAGAACACTGCAGGAAACCCGATTCACAACCGAGCTAATGTTAGTTATATGTATGCCCTAGAGGCCATTGCTATACATAGGATGATAGGATGTATATTGTAGTGGATGCTGGGATATATATAGGGAGGACTTTCTTGCTCGACATGATAGTATGCTATCTGGTCACACTTTACCTTAACGTGTATACTGATTATCTCTCTGTTACATATTGGTAAAGCCCTTAGGATGTGTACTTGACTACCTGGACTATGATGCGGATCATACTAGTGGGGACATTGCAGTCCATAAGTACATCCTTCAAGGTCCCTAGTCGTGGGTGTATCGAGACGGGGCATCGATATACCAGAGTAGACTAGCGTATACCTTCTCGACACATACAGATGGACGATGGATGATCCCATATCCATTGGTGTTTGACATCGGAGATGATATACGGGTTCTTAGTAGAGACTGGGTACACTGGACGGACTCGCCGAGAACTCCCAGATGGTATTATACCTCACGTCAGATGGCACTTCTCAGGTGACACTGGTACAGAGTAGTCTGTTGACCCAAGATCGTCATAGAGTCTTGTGTGGTTCCCACTGTGCTTTGATTTCCACCTTACCACGTCCAAGAGGGCGTGCAAAACGATGGCTTTTGGGTACAGTCCCGAATCACATGGAGGCAATGAGCGATAGGAGGGGATTCGTCTCTCCCGGTATAGGGAGTTGATGTTGCGCTGTGTTCGATTGGCTATAACAGGAAATCCCTAGCCAGGGTTGCTGAGATTTACTGGTAAGTGTTACCAGTAGTTTCTCGAATTGTTATAGACCTCATATCGACACGACTTATCGAGCTATTGGGGACCGACGTTTACCACCCCTAGACAAGATATGCGACATATCAGACGACGAGACCGGACTGTACGGTAGTGTTACTGGTTGGATTCACTGGAGTGTGAGCGGGCTTGCTCGTCGATCTTCTGATCGCTCAATACCCGGGTGTCTGTTACGTTTAGCAGACCGCTTGCGGTTTGTGGGTGTTTGATATGATCATCATCTGCTGCCGGCGTATTGACGAGTCTTTAGAGTCCTACACAGAGGTTTCCTGGCTCAAGCGAAACGAAATAGGCGCGCATATGAGATATGTGCGGGACCGAGAATAATTCGTGTATGTGATACCATATTCCTTTCTCGCGACGAATGTGTCGAATGGTTGTATGCGATATAACCTAGTTATCGAATCAAGGATTGATTCGATAAGCCGATACATTGTATACTAGTCGGTTGTGTGCGACATGACCGGATCATTGAATCAAGTGTTGATTTAATGATTTAATGTATAATTATATATTTGATATATTACTTTGCATTAACTAGTATTGGTTCATTTTAAATGGATTTTCTCACTTGAATTGTGCAAGTTGTATATGTGATATACTTTTGTGCACTTGATTGTATCATGTTTGATGATACATGTTTACTTGGTTAAGTGTAAAGAATTAATCCATGGTTAAACTAATGATTAGGGTTTTCTTTTCTTACTTATTTATTCATTTATTTATTTTGAAAAGAAGAGAAAAGAATGGTTGCTAGTTTTGTAGTTTAGTTGAAACTTCATGAAACTTTGACCTAGTCCACTATTCTTGTCTCTTGCTTAACCCTAACCATCATATCTAACCATGGTCCATTCTCTACACTAAACTAAGGTTAGTATTATGATAAGTATTCATTTTCCTTTTCATTTTAATAACTTATCATAATATTTATCTTCTTCTTCTTTTTCTTCAAGAAGAAGCAAGACTCCATCAATGGTGATTGATGAATTAGAGTGAGAAATCCAATTCTAAAGTCTACCCACTTCCTATTTCTTCATCCTCTACCTCTTGCCAAGTAGTAGAGTGTGTTTCCTTCACAAGTTTTCAAGGCTTGGTGAAGGTGGAGCTTGATCTAGTGATGCCTCGACGTAGATCATCTTCGGCACGTCGTCGATGACCTAGCCCGCTCTTTCTCCGATGAAGCCGACGCTAGAGCCCGGGTTTCCATTTGGACAGCGAGGATACTTCCTTGCGGAGCTATGGAGGTGGAGAACCGGATTTACAAAGGTTGTATTTCCGTATTCTAGTAGTTAAGTGTTTACTAGTTTGCTTTGTCGCCTAAAATTCTAGCCAACGATCTTGTTAGGGTTTCTCAGCACCGTATTTATTGTAAATTGGCATGGTTGATGCCTTGTGAGACCCCTTGAGAGTGCCTCGGAACCCGACAGTGGTATCAGAGCCAAGCTAGAGCCTTAGGCGATGCGTAGACGGAATTGGAAGTCCGATCGAACCGAAACCCAAACCCTAATTTGCTCTCTGGACTTTTTCCAAAAATTGGGTTTTTTCCGGATTAAAAATATGCAGAAAATTCAGCAGGAAATTCTAAGAATTACGATGCAAAAATTACCTAATGATCTTTCTAAAGTGCGGCGGAACCGCGGCATTAGCGTGCTAATGCGGCTGTTCCGCGGCCCTTTTGTCTTATCTCCCATTGAATTTTGCACAGTAACTCCTATTTTTCAGTGCTGGTTTTCCTGGGAATGTTTAATCTGAAATCAAGAGTTGAGTATTTTGGGTTGTATTGGGAGTTCGTACATTCGATCGGATTGTCAAACTTTGTCTATGTGTCTTTCCGGATAATTTTTTGAATATGTTAAAAAGTTCGACCGGATATAAATACCCAATTTTTCCCCTGTCGGGAAATTTCCAAGTGTTGGATATTTCTGTAATTTAATCACGTTCTAAGTAGTGCAAGTAACACGATGGTCCCTCTAGAAGACAACAAACCTTAACTCGATTATATGACCGTCTTGAACTACCCTTTGAACCTTAGGGTTTGGGGCAGTACGGCGTGCCACATGTGAGGCGTTGGCTTGACCCTTCTACGGCTGGACCGTTGGTACTGAGGCACGAACTGAATGTTTTTAGACTTGTTTCATGTGTTGATCTGTATCGGGAAAACTTGGGTGTTTGAATGTTCGATCGGAAAGTTTAACATTTTCTAATTATCCGGAATGTGATACAATAATTGGAATTCACAATAAGTTATGAGATAACTGAATGGATGTTATAAACATAGCAGTTTAGTGTCACTTGATCGGTTGCCACGGAATTTTGATGTGATCAAAAGTCTGTCGCAATCACGTAGTGTACGCGGATACTCGCCGGGTAAACTTAATAGACAGCTACACCCCATAGCCCCGACCAAGTGACTGTAGGAGAACCCCGTCGCCGAAAGCATCCGTTCGGGTGCTCGCGGTGGCGGTGTTCCGCCTTGGTGCACTTCGTTGACGGCGTCGGGGGTGCGGCCGTCTACTAAAGTTTGCGACGAGCATTCGATCAGGATGTCGGGAATCTTGTTGAATTGCCCGACTTGATATTGAAAAGTGTTTTCGATTTTGAGACTAAAATGCGGGGTTTATAATTGTTAGGCATGTGATGTCTAAGTAATTCATTTGGTCAGGCATGCGATGTCTGAGGTGGTTGCGGATTCCAACTGTTGTAGTTTTACACTTTCTTGTCTGTGACCGTAAGTGTAATATATGATATCGCCGGTTTCGTTGCTATATGTCAACGACAATTGGGATGCGCATATTTACTTACGTTGATGACATGTGATGTTATGTGTTGCTGGATATGTTATATTGGATCGTCGTGTTTGAATAGCCGGGGGTTTTTATGTGAGATGAGTGTTTTTCATTTTCATTCATGTAAAAACTTGTATGTAATATTCTTTTATTGGGGCACTTCCAGGTTGCGGAAGTAGTCACCTTTTGTATATTATTTACTTTTCCGCACTAGGATAGACCCAAGGAGGGGAGCACAAGTAACCGGGTTCTGGAGTCCAGTAGGAGACCAACTCGAGGAGTCGAGTCCCGGTCTCCTAACTCTAGAATTGGTAGGGTTGCTTGCCGCTCTCGTAGGGGTCTAGGGGTGTGGGTTTGGCTATTCATCGCGACCGTGGAATCCGTGTTTTATACTGGCTCGTATTGAAAACACGGACGTCCTAGTATATCCAATATTTCATATGATTCTTCTGCTGCGATATCTGTGATGTGATCATGTGATGTTCTGTGATAGATACTGTATACGGTATTTATGATATATTATATAGACGTTACTTATGTTTTACACCCGTGCTAGCCCTGCCCCGCTCTGCCGTTAGTTACCTAACCTAACGGTGCACGAGGGGACATCGAGGCGAATGCGGATGGCATAAGTGTACGTCGTATTTATCTGTGATGTTTAGGTACTTAAATGATGGGACTTCATTAATGAGATTAATGAAATAAAAGAAACCTAAGATGTTGTAGAATCGAATTTCAAAAATAAAACAGGTAGCTACAGTTCTTGCTTTGCACAGTGATATATATGATATATCCTGCACCTTATTCGATGAGGAAAGGACCGAGATCCCTTCAACGGGAGTGACTCCTTTAGCAATAACTGGCAGATGCTACACACTCGGTTTGTCTTTTGATAGCTTTTAAGTGTTTTTGCTTTGCACAGAGATATATATGATATATCCAGCACCTCATTCGACGAGGAAATGACCGACGATCCCTTCATCGGGAGTGACTCCTTTAGCAAAACTAGAAAAGCCTCAAAAACACTCTATTTTAAAAATATTTGATTCTACAATGATATCAAGTTCATTACGCAATAGGTTTTCAGAAAAACCTGTCGTAGCCTTCCGTCATTTCAGATAAATCCTGTTTAGTATTCGTGCTGCGTTTGTTGACCTTGTCAAGGCGCAGTGTGCGGTAGCTAACCAGTATTTATCTGCTTATGCATATGATGCAGATTGGGTTAGGGTAGTCGTGCGGCCTTGTTGACCTTGTCAAGGGTCGTGCGGGTGGGTTTGATTCAATCAAGAAATGACGGGTTGAACTTGACTTGCGGTCTATGGTTTGTTGACCTTGTCAAGGTCATAGATCGTTCGGGGCAAAATATTATCGGGAATTTCAAGTTTTGAAATTTGCAATGAGATTGCATACCTTCTATGAGATAGTTGGATCCCGATACCCGCTGCGAGTAATTGTTACTCCTGGGAGAGTTTTATACATTACAATTAGCCGATCAAGTAGGTGTCTAGAAAGGTGTCAACGGGGTTACGCCTCTGGAAAAATGAGGTTTACATTAATTAGGTTCGTGCGAAAGCACAGGGGACCTCCCTCAAAGTACCGACACTAGCCTGGCTGAAAGATTGGCAAACTTGTAGTGTGTAATTAATCCCGGCTAGTCTTTCCTTTTAGGGTTTGAAGGAAGATTTGATAAAAAGCAGTGGGAGCCATCCTGATTAGATAAAATAATAACCAATCTATTCATGCAAGAGCGCACGCTGAGTGTTTTCTTCTCTCTCTCTCCTGGTAGCGACCATATCATGCCTTAATCAAGATAATAATACGGATTATTGACCGAACCCGCTTGTTATACTGAGCTGGGGAACATTGGTCCCGCTCCAACTTATAATTGTTATAAGACAGAGCAGGAATTAGGGGAATACCAAGATTCCCATGCCGCCCAAACGAAGAGAGTGCATGCTGATGCATCATCTTCGGGTGTGTTCATTATACAGAACTGTTTCTCAATGTCCTTTACGTCCTGGGTATATGATACCGGATCAGGATCCCTAATATGTAATCTGTTACATAGGGCTACAGACAGGTAAAGAACTGAGAACGGGTGATAAGTTTCATGAGGCAGAAAACGGGGCAAGTGTTGCAGCCAGGTCTGTTGGTCACTGTCACCCTGTATTGTAATACATTGATTCTGAACGAATGTTATTAGATACCGAACCTGATATACAAAATCATATCAGTCTCTTTATTAGTAAAGAAATGATAAAATTTTGTATTGTTGGATAATGTTTTGAACATTTCCTGTATCAAAAGTTGATCGGTTCAGGCACGTTATCTAAAAGCGTTGATGCTCTAAATCAAACTACAGTTCTTAGTATACAGAACACACACAAGAGGAAGAGTTCAGAAATGAACGAATCCTTCTTAAGGCATTGTAGACTAGGTCATATCAATGCGACCCGACTAGCTTACATGTAGATGCATATTTAAATCTGTTTGAATTTACATCTTGTGAAACTTGCCCGTCATGTCACAGAGATAAGATGACCATAGCCCTGTTTATTAGAAACAGAGAAAGAGTTAATGAACTCTTGGGACTGATACATGTTGATGTATGTAGGTCCCCAGTCTACACATGCCAGGACTGGTTCTTTATACTTCATTACGTTCTCTGATGATCTCTTTAGATTCAGACATATGTTCTTGTTGAAACACAAGTCCGAACCTTTTGAGATATTCACAGAATATAAGTTAGAAGTAGAGAACCAAAATACGGGTATAAGTATTATGTCCTTTGATGAGATCAAGGAGGAGAATACTTGATCACTGAAATTCCTGGACTATTCTAAAGGAGAATGAGATTCTCTCTCAGAATTACTCCTCCGTATACACCATAGCACGATGGTATATCGGGGCGGAGCAGATACACCATATTTGATATGGTGTGCTCTATGATGAGTACTACTGAGTTACCTGTTTCCTTTTAGGGAGTTATGCACTTATGAAGTTGCATACCTGTTGAATAGGGTTCCAATCAAATCAGTTGCCTACCGCTTCATATGTGATATGGAAAGGGAAGAGCCCATATCCTAAGCTAGTTAAGATTTGGGGTTGTCCGGCCTATGTCTAAAAGCAAAATCCGGACAATCTCGAGGCAAGGTCTGTAATGTAGAACTGGAAAGGTTCCTGCTATACAAATTACAGCAGATGATTTGGTAGAACCAAAGGATTCAGTAGATACCAACGAACCTCAGCCTCTCCGCCGATCTAGTAGGGTTCCTCACCCACCTGAGAGTTACTTCGGTTTCTCTATGACAGTGGGAGCGAGGATTGCATCATGAGATGATGACCCAACTAGTTTTGAGCTGTCCATCAGGAGTGAGACTCTGTAAGAATGGCTGGATGCTTATTGATCTGAGATGGAATCCATGTACACCAACAAAGTATGGACTTTAGTTGCTATATCTGAAGGGTTAAATCCCCATCAGGAGCAAGTATATCTTGAGAAGATTACTTGGTGTAGATGGAAAAGTTGAGACTTTCAAATCTAGACTTGTTAAAGGTTTTCGTCATCGACCAGGCATGGATAATGATGAAACCTTTTCCAGTACCTATGCTTAAGTCCATCCAGATACTACTTGCCACGGCTACATACCATGACTACGATATCTGGCGGTTGGGTATCATGACTGCTTTTCTAAATGATGTTTTAGAAGAGTGCGTCTATAAGTACACAGCCAGAGGGCCTCGTAGAAAGTGGGAGCAGCGGAAACGCGTCCAAGATGTTTTATGTAATAAAGCAGGCATCGCGGAGTTGGAACGTCTGTTTTGATGTAGTAGTCAAAGAGTTTGACAACGTCAAAATGGTAGATGAACCTTGTATAAACAAAAAGGTAGTAGGGAGTATGGTGGTAATCCTCGTAGAGTACGTGGATGACATACTCTTGATAAGAAAGGAGTTTCCTATGCTACGCTCGGTCAATCTCCGTTTATCACAATGATTCTCCATATAGGATCAATGTGATACCTCCTATATCCTGGTTTTTGGATCTATGAGATAGATCTAATTGCATGTTAGGATACTCACTAGTAGTAGTGAGATGGTATCAATCAATCCTTGGGAGAATCACTGGAAGTGTTCCAGAGTGATAAAGACGACTGAATGTCAGTCGCAGGCATTGACTTTACCCTCAGTAAAGGGACGGTATGTTGGAAGAGTTCCAAGCTAGATACCGTCACATACTAGACGATAAAGGCTGGATACATCGCTACTTAAGATGCTACCAAAAAGGATGTTTGGGTGTATATTAGTTCATGAGATGAACTACGTTCCTACCATTGTGAGACAATAGAGTTGTGGTTTATGCCAAGGAACGCCGGTTCCATCAGTGATCCAGACTTATTCTAAGGCAGTATCACCTGATCATGGAGATGGTTGATCTCCAGGATGATCGAGGCAAGGAGAGTAGACTTAGAGGATAACACTGCGGATCCACTCACGAAGGCCTATTCCCAGAGAGAGATTTTTATAGGATGGTTGAGTATGAGATACTGCAACCACTGCTACAGATGGCCCTAGTGCAAGTGGGAGATTGTTAGTTATATGTATGCCCTAGAGGCCATTGCTATACATAGGATGTATATTGTAGTGGATGCTGGGATATATATAGGGAGGACTTTCTTGCTCGACATGATAGTATGCTATCTGGTCACACTTTACCTTAACGTGTATATTAATTGTCTCTCTGTTACATGTTGGTAAAGCCCTTAGGATGTGTACTTGACTACCTGGACTATGATGCGGATCATACTAGTGGGGACATGGTAGTCCATAAGTACATCCTTCAAGGTCCCTAGTCGTGGGTGTATCGAGACGGGGCATCGATATACCAGAGTAGACTAGCGTATACCTTCTCGACCCTTATAGATGGGCGATGGATGATCCCATATCCATTGGTGTTTGACATCGGAGATGATATACGGGTGCTCAGTAGAGACTGGGTACACTGGACGGACTCGCCGAGAACTCCCAGATAGTATTATACCTCACGTCAGATGGCAGTTCTCAGGTGACACTGGTACAGAGTAGTCTGTTGACCCAAGATCGTCATAGAGTCTTGTGTGGTTCCCACTATGCTTTGATTTCCACCATATCACGTCCAAGAGGGCGTGCAAAACGATGGCTTTTGGGTACAGTCCCGAATCACATGGAGGCAATGAGCGATAGGAGGGGATTCGTCTCTCCCGGTATAGGGAGTTGATGTTGCGCTGTGTTCGATTGGCTATAACAGGAAATCCCTGGCCAGGGTTGCTGAGATTTACAGGTAAGTGTTACCAGTAGTTTCTCGAATTGTTATAGACCTCATATCGACACGACTTATCGAGCTATTGGGGACTGACATTTACCACCCCTAGGCAAGATATGCGACATATCAGACGACGAGACCGGACTGTACGGTAGTGTTACTGGTTGGATTCACGGGAGTGTGAGCGGGCTTGCTCGTCGATCTTCTGATCGCTCAATACCCGGGTGGCCGTTACGTTTAGCAGACCGCTTGCGGCTTGTGTGTGTTTGATATGATCATCATCTGCTGCCGGCGTATTGACGAGTCTTTAGAGTCCTACACAGAGGTTTCCTGGCTCAAGCGAAACGAAATAGGCGCGCATATGAGATATGTGCGGGACCGAGAATAATGCGTGTATGTGATACCGTATTCCTTTCTCGCGACGAATTTGTCGAATGGTTGTATGCGATATAACCCAGTTATCGAATCAAGGATTGATTCGATAAGCCGATACATTGTATACTAGTCGGTTGTGTGCGACATGACCGGATCATTGAATCAAGTGTTGATTTAATGATTTAATGTATAATTATATATTTGATATATTACTTTGCATTAACTAGTATTGGTTCACTTTAAATGGATTTTCTCACTTGAATTGTGCAAGTTGTATATGTGATATACTTTTGTGCACTTGATTGTATCATGTTTGATGATACATGTTTACTTGGTTAAGTGTAAAGAATTAAGCCATAGTTAAACTAATGATTAGGGTTTTCTTTTCTTACTTATTTACTCATTTATTTATTTTGAAAAGATGAGAAAAGAATGGTTGCTAGTTTTGTAGTTTAGTTGAAACTTCATGAAACTTTGACCTAGTCCACCATTCTTGTCTTTTGCTTAACCCTAACCATCATATCTAACCATGGTCCATTCTCTACACTAAACTAAGGTTAGTATTATGATAAGTATTCATTTTTCTTTTCATTTTAATAACTTATCATAATATTTATCTTCTTCTTCTTCTTCTTCAAGAAGAAGCAAGACTCCATCAATGGTGATTGATGAATTAGAGTGAGAAATCCAATTCTAAAGTCTACCCACTTCCTATTTCTTCATCCTCTACCTCTTGCCAACTAGTAGAGTGTGTTTCCTTCACAAGTTTTCAAGGCTTGCTGAAGGTGGAGCTTGATCTAGTAATGTCTCGACGTAGATCATCTTCGGCACGTCGTCGATGACCTAGCCCGCTCTTTCACCGATGAAGCCGACGCTAGAGCCCGGGTTTCCATTTGGACAGCGAGGATACTTCATTGCGGAGCTATGGAGGTGGAGAACCGGATCTACAAAGGTTGTATTTCCGTATTCTAGTAGTTAAGTGTTTACTAGTTTGCTTTGTCGCCTAAAATTCTAGCCAACGATCTTGTTAGGGTTTCTCAGCACCGTATTTATTGTAAATTGGCATGGTTGATGCCTTGTGAGACCCCTTGAGAGTGCCTAGGAACCCTACAGCTAACTCGGCCGCGGTTCCGCGGCATAAGCAAGCTTATGCCGCTGTTCTACGGCGCTTTAGCCGAGTTAGGGTATCGTTTTTCTCCAGTGTTCTAACAAAAGCCTGAGCCAATTTTTAAGACATGATTTATTATTTTTTGAGAAGAAAAAAAATCGGCAGAAACTTGGGGTTTCCGGGGTGTTTTGCGATTTTTTCGTTCGGTCGATATTCTAAATACTTTGCTAACATGCTAGGGTGTGTTTAGTTAGGCTCTGATACCACTGTTGGGTCCACGTTACCTCTCCCGGTACTTTCGGGGTTGCGGAAAAGGTAAAACAAATTTTTTTCTAAACATGGTAACATGGACCGTAAAAGCCGGATCTTTGCTAAACAACACACTAGCATCCTAACATGAGATTTATCTACTCGGTTAGGGGTTATACCTCAACTTGAACTCCTTCTCTTCTTGTTGTTCTTCTCCTTGCTTGCTCCGAGGGTTGATCTGTACTTTGGTCACCTCCGCGGCCTCCTTGAGTTAAAGACGATCCACCCGAGAGATGTACACCGAGCTCCACCTCGAGCCGAGGTAACTAGGGCAAAGAGATTGCTAGTCTAGAAGCCCTAGGTTGTGTAGAAATGATAGAGGGATGGTTTTCTCCTTGTGGGATCTTTATCTCTCAACACATGAGATCAAAAGATGAATCAAGAGGAGGAAGAAGGAGGAGCTAGCAACCATGGTGCATTTCTTTTCTTCTCATGAGCAAGAGCAAGAGAGAGAATGAGAAAAGAATTATGTGCATAAGAAAATGAACCATGGTTCAATAATCCCAAAACATCATCATTACCAATCCTATCAAGATAAGGTTGATGGCTACATTGTAATGACCATTATCATAATCAAAAAGAAAAAGAAAACGAAAAGAAGAGTGTAGACCTCTCTTGAAGGTCAATGGTCAACACGGTCAACCGGTCAACAAAGTCAAGATAGGTCAATGGGGTCAAATGGTCAATGCAATTAGCCATCATAAAATTATCACTAAAAGGATTAGTAAATGATGTCCGCTGCTCATAATGGTTTTGACAAAACGACCTGTCAAAACCCTAATGAGTCCGCCTCAAAATGGTTTTGACCGAATCAACTGGCAAAACCCTAATGAGCCTGCTACATAACGGTTTTGGCCGAACCAACTGCCAAAACCCTAATGAGTCACCTCCTCCTTCATCGCTCTGGAAAACTGTGTATACACACCTGCATCCGCATTTTGTGGAATGCGGATGCGCAGAAGGCAAAAAAAATCCATCCGTGCAATAATAGGATCCGGCTTAAACCAAAGCCCACTAGTATTGCCTGCCCGAACACCACACGCACACAAGTGTACGTAAGTGATCGCAGCCCTGCCGTAAAACCATTCGGCCTCTACACGTTTCGCTCAGTGCAGGGAAACTCTCTGTGTGGGACTCTAAAGACTCGACACTACGCTGGCAGTGGGTTTAACCACAGACCGCAAGCGGCACTAGCTGTAGGTAGCGGTCCCCGGGTAGATGTCGATAAGAAGGCCGATGAGGTAAACCCATCCGAACTCCTACTGAGCCTGTATGTGACAATCTCCGTACAGTCCGGTCTGTTCGTCTGATACATCGCATGGCGGGCCTAGGGGGGCGGTAAACGTCAGTCCTCTAATAGCGGTACAAGTCGTGTCGGAGTGAAGCCCAGAACACCCTGAGATAACACTGGAAACCGACCAGTATATCTCGCTTGCCCTGGCCAGGGACTACTCGTGTAATGGCTCTCCTAGACACAGCGCGATGTCAACCCCCAATACCGGGAGAGACGAATCCTGTCTAACCGTCACTGCCTCCAAGTGCTTCGGGACTGCTTCCAACTACTACTTGTATGCACGACTCAGTAGAGCCGTGGTAGGGTAGTAATCAAAGAACAGTGGGAACACACTCGAGGCGAAGTGACAGTGTCAAGTCTGCGGACTAAGCTGTACTCATGTCACCTGGGAACTGATAACTGACGATAGGTATAATACCAACAATCAGTTCCCGACGAGTCCTGTCCAGTGTACTCGTAACCTAACGAGCACCCGCAAACTATCTCAAGTACGACGTACTGACGGCTGTGGGACAGACCGTCTCCCGGACTGGGATGAGAAGCACATACGCTAGTCTACTCCGGAGTATCGATGCCCTGTCTTGATAATCCCATGACTAGGGGCGTGTATTAAGGATGTGCTTGTAGATTACCCAGCCCCCACGAGTGTGATCGCTATCACAACGCCAGTAATCAAGTAAAGATCCTAAGGGCTATACTAATGCGTATAGGTGATATAATAAATAAACACACATGTACACATTAAAGCAGAGACAAACCAAGTAGCATACTACTATATTGAGAAAGATTGCCTGTACAACTGTGAATATCCCAATCTTCCATCAAGTAATATACATACTAGTATGATACAGTAATGGCCTCTAGGGCATATACACTAACACCTGTGCACATGTCACCAGGGAACTGCTATCTGACGTCAGGTATAATACCAACTAGCTGGTTCCCAGCGAGTCCTGTCCGGTGTACTCATAACCCAATGAGCACCTGTATACATCTAAGGTGAACCAACTGACACCAGTGGCTTATGAGACTGGCCACCACCCCTCGTCGGGGTCTCGACTGTATACACTAGTCTACTCTGGAGTATCGATGCCCTGTCTCGAAACTCCCACGACTAGCGACCTTTTAAGGATGTGCTTATAGACCCCAGCTCCCACGTATATGATTGCCCTCATACTGCTGGTAGTCAAGCAAAAATCCTAGGGGCTCTATCAACATGTAATAGCGACTCTTATGGTCACCTAAAGCCGTACACGATGATAAAGATAAACCAGATACCATACAATCATCTTGAGTAAGACTGTCGTACCGGGATAGGTCCTCTCTCAACCATTGCAATCACGTTCCTGTGATCCAATAATTGACTCTGAGGGCACTATCTCCAACAATCTCCCACTTGCACTCAAGGCTAATTATTGCGATGTCGCATACTCACAGCCCGTGTGATACCGAACACCCAACTCCTCTACTAATCAGTCTCACAAAGCACGTTTGCAAAACTATTGCGTTCGAGGAATAACCTCAATGAGTGGATCCGCTCTGATGTTTCTTTCTATTCTCTCTTTATCTCAAGTTCGCGGAGAAAACCATCTCCCGAAATGAGCAATACCTGTCTTAGAATATGTTTGGATGTCTGATGGGACCTAGTTCATAAATGAACTCCAAATCCAAACTTCTTAGACTGTATCGTCAACTGAACATAATCAGTATCCTGCGCCTTGCCTTCCCTCAGTATCCACCTGGACCATCTGTCCAAAATACTGCCCCTCGTCAGAGGGAAAACTATAACTCTGACAGCCACTCTGCCATCCAGGTCACCTTGGAAGCCTGGAATGATAACCGTCTCCCGAATGAGGCTGTCGTTATCATATCCCTGTAACATCCACTTATGTTCTAAAACAGCTTCCGATTGTTTCTCCAGGATTGGATTAATATTAACTTATTGCATCTACTGCAAGAACAACATCAGGTGTGGTACTTGACATTTCATGATTGACTCAATTGCCTAAGCAAGTGATCTGTCAATCATGCACATCCCTCTCCCCTTTAGTCTGTAAGACACCTTTAGAGAGAGTGACTCCATTACCTGTAGGTACACCACCATGCCAGGAGTCGTCCATTCTAAATACTCTTAGAATGCTTTCTAAGTACCCTTATTTTGAAACCACTCAAATCTAGATCTAAAACCATAGATCTAGTAACCAGAATGTACGATATAAGATCCAATTCCTTTGTGGAGAAGCTACTGTGTGACAACCAAAGTATAACCGACCGTAGTATAGGAATATCACTTCTTACTCTGTGTATGTCATCCAAATACCAGGACATCACACCCTACTACCTTCTTAACAGATCCATCCCCTATTCTGATGAAGTCAAACATATGACTGTCACATCAGAAATAGATGATCTATCTCCGCTATATCTGCTTTAGTCTATAAATAGACATAAGCCACTTGTCCACCATGCTTCCGCCGCTCCCACTGACTACGGCAACCCTCTGGCAGAATCATATACACGTGCACTTCTAAAGCTAGTTTAGAACGACGCTATACTCATCCTCCTGCCGGGTCTCACAGTCTGGAACAACAGAAATGGAAAGTCTGGGTAAACAAGAACCTCCCTGCCACCGTCCTTGAGCATACCGAAGTACCTCTCGAGTGCCTGAGGTTACCCACCATATCTGCGGAGCGGCCAATGGAATGTCAAACCAGATTGAATCTTTAGGTTCTTATCAAATCTTCAGTAATCGTTTGCGGTTCTGGAATCACTTCCAGTTCTACCATACTCCCACTACTGTTTTCTGAAAAAATCTATTTTTAATTAAAACTGTGGCGAGTTAAGAACAATATCACTATTGATCTTCTAGATGGTAGAAAGTCAACCCTCGTCATAGCCCGGGTCAACCCACAAACAGCCATTACAGAAACGTGCCTTGAGTTATCCAGAGTCTGGTTTTAAGCATAAGCCGGAAAACTCCCCGTACCTTAACATCGTTAAGATATGAACTGTTCTATATCCAATACAGAAACAGAGACACTGATTTAATTGAACCAGATTCAAATCATGCAGCTGTCTCTAGTGCATGTCAAGTAAATGGAAAGAGGCCGATCAGCGTTTACTCAACTTAAGAATGCTTCCAATTATGAATAACCTGAAAGAGAAGCTAGTTCTCTTAATCATTACTATCAACTGAATACCATCCACAAGTATCTACATCTTCAATCACCTTGAATAATCCCGATACTCGCAATACCCGGTTCTCTACTTTACTCTTATACCTATAACTTCTCAAAACTTCGACCTTGTGTTTCTATGAAACACCTGTCTAAGAACTAGAGAAGTTATAAGTAAACAGAATATAGTACGAGGACCAACCCCTCTGTCCTAATGGACACTGGACAAGACACAATACTCTGTATAAGTCCACTGAGTCTAATAACTCATTCTCTGTGTGTCATAGGTTGATAATTGTACTTATGGCTAAGAAGAATTACACCGCTGTTCAATACTCCTTACCTAACCATCTACTGATACAGGTAAATGTCTTAGACATAACTTTAAAAAGGTATGTCTCACTCTATAAAAATAGACGTACAGATATATCAATTTGAAATTGGTGCATAACAACGGATATTCAAAACCAAATATTTGACGTCCGGCAAACAACCCAGGTGACTTCCTCAAATATCACCAATTACAACGAATCCCGGTATAATGAGGATGATCACCTAATTCCCAATAACTTACTCCCACTCACCATCTGTAAAACCATACAGATGTGAGAATCATACCTGGTAAATTCATACCCGGAGCAAGCGTCTAATTAGGAAATTAGTTTTCTATTAACAGTACATAGTGAAACTGAAACATTGAAATGTTTCGATGGGGTATCCCGGTATTCCTAGTAATGACTCTTCCATGTTAGTGTATATGCCCTAGGGGCCATTATTGTATCATACTAGTTTGTATATTACTTACTGGAAGCTTGGGATATTCACATGTATATAACAGTCTTGCTAAATATGGTAGTATGCTACTTGGTTTTTTCTATCTTAATATGTGAGTATACGTATTGATAGAGCTCTTAGGATCTTGCTTGACTACCAGCGTTTTGATGGCAGTCACACTAGTGGGGGCTGGGTAGTCTACAAGCACATCCTTATTCAGGTCCCTATTCATTGGATTATCGAGACAGAGCATCGATACTCCGGAGTAGACTAGTGTGTACGATCTCATCCCAGTTGGGGAGATGGTCTGTCCCACAGCCGTCAGTACGTCGTACTAGAGATAGTATGCAGGTGCTCGTTAGGTTACGGGTACACCGGACAGGACTCATACGGAACTGTTGGTTGGTTTTATACCAGTCGTCAGTAAACAGTTCCCAGGTGACATGAGTACATCATAGTCTGCAGACTTGACACTGCTACTTCGCCTCGAGTGTGTCCCACTGTTCTTAGATTGCTACCCTACCACGGCTCAAAGGAGTCGTGCAAACAGGTAGCAGTTGGGTGCAGTCCCGAGCACTTGGAGGCAGTGGCGGTTAGACAGGATTCGTCTCTTCCGGTATTGGGGGTTGATATCGCGCTGTGTCAGAGAGCCATTACGCAAAGTCCCTGGCCAGGGCAAGCGAGATTTGCTGGTAGGTTCCAGTAGTTTCTCAGGGTGTAATGGGCTTCCCTCCGACACGACTTATACCGCTATTAGGGGACTGACGCTTGCCGCCCCCTAGGCCCGATTGGCGATAGTCTTGGACGAACGGACCGGACTGTATGGAGATTGTCACATCAGACTCAGTAGGAGTTCGGATGGGTTCCCTCATCGGCCTTCTTATCGACATCTACCTAGGGACCGTTACGTACAGCTAGTGCAGCTTGCGGTCTGTGGTTAAACCCACTGCCAGCGTAGTAGTCGAGTCTCTAGAGTCCCACACGGAGAGTTTCCCTACTCCGGGCGAAACGATATAGAGGTTGTATGGTTTTACGACAAGGGTTCGGACTCATACGTGTATTTACGCACGTACGACTTTCGGACAGTTTTTACCAGTCGGCTTTTGTTTAAGCCAGTTACTGGTATCCGGTTATTGGATTTATACAGTCTAAAGTTTTTCCGTATTTTGGCGGAAAGGAGGGGCGTTCACGTAATTGCACGAGAAGCTTCTAGAAGGTGGTGACTAAGGAGGTTTAGGTGGCATATACAATGAATGTGATTAGTGAGTCATATGGATGATTCATCCATGTCATTAAAGCATCATAAATGCCTAATGACTCATGGAGTTGAATCATTACTAGATATTATCAAGCATGGTTGTTAAATTGATTTATATTCTTTTCTTTATAAAAAGAAATGCTTGATATATATTATCATTGTAAGTGCACGGCGGCGCCCCGGCCGTCAATCCGACGGCCAAATGCGGAAGCGGTGATAAACTTTAATTTTGCGAACTTAGCAAACCGGCACCACCGCGCACTAAACACCCGGATCGAACCATTAACTAGTCTAAGCTAACTACAAGACGGGTTAGAGATATACCGAATGATCCGAGTCCTCCGGTCTTCTCGTCGTCGTCCCGATCTCTTGCGGAAACTCCGGTCGTCGCCTCCTCGCCGGAAGGGCACCACATCGCCTGTATCTTTTATGGGCTCCCACCTCAATACCGAGGCAACTCGGGCACGAAGTAGGCTAGCCGACGGGTCAAAGATTTGCTGTAGAATGTGTAGGGTTGAAGCTATGTCTCATTTGGGTTTGTTGCCATTTGAAGATGATGGAGGAAACAAGATAAGAAAAATGGTGCTTGCATTTTTCTAGCATGAAATGAGATCAAGAAAAATGAAACTCTCAAGAATGAAAACTCTCATCTTTTTCTTTCTCTCAACCATGAAAAACTTATCATCATAGAAATGGTGGAGCAAAGAATACATACGCAAAAGGGAGGTGAGTGTAGGAGAGCATGAAGGGTGACCACATCCAAACATCATCATCACAAAACACAAATCAATCCTAATCCTTTCTCATCTCATTAAAGCAAAGGAAAAGACTAAGAAAGAATCAAAATGATGGTTGAAAAGAAAAGATGCCATCATATACAAAACAATAGCAAGAAACTCCCACCACAATTGTTATTTGCAAACTTGCAAATAACCCCCTCCATCGGAAAAGTCCGGCCGGGAAAGAACAAAGGAAAACCGGCCGGAACGGAATGCAAACTGGCAACTCCAGAAAACTGGTCCCGTAATAAATTACAGGAAAACCCCGATACTGTGCATACACACCTGCATCTGTATTCCGTCCGGATACAAATGCAAAGAGACAAAATCTACACTGTACTATACTAGAATCCGGCATAAACCAAAGCCGGCTAGTAATATCCGTCCGATCCTGATCCGTGCAATACCGCACGTATCTGATCGAACGCTGCCATATAACCATACGGCCTCTAGTACAAACCGTCCAATCCTGATCCGTGCAATACCGCACGTATCTGATCGGACCCTGCCATATCTCCATACGGCCTCTACAGCGTTTCGCCCGAAAGCTTGAGTAACTGAAAGTGTGGTGGACTCTAAAGACTCGTCAATACTATGGCTGTGGATTTAACCACTAAAAGGGACGTCGATGAGTGAACTCATCCTGACATCCTACTGAGCCTGTCAGTGACAATATCCGTACAGTCCGGTCCGTTCGTCTATGAGCATCGCATGTCGGGCCTAGGGGGTTGGTAAAAGTCAGACCCCCAAAAGCGGTACAAGTCGTGTCGGAGTGTAGCCCAGAACACCCTGAGATACTACTGGAATACCTACCAGTAAATCTCCTGCCTTGGCCAAGGACTTCGTGTAATGGCTCTCCTAGACACAACGCGACCTCACCCCCAATACCGGGAGAGATGAACCCCTGAAGATCCGCTCACTGCCTCCATGTGGCTCGGGACTGTTGATTGAATGTAAATTCTCGACTTGTGAATCAAATCAAATAGTCTCCGACAAAGGATCCATTTGATTGAACTGTAAACTTCGGATGTGTCGTATCTAATCAAAAATTTAAATTGACCGCAATCAAACTACGGTGTCAGTTGTAGTTAATGAATGAGTGCGGATCGTCCACAGGGATCTCGAGATTCGTTTGTATTTTAATATGTTTGAAATGAAATGTTAAGCAACAATAAGAGAAAACACGATTCAAGATTGATTTGTATTCGTGTGTCACTAATCTCTACTAAAGAATCAAGAAACTATAAACAATCAAGAATCGGGTTTCAATGGTATTTTCCAACAACAATCAAGAATGATAGAGAGGCTCGTAGGAATCGATAGGATCTTTAGATGTGTTGTAGTCTACAATATTTCGTATTCTTGTCCTTCGAAGAGTTGATACTAGATCAATGGTTATCGACGAGAGTTAGGGTTTTCTTGATGAAATTAAGGTCTCATCTCTTAACCCTTGCTCTTTCGAGGATACCATTTATATTCTAGCCTCTAGCAATTTCAAGAAACGATCGGATCACCCCAATCTCGAGCGATGTTGATCAAGAAAGCATCGCATCGAATTGGGTTGTCGATTCTTGAACTTGCTAGGGTTTACAACTTCGTGGGATTCAAGAATTGATTACAAATTTGCTACATCATCATACTAAAGATCGTTTCGACTCCTTAACGAGCGGAGTTTTATTCACACATCACCACATAGACAATATTCAAGAATAGTAAAGATAACATGATGCGGAATTTAAAGAAAACAAGAATGGAGAAAATATCACCTTTTATTTAATCAACAATTTTCAATACATTCTTTCAAGATCTACAAGAAGAAAGAAATCGATCGTTGACTCGGCTTCGCTCGACTCCGTGGATCGTGGATCTACTTTTAATCTCTTGCCCGATGGAAGATCGGCTCGGCTCATAAAAGGGTTGAAGGAATCTTGCTTGGCTTGCACTCAAGATCTTGAATTGTGGTTGGATTTAGGGTTAGGGTTTCCTATAAGATTTCTCACTAATCTTGAGGAAGAAGAAGATGGAGAAAGAGAGAATGGCTAAAATCTAAGATGTTGAATCTTTTCCTCTCTATGGCAACATGATAGAATGAATGAGTCTAGGGTCCTATTTATAGAACTTTCACAACCCTAGGTTTAGATTTGAATTGGACTTTTCCTCCCAAAGTTTGTTGACAAGTTTGTTGGGCTCTAGCTTAGGGTTTAAGCAAGGGTTTAGGAAAGTTCTAGAAGTATTAGGCTAGTTTAGGAGTTTGCTGATCTAGTGGAAGTGTCTGGACTCTTCTGGAACTTTGTGTGCATTATTGAGCTGTAGCCACTGAAACAGGAGTTTCGATGCAATTTGAGGAGCTAACTCCCTGGGCCCGCCGCGGAACCGCCGCATGAAGTAGGCATTGGCCGCCCTTCCGCCGCGCATTGGTGGGCTTGAGCCTTGGGCTTTCTGCTGTGGTTTGGTACTTCTGTTTAGGCTTTTCTCTGATGTTTAGAATTGCAGTTTCCCGTCAGTGTTGATACCAGATTTGAGTTCAGTGAATTTACGAGCAATTGTAATGGTCGAGCGATGTAATGATCGAGCAAGCATCTCTTTTCCTGCATAGACTTCAAAATAGGGGTTGCAAGATATAGAAAATATGCTATGTAATGCAATGCAGTTAATTTCCCTAGAATTTCCGGTTTTAAGGTCGAATACATGTAATTTGATATTTTGCGACCGATTAGCTAATATGTGAATTATGAATACCGTACACTTCTATATGTATGCAGATGATAAGGAAATTGCCGGTTAAAATATGCAATATTTTTGACTGATCAAATACCCCCAAACTTAATTTCGATCGTCTCGAGAGAATGTTTTATTAAAAAGAGAAGGAGAAAATAAAGAAAGAGAAAAACTAACTAGGACACTTTCGTAGGCAACACGATTGCACTGAGCACGTGCAACAAGCCTTTAAACCTCTAGGTGTCCCTTGTAGGAGGAGTGTTGTCTCCTGAGGGTTTTCAGCGGATTGCACCCACAAAATCCAAAAATAAAAGCAAGATCATGAATATTACATTTAAAGAAAAGAATTGTAAAAGAAAAGTCTTGAAAATTAGGGTTTCCAACTAAGCTAGCTTTTCGGTTGTCATGAGCCCTATCTTAATGGTCATGAAAAGATGTTAGAAATCACGTCCTCCCTCAATAAAACATCGTCTTATTCTTCATTCCTATCTTTATTCCAAACATCGATCATATAACCCTGCGTGTGTGTAAAGACATCCCTACACCCGGAGAATTCAATTCAAGCTATCATACCCTTGCCCTTCGACCTCAGTACTTCTTGGCAAACGAGATTGCTTACACACTTTCATGCGACCGTTAATACTTCTTGAGGTACTAACCGACCGATTACTAATGTGCTTGCATATTTGGTGTATTTTCCTAATCTTGCACCACCTTAGGCATAGCAGTGACTCCCAGACCAGTTGACCTTGGGGCACTAGGTGAAGAAGCACCCTTTTGCTATATATTTTTCTTGCCCTTGGTGATAACAAAACCAGTGTCCATTTTTCTCACCACTTTAAAACATATTTTTCTTTTCATACTTTTGGCTTTAAGACAAGAGCATTTCAAGGTATCCTCTACTATCCCAGGCTTCAAGACGTGTGTAAGTGCGAATAGCAGGGTAGCAACGTTCAAAATGTTTGGCTTCCAGAATAGAAACTATTTTTCAGACTTATTTTTATCCTCAGATTAGTGACGTCCTTCATCTTACTAACCCTTGGGAAAACGGCTCATAACTACTTATTACTAGTTCGTATAAGAAAACTTCTAATTTTCTCGGTTTTCTTAAATTTTTCCAATCTCATGGATGTAATTTTTCACTGTCTAAACTTTCATTATCTTATTTATATACAAAAAAAATGTAAATATTAAAATTATTTTTATATTTGAAATTTTTTTAAATTTTTATGGGTTTTGAAATTTTTTTTTTTAAAATTTTTATAAGAAATGTTTTGTGCTTATGCAGATGATATGCAAATGATGCGAAAATAAGCACAAACCTCCCCCAAACTTGTTTTCAACAGTGTCCTCACTGTTGCCGACAGTTATACCTACAAAAATCTGTAAATCTGGGAGGAATTATTAGTGGGGGCAAATATATAAGTGAAGAACTTCCCCCGAACTTGTTTTATTTACTCACCTTCATTCAAAATATGATACAATTATTTACTGGACATGAAAGTGAGACGGAGGAATTTTAATCAAAATAAACTGGCTCTTGTAAGAACAAGAGCTCCTCCGTGGGGTCAGTGGAAAAATACGGCTTTAATCTATGTTCATTTACTTTGAAAACAGTGCCGTTTTTAACATTTTCAATATCTACTGCCCCGTGCGGGTATACAGACCGCACAACAAAAGGTCCCTTCCAACGAGATCGGAGCTTACCCGCATGAAGGTGTAATCGTGAATCATAAAGAAGGACTTGTTGACCAGGTAAAAATGTTTTCCTTACAATGTTTTTATCGTGAAAAACCTTAGTCCTATTCTTTGTGATTACAGCATTATCATAAGCTTCATCGCGGAGTTCGCTTAGCTCGTTAAGTTGCAGCTTCCGAAAGTTGCAAGCAAGGTTTAGATCAAAATTAATTTCCTTTATAGCCCACAATGCTTTATGTTCTATCTCAACAGGTAGATGACATGCTTTTCCAAACACTATCCTATATGGAGACATTCCTAGGTCGGTCTTATATGCAGTCCTGAATGCCCAAAGAGCTTCCGTTAATTTGGTCGACCAGTCTTTTCTATTTTTGGCAACAGTTTTCTCCAGGATAAGTTTGATTTGTCTGTTTGAGATCTCAGCCTGCCCGCTTGTTTGGGGGTGATAGGGTGTAGAAAGACGGTGGTTGATTGAATATTTCCGCATCAGAGTCTCGAAAGATCTGTTGCAGAAGTGTGTCCCATTATCGCTAATAATAGCGCGTGGGTGTCCAAATCGCGAGAAGATATTCTCTTTCAAGAACTTAATGACAACTTTCTTGTCATTAGTGCGACTTGGAATGGCTTCTACCCACTTGGAGACATAATTAACCGCCAGCAATATGTACAGATTCCCAAAGGAGTTGGGAAAAGGACCCATAAAATCTACGCCCCAAACATCAAACATTTCAACAACCAGAATGGGTTGCTGAGGCATTTCATTCCTTTGGGATATTCTACCCGTATACTGACATTGTGTACAGGTTTTGCAATGTTCAAATGCGTCCTTGAATAAGGTCGGCCAATAAAATCCAGATTGCAAAACCTTTTCCGCTGTTTTTCTTGGACCAAAGTGACCCCCACAGGCCTGATCATGACAAAATGAAAGAATACTCTTGAACTCTTCATTTGGGACGCACCGGCGAATGATCTGATCAGGACAATATTTAAACAAATAAGGCTCGTCCCAGTAATAGTGTTTTACTTGGGAAAGAAAGCGGTATTTGTCCTGCTTTGACAAATCGCTTGGTATAAGTCCAGTGGCATGATAATTCACAATATCCCTGAACCATGGTTCAGAGGATATGCTCAAGAGTTGTTCGTCAGGGAATGAGTCATTGATCGGCAGGGTCACAGGGGAAGAAATGATGCGTGAAAGGTGATCGGCTACTACGTTTTCACATCCTTTCTTATCTTTGATAACAAGATCGAATTCTTGTAAAAGAAGGATCCAACGTATTAGTCGACCTTTGGCATCTTTCTTCGCCAACAGATGTTTTAAAGCGGATTGGTCAGTATAAACAACAATAGGTGAGCCGATTAAGTAAGGCCTGAATTTCTCCAATGCGAATACAACCGCTAATAGTTCTTTTTCTGTGGTTGTATAATTGATTTGCGCATCATTCAGGGTCTTACTAGCATAGTAAACCACATGTGGCATCTTTTCAATGTGTTGTCCAATGATAGCACCTACAGCAAAATCAGATGCGTCACACATCAGCTCAAAAGGGTAGTCCCAGTTTGGTGATGATAAAACAGGGGCTGAAGTGAATGAGTGTTTAAGTGAGTCGAAAGCTGTCTCGCAATCCGAGTCAAAGTGGAAGGTCGTATCCTTGGCCAGGAGTAGTGTTAAAGGTCTAGCAATTTTGCTAAAGTCCTTTATGAATCTCCTATAAAAGCCAGCATGGCCAAGGAAAGAGCGAATATCTTTGACGCTTCTGGGATGAGGGAGGTTTTGAATGACATCTACTTTAGCTCTGTCAACCTCAATGCCTTTCTGTGAAATGACATGTCCAAGGACTATTCCTTCTTGGACCATAAAGTGGCATTTTTCCCAGTTTAAAGTCAAGTTCTTCTCTTTGCATCGAGTAAGAACAGCGTCCAGATTCGCTAGGCATTCAGAAAAAGAGTCTCCAAAAATCGAAAAGTCGTCCATAAAGATCTGCAGGAAATTCTCTACCATATCAGAGAATATCCCCATCATACACCGCTGAAAGGTAGCGGGAGCATTGCATAGCCCGAAGGGCATGCGACTGTAAGCAAAAGTACCAAAAGGACAAGTAAAAGTGGTTTTATCTTGATCCTTTTTGGCGATGGGGACCTGATTGTAGCCTGAGTAACCGTCCATGAAACAATAGTATTGTCGTCCCGCTAAGCGTTCCAGCATTTGATCAATAAATGGTAGAGGAAAATGATCTTTCCTCGTAGCAGCGTTGAGTTTTCTATAATCGATGCATACACGCCACCCAGTTTGGGTGCGTGTCTGAATCAACTCATTCGCTTCATTTGTGATCACAGTGATGCCGGATTTCTTAGGAACGACGTGTATAGGACTTACCCACTGGCTATCGGAGATCGGGTATATAATACCACTATCTAAGCATTTGACGATCTCTTTCATGACAGCTTCCTTCATGACGGGATTTAACCGTCTCTGTGGTTCTCGGGTCGGTCTGGCATCATCCATCACATGTATATGATGTTCAACAATCAAGGGACTGATCCCTTTGATGTCCGCCATACTCCAACCAAACGCCTCTTTATTAGATCTTAATACCGATAAAAGTGCGTTCTCTTGCTCTGATGCAAGAGAAGTGGATATTATAACCTGTAAAGTCTCGTTCTCACCAAGATATGCATATTTTAGGTGAGAAGGTAAAACCTTGAGATCTAATTCAGGCGGAGAAATGATAGAAGGAAGGATCATAGAATGATTTTTGGATTTACAAAGAAGCTCAGAGCCTGTGAAAGATACAGACTCGGGTGGAGAAAAGTCAGAAGTGCAGGACTCAAGTGTAAGTGTAGTGTCCTCACTAAGATCAAGTGTAAGATCAAGCAGAGATGTGCTAATGTCATCAAGATCAGTAAAGCAAAGTTCCTCGGCTCCACAACTATCGGGAGCGATCTCATGGACAGAACACACATCTAAAATATGAGCACTAGGTTCTGATGGCTGACTCCCAACTCTGTAGATATTTAGTTCAATGGTCATATTTCCAAATGATAAATTCATTGAACCATTTCTACAGTTTATAACAGCGTTGGAAGTGGCAAGGAAAGGACGACCTAAAATCACCGGAATTTGGCCCCGGGGGTTTGCTACAGGATGTGTGTCGAGCACAATGAAGTCTACAGGGAAAACAAATTCCCCGACCTTTATCAACACATCCTCTAATTCACCCCTTGGTTTGGTGATAGATCGGTCTGCCATCTGGAGAGTACAATGAGCAGGTTTCAGCTCTCCAATTCCTAGTTGCTCATAGACAGAATAAGGTAACAGGTTAACACTCGCGCCAAGGTCTAAAAGAGCACGATTTATGTTTTTACCCCCAATTGAAATCGATATTGTAGGACATCCTGGGTCCTTTCGTTTCTTTGGTAGCTGGGGAATAAAAGCAGTGCTGATATTATTAGCCATAAAGACCTTCTTCGGCACTTGAGTCTTCCTCTTCCTAGTGCACAAGTCCTTTAGAATTTTCGCATAAGCGGGGACTTGTTGAATCGCATTTAGGAGAGGGATATTGATGTTAACCTGTTTGAACATTTCTAAAATTTTCTCCATATGAGGACTCGTTCTGTTAGCCTTTAGCCGGTTCGGGTAAGGTGCTTTTGCAATAAGCGCAGGGTCCATCATAGGAGAAGGAAAGGGGGGTAGACGAGATCCCAAAAGAGGTGTGGGGACCGTCTGTGGAGAACTATAAGGGTTGGGTGAAGGTGTTGAGCCTAAAGGGAACTGGAGAATAGGCTCGTGCGAAGGTGGTTTGGTAGAAGAAGAAGGATCAGAAGGAGAAGTGTGTGTATGTGGAAAGGTCTCAGCCGGGGTTTTGACATGATTATCAGTATTATCAATATCTTTCCCGACATTATTATTCAGCACTCTTCCCGATCTCAACGTGGTGATGGCATTTACATTGTAATGCCCAGGATTCTGTAGGGGTTGAGAGGGAAGTTTCCCTTTTTCTCTCGCACTCATTTCGGCTTTGAGGCGTGCGATTTCAGCTTCCATCGTTTTAATACTCTCAGCTTGTGACGCTGAGTTTTTCTTTATTTCATTGACGGAAGATCTAACCTCAATCGAAACCTCCATGAAATTGGATAAGAGTGATTTCATGGTTTGAGTAAATTGAGAGAAATCGTCAGAACAGGGCTGCATAGGATTAGACTGTGCAGAAGTGTTGCCCTGGTTTTGGAAATTTTGTGACTGGTAGGGGTGCTGAGTGAGTTGGAGGGGTTGCTGTTGTGGTGGAGGAAGAGCCCTTTGAAAGTTATTTGTGTTTGGAACCGTGTTTTGAGATTGATTTTGGTTCCAAACAAAATTCGGGTGGTTCCTCCAACCCTGATTGTACGTGGAAGAATATGGATCGTTTCGAGGTCGTTGAAATGCGGCATTAGAATGCTCGTGACCTTGAAACGCCGAGTTTAAAGGACATTCTTCCGTTAAGTGTGACGGATCAGAACAGCACCCACAAATAGTTTTGGGGAGTGATACCGGGTTTAGGGAGGCTGCTGCAAATTTGTGTTCCATAGCGTCGAGCTTCTTTTGCATTGCTGCCATTTCTGCTCGAACACCTATGGACACATCTACTTGGTGTATGCCACCCCCTATTCAATGGTTGGGTTCCACTCTCCCAAATTAGTGATTTTTCAGCGAACTCTTCTAAGTATCGCCAGGCTTCCCCATCGTCTTTAGTCATAAATGTACCCTGACACATATTTTCAAGGCTCTGTTTAGTGCTAGGGTTACTGCCCTCATAGATGATTCGGCAAAGCTCCCATCTCGGGATGCCGTGATGAGGACATTGAACCATTAGATCCTTGAAACGTTCAAAGTACTTTGAAAATGGTTCGGTAGGGAGCTGGGCAAATTGGTTCAATTCGCTACGGATTCGAGCCGTTCTTTGGACTGGGTAAAATTTCTTTAGGAATGCAGCGACGAATTCTTCCCAATTCGTAATAGAGTGTGCGGTGGTGTTATATAGCCACTTCTCGGCTATATCGCACAAGGTAAAAGGAAGAAGTCGTAGACGCATCGCATCCACAGAAAGTTGAGACGTACCCATCATAGCGCAGACGTTTTCAAATTTGGTAATGAAAACGTAAGCGTCCTCGGTCTCGAGTCCGTGGTATTTAGGTAAAAGGTTGATATACTGGGGCTTGATTTCAAAGTTATCTCCATTGGCTGGTGGTGTGGATAAGCAGGTCGAAAGAGGACCTCTAAGTGGATAGCATCTTTCCTGGAGAGAAATGTGTGGAGGATTCTGCGCACCAACGGACGGTGGCAGATTAGGGTTAAAGAAGTTAGATGGATTCGGATCCATCGGTGTTGGTGTGGTAGTAGGTAAAGAAAAGGTAAATAGAGAATTATCGACTTCGGAGTCGATAAAAGGTACGCGGACTAAACGGGCACTAGAATCCCGTGTCCAGCCTATCTTGTACTAAAAAGGGTTAGTACAAGTGGCAGCGTTGGCTTATAATTAGGGGTAAAATAAATGCGGTGTTTGCTTTGAAAAGGGACGGATTTTGAAAAAATGATGCGACAACCAAATGCAGCACACAACCCTAAAATCTAATGGTCACCTAGGTCCGGCTCTAGACCGCTCCTAACTGCCAAAAGACAAGTCGCAGGATAAATCCTCCACTGCCTCTTTGTCCCCCTGTGGCCGGATAAGTGCCAGGTAAGTGGGAAGGAACCACCACTACAGTGGACCTAATTAATAACCACTAGCCTTAGACACACTCGCCTTAGGCACCACAAGAAAACGCGGATAAGCAATGAATTACCTACGGCCCTCTCTTGTCCTAAATGAGCGCGACAGTCCTTAGAGTCATCTCTAGATTTCTTTTAGTTAATGGGGGTAAATGTGGATGCAAGTTTGGTGGTTTTCGGGGCCTAGGAAGGGTAATGAAATCCCCACCTAATTTGGATTTGGCCGTGCCCCTTAAATTCCGTATTTAATTTGCAAAACAACCAAGAAAACAAAATCACGCACAATTTTAATTTGCTTTTGCGGCGCAGCTATTGTTTGCAAAGAATCCTGCAGAAAGGATTAGTTGGAGCTAAAAAGGGAGAGGGGAGAGAGCAAGAAATCACCTGAAGAAAGATGGTACAGAGATCACCCAAGACTGCGGCTGTTCCGCCGCAAAATGCATGTATATGCCGCCCTTCCGCGGTCCTTTCAAAGGATCAATCCACCAAATTTCTTCAGCTGCTTTCTGTTACTATCTCCAGCTCTCTGGTATATCCCAAATAATTTTTCCACAGCACAGAATGCTCCAGATCACCTTGCAATCAAATCACAACACATGTGTAAGAGTTTGTACGAATTTTGATTCCAAGAAATGAAACGTAATAATTCTTTCACTTCAAACTATAAATGGTAAACGAATTAGCGCGCGATCCCCGGCAACGGCGCCATTTTGATTGAATGTAAATTCTCGACTTGTGAATCAAATCAAATAGTCTCCGACAAAGGATCCATTTGATTGAACTGTAAACTTCGGATGTGTCGTATCTAATCAAAAATTTAAATTGACCGCAATCAAACTACGGTGTCAGTTGTAGTTAATGAATGAGTGCGGATCGTCCACAGGGATCTCGAGATTCATTTGTATTTTAATATGTTTGAAATGAAATGTTAAGCAACAATAAGAGAAAACACGATTCAAGATTGATTTGTATTCGTGTGTCACTAATCTCTACTAAAGAATCAAGAAACTATAAACAATCAAGAATCGGGTTTCAATGGTATTTTCCAACAACAGTCAAGAATGATAGAGAGGCTCGTAGGAATCGATAGGATCTTTAGATGTGTTGTAGTCTATAATATTTCGTATTCTTGTCTTTCGAAGAGTTGATACTAGATCAATGGTTATCGACGAGAGTTAGGGTTTTCTTGATGAAATTAAGGTCTCATCTCTTAACCCTTGCTCTTTCGAGGATACCATTTATATTCTAGCCTCTAGCAATTTCAAGAAACGATCGGATCACCCCAATCTCGAGCGATGTTGATCAAGAAAGCATCGCATCGAATTGGGTTGTCGATTCTTGAACTTGCTAGGGTTTACAACTTCGTGGGATTCAAGAATTGATTACAAATTTGCTACATCATCATACTAAAGATCGTTTCGACTCCTTAACGAGCGGAGTTTTATTCACACATCACCACATAGACAATATTCAAGAATAGTAAAGATAACATGATGCGGAATTTAAAGAAAACAAGAATGGAGAAAATATCACCTTTTATTTAATCAACAATTTTCAATACATTCTTTCAAGATCTACAAGAAGAAAGAAATCGATCGTTGACTCGGCTTCGCTCGACTCCGTGGATCGTGGATCTACTTTTGATCTCTTGCCCGATGGAAGATCGGCTCGGCTCATAAAAGGGTTGAAGGAATCTTGCTTGGCTTGCACTCAAGATCTTGAATTGTGGTTGGATTTAGGGTTAGGGTTTCCTACAAGATTTTTCACTAATCTTGAGGAAGAAGAAGATGGAGAAAGAGAGAATGGCTAAAATCTAAGATGTTGAATCTTTTCCTCTCTATGGCAACATGATAGAATGAATGAGTCTAGGGTCCTATTTATAGAACTTTCACAACCCTAGGTTTAGATTTGAATTGGACTTTCCCTCCCAAAGTTTGTTGACAAGTTTGTTGGGCTCTAGCTTAGGGTTTAAGCAAGGGTTTAGGAAAGTTCTAGAAGTATTAGGCTAGTTTAGGAGTTTGCTGATCTGGTGGAAGTGTCTGGACTCTTCTGGAGCTTTGTGTGCATTATTGAGCTGTAGCCACTGAAACAGGAGTTTTGATGCAATTTGAGGAGCTAACTCCCTGGGCCCGCCGCGGAACCGCCGCATGAAGTAGGCATTGGCCGCCCTTCCGCCGTGCATTGGTGGGCTTGAGCCTTGGGCTTTCTGCTGTGGCTTGGTACTTCTGTTTAGGCTTTTCTCTGATGTTTAGAATTGCAGTTTCCCTTCAGTGTTGATACCAGATTTGAGTTCAGTGAATTTACGAGCAATTGTAATGGTCGAGCGATGTAATGATCGAGCAAGCATCTCTTTTCCTGCATAGACTTCAAAATAGGGGTTGCAAGATATAGAAAATATGCTATGTAATGCAATGCAGTTAATTTCCCTAGAATTTCCGGTTTTAAGGTCGAATACATGTAATTTGATATTTTGCGACCGATTAGCTAATATGTGAATTATGAATACCGTACACTTCTATATGTATGCAGATGATAAGGAAATTGCCGGTTAAAATATGCAATATTTTCGACTGATCAACTGTACCCAACTAAAACCTGTTTGCACGACTCCTTTGAGCCGTGGTAGGGTAGTAATCAAAGCACAGTGGGAACTCACATGAGACAAATGACGATCCCCAGGTCGATGAACTAACCTGTACACTTGTCACCTTGGAACTGCTATCTGACGTCAGGTATAAGACCAACTAGCATGTTCCCGGCGAGTCCAGTCCGGTGTACTCATAACCCAATGAGCACCTGTATACATCTTAGGTGAACCAACTGACACCAGTGGCTTGTGAGACCGGCCACCGCCCCTTGTCGGGGTCTCAACTGTATACACTAGTCTACTCTGGAGAATCGATGCCCTGTCTCGAAACTCCCACGACTAGGGACCTTTTAAGGATGCGCTTATAGACTCCAGCTCTCACTTATATGATCGCCCTCACACTGCTGGCAGTCAAGCAAGAATCCTAGGGGCTCTATCAACGTGCAATAGCGACATGTCAGGTCACCTAAAGCAGTACACGATGATAAAGGTAAACCAGATAGCGTACTATCATTTCGAGTAAGATTGTCCTCCCGGGAAAGGTCCTCCCTCAATCATTGCAATCACGTGCCTGTGACCCAACAATTGACTCGGAGGGAACTATCTCCAACAATCATAACTCATTATTCTCACTTCATTATTATGTTCATCTTCTCTCTCCTCAAGCTCTCCCTCTTCAAACCCTAATCCTCCCCTCTCATGTGTTGAGTACAAGGATTAGTTAGACTAACTAAACCATAACCCTCACTCTATATCACCTAGCTTCTTTGATTAGCACTTAAAGAAGGTTAGTTGTCTCTAGTTTAGAGGCTAAGCTTGGAGTAAACCTCTCGGGTGGATCGTCTACTACTTCGAGAAGGCCGAGGAGGAGGTGGAGTTCGCAAAGACGAAGGACACGATTCGTTAGGTCTAATCCCTAAGCATAGTAGGATAGAACTTCTATGTTTCATGTTAGTTATCGTTTAGCTTCGATTCATGCGGTTAGTCGATGTTTAAGCAAAGAACAAGATCGTTTTTCAAATTTCCGCCTCCCCGCAAGCCGTGGGGTGTTGTACATTGACTTACAGTGGTATCAGAGCCTAGCTAAATAATAAATAACTTACTTGCAAATTTGTATGAATTTCGAACGGAAAAAACGAAACCGGAAAAGCCCGAAATCACAAGTTTCTGTCGATTTTTAAATGAAGTCCAAAAATTTTTCAGGGATGTTCAGAAAGCTTGAAAAGACAGTAGAAGAACACCCAAGAAATTTGGGCCCCTGAATCGCCTAAAGAGCCGCGGAACCGCGGCGGATCCCACCGATCCGCCGCTATTCCGCCGCTGAGTTGGCGATTCAGGAACCCAATTTTCTTGTGTTGGTTCTCTGGGATATTTGGTATTTTCTGGAATTTTTTAATTTTTTGCTCAGGTTTCAGATTTACAGAGAAGTATTGGAGCAAAATTAAAAGTGTTTAATCGATCGAAATTATACAGTATTTGCTTGTTGGATTATATCTGTGTTTGTATAATGTGTTCGTAAATCTCCCCTAACTGCTAGTATGTCGGTTGGCAGGGGGTTGCACATTTCTGTATTGGATTTTATCTGTTTGTGCATATGAACTGTGTTGGACTGTTGTGATGTATAGCCTGGGTTATGTGATGGGTTATTATTTAATTCATTTGATGTAAATATAATTTGTTGTAATATTATTTTGCGGGGCACATCTAGGTTGCGGTTGTAGCCACCGTTGTATTATTTCATTTTACTGTTTTTGCTCTTAGGACAGACCCATGGTAGGGTGCACAAACTGCCAGGTGGGTAGGTTGCCGTACCCGTTGGGGTCTTGGGTGGGGTAATGGCTATTCATCACAACTGTGTAATCCGTCTTTTGTTGCAGGCTCAAAACAAACACGGATTGCTTGCAAATCCAATAAAGTTCATCTGTGATCTGGAATGCCTATTATTGCGTCTGACGAATGTACAATATCTATATATGATAGCTATTTAGACGTCACTTATGTTTTACACCCGCGCTAGCCCAGCCCCCGCTCTGTCGTTAGTTAAGTAACCTAACGGGTAATGACGGGACCCCGTGGCGAATGCGGGTGGCATAAGAGGACGTTGTATTTTCGTTGTTTTCTGCAATGATAGGTTAATGATGGGACGCATTATTTATAATGCAAAGAAAATAAACCAAAAGTTTAATCGTTGGAACAATTTAAAAGAAACCACTCGGTTAATTTTAAAACAGATATTTTTTAAATGCGGAGCTTTAACCACTCCTTTTAAAAGCTATCAGGTTCCTTCGGTTATATCAAGTTCACTACGTTCACGGTTTCGCCAAAACCATTCGTAGCCCTCCGTCATTTCATCTGGGTATTCAGTAGTATTCAAGCTATGCATTTTGACCTAACGCCAAGGCATAGTGTTTGGTAGCTACTGGATATTCATTTGTTGCATAGATAGATGAGTTAGTTTGGGACAGTCGTATTATCATTTTGGCCGAACGTCAAAGATATATACGGAAGGGTAAAAAATTACAAGATAATGATGGGTAGAACTTTACATGTGACTTATGACATTTTGACCTAACGCCAAGGTCATAAGAGCATGGGGCAAAAATATATATCGGGAATTTCTAAAGAAACTGAAATTTGCAAAGAGTTGCATACCATTTGGAGTTTGATGAATGTTGGTAGGATTCCTTCAACATTATCATACGATGATATTTGGATCTCGATCATACTGTGAGTATATGCTACTTATCAGGATATTCGTCACTTAACGATCAATGCTATAAACCAAGTAGGTGTCAAGAAAGGTGTCAGCGGTGTTACGCCCCAAGAGAAAAGAGGTTATTTAATTAAGGAACTTCGCGAAAGCGTTGGAAAACCTCCCTCGAAGTACCGACACCAGCCTGGCTGAACGGTTAAGCATGTATTGTACAGTGAGAATAGTCCTGGCTAATTCTTCTTTTATGGTTTGAGGAAGGATTCGAGAAACAGTGGGAGCCATCCAGTTTAGATAAACTAAAAACCACTCTAAACTTGCAAGAGCATCATGCTAAAGAGTTTTCTTCTCTCTCTCCTAATTGCAGCGACCCTGAAAATGACTGGACCTAAGTTACTTTTAGAGAAAAATATAATGACATGGCCAAACTATAAAGATTGGCTACGGAATGTCAAAATGGCTTTGACCTATGACAAATTGGGGTACGTCCTCACCGCTACGGTACCTGCTGTCCCTGGTCCCAAATCCAGTAATGCGGATAAGGAAATCCGCAAAACCTGGGATTTCGATTGCGCGAAAACCAAGTGCATCGTGCTTGCCTTGATGAACAATGAACATCAGAGGAGGCACGAGGATATGGAACTAGACGGCATATTTCTCCATATAAAGGAAATTTATGGAGAGCAATCTCGTATAGCAAGATACGAGACCTCAAAGAACTTATTTCGAGCGAGGTTGGCTGTCGGGTCATCGGTAGGAGAACATGTCCTAAAGATGATCGGCTATATAGAAGAGATCGCAGACCTTGGAACGACTTTGGATAATGAGCTCTATACAGACCTTATTCTCCAGTCCCTTCCTTCCACCTACGCCCAGTTTATCCTGAACTTCAACATTCAAAGAAAAGAAGTTGAACTTCCGGAACTCCTGAACATGTTAAGGAGTGCAGAGGGCACCTTGCAGAAGGCACCTTGCAGAAGGCAAGGGAAACACCCGCTATGTTTGTTGGCGGTGCATCTTCTTCCGGGTCCAAGGCTAGAGCCAAAGGAAGGAAGAAGAAGGCCGTCCCCAGACCTAGAGGAGGTGTTAGTAAGGTGGGAGGGAAGGGAAAGAAAAAGTTTGCGGTACCAGTAGTGGGCCAGAATGAGTGCTTCCATTGTCACAGGAAAGGGCACTGGAAGAATGATTGCAAGGCGTAGAATGCCAAGAACCTGGAACCGAAGCAAGCTGTGGCTTCGACTTCAGGTGTGTTTGTAATTGTGAATTGTCGGTCGATCAACTCTACTTCTTGGGTATTGGATACCGGATCAGGATCTCATATTTGCAATTCATTGCAGGCACTGTGAAACCGTAGAGTGCTGAAGGAAGGTGATATGACCCTAAAGGTTGCTAATGGAGCTAGCGTGGGAGCTGCGTCCGTCGGGGATTATCACCTATGATTGACGAGTGGACACATTTTGGTTTTACATAACTGTTTTTTTGTACCAAACTTAACGTGTAATATCATATCAGTTTCCTTGTTATCAAATAAAGGTTATGATTTCACGTTTGTAAGAGATGTTGTTAACATCCACCTTAATCATGGTTTGATTGGGTCCGGTACACTAAATAACGGTATATAAGTTTTAAACCAACTCCAAATTTTCAATGTCCAGTACACACTAAAAAGAAAGTCTCCAGATTTAAATAAAGGTTTCTTATGGCATTGTAGACTGGGTCACATCAATGAGAGAAGGTTGACTAAGTTGCATAGAGAAGGATATTTGAACTCGTTCGAATATCAAACTTATGACACTTGTCAATCTTGTCTCAAAGGAAAGATGACAAAGACTCCATTTACTGGACAAGGAGTAAGAGCGAGCGAGCTCTTAGGACTCATACACAGCGATGTATGTGGTCCAATGTCTACACATGCAAAAGGTGGTTTTTCCTATTTCATTACTTTCACGGATGATTACTCAAGATACGGATTCATTTATCTGTTGAAACATAAATCCGAGGCTTTTGAGAAATTCCAAGAGTATAAGAATGAAGTAGAAAACCAAACCGGCAAAAGTATCAAGACACTTAGATCTGATCGAGGTGGTGAATACTTGAGTGCCGAGTTCCTAGGTTACCTAAAAGAGAAAGGAATTCTCTCTCAGCCTACTCCTCCATACACTCCACAGCACAACGGTGTATCAGAGAGACGGAATCGAACCCTATTGGATATGGTACGATCCATGATGAGTAATGCTGAGTTACTGCGATCTTTCTGGGGTTATGCGCTAGAATCAGCGGCATATCTTTTGAACATGGTACCTACCAAGACTGTACATACTACTCCATATCAGATATGGAGCGGGAAGAAACCCCATCTACAATATATAAAGATTTAGGGATGTCCAGCTTTTGTTAAAAAGCAGCATGTGGACAAGCTCGAGGCACGATCAGTAAAGTGTAAGTTTGTGGGATATCCAAAGAACTCCAGGGGATATCTATTATATTACGCAGAGGAACAAAAGGTATTTGTTTCTCGTAATGCCCATTTTCTAGAACATCAGTTTTTAGAAAAGGAATCAAGTGGGAGCGAAATAGAACTGGAAGAAATTCCAGAACCACAAACTAATACTGAAAGTTTGGTAGAACCGGAAGTTCAAGAAGAACAGGACATTCCCGCACCCCTCCGCAGGAGTAGTAGGCCGTCTCATCCGCCTGAGAGATACTACGGTTTTCTCATAGATGGGGATAGAGAGGATTGCATCATAGATGATGATGAACCTACTGACTTCCAGCAGGCCATCCAGAGCGGCGACTCGATACGATGGCTAGATGCAATGCGGACCGAAATGGAGTCAATGTACACCAACAAAGTATGGACTTTGGACTTTGCTCCAGATGGGGTAAAACCCATAGGATGGAAATGGATCTTCAAGAAAAAGATTGGTGTAGATGGACAGGTGGAACCCTATAAGGCTAGACTTGTTGCAAAGGGTTTTCGTTAAAGACCTGGTTTGGACTATGACGAAACTTTTTCTCCAGTGGCTATGCTCAAGTCCATTCGGGTCCTTCTTGCTATTGCTGCCTTCCATGATTATGAAATCTGGCAGATGGACGTAAAGACAGCTTTTCTGAATGGAAATTTAGAAGAGTGCATCTATATGGATCAGCCAGAGGGTTTCAATCAGAGTGGGAGCAGCGGGAAAGTATGTAAGCTGCTTAAGTCCATTTATGGGCTAAAGCAGGCATCGCGGAGTTGGAACATCTGTTTTGATGAGACAGTCAAAGAATATGACTTTATCAAAAATCCAGATGAACCGTGCATATATAGTAAAGTTGTAGCCAGAAGTGTTGTATTCCTCGTCTTGTACGTGGATGACATTCTATTGATAGGAAATGACATTCCTATGCTACAATCTGTCAAAGGATTCTTGTCACACAGGTTCTCCATGAAAGACCTGGGTGATGCCTCTTATATTCTGTGGATCCGGATTTATCGAGATAGATCCAAGAGGATGTTGGGACTTTCGCAGTCCAGGTATATCGACACTGTACTGAAAAGATTCAGTATGGAAGATTCTAAGCGCTGTAATCTACCGGCTTGTCATGGAATCACCCTCTCCAAAGAGATGTCTCCCAAGACTGATTTGGAAAGGGAACGCATGTCTATTATACCCTACGCTTCTGCGGTAGGCTCTATAATGTATGCGATGTTGTGCACCAGACCAGATGTAGCTTACGCACTGAGCGTGGTAAGCCGGTATCAGTCAGACCCAGGGGAGAAACACTGGATAGCAGTAAAGAACATTCTCAGGTACCTGAGAAGAACTAAGGAGATGTTCTTGGTTTACGGCGGAAAAGACCTCAGGTTGGAGGCCTTTGCTGATTCCGGCTTCCAGAGTGATAAGGACGATTCCAAGTCCATGTCGGGTTATGTCTTTACCCTCAATGGAGGGGCGGTGTGCTGGAAGAGCTCCAAGCAGGACACCGTTGCTGACTCGACGATGGAAGCGGAGTATATAGCTGCTTGCGATGCAGCAAAAGAAGCAGTCTGGACGAAGAAGTTCCTAACAGAACTTCAGGTGGTTCCTACCATAGTTGATCCAATACCTCTGTATTGCGACAACAACGGAGCTATAGCTTTAGCGAAGGAACCAAGGTCCCATCAGAAATCCAGACACATCTTAAGGCGGTATCACCTGATCAGGGAGATCATTGATCGTCAGGAGATCGAGGTTCGGAGAGTTGCTTCTGAAGAAAACATTGCTGATCCATTCACGAAGGCCCTACCTCAGATTCAGTTCGAGAGGCTACTCGAGATCATCGGTCTTCGATATGCCAGTACATAGCTCTAGTGCAAGTGGGAGATTGTTAGTGTATATGCCCTAGGGGCTATTATTGTATCATACTAGTTTGTATATTACTTAATGGAAGCGTGGGATATTCACATGTATATAACAGTCTTGCTAAATATGGTAGTATGCTACTTGGTTTTTTCTATCTTAATATGTGAGTATACGTATTGATAGAGCTCTTAGGATCTTGCTTGACTACCAGCGTTATGATGGCAGTCATACTAGTGGGGGCTGGGTAGTCTACAAGCACATCCTTATTCAGGTCCCTAGTCGTTGGATTATCGAGACAGAGCATCGATACTCCGGAGTAGACTAGTGTGTACGCTTCTCATCCCAGTTTGGGAGATGGTCTGTCCCACAGCCGTCAGTACGTCGTACTGGAGATAGTATGCAGGTGCTCGTTAGGTTACGGGTACACCGAACAGGACTCACAGGGAACTGTTGGTTGGTTTTATACCAGTCGTTAGTAAACAGTTCCCAGGTGACATGAGTACAGCATAGTCCACAGACTTGACACTGCTACTTCTCCTCAAGTGTGTCCCACTGTTCTTAGATTGCTACCCTACCACGGCTCAAAGGAGTCGTGCAAACAGGTAGCAGTTGGGTGCAGTCCCGAGCACTTGGAGGCAGTGGCGGTTAGACAGGATTCGTCTCTCCCGGTATTGGGGGTTGAAATCGCGCTGTGTCAGAGATCCATTACGCAAAGTCCCTGGCCAGGGCAAGCGAGATTTGCTGGTAGGTTCCAGTAGTTTCTCAGGGTGTAATGGGCTTCCCTCCGACACGACTTATACCGCTATTAGGGGACTGACGCTTGCCGCCCCCGTAGGCCCGATATGCGATAGTCTTGGACGAAGGGACCGGACTGTATGGAGATTGTCACATCAGACTCCGTAGGAGTTCGGATGGGTTCCCTCATCGGCCTTCTTATCGACATCTACCTGGGGACCGTTACGTACAGCTAGTGCCGCTTGCGGTCTGTGGTTAAACCCACTGCCAGCGTAGCAGTCGAGTCTCTAGAGTCCCACACAGAGAGTTTCCCTACTCCGGGCGAAACGATATAGATGTCGTATGGTTTTACGACAAGGGTTCGGACGCATACGTGTGTTTACGCACGTACGACTTTCGGACAGTTTTTACCAGTCGGCTTTGGTTTAAGCCAGTTACTGGTATCCGGTTATTGGATTTATACAGTCTAAAGTTTTTCCGTATTTTTGCGGAAAGGAGGGACGTTCTCGTAATTGCGCGAGAAGCTTCCAGAAGGTGGTGACTAAGGAGGTTTAGGTGGCATATACAATGAATGTGATTAGTGAGTCATATGGATGATTCATCCATGTCATTAATGCATCATAAATGCTTAATGACTCATGGAGTTGAATCATCACTAGATATTATCAAGCATGGTTGTTAAATTGATTTATATTCTTTTCTTGATAAAAAGAAATGCTAGATATATATTATCATAACTCATTATTCTCACTTCATTATTATGTTCATCTTCTCTCTCCTCAAGCTCTCCCTCTTCAAACCCTAATCCTCCCCTCTCATATGTTGAGTACATGGATTAGTTAGACTAACAAAACCATAACCCTCACTCTATATCATCTAGCTTCTTTGATTAGCACTTAAAGAAGGTTAGTTGCCTCAAGTTTAGAGGCTAAGCTTGGAGTAAAGCTCTCGGGTGGATCGTCTACTACTTAGAGAAGGCCGAGGAGGAGGTGGAGTTCGCAAAGACGAAGGACACGATTCGTTAGGTATAATCCCTAAGCATAGTAGTATAGAACTTCTATGTTTCTTGTTAGTTATCGTTTAGCTTCGATTCATGCGGTTAATCGATGATTAAGCAAAGAACAAGATCGTTTTTCAAATTTCCGCATCCCCGCAAGTCGTGGGGTGTTGTACATCGACTTACATTCCATTATCCAGATTCACAACTGTAACCGTATAATTCTTTGCCATTTCTCCAAATCCCTTTATATGTCTTTAGTCATTACCTTCTGTACAACCCTTTAGACCAAATGGTTTTCTTCCTTCCCTACCGTTCGGCACCAGCCTATGGTTTGGAAGAAGACTATCCAATAAGCATAATGGGTGTACTATCCTAATCCTAGGAGCACTCGCAATGCGAGAGAAGGTGAAGATAAAAGACAACTGAATAAACCTTATTCCTATTTCTCCTGAACCAGAATCCATCCCCGAACTGGAACAAGTTCCTTTCGAGTTCGTATATAACCATACGATGGAATATCCAATATACTGTGGATCTTCGTAGTGATACGGAGTGTCCTGGAGAAATACAAAGGTGATTTAGGATTGGCGAAGAAATATTTTGTTTGGTCGTGAATAGCAGTCGCAATTTACTTTGCCCTCTTACTAATCCCTTTCTTTGTCTTTACATAATACCTTCTGTATACCACCGTTAGGCTAATTGGTTTTCTTCATTCCCCACCGTTCGGCACCAGCCTAAGGTTTGGAAGAAGACTATCCAATTTGCGTAATAGGTGTACTATCTCCTAAACCAAGGAGTACTTGCAACCTGAGAGAAGGTAAAAGGAAAAGACAACTGAATAGACTTATTCGTTTTCACCAGAACCAGAAACCATCCTCGAATTCCTTCGAGTTCGTATATAACCATACGATGGTTTTGTCCAATGGATGTGGACGTTTGTATTAATACGGGGTGTCCTGGAGAAAAGGGTAAAAGTAGGAGTGGCAATGAGGTTTGAAACTCTGACAATCCAAAAGCCTGTGTTATAGAAGGTTCAGTCAACTTGGTCACTGAGTCATAGTCTAGGGTCGGGTCAATGGTCGCTGCCAAAGAGAGAGAGAAAAGAAACATTCAGCGTGCACTCTAACCTAGATCAGAATGGTTATCACTTTATCTAATCTGGAAACCTCCCACTGTAACGTCAAATTCTTCTCCAAACCCGAAAGAAGAATTAGTCAGGATCACCCGAGGAGTAAACCAACTCATCGGTGGGAATCGGGATCCAACTATCATCGCATGATAACGTGACGGAATCCGCTCACGTCATCACACTCCAGAAGGTATGCGCATATCTGGCAACTTTCAGTTTCTTTAGAAACTCCCGATATGGATTTTTACCCCATGCTCTTTTGACCTTCACTTTGGCCAACATATCATAAGTCACATATCAAGTTCTACCCGTCATTCTCCAGGTTAATTTGAACCCACCCGTACCTACCCTTGACTTTGGCCAAAATGGCAGTACGACTGTCCCAAAACAATGCATCTATCTATGTAGCATATGAATACCCAATAGCTACCAATCACTGTGCCTTGACTTTGGCCAACATACACAGCTTGAATACTTATTGACTATCTATATGAAACGACGGAGGGCTACGAATGGTTTCTGGCGAAAACCTTTACCGTAATGAACTTGATATCATTGAAGGAACCGGATAGCTTTTTAAAAATATAGTGGCGAAAACCTTTGCTAAAGTGGTCACTCCCGGTGAAGGGATCTCGGCTCTTTTCCCGTATAATGAGGTGCAGGATATTCCAACTGAATACTACGATGCAAAGAAAAAGTAATCGGCTATAGTGAAGTTATTGCCCTGACGCAAACATCTGTCCAAGGGGTCACTCCCGGTGAAGGGATCTCGGCCCTTGCCTCGTCGACTGAGGAGCAGGATATTCCAACTGAATACCACTGTGCAGAACAAAAGTGAACGTCCTTGCAATAACAGCCTTTTGAAAAGTGTTCCAACAACATCAGAATAGGTTTGTTTATCTTGCATTGATCCGAATCAACGCAGTCCCATCAATTGATCACACCACAAAAGAACGAAAATAATGATGTACGTATATGCCATCCACATTCGCCACTGGGTCCCGTCATCACTAGTTAGGTTACTTAACTAACGACAGAGCGGGGACTGGACTAGCGCGGATGCAAAACAGATACAATATCTAATAGTATATATATCAATATATAATATTTCGCTCAAGGCGTGATAAAATGCAACAACACAGAAATGTACAGCATCACAGAACAATACAGATATCTGGGATCCCCGGGTTTCATAGAGCCGCTACTGAAACCCGACGTTCCCCTGGTCGTGTGGATAGCCTGTGCAATGAAATCCTAGACCCCTACGGGTGCGGCAAGTTACCCGCCAAAACCTGAAGCGACGTAGCCCCGTTCAGCAACGTGAATGGACAACCCAGCACTTCACGGAATCCGGTAACTTGGGCACCCCTCCTGTGTCAACCTATACCCCATACGAGTGCGGCGAATAGCCTGCCAATTCTAGAGTAAAGCCCTCTTCATCTCAATTCCATGAGATGCGGGCTTGTTGCCCTTTAGAACCCGGCTATCCGTGCACCCCTCCGCGGGGTAATCCTAGTACAGAAAGTAAAATATACATACAACGGGTACATCGACCTCGACCCGGTCGTGCCCCAAAAGAATAATACAAACAGGCAGTGACGGCAATCCACATGTCGGACGCTCGCCCCGCAATATCAAATGTACATATTAAACAAAACTGTACTAACATTGCATCCAGGCTATCCCCCACGACCGATCCGCAATATCACAGCACAACACAGAACATCAACGTGAATGTCACGTTCGCAAATCCGTCTAAAAGGGCTATAGCAGTTAAACAGGATTTACCGATCAAATGACATTCACGGTCGCAGATATAATGTAAATACTGTGAACTAATATGTTTAAACTTTTCGATCGATCAAAATTACCTAAGTGGGCCCCAAGCAGTACTGTAGCACTCACAGAAAATCTGGGCCCAAAAAGAATATCCCAAAACCCCTATTTCTAACCCATAAGCCTACTGGAAAATTTTGGTACAATGAGGACACTTTCCCACCGCGGAACCGTGGCCAAACTAGGGGTTTGGGCGCGTTTCCACGGTCGTACTAAAGAATCACTGCATCCAATTTTCCCAGAATTCTTAGAATTTCCTGCATGTGTTTCTGCAATGACCTGAAAAAAATTTTGAGCTGAAAAAATTTCGACAGAAACATGATGCAAGAAAAATACGGTTTTTGGGAATTTTGTTCGATCGAGTTCTAAACATACTAGAGCAAGCTAGACTAGGTTAACGGCGTGGCTTTGATACCAGTGTATGTGCACGGCGGCACCCCGGCCGTCGATCCGACGCCGGAAACGCGGAAACAAAAACTTTGCGAAACCTGCACACCGGTACCACCGCGCACAAAAATCCCGAATCAGGCCATTAACCTAGCTACTAGCAAACTAAAAGATGGGTGAAGAGGTATACCAAGCGATCTGTGTCCTTCGGTCTTCGTCTCCACTCCGATCTCCCGCGGAATCTCCGTCCGTCACCTCCTCGTCGGAAAGGGCACCACGTAGCCGATTTCTTTTACGGGCACCCACCTCTGGACCGAGGCAACTCGGGCGCGAAGTTGGCTAGCCGACGCGTCCAAGATTTGCTGTAGATGTAGTGTAGTAGGCTATGTCTCTTTGGGGTTTATGTAGTTGCCATTGATGTGGAGGAGAAAAGAACTTTGGGAGAAGGATGGTGTATATATTTTTGCAAGCATGAAAAATGATATGAATCAATGTCCCTCATCCAAAATGAAAACTCTCTCTCCCTCTCCCACCAAAGTGGCCGGCCTCTCATAAGAATGTTGGAGGGAATCAATTTCCTCACAAGAGAATAAGGTGTGATAAAATAAAAAGGAAAATGGTCACACCCATTTCTCATCTCATCAACCTAAAGTTCCATCACAATAAATGCATAGGAATAGACTAGAAAAGAATGTCATCATGATTATGAAGGCACAAATGCAAGAAACCCCTCCACAAATAAGTTATTTGCAAACTGCAAATAACCCCTTCCATTGATAAAGTCCGGCCGCGAAGGAACAAAGGAAAACCGGCCGGAACGGAATGCAAACTGGCAACTTCAGAAAAATGATCCCGTAAAAAATTACAGGAAAACCCCGCTACTGCATATACATGCCCACATTTGTATTGCCACTGAATACAAATGCAAAGAGACAAAACTATACTGTCTAATACTAGGATCCGGCTTAAACCAAAGCCGGCTAGTAAAATCCGTCCGATCACGATCCGTGCAATACCGCACGTATCTGATCGAATCCGGCCATATCTCCATACGGCCTCTACAGCGTTTCGTCCGAAACTTGAGAAACTGTGTGTGGTGGACTCTAAATGTTAGTGTATATGCCCTAGGGGCCATTATTGTATCATACTAGTTTGTATATTACTTAATGGAAGCTTGGGATATTCACATGTATATAACAGTCTTGCTAAACATGGTAGTATGCTACTTGGTTTTTCTATCTTAATATGTGAGTATACGTATTGATAGAGCTCTTAGGATCTTGCTTGACTACCAGCGTTGTGATGGCAGTCACACTAGTAGGGGCTGGGTAGTCTACAAGCACATCCTTATTCAGGTCCCTAGTCGTTGGATTATCGAGACAGGGCATCGATACTCCGGAGTAGACTAGTGTGTACACTTCTCATCCCAGTTAGGGAGATGGTCTGTACCATAGCCATCAGTACGTCGTACTGCCGATAGTATGCATGTGCTCGTTAGATTATGGGTACACCGGACAGGACTCACAGGGAACTGTTGGTTGGTTTTATACCAGTCGTCAGTGAACAGTTCCCAGGTGACATGGCTACAGCATAGTCCGCAGACTTAACACTGCTACTTCGCCTCGAGTGTGTCCCACTGTTCTTAGATTACTACCCTACCACGGCTCAAAGGAGTCGTGCAAACAGGTAGCAGTTGGGTGCAGTCCCGAGCACTTGGAGGCAGTGGTGGTTAGACAGGATTCGTCTCTCCCGGTATTGGGGGATGATATCGCGCTGTGTCAGAGAGCCATTACGCAAAGTCCCTGGCTAGGGCAAGCGAGATTTGCTGGTAGGTTCCAGTAGTTTCTCAGGGTGTAATGGGCTTCCCTCCGACATGACTTATACCGCTATTAGGGGACTGACGCTTGTCGCCCCCCTAGGCCCGATATGCGATAGTCTTAGATGAACGGACCGGACTGTATGGAGAATGTCACATCAGACTCAGTAGGAGTTCGGATGGGTTCCCTCATTGGCCTTCTTATCGACATCTACCTGGGGACCGTTACGTACAGCTAGTGCCGCTTGTGGTCCGTGGTTAAACCCACTGCCAGCGTAATAGTCGAGTCTCTAGAGTCCCATACGGAGAGTTTCCCAACTCCGGGCGAAACGATATAGAGGTCGTATGGTTTTACGACAAGGGTTCGGACACATACGTGTGTTTACGCGCGTATGACTTTCGGACAGTTTTTACCAGTCGGCTTTGGTTTAAGCCAGTTACTGGTATCCAGTTATTGGATTTATACAGTCTAAAGTTTTTCCGTATTTTTGCGTAAAGGAGGGGCGTTCTCGTAATTGCGCGAGAAGCTTCTTGAAGGTGGTGACTAAGGAGGTTTAGGTGGCATATACAATGAATTTGATTAGTGAGTCATATGGATGATTCATCCATGTCATTAAAGTATCATAAATGCTTAATGACTCATGGAGATTAATCATCACTAGATATTATCAAGCATGGTTGTTAAATTGATTTCTTTTCTTTTCTTGATAAAAAGAAATGCTTGATATATATTATCATAACTCATTATTCTCACTTCATTATTATGTTCATCTTCTCTCTCCTCAAGCTCTCCGTCTTTAAACCCTAATCATCCTCTCTCATGTGTTGAGTACAAGGATTAGTTAGACTAATTAAACCATAACCCTCACTCTATTTCACCTAGATTATTTGATTAGCACTTAAAGAGGTTTAGTTGCCTCAAGTTTAGAGGCTAAGCTTGGAGTAAAGCTCTCGGGTGGATCGTCTACTACTTTGAGAAGGCCGAGGAGGAGGTGGAGTTCGCAAAGACGAAGGACACGATTCGTTAGGTATAATCCCTAAACATAGTAGTATAGAACTTCAATGTTTCATGTTAGTTATCGTTTAGCTTCGATTCATGCGGTTAGTCGATGTTTAAGCAAAGAACAAGATCATTTTTCAAATTTGCGCCTCCCCGCAAGTCGTGGGGTGTTGTACATTGACTTACAGTGGTATCAGAGCCTCGCTAAACAATAAATAACTTACTTGCAAATTTGTATGAATTTCGAACGGAAAAAACGAAACAGGAAAAGCCCGAAATCATGAGTTTCTGTCGATTTTTAAATGAAGTCCAAAATTTTTTCAGAGATGTTCAGAAAGCTTGAAAAGACAGTAGAAGAACACCCAAAAAAATTGGGCCCCTGAATCGCCTAAATCGCCGCGGAACCGTGGCGGGATCCCACTGATCCGCCGCGCTTCCGCCGCCGAGTTGGCGATTCAGGAACCCAATTTTCCTGTGTTGGTTCTCTAGGATATTTGGTATTTTCTGGAATTTTTAATTTTTTCTCAGGTTTCAGATTTACAGAGAAGTATTGGAGCAAAATTAAAAGTGTTTAATCGATCGAAATTATACAGTATTTGCTTGTTGGATTATATCTGTGTTTGTATAATGTGTTCGTAAACCTCCCCTAACTGCTAGTATGTCGGTTGGCAGGGAGTTGCACATTCTGTAATGGATTTTATCTGTTTGTGCATATGAACTGTGTTGGACTGTTGTGATGTATAGCCGGGGTTATGTGATGGGTTTTTATTTAATTCATTTGATGTAAATGTAATTTGTTGTAATATTATTTTGCGGGGCACATCCAGGTTGCGGTTGTTGCCACCGTTGTATTATTTCATTTTACTGTTTTTTCTCCTAGGACAGACCCAAGGAGGGGTGCACAAACTGCCGGGCGGATAGTTTGCCGCACCCGTAGGGGTCTTGGGTGGGGTACTGGCTATTCATCATAACTGTGTAATCCGTCTTTTGTTGCAGGCTCAAAACAAACACGGATTGCTTGCAAATCCAATTAAGTTCATCTGTGATCTGGAATGAATATCATTGCGTCAGACGAATGTAAAATATCTATATATATGATAGCTATTTTAGACGTCACTTATGTTTTACACCCGTGCTAGCCCAGCCCCCGCTCTGCCGTTAGTTAAGTAACCTAACGGGTAATGACGGGACCCCGTGGCGAATGCGGATGGTATAAGAAGACGTCATATTTTCGTTGTTCTCTGCAATGATAGGTTAATGATGGGACGCATTATCTATAATGCAATGAAAATAAAACAAAGTTTTAATCGTTGGAACAATTTAAAAGAAACACTCGGTTAATTTTAAAAACAGATATTTTTAAATGCGGAGCTTTAACCACTCCTTTTAAAAGCTATCAGGTTCTTTCGGTTATATCAAGTTCACTACGTTCACGGTTTCGCCAAAACCATTCGTAGCCCTCCGTCATTTCATCTGGATATTCAGTAGTATTCAAGCTATGTATTTTGACCAACGCCATGGCATAGTATTTGGTAGCTGCTGGATATTCATTTGTTGCATAGATAGATGAGTTAGTTTGGGACAGTCGTATGATCATTTTGGCCAACGTCAAGGATATGTACGGATGGGTTCAAATTAACACGATAATGATGGGTAGAACTTGACATGTGACTTATGATATTTTGACCAACGCCAAGGTCATAAGAGCATGGGGCAAAAAATATATATCGGGAATTTCTAAAGAAACTGAAATTTGCAAAGAGTTTCATACCATTTGGAGTTTGATGAATGTTGGTAGGATTCCTTCAACATTATCATACGATGATATTTGGATCCCGATCCTACTGTGAGTATATGCTACTCATCAGGATATTCGTCACTTAACGATCAATGCTATAAACAAAGTAGGTGTCAAGAAAGGTGTCAGCGAGGTTACGCCCCCAGAGAAAAGATGTTATTTAATTAAGGAACTTCGCGAAAGCGTTGGAAAACCTCCCTCGAAGTACCGACACCAGCCTGGCTGAACGGTTAAGCAAGTATTGTACAGTGAGAATAGTCCTGGCTAATTCTTCTTTTATGGTTTGAGGAAGGATTCGAGAAACAGTGGGAGCCATCCAGTTTAGATGAACTAAAAACCACTCTAAACTTGCAAGAGCATCATGCTAAAGAGTTTTCTTCTCTCTCTCCTAATTGCAGCGACCCTGAAAATGACTGGACTTAAGTTACTTTTAGAGAAAAATATACTGACAGGGCCAAACTATAAAGATTGGTTGCGGAATGTCAAAATGGCTTTGACCTATGACAAATTGGGGTACGTCCTCACCGCTACGGCACCTGCTGTCCCTGGTCCGAAATCCAGTAATGCGGATAAGGAAATCCGCAAAACCTGGGATTTCGATTGCGCGAAAGCCAAGTGCATCGTGCTTGCCTCGATGAACAATGAACATCAGAGGAGGCACGAGGATATGGAACTAGACGACATATTTCTCCATACAAAGGAAATTTATGGAGAGCAATCTCGTATAGCAAGATACGAGACCTCAAAGAACTTGTTTCGAGCGAGGTTGGCTGTCGGGTCATCGGTAGGAGAACATGTCCTAAAGATGATCGGCTATATAGAAGAGCTCGCAGACCTTGGGACGACTTTGGATAATGAGCTCTATACAGACCTTATTCTCCAGTCCCTTCCTTCCACCTAAGCCTAGTTTATCCTGAACTTCAACATTCAAAGAAAAGAAGTTGAACTTCCGGAACTCCTAAACATGTTAAGGAGTGCAGAGGGCACCTTGCAGAAGGTAAGGGAAACACCCGCTATGTTTGTTGGCGGTGCATCTTCTTCCGGGTCCAAGGCTAGGGCCAAAGGAAGGAAGAAGAAGGCCATCCCCAGACCTAGAGGTGGTGTAAGTAAGGTGGGAGGGAAGGGAAAGAAAAATTTTGCGGTACCGGTAGTTGGCCAGGATGAGTGCTTCCATTGTCACAGGAAAGGGCACTGGAAGAAGGATTGCAAGGTGTGGAACGCCAAGAACCAGGAACCGAAGCAAGCTGTGGCTTCGACTTCAGGTGTTTTTGTAATTGAGAATTGTCTGTCGATCAACTCTACTTCCTGGGTATTGGATACCGGATCAGGATCTCATATTTGCAATTCATTGCAGGCACTTAGAAACCGTAGAGTGCTGAAGGAAGGTGATATGACCCTAAAGTTTGCTAACGGAGCTAGCGTGGGAGCTGCGTCCGTCGGGGATTATCACCTAGGATTGACGAGTGGACACATTTTGGTTTTACATAACTGTTTTTTTGTACCAAGCTTAACGTGTAATATCATATCAGTTTCCTTGTTATCAAATAAAGGTTATGATTTCACGTTTATATGAGATGTTGTTAACATCCACCTTAATCATGGTTTGATTGGGTCCGGTACACTAAATAATGGTATATATGTTTTAAACCAACTCCAAATTTTCAATGTCCAGAACACACTAAAAAGAAAGTCTCCAGATTTAAATAAAGCTTTCTTATGGCATTGTAGACTGGGTCACATCAATAAGAGAAGGTTGACTAAGTTGCATAGAGAAGGATAATTGGTCTTGTTCGAATATCAAACTTATGACACTTGTCAATCTTGTCTCAAAGTAAAGATGACAAAGACTCCATTTACTGGACAAGGAGTAAGAGCGAGCGAGCTCTTTGGACTCATACACAGCAATGGATGTGGTCCAATGTCTACACATGTAAGAGGTGGTTTTTCCTATTTCATTACTTTCACGGATGATTACTCAAGATACGGATTCATTTATCTGATGAAACATAAATCCGAGGCTTTTGAGAAATTCCAAGAGTATAAGAATGAAGTAGAAAACCAAACCGGCAAAAGTATCAAGACACTTAGATCTGATCGAGGTGGTGAATACTTGAGTGCCGAGTTCCTAGGTTACCTAAAAGAGAAAGGAATTCTCTCTCAGCTTACTCCTCCATAAACTCCACAGCACAACAGTGTATCGGAGAGACGGAATCGAACCCTATTAGATATGGTACAATCCATGATGAGTAATGCTGAGTTACCGCGATCTTTCTGGGGTTATGCGCTAGAATCAGCGGCATATCTTTTGAACATGGTACCTACCAAAACTGTGCCTACCACGCCATATCAGATGTGGAGTGGGAAGAAACCCTATCTTCAGTATCTGAAAATATGGGGATGTCCTGCTTTTGTTAAAAAGCAGCATGTGGACAAGCTCGAGGCACGATCAATAAACTGTAAGTTTGTGGGATATCCAAAGAACTCCAAGGGGTATCTATTCTATTACGCAGAGGAACAAAAGGTGTTTGTTTCTCATAATGCCCATTTTCTAGAATATCAGTTTTTAGAAAAGGAAATAAATGGGAGCGAAATAGAACTGGAAGAAATTCCAGAACCACAAACTGCTACTGAAAGTTTGGTAGAACCGGAAGTTCAAGAAGAACAGGACATTCCCGCACCCCTCCGCAGGAGTAGTAGGCCGTCTCATCCGCCTGAGAGATACTACGGTTTTCTCATAGATGGGGATAGAGAGGATTGCATCATAGATGATGATGAACCTACTGACTTCCAGCAGGCCATCCAGAGTGGTGACTCGGTACGATGGCTAGATGCAATGCGGAACGAAATGGAGTCCATGTACACCAACAAAGTATGGACTTTGGACTTTGCTCCAGATGGGGTAAAACCCATAGGATGCAAATGGATCTTCAAGAAAAAGATTGGTGTAGATGGACAGGTGGAAACCTATAAGGCTAGACTTGTTGCAAAGGGTTTTCGTCAAAGACCTGGTTTGGACTATGACGAAACTTTTTCTCCAGTGGCTATGCTCAAATCCATTCGGGTCCTTCTTGCTATTGCTGCCTTCCATGATTATGAAATCTGGCAGATGGACGTAAAGACGGCTTTTCTGAATGGAAATTTAGAAGAGTGTGTCTATATGGATCAGCCAGAGGGTTTCAATGAGAGTGGGAGCAGCGGGAAAGTATGCAAGCTGCTTAAGTCCATTTATGGACTAAAGCAGGCATCGCGGAGTTGGAACATCTGTTTTGATGAGACAGTCAAAGAATATGACTTTGTAAAAAATCCAGATGAACAGTGCATATATAGTAAAGTTCTAGCCAGAAGTGTTGTATTCCTCGTCTTGTACGTGGATGACATTCTATTAATAGGAAATGACATTCCTATGCTACAATCTGTCAAACGATTCTTGTCACACAGGTTCTCCATAAAAGGCCTGGGTGATGCTTCTTACATTCTTGGGATCCGGATCTATCGTGATAGATCCAAGAGGATGTTGGGACTTTCGCAGTCCAGGTATATCGACACTGTACAGAAAAGATTCAGTATGGAAGATTCTAAGCGCGGTAATCTACCGGCTTGTCACGGAATCACCCTCTCCAAAGAGATGTCTCCCAAGACTGATTTGGAAAGGGAACGCATGTCTATTATACCCTATGCTTCTGCGGTAGGCTCTATAATGTTTGCGATGTTGTGCACCAGAACAGATGTAGCTTATGCATTGAGCGTGGTAAGCCGGTATCAGTCAGACCCAGGGGAGAAGCACTGGATAGCAGTAAAGAACATTCTCAAGTACCTGAGAAGGACTAAGGAGATGTTCTTGGTTTACGGCGGAAAAGACCTCAGGTTGGAGGCCTTTGCTGATTCCGGCTTCCAGAGTGATAAGGACGATTCCAAGTCCATGTCGGGTTATGTCTTTACCCTCAATGGAGGGGCGGTGTGCAGGAAGAGCTCCAAGCAGGACACCGTTGCTGACTCGACAATGGAAGCGGAGTATATAGCTGCTTGCGATGCCGCAAAAGAAGCAGTCTGGATGAAGAAGTTCCTAACAGAACTTCAGGTGGTTCCTACCATAGTTGATCCAATATCTCTATATTATGACAACAACGGAGCTATAGCTTTAGCGAAGGAACCAAGGTCCCATCAAAAGTCCAGACACATCTTAAGGCGGTATCACCTGATCAGGGAGATCATTGATCGTCAGGAGATCGAGGTTCGGAGCGTTGCTTCTGAAGAGAACATTGCTGGTCCATTCACGAAGGCCCTACCACAGATTCAGTTCGAGAGGCTACTCGAGATCATCGGTCTTCGATATGCCAGTACATGGCCCTAGTGCAAGTGGGAGATTGTTAGTGTATATGCCCTAGGGGCCATTATTGTATCATACTAGTTTGTATATTACTTAATGGAAGCTTGGGATATTCACATGTATATAACAGTCTTGCTAAGCATGGTAGTATGCAACTTGGTTTTTCTATCTTAATATGTGAGTATACGTATTGATAGAGCTCTTAGGATCTTGCTTGACTACCAGCGTTGTGATGGCAGTCACACTAGTGGAGGCTGGGTAGTCTACAAGCACATCCTTATTCAGGTCCCTAGTCGTTGGATTATCGAGACAGGGCATCGATACTCCGGAGTGGACTAGTGTGTACGCTTCTCATCCCAGTTGGGGAGATGGTCTGTCACACAGCCATCAGTACGTCGTACTGGAGATAGTATGCAGGTGCTCGTTAGGTTACGGGTACACCGGACAGGACTCACAGGAAACTGCTGGTTGGTTTTATACCAGTCGTCAGTGAACAGTTCCCAGGTGATATGAGTACAGCATAGTCCGCAGACTTCACACTGCTACTTCGCCTCGAGTGTGTCCCACTGTTCTTAGATTACTACCCTACCACGGCTCAAAGGAGTCGTACAAACAGGTAGCAGTTGGGTGCAGTCCCGAGCACTTGGAGGCAGTGGTGGTTAGATAGGATTCGTCTCTCCCGGTATTGGGGGATGATATCGCGCTGTGTCAGAGAGCCATTACGCAAAGTCCCTGGCCAGGGCAAGCGAAATTTGCTGGTAGGTTCCAGTAGTTTCTCAGGGTGTAATGGGCTTCCCTCCGACACGACTTATACCGCTATTAGGGGACTGACGCTTGCCGCCCCCTAGGCCCGATATGCGATAGTCTTCGACGAACGGACCGGACTGTATGGAGATTGTCACATCAGACTCGGTAGGAGTTCGGATGGGTTCCCTCATCGGTCTTCTTATCGACATCTACCTGGGGACCGTTACGTACAGCTAGTGCCGCTTGCGGTCTGTGGTTAAACCCACTGCCAGCATAGTAGTCGAGTCTCTAGAGTCCCACACAGAGAGTTTCCCTACTCCGGGCGAAATGATATAGAGGTCGTATGGTTTTACGACAAGGGTTCGGACGCATACGTGTGTTTACGCGCGTACGACTTTCGGACAGTTTTTACCAGTCGGCTTTGGTTTAAGCCAGTTACTGGTATCCGGTTATTGGATTTATACAGTCTAAAGTTTTTTCGTATTTTTGCGGAAAGGAGGGGCGTTCTCGTAATTGCGCGAGAAGCTTCTAGAAGGTGGTGACTAAGGAGGTTTAGGTGGCATATACAATGAATGTGATTAGTGAGTCATATGGATGATTCATCCATGTCATTAAAGCATCATAAATGCTTAATGACTCATGGAGATGAATCATCACTAGATATTATCAAGCATGGTAGTTAAATTGATTTCTTTTCTTTTCTTGATAAAAAGAAATGCTTGATATATATTATCATAACTCATTATTCTCACTTCATTATTATGTTCATCTTCTCTCTCCTCAAGCTCTCCCTCTTCAAACCCTAATCTTTCCCTCTCATGTGTTGAGTACAAGGATTAGTTAGACTAATTAAACCATAACCCTCACTCTATTTCACCTAGCTTCTTTGATTAGGACTTAAAGAAGTTTAGTTGCCTAAAGTTTAGAGGCTAAGCTTGGAGTAAAGCACTCGGGTGGATCGTCTACTACTTTGAGAAGGCCGAGGAGGAGGTGGAGTTCGCAAAGACGAATGACACGATTCGTTAGGTATAATCCCTCAACATAGTAGTATAGAACTTCTATGTTTCATGTTAGTTATCGTTTAGCTTCGATTCATGCGGTTAGTCGATGTTTAAGCAAAGAACAAGTTCGTTTTTCAAATTTCCGCCTCCCCGCAAGTCATGGGGTGTTGTACATCGACTTACACTAAAGACTCGTCAATACTATGGATGTGGATTTAACCACTAGCATGTCAGAGGTATTATCCATACGTGACGGGCCACCAGCTATTGACCAAAGGGACGTCGATGAGCGAACTCATCCTGACACCCTACTGAGCCTGTCAGGTCCGTTCGTCTATGAGCATCGCATGGTGGGCCTAGGGGGTTGGTAAAAGTCAGACCCCCAAAAGCGGTACAAGTCGTGTCGGAGTGTAGCCAAGAATACCCTGAGATACTACTGGAATACCTACAAGTAAATCTCCTGCCTTGGCCAAAGAATTTTCATGTACTGGCTCTCCTAGACACAGCGCGACCTCACCCCCAATACTGGGAGAGACGAACCCCTGCAGATCCGCTCACTGCCTCCATGTGGCTCGGGACTGTACCCAACTAAAACCTGTTTGCATGACTCCTTTGAGCCGTGGTAGGGTAGTAATCAAAGCACAGTGGGAACTCACACGAGACAAATGACGATCTCAGATCGATGAACTAACCTGTGCACATGTCTTCAGGGAATTGCTATCTGACGTCAGGTATAATACCAACTAGCAGGTTCCCAGCGAGTCCTGTCCGGTGTACTCATAACCCAATGAGCACCTATATACATCTTAGGTGAACCAACTGACACCAGTGGCTTGTGAGACCGGCCACCGCCCCTCGTCGGGGTCTCGACTGTATACACTAGTCTACTCTGGAGTTTCGATGCCCTGTCTCGAAACTCCCACGACTAGGGACCTTTTAAGGATGTGCTTATTGACCCCAGCTCCCACGTATATGATCGCCCTCATACTGCTGGTAGTCAAGCAAAAATCCTAGGGGCTCTATCAACGTGTAATAGCGACTCGTATGGTCACCTAAAGCAGTATACGATGATAAAGATAAACCAGATAGCATACTATCATCTTGAGTAAGACTGTCCTACCGGGATAGGTCCTCTCTCAATCATTGCAATCACGTGCCTGTGATCCAATAATTGACTCTAAGGGCACTATCTCCAACACAACGGGGGTGAGTTGCCAACTCGTGAGTAGTAAGTAACATCTAATAAGGCTATCATAAGTATGCACGCAATTTCGTCACAGCCTATATATACAAATGTGATGCGGTGCACTAGTATGTATGCAACATGAATGCATAAACAACACAAGATCTGAATATGTTTATTAGGAGAACATTTGTATTCTTATCTTCATAAAACTTCTATAATTTAACTGTAATATCATAAATGAAATCAATAGAAATCCCTGTCAAGCATCGACACCTAATTAGAATATCTCAATGTCTCGACATCTCAAGTCTCAATATCTCGGGCTCCGGCAATCCGGACTGGCCCATATCATCAAATATTAGGCTCTGGCAATCTGGAATGGCCCATATCATCAAATCTGAAGGATACGTCGGTATCCTCCGGATATCCACCGCGTCACAAATAGCCGGTCGATAGTGCTCCCCTGCCGGGCTCAACGCCATCGTCTGCGACCATCTTTCCCCGGGGTACCGCACCGGGTCCACCATCCACCTACAGAAGGTTCCTCCTCCTTTTCGAATTGGGTGTATGATACCGCTCAAGAACCGAGAAATCTCATGGTGGACGACACATACATCATATCACGAGAAAACCGCAACTTGTGTTACTAAAATGATAACAGGTTTATAAAATTCTTGCGGTTTTCCCAAAAATCCATAAATCTCATAATACTGAAATCCTCAAGAAATATCTACATATGTACACATGTCGGTGATGATGAATGCCTATGGTATCAACAATATGAAATACGATGTGCGACTAGAAAACTATGCATGAACGATGATGCAATGTGGTATATGCATATGACTAGCAATCCTACGTATCCATCCTGATGAATTGAATATACAAGTACGGGTTTACAAATCATAAATGGTGCAATTGTTTTAGATTCTGATTTAAACAAGTTATATAGTGTTCGTGGTATAGCAATTACCAAGGAGTGTGTGTCAATATGAATAGTGCCCGTGTAGCATAAACCAATGGTAATGGTGCAAGTGTCCTATGAGATGATATCACATATATATATAAAAGGTGATGCGATGCAACGAGATGAATAACTAGGAACTACGCATATAAGTGCAAGTACTAATATAAATTCTAACTATCGGGCTCCTTGCGCCATCCAGACGATTTCCCTCGTTGATGTGTATATCTACTCAACGGGACGCCTCGGCTAATCTGATCCGATCTCCGCTTTGACTTTTCCGTGCCACATCCGATGCCTCTGAACCCGATCCTGGGATTGCACACAGCAATTAAGAGGATAATTATACGATTAGTCACGGACACAAACGACACAAGTCAATCTACGCGCACAACAAGATGCGCACACACTTGGTGCACAAACGCGCTCGCGAAAACACCAAAATCTAAAACTAGGGTCGCTATACGTGTCCTCAACCATGTCTAAAACCCAATCACGCATTCACAACGCATTAAATATCTTAGTGAAAATGTTAGAGATCAACAAAACCGCAAACTTAATTAAAATCGATTATTCCGAAAACCTAGTAAGCGACCATTAACCGTTCTAGTGCAAATTCTAGATGTTTTAACAAATCTAGTGGAAACAATATTCACTAAATATCTTAATTAAGTTAACCAACCATTACTTAATTTTTATCACACCAATTTGTATTGATCCTAAAAACCTAATTTGCAAAATTATCTAATTTTAACAATTTTAAAGTAACAATTTACAAATCAACAACTAGACTAGATTTTGCATGACTTATGGTGTTAAACTATATATTATAATCTTAATGATGTGATAAAAATCCTAATTCTAAATCCAAACCCTTCTCTTGAATTTTCAAACCTTGCAATTAAAACCTAATTTAAACACCTAATAAGCTAGATTAAAGTAGTTAACTAACAATTAAACCTTAGGGTTAGTATTTAACTCACAAACTTGAGATCAACTTGTAAACTTGGTCTCCTAAAATGGATTCTTGCCTCAAGAATCCAAGCTAGAATGAAAAAATAATAATGGTTAAAGGTTAATTGAGGAATTAGTGGGATTCTGTTTTGATTTTTGAATGGATATTTGAGGAATTTTTGTTTTGGAATAAAGTGGGAAAATTGGGGCTGCACAAGAAGGGGGCTCGGCAGCAGCTTTGGAGAAAGAGAGACAGAGTGAAGTGTGAGTGAGTGTGTAGAAGTATCTTAATTATATAATATATTAGTTCCCTTTTACTTTATTTCCTTTTCTTTTAATTTCTTGAAGTGAGAATGAGATGGAAAATTACTAAAGAGGGAAGGGGGGCTTCCACTACTAGGTTCGGCCTCACATGGGGAATGGGTGTGTGGGCTTGTGTGAGAGAAATTCCCTAGTCAAGAAAATACCCCAAATCAACATGCTACATTCACCTTTGTTTATTATATTTTATTTAAGCTTTTATCTTTTGAATATTCTAGAACCATGGTCAACATATCACTTAAAACTAACATGTTGCATGTGGGTCTAACTATGTCATAGTGCACTAAAAAAAGTATTAACCCATACAAATTTGTAATAATCTCTAACTAAATGTATTAGTGAAAGCTTATAATAATATTTAAAATAATTAATTAAGGAAAATATTTTAGTAAACTAGCAAATTTATAATTGACTAAATAAATACCAATACTAGCCATTACATTGCTAGAATAGTTATATTTAAGTCTATGTTGAAAAATTATTAAATCTTGGTTTTTTTTACGGAAAACACCAGTTATTTTACCGAATATCGGAAATTTCACCTAAATGATTTTCAGAACGTTACATCAAGCAAGAATCCTATGGGCTCTATCAACATCTAATAGTGATCTGTAATGCCACTTAATCCTGTACATGATGATAATGCCAAACCAGATAGTATACTCTCATCTCGAGTAAGAGTGTTCTACCGGTATAGGTCCTCATTCAATCATCACAATCGCATGCCTGCGATTCAATAATTGATTTGAGGGAACTATATCCAACAATCTCCTATTTCCACTTAAAGATAATTATTTCGGTGTCGCATACTCACAGCTCGTGTAATACCGATCACCAAACTTCTCTACTAATCAGTCTCGCAAAGCCCATTTGCAAAACTATTGCGTTCGAGAAATAACCTCAGTATGTGGATCCGCTCCAGTGTTACTATCTTTATCTCTCTATATCTCAATTTTGCGGAGAAAGACTATCTCCCAAAATGAGCAATACCTGTCTTAGAATTTGTCTGGATAACTGATGGGACCCAGTTCACAAATGAACTACAAATCCAACAAACTTCTTAGACTGTATCATCCACTGAATTTAATCAGTTTCCTGCGCCATAGCTTCCTCAGTATCCACTTGGACCATGTGTGCAACATACTGCCCCTCAATAGAAGGAAAACTAAAACTCTGACAGCCACCATGTCATCCAGGCCACCCTGGAAGCCTAAAATGATAATCGCCTCCCGAATGAGGCTGATGTTACCATATACCAAGAACATACACTTATATTCATTACTGCTTCCCTTCATTTCTCCAGGATTGGATTAATATATATTCTTATTGCATCCAGTGCAAAATCAATATCCGGTGTGGTACTTGAAATTTCATGATTAACTCAATTGCCTAAGCAGGTGATATGCTAATCATGCAGATCGCTCTCCTCATCAGTCTGAAAAACATCTCTTTTGTGAGGGTGACTCCATCACCCGCGGGTACACCACCACACTAGGAGTCGTCCATTCTAAAACACTTTAGAATAGTGTCAAGTACCCAAATTGGGACACTTCCCAAATCTAGATCTAAAACCATAGATCTAGTGACTAGAAACCCACATATTTTATCCATATCCTATGTAGAGAAACAACCTTGTGACAACCACAGTATAACCGATCGTAGTACAGGAAGATCTATTCCTATTAAGTGCATGTCATCCAAATACAAGGACATCACTCCCTACTACCTTCTTACCAGATCCATCTTTTATTCTGATGAAGTCAAACTCTATGACTGTCACATCAAAAATAGACGATCTATCTTCGCTATATCTGCTTTAGTCTATAAATAGACATAAGCTACTTGCCCACTACGCTTCCGCTGCTCCAAACGACTACAACAACCCTCTGGCAGAGTCATATATGTTAGGTTATGCAAGCGCCCCGGCCATCAAACCGTGGCCATTGTGGAACAAAAACTTGCAAAAAACGGCGCTAGAATAACCTGATAACCCGGATCGACCCATAAGCCCAAGATAACAAAACATGCAAAGGAGTTAGAATGGTTATACCTAATGAACCAAGTCCTTCGGTCTTCCACCATCTCCCAAGCTCCATGAAGTCGCGGATCGAATTTGGTTGCCGGTCTTCCTCCATCTACGATGATCCACCCGAGGGAAACAACTCAAGTTCCAGCCTCGCCAAGCGAGGCAACCGACGCTCCAAAGTTGCTAGCAATGGAAAGTGGAGGTGTAGGAATGTCTCACTATCTATTTTCTCTCATCAAATGCTCAAAGTGCATCTATAGAAAAATGAAAAAGGAGGTGAGGAAACAATGGTATGAGCAACTAAAAAAATGGCTAAGTCTCAAAAATGAGAGTGAATCAATCAAGTGAAGAAAAGAACTAGCATGGCATGTAAAGAATTGTGGCTGCCCGTTTCAATCATGCAATGAAAAATATGTCTTTTCATTTATCAAATAAACTAATGTGGTGCCATACCTCTCTACATGCCATCAAGCCATGCTTATACCAACTCACCCCACAACCTCATTTGTAAAACAAATGAATTTCCAAAATGAAAATCATACAAATGAGGTGTCCATCTTCTAGAACCTATTCCGTATAAATACGGAATACAACCTGGTATATGTATCGAAATACACATACGCGTATTCGTACAAAAATACGAATAGCAAAGATAGAAAATGAATAGTGAACAATAATACTAGAATATATATATATATACACATATATAAATTATTAAATAAAACCTGATTTAACAATCCGGCTTAATCCTAAGCCGCTAGTATTATCAACTGTCCGATTAAAGTCTGTGTAGCCTGTACACATATTTAATCGGACACATGTATGTACCAAGATACGTCATCTACACCATATCGCCTGAACCGTGAAAACCGTCTATGTGGCTCTAAAGACTTGTCAATACGCTGGCAGTGGGTTTAACAACAAGCACGTCAGTGGCACCAGCTGTACGTAACGGCTACCCAGGTATTGAGCGAAACGAATGCCGACGAGAAAACTTATCCTAAAACCACTACTGAGCCTGTTAGTGACAATATCCGTACAGTCCGGTCCGTTCGTCTATGAGTTTCACATATCGAGTCTATGGGTAGATAAAGTCAGACCCCTAATAACGTGACATTTAGTGTCGGTATGAAGCCCATCACCCACTGAGAATCTACTGATCCGAATCAGTAATTCTCAACTACCTTGGCCAAGGATTTCTGGTGATGGTCACCCGTGCACTGCGCGACATCAACCCCCAATACCGGGAGAGACGAATCCCCTAACGATCCGCTCACTGCCTCCATTTGGCTCGGGACTATACCCAACTAAAACCTGTTTGCATGACAACTTTATGCCATGGTAGGGTAGTAATCAAAGCACAGTGGGAGCTCACACGAGACAAATGACGATCTCAGGTCGATAGACTAACCTTTACACATGTCACCAAAGAACTGCTATCTGACAATAGGTATAATACCAATTAGCATGTTCCCGGCGAGTCCGTCCGGTGTACTCATAACCCAATGAGCACATGTTTACATCTTAGGTGAACAAACTGACACCAATGGCTTGTGAGACCGGCCACCGCCCCTCGTCGGGGTCTCGATCAGTATACATTAGTCTACTCTGGAGTATCGATGCCCAGTCTCGAAACTCCCACCACTAGGGACATTTAAGGATGTGCTTATAGACTACCCAGCTCCCACGTATAAGATCGCCATCATAATGCTGGTAGTCAATCAAGAATCCTATGGGCTCTATCAACATGTAATAGTGATATGTAATGCTACCTAATGCTGTACATGATGTTAAAGACAAACCGGATAGCATACTATCATCTCGAGTAAGACTGTTCTACCGGTATAGGTCCACCGTAAATCATCATAATTACCTACCTACGACTATGATAATTGCCTTGAGGGCACTATCTCCAACAATCTCCCACTTGCACTCAAGGATAATTATTGCGATGTCGCATACTCACAGCCCGTGTGATACCGAATACCCAACTCCTCTACTAATCAGTCTCGCAAAGCTCGTTTGCAAAACTATTGTGTTCGAGAAATAGCCTCAGTGTGTGGATTCGCTTCAATGTATCTTTCTGTATCACTTTATATCTTAACTTCGCGGAGAAAACTATCTCCCGAAATGAGCAATACCTGTCTTAGAATATGTCTAGATATCTGATGGGACCAGGTTCACAAATGAACTCCAAATCCAGCAAAATTCTTAGACTGTATTGTCCACTGTGTTTAATCAATATCCTGCACCTGCCTTCCTCAGCATCCTCTTGGACCACCTGTCCAACATATTGTCCGTCAAAAGTGGGAAAACTAAAACTCTGACAGTCACTCTGTCATCCAGGTCACCTTGGAAGCCTGAAATGATAACCGTCTCCCGAAGGAGGCTGCCGTTACTAAATTCCTAGAACATACACTTATGTTCATAAACTCTTCCCAATATTTCTCCAGGATTAGATTAATATATATGTGTAGGGTTCCTAGGCACACACATGAGGTTCTGCAACTGATCAACCATGCCAAAATCAAATTTTTCATGTGCCAAAGAAACCCTATGCAAGATCGTTAACTAGAGGTAAGGCGAAACATGCAAGCAAACTACTTTGCTACAAAGTGAAAGAGACTACAACCTTTGTAGATCCGGTCCCCCACTTCTTTAGCTCCGTGATGACGTCCCTCCGCTGCGATCATCGGATCCCGGACTCTAGCGATGGTTTCGTCGGAGAAATGATCGGGCTAGGTCGTCGACTTCGATGCCGAAGATGATCTACGTCGAGGCAACTCAAGATCAAGCTCCATCTTCACTTGGTCATAGAACTTGTGAAGATAACACACTCTACTACATGGTAAGTGGTAGAGGATAAAGAAATAGGAAGTGGGTTCACTTTGGATTTGGATTTCTCACTTGGATTCATCACTTGGAAATTTTCTAGTAAGCTTTCTTCACCGCTTGAAGAAGATGAAGAAAAAGGAAAAGAAAGTGAAAAATGAATAATAGAAAATCAAGTGATCCTTATCATTTAGCAACCATGGGTGAGTGTAACTAGTGTAGAGACTAAACTAAGGTTAGATTTAATGGTTAGGTTAAGGAAAAAACAAAATGGTTGATAATGCTAAGAAGCTTCATGAAGCTTAAAGCAAAAAACAAAGTTAGCCACCATTTTATTTTTGCCAAAAGTAAATTAAAATGAATAAGTGAATAATTTAAAACCCTAAACATGTTTTAAAGCATACACACCCCCAAGTTTGCATGTATCATCAAACATGATACAAACTAGTGCACAAAAATATATCATATATACAATGTGCACAATCAAGTGAGAAAATCCATCTTAAGTGAACAAATACTAGTTAATGTAAAGTAATATATCTAATATATAATTATACATTAAATCATTAAATCAACACTTGATTTGATGATCCGGTCATACTACATATAACCGACTAATATCAAGTGTATCAATATATCGAATCGACATTTGATTCTGTAACCCGGCTATATCTTATATAACCGTCCAATAATACAAATCGCGAGAATAGAATATAGTATCACATACTGGTATTATTCTCGGTCCCGCACATATCTCATATGCGCTCCTATTTCGTTTCGCTTGAGCCAGGAAACCTCTGTGTAGGACTCTAAAGACTCGTCAATACGCCGGTAGTAGGTGATGATCATATCAAACACCCACAAACCGCAAGCAGTCTGCTAAACGTAACGGCCACCCGGGTATTGAGCGATCAGAAGATCAACGAGCAAGCCCACTCACACTCCTGTGAATCCAACCAGCAACACTTACCGTGCAGTCCGGTCTGTTCGTCTGATATGTCGCATATCTCGCCTAGGGGTGGTAAACGTCAGACCCCTGTAGCTTAATAAGTCATGCCGATGTAAGGTCCATAACATAGCGTGAAACTACTGATAACTCTTACCAGTATATCACTGCAACCCTGGCCAAGGATTTCCAGTTATGGCCAGTCGAGCATAGCGCAACATCAACCCCCAATACTGGGAGAGATGAATCCCCTCCTATCGCTCATTGCCTCTATGTGAATCGGGACTGTACCCAAAAACCACCTGTTTGAACGACTTAGTAGAGCCGTGGTAGGGTGGAAATCAAAGCACAGTGGGAGACACACAAGACTCTATGACGATCTCGGGTCAACAGACTAAGCTGTACCAGTGTCACCAGAGAACTGCCATCATACGTGAGGTATAATACTATCTGGGAGTTCTCGGCGAGTCCGTTCAGTGTACCCAGTCACCACTGTGCACCCGCATACCATCTCTGATGTCAAACACCATTGGATATGGGATCATCCATCTCCCATCACATGGGTCGAGAAGATATACACTAGTCTACTCTGTAATATCGATGCCCCGTCTCGATATTCCCACGACTATGAACATTGAAGGATGTACTCATGGACTACCCAGGCCCCACTAGTATGATCTACATCATATTCCTGGAAGTCGAGTACACATCCTAAGGGCTTTATCAACATGTAACAGAGAGACAGAAAGTATACATGTTAAGATAAAGAGCAACCAGATAGTGTACTATCATGTCGAGCAAGAAAGTCCTACCTATATATGTCCCAGCATCCACTACCATATACATCCAATGTACAGTAATGGCCTCTAGGGCATACATATAACTAACAATCTCCCACTTGCACTAGGGCCATCTTTAGCAGTAGTTGCAGTATCTAATACTCAAACATCCCATATAAATCTCTCTCTGGGAAAAGGCCTTTGTGTGTGGATCCGTCGTGTTGTCCTCTGAGTCTACTCTCCTAACCTCAATCATCCTGGAGATCAACTATCTCCATGATCAGGTGATGCTTCCTCAGAATATGTCTGGGTCACTGATGGGACCGGGGTTCCTGGGCCAAAACCACACTTCCATTGTCACACAATGGTAGGAACTTAGTTCATCTCATGAACTAATATACACCCAAACTTCCGCTTTGGTGGTATTTTTAATAGCGATGTCACCAGCCTTTATCGTCTAGTCTGCCACCGTATATAGCTTGCAACTCTTCCAACATACCGTCCCTCCACTGAGGGTAAAGACAATGCCTGCGACTGACAAGAAGTCGTCCTTAACACCCTGGAACATTTCCAGTGATTCTCCCCAGGATCGATTGACACCATCTCACTAAACCCTAGCGAGAAGCCTAACATCCATTTAGATCTATCTCATAGATCCAAATCCCAGGATTCAGGAGGTATCACCTTTATCCTATTTGGAGAATCCTTGTGATAAGAGGAGATTGACCGTGTGTTGTATAGGAAACTCTTTTCCTATCAAGAGTATGTCATCCACGTACTCTGCGAGGATCATCACCATACTCCATACTACCTTTTTGTACATACAAGGTTCATCTACCATTTTACTATCACATCAAAACAGATGTTCCAACTTCGCGATGCCTGCTTTATCCTGTAAAGCAACTTGTACACGTTTCCGCTGCTCCCACTGTTTACGAATCCCTCCAGCTGTGTACTTATAGACGTTCTCTTCTAAATCATTATTTAGAAAAGCAGTCATGGCATCCAACCTCCAGATATCGTAGTCATGGTATGTAGCAATGGGAAGTAGGATCTGGATGGACTTAAGCATCGTCCCTGGAAAAGGTTTCATCATTATCCACGCCTGGTCGATGACGAAAACCTTTAACAAGTCTAGCTTTGAAAGTCTCAACTTTTCCATCTACACCAAGTAATCTTCTCAAGATATACTTGCTCCTGATGGGGATTTAACCCTTCAGATATAGCAACCAAAGTCCATACTTTGTTGGTGTACATGGATTCCATCTCAGATCGCAAAGCATCCAGCCATTCTTACAGGGTCCCTACTCTCGATGGCCTGCTCGAAACTAGTTGGGTCATCATCTCATGATGCATTCCTCGCTCCCACTGTCATCGAGAAACCGAAGTATCTCTCAGGCAGGTGACGAACCCTGCTAGATCGGCGGAGAGGCCGAGGTTCGTTGGGGACTATAAAATCTGTTGGTCCAGTCAAATCAGCTGCAGTTTTGTATAGCTGGAACCGTTCCAGTTCTACAGAACTGACCTTGCCTCGATCTTGTACGGATTTTGCTTTTGACATAGGCCGGACAATCCCAAATCCTAACTTACTTAAGAGATGGGCTCTTCCCATACCATATCTTATATGGAATGGTAGGTACTGATTTGATTCGAACCCAGTTCAATTGGTATGCAACTTCTCAAGTGCACAACCTCAAAAGGAAATAGGTAACTCAGTAGTACTCATCATAGAGCACACCATATCTAATATGGTGTGATTGCTCCACCCCGATACACCGTTGTGCTGTGGTGTATTCAGAGGAGTAACACTGAGAGAGAATCCTATTCTCCTTTAGAATAGTCCAGGAATTCTATGCACAAGTATTCTCCTCCCTGATCTTATCGTAGGACATAATACTTATACCCGGTTCTTGGTTCTCTACTTCTAACTTATATTCTGTGAATGTCTCAAAAAATTCGGACTTATGTTTCAACAGGAACATATGGCTGAATCTTAAGAGATCATCAGAGAATGTAATGAAGTACAAAGAACCGGTCCTGTCATGTGTAGACAGGGGACCTTGCATAAATCACTATGTATCAGTCCCAAGAGTTCACTAACGCTTTCTATGTTTCCAATAAACAGAGCTATGGTCATCTAATCTTTGTAATATGACTGGCAAGTTCCATAAGATGTAAATTCAAACTAATTTAAATATGCATCTAAATGTAACTTCAGCCAGTCGGGTCGCATTGATATGACCTAGTCCACAATACCTCAAGAAGGATCCGTTCATTTCTGAACTCTTCCTCTTGTGTGTGTTCCGTATACTAGGAACTGTAGTTTGATTTAGAATGTCAATGCTTTTAGATAACGTGCCTGAACCGATCAACTTTTGATATAGGAAATGTGTAAAACATTATCCAACAGTACAAAATTATATCCTTTCTTTACTAATAAAGAGACCGATATGATTTTGTATATCAGGTTCGGTATCTAATAGCATTTGTTCAGAATCAATGTAATGGTAATACAGGGTGACAGTGACCAACAGACTTGGCTGCAACACTTGCCCCGTTTTCTGTCTCATGAAACTTATCACCCGTTCTCAGTTCTCTGCCTTTCTGTAGCCCTATGTAACAGATTACATATCTGGGACCCTGATCCGGTATCAGATACCCAGGACGCAGAGAATACTGAGAAACAGTTCTGTGTAACGAACACACCCAAAGAAGATGCATCATATGCACTTTCTTCGTTTGGGCGGCATGGGAATCTTGGTATTCCCCTATTTCCTGCTCGGTCTTATAACAATTATAAGTTGGAGCGGGACCAACTATCCCCATCTCAGTATAACAAGCGGGTTCGGTCAATACATCCATATTATTATCTTGATTAAGGCGTGATATGGTCGCTAACTGGAGAGAGAGAGAAGAAAACACTCTGCGTGCGCTCTTGCAAGATTAAATTGGTTATATATTTTATCTAATCTGGATGGCTCCCACTGTTTTTATCAAATCTTCCTTCAAACCATAAAAGGAAAGATTAGCCGGGATTAATTACACTCTACAAGTTCGCCAATCTTTCAGCCAGGCCAGTGTCGGTACTTTGAGGGAGGTTCCCCGTGCTATCGTACGGACCTAATTAAAGTAAACCTCGTTTTCCCAGAGGCGTAACCCCGTTGATACCTTTCTAAACACCTACTTGATCAGCTAATTGTAAAGTGCAAAACTCTCCCAGGAGTAACAATTACTCGCTGTGGGTATCGGGATCCAACTATCATATAGAAGGTATGCAATCTTATTGCAAATTTCAACACTTGAAACTCCCGATAAAGGTTTTTACCCCTAGCACCTATGACCTTAACTATAGTCAACAAATCATAAGCACTAGTCAAGTTCTACCCATCATTTCGTGATTAATTAGACCCACCCACATGACCCTTAACTAAGGTCAACAAAGTCACGCGACTGTCCTAACTAATCGCATCATATGCGGTGTAGGAAGACATCACTTAGCTACCGTACACTGTGCCTTGACTATGGTCAACAAACACAGCACAAATACTAAGTACTCTACTTCCTAAAATGACGGAGGGTTGCGAATGGTTTTTAATAAAACCTTTAACGCTTTGAACTTGATCTCGTTGCGGAATCAAATGGTTTTTTTAAATGGAGTGTTTTTTAGTCTTTTCTAGTTTTGCTAAAGGGGTCACTCCCGGTGAAGGGATCGTCGGCCCTTTCCTCATCGAATAACGTGAAGGATATATCATATATACCACTGTGCAAAGCAAAAAACTATAGAAGCAATCAAATAACAAACCGAGGGTTGTAGAATTTTCTAGTTATTTCTAAAGGAGTCACTCCCAGAGAAAAGATCTCGGTCCTTTCCTTATCGAATAAGGTGCAGGATGTTCTACAAGGAACACAGCGATGCAAAGCAAGAACTGTAGCTACCTGTTTTATTTTTGAAATTCGATTCCAAAACATCTTTTATGTTTATTTTCTTTCATTAATCTCATTAATGAATGTCCCATCATTTAAGTCCACCTAAACATCACAGATAAATATAACGTACGCTTATGCCATCCGCATTCGCCTCGATGTCTCGTCTGCACCGTTAGGTTAGGTAACTAACGGCAGAGCGGGGCAGGGCTAGTGCGGGTGTAAAACATAAGCAACGTCTATATAATATATCATATATACTATATACAATATCTATCTGAACATATCACATGATCACATCACAAATAACGTAGCAGAAAATATCATATGAAATATTGGATATACTAGGACGTCCGAGTTTTTAATACGAGCCAGTATAAAACACGGATTCCACGGTTGTGATGAATAGCCAATCCCACACCCCTAGACCCCTACGAGAGCGGAAAGCAACCCTACCAATTCTAGGGTTAGGAGACCCGGACTCGACTCCTCGAGATGGTCTCCCACTGGACCCTAGAACCCGGTTACTTGTGCTCCCCTCCTTGGGTCTATCCTAATGCGGAAAAGTAAATAATATACAAAATGTGACATCTTCCGCAACCTGGAAGTGCCCCAATAAAAGAATATTACATACAAGTTTTTACATGAATGAAAATGGAAAAAACTCATCTCACATAAAAAAAACCCGGCTATTCAAACAAGACGATCCAATATAACATATCCAGCAACACATAACATCACATATCATCAACGTAAGTAAATATGCGCATCCCAATTGTCGTTGACATATAGCAACGAAACCGGCGATATCACATATTACACTTACGGTCGCAGAAAAGAAAGTGTAAAACTACAACAGTTGGAATCCGCAACCTGCATAGACATCGCATGCCTAACCAAATGAATTCCTTAGACATCGTATGCCTAACAATTATAAACCCCGCATTTTAGTCTCATTATCGAAAACTCTTTTCAATATCAAGTCGGGCAATTCAACAAGATTCCTGACATTTTGATCGAATGCTCGTCGCAAACTTTAGTAGGCAGCCGCACCGCCAATGCCGTCGACGAAGTGCACCAAGGCGGAACACCGCTGCCGCGAGCACCCAAATGGATGCTTTTTGGCGACGAGGTTCTCCTACGGTCACTTGGTCGGGGCTATGGGGTGTAGCTGTCTATTAAGTTTACCGGCGAGTATCCGCGTACGCAACGTGATTGCGACAGACTTTTGATCACATCAAAATTCCGTGGCAACCGATCAAGTGAGACTAAACTGCTATGTTTATAACATCCATTCAGTTATCTCATAACTCCTTGTGGATTCCAAATATTGTATCACATTCCAGATAAATAGAAAATGTTAAACTTTCCGATCGAACAATCAAACACCCAAGTTTTACCGAAACAGCTCAACACATGAAATAGGTTTAAGAACATTCACTTCATGCCACAGTACCAACGGTCCAGCCGTAGAAGGGTCAAGCCAACGCCTCACATGTGGCACGCCGTACTGCCCCAAACCCTAAGGTTCAAATGGCGGTTCAAGACGGTCACATAATCGAGTTAAGGTTTGTTGTCTTCTAGAGGGTCCATCGCGTTACTTTCACTACTTAGAACGTTATTAAACTACGAAAAACTCCAACAATTGGAAATTTCCCGGCAGGGAAAAAAGTGGGTATTTATATTCGGTCGAACTTTTTAACATATTCTAAAATTACCCGGAAAAACACATAGACAAAATTAGACAATCCGATCGAATCTACGAACTCCCAATACAACCCAGAAAACTCAACTCTTGAGTATCAATTAAAAATTCCCATAAAATACAGCATGTACAGAAAGAATTACTGTGCAAAAAGTAAGGGATTACGTCATCATATGGCCGCGGAACCGCCGCAGAAGCCAAGCTTGTGCCGCGGTTCCGCGGCGCTTTGGTCGCATCTTTTTGTCGTTTTGCACTGTATTTCTTAAAACTTCCTGCTGAATTTTTTAAGCATTTTTAATCTGGAAAAATCCACAGTTTTGAAAAATGTACAGAGAAGGGTTATTTTTAGGGTTTCGGGGTTCAATCGGGTTTCTAACTTCGTCTACTCATCGCCTAAGGCTCTAGCTAGGCTCTGATACCACTGTAGGGTTCCTAGGCACACACATAAGGTTCTACAACTGATCAACCATGCCAAAATCAAATTTTTCATGTGCCAAAGAAACCCTATGCAAGATCGTTAACTAGAGATAAGGCGAAACATGCAAGCAAACTACTTTGCTACAAAGTGAAAGAGACTACAACCTTTGTAGATCCGGTCCTCCACTTCTTTAGCTCCGTGATGACGTCCCTCCGCTGCAAACATCGGATCCCGGACTCTAGCGATGGTTTCGTCGAAGAAATGATCGGGCTAGGTCGTCGACTTCGATGCCGAAGATGATCTACGTCGAGGTAACTCAAGATCAAGCTCCATCTTCACTTGGTCATAGAACTTGTGAAGATAACAAACTCTACTACATGGCAAGTGGTAGAGGTTAAAGAAATAGGAAGTGCGTTCACTTTGGATTTGGATTTCCCACTTGGATTCATCACTTGGAAATTTTCTAGTAAGCTTTCTTCACCTCTTAAAGAAGATGACGAAGAAGGAAAAGAAAGTGAAAAATGAATAAAAGAAAATCAAGTGATCCTTATCATTTAGCAACCATGGGTGAGTGTAACTAGTGTATAGACTAAACTAAGGTTAGGTTTAATGGTTAGGTTAAGGAAAAAACAAAATGGTTGATAATGCTAAGAAGCTTCATGAAGCTTAAAGCAAAAAACAAAGTTAGCCACCATTTCATTTTTGCCAAAAGTAAATCAAAATGAATAAGTGAATAATTTAAAACCCTAACCATTAACCTAAACATGGTTTAAAGCATACACACACCCATGTTTGCATGTATCGTCAAACATGATACAAACTAGTGCACAAAAATATATCATATATACAATGTGCATAATCAAGTGAGAAAATCCATCTTAAGTGAACAAATACAAGTTAATGTAAAGTAATATATCTAATATATAATTATACATTAAATCATTAAATCAACACTTGATTTAATGATCCGGTCATACTGCATATAACCGACTAATATCAAGTGTATCAATATATCGAATCAACATTTGATTCGGTAACCCGGCTATATCTTATATAACCGTCCAATGTACAAATCACTAGAATATAATACAGTATCGCATACTGGTATTATTCTCGGTCCCGCACATTTCTCATATGCGCTCCTATTTCGTTTCGCTTGAGCGAGAAAACCTCTGTGTAGGACTCTAAAGACTCGTCAATACGCCGGCAGTAGGTGATGATCATATCAAACACCCACAAGCCGCAAGCGGTCTGCTAAACGTAACGGCCACCCGGGTATTGAGCAATCAGAAGATCAACGAGCAAGCCCGCTCACACTCCTGTGAATCCAACCAGCAACACTTACCATATAGTTTGGTCTGTTCGTCAGATATGTCGCATATCTCGTCTAGGGGTGGTAAACGTCAGACCCCAGTAGCTTGAAAAGTCATGCCGATGTAAGGTTCATAACATAGCATGAAACTACTGATAACTCTTACCAGTATATCACTGCAACCCTGGCCAGGGATTTCCAGTTATGGCCAGTCGAGCATAGCGCAACATCAACCCCCAATACCGGGAGAGACGAATCCCCTCCTATCGCTCATGGCCTCCATGTGAATCGGGACTGTACCCAAAAACCACCTGTTTGCACGACTCAGAAGAGCCGTGGTCGGGTGGAAATCAAAGCACAGTGGGAGACACACAAGACTCTATGACGATCTCGGGTCAACAGACTAAGCTGTACCAGTGTCACCAGAGAACTGCCATCTGACGTGAGGTATAATACCATCTGGGAGTTCTCGGCGAGTCCGTTCAGTGTACCCAGTCACCACTGAGCACCCGCATACCATCTCTGATGTCAAACACCAATGGATATGGGATCATCCATCGCCCATCATATGGGCCGAGAAGATATACGCTAGTCTACTCTGGAATATCGATGCCCCGTCTCGATATTTCCATGACTAGGAACATTGAAGGATGTACTCATGGACTACCCAGTCCCCACTAGTATGATCTACATCATATTCCTGGAAGTCGAGTACACATCTTAAGGGCTTTATCAACATGTAATAGAGAGACAGAAAGTATACATGTTAAGATAAAGAGCAACCAGATAGCGTACTATCATGTCGAGCTAGAAAGTCCTACCTATATATGTCCCAGCATCCACTACAATATACATCCAATATACAGTAATGGCCTCTAGGGCATACATATAACTAACAATATGTTTATTGCAGCTAGTGCAAAAATGATATTTGGTGTGGTACTTGACATCACATGATTGACTTAATTTCCTAAGCAAGTGATATGCCAATCATGCAAATCCCTCTCCCCTTTAGTCTGAAAGACATCCTTTAGAGAGGGTAACTCCTTCACCTGCAGGTACACCACCATGCCAGGAGTCAACCATTCTAAAACACCTTTAGAATAATGTCAAAGTGCCCAGATTGGGACACTTTCCAAATCAAAATCTAAAACCATAGATCTAATAACCAGAAAACCTGATATTATATCCATATCCTATTTAGAGAAACGACTTTATGACAACTACAGTATAACCGATCGTAGTATAGGAATTTCACTTCCTATAAAGTGCATGTCATCCAAATACTATGACATCACACCCTACTACCTTCTTACCAGATCCATCTCATATTCTGATAAGGTTAAAGCTTATGACCGTCACATCAAAAATAGATGATCTAGCTGCGCTATATCTGCTTTAGTCTATAAATAGACACAAGCTACTTGTCCACTATGCTTCCGCTGCTCCCACTGACTACAACAACCCTCCGGTAGAGTCATATACACATGCACTTTTAAAACTAGTTTAGAACAACGCTATACTCATCCTCCTGCTGGGTCTCATAGTCTAGAACAGCAGCAATGGCAAGTATGGGTAAACAAGAACCTCCCTGTCACCGTCTCTGAGAAGGCCGAAGTACCTCTCGGTTGCCTGAGGTTACCCACCATATCTGCGGAGTGGCTAATGGAATGTCTAAACCAATTGAATCTTTAGGTTCTATCAAATTGTCAGTAATCGTTTGTGGTTCTGGAATCACATCCAGTTCTACCATACTCCCACTTATATTTTCTGAAAAGAATCCATTTTACTAAAACTGTGGCGAGTGAAGAACAATATATCTATTGATCTTCCAAATGGTAGAAAGTTAACCCTCGATATAGCCCGGGATAACCCACGAACAACCATTACTGAAACATGCCTTGAGTTTATCCAGAGTCTGGTTTTAAGCATAAGCCGGACAACTCCATATACCTTAACATCGTTAAGATATGAACCATTCTATATACAATATAGAAATATAGGCACTAATTTAATTGGAACCAGATTCCAATCATGCCGCTGTCTCCTGTGCATGTCAACTAAGTGTAATGAGGCCAAGCGGCATTACTCATCTAGGAATGCATCCACATATGAGTAACCTGAAAGAGAAGAAAGTTCTCAAAACCATTACTATCAACGGAATACCTAGCACAAGTATCTACATCTTCGATCATCTTGAAGAATCCTGATACTTGCAACATGTGGTTCTCTACTTTATACATATACCTATAACTTCTCAAAATTTAGACCTTGTATTTCAGTGAAACACATATCTAAAAACTAGAGAAGTCACAAGTAAACAGAATATAGTACGAGTACCAACCTCTTTGTCCAACTGGATACTGGACAACATACAATACATTGCATAAGTCCCCTAAGTAAATAACTCATACCATGTACGTCGTAGGTTGAAAACTGTACTATGGTTAAGAAGAATTACACCGTTGTTGAATGCTCCTTACCTAACTATCAACTGATATAGGTAAATGTCATAGACATAATTTCAAAAAATTATATCTCACTTTATAAAATAAACATACAGATATATCAGTTTGAAATTGGTGCATAACAACGGATATTCAAAACCAAAAAAATTGGCGTCAGGAAAAACCCAAGTGATTTCCTCAAATATCACCAATTACAACGAATTCCGATATAATGAGAATATAATCACCTAATTCCCAATATTCTACTCCCACTCATCTTCTGTAACACTATACAGATGTGAGAATCAAAGCTGGTAAATACATATCCTAGAGTCAGAATCTAATTGCGAAATTAGTTTTCAATTAACACTGCACAGTGAATCTGAAACACGAAAATGTTTCGAAGGGGTATCTGGGTATTCCTAGTAATGCCGCTTCCACTATCCAGATTCATGACAGTAACCGTACATTTCTTTACCATCTCTCCAATCCCTTTATTTGTCTTTACTTATTACCTTCTGTACACCACTATTAGGCTAAATGGTTTTCTTCCTTCCCTACCTTTCGGCACCAACCTATGGTTTGGAAGAAGACTATCCAATAAGCTTAATAGGTGTACCCTCCTAATCCTACGAGCCCTCGCAACCTGAGAGAAGGTAAAAATAAAAGACAACCCGAATAATCCTATTCGATTTCTCCTGAACCAGAATCCATCCTCGAACTGAAACAGGTTCCTTCGAGTTCGTACGTAACTATACGATAGCTTATCCAATAAATGTGGATCTTCGTAGTGATACGAATTGGTCCATAAAAATGCAATGGTGAAGTAGGAGTGGCCATGATATACGCGGTTTCATTGTGAATGATAGTAGTTGCAATTTAATCTAACCTCTTTCTAATCCCTTTATTTGACTTTACTTATTATCTTCTGTACACCACACTCAGGATAATTGGTTTTCTTCCGTCCCTACCCTTCGCCACCAGCCTATGGTTTGGAAGAAGACTATCTAATAAGCGTAATAGGTGTACTCTCCTAAATACCAGGAGCTCTCACAATCTGAGAGAAGGTAAAGCGAAAAGACAACTAAATTGTCCTATTCTATTTCTCCAGAACCGGAAACCATCCTCTAATCTGAAACAAGTTTCTTCGAGTTCGTATGTAACTATACGATGGTCATATCCAATAAATGTGGATCTTCGTAGTGATACGGAATGTTCCGGAGAAATGCAAAAGGTAAAAGTAGGAGTGGCAATGATATATGCAACGATGCCAATTCAAAAGCCGTTGTGATTTAAGAAGGTTCGGTAAACTTGGTTCATGAGTTTTAGTCTAGGGTCGGGCCATGTTCGCTGCCGAAGAGAGAGAGAAAAGAAACATTCAGCGTGCACTCTAACCTAGATCAGAATGGTTAATCGCTTTATCTAATCAGGATGGCTCCCACTGTTTACTCGAATTCTCCTCCAAACCCAAAAAAAGAATTAGTCGGGATCAACTAAAATCACATGAGGAGTAAACCAACTCATCAGTGGGAATCGAGATCCAACTATCATTGTATGATAACTTGATGGAAACCACTCAAGTTATCACACTCCAGAAGGTATGCGCATTCCTGGCAAGTTTCAGTTTCTTTAGAAACTCCCGATGTGAATTTTTGCCCTATGTTGTTATGACCTTGACGAAGGCCAACAAATCATAAGTCACATGTCATGTTCTACCCATCATTGTCCAGACTAATCTAAACCCACCCGTACTCGCCCTTGACGAAGGCCAACAAAGCAGTACGACTGTCCTAGATTAATGCAAATCCATGCAACAGAAAAATAACACATAGCTACCATACACTATGTGTAGGGTTACTAGGCACTGTCACAAGGTTCTACAAGTCATCAACCATGCCCGATTCAAAAAATTAGACGTGCCGAACAACCCTAACCAAGATCGTATACTAGAGATTATGCGAAAACTAGCAAGTTAAACTCTTTAACACTAAGTGAAAGGGATTACAACCTTTGTCGATCCGGTCCTTCACTTCTAAAACTCCGTGTTGACGTCCTTTCGCTGCGATCATCGTGATCCCAGACTCTAGCGATGGTTTCCTCGGAGAAATGAGCGGGCCAGGTCGTTGACTTCGAGGCCGAAGATGATCTACGTCGAGGAGACTCAAACTCAAGCTCCATTTTCACTAGGTCATGAACTTTGTGAAGAGAACACCATAAACTAAATGGAAAGTAGTAGAGGATGATGAAATAGGAAGTGGGTTCACTTTGGATTTTGATTTCTCACTTTATTTCTTCACTTGATAAAAAAGCTTGTAAGGTTTTCTTCTTCTTGATGAAGAAAGAAAAGAATAATAATAAAATGAATTATCACAAAAGAATAATCAAGTGAGGTCTATCATAATTCATCCATGGGTGAGTTTACCTTTGTAGAGATTAAACGATAGTTTGAGATAATGGTTTGGTTAATAAAAATCTTATGCAAAACAAAATTAATGGACTTTGTCAAAGATGCTTGAAAGCTTCATGAAGCTTCAAGCAAAGACAAAGAAATCCATAATTTTGTTTTACCAAAATAAATAAAAACCCAAACCATTATCTTAAATATGGTGTAATTCATACACACACCCAAGTTTGCAAGTATCATCAATCATGATATAAACTACTGCACAAACATATATCATATATACAACTTGTGCACATCAAGTCAGAAAATCAATCTTAAGTGAACCGATACTAGTTAATGTAAAATAATATATCAAATATATAATTATACATTAAATTATTAAATCAACAATTGATTTAATGATCCGGTCATATCTCATATAACCGTTTAATATCTAGTGTATCAATATATCGAATCAACACTTGATTCGGTAACCCGGCTATATCACATATAACTGACCGATGATACAAATCGCGAGAATAGAATACAGTATCACATACTGGTATTATTCTCAGTCCCGCACACATATCATATGCTCTCCTATTTCGTTTCGCTTGAGCCAGGAAACCTCTTTGTAGGACTCTAAAGACTCGTCAATACGCCGGCAGTAGGTGGTGATCATATCAATCATCCACAAGCCGCAAGAGCTCTGCTAAACGTAACGGCCACTCGGGTATTGAGCGATTAGAAGATCAACGAGAAAGCCTGCTCGCACTGCTGCGAATCCAATCAGTAACACTTACAGCACAGTCCGGTCTGTTCGGCTGATATGCCGCATATCTCGCCTAGGGGTGGTAAACTTCAGACCCCAGTAGCTTGATAAGTCATGCCGATGTAAGGTCCATAACAAGCATGAAACTACTGATAACACTTACCAGTAAATCAGTTAACCCTGGCCAGGAATTTCGAGTTATGGCCAGTCGAGCATAGCACAACATCAACCCCCAATACCGGGAGAGACGAATCCCCTCCTATCGCTCATTGCCTCCATGTGAATCGGGACTGTACCTAAAAACCATCTGTTTGCACGACTCAGTAGAGCCGTGGTAGGGTGGAAATCAAAGCACAGTCGGAGACACACAAGACTCTATGACAATCTCGGGTCAACAGACTAAGCTGTACCAGTGTCACCAGAGAACTGCCATCTGACTTGAGGTATAATACCATCTGGGAGTTCTCGGCGAGTCCGTTCAGTGTACTCAGTCTCCACTGAGCATCCGCATACCATCTCTGATGTCAAACACTAATGGATATGGGATCATCAATCGCCCATCACATGGGTCGAGAAGATATACGCTAGTCTACTCTGGAATATCGATGCCCCGTCTCGATATTCCCACGACTAAGAACATTGAAGGATGTACTCATGGACTACCCAGGCCCTACTAGTTTGATCTGCATCATAGTCCTGCAAGTCGAGTATACATCCTAAGGGTTTTATCAACATGTAACAGAGAGACAGTAAGTATACATGTTAAGATAAAGTGCGACCAGATAGCGTACTATCATGTCGAGCAAGAAAGTCATACCTATATATGTCCTAGCATCCACTACAATATACATCTCATATACAGTAATGGCCTCTAGGGCATACATATAACTAACAATCTCCCACTTGCACTAGGGCCATCTGTAGCAGTGGTTGCAGTATCTCATACTGAACCATCCCATAAAAGTCTCTCTCTGGGAAAAAGCCTTTGTGAGTGGATCCGCCGTGTTGTCCTCTGAGTCTACTCTCCTAACCTCGATCACCCTGGAGATCAACTATCTCCATGATCAAGTGATGCTGCCTCGGAATATGTCTGGGTCAATGATAGGACCGAGGTTCATGGGCCAGAGCCACACTTCCATTGTCACACAATGGTAGGAACCTTGTTCATCTCATGAACCAATATACACCCAAACTGCCTCTTTGGTTGTATCTTTGATAGCGATGTCACCAGCCTTTATCGTCTAGTTTGCCACGGTATCTTGCTTGGAACTCTTCCAACATACCGTCCCTCCACTGAGGGTAAAGACAATGCCTGTGACTTACATACAGTCAACCTTACCACACTGGAAGCTTTCCAGTGATTCTCCCCTGGATCGATTGATACCATCTCACTACACCTAGTGAAAATCTTAATATCCATTTAGATCTATCTCATAGATTTAAAACCAAGGATTTAGGAGGTATCACCTTTATCCTATTTGGAGAATCCTTGTGATAAGAGGAGATTGACCGTGCGTAGCATAGGAAACTCTTTTCCCATCAAGAGTATGTTGTCCACGTACAATACGAGGATGACCACCTTACTCTCTACTACCTTTTTATATGTACAAGGTTCATCTACTATTTTGATGAAGTCAAATTCTTTGACTACCACATTAAAACAGATGTTCCAACTCCGCGATGCCTGCTTTATTCTGTAAAGCAACTTGCACACGTTTCCGCTGCTCCCACTGTTTACGAAGCCCTCAGGCTGTGTACTTATAGACGTTCTCTTCTAAATCAGTATTTAGAAAAATAGTCATGACACCCAACCACCAGATATCGTAGTCATGGTATGTAGCACTGTTAAGTAGGATCCGGATGGACTTAAGCATAGCCACTAGAAAAGGTTTCATCATTATCCACGCCTGGTCTATGACGAACCATTAACAAGTCTAGCTTTGAAAGTCTCAACTTTTCCTTCTACACCAAGTAATCTTCTCAAGATATACTTGCTCCTGATGGGGATTCAACCCTTCAGATATAGCATCCAAAGACCATAGTTTGTTGGTGTACATGGATTCTATCTCAGATCGCTAAGAATCCAGCCATTCTTACAGAGTCCCTACTCTCGATGGCCTGCTCGAAACTAGTTGGGTCATCATCTCATGATGCATTGCTCGCTCCCACTTTCATCGAGAAACAGAAGTATCTCTCAAGCGGATGAGGAAACCTACCAGATCGGCGGAGAGGCTGAGGTTCTTCAGGGACTATTGAATCCTTTGGTTCTGTCAAATCATCAGCTGTAGTTTGTATAGCTGGAACTCCTTCCAGTTCTACAAAACTGACCTTGCCTTGATCTTGTCCGGATTTTGCTTTTGACATAGGCCGGACAATCCCAAATCTTAACTTACTTAAGAGATAGGCTTTTCCCATACCATATCTCATATGGAGTGGTAGGCACTGATTTGATTAGAATCGAATTCAATAGGTATGCAGCTTCTCAAGTGCACATCCCCCAAAAGGAAACAGGTAACTCAGTAGTACTCATCATAGAGCGCACCATATCTCATAGGGTGCAATTGCTCCGCCCCGATACACCGTTGTGATGTGGTGTATTCAGAGGAGTAACACCGAGAGAGAATCTCATTCTCCTTTAGAATAGTCTAAGAATTCCATGCACAAGTATTCTCCTCCCTGATCTCATCATAGGACATAATACTTATACCGGTATTGGTTCTCTACTTCTGACTTATATTCTCTGAATTTCTCAAAAGCTTCAGACATATGTTTCAACAGGAACATGTGTCCGAATCTTGAGAGATCATCAGTGAATGTAAGGAAGTACAAAGAACCAGTCCTGGCATATGTAGACTGGTGACCTTCATACATCACTATGTATCAGTCCCTAGAGTTCACTGACTTTTTCTCTGTTTCGAGTAAACAGAGCTATGGTCATCTTATCTTTGTGACATGACTGGCAAGTTTCACAAGATGTAAATTCAAACTGATTTAAATATGCATCTAATATATAACTTCAGCTAGTCGGGTCACATTGATATACCTAGTCTACAATACCTAAAGAAGGAATCGTTCATTTCTGAACTCTTCCTCTTGTGTGTGTTCTGTACGTTAAGAACTGTAGTCTGATTTAGAATGTATATGCTTTTAGATAACGTGCCTGAACCGATCAACTCTTGATATAGGAAATCTGCAAAACATTATCCAACAATACAAAATTATATCCTTCTTTAGTAAATAAAGAGACTGATATGATATTGTATATCAGGTTCGTTATCTAATAACATTCGTTCAGAATCAGTGTATTCTAGTAATACAGGGTGATAACTGCCAACACTTTGGGTGCAACAATTGCACTGTTTCCAACTCTTGAAATTTATCACCCGTTCTCAGTTCTCTACCTTTCTGTAGCCCATGTAACAGATTACATATGCGGGATCCTGATCCGGTATCTTATACCCAGGACGTAGAGGATACTGAGAAATAGTTCTTTGTAATGAACACACCCGAAGAAGATGCATCGTCATGCACTTTCTTCGTTTGGGTGGCATGAGAATCTTGGTATTCCCCTAATTCCTGCTCGGTCTTATAACAATTATAAGTTGGAGCGGGACCAACGTTCCCCAGCTCAGTATAACAAGCGGGTTCGGTCAATACATCCATATTATTATCTTGATTAAGGCGTGACATGGTCGCTACCTGGAGAGAGAGAGAAGAAAACACTCTGCGTGCGCTCTTGCAAGATTAGATTGGTTATTTATTTTATCTAATCAGGATGGCTCCCACTGTTTTTATCAAATCTTCCTTCAAACCTTAAAAGGAAAGACTAGCCGGGATTAATTACACTCTACAAGTTCGCCAATTTTTCAGCCAGGCCAGTGCCGGTACTTTGAGGGAGGTTCCCCGTGCTTTCGCACGGACCTAATTAAAACAAACCTCGTTTTCCCAGAGGCGTAACCCCGTTGACACCTTTCTAGACACCTACATGATCGGCTAATTGTATAGTGCAAAACTCTCTCAGTAGTAACAATTACTCGCAGTGGGTATCGAGATCCAACTATCTCATAGAAGGTATGCAATATCATTGCAAATTTCAACACTTGAAACTCCCGATAAAGGTTTTTACCTCTAGCACTTATGACCTTAACTATGGTCAACAAATCATAAGCACTAGTCAAGCTCAACCCGTCATTTCGTGATTAATTAGACCCACCCACATGACCCTTAACTAAGGTCAACAAAGTCACATGACTGTCCAAACTAATCGCATCATATGCTGTGTAGGAAGACATCACTTAGCTACCGTACACTGTACCTTGACTATGGTCAACAAACACAACACGAATACTAAGTACTCTACTTCCTAAAATGACGGAGGGTTGCGGATGGTTTTTTTTATTAAGAATACCTTTAACGCTTTGAACTTGATCACGTTGCAGAATCAAATGGTTTTTAAATGGAGTGTTTTTTAGGCTTCTGCTAGTTTCGCTAAAGGGGTCACTCCCGGTGAAGGGATCTCGGCTCTTTCCTCGTCGAATGAGGTGCAGGATATTCACAATACCACTATGCAAAACAAGAATTAGAAAAGCAGTCAAAAGACTGTTAGTTATATATATGCCCTAGAGGCCATTACTGTACATTGGATGCATATTGTAGTGGATGCTGGGACATATATAGGTAGGACTTTCTTGCTCGACATGATAGTACGCTATCCGGTTACTCTTTATCTTAACATGTATACTTTCTGTCTCTCTGTGACATGTTGATAAAGCCCTTAGGATGAATACTCGACTTCCAGAACTATGATGTAGATCATACTAGTGGGGCCTGGGTAGTCCATGAGTACATCCTTCAATGTTCCTAGTCGTGGGAATATCGAGACGGGGCATCGATATTCCAGAATAGACTAGCGTATATCTTCTCGACCCATGTGATGGGCGATGGATGATCCCATATCCATTGGTATTTGACATCAGAGATGGTATGCGGGTGCTCAGTGAAGACTGGGTACACTGAACAGACTCGTCGAGAACTCCCAGATGGTATTATACCTCACGTCAGATGGCAATTCTCTGGTGACACTGGTACAGCTTAGTCTGTTGACCCGAGATCGTCATAGAGACTTGTGTGTCTCCCACTGTGCTTTGATTTCCACCCTACCACGGCTCTACTGAGTCGTTCAAACAGGTGGTTTTTGGGTACAGTCCCGATTCACATAGAGGCAATGAGCGATAGGAGGGGATTCGTCTCTCCCAGTATTGGGGGTTGATGTTGCGCTATGCACGACTGGCCATAATAGGAAATCCCTGGCCAGGGTTGCAGTGATATACTGGTAAGAGTTATCAGTAGTTTCAGGATTGTTATGGACCTTACGTCGGCATAACTTATCAAGCTATTGGGGTCTGACGTTTACCACCCCTAGGCGAGATATGCGACATATCAGACGAACAGACCGGACTGTACGGTAAGTGTTACTGGTTGGATTCACAGGAGTGTGAGCAGGCTTGCTCGTCGATCTTCTGATCGCTCAATACCCGGGTGGCCGTTACGTTTTCAGACCGCTTGCGGCTTGTGGGTGTTTGATATGGTCATCATCTGCTACCGGCGTATTGACGAGTCTTTAGAGTCCTACACAGAGGTTTCCTGGCTCAAGCGAAACGAAATAGAAGCGCATATGAGATATGTGCGGGACCGAGAATAATGCGTGTATGAGATACCGTATTCTATTCTCGCGATGAATGTGTTGAATGGTTGTATGCGATATAACCTAGTTATCGAATCGAAGATTGATTCGATAAGTCGATACATTGAATATTAGTCGGTCATATGCGATATGACCGGATCGTTAAATCAAGTGTTGATTTAATGATTTAATGTATAATTATATATTTGATATATTACTTTGCATTAACTAGTATTGGTTCACTCAAGATTGACTTTCTCACTTGAAATGCACAAGTTGTATATGTGATATATTTTTGTGCACTTGTTTGTATCATGTTTGATGATACATGCAAACTTGGGTTTGTGTAAGACTTAAACCATGTTTAGTGAATCGTTAGGGTTTCATGTCACTTATTTATTTATCTATTTATTTTTGTTAAAAGAAAAAGGAAAACAAAATGGTTGCTTTCATACAAGAAGCTTCTTGATGCTTCAAGCATCTTTGACTAAGTGACCATTTTTGTCTTCATCTCCTTGTTCGTTATATGTATGCCCTAGAGGCCATTAATGTACATACGATGTATATTGTAGTGGATGCTAGGACATATATAGGGAGGACATTCTTGCTCGACATGATAGTATGCTATCTGGTTGCACTTTATCTTAACATGTACTCTGATTGTCTCTATTGTTACATGTTGATAAAGCCCTTAGGATAAGTACTCGACTACTGGGACTATGATGAGATCATACTAGTGGGGCCATGGTACTCGACGAGTACATCCTATAACTGTTCCTAGTCGAGGGTGTATCGAGACAGGGCATTGAAGCACCAGAGTAGACTAGCGTATACGCATCTTGACCAATAAGATGGGCGATGGATGATCCCATATCCATCGGTGTTTGACATCAAGGATGGTGTACGAGTGCTCAGTGGAGACTGGGTACACTGGACGGACTCGCTGAGAACTCCCAGATGGTACTATACCTCACGTCAGATGGCAGTTCTCCGGTGACACTGGTACAGAGTAGTCTGTTGACCCGAGATCGTCATAGAGTCTTGTGTGATTCCCTCTGTGCTTTGATTTCAATCATACCACGTCCAAGAGGGCGTGCAAAAAGGTGGCTTTTGGGTACAGTCCCGAATCACATGGAAGCAATGAGCAATAGGAGGGGATTCATCTCTCCCGGTATAGGGAGTTGATGTTGTGCTATGTTCGATTGGCTATAACCGGAAATCCTTGGCCAGGGTTGTTGAGATTTACTGGTAAGTGTTATCAGTAGTTTCTCGAACTGTTATAGACCTCATATCGACACGACTTATCGAGCTACTGGGGTCTGACGTTTACCACCCTAGGCGAGATATACAACATATCAGATGACGAGACCGGACTGTACGGGAGTGTTACTGTTTGGATTCACAGGAGAATGTACAGGCTTGCTTGTTGATCTTATGAGCGCTCAATACCTGGGTAGCTGTTACGTTTAGCTGACCGCTTGCAGCTTGTGGGTGTTTGATATGATCATCACCTACTGCCGGCGTATTGACGATTCTTTAGAGTCCTACACAGAGGTTTCTTGGCTCAGGCAAAACGGAGTAGGAGCACATATGTGATATGTGCGGGACCGAGGATAATCCGATATGAGATACCGTATTCTATTCTCGCGATATTTGATATCAGCCGGGTCATCGGATCAATTGTTGATTCGATGAATCGGTACGGATAAATATTAGTTGGTTATTTGCCATATAGCCGGATTGTCAGATCAAGTGTTGATTCGATAATTTAATGTATAATAATATATATGATATATTAAATTATATTAACTAATATTAGCTCACTAAAAGATTCTTTTTCTCACTCGGGTAATACATTGATATATATGCGATATATGTTAAATGAATTATTTTATTTTGTTACAATAAATATTGTATATGTGATATATAATATTGTAACATGTTATAATTATTAATGCAACATGTTTAGTGGAGTTTAAACATGATTAGGGTTTGGATTAGGGTTAAGACTTCTAGTTGATTCTAGAAGCTTTTCTTTTGTCATGATAAAGATATTATGATAGATATTTCTTTGTGACTCACCCTTTAACCCAACCCAAACCCTAACCCTAGTAAACTCTCTACATTGGTTACTACAACCATGGTTGCATAAATGATTATGATAATATTTTATTATTTATCACAAATGATTCTTCATCTTCTTCCTTCATCTTTCATCATGGAAAAAGCTTACTAGCTTTTTCCAAGTGATGAATAAATTTGAGAAAAAGATAAATAAAGAGAGCAAAAATACTACTTCATCATCCTCATCTTCCCTTGCCCTTTAGATGAGAGTGTTCACTCAATTTTAGTGAGTGTTAGCTTGTGTTAATGAAACTTCAAGGAAGATCATCTTTGTATCGAAGATCGGAAGCAAAGGTTGCATCTTTCTTTTCGTGGAACCTCTCGAGACTCCGGAACCCGATGATCGGAGCGAAGGGACCTCAACACGGAGCATATGAAGTGAAGGACTGGATCTACAAAGGTTGTAATCTCTCTAACTTAGTGTTAAAATATTTAGCATGTTAGTTTTCGCCTAATCTCTAGTTTAAAGATCCGTATTCGGGTTGTTCGGCACGGCAAAATTTTTAATCGGTCATGGTTGATGCCTCGTAGACCCTTGTGCACGTGCCTAGCAACCCTACAGTAGTATCAGAGCCATGCTAGAGCTTTAGGCGAAGTCTAGACGAAGTTTAAAGTCCGATCGAACCCGGAAAACCCGATATACCCTAGTTTCTGGAAAATTTTCAAAACAGTGATTTTTTCCAAATTAAAAATGCTCAAAAAATTCAGCAGGGTATTTTAGGAATTACTGTGCAAAACGACACTTTGAATCGTTCAAAGCGCCGCGGAACCGCGGCCAAACTAGGTTATTGGCGGCGGTTCCGCGGCAGAACTTGGGGATTAAGAGTTAGTTTTTGCACAGTTATAACCGTTGGTACTTGCTGATTCTTCTGGGAATTTTTATTTTTCACTCAAGTGTTGAGTTTTCTTGGTTGTATTGGGGACTGGTATATTCGATCGGATATTTTAACTTTGTTTAGTTTTGTCCGGATAACTTTTAGAAACTATTAAAATGTTCGAACGGATATCAATAACTCACTTTTTCCCCTGTCGGAAAATTTTTCAAAAGTTGGATTTTTTCTCGTGTTTAAGAACGTTCTAAGTCGTGCAAGTAACACGGTGGACCCTCTAGAAGACAACAAACCTTAACTCGATTATGTGACCGTCTTGAACTGCCTTTTGAACCTTAGGGTTTGGGGCAGTACGGCGTGCCACATGTGACGCGTTGGCTTGACCCTTCTACGGCTGGACCATTGGTACTGTGGCATGTGATAGATGTTTTTAAACTGATTTCAAGTGTTGAGATATATTGGGGAAATCTTGGGTGTTTGATTATTCGATCGGAAAGTTTAACATTGTCTATTTATCTGGAATGTGATACAATATTTGGAATCTACAGGTAGTTATGAGATAACTAATTTGAATATTATAAATCTAGCAGTTCAGTCTCAGATGATCGGTTGCCATGGAATTTTGATGTGATCAAAATTCCGTCGCAATCACGTAGCGTACGCGGATACTCGCCGGGTAAACTTAATAGACAGCCACGCCCCATAGCCCCGACCAAGTGACTGTAGGAGAACCCCGTCGCCAAAAGCATCCGTTAGGGTGCTCGCGGCAGCGGTGTTCCGCCTTAGTGCACTTCGTCGACGGCATCTGGGGGTGCGGCCGTCTACTAAAGTTTGCGACGAGCATTCGATCAGGACGTTGGGAATCTTGTTGAATTGCCCGACTTGATATTGAAAAGAGTTTTCGATAATGAGACTAAAATGCGGGGTTTATAATTGTTAGGCATGCGATGTCTAAGGAATTCATTTGGTTAGGCATGCGATGTCTAAGAAGGTTACGGATTCCAACTGTTGTAGTTTTACACTTTCTTTTCTGTGACCGTAAGCGTAGTATGTGGTGTATCGCCGGCTTCGTTGGTATGCATCAACGACAATCGGGATACGCATACTTGCTTACGTTGATGATATGAGATATTATGTGTTGCTGTGATATGTTATATTGGATCGTCGCGTTTTGAATAGCCGGGGTTTTATGTGAGATGAGAGTTTTTTCTTTTTCATTCATGTAAAATTCATTTGTATGTAATATTCTTTTATTGGGGCACTTCCAGGTTGCGGAAGATGTCACCGTTGTATATTATTTACTTTTCCGCATTAAGTAGACCCAAGGCGGGGATCACAAGTAACCGGGTTCTAGGGTCCAGTGGGAGACCATCTCGAGGAGTCGGGACCGGGTCTCCTAACCCTAGAATTGGCAGTGTTACTTGCCGCTCTCGTAGGGGTCTAGGGATGTGGGTTTGGCTATTCATCGCGACCGTGGAATCCGTGTTTTATACAGGCTCGTATTGAAAACACGGACGTCCTAGTATATCCAATATTCCATATATGTTTCTTTTGCTGCAATGTTCTGTGATGAGATCATATTACTGCCTGAGATGAATGTTTATATTATATATATGAGATATATGTTATATTGCAGATTTCGTTTCAAAAGAGATGCTTATGAAGCATATTAAAATGGGACTTCATTAATGAGATTAATGAAATAAAAGAAACCTAAGATGTTGTAGAAACTTGTTTAAAAACTGGTAGCTCTAGTTCTTGCTTTGCATAGCGGTGTTCCTTGTAGAACATCCAGCACCTTATTCGATGAGGAAAGGACCGAGATCCCTTCACCGGGAGTGACTCCTTTAGCAATAACTGGCAGATGCTACACACTCGGTTTTTCTTTTGATTGCTTCTATAGTTCTTGCTTTGCATAGTGATATTTGTGAAATATTCTGCACCTTATTCGATGAGGAAAGGGCCGACGATCCCTTCACCGGGAGTGACCCCTTTAGCAAAACTAGAAAAACCTCAAAAACACTCCATTTAAAAATCACTCGATTCTACAACGATATCAAGTTCATTACGCAAAAGGTTTTCTTAAAAACCTGTCGTAGCCCTCCGTCATTTCAGATAAGTACTAGTTAGTATTCGTGCTACGTTTGTTGACCATGTTAAGGCATAGTGTGCGGTAGCTGATTAGTACTTATCTGTATAAGCATATGATGCGATTGGATTAGGGTAGTCGTGCGACTTTGTTGAACATGTTAAGGGTCGTGCGGGTGGGTTTAATTCAATCGGGAAATGACGGGTTGAACTTGACTAGCACTTATGATTTGTTGACCATGTTAAGGTCATATAGCTGCTAGGGGTAAAATATTATTAGGAATTTCAAGTGTTGAAATTTTCAATGAGATTGCATACCTTCTATGAGATAGTTGGATCCCGATACCCGCTGCGAGTAAGAGTTACTGTCACGCCCTGCTTCCCAGAGTACGCAAGATTTGGGCACGTGACATAGCCAACCATGCTACCTATGGGTAGGAAGTATCCATCCACAGTCACATTACGGTTGTAAAGATATCAAGAACAGTAAAAATAAACTAAACTAATACATGTCCAAATCCATAATAACAAGAATCAATAAACCATAAGTGCGGAAGCTAAAGATCCAATACAATGAATAAACAGTATGTCCCATAATGCGGGCTCACATCTGGAAATGAAATGACATAAATAAACTAAACTCTCAAGAACTCACAGTTCAGCCTGCTGGCTGAATTACTCCTGCTCGGTCGACGTCAAGGGCGCGGAATCTGGGCCATGCAAAACCCAGACGTCAGCGCGTCATGATATCAAGTAATGTAGCATAAACATGGTAATAAACAATGCAAGCATGAACATGAATAAAGCAGTAATAAGAAGTAATAAACAGGGTAATGTGCAGTAGTGACTAAACTGTCCTATCAGGTTTTCTACTCTATAGTCTTTGAAACCAATTGATGAATCGTCGATGTAACTCAATAGTATCCCGTGCGTGCCCGGGACCACGGTCATAATTCTCGGGGCTGAATCCGAGACGTGCCGCTAAGCAGTAAAAGGTAGTAGGATAGATGAGTGATGTCAGCATCAACACTCCGGAGCTGGCCAAGCCCGTAAGACTGATCAGAACAATGTATCGAACTGTTGAGTTACAAGTCGGTTTCACCTTTGATTTCCCCATACCCCCAAGCTATGTATGTCAGTCAGGTATTCAGTAGTCAAGGACTAATGCCAACACAAGTCAAGTAAAGGTAGGTCTGTCTGGATCGACAGCAGGAATGGTTAGGTTTGTCGGCATTAGGCATAAGATCAGGTAACAGGTCAGGTTACTTTCAACAGGTAGAGTCGATATGTACAGGGTGTTGTGTCCGGTGTATCAGTACATGTGTCAGGTGTATCAAGATCGGTCAATATGTAATGCAATCAGGTATATGATGATAACAGGTATAGTAACAAATAATGAACAGTAGCAGGAAACAGTAAATAACAATTATTATTCTATGTGAACACAGTGATGTTTGTATTCTCATATTAATCCGGTTCACGCACCTTCGAGGTGCAAAAGCCACAAGACGAACAATATCGATAATATACGTAATGGAGTTACATGAATTTGAACTAAGCACAATAATTGTCTCATGAGTGTTTTAACAATGAATTGGGGATGATCTACTTGGTTCGATTAGTTAAGTATGACTTAATAGCAGACCGGTTAAAGTGAGCAATGATTTCATTGATTTAAAGTTACGGATGATCGTGACTAGCAATTCTATGTTATCAAAGGTATCGATGTTATACTACTTGTGTGATTATAATATGATGATTAAGTTGTAGCATGTTAAGCAAGTATTCGGATACTTGCCTCGGCGGTTCCGCAAACCGAAACACAGATGCGATGTCGGCAGAAACTGCGATATGGAAGCACGGGCCACGGATCGAGTCCCAACAGAGGTCAACGGAATCACACGGACCAGGGGGCTTCGCTGGAGCGTCGGGTTCGGCAAACGGCACGGTCGGGTTCCGGCAACACCCAAATAGCAAAGTTAGCAACAAAGATACGATATACGCCAAAACTAACGACCAGCGGGGTTGTACCAAAAGGAAGGAGAAGGAACTTACAGGGAGACACCAGGGGGTGACCACGGCGGGTTCGACGGCACCGGAACGCCGGCGAAACGACGGCGGCGGCTGCAGTAAGGGGAGAGGCCTCGGGTGTGCAGGGTAGTGTGCTGCGGCGAGTTGGAGAGGAGTGTGGTCGGCTAGGGTGGTCGAGGGGGAAAGGAGATGGCGCGGGAGACGTCGACGAGGGTCGTCGGCACGATTTCCGGCGACCTGGAGATGGTGCAGGTGTTGGGCTCGGGTCTGAAGGTGGTCCGGCGAGGAGAGGAGGGGGTGACGGCGAGGTCTCGACGAGGAGGATGAAAGCGGGTCGTGGGAGGCTTCGACGGTCGGAGGCGACGTCGACGGCGAGGTCGCGAGGGATGGAGACGAGGCCGGGGTTGCGTGCAGGTGCGGGAGAGAGGAGGAAGGAGGGAGGAGGAAGGCGCGGTTGTCGCGGAGGCGTCGCAGGCGGCGGAGGCGAGGTCGCGGTGGCGACGGTGGTGAGGTCGCGGTAGGCTAGGGTTAGGGTTTGAGGGGTTTCTCTCGTGGTCGCGTGGGTGAAGGCGGCGGTTGCATGGTGAAAAATATAGGGGAAGAGAGAGAGAGAGTTGTAGATTCGTGAGGATGAGAGAGAGAGACTGAGGGAAAGAAAGAGAGATTTGAGATAGATTGAGGGAGGAGAGAGAGAGAGGGGGGGAATGGGATAGGTGGGGCCCACGCACAAATTCAGCCCTCGTGATTGGCTGATCACGAGGTGGGGAAAAATATTAGAATGAGGATTTTAGGAATTAACAGTTGGGAAAATATATTCGAAGGTATAATTTAGATATATATATAAATTGAAACGGGCCCTTTTTGGCGCGAAATGAAACATTTCCAAATCGCGCCCGGATTGCGCCCAAATGTTCCAAATTCAAATTATATGATTTTAAGCGGGTTCCAAATTTTGAAAGGAGGTGTTAAGTGATTAAAATGCATGCCCCCAAGTCGGACACTTGCACGCGCGCGTAGTCGCCCAAACTTGCCCGTTTAGCCAAACGGAACGGAATCTCGACACGCGGACGCTACCACGCGACTAGTGGCGACGAGTAGGCAAACATGGACATCTTAAATTTCAATTTAGGAGTTAAAATTTGTTATGAGCCAAAATGACTTAACCGGGTAAAATTTAGCAATAAACACCAGAAAATCAGGAAAATTGGAAAGAGCAATAAATAACCCTCAACTTGTAATATAAATAGTACTATTGGGCTCGGGTGTTACATCATACCCAACTACAAAAGAATTTCGTCCTCGAAATTCCAAGAATACAAGATAACTAACTACTGGAAAAGATGAGGGAATTTCTGCCGGATCTCGTCTTCTCGCTCCCAAGTAGATTCCCCATGCGATCGGTTACCCCAAGAAACTAGCACAAGAGGGATAACCTTGTTCTTAAGAACCTTTTCTCTTCGATCCTTGATCTCGACTGGTCGCTCCTCAAAAGTCAGGTCCTCCCGAACGGTCAACTCCGAATGATCCAAGACATGAGTCTCATCACGAACATACCTCCGTAGTTGAGACACATGAAACACATCGTGAACTCCTGCTAATGATGGTGGTAATGCCAACCGGTACGATACCTCTCCGACACGCTCCAATATCTCGAAGGGTCCAACGAATCGGGGACTAAGCTTTCCCCGACTTCCAAAGCGAATCACCCCTCTAGTCGGAGATATCTTCAGGAATACCAAATCGCCCACGGCGAACTCTAGAGGTCTTCTTGACGTGTCGGCCCAACTCTTCTGTCTGTCTTGAGCTGCCTTCATATGCTTTCTGATTGTATTCACCTTCTTGACTGTCTGCACCACCAAATCTGGTCCTAGTAACCTTCGTTCACCAACATCATCCCAACAAACCGGTGAATGGCACTTACGACCATACAGTGCTTCAAACGGGGCCATCTGAATAGTTGCTTGGAATCTGTTGTTGTACGAAAACTCCACTAGGTGTAGATGATCCTCCCAAGAACCTTTGAAGTCTAACATGCAAGCCCTCAACATATCTTCAAGGGTCTGGATCGTTCTCTCTGATTGTCCATCAGTCTGGGGATGATAAGCTGTGCTGAACTTCAATCGAGTCCCCAAACTTTCTTGTAAACTCCTCCAAAAGTGTGACAAGAACCGAGTGTCCCGATCGGACACGATGCTTACCGGTACCCCATGCAATCTGACAATCTCCTGCATGTACCGCTCTGCCAAAGTCTCCGTCAATTGACCAACCCGAAAAGGAATAAAGTGAGCTGCCTTGGTCAACCGATCGACAATCACCCATACTGCATTGTTGCCCTTTGGACTCCGCGGTAAAGCCGTCACGAAATCCATGGTTATATGTTCCCACTTCCATTGAGGAATCGGAAGTGGTTGCAACAAACCAGCAACCCTTTGGTGTTCAGCCTTGACTTGCTGACACACCAAGCACTTAGCCACGAAGCGAGCGATTTCCCGTTTCATACCTTCCCACCAGAAATGTTGTCGAATATCTCGGTACATCTTTGTCCCTCCTGGATGTACAGAGTAAGCTGAACTGTGTGCCTCCTTCATAAGCTCCTCACGCACATCTCCTTTTGGCACACACACACGGCTACCATATCTCAACGAACCGTCTTCATGGATCAGTAAATCGGTTCGTAGTCCGGCTCCAACCTGCTCTCGAAACTTTTGCAGTCTAGGATCCTGCGATTGAACCACTTTAATCTTCTCCACTAAGGACGATTGTACTTGCAACTGCATCAACTGTCCTGTGGCACGCGGTAGCACAACCTCCAAGTCAAATCTCCGAAACACCTCAATGATCTCTCTCTGTGCTGTCAATAACTGAATTGCTGGTAACCGACTTAGCGCATCTGGCACGACGTTAACTTTTCCCGGATGATACTTAAGATCAAGGTCGTAGTCGGCCATCAGCTCCAACCATCTGCGTTGCCTCATATTCAACTCCTTCTAAGTGAACACATATTTCAAACTCTTGTGATCCGTAAAGACTTCAACTCTCTCGCCCAGAAGGTAGTGTCTCCAAATCTTCAGGGCGAAGATCACGGCTGCAAGCTCCAAGTCGTGAGTCGGATAGTTCTGCTCATGAGTCTTCAGTTGTCTCGATGCGTAAGCGACGACTTTCCCATTCTGCATCAAAACACATCCCAATCCCTTTCCAGATGCGTCGCTGTGAATCACCAGTCCTCCTGAATCATCCGGTACGGTTAGGATAGGGGTGGTTATCAACTTCTGCTTCAACGTCTCGAAGGCCAATGCACATCCATCTGTCCAAACAAACGGTACCTCCTTACGCGTAAGCTTGGTTAACGGCTCAGCTATACGAGCGAAGTCCTCCACAAATCTTCTGTAGTAACCAGCGAGTCCAAGAAAACTTCTTATCTCTGCAACATTCTTCGGAACAGGCCAATCTCGAACTGCTGTAATCTTCTCGGGATCAACGGCGATTCCATTGCCCGACACGACATGCCCCAGAAACTTCACTTCTTCCAACCAGAATTCGCACTTACTCATCTTCGCGAATAATTTCTCCTGTCTCCGCGTTTGCAGTGCGATCCTTAAGTGCTCAGCATGCTCCTCCGGACTCTTTGAGTACACCAGAATATCGTCAATGAATACCACAATAAACTGGTCCAAGAACGGTGAAAAGATCCTGTTCATCAAGTCCATAAATATTGCCGGCGCATTAGTCACTCCGAAGGGCATCACTAAATACTCGAAATGCCCATACCGAGTCCGAAACGCCGTCTTGCAAATGTCTTCTGCCTTCACTCGGACCTGATGATATCCTGATCGTAAGTCCAGTTTCGAGAATACCCTCGCGCCACTAAGCTGCTCAAAAAGTTCTCCAATGCGAGGGATCGGGTACTTGTTCTTAATAGTCACCCGGTTTAATTCTCGATAATCGATGCATATCCTTCTCGTGCCATCCTTCTTCTTCACTAAAAGGACTGGAGCTCCCCAAGGTGAGTTGCTGCTTCGAATCCATCCCTTCTCGAGTAATTCACCCACCTGTTTCTTAACCTCTTCCAATTCCACCGGTGCCATCGGATAATAAGATTTTGATACTGGCGCTGCACCAGGAATGAGGTCAATCGCAAACTCTACATCACGCTTCGGCGGCAAGCCCGAAATATCTTCAAATACATCCATAAAGTCGCGGACAACTGCCGGCTCTTCATTACTATCCACAACCATAGCCGCAAGAACACTGTTCGTCGGCCTAGCCCTAAACTCGACGGGCCCGACAGAACTGCTTCCTCCGATGAAAGTAAACTCAGGGTGTCCGGGAATCTGGAAAATTACTTTCCTTGCCCTACAATCAATGTGTGCGTGGAAAGTGCCAAGAAAATCCATTCCCAAGACTACTTCATAACTGCCTGTATCAATCACCAAGAAATCCGCAAAAAGCTCCCGTCCACAAACAACAACAGTACAATCTCTACATTCCTTACTAGCTATGATTTTCCCATTCCCAGTGTGTATGTCCCAAAAACTAGACAGGGTCGTGCAGGTGATCGAGTGTGTAGTTATAAAATTTGATGACATGAAACAGTGGGATGCTCCGGAATCAAATAATGCCAAAGCAGGAAAACCACGAACGAGTACAGTACCTGAAACCACTTCTCCTGATGCCTTGGCTTCCTCCGCTGTCAAAGTGAAAGCTCGACCTTGGTTGGGTCCTTGTGTCAGCTGCTTCTGCCCTTGGAACGGTCTCTGCGGAGGCTTCCGTATATCATCTCTCGTGCGAAGCTTCGACGGACAAGTACCAACTGCGTGATCGGCTGCCCCACAAACCAGACAAAGTCCCAGTCTCCTTCGACAATCCTTCTGCACGTGCCCAGGTAATCGACAGTAATCACAAATCACGCTCTTCCTTCGATCAACGATCACAGGCTTCTTCATTGGCGCTACACCTCGACGGTCTACTGGAATACCTCTGCGCCCATGCTCTCGGTTAGGTACAAATGCAGGCTTCCTGGCCGCAACTGCTGTCTGGTGAAGGTTCCCTTTCGATCCTGATAGGCTATGTTGCTCTCTGGCTGCCGTAAGAACCTGCGAGAAAGTGGTCAAACCCAGGGAGACAATCTGCCTCTGGATGTCCACATCCAAACTGCGCAAGAACCTTCGCGCCCTGTCTGCCTCCTTGGCGACTAAGGGTCCAGCGAAACGGCTAAGTCTCGTCCACTCCGCTGCATGCACATCCACAGCTGCTCCATTTTGTTTCAGCCCAATAAATCTCTCTTCCATTTCCTCCCGTGCAGTCCGCGGGAAGAACTTTTCCAAGAAACTTTTGGAGAAATCCGCCCAACTGATTGGCTTAGACAGGCGGGTCTCCTCCACAAGCCACCACTCTCGGGCGTAATCCACCAACTGAATGCGCACCACATCAACTCTCTTGTCTTCTGGGATCTGCGCCGCAATCAATAAATTCTCCGTGTCCACGAGCCACTGCTCGGCTGGCAACGGCTCCTCCAAGCCAGTGAAAGTAGTAGGACCCAACCGTCTGAAATCTGCCACGGTCCCTACTCGGTCGACTGGCTTCGCTACGGTGGTGTTTACAGACTGCTGCATAGCCTGCAAACCCTCCTGAAATGAATCGGCTTGCTGCTGGATCAGTTCAGTTTGCCTCTTATGATTTTCCAACATCCCTCGTATCACTCCTAACATGGCGGCTTCATCCACACGCCTCTGATACGTCTTGAAATTCTTATCTGCCATGGTCCTGAAATCAAAACAAACCACATTAGCATGATGATAGATTCACTATATATAAATCAAGGCTAGAACTCCAAGATACTTAAATAGAGTGCTGCATTGTAGCTATGCCGCGGTATCATAGCCGCAATTACTTAACTCCACCCAAGTCGCCTAAGTCCTAGAGATAACAAGGAATTAGGTTTTCGAATTGACAATGCAAAGTAAGTTTGCATGTCGACATGATCTGGAAGAATGATTCAAGAACGGTAAAACGGTCAAGATGGCAGGACATGTTTCCTAATCACGGGTATTATAATTCGTGTATCGGGTGCAATACCCAACTACAAAGAATTAACCCAATTAACCTATGTCTCTGATACCATAAAACCATGTCACGCCCCGCTTCCCAGAGTATGCAAGATTTGGGCACGTGACATAGCCAACCATGCTACCTATGGGTAGGAAGTATCCATCCACAGTCACATTACGTTTGTAAAGATATCAAGAACAGTAAAAATAAACTAAACTAATACATGTCCAAATCCATAATAACAAGAATCAATAAACCATAAGTGCGGAAGCTAAAGATCCAATACAATGAATAAACAGTATGTCCCATAATGCGGGCTCACATCTGGAAATGAAATGACATAAATAAACTAAACTCTCAAGAACTCACAGTTCAGCCTGCTGGCTGAAGTACTCCTGCTCGGTCGACGTCAAGGGCGCGGAATCTGGGCCATGCAAAACCCAGACGTCAGCGCGTCATGATATCAAGTAATGTAGCATAAACATGGTAATAAACAATGCAAGCATGAACATGAATAAAGCAGTAATAAGAAGTAATAAACAGGGTAATGTGCAGTAGTGACTAAACTGTCCTATCAGGTTTTCTACTCTATAGTCTTTGAAACCAATTGATGAATCGTCGATGTAACTCAATAGTATCCCGTGCGTGCCCGGGACCACGGTCATAATTCTCGGGGCTGAATCCGAGACGTGCCGCTAAGCAGTAAAAGGTAGTAGGATAGATGGGTGATGTCAGCATCAACACTCCGGAGCTGGCCAAGCCCGTAAGACTGATCAGAACAATGTATCGAACTGTTGAGTTACAAGTCGGTTTCACCTTTGATTTCCCCATACCCCCAAGCTATGTATGTCAGTCAGGTATTCAGTAGTCAAGGACTAATGCCAACACAAGTCAAGTAAAGGTAGGTCTGTCTGGATCGACAGCAGGAATGGTTAGGTTTGTCGGCATTAGGCATAAGATCAGGTAACAGGTCAGGTTACTTTCAACAGGTAGAGTCGATATGTACAGGGTGTTGTGTCCGGTGTATCAGTACATGTGTCAGGTGTATCAAGATCGGTCAATATGTAATGCAATCAGGTATATGATGATAACAGGTATAGTAACAAATAATGAACAGTAGCAGGAAACAGTAAATAACAATTATTATTCTATGTGAACACAGTGATGTTTGTATTCTCATATTAATCCGGTTCACGCACCTTCGAGGTGCAAAAGCCACAAGACGAACAATATCGATAATATACGTAATGGAGTTACATGAATTTGAACTAAGCACAATAATTGTCTCATGAGTGTTTTAACAATGAATTGGGGATGATCTACTTGGTTCGATTAGTTAAGTATGACTTAATAGCAGACCGGTTAAAGTGAGCAATGATTTCATTGATTTAAAGTTACGGATGATCGTGACTAGCAATTTTATGTTATAAAAGGTATCGATGTTGTACTACTTGTGTGATTATAATATGATGATTAAGTTGTAGCATGTTAAGAAAGTATTCGGATACTTGCCTCGGCGGTTCCGCAAACCGAAACACGGATGCGATGTCGGCAGAAACTGCGATATGGAAGCACGGGCCACTGATCGAGTCCCAACAGAGGTCAACGGAATCACACGGACCAGGGGGCTTCGCTGGAGCGTCGGGTTCGGCAAACGGCACGGTCGGGTTCCGGCAATACCCAAATAGCAAAGTTAGCAACAAAGATACGATATACGCCAAAACTAACGACCAGCGGGGTTGTACCAAAAGGAAGGAGAAGGAACTTACAGGGAGACACCAGGGGGTGACCACGGCGGGTTCGACGACACCGGAACGCCGGCGAAACGACGGCGGCGGCTGCAGCAAGGGGAGAGGCCTCGGGTGTGCAGGGTAGTGTGCTGCGGCGAGTTGGAGAGGAGTGTGGTCGGCTAGGGTGGTCGAGGGGGAAAGGAGGTGGCGCGGGAGACGTCGACGAGGGTCGTCGGCGCGATTTCCGGCGACCTGGAGATGGTGCAGGTGTTGGGCTCGGGTCTGAAGGTGGTCCGGCGAGGAGAGGAGGGGGTGACGGCGAGGTCTCGACGAGGAGGGTGAAAGGGGGTCGTGGGAGGCTTCGACGGTCGGAGGCGACGTCGACGGTGAGGTCGCGAGGGATGGAGACGAGGCCGGGGTTGCGTGCAGGTGCGGGAGAGAGGAGGAAGGAGGTAGGAGGAGGGCGCGGTTGTCGCGGAGGCGTCGCAGGCGGCGACGGTGGTGAGGTCGCGGTAGGCTAGGGTTAGGGTTTGAGGGGTTTCTCTCGTGGTCGCGTGGGTGAAGGCGGCGGTTGCATGGTGAAAAATATAGGGGAAGAGATAGAGAGAGTTGTAGATTCGTGAGGATGAGAGAGAGAGACTGAGTGAAAGAGAGAGAGATTTGAGATAGATTGAGGGAGGAGAGAGAGAGAGAGAGGGAATGGGATAGGTGGGGCCCACGCACAAATTCAGCCCTCGTGATTGGCTGATCACGAGGTGGGGAAAAATATTAGAATGAGGATTTTAGGAATTAACAGTTGGGAAAATATATTCGTAGGTATAATTTAGATATATATATAAATTGAAACGGGCCCTTTTTGGCGCGAAATGAAACATTTCCAAATCGCGCCCGGATTGCGCCCAAATGTTCCAAATTCAAATTATATGATTTTAAGCGGGTTCCAAATTTTGAAAGGAGGTGTTAAGTGATTAAAATGCATGCCCCCAAGTCGGACACTTGCACGCGCGCGTAGTCGTCCAAACTTGCCCGTTTAGCCAAACGGAACGGAATCTCGACACGCGGACGCTACCACGCGACTAGTGGCGACGAGTAGGCCAACATGGACATCTTAAATTTCAATTTAGGAGTTAAAATTTGTTATGTGCCAAAATGACTTAACCGGGTAAAATTTAGCAATAAACACCAGAAAATCAGGAAAATTGGAAAGAGCAATAAATAACCCTCAACTTTTAATATAAATAGTACTATTGGGCTCGGGTGTTACAGTTACTCCTGGGAGAGTTTTACACATTACAATTAGCCGATCAAGTAGGTGTCTAGCAAGGTGTTAACGGGGTTATGCCCCTAGGAAAACGAGGTTTACATTAATTAGGTTCGTGCGAAAGCACGAGGGACCTCTCTCAAAGTACCGACACTGGCCTGGCTGAAAGATTGGCGAACTTGTAGCGTGTAATTAATCCCGGCTAGTCTTTCCTTTTAGGGTTTGAAAGAAGATTTGATTAATACAGTGGGAGACATCCAGATTAGATATATTAGATAACCAATCTAATCATGCAAGAGCATACGCTGAGTGTTTTCTTCTCTCTCTCTCCAGGTAGCGACCATATCACACCTTAATCAAGATAATAAAACGGATATATTGGCCGAACCCGCTTGTTATACTGAGCTGGGGAACGTTGGTCCCGCTCCAACTTATAATTGTTATAAGACAGAGCAGGAAATTGGGGAATACCAGATTTCCCGTGACGCCCAAACGAATAAAGTGCATGCTGATGCATCATCTTCGGGTGTGTTCATTACAGAGAACTGTTTCTCAGTAACCTTTACGTCCTGGGTATGTGATACTGGATCAGGATCACACATATGTAATTTGTTACATGGGCTACAGAAAGGTAGAAAACTGAGAACGGGTGATAAGTTTCATGAGACAGAAAACGGTGCAAGTGTTGCAGCCAAGTCTGTTGGTCACTATCACCCTGTATTACCTGAATACATTGATTCTGAACGAATGTTATTAGATACCGAACCTGATATACAACATCATATCAGTCTCTTTATTAGTAAAGAAAGGATATAATTTTGTATTGTTGGATAATGTTTTGAACATTTCCTATATCAAGAGTTGATCGGTTCAGGCACGTTATCTAAAAGCATTGACGTTCTAAATCAAACTACAGTTCTTAGTATACAGAACACACACAAGAGGAATAGTTCAGAAATGAACGAATCCATCTTGAGGAATTGTAGACTAGGTCATATCAATGCGACCCGACTAGCTAAGTTACATTTAGATGCATATTTAAATCTGTTTGAATTTTCATCTTGTGAAACTTGCCGGTCATGTCACAAAGATAAGATGACCATAGATCTGTTTATTGGAAACAGAGAAAGAGTTAGTGAGCTCTTGGGATTGATACATGCTGATGTATGAAGGTCTCCTGTCTACACATGCCAAGATCGGTTCTTTGTACTTCATTACATTCTCTGATAATCTCTCAAGATTCAGACATATGTTCCTGTTGAAACACAAGTCCGAACCTTTTGAGATATTCACAGAATATGAGTTAGAAGTAGAGAACCGAAAATACGGGTAAAAGTATTATGTCCTTTGATGCGATCAAGGAGGAGAATACTTGAGTACGGAATTCCTAGACTATTCTAAAGGAGAATGAGATTCTCTCTCAGCATTACTCCTCCGTATACACCACAGCACGTCGGTGTATCGGGGCGGAGCAATAGCACCCTATGTGATATGGTGTGCTCTATGATGAGTACTACTGAGTTTCTTATTTCCTTTTGGGAGTTATGCACTTGAGAAGCTGCATACCTATTGAATAGGGTTCAAATCAAATCAGTTTCCTACCATTTCATATTTGATATGGAAAAGGAAGAGCCCATATCTTAAGTAAGTTAAGATTTGGGGTTGTCCGGCCTATGTTTAAAAGCAAAATCCGGACAAGCTCGAGGCAAGGTCTGTTATGTAGAACTAGAAGGGTTCCAGCTATACAAATTACAGCTGATAATTTGGTAGAACCAAAGGATTCAATAGTTTCCAACGAACCTCAGCCTCTCCACCGATCTAGCAGGGTTCCTCACCCACCTGAGAGATACTTCGGTTTCTCTATGAAAGTGGGAGCGAGGATTGCATCATGAGATGATGACCCAACTAGTTTCGAGCTGGCCATCAGGAGTGGGACTCTGTAAGAATGGCTGGATGCTTATCGATCTGAGATGGAATCCTTATACACCAAAAAAGTATGGACTTTGGTTGCTTTATCTGAAGGGTTAAATCCCCATCAGGAGCGAGTATATCTTGAGATGATTACTTGGTGTACATGGAAAAGTTGAGACTTTCAAAGCTATGCTTAAGTCCATCCAGATCCTACTTGCCACTGCTACATTCCTTGACTACGATATCTGGTGGTTGGGTGTCATGAATGCTTTTCTAAATGATGTTTTAGAAGAGAGCGTCTATAAGTACACAACCAGAGGGCTTCATAGACAGTGGGAGCAGCGGAAACGTGTGCAAGATGTTTTATATGATAAAACAGGCATCGCGGAGTTGGAACATCTGTTTTGATGTGGTAGTCAAATAGTTTGACTTCATCAAAATGGTAGATGAACCTTGTATATACAAAAAGGTAGTAGGGAGTATGGTGGTGATCCTCTTAGAGTACGTGGATGACATACTCTTGATAGGGAAAGAGTTTCCTATGCTACGCACGGTCAATCTCCGCTTATCACAAGGATTCTCCATATAGGATCAAGTGATACCTCCTAAATCCTGGTTTTTGGATCTATGAGATATATCTAATTGGATGTTAGGATTCTCACTAGTTGTAGTGAGATGATATCAACAGATCCTGAGGAGAATCACTGGAAAGGTTCCAGGGTAATAAGGACGACTGAATGTCAGTCGCAGGCATTGTCTTTACCCTCAGTGGAGGGACGGTATGTTGGAAGAGTTTCAAGCTAGATACCGTGACATACTAGACGATTAAAGGCAAGATACATCGTTACCAAAGATGCTACCAAAGAGGAAGTCTGGATATATATAAGTTCATGCGATGAACTTCGTTCCTACCATTGTGTGACAATGGAGTTGTGGCTTTAGCCAAGGAACTACCGTCCCATCAGAAATCCAAATATAATTCTTAGGCAGTATCACCTGATCATGGAGATGGTTGATCTCTAGGAAGATCGAGGTTAGGAGAGTAGACACAGAGGACAACAGCGAGGATCCACTCACAAAGGCCTTTTTCCCAGTAGAGACTTTTATGGGATGGATGAGTATGAGATACTTCAACCGCAGCTAATTGTTGGGTATACGATACCATAACAGATGGCCCTAGTGCAAGTGGGAGATTGTTAGTTATATGTATGCCCTAGAGGCCATTACTGTACATACGATATATATTGTAGTGGATGCTAGGAAATATATAGGGAGGACTTTCTTGCTCGACATGATAGTATGCTATCTGGTTGTACTTTATCTTAACATGTACTCTGATTGTCTCTATTGTTACATGTTGATAAAGCCCTTAGGATATGTACTCGACTACTGGGACTATGATGAGATCATACTAGTGGGGCCACGGTAGTCGACGAGTACATCCTATAACTGTTCCTAGTCGAGGGTGTATCGACACAGGGCATCGATGCACCAGAGTAGACTAGCGTATACGCATCTTGACCCATATGATGGGCGATGGATGATCCCATATCCATAGGTGTTTGACATCCAGGATGGTGTACGGGTGCTCAGTGGAGACTGGGTACACTGGACGGACTCGCCGAGAACTCCCAGATGGTATTATACCTCACGTCAGATGGCAGTTCTCCGGTGACACTGGTATAGAGTAGTCTGTTGACCCGAGATCGTCATAGAGTCTTGTGTGATTCCCACTGTGCTTTGATTTCCATCATACCACGTCCAAGAGGGCGTGCAAAAAGGTAGCTTTTGGGTAAAGTCCCGAATCACATGGAGGCAATGAGCAATAGGAGGGGATTCGTCTCTCCCGGTATAGGGAGTTGATGTTGTGCTGTGTTCGATTGGCTATAACCGGAAATCCCTGGCCAGGGTTGCTGAGATTTACTGGTAAGTGTTATCAGTAGTTTCTCGAAATGTTATAGACCACATATCGACACGACATATCGAGCTACTGGGGTCTGACGTTTACCACCCCTAGGCGAGATATGCAACATATCAGATGACGAGACCGGACTGTACGGGAGTGTTACTGTTTGGATTCACAGGAGAATGTACATGCTTGCTTGTTGATCTTCTAAGCGCTCAATACCTGGGTAGCTGTTACATTTAGCTGACCGCTTGCAACTTGTGGGTGTTTGATATGATCATCACCTACTGCCGGCGTATTGACGATTCTTTAGAGTCCAACACAGAGGTTTCTTGGCTCAGGCAAAACGGAGTAGGAGCACATATGTGATATGTGCGGGACCGAGGATAATGCGATATGAGATACCGTATTCTATTCTCGCGATATTTGATATCAGCCGGGTCATCGGATCAAGTGTTGATTCGATGAATCGGTACGGATAAATATTAGTCTGTTATATGCGATATAGCCGGATTGTCGGATCAAGTGTTGATTCGATAATTTAATGTATAATAATATATATGATATATTAAATTACATTAACTAATATTAGCTCACTAAAAGATTCTTTTTCTCACTCGGGTAATACATTGATATATATGCGATATATGTTAAATGTATTATTTTATTTTGATACAATAAATATTGTATATGTGATATATAATATTCTAACATGTTATAATTATTAATGCAACATGTTTAGTGGAGTTTAAACATGATTAGGGTTTGGATTAGGGTTAAGACTTCTAGTTGATTCTAGAAGCTTTTCTTTTGTCATGATAAAGATATTATGATAGATATTTCTTTGTGACTCACCCTTTAACCCAACCCAAAACCTAACCCTAGTAAACTCTCTACATTGGTTACTACAACTATGGTTGAATAAATGATTATGATAACATTTTATTATTCATCACAAATGATTCTTCATCTTCTTCCTTCATCTTTCTTCATGGAAAAACCTTACTAGCTTTTTCCAAGTGATGAATAAATGTGAGAAAAAGATAAATAAAGAGAGCAAAAATCCTACCTCATCATCCTCATCTTCCCTTGCCCTTTACATGAGAGTGTTCACTCAATTTTAGTGAGTGTTAGCTTGTGTTAATGAAACTTCAAGGTAGATCATCTTTGTATCGAAGATCGGAAGCAAAGGTTGCATCTTTCTCTTCGTGGAACCTCTCGAGAGTTCGGAACCCGATGATCGCAGCGAAGGGACCTCAACACGGAGCATATGAAGTGAAGGACCGGATCTACAAAGGTTGTAATCCCTCTCACTTTGTGTTAAAATGTTTAGCATGTTAGTTTTCGCCTAATCTCTAGTTTAAAGATCCGTATTCGGGTTGTTCGGCACGACTAAATTTTTAATCGGGCATGGTTGATGCCTCGTAGACCCATGTGCGCGTGCCTAGCAACCCTACACTCCTAACCCTAACCATTCAACTAAACCCTAGTTAATTCTCTAAACTAAACCATTGTTGCAAATATGATAAGTATCATTTTATTTTCTATTTTTTAAAAAAATACTTATCATATATTCTTTCTTCTTCTTCTTCTTCTTCTTCTTCAAGAAGAAGAAAGCTTGGAACCTCTAATGGTGCCATGAGATCTAGAGTGAGAAATCCAATTCTAAAGTGAACCCACTTCATATTTCTTCATCCTCTACCACTTGCCAAGTAGTATAGGGTGTTTTCTTCACAAGTTTCATGACTTGGTGAAGTTGGAGCTTGATCTTGAGTTGCCTCGATGTAGATCATCTTCGGCATCGAAGTCGACGACCTAGCGCGATCATTTCTCCGACGAAACCTTCACCAGAGTCCGATTTTCGATAGGTACAGCGGAGGGATGTCATCACGGAGCATAAGAAGTGGAGGACCGGATCTACAAAGGTTGTAGTCACTTTCCTTTAGCAATAAAATCGTTTACTTGGTTGCATCGCCTTATCATCTAGTTAACGATCCGTATTAGGGATGGTAGGCACATGAAAAAATTTGAATTGGGCAGGTTTGATATTTTGTGAGACCTCATTAGTGTGCCTAGGAACCCTACAGTGGTATCAGAGCCTAGCTAGAGCCTTAGGCGATGCGTAGACGGAGTTAGAAGTCCGATCGAACCGAAACCCTAATCTCAAATTGCTCTCTGTACATTTTTTGAAATCGGGGATTTTTACGAATTAAAAATATGCAGAAAAATAAGCAGGAGTTTCTAAGAATTACTGTGAAGCACGTGCTTCTGATTCGATCAAAGCGCGGTGGAACCGCGGCATTAGCATGGCTAATGCGGCGGTTCCGCGGCCACTTAGTTGCTTCATCCATTTATTTTTGCACAGTAATTCCTATATTTTGGTGCTGTATTTTCTGCGAATTTTTAATATTTACTCAAGAGTTGAGTATTTTGGGTTGTATTGGGAGTTCGTAGACTCGATCGGATTGTCAAACTTTGTCTATGTGTTTTTCTGGATATTTTTGAATATGTTAAAAAGTTCGACCGGATTTAAATACCCATTTTTTCCCCTGCCGGGAAATTTCCAATTGTTGGATTTTTCCGTAGTTTAAAGACGTTCTAAGTAGTGCAAGTAACGCGATTGACCTTCTAGAAGACAACAAACCTTAACTCGATTATGTGACCGTTTTGAACTGCCCTTTGAACCTTTGGGTTTGGGGCAGTACGGCGTGTCACATGTGAGGCGTTGGCTTGACCCTTCTACGGCTGGACCGTTGGTACTGAGGCACGAAGTGAATGTTTTTAAACTTATTTCATGTGTTGAGCTGTTTCGGGAAAACTTGGGTGTTCGATTGTTCGATCGGAAAGTTTAACATTTTCTGTCTTATCCGGAATGTGATACAATAATTGGAATTCATAAGTAGTTATGAGATAACTGAATGAATGTTATAAATCTAGCAGTTTAGTCTCACTTGATCGGTTGCCAAGGAATTTTGATGTGATCAAAATTCCGTCGCAATCGGGTAGCGTACGCGGATACTCCCCGGGTAAACTTAATAGACAGCTTCACTCCATAGCCCCGACCAAGTGACTGTAGGAGAACCCCGTCGCCGAAAGCATCCGTCTGGGTGCTCGCGGCAGCGGTGTTCCTCCTTGGTGCACTTCGTCGACGGTATCGGGGGTGCGGCCGTCCACTAAAGTTTGCGACGAGCATTCGTTCTGGATGCCGGGAATCTTGTTGAATTGCCCGACTCGATATTGAAAATAGTTTTCGATAAATGAGACTGAAATGCGGGATTTATAATTGTTAGGCACGTGATGTCTAAGGAATTCATTTGATTAGGCATGTGATGTCTAAGGAGGTTGCGGATTCCAACTGTTGTAGTTTTACACTTTCTTTTCTGTGACCGTAAGTGTAATATGTGATATCGCCGGTTTCGTTGCTATATGTCAACGACAATTGGGATGCGCATATTTACTTACGTTGATGACATGTGATGTTATGTGTTGCTGTATATGTTATATTGGATCGTCGTGTTTGAATAGCCGGGTTTTTTTTATGTGAGATGATTGTTTTTCATTTTCATTCATGTAAAAACTTGTATGTAATATTCTTTTATTGGGGAACTTCTAAGTTGCGGATGATGTCACCATTTGTATATTATTTACTTTTCCGCATTAGGATAGACCCAAGGAGGGGAGCACAAGTAACCGGGTTCTGGGGTCCAGTGGGAGAACATCTCGAGGAGTCGAGTCCGGGTCTCCTAACCCTAGAATTGGTAGGGTTGCTTGCGCTCTCTAGGGGTCTAGGGGTGTGGGATTGGCTATTCATCGCGACCGTGGAATCCGTGTTTTATACTGGCTCGTATTAAAAACACGGAAGTCCTAGTATATCCAATATTTAATATGATATTTTCTGCTGCGTTATCTGTGATGTGATCATGTGATTTGTTCAGATAGATATTGTATATAGTATATATGATATATTATATAGACGTTCTTATGTTTTACACCCGTGCTAGCCCAGCCTCAGTCTGGCGTTAGTTACCTAACCTAACGGTGCAGACGGGACATCGAGGCGAATGCGGATGGCATAAGCGTACGTTATATTTAGGTGGACTTAAATGATGGGATATTCATTAATGTGATTAATGAAAGAAAATAAATCTAAAAGATGTTGTGGAATCGAATTTCAAAATAAAACAGGTAACTACAGTTCTTGCTTTGCATCGTGGTGTTCATTGTAAAACATCCTGCACCTTATTCGATAAGGAAAGGACCGAGATCCCTTCACCGGGGGTGACTCCTTTAGCAATAACTGGCAGATGCTACAACCCTCGGTTTGTCTTTCGATTGCTTCTATAGTTTCTGCTTTGCACAGTGATATATACGATATATCCCGCACCTCATTCGACGAGGAAAGGGCCGACGATCCCTTCACCGGGAGTGACCCCTTTAGCAAGACTAGAAAACCCTCAAAAACACTCCATTTAAAAACCATTTGATTCCGCAACGAGATCAAGTTCAAAGCGTTAAAGGTTTTCATAAAAACCATTCGCAACCCTCCGTCATTTTAGGAAGTAGAGTACTTAGTATTCGTGTTGTGTTTGTTGACCATAGTCAAGGCACAGTGTACGGTAGCTAAGTGATGTCTTCCTACACCGCATATGATGCGATTAGTTAGGACAGTCGCGTGACTTTGTTGACCTTAGTTAAGGGTCATGTGGGTGGGTCTAATTAATCACGAAATGACGGGTAGAACTTGACTAGTGCTTATGATTTGTTGACCATAGTTAAGGTCATAAGTGCTAGAGGTAAAAACCTTTATCGGGAGTTTCAAGTGTTGAAATTTGCAATGAGATTGCATACCTTCTATGAGATAGTTGGATCTCGATACCCACTGCGAGTAATTCTTACTCCTGGGAGAGTTTTGCACTATATAATTAGCCGATCATGTAGGTGTCTAGAAAGGTGTCAACGGGGTTACGCCCCTGGGAAAACGAGGTTTGTTTTAATTAGGTCCGTGCGAAAGCACGGGGAACCTCCCTCAAAATACCGGCACTGGCCTGGCTGAAAGATTGGCGAACTTGTAGAGTGTAATTAATCCCGGCTAGTCTTTCCTTTTAAGGTTTGAAGGAAGATTTGATAAAAACAGTGGGAGCCATCCTGATTAGATAAAATAAATAACCAATCTAATCTTGCAAGAGCGCACGCAGAGTGTTTTCTTCTCTCTCTCTCCAGGTAGCGACCATGTCACACCTTAATCAAGATAATAATATGGATGTATTGACCGAACCCGCTTGTTATACTGAGCTGGAGAACGTTGGTCCCACTCCAACTTATAATTGTTATAAGACCGAGCAGGAATTAGGGGAATACCAAGATTCCCATACCACCCAAACGAAGAAAGTGCATGACGATGCATCTTCTTCGGGTGTGTTCATTACAAAGAACTGTTTCTCAGTATCCTCTGAATCCAGGGTATTTGATACCGAATCAGGATCCCAGATATGTAATCTGTTACATAGGGCTACAAAAAGGTAGAAAATTGAGAACGGGTGATAAGTTTCATGAGACAGAAAACGGGGCAAGTGTTGCAGCCAAGTCTGTTGGTCACTGTCACCCTGTATTACCAGTACATTGATTCTGAACAAATACTATTAGATACCGAACCTGATATACAAAATCATATCAGTCTCTTTATTAGTAAAGAAGGATATAATTTTGTATTGTTGGATATTGTTTTGAACATTTCCTATTTTAAAAGTTGATCAGTTCAGACACGTTATCTAAAAGCATTGATGTTCTAAATCAAACTACAGTTCCTAGTATACAGACACACACAAGAGGAAGAGTTCAGAAATGAACGAATCCTTCTTGAGTTATTGTAGACTAGGTCATATCAATGCGACCCGACTGGCTGAAGTTACATTTTACATGCATATTTAAATCAGTTTGAATTTACATCTTGTGAAACTTGCCAGTCATGTCACAAAGATTAGATGACCATAGCTCCGTTTACTGAAAACGGAGAAGAGTTAGTAAACTCTTGGGACTGATACATGATAATGTATGTAAGGTCCCCTGTCTACACCTGCCAGAACCGGTTCTTTGTACTTCATTATATTCTCTGATAATCTCTCAAGATTCAGTCATATGTTCCTGTTGAAATATAAGTCCGAAGCTTTTGAGGTATTCACAGAATATAAGTTAGAAGTAGAGAACCAAAAAACCGGGTATAAGTATTTTGTCCTATGATGAGATCAAGGAGGAGAATACTTGTGCATAGAATTCCTGGATTATTCTAAAGGAGAATGAGATTCTCTCTCCGTATTACTCCTCTGAATGCACCACAGCACAACAGTGTATCAGGGTGGAGCAATCGCACCGTATTAGATATGGTGTGCTCTATGATGAGTACTACTGAGTTACCTATTTCCTTTTGGGGTTGTACACTTGAGAGGATGCATACCTATTGAATTAGATTCGAATCAAATCAGTGCCTACCACTCTATAAAAGATATGGTATGGGAAGAGCCTATCTCTTAAGTAAGTTAAGATTTAGGATTGTCCGGCCTATGTCTAAAGCAAAATCCGGACAAGATCGAGGCAAGGTAAGTTCTGTAGAACTGGAAAGGTTCCAGCTATACATAACTGTAGCTGATGATTTGACAGAACCAAAGGATTCAATAGTCCCTGACGAACCTCAGCCTCTCCGCCGATCTAGTAGGGCTCCTCATCTGCTTGAGAGATACTTCGGTTTCTCGATGACAGTGGGAGCGAGGAATGCATCATGAGATGATGACCCAACTAGTATTGAGCAGGTCATCGAGAGTAGGGACTCTGTAAGAATGGATGGATGCTTAGCAATCTGAGATGGAATCCATATACACCAATAAAGTATGGACTTTGGTTGCGATATCTGAAGGGTTAAATCCCCATCAGGAGCAAGTATATCTTGAGAAGATTACTTGGTGCAGATGGAAAAGTTGAGACTTTCAAAGCTAGACTCGTTAAAGGTTTTCATCATCGACCAGGCGTGGATAATGATGAAACCTTTTCCAGTAGCTTTGCTTAAGTCCATCTAGATCCTACTTACCATTCCTACACACCATGACTACGATATCTGGTGGTTGGGTGCCATGACTGTTTTTCTAAATTATGATTTAGAAGAGAACGTCAATAAGAACACATCCAGAAAGCTTCGTAAACAGTGGGAGCAGCGGAAACGTGTGCAAGTTGCTTTACAGAATAAAGCAGGTATCGCGGAGTTGGAACGTCTGTTTTGATGTGGTAGTCGAAGTGTTTGACTTCATCAAAATGGTAGATGAACCTTGTATGTACAAAAAGGCAGTAGAGAGTAAGGTGCTCATCCTCCTATTGTACGTAGACAACATACTCTTGATAGGAAAAGAGTTTCCTATACTACGATCGGTCGATCTCCTCATATCACATGGATTCTCCAATAGGATAAAGATGATACCTCCTAAATCGTGAGATTTGGATCTATGAGATAGATCTAAAGGGATGTTAGGGTTCTCACTAGGTATAGTGAGATTGTATCAATCGATCCTGGGGAGAATCACTGGAAAAGTTCCAGACTGATAAGCACGACTGAGTGTCAGTCCCAGGCATTGTCTTTAACCTCAATGGAGGGACGGTATGTTGGAAGAATTCCAATCTAGATACCGTGGCAAACTAGACGATAAAGGCTGGTAACAACGCTATTAAAGATACTACCAAAGAGGCAGTTTGGGTGTATATTAGTTCATGAGATGAACTCGGTTCCTACCATTGTATGACAATGGATGTGTGGCTTTGGCCCAGGAACCCTGGTCCCATCAGTGACCCAAACATATTCTGAGGCAACATCACCTGATCATGGAGATAGTTGATCTCCAGTGTGATCGAGGTTAGGAGAGTAGACTCAGAGGACAACACGGCGGATCCACTCACAAAGGACTTTTCTCAGAGAGAGACTTATATGGGATGGTTGAGTATGTGATACTGCAACCACTGCTACAGATGGCCCTAGTGCAAGTAGGAGATTGTTAATTATATGTATGCCCTAGAGGCAATTACTGTACATTGGATGCATATTGTAGTGGATGCTGGGACATATATAGGTAGGACTTTCTTGCTCGACATGATAGTACGCTATCTGGTTACTCTTTATCTTAACATGTATACTTTCTGTCTCTCTGTTACATGTTGATAAAGTCCTTAGGATGAGTACTCGACTTCCAGGACTATGATGTAGATCATACTAGTGGGGCCTGGGTAGTCCATGAGTACATCCTTCAATGTTCCTAGTCGTGGGAATATCGAGACGGGGCATCGATATTCCAGAGTAGACTAGCGTATATCTTCTCGACCCATGTGATGGGCGATGGATGATCCTATATCCATTGGTGTTTGACATCAGAGATGGTATGCGGGTGCTCAGTGGAGACTGGGTACACTGAACGGACTCGCCGAGAACTCCCAAATGGTATTATACCTCACGTCAGATGGCAGTTCTTTGGTGACACTGGTACAGCTTAGTCTGTTGACCCGAGATCGTCATAGAGTCTTGTGTGTCTCCCACTGTGCTTTGATTTCCACCCTACCACGACTCTACTGAGTCGTGCAAAAAGGTGGTTTTTGGGTACAGTCCCGATTCACATGGAGGCAATGAGCGATAGGAGGGGATTCGTCTCTCCCGGAATTGGGGGTTGATGTTGCGCTATGCACGACTGGCCATAACAGGAAATCGCTGGACAGGGTTGCAGTGATATACTGGTAAGAGTTATTAGTAGTTTCACGATTGTTATGGACCTTACGTCGGCATAACTTATCAAGCTATTGGGGTCTGACGTTTACCACCCCTAGGCGAGATATGCGACATATCAGACGAACAGACCGGACTGTTCGGTAAGTGTTACTGGTTGGATTCACAGGAGTGTGAGCGGGCTTGCTCGTCAATCTTCTGATCGGTCAATACCCGGGTGGCCGTTACGTTTAGCAGACCGCTTGCGGCTTGTGGATGTTTGATATGATCATCACCTGCTACCGGCGTATTGACGAGTCTTTAGAGTCCTACACAGAGGTTTCCTGGCTCAAGAGAAACGAAATAGGAGCGCATATGAGATATGTGCGGGACCGAGAATAATGCGTGTATGTGATACCGTATTCTATTCTTGTGATGAATGTGTTGAATGGTTGTATGCGATATAACCGAGTTATCGAATCGAAGATTGATTCGATAAGTCGATACATTGAATATTAGGCGGTCATATGCGATATGACCGGATCGTTAAATCAAGTGTTGATTTAATGATTTAATGTATAATTATATATTTGATATATTACTTTACATTAACTAGTATTGGTTCACTCAAGATTGACTTTCTCACTTGAAATGCACAAGTTGTATATGTGATATATTTTTGTGCACTTGTTTGTATCATGTTTGATGATACATGCAAACTTGGGTTTGTGTAAGACTTAAACCATGTTTAGTGAATGGTTAGGGTTTCATGTCACTTATTTATTTATCTATTTATTTTGGTTAAAAGAAAAAGGAAAATAAAATGGTTGCTTTCATACAAGAAGCTTCTTGATGCTTCAAGCATCTTTGACTAAGTGACCATTTTTGTCTTCATCTCCTAACCCTAACCATTCAACTAAACCCTAGTTAATTCTCTACACTAAACCATGGTTGCAAATATGATAAGTATCATTTTATTTTCTATTTTTAAAAAAAATACTTATCATATATTCTTTCTTCTTCTTCTTCTTTTTCAAGAAGAAGAAAGCTTGGAACCTCTAATGGTGCCATGAGATCTAGAGTGAGAAATCCAATTCTAAAGTGAACCCACTTCCTATTTCTTCATCCTCTACCACTTGCCAAGTAGCATAGGGTGTTTTCTTCACAAGTTTCATGACTTGGTGAAGTTGGAGCTTGATCTTGAGTTGCCTCGACGTAGATCATCTTCGGCATCGAAGTCGACGACCTAGCCCGATCATTTCTCCGACGAAACCTTCGCCAGAGTCCGGATTCCGATAGGTACAGCAGAGGGACGTCATCATGGAGCATAAGAAGTGGAGGACCGGATCTAAAAAGGTTGTAGTCACTTTCCTTTAGCAATAAAATCGTTTACTTGCTTGAATCGCCTTATCATCTAGTTAACGATCCGTATTAGGGTTTGTAGGCAGATGAAAAAATTTGAATTGGGCATGTTTGATCTGTTGTGAGACCTCATTAGTGTGCCTAGTAACCCTAGAAAGACAAACCTAAGGTTGTAGCATCTGCTAATTATTGCTAAAGAGGTCACTCCCGGTGAAGGAATCTCGGCTCTTTCCTTATCGAATAAGGTGATGGATGTTCTACAAGGAAGACCGCTATGCAAAGCAACAACTAGAGCTACCTAATTTTTGAAATTCGATTCCACAACATCTTTTAGGTTTATTTTCTTTCATTAATATCATTAATGAATGTCCCATCATTTAAGTCCACCTAAACATCACAGATAAATACAACGTAACTTATGCCATCCACATTCGCCTCAATGTCCCGTCTCCACTGTTAAGTTAGGTAACTAACGGCGGAGCGGGGCAGGGCTAGCGCGAGTGTAAAACATAAGCAACGTCTATATAATATATCATATATACTATATACAGTATCTATCTGAACATATCACATGATCACATCACAGATAACGCAGCAGAAAATATTATATGAAATAGTGGATATACTAGGACGTCCGTGTTTTATTTTGAGCCTATATAAAACACGGATTCCACGGTCGTGATGAATAGCCAATCCCACACCCCTAGACCCGTACGAGAGCGGCAAGCAACCTTACCAATTCTAGAGTTAGGAGATCCGGACTCGACTCCTCGAGATGGTCTCCCACTGGACCCTAGAACCCGGTTACTTGTGCTCCCCTCCTTGGGTCTATCCTAATGCGGAAAAGTAAATAATATACAATGGTGAAATCATCATCAACCCGGAAGTGCCCCAATAAAAGAATATTACATACATGTTTTTACATGAATGAAAAATGAAAAACACGCATCTCACATAAGAAAACCCGGCTATTCAAACACGACGATCCAATATAACATATCCAGCAACACATAACATCACATGTCATAAATTTAAGTAAATATGCGTATCCCAATTGTCGTTGATGTATAGCAACGAAACCGGCGATACTCCACATATTACACTTACGGTCGCAGAAACGAAAGTGTAAAACTACAACAGTTGGAATCCGCAACCTCCTTAGACATCGCATGCCTAAGCAAATGAATTCCTTAGACATCGCATGCCTAACAATTTTAAACCCCGCATTTTAGTCTCATTATTGAAAACTCTTTTCAATATCAAGTCGGGCAATTCAACACGATTCCCGACATCCTGATCGAATGCTCGTCGTAAACTTTAGTAGACGGCCGCACCCCCGGATGCCGTCGACGAAGTGCACTAGGGAGGAACGCCGCTGCCGCGAGCACCCGAACGGTTGCTTTTGGCTACGGGGTTCTCCTACAGTCACTTGGTCGGGGCTATGGGGCGTGGCTATCTATTAAGTTTACCCGGCGAGTATCCGCGTACGCTACGTGATTGCAACGGACTTTTGATCACATCAAAATCCCATGGCAACCGATCAAATGAGACTAAAGTGCTAGATTTATAACATTCAAATTAGTTATCTCATAACTATTTGTGGATTCCAAATATTGTATCACATTCCAGATAAATAGACAATGTTAAACTTTCTGATCGAATAATCAAACACCCAAGTTTTCCCAAATAGCTCAACACTTGAAATAAGTGTAAAAACATCCATTTCATGCCACAGTACCAAATATTGTATCACGTTCCCAAGCCAACGTCTCCCATTTGGCAACGCCGTACTGCCCCAAACCCTAAGGTTCAAAAGGCAGTTCAAGACGGTCACATAATCGAGTTAAGGTTTGTTGTCTTCTAGATGGTCCATCGCGTTACTTGCACGACTTAGAACGTTCTTAAACTACGGGAAAAAAATCCAACACTTGGAAATTTTCCGGCAGGGGAAAAAATGAGTTATTGATATCCGTTCGAACTTTTTAACACGTTCTAAAAATTACCCGGACAAACTAAACAAAATTAAATTATCCGATCGAATCAACGAGTCCCCAATGCAACCCAGAAAACTGAACTCTTGAGTATAAATTAAAAATACCCAGAAACAACAGAAAATATAATAGGGACATTACTGTGCAAAAAGGAAAGAATGACGTCATCTTATGGCCGCGGAACCTCCGCGGGAGACATGCTCGTGCCGCGGTTCCGCGGCGCTTTGGGTGCCAAACTTTGTCGTTTTGTACAGTTTTCTAAATAATTGCCTGCTGAATTTTTTAAGCAATTTTAATTCATAAAAAATCACATTTTCAGAAACTGTCCAGAGAAGGGTTTTAAATTAGGGTTTCGGGGTTCGATCGAACTTCTAACTTCGTCTACACTTCGCCTAAAGCTCTAGCTTGGCTCTGATACCACTGTAGGATTACTAGGCACCGTGACAAGGTTCTACAAGGTATCAACCATGCTCGATTCAAAAAATTAGACGTGCCGAACAACCCTAACCAAGATCGTATACTAGAGATTATGCGAAAACTAGCAAGTTAAACTCCTTAACACTAAGTGAAAGGGATTACAACCATTGTAGATCCGGTCCTTCCCTTCTAAAGCTCCGTGTTGACGTCCTTTCACTGCGATAATCGTGATCCCGGACTCTAGCGATGGTTTCCTCGGAGAAATGAGCGGGCTAGGTAGTTGACTTCGAGGCCGAAGATGATCTACGTCGAGAAGACTCAAACTCAAGCTCCATCTTCACTAGGTCATGAACTTTGTGAAAAGAACACCCTAAACTAAATGGCAAGTAGTAGAGGATGATGAAATAGGAAGTGGGTTCACTTTGGATTTTGATTTCTCACTTTGTTTCTTCACTTGATAAAAAATCTAGTAAGGTTTTCTTCTTCTTGAAGAAGAAGAAGAAAGAAAGAAAAGAATAGTAATAAAATTAATTATCATAAAAGAATAATCAAGTGAAGTCTATCGTAATGCAACTATGGGTGAGTTTACCTTTGTAGAGACTAAACCATAGTTTGAGGTAATGGTTTGGTTAATAAAAACTTATGCAATACAAAATTAGTGGACTTTGTCAAATATGCTTGAAAGCTTCATGAAGCTTCAAGCAAAGACAAAGAAAGCCATAATTTTGTTTTACCAAAATAAATAAAAACCCAAACCATTATCTTAAATATGGTGTAAGTCATACACACACCCAAGTTTGCATGTATCATCAATCATGATACAAACTAGTGCACAAACATATATCATATATACAACTTGTGCACATCAAGTGAGAAAATCAATCTTAAGTGAACCAATACTAGTTAATGTAAAGTAATATATCAAATATATAATTATACATTAAATCTTTAAATCAACACTTGATTTAATGATCCGGTCATATCTCATATAACCGACTAATATCTAGTGTATCAATATATCGAATCAACACTTGATTCGGTAAACCGGCTATATCACATATAACCGACCGATGATACAAATTGCGAGAATAGAATACAGTATCATATACTGGTATTATTCTTGGTCCCGCACAAATCTCATATGCGCTCCTATTTCGTTTCGCTTGAGCCAGGAAACCTCTTTGTAGGACTCTAAAGACTCGTCAATACGCCGGCAGTAGGTGGTGATCATATCAAACACCCACAAGCCACAAGTGGTCTGCTAAACATAACGGCCACCCGGATATTGAGCGATCAGAAAACCAACGTGCAAGCCTGCTCACACTCCTGCGAATCCAATCGGTAACATTTACTGCACAGTCCGGTCTGTTCGTTTGTTATGCCGCATATCTCGCCTAGGGGTGGTAAACGTCAAACCCTAGTAGCTTGATAAGTCATTCCAATGTAAGGTCCATAACAAGCCTGAAACTACTGATAACACTTACCAGTAAATCAGTGCAACCCTGGCCAGGGATTTCCAGTTATGGCCAGTCGAGAATGGCGCAACATCAACCCCCAATACCGGGAGAGACGAATCCCTTCCTATTGCTCATTTCCTCCATGTGAATTGGGACTGTACTCAAAAACCACATGTTTGCACGACTCAGTAGATCCACGGTAGGGTGGAAATCAAGGCACAGTGGGAGACACACAAGACTCTATGACGATCTCGGGTCAACAGACTAAGCTGTACCAGTGTCACCAGAGAACTGCCATCTGACGCGAGGTATAATACCATCTGGGAGTTCTCGGCGAGTCCGTTCAGTGTACTCAGTCTCCACTGAGCACCCGCATACCATCTCTGATGTCAAACACCTATGGATATGGGATCATCCATCGCCTATCACATGGGTCGAGAAGATATACGCTAGTTGACTCTGGAATATCGATGCCCCGTCTCGATATTCCCACGACTAGGAACATTGAAGGATGTACTCATGGACTACCCAGGCCCCACTAGTATGATCTGCATCATAGTCCTGCAAGTCGAGTACACATCCTAAGGGATTTATCAATATGTAACAGAGAGACAGTAAGTATACATGTTAAGATAAAGAGAAACCAGATAGCGTACTATCATGTCGAGAAAGAAAGTCCTACCTATATATGTCCTAGCATCCACTACAATATACATCTCATATACAACAATGGCCTCTAGGGCATACATATAACTAACACTATGCCTTGACGAAGGCCAACAAACATAGCAAGAATACTAAGCGCTTCCCATCTGAAATGACGAGGGCTACGGCTGGTTTTTGGCTAAAAACCTTTAAAGTAATGAACTTGATATCGCTAAAGGAATCCAAGTGGTTTTACAAAATTATAGTGGCGAAAACTTTTGCTAAAGAGCTCACTCCCGGAGAAGGGATCTCGGTTCTTTCCTCGTCGAATGAGGTCCAGGATATTCCAAACTGAAAACCACGATGTAAAGAAAAAACAATCGACTATAGTGAAGTTATTACCCTGACGCAAACTTCTGCACAAGGGGTCACTCCCGATGAAGGGATCTCGGCCCTTGCCTCGTCGAATGAGGTGCTGGATATTCATAACCGAATACCGTTGTGCAAAGCAAAAGAGAACGTCTGTAATATCAGTTTTTAAAAAACTTGTTTCCAACAACATCATAAATAGGTTTTTTATCTTTGCATTGATCAGAATCAATGCAGTCCTATCAATTAATCATACCATAAAGGAACGAAAAATATGATGTACGTATATGCCACCCGCATTCGCTACTGGGCCCCGTCATCACCCGTTGGGTTACTTAACTAACGACAGAGCGGGGGTTGGACTAGCATGGGTTCAAAACATATACAACATCTACTAGTATATATATAAATATATATAACATTCGTCCCAGGCATGATATAAAGTAACATCTCAGAATCTCAGCCAAGCAACACAGAGTGGTGGATAATCCTGGAGCCTCAGGTTTCATTTGAGCCGCAAATGAAACCCGACGTTCTCTGTCATGTGGATAACCTGTGCAATGAAAACCTAGACCTCTACGAGTGCGGCAAGTTACCCGCTAATCCCAGAAGCGAGGCAACCCCAATCAACAACGTGAATGAGCCACCCAGCACTCCATGGAATCCGGTAACTTGAGCACCCCTCCTTGGTCAACCAATACCCCCGACGAGTGCGGCGAATAGCCCACCAATTCTATAGTGAGGCCCCCTCCATCTCACCGACATGAGATGCGGGCCCGTTTCCCTCTAGAACCCATCTATTCGTGCACTACACCGTGGGGTAATCCTAGTACAGAAAAGAAAATATGTACAAGGGTAACATTAACCTCAACCAGGTCGTAGCCCAAACAAATAATATACAAACGGGCAGTGATGGCAGTCTACATGTTAGACGCTCGCCACACAATATCAAATGTACAAATGAAACTAAATTGTACTACCATTGCACCCAAGCTATCCACACGATGATCCCGCCACAACCACACCACAACACAGAACATCAACGTGAATGTCATGTTCGCAAACCCGTCTAAAATTCATATAGCAATTAATCGAGTTGTACCACTCTAATGACATTCACGGTCGCAGATAGTAATATATGTACTGAAAACTACTACATTAGAATTCCGCACGCAATTAGCAAACTAAACCAATTTCCAAAACCATGAAAAAACAGTGAGCTAATGTTCCAAAAACCGACCGTTTAAAGCCAATTCGGAAGTCCGAATCATTAAGAAACGCGCCCGAACCTTCGCACGGAGTTAGAACACGAAATTAAATTTGAGTCGGGGGGGAATAAAAAGGGTACCCCATCCCTTTGGCCACCACGAGGTGGCCAGGGGGTGAGGCAGACCCGAAACTGCCCAAGGTGGGGCAGTTTCCGGTCCCCACCGCCAAGAACACCTTATGGTGGTCTTGGGGAATGGGCCCAGCCATTCGGTCCCCCCCGGGGGTTTCCCCGGGGTTCCTATTACCACCCCGCGGCTTCTCAGTTCAAACTGTGAGCCCGCGGGGTGTGCAAACATCACAAACTTTCAGTTTTCGGAACAGTTTTTGTCGGTAGTTTTTGGACGACAAAAACGACGGATTTCTAATGTTGCAAAGAGTTAACTAAGGCTTATGGAGTGGCTCTGATACCATGTTGGGTTTTGCAAGCGCCCTGTCCATCAAACCGTGGCCTTTGCGGAATAAAAACTTTCAAAAACCAGCGCTAGAACAACCCGATAACCAGGATCGACCCATAAGCCGTAGATAACAAAACATACAAAGGAGTTAGAATGGTTATACCTAATGAACCAAGTCCTTCGGTCTTCTACCATCTCCCAAGCTCCATGAAGTCACGAATCAAATTTGGTTGCCGGTCTTCCTCCATATGCGATGATCCACCCGAGGGAAACGACGCAAGCTCCAGCCTCGCCAAGCGAGGCAACCGACACTCTTAGGTTGCTAGCTGATCGCACGCCAAAAGCGTGTCGGAAATTTAAGAGTTCTAAAGTTTAACCGCGATCAGGACGGTGTCGCTTTGCAGCTAGCCGCGATGAGCACGGGTCGATCCACAGGGAGACGGAGCGTTTTAAGTTCTTGTTTTAACGAGTTAATGCACGTGGCGGATTTGTTCGTTATCTAACCTATGTTTTATATTCAAGTATAAGGCTTGTTAGGAAACGATAGGATAGTGTAAGTTAATGGAATCCGTATTCAAGTACTTTGAGCCGAACTTAACCAATGAAGCTAGAACAATCGGCAACAACGTGGATTAGGGGATTTAAGCACGGTATTCGTGGAATCCGGCTTATTGACCCTTATCCGTCCGTTCTTGTCTCTTGCTTTCGCCTCCGGCCAAGCTGAATGCAACCGGTCACGGTTAGGAATCACCTTTTCATTGGTAAGGTAGAGTGCCTAACAGAGCACTTGCGTAAGGTTTGGACGGAGTTTCAAATGGAAAAGACGGGAAAAGGAAATGATAAACGAAACGTTAACTTACAAAATCTTTCACTTTTCCTAACAATAATATTCACACCATTCACAAAACAAACCAAAAAGAGATAACAAAAGAGAAGAACAAAGAAAAGAAAAGATTACAAGTAAGTAATTAAAGTGCGTGGAATTTAAGTGCGAGAATTAAAAGAGCAAGAATAAAATGCAAGTAAGTAAAAGATTAGGAACCAAAGAACATATTGCAAGACATGGGTTCAATAACCCAAACTTAAACTTGCAAGCTCAATAAAGAGGTTGCAAGATCAAGAGAGGGCAAAGAACTCATGGTGAAGGAAGCACAAAAGTACACTTTATTAAACTTCAAGAATGATACAACCCCTTGAGATCAATAACCAATCCTTAAACTTTCAAGCTTAATGAAGAGGTTGAAGGATCAAGAGAAGGTTAAGACTTCAAGGGGACAAATCTATTTACAAGAAAAGAGAAAAGAAAACTTGGACAAAGAATGACAATCCAAGACTAAAGAATGACCTTTGAACCTTTGCCCCATGGTCTATATTTATAGGCTCCAAAGAATGGAGGGAAATTCGAATTTTTAAATCAACACAAAATCTTTAGCATTGAATGCTCATTACTTCATGTCCATTTGTGACTTGATTCTTGTCTTCCCCATCATGGTCCATGCTGATTTGTCTATTTGAATTTGATTTGCACTCAGTTTTGGAAGAAAATTTGAATCTTTAAATCACACGCATAATCTTCACCATTAAATGCTCATTACTCCATTCCCACATGTGGCTTGAATCATGGCTGCCCCATTATGGCTCATGCTGATTTGTTTGATTCCTTTTGATTTGAACACATGCTTTTTAATATTGAATGCATATAAAATCATATGCATATAAAATCATCTCCTTGAATGCATATAAAATCATATCCACATGTGCTTAAAATTCTTGTGTACACACTTGTTGTGTTGGACCATTTAGATAAAAAAAAATGTGTACACAACTTGTTGCGTAAAGGAACTCCTGAAATATTGGTGGGTTTGCGTTTCTGGTCGCAGTGTCTTCCCTCAAGTGATATATCCGTGCTTTTGGATGCAGTTCCAGTATTTTGTCATGGATACCTGTAATCTGTAATACTAGGCAGACACTGGTTAATAATACCGATAAATACAACAAATAGATAATGAATGAGCGGTATTAGAATGTTATTTTCTGATATGAACAAATACCCCCAAACTTATCGTTTGCTCATCCCGAGCAAACCCATTTATTCACAAAAGAAAATCTTAACCGCACTTTCGCAGGGAACGCGATTGCACTGAGCGTGTGCAACAAGCCGTTAAACCTCTAGGTGTCCCTAGTAAGAGGAGTGTTGTCTCATGAGGGTTTTCAGCGGATACTACCCACAAAATCCCGTCAATCTAGTTTTGCGAAATAACTATGATTCAAACCCTAAGGTTTTGTTTAAAAGATAACAATTCTATTATCCTAAATTTAGAACTATCGAACCTTTATTTTTCACACGTCGCTTTTCTTTTAACTTAAGATTTTATATGTCTTTACGTGTAATGTAAATAGTGTCGTTAAGTTTCAAAAGGATCGAAAAATCATTATGTCACAAAATAAAGCCCAGATAAAGATTTAAAAAGGATCACATAAGTTTTATAAAGAGTTAAGTATTTCTCAAGTTTCGTTTTCCAGTAAGGTTTCAAATTCAGAATTTCTATCTTCCTTAATAGGAAAGTAGGTCTTATTTTTCACTCTACCTTTTTCTTGTTTTCATTTCATAAACACCTTTGTGAACGTGCAATAGTCTTTATCATAGAATGAAACCTTCATATCTCCGCTAGAAATACTTTTTTTTATAAAAATCTGTTTTTTGTCAAGATTATTCTCATACAAAGAACCGTTAGGAATTTTAACTCGGAGAGAACACTTGCTTGACTTTGTTTTAATCTGGACTTTCTAAACTTCTTAGCGAGCTTTGGGCCAATGCACCCAAACCAGTTGGTTTTAGGGCATTAGGTGTAGAGACACCCCAGCAGACTTAATTACTCAAGTTACCTAGGCCCAAAAACAAAAGACAATTTTAGCGTGAAAATCATGACGATTTAATGCGAACGGAGATATAACCGGTAGTTCAATTATTTTTTTGCATAAAAGATGTGTTTAGTGGGTTAGGTGTGTAATCATTCCAATCAAGTTCCAGATGGGTAATTTTTCAGAATTAGTTCCAATTAAGACGTCAATAACATCCCTTCATATCCGCTTCACTTCATAAACTATTCTAGATATTACTTATTTCAGAACAAACCTATTTGATCCTCAAAAAATAATTTATCGATTCAAAAGTTTCCCGACATAATAGACTTGTCATCTAATTTTCAAAAACTCACGACACGTGTAGTGTGATGTAAAGACGTATATTAGCTATAGTTAATTTCAAAGGAGAGTTATCTTTCTGGTTTTCAAAATCTAAAAATAGGATTTAGTTGTTCCTACCTTATTAAACAAAACCGTCGAAATATTGAATCTAAGTTCTCCCACTAGCTATTCTTGACAACAAAGTTTTTATGTCTTTAGAAAATTTTCTGATTTTTATGAGTTTTTAAAAGAAAAATAAGTATGCAAATGCAGAATATACAAATGAATGCGAAGGTAGAAAGCTTACCGAGCACACCCCGAAACTTAAACTTGACAGTGCCCTCACTGTCAGGCTACACTAAGAGGGTCAAAATTGTCGGTGCCTCCCCAAAAACAATTTATATACAAAAATAAAAACCAAAAATCTGTACACCAAAAGGTTCCCCCCCAAACATAAGTAAAACAATGTTTCCACGGTTAAGCATTGAAGTTCAAGATTAGGAGGGAAAGAGAACAGTATCAAGCTATACAAGGCCTTACAAAGGCCAAAAGTGAGCACCAACCATTCAAAAATTCTATCATGATAATATGCGGGTTGGTGAAAGAAGATGAAGAGAAAAGAAATGGAGAATACGCGAGACCGTATGGAGATAGAAGCTGGATACGGTCTCGGTATATAAGAGGAAGAATGGTGAAAGGGAAAAAGAAATGTTGTACGAACTTGAGGGTGAAAATGGAGTGAATAAATTCGTACAATATGTAATGACCGATGTGTAAAAAACGATTGTGCTAATCTATCAACCCATCGAGAGATTGGGTCAAATCCCTCAAGATTCGTCAGAAAACATGGGTACGCTGAACTCGGTAAACCAGACATGGTAAATGAAAGTGATACAGTTTCTTGCAAGGTCGGAATGATGGAAGGGACGAAGGGGAGTGATTTAGGGATAGTCTTATTCTCACCTAAGTAAACTGTCTCGAACTCGAAAGATTCCATCAATGGTTCGAAATGACTGTGAGCAACCGAGTTTAATGGTTCAACTAACTTATCTGAAAATTCAAAGGACTCAAACTCGGGCGGTGAGCCTTCAACATCGTCCGAAAAAGTGAAACACTCGTAATCGTTATCGGCTGTGAGAAGAGTGTCAGATTCAAGGAGGAACGCACTAGTGGCGTCAAATGTGCTGTGATTGAACAGAAATTTTTCAAACTCACAGTCCTCTTGCATGATCTTTTGCATGGTCGGAACGATGGAAATGATGGAGGGTGGTTTAGGAAGTATAACAGTTAAAGGTTCAGGAGGATGAATTGGAAAATCCGACACATCAAACAAAAATGGTTCATCCTCAATACTCTCCTCAATACTATCCTCATAATTCACCTCAAAAATTATCTCATCCATACAAATCTCATCAAAATCTAGACGCATATGAAGTTCGGGAGAAACATTTAATGACTCGGGATGATGAATTTCAGTCAAATCTACGGGTTCATCATCCAAAATACTCCCTGCGTCAATATCCTCAATCAAGTGAAAATTAATATTCTCAGACTCCTCATCAAAAGTATGGATTTCAATCGATTCTGGTTCTAAGATGGAGGTGTAGAGGTCAAAAGGTTTAGGACTGGTTTCACTTGGAAGGGATCCTTCACAATCGGGTAAATCAAATATTATAAAGTCGCACAACTCATTAACCCTTCTATCTTCAATTGGTGAATCGTCTGGGACACTAGATAGACATTCAAAACTGGAGTTGTGTGATTCAATTTGGAATGGGTAGGTTTGATTAGGAAGGGTGTACAACTCACTTTCACTACTCAAATTCTCAGCCTGTCCTACCACCGCATCATATGTTGGAAAATTTAGAGCTAGTTGAAAACTAGCTATCGGGTCACTAGGTTGTATGAGGGCAGCCATGGACGCATTCAAATCCATCATCTGTTGGCATGACGCTACCCTAAAGTCTTCCAACATTTGTTCAAGACTAGACATGGGTTGTGAAGGGGTTTCCGTAAAAGATTCAAAGTTGTTTGGATACTGGAAACTCCCAAAAGGTTGTTCAGAATCAATGTCTAGGGCAGGTGCAAAAGTTGGGTAGGACTTGTAGGAATTTAATGGTTGGACAGGGGTAGAATCAACATACGAATAAGAATGTGAATTGAATTGTTGATCCAAAGAATTTGTAGCGGTGAAAGGAGTGAAAGATCGGCTACGGGATTGTTCAATATGTTCAGCGATGGACAAAGGACGACTTGCAAAAGAAATATCAACATAAGAGGGTGGTGAGGGTTGAAACGGTTGATACAAAATGGATTGCGGAGTGCAAGTGTTTGTCCTAGACGCGTCTATGCGATCTTTCAACGAAATTTTGGGCATGGAGGGATCGTTCGAAATTCGACCAAAGCAAGAACCGTAGGAAGTTATGTCTGGTTGTGGGTACCAAAGTTCGGCAAGAGTTTTTCGAGGTGGGGTACCCATGATATGAAGAGAGAAGAAGAATAAAAGAAAAGGTGGGTAAAAGAATGCGGTTTTTTTTTATAGTTTTTTTTAAAAGTTAGTTATTAACAAAAGAATGAAATATACAAAAAAAGAATCTGGACAAAAACAATCACGACACAAAAATACAACACACCTAATCGTTCTAGGGTTCACCTAGGTCAACTAGACCTGCTCAAGAACTTGATTGGTGAAGTAAAACTGTGTCGAGAAACAGGCTCAGGATACACTGATCACGAGGCCAGGTAAGTGCAAAGATAAGGGGAGCTTTTCCGACGCTTTCGCGAAGGTCCTTAATTAAATAACCCTTTCTCTTTTGGCGGTTTCGCCGTTAGCACTTTCCTAGACACCCCGTAAACAATATACCGTTAAGCGGTGTTCTAAACACAATTAACCTCTCCTAGTGAGCACGAAGTCCTTAAGTCTTAAAGTCTAATTTCTTTTAAAATTTGTGCGGATAAACGTTATGCTCAAGTTCGTGATTTGTGGGCCACGGAAAAGGTGATGAATTCCTTTACCGTATGTTGTGGGGTTCGCTTGCCCTTAAATCCGTATTAATGTATGCAATGTGCAAATCAATGAAAAAATTTGTTCAAAATTTCAAACAATCTCTTTTTTTTAAGCACGGCACTGCAACAAATACGGGTTAGTCGATTTTTTTTTTGGTGTTTGCTAGCGAACTTGCAAAGAATCCTGCAAAGATATTATATTGGAAGCGTCGGATTTGAGAAGAAGGTGTTAGGAAAGTGTGTACCGTTAAGTTGTGGGTTAAGAAACCCCCGTTGAATCGAATCCAGTAAGCTTGAAAAGTTCGCTTGCACGGGTCAAACTATCCGGATCTTTGGCACTGTTCTTCGTAACCACCTTGATTTTGAATGTGCACTTTGCTCCCCACGCTCGCTGTTCACAAATCCGCAAAATCTGAAATGTTGGAAAAATGGATTATTATTGCGAAAAAGCGATACGAATGCCCAAATACATGCACACTAAAAATTATAAAAAACAAACAATACAAATAGGACAAAAATAGAACACTGGAGCTCAGAGGAGAAATTGGAGGCAAGAGGTGGTGAAAGGGCCGGCGTCGCCGGATTTGGTGATGATGTCTCCGGCCAACTTGATGAGGTAGGGCTCCAAATTTCAACAGTAGTCTCAGTGTTGCACTAATGCCACACTGGTATTGTTTATCTTTTTATTTTAGTTACAGAGTGTAAGCAGGTATAAAATCCAGAGAACAAAATGGTTAGCTTATGTTAATTTTTTGTTTGGTTTTGAAATTTTGAATTTTTTAGTTTGTTTTAGAAAATAGGGTTAGATGGATATTAACAAGATTAACCCGAAATAACAAAAACAAAAACGTTACCGTCTTCCCGGCAACGGCGCCATTTGATCGCACGCCAAAAGCGTGTCGGCTATTTAAGAGTTCTAAAGTTTAACCGTGATCAGGACGGTGTCGCTTTGCAGCTAGCCGCGATGAGCACGGGTCGATCCACAGGGAGACGGAGCATTTTAAGTTCTTGTTTTAACGATTTAATGCGCGTGGCGGATTTTTTCGTTATTTAACCTATGTTTTATATTCAAGTATAAGGCTTGTTAGGACACGATAGGATAGTGTAAGTTAATGGATTCCGTATTCAAGTACTTTGAGCCGAACTTAACCAATGAAGCTAGAACAATCGGCAACAACGTGGATTAGGGGATTTAAGCACGGTATTCGTGGAATCCGGCTCATTGACCCTTGTCCGTCCGTTCTTGTCTCTTTCTTTCGCCTCCGGCCAAGCCGAATGCAACCGGTCACGGTTAGGAATCACCTTTTCCTCGGTAGGGTAGGGTGTCAAACGGAGCGCTTGCGTAAGCTTTGGGTGGAGTTTCAAATGGAAAAGACAGGAAAAGGAAATGATAAACGAAACGTTTACTTACAAAATCTTTCTCTTTTCCTAACAACAATATTCACACCATTCACAAAACAAGCCAAAAAGAGATAACAAAAGAGAAGAACAAAGAAAAGAAAAGATTACAATCATGTAATTAAAGTGCATGGAATTTAAGTGCGAGAATTAAAAGAGCAAGAATAAAATGCAAGTAAGTAAAAGAATAGGAACCAAAGAACATATTGCAAGACATGGGTTCAATAACCCAAACTTAAACTTGCAAGCTCAATAAAGAGGTTGCAAGATCAAGAGAAGGCAAAGAACTCATGGTGAAGGAAGCACAAAAGAACACTTTATTAAACTTCAAGAATGATACAACCCCTTGAGATCAATAACCAACCCTTAAACTTTCAAGCTCAATGAAGAGGTTGAAGGATCAAGAGAAGGTTAAGACTTCAAGAGGACAAATCTATTTACAAGAAAAGAGAAAAGAAAATTTGGACAAAGAATGACAATCCAAGACTAAAGAATGACTAAAGAATGACCTTTGAACCTTTGCCCCATGGTTTGTATTTATAGGCTCCAAAGAATGGAGGGAAATTCGAATTTTTAAATCAACACAAAATCTTTAGCATTGAATGCTCATTACTTCATGTCCATTTGTGACTTGATTCTTGTCTTCCCCATCATGGTCCATGCTGATTTGTCTATTTGAATTTGATTTGCACTCAGTTTTGGAAGGAAATTTGAATCTTTAAATCACACACATAATCTTCACCATTAAATGCTCATTACTCCATTCCCACATGTGGCTTGATTCATGGCTGCCCCATTATGGCTCATGCTGATTTGTTTGATTCCTTTTAATTTGAACACATGCTTTTAGTCTTGAATGCATATAAAATCATATGCATATAAAATCAACTCCTTGAATACATATAAAATCATATCCACATGTGCTTAAAAGTCTTGTTTGTTGTGTTGGACCATTTAGATAAAAAATATGTACACAACTTGTTGCGTAAAGGAACTCCTAAAGTATTGGTCGGTTTACGTTTCTGCTCGCAGTGTCTTCCCTCAAGTGATATATCCGTGCTTTTGGATGCAGTTCCGGTATAATGTCATGGATACATGTAATCTGTAATACTGAGTAGACACTGGTTAATAATACCGATAAATACAACAAATAGATAATGAATGGGCGGTATTAGAATGTAGTTTTCTGATATGAACACTAGCAATGGAGAGTGGAGGTGTAGGAATGTCTCACTATCTTTTTTCTATCATCAAATGCTCAAAGTGCATCTATAGAAAATGAAGAAGGAGGTGAGGAAACAATGGCATGAGCAACTAATGAAATGGCTAAGTCTCAAGAATGAGAGTGAATCTATTAAGTGAAGAAAAGAACTAGCATGGCATGTAAAGAATTGTGGCTGCCCATTTCAATCATGCAATGAAAAATATCTCTTTTCATTTATACAAAAAACTAAGGTTGTGCCATACCTCTCTACATGCCATCAAGCCATGCTTATGCCAACTCACCCCTCCACCTCATTTGTAAAACAAATGAATTTCCAATATGAAAATCATACAAATGAGGTGTCCATCTTCTAGAAACTATTCCTTATAAATACGGAATACAACCTGGTATATGTATCGAAATACACATACGTGTATTCGTACAAAAATACGAATAGCCAAGAGAGAAAATGAATAATGAACAATAATACTAGAATACATATATATATATATGTATGTAAATACATATATAAATTATTAAATCAAAACCTGATTTAACAATCCGGCTTAATCCTAAGCCGCTAGTATTATCAACCGTCCGATTAAAGTCTGTGTAGCCTGTATACATATTTTATCGGACACCTGTATGTACCAACATACGTCATCTACAGCATATTGCCTTAACCGTGAAAACCATCTGTGTGGGACTCTAAAGACTCATCAATACGCTGCCAGTGGGTTTAACCACAAGCACGTCAAGGGCACTAGCTGTACATAACGGCTAACCAGGTATTGAGTAAAGGAAGGCCGACGAGCAAACATATCCTGAAACCCTTACTGAGCCTGACAATGACAATATCCGTACAGTCCGGTCCGTTCGTCTATGAGTATCGCATATCGAGTCTACGGGGTAGATAAAGTCGGACCCCTAATAACGCGACATTTAGTGTCAGTATGAAGCTCATCACCCACTGAGAAACTACTGATCCGAATCAGTAATTCTCAACTACCTTGGCCAAGTATTTCTGGTGATGGCCACCCGTGCACTGCGCGACATCAACCCCAATTACCGGGAGAGACGAATCCCCTGACGATCCGCTAAACTGCTTCCATGTGGCTCAGGACTGTACCTAACTAAAACCTGTTTGCACGACTCCTTTGAGCCGTGGTAGGGTAGTAATCAAAGAACTGTGGGAACTTACACGAAACAAATGACGATTTCAGGTCGATAGACTAACCTGTACACATGTCACAAGGGAACTGCTATCTGACAATAGATATAATACCAACTAGCATGTTCCCGGCGAGTCCGGCCGGTGTACTCATAACCTAATGAGCACCTGTATACATCTTAGGTGAACAAACTGACACCAATGGCTTGTGAGACCCGGCACCGCCCCTCGTCGGGGTCTCGATCAGTATACACTAGTCTACTCTGGAGTATCAATGCCAGTCTCGAAACTCCCACGACTTTGAACATTTAAGGATGTGCTTATAGACTACGCAGCTCCCACGTATATGATCGCCATCATAATGCTGGTAGTCAAGCAGGAATCCTATGGGCTCTATCAACATGTAATAGTGATCTGTAATGCCACCTAATGCTGTACATGATGATAAAGATAAACCACATAGCATACTATCATCTCGAGTAAGACTGTTCTACCGGTATAGATCCTCCCTCAATCATCATAATCACCTGCCTACGACTATTATAATTTCCTTGAGGGCACTATAGCCAACAATATACACATGCATTTCTAAAGCTAATTTAGAACTGTTGGATATATGTATGCCCTAGAGGCCATTATATGATAGTGGATGTATTTATACATGTATATATATATATATATATATATATATTCAGTGTACATTCTTGCTCGACATGATGGTATGCTATCTGGTTCTTCTTTATCTGACATGTTAATTTGATCATGCTTTTATTCATACACACATGTTGATAAAGCCCTGAGGATATAGGCTTGACTACTATGATTATGATGGAGATCATACTAGTGGGACATCTGTAGTTTATAAGCATATCCTGAAATGTCCCTAGTCGTAGGCATATCGAGACGGGGCATCGATAGACTAGCGTATATGATACTAGACCCATATGATGGGCGATGGATGTTCCAACATTCATCGATGTTTGACATCGAGATCGTATACGGGTGCTCAGTGGTGACTGGGTACACTGGACGGACTCACCGAGAAGTCCTATATGGAATTATATTTATCGTCGGATAGCAGTTCTCAGGTGACACTGGTGCAGGTTAGTCTATAGACCCGAGATCGTTATTGAGTCTTGGTGTTCTCCCTCTGTACTTTGATTACCACCCTACCACGGCTCTACTGAGTCGTGCAAACAGGTGGCCGTTGGGTATAGTCCCGAGACACACGAAGGCGATGAGCGATAAGAGAGGTTTCGTCTCTCCCGGTATTTGGAGTTGATGCCGTGCTGTGCTCGATTGGCTATATCAGTAAGTCCCTGGCCAGGGCTTTTGAGATTTTCTGATATGTGTTATCAGTAGTTTCTCGATCTGTTATAGACCATTCATTGGCACGACTTATTGAGTTATTGGGGTCGACGTTACCATCCCTATACTTGATATGCAGCATATCTGATGAAGAGACCGGACTGTACGGTAGTGTTGCCGGTTGGCTCGATGGGAGTTGTGAAAGGTTCGCTTGTTTTTTTCTGATCGCTCAATACCCGGGTGGCCGTTACGTTTAGCTGACCGCTTGCGGCTTGGGGGTGCTTGATATGATCATCACCCACTGCCGGCGTATTGACGAGTCTTAGAGTCCCATAATGGAGTTGCCTAGTCCAGGCGAAACGATGTGGTGCACATATGAGATATGCGCGTGGACCCGGTTAAAATGCGCGTATTTGATACCATATATTCATCGGGCGGTTTGCTTTTGGTCGGGTCGTATGCGATATGACCGGGTTGCTAAATCAAGTGTTGATTTATCATTGACCATTAGTTTCTCACTTGAAATCCTTTCTTGTTTTTTTGTTGTATGCATGCATGTATGCATTCATTCTTATTCATGCACATATGGATGTGCATGCACATATGGATGTGCATGCACACATGCATGCATAGATCATTCTATCATGGTTGTTGATATAGTGGATGGTGGCGATATAAGACTAACACACTTTATAAAATATATGGATATTATTTTTGGAAAAGGAAAATGGAAATTTTTTCATGGTTTAATATTTTATTCTTGCACTAACCCCTTGGATTAACAATAATTCATTTTCCATGGACATTTTTGTTCCAAACTAAAATATGTAGATATTTTATAACTATGGTTAAGAATGAGAGAGTGAAAATATATATATTTTCATTTCTCATTTTTATTCACAACCTTATCATTATCTTGAGCTCTTTTTCAAGCCATCATCATCTTCCTCCTCTCTCTCTTGATCTCTAGTTTTCTCAAGTGAGCAAAAGAGTCAGCAAGTTAGGATTTTGAAGTGAGAAAACAAACCACATCATCATTCTACACTAGTCTTGCCCATTAGTGTAGAGTGTTAGCTTCCATTTCTTCTCTTGATCTAGTGAAGCTTTAAGCTTGGACAAAGAGGACTCCGGGTGGATCGTCGTGGACCTAGAGGATCTCAAGCGGACCTTTTTCCAACCCTCAAGTAGCCAAGGAGCCTAGCGTAGGGAGCTACAAAGGTTGTACTCTCAAAACCCTAGCTTTTACTACTTGTGTTTGTGTTAAAGTTAAGTTGCCCTAATTTCTCTAGCATGATCCTTAAGATTGTTTCTTTAGCACGATGTAAATTTAAAATATGGCATGTTTGTTGCCTCCAAACCCTTGTAGTGGTGCTGTAGGAAACACTTTATGGTATCAGAGCCAAGCTAGAATCTTAGGCGACGTTTAGGCGAAGTTAAAACTCTGATCGAACCAAAAAATACGGATTTTGACCCTTCTCTGGACTTTTTTTAAAACTGTGTTATTTTCTGAATTAAAAATACTTAAAAAATTCAGCAGGGAAATCTAAGCAAAACTGTAAAATACGAAGCCATAATCCGTACATACCGTCGTGGAACCACGGCCAGACCTTGCTTGGGCCGCGGATCCGCGACCGTACAGGAATATTATAGCCTCGTTTTTGTATAGTAATGTTCTTGTCTGCTTGTACATATTTTTGGGTATTTTTAATCAGACTCAAGTGTTGAGTGTTCTAGGGATTATTTTGGACTCGTTGATTCGATCGGAAAATTTAATTTCGTGTTGTTTTCGGGTAATTTAGAAATTATTAAAAAGTTCGAACGGATATCATTAACTCACTTTTTCCCCCGTACGAAAAACTTTCAAGTGTTGAATTTTTTCTCGAGTTTAAATCTTTCGGAAATACGTGCAAGTAACGTGGTGGACCCTCTAGAAGAACACAAACCTTAACTCTATTATGTGATCGTCTGAACTGCCTCTAAACCTTAGGATTTGGGGCAGTACGGCGTGCCACATGTGAGGCGTTGGCTTGACCTTTCTACGGCTGGACCGCTGCTACTGTGCATGTTCCAGGATTTTTGAACTCCGCTCAAGTGTTGAGCTATTTAGGAAATCTTGGGTATTTGATTATTCGGTCGGAATGTTTAATACTGTCTATTTATCTGGAATGTGATACAATATGTGGAATTCATATGGTTAGGCATGAAATGCGATGTATGTGATATTTCGGATTTGCGATGTCTAAAGTGATTGTGGATTCCAAATGTTGTAGTTTTACACATTTTGTTTTCTGTGACCGTAAGTGTAGTATGTCGCATATCGCCGGTTTCATTGCTATACATCAACGACAATCGGGGTACGCATACTTACTTACGTTGATGATATATGATATTATGTGTTGCTGAGATATGATGTGCAGGATTGTCGCGATTGAATAGCTGTTTTTTTTTTAATGTAAGATGAGAGTTTTCTTTTCATTCATGTAAAAGTCAAATGTAATGTAATATTCTTTTATTTGGGGCACTTCCGGGTTGAGGTTTATGTCACCAGTGTTGTATATTATTTACTTTTCCGCATTAGGATAGACCCAAGGAGGGGAACACAAGTGACCGGGTTCTGGGGTTCAGTGGGAGGCCATCTCGAGGAGTCGAGACCGGGTCTCCTAAACTCCAGAATTGGTAGGGTCGATTGCCGCTCTCATAGGGGTCTAGGGGTGTGGGCTTGGCTATTCATCACGACTGTGGAATCCGTATTTTCTATTTTTGGCTAAATACTAAATACGGACGTCCTAGTATATCCTACATTATATCTGTGTTTCTGCTGCCTGTATACTGTGATGTGTTATCTGAGACGAATGATATATTATATATGAGATATATAGTAGACGTTGCTTATGTTTTACACCCGCGCTAGTCCTGTCCCGGTATGCCGTTAGTTAAGTAACCTAACGTTGCATAACGGAACATTGCGGCGAATGCGGATGGCATAAGCGTACACTGTATTTTCGTTTCTTTTCTATGATTGGCTTAAGGACTTAAATGATGGGGCTACATTAATATGATTAATGTAAAGAAAATAAACCTAAAAAGATGTTGTTGAATCAGCTTTGAAAACCACTCGGCTCTTTATGAAAAAGCTATATTTCAAAACTGCGGAGCTCAAGCCACTCCTTTTTGAAAACCATTTGATTCTACGACGATATCAAGTTCAAAGCGTTAAAGATTTTCTTAAAAATCATCTGCAACCCTCCGTCATTTTAGGAAGTAGAGTACTTAGTATTCGTGCTATGTTTTTTGACCTTAGCCAAGGCGTAATGTACGGTAGCTAAGTGATGTCTTCCTACAATGCATATGATGAAGATTAATTGGGACGGGCATGCGACTTTGTTGACCTTAGCCAAGGGTCATGTAAACGGGTCTAATTAATCAAGAAATGACGGGTTGAACTTGACTAGTGCTTGTGATTTGTTGACCATAGCCAAGGTCATGAGTACTAGGGGTAAAAACCACATCGGGAATTTCAATAGTTGAAATTTGCAATGAGATTGCATACCTTCCATATGATGGTAGGATCCCGATCCCACTGTAGGCAATAGTTGATCCCAGAAGAATTTTGCAGTTTACAATTAGCTAACCCATTAGGTGTCTAGAAAGGTGTTAACGGGGCTACGCCTCTGGGAAGACGAGGTTTACTTTAATTAGGTCCGTACAAAAGCACGGGGAACCTCCCTCAAGTACCGACACTGGCCTGGCTGAACGGTTAGCGAAGTTGTAGAGTGTAATTAATCTTGGCTAGTTTTCTTTTTAAGGTTTGAAAGTGTTACACCACGGCAGCGCCCCGGCCATCTTACCGAGGCCAAAATGCGGAATCAAAAATTTTCCTTACTTGGAAATTGGCGCTACCGCGGACAATAAAACCCGGATCGTTGACCATTAACCTATACTAGCAAACAAGAGATGGGAAGAGAAGTATACCGAGTGATCCGAGTCCTCCGGTCTTCTCGTCATCGTCCCGATCTCCCGCGGAAAGTCAAGTCTCCATGTCGTCGCCTCCTCGCCGGAAGGGCACCACATCGCCTGCGTCTTTTACGGGCTCCCACATCAATACCGAGGCAACTCGGGCATGAAGCCGGCAAGTCGACATGCCCAAGAAATGCTGTAGAATATAGTGTAGAAACTTTATCTCTTGGAGTTTATGTAGTTGCCATTGATGGATGGAGGAAGAGGTAAAGAAAATTGGTGCTTTCAATTTTCTAGCAAGAAGAAGAAGATGAGATGAAGAATTCTTCACATAACAAAATGAACTCTCTTATTCTTTTTCTCTCAAGTGAACCCTCTCTCATGTAGTGAGAATGGTGGAGGAATGAAATACAAACCATTACAAGAAGGGAGGTGAGTGTAGGAGAAAGAGAAAGGTGACCATATCCAAACATCATCATAACAATCTCACATCAAACTTCATCTCATATCTAATCTTAATAAAGCAAGAAAAGAATGGTATCAAAAGATGCTATCATAATCAATCCTTATGCAAGAAACCCCCTCCTCAAATGTAATTTGCAACACTGCAAATTACCCCCTACATCGGAAAGGTCCGGCCGGGAAAGAACAAAGGAAAACTGGCCGGAACGGAATGCAAATTGGCAACTCCAGAAAACTGGTCTCGTAATAAATTACAGGAAAACCCCATACTGTGCATACACACCCGCATCTGTATTCCGTCCGGATACAAATGCAATGAGACAAAATCTACACTGTACTATACTAGGATCCGGCTTAAACCAAAGCCGGCTAGTAATATCCATCCGATCCTGATCCGTGCAATACCGCACGTATCAGATCGAACCCTACCATATATCCATACGGCCAATAGTACAAACCGTCCGATCCTGATCCGTGCATTACCGCACGTATCTGATCGGACCCTGCCATATCTCCATACGGCCTCTACAGCATTTCGCCCGAAAGGTTGAGTAACTGAAAGTGTGGTGGACTCTAAATACTCGTCAATACTATGGCTGTGGATTTAACCACTAGCACGTCAGAGGTATTAGCCAATACGTGACGGGCCACCAGCTATTGACCAAAAGGGACGTTGATGAGCGAACTCATCCTGACACCCTACTGAGCCTGTCAGTGACAATATCCGTACAGTCCGGTCCGTTCGTCTATGAGTATCGCATGTCGGGCCTAGGGGGTTGGTAAAAGTCAGACCCCCAAAAGCGGTACAACTCGTGTCGGAGTGTAGCCCAGAACGCCCTGAGATACTACTGGAATACCTACCAGTAAATCTCCTGCCTCGACCGAGGGCTTTGCGTAATGGCTCTCCTAGACACAGCGCGACCTCACCCCCAATACCGGGAGAGACGAACCCCTGAAGATCCGCTCACTGCCTCCATGTGGCTCGGGACTGTACCCAACTAAAACCTGTTTGCACGAATCCTTTGAGCTGTGGTAGGGTAGTAATAAAAGCACAGTGGGAACTCACACGAGACAAATGACGATTCTCAGGTCGATGAACTAACCTGTACACATGTCACCAGGGAACTGCTATCTGACGTCAGGTATAAGACCAACTAGCATGCTCCCGGCGAGTCCTGTCCGGTGTACTCATAACCCAATGAGCACCTGTATACATCTTAGGTGAACCAACTGACACCAGTGGCTTATGAGACCGGCCACCGCCCCTCGTCGGGGTCTCGACTGTATACACTAGTCTACTCTGGAGAATCGATGCCCTGTCTCGAAACTCCCATGACTAGGGACCTTTTAAGGATGTGCTTATGGACCACCAGCTCTTACGTATATGATCTCCATCATACTGCCGGCAGTCAAGCAAGAATCCTAGGGGCTCTATCAGCGTGTAATAGCGACCTGTAAGGTCACCTAAAGCAGTACACGATGATAAAGGTAAACCAGATAGCATACTATCATCTCGAGTAAGACTGCCCTACCGGGATAGGTCCTCCCTCAATCATTGCAATTACGTGCCTGTGGTCCAATAATTGACTCTGAGGGCACTATCTCCAACAATCTCCCACTTGCACTCAAGGCTAATTATTGCGATGTCGCATACTCACAGCCCGTGTGATACCAAACACCCAACTCCTCTACTAGTCAGTCTCACAAAGCTTGTTTGCGAAACTATTGCGTTCGAGGAATAGCCTCAGTGAGTGGATCCGCTGTGATGTTTCTTTCTATGTCTCTCTATATTTCAAGTTCGCAGAGAAAACCATCTCCCGAAATGAGAAATACCTGTCTTAGAGTATGTCTGGATATCTGATGGGACCTAGCTCATAAATGAACTCCAAATCCAAACTTCTTAGACTGTATCGATAACTGAACTTAATCAGTACCCAGCGCCATGCCTCCCTCAGTATTGCCTTGGACCACCTGTCAAAAATACTGCCCCTCGTCAGAAGGAGAAACTATAACTCTGACAGCCACTCTGCCATCCATGTCACCTTGGAAGCCTGGAGTGATAACCGCCTCCTAAAAGAGGCTGTCGTTATCACATCCCTAGAACACGCATTTATGTCCTAAAACTGCTTCCGATTGTTTCTCCAGGATTGGATTAATATCAACTTATTGCATCTACTGCAAGAACAACATCTGGTGTGGTACTTGACATCTCATGATTGACTTAATTGCCTAAGCAAGTGATCTGTCAATCATGTGTATCCCTCTCCCCTTTAGTCTGTAAGACACCTTTAGAGAGGGTGATTCCATTACCTGCAGGTGTACTACCGTGCCAGGAGCCGTCCATTCTAAATACTCATAGAATGCTGTCAAGGTACCCAGATTAGGAAACCACCCAAATCTAGATCTAAAACCATAGATCTAGTAACCAGAATGTCTGAAATAATATCCAAGTCCTGTGTGGAGAAACCACTGTGTGACAACCAAAGTATAACCGATCGTAGTATAGGAGTTTCCTTTCCTACTCTGTGTATGTCATCCAAAACCAGGACATCACACCCTACTACCTTCTTAACAGATCCATCCCCTATTCTGATGACGTCAAACCTATGATTGTCACATCAGAAATAGATGATCTATCTCCGCTATATCTACTTTAGTCTATAAATAGACATAAGCCTGATGTCCACCAATGCGTCCGCTGCTCCCACTGACTACGACAACCCTCTGGCAGAGTCATATAGACATGCACTTCCAAAGCTAGTTTAGAACGACACTATACTCATCCTCCTGCCGGGTCTCGCATCCTGGAACAACAACAATGGCAAGTGTGGGTAAACAAGAACTTCCCTGTCACCGTCCTTGAGGCTACCGAAGTACCTCTCGGGTGCCTGAAGTTACCCACCGTATCTGCGGAGTGGCCAATGGAATGTCAAACCAGATTGAATCTTTAGGTTCCTTATCAAATCTTCAGTAATCGTTTGCGGTTCTGGAATCACTTCCAGTTCTACCATACTCCCACTACTATTTTCTAAAAATCCATTTCTTTTAAAAATGTGGCGAGTCAAGAACAATATCTGTATTGATCTTCCAGATGGTAGAAAATCAACCCTCGTCATAGCCTGGGTCAACCCACAAACAACGATTACAGAAACGTGCCTCGAGTTGTCCAGTGTCTGGTTTTAATCATAAGCCGGACAACTCCCCGTACCTTAACAATGTCAAGATATGAACTGTTCTATATCCAATATAGAAACAGAGGCACTGATTTAATTGAACCAGATTCAAATCATGCAGCTGTCTCCAGTGCATGTCAACTAAATGGAAGGAGGCCGATCAGCGTTACTCAACTTAGGAATGTTTCCAATTATGAGTAACCTGAAAGAGAAGCTAGTTCTCTTAATCATTACTATCAACTGAACACCATTCACAAGTATCTACATCTTCGATCACTTTGAAGAATCCCGATACTTGCTACACCTGGTTCTCTACTCTATTCAAATACCTATAACTCCTCAAAACTTAGACTCTGTGTTTCTATGAAACACATGTCTAAGAACTAGAGAAGTTAAAAGTAAACAGAATATAGTATGAGGACCAACCCCTCCGTCCTAATGGACACTGGACAACATACAATACTCTGTATAAGTCCGCTGAGTCTAACAACTCTTTTACTGTGCGTCGTAGGTTGAAAACTGTACTTGTGGTTAAGAAGAATTACACCGCTGTTTGATGCTCCTTACCTAACCATCCACTGATATAGGTAAATGTCATCGACATAATATCAAAAGGTATATCTCACTCTATGAAAATAGACGTACAGATATATCAATTTGAAATTGGTGTACAACAGCGGATATTCAAATCCAAATATTTGCCGACTGGCAAACAGCCCAGATGATCTCCTCAAATATCACCGATTACAACGAATCCCGATATAATGAGGATGATCACCCTATTCCCAATAACTTACTCCCACTCATCATCTGTAAAACCATACAGATGTGAGAATCAAACCTGGTAAATACATACCCTGGAGCAAGTGTCCAATTGGGAAATCAGTTTTCTTTTAACAGTACACAGTTGAACTGAAACATTGAAATGTTTCGATGGGGTATCCTGGTATTCCTAGTAATGCATCTACCATTTTCCAGATTTTTGCCACCTCTCCAAATCCCTTTATATGTCTTTAGTCATTACCTTCTGCACACCCCTTTAGGCCAATTGGTTTTCTTCCTTCCCTACCGTTCGGCACCAGCCTATGGTTTGGAAGAAGACTATCCAATAAGCATAATGGGTGTACTGTCCTAATCCTAGGAGCACTCGCAATGCGAGAGAAGGTGAAGATAAAAGACAACCGAATAAACCTTATTCCTATTTCTCCTGAACCAGAATCCATCCCCGAACTGGAACAAGTTCCTTTCGAGTTCGTATATAACCATACGATGGATTATCCAATAAACTTGGGATCTTCGTAGTGATACGGAGTGTCCTGGAGAAATACAAAGGTGATTTAGGATTGGCGAAGAAATACTCGGTTTGGTCGTGAATAGCAGTCGCACTTTACCCTCTTACTAATCCCTTTCTTTGTCTTAACTTAATACCTTCTGTACACCATCGTTATGCTAATTGGTTTTCTTCATTCCCCACCGTTCGGCACCAGCCTAAGGTTTGGAAGAAGACTATCCAATTTGCGTAATAGGTGTACTATCTCCTAAACCAAGGAGTACTCGCAATGAGAGAAGGTGAAAAGAAAAGACAACTGAATAATCCTACTCGTTTTCTCCAGAACCAGAAACCATCCTCGAAGTCCTTCGAGTTCGTATATAACCATACGATGGTTTTGTCCAATGGAAGTGGACGTTCGCAGTAATACGGGGTGTCCTCAAGAAAAGGGTAAAAGTAGGAGTGGCAATGAGGTTTGCAACTCTGACAATCCAAAAGCCAGTGTTAAGAAGGTTCGGTCAACTTGGTCATTGAGTCATAGTCCAGGGTCGGGTCAATGGTCGCTGCCAAAGAGAGAGAGAAAAGAAACACTCAGCGTGCACTCTAACCTAGATCAGAATGGTTATCACTTTGTCTAATCTGGAAACCTCCCACTGTAACCTCAAATTCTTCCCCAAACCTGAAAGAAGAATTAGTCGGGATCACCCGAGGAGTAAACCAACTCATCAGCGGGAATCGGGATCCAACTATCATCGCATGATAACTTGACGGAATCCACTCAAGTCACCACACTCCAGAAGGTATGCGCATGCCTAGCAAGTTTCAGTTCTTTTGAAACTCCCGATGTGTGTTTTTACCCCTAGGACTCAAGTGACCTTGACGGAGTCAACAAATCAAAGAGTCCTAGTCAAGTTCAACCCGTCATTATCTGGATTGCATTAAACCTACCCATACGTGCCCTTGACGGAGTCAACAAGGCCGCACGACTGTCCTAACCAATCCCATTTATGCAACAAACAAGCACCACTTAGCTACCGTACACTACGCCTTGACGGAGTCAACAAACGCAGCACGAATACTAAATAATACCCATAAGAAATGACGGAGGGCTACGAATGGTTTTTGGCGAAAAACCTTTAACGTAATGAACTTGATATCGTTGAAGGAACTGCATAGCCTTTTATAAAAATATAGTGACGAAAACCTTTGCTAAAGAGGTCACTCCCGGTGAAGGGATCTCGGCTCTTTCCCCGTAGAATGAGGTGCAGGATATTCCAAATGAATACCACGATGCAAAACAAAAGTGAACGTCCTTGCAGTAACGGCTTTTTGAAAAGTGTTCCAACAACATCAGAATAGGTTTGTTTATCTTGCATTGATCCGAATCAACGCAGTCGCATCAATTGATCACACCACAAAGAGCGAAAATATACTGATGTACGTATATGCCATCCGCATTCGCCACTGGGTCTCGTCATTACCCGTTAGGTTACTTAACTAACGACAGAGCGGGGACTGGACTAGCACGGATGCAAAACATATACAACATCTACTAATATATATACCAATATATTATATTCGCTCAAGGCGTGATAAAATGCAACATCACAGAAATATACAGCATCTCAGAACAATACAGATATCTGGAAGCCCCGGGTTTCACAGAGCCGCTGCTGAAACCCGACGTTCCCCTGGTCGTGTGGATAGCCTGTTCAATGAAATCCTAGACCCCTACGGGCGCGGCAAGTCACCCGCCAAGACCTGAAGCGAGGCAGTCCCCTCCAGCACCGTGAATGGACCACCTAGCACTTCACGGAATCCGGTAACTTGGGCACCCCTCCTGGGTCAACCTGTACCCCCTACGAATGCGGCGAATAGCCCGCCAATCCTAGAGTGAAGCCCCCTCGGTCTCAATGCCATGAGATGCGGGCCCGTTGTCCTCTAGAACCCGGCTATCCGTGCACCCCTCCGCGGGGTAATCCTAGTACAGAAAGAAAAATATACATACACCGGGTACATCGACCGCAACCAGGTCGTGCCCTAAAAGAATAATACAAACAGGAAGTGACGGCAGTCCACATGTCGGACGCTCGTCCCGCAATATCAAATGTACATACAAAACAAAACTGTACTAGCATTGCATCCAGGCTATCCCCCACGATCGATCCGCAACAACACAGCATAAACACAAAACATTAACGTGAAAATCACGTTCGCAAATCCGTCTAACCGGGCTATAGCAGTTAGACAGGATTTACCGATCAAGTGATATTCACGGTCGCAGATATAATGTAAATACTGTGAACTAGCAAGTTTAAAATATCCGATCGAACAAAATATACCAAGTGGGCCCCAAGGCATTACTGCAGCACTTGTAGAAAATCTGGGCCGAAACAAAATATACCAAAACCCTTATTTCCAGCCCATAAGTCCACTGCAAAAATATGGCGAAGTGATCCCAACTTCCTGCGGCGGAACCGCGGCCAAAGAGGGGTTAAGGCCGCGGTTCCGCGGTCGTACGGAAGAATTGGGTCAACGAATTTTTCCAGTGTTCTTAGGATTCTCTGTACATCATTCTGCAATAACCTGAAAAAAAATTTGACACCAAAAAAATTCAACAGAAACTGATGTGAAGGAAAATACGGTTTTGGGGATTTTGTTTCGATCGGGTCTTTAAACATACTAGAGCAAGCTAGACTAGGTTAATGGCGTGGCTCTGATACCATGTTACGCCACGGCAGTGCCCCGGCCATCTTACCGAGGCCAAAATGCGGAATCAAAAATTTTCCTTACTTGGAAACTGGCGCTACCGCGAACAATAAAACCCGGATCGTTGACCATTAACCTATACTAGCAAACAAGAGATGGGAAGAGAAGTATACCGAGTGATCCGAGTCCTCCGGTCTTCTCGTCATCGTCCCGATCTCCCGCGGAAAGTCAAGTCTCCATGTCGTCGCCTCCTCGCCGGAAGGGCACCACATCGCCTGCGTCTTTTACGGGCTCCCGCCTCAATACCGAGGCAACTTGGGCATGAAGCCGGCAAGTCGACATGCCCAAGAAATGCTGTAGAATGTAGTGTAGAAACTTTATCTCTTGGAGTTTATGTAGTTGCCATTGATGGATGGAGCAAGAGGTAAAGAAAATTGGTGCTTTCAATTTTCTAGCAAGAAGAAGAAGATGAGATGAAGAATTCCTCACATAACAAAATGAACTCTCTCATTCTTTTTCTCTCAAGTGAACCCTCTCTCATGTAGTGAGAATGGTGGAGGAATGAAATACAAACCATCACAAGAAGGGAGGTGAGTGTAGGAGAAAGAGAAAGGTGACCATATCCAAACATCATCATAACAATCTCACATCAAACTTCATCTCATATCTAATCTTAATAAAGCAAGAAAAGAATGGTATCAAAAGATGCTATCATAATCAATCCTTATGCAAGAAACCCTCTCCTCAAATGTAATTTGCAAAACTGCAAATTACCCCTACATCGGAAAGGTCCGGCCAGGAAAGAACAAAGGAAAACTGGCCGGAACGGAATGCAAATTGGCAACTCCGGAAAACTGGTCCCGTAAAAAATTACAGGAAAACCCCATACTGTGCATACACACCCGCATCTGTATTCCGTCCGGATACAAATGCAATGAGACAAAATCTACACTGTACTATACTAGGATCCGGCTTAAACCAAAGCCGGCTAGTAATATCCGTCCGATCCTGATCCGTGCAATACCGCATGTATCAGATCGAACCCTGCCATATATCCATACGGCCACTAGTACAAACCGTCCGATCCTGATCCGTGCAATACAGCATGTATCTGATCGGACCCTGCCATATCTCCATACGGCCTCTACAGCGTTTCGCCCGAAAGCTTGAGTAACTGAAAGTGTGGTGGACTCTAAAGACTCGTCAATACTATGGCTGTGGATTTAACCACCAGCACATCAGAGGTATTAGCCAATACGTGACGGGCCACCAGCTGTTGACCAAAAGGGACGTTGATGAGTGAACTCATCCTGACACCCTACTGAGCCTGGCAGTGACAATATCCGTACAGTCCGGTCCGTTCGTCTATGAGTATCGCATGTCGGGCCTAGGGGGTTGGTAAAAGTCAGACCCCCAAAAGCGGTACAAGTCGTGTCGGAGTGTAGCCCAGAACGCCCTGAGATACTACTGGAATACCTACCAGTAAATATCCTGCCTCGGCCGAGGGCTTTGCGTAATGGCTCTCCAAGACACAGCGCGACCTCACCCCCAATACCGGGAGAGACGAACCCCTGAAGATCCGCTCACTGCCTCCATGTGGCTCGGGACTATACCCAACTAAAACCTGTTTGCACGACTCCTTTGAGCCGTGGTAGGGTAGTAATCAAAGCACAGTGGGAACTCACACGAGACAAATGACGATTCTCAGGTCGATGAACTAACCTGTACACATGTTACCAGGGAACTGCTATCTGACGTCAGGTATAAGACCAACTAGCATGTTCCCGGCGAGTCCTGTCCGGTGTACTCATAACCCAATGAGCACCTGTATACATCTTAGGTGAACCAACTGACACCAGTGTCTTATGAGACCGGCCACCGCCCCTCGTCGGGGTCTCGACTGTATACACTAGTCTACTCTGGAGAATCGATGCCCTGTCTCGAAACTCCCATGACTAGGGACCTTTTAAGGATGTGCTTATGGACCACCAGCTCTCACGTATATGATCGCCATCATACTGCCGGCAGTCAAGCAAGAATCCTAGGGGCTCTATCAGCGTGTAATAGCGACCTGTAAGGTCACCTGAAGCAGTATACGATGATAAAGGTAAACCAAATAGCATACTATCATCTCGAGTAAGACTGTCCTACCGGGATAGGTCCTCGCTCAATCATTGCAATTGCATTCCTGTGATCCAATAGTTGACTCTGAGGGCACTATCTCCAACAGAAAGAAAAACTTGATTAAAGCAGTGGGAGACATCGATTAGACAAGATAATAACCAATCTGATCTTTGCAAGAGCTTTCGCTGAATGTATTCTTTTCTCAGTCTTAATGGCAGATACCCATGACTGGACTCAAGCTTCTACTAGATAAAAATAAACTGAATGGGACCAATTATAAAGTCTGGCTGAGGAATCTGAACATTGCCTTGACTTATGATAAGGTATCATATGTCCTCACGGCTCCAGCCCCGCCCGTCCCAGTTCCAAAATCCTCAGTTGCGGATATTGAAGTCCGCAAGACATGGGACGCTGACTGTGCCACGGCCAAATGCCTCGCGCTTGCATCGATGGATAACACACATTAAAAGCAGCACGAGAATATGGACATTCACGCCATATTCCTCCATACAAAGGAGTTGTATGGAGAGCAATCCCGCGTATTACGATACGAAGCATCAAAGAAATTGTTTCAGATGCGAATGGCCCCTGGCACACTAGTAGCAGACCATGTTCTGAAGATGATAGCTCTCATAGAAGAGCTTGGGGACCATGGATGGACAATGGACAATAAACAATATACGGATATTATTCTGTAGTCCCTCCCTTCCACCTTTGCTCATTTATAGTTAACTTCAACATGCACAACATGGAGAAGGAACTACCTGAACTCCTTAATACGTTAAGGTGTGCAGAGAGCATACTGAAATCAGTGAAAACTCCCGTTTTGAGCGTTGGGCAATCTTCCTCTTCTCGCCCAAAGGCTAAGACTAAGGGAAAGATGCAGAAGAAGCCCACCAAGCCTAGGGGTGGAGTTAAAAATGTTAAGAGGAAGGACAAGTGATTGAAACGATTTTCGATTGTGTGTGTAAATCAAATTATCCCCGGCAACGGCGCCATTTGATTGAACTTTTCTTTGTGTGTCGGTTTAGAAAATGAATAGAAATCACAATCAAAGAATTATTTGACCGCAATCAATAACGTTGTCGGTTTGTGGCGCATTAGTGAGTGCGGATCGTCCACAGGGATTGTGCGATTCGTTCGTATTTTGTTTTGTTTGAATCGAAAATTTAATAGAAAAGAAAAGAAAAAACGATTCAAGATTTATAACGATGAATATCAAGAATCAACTAATCTAATCAAGAATCAAGAAAGCGATAAACATCAAGAATTAAGAAAGATAGAATTCCAATCGATTTAGGTTTCAAGATTTGAAGTAAAGCTCGTAGGAATCGATTAGATCGTAGATATGAAGAAGATTCGAAATTACGATTTTTTATCCATTAACAAATTGATGCTAAATCGATGTAGATTCATCGAGGATCAAAGATCTTGCGAAGAATTAGGGTTCCTCATCCTATCCTTTGTCCTTTCGATGAATCACATTCACTAGATAGCTTCTAGGAAATCGAATGATCGATTGTTGATCTCTAGATCGTGCGAAAAGAATCAAGAACGCATTTCGCATCGATCTAGATCATTCATTCAATTTTCAAGAATTTACAATTGTTATAAGACTTCAGAAAACGTTTAAAGATTCGTCAACATCATCATTCTACAATCGTTTCGATTCCTCCACGAGCGGAGTTTTATTCAAGCATCACCACAAAGAATATATTCAAGAATCGAAATATAAGCATAATGCTCGAATTGAAATATAAGCAAGTTTAAAGAATCTTCACCTTTATTTATTCCACAAATTGTTACACATTGCTCAAGACTACAAGAATTTGAGAAGGAACAAGATTGTCGAATCTAGCGCCGCTCGGCTCCTTGAGTCGTGGATCGGCTTGGATCTCGTGCCCTGATGAAGTCGGGCTTCGCTTCTAAAGAATGGTTGAAGACTTGCTTTGCTAGAACTCAAAGGATCTTGAATTTGGAGTTTCATGATTGGAATTAGGGTTGGGGTTTGAAGGTGGCAAGTTTTGTCACTAAACTTTTGGGAAGATGAAGAACTAAAGCTTGATTAAAGATTAGTTCAAGATTCAGGAAGAAAAATTAACCCTAGATCTAGGCTCTCTTTTATAGACCATCCAAAACCCTAGATCTAGGATTCAAATTTGAATTTCCCTCCAAAAGTTTGTTATAGGGAGAGCCTTCTAGAAGTAATTAGTTAGGTGGGAGCTTCAAGAAATAGTTTGGTAGGAGCATAATCAAGATTAGCTTGCTTAATGATCTTTGCTGATCTGGCTGAAGCTTCGAGAATAATCTGGAATTTAACGTGTCTTGATGAGGTGTACCCACTGAGAGAATAATTATGCACTAAAAATGAAGTGATGGCATGGCACCACTTCGGCGGATCCGCGGCGCAAGCAGGCTCCCGCCGCGGATCTGCGGCGCCTGTGAAGCCTTAGGGCTTGGTCTCTCTGGTACCTCTTTGGGCTGATATTTGGGCCTTTATCTGATATGTTTATTCTCAAACTTCTTTCTATATTTCTACCAGATCTCAAATTCTTGAGTTGGTTTAATTTTGATCAGCTCTTTTCCCAATTTTGGCTCTGTTCCTCTGGAATTTCCTGCACGGATTTCGAAACACGAGTTGCGCAACATAGGAATGATGCCATGCAATGAAATACAGCCAATTTTCCTAGAAATGCCGGTTTTAAAGTCTAACACATGCAATCTGATATTTTAAGACTGTTTTGCTAATATGTGCTATATGAATGCCGAACACTTCTAGATGAGTGCAAATGATAGGGAAATTGCCGTGTTAAAAATACAGTATTTTCGACTGATCAACAAGTGCAAAGCTGGAGAATCGGGGAAAGGGGAATGTTATCACTGCCACAAAACAGGAAATTGGAAGCGCAACTGCACGGAGTAATTAAATCTCAAGAAGAAGCATGGGGATGCTTCCGCTTCAGGTGTGTTTGTGACAGAAAACTGTTTTTCAATAAACTCTGCTTCCTGGGTATTAGATACGGGTTCAGGTTCTCACATTTGCAATTTTTTGTAGGGGCTGAGAAATAGCAAGGTTTTGAAGACAGGTGACCATACTCTCCGCGTTGGAAATGGTTCCAATGTACATACAGTCACAGTGGGAGAGTATCATTTGGGGTTGCCGTCTGGGTGTATATTGGTTTTGAACCTATGTTATTTTGTACCTAGTATGCTTTGTAATATAATATCTGTTTCTTTGTTAGACAATGAAGGATATAATTTTGTATTGCAGAACAATGTTATGAACATTCACCTGAATCAAATATTGGTTGGGTATGGTACGCTTAATAACGGGATATACGTCCTAAATCAACACACATTTTTCAGCATACAACACACTAATAAAAGAAAACATTCAGAAATAAATGAAGCTTTTCTTTGGCACTGTAGACTTGGTCATATTAACGAAACAAGACTAAACAAGTTACACAAAGATGGATATTTAAACCCTTTTGAATATAAATCTTATGCGACTTGCCAGTCTTGTATCAAGGGTAAAATGACCAAAACTCCGTTTACCGGACACGGAGAAAGAGCTACTGAGCTCCTAGGCCTCATACATAGTGATGTATGTGGGCCAATGTCTACACAGGCTAGAGGCGGTTTTTAATACTTCATTACTTTCACTGACGATTTCTCAAGATTCGGTTATGTATTTTTATTAAAGCACAAATCCGAAGCTTTTGAGAAATTCACTGAATATAAATTCGAAGTAGAAAAACAAACCGGCTTGAGTATCAAAATGCTTCGATCAGATCGAGGTGCAGAGTACCTCAGTACAGAATTTGCAAACTTCATAAAAGAGAATGGGATTCTCTCTCAGCTCACTCCTCCTTACACACCACAACACAACGGTGTGTCTGAACGACGGAATCGGACCCTATTAGATATGGTCCGTTCCATGATGATTGATGCTAAGTTACCTGTCTCATTTTGGGGGCATGCATTGGAGACTGCAGCGTTTCTACTGAACAGGGTCCCAACCAAAACCGTGTCTACCACGCCATATGAGATATGGCATGGGAACAGACCAACTCTTAAGAGAATTAAGATTTGGGGTTGCCCGGCCTATGTTAAAAAGCAGAATCCGGACAAACTCGAAACACGGCCGGTCATGTGTAACTTTGTGGGATATCCAAGGAATTCTTATGGATATCTTTTCTACCACAAGGAGGAACAAAAGGTGTTTGTTTCTCAGTATGCCACATTCTTGGAAAAAGAGTTTTTCACAAATGAAACTGATGGCAATGTGGTGGATCTAGAAGAGGTTGGTTGAACCGGCTGTTGCAATAGAAACTGAGGAACCTCGGCCACTCCGAAAGTCTGGTAGGACTTTTCGCCTACCGGAGAGGTACTACGGTTTCCTCATTGATGGTGACATAGAAGACTGCATCATGGAGGATGATGATCCTACCAGCTTTCAGCAAGCTATCACGAGTAGAGACTCTGTGAAGTGGCTGGATGCCATGAGATCCGAAATGGAGTCCATGTATACCAACAAAGTATGGACTTTGGACGTTGTATCCCCTGGGGTAAAACCTGTAAGGTGCAACTGGATCTTTAAAAGAAAGATTGGTGTAGATGGGCAGGTAGAGACCTATAAGGCAAGACTTGTGGCGAAAGGTTTTCGTCAAAGACCAGGTTAGGACTATGACGAGACTTTTTCTCCCGTAGCCATGCTTAAATCCATTTGGATCCTACTTGCTATTGCTGCTCACTACGACTAAGAAATCTGGCAGATGGACGTTAAAACGGCATATCTAAATGGAGATTTAGAAGAATGCGTTTATATGGATCAGCCAGAAGGCTTCATTGACAGTGGGAGCAGCAGAATGCATGTAGATTGCTTAAATCCATATATGGGTTAAAGCAGGCATCACGGAGCTGGAACATCTATTTCGATGATGTTATCGAAGAGTTTGATTTCATCAAAAATCCAGATGAACCTTATGTTTATAAGAAGGGTGTAGGGAGAGCAGTCACATACCTCGTATTGTACGTGGATGACATTCTTCTGATAGGAAATGATATTCCTAAGCTACAGTCGGTCAAATCTTTCTTATCACTAAGGTTCTCCATGAAGGACCTGGGTGATGCCACATACATTCTGGGCATTAGGATCTATAGGGATAGATCCAAGAGGTTATTGGGATTTTCCCAAACCAGGTACATCAACACCATCCTAAAAAGGTTTAGTATGGAAGACTCTAAGCGGGGTGCCTAACCCGCTTACCATGGGGTAACTCTCTCTAAGGACTCTTGCGCAAAGACCGATGAAGAGAGAGCTCGCATGAGCATTATACCCTATGCTTCGGCAGTAGGATCTATAATGTATGCGATGTTATGTACACACCCAGATGTAGCTTATACACTTAGTGTTGTAAGCAGGTATCAATCCAACCCAGGGGAGAATCACTGGATAGCTGTGAAGAACATTCTTAAGTACTTGCGAAGGACTAAAGAATTGTTTTGGTGTATGGTAATGGAGATCTCCAAATGGAGGCCTTTACCGATTCGAACTTCCAGAGCGATAAGGACGACAGCAAATCTATCTCTGGGTTTGTATTTACCCTCAATGGAGGGGCGGTAAGTTGGAAGAGTTCCAAACAGGATACCGTTGCAGACTCTACGATGGAGGCTGAGTACACTGCTGTAAATGATGCCGCCAAGGAAGCTGTCTGAATGAACAAGTTCGTCTCAGAGCTAGGAGTACTTCCAACCATTATTGATCCAATACCTTTTTATTGTGATAATAATGGGGCTATGGCGTTAGCCAGGGAGCCTAGGTCCCATCAGCGGTCCAGACACATTCTGTGGCGCTTTCATTTGATCCGGGAGATTGTAGATCACCGCGAGATCGAGATTAGGAGAGTAGACACAAAGAATAACACCACGGATCCATTCACCAAGGCCCTCCCTCAGCCGCAGCATGAGCAACTTTTTGAGATGTTGGGTACGAGATACGCCAATAACTGGCCTTAGTGCAAGTGGGAGATTGTTGGATATATGTATGCCCTAGAGGCTATTATATGATAGTGGATGTATTTATACATGTATATATATATATATATTCAGTGTACATTCTTGCTCGACATGATAGTATGCTATCTGGTTCTTCTTTATCTAACATGTTGATTTGATCATGCTTTTATTCATTCACACATGATGATAAAGCCCTGAGGATATAGGCTTGACTACTGTGATTATGATGGAGATCATACAAGTGGGACATCTGTAGTTTATAAGCATATCCTGAAATGTCCCTAGTCGTAAGTATATCGAGACGGGGCATCGATATACCAGAGTAGACTGGCGTATATGATACTAGACCCATATGATGGGCGATGGATGTTCCCACATTCATCGATGTTTAACATCGAGATCGTATACGGTTGCTCAGTGGTGACTGGGTACACTGGACAGACTCACCGAGAACTCCTATATGGAATTATATCTATCATCGGATAGCAGTTCTCAGGTGACACTGGTGCAGGTTAGTCTGTAGACCCGTGATCTTCATAGAGTCTTGTGTGTTCTCCTACTGTACTTTGATTACCACCCTACCACGGCTCTACTGAGTCGTGCAAACAGGTGGCCGTTGGGTACAGTCCCGAGACACACGAAGGCGATGAGCGATAGGAGGGGTTTCATCTCTCCCGGTATTGGGAGTTGATGTTGTGCTGTGCTTGATTGGCTATATCAGTAAGTCCCTGGCTAGGGCTGTTGAGATTTACTAATAAGTGTTATCGGTAGTTTCTCGATATGTTATAGACCATTCATTGGCACAACTTATTGAGTTATCGGGGTCGACGTTACCAACCCTAGACTTGATATGCAGCATATCTGACGAAGAGACCGGACTGTACGGTAGTGTTGCCGGTTGGCTCGACGGGAGTTGTGACAGGTTCGCTTGTTTTCTTCTGATCGCTCAATACCTGGGTGACCGTTATGTTTTGCTGACCGCTTACGGCTTGGGGGTGCTTGATATGATCATCACCCACTGTCGGCGTATTGACGAGTCTTAAAGTCCCATAATGGAGTTGCCTAGTCCAGGCGAAACGATGTGGTGCGCATATTAGATATGCGCGTGGACCCGGTTAAAATGCGCGTATGTGATACCGTATATTAATCGGGTGGTTTGCTTTTAGTCGGGTCGTATGCGATATGACCGGGTTGATAAATCAAGTGTTGATTTATCATTGACCATTAGTTTCTCACTTGAAATCCTTTCTTGTTTTTTTGTTGTATGCATGCATGTATGCATTCATTCTTATTCATGCACATATGGATGTGCATGCACACATACATGCATACATCATTCTATCATTATTGTTGATATAGTGGTTGGTGGTAATATAAGACTCACACCCTTTATAAAATATATGGATATTATTTTTGGAAAAGGAAAATGGAAATGGAAATTGTTTCATGGTTTAATATTTTATTCTCGCACTAACCCCTTGGATTAACAAAGATTCATTTTCCATGGTCATTTTTGTTTCAAACTAAAATATCTAGATATTTTATAACTATGGTTAAGAATGAGAGAGTGAAAATATATATATTTTCATTTCTCATTTTTATTCACAACCTTATCATTATCTTGAGCTCTTTTACAAGCCATCATCTTCTTCCTCCTCTCTCTCTTGCTCTCTAGTTTTCTCAAGTGAGCAAAAGAGTTACCAAGTTAGGATTTTGAAGTGAGAAAATAAACCACATCATCATTCTACACTAGTCTTGCCCAATAGTGTAGAGTGTTAGTTTCCATTTCTTCTCTTGATCTAGTGAAGCTTCAAGCTTGGACAAAGAGGACTCCGGGTGGATCTTCGTGGACCTAGAGGATCTCAAGCGGACCTTTTTTCCACCATCAAGTAGCCAAGGAGTCTAGCGTAGGGAGCTACAAAGGTTGTACTCTCAAAACCCTAGCTTTTACTACTTGTGTTTGTGTTAAAGTTAAGTTGCCCTAATTTTTCTAGCATGATCCTTAAGATTGTTTCTTTAGCACCATGTAAATTTAAAATATGGCATGTGTGTTGCCTACAAACCCTTGTAGTGGTGCTGTAGGAAACCCTTCAATAACGATGTTATACTCATCCTTCTGCCAAATCTCATAGTCTAGAACAACAGTAATGTCAATTTTGGGTAATCAAAAACCTCCATGTCACCGTCTTTAAGGAGACCGAAGTACCTCTCAGGTAATTGAGGTTACCCACCAAATCTGCGGAATGGCTAATGGAATGTCGAGTCCAATTGAATCTTTAGGTTCTACTAAATTTTCAGTAATTGATTTTGGTTCTGAAATAACTTCCAGTTCTACCATACTCCCGCTAATGTTTTCTGAAAAGAATCCATTTTTACAAAGACTGGTGGCGAGTCAACAACAATATAACTATTGATCTTCCAGATGTTAGAATGTTAACCCTCGTCAATGGCTGGGATAACCCACAAACTGCCTTTCTGAAACGTGCCTAGAGTTTATCCGGATTTTGGTTTTAAGCATAAGCCGGACAACTCCATATAACTTAACATCATTAAGATATGAATCCATTCTATATATCCAATATAAAAACAAAGGCACTAATTTAATTGGAATCAGATTCAAAATCAAGCAGCTGTGTCCAGTGCATATCAACTAAATAGAAGGAGGCCAAGCAGCATTACTCATCAAGGAATGCACCAACGTATAACATGAAAGAGAAGCTGGTTCTCAAAAACTATTATTTACAACGGAATACCTAACACAAGTATCTACATCTTCGATCACCTTGAAGAATCTTGATACTTGCAACATATAGTTCTCTACTTTATTCTTATACTTATATCTTCTCAAAATCTGGACCTTGTATTTCAATGAAATACTTGTCTAAAACTTGAGAAGTCATGAGTAAACAGAATATACTACAAGTACCAGTTAGGTTACGGCAGCGTCCCGGCCATCAAACCGTAGCCAAATGCGGAACAAAAATTTACAAAACTGGCGCTACCACAACCCGATGCCCGGATCTACCCTAAGCCGTATACTTGCAAGCAATATAAAGGAAGTTAGGAATGGTTATACCAAGTTGATCTGTGTCCTTCGGTCTTCAACCTTCATCCCAAGCTCCTAGAGGTTGCGGATCGAGTTTGGTTGCCGGTCTTCCGCCACCTACGATGATCTACCTGAGAGAAACGGCGAATAATTCAGCCTCGCCAAGCGAGTCAACCGACGCTCTAAGGTTTCTAGCAATAGAGAGTGGAGGTGTAAGAATGTGTCACTATAATTTTTCTCTCATCATAAATGCTCCAAGAGCAACTCAAGAAGATGAAGAGGAGGTGAGCAAACATGTGGCATGAGCAACTAAAGAAAAATGTCTAAGTGTTTTTTCAAATTGAGAATGAGAGTGAGCAAGTGAAAAATCAAGTGAAGACAAGAAATGAGCAGGGCTCCTCAAGAATGTGGCTGCCACCTCTCTCTCCCAATCATGCACACAAAAATATCTCCACTCATTTTACAAATAAACAAATGCATGCCATACCTCTCAACATGCTCAAGCCCATGATCATGTCAGCTCACCCCTCCACCTCATTTCCAAAATTATTTTCTAAAAAGAAAATCAATAATGAGGTGGCCATCTTCTAGAAGCTATTCCTTATAAATACGGAATGCTTCCCGGTATACGTATCGAAATACATATACGCGTATTCGTACAAAAATACGAATAGCCAAGAGAGAAAATGAATAGTGAACAATAATACTAGAATACTGTTCAGTTGATAAAACTGCACATTTGTTATTATATTTTTCCTACTATTTCTATATTAAAAAGGTCTTTATTATAATATATCATACATATGAGGGTTTATCTGTAAAAATGCTATTTTCCATGTGTTGATATATTATAATAAGCATTTGGTAGGAAAATGTATGCAAATAATATCATTGACCAAATCCTAGTAGAACAAAGTCTACTAAATATTATTTGAGTTGTTGTGCAGAATTTTCAGGTCTAAAATCAAGGAAATCAAGTTGTTAAAGCAAACCTGCCTAATTAAGAAATCAAAATTTGGAAATATAGTCTGGCAGCAACTACGAGAAGATTTCCAAATTCTGAAGGTACCATAGATAGACACATGTCACAAGAAGAGAAACCACAAAAAGAAATTCAATGGCCAAGATTAAATGGCCGCGGATCCGTGGCCATACCCCCCTTGGGCCGTGGATCCGCGGCATGATAGGGGAGTTAGAGGATGCTCGTTTTGTGGGAGAATCTTTACAGTTTGCTTCCAATTTTGGAAGCTAAATTTCTGGCTTTTGGAGTATAAATAAGGACCGAGACCCTCTTGGAAAAATCATCAAGCCGACGAGATCACGAAGTCCAAGACGACTCACGCATTCAGGCTGATCATCAACTGTTCGTCTACATCCTTAGAAGAGATCGAGAAGCAACTAGAAATTGTAATCATTTTCTAAGGAATCAAAGTGTAATGAATATTGTTGATTAATAAAGGTAGCTCTTTTTCCTATTCTATTTCTTTGTAGTTTAATTATGCATTTTCTCTCCATCTCTTTTTCTCCCAACATGCACGAGTAATTCTCCGCTTTTTAAGGTTCGTAGGATTAGGGTAGGTTAATGGATGATGAAAATATCTAAACTCTTTTTACGTCCTATAAAGTTTATAAATTTTACCAAAAGAATCAATAACATCCTAATCGGGCGCACTACCAATTCATTGTTAGTCTCGACCGCGATTAGAGATTAGATTAATGATTGTTTTGGTAAAGGCTAGATATGAACGGAGTTCCGTGTCGAGATAGGGGTTAAGAGTGGGATTCCTTTTCCCTCCAGAAACCCTAATCTACATGCATCACTGTCGTTCTAGTTTTAAATCTATTAAAGGATAGAAAGAGCACTTTTTAATTAATCATCCATAACTACTAAATCCTAATGAACCCTACAAGCCCTCTTCTTATATAAACTTACATCAGTAGTTAATCTAGATCTATATTTTGCATCCGTGTTTAACGTAGATCTAGATCCTACAACCATTCTACAACATTATTCTTTATCCCTCCTCTCTTTTTCAACACATCTAAAGTAAGAATAAAAGATTCAACGTTTCCCAGAGGACGACCCGTACTCACCTCGGTCTAGCTACACGCGACACCGTTCTGATTGCTGTTAAACTACAAACACAATATTTCGTAACAAATCAAATACATATATATAAATACACATATATAAATTATTAAATCAAAACATGATTCAATAATCCGTCTTAATCCTAAGCCGCTAGTATTATCAACCGTCCAATTAAAGTCTGTGCAGCCTGTACACATATTTAATCGGACACTTGTATGTAGCAATATACGCAATCTACACCATATCGCCTGAACCGTGAAAACCCAGTTTGTAGGAGTCTAAAGGCTCATCAATACGTTGGTAGTAGGTTAACCATAAGCACGTCAGCGGCACTTGTTGTACGTAACGGCTATCCAGGTATTGAGCGAAAGGAAGGCCGACGAGCAAACTCATCCAAACTTCTACTGAGCCTGATAGTGACAATATCCGTACAGTCCGGTATGTTCGTCTAAGAGTTTCGCATATCGAGTCTAGGGGGATGGATAAAGTCAGACCCCTAATAATACGATAATTAGTGTCGGTATGAAACCCTTCACCTCCTGAGAAACTATCGATCCTAGATCGGTAATTCTCATCCACCACGGGCGAGGATTTCTGGTGATGGCCATCCGTGCACAACGCGACATCAACCCCCAATACCGGGAGAGACGAATCCCCGACGATCCGCTCACTGCCTCCAAGTGGCTCGGGACTGTACCCAACTAAAACCAGTTTGCACGACTCCTTTGAGCCGTGGTAGAGTAGTAATCAAAGCACAGTGGGAACTCACACGAGACAAATGGCGATCTCAGGTCGACAGACTAACCTGTACACATGTCACCTGGGAACTGCTATCTGACAATAGGTATAATACCAACTAGCAGGTTCCCGGCGAGTCCGTCCAGTGTACTCATAACCCAATGTGCACTTGTATACTATCTTTGGTGAACAAACTAACACAAATGGCTTGTGAGACCTGGCCACCACCCCTCGTCGGGGTCTCGATCAGTATACACTAGTCTAAACTGGAGTATCGATGCCCAGTCTCGAAACTCCCACCACTAGGGACATTTAAGGATTTGCTTATAGACCCTCATCTGCCATATATATGATCGCCATCATAATGCTGGTAGTCAAGAAAGAATCCTATGGGCTCTATCAACATACAATAGTGATGATAAAGACAAACCAGATAGCATACTATCATCTCGAGTATGACTGTTCTATCGGTATAGGTCCTCCCTCAATCATCATAATCACCTTCCTGCGACTACGATAATTGCCTTGAGGGCAATATAGCCAACAATCTTCCACTTGCACTTAATGCCAATTATTGCGGTGTCGCATACTCACAGCTCATGTGATACCGAACTCCCAACTTCTCTACTAAGCAGTTTTGCAAAGCTCGTTTGTGAAACTATTGTGTTCAGGAAATAGCTTCAGTGAGTAGATCCGCTCCAGTGTTTCTATCTTTATCTCTCTATATCTCAACTTCGCGAAGAAAAATCATCTCCAGAAATGAGCAATACCTTGTCTTAGAATTTGTCTTGATATCTGATGGGACCCAGTTCACAAATGAACTCCAAATCCAGCAAACTTCTTAGACTGTATCATCTATTGAATTTAATCAGTATTCTACGCCATGCCTTCCTCAGTATCCACTTGGACCACCTGTCCAACATACTGTCCCTCAGAAGAGGGAAAAACTATAACTCAGACAGCCACTCTGTCATCCAGGTCACCTTGGAAGCCTGAAATGATAACTATCTCCTGAAGGAGGCTGTCGTTACCATATCCCTAGATCATCCATTTTTGTTCATAAACTGCTTCCCTACATTTCTCCAGGATTGGATTAATATATGTTTATTCCAGCTAATGCAAAAAACAACATCTGGTGTGGTACTTGACAATTCATGATTACCTCAATTGCCTAAGCAAGTGATATGCTAATCATGCAGATCCCTCTCCACATTAGTCTGTAAGACACCTTTAGAGAGGGTGACTCCATCACCTGCAGGTACACCACCATGCCAGGAGTCGTCCATTTTAAAACACTTTAGAATAGTGTCAAGTACCCAAATTGGGACACTTCCCAAATCTAGATCTAAAACCATAGATCTAGTAACCAGAAAACCTGATATTATATCCATGTCCTATGTGGAGAAACAACTGTATGACAACCACAGTATAACCGATCGTAGTATAGGAATTTCGCTTCCTATAAAGTGCATGTCATCCCAAATACCAGGACATCACACCCTACTACCTTCTTACCAGATCCATCTCCTATTCTGATGAAGTCAAAGCCTATGACCGTTACATCAAAATTAGATGATCTATTTCCGCTACACCTGCTTTAGTCTATAAATAGACATAAGGTACTTGCCCACTATGCTTCCGCTGCTCACACTGACTACAACAACCTTCTGGCAGAGTCATATACACGTGCACTTCTAAAGCTAGTTTAGAACGATACTATACTCATCCTCCTGTCAGGTCTTATAGTTTAGAACAGCAGCAATGGCAAGTCTGGGTAAACAAGAACCTCCCTGTCACCGTCTCTGAGAAGACCGAAGTACCTCTCAGGTGCCTGAGGTTACCCACCAAATCTGCGGAGTGGCTAATGAATTTCAAAACCAATTGAATCTTTAGGTTCTATAAAATTTTCAGTAATCGTTTATGGTTCTGGAATCACTTCCAGTTCTACCGTACCCCCACTACTGTTTTCTGAAAAAGTCCATTTTACTAAAACTGGTGGCGAGTCAAGAACAATATAAATATTGATCTTCCTGATGGTAGAAAGTTAATCCTCTTCAAATCCCGGGATGACCCACAAACTGCCATTACTGAAGCATGCCTCGAGTTTATCCGGATTCTGGTTTTAAGAATCAGCCGGACAACTCCCTATACCTTAACATCGTTAAGATATAAATTGATTCTATATATATCCAATATAGAAACAAAAGTACTAATTTAATTGGAACCAGATTCAAAATCATACAGCTGTCTCCAGTGCATATGAACCAAATGGAAAGAGGCCAATCAGCATTACTTATCTATGAGCGCATCCATATATGTGTAACCTGAAAGAGAAGCAAGTTCTCAAAACCATTACTATCAACGGAATACCAAACAAAAGTATCTACATCTTCGACTACCTCGAAGAATTCTGATACTTCCAATAAATAGTTCTCTTCTCTATTCTTATATCTATAACTTCTCAAAATCTGGACCTTATATTTCAACAAAATGCTTGTCTAGAACTGGAGAAGTCATGAGTAAATAGAATATAGTACATGTACAAACCCCTTTGTCCTAATGGACACCGGGCAACATACAATACTTTGTACAAGTCCCCTGAGTTCAATAACTCAAACTATGTGCGTCGTAGGTTGAAAACTGTACTATGGTTAAGAAGAATTACACCGCTGTTGAATGCTTCTTACCTAACCATCAATTGATATAGGTAAATGTCACAGACATAATTTCTAAAGGTTATATCTCACTTTATAAAATAAATGTACAGATATATCAGTTTGAAACTGGTGCATTACTTTGGATATTCAAAACCATAAATTTTCCATCCGGCAAAACCCAGGTGATTTCCTCAAATACCACCAAATACAATGAATTCTGATATAATGAGGATATAATCACCTAATTCCCAATATCTTACTCCCACTCACCATCTGTAACATTATACAGATGTGAGAAATGAATGTGGTAAATACATACCCTGGAGTTAGAATCCAATTGGGAAAACAGTTTTCAATTAACATTGCACAGTAAATCTGAAACATGAAAATGTTTCGAAGGGGTATCCGGGTATTCCTAGTAATGCCTCTTCCACTCTCCAGATTAATGACAGTAACCGTATATTTCCTTGCCATTTCTCCAATCCCTTTATTTGTCTTTACTCATTACCTTCTGTACACCTTCTTTAGGCTAATTGGTTTTCATATTTCCCTACCCTTTTGCACTAGTCTAAGGTTTGGAAGAAGACTATCCAATAAGAGTAAGAGGTGTACACTCCTTATACCAGGAGCCCTCGTAACCAGAGAGAAGGTAATGGGAAAAGACATCTGAATAATCCTATTCTATTTCTCCTGAACTGGAAACCATCCTCGAATCTGGAACGAATTCTTTCGAGTTCGTATGTAACTGTACGATGGCATGTCCAAGCATTATGGATGTTCCTAGTGATACGAAGTGTTCTGGAGAAATCCAAAGTGGATGTGGGAGTGGCAGGGGTATACACGGTTTTGTCGTGAATGATATCAGTCACAATTTTCTTTGTCGTTATTCTAATCCCTTTATATGTCATTACTTATTATCTTCTGTACACCACCTTTAGGCTAATTGGTTTTCTTCCTTCCCCACCATTCGGCACCTGCCTATGGTCTGGAGGAAGACTATCCAATAAGCTCAATAGGTGTACCCTCTCCTAATCCTAGGAGACCTCACAACTTGAGAGAAGGTAAAGAGAAAAGACAACCGAATAATTCTATTCAATCTCTCTAGAACCAGAATCCATCCTCGAATCTGCAACAAGTTCCTTCGAGTTCGTATGTAATTATACGATGGATTTATCCAATAGGAGTGGATGTTCGTAGTGATACGGGGTGTTCTGGAGAAATGCAAAGGTGATATAGAAGTGGCAAGGATATATGCGACACCGTGACATTCCAAAAATCCAAAATGTTTTAAGAAGGTTCGGTTAACTTGGTTCATGAGTTTTAGTCTAGGATTGGGCCATAGTCGCTGCCAAAGAAAGAGAGAGAGAGAAAAGAAACACTCAGCGTGCACTCTAACCTGGATCGGGATGGTTAATCACTTTATCTAATCGGGATGGCTCCCACTGTTTCCTCGAATTCTCCTCCAAACCCAAAAAAGAGAATTAGTCGGGATCATCTAAAATCACCCGAGAAGTAAACCAATTCATCAGTGGGAATGGGGATCCAACTATCATCGTATGATAACTTGATGAAAGCCACTCAAGTTATCACACTCCAGAAGATATGTGCATGCCTGGCAAGTTTCAGCTTCTTTAGAAACCCCCGATGTGGATTTTTGCCCCATGCTCTTATGACCTTGACGAAGGCCAACAAATCATAAGTCACATGTCAAGTTCTACCCTTCATTATCTAGATTAATCTAAACCCACCCGTACTCGCCCTTGACGAAGGCCAACAAAGCTGTACGACTGTCCTAGATTAATGCAAACCCATGCAACAGAAAAGAAACACATAGCTACCATACACTATGCCTTGACGAAGGCCAACAAACATAGTATGAATACTAAGCGCTACTGTCACGACTCGAAAATATTGTTCGTGACCGTCACTTAATTCACGCAACGTCTAAAGGCGGAACGAAAATCAAGTATGCCGAAGCCCAGAAATCTAAACCCTTTTTTGAGAAATAAAAGAGGTGAAGTTTTGAAATAAAGGTATGAAAAAATCAAAAAAATTCTTAAACGCATAGATAAAGGAACATGAAAAATGCAAGTGGATTTACTAGTTGAAAAACATGTTTCGTCTTTTTAAAAATTTGGCCAGCACCTCCTTTGTATATTTTGATCCAAAACCACAAATACATGATAATATAAAAGGCATCCCCAAGCGGAAACTAGCTCTTCGCCAAACGGCGGAATCATAATCACTCAAGACAGAATATAAGTATACGACGCCCAACGGCGAAGATCAACACAAAGAATAACGAACAAAGCAAGATATCAACCCACCAAGCGAACATATAACCCATCGCTCTAAGTCTCGCAACTTGTGTCTTGCTAAGTCTTACTACTTATACAAATACTAGTTTCTGATTGATGGAGTTGACTAGATACAACAGAAATAATAAATACAAGAGGGGTACGATCCAACATGTACTACCTACCAAAGCAAGTCACCCGAATGCAAGCTGTGTGCCAGCGATGCCGCTACTGATCCATGCGGTCAACCTGCAAGAACTGTGGCACAACAGGGGTGAGTTGCCAACTCGTGAGTAGAAAACATCATCAGGTAGAAATCGAATAAAACAACGATTTCCTATGTCAACTATATCATGAAGGTAATACTATGATATCTAGGGTGACCGTATATGTAAATATGTGCCAACAATATAATAATCAATGCCTGTATGCAAGTGGATCTCGTCCACTCGAAACATCATAAAAGCATATGCCTGTAAATATATGAGGATATCTGATTGAATCATTTCGATCTCGTGTTTTGAAAAGTGTAAAGATCACAACCAAAGAAATTTATACCGCAATCAATTGACGGTGTCTATTCTAGGTTTGTCGGTGAATGCGGATCGTCCACAGGGAAAGTGTGATTTGATCGATCTTGTTTTAGTTGCATTGGAAATTTAAATATAAAAGAAAATGATTCAATAATTATGAAGTTTAGTTTCAAGAATCATCACGAATTAGATCTAAAATCAAGAAATGGTAGAAATTAAGAAAATATCCAAATTGTTTGAGTTATCAAGATTTGTAGAGAGGCTTGTCGAAATCAATCGAATCGATAGTGATGATGAATGCTTATAATTATAAATTCTTATCTATTGAAGATTTGTTTCTAGATCGATGACATTCAACGAGATTTAGGGATCTATTGAAGAAACTACGGTTTTTCCATCATCATCCATTGACCTTTCGTTGATTAGCATTCAAATTCTAGCCTCTAGGAAATTCAATCATCGATTGTTGATCTCTAATTTAGAGCGAAAACATTCAAGAAAGCATCTCGCTCAAAACTAAGTCATCGTTGATTCAATTTCCTAGGGTTTACAAAACTCATAAGACTTAAGAATCGTTCAAGAATGTTAGTGTATATGCCCTAGAGGCGATTACTGTATCATACTAGTTTGTATATTACTTAATGGAAGTTTGGGATATTCACCTTGTATATACAATCTTGCTCAAAATAGTAGTATGCTACTTGGTTTGTTTCTACTTCAATGTGTACATGTGTTTATTTTAGTATATCACCTATACACATTAGTGGAGCCCTTAGGATCTTTGCTTGATTATCAGCGTTGTGATGGCAGTCACACTAGTGGGGGCTGGGTAATCTATAAGCACATCCTTATACAGGACCCCAGTCGCAGGACTATCGAGACAGGGCATCGATACTCCGGAGTAGACTAGCGTATGCGCTTCTCATCCCGGTGTGGGAGATGGTCTTTCCCACAGCCATCAGTACGTCGTACTGGAGATAGTATACGGGTGCTCGTTAGGTTACGAGTACACTGGACAGGACTCGTCGGGAACTGACCGGTTGGTATTATACCTATCGTCAGTTATCAGTTCCCAGGTGACATGAGTACATCTTATCCGCTTACTTGACACTGTCACTTCGCCTCGAGTGTGTTCCCACTGTACTTTGATTACTACCCTACCACGGCTCAAAGGAGTCGTGCAAACAGGTAGTAGTTGGGTACAGTCCCGAAGCACTTGGAGGCAGTGACGGTTACACAGGATTCGTCTCTCTCGGTATTGGGGGTTGACATCGCGCTGTGTCTAGGAGAGCCATTACACGAGTAGTCCCTGGCCATGGCAATCGAGATATACTGGTAGGCTTCCAGTATTATCTCAGGGTGTTTTGGGCTTCACTCCGACACGACTTGTACCGCTATTAGGGGACTGACGTTTACCGACCCTATAGGCCCGCCATGCGATGTATCAGATGAACAGACCGGACTGTACGGAGACTGTCACATTCAGGCTCAGTAGGAGTTCAGATGGGTTTCACCTCGTCAGTCTTCTTGCCGGCATCTACCTGGGGACCGTTACGCACAGCTAGTGCCGCTTGCGGTCTGTGGTTAAACCCACTGCCAGCGTAGTGTCGAGTCTTTAGAGTCCCACACAGAAAGCTATTCGCCTTTAGGCAAAAGAGTAGAGGTCGCATGGTTTTGCGACAGGTCGCATGGTTTTGCGACAGGGTTCGGTCACATCCGTGCACTTGTGCACGTACAGTGTCCGGACAGTTAACACTAGCGGGCTTTGGTTTAAGCTAGATCCTAGTGTACGTTTTGGGATTGGTTTTATCCAGTATGTGTTCGTGTTCCTCGGAACGCGGATGCGGGTGTGTATGCACAGTTGACGGAGAGACAGAGGCAGAGGATTCTCATTAGGGTTGTTGACTGTTGACTGTTGACTATTGACTTTTTGCTCAACCCTAATGAGAATATGATATGTAATTAACAATATTATTAATTAAGTATTATGGTGACATGGTTGTTGAGGGGTTGACTTTGTTAACTTGTTGACTTTGTTGACCGGCTGACTAGGTTGGACTAGTTGACCATCATGATGACAATGGCTATCATTTCATGGCAAAGACTTTTTAATTGCTTGTTTCTCTTGTGAAAAATGAGTGCATGAAATGATATGGCTATTGTAGCTTAAACCATCACATAATACTTGATTGCTATGATTTGTGATGATGGCTTTGGATTATCAGAGCCAAGAGAGAAAAGTCTTTCTCATTCTATCATTCTCATTCTCTCTCTTATGTTCTTGAGCTCTCATCTCCTTCCTCTTGCTCTCCCTCTCTTTAGTCTATGGTTCACTTGTCTCATGAGTTGAGAGCCAAGAACCATAGAGAAAATCCAAACACACTCTTCTCTACCCACTGTAGTTCACAAGGTTTAGCACACCAAGTGAACTAGTTTCTTCAAAGATCGAAGAAGAAGCCAAAGGTAGAAGCTTTCAGGTGGATCGATCTTCGGTGCAAGGAGACGACGGGGTGAAGCCGATCCGGACAACCATCGAGGCTTGAAGACGAAGGAGTTCAAGAAAGAAAAGTATAACCCCCTAACCGAGTAGTTAACAACTCCTAGTTAGGTTGTTAGTTAGACGTTTAACAAAAATCCGGTTTTGAGTCCATGTTACCACCTCTAAAAAATTGTTTTTCGTCAAATTCCGCATGCCCGAAAGTACCGGAAGAGGTAGCATGGACTTACAGTGGTATCAGAGACTAGTTAAACTCTATCTAACATGTTAGCAATGTAACTAGAAGAACGATCAAAGAAAAAGTCACGAAACGAACCCGAGATGTCAAGTTTGTGCCGATTTTTTTTCTGTTCAAAAATTGATAAATTTCATCTTAAAAATCGGCTCAGGCTTTTTATTGAATAACCACAAAATTTGGTCCCACGAACCGTTCAAAGCCCCGCGGAAACGCGGCGGGAGCACGCTCCCGCCGCGGTTCCGCGGCCAAGTTGACTCGGCCAAGATCCAAATTTAGTGCAGTGTATTTCTGGGGTTGTTTTGGGATTTTTGGAATGTCTTTTCAGCCCAGATTTTCCAGAACGAAAATTTTGTGTTTGGGGCCTAAAAATCCGTATTTTTGATATAACTTCTAAAGACTTAAGCTGACGGGTTTTTCTGTGATGTGATATTTGTATTGAACGTTTGCTAATCGCTATATGTCGATTAGTGGGGGTTATAAAAATCTTTGATCTGTAATGTTATTGGTTTGTGTATATGAATTCATTGGATTGTCGCGGGTGAATAGCCGGGGGTTGTGAGACTAGAGTTTTCTTTTCTTTCAATTCATGTAAATTTGTAAATTGATGTAATAATTATTTGTATGGCCGCACAACCGGGTCGGGGTTGTAGCAGTCATTGTATAATTTCTTTTTACTGTTTTTGCTCCTAAGATAGACCCATGGAGGGGGTGCACAAACTACCGGGTATGCCGAAGTGCTGAATGGCCTACTCACGGAGTTGAGGGAGGTTGCTTCGCTTCGGGTACTTGGCGGGTAGTTTGCCGCACCCGTAGGGGTCTTGGGTGGGGTTTTGGCTATTCACCGCGACCGTGTAATCTGCTTTTCGTTACAGGCTCGTACGAATTGCGGGTTCCTAGTATATCCAATGTGTTCATCTGTGATCTGAAATGGCTATCATTGCAATGTATATCTATATATCATATTATTTAGGCGTTGCTTATATTTTACAGCCGCGCTAGCCCAGCCCCCGCTCTGTCGTTAGTTAAGTAACCTAACGGGTAATGACGGGGCCCCGTAGCGAATGCGAATGGCATAAGCGTACGTCATATTTTGGTTGTTTTCTGCAATGGTAGGATTAAATGATGGGACACATTAAAAGAACTAATGCAAGAATATCAAGCATTAAAAGAACTAATGCAAGAAAATAAACCTAGTAAAAGTCGTTGGAACACTTTCGAAAAACCACTCGGTTCTTTTCAAAACTAACTTTTAAATGCGGAGCTTGAGCCACTCCTTTTAAAAGCTATCTCGTTCCATCGATTATATCAAGTTCACTACGTTCACGGTTTTGCCAAAACCATCCGTAGCCCTCCATCATTTCAGTTAAATATTCGGTAGTATTCAAGCTATGTATTTTGACCTCACGCCAAGGCATAGTGATTGGTAGCTGCCGGATATTTATCTGTTGCATAGATAGAATGCGTTGGTTTGTGACAGTCGTACTGCCATTTTGGCCTACGTCAAGGGTATGTACGGGTGGGTTCAAATTAACCTGGATAATGATGGGAAGAACTTGACATGTGACTTATGACATTTTGACCTCACGCCAAGGTCATAAGAGCATGGGGCAAAAATTCACATCGGGAGTTTCAAAAGAACTGAAACTTGCTAGTGTTACATACCATTTGGAGTGTGATGATTCTGGTAGGATTCCTTCAGTTTCGTCACGCGATGATATTTGGATCCCGATCCTACTGTGAGTATATGCTACTCCTCGGGAAATTTCTCACTTAACGATCAATGCTATAAACCTAGTAGGTGTCTAGAAAGGTGTTAGCGGGGCTACGGCCCCAGGGAAAAGAGGTTCTTAAATTAAGGAACTTCGCGAAAGCGTTGGAAAACCTCCTTCGAAGTACCAACACCAGCCTGGCCGAACGGCTAAGCAAGTATTGTACGGTGAGATTGATCCTGACTAATTCTTCCTTTTTGGTTTAAGGAGGGATTCGAGAAACGGTAGGAGCCATCCTGTTTAGACAAACTAAAAACCATTCTAAACTTGCAAGAGCATCATGCTGAGTGTTTCTTCTTCTCTCTCCTAATTGCAGCGACCAATCGACATGACTGGACTTAAGTTACTTCTAGATAAAAACATACTGACAGGGCCAAACTACAATGATTGGCTCAGGAATGTCAAAATGGCAATCACTTACGACAAGATGGGGTATCTTCTTACTACCAAAGCTCCCCCTGTCCCAGGTCCCACCTCCAGCGTCGCGGATAAGGAAATCCGTAAGACTTGGGAGATTGATAGAACGAAGGCCAAGTGCCTCGTACTTGCCTCTATGAACAACGAACATCAGAGGAGGCACGAGAATATGGACGTCGAATCCATATTTCTCCATACAAATGAACTGTATGGAGAGCAATCTCCTATCGCAAGATACGAAGTGTCGAAAAAGTTATTTTCGGCAAGGTGGCCATCGGATCATCGGTAGCGGAACACGTGCTTAAGATGATTGGCTTCATTGAGGAGCTCGCAGAACTTGGGACCACGTTAGAGAACGAGCTCTATACGGACTTGATTCTCCAGTCCCTTCCTTCCACTTACGCCCAGTTTATCCTGAACTTCAACTTACAAGAAAAAGAAGTTGAACTTTTAGAGCTCCTCAACATGCTGAGGAGTGCAGAGGGCACCCTACAGAAAGGTAGGGAAACATCCACTTTGTTTGTAAGAGGATCTTCCTCTTCTAGGTCCAAGGCAAAAGCCAAGGGAAAGAAGAAGAAAGCCTCCGCCAAACCAAGGGGCGGTGTTAGTAAAGTGGATACGAAGGGAAAAGAAAAAGCAACAAAGAAAGCGGGGCAGCTTATGGATAAAGAAGAATGCTTCTATTGTCATAAGAAGGGACACTGGAAGAATGATTGCAGGGCTTGGAAAGCCAGGACACAGGAATTGAAGCAGGTTGCGGCTTCAGCTTCAGGTGTGTATGTTATTGAAAACTGTCTTTCAATAAACTCTACTTCCTGGGTATTGGATACCGGATCAGGATCTATTATCTGTAATTCTTTGCAGGCGGTGAGAAACCGTAGGGTTTTGAAGGCAAGTGACATGACCCTCAAAGTTGCAAACGGAGCTAGCATGGATGCTAAGGCCGTGGGGGACTATCACCTGGGAATGTCAGATGGACATGTTTTGGTTTTGCGTAATTGCTTTTTTGTACCCAACACAACTTGTAATATCATTTCTGTATCTTTGGTTTCTAAAGAAGATTATGAATTTGCGTTTGTAAGCAATGTTGTAAACATTCACCTTAATCAAGTTCTGATTGGGTCAAGTACATTGAGCAATAGTATATACGTATTAAACCAACCACAGATTTTCAATGTCCAGAATACACACAAAAGAAAGTCTCCGGAAATAAATCAGACTTTCTTTTGGCATTGTAGACTAGGTCACATCAATGAGAGAAGGTTGACGAAGTTACATACAGAAAGATATTTGAATCCGTTCGAATATCAATCGTATGCCACTTGTCAATCCTGTCTCAAATGAAAGATGACAAAGACCTCGTTCACTGGACACGGAGTAAGAGCGAGCGAGCTCTTGGGACTCGTACACAGCGACGTGTGTGGTCCAATGTCTACACATGCGCGAAGCGGTTATTCTTACTTCATTACTTTTACGGATGACTTTTTAAGGTACGGTTATGTCTTCTTAATGAAACATAAGTCTGAAGCCTTTGGAAAATTCCAGGAATATAAGAATGAAATAGAAAAACAAACCGGCAAAAGTATCAAGATTCTAAGATCGGATCGAGGTGCAGAATACTTAAGTGCCGAGTTCCTGGATTATTTAAAAGAGAATGGAATTCTCTCTCAGCTTACTCCTCAATACACTCCGCAACATAACGGTGTATCGGAGAGACGGAACCGAACCCTATTGGATATGGTACGGTCCATGATGAGTAACGCTGAGTTACCGCGATCATTATGGGGGTATGCGCTAGAATCAGCTGCATACCTTTTGACTAAGATTGTGCCTACCACACCATATGAAATATGGAGTGGGAAGAAACCCTATCTTCAATATCTGAAGATCTGGGGATGTCCGGCTTTTGTCAAAAAGCAGCATGCGGACAAACTCGAGGCACGCTCAGTACTGTGCAAGTTTGTGGGATACCCAAAGAACTCCAGGGGGTATCTCTTCTATTACGCAGAGGAACAAAAGATCATTGTTTCTCGTAATGCCCATTTTCTGGAACACCAGTTCTTAGAAAAGGAAACAAGTGGGAGCGAAATAGGACTGGAAGAGATTCCAGAACCACAGACTATTACTGAAAGCTTAGTAGAACCAGAGAGTTCAAAAGAACAGGACATTCCTAGGCCGCTCCGCTGGAGTAGTAGGCAGTCCCATCCGCCCGAGAGATACTACGGTTTTCTCATAGACGGGGATAGAGAGGATTGCATCATAGATTATGATGAGCCTACTAGCTTCCAGCAGGCCGTTCAGAGCGTTGACTCGGTAAAATGGCTAATGCAATGTGGACCGAAATGGAGTCCATGTACACCAACAAAGTATGGACGTTGGACGTTGCTCCAGACGGGGTAAAACCCGTAGGATGCAAGTGGATCTTCAAAAGGAAGATTGGTGTAGATGGACAGGTTGAGACCTATAAAGCTAGACTGGTTGCAAAGGGTTTTCGTCAATGACCTAGTTTGGACTATGACGAGACCTTTTCTCCAGTAGCTATGCTGAAATCCATTTGGATCCTTCTCGCCATTGCTGCCTTCCACGATTATGAGATTTGGCAGATGGACGTAAAGACCGCTTTTCTAAATGGAAATTTAGAGGAGTGTGTCTATATGGACCAGCCAGAGGGTTTCATTCAGAGTGGGAGCAGCGGAAAGGTGTGCAAGTTGCTTAAGTCCATTTACGGACTAAAGCAGGCATTGCGGAGTTGGAACATCTGTTTTGATGAGACGGTCAAGGAATTTGGCTTTATCAAACATCCAGATGAACCATGCATCTATAGTAGATTTGTAGCGAGAAACTATAGTATTCCTCGTTTTATACGTGGATGACATTCTCTTAATAGGAAATGACATTCCTATGCTACAATCTGTCAAGGGGTTCTTGTCACACAGGTTCTCCATGAAAGACATGGGTGATGCCTCATACATCCTGGGGATCCGGATCCATCGTGATAGATCCAAGAGGATATTGGGACTTTCAAAGTCGAGGTACATCGACACCATACTGAAAAGATTCAGTATGGAAGATTCCAAGCGCGGTAACCTACCGGCTTGTCACGGGATCACCCTCTCTCAAGAGATGTCTCCCAAGACTGATTCGAAGAGGGATCGCATGTCTATTATACCCTACGCTTCTGCGGTAGGCTCTATAATGTATGCGATGTTGTGTACCAGACCGGATGTGGCTTATGCACTGAGTGTGGTAAGCCGGTATCAGTCAAACCCTGGGGAGAAACACTGGATAGCGGTAAAGAACATTCTCAAGTACCTGAGAAGGACTAAGGAGAAGTTCTTGGTGTATGGCGGAAAAGACCTCCAGATCGAGGCCTTTGCTGACTCCGGCTTCCAGAGTGACAAGGATGATTCCAAGTCCATGTCGGGTTTTTTCTTTACCCTCAATGGAGGGGCGGTGTGTTGGAAGAGTTCCAAACAGGAAACCGTTGCAGACTCGACGATGGAAGCGGAATACATCGCTGCATCTGATGCCGCAAAAGAAGCTGTCTGGATGAGGAAATTCTTGAAAGAACTTCAGGTGGTTCCTTCCATTGTTGATCCAATACCTCTGTTTTGCGACAACAACGGGGCTATAGCTTTAGCGAAGGAACCCAGGTCCCATCAGAGATCCAGACACATCTTGAGGCGGTATCACCAGATCAGGGAGATCGTGGATCGCCGGGAGATCGAGGTTCGGAGGGTCGCTTCAGAAGAAAACGCTGCATCAAAAGGCTCGTTGCATCAAAAGGCTCGTTGGATGATTGCTTGATTTGGTACTCATTGATCTTGATTTGGATCAAATTGTGTCACTCAATTTGTTTAGAATTGATTTGGATCTTGCTAGAATTTTTACCCTAATTGATGAACAACCTCTTCATGAAGCCTTAGGTGCCTTTTTATATTGTTTCCCTTTAGCTTCCCCTAGAAGCTAGGTATAGCTTGCCTTGTAAGCTTGGTAGTTGAAGAGAAGCTTCTAGATTAAGTTAGTTATCTAGCTTACAATGGAAGACTTGCTCATAGAAGGAAGCTTCTGGATAGTTCGAGGAACTGAAGCATCTTGAAGAAGTTTGGCCGTTGAAAGAAGAGCCCTGCAAAAAGTTCCAACCGCCGACGAGTCAACTCGGCCGCGGATCCGCGATGGATCGGCCTGACTCGGCCGCGGATCCGCGGCCATGTTGGTGAGTTACTGCATGCAAATTCCTGTGCTATTTTATGTTGGCTTGATGGCACTTTCCTGATGTCTGGAATATTTTTATACTTTCTTCTTTACCGCCAGGTCACAAGTCTTGGACTTGGTGTATTTTTATCAGCACTTTAAACAGTTCCGACACTTTTACCTGGAGAATTTTCTGCACACAATCTCGAGACATGGATTGATATATACAGATCAATGCAATTAGTAATAAACACGTAATTTCCCCTTAGAATATCGATTATAACTATAACACGGGTTATTTGGTATTTTCCTGATGAATTCGTAATCTGTGTTATAATTACAATAAACACCTATATATGAATGATAAGAGTAGGGAAATTAACATGTTGAGAATGCACTATTTTCGACTGATCAAATTCCCCCAAACTTAATTTTGGTCATCTCGAGCAAACATCTTTATTTAAAAAGAAGGAGAAAATAAAGAAAATGAAAAACTAACTAGCACACTTTCGTAGGCAAACACGATTGCCTTGAGCACGTGCAACAAGACTTTAAACCTCTAGGTGTCTCTAGTAGGAGGAGTGTTGTCTCCTAAGGGTTTTCAGCAGATTGCACCCACAAAATCCCATAATAAAAGGCAGACTGTGAAAGTTAAATGTAAAGATAAGAATTGTAAAAAAAAGACTTTCAAAATTAGAGTTTCAACTAATACTAGCCTTTCGGTTGTCATGAGCCCTATCTTAATAGTCATGAAAAGATGTTAGAAATCACGTCATCCCTCAATAAAACATCGTCTTTTATTCTTCATTCCTATCTTTCTTCCAAACATTGATCATATACCCCTAGATGTGTGTAAAAGACATCCCTACACTCGGAGAATTCAATTCAAGCTATCATACTCTTGTCCATCTACCTCGGTACTTTTTAATTGATATTTAGATGGATTTTACTCACACATTTTTCATGCGACCGCTAATACTTCTTGAGGTACTAACCGACCGATTACTCATGTCCTTGCTGATTAGGTGTATTTAATATTTTCCTCGTCTTGCAACACCTAAGGCTTATCAGTGACTCCTAAACCAGTTCGTCTAAAGCACTAGGTGATGAAGCACCCTCGCAATATTTTTTTATTGCTGCCTTGGTGATAACAAAACCAGCGTTCAATTTTCTTTTTACCATTTTATCTTTTATTTTCCATTTATTATTTCCTTCATAGTTTGGCTTTTTGACAAGAGAATTTCAAGGTATCCTCTACTATCCCGAGTTTCAAGACGTGTGTAAGTGCGTATAGTAGGGTATCAACATTCAAATGTTTGGTTTCCAGAATAGAAACTATTTTTCAGACTTATTTTTATCCGCAGATAAGTGACTTCTTTCATCTTACTAACCCTTAGGACAACGGCTCATAACTACTTATTACTAGTTTCGTTTAAGAAAACTTCTAACTTTCTTGGTTTTCTTAAATTTTTCCAATCTTTTGGATGTAATTTTTCACTATCTAATCTTTTATTATAGAAGTAAATATTAAATATTAAATATTTTTATCTATTAATTTTTTTTTTAAATTGTTATATGTCTTAAAACTTTTTTGCTTATGCAAAGTATGATGCAAATGATGCGCAAATAATCACAAACCTCCCCCAAACTTGTTTTCAACAGTGTCCTCACTGTTGCTATCTGGTAAAGCTCAGAAACCTGTAAACTTGGGAGGCAAAAATTTTTTAAAGGGGACATCAAATATGATCATGAAAATCTCTCCCAAACTTATTTCTTATTCATGTACAAAAACTTTTTATGATTTTTTTTAAAAAAAAATTATTTACAAATTGACTCACCTCCATTCTAAAGATGTGACAAAATTACCAAGTCATGGAGGTGAGGTGGAGGAAAAGTTGTCAATATAAAGCGGCTCCTGTAAAAACAGGAGCTCCTCCGAGGGGTTAGTGGAAAAATACGGTTTTAGTCCATGACCATTTACTTTGAGAATTGTACCGTTTTCAACATTTTCTACCTCAACTGCCCCATACGGGTATACATACCGCACAACAAATGGTCCTTTCCACCGAGATTTTAGCTTACCTGCATGAAGATGGAGTCGTAAATCATAAAGAAGGACTTGTTGACCTGGTGTAAAAGTTTTTCTCAAAATGTTTTTATTGTGAAATACCTTAGTCCGGTTCTTTACAATCACAACATTATCGTAAACTTCATCGCGGAGTTTGCTTAGCTCGTTTAATTGTAGCTTCTGAAAGGTGCATGCTTGATTTATTTCAAAGTTAAGTTCTCTAATAGCCCACATTGCTTTGTGCTCAATCTCGACAGGAAGGTGACAAGCATTACCAAACACTAGTCTGTAAGGAGACATACCTAGATTGGTTTTATATGCAGTACGGAACGCCCAAAGAGGATCCGTCAATTTGGTCGACCAATCTTTTCGATTTTTAGAAACTGTTTTCTCCAAAATTTGTTTGATTTATCTGTTTGAAATCTCAGCTTGCCCACTCGTTTGTGGATGATAGGGTGTAGAAAGTTTGTGCTTGATTGCATATTTCCGCATTAATGTCTCGAAAGACCGATTGCAGAAATGCGTCCCGTTATCGCTAATGATAGAGCGTGGGTGTCCAAATCGCGTAAAGATGTTTTATTTTAAGAACTTAATGACAACCTTTAAGTCATTAGTGCGACAAGGAATAGCTTCAACCCATTTTGAGACGTAATCAACCGCAAGCAATATGTACAAATTCCCGAAAGAGTTGGGAAAAGGACCCATAAAGTCTATACACCAAACGTCAAAAATTTCAGCCACCAAGATGGGTTGAAGAGGCATCTCATTTCTTCGGGAAATCCTACCCGTCTGTTGAAACTGTGTACAGATTTTGCAATGATCAAATGAGTCTTTGAACAAAGTCAGCCAAAAGAAACTGCATTGCAAAACCTTCTCCGCCGTCTTTCGAGAACCGAAATGACCCCTACATGCCTGATCAAGACAAAAAGATAGAACACTCTTGAATTCATCATTAGGGACACATCGGCGAATGATCTGGTCAGGACAATACTTAAACAGATACGGTTCATCCGAGTAAAAATGTTTTACTTTGGATAGAAATCGATGTTTATCCTGTTTCGACCATTCGCGGGGAATAAGTACCGTAGCTAGATAATTCACGATATCCCCGAACCAAGGTTCAGTGGATACATTCAAGAGTTTTTCGTATGGAAAAGAATCATTGATCGGCAGGGTCACAGGTGAAGAAGAAATGCGCGATAGATGGTCGAATACAACGTTTTCACATCCTTTCTTATCTTTAATAATAAGATCAAATTCTTGTAATAGAAGGATCCAACGTATTAGCCTACCTATAGCATCCTTCTTCGCCAAAAGATGTTTCAAAGCGGAGTGGTCAGTGTACACAACAATTGGTGAGCCTATCAAGTAAGGCCTGAATTTTTCTAATGCAAATACAACTGCAAAAAGTTCTTTTTCGGTAGTTGTATAGTTAATTTGAGCATCGTTCAGGGTCTTACTTGCATAATAGATCACGTGTGGCATCTTTTCAATGTACTGTCTTAAGACTGCATCAACTGCAAAATCTGATGCATCACACATAAGCTCAAACGGGTGGTTCCAATCTGGAGATGATAGAACGGGGGCTGTAGTGAGAGAGTGTTTAAGTAAGTCAAATGCAGCCTCACAATCCGAGTCAAAGTGAAAGGTTGTGTCCTTGGCCAAAAGAAGAGTTAAGAGTCTAGCAATTTTGCTAAAATCCTTAATGAATCTCCTGTAAAAGCCTGCATGGCCAAGAAAATATCCTTGATGCATTTGGGATGAGGGAGGATTTGAATGACATCTATTTTATCTTTGTCAACCTCAATGCCTTTCCGTGAAATCACATGTCCAAGCACAATTCCCTCTTGGACCATGAAATGGCATTTTTCCCAATTCAAGGTTAAGTTCTTATCTTTACAACGAGTAAGAACTGTGTCAAGATGTGATAGGTAGTCAGCAAAAGAATCTCCGAATATTGAGAAATCGTCCATGAAAATCTCCAGAAAATTCTCGACCATGTCCGAGAATATCCCCATCATACACCGCTGAAATGTAGCGGGAGCATTGCATAACCCAAAGGGCATGCGTCTATAAGCAAAAGTACAAAAAGGACAAGTGAATGTGGTCTTGTCTTGATCCTTTTTGGCAATAGGGACCTGGTTATAGCCAGAGTATCCGTCCATAAAGCAGTAATATTCATGTCCAGCTAAGCGTTCTAACATCTGGTCAATGAAAGGTAGAGGAAAGTGATCTTTCTTCGTTGCGGCATTGAGTTTTCTATAATCAATACATACACGCCACCCAGTTTGAGTGCGTGTTTGGATTAACTCATTTGCCTCATTTGTTATGACCGTAATACCAGATTTCTTATGGAAGACATGAATTGGACATACCCATTGGCTATCGGAGATTGGGTAAACGATACCATTGTCAAGGCATTTGATGATCTCTTTCTTTACCGCATCCTTCATGACAGGGTTTAACCGTCTCTGTGGTTCTCGGGTTGGCTTGGCTTCATCCATCAGATGTATATGATGTTCTACAATCAAAGGACTAATCCCTTTGATGTCAGCCATAGTCCAACCAAACGCCTGCCTATTAGATCTCAATACCGTTAAAAGTGCATTCTCTTGCTCGGAGGCTAGTGAAGCTGATATGATAACAGGTAAAGACTCATTCTCACCTAAATATGCATATTTAAGGTGAGAAGGTAAAAGTTTGAAATCTAATGATGGCGGAGAAACTATAGAATGTGGGGTCATCTAATGTTATTCGGAGTAAAGGAGAAGCTCGTAGCGTGCATAGGATACATACTCGGAAGGTGAAGAGTCAAGAGTTTCAGACTCAAGCGTGGAAAATGTGTCCTCGCCAAGATGTGACAGATCAAACATTGATGTGCTAGTGTCGTCGAGATCTTCAAAGAAAAGTTCATCAACTTCGCAACTTTCGGGAGCAATCTCGTGGACAGAACAGACATCAAGTATATGAGAAGAGGGTTCAGATGGCTGACTTCCAATTTTATAGATGTTCAGTTCAATTGTTATTTTTCCAAAAGATAGGTTCATTGAACCGTTTCGACAATTAATGGCAGCATTGGAAGTGGCAAGGAATGGTCGACCCAAAATCACCGGAATTTGGTTATGTAGATTCGCTACAGGTTGTGTATCGAGAACAATGAAGTCCACAGGGAATATAAATTCCCCGAATTTTATCAACACATCCTCCAGTTCACCCATAGATTTGGTGATTGAACGGTCTGTCATTTGGAGAGTGCAATGAGCTGGTTTCAACTCTCCAATCCCTAACTGCTCGTAAACAGAGTATGGAAGCAGGTTAACACTTGCGCCCAGGTGAAGCAAAGCACGGTTAATGTTTTTACCCCCAATAGAAATTGATATTATAGGACATCCTGGGTCCTTACGTTTTTTTAGTAACTGCGGGGTAAAAGCAGTGCTAACATTATTAGTCATGAAGACCTTTTTAGGCACTTGAGTCTTCCTCTTCCTAGTGCACAAGTCTTTAAGAATTTTCGCATAAGAAGGGACTTGTTGAATAGCATCTAGAAGAGGGATATTGATGTTAACCTGTTTAAACATTTCCATAATCATCTCCATATGTGGACTAGTTTTGTTACCCCTTATCCGATTCGGATAAGGAGCTTTAGCAATCATAGCTGGGTCCAACATTGGAGAAGGTGTTGTGTGTGGAACTGATCCCAGAATAGGAGTGGGGATCTTCTTTGTTGGAGTAGAAGAGGTATGCTGAAGTGTCGAGCCTTGAGGAAAACGAAGAATAGGCTCGCAAGAAGGTGGTGGGGTAGAAAAAGTAGGTGTAGAAGTAGAAGTAAATATGGAAGGAAAAGTCACAGCCGGACTGTTATTGATTAATTCTTCATGATTATCAATCTCTTCCCCAACGTGACTGTTCAGCACTCTTCCTGATCTCAACGTTATGATGGAATTCACATTGTAGTGTTGTGAATGCCCAGGATTTGGTAGGAGTTGAGACAGAAGTTTCCCTTTTTCTCTAGCACTCATCTCGGCTTTCAATTGGGAAATTTGAGCTTCCATCGATATAATACTCTCACTTTGGGAGTCAGAGTTTTTCTGGATTTTATCGAGGGAAGACTTAAATTCAGCCGACATTTGTTTCATAAATATTTCAAAAGTCCGTTCTATTGAAGAGGAATTATCAGTACCGGTCAACTACAAAGGATTATACGGTGCAGGTGTGTTGACCGGATTTTGAAAGTTTTGTGATTGATAGGGGTGATGTGTCAGTTGAAATGGCTGCTGTTGTGGTAGAGGAGCCCTTTGAAAATTATTTTGATTAGGAACCGTGTTTTGACTTTGGTTTTGGTTCCAAGCAAAGTTAGGGTGATTCCTCTAACCCTGATTATAAGTGGAAGAATACAGATCGTTTCTAGGTCTTTGTTGGAAAGCAGCATTGGTATGCTCGTGACCTTGAAACGGATAATTTAAAGGACATTTTTCCGTAAGATGAGACGAATCAGAACAGCATCAATATACAGTTTTGGAGAGTGACATCTGATTTAGGGAGGCTTCTAAAAAATTTTGTTCCATAGCTTCGAGCTTCTTTTGCATTGCTGCCATTTCAGCTCTAACTCCTATGGAAACATCAAGTTGGTGAATGCCTTCCCTAGACGATGACTGGTTTACACTTTCCCACTGTAAAGATTTTTCAGCGAAATTTTCTAAAAATCTTCAGGCTTCACCATCATCTTTATTCATGAAGGTGCCTTGACGCATGGATTCAAGGTTCTGTTTAGTGGTAGGATTAATGCCCTCATAGATGATTCTGCACAGATCCCATCTAGGAATTCCGTGATGTGGACATTGAACTAACAGATCCTTGAAGTGTTCAAAACACTTCGAGAATGGTTCATTTGGAAGCTGGGTAAATTGATTTATTTCGCTACGGACTCGAGCTGTCTTATGATTAGGGTAAAATTTCTTAACGAATGCTGTAACGAATTCTTCCTAGTTTGAAATAGAATGTGCGGCCGTGTTATAAACCCACTTCTCGGCTATATCTCTCAAGGTGAATGGGAGAAGACGTAAACGCATAACATCCACAGAAAGCTGTGAAGTACCCATCATTGCGCATACATTTTCAAATTTTGTAATAAAGACATATGCGTCCTCAGACTCGAGACAGCGATATTTGGGTAAATGATTGATATATTGGGGTTTTATTTCAAAATTGTCCCCATTAGCTAGTGGAATGGTGAAACAGGTCGAAAGAGGACCTCGCATAGGATAGCATCTCTCTTGGAGAGAGATGCGGGGTGGATTCTGCGCACCTGTGGACGGTGGCAGAGTAGTGTTAAAGAAGTTCGATGGAGAATCATCCATCGAAGTGGGTGTGGTAGGGGGTGTAGAAAATGTAGACGTAGAATTACCGACTTCGGAGTCGATAGGAGGAACGCGGACAAGACGGGCACTAGAATCCCATGTCCAGCCGAGCATGCACTAAATGGTTTAGCACAAGTGGCAGCGTTGTGATAATAAAGGAAAATTGGATTGGTGTTTGTTTTGAAAAAGATGGACTTCTGAAAAATCACACAAACAATGCACAAGCAACCCTAATTCTGTGGTCAACTAGGTCAAGGCTCTAGACCGCTCCTAAACTTCCAGGAGACAAGTCGCAAGATAGATCCTCTACTATCTCTTTGCCCCTTCTGTGGCCAGGTAAGTGGGAGGTTCTCCTCTACGTAAGTAGTGGGCCTAATTAAGTAACCACTTGACTTAGACACACTTGCCTTAGACACCACAAAAGAAACGCGGATAAGCAATAGAGTACCCACGACCTTCGTCTGTCCTAATTGAGCGCGACGGTCCTTAGAGTCTTGTCTAGATATTTTTTAGTTAATGAGAGTGATGCGGATACAAGTTTATGATTTTTGGGGCTTAGGACGGGTAATGAAATCCCGACCTAATCTGAATTTTGGTCATGCCCCTTAATTTCCGTGTTAAAAATGCAAACAACCAAGATCAAACACGCAACAATTTTTCTTTTTGCGGGGCTGCGAATTTTTGCAAAGAAACCTGCAGAAATTGGTTAATGGACAGAGCATGAAGGAGATAAGAAAGACGGGAATGGACCTAAAAAGTTGGTGCAGTGAAACCCTAACTTCACCGCGTTTCCGCTGCAATAAGCCACTAATGCCGCTGTTCCGCCGCGATATGTCAAGATCCCTGCACAAAAATTTCAGCAAATGTTCTAAATGCCTCTCTGGACTTTTTGAGATGTCCAGAAAATTTTTTCTCTCGCTCCACAGATTCCAGATCTCCTTGCAACAAATCACAACAAATCGTTAAGCACTTGTTATGAATTTTGATCTAAAAAACTGATGGAATAATAAATTTTCCAACTCAAGTTACAAAAAACGAACAAATTAGCACACTATCCCCGGCAACGGCGCCATTTGATTGAATCATTTCGTTGTCGTGTTTTGAAAAGTGTAAAGTGTAGGGTTAGCTTAGAACCTTAGCAAGGTTTTGGCAAGCATCAAACATGCTATATTAAAAATTTTGGGCTGCTAAACAAACCAACCAAGTAATCGAACTAGAGAATTAGGGTAAACTATGCATGTAAACAACTTTACATCTGAGAGTTTGGGATTACAACCTTTGTAGTCCGTTCCTTCACTTCATAAGCTCCGTGTTGTGGTCCCTTCGCTGCGATCATCATGAACCCGGTCTCTAAAGAGGCTCCATGAGTTGAATGAGGCATCTTTCTTGAAATCTTCCTTTTCTAAGATGATCTACCTTGAAGAATCTCAAACCCAAGCTCTCACTTCTCTAATGAAGTATTAGTGAAGTGAACACCCTAATCTATGTGGCTAGAATAGAAGAGGATGATGAAGTATGAATTTTTCCCTCTTTTGTTTTCAATTTCTCACCATTTATCATCACAACACAAAAGGCTAGAAAGCTTTTTCAAGGAGGAAGAAGAAGAAGAAAGCTTTTGTGATGAATAATGAATTGTTGTGGTTACAATTGCAACCATGAGTTAAGAATTAAGGCTTTAACTCATGTAGAGAATAAACTATGGTTAAGGGTTCGGGTTGGGTTAATAAATATCTACACAAAATATCAAAGCTAAATGACAAAAGGAAAGCTTCATGAAAAAGCTAACCCAAATCCAAAACCTAACTTGGTTTAAACTCAAAAACCATGTTGCATTTGTAGCCCTAACTTGTTACAATATTATATATCGCATATACAATATATTTTGTAATAAAAGAAAATAATACAATTAACTTATATCGCATATACATCAATGTATTATCCAGTGAGAAAAAGAATTAATAAAGAGAGCTTATATTAGTTAACGTAATGTAATATATGACATATATTATTATACATTAAATTATCGAATCAACACTTGATCCGATAACCCGGCTATATCTCATATAACCGACTAATATAAAATGTATCATTTCATCGAATCAACACTTGATCCGGTGACACGGCTATATCTCATATACCCGGCCGATATCATATATCGCGAGAATAGAATACAATATCACATATCGTGTTTTTCTCGGTCCTGCACATATCGCATATGTGCTCCTACTCCGTTTTACCTGAGACAGGAAACCTCTGTGTAGGACTCTAAAGGCTCGTCAATACGCCGGCAGTAAGGGATGATCATATCAATCACCCATAAGCTGCAAGCGGTCAGCTAAACGTAACAGCCACCCGGGTATTGAGCGAACAAAAGATCAACAAGCAAGCATGTACATTCTCCTGAAAACCCAATCAGTAACACTCATGTACAGTCCGGTCTCTTCGTCTGATATGTCGCATATTCAGTCTAGGAGTGGTAAACGTCAGACCCCAATAACCGATAAGTCGTGTCGATGTGAGGCTCATAACGGGTCGAGAAACTACTGATAACACTTACCAGTAAATCTCCATATCATCCCTGGCCAGGGACTTCCAGTTATAGCCAATCGAACACAGTGCAACATCAACCCCCAATACCGGGAGAGACGAAACCCCTCATATCGCTCATTGCCTCCATGTGATTCTGGACTGTACCCAAAAGCCACCGTTTTACACGTTCTCGTGAACGTGGTAAGGTGGAAATCAAAGCACAGTAGGAATCACACAAGACTCTATGATGATCTCGGATCTACAAACTAACCTGTACCAGTGTCACCAGAGAACTGCTATCTGACGATAGGTATAGTACCATCTAAGAGTTCTCGGCGAGTCCGTTCAGTGTACCCAGTCTCCACTGAGCACCCGCATACCATCTTTGATGTCAAACACCAATGGATGTGGGATCATCTATCGCCCACCATATAGGTCAAGATGCGTATACGCTAGTCTACTCTAGTGTATCATGCCTTGTCTCGATACACCCTCGACTAGGAAAAATTATAGGATGTACTCGTTGACTACCTTTGGACCCACCAGTATGATCTCCATCATAGTCCTAGTAGTCAAGTACATATCCTAAGGGCTTTATCAACATGTGAATGCAAGACAGTAAACCAATACAAGTCAATATGTTAAGATAAATCACAACCAGATATCATATTATCATATCGAGCAAGAAATTCCTCTTTATATATATCCAAGCTTCCACTATGATATACATCATATGTACAATAATGGCCTCTAGGGCATATACATAACTAACAATCTCCCACTTGCACTAAGGCCAGCTGTTGTAGTATCTCATACCCAACAACCCGAAGAGTCTCTCAAAATGTATCTATGGTATGGCCTTCGTGAGTGGATTCGCAGTGTTGTCCTCCGTATCTACTCTCCTGACCTCGATCTCCCGGCGATCAACTATCTCCCGGATCAGGTGATACCGCCTCAGAATATGCCTGGATCTCTGATGGGACCTGGGTTCCTTGGCCAACGCCACAGCTCCATTGTTATCACAATACAAAGGTATTGTATGCTCAATGGAAGGAACCACACCAAGTTCAGTGATGAACTTCTTTATCCAGACAACCTCTTTGGCACCATCGTTGGCAGCGATGTATTCAGCCTCCATCGTCGAGTCTGCCACGGTTTCCTGTTTGGAACTCTTCCAACACACCACCCCTCCATTTAGGGTAAAGACAAATCCTGAATGCGATTTAGAGTCGTCCTTATCACTTTGGAAGCTCGAATCGGTAAAGGACTCCACCTGGAGTTCTCCGTTACCATACACCAAGAACATCTCTTTAGTCATTCTCAAGTACTTGAGAATGTTCTTCACAACTGTCCAGTGACTCTCTCCACGATCTGTTTGATACCTACTCACTACACTTAGTGAGTATGCAACATTAGGTCTGGTACATAGCATCGCGTACATGATAGAGCCTACTGCCAGAGCATAGGGTATCCCTTGCATGCGAGTTATCTCCAAATCAGTCTTGGGAGACATCTCTTTGGAGAGAGTGAGTCCAGAGATCGTGGGTAAATTCCCACGCTTGGATTCTCCCATACTAAACCTATTTAGTATGGTGTCAATGTACCTGGACTGGGACAATCCAAGTATCCATTTAGATCTATCTCTATAGATCTTAATTCCCAAAATGCAGGAGGTATCACCTAGATCTTTCATTGAGAATCTATGTGATAAGAAGAGCTTGACCGAGTGAATCATAGGAACATCATTTCCTATCAAGAGTATGTCATCCATGTACAATACGAGGAAGACAATCTTACTCTCTGCAACCTTCTTGTAGATACAAGGTTCATCTACGTTTTTGAAGAAGTCAAACTCTTTGACTACCACATCAAAGCAGATGTTCCAACTCCGCGATGCCTGTTTTAAACCGTAAATTGATTTAAGCAGCTTGCACACCTTCCCGCTACTCCCACTGTCTACGAAGCCCTCTGGCTGAGTCATATACACGCACTCTTCTAAATCAACATTTAGAAAGGCGGTCTTAACATCCATTTGCCAGATTCAAAGTCATGGTATGCAGCAATGTCAAGTAAGATCCGGATGGACTTAAGCATAGTCACTGGAGAAAAGGTTTCGTCATAATCCACAACTGGTCGTTGATGAAAACCCTTTGCAACAAGTCTAGCTTTGAAAGTCTCCACTTTTCCATCTACACCAAATTTCATCTTAAAGATCCACTTGCTCCTAATAGGTTTTACCCCTTCAGGAGCAACTTCCAAAGTCCATACTTTGTTGGTGTACATGGATTCCATCTCAGATCGCATTTCATCCAGCCATTTCACAGAGTCACCACTCGTGATGGTCTGCTCGAAGCTAGTCGGGGCATCATCTTCCATGATGCAATCCTCGCTTCCACCGTCAATTAGAAAACCGTAGTATCTCTCAGGTGGATGAGGATCCCTACTAGATCGGCGGAGAGGCTGGGGTTCGTCGAGAACTACTGAATCCTCTGGTTCCACCAAATCTTCTGTCGATGTTTGTGTTGCTAGAACTTCTTCCAGTTCTACCTCCTCGCCACTAATTTTCTTTGCAAGAAATTCCTTTTCTAAAAAGGTGGCATGTCGAGAAACAAACACCTTTTGTTCCTCAGTGTGGTAGAAGATATACCCTTGTGAGTTCTTGGGATATCCTACAAACTTGCACAGGAAAGACCTTACCTTGAGTTTGTCCGGATTATGCCTTTTGACATAGGCCGGACAACCCCATATCTTAACATACTTAAGAGATGGTCGCTTCCCTTTCCATATCTCATATGGAGTGGTAGGCCCTGATTTGGTAGGAACCATATTCAATAGGTGTATGGCTGTCTCAAGGGCATACCCCAGAAGGAAATAGGCAACTCAGCATTGCTCATCATAGAGTGCACCATATCTAATAGGGTGCGATTCCTCCGCTGCGATAGACCGTTGTGCTGTGGTTTATAGGGAGGAGTAAGCTGAGAGAAAATCCCATTCTCTTTTAGATAATCCAGGAACTCATTGCTAAAGTATTCTCCTTCTCGATCTTATCGAAGGATTTTAATACTTTTGCCCGTTTGATTCTCTACTTCGTGCTTATATTCTCTGAATTTCTTAAAAGCTTCAGACTTGTGTTTCAACAGGAACACATGTCCGTATCTTAAGAGATCGTCAATGAATGTAATGAAGTATGAGGAACCATTCATGACATGTGTAGACATGGTACCACATACATCACTATGTATCAGTCCCAAGAGTTCCGTAACTCTTTCTCCGTGTCCACTAAACGGAGTTTTGGTCATCTTTCCTTTGAGACCTGACTGGCAAGTATCATAAGATGAAAATTCGAATGGATTCAAATATCCATCCTTATGTAACTTAGCTAGCCGTGTCACATTGATCTGACCTAGTCTACAATGCCACAAGAAGGAATCGTTCATTTCTGAACTTTTCTTCTTGTGTGTGTTTTGTACATTCAGGACTGTTGTTTGATTTAGAACATATATGCCATTATTTAACGAGCCTGATCCAATCAACTTTTGATTCAGGAAGATGTTTATAACATTATCATGTACTACAAAATTGTATTCCTCCTTACTCAATAAAGAAACTGATATAAGATTGCATATCAGGGTCGGAATGTAATAGCATTCGTTCAGAATCAATGTATTACCATTTGGTAATACAAGGTGATATTCGCCAACTGCCTTAGCTACAACATTTGCACCATTCCTTACTCTTATGGAATGATCACCCTCTCTCAGTTCCCTCCCTTTACGTAGCCCATGTAACATATTACATATATGAGATCCCGATCCGGTATCTAATACCCAGGACGTAGAGTGAACTGAGAAACAGTTCTCGATAACTAACACACCCGAAGAAGATGCATCAGCATGCTTGTTCTTCGTTTGGGTGGTGTGAGAATCCAGATATTCTCCTATTCCTTGCTCGGACATATAACAATTATAAGTTGGAGCGGGACCAACGTTCCCCTGCTCAGTATAACAAGCGGGTTCAGTCAATACATCCATATTATTATCTTGATTAAGGCCTGACATGATTGCTACCTGGAGAGAGATATAGAAAACAGTTTAGCGTGCGCTCTTGCAATATTAGATTAGTTATTATCTTATCTAATCAGGATGGGTCCCACTGTTTTTCATCAAATCTTCCTTCAAACCCTAAAAGGTAAGATTAGCCAGGATTAATTACACCTTACAAGTTCGCCAATCTTTCGGCCAGGCCAGTGTGGGTACTTTGAGGGAGGTTTCCCGTGCATTCGCACGGACCTAATTAGAATAAACCTCATTTTGCCAGAGGCATTACCCAGTTAACACCTTTCTAGTCACCTACTTGATCGGCTAATTGTCCTGTATAAAACTCTTCCAGGAGTAACTCTTACTCGCAGTGGGTATCGGGATCCAACTATCTCAAAGGAGGTATGCAATCTCATCGGAAATTTCAACACTTGAAATTTCCGATAATTCTTTTACCCCTAACGTGCTATGACCTTGACGAATGCCAACAAACCATAGTCCGCTAGTCAAGTTCAACCCGTACATTTCTTGATTGAATTAAACTCACCCGCACGACCCTTGATGAAAGCCAACAAAGTCGTACGACTACCCTAACCCAATCAAATCATATGTTGCAGATAAGCAATAGTTAGCTACCGCACACTACGCCTTGACGAAAGCCAACAAACGCAGCACGAAAACTAAGTATTACTTATCTGAAATGTCGGAGGGCTACGCAGGTTTTTCAAAAAACCATGAGCGTAATGAACTTGATATCGTTGTAGAAGCAAGTGATTTTGAAAAGGAGTGTTTTTGAGGCTTTTCTAGTTTCGTTAAAGAGGTCACTCCCGGTGAAGGGATCTCGGCTCTTTCCTTATCGAATAAGGTGCAGGATATTTCATAAATACCACGGTGCAAAGCAAGAACTATATAAGCAATCAAAAACTAAACCATGAGTTTGTAGCATCTGCCAGTTTTGCTAAAGAGGTCACTCCCGGTGAAAGGATCTGGGCTCTTTCCTCATCGAATAAGGTGCAGGGTATATCATATATACCACTATGCAAAGCAAAAACTGTAGCTACCCTTTTTGAAAATTTGATTCTACAACATCTTTTAGGTTTCTTTACTTTTATTAATCTCGTTAATAAATTCCATCATTTATGCTTCCTAAGCATCACAGAAGAAACGAAAATACAACGTACGCTTATGCCATCCGCATTCGCCATAATGTTCCGTTATCCACCGTTAAGTTACTTAACTAACGGCATACCGGGACGGGACTAGCGCGGGTGTAAAACACAAGCAACTTTATTATATAACATATATACAATAATAAAGCATTCGTCTCATGCATATAATATGATCACATCACAGTATATCAGCAGCAGAAGAAACATATGAAATATTGGATATACTAGGAGGTCCGTGTTTTATTTCGAGCCTGTATAAAACACGGATTCCACAGTCGCGATGAATAGCCAAACCCACATCCCTAGACCCCTACAAGAGCTGCCAGTAACCCTCCCAATTCTAGTGTTAGGAGACCCGGTCTCGACTCCTCGAGATGGTCTCCCACTGGACCCTAGAACACGGTTACTTGTGCCCTCCGTCTAGGGTCTATCCTAATGCGGAAAAGTAAATAATATACAATAGTGACATCAACCTCAACCCGGAAGTGCCCCAATAAAAGAATATTACATACAAATGAATTTTACATGAATGAAAAAGAAAACTCTCATCTCACATAAAAACCCCCGGCTATTCAAAACACGACGATCCAATATAACATATCACAGCAACACATAACAACACATGCCATCAACGTAAGTAAATATTCCTATCACAATTGTCGTCGATCTATAGCGACGAAAACGATGATATACCACATATTACACTTACGTTCACAGAAAAGAAAATGTAAAACAACAATATTTGGAATCCACAATCTCTTTAGACATTGTAAACCCGAAATATCACATATTACAGATTTGATGCCTAACTAAATGAATTCTGCATATTGTATCACAACACAGATATCTAGGCGAAGTTACACAATTCGATCGATTCAACGAATTCCCGAAATACCCCAGTGAGATCAACAGTTGAGCAGAAAAAAAAATCCCCAGAAGCATGCCTTATCACCTACGGACCATCACTGAAGTGCCCGTCCCAAGCCTCCACAGTGGCGCCGCGGAACTGCTGCCAAAACCAGATTTTGGCCGCGGTTGCGCGGTCACTGTAGCGAGTTAGGGACTCGTTCTTCAGGTGGGTCCATATAATTCACTGCATGATTTTCTGAGTATTTTTAATATGAAAAATTTCAACTTGTGAAATTTTTTTCAGAAAGGGGGTCTCGTTTGGGTTTTCGGGGTTCGATCGGACTTTAAACTTCGTCTAGACTACGCCTAAAGCTCTAGCTTGGCTCTGATAGCACTGTAAGGTTGGATTAGCACCTTAGCAAGGTTTTGGCAAGCATCAAACATGATATATTAAAAAATTTAGGGTGCTAAACAAACTAACCAAGTAATCGAACTAGAGAATTAGGGTAAACTATGCATGTAAACAACTTTACATCTAAGAGTTTGGGATTACAACCTTTGTAGTCCGTTCCTTCGCTTCATAAGCTCTGGGTTGAGGTCCCTTCGCTGCGATCATCATGAACCCGAACTCTAGAGAGGCTCCATAAGGTGAATGAGGCATCTTGCTTGAAGTCTTCTTTTTCTAAGATGATCTAACTTGAAGAATCTCAAACCCAAGCTTTCACTTCTCTGATGAAGTATTAGTGAAGTGAACACCCTAATATAAGTGGCTATAATAGATGAGGATGATTAAGTAGGAATTTTGCTCTCTTTTGTTTTCAATTCCTCACCATTTATCATCACAACATAAAAGACTAGAAAGCTTTTTCAAGGAGGAAGAAGAAGAAGAAAGCTTTTGTGATGAATAATGAATTGTTGTGGTTACAATTGCAAACATGAGTTACGAATGAAGGCTTTAACTCATGTAGAGAATAAACTATGGTTAAGGGTTTGGGTTGGGTTAACAAATATCTACACAAAATATCAAAGCTAAATGACAAAAGCAAAGCTTCATGATGCTTCATGAAAAAGCTAACCCAAAAGCTAACCCAAATCCAAAACCTAACTTGGTTTAAACTCAACAAACATATTGGATTTGTAACCCTAACTTGTTAGAATATTATATATCACATATACAATATATTTTGTAACAAAAAAAAATAATACAATTAACAATATCGCATATACATCAATGTATTATTTAGTGAGAAAAAGAATCAATAAAGCGAGCTTATATTGGTTAACGTAATATAATATATCACATATATTATTATACATTAAATTATCGAATCAACACTTGATCCGATAAACCGGCTATATCTCATATAACCGACTAATATAAAATGTATCTTTTCATCGAATCAACACTTGATCCGATGACACGGCTATATCTCATATACCCGGCCGATATCACATATCGCGAGAATAGAATACGGTATCACATATCGTATTTTTCTCGGTCCCGCACATATCGCATATGTGCTCCTACTCCATTTCGCCTGAGCTAGGAAACCTCTGTGTAGGACTCTAAAGGCTCGTCAATACGCCGGCAGTAGATGATGATCATATTAATCACCCACAAGATGCAAGCGGTCAGCTAAACCTAACAGCCACCCAGGTATTGAGCGAGCAGAAGATCAACAAGCAAGCCTGTACATTCTCCTGAAAATCCAATCGGTAACACTCCCGTACCGTCCGGTCTCTTCGTCTGATATGTCGCATTTCCAATCTAGGGGGGTAAACGTTGTAGGGTTCCTAGGCACACTATAGAGGTCTCACAAGGCATCAACCATGCCAATTTCAAATTTTATGTGTGCCGAGAAACCCTAGTACGGATCGTCGACTAGAAATCTAGGCGAAATACGAATCTAGTTAACAACTTAACTAAAGATAAGAAGCTACAACCTTTGTAGATCCGGATATCCACTTCCTTAGATCCACGTAGACGTCCTCTCGCTGTCCGTCTCGAATCCCGAACTCAAGCATCGGCTTCATCAGAGAAATGGGCGGGCAAGGTCGTCGGCTTCGTGCCGAAGATGATCTACGTCGAGGTTTCACAAGATCTAGCTCCGACTTCACCAAGTTGTGAAACTTGTGAAGAAAACACCCAAAACGACTTGGCAAGAGGTAGAGGGTGAAGGAATAGGATGTGGGTTCACTTTAGAATTGGATTTCTCACACTTTAGCTCAAGTTGCCATTAATGGACTTAAGCCTTTTCTTTTGAAGATGATGAAGAAGATGAAGCTAGAATATGATGAGTATTTTTTAATTGAAAAGTAAATGAATACTTATCATATACTAACTAGGGTAGAGTGTAGAGAATAGACCATGGTTACTTGGATGAGTTAGGGTTAAGCTTGAAGACAAGAATGGTTAAGAAGTCAAAGCTTCATGAAGCTTCAACTAGAAACAAATAAAGCCACCATTCTCATCTAAACCATTTCCAAATAAATTAATGAACAAATAAATAAATAAATGAATAAGCAAAACCCTAATCATCTTTTAACCATGGTTTAATTCTTTACACTTAACCAAATGAGCAAGTATCATCAAACATGATACAAACATGTGCACAAAAGTATATCATATATACAACTTGCACATCAAGTGAGAAAATCCATTTAAAATGAACCAATACTAGTTAATGCAAAGTAATATATCAAATATATAATTATACATTAAATCATTAAATCAACAATTGATTTAACGATCCGATCATATCGCATATAACCGACTAGTATCCTATGTATCGGCTTATCGAATCAATCCTTGATTCGATATCTAGGTTATATCGAATATAACCATTCGATACATTCATCGCGAGAATGGTATACGGTATCACATACACGCATTATTCTCGGTCCTGCACATATCTCATATGCGCTCCTATTTCGTTTCGCTTGAGCCAGGAAACCTCTGTGTAGGACTCTAAAGACTCGTCAATACGCCGGTAGAAGATGATGATCATATCAAGCACCCACAAGCCGCAAGCGGTCTGCTAAACGTAACGGCCATCCGGGTATCGAGCGATCAGAAGATCGACGAGCGAGCCCACTCACACTCTTGTGAAACCAACCAGTAACACTTACCATACAGTCCGGTCTGTTCGTCTGATATGTCGCATATCAAGTCTAGGGGTGGTAAACGTCAGACCCCAATAACCGATAAGTCGTGCTGATGTGAGGCTCATAATGGGTCGAGAAACTACTGGTAACACTTACCAGCAAATCTCTGATCAGCCCTGGCCAGGGACTTCCCTGTTACGGCCAATCGAGCACAGCACAACATCAACCCCCAATACCGGGAGAGACGAAACCCCTCCTATCGCTCATTGCCTCCATGTGACTCGGGACTGTACCCAAAGACCACCGTTTTGCACGCCCTCATGGACGTGGTAAGGTGGAGATCAAAGCACAGTGGGAATCACACAAGACTCTATGACGATCTTGGGTCTACAGACTAACCTGCACAAGTGTCACCTGAGAACTGCCATCTGACGTGAGGTATAATACCATCTGGGAGTTCACGGCGAGTCCGTCCAGTGTACCCAGTCTCCACTGAGCACCCGTATACCATCTCTGATGTCAAACACCAATGGATATGGGATCATCCATCGCCCATCTCATGGGTCGAGAAGCGTATACGCTAGTCTACTCTGGTATATCGATGCCCCGTCTCAATACACCCACGACTAGGGACCTTGAAAGATGTACTTATGGACTACCATGTCCCCACTAGTATGATCTGCATCATAGTCCAGGTAGTCAAGTACACATCCTAAGGGCTTTGCCAACATGTAACCATAAGAATGTTAAAGAGACAAGTGTACATGTTAAGATAAAGAGCAACCACATAGCATACTATCATATCGAGCAAGAAAGTCATCTCTATATATGTCCAAGCATCCAATATAATATACATCATCTGTACAATACTGGCCTCTAGGGCATACATACAACTAACAAACGTCAGATCCCAATTACCGATAAGTCGTGTCGATGTGAGGCTCATAACAGGTCGAGAAATTATAGATAACACTTACCAGTAAATCTCCAAATCAGCCCTGGCCAGGGACTTCCAGTTATAGCCAATCGAACACAGCGCAACATCAACCCCCAATACCAGGAGAGACGAAACCCCTCCTATCGCTCATTGCCTCCATGTGGTTCGGGACTGTACCCAAAAGCCACCGTTTTACACGTTCTTGTGAACGTGGTAAGGTGGAAATCAGAGCACAGTATGAATCACACAAGACTCTATGACGATCTCGGGTTTACAGACTAACCTGTACCAGTGTTACCAGAGAATTGCTATCTGACGATAGGTATAGTGCCATCTAGGAGTTCTCGGCGAGTCCGTTCAGTGTACCCAGTCTCCACTGAGCACCCGCATACCATCTTTGATGTCAAACACCAATAGATGTGGGATCATCCATCGCCCATCATATGGGTCAAGATGCGTATACGCTAGTCTACTCTGGTGTATCGATACCCTGACTCGATACACCCTCGACTAGGAACAATTATAGGATGTACTCGTTGACTACCTTTGGCCCCACTAGTATGATCTCCATCATAGTCCTAGTAGTCAAGTACATATCCTAAGGGCTTTATCAACATGTGAGAGCAAGACAGTAAACCAATTCAAGTCAACATGTTAAGATAAATCACAACCAGATAGCATATTATCATATCGAGCAAGAAAGTCCTCTCTTTATATATCCAAGCATCCACTATGATATACATCATATGTATAATAATGGCCTCTAGGGCAAATACATAACTAACATAAAGATCACAACCAAAGAAATTTATACCGCAATCAATTGACGGTGTCTATTGTATGTTCGTCGGTGAATGCGGATCGTCCACAGGGAAAGTGTGATTTGATCGATCTTGTTTTAGTTGCGTTGGAAATTAAGATATAAAAGAAAATGATTCAATAATTATGAAGTTTAGTTTCAAGAATCATCACGAATTAGATTTAAAATCAAGAAATGGTAGAAATGAAGAAAATATCCAAATTGTTTGAGTTATCAAGATTTGTAGAGAGGCTTGTCGGAATCAATCGAATCGATAGTGATGATGAATGCTTATAATTACAAATTCTTATCTATTGAAGATTTGTTGCTAGATCGATGACAATCAACGATATTTAGGGATCTATTGAAGAAACTAGGGTTTCTCCATCATCATCTCTTTACCTTTCGTTGATTAGCATTCAAATTCTACCCTCTAGGTAATTCAATCATCGATTGTTGATCTCTAATTTAGAGAGAAAACTTTCAAGAAAGAATCTCGCTCAAAACTAGGTCATCGTTGATTCAATTTCCTAGGGTTTACAAAACTCATAATACTTGAGAATCGTTCAAGAATTTCATCAACATCATCTACCTATTCTCTCGATTCCGATACAAGTGGAGTTTTACTCACGCGTCATTATAAAGCAATCAAGAACTAAGAATATCATAATGCGAGAATGAATAGAAAGCAAGAATCAAGATGTTCACCTTTTATTATTCAATGTTTCGTTATAAGACACTCAAAGAATACAACATTTGAGGAGGAACTAAATCATCGAACTAGCTTCGCATCATCTTCTTGAGTCGTGGTTCTCCTTGGATCTCTTGCTCGGATGAAGATCGGCGTTGCTTCAAAAGGCTCGTTTGATGCTTGGTTGATTTGGTACTTGATGATCTTGATTTGGATCAAATTGTGTCACTCAATTTGTTTAGAATTGATTTGGATCTTGCTAGAACTTTTACCCTAATTGATGAACAACCTCTTCCTGAAGCCTTAAGTGCCTTTTTATATTGTTTCCCTTTAGCTTTCCCTAGAAGCTAGGTATAGCTTCCCTTGTAAGCTTGATAGTTGAAGAGAAGCCTCTAGATTAAGTTAGTTATCTAGCTTACAAGAGAAGACATGCTGTTAGAGGGAAGCTTCAGGATAATTCGAGAAACTGAAGCGTTTTGAAGAAGTTTGGCCATTGAAAGAAGAGCCTTGCAAAAAGTTCCAACCGCCGACGAGTCAACTCGGCCGCGGATCCGCGGCGGATCGGCCTGACTCGGCCGCGGATCCGCGGCCATGTTGGTGAGTTACTGCATGCAAATTCCTGTGCTGTTTTATGTTGTCTTCATTGCACTTTCCTGATGTCTGGAATATTTTTATACTTTCTTATTTACTTCCAGATCACAAGTCTTGGACTTGGTGTATTTTTATCAGCACTTTATACAGTTCCGGCTCTTATACCTGAAGAATTTTTTGCACACAATCTCGAGACAAAGATTGATATATACACATCAATGCAATTAGTAATAAACACGTAATTTCCTCTTAGAATGTCGATTATAACTATAACACAGGTTATTTGGTATTTTCCTGATGAATTCGTAATCTGTGTTATAATTACAATAAACACCTATATATGAATGATAAGAGTAGGGAAATTAACATGTTGAGAATGCACAATTTTCGACTGATCAATATCAAGGAATGTGTGTCCATCAATGACACCTCAAATCATGGAACTTGAGTGTCCAACACCGACACTCGAAACATCATGAAACCCGTTTCCAGCATCGACACGTAAATCCTCATATCTTAGGCGCCACATCCTTATATCGGCCTTCAGGCGCCGCATACTCTTGTCGGCTCTCATATCCATCTCATGACTCCGATCGGTATCCTCCGGATAACTGCCATATCCAAATACTATCACCGGTAGGTAGTGCTCCCCTGCTAGGCTCACCGCCTAACAATATGAGTCTTCTTGCCCCTGGGTACCTCACCGGATCCACCATGTACCCGCGGACGGTGCTTACCGCTCCTCGAATCGGGTTTCACATGCCAATCTCAGAACCGAGAAAACACAGGGTGGATGTCTCAAAATATCATATCAAGAGAAAACGGGTTTTTAAAACAATACATGATTTCCTTTGAAATATGACCACGGTTCTCAAATCCAGAATCTCATGAAAACAGCATCTCAATGCGTAAAATCATAAATCATGGTGTATGCGACATATAAAAGAAATGTAAGCATACCTGTATATCATTCAACATGGAATGGTTATGTGAGCATATTAGTATGTCATGCGACATATCATAATGATGGAGCATAGCAAGTATCATGCAACATAAGGTAGCACCTCTACTGTGTAAGTAACATAGCAATTATCGATGAAGAAAGTGTGTGAGCCGGCAAATCTGTGTAAGTGTAACATACGCATCATCAATGATTGTGCAGGTGTACTAGCCAACGATATCATAATAAATAATGGAAGAATAGGTACGTGTAATTCAATGAGAATATCCTAAACGTAGCAGAAGGTAAATCGTAAGCGTATCTAATCTAACATCTACACATGAACAATAAGGTCAGTTTTTAAAAGATGCAAATCGTAGTTTTGAATGTAGGGGCTACGGTGTTTTTAAAGAAAAGACACCATTTGAAAATCCGTAACGTCCCTCAAGGTATCCATTGAAGAGATGCATACGATTCATCAGTTTTAGAAATATGTATGGTTCGGATAACACATTTACGTCGGCTATCCAGTCTCATAGAATCTGATAGGGTGATGCCCTCGAATAACATCATCAAAACACTAGCGCGGATCATCCATCCGGTAACTCACATCACGTACGGTAATCCTTCGTACGGTGACATAAAACAAAAATAGGAATTCTATCGACCTATACAACAATGAGGGTACGGATCTCAAGTCTCCTACGACTTATCACTCATCATTCTCATAAATAAATAAATAAATATATATATAGCGTTCTCATAACATGCCACTATAAATCTTATATCAATCGTATCAGCTCGTATCATCTTATTCCATCATATTGATATCTCAAATCTCGTCATCACGTATTAATCATATCATATCACTTCCAACTATTGTTTTAACCGTATCCCTAATTTCCTTAACCATATCATATATATCAGTTTCCATCAAAATTTGCGGGGGTGCTATACACCATCCACCCGACTTCCCCTGTAGATATAAATCTACTCACCTGCGGAACTCCTTGTTCAGCCATTGTCGATGTAATCCGTCGTCTCGGAATCCACGCGAAGGTACCTACAATAAATACATAGTGGCAATGCTATTAAAATCAAGTTCGGAAAACCAATACGGCATACGGTGCACTCATAGGTTAGAACCTATAGCCTACGCATGCAAAAACCACCAAGCAACCTTCGTCGTTAATGTACAAACATCAAACAACCCAATACAATATCAAATACTAAAACCAAGAATTCCAAAATACGGAAAACATAGCCAAAACAACCCCAATATGCTCCCAGATTTATCTCAGGTTAAATTGGGACTATACTAGCAAGTATAGGGAATAGGGTATAGTGGTTAGGAGCTATAGGTAAAAGATCAACACCATACCACACTGGAAATCCGACGACAGGGCCAAGAAATCCGAGCTCACCGGCCTTAACAGGGAGTGAAGTTTATATATGTCACTATAATTGCTAGATTTCATTGTTCAGGTCTCAGGTCAACCGAAATTCCCTGTAGGCACACAATACTTCACAAAACCGACACGGGTAATATCCTAAGCCCGTAATTTGGGTTCTATTCTCTGTTCTAGGTCATACAACCCATACTAGGGTCTTAAAACACTCTCTACAGATCGCAGATTTTTCCTACAGTCACTACATCAAAATCTAGCAATACCAAATACCCCCAAACACCTACAAAAAGCTACCCTAAAAATACCAACTCCCCAGTCCCCATAACAACCGAGCTCGCCGGATTTTTCCCTCATCTCGCCGGCCAAAACAGGTGGGATTGGGTTCGTATTTCAGGTGAACACTCAGGGCCTCTAGTACAACATCACTACATCGCTATATTTTCCAATAAACACTCGTGGTCGTAGCAAATCAAAGAGAACCTAATCTAACACTATAATTACGATATGTGCAAAAACTATATCTTTTAGTGTTCTAAACAGAAACTAATTAGCAACACAACATTATACAACCCTAGATAAATGTAGTGAGCACTACCTTACCCAACTTGCTCAACACCCAAGCTTTCCATACTCCAATTCATCTCCATAGGTTTTAGATCAAGTTTAATTAAGGGTGTAGTGAGTTTTTGTGAAGATTAGTGAGGATTTGTAAGAAGTGGCTTAGGTTTAGTGAAGAACAATGAAGGGTTACAGTTGAGGGAAAGAGAGAGAGAAAAATAATTAAAAGTGAGTGAGGTGAGGTGAGAATGAGTGTTGATTAGGTGAAGGATGAGAGGGGGTGAGTGTAGGGTGAGGGTTTTTCCTTATGCTTACTCTCTCTCTCTCTCCACAATAAATGCAAGCCATGCTTGCCTCCCCATGCCTCCAACCTCATCATTCCCTCTCCAATAATTCAAAAATAAACAAAGAAAAACCTTTTCTAATTTAAACCAACACAACTTGTACAATAGAATGCCATGTTATAAAGAGGTATAGTTAACATGCAGAAGTTACGTGCAAGAATCAAAATAATATTAAAATGTTAATTTAAAATAATAAAATATACTTTAAAATGAATAAATCATTTTAATCACCAATTATTTCACAAATATTGGTATATATTTATACCGTTTTACGAAAACCCCAATTTCGCAAATCGGGTAGTTTTCGCGAAATATATTATTTTAATATTAAATTCTAAAAATAATATTTTATATTTTCTGAAATGTTACAGCTACCCGTCTGAAATGACGGAGGGCTACGGCTGGTTTTTGGCGAAAAACCTTTAATGTAATGAACCCGATATCGCTGAAGGAATCCAAGTGGTTTTATAAATATATAGTGGCGAAAAATTTTGCTAAAGAGGTCACTCCCGGTGAAGAGATCTCGGCACTTTCCTCGTCTAATGAGGTGCAGAATATTCCAAACTGAATACCACGATGTAAAGCAAAAGAATCGACTATAGTGAAGTTATTACGTTGACGCAAACTTCTGCCCAAGGGGTCACACCCGATGAAGGGATCTCGGCCCTTGCCTCGTCGAATGAGGTGTTGGATATTCATAACCGAATACAACTGTGCAAAGCAAAAGAAAATGTCTCTAATGTCAGTTTTAAAAAACTTGGATCCAACAACAACAAATAGGTTTGTTTTCCTTACATTGATCAGAATCAACGCAGTCCCATCAATTAATCACACCAGAAAATAACGAAAATATGATGTACATATATGACATCCGCATTCGCCACTGGGTCCCGTCATCACTCGTTAGGTTACTTAACTAACGACAGAGCGGGGACTGGACTAGCGTGGGTCCAAAATATATACAACATCTACTAGTATATATATAAATATATATATAATAATCGTCCCAGGCATGATATAAACAACATCACAGAAGCAACACAGAATGGTGGATAATCCTGGAGCACCGGGTTTCACTTGAGCCGCAAATGAGACCCGACGTTCCCCTGTCGTGTAGATAGCCTGTGCAATTAAAACCTAGACCCCCTACGAGTGCGGAAAGTTACCCTCCAATCCAGAAGCGAGGAAACCTCAATCAACAACATGAATGGGCAATCCAGCACTTCACAGAATTCGGTAACTTGGGCACCCCTCCGTGGGTCAACCTATACCTCCTACGAGTGCGGCAAATAGCCCGCCTATTCTAGAGTAAGGTCCCCTCCGTCTCAACGCCATAAGATGCGGACATGTTGCCCTCTAGAACCGGGCTATTCGTGCACTCCACCGCGGGGTAATCCTAGTACAGAAAAAAAAAATATGTACAAGGGTGATATTGCCCTCAACCCGGTCGTACCCCAAACAAATAATATACAAACTGGAAGGGACGGCAGTCCACATGTCGGACGTTCGCCTCGCAATATCAAATGTACAAATGAAAGTAAACAGTACTATCATTACACCAAAGCTATCCACCACGACGATCCAACCACAACACAGCACAACACAGAACATCAACGTGAATGTCACGTTCGCAAACTCGTCTAAAAGAACATATAGCAATTAGACGAGTTGTACCGCTCGAATGACATTCACGGTCGCAGATAGTAATGCATGTACTATAAACATTTTAAAAGTGCTAAAATTTCTACTTCGAAACACCCCGGATTTCCCCTGAACAAAAGATAACATAATATCCAAAATGGGCAAAACAAGCAATACCACAGCACCAATATTCCAGAGACTAGAAAACACCAAAAATTTCAAGTCCGAACTCCATAGAAAAACCGGCCTCACCTGTTTTTTTGGGAATCTCACCGGGTCAAATTCGGTGGTTTGGGCTCGTATTTGTGGTGTGTTCTAGTGGTCACTCAAGTAGTCTTCTGCTGTTGCTCAAAAAATATTTTGAAGACTTTAAAAAATTGGCAGAAACTGGAATGTGCAGTGCACTGTTTTGGGGTTGTTTCGATTTCGATAATTTAATATTGTCTAAAACTTCTAGTAAGGGGTTTACGGGTTGGCTCGGATACCATGTTGGGTTACGGCAGCGCCCCGGCCATCAAACCGTGGCCAAATGTGAAACAAAAATTTACAAAACTGGCGCTACCACAACCCGATGCCCGGATCTACCCTAAACCCTATACTAGCAAGAAATATAAAGGAAGTTAGGAATGGTTATACCGAGTTGATCCGTGTCCTTCGGTCTTCAACCTTCATCCCAAGCTCCTAGAGGTTGCGGATCGAGTTTGGTTGCCGGTCTTCCCCCATCTACAATGATCCACCTGAGGGAAACGGCGCAAGCATCATCCTTGCCAAGCGAAGCAACCGACGCTCCAAGGTTGCTAGCAATGGAGAGTGGAGGTGTAGGAATGTGTCACTATAATTTTTCTCTCATCATAAATGCTCCAAAAGCAACTCAAGAAGATGAAGTGGAGGTAAGGAAACATGTGGCATGAGCAACTAAAGAAAAATGGCTAAGTGTTTTTTCAAAGTGAGAATGAGAGTGAGCAAGTGAGGAATCAAGTGAAGAAAAGAAATGAGCAAGGTGTAAGTCCACGTTACCTGTCCCGGTTCTTTCGGGGTTGCGGAAACGGTGAAAAACGATTTTTCATGGAGAGGGTAACATGGACTAGAAACCGGATCGTTGCTAAACAACACACTAGAAACTAACTACGAGTTTTACCTACTCGGTTAAAGGGTTATACCTAGTCTTGAACTCCTTCTCTTCTTCTCCTTGGAGTGGGTTGGATGGTTCTCCTCGTCTCTTTCTCTTGCCGAAGAAAGATCCACCCGAGGGCCTCTACCTTGAGCTCCTTCCTCGAACTTGAGATAACTAAAGTATTAGGTTTGCTAAACCTTCAACATTAGGATGAGTAGAGATGAGTTTTGGTGTTTTATCCCTAAGGAAATTGGTTCTCAACACATGAGAGATTTTTCCCTTGAGCTAGAGGAAGAGGGAAAGAAAAATGATGAGAGAGAAGATGCAAGTGAGAATGAATGGATTTTGCAACCATATCACATATATGTGAATTATTAATTAACAATATTAATCAAAATGAAAAAGGTGATGGTTGGTTTGATAAGACCATTATCATTTCATATTTAAAGGTTTTTGCAAAGATCAAAGAGCATCATTGTGTGAAATGATTATGGTCAAAGTTTCAACCTTGGTCAACAAATCAACCTTGGTCAAAACGTCAACAACCCTAACCATAACTCAATTTCCTTTTAATTAACATTATTAATTATATTTCACATATTCATTAGTGTTTGGAAAAAGACAACTGTCATCAACCCTAATGAGAATCCTCTGCCTCTGCCTCAGCCTCAGCCTCAGTCAACTGTGCATAAACACCCGCATCCGTGTTCTGAGGAACACGAATACAATGAGATAAAACCAATCCCAAAAACATATACTAGGATCCGGCTTAAACACAAACCCTCTAGTAATAACTGTCCGGACACCAAACGTGCACAAGTGCGCGGATGTGAACGAACCCTGTCGCAAAACCATGCGACCTCTATTCTATTTTGCCCAAAGGCGAATAACCCTCTGTGTGGGACTCTAAAGACTCGACACTACGCTGGCAGTGGGTTTAACCACAGACCGCAAGCGGCACTAGCTGTACGTAATGGTCCCCAGGTAGATGCTGATAAGAAGACTGATGAGGTGAACCCATCCGAACTCCTACTGAGCCTGTATGTGACAATCTCCGTACAGTCCGGTCTGTTCGTCTAAGAATATTGCATGGTGGGCCTAGGGGGTGGTGAACGTCAGTCCCCTAATAGCGGTACAAGTCGTGTCGGAGTGTACCCCAGAACACCCTGAGATAACACTGGAAACCAACCAGTGTATCTTACTTGCCCTGGCCAGGGACGACTATGTGTAATGGCTCTCCTAGACACAGCGTGATATCAACTCCCAATACCGGGAGAGACGAATCCTATCTAACCATCACTGCCTCTAAATGCTTCGGGACTGCATCCAACTACTACCTGTTTGCACGACTCCTTTGAGCCGTTGTAGGGTAGTTATCAAAGTACAGTGGGAACACACTCGAGGTGAAGTGACGGTGTCAAGTCAGCGGACTAAGCTGTACTCATGTCACCTGGGAACTGTTGACTGACGATAGGTATAGTACCAACCTACAGTTCCCGACGAGTCCTGTCCAGTGTACTCGTAACCTAACGAGCACCCGCATACTATCTCAAGTACGACGTACTGACGGCTGTGGGACAGACCGTCTCCCCTGCTGGGATGAGAAGCACATACGCTAGTCTACTCCGGAGTATCGATGCCCCGTCTCGATAATCCTATGACTAGGGACCTGTATAAGGATGTGCTTGTAGATTACCCAGCCCCCACTAGTGTGACTGCCATCACAACGCTGGTAATCAAGCAAAGATCCTAAGGGCTCCACTAATGTGTATAGGCGATATGCTAAAAGAAACACATGCACACATTAAAGTAGAAACAAACCAAGTTGCATACTACCATTTTGAGCAAGATTGTCTATACAACTGTGAATATCCCAAGCTACCATCAAGTAATATACAAACTAGTATGATACAGTAATGGCCTCTAGGGAATATTCACTAACAACTCCCACTTGCACTAAGGCCATGTACTGGCGTATCGAAGACCTATCATCTCGATCATCCGCTCGAACTGAGTCTGGGGTAAGGCCTTCGTGAATGGATCTGCAGTGTATTCTTCTTAAGCAACCCTCCGAACCTCAATCTCCTGGCGATCCACGATCTCCCTGATCAGGTGATACCTCCTTAAGATGTGTCTGGATTTCTGATGGAACCTGGGTTCCTTCGCTAAAGCTATAGCCCCATTTTTGTCGCAATACAGAGTTATTGGATCAACAATGGACGGAACCACCTGAAGTTCTTTCAAGAACTTCCTCATACAGACGGCTTCTTTTGCGGCATCAGCAGCAGCGATATATTCTGCTTCCATCGTCGAGTCAGCAGTGGTTTCCTGTTTGGAACTCTTCAAACACACCGCCCCTCCATTGAGGGTAAAGACAAAACCCGACATAGACTTGGAATCATCCTTGTCACTATGGAAGCTGGAATCAGCAAAGGCCTCGATCTGGAGGACTTTTTCGCCATACACCAAGAACATCTCCTTAGTCCTTCTCAGGTACTTGAGAATGTTCTTTACCACTATCCAGTGCTTCTCCCCAGGGTTTGACTGATACCGGCTTACCACACTCAGTGCATAAGCTTCATCTGGTCTGATACACAACATCGCATACATTATAGAGCCTACCGCAGAAGCGTAGGGTATAATAGACATGCGATCCCTTTCCAAATCAGACTTGGGAGACATCTCTTTGGAGAGGGTGATCCCGTGAGAAGCCGGTAGATTACCGCGCTTGGAATCTTCCATACTGAATCTTTTCAGTATGGTGTCGATGTACCTGGACTGCGAAAGTCCTAATATCCTCTTGGATCTGTCACGATGGATCCGGATCCCAAGAATGTAAGAGGCATCACCCAGGTCTTTCATGGAGAACCTGTGTGACAAAAACCATTTGACAGATTGCAGCATAGGAATGTCATTTACCATCAAGAGAATGTCATCCACGTATAAAACGAGAAATACGACAAATCTTGCTACAAATCTACTATAGATGCATGGTTCATCTAGATTTTTGATAAAGCCAAAATCTTTGACCGTCCCATCAAAATAGATGTTCCAACTCCGCGATGCCTGCTTTAGTCCATAAATAGACTTAAGCAACTTGCACACCTTTCCGCTGCTCCCACTTTGAATGAAACCCTCTGGCTGGTCCATATAGACACACTCCTCTAAATTTCCATTTAGAAAAATGGTCTTTACGTCCATCTGCCAAATCTCTTAATCGTGGAAGGCAGCAATGGTAAGAAGGATCTGAATGGATTTAAGCATAGCCACTAGAGAAAAGGTTTCGTCATAGTCCAAACCAGGTCTTTGACGAAAACCCTTTGCAACAAGTCTAGCCTTATAGGTCTCAACCTGCCCATATACACCAATCTTCCTCTTGAAGATCCACTTGCATCCCATGGGTTTTACCCCTTCTGGAGCAATGTCCAAAGTCCATACTTTGTTGGTGTACATGGACTCCATTTCGGTCCGCATTGCATCCAGCCATTTTACCGATTCAAAGCTCTGAATGGCCTGCTGGAAGCTAGTCGGCTCATCACTATCAATGATACAATCCTCTCTATCCCCGTCTATGAGAAAACCATAGTATCTCTCGGGCGGATGAGACTGCCTACTACTCCTGCGGAGCGGCGTAGGAATGTCCTGTTCTTTCGAACCCTCTGGTTCTACTAAGCTTTCAGTAATAGCTCGTGGTTCTGCAATTTCTTCCATCTCTATTACGCTCCCACTTATCTGATTTTCCAAAAATTCAGTTTCCAAGAAGTGGGCATGACGAGAAACAAAACCTTTTGTTCCTCTTCGCAATAGAAGAAATATCCCTTCGAGTTCTTTGGATATCCCATAAACTTGCACTATACTGAACGTGCCTCGAATTTGTCCGCATGCTGCTTTTGACAAAAGCTGGACATCTCCATGTCTTAATGTGCTTAAGATAGGGTTTCTTCTTACACCACATCTGATATGGTGTAGTAGGCACAGTCTTAGTTGGAACTCGGTTCAAAAGGTATGCAGCTGATTCTAGCGCATATCCCCAGAATGATCGCGGCAACTCAGCGTTACTCATCATGGAACGTACCATATCCAATAGGGTTCGGTTCCGTCTCTCCGATACACCGTTATGTTGTGGAGTGTATGGAGGAGTAAGCTGAGAGAGAATTCCATTCTCTTTTAGGTAATCCAGGAACTCGGCACGCAAGTATTCACCACCTCGATCAGATCTCAGTGTCTTGATACTTTTGCCTGTTTGTTTTTATACTTCATTCTTGTATTCCTGGAATTTTCCAAAGGCTTCATATTTATGTTTCATTAAGAAGACATATACGTACCTTGAAAAATCATCCATAAAAGAAATGAAGTAACAATAACCGCTTCACGCATGTGTAGACATTGGACCGCACACATCACTGTGTACGAGCCCCAAGAGCTCGCTCGCTCTTACTCCGTGTCCAGTGAATGGAGTCTTTGTCATCTTTCCTTTGAGACAGGATTTACAAGTTGCATATGATTGATATCCGAACGGATCCAAATATTCTTTTGTAAGTAACTTCGTCAACCTTCTCTCATTGATGTGACCCAGTCTACAATGCCACAAGAAAGCATGATTTATTTCTGCAGACTTTCTTTTGTGTGTATTCTGGACATTGAAAATCTATGGTTGGTTTAATACGTATACACCATTGCTTAATGTACCCGACCCAATCAGAACATCATTAAGGTGAATGTTCACAACATTTCTTACAAATGCAAATTCATAACCTTCTTTAGACATCAAAGATACAGTTATGATATTACAAGTTGAATTGGGTACAAAATAACAATCACGCAAAACCAAAACATGCCCATCTGACAATCCCAAGTGATAGTCCCCTACGGACTCAGCATCCATGCTAGCTCCGTTCACAACTTTGAGGGTCATATCACCTGTCTTCAAACCCTACGCCTTCTCAGTGCCTGCAAAGAATTACAGATATGAGATTCTGATCCGGTATCCAATACCCAGGATGTAGAGTTTATTGATAGACAGTTTTCAATAACATACAAACCCGAAGCGGAGGCCGCAACTTGCTTCGGATCCTGGTTTCTGGCCTTCCAAGCCCCGCAATCTTTCTTCCAATGTCCACTCTTGTGAGAATAAAAGCACTCTTCCTTTCCTACAAGCTTTCCCGCTACCTTTGTTACTTTTTCCTTTCCCTTCGTTTCCACTTTACTAACACCGCCCCTTGGTTTGGTGGGGGTTTTCTTCTTCTTTCCCCTGGGTTTCGCCTTGGACCTAGAAGAGGAAGGTCCTCCAACAAACAAAGTGGATGTTTCCCTACCTTTCTGTAGGGTGCCGTCTGCACTCCTCAGCATGTTGAGGAGTTCTGAAAGTTCAACTTCTTTCTCTTGCAAGTTGAAATTCAGGATAAACTGGGCGTAAGTGGAAGGAAGGGACTGGAGAATCAAGTCAATGTAGAGCTCATTCTCCAACGTGGTCCCTAGGTCCGCGAGCTCTTCAATACAGCTAATCATCTTAAGCATGTGTTCCGCTACAGATGATCCGATGGCCAATCTCCCCGAAAACAACTTTTTCGAGACTTCGTATCTGGCGATACGGGATTGCTCTCCATACAGTTCTTTTGTATGAAGAAATATGGATTCCAGGTCCATATTCCCGTGCCTCCTCTGATGTTCATTGTCCATAGAGGCAAGCACGAGGCACATAGACTTCGCGTAGTCGATCTCCCATGTCTTACGGATTTTTATATCCGCGAAGCTGGAGGTGGGACCTGGGACAGGGGGAGCTTTGGTGGTAAGGAGTACCCCAACTTGTCATAAGTGATTGCCATTTTGACATTCCTGAGCCAATCTTTGTAGTTTGGCCCTGTCAGTACATTTTTATCTAGTAATAACTTAAGTCTGGTCATGTCGATTTGTCGCTGCAATTAGGAGAGAGAGAAGAAACACTTTAGCATGATGCTCTTGCAAGTTTAGAGTGGTTTTTAGTTTGTCTAAACAAGATGGCTCCCACTGTCTCTCGAATCCCTCCTCAAACCAAAAAGGAAGAATTAGTCGGGATCAATCTCACCGTACAATACATGCTTAACCAATCAGCAAGGCCAGTGTCAGTACTTCGAGGAGGTTTTCCAACGCTTTCGCGAAGTTCCTTAATTTAAGAACCTCTTTTCCTTGGGGGCGTAGCCCCGCTAACACCTTTCTAGACACCTACTAGGTTTATAGCATTGATCATTAAGTGAGAAATTTCCCGAGGAGTAGCATATACTCACAGTAAGATCGGGATCCAAATATCATCGCGTGACAAAACTGAAGGAATCCTACCAGAATCATCACACTCCAAATGGTATGCAGTGCTAGCAAGTTTCAGTTTCTTTTGAAACTCCCGATGTGGATTTTTGCCTCATGCTCTTATGACCTTGACTTTGGCCAACAAATCATAAGTCACATGTCAAGTTCTACCCGTCATTCTCCAGGTTAATTTGAACCCACCCGTACCTACCGTTGACTTTGGCCAACAAGGCAATACGACTGTCCCAAACCAACGCATCTATCTATGCTGCATATGAATATCCAATAGCTACCAATCACTGTACCTTGACTTTGGCCAACAAACAAAGCTTGAATACTATTGACTATCCATATGAAATGACAGAGGGATACGAATAGTTTTGGCGAAACCGTGAACGTAGTGAACTTGATATAATCGATGGAACGAGATAGCTTTTAAAGGGAGTGGTTCAAGCTCCGCGTTTAAAAGTTGGTTTTTGAAAAGAACCGGGTGGTTTTGAAATTGATCCACCGACTTTACTTAGTTTATTTTCTTGCATTAATTTAATGCGTCCCATCAATTAATCCTACCATTGCAGAAAACAACGAAAATATGACGTACGCTTATGCCATCCGCATTCGCCACGGGGCCCCGTCATTACCCGTTAGGTTACTTAACTAACGACAGAGCGGGGGCTGGACTAGCACGGATTTAAAACATAAGCAACGCCTAAATAGATATCATATACAGATATTTAGATCCGTCGGATGCAATGATAGCCAATCCAGATCACAGATGAACACATTGGATATGCTAGGAATCTGCGTTTCGTTCGAGCCTGGAACGAAAAGCGGATTACATGGTCGCGATGAATAGCCAATAGCCCACCCTAGACCGCTACGGGTGCGGCAAACTACCCGCCAAGTACCCGAAGCGAAGCAACCTCCCTCAACAATGTGAGTAGGCCACTCGGCACTTCGAGATACCCGGTAGTTTATGCACCCCACCTTGGGTCTATCCTAGGAGCAAAAACCGTAAAAAGAAATTATACAATGGCGGCTACAACCTCATCCGGGATGAGCGGCCATACAAATAATATTACATCAATTTACATATTACATGAATTGAAAGATAAAGAAAACTCTCATCTTACAACCCCTCGGCTATTCATCCGCGATAATCCAACGAATTCAAATACACAAACCATCAACATTACAGATCATAGATATGTATAACCCCCACTAATCGACATATAGCGATTAGCAGACGTTCAATACATATATCACATCACAGATATAACCCATTAGCCAAAGTCTAGAGAAGTTCGATCAAAATACGGATTTTTAACCACCCCAAGAACAAATTTGTTCTCTGGAAAATCTGGGCAGAAATAAACCATCCTAAAAATCCCAAAACACCATTATAAGAACACTGCAAGAAAAATGACCCACGGCCGAGTCAACTCGGCCGTGGATCTGCGGCAATAGCATACTCATGCCGCGGTTCCGCGGCGCTTTGACCGAGTCCCAGGATCATTTTTCTTGGGTGTTCTTTAAAACCCTGAGCCGATTTTTAGTGTATGATTAATTATTTTTTGAACAGAAATAAAAATCGGCAGAAAGTTGATATTTTTGGCGAGTTTTGCGGTTTTTTCTCTGATCGAAATTCTAGATACTTTGCTAACATGCTAGTGTGTGTTTATATAGGCTCTAATACCACTGTAAGTCCACGTTACCTGTCCCGGTTCTTTCGGGGTTGCGAAAACGGTGAAAAACGATTTTTCGTGGAGAGGGTAACATGGAATAGAAACCAGATCTTTGTTAAACAACACACTAGAAACTAACTACGAGCTTTACCTACTCGGTTAGAGGGTTATACCTAGTCTTAAACTCCTTCTCTTCTTCTCCTTGGAGTGAGTTGGATGGTTCTCCTCGTCGCCTTCTCTTGCCGAAGAAAGATCCACCCGAGGGCCTCTACCTTGAGCTCCTTCCTCGAACTTGAGGTAACTAAAGTATTAGGTTTGCTAAACCTTCAACCTTAGGATGAGTAGAGATGAGTTTTGGTGTTTTATATCCAAGGAAAATAGTTCTCAACACATGAGAGATTTTTTCCTTGAGCTAGAGGAAGAGGGAGAGCAAAATGATGAGAGAGAAGATGCAAGTGAGAATGAATGGATTTTGCAACCATATCACATATATGTGAATTACTAATTAACAATATTAATCAAAATTAAAAAGGTGATGGTTGGTTTGATAAGACCATTATCATTTCACATTTAATGGTTTTTGCAAAGAACAAAGAGCATCTTTGTGTGAAATGATTATGGTCAAAGTTTCAACCTTGGTCAACAAATCAACCTAGGTCAAAAGGTCAACAACCCTAACCATAACTCAATTTCCTTTTAATTAACATTATTAATTATATTTCACATATTCATTAGGGTTTGGAAAAAGACAACTGTCATCAACCCTAATGAGAATCCACTGCCTCTGCCTCAGTCAACTGTGGATACACACCCGCATCCGTGTTCCGAGGAACACGAATACAATGAGATAAAACCAATCCCAAAAACATATACTAGGATCCGGCTTAAACCCAAGCCCGCTAGTAATAACTGTCCGGACACCAAACGTGCACAAGTGCGTGGATGTGAACGAACCCTATCGCAAAACCATACGACCTCTACTCTATTTTGCTCAAAGGCGAATAACCCTCTGTGTGGGACTCTAAAGACTCGACACTACGCTGGCAGTGGGTTTAACCACAGATCGCAAGCGGCACTAGCTGTACGTAACGGTCCCCAGGTAGATGCCGATTAGAAAACTGATGAGGTGAACCCATCCGAACTCCTTCTGAGCCTGTATGTGAAAATCTCCGTACAGTCCGGTCTGTTCGTCTAAAAATATCGCATTGCGGGCCTAGAAGGGTGGTAAACGTCAATCCCCAAATAGCGGTACAAGTCATGTCAGAGTGTAGCCCAGAACACCCTGAGATAACACTGGAAACCTACCAGTGTATCTCGCTTGCCCTGGCCAGGGACGACTATGTGTAATGGATCTCCTAGACACAGCGCGATATCAACTCCCAATACCGGGAAAGACGAATCCTATCTAACCGTCACTGCCTCCAAGTGCTTCGGGACTGCACCCAACTACTACCTATTTGCACGACTCCTTTGAGCCGTTGTAGGGTAGTAATCAAAGTACGGTGGGAACACACTCGAGGCGAAGTGACAGTGTCAAGTCAGCGGACTAAGTTGTACTCATGTCACCTGGGAACTGTTGACTGACGATAGGTATAGTACCAACCAACAGTTCCCGATGAGTCCTGTCCAGTGTACTCGTAACCTAACGAGCACCCGCATACTATCTCAAGTACGACGTACTGACGGCTGTGGGACAGACCGTCTCCCCTGCTGGGATGAGAAGCGCTTGCGCTAGTCTACTCCGAAGTATCGATGCCCCATCTCGATAATCCTACGACTAGGGACCTGTATAAGAATGTGCTTGTAGTTTACCCAGCCCCCACTAGTGTGACTGCCATCACAACGCTGGTAATCAAGCAAAGATCCTAAGGGCTCCACTAATGTATATAGGCGATATGCTAAAAGAAACACATGCACACATTAAAGTAGAAACAAACCAAGTAGCATACAACCATTTTGAGCAAGATTGGCTATACAACTGTGAATATCCCAAGCTTCCATCAAGTAATATACAAACTAGTATGATACAGTAATGGCCTCTAGGGCATATACACTAACACAAGGCTCCTCAAGAATGTGGCTGCCACCTCTCTCTCCCAATCATGCACACAAAAATATCTCCACTCATTTTACAAATAAACAAATGCATGCCATACCTCTCAACATGCTCAAGCCCATGCTCATGCCAACTCACCCCTCCACCACATTTCCAAGATGATTTTCTAAAAAGAAAATCAATAATGAGGTGGCCATCTTCTAAAAACTATTCCGTATAAATACGGGAGGCCGTTCGGTCGCCTATGATAGACGGACCAATTGGTCAAAAATGGGGAGGATAATCATTATCTATCGATGGTGTGATTGGAATACTTCCCGGTACACGTATCGAAATACATATATGCGTATTCATACAAAAATACGAATAGCCAAGAGAGAAAATGAATAGTGAACAATAATACTAGAATACATATATTGTTGCATATAGTGCCCTCAGAGTCAATTATTGGATCACAGGCACGTGATTGCAATGATCTAGGGAGGACCTATGCCGGTAGGACAGTCTTACTCAAGATGATAGCATGCTATCTGGTTTATCTTTATCATCGTGTAGTGCTTTAGGTGACCTTACAGGTCACTATTGCACGTTGATAGAGCCCTTAGGATTTTTGCTTGACAACCAGCAGTATGATGGCGATCATATACGTGGGAGCTGGGGTCGATAAGCACATCCTTAAAATTCCCTAGTCGTGGGAGTTTTCAAAATAGGGCATCGACACTCCAGAGGTGACTAGTGTATACAGTCGAGACCCCGACGAGGGGCGGTGGCTGGTCTCACAAGCCACTGGTGTCAGTTGGTTCACCTAAGATGTATACAGGTGCTCATTGGGTTATGAGTACACCCGACAGGACTCGCCGGGAACATGCTAGTTGGTCTTATACCTGACGTCAGATAGCAGTTCCCTGGTGACATGTGTACAGGTTAGTTCATCGACCAGAGATCGTCATTTGTCTTGTGTGAGTTCCCACTGTACTTTGATTACTACCCTACCACGGCTCAAATGAGTCATGCAAACATGTTTTAGTTGGGTACAGTCCCGAGCCACATGGAGGCAGTGAGCAGATTTGCAGGGGTTTGTCTCTCCCGGTATTGGGGGTGAGGTCGCGCTGTGTCTAGGAGAGCCGTTACACGAAGTCTTGGCCAAGGCAGGAGATTTTCTGGTAGGTATTCCAGTAATATCTCAGGGTGTTCTGGGCTATACTCCGACACGACTTGTACCGCTTTTGGGGGTCTAACTTTTACCAACCCCCTAGGCCCGCCATGCGATTCTCATAGATGAACGGACCGGACTGTACGGATATTGTCACTGACAGGCTCAGTAGGGTGTCAGGATGAGTTCGCTCATTGACCTCCCTTTTGGTCAATACTTGGTAGCCCGTTACGTACGGCTAATACCTCTGATGTGCTAGTGGTTAAATCCACAGCCAAAGTATTGACGAGTCTTTAGAGTCCCCTACAGACAGTTTCTCAAGTTTCGGGCGAAACGCTGTAGAGGCCATATGGATATATGGCAGGGTTCGATCATGTACGTGCAGTATTGCAAGGATCATGATCGGACGGATAATATTAGCAGGCTTTGGTTTAAACCGGATCCTAGTATTGTACAGTGTAGATTTTGTCTCATTGCATTTGTATTCGGTCGGAATACAAATGCGGTTATGTATATACAGTCGTGGGGTTTTCCTGTAATTTATTACAGGATCGCTTTTTGAAGTTGCCAGTTTGCATTCCGTTTCGGCCATTTTTCCTTTGTTCCTTCTTGGCTGAAATTCCTTTGATCGGAGGGGCTTATTTGTAAATATGCAAATTAGCAAAGTGGAGGGTGTTTTTTGTAAGTGGTTTCTTCATGATGGTTCTAGATTGACTTTGACTTCCATTTGCATCATTACTTGCTTTATGTTAATGGATTGATGAGGAGGATACTTTGTTGTGATCATTGTTTTTCTCATCATCACTCATTCTTCTCTCTTGCATGATTGACCTCCCTCCTCTCATTGTTGTGGCCGGCCAATACTAGTGGGGGCTGTCCAAATTTTTGGTGGGGGATTTTGTATCTCATTTGCTTGCACAAAATTGATATAGCTCCACTTCAAAGCTCATCTCCTTCCTCCATCCAAAAATGGCAACTTCATTAACCCATTGAGACAAACCGTTCTACACTCAGTCTACAGCAATCTTGGACACGTCGGCTTGCCAACTTCATGACCGAGTTGCCTATGTCCAGAGGTGGGAGCCCGTAAAAAGACTCGGTGATGTGGTGCCCTTTCCGACGAGGAGATCGAGACCGGAGATGCCGCAACGAGATCGGGATGGTGGCCAAAGACCGAAGGACACGGATCGCTCGGTATAGCTCTCTACCGTTTCTCTAGTTAGCTAGTAGTAGGTTAATGGTCCGATCCGGGTTTATAGTCCATGGTAGCGCCGGTTTCTAGTTTGAAAAAGTTTTTGTTTTCCGCATTTTGGCCTCGTACAGACGGCTGGAGCGCTGCCGTAGACTTACATGGTATCAGAGCCACCCCATTAACCTTCACTAGCTTGCTCTAACGTGTTTAGAACTTCGATCGAACAAAAATTCCAAAAACCGCATTTTCATAGTTCAGTTTCTGTCGAAATTTTTCTGTGGTCAAAAAATAATTTGGACCATTGCAGAGATACAGGTAGGGTTATTTATGAAATCTGGGAAAATTTGGTGAATTGATGTCCCTGTTTAGCCACGGAACCGCGGCCGTACACCTGCTTTGGATGCGGTTCCGCCGAAGTAAAGAGGAATCACTGCACCAAATTTCTTCAGTAGGTTCCTGAGTTGGAATTGGGGTTTTTGGTATATTCTGTTTGGGCCCAGATTTATTTTGAGTGCTACAGTTGTGCATGGGGCCCACTTCGGGAATTTTAGTCGATCGAAAATTTTAAACATGTTAGTTCACAATATTTACATTATATCTGCTACCGTGAATGTCATTTGATCGGTAAATCCTGTCTAATTGGTATAGCCCTTTTAGACGGATTTGCGAACGTGACATTCACGTTGATGTTCTGTGTTGTGCTGTGATGTTGCGGATTTATCGTGGTGGATAGCCTGGATACAATGGTAGTACAGTTTGGTTGATAGGTACATTTTATATTGCGGGGCGAGCGTCCGACATGTGGACTGCCGTCACTGCCTATTTGTATATTATTCTTTTGGGGCATGACCGGGCTGAGGTCGATGTACCCGTTGTATATTTTACTTTCTGTACTAGGATTACCCTACGGTGGGGTGCATGGATAGCCGGGTTCTAGAGGGCAATGAGCCCGCATCTCATAGCTTTGAGACGGAGGGGGCTTCACTCTAGAATTGGCGGGCTATTCGCCGCACTCGTAGGGCATACAGGTTGACCTAAGGAGGGGTGCCCAAGTTACCGGATTCCGTGAAGTGCTGGGTGGTCCATTCATGTTGCTAAAGGGGGCTGCCTCGCTTCAGGTTTTGGCGGGTAACTTGCCGCGCCCGTAGGGGTCTAGGATTTCATTGCACATGCCATCCACACGACCAGGGGAACGTCGGGTTTCAGTGGCGGCTCTATGAAACCCGGGGATCCCAGATATCTTTATTGTTCTGTGATGCTTATTACATTTATGTGATGTTGCATTTTATCACGCCTTGAGCGATTATTATTGTTAGTTATATGTATGCCCTAGAGGCCATTACTGTACATTGGAATTATATTGTAGTGGATGCTGGGACATATATTGGGAGGACTTTCTTACTCGACATGATAGTATGCTATCTGGTTGCTCTTTACCTTAACGTGTATACTGATTGTCTCTCTGTTACATGTTGGTAAAGCCCTTAGGATGTGTACTTGACTATCTGGACTATGATGTGGATCATACTAGTGGGGACATGGTAGTCCATAAGTACATCCTTCAAAGTCCCTAGTCGTGGGTGTATCGAGACGGGGCATCGATATACCAGAGTAGACTAGCGTATACCTTCTCAACCCATACAGATGGGCGATGGATGATCCCATATCCGTTGGTGTTTGATATCAGAGATGATATACGGGTGCTCAGTAGAGACTGGGTACACTGGACGGACTCGCCGAGAACTCCCAGATGGTATTATACCTTACGTCAGATGGCAGTTCTATGGTGACACTGGTACAGAGTAGTCTGTTGACCCGAGATCGTCATAGAGTCTTGTGTGGTTCCCACTGTGCTTTGATTTCCATCTTACCACATCCAAGAGGGCGTGCAAAACGGTGGTTTTTAGGTACAGTCCCGAGTCACATGGAGGCAATGAGCGATAGGAGGGGATTCGTCTCTCCCGGTATAGGGAGTTGATGTTGCGCTGTGTTCGATTGGCTATAACCGGAAATCCCTGGCCAGGGTTGCTGAGATTTACTGGTAAGTTTTACCAGTAGTTTCTCGAACTTTTATAGACCTCATATCGACACGACTAGCATTTGGGGTCTGACGTTTACCACCCCTAGGCGAGATATGCGACATATCAGACGATCAGACCGGACTGTACGGTAAGTGTTACTGGTTGGATTCACAGGAGGGTGAGCGGGCTTGCTCGTCGATCTTTTCATCGCTCAATACCCGGGTGGCCGTTACGTTTAGCAGACCGCTTGCGGCTTGTGGGTGTTTGATATGATCATCACCTGCTGCCGGCGTATTGACGAGTCTTTACAGTCCTACACAGAGGTTTCCTGGCTCAAGCAAAACGAAATAGGAGCGCATATGAGATATGTGCGGGACCGAGAATAATGCATGTATATGATACCGTATTTCATTCTCGCGATGAATGTGTCGAATGGTTGTATGCGATATAACCTAGTTATCGAATAAAGGATTGATTCGATAAAACGATACATTGTATACTAGTCGGTTGTGTGCGACATGACCGGATCATTGAATCAAGTGTTGATTTAATGATTTAATGCATAATTATATATTTGATATATTACTTTGCATTAACTAGTATTGGTTCACTTTAAATGGTTTTTCTCACTTGGTTTGTGCACATTGTATATGTGATATACTTTTGTACACAAGTTTGTATCATGTTTGATGATACATGCTCACTAGAGTATGTGTAAAGATTAAACCATGGTTGTGTAATGGTTAGGGTTTTCCTTTTTGTTTTCTTATTCTTTTATTTATCTATTTATTCTTTTTTGGAAAAATATTAAGCATAAAGAAAATGGTGGCTAACTTTGTTGTATATTGAAGCTTCATGAAGCTTTGACTATGTGAACATTTTGTCTCATGCATAACCCTAACCATTCCCACTAACCCTAGTTTAGTCTCTACACTTGACCATGGTTGGTAGATGATAAGTATTATTATTATTTTCATTTTACGTAATACTTATCATATTATCTTCTTCTTCTTCTTCATCTTCTACTTGAAGAAAAAGCTTGTCTTCATTAATGGCAAGTTGAGCATATAAGTGAGAAATACAATTCTAAAGTGAACCCACCTCCTATTTCATCATTCTCTATCTCTTGCCAAGTAGTATAGGGTGTTTCCTTCATAAGTTTTCTTGACTTGGTGAAGTTGGAGCTTGATCTAGCGATGCCTCGACGCAGATCATCTTCGGCATCGTCGTCGATGACCTAGCCCGCTTTTTCTCCGATGAAGCCGACGCTAGAGCCCAAGATCCGATTTGTACAGCGAGGAGACTTCATCGCGGAGCCATGGAGGTGGAGAACCGGATCTACAAAGGTTGTATTTCCGTTTACCATTTAGTTAAGTTGTTAACTAATTTCTTTTTCGCCTAAACTTCTAGCCAACGATCTAGTATTAGGGTTTCTCGGCACCGTATTTTTTGAAATTGGCATGGTTGATGCCTTGTGAGACCTCTTGTGAGTGCCTAGAAACCTTTCATTGGTATCAGAGTCTAACTAGAGCCTTAGGCGATGCGTAGACGATGTTAGAAACCCGATCGAACCCTGAAACCCTAACTTTTAACCCTCTCTGGACTTTTTCTGAAAATGCGGTTTTTTCCAAATTAAAAATTCATAAAAAATTCAGCAGGACATTCTAAGAATTACGGTGCAAAAATTAACTAATGATCTGTGTAAAGCGCGGCGGTTCCGCGCTCATTTAGTCTCTTCATGCATTGAATTTTGCACAGTAACTCCTACTTTGCAGTGCTGGTTTTCCTGGGAATTTTTAATATTTATTCAAGAGTTGAAATTTCTGGGTTGTATTGGGGAATTCGTGGATTCGATCGGATTATCAAGTTTTGTCTATGTGGCTTTCCGGATATTTTGGAATATGTGAAAAAGTTCGACCGGATATAAATACCCACCTTTTCCCCTGCTGGAAAATTTCCAAGTGTTGGATTTTTCTGTGGTTTAAGGACGTTCTGAGTAGTGCAAGTAACGCGATGGTCACTCTAGAAGACAACAAACCTTAACGCGATTATGTGACCGTCTTGAACTGCCCTTTTGAACCTTCGGGTTTGGGGCAGTACGGCGTGCCACATGTGAGGCGTTGGCTTGACCCTTCTACGGCTGGACCGTTGGTACTGAGGCACGAACTGAATGTTTTTAGACTTGTTTCATGTGTTGACCAGTATCGGGAAAACTTGGGTGTTCGATTGTTCGATCGGAATGTTTAACATTTTCTATTTATCCGCAATGTGATACAATAATTGGAATTCACAAGTAGTTATGAGATAACTGAATGAATGTTATAAACATAGCAGTTTAGTCTCACTTGATCGGTTGCCACGGAATTTTGATGTGATCAAAAGTCCATCGCAATCACGTAGCGAACGCGGATACTCGCCGGGTAAACTTAATAGACAGCCTCGCCCCATAGCCCCGACCAAGTGACTGTAGGAGAACTCCGTCGCCGAAAGCATCCGTTCGGGTGCTTGCGGTAGCGGTGTTCCGCCTTGGTGCACTTCGTCGACGGCGTCGGGGGTGCGGCCACCTACTGAAGTTTGCGACGAGTATTCGATCAGGATGTCGGGAATCTTGTTGAATTCCCCGACTTGGTATTGAAAAGTGTTTTCGATTTTGAGACTAAAATGCGGCGTTTATAATTATTAGGCATGCAATGTCTAAGGAATTCATTTGATTAGGCATGTGATGTCTATGCAGGTTGCGAATTCCAACTGTTGTAGTTTTACACTTTCTTTTCTGTGACCGTAAGTGTAATATGTGATATCGCCGGTTTCGTTGCTATATGTCAACGACAATTGGGATGCGCATATTTACTTACATTGATGACATGTGATGTCATGTGTTGCTGGATATGTTATATTGGATCGTCGTGTTTGAATAGCCGGGGGTTTTATGTGAGATGAGCGTTTTTCATTTTCATTCATGTAAAAACTTGTATGTAATATTCTTTTTATTGGGGCGATTCCAGGTTGCGGAAGTTATCACCGTTGATGTATATTATTTACTTTTCCGCACTAGGATAGACCCAAGGAGGAGAGCACAAGTAACCGGGTTCTGGAGTCCAGTGGGAGACCAACTCGAGGAGTCGAGTCCGGGTCTCCTAACACCAGAATTGGTAGGGTTGCTTGCCGCTCTCGTAGGGGTCTAGGGGTGTGGGTTTGGCTATTTATCGCGACCGTGGAATCCGTGTTTTATACTGGCTCGTATTGAAAACACGGACGTCCTAGTATATCCAATATTTCATATGATTCTTCTGCTGCGATATCTGTGATGTGATCATGTGATGTTCTATGATAGATACAGTATATAGTATATATGATATATTATATAGACGTTACTTATGTTTTACACCCGTGCTAGCTTTGCCCCGCTCTGCCGTTAGTTACCTAACCTAACGGTGCACGAGGGGACATCGAGGCGAATGCGGATGGCATAAGTATACGTCGTATTTATCTGTGATGTTTAGGTAACTTAAATGATGGGACTTCATTAATGAGATTAATGAAATAAAAGAAATCTAAGATGTTGTGGAATCGAATTTCAAAATAAAAACAGGTAGCTACAGTTCTTGCTTTGCACAGCGATATATATGATATATCCTGCACCTTATTCGATGAGGAAAGGACCGAGATCCCTTCACCGGGAGTGACTCCTTTAGCAATAACTGGCAGATTCTACACACTCGGTTTTTCTTTTGATTGCTTTTAAGAGTTTTTGCTTTGCACAGCGATATATATGATATATCCTGCACCTTATTCGGTGAGGAAAGGACCGACGATCCCTTCACCGGGAGTGACTCCTTTAGCAAAACTAGAAAAGCCTCAAAAACACACCATTTCAAAATTAATTCGATCCTACAACGATATCAAGTTCATTATACAATAGGTTTTCATAAAAACCTGTCGTAGCCCTCCGTCATTTCAGATAAGTACTAGTTAGTATTCGTGCTGCGGTAGTTTGGCATTCGTCAAGGCGTAGTGTGCGGTAGCTAACTAGTATTTATCTGCTTATGCATATGATGCAGATTGGATTAGGATATTCGTACGGCGTTGTTTGGCATTCGTCAAGGGTCGTGCTTGTGGGTTTAATTCAATCAAGAAATGTACGGGTTGAACTTGACTAGTGGACTATGGGTTGTTTGGCATTCGTCAAGGTCATAGAACACTAGGGGCAAAATATTATCGGGAATTTCAAGTGTTGAAATTTGCAATGAGATTGCATACCTTCTATGAGATAGTTGGATCCCGATACCCACTGCGAGTAAGAGTTACTCCTGGTAGAGTTTTATACATTACAATTAGCCGATCAAGTAGGTGTCAACGAGGTTATGCCTCTGGGAAAATGAGGTTTACATTAATTAGGTTCGTGCGAAAGCACGGGGGACCTCCCTCAAAGTACCGACACTGGCCTGGCTGAAAGATTGGCGAACTTGTAGTGTGTAATTAATCCCGGCTAGTCTTTCCTTTTAGGGTTTGAAGGAAGATTTGATAAAAAGCAGTGGAAGCCATCCTGATTAGATAAAATAATAACCAATCTATTCTTGCTAGAGCGCACGCTGAGTGTTTTCTTCTCTCTCTCTCCTGGTAGCGACCATATCACGCCTTAATCAAGATAATAATACGGATTATTGACCGAACTCGCTTGTTATACTGAGCTGGGGAACGTTGGTCCCGCTCCAACTTATAATTGTTATAAGACAGAGCAGGAAATAGGGGAATGCCAAGATTCCCATGCCGCCCAAACGAAGAGAATGCATGCTGATGCATCATCTTCGGGTGTGTTTATTATAAAGAACTGTTTCTCAGTATCCTCTGAATCCTGGGTATTTGATACCGGATCAGGATCCCAGATATGTAATCTGTTACATAGGGCTACAAAAGGGTAGAAATACTGAGAACGGGTGATAAGTTTCATGAGGCAGAAAACGGGGCAAGTGTTGCAGCCAAGTCTGTTGGTCACTGTCATCCTGTATTACTAATACATTGATTCTGAACGAATGTTATTAGATACCGAACCTGATATACAAAATCATATCAGTCTCTTTATTAGTAAAGAAATGATAAAATTTTGTATTGTTGGATAATGTTTTGAACATTTCCTATATCAAAAGTTGATCGGTTCAGGCACGTTATCTAAAAGCGTTGATGTTCTAAATCAAATTACAGTTCTTAGTATATGGAACACACACAAGAGGAAGAGTTCAGAAATGAACGAATTCTTCTTGAGGTATTGTAGACTAGGTCATATCAATGCGACCCGACTAGCTAAAGTTACATATAGATGCATATTTAAATCAGTTTGAATTTACATCTTATGAAACTTGCCAGTCATGTCACAAAGATAATATGACCATAGCTCTGTTTATTGGAAACAGATAAAGAGTTAGTTAAACTCTTGGGATGATACATGATGATGTATGTAAGGTCCCCTGTCTACACATGCCAAGATCGGTTCTTTTTACTTCATTACATTCTCTGATGATCTCTCAAGATTCAGACATATGTTCCTGTTGAAACACAAGTCCGAACCTTTTGAGATATTCACAGAATATAAGCTAGAAGTAGAGAACCAATACGGGTATAAGTATTATGTCCTTTGATGAGATCAAGGAGGAGAATAATTAAGCACGGAATTCCTGGATGATTCTAAAGGAGAATGAGATTCTCTCTCAGCATTACTCCTCTGTATACACCATTGCACGATGGTATATCGGGGCGGAGCAGATACACCCTATCTGATATGGTGTGCTCTATGATGAGTACTACTGAGTTACCTATTTCCTTTTGGGGGTTATACACTTGAGAAGCTGCATACCTATTGAATTAGGTTCAAATCAAATCAGTTGCCTACCACTCCATATGAGATACGGTATGGGAAGAGCCCATGTCTTAAGCTAGTTAAGATTTGGGGTTGTCCGGCCTATGTCTAAAAGCAAAATCCGGACAAGCTCAAGGCAAGGTCAGTTATGTAGAACTGGAAGTGTTTCAGCTAATCAAACTACAGCAGATGATTTGGTACAACCAAAGGATTCAGTAGATACCAACGAACCTCAGCCTCTCCGCCGATCTAGTTGGGTTCCTCACCCACCTGATAGATTCTTTGGTTTCTTTAAGACAGTGGGAGCGAGGATTGCATCATAAGATGATGACCCAACTAGCTTCGAGCTGGCCATCAGGTGTAGGACTCTGTAAGAATGGCTGGATGCTTAGTGATCTGAGATGGAATCCTTATACACCAACAAAGTATAGACTTTGGTTGCTAAATCTGAAGGGTTAAATCCCCATCAGGAGCAGGTATATCTTGAGAAGATTACTTGGTGTACTTGAAAACATTGAGACTTTCAAAGGTAGACTTGTTAAAGGTTTTCGTCATCGACCAGGCGTGGATAATGATGAAACCTTTTCCAGTACCTATGCTTAAGTCCATCCAGATACTACTTGCCACGGCTACATACCATGACTACGATATCTGGCGGTTGGGTGTCATGACTGCTTTTCTAAATGATGTTTTAGAAGAGTGCGTCTATAAGTACACAGCCAGAGGGCCTCGTAGACAGTGGGAGCAGCGGAAACGTGTGCAAGATGCTTTATAGGATAAAGCAGGCATCGGGGAGTTGGAACGTCTGTTTTGATGAATTAGTCAAAGAGTTTGACATCATCAAAATGGTAGATGAACCTTGTATAAACAAAAAGGTAGTAGGGAGTATAGTGACGATCCTCGTAGAGTACGTGGATGACATACTCTTGATCGGGAAGGAGTTTCCTATGCTACGCTCGATCAATCTCCACTTATCACAAAGATTCTCCGTGTAGGATCAACATGATACCTCCTAAATCCAGAGTTTTGGATCTATGAGATAAATTTAATTGGATGTTAGGATTCTCACTAGTTGTAGTGAGATGATATCAATTGATCCTGGGGAGAATCACTGGAAGGGTTCCAGGGTGATAAAGACGACTGAATGTCAGTCGCAGGCATTGTCTTTACCCTCAGTAAAGGGACGGTATGTTGGAAGAGTTCCAAGCTAGATACCGTGACATACTAGATGATAAAGGCACGATACATCGCTACTTAAGATGCTACCCAAGAGCATGTTTGGGTGTATATTGGTTCATGAGATGAACTGCGTTCCTACCATTGTGAGACGATGGAGTTGTGGCTTATGCCGAGGAACGCCGGTCCCATCAGTGATCCAGACATATTCTAAGGCAGTATCACCTGATCATGGAGATGGTTGATCTCCAAGGAGATCGAGGTTAGGAGAGTAGACTCAGAGGACAACACGGCGGATCCACTCACGAAGGCCTATTCCCAGAGAGAGACTTTTATGGGATGGTTGAGTATGAGATAGTACAACCACTGCTGTACAGATGGCCCTAGTGCAAGTGGGAGATAGTTAGTTATATGTATGCCCTAGAGGCCATTACTGTACATTGGATGTATATTGTAGTGGATGCTGGGACATATATAGGGAGGACTTTCTTGCTCGACATGATAGTATGCTATCTGGTTGCTCTTTACCTTAACGTGTATACTGATTGTCTCTCTGTTACATGTTGGTAAAGCCCTTAGGATGTGTACTTGACTATCTGGACTATGATGTGGATCATACTAGTGGGGATATGGTAGTCCATAAGTACATCCTTCAAAGTCCCTAGTCGTGGGTGTATCGAGACGGGGCATCGATATACCAGAGTAGACTAGCGTATACCTTCTCAACCCATACAGATGGGCGATGGATGATCCCATATCCATTGGTGTTTGATATCAGAGATGATATACGGGTGCTCAGTAGAGACTGGGTACACTGGACGGACTCGCCGAGAACTCCCAGATGGTATTATACCTTACGTCAGATGGCAGTTCTATGGTGACACTGGTACATAGTAGTCTGTTGACCCGAGATCGTCATAGAGTCTTGTGTGGTTCCCACTGTGCTTTGATTACCATCTTACCACATCCAAGAGGGCATGCAAAATGGTGGTTTTTGGGTACAGTCCCGAGTCACATGGAGGCAATGAGCGATAGGAGGGGATTCGTCTCTCCCGGTATAGGGAGTTGATGTTGCGCTGTGTTCGATTGGCTATAACCGGAAATCCCTGGCCAGGGTTGCTGAGATTTACTTGTAAGTGTTACCAGTAGTTTCTCGAACTGTTATAGACCTCATATCGACACGACTTATCGAGCTATTGGGGTCTGACGTTTACCACCCTTAGGCGAGATATGCGACATATCAGACGATCAGACCGGACTGTACGGTAAGTGTTACTGGTTGGATTCATAGGAGGGTGAGCGGGCTTGCTCGTCGATCTTCTCATCGCTCAATACCCGGGTGCCCGTTACGTTTAGTAGACCGCTTCCTGCTTGTGGGTGTTTGATATGATCATCACCTGCTGCCGGCGTATTGACGAGTCTTTAGAGTCCTACACATAGGTTTCCTGGCTCAAGCAAAACGAAATAGGAGCGCATATGAGATATGTGCGGGACCGAGAATAATGCGTGTATGTGATACCGTATTTCATTCTCGCGATGAATGTGTCGAATGGTTGTATGCGATATAACCTAGTTATCGAATCAAGGATTGATTCGATAAAACGATACATTGTATACTAGTCGGTTGTGTGCGACATGACCGGATCATTGAATCAAGTGTTGATTTAATGATTTAATGCATAATTATATATTTGATATATTACTTTGCATTAACTAGTATTGGTTCACTTTAAATGGTTTTTCTCACTTGGTTTGTGCACATAGTATATGTGATATACTTTTGTACACAAGTTTGTATCATGTTTGATGATACATGCTCACTAGAGTATGTATAAAGATTAAACCATGGTTGTGTAATGGTTAGGGTTTTCCTTTTTGTTTTCTTATTCTTTTATTTATCTATTTATTCTTTTTTGGAAAAATATTAAGCATAAAGAAAATGGTGGCTAACTTTGTTGTATATTGAAGCTTCATGAAGCTTTGACTATGTGAACATTTTGTCTCATGCTTAACCCTAACCATTCCCACTAACCCTAGTTTAGTCTCTACACTTGACCATGGTTGGTAGATGATAAGTATTATTATTATTTTCATTTTACTTAATACTTACCATATTATCTTCTTCTTCTTCTTCATCTTCTATTTGAAGAAAAAGCTTGTCTTCATTAATGGCAAGTTGAGCATATAAGTGAGAAATACAATTCTAAAGTGAACCCACCTCCTATTTCTTCATCCTCTACCTCTTGCCAAGTAGTATAGGGTGTTTCCTTCACAAGTTTTCTTGACTTGGTGAAGTTGGAGCTTGATCTAGAGATGCCTCGACGTAGATCATCTTCGGCATCGTCATCGATGACCTAGCCCGCTTTTTCTCCGATGAAGCCGACGCTAGAGCCCAAGATCCGATTTGTACAGCGAGGAGACTTCATCGCGGAGCCATGGAGGTGGAGAACCGGATCTACAAAGGTTGTATTTCCGTTTACCATTTAGTTAAGTTGTTAACTAGTTTCTTTTTCGCCTAAACTTCTAGCCAACGATCTAGTATTAGGGTTTCTCGGCACCGTATTTTTTGAAATTGGCATGGTTGATGCCTTGTGAGACCTCTTGTGAGTGCCTAGGAACCTTTCAATTATATATTGATATATATATATATATATATATATTAGTAGATGTTGTATATGTTTTGCATCCGCGCTAGTCCAGTCCCCGCTCTGTCGTTAGTTAAGTAACCTAACGGGTGATGACGGGACCCAGTGGCGAATGTGGATGGTATATACGTACATCATATTTTTGTTTTTTATTAGTGTGATCATTTGATGGGACTCCATTGATTCGGATCAATGCAAGCTAAAAAACCTATTCTGATGTTGTTGAACAATTTTCAAAAAGCTGTTATTGCAAGGACGTTCTCTTTTGTTTTGCATAGTGGTATTCGGTTATGAATATCCAGTGTAGGGTTACTAGGCACTCTAATAAGGGTTAAGGAAGCATCAAACATGCTCGTTTAAAATTTTAGCCGTGCGGAATACCCTAAGCAAGATCGTTACTAGAAAATTAGGGTTTCAAATGCAAGTAAACTATGTTTACAACTAAGTGAATACGATATACAACCTTTGTAGATCGGTCCTTCACTTCTATTGCTCCTTGTTGAAGTCCCTTCGCTGCGATCGTGGTTCTCCCGGACCCTTGCATGGCTTCACGAGGAGAAAGACGCGTCCTTGCTTGAAGTCTTCGAGGCCGAAGATGATCTACGTCGAGGGGATGCCAACTCAAGCTTCTATTTCACTAACTTGAGAATTAGTGAAGCAAACACCCTAAACTAAAGTGCTAGTCTAGTAGAGGATGGAGAAATTGGAAGTGGGTTCTCTTTAGAATTTTATTTCTCACAAGCTTTCTCACTTTTGATCAAACCCTACCAAGCTTTTTTCCTATTAACAAAAGAAGAAGAATATGAACTAAAGAAAGAGAAGAGGATAATGATCAAGTGAGAAGGCTAACCATGGTGAGTGAGTATCATATACTAACTCTTGTAGAGCCATAACCATAGCTAATTGATTATGGTTGGGTTAAGAAATATCCATAGTAAAAACAAATTTAGTGGAATTAGTCAATGCATCCACAGACTTCTACAAGCTTCATGCATTGTGCTAATCCTCCACTAATTTTGTAATTACTTAAAATATAAAAACCCAACATAATATATAGCATGGTGTAAGTCTCATACACCCAAGTCATGTGTATCATCAACCATGATACAAAAAAGAAAACACATTTTAATATATATCATATATACATTAAAATTGTGCTCATGTGAGGAAAACCCTAAAGTGAACAAGTGTTGGTTAATGTAAACTAGTATATCAAATATACAATTATACAATAAATTTTTAAATCAACACTTGACTTAATAATCCGGTAATATCACATATAACCGACTAACATCCAATGTATCGAATTATCGAATCAACACATGATTCGATAACCCGGCTATATCATATACAACCGATCGATACAAAAAGTCACGATAATAGAATACGGTATCACATACACGCATTATTCTCGGTCCTGCACATATCACATATGCGCTCCTATTTCGTTTTGCCTGAGCCAGTAAAACCTCTATGTAGGACTCTAAAGACTCGTCAATACGCCAGCAGTAGGTGATGATCACATCAAGCACCCACAAGCAGTCAGCGGTACTAGCTGGACGTAACGGCTACCCGGTTATTGAGCGATCAGAAGATCAGCAAGTAAGCTCGCTCCAACTCCTGTAAAAGCCTGACGGCAACACTTCCCGTACAGTCCGGTCTCCTCGTCTGATATGTTGCATATCAAGTCTAGGGGTGGTAAACGTCAGACCCCAATAACCGATAAGTCGTGCCGATGTAAGGCTCATAACGGGTCGAGAAACTACTGGTAACACTTACCAGTAAATCTCTAATCAGCCCTAGTGACTTCCCTGTTACGGCCAATCGAGCACAGCGCAACATAAACCCCCAATACCGGGAGAGACGAAACCCCTCCTATCGCTCATTGCCTCCATGTGACTCGGGACTGTACCCAAAAACCACCGTTTTGCACGCCCTCTTGGACGTAATAAGGTGGAAATCAAAGCACAGTGGGAATCACACAAGACTCTATGACGATCTCGGGTCTACAGACTAACCTGCATAAGTGTCACCAGAGAACTGCCATCTGACGTGGATATAATACCATCTGGGAGTTCTCGGCGGGTCCGTCCAGTGTACCCAGTCTCCACTGAGCACCCGTATACCATCTCTGATGTCAAACACCAATGGATATAGGATCATCCATCGCCCATCTCATGGGTCGAGAAGCGTATACGCTAGTTTACACTGGTATATCGATGCCCCGTCTCGATACACCCACGACTCGGGACCTTGAAGGATGTACTTATGGACTACCGTGACCCCACTAGTATGATCCGCATCATAGTCCAGGTAGTCAAGTACACATCCTAAGGGCTTTACCAACATGTAACAATTAGAAAGCATAAAGAGACAACTATACATGTTAAAGTAAAGAGCAACCAGATAGCATACTATCATATCGAGCAAGAAAGTCCTCTCTATATATGACCAAGCATCCAATATAATATACATAATCTGTACAATACTGGCCTCTAGGGCATACATACAACTAACATCCAGCACCTCAGTCGACAAGGCAAGGGCCGAGATCCCTTCACCGGGAGTGACCCCTTGGACAGAAGTTTGCGTCAGGGTAATAACTTCACTATAGCCGATAACTTTTTGCTTTGCATCGTGGTATTCAGTTGGAATATCCTGCACCTCATTCTACGGGGAAAGAACCGAGATCCCTTCACCGGGAGTGACCTCTTTAGCAAAGGTTTTCGCAACTATATTTTTATAAAAAGCTATCTGGTTCCTTCAACGATATCAAGTTCATTACGTTAACGGTTTTTCGCCAAAAACCATTCGTAGCCCTCCGTCATTTCAGACGGGTAGCACGTAGTATTCATGCTATGTTTGTTGACCTTCTCAAGGCATAGTGAATGGTAGCTGCTTGTTACCTTTCTGCTGCATAGATAGATGCGTTGGTTTAGGACAGTCGTATAGCCTTGTTGACCTTCGTCAAGGGCTTGTACGGGTGGTGATCAGTCGAAAATACTGCATTTTTAACACGGCAATTTTCCTATCTTTTGCACTCATCTAGAAGTGTTCGGTATTTATATTGCATATATTAGCAAAACATCCCTAAAATACCAGATTACATGTTTTGTATACTAAAACCGGCATTTCTTTGGGAAATTGACTGTTTATCATGGCACCGCATCATCCCTGTATTGCGCAACACTTGTCTCGAGAAATTGTGCAGGAAATTGCAGGAACATAGCCAAAATTGGGAAAAGAGCTGATCAAAATTACGCCAAGTCTAAGATTGTTGATCTGGTTGTAATCTACCAGGAATTCAAAATTAAATATATCAGAAAAACACCAAGTTGACATAAGAAGGCCACAGTAGAAGATTGAAGCCCTAAGGCTCCAATTGGGCCGCGGATCCGCGGCGGGAGCCTGCTTACGCCGCGACGGTTGTGCCACGTCATCAACAAGTTTTTGCTTCATTATTCCTCTCTCAGTGGGTACACATCATCAAGACACGTCAAATTCTAGATTACTCTCGAAGATTCTGCCAGATCAGCAAAGATCATTAAGCAAGCTAATCTTGATTAAGCTCCTAACAAACTATTTCTAGAAGCTCCCTCCTAACTAACTACTTCTAGAAGCATCTCCCTATAACAAACTTTTGGAGGGAAATTCAAATTTGAATCCTAGATCTAGGGTTTTGGATGGTCTATAAAAGAGAGCCTAGATCTAGGGTTACTACTTATTCTTCAATCTCTAATCTCCCCCATTTTCTACACAAGTTGAGTGACACAACTTGTGTCAAACCCTAATCCTAATCCAAAGCCAAATTCAAGATCCCGAGTACCATTCAAGCGAGAAGCCTTCAACCTTTTAGGAGCGGAGCCGATCTTCAATCGAGCAAGTGATCCAAGCCGATCCGCGACTCAAGGAAACGAGCGAAGTCAAATTGACGATCGAGTTCTTCCTCTTGTTGTTCTTGAGCGATTGTAACGGAATTGTTGATAAAATAAAAGGTGAAATTCTTTAATCTCGCTTTCTTTAAATTCTTGCATCATGATTCGATCTCAATTTGTAATTGTGGTTCTTGTTGTGAAGTTCGAGTAAAACTCTGCTCGTAAAGAAGTCGTGACGATCAATAGAATGATGATGTAACAAATCTTAAAACGATTCTTAAGTCCTACGAGTTTTGTAAACCCTAGCAAATTGAAGAATCGATGACCTAGTTTCGTTGCGATGCTTTCTTGATTGCTATCGCTCGAAATTAGGGATCCACGATCGATTCTTGAATTTACTAGAGGCTAGAATGTGAATGATATCGATGAAGGAACAAGGGATAAATGATGAAACCCTAGTTTCACTAGAAATCCCTAATTCTCGTCGATCATCATCGATCTAGTATCAATTCATCGAAGGATAAGAATACGTAATCGCAAGATTTCATCACATCTATAGATCCGATCGATTCTTACGAGCCTCATTTCGATTCTTGATATTTGGTTTGGAAAATCAACAAATTCTCAATTCTTGATTTTATCGTTTTCTTTTTATTAGATGTAGATTTTCTAGTTCTTGAACTTCAATTACAAATCATGAATTGTTTGTTTTCTTTTCTTTAAAGTTTCAATTCATCTAATTCAAAAGACGAACGATTACACTTTCCCTGTGGACGATCCGCACTTACTAACGCGCTACAAACGATACCGTTATTGATTGCGGTCAAAATATTTTTGGTTGTGATTTCTTTACAATTTTCCAACTACAAATCCGGAAATCGTATTCAATCAAATGGCGCCATTGCCGGGGATCATTTGATTTACTTACACAATCGGAAAATATCATCAATCAAATGGCGCCGTTGCCGGGGATCATTTGATTTACTTACACAATCGGAAAATATCATCAATGAAATGGCGCCGTTGCCGGGGATAGTGCGCTAATTGTTCGTATTTTGAAATTTGAGTTGAAAAGTTTATTCCGTCCATAATTTTTAGATCAAAATTCGCGCAAACACTAATACGAGTTGTTGTGATTTGTCGCGAGGAAATCTGGAATCATTGGAGCTGTGAAAAAAAATTTCAGATCATTCTAGAGAGCTGATGGAGTGAACAGAAGCTCTCTGGAAAATTTTGGTGCAGTGATCTCTTGATGTGACCGCGCTTCCGCAGCATTAGCAAGCATATGCGTCGGATCCGCCGCCTGCTGACGTCATCGCTGCGCCATTTTTCTCAGGTGACCTCTATCTTTCTTATCTCCTTCCTAAATCTGCTCCAATTAACAATTTTCTGCAGGTTTCTTTTCAAATAAATCACAGCGCCGCAAAAAGCAAAATAAATTGTGCGTGTTTTTGATTTTTGGTTGTTTGCATATTAATACGGAATTTAAGGGGCACGGCCAAATCAAGATTAGGTGGAGAGTTCATTACCCTTCCTAAGCCCCGAAAAATCACAAACTTGCATCCGCATTTACCCTCATTAACTAAAAAATATCTAGAGATGACTCTAAGGACCGTCGCGCTCACTTAGGACAAGAGAAGGCCGTGGGTAATTCATTGCTTTTCTGCGTTTCTTTTGTGGTGTCTAAGGCAAGTGTGTCGAAGGCTAGTGGTTACATAATTAGGCCTACTAGTTACGTAGTGGAGAACCTCCCACTTACCTGGCTACAGGAGAGACAAAGAGGCAGTGGAGGATTTATCCTGCGACTTGTCTTTTGGCAGTTAGGAGCGGTCTAGAGCTTTGACCTAGGTGACCACAAGATTTTAGGGTTTTGCTTGTTGCATTTTGTGATTTGCATCATTTTTTCAAAAAAACCCGTATATTTTCAAAACAAACACCAATCACATTCATCATTTCCCCTAATTATAAGTCACGCTGCCACTTGCACTAACCCTTTTTAGTGCAAAATAGGCTGGACACGGGATTCTAGTACTCGTTTAGTCCGCGTTCCCTTCGATCGACCCTAAAGTCGGTATTTCTACATTTACCTTTTCTTTACCCACCACCACACCCATTTCGATGGATCCTTCTCCATCGAACTTCTTTACCACTACTCTGCCGCCGTCCGTTGGTGCGCAGAATCCACCCCGCATCTCTCTCCAAGAGAGGTGCTATCCTACACGAGGTCCTCATTCGACCTGTCTCTCCATTCCACCAGCCAACGGGGAAAATTTCAAATAAAACACCAATACATCAACCTTCTACCAAAATTTCACGGTATCGAGTCTGAAGACGCATATACCTTTATCACCAAATTTGAAAATGTATGCGCAATGATGGGTACCTCACAGCTTTCTATGGATGCTATGCGTCACATCTTCTCCCATTCACCTTGTGTGATATAGCCGAGAAGTGGCTGTATAACACAACCGCACATTCCATTTCAAACTGGGGAGAATTCGTCAAAACATTCATTAAGAAATTCTACCCACATCATAAGACAGCTCGAGTCCGTAGCGAAATAAATCAATTCACCCAGCTTCCAAATGAACCATTTTCAAAATGTCTTGAACGCTTCAAGGATCTGTTAGTCCAATGTCCACATCACGGAATCCCGAGATGGGAACTGTGCCGAATCATTTATAAGGGCATTAATCCTAACACAAGACAGACCCTTGAATCCATGTGTCAAGGCAACTTCATGACCAAAGATGATGGGGAAGTCTGGAATTTCTAGAAGATTTCGCTGAAAAGTCTTTACGGTGGGAGGGTGTGAGTCAATCGTCTAGGAATGGCAATGATATTTCCATAGGAGTTAGAGATGAAATTTCAGCTTTACACAAGAAATTCGACAATATGGAAAACAACTTTTTAGCTGCCGCCCTAAATCAAATGTCGCTCTCCAAAACTGTATGTGGATGCTGTTCTGATCCTTCTCATTTGACGGAAGAATGTCCACGAAATTCTCCGTTTCACGGCACGAGCAAACCAATGCCGCATTTCAAAGACTTAGAAACGATCCATATTCTTCCACATATAATCAGGGTTGGAGGAATCACCCTAATTTTGCTTGGAACCAATCACAAAATCAAAACACGGTTCCAAATCAAAACAATTTCTAAAGGGTCCCTCCACCACAACAGCAACCACAACTGCAATTGAGTCAGCACCCTTCCAATTACAAAACTTCCAAAATCCGGACAACACTTTTGCACCACATGAAAACTCTTTACAATTGACCGGTACAGATAATTCTAGCACAAACCTTGGATACTTTCATGAAACAATCCATCCAAGGGACGACATGTTTGCAATCTTCCGTCGAGAATGTGATGAAGATCATTGTCTCTCAAAATGAGAATATCAGATCGATGGAAGAACAAATTGCACAACTAAAAGCCGAAATGAGTGCAAGAGAGAAAGGGAAACTTCCAGCTCAACCTTTACCCAATCCTGGCTATTCACATCTTGTGAATGCAATCACGTTGAGATCTGGAAGAGTTCTTGACAACCACGTTGGGGAAGAGATTGATGACACTGAAAAATCTATCAATGATACCCCGGCTGAGACCTTTCCTTCCACTTCTACTTCTAATTCTGACCCCAGTTCTTCTACCCCACCACCTTCTTGCGAGCCTATTCTTCGTTTCCCACAAGGCTCGCCACATCAGGCCACCTCAGCCCACCTCTTCTAGTTCTTCACGGACGATCCCCACTTCTATTCTGGGATCGGGTCTACACACACTTCCTTCTCCTATGAATGACCCAGCACTTATTGCTAAAGCACCTTATCCTAATCGGTTAAGGGCTAACATATCAAGTCCACATATGGAGAAGATTATGGACATGTTTAAGCAAGTTAACATCAACATCCCTCTCCTAGATGCCATCCAACAAGTTCCGTCCTATGCGAAAACTCTTAAGAACTTCTGCACTAGGAAGAGGAAGACTTAAGTGCCCAAAAAGATATTCATGGCAAAGACTGTAGACACGGCTTTCCTCCAACAAGTACCGAGGAAACGTAAGGATCCTGGCTGTCCTACCATTTCTATTTCTATTGGGGAAAAACACATCAACCGTGCTCTACTAGACCATGGCGCTAGTGTTAACTTGCTTCCATATTCGGTTTACGAGCATTTACGTATCGGAGTGTTAAAGCCCTCGAGCATAACTCTCCAGATGGCTGACCGATCAATCACCAAACCTAGGGGTAAACTGGAGGATGTGTTAATAAAAATCGGGGAATTTGTATTCCCTGTTGATTTTGTTGTACTTGATACACAGCCTGTAGCGAACCCACGGAACCAAATTCCGTTGATTTTAGGTCGCCCCTTTTTGGCCACTTCCAACGCTATCATCAACTGTCGTAATGGCTCTATGACCCTATCTTTCGAGAATAGGTCAATTGAGCTGAACATTTATAAGTTGGAAAGTGTACCCTCCGAACCTACTGCTCAGGTCTATTTTGTCGACTTAATGGATGTCGACAGCAGCGAATTTGACGATCCTCATGATGCCGATCTAGACTCTTTTCATACATTGTTGTTTTACCCAACTATGCATCATACATATACGGACTCTTCCACCGAGATGTCCGGGTCAACAACTAACACCGATTATGAACCGTTTCTGGAGTCTGAAGATCACCCCGTACTTTGTGATGACATTATTCATCAGGGTATTGATAGGAATTTTAAGGAAATCTTCGCTGATGAACTCGCATTTTTGAATGACACGGGTGTTGAGATGAATCCACATCAAAACATTGAAATTGAACCTCCACCCCTTCTTTTGAACTGCAAAAAGGATGCGAGTAATACATCACATTCATTGCATCGTCTCTCCAAAATGAGACGCAAACACATTCTATTCCACCACTTACCTTTTCCCCACTTCTTCTTCCACCAACCAGAGCACTGCATTGATAAAAATTTTGAATGGTTGGTGTTAACTTTCGGTCTTTGCAAAGCTTGTCATCGACCATGGATTTTTGACCCCCTCATGTGATTTTCAAAAGATTAACATTGCTTAACTCAAGTTTGGGGGGGGGTATATGTTAGTGTATATGCCCTAGAGGCCATTACTGTATCATACTAGTTTGTATATTACTTAATAGAAGCTTGGGATATTCACCTTGTATAAACAATCTTTCTCAAAATAGTAGTATGCTACTTGGTTTGTTTCTACTTCAATGTGTACATGTGTTTATTTTTGTATATCGCCTATACACATTAGTGGAGCCCTTAGGATCTTTGCTTGATTACCAGCGATGTGATGGCCGTCACACTAGTGGGGCTGGGTAATCTGTAAGCACATCCTTATGCAGGTCCCTGGTCGCAGGACTATCGAGACAGGGCATCGATACTCCGGAGTAGACCAGCGCATGTGCTTCTCATCCCAGTGTGGGAGACGGTCTGTCCCACAGCCGTCAGTACGTCGTACTTGAGATAGTATGCGGGTGCTCGTTAGGTTATTGGTACACTGGACAGGACTCGCCGGGAACTGACTAGTTGGTATTATGCCTATCGTCAGTTATCAGTTCCCAGGTGACATGAGTATAGCTTAGTCCGCTGACTTGACACTGTCACTTCGCCTCGAGAGTGTTCCCACTGTACTTTGATTACTACCCTACCATGGCTCAAAGGAGTCGTGCAAACAGGTGGTAGTTGGGTGCAGTCCCGAAGCACTTGGAGGCAGTGACGGTTAGACAGGATTCGTCTCTCCCAGTATTGGGGGTTGACATCGCGGTGTGTATAGGAGAGCCATTACACGAGTAGTCCCTGGCCAGGGCAAACGAGATATACTGGTAGGCTTCCAGTGTTATCTCAGGGTGTTTTGGGCTTCGCTCCGGCACGACTTGTACCGCTATTGGGGGACTGACGTTTACCGCCCCCTATGCCCGCCATGCGATGTATCAGACGAACAGACCGGACTGTACGGAGAATGTCACATTCAGACTCAGTAGGAGTTCAGATGGGTTTCGCCTCGTCGGTCTTCTTGTCGGCATTACCTGGGGACCGTTACGCACAGCTAGTGCCGCTTGCGGTCTGTGGTTAAACCCACTGCCAGCGTAGTGTCGAGTCTTTAGAGTCCCACACAGAAAGCTTTTCGCCTTTAGGCAAAAGAGTAGAGGTCGCATGGTATTACGACAGGTCGCATGGTTTTGCGACAGGGTTCGGTCACATCCGTGCACTTGTGCACGTACAGTGTCCGGACAGTTTGCACTAGCGGGTTTTGGTTTAAGCCAGATCCTAGTGTACGTTTTGGGATTGGATTTATCCAGTATGCCTTCGTGTTCCTCGGAACGCGGATGCGGGTGTGTATGCACAGTTGACAGGGAGGCAGAGGCAGCGGATTCTCATTAGGGTTGTTGACAGTTGACCGTTGACTATTTGACTTTTTGCTCAACCCTAATGAGAATATGATATGTGATTAACTATTATATTAATTAAGTATTATGGTGACATGGTTGTTGACTTTATTGACTTGTTGACTTTTGTTGACTTGTTGACCGGTTGACTAGGCTTGACTAGTTGACCATTATGATAACCATAGCCATCATTTCATGGCAAAGACTTTTGCTTGCTTGCTCATTTGTGCAAAATGAGTTCATGAAATGATATGGTTATGGTTGCTTCAACCATCACATAACACTTGATTTTGTATAATGAGTTATGATGACTTTGGATTATGAGAGGGTGAGAGACAAAAGACTTGCTCATTCTTTCTTGCTCATTCTCTCTCTTGTTCTTGAGCTCTCTTGTTTTTCTCTCACCCTCTTCCTCTTGCTCCCTCTCTTGACTCTATGGTTCTCTTGTCTCATGAGTTGAGAATAAAGAACCATAGATAAAATCCCATACAAACTCTTCTCTACTCACTCTAGTTCACAAGGTTTAGCAAACCGAGTGAACTAGTTTCTTCAAAGAACGAAGAAGGAGCCAAAGGTTGGAACTTTCAGGTGGATCTATCTTCGGCGTACGGAGACGACGGGAAGAAGCCAATCCGAACAACCATCGGAGCTTGAAGACGAAGGAGTTCAAGACAAGCAAGGTATAACCCCCTAACCGAGTAGCTAGAAACTCGTAGTTAGGTTGTTAGATAGATGTTAAACCAAGATCCGGGTTTTAGGTCCATGTTACCACCTCTATAAAAATCGGTTTTTACCATATTCCGCATTCCCGAAAGTACCGGGAGAGGTAGCATGGACTTACAGTGGTATCAGAGCCTAGTTAAACTCTATCTAACATGTTAGCAAGTAACTAGAAGATCGATCAAAGAAAAAGTCCCGAAAACGAACCCGAGAATTTCAAGTTTCTGTTGATTATTTTCACACCTAAAATCGGCTCAGGCTTTTGTGTGAACACCCACCAAAATTGGTCCAACGATCGAGTCAAAGCGCCGCGGAAACGCGGCGGGAGCACGCTCCCGCCACGGATCCACAGCCGAGTTGACTCGGTCGAGGTCCATTTTGGTGCAGTGTTATTCTGGGGGTATTTTGGGAATTTTGGTATATGTATTTTCAGCCCAGATTTTCCAGAACGAAAATTTTATTTTTGGGATCCCGAAAATCCGTATTTTTGATCGAACTTCTAAAAGACTTAAGCTAACGGGTTTTTCTGTAATGTGATATTTGTATTGAACGTCTACTAATCGCTATATGTCGATTAGTGGGGGTTATACAAATCTATGATCTGTAATGTTGCTGGAATGTGTATATGAATATGTTGGATTGTTGCGGGTGAATAGCCGGGGGTTGTGAGACGAGAGTTTTCTTTTCTTTCAATTCATGTAAATTTGTAAATTGATGTAATAATTATTTGTATGGCCGCACAACCGGGTCGGGGTTGTAGCCGTCATTGTATAATTTCTTTTTACTGTTTTTGCTCCTAGGATAGACCCATGGAGGGGTGCACAAACTACCGGGTATGCCGAAGTGTCGAGTGGCCTACTCATGGAGATGAGGGAGGTTGCTACGCTTCGGGTACTTGGCGGGTAGTTTGCCGCACCCGTAGGGGTCTTGGGTGGGGTATTGGCTATTCACCGCGACCGTGTAATCTGCTTTTCGTTACAGGCTTGTACGAATTGCAGCTTCCTAGTATATCCAATGTGTTCATCTGTGATCTGAAATGTTTATCATTGCAGTATATCTATATATGATATTATTTAGGCGTTGCTTATGTTTTACAGCCGCGCTAGCCCAGCCCCCGCTCTGTCGTTAGTTAAGTAACCTAACGGGTAATGATGGGGCCCAGTGGCGAATGCGAATGGCATAAGCGTACGTCATATTTTGGTTGTTTTCTGCAATGGTAGGTTTAAATGATGGGACGCATTAAAAGAACTAATGCAAGTATAACACGCATTAAAAGAACTAATGCAAGCAAAACACGCATTAAAAGAACTAATGCATGAAAATAAACCAAGTATAAGTCGTTGGAACACTTTCGAAAAAACCACTCGGTTCTTTTCGAAACAAACTTTTAAAATGCGGAGTATGAGCCACTCCATTTAAAAGCTATCTCGTTCCATCGACTAGATCAAGTTCACTACGTTCACGGTTTCGCTAAAACCATTCGTAGCCCTCCGTCGTTTCATATGAATATTCAACAGTATTCAAGCTGTGTTTGTTGGCCTTAGTCAAGGCACAGTGATTGGTAGCTGGTGGATATTCATATGTTGCATAGATAGATGCGTTGGTTTGGGACAGTCGTATTACTTTGTTGGCCATAGTCAAGGGTATATACGGATGGGTTCAAATTAACCTGGACAACGACGGGTAGAACTTGACATGTGACTTATGATTTGTTGGCCTTAGTCAAGGTCATAAGAGCATGGGGCAAAAATCAACATCGGGAGTTTCATAAGTACTGAAACTTGCTAGCGTTGCATACCATTTGGAGTGTGATGATTCTGGTAGGATTCCTTCGGTTTCGTCACGCGATGATATTTGGATCCCGATCCTACTGTTAGTATATGCTACTCCTCGGGAATTTCTCACTTAACGATCAATGCTATAAACCAAGTAGGTGTCTAGAAAGGTGTTAGCGGGGCTACGCCCACAGGGAAAAGAGGTTATTTAATTAAGGAACTTCGCGAAAGCGTTGGAAAACCTCCCTCGAAGTATCGACACCAGCCTGGCCGAACGGTTAAGCAAGTATTATACGGTGAGATTGATCCTGACTAATTCTTCCTTTTTGGTTTTAAGGAGGGATTCGAGAAACAGTGGGAGCCATCCTGTTTAGACAAACTAAAAACCACTCTAAACTTGCAAGAGCATCATGCTGAGTGTATTCTTCTTTCTCTCTTAAAATTGCAGCGACCCTGTGACCACACCTAGGTTACATCTAGATAATAAGATGACTGAACCTGACTGTTATGACTGGCAAAGGTCTGTCAAGATGTCCATTGCCCATGACAAGCTGGGACACCTCTTAACTAATCAAATCCCTGCTGTCTCAGGTCCAGTTTCCCCTATCACGGATGTTTACATCCGCAGGCCATTGGAAAAGGATTGTGCGAAAGCCAAGTGCCTCGTGTTAGCCTCAGTTGATGGTGCAAACCAGAGGCAGCATGAGAAGATGGACTCAGTTTCTATCTTCCTCCATAACAAAGTTTTATATGGAGAGCAATCTCGTATCGCAAGATATGAGACCTTGAACGAATTGCTTCAAGCGAGGTTGGCTGACGGGTCATCTGTAAGGGGCAACGTCCTTACAGAGACCAGCTGTTTTAAGCTCACGGACCTGGAGACCACGTTGGAGAATGGGTCAGGTACTGACCTAATTCTACAGTCCCTGCCCTCTGCTTATACCCTGAAAGAAACCAGGGAAGAAAAAAGAAAAGCAAGGGCAAAAGTTTCAGGACTGGATATAGTAAAAAAAGGACGTTCCTATTGTAACGGGAATGAACTATGGCAGAGAGATTGCAGGGCTTGTAAAGCCAGTAGCCAGAATTCGAAGCATGTTGTGGCTTCGGCTTCGAGTGTGTTTGTAATTGAGAACTGTTTGTCAGTTAACCCTACTTCCTGGGTATTGGATACCGGATCAGGATCTCATATCTGTAATTCGTTGCAGAGTCTGAGAAACCGTAGGGTTATCAGGAAAGGTGATATGACTCTCAGGGTTGCTAACGGAATGAGCATGGATGCTGTATCCGTAGGGGAATATCACCTAGGACTGACAACTGGGCAGATATTGATTCTGCGTGAATGTTTGTATGTACCAGGTGCGACTTGTAATATCATATCTGTATCCTTACTTTCTAAGGAAGGATATGATTTTTCTTTTGTAAGCGATGTAGTAAACATCCACCTAAATCAAGCATTGATTGGGTCAGGTACATTAAATAACGGTATATACGTATTGAATCAAGCTCAGATATTCAGTGTCCAGAACACACTTAAAAGAAAGTCTCCAGAATTAAATCAGGCTTTCTTATGGCATTGTAGACTGGGTCACATCAATGAGACACGGTTGACTAAGTTACATAAAGAAGGATACTTGGATCCGTTCGAGTACCAGTCTTATGCCACTTGTGAATCTTGTCTCATGGGAAAGATGACAAAGACTTCGTTCACTGGACACGGGGTAAGAGCGAGCGAGCTCTTGGGACTTATACACAGTGACGTGTGTGGTCCAATGTCTACACATGCGCGAAGCGGTTATTCATACTTCATTACTTTCACAGATGATTTCTCTAGGTATGGACATGTCTTCTTAATGAAGCACAAATCCGAGGCCTTTGAGAAATTTCGGGTATATAAGAATGAAGTAGAAAAACAAACAGGCAAAAGAATCAAGATCCTAAGATCGGATCGAGGTGGTGAATACTTGAGTGCCGAGTTTCTGGACTACTTAAAAAAGAATGGAATTCTCTCTCAGCGTACTCCTCCATAGACACCACAACACAACGGTGTATCGGAAAGGAGGAATTGAACCCTATTAGATATGGTTCGTTCCATGATGAGTAAGGCTGAGTTGCCGCGATCTTTCTGGGGTTATGCACTAGAAACAGCTGCACATCTCTTGAACCAAGTTCCTACTAAGACAGTGCCTACCACACCATATCAAATGTGGAGTGGGAAGAAACCCTGTCTTAAATCCTTTAAGACATGGGGATGTCCGGCTTTTGTAAAAAAGCAGCATGCGGACAAGCTCGAGGCATGCTCAGTACAGTGCAAGTTTGTGGGATACCCAAAGAACTCCAAGGGGTATCTTTTCTATTACGCAGAGGAGCAAAAAGTCCTTGTTTCTCGTCATGCCCGCTTCTTGGAAACTGAGTTTTTAGAAAATCAGATAAGTGGGAGCGCAATAGAATTGGAAGAAATTCCAGAACCACAAGCTATTACTGAAACCTTAGTAGAACCAGAAGGTTCAGGGGAACCGGACATTCCTACGCCGCTCCGCAGAAGTAGTAGGCAGTCTCATCCGCCCGAGAGATACTACGGTTTTCTCATAGACGGGGATAGAGAGGATTGCATCATAGATTATGGTGAGCCTACTAGCTTCCAGCAAGCCATTCAGAGCGGCGACTCGATAAAATGGCTTGATGCAATGCGGACCGAGATGGAGTCCATGTACACCAACAAAGTTTGGACTTTGGACTTTGCTCCAGAAGGGGTAAAACCCGTAGGCTGCAAATGGATCTTCAGAAAGAAGATCGGTGTAGATGGGCAGGTTGAAACCTATAAAGCTAGGCTCGTTGCAAAGGGTTTTCGTCAAAGACCTGGTTTGGACTATGACGAGACCTTTTCTCCGGTAGCCATGCTTAAATCCATTCGGATCCTTCTTGCCATTGCTGCCTTCCACGATTATGAGATCTGGCAGATGGACGTAAAGTCGGCTTTCCTAAATGGAAATTTGGAAGAGTGCGTCTATATGGATCAGCCAGAAGGATTCATTTAGAGTGGGAGCAGCGGTAAAGTGTGCAAGTTGCTCAAGTCCATCTATGGACTTAAGCAGGCATCGCGGAGTTGGAACATCTGCTTTGATGATACTATCAAAGAATTCGACTTTGTCAAAAACCCAGATGAACCATGTATTTACAGTAAGATTGTAGGGAGAAATGTGGTATTCCTCGTCTTGTACGTCGATGACATTCTCCTAATAGGAAATGATATTCCTATGCTACAGTCAGTCAAAGGATTCTTGTCACAGAGGTTCTCCATGAAGGACCTGGGCGATGCCCACTATATTCTGGGGATCCAGATCTATCGTGATAGATCTAAGAGGATGTTGGGACTTTCACAGTCAAGGTACATCGACACCATACTGAAACGATTCAGTATGGAAGATTCCAAGCGCGGTAATCTACCGGCTTGTCACGGAATCACCCTCTCCAAAGAGATGTCTCCCAAGACTGATTTGGAAAGGGCTCTCATGTCATCAATACCCTACGCATCTGCGGTAGGCACTATTATGTATGCGATGTTATGTAACAGAACAGATGTAGCATACGCATTGAGCGTTGTAAGCCGGTATCAGTCGGACCCAGGGGAGAAACACTGGATAGCAGTAAAGAACATTCTCAAGTACCTGAGAAGGACTAAGGAGATGTTCTTGGTGTATGGCGGAAAAGACCTCCAGATTGAGGCCTTTGCTGACTCCAGCTTCCAGAGTGACAAGGATGACTCCAAGTCCATGTCGGGTTATGTCTTTACCCTCAATGGAGGGGCGGTTTGCTGGAAGAGTTCCAAGCAGGAAACCGTTGCTGACTCAACCATGGAAGCGGAGTACATAGCTGCTTGCGATGCCGCAAAGGAAGCTGTCTGGTTGAAGAAGTTCCTCACGGAACTTCAGGTGGTTCCTACCAGTGTTGATCCAATACCGCTGTATTGTGACAACAACGGCGCTATAGCTTTAGCGAAGGAACCCAGGTCCCATCAGAAGTCCAGGCACATTTTGAGGCGGTTCCACCTGATCAGGGAGATCATTGATTGCCGGGAGATCGAGGTAAAGAGAGTAAAATCAGAAGATAACACTGTAGATCCATTCACCAAGGCCTTGCCCCAGACTCAGTTCGAGCGGCTGATCGAGATGATAGGTCTTCGATACGCCAGTACATGGCTTTAGTGCAAGTGGGAGATTGTTAGTGTATATGCCCTAGAGGCTATTACTGTATCATACTAGTTTGTATATTACTTAATGGAAGCTTGGGATATTCACCTTGTATAAACAATCTTGTTCAAAATTGTAGTATGCTACTTGGTTTGTTTCTACTTCAATGTGTACATGTGTTTATTTTTGTATATCGCCTATACACATTAGTGGAGCCCTTAGGATCTTTGCTTGATTACCAGCGATGTGATGGCCGTCACACTAGTGGGGCTGGGTAATCTATAAGCAAATCCTTATGCAGGTCCCTGGTCACAGGACTATCGAGACAGGGCATCGATACTCCGGAGTTGACCAGCGCATGCGCTTCTCATCCCAGTGTGGGAGACGGTCTGTCCCACAGCCGTCAGTAAGTCGTACTTGAGATAGTATGCGGGTGTTCGTTAGGTTACGGGTACACTGGATAGGACTCGTCAGGAACTGACTTGTTGGTATTATGCCTATCGTCAATTATCAGTTCCCAGGTGACATGAGTACAGCTTAGTCCGTTGACTTGACACTGTCACTTCGCCTCGAGTGTGTTCTCACTGTACTTTGATTACTACCCTACCACGGCTCAAAGGAGTCGTGCAAACAGGTGGTAGTTGGGTGCAGTCCCGAAGCACTTGGAGGCAGTGAGGGTTACACAGGATTCGTCTCTCCTGGTATTGGGGGTTGACATCGCGCTGTGTCTAGGAGAGCCATTACACGAGTAGTCCCTGGCCAGGGCAAACGAGATATACTGGTAGGCTTTCAGTGTTATCTCAGGGTGTTTTGGGCTTCGCTCCGGCACGACTTGTACCGCTATTGGGGGACTGACGTTTACCGCCCCCTAGGCCCGCCATGCGATGTATCAGACGAACAGACCGGACTGTACGGAGAATGTCACATTCAGACTCAGTAGGAGTTCAGATGGGTTTCGCCTCGTCGGTCTTCTTGTCGGCATTACCTGGGGACCGTTACGCACAGCTAGTGCCGCTTGCGGTCTATGGTTAAACCCACTGCCAGCGTAGTGTCGAGTCTTTAGAGTCCCACACAGAAAGCTTTTCGCCTTTAGGCAAAAGAGTAGAGGTCGCATGGTATTGCGACAGGTCGCATGGTTTTGCGACAGGGTTCGGTCACATCCGTGCACTTATGCACGTACAGTGTCCGGACAGTTTGCACTAGCGGGCTTTGGTTTAAGCCAGATCCTAGTGTACGTTTTGGGATTGGATTTATCCAGTATGCATTCGTGTTCCTCGGAACGCGGATGCGGGTGTGTATGCATAGTTGCCAGGGAGGCAGAGGCAGCGGATTCTCATTAGGGTTGTTGACAGTTGACCGTTGACTATTTGACTGTTTGCTCAACCCTAATGAGAATATGATATGTGATTAACTATTATATTAATTAAGTATTATGGTGACATGGTTGTTGACTTTGTTGACTTGTTGACTTTTGTTGACTTGTTGACTTTGTTGACCGCTTGACTAGGCTTGACTAGTTGACCATCATGATAACCATAGCCATCATTTCATGGCAAAGACTTTTGCTTGCTTGCTCATTTGTGCAAAATGAGTGCATGAAATGATATGGTTATGGTTGCTTCAACCATCACATAACACTTGATTTGGTATAATGAGTTATGATGACTTTGGATTATGAGAGGGTGAGAGACAAAAGACTTGCTCATTCTTTCTTGCTCATTCTCTCTCTTGTTCTTGAGCTCTCTTGTTTTGCTCTCACCCTCTTCCTCTTGCTCCCTCTCTTGACTCGATGGTTCTCTTGTCTCATGAGTTGAGAATCAAGAACCATAGATAAAATCCCATACAAACTCTTCTCTACTCACTCTAGTTCACAAGGTTTAGCAAACCGAGTGAACTAGTTTCTTCAAAGAACGAAGAAGGAGCCAAAGGTTGGTGCTTTCAGGTGGATCTATCTTCGGCGTACGGAGACGACGGGAAGAAGCCAATCCGGACCACCATCGGAGCTTGAAGACGAAGGAGTTCAAGACAAGCAAGGTATAACCCCCTAACCGAGTAGCTAGAAACTCGTAGTTAAGTTGTTAGATAGATGTTTAACCAAGATCCGGGTTTTAGGTCCATGTTGCCACCTCTATAAAAATCGTTTTTTACCAAATTTCGCATTCCCGAAAGTACCGGGAAAGGTAGCATGGACTTACGGTATATTTTCTGGCTCTTGAAAAGAAATTTTTACAAAATTTTGAGCCAAAAATAAGTTTGGGGGAGGATTATCACTTAAATATTTTGCCCCCATTAATAAATTTCCTCCCAAGGTTACAGGTTTTCGAGATTTAGCAGATGGCAACAGTGAGGACACTGTTGAAAACAAGTTTGGGGGAGGTTTGTGCTTATTTTCGCATCATTTGCATCATACTTTGCATAAGCACAAAACATTTTCAAAAACCCATAAAAATTTAAAAAATTTCAAAAATAAAAATATTTTTTTTGTACATAAATAAGATAATAAAAGTTTAGATAGTGAAAAATTACATCCAAAAGATTTGAAAAATTTAAGAAAACCAAGAAAATTAGAAGTTTTCTTAAACGAACTAGTAATAAGTAGTTATGAGCCGTTGTCCCAAGGGTTAGTAAGATGAAGGAAGTCACTAATCTGAGGATAAAAATAAGTCTGAAAAATAGTTCCTATTCTGGAAACCAAACATTTGAACGTTGATACCCTACTATTCGCACTTACACACGTCTTAAAGCCCGGGATAGTAGAGGATACATTGAAATGCTCTTGTCTAAAAGCCAAAAGTATGAAGGAAATAAAAAAAATGAAGAAATTATAAAATGGTGAGAAAAATGAACACTGGTTTTGTTATTGCCAAGGCAGCAATAAAAAAAATATAGCGAGGGTGCCTCTTCACCTAGTGCCCTAAGGCCAACTGGTCTGGGAGTCACTGCTAAGCCTTAGGTGGTGCAAGTCGAGGAAATTACACCAAATAAGCAAGCACATGAGTAATCGGTCGGTTAGTACCTCAAGAAGTATTAACGTTCGTATGAAAGTGTGTGAGCAATCTCATCAAAATATTCATTAATTAAAAAGTACTGAGGCTGATGGGCAAGAGTATGATAGCTTGAATTGAATTCTCCGGGTGTAGGGATGTCTTTACACACACGCAGGGTTATATGATCGATGTTTGGAAGTGTAGGGTTGCTATGCACGCTCAGAAGGTTCTACGAGGCATCAACCATGCCCGATTAAAATTTTAGCCGTGCCGAACAACCCGATGCCGGATCTATAAACTAGGGTTTAGGCGAAAATGAACATGTTAAACGCTTCAACACTAAGTGAGAGGGATTACAACCTTTGTAGATCCGGTCCTTCACTTCTTAAGCTCCGTGTTGAGGTCCCTTCGCTGCGATCATCGTGTTGTGGACACTCGAGAGGCTTCACGAAGAGAATGATGCAACCTTTGATTCCGATCTTCGATACCAAGATGATCTACCTTGAAGTTTCGATAACACAAGCTAACACTCATAATATGAAGTGAACACCCTCATCTAAATGGCAAGGATAGATGAGGATGATGAATTAGGATTTTTACTCTCATTTATAATCTTTTTCTCACTCACTTTCATCACAAAAGAAAGCTTTTTCAAGAAGAAACTCAAGCAAGAAGAAGAATGAATGAAGATGATAACTTAATCCTTTTGTGATGAACAATGAATTATTGTAGTGGTTACAAATCTAACCAAGGGTTAAGCATGAAAAGAGTAAACCCTTTTAGAGAGTTAACTAGAGTTAATGGATTGGATTGGGTTAACATAATATCTCACAAAAATATCAAGCAACCACAAAGTCAATGATTCATGAAGCTTCATGCAAAAGCTAACCCTAATCCAAACCCTAACCAAGTTTAAACCCTAAACCACTGTTAAATTTTTAACCCTAACATGTTACAATATTATATATCACATATACAATATATTTTGTAACAATAGAAAATAATAAATTTAATATATATCGCATATATATCAATGTATTATCCCGTGAGAAAATGAATCTTTTAGTGAGCTAATATTAGTTAATGTAATTTAATATATCATATATATTATTATACATTAAATTATCGAATCAACACTTGATCCGATAATCCGGCTATATCGCATATAACCGACTAATACGATGACCCGGTTATATCACATATACCCGGCCGTTATCTCATATCGCGAGAATCTAATACGGTATCATATACCGCATATCCTCGATCCCGCACATATCATATATGTGCTCCTACTCCGTTTTACCTGAGTCAAGAAACCACTGTGTAGGACTCAAAAGAATCGTCAATACGCCGGCAGTAGGTGATGATCATATCAAACACCCACAAGCTGCAAGCGGTCAGCTAAACGTAACAGACACCCAGGTATTGAGCGCTCAGAAGATCAACAAGCAAGCCTGTAAATTCTCCTGTGAATCCAAACAGTAACACTCCCGTACAGTCTGGTCTCGTCGTCTGATATGTCGCATATCTCGCCTAGGGGTGGTAAACGTCAGACCCCAGTAGCTTGATAAGTCGTGTCGATATGAGGTCTATAACAGTTCGAGAAACTACTGATAACACTTACCAGTAAATCTCAGCAACCCTGACCAGGGATTTCCGGTTATAGCCAATCGAACACAGCACAACATCAACTCCCTATACCGGGAGAGACGAATCCCCTCCTATCGCTCATTGCCTCCATGTGATTCGGGACTGTATCCAAAAGCCACCTTTTTGCACGCCCTCTTGGACGTGGTATGATGGAAATCAAAGCACAGTGGGAATCACGCAAGACTCTATGACGATCTCGGGTCAACAAAATACTATGTACCAGTGTCACCGGAGAACTGCCATCTGACGTGATGTATAATACCATCTGGGAGTTTTCGGCGAGTCCGTCCAGTGTACCCAGTCTCCACTGAGCACCCGCACACCATCCTTGATGTCAAACACCGATGGATATGGGATCATCCATCGCCCATCATATGGGTCAAGATGCGTATACGCTAGTCTACTCTGGTGTCTCGATGCCCTGTCTAGATACACCCTCGACTAGGAACAATTATAGGATGTACTCGTCGACTACCGTGGCCCCACTAGTATGATCTCATCATAGTCCCAGTAGTCGAGTACATATACTAAGGGCTTTATCAACATGTAACATAGAGACAATATGAGTACATGTTAAGATAAAGTACAACCAGATAGAATACTATCATGTCGAGCAAGAAAGTCCTCCCTATATATGTCCTAGCATCCTCTACAATATACATCATATGTACAGTAATGGCCTCTAGGTCATACATATAACTAACAATCTCCCACTTGCACTAGGGCCATCTGTTGTGGTATCACATACCAAACAATTAGTTGCGGTTGAAGTATCTCATACTCAACCATCCCATAAATGTCTCTACTGGGAAAAAGGCCTTTGTGAGTGGATCCGCGCTGTTGTCCTCTGTGTCTACTCTCCTAACATCGATCTCCCTGGAGATCAACCATCTCCATGATCAGGTGATACTGCCTAAGAATTATATCTGGACATCAGACGGGACGGGGGTTCCTAGGCAAAAGCCACAACTCCATTGTCACACAATGGTAGGAACAAAGTTCATCTCATGAACTTATATATATCCAGACTGCCTCTTTGGTAGCATCTTTGGTAATGATGTATCTTTCCTTTAATCGTCTAGTAAGTCACGGTATCTAGCTTGGAACTCTTCCAACATACCGTCCCTCCACTGAAGGTAAAGACAATGCCTGCGACTGACATTCAGTCGTCCTTACCACCCTGGAACCTTTCCAGTGATTCTCCCCAGGATCGATTGATACCATCTCACTACAACTAGTGAGTATCCTAACATCCAATTAGAACTATCTCATAGATCCAAAACCCAGGATTTAGGAGGTATCACTTTGATCCTATATGGAGAATCCTTGTGATAAGCGGAGATTGACCGAGCGTAGCATAGGAAACTCCTTCCTTATCAAGAGTATGTCATCCACGTACTCTACGAGGATCACCACCATACTCCCTACTACCTTTTTGTATATACAAGGTTCATCTACCATTTTGATGAAGTCAAACTCTTTGACTACCACATCAAAACAGATGTTCCAGCTCCGCGATACCTGCTTTATCACATAAAACATCTTGAACACGTTTCCGCTGCTCCCACTGTGTACGAAGCCCTCTGGCTGTGTACTTATAGACGCTCTCTTCCAAATCATCATTTTAGAAAAGCAGTCATGACACCCAACCACCAGATATCGTAGTCATGGTATGTAGCCGTGGTAAGTAGGATCTGGATGGACTTAAGCATAGCTTTGAAAGTCTCAATTTTTCCATGTACACCAAGTAATCTTCTCAAGATATACTTGCTCCTGATGGGGATTTAAGCCTTCAGATAAAGCAACCAAAGTCCATACTTTGTTCGTATATAAGGATTCCATCTCAGATCACTAAGCATCCAGCCATTCTTACAGAGTCTCACTCCTGATGGCCAGCTCGAAACTAGTTGGGTCATCATCTCATGATGCAATCCTCGCTCCCACTGTCATAGAGAAACCGAAGTATCTCTCAGGTGGGTGAGGAACCGTACTAGATCGGCGGAGAGGCTGAGGTTCGTTGGTTACTAATGAATCCTTTGGTTCTACCAAATCATCTGATGTAGTTTGTATAGCTGGAACCTTTCTAGTTCTACATAACAGACATTGCCTCGAGCTTGTCCGGATTTTGCTTTTAGACATAGTCCGGAAAACCCCAAATCTTAACAAATTTAAGATATGGGCTCTTCCATTTCCATATCACATATGAAGTGGTAGGCAACTGATTTGATTTGAACCCTATTCAATAGGTATGCAGCTTCTCAAGTGCATAACTCTCAAAAGGAAATAGGAAACTCAGTAGTACTCATCATAGAGCACACCATATCACATAGGGTGCTATTGCTCCGCCCCGATATACCATCGTGCTATGGTGTATACGGAGGAGTAATGCTGAGAGAAAATCTCATTCTCCTTCAGAATAGTCCAGGAATTTCGTGCTCAAGTATTCTTCTCCTTGATCTTATCAAAGGACATATTATTTTGGTTCTCTACTTCTAACTCATATTCATTGAATTTCTCAAAAGGTTCAGACTTGTGTTTCAACAGGAACATATGTCCGAATCTTGAGAGATAAACAGTGAATGTAATGAAGTATAAAGAGCCGTTCTTGGCATGTGTAGACAGGGAACTTTCATACATCAACATGTATCAATCCCAAGAGTTCACTAACTCTTTCTCTGTTTCCTATAAACAGAGCTATGGTCATCTTATCTTTGTGACATGACCGGCAAGTTTCACAAGATGTAAATTCAAACAGATTTAAATATGCATCTAAATGTAACTTAGCTAGTCGGGTCGTATTGATATGACCTAGTCTACAATGCCTCAAGAAGGATTCCTTCATTTCTGAACTCTTCCTCTCGTGAGTGTTCTGTATACTAAGAACTGTAGTTTGATTTAGAACGTCAATGCTTTTAGATAACGTGCCTGAACCGATCAACTCTTGATATAGGAAATGTTCAATACATTATCCAACATTACAAAATTATATCATTTCTTTACTAATAAAGAGACTGATATGATGTTGTACATCAGGTTCGGTATCTAATAACATTTGTTCAGAATCAATGTATTCTGGTAATACAGGGTGACAGTGACCAACAGACTTGGCTGCAACACTTGCACCATTTTCTGTCTCATGAAACTTATCACCCATTCTCAGTTCTCTACCTTTCTGTATCCCATGTAACAGATTACATATGCGGGATCCTGATCCGGTATCTCATACCCAGGACGTAAAGGATACTGAGAAACAGTTCTCTGTAATGAACACACCCGAACAAGATGCATCAGCATGCACTTTCTTCGTTTGGGCGGCACGGGAAATACGGTATTCCCTAATTTCCTGCTCTGTCTTATAACAATTATAAGTTGGAGCGGGACCAACGATCCCCAGCTCAGTATAACAAGCGGGTTCGGTCAATATATCCGTTTTATTATCTTGATTAAGGCGTGATATGGTCGCTACCTGGAGAGAGAGAGAAGAAAACACTCAGCGTATGCTCTTGCAAGATTAGATTGGTTATCTAATATATCTAATCAGGATGTCTCCCACTATTTTAATCAAATCTTCCTTCAAACCCTAAAAGAAAAGACTAGCCGGGATTAATTATACGCTACAAGTTCGCCAATCTTTCAGCCAGGCTAGTTTCGGTACTTTGAGGGAGGTCCCCCGTGTTTTCACACGGACCTAATTAAAGTAAACCTCGTTTTCCCAGAGGCGTAACCCCGTTAACACCTTTCTAGACACCTACTTGATCGGCTAATTGTAATGTGTAAAACTCTCCCAGGAGTAACAATTACTCGCAGTGGGTATCAGGATCCAACTATCTCATAGAAGGTATGCAATCTCATTGCAAATTTCAACACTTGAAATTCCCAATAATATTTTTCCCCTAGCGTCCTATGACCTTGACAGAGGTCAACAAACCATAGGCTGCTAGTCAAGTTCAACCCGTCATTTCCTGATTGAAGTAAACCCACCCGCACGACCCTTGACAGAGGTCAACAAGGTCGCACGACTACCCTAAATCAATCACATCATATGCTTATACAGATAAGCACTAATCAGCTACCGCACACTACACCTTGACAGAGGTCAACAAACGCAGCACGAATACTAACTATTACTTATCTGAAATGACGGAGGGCTACGACAGGTTTTTAAGAAAACCCTTTGCGTAATGAACTTGATATCCTTGTAGAATCGAGTGATTTTTAAATGGAGTGTTTTTTAGGCTTTTCTAGTTTTGCTAAAGGGGTCACTCCCGGTGAAGGGATCGTCGGCCCTTTCCTCATCGAATAAGGTGCAGGATATATCATATATACCACTATGCAAAGCAAAAACTCCAAAAGCAATCAAAAGACAAACCGAGGGGTGTGGCATCTTCCAGTCATTGCTAAAGGGGTCACTCCCGGTAAAGGGATCTCGGCCCTTTCCTTATCGAATAAGGTGCAGGATGTTCTACAAGGAACACCGCGATGTAAAGTAAGAACCGTAGCTACATGTTTTTGAAACAAGTTTCTACAACATCTTAGGTTTCTTTTATTTTCATTAATCTCATTAATGAAGTCCCATTTTAATTTTGCTTCACAAGCATCACATTTGAAATGAAATCTGCAATATAACATATATCTCATATATATAATACAAACATTCGTCTCGGAAAGTAATATGACCTCATCACAGAACATTGCAGCAGAAGAACATATATGAAATATTGGATATACTAGGATGTCCGTGTTTTAGTACGAGCCTGTATAAAACACGGATTCCACGGTCGCGATGAATAGCCAAACCCACATCCCTAGACCCCTACGAGAGCGGCAAGCAACACTGCCAATTCTAGGGTTAGGAGACCCGGTCTCGACTCCTTGAGATGGTCTCCCACTGGACCCCAGAACCCGGTTACTTGTGCTCCCCGCCTTGGGTCTACCTAATGCGGAAAAGTAAATAATATACAACGGTGACATCATCCTCAGCCCGGAAGTGCCCCAATAAAATAATATTACATAGAAATGAATTTTACATGAATGAAAAAGAAAAAACTCTCATCTCACATAAAACCCCCGGCTATTCAGAACGCGACGATCCAATATAACATATCACAGCAACACATAATATCTCATATCATCAACGTAAGCAAGTATGCGTATCCCGATTGTCGTTGATGTATAGCAACAAAGCCGGCGATACACCACATACTACGCTTACGATCACAGAAAAGAAAGTGTAAAACTACAACAGTTGGAATCTGCAACCTCCTTAGACATCGCATGCCTAACCAAATGAATTCCTTAGACATCGCATGCCAACAATTATAAACCCCGCATTTTAGTCTCACCATCGAAAACACTTTTCAATATCAAGTCCGGAAATTCAAGAAGATTCCCGACATCCTGATCGAATGCTCGTCGCAAACTTTAGTTGACGGCCGCACCCCCGGATGCCGTCGACGAAGTGCACTAAGGCGGAACACCGCTGCCACGAGCACCCGAACGGATGCTTTTGGCGACGGGGTTCTCCTACAGTCACTTGGTTGGGGCTATGGGGCATGGCTATCTATTAAGTTTACCCGGCGAGTATCCGCGTACGCTACGTGATTGCGACGGACTTTTGATCACATCAAAATCCAGTGGCAACCGATCAATTGAGACTATACTGCTATGTTTATAATATTCAAATTAGTTATCTCATAACTACTTGTGGATTCCAAATATTGTATCACATTCCAGATAAATAGACAATGTTAAACTTTCCGATCGAATAATCAAACACCCAAGATTTTCCCAATATATCTCAACACTTGAAATCAGTTTAAAAACATCCTTCACATGCCTCAGTACCAATGGTCCAGTCGTAGAAGGGTCAAGCCAACGCCATACATGTGGCACGCCGTACTACCCCAAACCCTAAGGTTTAGAGACAGTTCAAGACGGTCACATAATCGAGTTAAGGTTTGTTGTCTTCTAGAGGGTCCACCGCGTTACTTGCATGACTTAGAACGTTCTTAAACTCGAGAAAAAAATCCAATTTTTGAAAAATTTTCCGACAGGGGAAAAAGTGAGTCATTGATATCCGTTCGAACTTTTTAACAGTTTCTAAAAAATATCCGGAAAAAATAAACAAAATTAAATTATCCGATCGAATCAACGAGTCCCCAATACAACCCTAGAAAACTCAACACTAGAGTGGAATTAAAAAATTCCCAGAAAAAATTGCCAAGAAAGGACCAAAGAATAAATTAATGAAATTTCAGGGACTAAGTCAAAATTTTGGCCGCGGAACCGCCGCTAAACCCATGGTTTCGCCGCGGTTCCGCGGTCAAAATATTGAGTTAGTGGACCGTACGTCACGGTAATTCTTCGTTTTTCCTGCTTATTTTTCTGAGCATTTTTAATTCATAAAAATCAACATTTTTAAAAAATGTACAGAGAAGGGTTCGTATCGGGGTTTTCGGGTTCGATCGGACTTTAAACTTCATCTAGACTTCGCCTAAAGCTCTAGCTTGGCTCTGATACCACTGTAGGGTTGCTATGCATGCTCACAAGGTTCTACGAGGCATCAACCATGCCCGATTAAAATTTTAGCCGTGCCGAACAACCCGATGCCGGATCTTTAAACTAGGGTTTAGGCGAAAACGAACATGTTGAACGCTTTAACACTAAGTGAGAGGGATTACAACCTCTGTAGATCCGGTCCTTCACTTCTTAAGCTCCGTGTTGAGGTCCCTTCGCTGCGATCATCATGTTGTGGACTCTCGAGAGGCTTCACGAAGAGAATGATGCAACCTTTGCTTCCGATCTTCGATACCAAGATGATCTACCTTGAAGTTTCGATAACACAACCTAACACTCACAATATGAAATGAACACCCTCATCTAAATGGCAAGGATAGATGAGGATGATGAAGTAGGATTTTTGCTCTCATTTATAATCTTTTTCTCACTCACTTTCATCACAAAAGAAAGCTTTTTCAAAAAGAAACTCAAGCAAGAAGAAGAATGAAAGAAGATGATAACTTAATCCTTTTGTGATGAACAATGAATTATTGTAGTGGTAACAAATCTAACCAAGGGTTAAACATGAAAAGAGTTAACCCTTGTAGAGAGTTAACTAGAGTTAATGGTTTGGATTGGGTTAACATAATATCTCACAAAAATATCAAGAAACCACAAAGTCAATGATTCATGAAGGTTCATGCAAAAGCTAACCCTAATCCAAACCCTAACCAAGTTTAAACCCTAAACCATTGTTAAATTTGTAACCCTAACATGTTACAATATTATATATCACATATACAATATATTTTGTAACAATAGAAAATAATAAATTTAACATATATCGCATATATATCAATGTATTATCCCGTGAGAAAATGAATCTTTTAGTGAGCTAATATTAGTTAATGTAATTTAATATATCATATATATTTTATACATTAAATTATCGAATCAACACTTGATCCGATAATCCGGCTATATCGCATATAACCGACTAATACGATGACCCGGCTATATCACATATACCCGGCTGATATCTCATATCGTGAGAATCCAATACGGTATCATATACCGCATTATCCTCGGTCCCGCACATATCACATATGTGCTCCTACTCCGTTTTGCCTGAGTCAAGAAACCTCTGTGTAGGACTCTAAAGAATCGTCAATACGCCGGCAGTAGGTGATGATCATATCAAACACCCACAAGCTGCAAGCGGTCAGCTAAACGTAACAGCTGTTAGTGTATATGCCCTAGAGGCCATTACTGTATCATACTAGTATGTATATTACTTGATGGAAGCTTGGGATATTCACAGTTGTATAGACAATCTTGCTCGAAATAGTACTATGCTACTTTGTTTGTCTCTGCTTTAATGTGTACATGTGTGTTTTCTTTATTATATCACCTATACGCATTAGTAGAGCCCTTAGGATTTTTGCTTGATTACCGGCGTTGTGATGGCGATCACACTCGTGGGGGCTGGGTAATCCACAAGCACATCCTTATACACGTCCCTAGTCGTGGGATTATCGAGACAGGGCAATGATACTCCGGAGTAGACTAGAGTATACACTTCTCATCCCAGCATGGGAGACGGTCTGTCCCACAGCCGTCAGTACGTCTTACTTGAGATAGTATGCGGGTGCTCGTTAGGTTACGAGTACACTGGACACGACTCGTCGGGAACTGATGGTTGGTATTATACCTATCGTCAGTTATCAGTTCCCAGGTGCCATGAGTACAGCTTAGTCCGCTGACTTGACACTGTCACTTCGCCTCGGGTGTGTTCCCACTGTTCTTTGATTACTACCCTACCACGGCTCTACTGAGTCGTGCAAACAGGTAGTAGTTGGGTGCAGTCCCGAAGCACTTGGAGGCAGTGACGGTTAGACAGGATTCGTCTCTCCCGGTATTGGGGGTTGACATCGCGCTGTGTCTAGGAGAGCCATTACACGAGTAGTCCCTGGCCAGGGCAAGCGAGATATACTGGTAGGTTTCCAGTGTTATCTCAGGTTGTTCTGGGCTTCACTCCGACACGACTTGTACCGCTATTAGGGGACTGACATTTACCGCCCCCTAGGCCCGCCATGCGATGTATCAGACGAACAGACCGGACTGTACGTAGATTGTCACATACAGGCTCAGTAGGAGTTCGGATGGGTTACCTCATCGGCCTTCTTATCGACATCTACCTGGGGACCGCTACGTTCAGCTAGTACCACTTGCGGTCTATGGTCAAACCCACTGCCCGCGTAGAGTCGAGTCTTTAGAGTCCCACACAGAGAGTTTTCCTGCACTGAGCGAAACGTGTAGAGGCCGTATGGTTTTTCGGAAGGGCTGCGATCACCTACGTACACTTGTGTGCGTGTGGTGTTCGGGGAGGCAATACTAGTAGGTTTTGGTTTAAGCCGGATCCTAGTATTGCACGGATGGATTTGTTTTGTCTTCTGTGCATCCGCATTCTACGGAATGCGGATGCAGGTGTGTATGCATAGTTTTCCGGAGCGATGAAGGAGGAGGTGCCTCATTAGGGTTTTGGAAGTTGGTTCGGCCAAAACCGTTATATGGCAGGCTCATTAGGGTTTTGACAGTTGAGTCGGTCAAAACCATTTTTAGGCGGACTCATTAGGGTTTTGGCAATTCGTTTGGTCAAAACCATTATGAGCCGCGTACATCATTTACTAATCCTTTTAGTGAAAATTTTATGATGGCTAATTGCATTGACCATTTGACCACCATGACCTCTCTTGACTTTGTTGACCGGTTGACCGGTGTTGACTATTGACCTTCATGAGAGGTCTACACTCTTCTCTTCATTTTCTTTTTCTTTTTGATTATGATAATGGTCATTTCAATGTAGCCGTCAACTTTATCTTGATAGGATTGGTATTGATGATGTTTTGGGATTATTGAACCATGGTTCATTCTCTTTAGCTCATAATTTCTTTATCATTCTCTCTCTTGCCTTTTCTAATGAGAAGAAAAGAAATGCACTATGGTTTCTAGCTCCTCCTTTTTCCTCCTCTTGATTCATCTTTTGATCTCATGTGTTGAGAGATAAAGATCCCACAAAGACAAAACCATCCCTCTACCACGTCTACACAACCTAGGGCTTCTAGACTAGCAATCTCTTTGTCCTAGTTACCTCGGCTCGAGGTGGAGCTCGGTGTACATCTCTCGGGTGAATCGTCTTCGACTCAGGGAGGCCGCGGAGGTGACCAAAGTCCGGATCAACCCTCGGAGCAAGAAAATAGAAGAACAACAATAATATAAGGAGTTCAAGTTGAGGTATAACCCCTAACCGAGTAGATAAATCTCTAGTTAGGATGTTAGTGTGTTGTTTAGCAAAGATCCGGCTTTTACGGTCCATGTTACCATGTTTAGAAAAATTTTTGTTTTACCGTTTCCGCAACCCCGAAAGTACCGGGTGAGGTAACGTGGACCTAACAGTGGTATCAGAGCCAGGCTAAACACACCCTAGCAAGTTTGCAAAGTATCTAGAATTTCGACCGGACGAAAAACCGCAAAACACCCCGGATATTTCAAGTTTCTGCCGAATTTTAGATCTGTTCCAAAATTAATAAATCATGCACTAAAAATCGGCTCAGGCTTTTGTTAGAAAACTGGAGAAATTCGATCCCCTAACTCGGCTAAAGCGCCGCGGAACCACGGCATAAGCTTGCTTATGCCGCGGAACCGCGGCCGAGTTAGCTCGGTTGTGGGATCGGTTTCCTGCAGTGTTCTTATATGGGTATTTTGGGATTTTTGGAATATGATTTTTCTGCCCAGATTTTCCAGAAAGCAAAATGTGTTTTGGGGGCTTAAAAATCCGTATTTTTGGTCGATTTTCTATAGACTTTAGCTAATGGTTATATCTGTAATGTTATATGTGTATTGAACGTCTACTAATCGCTATATGTCGATTAGTGGGGGTTATACATATCTGTGATCTGTAATGCTGATGGTTTGTGTATATGAACTCATTGGATTGTCGCGGATGAATAGCCGGGGTGGATGTGAGAAGAGAGTTTCTTTTTCTTTCATTCATTGTAAAATTTGTAAATTGAGGTAATATTATTTGTATGGCCGCACAACCGGTTCGGGATTGTAGCCGTCATTGTATAATTTCTTTTTACTGTTTTTGCTCCTAGGATAGACCCAAGGTGGGGTGCACAAACTACCGGGTATCTCGAACTGCCGAGTGGCCTACTCACGGGTTGAGGGAGGTTGCTTCGTTTCGGGTACTTGGCAGGTGGTTTGCCGCACCCGTAGGGGTCTAGGGTGGGGTATTTGCTATTCATCGCGACCGTGTAATCCGCTTTTCGTTGCAGGCTCGAACGAATCGCGGGTTCCTAGTATATACAAAGTGTTCATCTGTGAACTGGATTGGCTATCATTGCTGTATATCTATATATAATAACTATTTAGGCGTTGCTTATGTTTTTCAGTCGCGCTAGCCCAGCCCCCGCTCTGTCATTAGTTAAGTAACCTAACGGGTGATGACGGGGCCCCGTGGCAAATGCGAATGGCATAAGCGTACGTCATATTTTGGTTGTTTTCTGCAATGGTAGGATTTAAATGATGGGACGCATTAAAAGAACTAATGCAAAAAAATAAACCTAAAAGACGTTGTTGGAACAATTTTTCAAAAAGCTGTTATTGCAAGGACGTTCACTTTTGTTTTGTATAGAGGTATTCGGTTATGAATGCCCAACACCTCAGTCGACGAGGCAAGGGCCGAGATCCCTTCATCGGGAGTGACCCCTTGGACAAAAGGTTTGCGTCAGGGTAATAACTTCACTATAGTCGATTATTCTTACTTTGCATCGAGGTATTCAGTTTAGAATATCCTGCACCTCATTCGACGAGGAAAGAGCCGAGATCCCTTCACGAGGAGTGACCTCTTTAGCAAGAGTTTTTCGCCACTATATTTTCAAAAAGGGCTATCATGTTCCTTCAACTACATCAAGTTCATTACGTTAACGGGTTTTTCGCCAAAAACCCAGCCGTAGCCCTCCGTCGTTTCAGATAATTAATACTTAGTATTCGTGCTGCGTTTGTTGATTATTCGTCAAGGCACAGTGAACAGTAGCTAAGTAATAATTCTCTGTTGCACTGATAGATGCGATTGGTTGGGACGGTCGCATGATTTTGTTGATCATTCGTCAAGGATCATGTGGGCGGGTCTAATGCAATCCTGGATAACGACGGGTTGAACGTGACTAGGACCTTTTGATTTGTTGATTATTCGTCAAGGTCACTTGGGTTCTAGGGGCAAAAATCCACATCGGGAGTTTCTAAAGAAACTGAAACTTGCAGATTCAGCATACCTTCTGGAGTGTGGTTACTAGAGTGGATTCCATCTGGGTCATCACACAATGATAGCTGGATCCCGATCCCACTGATGAGTTGGATTACTCTCGGGAGATTTTTTCACTTAACAATCAATGTTATAAACCAAGTAGGTGTCTAGAACGGTGTTAGCGGGGTTACGCCTCCAGGGAAAAGAGGTTATTTAATTAAGGAACTTCGCGAAAGCGTTGGAAAACCTCCCTCGAAGTACCAACACCAGCCTGGCTGAAAGGTTATGCAAGTATTGTGACGTGCGATTAATCCTGACTAGTTCTTCTTTTAAAAGGTTTTAAGAAGAATTTGAGGAAACAGTGGGAGACATCCTGGTTAGATAAACTAATAAACCAATCTAATCTTGCAAGAGCGCACGCTGAGTGTTTCTTTTCTCTCTTTCCAGGTAGCAACCATTTCACGCCCTAATCAAGATAATAAAATGTATCGCTTGACCGATCCGAATCCTTATTCGGGGCTGGGGAACGTTGGTTCAGGTCTAACTTGCAACAACTGTCATAAGTATGAGCAAGGGAAAGGGGATTGTTTGGATTCCCAGGATACCCAGTTGAAGAAGTAGCATGGTTTTGCATCTACTTCAGGTGTTCTTGTAATTGAGAACTGTTTTACGGTCAGCCCTACCTCCTGGATACTTGATACCGGATCAGGATCTCATATCTGTAATTTATTGCAGGGACTGAGAAAAAGTAGGAAAGTTGCACCGGGTGATATGTTGCTCAGAGTAGCGAACGGAGCACAAGTTAATGCGGCAGCCGTCGGTGAATATCACCTAGTATTGCCAAATGGAAAGACTATGATTTTGAACGATTGCTACTATGTACCTTCCATGGTTTGCAACATAATATCAGTTTCTTTACTCGATAAAGATGGATATAACTTTGTTCTTGATAGAAATATCATGAAAATCTACCTTCATAAGGTAATCGTTGCAGAAGGTACACTGTGTAATGGTATCTACGTTCTAAATCAGCATACAGTTCTCAATATACAAAACACACGCAAGAGGAAGAATCCAGATACGAATGAATCCTACTTGTGGCATTGTAGACTTAGTCATATCGGAGAGAAAAGACTGAGTAAGTTGCATAAAGATGGACTCTTGCATACGTTCGAGTTTTCATCTTATGAAACTTGTCAGTCTTGTCTCGAAGGAAAGATGACCAAATCTCCGTTCACCGGACATGGAGAGAGGGCAGCATAGCTCTTGGGACTCATACACAGTGATGTATGTGGTCCGATGTCTATACATGCAAGGGGTGGGTTCTCGTACTTCATCACATTCACAGACGATCTCTCTAGATTCGGATATGTTTATCTTATGAAACACAAATCTGAAGCTTTTGAGAAATTCAAGGAATTCAAAAACGAAGTGGAGAACCAGACTAGCAAAAGTATCAAGATCCTCCGGTCTGATAGTGGAGGGGAGTACTTAAGCAAGGAATTCCTAGATTACTTAAAAGAGAATGGTATTCTCTCTCAGCTTACTCCTCCTTATACACCACAGCACAACGGTGTATCGGAGCGGAGGAATCGTACCCTACTGGATATGGTTCGCTCCATGATGAGTAATGCCGAGTTGCCTCTTTCATTTTGGGGACATGCGCTTCAGACAGCGGCATACCTTTTGAATCAAGTTCCGTCCAAATCTGTGCCAAAAACTCCATATGAAATATGGAGCAGTAAGAAGCCATGTCTTAAATTTATTAAGATATGGGGTTGTTTGGCCTTTGTGAAAGCACAGAAACCGGACAAACTAGAGGCACGGTCAGTTCTGTGTAAATTTGTGGGATATCCTAAAGACTCACTAGGATATCTGTTCTACCACACTGAGGAACAGAAGGTGTTTGTATCTCACCACGCTACCTTTTTAGAAAGGGAGTTTCTTGCAAAAGAAACTAGTGGGAGTTCGGTAGAACTGGAAGAAATTCAGCGACCACAAAATGTAACTGAAAATTTGGAGGAACCACTGAATTCAATAACCCCAAACGAACCTCAGTCACTCAGCAGATATGGTAGGATTTCTCATCCGCCCGAGAGATACTACGGTTTTCTCATAGACGGGGAACGAGAGGATTGCATCTTGGAAGAAGATGACCCTACCAGTTTCAGGCAGGCCATTATCAGTAGGGACTCTGATAAGTGGCAAGAAGCAATGCAATCTGAAATGGAGTCCATGTACAACAATAAAGTGTGGACCTTGTATATTGCTCCACCCGGGGTAAAACCCGTTGGATGCAAATGGATCTACAAAAGGAAACTTGGTGTGGATGGGCAGGTGGAGACCTATAATGCTAGACTCGTTGCAAAAGGTTTTCGTCAAAGACCTGGTTTGGACTATGACAAAACCTTTTCTCCAGTGGCTATGCTGAAATCCATTCGGATCCTACTTGCCATTGCTGCCTTCCATGACTATGAAATCTGGCAGATGGACATTAAAACGGCTTTTCTAAACGGCTGTTTGGAAGAGTGCGTTTACATGGATCAGCCAGAAGGTTTCATAGACTGTGGGAGCAGCGGGAAGGTGTGCAAGTTGCTTAAATCCATTTATGGATTAAAGCAGGCATCGCGGAGATGGAACATATGTTTTGATGAGGCAATCAAGGAATTTGATTTCATCAAGAACGAAGATGAACCTTGTGTCTATAAGAAGATTGTAGGACGAACTGTCGTGTTCTTAGTCTTGTACGTGGACGACATTCTTTTGATAGGAAATGACATTCCTATGCTACAATCGGTCAAGCTATTTTTGTCACAACGATTCTCCATGAAGGACCTGGGTGATGCCTCGTACATTCTGGGGATCAAGATCTACAGAGATAGATCCAAGAGACTATTGGGACTTTCGCAGTCCAGGTACATAGAGACCGTACTAAAGAGATTTAGTATGGAGGATTCCAAGCGCGGTAACATACCCGCATTGCACGGAATTATCCTCTCCAAGAAGATGTCTCCTAAGACTGACGAGGAGAGGGTTCGCATGAGCACTATACCCTACGCTTCAGCGGTAGGATCTATATTGTATGCGATGCTATGTACAAGACCAGATGTAGTTTACGCACTGAGCGTGGTGAGCCGGTATCAGTAAGACCCAGGTGAGGACCACTAGACAGCAGTGAAGAACATTCTCAAGTACCTGAGAAGAACTAAGGAGATGTTCCTGGTTTACGGTAATGGAGACCTCAGGGTCGAGTCCTTTACCGATTCAAGCTTCCAGAGTGACAAAAATGACAGCAAGTCTGTCTCGGGTTTTGTGTTTACCCTCAACGGAGGGGCGGTATGTTGGAGGAGTTCCAAACAGGATACCGTCGCAGACTCGACGATGGAGGATGAATACATTGCTGCAAGCAATGCCGCAAAAAAGGCGGTCTGGATGAAGAAGTTCATTAGTGAACTTCAGGCGGTTACGTCCATTGTTGACCCAATACCTTTGTATTGCGATAACAATGGGGCTATAGCTTTAGCGAAGGAACCAAGGTCCCATCGGAAATCTAGACACATATTAAGGCGGTATCACCTGATCAGGGAGATCATTGATCGCCAGGAGATCAAGGTACGGAGAGTGGACACAAAAGACAACACGGTGGATCCATTCACGAAGGCCTTACCCCAGACTCAGTTCGAGCGGCTGATCGAGATGATAGGTCTTCGATACGCCAGTACATGGCCTTAGTGCAAGTGGGAGATTGTTAGTGTATATGCCCTTGAGGCCATTACTGTATCATACTAGTATGTATATTACTTGATGGAAGCTTGGGATATTCACAGTTGTATAGACAATCTTGCTCGAAATATTAGTATGCTACTTGGTTTGTCTCTGCTTTAATGTGTACATGTGTGTTTTCTTTATTATATCACCTATACGCATTAGTAGAGCCCTTAGGATTTTAGCTTGATTACCGGCGTTGTGATGGCGATCACACTCGTGGGGGCTGGGTAATCTACAAGCACATCCTTATACAAGTCCCTAGTGGTGGGATTATCGAGACAGGGCATCGACACTCCGAAGTAGACTAGCGTATACGCTTCTCATCCCAGCACGGGAGGCGGTCTGTCCCACAGCCGTCAGTACGTCGTACTTGAGATAGTATGCGGGTGCTCGTTAGGTTACGAGTACACTGGGCAGGACTCTTCGGGAACTGATGGTTAGTATTATACCTATCGTCAGTTATCAGTTCCCAGGTGCCAAGAGTACAGCTTAGTCCGCTGACTTGACACTGTCACTTCGCCTCGGGTGTGTTCCCACTGTTCTTTGATTACTACCCTACCACGGCTCTACAGAGTCGTGCAAACAGGTAGTAGTTGGGTGCAGTCCCGAAGCACTTGGAGGCAGTAACGGTTAGACAGGATTCGTCTCTCCCAGTATTGGGGGTTGACATCGCGCTGTGTCTAGGAGAGCCATTACACGAGTAGACCTTGGCCAGGGCAAGTAAGATATACTAGTAGGTTTCCAGTGTTATCTCAGGGTGTTCTGGGCTTCACTCCGACACGACTTGTACCGCTATTAGGGGACTGACGTTTACCGCCCCCCTAGTCCCGCCATGCGATGTATCAGACGAACAGACCGGACTGTACGTAGATTGTCACATACAGGCTCAGTAGGAGTTCGGATGGGTTTACCTCCTCGGCCTTCTTATCGACATCTACCTGGGGATCGCTACGTACAGCTAGTGCCGCTTGCGGTCTGTGGTTAAACCCACTGCCAGCGTAGTGTCGAGTCTTTAGAGTCCCACACAGAGAATTTTCCTGCACTGAGCAAAATTTGTAGAGGTCGTATGGTTTTTCGGCAGGGCTGCGATCACCTACGTACACTTGTGTGCGTGTGGTGTTCGGGCAGGCAATACTAGTGGGTTTTTGTTTAAGCCGAATCCTAGTATTGCACGGATGGATTTGTTTTGTCTTCTGTGCATCCGCATTCTACGGAATGCGGATGCAGGTGTGTATGCACAGTTTTCCGGAGCGATGAAGGAGGAGGTGCCTCATTAGGGTTTTGGAAGTTGGTTCGGCTAAAACCGTTATGTGGCAGGCTCATTAGGGTTTTGACAGTTGAGTCGGTCAAAACCATTTTGAGGCGGACTCATTGGGGTTTTGGCAATTCGTTTGGTCAAAACCATTATGAGCCGCGTAGATCATTTACTAATCCTTTTAGTGATAATTTTATGATGGCTAATTGCATTGACCATTTGACCACCATGACCTCTCTTGACATTATTGACCGGTTGACCGGTGTTGACCATTGACCTTTATGAGAGGTCTACACTCTTCTTTTCATTTTCATTTTCTTTTTGATTATGATAATGGTCATTTCAATGTAGCCATCAACTTTATCTTGATAGGATTGGTAATGATGATGTTTTGGGATTATTGAACCATGGTTCATTCTCTTTAGCTCATAATTTCTTTCTCATTCTCTCTCTTGCCTTTTCTAATGAGAAGAAAAGAAATGCACCATGGTTGCTAGCTCCTCCTTTTTCCTCCTCTTGATTCATCTTTTGATCTCATGTATCCCACAAGGACAAAACCATCCCTCTACCACTTCTACACAACCTAGGGCTTCTAGACTAGCAATCTCTTTGCCCTAGTTACCTCGGCTCGAGGTGGAGCTCGGTGTACATCTCTCGGGTGGATCGTCTTCGACTCAGGGAGGCCGCGGAGGTGACCAAAGTCCGGATCAACCCTCAGAGCAAGCAAAGAGTAGAACAACAAGAAGAGAAGGTGTTCAAGTTGAGGTATAACCCCTAACCGAGTAGATAAATCCCTAGTTAGGATGTTAGTGTGTTGTTTAGCAAAGATCCGGCTTTTACGGTCCATGTTACCATGTTTAGAAAAAATTTTGTTTTACCGTTTCTGCAACCCCGAAAGTACCGGGAGAGGTAACGTGGACCTAACAACAGGCGCCCAGGTATTGAGCGCTCAGAAGATCAACAAGCAAGCCTGTACATTCTCCTGTGAATCCAAACAGTGACACTCCTGTACAGTCCGGTCTCATCGTCTGATATGTCGCATATCTCGCCTAGGGGTGGTAAACGTCAGACCCCAGTAGCTCGATAAGTCGTGTCGATATGAGGTCTATAACAGTTCGAGAAACTACTGATAACACTTACCAGTAAATCTCAGCAACCCTGGCCAAGGATTTCCGGTTATAGCCAATCGAACACAGCGCAACATCAACTCCCTATACCGAGAGAGACGAATCCCCTCGTATCGCTCATTTCCTCCATGTGATTCGGGACTGTACCCAAGAGACACCTTTTTGCATGCCCTCTTGGACGTGGTATGATGGAAATAAAATCACAGTGGGAATCACACAAGACTCTATGACGATCTTGGGTCAACAGACTACTCTGTACCAGTGTCACCGGAGAACTGCCATCTGACGTGATGTATAATACCATCTGGGAGTTCTCGGCGAGTCCGTCCAGTGTACCCAGTCTCCACTGAGCACCCGTACACCATCCTTGATGTCTAACACCGATGGATATGGGATCATCCATCGCCCATCATATGGGTCAAGATGCGTATACGCTAGTCTACTCTAGTGTTTCGATGCCCTGTCTCGATACACCCTCGATTAGGAACAGTTATAGGATGTACTCGTCGACTACCGTGGCCCCACTAGTATGATCTCATCATAGTCCCAGTAGTCGAGTACATATCCTAAGGGCTTTATCAACATGTAACATAGAGACAATATGAGTACATGTTAAGATAAAGTACAACCAGATAGCATACTATCATGTCGAGAAAGAAAGTCCTTCCTATATATGTCTTAGCATCCACTACAATATACATCGTATGTACAGTAATGGCCTCTAGGGAATACATATAACTAACAGGAAGAAAGATAGGAATGAAGAATAAAGACGATGTTTTATTGAGGGGTTATGTGATTTCTGACATTTTTTCATGACTATTAAGATAGGGCTCATGACAACTGAAAATCTAGCTTAGTTGGAACCCTAATTTTCAAAGCTTTTCTCTTACAATTATTGTCTTTAAATGTAAATTTCATGATCTTCCTTTTATTATTGGATTTTGTGGGTGCAATCCGCTGAAAACCCTCAGGAGACAACACTCCTCCTACTAGGGACACCTAGAGGTATAAAGGCTTGTTGCACGTGCTCTGTGCAATCGTGTTGCCTACGAAAGTGTGCTAGTTAGTTTTTCTCTTTCTTTATATTCTTCTTCTCTTTTTTATAATAAAACAGTTCGCTCGAGACGATCGAAAATAAGTTTGGGGGAATTTGATCAGTCGAAAGTACTGCATTTTTAACACGGCAATTTCTTTATCTTTTGCACTCATCTAGAAGTGTTCGGTATTCATATTGCACATATTAGCAAAACATCCCTAAAATGCCAGATTACATGTATTGTATACTAAAACCGGCATTTCTTAGGGAAATTTACTGTTTATCATGGCATCACATCATCCCTGTATTGCGCAACACATGTCTCGAGAAATTGTGCAGGAAATTGCAGGAACAGAGCTAAAATTAGAAAAAGAGCTGATCAAAATTAAGCCAAGTATAAGATTGTTGATCTGGTAGTAATCTAGAAGGAATTCTGAAATTAAATATATCAGAAAAATACCAAGTTGACATCAGAAGGCCACAGTAGAAGATTGAAGCCCTAAGGCTCCAATTGGGCCGCGGATCCGCGGCGGGAGCCTGCTTGTGCCGTGGATCCGCGGCGGTTGTGCCACATCATCAACAAGTTTTGCTTCATTATTCCACTCTCAGTGAGTACACCTCATCAAGACACGTCAAATTCCAGATTACTCTCGAAGCTTCTTCCAGATCAGTAAAGATCATTAAGCAAGCTAATCATGATTAAGCTCCTAACAAACTATTTCTAGAAGATCCCTCCTAACTAACTACTTCTAGAAGCCTATCCCTATAACAAACTTTTGGAGGGAAATTCAAATTTAAATCCTAGATCTAGGGTTTTGGATGGTCTATAAAAGAGAGCCTAGATCTAGGGTTACTACTTCTTCTTTAATCTCTAATCTCCCCCATTTTCTACACAAGTTGAGTGACACGACTTGTGTCAAACCCTAACCCTAATCCAAAGCCAAATTCAAGATCCCGAGTACCATTCAAGCGAGAAGCCTTCAACCTTTTAGGAGCGGAGCCGATCTTCAATCGAGTAAATGATCCAAGCCGATCCGCGACTCAAGGAGACGAGCGAAGCCAAATCGTCGATCGAGTTCTTCCTGTTGTAGTTCTTTAGCGATTGTAACAGAATTGTTGATATAAATAAAAGGTGAAATTCTTTAATCTCGCTTTCTTTAAATTCTTGCATCATGATTCGATCTCAATTTGTAATTGTGGTTCTTGTTGTGATGTTCGAGTAAAACTCCGCTAGTGAAAGAGTCGAGACGATCAATAGAATGATGATGTAACAAATCTTAAAACGATTCTTAAGTCCTACGAGTTTTGTAAACCCTAGAAAATTGAAGAATCGATGACCTAGTTTCGTTGCGATGCTTTCTTGATTGCTATCGCTCGAAATTAGGGATCCACGATCGATTCTTGAATTTACTAGAGGCTAGAATGTGAATGATATCGACGAAGGAACAAGGGATCAATGATGAAACCCTTGTTTCACTAGAAATACCTAATTCTCATCGATCATCATCGATCTAGTATCAATTTATCGAAGGATAAGAATACGTAATCGCAAGATTTCATAACATCTATCGATCCGATCGATTCCTACGAGCCTCATTTCGATTCTTGATATTTGGTTTGGAAAATCAACAAATTCTCAATTCTTGATTTTATCATTTTCTTGTTATTAGATCTAGATTTTCTAATTATTGAACTTCAATTACAAATCATGAATTGTTTGTTTTCTTTTCTTTAAAGTTTCAATTCATCTAATTCAAAAGACGAACGATTACACTTTCCCTGTGGACGATCAGCACTTACTAACGCACTATATTCGACACCGTTATTGATTGCGGTCAAAATATTTTTGGTTGTGATTTCTTTACAATTTTCCAACTACACATCCGGAAATCGTATTCAATCAAATGGCGCCATTGCCGGGGATCATTTGATTTACTTACACAATCGAAAAATATCATCAATCAAATGGCGCCGTTGCCGGGGATCATTTGATTTACTTACACAATCAGAAAATATCATCAATCAGGTGGGTTCAAATCAACCTGGATAATGACGGGTAGAACTTGACATGTGACTTATGATATGTTGGCATTCGTCAAGGTCATAAGAGCATGGGGTAAAAATCACATCGGGAGTTTCTAAAGAAACTAAAACTTTCCAGGCATGCGCATACCCTCTGGAGTGGATAACGTGAGTGGATTCCATCACGTTATCATGCGATGATAGTTGGATCCCTATTCCCACTGATGAGTTGGTTTACTCTTCGGGTGATCCCGACTAATTCTTCTTTCAGGTTTGGAGGAGAATTTGACGTTACAGTGGGAGCTTTCCTGATTAGATGAAGTGATAACCATTCTGATCTAGGTTAGAGTGCACACTGAGTGTTTCTTTTCTCTCTATCTTTGGCAGCGACCATGGCCCGACCCTTGACTATGACTCAGTGATCAAGTTGACCGAACCTTCTTAAACACTGGCTTTTGGATTGTCAGAGTTGCATACCTCATTGCCACTCCTACTCTTACCTTTTTCTCCAGAACACCCCGTATTACTATGAACGTCCACTTCCATTGGATAAAACCATCGTATGGTTATATAGGAACTCGAAGGAACTTGTTCCAGATTCGACGATAGTTTCTGGTTCTGGAGAAAACGAATAGGACTATTCAGTTGTCTTTTCCTTTTACCTTCTCTCAGGTTGCGAGTGCTCCTTGGATTAGGGGATAGTACACCTATTATGCTAATTGGATAGTCTTCTTCCAAACCATAGGCAGGTGCCGAACTGTAGGGAATGAAGAAAACCAATTAGCCAAACGATAGTGTACAGAAGGTAATAAGTTAATACAAATAAAGGGATTAGAAAGAGGGCTAAGTAAATTGCGACTGCTATTCACGACCAAACCAAGTATTTTATTACCACTCCTACTTCACCTTTGTATTTCTCCAAAACACTTCGTATCACTACAAAGATCCACATTTATTTGGATACTCCATCATATTGTTATATACGAACTCGAAGGAACTTGTTCCAGTTCGGGGATGGATTCTGGTTCAGGAGAAATAGGAATAAGGTTTATTCAGGTGTTTTTAAAATTTACCTTCTCTCGGGTTGCGAGTGCTCCTAGGATTAGGACAGTACACCCATTATGCTTATTGGATAGTCTTCTTCCAAACCATAGGCTGGTGCCGAACGGTAGGGAAGGAAGAAAACCATTTAGCCTAAGAGGGTGTACAGAAGATAATGACTAAAGACATATGAAGCGATTTGGAGAGATGGCAAAGAAATATACGGTTACAGTTGTAAATCTAGATAATGGAAGAGGCACTACTAGGAATACCCGGATACCCCTACGAAACATTTCAATGTTTTAGTTTCACTGTGCATTGTTAATAGAAAACTGATTTCCTCATTAGACACTTGCTCCAGGGTATGTATTTACCAGGTATGATTCTCACATCCGTATGGTTTTACAGACGATGAGTGGGAGTAAGTTATTGGGAATTAGGTGATTATCCTCATTATATCGGAATTCGTTGTAATTGGTGATATTTGAGGAAATCACCTGGGTAGTTTGCCCGACGGCAAATATCTACTTCTGAATATCCGTTGCTATGCACCAATTTCAAATTGATATATCCGTACGTCTATTTTTATAGAGTAGGATATAACTTTTTGAAATTATGTCCATGACATTTACCTATATCAGTGGATGGTTAGGTAAGGAGCATTAAACAGCGGTGTAATTCTTCTTAACCATAAGTACAGTTTTCAACCTACGACACACAGCGAATGTGTTGTTAAACTCAGGGGACTTATACAGAGTATTGTATGTTGTCCATTGTCCATAACGACAGAGGGGTTGGTACTCGTACTATATTCTGTTTACTTGTGACTTCTCTAGTTCTTAGACATGTATTTCGTAGAAATGCATGGTCTATGTTTTCAGAAGTTATAGGTATATGAATAAAGTAGAGAACCAGGTATTGCAAGTATCAGGATTCTTCAAGATGATCGAAGATGTAGATACTTGTGTATGGTATTCAGTTGATAGTAATGATTAAGAGAACTTGCTTCTTTTTCAGGTAACTCATAATTGGATGCATTCCTAAGTTGAGTAATGCTGATCGACCTCTTTCCTTTTAGTTGACATGCACTGGAAACAACTGCATGATTTGAATCTGGTTCCAATTAAATCAGTGCCTCTGGTTCTATATTAGATATAGAACGATTCATATCTTAACGATGTTAAGGTACGGGGAGTTGTCCGGCTTATGCTTAAAACCAGACTCTGGATAACTCAAGGCACGTTTCTGTAATGGCAGTTTGTGGGTTGACTTGGGCTATGACGAGGGTTGACTTTCTACCATATGGAAGATCAATAGTGATATTGTTCTTGACTCGACACAATTATAATAAAAATGGATTTTTTCAGAAAACAGTAGTGGGAGTATGGTAGAACTGGATGTGATTCCAGAACCGCAAATGATTACTGAAAATTTGATAAGAACCTAAAGATTCAATCTGGATTGACATTCCATTGGCCACTCCGCAGATATGGTGGGTAACCTCAAGCACCCGATAGGTACTCCGGTAGCCTCAAGGACGGTGACAGGGAGGTTCTTGTTTACCCAGACGTGACACTACTGTTGTTCCAGACTATGAGACCCGGCGGGAAGATGAATATAGCGTCGTTCTGAACTGGCTTTGGAAGTGCACGTGTATATGATTCTGCCAGAGGGATATCGTAGACAGTGGGAGCAGCGGAAGCATTGGTGGACAAGTGACTTATGTTTATTTATAGAGTAAAGCAGATATAGCGGAGATAGATCATCTATTTCTGATGTGACGGTCATAGGTTTGACTTCATCAGAATAGGGGATGGATCTGTTAAGAAGGTAGTAGGGTGTGATGTCCTGGTATTTGGATGACATACACAGAGTAGGAAGTGATATTCCTTTACTACGATCGGTTATACATTGGTTGTCACACAGTGGTTTCTCCACATAAGATATGGATATTATATCAAACATTCTGGTTACTAGATTTATGGTTTTAGATCTAGATTTGGATAGTATCCCAATCTGGGTATTTAGACAGCATTCTAAAGGTGTTTTAGAATGGACGACTCCTGCCACGGTAGTGCACCTGCAGGTGATGGAGTCACCCTCTCTGAAGGTGTCTAACAGACTAAAGGGAAGAGGGATGTAAATGATTGGCAGATCACTTGCTTAGGCAATTGATTCAATCATAAGATGTCAAGTACCACACCAGATATTGTTTTTGCACTAGCTGCAATATGTTGATATTAATCCAGTCCTGGAGAAACGATCGGAAGCAGTTTTAGAACATAAGTGAATGTTCCAGGGATATGATAACGACAGCCCCATTCGGGAGACAGTTATCATTTCAGGGTTCTAAGGAGACCTGGATGACAGAGTGACTGTCAGAGTTATAGTTTTCCCTCTGACGAGGGGCAGTGTTTTGGACAGGTGATCCAAGAGGACCCTTAGGGAGGCATTACGCAGGATACTGATTAAGTTCATTTGAAGATACAGTCTAAGAAGTTTGGATTTGGAGTTCAATTATGAACTAGGTCCCATCAGATATCCAGACATATTCTAAGATAGGTATTGCTCATTTCGGGAGATGGCTTTCTCCGCGAACTTGAGATAAAGAGAGACATAGAAAGAAACATCAGAGCGGATCCACTCACTGAGGCTATTCCTCGAACGCATTAGTTTCGCAAACGGGTTTTATGAGACTGATTAGTAGAGGAGTTGGGTGTTCGGTATCACACGGGCTGTGAGTATGCGGCATCATAATAATTATCCTTGAGTGCAAGTGGGAGACTGTTGGATATAGTGCCCTCAGAGTCAATTATTGGATCACAGGCACGTGATTGCAATGATTGAGGGAGGACCTATGCCGGTAGGACAGTCTTACTCAAGATGTTAGTATGCTATCTGGTTTATCTTTATCATCGTGTACTGCTTTAGGTGACCTTACAGGTCAATATTGTGCGTTGATAGAGCCCTTAGGATTCTTGCTTGATGGCCAGCAGTATGATGGCGATCATATACGTGGGAGCTGGGGTCGATAAGCACATCCTTAAAAGGTCCCTAGTCGTGGGAGTTTTTGAGACAGGGCATCGACACTCCAGAGTAGACTATTGTATACAGTCGAGACCCTGACGAGGGGCGGTGGCCGGTCTCACAAGCCACTGGTGTCAGTTGGTTCACCTAAGATGTATACAGGTGCTTATTGGGTTATGAGTACACCGGACAGGACTCGCAGGGAACATGCTAGTTGGTCTTATAACTGACGTCATATAGCAGTTCCCTGGTGACATGTGTACAGGATAGTTCATCGACCTGAGATCGTCATTTGTCTCGTGTGAGTTCCCACTGTACTTTGATTACTACCCTACCACGGCTCAAAGTAGTCGTGCAAACAGGTCTTAGTTGGGTACAGTTCCGAGCCACATGGAGGGAGTGAGCAGATCTGTAGGGGTTCGTCTCTCCCGGTATTTGGGGTGAGGTCGCGCTGTGTCTAGGAGAGCATTACATAAAGTTCTTGGCCATGGCAGAAGATTTACTGGTAGGTATTCCAGTAATATCTCAGGGTGTTCTTGGTTACACTCCAACACGACTTGAACCGCTTTTGGGGGTCTGACTTTTACCAACCCTCTAGGCCCGCCATGCGATGCTCATAGATGAACGGACCGGACTGTACGGATATTGTCACTGACAGGCTCAGTAGGGTGTCAGGATGAGTTCGCTCATCGACCTCCCTTTTGGTCAATACTTGGTAGCCTGTTACGTACGGCTAATACCTCTGACGTGCTAGTGGTTAAATCCACAGCCAAAGTGTTGACGAGTCTTTAGAGTCCCCCACAGAAAGTTTCTCAAGTTTCGGGCGAAACGCTGTAGAGGCCGTATGGATATATGGCAGGGTTCGATCATGTACGTGCGCTATTGCATGGATCATGATCGGACGTATAATACTAGCAGGCTTTGGTTTAAACCGGATCCTAGTATTGTACAGTGTAGATTTTGTCTCATTGCATTTGTATTCGGTCGGAATAAAATGCGGGTATGTATATACAGTCGTGGGGTTTTCCTGTAATTTATTACGGGATCGCTTTTTGAAGTTTCCAGTTTGCATTCCGTTTCGGCCATTTTTCCTTTGATGGGAGGGGCTTATTTGCAAATGTGTAAATTAGCAAAGTGGAGGGTGATTTTTGTAAGTGGTTGCTTCATGATGGTTCTAGATTGACTTTGACTTCCATTTGCATCATTACTTGTTTTATGTGAATGGATTGATGAGGAGGAGACTTTTTTGTGATCATTGTTTTTCTCATCATCACTCATTCTTCTCTCTTGCATGATTGACCTCCCTCCTCTCATTGTTGTGGCCGGCCAATACTAGTGGGGGCTGTCCATATTTTTGGTGGGGGATTTTGTATCTCATTTGCTTGCACAAAATTGATATAGCTCCACTTCAAAGATCATCTCCTTCCTCCATCCAAAAATGGCAACTTCACTAACCTATTGAGACAAACCGTTCTACACTCAGTCTACATCAATCTTGGACACGTCGGCTTGCCAACTTCATGTCCGAGTTGCCTCGGTCCAGAGGTGAGAGCCCGTAAAATGACTCGATAATGTAGTGCCCTTTCCGATGAGGAGATCGAGACCGGAGATGCCGCGAGGTGATCGGGATGGTTGCCAAAGACCGAAGGACACGGATCGCTCGGTATAGCTCTCTACCCTTTCTCTAGTTCGCTAGTGGTAGGTTAATGGTCACATCCGGGTTTATAGTCCGTGGTAGCGCCGGTTTCTAGTTTGAAAAAGTTTTTGTTTTCCGCATTCTGGCCTCGTACAGACGGCCGGGGGCGCTGCCGTAGACTTACACACACACACACGTATTGTTAGTGTATATGCCCTAGAGGCCATTACTGTATCAAACTGGTTTGTATATTACTTAATGGAAGCTTGGGATATTCACCTTGTATAAACAATCTTGCTCAATATAGTAGTATGCTACTTGGTTTGTTTCTACTTCAATGTGTACATGTGTTTATTTTAGTATATCACCTATACACATTAGTGGAGCCCTTAGGATCTTTGCTGATTACCAGCGCTGTGATGGCAGTCACACTAGTGGGGGCTGGGTAATCTATAAGCACATCCTTATACAGGTCCCTAGTCGCGCAGGACTATCGAGACAGGGCATCGATACTCCGGAGTAGACTAGCGTATGCGCTTCTCATCCCAGTGTGGGAGATGGTCTGTCCCACAGCCATCAGTACGTCGTACTGGAGATAGTATACGGGTGCTCGTTAGGTTACGAGTACACTGGACAGGACTCGTCGGGAACGACAGGTTGGTATTATACCTTTCGTCAGTTATCAGTTCCCAGGTGACATGAGTACAGCTTAGTCCGCTGACTTGACACTGTCACTTCGCCTCGAGTGTGTTCCCACTGTACTTTGATTACTACCCTACCACGGCTCAAAGGAGTCGTGCAAACAGGTAGTAGTTGGGTACAGTCCCGAAGTACTTGGAGGCAGTGATGGTTAGACAGGATTCGTCTCTCCCGGTATTGGGGGTTGACATCGCGCTGTGTCTAGGAGAGCCATTACACGAGTAGTCCCTGGCCAGGGCAATCGAGATATACTGGTAGGCTTCCAGTGTTATCTCAGGGTGTTTTGGTTCACTCCGACACGACTTGTACCGCTATTAGGGGACTGACGTTTACCGCCCCCTAGGCCCGCCATGCGATGTATCAGACGAACAGACCGGACTGTATAGAGACTGTCACATTCAGACTCAGTAGAAGTTCAGATGGGGTTCACCTCATCAGTCTTCTTATCGGCATCTACATGGGGACCGTTAAGCACAGCTAGTGCCGCTTGCGGTCTGTGGTTAAACCCACTGCCAGCGTAGTGTCGAGTCTTTAGAGTCCCACACAGAGGGCTATTCTCTTTTGGGCAAAACAGAGTAGAGGTCGCATGGTTTTGCGACAGGGTTCGTTCTCATCCGCGTACTTGTGCACGTTTGGAGTCCGGACGGATATTACTAGCGGGCTCTGGTTTGAGCCAGATACTAGTATATGTTTTGGGGTTAGTTTTATCTCATTGTGTTCATGTTCCTCGGAACAAGAATGCGGGTGTGTATACACAGTTGATTGAAGCGGAAGAAGAGATTTTCATTAGGGTTTCGGACCGGGTGTGTATGCACAGTTGACAGTCGTCCTTTTCCAAGCCCTAATGAATTTATGATATATCAATTAATAATATTAATTAAATGAAATTGTGTCATGGTTGGGTTTGTTGACTTCTTGACCAAGGTTGACTTGTTGACCATGGTTGAAACTTTGACTATCATCATTACATATCAAAGATGCTCTTTGATTCTAGCAAAACCATTTAATGTGTGTAATGATAATTGTCATTCCAAACCATCCATCAACTATTTCATTTAGATTATTATTATTAATTTGATAACTCATTTCATATTATGTTATGGTTGTAAAAAGTTATTCATTATATCATAACACTTCTCTCTCCTCTCTTCTTCTTCCTCCTCCTCTAGTTCAAGGAGACTCACTCTCATGTGTTGAGAAACCCTCTCCTTGAGATAAGAACACCCCAAAACCACTCTCTACTCACTCTAGGGTTAGAGGTCTAGCAAGCCAAAGATCCTAGTTCTCTCAAAGTTCGAGAAAGGAGCCCGAAGGTTGAACCCTCAGGTGGATCCATCTTTGACGGAAGAAGGCGACGAGGAAAGCACCATCCAAGCTCTACAAAGGTTTCAAGAAGAAGGAGTTCAAGTTAGGTATAACATCTTTTCCGAGTAGCTAACTCTCTTTAGCTTGGTAGCTAGTTTAGTTTAGAAAAGATCCTGACTTTTGTTTGTCCATGTTGCCTAATGCGATAAAAATTTGTTTTTTATACCGTTTCCGCCTCCCCGCAAGAACCGGGGTTGGCAACGTGGACTTACAGTGGTATCAGAGCCTAACTAAACCTAAACTAGCTAAGTAGTAAAGTGTATGGAAGTTCGATCGGAAAAATCACAAAAACCTAAACATCAAAAACCCTAACTTTCTGTTGAAATTTTTTGTGCTCAAAAGATAAAAAGATTTACTCCTAAAATCGGCTCAGGGTTTTGTGAAGACACCCACCAAAAACGGTCGCCTGAATCCATCAAACCGCCGCGGTTCCGCGGCAATGAGTATACATTTGCCGCGGAACCGCCGCCGTTTTGGCTCCTCTCACGACCGGGTTTGGTGCAGTGTTCTTCTTGTAGGGTTTTGGGATTTTTAAGATTGTTTATTTGCGCCCAGGTATTCCAGAAAAGAAATTTGTTTTTGGGGGCCTATAAATCCGTATTTTTGATCGAACTTGACTATACTTTGACTAATCTGTTATACCTGTGATGTTTATATGTATTGAACGTCGGCTAATCGCTATATGTCGATTAGTCGGGGTTATATATATCTGTGATCTGTGTTTGATGATGGTATTGTATATGAATGCGTTGGACTGTCGCGGGTGAATAGCCGGGGTGGATGTGAGATGAGTGTTTTCTTTTTCTTTCATTCATGTAATATGTAAATTGATGTAATATTATTTGTATGGCCGCACAACCGGGTCGGGGTTGTAGCCGTCATTGTATAATTCTTTTTACTGTTTTTGCTCCCAGGATAGACCCATGGAGGGGGTGCACAAACTACCGGGTATCTCGAAGTGCCGAGTGGCCTACCCACGGCGTTGAGGGAGGTTGCTCCACTTCGGGTACTTGGCGGGTAGTTTGCCACACCCGTAGGGGTCTTGGGTGGGGTTTTGGCTATTCACCGCGACCGTGTAATCCACTTTTCGTTGCAGGCTCGAACGGATTGCGGATTCCTAGTATATCCAATGTATTCATCTGTGATCTGTAATGTCTATCATTGCTATATATTTATAACTATTTAGGCGTTGCTTATGTTTTACAGCCGCGCTAGCCCAGCCCCCGCTCTGTCGTTAGTTAAGTAACCTAACGGGTAATGACGGGACCCCGTGGCGAATGTGAATGGCATAAGCGTACGTCAAATTTTGGTTGTTTTCTGCAATGGTAGGATTAAATGATGGGACGCATTAAAAGAACTAATGCAAGAATATCACGCATTAAAAGAACTAATCCAAGATAATAAACCAAGCAAAAGTCGTTGGAACACTTTCGAAAAACCACTCGGTTCTTTTCAAAACTAACTTTTAAATGCGGAGCTTGAGCCACTCTTTTTAAAAGCTATCTCGTTCCATCGATTATATCAAGTTCACTACGTTCACGGTTGCGCCAAAACCATTCGTAGCCCTCCGTCATTTCGTATGAATATTCAATAGTATTCAAGCTATGTTTGTTGACCTTCGTCAAGGCACAGAGATTGGTAGCTGTTGGGTGTTCATATGTAGCATAGATAGATGCGTTGATTTGGGACAGTCGTATTGCCTTGTTGACCTTCGTCAAGGGTATATACGGGTGGGTTCAAATTAACCTGGAAAATGACGGGCAGAACTTGACATGTGACTTATGATTTGTTGACCTTCGTCAAGGTCATAAGAGCATGGGGCAAAAATCCACATCGGGAGTTTCATAAGTACTGAAACTTGCTAGATTTGCATACCATTTGGAGTGTGGTGATTCTGGTAGGATTCCTTCAGTTTCGTCACGCGATGATATTTGGATCCCGATCCGACTGTGAGTATATGCTACTCCTCGGGAAATTTCTCACTAAACGATCAATGCTATAAACCTAGTAGGTGTCTAGCAAGGTGTTAGCGGGGCTACGCCCCCAGGAAAAAGAGGTTCTTAAATTAAGGAACCTCGCGAAAGTGTTGGAAAACCTCCCTCGAAGTACCGACACTGGCCTGGCTGAACGGTTAAGCAAGTATTGTGCGGTGGGATTGATCCCGACTAATTCTTCCTTTATGGTTTGAGGAGGGATTCGAGAGACAGTGGGAGCTATCCTGTTTAGACAAACTAAAAACCATTCTAAACTTGCAAGAGCATCATGCTGAGTGTTTCTTCTTCTCTCTCCTAATTGCAGCGACCAATTGACATGACTGGACTTAAGTTACTTCTAGATAAAAACATACTGACAGGGCCAAACTACAAAGATTGGCTCAGGAATGTCAAGATGGCAATCACTTATGACAAGCTGGGGTATCTTCTTACCACCAAAGCTCCCCCCATCCCAGGTCCCACCTCCAGCGTCGCGGATAAGGAAATCTGTAAGACTTGGGAGATTGATTACGCGAAGGCCAAGTGCCTCGTGCTTGCCTCTATAGACAACGAACATCAGAGGAGGCACGAGAATATGGACCTGGAATCCATATTTCTTCATACAAAAGAACTGTATGGAGAGCAGTCTCGTATCGCAAGATACGAAGTGTCGAAGAAGTTATTTTCGGCAAAATTGGCCGTCGGATCATTGGTAGCGGAACACGTGCTTAAGATGATTGGCTACATTGAGGAGCTCGCGGAACTTGGGACCATGTTGGAGAGTGAGCTCTATACGGACTTAATTCTCCAGTCCCTTCCTTCCACTTACTCCCAGTTTATACTGAACTTCAACTTACAAGAAAAAGAAGTTGAACTTTCAGAACTCCTCAACATGCTGAGGAGCGCAGAGGGCACCCTACAGAAAAGTAGGGAAACATCCACTTTGTTTGTAGGAGGATCTTCTTCTTCTAGGTCCAAGGCGAAAGCCAAGGGAAAGAAGAGGAAAGCCCCCGCCAAACAAAGGGGCGGTGTTAGTAAAGTGGATATGAAGGGAAAGGAAAAGGCAACAAAGATAGCGGGGAAGCTTGTGGGTAAAGAAGAATGCTTCTATTGTCATAAGAGTGGACACTGGAAGAAAGATTGCAGGGCTTGGAAGGCCAGGACACAGGAACTGAAGCAGGTTGCGGCTTCAGCTTCAGGTGTGTATGTTATTGAAAACTGTCTTTCAATAAACTCTACTTCCTGGGTATTGGATACCGGATCAGGATCTCATACCTGTAATTCTTTGCAGGCGTTGAGAAACCGTAGGGTTTTGAAGGCAGGTGACATGACCCTCAGAGTTTCGAACGGAGCTAGCATGGATGCTAAAGCCGTAGGGGACTATCACCTGGGAATGTCAGATGGACATGTTTTGGTTTTACGCAATTGCTTTTTTGTACCCAACGCAACTTGTAATATCATTTCTGTATCTTTGGTTTCTAAAGAAGGTTATGAATTTGCATTTGTAACTAATGTTGTAAACATTCACCTTAATCAAGTTCTGATTGGGTCAGGTACACTGAGCAATGGTATATACGTGTTAAACCAACCACAGATTTTCAATGTCCAGAATACACACATAAGAAAGTTTCCAGATATAAATCAGGCTTTCTTATGGCATTGTAGAATGGGTCACATCAATGAGACACGGTTGACTAAGTTACATAAAGAAGGATACTTGGATCCGTTCGAGTATCAGTCTTATGCCACTTGTGAATCTTGTCTCATGGGAAAGATGACAAAGACTCCGTTCACTGGACACGGAGAAAGAGCGAGCGAGCTCTTGGGACTCATACACAGTGACGTGTGTGGTCCAATGTCTACACATGCGTGAAACGGTTATTCATGCTTCATTACTTTCACAGATGATTTCTCTAGGTATGGACATGTCTTCTTAATGAAGCACAAATCCGAGGCCTTTGAGAAATTTCGGGATTACAAGAATGAAGTTGAAAAAAAAACAAGCAAAAGTATCAAGATTCTAAGATCGGATCGAGGTGGTGAATACTTGAGTGCCGAGTTCCTGGACTATTTAAAAGAGAATGGAATTCTCACTCAGCGTACTCCACCATACACTCCGCAACATAACGGTGTATCGGAAAGGAGGAATCGAACCCTATTGGATATGGTTCGTTCCATGATGAGCAAGGCTGAGTTACCGCGATCTTTCTAGGGTTATGCACTAGAAGCAGCTGCATATCTCTTGAACAAGGCTCCAACCAAGACTGTGCCTACCACCCCATATCAGATGTGGAGTGGGAAGAAACCCTGTCTTAAGTATCTTCAGATATGGGGATGTCCAGCTTTTGTAAAAAAGCAGCATGCGGAAAAACTCGAGGCACGTTCAGTACAGTGTAAGTTTGTTGGATACCCAAAGAACTCCAGGGGGTATCTGTTCTATTCCGCAGAGGAACAAAAAGTTCTTGTTTCTCAACATGCCCGCTTCTTAGAAACTGAGTTTTTAGAAACCCAGATAAGTGGGAGCGCAATAGAACTGGAAGAAATTCCAGAACCACAAGCTATTACTGAAAGCTTGGAAGAGCCAGTTGTTTCAAAAGAACAGGACATTCCTACGCCGCTCCGCAGGAGTAGTAGGCAGTCTCATCCGCCCGAGAGATACTACGGTTTTCTCATAGACGGGGATAAAGAGGATTGCATCATAGATTATGATGAGCCTACTAGCTTCTAGCAGGCCGTTCAGAGCGTTGACTCGGTAAAATGGCTGGATGCAATGCGGACCGAAATGGAGTCCATGTACACCAACAAAGTATGGACGTTGGACATTGCTCCAGACGGGGTAAAACCCGTAGGATGCAAGTGGATCTTCAAAAGGAAGATTGGTGTAGATGGACAGGTTGAGACCTATAAATCTAGACTGGTTGCTAAGGGTTTTCGTCAAAGACCTGGTTTGGACTATGACGAGACTTTTTCTCCAGTAGCTATGCTGAAATCCATTCTGATCCTTCTTGCTATTGCTGCCTTCGACGATTATGAGATTTGGCAGATGGACGTAAAGACAGCTTTTCTAAATGGAAATTTAGAGGAGTATGTCTATATGGACCAGCCAGAGGGTTTCATTCAGAGTGGGAGCAGTGGAAAGGTGTGCAAGTTGCTTAAGTCCATCTATGGACTAAAGCAGGCATCGCGGAGTTGGAACATCTTCTTTGATGAGACGGTCAAAGAATTTGGCTTTATCAAAAATCCAGATAAACCATGCATCTATAGTAGATTTGTAGCGAGAACTGTAGTATTCCTCGTTTTATACGTGGATGACATTCTCTTAATAGGAAATGACATTCCTATGCTACAATCTGTCAAGGGGTTCTTGTCACACAGGTTCTCCATGAAAGACCTGGGTGATGCCTCATACATCCTGGGGATCCGGATCCATCGTGATAGATCCAAGAAGATATTAGGACTTTCTCAGTCCAGGTACATCGACACCATACTGAAAAGATTCAGTATGGAGGATTCCAAGCGCGGTAACCTACCGGCTTGTCACGGGATCACCCTCTCTAAAGAGATGTCTCCCAAGACTGATTTGGAGAGGGATCGCATGTCTATTATACCCTACGCTTCTACGGTAGGCTCTATAATGTATGCGATGTTGTGTACCAGACCGGATGTAGCTTATGCACTGAGTGTGGTAAGCCGGTATCAGTCAAACCCTTGGGAGAAACACTGGATAGCGGTAAAGAACATTCTCAAGTACCTGAGAAGGACTAAGGAGATGTTCTTGGTGTATGGCGGAAAAGACCTCCAGATCGAGGCCTTTGCTGATTCCATCTTCCAGAGTGACAAGGATGATTCCAAGTCCATGTCGGGCTTTGTCTTTACCCTCAATGGAGGGGCGGTGTGTTGGAAGAGTTCCAAACAGGAAACCGTTGCAGACTCGACTATGGAAGCGGAATACATCGCTGCATCTGATGCCGCAAAAGAAGCCGTCTGGATGAGGAAGTTCTTGAAAGAACTTCACGTGGTTCCGTCCATTGTTGATCCAATACCTCTGTATTGGGACAACAACGGGGCTATAGCTTTAGCGAAGGAACCCAGGTCCCATCAGAAATCCAGACACATCTTAAGGCGGTATCACCAGATCAGGGAGATCGTGGATCGCCAGGAGATCGAGGTTCGGAGGGTCGCTTCAGGAGAAAATGCTGCAGATCCATTCACCAAGGCCTTGTCCCAGACTCAGTTCGAGCGGCTGATCGAGATGATAGGTCTTCGATACGCCAGTACATGGCCTTAGTGCAAGTGGGAGATTGTTAGTGTATATGCCCTAGAGGCCATTACTGTATCATACTGGTTTGTATATTACTTAATGGAAGCTTGGGATATTCACCTTGTATAAACAATCTTGCTCGATTTAGTAGTATGCTACTTGGTTTGTTTCTACTTCAATGTGTACATGTGTTTATTTTAGTATATCACCTATACACATTAGTGGAGCCCTTATGATCTTTGCTTGATTACCAGCGTTGTGATGGCAGTCACACTAGTGGGGGCTGGATAATCTATAAGCACATCCTTATACAGGTCCCTAGTCACAGTACTATCGAGACAGGGCATCGATATTCCGGAGTAGACTAGCGTATGCGCTTCTCATCCCAGTGTGGGAGATGGTCTGTCCCACAGCCATCAGTACGTCGTACTGGAGATAGTATACGGGTGCTCGTTAGGTTACGAGTACACTGGACAGGACTCGTCGGGAACTGACAGGTTGGTATTATACCTATCATCAGTTATCAGTTCCCAGGTGACATGAGTACAGCTTAGTCCGCTGACTTGACACTGTCACTTCGCCTCGAGTGTGTTCCCACTGTACTTTGATTACTACCCTATCACGGCTCAAAGGAGTCATGCAAACAGGTAGTAGTTGGGTACAGTCTCGAAGCACTTGGAGGCAGTGACGGATAGACAGGATTCATCTCTCCCGGTATTGGGGGTTGACATCGCGCTGTGTCTAGGAGAGCCATTACACGAGTAGTCCCTGGCCAGGGCAATCGAGATATACTGGTAGGCTTCTGTTAGTGTATATGCCCTAGAGGCCATTACTGTATCATACTAGTTTGTATATTACTTAATGGAAGCTTGGGATATTCACAGTTGTATATACAATCTTGCTCGAAATGGTAGTATGCTACTTGGTTTGTCTCTGCTTTAATATGTGCATGTGTTTCTTTTAGCATATTGCAGGTATACATATTAGTAGAGCCCTTAGGATCTTTGCTTGATTACCAGCGTTGTGATGGCGCTCGCACTCGTGGGAGCTGGGTAATCTATAAGCACATCCTTATACTGGTCCCTGGTCGTTGGACTATCGAGACAGGGCATCGATACTCCGGAGTAGACTAGCGTATGCGCCTCTCATCCCAGTGTGGGAGACGGTCTGTCCCACAGCCGTTAGTACGTCGTACTTGGGATAGTATGCGGGTGCTCGTTAGGTTACGAGTACACTGGACAGGACTCGTCGGGAACTGTTGGTTGGTAATATACCTATCGTCAGTTATCAGTTCCCAGGTGACATGAGTACAGCTTAGTCCGCTGACTTGACACTGTCACTTCGCCTCGAGTGTGTTCCCACTGCACTTTGATTACTACCCTACCACGGCTCAGAGGAGTCGTGCAAACAGGTAGTTTTTGGGTGCAGTCCCGAAGCACTTGGAGGCAGTGACGGTTAGACAGGATTCGTCTCTCCCGGTATTGGGGGTTGACATCGCGCTGTGTCCAGGAGAGCCATTACACGAGTAGTCCCTGGCCAGGGCAAGCGAGATATACTGGTAGGTTTCCAGTGTTATCTCAGGGTGTTCTGGGCTTCACTCCGACACGACTTGTACCGCTATTAGGGGACTGACGTTCACCGCCCCCCTAGGCCCGCCATGCGATGTATCAGACGAACAGACCGGACTGTACGGAGATTGTCACATACAGGCTCAGTAGGAGTGCAGATGGGGTTCACCTCGTCAGTCTTCTTGTCGACATCTACCTGGGGACCGTTACGTACAGCTAGTGCCGCTTGCGGTCTGTGGTTAAACCCACTGCCAGCGTAGTGTCGAGTCTTTAGAGTCCCACACAGAGAGCTATTCGCCTTTAGGCAAAACGAGTAGAGGTCGCATGGTTTTGCGACAGGGTTCGTTCGCATCCGCGCACTTGTGCACGGTTGCTGTCCGGACAGTTTATACTAGCGGGCTTTGGTTTAAGCCGGATCCTAGTATATGATTTGAGATTGGTTTTTCTCATTGTGTTCGTGTTCCTCGGATCACGAATGCGGGTGCGTATGCACGGTTGCTTGAGATTGAGGGAGAGGACCTTGTTTAGGGTTAATGACTATTGTCATTTTATTAACCCTATTGTTTTTTGTGTGGATTATGGTTAATTGATAATTAGCTTAATAAATTGTGCATGGTTGTTGTTGACATTTTGACTTCGTTGACTTGTTGACCTTGTTGACCACTTGACCATCATCATTTGTTTTGGAAGATGCTCTTTGATCTTTGCAAAATTGAAATGATAATGGTCATATCAAGATTTATCATGACAATTTTCAAGCTAATTATCTAATTAAAATTATCCACACATATTAGTGAGAATGGCTCACTAATTTATCATTCTATCATATCTTTTCTCTCTCTTGTTCATCCTCTCCCTCAAGCTCTCTCCCTCTCATGTGTTGAGAAACAAAAAGCTTGAGAAAAACCCTCACTTGATCTTCTCTACTCACTTCTAGGGTTCAAGTCTTAGCATTTCTTGAACTCTAGTTACTCCTAGCTTGGAGTTGAAGCTAAAGGTGGTGGCTTTCAAGTGGATCTTTCTTTGACGGAAGAAGACAAGCAAGGTGAGGCCTTTCTACCTTTCCGACGAGCAAGGAGAGAAGGACTAAAGACCAAAGGTATAACCTTTCTATCACTTAGCTACTTTGTAGTTAGGGTTAGCTAGTTTTAGTTTAGCAAAGATCCTCACAAGCTTGGTCCATGTTGCCTAAGTCATTAAAAATTCGTTTTTTATTATGTTTTCCGCCTCCCCGAAAGTACCGGGGTGGGCAACACGGACTTACAGTGGTATCAGAGCCTAACTAAACTCAAACTAGCTAGGTAGTGAAGTGTAACGAAGTTTCGAAACCGAAAAAAAATCCAAAAACCGAACTTTGAAAAACCCTAGTTTCTGTTGAAATTTTTTCTGCTCAAAACAGAAAACTTTATATTTGTAAAATCATCTCAGGGTTTTTTAAAAACACACAAGAAAAACGAGACAGAGAATCATCCAAACCGCCGCGCTTCCGCCGCACGAGGTAGGCTCGTGCCGCGGAAGCGCCGCGGTTTGATGACGTCACTGCATCGTTTTTCGTGCAGTGTTTTACTGTGTTGATTTTGGGATTTTTAGGATATAAAATATATGCCCAGATTTTCCAGAACAAAATTTTGCTTTTGTGGGCCTATAAATCCGTATTTTTCCGGAACTTCACTACGCTTTAACTACATCGGTTATATCTGTAATGCTTGCATGTATTAAACGTCGGCTAATCGCTATAAGACGATTAGTCGGGGTTATACATGATCTGTGATTGTTGATGTTGGTTTGTGGATATGAATGGATTGGATCGTCGCGGGTGAATGGCCGGGGTTGGATGTGAGATGAGCGTTGTTTTCTTTCATTCATTTGTAACATGTAAATTGATGTAATAATATTCTTTGTATGGCCGCACAACCGGGTCGGGGTTGTAGCCGTCATTGTATTATTCTTTTTACTGTTTTTGCTCCTAGGATAGACCCATGGAGGGGGTGCACAAACTACCGGGTACTCGAAGTGCCGAGTGGCCTACTCACGGTGGTGAGGGAGGTCGCTTCGCTTCGGGTGCTTGGCGGGTAGTTTGCCGCACCCGTAGGGGTCTTGGGTGGGGTATTGGCTATTCACCGCGACCGTGTAATCCGCTTTGCGTTGCAGGCTCGAACGCATTGCGGATTCCTAGTATATCCAATGTATTCATCTGTGATCTGTAATGTCTATCATTGCTGTATATATATATATATAAATAACTATTTAGGCGTTGCTTATGTTTTACAGCCGCGCTAGCCCAGCCCCCGCTCTGTCGTTAGTTAAGTAACCTAACGGGTGATGACGGGGCCCCGTGGCGAATGCGAATGGCATAAGCGTACGTCATATTTTGGTTGTTTTCTGCAATGGTAGGATTAAATGATGGGACGCATTAAAAGAACTAATGCAAGAAATAAACCAAGTAAAAGTCGATTGGAACACTTTGAAAACCACTCGGTTCTTTTCAAAACTAAACTTTTAAACGCGGAGCTTGAACCACTCCTTTTAAAAGCTATCTCGTTCCATCGATTATATCAAGTTCACTACGTTCACGGTTTCGCCAAAACCATCCGTAGCCCTCCATCATTTCGGTTAAATATTCGGTAGTATTCAAGCTATGTATTTTGACCTCACGCCAAGGCATAGTGATTGGTAGCTGCCGGATATTTATCCGTTGCATAGATAGAATGGGTTGATTTGAGACAGTCGTACTGCCATTTTGGCCTACGTCAAGGGTAGGTACGGGTGGGTTCAAATTAACCAGGATAATGATGGGAAGAACTTGACATGTGACTTATGACATTTTGACCTCACGCCAAGGTCATAAGAGCATGGGGCAAAAATTCACATCGGGAGTTTCATAAGCACTGAAACTTGCTAGCGTTGCATACCATTTGGAGTGTGATGATTCTGGTAGGATTCCTTCGGTTTTATCACACGATGATATTTGGATCCCGATCCTACTGTGAGTATATGCTACTCCTCGGGAAAACTCTCACTTAACGATCAATGCTATAAACCTAGTAGGTGCCTAGAAAGGTGTTAGCGGGGTTACGCCCCCAGGGAAAAGAGGTTACTTAATTAAGGAACTTCGCGAAAGCGTTGGAAAACCTCCCTCGAAGTACCGACACTGGCCTGGCTGAACGGTTAAGCAAGTATTGTACGGTGAGAATGATCCCGGCTAATCCTTTTCTTTACGGTTTGAGAAGGGATTCGAGAAACAGTGGGAGCCATCCAGTTTAGACAAACTAAAAACCACTCTAAACTTGCAAGAGCATCATGCTAAAGTGTTTCTTTTCTCTCTCCTAATTGCAGCGACCATTCAACATGACCGGACTTAAGTTACTGTTAGATAAAAATAAATTGACAGGGCCAAACTACAAAGATTGGCTCAGGAATGTCAAGATTGCAATCACCTATGACAAGCTGGGGTATCTTCTTACCACCAAAGCTCCCCCTGTCCCTGGTCCAACTTCCAGTATCGCGGATAAGGAAATCCGCAAGACTTGGGAGATTGATAGCGCGAAGGCCAAGTGCCTCCTGCTTGCCTCGATGGACAACGAACATCAGAGGAGGCATGAGAATATGGACATGGAATCCATATTGCTCCATACAAAAGAACTGTATGGAGAGCAATCACGTATCGCGAGATACGAAGCTTCGAAAAAGTTATTTTCGACAAGAATGGTCGTCGGATCATCAGTAGCCGAGCATGTGCTAAAGATGATCGGCTACATTGAGGAGCTCGCTGACCTAGGGATCACATTGGAGAGTGAGCTATATACGGATATAGTTCTCCAGTCCCTTCCTTCCACTTACGCCCAGTTCATACTGAACTTCAACCTACAAGAAAAAGAGGTTGAACTTTCAGAGCTCCTCAACATGCTGAGGAGCGCAGAGGGCACCCTACAGAAAGGTAGGGAGACATCCACTTTGTTTGTAGGAGGATCTTCCTCTTCTAGGTCCAGGGCGAAAGCCAAGGGCAAGAAGAAGAAAGCCCCCGCCAAACCAAGAGGCGGTGTCGGTAAAGTGGATACGAAGGGAAAGGGTAAAGCAACAAAGGTAGCGGGGAAGCTTGTGGATAAGGAGGAATGCTTCTTTTGTCATAAGAAAGGACACTGGAAGAGTGATTGCAGGGCCTGGAAGGCCAGAACACAGGAATTGAAGCAGGTTGCAGCTTCAGCTTCAGGTGTGTATGTTATTGAAAACTGTCTATCTATAAACTCTACTTCCTGGGTATTGGATACCGGATCAGGATCTCATATCTGTAATTCTTTGCAGGCGTTGAGAAAGCGTAGAGTTTTGAAGGCAGGTGACATGACCCTCAGAGTTGCGAACGGTGCTAGCATGGATGCAGAGGCCGTGGGGGACTATCACCTGGGATTATCTGATGGACACTTTTTGGTTTTGCGTAGTTGTTATTATGTACCAAATGCAACCTGTAATATCATATCTGTATCTTTATTATCTAAAGAAGGTTATGAATTTGCATTTGTAAGTAATGTAGTGAACATTCACCTTAATCAAGTTTTGATTGGGTCAGGTACATTAAACAACGGTATTTACGTTTTAAACCAACCACAGGTTTTCAATATCCAGAATACACACAAAAGAAAGTCTCCAGAAATTAATAAAACTTTCTTATGGCATTGTAGACTGGGGCACATCAATGAGAGAAGATTGACTAAGTTACATACTGAAGGATATTTAGATCCGTTCGAATATCAATCGTATGCAACTTGTCAATCCTGTCTCAAAGGAAAGATGACAAAGGCTCCGTTTTCTGGACACGGAGAAAGAGCGAGCGAGCTCTTGGGACTCGTACACAGCGACGTGTGCGGTCCAATGTCTACACATGCGCGAAGCGGTTTTTCTTACTTCATTACTTTTACGGATGATTTCTCAAGATTCGGACACATCTTCTTAATGAAGCATAAATCCGAAGCTTTTGATAAGTTCCAGGAATATAAGAATGAAGTAGAAAACCAGACCGGCAAAAGTATCAAGATCCTAAGATCGGATCGAGGAGGAGAATACTTAAGCGCCGAATTCCTGGATTACTTAAAAGAGAATGGAATTCTCTCTCAGCTTACTCCTCCATACACTCCGCAACATAACGGTGTATCGGAGAGACGGAACCGGACCCTATTGGATATGGTACGGTCCATGATGAGTAACGCTGAGTTACCGCGATCGTTCTGGGGATATGCACTAGAAACAGCTGCATATCTTTTGAACCGTGTTCCCACTAAGACTGTGCCTACCACACCATATGAGTTATGGAGTGGGAAGAAACCCTATCTTCAATACTTGAAGATTTGGGGATGTCCAGCTTATGTCAAAAAGCAGCATACGGACAAGCTCGAGGCACGCTCAGTACTGTGCAAGTTTGTGGGATACCCAAAGAACTCCAGGGGGTATCTTTTCTATTACGCAGAGGAACAAAAAGTCCTTGTTTCTCGCAATGCCCATTTTCTGGAACATCAGTTTTTAGAAAAAGAATTAAGTGGGAGCGCGATAGAACTGGAAGAAATTCCAGAACCGCAAGCTATTACTGAAAGCTTAGTAGAACCAGAGGGTTCAAAAGAACAGGACATTCCTATGCCACTCCGCAGAAGTAGTAGGCAGTCTCATCCGCCCGAGAGGTACTACGGTTTTCTCATTGACGGGGATAGAGAAGATTGCATCCTGGATTGTGATGAGCCTACTAGCTTCCAGCAAGCCATTCAGAGCGTCGACTCGGTAAAATGGCTGGATGCAATGCGGACCGAGATGGAGTCCATGTACACCAACAAAGTATGGACGTTGGACATTGCTCCAGACGGGGTGAAACCCGTAGGATGCAAGTGGATCTTCAAAAGGAAGATTGGTGTAGATGGACAGGTTGAGACCTATAAAGCTAGACTGGTAGCAAAGGGTTTTCGTCAGCGACCTGGTTTGGACTATGACGAAACCTTTTCTCCAGTAGCTATGCTGAAATCCATTCGGATCCTTCTTGCCATCGCTGCTTTCCACGATTATGAGATCTGGCAGATGGACGTAAAGACAGCTTTTCTAAATGGTCATTTAGAGGAGTGTGTCTATATGGATCAGCCAGAGGGTTTCATTCAGAGTGGGAGCAGCGGAAAGGTGTGCAAGTTGCTCAAGTCCATTTATGGACTCAAGCAGGCATCGCGGAGTTGGAACATCTGTTTTGATGAGACAGTCAAAGAATTTGGCTTTATCAAAAATCCAGATGAACCATGCATCTATTGTAGATTTGTAGCGAGAACTGTAGTATTCCTCGTTTTATACGTGGATGACATTCTCTTAATAGGAAATGACATTCCTATGCTACAATCTGTCAAGGGGTTCTTGTCACACAGGTTCTCCATGAAAGACCTGGGTGATGCCTCTTACATTCTGGGTATCCGGATCTACCGTGACAGATCCAAGAGGATATTAGGACTCTCGCAGTCCAGGTACATCGACACCATACTGAAGAGATTCAGTATGGAAGATTCCAAGCGCGGTAATCTACCGGCTTGTCACGGGATCACTCTCTCCAAAGAGATGTCTCCCAAGACTGATTTGGAGAGGGATCGCATGTCTATTATACCCTACGCTTCTGCGGTAGGCTCTATAATGTATGCGATGTTGTGTACCAGACCGGATGTGGCTTATGCACTGAGTGTGGTAAGCAGGTATCAGTCAAACCCTGGGGAGAAACATTGGATAGCAGTAAAGAACATTCTCAAGTACCTGAGAAGGACTAAGGAGATGTTCTTGGTGTATGGCGGAAAAGACCTGCAGATTGAGGCCTTTGCTGACTCCAGCTTCCAGAGTGACAAGGATGATTCCAAGTCCATGTCGGGTTTTGTCTTTACCCTCAATGGAGGGGCGGTGTGTTGGAAGAGCTCCAAACAGGAAACCGTTGCTGACTCGACTATGGAAGCGGAATACATCGCTGCATCTGATGCCGCAAAAGAAGCTGTCTGGATGAGGAAGTTCTTGAAAGAACTTCAGGTGGTTCCGTCCATTGTTGACCCAATACCTCTGTATTGCGACAACAACGGGGCTATTGCTTTAGCGAAGGAACCCAGGTCCCATCAGAAATCCAGACACATCTTAAGGCGGTATCACCTGATCAGGGAGATCGTAGATCGCCAGGAGATCGAGGTCCGGAGAGTTGCATCAGAGGATAACACAGCAGATCCATTCACCAAGGCCTTGCCCCAGACTCAGTTCGAGCGGCTGATCGAGATGATAGGTCTTCGATACGCCAGTACATGGCCTTAGTGCAAGTGGGAGATTGTTAGTGTATATGCCCTAGAGGCCATTACTGTATCATACTAGTTTGTATATTACTTAATGGAAGCTTGGGATATTCACAGTTGTATATACAATCTTGCTCGAAATGGTAGTATGCTACTTGGTTTGTCTCTGCTTTAATATGTGCATGTGTTTCTTTTAGCATATTGCAGGTATACATATTAGTAGAGCCCTTAGGATCTTTGCTTGATTACCAGCGTTGTGATGGCGCTCGCACTCGTGGGAGCTGGGTAATCTATAAGCACATCCTTATACTGGTCCCTGGTCGTTGGACTATCGAGACAGGGCATCGATACTCCGGAGTAGACTAGCGTATGCGCCTCTCATCCCAGTGTGGGAGACGGTCTGTCCCACAGCCGTTAGTACGTCGTACTTGGGATAGTATGCGGGTGCTCGTTAGGTTACGAGTACACTGGACAGGACTCGTCGGGAACTGTTGGTTGGTAATATACCTATCGTCAGTTATCAGTTCCCAGGTGACATGAGTACAGCTTAGTCCGCTGACTTGACACTGTCACTTCGCCTCGAGTGTGTTCCCACTGCACTTTGATTACTACCCTACCACGGCTCAGAGGAGTCGTGCAAACAGGTAGTTTTTGGGTGCAGTCCCGAAGCACTTGGAGGCAGTGACGGTTAGACAGGATTCGTCTCTCCCGGTATTGGGGGTTGACATCGCGCTGTGTCCAGGAGAGCCATTACACGAGTAGTCCCTGGCCAGGGCAAGCGAGATATACTGGTAGGTTTCCAGTGTTATCTCAGGGTGTTCTGGGCTTCACTCCGACACGACTTGTACCGCTATTAGGGGACTGACGTTCACCGCCCCCCTAGGCCCGCCATGCGATGTATCAGACGAACAGACCGGACTGTACGGAGATTGTCACATACAGGCTCAGTAGGAGTGCAGATGGGGTTCACCTCGTCAGTCTTCTTGTCGACATCTACCTGGGGACCGTTACGTACAGCTAGTGCCGCTTGCGGTCTGTGGTTAAACCCACTGCCAGCGTAGTGTCGAGTCTTTAGAGTCCCACACAGAGAGCTATTCGCCTTTAGGCAAAACGAGTAGAGGTCGCATGGTTTTGCGACAGGGTTCGTTCGCATCCGCGCACTTGTGCACGGTTGCTGTCCGGACAGTTTATACTAGCGGGCTTTGGTTTAAGCCGGATCCTAGTATATGATTTGAGATTGGTTTTTCTCATTGTGTTCGTGTTCCTCGGATCACGAATGCGGGTGCGTATGCACGGTTGCTTGAGATTGAGGGAGAGGACCTTGTTTAGGGTTAATGACTATTGTCATTTTATTAACCCTATTGTTTTTTGTGTGGATTATGGTTAATTGATAATTAGCTTAATAAATTGTGCATGGTTGTTGTTGACATTTTGACTTCGTTGACTTGTTGACCTTGTTGACCACTTGACCATCATCATTTGTTTTGGAAGATGCTCTTTGATCTTTGCAAAATTGAAATGATAATGGTCATATCAAGATTTATCATGACAATTTTCAAGCTAATTATCTAATTAAAATTATCCACACATATTAGTGAGAATGGCTCACTAATTTATCATTCTATCATATCTTTTCTCTCTCTTGTTCATCCTCTCCCTCAAGCTCTCTCCCTCTCATGTGTTGAGAAACAAAAAGCTTGAGAAAAACCCTCACTTGATCTTCTCTACTCACTTCTAGGGTTCAAGTCTTAGCATTTCTTGAACTCTAGTTACTCCTAGCTTGGAGTTGAAGCTAAAGGTGGTGGCTTTCAAGTGGATCTTTCTTTGACGGAAGAAGACAAGCAAGGTGAGGCCTTTCTACCTTTCCGACGAGCAAGGAGAGAAGGACTAAAGACCAAAGGTATAACCTTTCTATCACTTAGCTACTTTGTAGTTAGGGTTAGCTAGTTTTAGTTTAGCAAAGATCCTCACAAGCTTGGTCCATGTTGCCTAAGTCATTAAAAATTCGTTTTTTATTATGTTTTCCGCCTCCCCGAAAGTACCGGGGTGGGCAACACGGACTTACAGCTTCCAGTGTTATCTCAGGGTGTTTTGGGCTTCACTCCGACACGACTTGTACCGCTATTAGGGGACTGACGTTTTCCGCCCCCTAGGCCCGCTATGCGATGTATCAGACGAACAGACCGGACTGTACGGAGACTGTCATATTCTGACTCAGTAGTAGTTCAGATGGGGTTCACCTCGTCAGTCTTCTTATCGGCATCTACCTGGGGACCGTTACGCACAGCTAGTGCTGCTTGCGGTCTGTGGTTAAACCCACTGACAGCGTAGTGTCGAGTCTTTAGAGTCCCACACAAAGGGCTATTCGCTTTTGGGCAATACAGAGTAGAGGTCGCATGGTTTTGCGACAGGGTTCGTTCACATCCGCGCACTTGTGCACGTTTGGAGTCCGGACGGATATTACTAGCGGGCTCTGGTTTGAGCCAGATGCTTGTATATGTTTTGGGGTTAGTTTTATCTCATTGTGTTCATGTTCCTCGGAACAGAATGCGGGTGTGTATGCACAGTTGATTGAGGCGGAGGAAGAGGATTTTCATTAGGGTTTCGGACCGGGTGTGTATGCACAGTTGACAGTCGTCCTTTTCCAAACCCTAATGAATTTATGATATATCAATTAATAATATTAATTAAATGAAATTGTGTCATGGTTGGGTTTGTTGACTTCTTGACCAAGGTTGACTTGTTGACCATGGTTGAAACTTTGACTATCATCATTACATATCAAAGATGCTCTTTGATTCTAGCAAAACCATTTAATGTGTGTAATGATAATTGTCATTCCAAACCATCCATCAACTATTTCATTTAGATTATTATTATTAATTTGATAATTCATTTCATATTATGTTATGGTTGTAAAAAGTTATTCATTCTATCATAACACTTCTCTCTCCTCTCTTCTTCTTCCTCCTCCTCTAGTTCAAGGAGACTCACTCTCATGTGTTGAGAAACCCTCTCCTTGAGATAAGAACACCCCAAAACCACTCTCTACTCACTCTAGGGTTAGAGGTCTAGCAAGCCAAAGGACCTAGTTCTCTCAAAGTTCGAGAAAGGAGCCCGAAGGTTGAACCCTCAGGTGGATCCATCTTTGACGGAAGAAGGCGACGAGGAAAGCACCATCCAAGCTCTACAAAGGTTTCAAGAAGAAGGAGTTCAAGTTAGGTATAACATCTTTTCCGGGTAGCTAACTCTCTTTAGCTTGGTAGCTAGTTTAGTTTAGAAAAGATCCCGACTTTTGTTAGTCCATGTTGCCTAATGCGCTAAAAATTTGTTTTCTATACCGTTTCCGCCTCCCCGCAAGAACCGGGGTTGGCAACGTGGACTTACACATAAATATATATACATATATAAAAATTATTAAATCAAAACCTGATTTAATAATCCGACTTAATCTTAAGACGCTATTATTATCAACCGTCCGATTAAAGTCTGTGCAACCTGTACACATATTTAATCGAACATCTATATGTAGAAAAATACGTCATCTACACCATATCGCCTGAACCGTGAAAACCCTATGTGTGGGACTCTAAAGACTCGTCAATACGCTGGCAGTGGGTTTAACCACAAGCACATCAGCGGTACTAGCTGTACGTAACGGCTACCCAGGTATTGAGCGAAAGGAAGGCCGACGAGCAATCTCCTCCAAACCCCTACTGAGCCTGACTGTGAAAATATCCGTACAGTCCGGTCTGTTCGTCTAAGAGTATCGCATATCGAGTCTAGGGGGGATGGATAAAGTCAGACCCCTAATAATGCGATAATTAGTGTCGGTATGAAACCCATCACCACCTGAGAAACTATCAATCCTAGATCAGTAATTCCCATCCGTGCACAACGCGACATCAACCCCCATTACCGGAAGAGACGAATCCCCAACGATCCGCTCACTGCCTCCATGTGGCTCGGGACTGTACCCAACTAAAACCTATTTGCACGACTCCTTTGAGCCGTGGTAGGGTAGTAATCAAAGTACAGTGGGAACTCACACGAGACAAATGACGATCTCAGGTCGACAGACTAACCTGTACACATGTTACCTGGGAACTGCTATCTGACAATAGGTATAATACCAATTAGCAGGTTCCCTGCGTGTCCGTCCAGTATACTCATAACCCAATGAGCACCTGTATACTATCTTAGGTGAACAAACTAACACCAATGGCTTTTGAGACCTGGCCACCGCCCCTCGTCGGGATCTCGATCAGTATACACTAGTCTACACTAGAGTATCGATGCCCAGTCTCGAAACTCCCACGAGTAAGGACATTTAAGGACTTTCTTATAGACCCTCAGCTCCCACATATATGATCGCCATCATAATGCTGGTAATCAAGCAAGAATCCTATGAGCACTATCAAAATGCAATAGTGATGATAAAGACAAACCAGATAGCATATTATCATCTCGAGTAAGACCGTTCTACCGGTATAGGTCCTCCCTCAATCATCGAAATCACCTGCTTGCGACTACGATAATTGCCTTGAGGGAACTATAGCCAACAGTACCAATCCCTTTGTCCTAATGGACACCAGACAACATATAATACTCTGTATAAGTCCACTGAGTTTAATAACTCGAATGCTGTGCGGCATAGGTTGAAAACTGTACTATGGTTAAGAAGAATTACACCGTTGATTAATGCTCCTTACCTAACCATCAACTAATATAGGTAAATGTCATAGACATAATTTCAAAAGGTTATATCTCACTTTATAAAATAAACGTACGGATATATCGGCTTGAAATTGGAGCATAATAACGAATATTCAAAACCAAATATTTGTCGTCAGGCAAAACTAAGGTGATTTCCTCAAATATCACCAATTACAAAGAATTCTGATATGTTAAGGATATAATCACTTAATTCCCAATATCTTACTCTTATTCAGCATCTATAATGCCATACAGATGTGAGAATCAAATCTGGTAAATACATACCCTGGAGTCAAAATCCAACTGGGAAACAGTTTTCAATTAACATTGCACAGTCAAACTGAAATATGAAAATGTTTCGAAGGGGTAGCTGGGTCTTCCTAGTAATACCTCTTCCACTATCCAGATTCATGACAGTAATCATATATTTCCTTGCCCACACTCCAATCCCTTTATATGTTTTTACTTATTACCTTCTGTACACCACACTTAGGCTAATTGGTTTTCTTCCTTCCCTACCCTTCGGCACCGGCCTAAGGTTTGGAAGAAGACTATCCAATAAGCGTAATAGGTGTACTCTCCTAATACAAGGAGCCCTCGCAACCTGAGAGAAGGTAAAGAGAAAAGACAACTGAATAATCCTTATTCTATTTCTCCAGAACTAGAAACCACCCTCTAACTGGAACAAATTCCTTCGAGTTCGTATGTAAATATACGATGGAAATATCCAAGAAATACTAGAAACCATCCTCGAACTGGAACAAATCCCTTCGATTTCGTATGTAAATATATGATGGAAATATCCAAGAAATATGTAGATCTTCGTAGTGATACGAAATGTTCTGGAGAAAAGCAAAGGTGAAAGTAGGAGTGTCGATGGTATATACGGTTTCGTCGTGAATGATAGTAGTCACAATTTTCTTTTCCCTCTTTCTAATCCCTTTATATGTCTTTACTTATTACCTTGTGTACACCACACATAGGCTAATTGGTTTTCTTCCTTCCCCACCCTTCAGTACCTGCCTATGGTTTGGAAGAAGACTATCCAATAAGCGTAATAGGTGTACTCTCTTAATACTAGGAGCTCTCGCAACCTAAGAGAAGGTAAAGGGAAAAGACAACAGAATAATCATATTCAATTTCTCCTGAACCAGAATCCATCCTCGAACTGTAACAAGTTCCTTCGAGTTGGTATGTAACTATATGATGGAATATCCAAGAAATTTGGATCTTCGTAGTGATACGGAGTGTTCTGGAGAAATGCAAAGGTGATATAGGAGAGGCAATGATATATGCGACTAAATGACAATCCAAAAGCCAAAGTGTTTTAAGAAGGTTCGGTTAACTTGGTTCATGAGTTTTAGTCTAGGGTCGGGCCATGGTCACTGTCAAAGAGAGAAAGAAAAGAAACACTCGTTATGCACTTTAATCTAGATTAGATTGGTTAATCACTTTATCTAATCAGGATGTCTCCCACTGTTTCCTCGAATTCTCCCCCAAATCCAAAAGGAGAATTAGTCGGGATCATCTAAAATCACCCGAGGAGTAGTACTTACTCATCAGTAGGAATCGAGATCCAACTATCATCGCATGATAACTTGATGGAATCCACTCAAGTCACCACACTCCAGAAAGTATGCGCATGCCTGGAAAGTTTCCTGTATGTTTGAAACTCCCGATGTGATTTTTGCCCCAGGCATCTAATGACCTTGACGAATGCCAACAAATCATAAAACGCAAGTCAAGTTCTACCCGTAATTGTCCGGATTAATTTAAACCCACCCGTACTCACTTTTGACGGATGCCAACAAGGTTGTATGACGGTCCTAGATTAATGCATATCCATGCTACAGAAAAGTAACACATAACTACCGCACACTATGCCTTGACGGAAGCCAACAAACATAGCACGAATACTAGGTGCTACTTTTCTGAAATGACAGAGGGCTACAGCTAGTTTTTGGCGAAAAACCTTTAACGTAATGAACTTGATATCGTTGATAGAACTCAGTGGTTTTACAAATATAAAGTGCGCAAACTTTTGCTAAAGAGATCACTCCCTGTGAAAGGATCTTGGCTCTTTCCTCGTCGAAGGAGGTGCAGGATATTCCAAACTGAATACCACGATGCAAAGCAAAAGAATTGACTATGGTGAAGTTATTACAATGACGCAAACTTTCACTCAAGAGGTCACTGTTAGTTATATATATGCCCTAGAGGCCATTGTTGTACATATGATGTATATTATAGTGGATGTTTGGATATATATAGAGAAGACTTTCTTGCTCGACATGATAGTATGCTATTTAGTTTCACTTTGTCTTAACATGTTGACTTGTATTAGTTTACTGTCTAGCTCTCATATGTTGATAAAGCCCTAAGGATATGTACTCAACTACTGGGACTATGATGAGATCATACTAGTGGGGCCAGGGTAGTCAATGAGTACATCCTATAACTGTTCCTAGTCGAGGGTGTATCGAGACTGGGCATCGATACACCAGAGTAGACTAGCGTATACGCATCTTGACACATATGATGGGCGATGGATGATCCCATATCCATCGGTGTTTTGACATCAAAGATGGTGTACGGGTGCTCAGTGGAGACTGGGTACACTGAACGGACTCGCCGAGAACTCCCAGATGGTATTATACCTCACGTCAGATGGCAGTTCTCCGGTGACACTGGTACAGGTTAGTCTGTAGACCCGAGATCGTCATAGAGTCTTGTGTGATTCCCACTGTGCTTTGATTTCCACCTGACCACGTCCAATAGGGCGTGCAAAACGGTGGCTTTTGGGTACAGTCCCGAATCACATGGAGGCAATGAGCGATATGAGGGGATTCGTCTCTCCCGGTATAGGGAGTTAATGTTGTGCTGTGTTCGATTAGCTATAACTGGAAGTCCCTGGCCAGGGCTGAAATAGAGCACTACTGGTATGTGTTATCAGTAGGTTCTCGACCTGTTATGAGCCTCATATCGACACGACATATCGGTTACTGGGGTCTGACTTATACCACCCCTAGACTAGATATGCAACATATCAGACGAAGAGACCGGACTGTACGGCAGTGTTACTGATTGGATTCACAGGAGAATGTACAAGCTTTCTTGTTGATCTTCTGATCGCTCATTACCTGGGTGGCTGTTACGTTTAGCTGACCGCTTGCAGTTTGTGGGTGTTTGATATGATCATCACCTACTGCCGGCGTATTGACGATTCTTTAGAGTCCTACACAGAGGTTTTCTAGCTCAGGCAAAACGGAGTAAGAGCACATATCTGATATGTGCGGGACCAAGAATAATACGATATGAGATACCGTATTCTATTCTCGCGATATATGATATCGGCCGGGTATATGTGATATATCCGGGTCATCGGATCAAGTGTTGATTCGATGAATCGGTACATGTTATATTAGTCGGTTATATACGATATAGCCGGATTGACGGATCAAGTGTTTATTCGATGATTTAATGTATAATTATATATGTGATATATTACATTACCTTAACTAATATAAGCTCGCTTTATTGATTCATTTTTTCACCGGATAATACATTGATATATATGCGATATATGTTAATTGTATTATTTTCTTTTATTACAAAAAATATATTATATATGTAATATATAATATTGTACCAAATTATTATTACAAATGCAACATGATTTGTGGAGATTAAACAAGTTAGGGTTTGATTTGGGTTAGCATTTGGGTTAGATTTTTCAAGAAGCTTCAAGAAGCTTTCTTTATTTTATGCTAAGATTTTTGTGTTGATATTTTGTGAAGCCTTTCTTTCTTAACCAAGGGTTGCAATGGTAACCATAACAATAATTCATTATTCATCACAAAAGGTTTCATCTTCTTCTTCCTCCTTGAAAAGCTTACTAGCTTTTGTGTTTGTGATGATTTAGCGTGAGAAATTGAAAATAAAAGAGAGCTAAAATCCTACTTCATCATCCTCATCTATTCTAGTCACTTAGATTAGGGTGTTCACTTCTCTAATAAGTTGTTTAGTGAAGTGTAAGCTTGGGTTAAATATTTTTCAAGATAGATCATCTTCGAAATGGAAGACTTCAAGCAAGCATGGATCATTCGGCTTGTGGAGCCTCTCTAGAGTCCGGAAGTCCATGGATCGCGGTGAAGGGACTACTACTCGGAGCTTAAGAAGCGAAGGAACGGACTACAAAGGTTGTAATCCCTTTATATTAGATGTAAAGATGTTTACTTGCTTTGTTATGTTAGTGTATATGCCCTAGAGGCTATTACTGTATCATACTAGTTTGTATATTACTTAATGGAAGCTTGGGATATTCACCTTGTATAAACAATCTTGCTCAATATAGTAGTATGCTACTTGGTTTGTTTCTACTTCAATGTGTACTTGTGTTTATTTTAGTGTATCACTTATACGCATTAGTGGAGCCCTTAGGATCTTTGCTTGATTACCAGCGTTGTGATGGCAGTCACACTAGTGGGGGCTGGGTAATCTATAAGCACATCCTTATACAGGTCCCTAGTCGCAGGACTATCGAGATAGGGCATCGATACTCCGGAGTAGACTAGCGTATGCGCTTCTCATCCCAGTGTGGGAGATGGTCTGTCCCACAGCTATCAGTACGTCGTACTGGAGATAGTATACGAGTGCTCGTTGGGTTACGAGTACACTGGACAGGAATCGTCGGGAACTGACAGGTTGGTATTATACCTATCGTCAGTTATCAGTTCCCAGGTGACATGAGTACAGCTTAGTCTGCTGACTTGACACTGTCACTTCGCTTCGAGTGTGTTCCCACTGTACTTTGATTACTACCCTACCACGGCTCAAAGGAGTCGTGCAAATGGGTAGTAGTTGGGTACAGTCCCGAAGCACTTGGAGGCAGTGACGGTTAGACAGGATTCGTCTCTCCCGATATTGGTGGTTGACATCGCGCTGTGTCTAGGAGAGCCATTACACGAGTAGTCCCTGGCCAGGGCAAGCAAGATATACTGGTAGGCTTCCAGTGTTATCTCAGGGTGTTTTGGGTTTCACTCCGACACGACTTGTACCGCTATTAGGGGACTGACGTTTACCGCCCCCTAAGCCCGCCATGCGATGTATCAGAAGAACAGACCGGACTGTACGGAGATTGTCACACTCAGACTCAGTAGGAGTTCAGATGGGGTTCACCTCGTCAGCCTTCTTGTCGACATCTACCCGGGGACCGTTACGCACAGCTAGTGCCGCTTGCAGTCTGTGGTTAAACCCACTGCCAGCGTAAGTGTCGAGTCTTTAGAGTCCTACACAGAGGGTATTCGCCTTTGGGCAAAACAGAGTAAAGGTCGCATGGTTTTGCGACAGGGTTCGTTCTCATCCGCGCACTTGTGCACGTTTGGAGTCCGGACGGATATTGCTGGCTGGCTCTGGTTTGAGTCAGATACTGGTATATGTTTTGGGGTTGCTTTTATCTCTCAGTATTCATGTTCCTCGGAACAAGAATGCAGGTGTGTATGCACAGTTGTTTGAGGAGGAGGAAGAGGACTTTCATTAGGGTTTTGGAACGGGTGCGTATGCACAGTTGACAGTTGTCTTTTTCCAAACCCTAATGGATTTATGTTATATCAATTAATAATATTAATAAAATGAAATTGTGTCATGGTTGGTTTTTATGTTGACTTGTTGACCATGGTTGACTTGTTGACTATAGTTGAATGTTTGACCATCATCATTACTTTGCAAAGATGCTCTTTGATTCTAGCAAATTTCATTTAATGCATGAAATGATAATGGTCATTCCTAAACCTTCCATCAACTATTTCATTTTCATTATTATTATTAATTTGATAATTCTTTTTGCTTTTTATGGTTGCAAAAGGAAAAAGAGCTCATTCTATCATTTAGCTTCTCTCTCCTCACTTCATCTTCGTCTTCCTCTAGCTCAAGGAGAACCCTTCTCATGTGTTGAGAATCCCTCTCCTTGAAAGGAAAAACACCCCAAAACACTCTCTACTCACTCTAGGATCAAAGGTTTAGCAAGCCGGAGATTCTATTCCTCTCAAAGTTCGAGAAAGAGCCCGAAGGTTGAACCTTCAGGTGGATCCATCTTTGAAGGAAGAAGGCAACGTGGAAGAACCATCAACCTCTACAAGTTTTCAAGAAAAAGGAGTTCAAGTTAGGTATAACCTTTCATCCGAGTAGCTAACTGTCTTTAGCTTGTTTGCTAGTTTAGTTTAGAAAAGATCCCGACTTTGTTAGTCCATGTTGCCCCATGCGCTAAAAATTTAATTTTTATACCGTTTCCGCCTCCCCGTAAGAACCGGGGGTCACAACGTGGACTTACAGTGGTATCAGAGCCTAACTAAACTTAAACTAGCTTGGTAGTGAAGTGTAACGAAATTCGAAACCGAAAAATCCAAAAACCAAACTTTTCAAAACCCTTAGTTTCTGTTAAAAAAATTTTCTGGTCAAAACAAAATTTGTTATACACCTAAATTCGGCTCAGGGTTTTGTGAGAACACCCAAGAAAAATGATCCCCTGATTCCTTCAAACCGCCGCGGTTCCGCGGCAATGGGTATGCATTTGCCGCGGAACTGCCGCCGTTTAGGGTCCTCTCGTGATCGGGTTTTGTGCAGTGTTCTTCTGGTAGGGTTTTGGGATTTTTCAGATATATTATATGTGCCCAGATTTTCCAGAATAGAAATTTATTTTTGGGGGCCTATAATTCCGTATTTTTTCCGAACATCACTACACTTGGACTATATTGGTTATATCTGTGATATTGTATGTATTAAACGTCGGCTAATCGCTATAAGTCGATTAGTCGGGGTTATACATCTTTGTGATCTGTGTTTGATATTGGAATGTGTATATGAATGTGTTGGACTGTCGCGGGTGAATAGCCGGGGTGGATGTGAGATGAGCTTTTGTTTTTCTTTCATTCATTTGTAACATGTAAATTGATGTAATATTATTATTTGTTTGGCCGCACAACCGAGTCAGGGTTGTAGCCATCATTGTATAATTCTTTTTACTGTTTTTGCTCCTAGGATAGACCCATGGAGGGGTGCACAAACTGCCGAGTACTTGGCGGGTAGTTTGCCGCACCCGTAGGGGTCTTAGGTGGGGTATTGGCTATTCACCGCGACCGTGTAATCCGCTTTTCGTTGCAGGCTCGAACGGATTGCGGATTCCTAGTATATCCAATGTATTCATCTATGATCTGTAATGTCTATCATTGCTATATTTATAACTATTTAGGCGTTGCTTATGTTTTACAGCCGCGCTAGCCCAGCCCCCGCTCTGTCGTTAGTTAAGTAACCTAACGGGTGATGACGGGGCCCCGTGGCGAATGCGAATGGCATAAGCGTACGTCATATTTTGGTTGTTTTCTGCAATGGTAGGGTTAAATGATGGGACGCATTAAAAGAACTAATGCAAGAATATCACGCATTAAAAGAACTAATGCAAGATAATAAACCAAGCTAAAGTCGTTGGAACACTTTCGAAAAACCACTCGGTTCTTTTCAAAAACTAACTTTTAAATGCGGAGCTTGAGCCACTCCTTCTAAAAGCTATCTCGTTCCATCGATTATATCAAGTTCACTACGTTCACGGTTTTGCCAAAACCATTCGTAGCCCTCCGTCATTTCACATAAATAGTCAATAGTATTCAAGCTGTGTTTGTTAGCCAAAGTCAAGGCATAGTGATTGGTAGCTATTGGGTATTCATGTGCAGCATAGATAGATGCGTTGGTTTGGAACAGTCGTACTGCCTTGTTGGCCAAAGTCAAGGGTAGGTACGGGTGGATTCAAATTAACCTGGAGAACGACGGGTAGAACTTGACATGTGACTTATGATTTGTTGGCCAAAGTCAAGGTCATAAGAGCATGGGGTAGAAATCCACATCGGGAGTTTCATAAGTACTGAAACTTGGTAGATTTGCATACCATTTGGAGTGTGATGATTCTGGTAGGATTCCTTCAGTTTCGTCACGCGATGATATTTGGATCCCGGTCCTACTGTGAGTAAATGCTACTCCTAGGGAAATTTCTCACTAAACGATCAATGCTATAAACCTAGTAGGTGCCTAGAAAGGTGTTAGCGGGGATACGCCCCCAGGGAAAAGAGGTTATTCAATTAAGGAACTTCGCGAAAGCGTTGGAAAACCTCCCTCGATGTACCGACACTGTCCTGGCTGAACGGTTAAGCAAGTATTGTGCGGTGGGATTGATCCCGACTAGTTCTTCCTTTATGGTTTGATGAGGGATTCGAGAGACAGTGGGAGCCATCCTGTTTAGAAAAACTAAAAACCATTCTAAACTTTCAAGAGCATCGTGCTAAAGTGTTTCTTCTCTCTCTCCTAATTGCAGCGACCAATCGACATGACTGGACTTAAGTTACTTCTAAATAAAAACATACTGACAGGGCCAAACTACAAAGATTGGCTCAGGAATGTCAAAATGGCAATCACTTACGACAAGCTGGGGTATCTTCTTACCACTTAAGCTCCCCCCGCCCAGGTCCCACCTCCAGCGTCGCGGATAAGGAAATCTGTAAGACTTGGGAGATTGATAGCGCGAAGGCTAAGTGCCTCGTACTTACCTCGATGGACAATGAACATCAGAGGAGGCACGAGAATATGGACCTTGAATCCATATTTCTCCATACAAAAGAACTGTATGGGGAGCAATCTCGTATCGCAAGATACGAAGTGTCGAAGAAGTTGTTTTCGGCAAGATTGGCCGTCGGATCATCAGTAGTGGAACACGTGCTTAAGATGATTGGCTACATTGAGGAGCTCGCTGAACTTGGGACCACGTTGGAGAATGAGCTCTATACGGACTTGATTCTTCAGTCCCTTTCTTCCACTTACACCCAGTTTATACTGAACTTCAACTTACAAGAAAAAGAGGTTGAACTTTCAGAACTCCTCAACATGCTGAGGAGCGCAGAGGTCACCCTAATGAAAAGTAGGGAAACATCCACTTTGTTTGTAGGAGGATCTTCTTCTTCTAGGTCCAAGGCGAAAGCCAAGGGAAAGAAGAGGAAAGCCCCCGCCAAACCAAGGGGCGGTGTTAGTAAAGTGGATACGAAGGGAAAGGCAAAGGCAACAATGATAGCGGGGAAGCTTATAGGTAAAGAAGAATGCTTCTATTGTCATAAGAGTGGACACTGGAAGAATGATTGCAAGGCTTGGAAAGCCAGGACACAGGAACTGAAGCAGGTTGCAGCTTCAGCTTCAGGTGTGTATGTTATTGAAAACTGTCTTTCAATAAACTCTACTTCCTGGGTATTGGATACCGGGTCAGGATCTCATATCTGTAATTCTTTGCAGGCGTTGAGAAACCGTAGGGTTTTGAAGGCAGGTGACATGACCCTCAGAGTTGCGAACGGAGCTAGCATGGATGCTAAAGCCGTGGGGGACTATCACCTGGGAATGTCAGATGGGCATGTTTTGGTTTTGCGTAATTGCTTTTTTGTACCCAACGCAACTTGTAATATCATTTCTGTATCTTTGGTTTCTAAAGAAGGTTATGAATTTGCGTTTGTAAGTAATGTTGTAAACATTCACCTTAATCAAGTTCTGATTGGGTCAGGTACATTGAGCAATGGTATATACGTGTTAAACCAACCACAGATTTTCAATGTCCAGAATACACACAAAAGAAAGTCTCCGGAAATCAATCAGACTTTCTTATGGCATTGTAGACTGGGTCACATCAATGAGAGAAGGCTGACTAAGTTACATGCAGAAGGGTATTTGGATCCGTTTGAATATCAATCGTATGCCACTTGTTAATCCTGTATCAAAGGAATGATGACAAAGACTCCGTTCACTGGACACGGAGTAAGAGCGAGCGAGCTCTTGGGACTCGTACACAGCGACGTGTGCGGTCCAATGTCTACACATGCGCGAAGCGGTTATTCTTACTTCATTACTTTTACGGATGATTTTTCAAGGTACGGTTATGTCTTCTTAATGAAACATAAGTCTGAAGCCTTTGAAAAGTTCCAGGAATATAAGAGTGAAGTAGAAAAACAAACCGGTAAAAGTATCAAGATTCTAAGATCGGATCGAGGTGGAGAATACTTAAGTGCCGAGTTCCTGAATTACTTAAAAGAGAATGGAATTCTCTCTCCGCTTACTCCTCCATACACTCCGCAACATAACGGTGTATCGGAGAGACGGAACCGGACCCTATTGGATATGGTACGGTCCATGATGAGTAACGCTGAGTTACCGCGATCATTCTGGGGGTATGCGCTAGAATCAGCTGCATACCTTTTGAACCGAGTTCCTGCTAAGACTGTGCCTACTACACCATATGAGTTGTGGTGTGGAAAGAGACCCTATCTTAAGCACATTAAGACATGGGGATGTCCAGCTTTTGTTAAAAAGCAGCATGCGGACAAGCTCGAGGCACGCTCAGTACAGTGTAAGTTCGTGGGATATCCAAAGAACTCCAAGGGATATTTCTTCTACTGTGAAGAGGAACAAAAAGTTCTTGTTTCTTGTCATGCCTACTTCTTGGAAACTGAGTTTTTGGAAAACCAGATAAGTGGGAGCACAGTAGAACTGGAAGAAATTCCAGAACCACGAGCTATTACTGAAAGCTTAGTGGAACCAGAGGGTTCAAAAGAACAGGACATTCCTACGCCGCTCCGCAGGAGTAGTAGGCAGTCTCATCCACCCGAGAGATACTACGGTTTTCTCATAGACGGGGATAGAGAGGATTGCATCATAGATTCTGATGAGCCTACTAGCTTCCAGCAGGCCGTTCAGAGCGTTGACTCAGTAAAATGGCTGGATGCAATGCGGACCGAAATGGAGTCCATGTAAACAAACAAAGTATGGACGTTGGACATTGCTCCAGACGGGATAAAACCCGTAGGATGCAAGTGGATCTTCAAAAGGAAGATTGGTGTAGATGGACAGGTTGAGACCTATAAAGCTAGACTTGTTGCAAAGGGTTTTCGTCAAAGACCTGGTTTGGACTATGACGAAACCTTTTCTCCAGTGGCTATGCTGAAATCCATTCGGATCCTTCTTGCCATCGCTGCCTTCCACGATTATGAGATTTGGCAGATGGACGTAAAGACCGCCTTTCTAAATGGAAATTTAGAGGAGTGTGTCTATATGGATCAGCCACAGGGTTTCATTCAGAGTAGGAGCAGCGGAAAGGTGTTCAAGTTGCTTAAGTCCATCTATGGACTAAAGCAGGCATCGCGGAGTTGGAACATCTGTTTTGATGAGACGGTCAAGGAATTTGGCTTTATCAAAAATCCAGATGAACCATGCATCTATAGTAGATTTGTAGCGAGAACTGTAGTATTCCTCGTTTTATACGTGGATGACATTCTCTTAATAGGAAATGACATTCCTATGCTACAATCTGTCAAGGGGTTCTTGTCACACAGGTTCTCCATGAAAGACCTGGATGATTCCTCATACATTCTGGGTATCCGGATCTACCGTGACAGATCCAAGAGGATATTGGGACTTTCACAGTCCAGGTACATCGACACCATACTGAAGAGATTCAGTATGGAAGATTCCAAGCGCGGTAATTTACCGGCTTGTCACGGGATCACCCTCTCTAAAGAGATGTCTCCCAAGACTGATTTGGAGAAGGATCGCATGTCTATTATACCCTACGCTTCTGCGGTAGGCACTATAATGTATGCGATGTTGTGTATCAGACCGGATGTAGCTTATGCACTGAGTGTGGTAAGCAGGTATCAGTCAAACCCAGGGGAGAAACATTGGATAGCAGTAAAGAACATTCTCAAGTACCTGAGAAGGACTAAGGAGATGTTCTTGGTGTATGGCGGAAAAGACCTGCAGATTGAGGCCTTTGCTGACTCCAGCTTCCAGAGTGACAAGGATGATTCCAAGTCCATGTCTGGTTTTGTCTTCACCCTCAATGGAGGGGCGGTGTGTTGGAAGAGCTCCAAACAGGAAACCGTTGCAGACTCGACGATGGAAGCGGAATACATCGTTGTATCTGATGCCGCAAAAGAAGCCGTCTGGATGAGGAAGTTCTTGAAAGAACTTCAGGTGGTTCCGTCCATTGTTGATCCAATACCTCTGTATTGCGACAACAACGGGGCTATAGCTTTAGCGAAGGAACCCAGGTCCCATCAGAGATCCAGACACATCTTGAGGCGGTATCACCTGATCAGGGAGATCGTGGATCGCAAGGAGATCGAGGTTCGGAGGGTTGCTTCAGAAGAAAACACTGCAGATCCATTCACCAAGGCCTTACCCCAGACTCAGTTCGAGCGGCTGATCGAGATGATAAGTCTTCGATACTCCAGTACATGGCCTTAGTGCAAGTGGGAGATTTTAGTGTATATGCCCTAGAGGCCATTACTGTATCATACTAGTTTGTATATTACTTAATGGAAGCTTGGGATATTCACCTTGTATGAACAATCTTGCTCAATATAGTAGTATGGTTTGTTTCTACTTCAATGTGTACTTGTGTTTATTTTAGTATATCACTTATACGCATTAGTGGAGCCCTTAGGATCTTTGCTTGATTTCCAGCGTTGTGATGGCAGTCACACTAGTGGGGGCTGGGTAATCTATAAGCACATCCTTATACAGGTCCCTAGTCGCAGGACTATCGAGACAGGGCATCGATGCTCCGGAGTGGACTAGCGTATGCGCTTCTTGTTAGTGTTTATGCCCTAGAAGGCCATTACTGTATCATACTAGTTTGTATATTACTTAATGGAATCTTGGGATATTCACATGTATATAACAGTCTTGCTAAACATGGTAGTATGCTACTTGGTTTTCCTATCTTAATATGTGAGCATACGTATTGATAGAGCTCTTAGGATCCTGCTTGACTACCAGCGTTGTGATGGCAGTCACACTAGTGGGGGCTGGGTAGTCTACAAGCACATCCTTATTCAGGTCCCTAGTCGGTGGATTATCGAGACAGAGCATCGATACTCCGGAGTAGACTAGTGTGTACGCTTCTCATCCCAGTTGGGGAGATGGTCTGTCCCACAGCCGTCAGTACGTCGTACTGGAGATAGTATGCAGATGCTCGTTAGGTTACGGGTACACCGGACAGGACTCACAGGGAACTGTTGGTTGGTTTTATACCAGTCGTCAGTGAACAGTTCCCAGGTGACATGAGTACAGCATAGTCCGCAGACTTGACACTGCTACTTCGCCTCGAGTATGTCCCACTGTTCTTAGATTGCTACCCTACCATGGCTCAAATGAGTCGTGCAAACAGGTAGCAGTTGGGTGCAGTCCCGAGCACTTGGAGGCAGTGGCGGTTAGACAGGATTCGTCCCTCCCGGTATTGGGAGTAGATATCGCGCTGTGTCAGAGAGCCATTACGCAAAGTCCCTGGCCAGGGCAAGCGAGATTTGCTGGTAGGTTCCAGTAGTTTCTCAGGGTGTAATGGGCTTCCCTCCGACACGACTTATACAGCCATTAGGGGACTGACGCTTGCCGCCCCCTAGGCCGGATATGCGATAGTCTTGGACGAAAGGACCGGACTGTATGGAGATTGTCACATCAGACTCAGTAGGAGTTCGGATGGGTTTTCTCATCGGCCTTCTTATCGACAACTACCTGGGGACCGTTACGTACAGCTAGTGCCGCTTGCGGTCTGTGGTCAAACCCACTGCCAGCATAGTAGTCGAGTCTCTAGAGTCCCACACAGAGAGTTTCCTATTCCAGGTGAAAGGATATAGAAGTCGTATGGTTTTACGACAAGGGTTCGGACACATACGTGCGTTTACGCACGTACGACTTTCGGACAGTTTTTTCCAGTCGGCTTTGGTTTAAGCCAGTTACTGGTATCCGGTTATTGGATTTTTACAGTCTAAAGTTTTTCCGTATTTTTACGGATTGGAGGGGCGTTCTCGTAATTTTGCGGGAAGCTTCTTGAATGAGGTGACTAAGGAGGTTAAGGTGTAAAATGAAATGAGTGTAAAAATGAGTCACCTTGATGATTCATAGAAGTCTTTTGTCATTCTAATGAATCATCACAAGATATGATCTTTCATGGTTGCTAAATTAATTATTTATTATTTTCTAGTAAAAAGAAATGATAGATATATATATCTTCTTGATTCACTATTCTCATAAGAATGCTCATTATCATTTTCACATTCTCTCTCCTCTAGCTCTCCCTCTTCAAAGATTAATCCTACCTTCTCATGAGTTGAGTACAAGGGTTAGGAAGACTTAACAATCCATAACCATCACTCTATATCGATCTATCTTCTTCGATTAGCAATCCAAGAAGGTTAGTTGCCTCAAGTTTAGAGGCGAAGCTTGGAGTTTTGCTCTCGGGTGGATCTTCTACTACTTCAAGAAGGCCGAGGAGAACAAGGAGTTCGCAAAGACGAAGGAGTTGATTCATTAGGTATAATCCCGAAAAACCATATTTTAGAAACACTTGTGTTTGGTTATTTATAGTTTAGCATCGATTCAAGCGGTTAGTCGATGTTCGTTTACTAAACATATTCGTTTTTGAAAATTCCGCCTCCCCACAAGTATTGGGGTGTTCTACATCGACTTACAGTGGTATCAGAGCCTCGCTAAACAATAAATAACTTTATTGCAAATTTGTACGAATTTCGAACGGAAAAACGAAGCCGGAAAATCCTAAAAACCATCAGTTTCTGTCGATTTTAAAATGATGTCCTAAAATTGTTCAGGTGTGTTCAGAGAGCATGAAATGAACACAGAAGAACACCCAAAAAATTTGGGCTTCTGATTCGTCTACAGTGCCGTGGAAGGGCGGCGGATCCCACCGATCCGTCGCGCAACCGCGGCCGAGTTGACGAGTCAGGAACTCGTTTTTTTTGGGTGGGTCCCCTGTGGTGTTTTGGGTTTTCTGGGATATTTAATAGTTGCTCAGGTTTCCAGTTAATAGAGCAGATTTTGGAGCAATATTAAATACGTTTAATCGATCGAAATTGTACAGTATTTGCATGTTGGATTATATCTGTGATTGATAAATGTGTTCGTAAACCTCCCCTAACTGCTAGTATGTCAGTTGGCAGGGGGTTGCACATTTCTGAAATGGTTATATCTGTTTGTGCATATAAACTGTATTGGACTGTTGTGGTGTTTAGCCGGGGTTATGCAATGGGTTATCTTTTAATTCATTTGTTGTAAATGTAATTTGTTGTAATATTATTTTGCGGGGCACATCCAGGTTGCGGTTGTAGCCACCGTTGTATTATTTCATTTTACTGTTTTTGCTCCTAGGACTGACCCAAGGTGGGGTACACAGACTGCCGGGTGGGTAGTTTGCCGTGCCCGTAGGGGTCAAGGGTGGGGTAACGGCTATTCATCACAACTGTGTAATCTGTCTTTTCTTGCAGGCTCAAAAGAAATACAGATTGCTTGCAAATCCAATAAAGTTTATCTGTGTTCTGGAATGTATATCATTGCGTCAGACGAATGTAAAATATCTATATTTATGATAGCTATTTAGACGTCACTTATGTTTTACACCCGCGCTAGCCCAGTCCCCGCTCTGTCGTTAGTTAAGTAACCTAACGGGTAATGACGGGACCCAGTGGCGAATGCGGATGGCATAAGAGGACGTCATATTTTCGTTGTTTTCTGCAATGATAGGTTAATGATGGGACGCATTATCTATAATGCAAAGAAAAATAAACCAAAGTTTTAATCGTTGGAACAGTTTAAAAGAAACCAATCGGTTATTTTTAAAAAACAGATATTTTTTTAAATGCGGAGCCTTAACCACTCCTTTTAAAAGCTATCAGGTTCCTTCGGTTATATCAAGTTCACTACGTTCACGGTTTCACCAAAACCATTCGTAGCCCTCCATCATTTCATCTGAGTATTCAGTAGTATTCAAGCTATGTATTTTGACCTAACGCCAAGGCATAGTGTTTGGTAGCTGCTGGATATTCATTTGTTGCATAGATAGATGAGTTAGTTTGGGACAGTCGTATTATCATTTTGGCCAAACGTCAAGGATATATACGGATGGGTTCAAATTGACAAGATAATGATGGGTAGAACTTGACATGTGACTTATGACATTTTGACCTAACGCCAAGGTCATAAGAGCATGGGGCAGAAACATATATCGGGAATTTCTAAAGAAACTGAAATTTGCAAAGAGATGCATACCATTTTGAGTTTGATGAATGTTGGTAGAATTCCTACAACATTATCAGACGATGATATTTGGATCCCGATCCTACTGTGAGTATATGCTACTTATCAGGATATTCGTCACTTAACGATCAATGCTATAAACCTAGTAGGTGTCCAGAAAAGTGTCAGCAGGGTTACGCCCCCAGAGAAAAGAGGTTATATAATTAAGGAACTTCGCGAAAGCGTTGGAAAACCTCCCTCGAAGTACCGACACCAGCCTGGCTGAACGGTTAAGCAAGAATTGTACGGTGAGAATAGTCTTGACTAATTCTTCCTTTATGGTTTGAGGAAGGATTCGAGAAACAGTGGGAGCCATCCAGTTTAGATAAACTAAAAACCACTCTAAACTTGCAAGAGCATCATGCTAAAGAGTTTTCTTCTCTCTCTCCTAATTGCAGCGACCCTGAAAATGACTGAACTTAAGTTACTTTTAGAGAAAAATATACTGACAGGGCCAAACTATAAAGATTGGCTGCGGAATGTCAAAATGGCTTTGACCTATGACAAATTGGGGCACGTCCTCACCGCTACGGCACCTGCTGTCCCTGGTCCCAAATCCAGCAATGCGGATAAGGAAATCCGCAAAACCTGGGATTTAGATTGCGCGAAAGCCAAGTGCATCGTGCTTGCCTCAATGAACAATGAACATCAGAGGAGGCACGAGGATATGGGCCTTGATGGAATATTTCTCCATACAAAAGAACTTTATGGAGAGCAATCTCGTATAGCAAGATACGAGACCTCAAAGAACTTGTTTCGAGCGAGGTTGGCTGTCGGGTCATCGGTAGGAGAACATGTCCTAAAGATGATCGGCTATATAGAAGAGCTCGCAGACCTTGGGACGACTTTGGATAATGAGCTCTATACAGACCTTATTCTCCAGTCCCTTCCTCACACCTACGCCCAGTTTATCCTGAACTTCAACCTTCAAAGAAAAGAAGTTGAACTTCCGGAACTCCTGAACATGTTAAGGAGTGCAGAGGCACCTTGAAGAATTCAAGGGAAACACCCGCTATGTTTGTTGGCGGTGCATCTTCTTCCGGGTCCAAGGCTAAAGCCAAAGGAAGGAAGAGGAAGGCCGCACCCAGACCTAGAGGAGGTGTTAGTAAGGTGGGAGGGAAGGGAAAGAAAAAGTTTGCAGCACCTGTAGTTGGCCAGGATGAGTGTTTCCATTGTCACAGGAAAGGGCACTGGAAGAAGGATTGTAAGGCGTGGAACGCCAAGAACCAGGAACCGAAGCAAGCTGTGGCTTCGACTTCAGGTGTGTTTGTAATTGAGAATTGTTTGTCAATCAACTCTACTTCCTGGGTATTGGATACCGGATCAGGATCTCATATTTGCAATTCATTGCGGGCACTGAGAAACCGTAGAGTGCTGAAGGAAGGTGATATGATCCTCAGGGTTGCTAACGGAGCTAGCGTGGGAGCTGCGTCCGTCGGGGATTATCACCTAGGATTGACGAGTGGAGACATCTTGGTTTTACATAACTGTTATTTTGTACCCAGCTTAACGTGTAATATCATATCAGTTTCCTTATTATCAAATAAAGGTTATGATTTCACGTTTGTAAGAGATGTTGTCAACATCCACCTTAATCATGGTTTGATTGGGTCAGGTACACTAAATAACGGAATATATGTTTTAAACCAACTCCAAATTTTCAATGTCCAGAACACACTAAAAAGAAAGTCTCCAGATTTAAATAAAGCTTTCTTATGGCATTGTAGACTGGGTCACATCAATGAGAGAAGGTTGACTAAGTTGCATAGAGAAGGATATTTGGACTCGTTCGAATATCAATCTTATGACACTTGTCAATCTTGTCTCAAAGGAAAGATGACAAAGTCTCCATTTACTGGACAAGGAGTAAGAGCGAGCGAGCTCTTAGGACTCATACACAGCGATGTATGTGGTCCAATGTCTACAAATGCAAGAGGTGGTTTTTCCTATTTCATTACTTTCACGGATGATTACTCAAGATACGGATTTATTTATCTGATGAAACATAAATCCGAGGCTTTTGAGAAATTCCAAGAGTATAAGAATGAAGTAGAAAACCAAACCGGCAAAAGTATCAAGACACTTAGATCTGATCGAGGTGGTGAATACTTGAGTGCCGAGTTCCTAGGTTACCTAAAAGAGAAAGGAATTCTCTCTCAGCTTACTCCTCCGTACACTCCACAGCATAACGGTGTATTGAAGAGACGGAATTGAACCCTATTGGATATGGTACGATCCATGATGAGTAATGCTGAGTTACCGCAATCTTTCTGGGGTTATGCGCTAGAATCAGCAGCATATCTTTTGAACATGGTACCTACCAAGACTGTGCCTACCACTCCATATCAAATGTGGAGCGGGAAGAAACCCCATCCACAGTATATTAAGATTTGGGGATGTCCAGCTTTTGTTAAAAAGCAGCATGTGGACAAGCTCGAGGCACGATCAGTAAAGTGTAAGTTTGTGGGATATCCAAAGCACTCCAGGGGATATCTATTCTATTACGCAGAGGAACAAAAGGTATTTGTTTCTCGTAATGCCCATTTTCTAGTACATCAGTTTTTAGAAAAGGAAACAAGTGGGAGCGAAATAGAACTGGAAGAATTTCCAGAACCACAAGCTGCTACTGAAAGTTTGGTAGAACTAGAGGTTCAAGAAGAACAGGACATTCCCGCACCCCTCCGCAGGAGTAGTAGGCCTTCTCATCCGCCTGAGAGATACTACGGTTTTCTCATAGATGGGGATAGAGAGGACTGCATCATAGATGATGATGAACCTACTAGCTTCCAGCAGGCCATCCAGAGCGGCGACTCGGTACGATGGCTATATGCAATGCGAAGCGAAATGGAGTCCATGTACACCAACAAAGTATGGACTTTGGACTTTGCTCCAGGTGGGGTAAAACCCATAGGATGCAAATGGATCTTCAAGAAAAAGATTGGTGTAGATGGGCAGGTAGAAACCTACAAAGCTAGACTTGTTGCAAAGGGTTTTCGTCAAAGACCTGGTTTGGACTATGACGAAACTTTTTCTCCAGTGGCTATGCTCAAATCCATTCGTATCCTTCTTGCAATTGCTGCCTTCCATGATTATGAAATCTGGCAGATGGACGTAAAGACGGCTTTTCTGAATGGGAATTTAGAAGAGAGCGTCTATATGGATCAGCCAGAGGGTTTCAATCAGAGTGGGAGCAGCGGGAAAGTATGCAAGCTGCTTAAATCTATTTATGGACTAAAGCAGGCATCGCGGAGCTGGAACATCTGTTTTGATGAGACAGTCAAAGAATATGATTTTATCAAAAATCCAGATGAACCATGCATATATAGTAAAGTTGTGGCCAAAAGTGTCGTATTCCTCGTCTTGTACGTGGATGACATTCTATTGATAGGAAATGACATTCCTATGCTACAATCTGTCAAAGGATTCTTGTCACACAGGTTCTCCATGAAAGATCTGGGTGATGCCTCTTACATTCTGGGGATCCGGATCTATCGTAATAGATCCAAGAGGATGTTGGGACTTTCGCAGTCCAGGTATATCGACACTATACTGAAAAGATTCAGTATGGAAGATTCTAAGCGCGGTAATTTACCGGCTTGTCACGGAATCACCCTCTCCAAAGAGATGTCTCCCAAGACTGATTTGGAAAGGGAACGCATGTCCATTATACCCTACGCTTCTGCGGTAGGCTCTATAATGTATGCGATGTTGTGCACCAGACCAGATGTAGCTTACGCACTGAGCGTGGTAAGCCGGTATCAGTCAGACCCAGGGGAGAAACACTGGATAGCAGTAAAGAACATTCTCAAGTACCTGAGGAGGACTAAGGAGATGTTCTTGGTTTACGGTGGAAAAGACCTCAGGGTGGAGGCCTTTGCTGATTCCGGCTTCCAGAGTGATAAGGACGATTCCAAGTCCATGTCGGGTTATGTCTTTACTCTCAATGGAGGGGCGGTGTGCTGGAAGAGCTCCAAGCAGGACACCGTTGCTGACTCGACGATGGAAGCAGAGTATATAGCTGCTTGCGATGCCCCAAAAGAAGCAGTCTGGATGAAGAAGTTCCTAACAGAACTTCAGGTGGTTCCTACCATAGTTGATCCAATACCTTTGTATTGCGACAACAACGGAGCTATAGCTTTAGCGAAGGAACCAAGGTCCCATCAGAAGTCCAGACACATCTTAAGGCGGTATCACCTGATCAGGGAGATCATTGATCGTCAGGAGATCGAGGTTCGGAGAGTTGCAACAGAAGAGAACATTGCTGATCCATTCACAAAGGCCCTACCTCAAATTCAGTTCGAGAGGCTACTCGAGATCATTGGTCTTCGATATGCCAGTACATGGCCCTAGTACAAGTGGGAGATTATTAGTGTTTATGCCCTAGAAGGCCATTACTGTATCATACTAGTTTGTATATTACTTAATGGAATCTTGGGATATTCACATGTATATAACAGTCTTGCTAAACATGGTAGTATGCTACTTGGTTTTTCTATCTTAATTTGTGAGCATACGTATTGATAGAGCTCTTAGGATCCTGCTTGACTACCAGCGTTGTGATGGCAGTCACACTAGTGGGGGCTGGGTAGTCTACAAGCACATCCTTATTCAGGTCCCTAGTCGGTGGATTATCGAGACAGAGCATCGATACTCTGGAGTAGACTAGTGTGTACGCTTCTCATCCCAGTTGGGGAGATGGTCTGTCCCACAGCCGTCAGTACGTCATACTGGAGATAGTATGCAGATGCTCGTTAGGTTACGGGTACACCGGACAGGACTCACAGGGAACTGTTGGTTGGTTTTATACCAGTCGTCAGTGAACAGTTCCCAGGTGACATGAGTACAACATAGTCCGCAGACTTGACACTGCTACTTCGCCTCGAGTATGTCCCACTGTTCTTAGATTTCTACCCTACCACGGCTCAAATGAGTCGTGCAAACAGGTAGCAGTTGGGTGCAGTCCCGAGCACTTGGAGGCAGTGGCGGTTAGACAGGATTCGTCCCTCCCGGTATTGGGAGTAGATATCGCGCTGTGTCAGAGAGCCATTACGCAAAGTCCCTGGCCAGGGCAAGCGAGATTTGCTGGTAGGTTCCAGTAGTTTCTCAGGGTGTAATGGGCTTCCCTCCGACACGACTTATACAGCCATTAGGGGACTGACGCTTGCCGCCCCCTAGGCCGGATATGCGATAGTCTTGGACGAACGGACCGGACTGTATGGAGATTGTCATCAGACTCAGTAGGAGTTCGGATGGGTTTTCTCATCGGCCTTCTTATCGACAACTACCTGGGGACCGTTACGTACAGCTAGTGCCGCTTGCGGTCTGTGGTCAAACCCACTGCCAGCGTAGTAGTCGAGTCTCTAGAGTCCCACACAGAGAGTTTCCTATTCCAGGTGAAAGGATATAGAAGTCGTATGGTTTTACGACAAGGGTTCGGACACATACGTGCGTTTACGAACGTACGACTTTCGGACAGTTTTTTCCAGTCGGCTTTGGTTTAAGCCAGTTACTGGTATCCGGTTATTGGATTTTTACAGTCTAAAGTTTTTCCGTATTTTTACGGATTGGAGGGGCGTTCTCGTAATTTTGCGGGAAGCTTCTTGAATGAGGTGACTAAGGAGGTTAAGGTGTAAAATGAAATGAGTGTAAAAATGAGTCACCTTGATGATTCGTAGAAGTCTTTTGTCATTCTAATGAATCATCACAAGATATGATCTATCATGGTTGCTAAATTAATTATTTATTATTTTCTAGTAAAAAGAAATGATAGATATATATATCTTCTTGATTCACTATTCTCATAAGAATGCTCATTATCATTTTCACATTCTCTCTCCTCTAGCTCTCCCTCTTCAAAGATTAATCCTACCTTCTCATGAGTTGAGTACAAGGGTTAGTAAGACTTAACAATCCATAACCATCACTCTATATCGATCTATCTTCTTCGATTAGCAATCCAAGAAGGTTAGTTGCCTCAAGTTTAGAGGCGAAGCTTGGAGTTTTGCTCTCGGGTGGATCTTCTACTACTTCAAGAAGGCCGAGGAGAACAAGGAGTTCGCAAAGACGAAGGAGTTGATTCATTAGGTATAATCCCGAAAAACCGTATTTTAGAAACACTTGTGTTTGGTTATTTATAGTTTAGCTTCGATTCAAGCGGTTAGTCGATGTTCGTTTACTAAACATGTTCGTTTTTGAAAATTCCGCCTCCCCACAAGTATTGGGGTGTTCTACATCGACTTACACTTCTCATCCCAGTGTGGGAGATGGTCTGTCCCACAGCCATCGGTACATCGTACTGGAGATAGTATACGTGTGCTCATTGGGTTACGAGTACACTCGACAGGACTCGTCGGGAACTGACAGGTTGGTATTATACCTATCGTCAGTTATCAGTTCCCAGGTGACATAAGTACAGCTTAGTCCGCTGACTTGACACTGTCACTTCGCCTCGAGTGTGTTCCCACTGTACTTTGATTACTACCCTACCATGGCTCAAAGGAGTCGTGCAAACGGGTAGTAGTTGGGTACAGTCCCGAAGCACTAGGAGGCAGTGACGGTTAGACAGGATTCGTCTCTCCCGGTATTGGGGGTTGACATCGCGCTGTGTCTAGGAGAGCCATTACACGAGTAGTCCCTGGCCAGGGCAAGCGAGATATACTGGTAGGCTTCCAGTGTTATCTCAGGGTGTTTTGGGCTTCACTCCGACACGACTTGTACCGCTATTAGGGGACTGACATTTACCGCCCCCTAGGCCCGCCATGCGATGTTTCAGACGAACAGACCGGACTGTACGAAGATTGTCACACTCAGACTCAGTAGGAGTTCAGATGGGGTTCACCTCGTTAGCCTTCTTGTCGGCATCTACCTGGGGACCGTTACGCACAGCTAGTGCCGCTTGCGGTCTGTGGTTAAACCCACTGCCAGCGTAAGTGTCGAGTCTTTAGAGTCCCACACAGAGGGTATTCGCCTTTGGGCAAAACAGAGTAGAGGTCGCATGGTTTTGCGACAGGGTTCGTTCTCATCCGTGCACTTGTGCACGTTTGGAGTCCGGACGGATATTGCTGGCTGGCTCTGGTTTGAGTCAGATACTGGTATATGTTTTGGGGTTGCTTTTATCTCTCAGTATTCATGTTCCTCGGAACAAGAATGCAGGTGTGTATGCACAGTTGTTTGAGGAGGAGGAAGAGGACTTTCATTAGGGTTTCGGAACGGGTGCGTATGCACAGTTGACAGTTGTCTTTTTCCAAACCCTAATGGATTTATGTTATATCAATTAATAATATTAATAAAATGAAATTGTGTCATGGTTGGTTTTTATGTTGACTTGTTGACCATGGTTGACTAGTTGACCATAGTTGAATGTTTGACCATCATCATTACTTTGCAAAGATGCTCTTTGATTTTAGCAAATTTCATTTAATGCATGAAATGATAATGGTCATTCCTAAACCTTCCATCAACTATTTCATTTTCATTATTATTATTAATTTGATAATTCTTTTTGCTTTTGTTATGGTTGCAAAAGGAAAAAGAGCTCATTCTATCATTTAGCTTCTCTCTCCTCACTTCATCTTCTTCTTCCTCTAGCTCAAGGAGAACCCTTCTCATGTGTTGAGAATCCCTCTCCTTGAAAGGAAAAACACCCCAAGACACTCTCTACTCACTTTAGGATCAAAGGTTTAGCAAGCCGGAGATTCTAGTCCTCTCAAAGTTCGAGAAAGAGCCCGAAGGTTGAACCCTCAGGTGGATCCATCTTTGACGGAAGAAGGCAACGAGGAAGAACCATCAACCTCTACAAGTTTTCAAGAAGAAGGAGTTCAAGTTAGGTATAACCTTTCATCCGAGTAGCTAACTCTCTTTAGCTTGTTTGCTAGTTTAATTTAGAAAAGATCCCGACTTTGTTAGTCCATGTTGCCCCATGCGCTAAAAATTTGATTTTTATACCGTTTCCGCCTCCCCATAAGAACCGGGGGTCACAACGTGGACTTACATGTTAACCCTAATTATCTAGCAAAGATCCTCGCTTTAGGTTGTTCGGCACTTGAAAATTTTAAATACGGCATGGTTGATGCCTTATAGACCCTCGTGACAGTGCCTAGTAACCTAACAGTGGTATCAGATCCTAGCTAGAGCATTAGGCGACGTGTATACGAAGTTAAAAGTCCGATCGAACCCCGAAACTTTAAATTTGACCCCCTCTCCGGAAATTTTTTACAAAGTTGGTTGTTTCCGTATTAAAAATACTCAGAATATTAAGCAGATGATTCTATGGATAACTGTGAAGTACGAAGCCTTAATTCCCTAAAGTCACTGCGGAACCGCGGCAATACCATGCTTTCGCGGCAGTTCCGCGGCCGTACTTAGGTATTAGGGATTGATACTTCTAGGTTATATCCGTAGGTATTACTACATGCTTCTGGGAATTTTTAATATTACTCAAGTATTGAGTTTTCTGGAGATCTTATGAATTCGTTGATTCGATGGGAAAGTTTAACATCGTTTGTTTTTCCGGATAATTTAGAACGTGTCAAAATGTTCGAACAGATATCAATAGCTCATTTTTCCTAAGACGGAAAACTTTCAAGTGTTGGATTTTTCCACGAGTTTAAAACTTTCAGAAAATCATGCAAGTGAATCTGTGGAGCCTCTAGAAGAACGTAATCTTAACTCGATTATGTGACCGTCAAAACTGCCACTGAACCCTAAGGTTTGTGGTAGTTTAGCGTTGCCATATGTGAGGCATTGGTTTGACCCTTCTACGGCTAGTTCATTGGGACTGTGACATGTTCTAGGATTTTTGAACTCCGCTCAAGTGTTGAGCTATTTGGGAAATCTAGGGTATTTGTTTATTCGATCGGAAAGTTTAACATTGTCTATTTATCTGGAATGTGATACAATATGTGGAATTCATATAGTTAGGCATGAAATGCGAAGTATGTGATATTTCGGATTTAAGATGTCTAAAGTGATTGTGGATTCCAAATGTTGTAGTTTTACTTGCCGCTCTCGTAGGGGTCTAGGGATGTGGGTTTTTCTATTCATCACGACCGTGGAATCCTTGTTTTATACAAGCTCGAAATAAAATACGGACCACCTAGTATATCCAATATTTCATATGTTTCTTCTGCTGCTGATATATTATGATGTGATCATTTTATATGCGTGAGACAAATACTTTATTATTGTATATATGATATATAATAAACGTTGCTTATGTTTTACACCTGCGCTAGTCTCGTCCCGGTATGCCGTTAGTTAAGTAACCTAACGGTGCATAACGGAACATTGTGGCGAATGCGGATGGCATAAGAGTACGTTGTATTTTCGTTTCTTCTGTAATGCTTAGGAAGCAAAAATGATGGAATTTATTAATGAGATTAATAAAAGAAAAGAAACCTAAAAGATGTTGTAGAATCAAATTTTCAGTAAGGGTAGCTACAGTTCTTGCTTTGCACAGCGGTATATGTGATATACCCTGCACATTATTCGTTGAGGAAAGAGCCGAGATCCCTTCACCGGGAGTGACCTCTTAAGCAAAACTGGCAGATGCTACAAACTCACGGTTTAGATTTTGATTGCTTCTATAGTTCTTGCTTTGCATAGTGGTACATATGATATACCTTGCACCTTATTCGATGAGGAAAGTGCCGAGATCCCTTCACCGGGAGTGACCTCTTTAGCGAAACAAGAAAAGCCTCAAAAACACTCCTTTTCAAAAATCACTTGTTTCTACAACGATATCATGTTCATTTACGCTCATGGTTTTCTGAAAAAAACTGCGTAGCCCTCCGTCATTTCAGATAAATAATGTTTAGTATTCGTGCTACGGTAGTTTGGCATGCGTCAAGGCGTAGTGTACGGTAACTGATTACTACTTATCTGTAGCATGAGATGCGATTGGATTAGGGTATTCATACTGCGTTGTTTGGCATGCGTCAAGGGTCGTACGGGTAAGTTTAATTCAATCACGAAATGTACGGGTTGAACTTGACTAGCGGACTATGGGTTGTTTGGCATGCGTCAAGGTCATAGCACGCTAGGGGTAAAAGAATTATCGGGAATTTCAAGTGTTGAAATTTGCAATGAGATTGCATACCTTCTATGAGATAGATGGATCCCGATACCCACTGCGAGTAAGAGTTACTCCTGGGAGAATTTTACACAGGAAAATTAGCCGATCAAGTAGGTGTCTAGAAAAGTGTTAACGGGGTTATGCCTCTAGGAAAACGAGGTTTATTTTAATTAGGTCCATGCAAAAGCATGGGGAACCTCCCTCAAAGTACCAACACTGATCTGGCTGAAAGATTGGCGAACTTGTAGGGTGTAATTTGTTGGACATATTGCCCTCAGAGTCAATTATTGGATCACAGGCACGTGATGGCAATGATTGAGGGAGGACCTATCCCGGTAAGACGGTCTTACTCAAGATGATAGTATGCTATCTGGTTTACCTTTATCATCGTGTACTGCTTTAGGTGACCTTACAGGTCACTATTGCACGTTGATAGAGCCCCTAGGATTCTTGCTTGACTGCCAGCAGTATGAGAGCGATCATATACATGGGAGCTGGTAGTCTATAAGCACATCCTTAAAAGGTCCCTAGTCGTGGGAGTTTCGAGACAGGGCATCGATACTCCAGAGTAGACTAGTATATACAGTCGAGACCCCGAAGAGGGGCGGTGGCCGGTCTCACAAGCCACTGGTGTCAGTTGGATCACTTAAGATGTATACAGGTGCTCATTGGGTTATGAGTACACCAGACAGGACTCGCCGGGAACATGCTAGTTGGTCTTATTCCTGACGTCAGATAGCAGTTCCCTGGTGACATGTGTACAGGTTAGTTCATCGACCTGAGGATCGTCATTTGTCTCGTGTGAGTTCCCACTGTACTTTGATTACTACCCTACCACGCTCAAAGGAGACGTGCAAACAGGTTTTAGTTGGGTACAGTCCCGAGTCACATGGAGGCAGTGAGCGGATCTGCAGGGGTTCGTCTCTCCCGGTATTGGGGGTGAGGTCGCGCTGTGTCTAGGAGAGCACTTACATGAAGTCCTTGGCCAAGGCAGGAGATTTACTGGTAGGCATTCCAGTAGTATCTCAGGGTGTTCTGGGCTACACTCCGACACGACTTGTACCGCTTTTGGGGGTCTGACTTTTACCAACCCCCTAGGCCCACCATGCGATGCTCATAGACGAACGGACCGGACTGTACGGATATTGTCATTGACAGGCTCAGTAGGGTGTCAGGATGAGTTCGCTTATTGATGTCCTTTTTGGTCAATAGTTGGTAGTCCGTCACGTATGGCTAATACCTCTAACGTGCTGGTGGTTAAATCCACAGCCATAGTATTGACGAGTCTTTAGAGTCCCCCACAGATCAGTTACTCATGTTTCGGGCGAAACGCTGTAGAGGCCGTATGGAGATATGGCAGGGTTCGATCAGATACGTGCGGTATTGCACGGATCAGGATCGGACGATTAATACTAGAGGCTGTATGGATATATGGCAGGGTTCGAACAGATACGTGCGGTATTGCACGGATCAGGATCGGACGGTTAATTCTAACGGGCTTTGGTTTAAGCCGGATCCTAGTATTGTACAGTGTAGACTTTGTCTCATTGTATTTGTATTTCGGTCGGAATACAAATGCGGGTATGTATATACAGTAGCGGGTTTTTCCTGTAATTTATTACGGGATAAGTTTTTTGGAGTTGCCAGTTTGTTTTCCATTTCAGCCATATTTATTTGTATCTTTCATTGGCTGAAGATTGGTGGAGGAGGGCTTATTTGCAATTGTGCAAATAAGCATTTTGGAGGGTGGTCTTTGCATATTGGTGGTTCTTGATGGTTCCACCATCCATAGACTTTTTGGTTCATGATGGCTTTTGATGGTTGATGGAGTGTTGGTTTTGTTTGTAATGATTTTGTTCTCATCATCACTCATCATTCTTTCTTGCATAACACTCCAACACCCCCCTCTCTTTTGTGTTGACTCCCTCCCCCTCCAGAGTTTCTCTCTCCCTCTTGGTTTTTGGCCGGCCATTCCCATATAGGGGCTGTCCCAATTTTTAGTGGGGTGTGGTTCTCATTTTGATGGCACAAAATTCCCTTTGTTCATCCAAAAACATGCATCTCATTCCTCCACCAAAAACCATGGAAACATCAACCCTAATGAGACATATGGTTCTCTACACTTATTCTACAGCAAACCTTGGGCACGTCGGCTCGCCAACTTCGTGCCCGAGTTGCCTCGGTCCAGAGGTGGGAGCCCGTAAAAGAAGCCGGCGACGTGGTGCCCTTCCGACGAGGAGGTGGAGACCGGAGATTCCGTGGGGAGATCGGGACAACGACGAGAAGACCGAAGGACACGGATCACTCGGTATATCTTTCTACCCCCTTCTCTAGAAAGCTAGGACTAGATTAATGGCACGATCCAGGTTAATAGTGCGCGGTGGTGCCGGTTTAAAAAGTTAAAGTAAATCATCGCTTCCGCATTCCAGCGTCGGATTGACGGACGGGGCGCCGCCGTGCACTTACATTGGTATCAGAGCCTCACCATTAACCTAGTCTAGCTTGCTCTAGTATGTTTAGAACTCGATCGAACAAAAATCCCCAAAAACCGTATTTTCCAATGAATCAGTTTTCTGTCGATTTATTTCTGGCTCGAAAATTTTTTCAGTACATTGCAGAAACATGTGCAGGGAATTGTAAGAGTTCTGCAAAAATTTGGTGAGGTGTCGCTTTAGTACGACCGCGGAAACGTGGCCAAACCCCTGTTTTGGCCGCGGTTCCGCGGTGGGGAAATGTCCACACTGTGCCAAAATTTTACAGAGGGCTTCTTACATGGAATTAGGGTTTTTGGGATATTCTTTTTGGGCCCAGATTTTCTGTGATTGCTACAGTACTACTTGGGGCCCACTTAGGTAATTTTGATCGATCGAAAAGTTTAAACACATTAGTTCAAAGTATTTACATTATATCTGTGACCGTGAATGTCACTCGATCGGTAAATCCTGTCTAACTGCTATAGCCCGGTTAGACGGATTTGCAAACGTGACATTCACATTGATGTTCTGTGTATTGCTGTGATGTTGCGGATTGGTCGTGGGGGATAGCCTGGATGCAATGTTAGTACAGATTTGGTTGTATTATGTACATTTGATATTGCGGGGCGAGCGTCCGACATGTGGACTGCCGTCACTGCCTGATTGTATATTATTATTTTGGGGCACGACCAGGTTGAGGTCGATGTACCCGTTGTATGTATATTTTACTTTCTGTACTATGATTACCCCAAGGTGGGGTGCACGGATAGCCGGGTTCTAGAGGGAAACAAGCCCGCATCTCATGGCATTGAGACGGAAGGGGCTTTACTCTAGAATTGGCGGGCTATTCGCCGCACTCGTAGGGTGTACAGGTTGACCCAGGAGGGGTGCCCAAGTTACCGGATTCCGTGAAGTGCCGGGTGGTCCATTCACGTTGCTGAAGGGGGCTGCCCCTCTTCAGGTTTTGGCGGATAACTTGCCGCGCCCGTAGGGGTCTAGGATTTCATTGCACAGGCTATCCACACGACCAGGGGAACGTCGGGTTTCAGTAGCGGCTCTGTGAAACCCGGGGATCCCAGATATCTGTATTGTTCTGTGATGCTGTACATTTCTGTGATGTTGCATTTTATCACGCCTTGAGCGAAATATTATATATTGATATATATACTAGTAGATGTTGTATATGTTTTGCATCCGCGCTAGTCCAGTCTCCGCTCTGTCGTTAGTTAACTAACCTAACGGGTAATGACGGGACCCAGTGGGGAATGCGGATGGCATATACGTACGTCATTATTTTCATTCTTTATTAGTGTGATCAATTGATGGGACTGCGTTGATTCAGATCACTGCAAATTAAAAACAAACCTATTCTGATGTTGTTGGAACACTTTTCAAAAAGCTGTTATTGCAAGGACGTTCTCTTTTGTTTAGCATCGTGGTATTCAGTTGGAATATCCTGCTCCTCAGTCGACGAGGCAAGGGCCGAGATCCCTTCACCGGGAGTGACCCCTTGGACAGAAGTTTGCGTCAGGGCATTAACTTCACTATAGCCGATTACTTTTGCTTTGCAACGTGGTATTCAGTTGGAATATCCTGCACCTCATTGTACAGGGAAAGAGCCGAGATCCCTTCACCGGGAGTGACCTCTTTAGCAATGGTTTTCGCCACTATATTTTTAAAAGCTATCCGGTTCCTTCAACGATATCAAGTTCATTACTTTAAAGGTTTTCGCCAGAAACCATTCGTAGCCCTCCGTCGTTTCACATGGATAGTCAATTAGTATTCATGCTGTGTTTGTTGGCCAAAGTCAAGGCATAGTGATTGGTAGCTATTGGGTATTCATGTGCAGCAAAGATAGATGCGTTGGTTTGGGGCAGTCGTATAGCCTTGTTGGCCAAAGTCAAGGGCTTGTGCGGGTGGGCTCAAATTAACCTGGAGAATGACGGATAGAACTTAACATGTGACTTATGATTTGTTGGCCAAAGTCAAGGTCATAAGAGCATGGGGTAAAAATCACATCGGGAGTTTCTAAAGAAACTGAAACTTGACAGATATGCGCATACCTTCTGGAGTGTGATGATGTGAGCAGATTCCGTCACATTATCATGCGATGATAGTTGGATCCCGATTCCCACTGATGAGTTGGTTTACTCCTCGGGTTATCCCGACTAATTCTTCTTTCAGGTTTGGAGGAGAATTTGACGGTACAGTGGGAAGTTTCCAGATTAGATAAATTGGTAACCATTCTGATCTAGGTTAGAGTGCACGCTGAGTGTTTCTTTTCTCTCTCTCTTTGGCAGCGACCATTGACCCGACCCTAAGACTATGACTCAGTGACCAAGTTGACTGAACCTTCTTAAACACTGGATTTTTGGATTGTCAGAGTTGCAAACCTCATTGCCACTCCTACTTTTACCCTTTTCTCCAGGACGCCCCGTATTACTACGAACGTCCACTTCCATTGGACAAAACCATCGTATGGTTATATACGAACTCGAAGGAATTTATTCGAGGATGGTTTCCGGTTCTGGAGAAAACGGATAGGACTATTCAGTTGTCTTTTCCTTTTACCTTCTCTCAGGTTGCGAGTACTCCTTGGTTTAGGAGATAGTACACCTATTACGCAAATTGGATAGTCTTCTTCCAAACCTTAGGCTAGTGCCGAACGGTGGGGAATGAAGAAAACCAATTAGCATAACGATGCTGTACAGAAGCTATTAAGAAAAGACATAAAAAGGGATTAGTAAGAGGGCAAAGTAAATTGCGACTGCTATTCACGACCAAACCAAGTATTTCTTCACCAATCCTAAATCACCATTGTATTTCTCATGAACACTCCGTATCACTACGAAGATCCACAGTTTATTGGATATTCCATCGTATGGTTATATACGAACTCGAAAGAAACTTGTTCCAGTTCGGGAATGGATTCTGGTTCAGGAGAAATATGAATAAGGTTTATTCGGTTGTCTTTTATCTTCACCTTCTCTCGCATTGCGAGTGTTCGTAGGATTAGGACAGTACACCCATTATGCTTATTGGATAGTGTTCTTCCAAACCATAGGCTGGTGCCGAACGGTAGGGAAGGAAGAAAACCATTTGGCCTAAAGGGGTGTATAGAAGGTAATGACTAAAGACATAGAAAGGGATTTGGAAAGATGGCAAAGAATTACACGGTTACAGTTGTGAATCTGGATAATGGAAGAGGCATTACTAAGAATACCGGGATACCTAATCGAAACATTTCAATGTTTCAGTTTCACTGTGTACTGTTAAAGGAAAACTGATTTCCCGATTAGATACTTACTCCAGGGTATGTATTTACCAGGTACGATTCTCCCATCTGTATGGTTTTTACAGATGATGAGTGGGAGTAAGTTATTGGGAATTAGGTGATCTTCCTCATTATATCGGAATTCGTTGTAATTGGTAATATTTGAGGAAATCGCCTGGGTTGTTTGCCGGTCGGCAAATATTTGGTTTTGAATATCCGCTGTTATGCACCAATTTCAAATTGATATATCTGTACGTCTATTTTTATAGAGTGAGATTTACCTTTTTGAAATTATGTCCATGACATTTACCTATATCAGTGGATGATTAGGTAAGGAGCATTGAACAGCGGTGTAATTCTTCATAATCATAAGTACAGTTTTCAACCTACGACACACTGGGATTGAGTTATCAGACTCAAGGGACTTATACAGAGTATTGTATGTTGTCCAGGGTCCATCAGGACAGAGGGGTTGGTTATCGTACTATATTCGGTTTACTTATGACTTCTCTAGTTTTTAGACAGGTGTTTCGTAGAAACACAGGGTCCAAGTTTTGAGAAGTTATAGGTATATGAATAAAGTAGAGAACCAGGTGTTGCAAGTATCGGGATTCTTCAAGGTGATCGAAGATGCAGATACTTGTGTAGGGTATTCAGTTGATAGTAATGGTTAAGAGAACTTGCTTCTCTTTCAGGTTACTCATAATTGGAAGTGCTCCTATGTAGAGTAATGCTGATCGGCCTGTTCCATTTAGTTGACATGCACTGGGGACAGCTGCATGAGTTGAATCTGGTTCAATTAAATCTGTGCCTCTGGTTCTATATTGGATATAGAACAGTTCATATCTTAACGATGTTAAGGTACGGGGAGTTTTCCGGCTTATGCTTAAAACCAGATTCTGGATGACTCAAGGCACGTTTCTGTAATGGCTGTTCGTGGGTTGACCCAGGCTATGATGAGGGTTGGCATTCTACCATCAAGAAGATCAATAGAGATATTGTTCTAGACTCGCCACAGTTTTAATAAAAATGGATTTTTTCAGAAAACAGTAGTAGGAGTATGGTAGAACTGGAAGTGATTCCAGAACCGCAAACGATTATTGAAGATTTGATAAGGAACCTAAAGATTCAATCTGGTTTGACATTCCATTGGCTACTCCGCAGATACGGTGGGTAACCTCAAGCACTCGAGGGGTACTCCGGTAGCCTCAAGGACGGTGACAGGGAGGTTCTTGTTTACCCACACTGGCCATTGCTGTTGTTCCAGGATACGAGACCCGACAGGAGGATGAGTATAGCGTCGTTCTAAACTGGCTTTAGAAGTGTACGTGTATATGACTCTGCCGGAGGGTTGTCGTAGTCAGTGGGAGCAGCAGAAGCATTGGTGGACAAGGGGCTTATGTCTATTTATAGAATGAAGGAGATATAGCGGAGATAGATCATCTATTTCTGATGTGACAGTCATAGGTTTGACTTCATCAGAATAGGGGATGGATCTGTTAAGAAGGTAGTAGGGTGTGATGTCCTGGTATTTGGATGACATACACATAGTAGGAAGTGATATTCCAATACTACGATCGATTATACTTTGGTCATCCCACAGTGGTTTCTCCATATGGGACTTGGACATTATATCAGATATACTGATTACTAGTTCTATGGTTTTAGATCTAGATTTGGGTGGTTTCCCAATTAAGGGTACTTAGATAGCATTCCAAGAGTATTTAGAATGGACGACTCCTGGTATGGTAGTGTACCTGCAGGTGATAGAGTCACCCTCTCTAAAGGTGTCTTACAGACTAAAGGGGAGCGGGATGTGCATGATTGGCAGATCACTTGCTTAGGTAATTGAGTCAATCATGAGATGTCAAGTACCACACCAGATGTTATTCTTGCACTGGATGCAATAAGTTGACATTGATCCAATCCTGGAGAAACAGTCGGAAGCAGTTTTAGAACATAAGTGGATGTTCTTGGGATATGATAACGACAGCCTCATTCGGGAGACAGTTATCATTCCAGGCTTCCAAGGTGACTTGGACGACAAGGAGGTTGTCAGAGTTATAGTTTTCCTTCTGGCGAGGGGCAGTATTTTGGACAGGTAGTCCAAGGCAATACTGAGGGAGGCATGGCACAGGATACTGATTAAGTTCAGTTTTCGATACAGTCTAAGAAGTTTGGATTTGGAGTTCATTTATGAGCTAGGTCCCATCAGACATCTAGACACATTCTAAGACAGGTATTGCTCTTTTCGGGAGATGGGTTTCTCCACGAACTTGAGATTAAGAGAGACATAGAAAGAAACATCAAAGCGGATCCACTCACTAAGGCTATTCCTCGATCGCAATAGATTCGCAAACCAGCTTTGTGAGACTGACTAGTAGAGGAGTTGGGTGTTCGGTATCACACGGGCTGTGAGTATGCAACATCGCAATAATTAGCCTTGAGTGCAAGTGGGAGATTGTTGGAGATATTGCCCTCAGAGTCAATTATTGGATCACAGGCACGTGATGCCAATGATTGAGGGAGGACCTATCCCGGTAGGACAGTCTTACTCAAGATGATAGTATGCTATTTGGTTTACCTTTATCATCGTGTACTGCTTTAGGTGACCTTACAGGTCACTATTGCACGTTGATAGAGCCCCTATGATTCTTGCTTGACTGCCAGCAGTATGAGGGCGATCATATACGTGGGAGCTGGTAGTCTATAAGCACATCCTTAAAAGGTCCCTAGTCGTGGGAGTTTCGAGACAGGGCATCGATACTCCAGAGTAGACTAGCGTATACAGTCGAGACCCCGACGAGGGGCATTGGCCGGTCTCACAAGCCCTTGGTGTCAGTTGGATCACCTAAGATGTATACAGGTGCTCATTGGGTTATGAGTACACCGGACAGGACTCGTCGGGAACATGCTAGTTGGTCTTATACTTGACGTCAGATAGCAGTTCCCTGGTGACATGCGTACAGGTTAGTTCATCGACCTGAGGATCGTCATTTGTCTCGTGTGAGTTCCCACTGTACTTTGATTACTACCCTACCACGCTCAAAGGAGACGTGCAAATAGGTTTTAGTTGGGTACAGTCCCGAGCCTCATTGAGGCAGTAAGCGGATCTGCAGGGGTTCATCTCTCCCGGTATTGGGGGTGAGGTCGCGCTGTGTCTAGGAGAGCCCTTACACGAAGTCCTTGGCCAAGGTAGGAGATTTACTGGTAGGTATTCCAGTAGTATCTCAGGGTGTTCTGGGTTACACTCCGACACGACTTGTACCGCTTTTGGGGGTCTGACTTTTACCAACTCCCTAGGCCCGCCATGCGATGCTCATAGACGAACGGACCGGACTGTACGGATATTGTCACTGACAGGCTCAGTAGGGTGTCAGGATGAGTTCGCTCATTGACGCCCCTTTTGGTCAATAGCTGGTAGCCCGTCACGTATGGCTAATACCTTTGACGTGCTTGTGGTTAAATCCACAGCCATAGTATTGACGAGTCTTTAGAGTCCCCCACAGATCAGTTACTCAAGTTTCGGGCGAAACGCTGTAGAGGCCGTATGGAGATATGGCAGGGTTCGATCGGATACGTGCGGTATTGCACGGATCAGGATCGGACGATTAATACTAGAGGTCGTATGGATATATGGCAGGGTTCGATCAGATACGTGCGGTATTGCACGGATCAGGATCAGACGGTTAATACTAGAGGGTTTTGGTTTAAGCCGGATCCTAGTATTGTACAGTGTAGACTTTGTCTCATTGCATTTGTATTTCGGTCGGAATACAAATGCGGGTATGTATATACAGTAGCGGGGTTTTCTTGTAATTTATTACGGGATCAGTTTTTTGGAGTTGCCAGTTTGTTTTCCGTTTCAGCCATATTTCTTTGTATCTTTCATTGGCTGAAGATTGGTGGAGGAGGGCTTATTTGCAATTGTGCAAATAAGCATTTTGGAGGGTGGCCTTTGCATATTGGTGGTTCATGATGGTTCCACCATCCATAGACTTTTTGGTTCATGATGGCTTTTGATGGTTGATGGAGTGTTGGTTTTGTTTGTGATGATTTTGTTCTCATCATCACTCATCATTCTTTCTTGCATAACACTCCAACACCCCCCTCTCTTTTGTGTTGACTCCCCCCTTGAGTTTCTCTCTCCCTCTTGGTTTTTGGCCGGCCATTCCCATATAGGGGCTGTCCTAATTTTTAGTGGGGTGTGGTTCTCATTTTGATGGCATAAAATTCCCTTTGTTCATCCAAAAACATGCATCTTATTCCTCAACCAAAAACCATGGCAACTTCAACCCCAATGAGATATATGGTTCTCTACACTTATTCTACAGCAAACCTTGGGCACGTCGGCTCGCCAACTTCGTGCCCGAGTTGCCTCGGTCCAGAGGTGGGATCCCGTAAAAGAAGCCGGCGACGTGGTGCCCTTCTGGCGAGGAGGTGGAGACCAGAAATTCCGCGGAGAGATCGGGACAACGACGAGAAGACCGAAGGACACGGATCGCTCGGTATATCTCTCTACCCCCTTCTCTAGAAAGCTAGGACTAGATTAATAGCACGATCCGGGTTAATAGTGTGCGGTGGTGCCGGTTTAAAAAGTTAAAGTAAATCATCGCTTACGCATTCCGGCGTCGGATTGACGGCCGGGGCGCCGCCGTGCACTTACATAATTAATCCCCGCTAATCTTATCTTTTTTGGTTTGAAGGAAGATTTGATTAAAACAGTGGGAGCCATCCTGATTAGATAAGATAATAACCAATCTAATCTTGCAAGAGCATACGCTAAAGTGTTTTTCTTCTCTCTCTCTCCAGATAGCGACCATGTCAGGCCTTAATCAAGATAATAATATAGATGTATTGACTGAACTCACTTATTATACTGAGCAGGGGAACGTTGGTCCCATTCTTTCTTATAAGTGTTATATGACTGAGTAGGAAATAGGAGAATATCTAGATTCTCACACCGCCCAAACGAAGAACAAGCATGCTGATGCATCTTCTTCGGGTGTGTTAGTTATTGAGAACTGTTTCTTAGTTCACTGTACGTCCTGGGTATTAGATACCGGATCGGGATCCTACATATGTAATTTGTTACGTGGGCTACGTAAAGGTAGAGAACAGGGAATGGGTTATCATTCTATAAGAGTAGGGAATGGTGCAGATCTTGCAGCCAAAGCAGTCGGCGAATATCACCTTGTGTTACCAAATGGTAATACACTGGTTCTGAACGAGTGCTATTACATTCCGACCCTGATATGCAATATTATATAAGTTTCTTTATTGAATAAACAAGGATATAATTTTGTAGTACAGGATAATGTTATGAACATATTCCTGAATCAAAAGTTGATAGGATCAGGATCGTTAAATAATGGCATGTACGTTCTCAACCAAACTACAGTACTTAATGTACAAAACACACACAAAAGGAAGAGTTCAAAAATGAACGAATCCTTCTTGTAGTATTGTAGACTAGTTCATATCAATGCAACACGGCTAGCTAAGTTGCATAAGGATGGATATTTGAATCTGTTCAAATTTTCATCTTATGACACTTGCTAGTCATGTCTCAAAGGAAAAATGAGCAAAACTCCGTTTAGTGGACACGGAGTAAGAGTTACAGAACTCTTAGGGCTGATAAATAGTGATGTATGTGGTCCCATGTCTACACATGCCAGGAACGGTTCATCCTACTTCATTACATTCACTGACGATCTCTCAAGATACGGACATGTGTTCCTGATGAAACACAAGTCTGAAACTTTTGAGAAATTCAAGGAATATAAGCACAAAGTAAAGAACCAAACGGGCAAAAGTATTAAGATCTTTCGATCTGATCGAGGAGGAGAATACTTGAGCAATGAGTTCCTGGACTATCTAAAAGAGAACGGGATTCTCTCTCAGCTTACTGCTCCTTATACACCACAACACAACGGTGTATCGGAGCGGAGGAATCGCACCCTATTAGATATGGTGCGCTCTATGATGAGCAATGCTGAGTTGCATGTTTCCTTCTGGGGGTATGCGCTTGAGACAGCCATAGACCTATTGAATAGGGTTCCCACCAAATCTGTGCCAACCACTCTATATGAGATATGGAAAGGAAAGACACCACATCTTAATTACATTAAGATATGGAGTTGTCCGGCATATGTGAAAACACAAAATCCGGACATACTCGAGGCAAGGTCAGTTCTGTGCAAGTTTATTGGATATCCCAAGCATTCGCAAGGGTATATCTTCTACCACTCCGAGGAACAAAATGTGTTTGTTTCTCGACATGCCACCTTTATAGAAAGGGTTTTCTTATGAAACAAGATAGGTGCAATGAGGTAGAACTGGAAGAAGTTCCAGCGACACAAACTGTAACTGAAGATTTAGTAGAACCAGAGGATTCAGTAGTTCCCAATGAACCCCAGCCTCTCCGCCGATCTAGTAGGGTTTCTCATCCACCTGAGAGATACTACGGTTTTCTCGTTGATGGTGGGAGCGAGGATTGCATCATGGAAGATGATGACCCGACTAGCTTCGAGCAGGCCATCACGAGTAGGGACTCTATGAACTGGCTAGATGCAATGCGATCTGAGATGGAATCCATATATACTAACAAAGTATGGACTTTGGATGTTGCTCCTGAAGGGGTAAAACCCATTGGGAGCAAGTGGATCATTAAGAAGAAACTTGGTGTATATGGAAAAGTTGAGACTTTCAAAGCTAGACTTGTTGCAAAGGGTTTTCGTCAACGACCAGGTATGGATTATGACAAAACCTTTTCTCCAGTGGCTATGCTTAAGTCCATCCGGATCCTACTTTCCATTGCTGCATACCATGACTACGAAATCTGGCAGATGGATGTTAAGGCCGCCTTTCTAAAAGGTGATTTAGAAGAGAGCGTATACATGACTCAGCCAGAGGGCTTCATAGACAGTGAGAGCAGCGGAAAGGTATGTAAGCTGCTTAAATCCATCTACGGGTTAAAGCAGGCATCACTGAGTTAGAACATCTTCTTTGATGTTGTAGTCAAAGAGTTTGACTTCATCAAAAACGTAGATGAACCTTGTATATATAAGAAGGTTGCAGAGAGTAAGGTTATCTTCGTCGTATTGTATGTCGATGACACACTCTTGATAGGAAATGAAGTTCCTATGCTGCAATCGGTCAAACTCTTCTTATCACAAAGATTCTCAATGAAAGATCTAGGTGATGCCTCCTGCATACTGGGAATTATGATCTATAGAGATAGATCGAAACGGATACTGGGATTGTCCCAATCCAGGTACATTGACACCATACTAAAGAGGTTTAGTATGGAAGAATCCAAGCGTGGGAACCAACCCACGATCTATGGACTCACTCTCTCCAAAGAGATGTCTCCCATTACTGATTTGGAGAGAGCTCGCATGCAAGGGATATCCTATGCTTCGGCAGTAGGCTCTGTCATGTACGCGATGCTACGTCGGATAGCAGTTCTCAAGTGACACTGGTACAGGTTAGTCTGTAGACCCGAGATCGCCATAGAGTCTTGTATGTCCTCCCACTGTACTTTGATCTCCACCCTACTACAGCTCTACAGAGTCGTACAAACAGGTGGATTTTGGGTACAGTCCCGAGGCATATAGAGGTAATGAGCTATAGGAGGGGTTTCGTCTCTCCCGGTATTGGGGGCTGATGCTGTGCAGTGCACGATTGGCTATAACAAAAAGTCCCTGGCCAGGGCTGCTGAGATATTACTGATAATTGTTATCAGTAGTTTCTCGATCTATTGTAGACCATATACCGGCATGACTTATTGAGTTATTGCGGTCGACGATTCCATCCATAGACTCGATATGCAGCATACCTAACGAAGAGACCGGACTGTACGGTAAGTGTTGCCAGTTGGATTGACGAGAGTTTTGACAGGTTCGCTTGTTCTCTTCTGATCGCTCAATACCCGGGTGGCCGTTACGTTTAGCTGACCGCTTGCGGCTTGTAGGTGTTTGATATGATCATCACCTACTGCTGGCGTATTGACGATTCTTAGAGTCCCACACAGAAGTTTCCTGGCTCAGGCGAAACGATGTGGTGCGCATATGAGATATGTGCGGGAGCTCGATTAAATACGTGTATATGATACCGTATTTTAATCGGGCGTTTTATATTGGTCGGGTCGTATGAGATATGACCAGTTTATTAAATCAAGTGTTGATTTAATAATGACTTTTATCTCATTTATTTAAACCCTTTTCTTTTGATGGATGCATGCATGTATATGTACATGTTGATGTGCATACACACATACATGCATGCATTTGTATCATGGTTGATGATACAACAAAGATGGCAATGCAAGACTCACATGGTTCATATTTATATATATAGGTATTTTTGTTTTAAGTTAAAGATAAAGGAAATTAACTTAATGACTCATTTCTTTACAAATGACTCATTGTTTCTACACACTTCTTCGGTTGACCATTGACTCAACCTAGGTTAATTTCCTTTGCTCTTTAACTCATCATAAAATATCTAGATATTTATATTAACCATGGTTTGTGTTTTGATATTTATCTCTCTCTCGCTCATTATTATGAGATAATCTTTTTCATCCAAAAGAAAAGGATTGCCATCTTCATCTTCCTCTCTCTATCTCTCTCTTGAGTTGAAAAATTGAGTGAGGTTAAAAGAAATAAAGGGTTTTAAGTGAGAACATAAACCACTTCATCATCCTACAGACCTCTAGCTCTTTTGTGTAGGGTGTTTGCTTCAAGGATTTCACAGATCAAGTGAAGCAACAAGCTTTGAGCAAAGGACTTCGGGTGGATCGTCGTGGACTTGGAAGCGTTCAAGCAAGCTGTTCCAAACCAAAGGAGATCCAAGGAGTCACCCTAGGAGGTCTACAAAGGTTGTAGTCTCTCCACTTAGTGATAGATTATTTTTATATGTGATACTATTAATTGTTACTCAATAATTCTAGTTCGATTCCTAGTTAAGTTTGCTTAGCACCTCTTAAAATTTAAATTGTAGCATGTGTGATGCTTCTAAACCATATACGAAGTGCCAAGGAAACCCTACAAATGTCACCTTAACCATACTTATTTCCAAACTGACGAATCGTATGCACTTTTATATGGAAATCTCAAGGGAAGCTACGGATTTTCAAATGGTGTCTTTTCCTCAAAAACACCGTAGCCCCCACTTTCAAAACTATGATTCGTATTATTTAAATTGTCGTACGGTTCATGTGCAGTTGTATACCTTATTATAGTTCTTGTTATTGTTGGCTTATCCCTCGTCCGTATACGTGTTATGTTCCCGATATTTATCGCTTTATGATATCATCTGATAGTACACCTGCACAATTACCGATGATGCACATGTTACACTTACACCGATTTGCCGGCTCACACACATTCATCATCGGTAATTGCCATGCCATTTGCACAGTAGAACTTCCATATCATGATATTATTCTTAACTATAAAGTACATTCATTGTTCAACACTATCATAGGACATCCTTGCATGATATACTTGACATGCTCATATTACTGTTCTATGTTTTCATACATCGTACTTTATGGTTATATGCATTGAGATACTGTTTTCATGAGATCTCTGGATTTTGGAACCATGGTTATATTTCAAAGGAAACTATGTATTGTTTTAAAAACGCGGTTTTCCCTTGATATGAAAATTGTGTCCGCCATGAGTTTTCTCGGTTCTGATTTTTTCGAGTACCCGATTCGAGGAGATGGACGAACCGTCTGCGGGTACATGGTGGACCCGGTAAGGTACCCCGGGGCAAGAAGCTCGAGATGTAGACGATGAGTTTGACAGGAAGGAGCACTACCTACCGATGATAGGTTGGACTCGGCGGTTGTCCGGAGGATACCGGCCGGAGTCGTGAGATAGATATGAGGGCTGATCTGAGGATGCGAAGCCTAGAAATATGAGGATTTACGTGTCGATGCAGGACACGGGTTTCATGATGTTTTCGAGTGTCGATGTTGGACACTCTGTTTCCATGATGTTGATGTATCGTTAATGGGCACACGTGGATGATATCCACATGCATACAGGCATATGATTTCATATATTTGTTTTTACTTGTCATTGGCATTGACTCTATTGTTGATATATATGCATACATGGTCAACTAAATATCATAGTATTACCTTTATGATATAGTATGACCTAAGAATCGTTGTTTTATTCGATTTCTACCTGCTGATATTTTCTACTCACGAGTTGGCAACTCACCCCCGTTGTGCCACAGTTTTCTTACAGGTTTGACCGCTTGGATTAGTAGCGGTATCGCTGGCACACAATTCCTTCAGGGTGTTTTGCTTGGATAGTGGGACACACGTTGGATCGTGACCACTCTTGTACTTTTTTATTCTATTGTATCTAGATAAACTCCATCAAATCAGAAAATAGATTTTGAATATTGGTAGACCTAGTCAGACTTGTGTTTGCGAGACTTAGAGCGATGGGTGTTCTTTCGCTTTCTTTTTGAAGTTTTTAATGTCTTGCTTTAATTATTGTTCTTTCTATGTTTGATCTTCGCCGTAGTGCATCGTATATTTATTGCTTTTTTGCGTGGTTGTGATTCCGCCAATTGGCGAAGAGCTAGATCCCGCTTGGGGATGCATTTTATTTGTATGTATGTGGTTTTGGATCAAAATATACAAGGGAGGTGCTGTCCAAATTTTTAAAGGACGAAAAATGTTTTCAACTATTATATAATTCACTTGCATTTTCATATATCATTATTTATGCATTTAAGGAAAAAGTTGATTTCATTATATCTTTATTTCAAAACTGCACCACTACTGTTTTCCGCAAAAAGGTTTAGATTTCTGGGTTTCAGCTTATTTGAATTACGTTACGCCTTTAGACGTTGCGTGATTCTCGTGCCGATCACATGCCAAATTTCTGGGTCATGACAGCTACCCAGGTACCGTCGAAAAGAAGGCCAACAAGCAAACTCATTTGAACCCCTACTGAGCCTATTTGTGACAATTTCCGTACAGTCCAGTATTTTCGTCTAAGAGTATCGCATACCGAGTTTAGGGGTGGATCACGTCAGACCCCTAATAACCCAACAAGTCATGCCGATGTGGCTCAGGACCATACGTAGAAACTGCTGATCTAACTATCAGTAAATCTCATCTGCTTTGGCCAAGCTCTTATGGTGCTGGCCAACCGAACACAACACGATATCGACTCCCTATACCAGGGAGAGACGAATCCCTAACGATCGCTCACTTCCTCCATGTGGTCCGGGACTGTACCCAACTGAAATGTGTTTGCACGACTCAATGTAGTTGCGGTAGGGTAGTGATCTATGTACAGTGGGAACTCACATGAAACAAATGACAATCTCGGGTAAAAAGACTAATCTGTACTCATATCACCTGAGAGCTGCTATCTGACAATAGGTACAATACCATCTAGAAGTTCTCGACGAGTCAGTCTGGTATGCTCACTTTTAGTGAGCACTTGTATATAATCTTAGGTGAAACACACCAACGGCTATTGGAACAACCAGCGCCCCTCATCAGGGTCTAGAAACGTATACACAACTGTCACGACCCGAAAGTAGCACGTGACCAGCACTTAAATCACGTAACATCTGAAGACGTCGACGCGGTCCAAGTAAGCCGAAAACCCGGAATTTAAACATTTTTACGAAAATATTGGAGGTGAAGTTTTAAATAGTCATTAGATGGAATCTGTTTAAAATGAACATTTAAGTCTAAACAAGTATGTTTGAAAAGCATCTATGACGTTTTAAAATCGGCAGCACCTCTTTTGTAAATTTTGAAAAAAACCCAACACAAGCATAATAATATAAAAAGCATCCCAACGGGAGCTAACTTCCACGCCCAAATGGCGGAGCAACCACGCAGATAATATACGATGCCCAAAGGCAAAGAAAAGAAAAGCGAAACAAGATCAACAAGTATAAAACAGTTGACTCCAACGAGTGCGACGCCCACAAACACACAAACTCTAAGTCTCGCTTCTAAGCCCACAATATACAAGTTCTAAGTCGATGGAGATTTAACTAGATACAAAAGAATATATACATGCAAGTGTGGGTACAATACAACAGCAGCTCACCAACCAAAGTAATCACCAAAAAGAAGTGTGTGCCGCAAGCCGCTGATGATCCGAGCGGTATGTCCTATAAGAAACTGGGGCACAACGGGGGTGAGTTTCCAACTCAGCGAATGAAAGTATATCACAAGGTAGAAAATCGAAATACACAACAATATCCTAGGTCATAAGTATATTACTATCATAGCCTGTACTAATATATATATATATATATATATATATATAATGCATAAGTATAATAAATGCATCATTGTCGATCACGTAACTATAACATCTCATTTATATAAAAAAAAATTGGGGTTAAAAACTGGCGCTAGAAAAACCCGTCCTAGAATCTACCATAAACCGAAACTAGCTAACAAAGACGAGATCTTAACTACTATGATAGAAGTATCTCACCAAAGGATCAGTGTCCTTCAGTCTTCTATCCTCTTCGTTTGCTCCTTAAGATCTCCTTGATCGATCTTGATCACCGATCAAAGAATCCGTGTCCTTCGATCTTCTATCTCCTTCCCTTGCTCCTAGAGACCTCCTTGATCAAGCTTGATCACCGGTCTTCCTCCGTCGAAGATGATCCACCCGAGGGATGTAGTCCATGTATCTAGCTCCATACTAAAAGTATAGTGAAGAAGCTAAAGACTTTAGATTGCTAATCCAAAATGTCTAGGATGTAGTGAAAGGTTCTAAATGTGTATCTATCTCACTTCCTCTCTTGATTCTCAACACATGAGATTGTAGAGAGGAAGTTGAAGAAGGAGAAGGGGATCAAGAAAGGCTAGTGAGGTGAGTGCAACCAAATGGTGAGAATAATGAAATCCATGAGAGAGAAAAAGATCAACCATGGTTTTGTAAAAACCTTTTTTCAATATAAAAACTCAACCATGCTTGAATAGTTTGCACAAATGAATTGAATATTCATTTTTCAACACTATAGAAGCATGGTTCTCACCATACTCACCTCACCACCATTACACCTCATTTTCCATTTAAAATAAGTGGATAAATCTAAAATGAGGTGTCCACCTTCTAGAATATTTTCCGTATAAATACGGATTACACTATACTGTATATACATACATGTATTTGTATCAAAAGACGAATACCCAAAGAGATAGAATAACACAAAAAACATAATATTATACATATACGTAAATTATTAAATCAATACCTGGTTTAATACTCCGGCTCAATCCCGAGCCGGCTAGTATTATCAACCGTCCGATCGAAAATCCGGATAACTAGTACAATCATTTGATCGGAACCCTGCACGTATCCAATACGGCTACTATATCATTTCGCCTGAACTAAGAAAACCCTCTGTGTGGGACTCCAAAGACTCGACAGTATGCCGGGAGTGAGTTACTGGATAAATCCATAATCGCAAGCACGTCAGGGACACTAGTTGTACATAACGGCTACCCGGATACCTGTCGAAAAGGAAGGCCGACGAGCAAACACATCCGGATCCCTGCTGAGTCTATTTGTGACAATCTTCGTACAGTCCATTCTTTTTGTCTGAGAGTATCGCATACCGGGTCTAGGGGTTGGTATACGTCAGACCCTAATAAACCGATAATTCGTGCTGATGTAGCTTAGGACCAATCCGGGAAACTGCCGATCTACCTATCAGTAAATCCCAACTGCCTTGGCCAAGGTCTTATGGTGCTGGCCAATCGAACACAGTGTGATATTGGCTCCCTATACCGGGAGAGACTAATCTCCAACAAGAGCTCACTGCCTCCATATGGCTCGGGACTATACCCAACTAAAACCTGTTTGCACGACTCAGTAGAGCCGTGGTAGAGTAGTAATCAAAGTACAGTGGGAACTCACACGAGACAAATGACGATCTCAGACCTGAAGACTAACATGTACTCATGTCACCTGAGAACTGCTATCTGACGATAGGTATAGTACCATCTAGAATTTCTCGACGAGTCCGTCTATTGTACTCACCCCCGGTGAGCACATGTATACGATCTTAGGTGCGAAAAACCAATGGCCATGGGACCAACCATCACCCCTCGTCGGGGTCTAGAAATGTATACACTAGCCTATTCTGGAATATCATGCTCAATCTCGATACTCCCACGACTAGGGACACTTTAAGGATGTGCTTATCGACCACACAGCTCCCACAAGTATGATCGCCATCACAACGCAAGTAGACAAGCAATGATCCTACGGGCTTTTTCAAAATGTATAAATGATAAGTAATAACAAGTAAAACATATGCACATGTTAAGATAATGACAAACCAGATAGCATACTATCATATCGAGCAAGATTGTCCTGTACATACATATGCAAGCATCCACATATATACATATACAATAATGGCCTCTAGGGCATACATATCCAACATATATGACCTGTATCCAGGTATAAACCAAAAGGTAGCCAAAAATATGTAAGTAAAACCTCTTCTTAAAATAGTTGCGGAATACGTATATCACGGCATAAAAGCTGATGTAATAGTATGAAGTATAATAGGTATCTTATTTAAGATATATGTTTCCCTGTTTAGTAAAGAGTTTTAAGAGGTTTATTGTTTTAAAGATCCTTGTGTCATTCTAGACATGTTAAAATAATGAGACCATAACTTGTTTAGAAACCCCTTTTATATATATATCAACAGGTAAAAAGGTATTCAGGTACCGTCCTCCGGATCAGTCCTGGTTGGCTACTATAACACATAAACTATAACGGTATGTCTTGAATGATCGCAACATATCAGTATATGGGTTCCAGCATCGACACCCAAAATCATTAAATCTCTCGTGTCCATCACCGACACGCAAATCCTCAAATCTCTCGTGTCCATCACCGATACGCAAATTCAGATATCGTCGATACCGTCTCGACAGATCGGTCTCCCCTCGATATCCCTAGCCCCTGGATATCCGCCGTACTCATATCTATCTATGGTATCGAGTGTCCTCACTAGGCTCCCCGCCTCTATCGCGGCTTTCCTGCCCCTCGGTCTCGAACCGGGTCCACCATGTATCCGACTGTATATCTCCACACTCAGTCCGGATATGTAACACGTCCATAACCATACAGCCCTCCCACTCGGTTCAGAATAAAATCCAATAAGAAAACATAAAACTCATGGTGGACGTCAACCCATTGTATCCAGAAATATCAAGTAAGGAAGACAATAATTGCATATATCACTCTGATGATATATTATATTTAACTATATATAGCAGCGTCCCATACCACTGATATATATCATCGGGAGTAAAAACATCATAAAACAAATAAGAATCGAATATGAATACCCATGTTACTGGTATTCGCAATAACTCAGTAGGTAATAAAGGCACGGTACATAAGTATGGTCAGGCATGCAAACAAATGTAACAGTTCTATTATGTCATGGCAATACTAATGGTGTGTAGTGTTGCATACGCGTCTGTGCTCGTGCTACAGGGCAATCATTAGTATTTGTGCAAGTGTTCTATAAGTGTTTAAAGCAGAAGGTAATTCAACCCATATCCGTAGCATATAATTACCATCCAATTTTCCGAATATAGGGAATTCATGCGCCTTTTATCGGCCTTAGATACACATTGCGTGGTATAGCGGTCCTACAGTAGCATGGCAGTACCAATGAGGTGTAGTGTAACATATACGTCTGTGCTCGTTCAACATCATACTCATTGGTAATTGTGCAGTGTTCTATCAGTGTGTTCGTATAACAGATAACGTATAAAATCGGTAAGCGTATCGCGTAATTATTAACGTAACTAATTACTGTGAGCTATACCGTTATCTTTGAAAATGGAATGAAACGTTATTTTGAAATAAGGAAGCAGCATTGAATTAAAATAGATATTCGTTTTGGAAAATAGCAACGCATTCTTATCATTTATCGTTTAAAATGGAAAACGAATCGTTGGTTTTTAAATGAGTATAACCCACTCAAACATAACGTCGCAAGTCGGGATAACGCATGACTCTACAAGTCCTAATGACACGTGACCGTAATCGGCACGCTCTCCTCATTATCATAAGTACAGTATGATTCCTCATACAAGATCCATCCAATCATATCCATATCGTACGGATCAATCGTCACGTACGTGTGTCACCATAACCATATATTAAAATATATTCACAAGAATAACCTACTAGATGCGAAATAACATCAATACTATTAGCTAAGTTATCCAACATAACATTAACTACTAACTAGATAACATAACTATCCTAGTTAACCGGTTGCGGGGGTGCTATACTTCATCCACCCGACTTCCCCCGTAGATATAAATCTACTCACCAACTTGTCGAGCTTGTCGAATCCACGCTTGCTTTGTCCGTCCTTACCGTCTCGGAAACCTCCTCGATCGTACCTACAATCGTATTTGTAATATATCGGCGTAAATATCATATCAAAACCAAAACAATGAGCTAAGTGTTAGTTATATGTATGCCCTAGAGGCCATTACCGTACATACGATGTATATTGTAATGGATGCTTGGACATATATAGGGAGGACTTAATTGCTCGTCATGATAGTATGCTATCTGATTATACTTTATCTTAACATGTACTCTGATTGTCTCTATGTTACATGTTGATAAAGCCCTTAGGATATGCACTCGACTACTGGGACTATGATGAGATCATACTAGTGGGGCCACGGTAGTCGATGAGTACATCCTATAACTGTTCCTAGTCGAGGGTGTATCGAGACAGGGCATCGATACACCAGAGTAGACTAGCGTATACGCATCTTGACCCATATGATTGGCGATGGATGATCCCATATCCATCGGTGTTTGACATCAAGGATGGTGTAAGGGTGCTCAGTAGAGACTGGGTACACTGGACGGACTCGCCGAGAACTCCCAGATGGTATTATACCTCACGTCAGATGGCAGTTCTCCGGTGACACTAGTACAGAGTAGTCTGTTGACCCGAGATCGTCATAGAGTCTTGTGTGATTCCCACTGTGCTTTGATTTCCATCATACCACGTCCAAGAGGGCGTGCAAAAAGGTGGCTTTTGGGTACAGTCCCGAATCACATGGAGGCAATGAGCGATAGGAGGGGATTCGTCTCTCTCGGTATAGGGAGTTGATGTTGTGCTGTGTTCGATTGGCTATAACTAGAAATCCCTAGCCAGGGTTTCTGAGATTTACGGGTAACTGTTATCAGTAGTTTCTCGAACTGTTATAGACCTCATATCGACACGATTTATCAAGCTACTGGGGTCTGACGTTTATCACCCCTAAGCGAGATATGCGACATATCAGACGACGAGACCGGACTGTACGGGAGTGTTACTGATTGGATTCACAGGAGAATGTACAGGCTTGCTTGTTGATCTTCTGAGCGCTTAATACATGGGCAGCCTTTACGTTTAACTGACCGCTTGCAGCTTGTGGGTGTTTGATATGATCATCACCTACTGCCTGCGAATTGACGATTCTTTAGAGTCCTACATAGAGGTTTCTTGACTCGGGAAAAACGGAGTAGGAGCACATATGTGATATGTGCGGGACCGAGGATAATGCGATATGAGATATCGTATTCTATTCTCGCGATATTTGATATCAGCCGGGTCATCGGATCAAGTGTTGATTCGATGAATCGGTAAATGATATATTGGTCGGTTATATGTGATATAGCCGGATTGTCGGATCAAGTGTTGATTCGATAATTTAATGTATAATAATATATATGATATATTAAATTACATTAACTAATATTAGCTCACTAAAAGATTCTTTTTCTCACTCGGGTAATACATTGATATATATGCGATATGTGTTAATTGTATTATTTTGTTACAATAAATATTGTATATGTGATATATAATATTGTAACATGTTATAATTATTAATGCAACATGTTTAGTGGAGATTAAACAAGGTTAGGGTTTGATTTGGGTAAGCACATTCTTGTAGCTTATAGAAGCTTTTCTTTTTGTCATGAACAAAGATATTTGTGTTGATATTTTTACATGACTCATGCTTTAACCCAACCCAAACCCTAGCCCTAGTTAAATCTCTACAAAGGTTTAGTTAACAATGGTTACATAAATGATTATGACAACATTTTCATTATTCATCACAAATGATTATTCATCTTCTTCTTCCTTCTTTCTTCATGGAAAAGCTTTCTAGGTTTTTACTAAGTGATGATTTTGAGTGAGAATAAGAAAACAAATGAGAGCAAAAATCCTACTTCATCATCCTCATCTACCCTTGCCCTTTAGATGAGAGTGTTCACTTCATTTAGTGAGTGAGAGCTTGTGTTAATGAAACTTCAAGGTAGATCATCTATGTTATCGAAGATCGGAAGCAAGCATGCATCTTTCTCTTCGTGGAGCCTCTCTAGAGTCCGGAACATGATAATCGCAGCGAAGGAACCTCAACACGGAGCTTTAGAAGTGAACGACCGGATCTACAAAGTTTGTAATCCCTCTCACATAGTGTTAAAGTGTTTAACATGCTTGTTTTCGCCTAATCTCTAGTTTAAAGATCTGTTAAAGGTTGTTCGGCACGGCTAAATTTTAAATCGGGCATGGTTGATGCCTCGTAAACCCTTGTGCGTGTGCCTAGCAACCCTACAGTGGTATCAGAGCCAAGCTAGAGCTTTAGGCGAAGTCCAGACGAAGTTTAAAGTCCGATCGAACCCCGAAACCCTAATTTGAACCTTTCTCTGGATAATTTTCAAAAAGTTGATTTTTTCTGTATTACAAATTCTCATAAAATAGAGCAGGAAAAACTAAGAATTACTCTGAAGTACGGTCAATTAACTCGATTATATGACCGCGGAACCGCGGCCAAACCAAGGGTTTGGCCGCGGTTCTGCGGCCAAAATTTTGAGTTAGTCCCTGGAATTTCATATATTTATTCTTAGGTCTTTTATTGTCATTTGTTTCTAGGAATTTTTTAATTCCACTCAAGTGTTGAGTTTTCTAGGGTTGTATTGGGGAATCGTTGATTCGATCGGATAATTTAACTTCGTTTATTTTTTCTGGATAATTTTAGAAACTGTTAAAATGTTCGAACGGATATCAATAGCTCACTTTTTCCCCTGTCGGAAAATTTTTCAAAAGTTGGATTTTTTCTCGAGTTTAAGAACGTTCTAAGTCGTGCAAGTAACGCGGTGAACCCTCTAGAAGACAACAAACCTTAACTCGATTATGTGACCGTCTTGAACCGCCTCTGAACCTTAGGGTTTGGGGCCGTACGGCGTTGCCACATGTGAGGCGTTGGCTTGACCCTTCTACGGCTGGACCATTGGTACTGTGGCATGTGATGGATGTTTTTAAACTGATTTCAAGTGTTGAGATATATTTGGGAAATCTTGGGTGTTTGATTTTTCGATCGGAAAGTTTAACACTGTCTTTTTATCTGGAATGTGATACAATATTTGGAATCCACATGTAGTTATGAGATAACTAATTTGAATATTATAAACATAGCAATTTAGTCTCAGGTGATCGGTTGCCACGGAATTTTGATGGGATCAAAAGTTCGTCGCAATCACGTAGCGTACGCTGATACTTGCCGGGTAAACTTAATAGACAGCCAGGCCCCATAGCCCCGACCAAGTGACTGTAGGAGAACCCCGTCGCCAAAAGCATCCGTTCGGGTGCTCGCGGCAGCGGTGTTCCTCCTTAGTGCACTTCGTCGACGGCATCCGGGGGTGCGGTCGTCTACTAAAGTTTGCGACGAGCATTCGATCAGGTTGTCGGGAATCTTGTTGAATTGCCCGACTAGATATTGAAAAGAGTTTTCGATAATAAGACTAAAATGCGGGGTTTATAATTGTTAGGGATACGATGTCTAAGGAATTCATTTGGTTAGGCATGCGATGTCTAAGGAGGTTGCGGATTCCAACTGTTGTAGTTTTACACTTTCTTTTCTGTGACCGTAAGCGTAGTATGTGGTGTATCGCCGGCTTCGTTGCTATACATCAACGACAATCGCGATACGCATACTTGCTTACGTTGATGATATGAGATATTATGTGTTGCTGTGATATGTTATATTGGATCGCCGCGTTTTGAATAGCCGGGGGTTTTATGTGAGATGAGAGTTTTTTCTTTTTCATTCATGTAAAATTCATTTGTATGTAATATTCATTTATTGGGGCACTTCCGGGCTGAGGATGATGTCACCATTGTCTATTATTTACTTTTCCGCATTAGGTAGACCCAAAGAGGGGAGCACAAGTAACCGGGTTCTAGAGTACAGTAGGAGGCCATCTCGAGGAGTCGAGATCGGGTCTCCTAACCCTAGAATTGGCAGTGTTGCTTTCCGCTGTCGTAGGTGTCTAGGGATGTGGGTTTGGCTATTCATCGCGACCGTGGAATCCGTGTTTTATACAGACTCGTATTAAAACACGGACGTCCTAGTATATCCAATATTTCATATATGTTCTTCTGCTGCAATGTTCTATGATGAGATCATATTACTGCCTGAGACGAATGTTTATATTATATATATGAGATATATGTTATATTGCAGATTTCGTTTCAAATGTGATGCTTGTGAAGCATAATAAAATGGGACTTCATTAATGAGATTAATGAAATAAAAGAAACCTAAGATGTTGTAGAAACTTGTTTAAAAACTGGTAGCTTTAGTTCTTGCTTTGCATAGCAGTGTTCCTTGTAGAACATCCAGCACCTTATTCGATAAGGAAAGAGCCGAGATCCCTTCAACGGGAGTGACCTCTTTAGTGAAACTAGCAGATGCTATAAACTCGGTTTGTCTTTTGATTGCTTCTATAGTTCTTACTTTGCACAGCGGTATATATGATATACCCTGCACCTTATTCTATGAGGAAAGGGCCGACGATCCCTTTACCGGGAGTGACCCCTTTAGTAAAACTAGAAAAGCCTAAAAAACATTCCATTTTAAAACACTCGATTCTACAACGATATCAAGTTCATTACACAAAGGGTTTTCTTAAAAACCTGTCGTAGGCCTCCGTCATTTCAGATAAGTACTTCATAGTATTCGTGCTGCGTTTGTTGGCTTTCGTCAAGGAGTAGTGTGCGGTAGCTATTTATGCTTATCTGTATAAGCATATGATGCGATTGAGTTAGGGTAGTCGTGCGACTTTGTTGGCATTCGTCAAGGGCCGTGCGGATGGGTTTAATTCAATCGGGAAATGACGGGTTGAACTTGACTAGTAGCCTATGGTTTGTTGGCATTCGTCAAGGTCATAGGACACTAGGGGGAAAATATTATTGGGAATTTCAAGTGTTGAAATTTGCAATGAGATTGCATACATTCTATGAGATAGTTGGATCCCGATACCCGCTGCGAGTAAGAGTTAAACCTGGGAGAGTTTTACATATTACAATTTGCCGATCAAGTAGGTGTCTAGAAAGGAGTCAACAGGGTTACGCCCCTGGGAAAAGGAGCTGTATTTTAATTAGGTCCGTGCGAAAGCACGGGGAACCTCCCTCAAAGTACCGGCACTGGCCTGGCTGAAAGATTGGCGAACTTGTAGGGTGTAATTAATCCCGGCTAGTCTTTCCTTTTAGGGTTTGAAGGAAGATTTGACTAAAACAGTGGGAGAAATCCTGATTAGATATATTAGATAACCAATCTAATCTTGCAAGAGCATACGCTGAGTGTTTTCTTCTCTCTCTTTCCTGGTAGCGACCATATCACGTCTTAATCAAGATAATAATACGGATGTATTGACCGAACCCGCTTGTTATACTGCGCTAAAGGAACGTTGGTCCCGCTCCAACTTTTAATTGTTATAAGACAGAGCAGGAAATTGGGGATTTCCAGAATTTCCGTGCTACCCAAACGAAGAAAGTGCATGCTGATGCATCTTCTTCGGGTGTGTTCATTACAGAGAACTGTTTCTCAGTATCCTTTACGTCCTAGGTATGAGATACCAGATCAGGATCCCACATATGTAATCTGTTACATTGGCTATAAAAAGGTAGAGAACTGAGAACGGGTGATAAGTTTCAGGAGTTGGAAATGATGCAAGTGTTGCAGCCAAGTCTGTTGGCAGTTATCACCCTGTATTACCAAAATAAATTGATTCTGAACGAATGTTATTAGATACCGAACCTGATATACAAAATCATATCAGTCCCTTTATTAGTAAAGAAGGATATAATTTTGCATTATTGGATAATGTTTTGAACATTTCCTATATCAAGAGTTGATCAGTTCAGGCACGTTATCTAAAAGCATAGACGTTCTAAATCAAACTACAGTTCTTAGTATAAAGAACACACACAAGAGGAAGAGTTCAGAAATGAACGAATCCTTCTTGAGGCATTGTAGACTAGGTCATATCAATGCGACCCGACTAGCTGAAGTTACATCTAGATGCATATTTAAATTAGTTTGAATTTACATCTTGTGAAACTTGCTGGTCATGTCACAGAGATAAGATGACCACAACTCCGTTTATTGGAAACATAGAATGAGTTAGTGAACTCTTGGGATTGATACATGATGATGTATGAAAATCCCCTGTCTAGACATACTAGGACCGGTTCTTTGTACTTCATTACATTCACTGATGATCTCTCAAGATTCAGACATATGTTCCTGTTGAAACACAAGTCCGAAACTTTTGAGATAATCACAGAATATAAGTTAGAAGTAGAGAACCAAATACTGGGTATAAGTATTATATCCTTTGATGTGATCAAGGAGGAGAATACTTGAGCATGGAGATTCCTAGATTATTCTAAAGGAGAATAAGATTCTCTCTAAGCATTACTCCTCTGAATAGACCACAGCACGTCGGTGTATCGGGGCGGAGCTAACACACCCTATGTGATATGGTGTGCTCTATGATGAGTACTACTGAGTTTCCTATTTCCTTTTGGAAGTAATGCACTTGAGAAGTTGCATACCTATTGAATAGGGTTCCAATCAAATTAGTTGCCTACCACTTCATATGTGATATGGAATGGGAAGAGCCCATATCTTAAGTATGTTAAGATTTGGGGTTGCCCAGCCTATATCTAAAAGCATAATCCGGACAAGCTTGAGGCAAAGTCAGATTTGTGGAAGTTTGTTGGATATCCCAAGCATTCGCAAAGGAATATCTTGTACCAAACCGAGGAACAAAAGATGTTTTGTTTCCCAGCATGCCACTTTTGTGAAAGGGAATTTCTTGTGAAGAAATTAGTGGTCATGAGGTAGAACTGGAAAGAGTTCCAGCTATACAAACTGCAGCTGATGATTTGGTAGAACCAAAGGATTCAATAGTAACCAACGAACCTCAGCCTCTCCGCCGATCTAGTTGGGTTCCTCATCCACCTGAGAGATACTTCGGTTTCTCTATGACAGTGGGAGCGAGGATTGCATCATGAGATGATGACCCAACTAGTTTCGAGCTGGCCATCAAGAGTGGGACTCTGTAAGAATGGCTGGATGCTTAGCGATCTGAGATGGAATCCTTATACACCAACAAAGTATGGACTTTGGTTGCTTTATCTTAAGGGTTAAATCCCCATCAGGAGCAAGTATATCTTGAGAAGATTACTTGGTGTACATGGAAAAGTTGAGACTTTCAAAGCTATGCTTAAGTCCATCCAGATCCTACTTACCACGGCTACATACCATGACTACGATATCTGGTGGTTGGGTGTCATGACTGCTTTTCTAAAATGATGTTTTAGAAGAGAGCGTCTATAAGTACACAGCCAGAGGGCTTCGTAGACAGTGGGAGCAGCGAAAATGTGTGCAAGATGTTTTTGTCACGACCCGCAGGGTACGGAACGTGACTGGCACTTAAGTTTACGAAACGTCTAAAGACGTCCGTAAAATAAGTAAGCCAAAGCCCAGAAAACAAAACCAATTAAGCAAAAGAGTGAAGAAAACCCAAACATTTGAAAGCAAGTTTATCAAATAAGTCATGTAAAACCCTTTTTAAAAACAATACCAATTTTTCCCGAAAATTTCGGCAGAGTTTCCTTTGTAAATACTGGCCCCCAAAAATGGGTACAACAAAATATATACATGAATCCAACAAAATAGGGCATCCCCAAGCGGGAGATAGCTCTTCGCCATAAGGCGGTCACAAATCCCACGCAATGTAAATGACAGCAAGCATAATAATCATAAGGAAGCATGAAAAAAAGTAGCATGTCGGCTCAAGTGAGCTCGACCCCAAAATACAGCATAAAATCCACAAACCTCACAGTCTCATCTCTAGGTCAATATACAATAATCTGGTGGAAACAATAGATGGAGTGTACTAGATACAAAGAATATACAAGGTGGTACACAAATGATAACATAACCCACCTATGAGCAAATCTCGAGCTCAGGCAAAAGAGGTAAAAGAACAAGTGCGCCCGCCGCTACTGAACTGACGGAGCGGACCTGCAAAAGACTGTGGCACAACGGGGGTGAGTTGCCAACTCGTGAGTAATAAATAACATCTACAAAGGCTATCGTATGCATGCACACAAGCATCCTAGCATCTATAATACAGGTATGACTGGATGCACTAGCAGGTGTGTATATAACATCAGTGTACTAATATGTATGCAACATGAATCTCTGAGGTCTCAGTAGGTATATATAAGAAATATTTTATCTCTTTTTGTTTTTGAAACTCTTTTAGAATGCCTGCATAATGTCAATTAATCGACGAAAATCGGTGTCCAGCAACGACACTCAAAAGCTGTCAAAAATCTCATAAATGTATCTCTGGCCTCAGCCGTCCGGCTGACCCATCTCAAATATCAATATCTCATCATCCAGCGGCCACGGTCGGTATCCTCTGGATATCCGCCGTCCCAAACAGTCACCGGTAGGTAATCCGTCCCCTGCCAGGCTCAACGTCATCACCACATTCCTCTTGCCCCGGGGTACCTTACTGGGCCCACCATGTACCCGTGCCGGTTCCTCCACTCCTCGACACGGATTTCCAAATCCACAGCAAACTCATGGTGGACGACACTTACATCACTAGAAAACCGCAATTTACATATTTTAAAAATATAATAAGTTTAGAAATTTTGCGGCTTTCCCCCGAAATCCAGCAATATCATAAAATCTCAAGAAATCCTCATAAGTGCATATATCAATGATAATGAATGCGTACGATATCAATAATCAAGTTGCGATGTGTGATTAATGTATTAAGCATGAACAATTAATATGATGAAGTACATGCACATGAATAGCAATACTACGGTTTCATTTTTAAGGAATTAAAGGCAATAGTACCAGTTTAAGTATCAATTAGTAAAAGGTTTCAATTTAAAAGTTATCTAGTGTGGTGGCATGGCAATTACCAGGGTGTGTGTGTAAGAATGAATAGTGCTCGTGCTGCATATAAAAACCCTGGTAATGGTGCAAGTGTCCTATGAAATGGTTTCGTATAGGTATGTCAATATAATGCATGGATGCAGCAAATAGTCAATTAAGTATTTCACCCCTAATTACTAACATTACTAAGGATTTGTAAGTTACTAAAACTATCGGGCGTCTTGCTCCATCCAACGATAGTCCCCCGTAGATATTACATCTACTCACCGGGATCCCTGGCTAGCTGTGTCCAATCACCGTCTTTCCCTTTCGCGACGCGTCTGACGTCTCCGCGACCGAACCTGGAATTTACATCAATACCAAATATAAGGTTACATATCAAGAATGACGCAAAACCCCAACGAAACTACTAAGGTTCGCTAGCTAGGTACAACGTGCACAAAGTGCGCGAAACACACGCGAAAATCGCAAAAACTGCCAAAAAACGCCGATTTGGGTCGCCCGGCAAAACTAAAACCCGACTACCCAAAAAACCGCACTCACGCATCCTAAAAGTCGTAGGTCAAGCCATCACAATCATCAACATATCAAAAATAATTCATCACATAATTTTTATACAAAACTAGTAAGCATTGCGTCCCAAAATCGGTGCAAAAATCGCCGATTTGCGATAAAACGACTACAATATAGCATAATTACCCAAGCACACTACAAGTAATCTACAAACACTAATTACAACACAATAGCAATGATTCCACTCCTATTTTCCATAACCACCAATTCTTGAATTTATAACCTAGCAAAATCCAATAAATTTCCACACTTGAAAACTTAATTAACACTAATTTCAAACCCAATTAGCAAGTTCACCTCTTAGATTTAGGTTAGCAAAATACTAGATAACAAAATTAGGTTCAATCAACTAAATAATGTTTTCTAAACCTTAATCAACTAACTAATCAAGCTACACAACTCAATTCCATACACTAACCCTCTCTTGAAATTCCTAAAACGACAATTACAACTAAAATCGAACTTTTAAAGTTAACTAAATTAGCATAATTGAAGACTACAATAACAAGGTAACTATATGGATTAGTTCATTAACAACTAGATTAACTATATAAAACAACTTAATTAACTATTATGGCTTTCAATCCCTAGTTAAAATTTTCAAGCATAACCTAAGAAAACTAGATTAAAACTATACTAAATTAACACTACAACCATCTAACATAAGAAACTTAAACAAAAGAATTTAAATTTCAAGGGATTGTACCTCACTTGAGATCTAAAAAGAATGGATTTGCTCCAATTGAAGGCCTCAAGCATCAAGATCCAAGCTAGAATGGCTAAGGAAAATGATAGCATAAGGATTTGTTTGGATTTTTGAATAAAGTGTGGATTTTGATGTGGTTGTTTTGAAGAAAATGAAGGAAAATGAAAAGAAAAGAGAGGAAGAAGAGGGGGTGCAGGTTTTTCGGCCAGAGGAGGAATGGGGGAGGGTGTGGGCAAGTGGGGAAAGTCATGGTCAAGTCCACAAAAGTCAATGTATCATACTTTATTCATTTTAATTAAAATAAAACCAAAAACTAACAAATTCAACTCAAGAAACAACTCAAGAATTGAGGCCAGAAATTTCTGGTCTCACACAAGGTGGGGCTGTCCTAGGGCTGAGGAAAAAGAGAGAGGGGTTTTACAAAAGAAATTTTATGCAAAAAGGCCCCCTACAACTCAAAAATTGCAAGTTTTAGCTCAAAATTCAATAAATTCGTTTCATAACATAAAAATTTGTTAAAAATCAAAATAAATTACTAAAAATTCATGTTATCACTAGATTATAATTATCATAATTTTAGAGATTAAAATTAGCCCGGAAAAATTTGTATTTATCGCTTATTTAATATATTTTCTAACCGGCTTAAAATAATATTAAAAAATTGAAAAATAGGGAAAAAAATTTAAATGACCAAAATTTCATAATTAACTCATTAGCTACTAAAAACAAGTAATTACCTACCCATTTAAGGTATAATTAGCCCTAAACTGCAAAATATCGAGAAAGACGGTTTTCGGAAAAATACCGAATTTTCACCGAATTTCAGGAAAACACCAAAACGACTTTTCAAGACGCTACAATCTTCCCCCCTTAAAGAAATTCGGTCCCCGAATTTAAAAAAATATAGCTACGCGTACCTTCAAAGAGATGGGGATACTTCTTCCTCATCTCGCCCTCGGTCTCCCAGGTAACCTCCTCGCTGCTCGGGCTACGCCAAAGGACCTTGACGGTTGGTATAATCTTCGACCTCAACTTCTTCACCTGCCGATCCAGGATGGCCACCAGCTGCTCTGCAAAAGAAAGGTCGCGCTCTAGCTGGACTGTCGGGTGCTGAATCGCATGCGAAGGGTCGTGAAGGTACTTGCGGAGCATCGAAACATGGAAGACGGGGTGAACATCGGGAAAGCTGGGAGGAAGAGCCAAACGATATGCAACAGCGCCGACACGCTCGAGGATCTCGAAGGGACCTACGAATCTAGGGCTAAGCTTTCCCTTTTGCCCAAAACGCATCACGCCCTTCATCGGAGAGACTTTCAAAAAAAACATGGTCGCCAACTGCGAACTCTAATCTGCGACGGCGCCTGTCTGCATAGGATTTCTGTCTGCTCTGAGCCGCTCTCATCCGGTCTCGGATCAACTGGATCTTCGATGTCGTCTCCTTAACAAGCTGCGGCCCCAAAATGCTGCTCTCGCTGAGCTCTGTCCAACAAACGGGCGATCTGCATCTCCTCCCATACATTGCCTCGAAAGGTGCCATCTGAATAGTATCCTTGAAGCTGTTGTTGTAGGAGAACTCCACTAGAGGTAAATGACGATCCCAGCTACCCCCAAAGTCTAAAACGCACGCTCTGAGCATGTCCTCGAGAGTCTGAATGGTCCGCTCTGACTGTCCGTCTGTCTGCGGATGAAACGCTGTGCTGAAGCTCAAACGAGTGCCCAAAGCCTCCTAAAGTCTCTGCCAAAGTCGGCTGGTGAACTGAGTGCCTCGATCTGACACGATACAAGTCGGTACGCCATGTAGTCGCACGATCTCGTCAATATAGAGCTGAGCATACTGAGCGAAGCTGAAAGTCGTCTTCACTGGAAGGAAGTGAGCCGCTTTCGTCAATCTATCCACGATCACCCAGATGGAGTCGTACCCTCGACTGGTCCTGGGTAGACCCACAACGAAGTCCATCGAAATCTGCTCCCATTTCCACTCTGGAATGGGTAACGGCTGTAGCTCTCCTGCGGGCCTCTGGTGCTCGTCCTTGACTTGCTGACAAGTCAAGCATCTCGAAACGAACTCTGCAATGTCCCTCTTCATCCCGTCCCACCAGTAGGTCTCTCTCATATCATGGTACATCTTGGTGGAACCGGGGTGGACACTATACACTGATCGGTGTGCCTCCTCGAGAATGTCGCGCCGCAATCCATCAGCATCTGGTACGCACAGTCTAGATCCATATCGTAAAATCCCCTGATCGTCAACCACGAACTCGGAAAATCTGCCCTGTCCCATCTATGCCATGATCTCTGAGCAACGGTCGTCACTGCGCTGTGCCTCATATATACGGTCAAGCAACTGTGGGCGTGCACGAACATGCGCGAGCTGTCCCCCTGTCTGAGTGAACTCGAACTCAACTCGGTTGTCGCATAACATCTGCCAATCTGCTGACGACTGCCTCTGCACTGCGCGCAAAAAGGATAGACTACCCCCGGGCCTCCTACTCAACGCATCTGCCACCACATTTGCCTTGCCGGGGTGATATAAGATCTCGCAGTCGTAGTCTTTCACCAACTCCATCCAACAACGCTGTCTGAGGTTCAGGTCTCGCTGCTGAAATATGTACTTTAAGCTCTTGTGATCGGTGAATATCTGACACGACTCGCCGTACAGGTAATGTCGCCAAATCTTCAGTGCAAAGACCACTGCAGCCATCTCCAAATCATGAGTGGGGTAGTTTTGTTCATGCTTCTTCAACTGCCGAGAAGCATAAGCGATCACCCGGCCATGCTGCATCAAAATGCATCCTAATCCCACTCGCGAAGCATCACAGTAGACAACAAATCCGCCTGATCCCGAGGGCAAAGATAATACCGGCGCCGTAGTCAAACATGTCCGCAGCTGCTGAAAACTGCGCTCGCACTCCTCCGTCCAGACGAAAGGAACTCCCTTCCGGGTCAAACCGGTCAACGGTGCAGCTATACGGGAGAAGTCCTGAACAAAACGCCTGTAGTAGCCCGCCAAGCCTAGAAAACTACGGATCTCAGTAACCGATGTAGGTCGGGGCCACTGCTGAACAGCCTCAATCTTCTTCGGGTCCACACAAATGCCGTCTCTCGTAACCACGTGACCCAAGAATCCGACGCTGTCCAGCCAGAATGCACACTTGGAGAACTTCACGAATAGCTGGTGCTCCCTCAGAGTCTGTAACGTAATCCGCAAGTGCTGCTCGTGCTCCTCTCTGCTCCGGGAGTACACCAAGATATCGTCGATAAACACGATGATGAACAAGTCAAGATACGGCCTGAATGTACGGTTCATCAAATCCATGAATGCTGCTGGGGCGTTGGTGAGCCCGAACGACATCACCAAAAACTCGTAGTGGCCGTAGCGCGTGCGGAAAGCTGTCCTCGGTATATCCTCCTGTCGAACTCGCAGCTGATGGTATCCTGATCGCAAGTCGATCCTCGAAAAATACCCCGCACCCTGAAGCTGGTCGAACAAATCATCAATGCGCGGCAACGGATATCTGTTCCGAACGGTAACTTTGTTCAGCTGGCGGTAGTCGATACATAAGCGCAAACTTTCATCCTTCTTCTTGACAAACAGGACCGGAGCACCCCACGGAGAAACACTCGGTCGAATAAGCCCCTTATCCAACAAATCCTGCAACTGATCCTTCAGCTCTCGAAGCTCTGCCGGGGCCATCCGATAAGGCGGTATTGAAAAAGGCCCCGAACCGGGAATCAAATCAATGCAGAACTCAACATCGCGCTCAGGCGGTAGCCCAGGCAGCTCATCAGGGAAAACATCAGGGAACTCACAAACTACCGGGACCCGGTCCAACGGAACATCTGCAGCTCGAGTATCACAAATAGACGCTAAGAATCCCTGACATCCCTTCCGCAAGAGCTGACCAACGCGAAGAGACGAAATTAAGCTGGGAAGGGCGAAACTGCGGTCTTCCTGAATAACAAGGACTGGCTCTCCCGGAAAGCTAAATCTGACTGCCTTCTCACGGCAGTCCACCGAAGCATAGCAAGTGGCTAGCCAATCCATGCCCAGAAGCACATCAAAGTCCAACATATCGAGGAGTATCAAATCAACTGATGAATCCCTCTCCCCGATACGAACGGAACACAAACGAAATACAAACCGAGCGACAAACGACTCGCCTACCGGAGTAACAACAACAAGCGGCTTATCTAACGACGACGACTCACGGCCCAACATCGGTGCAAAGTGTGTAGAGACGTACGAATGTGTGGAACCTGGGTCGAATAATACCCGTGCGTCGAAAGAACAAACTGGCAAGGTACCTGTCACAACGGCTTTGGATGCCTGCGCATCCTGTGGTGTCAAAGCAAACACTCGGGCCTGTCCTCCACCGATAGCGGGCTGACCTCGACCTCGGCCTCTGCCTCCTCGTCCTCTCTGAACAGGACCGCCACGTCCACGGCCTCTCGGTGCACCTAACTGGCGTGGAGCATCGCCTGGGGTAGGAAGTAGGGCTCTCTGAGGAGGGGGTGGTGATGGTGGTAGGGTCACGTGCGGAACTGTCGCTGCTCCCTGTTGTCTCACCGGACAGTCTCTGACAAGATGGTGCAGACTCCCGCACCCAAAACATCCTGGTGACGGCTGCTGCCCCTGGGGATAAGAACCATATAACTGTCCCCATCCAAAACCTCTGCCAGGCCTATCTCTCGGAAAGAATCTGGCGCGCTGCCTCTGAGACGGTACATCGGTGCGCATCCTCTTCGGCCCAGAAACGGCCGAAGTCCGTGATATGCGTGCCTCCATCCGCAATGCCGTATCCATAGCAGCTGAATAGGTGTCGTAGTGCTGGGCGCCAATGGCAAGATATAGCTGGGCATCAAGTCGCTGTACGAACCTCTTCACCATCTTCTCCTCGGTATCCACCAAATACTGAGCATATCGGGATAACTGTGTAAACTGGATGTCATACTCAGACACCGTCATCCCAGGTGTCTTGACTAAGGCCTCGAAGCTACGAGCTCTGGCGTCACGAACGCTCTCTGGAAGAAAACGGGCTAGAAAGACCGCTGTAAACTCGGCCCAAGTCATAGGCGGCAGACCTGCGGCTCGACTTCTCAAGACTGACTCCCACCATGTCTGCGCGAGACCCTCTAGTCGGAAACTCGCAAGCTCTACCCATCGATCATCCGAACATCTCAGCGAACGGCAGATCCTGGCTAAACTGTCAAGGAACGTCTGTGGGTCCTCTGCTGCCTCGGTGCCGGTGAATACTGGAGGTCTCAGCCTCATGAAATCCTGTAGTGAAACCGGAATGGCCACGGTGGTAGTAGTAGGAGTAGGTATCATGGTCGTCTGTGATGTAGTAGGTACGTCATCCGGCCTCGGTGTACGACTGGCTGCAACTAGGGATCCTACCATCTGACGTAGCTCCTGCATGCCTCCCATCATCTGTCGCAACTCCTCCATACCGGTCTCGAGCCTATCCATACGGCCTGGGGAAGGTGGATCGGTCTGTCCCTGCGGCATAGGCATACCACCCTGCTCAGTCCTAGTCTCGGACGAGCCAGCTCGAATCTCGTCTCTGGCGGCAGCCCTCTGTGCCCTCGTAGCCTTCGGCGGCATAGTGGCTGTTACAGGAAAACGGATAGTAAGGACAGTGCAAAAGGATCATAGGATACACGGAATTGAAGAAGGAATTTTTCAAGCAAGTATCCTAAAGTCACTTAGGCGGAGTACCGTATCGTAAGTATGCCGCGGACATACGCACGCTACGTTACGCTGCTTAAGTCACTTACTCCATCTACCAAGGGTCATCCTACACTCACAAAGGTAAAACCTATCGCTCTGATACCAACTTTGTCACAACCCGCAGGGTACGGAACGTGACTGGCACTTAAGTTTACGAAACGTCTAAAGACGTCCGTAAAATAAGTAAGCCAAAGCCCAGAAAACAAAACCAATTAAGCAAAAGAGTGAAGAAAACCCAAACATTTGAAAGCAAGTTTATCAAATAAGTCATGTAAAACCCTTTTTAAAAACAATACCAATTTTTCCCGAAAATTTCGGCAGAGTCTCCTTTGTAAATACTGGCCCCCAAAAATGGGTACAACAAAATATATACATGAATCCAACAAAATAGGGCATCCCCAAGCGGGAGATAGCTCTTCGCCATAAGGCGGTCACAAATCCCACGCAATGTAAATGACAGCAAGCATAATAATCATAAGGAAGCATGAAAAAAAGTAGCATGTCGGCTCAAGTGAGCTCGACCCCAAAATACAGCATAAAATCCACAAACCTCACAGTCTCATCTCTAGGTCAATATACAATAATCTGGTGGAAACAGTAGATGGAGTGTACTAGATACAAAGAATATACAAGGTGGTACACAAATGATAACATAACCCACCTATGAGCAAATCTCGAGCTCAGGCAAAAGAGGTAAAAGAACAAGTGCGCCCGCCGCTACTGAACTGACGAAGCGGACCTGCAAAAGACTGTGGCACAACGGGGGTGAGTTGCCAACTCGTGAGTAATAAATAACATCTACAAAGGCTATCGTATGCATGCACACAAGCATCCTAGCATCTATAATACAGGTATGACTGGATGCACTAGCAGGTGTGTATATAACATCAGTGTACTAATATGTATGCAACATGAATCTCTGAGGTCTCAGTAGGTATATATAAGAAATATTTTATCTCTTTTTGTTTTTGAAACTCTTTTAGAATGCCAGCATAATGTCAATGAATCGACGAAAATCGGTGTCCAGCAACAACACTCAAAAGCTGTCTCAAATCTCATAAATGTATCTCTGGCCTCAGCCGTCCGGCTGACCCATCTCAAATATCAATATCTCATCATCTAGCGGCCACGGTCGGTATCCTCTGGATATCCGCCGTCCCAAACAGACACCGGTAGGTAATCCGTCCCTTGCCAGGCTCAACGTCATCACCACATTCCTCTTGCCCCGGGGTACCTTACCGGGCCCACCATGTACCCGTGCCGGTTCCTCCACTCCTCGACACGGATTTCCAAATCCACAGCAAACTCATGGTGGACAACACTTACATCACTAGAAAACCGCAATTTACATATTGTAAAAATATAATAAGTTTAGAAATTTTGCGGCTTTCCCCCGAAATCCAGCAATATCATAAAATCTCAAGAAATCCTCATAAGTGCATATATCAATGATAATGAATGCGTACGATATCAATAATCAAGTTGCGATGTGTGATTAATGTATTAAGCATGAACAATTAATATGATGAAGTACATGCACATGAATAGCAATACTACGGTTTCATTTTTAAGGAATTAAAGGCAATAGTACCAGTTTAAGTATCAATTAGTAAAAGGTTTCAATTTAAAAGTTATCTAGTGTGGTGGCATGGCAATTACCAGGGTGTGTGTGTAAGCATGAATAGTGCTCGTGCTGCATATAAAAACCCTGGTAATGGTGCAAGTGTCCTATGAAATGGTTTCGTATAGGTATGTCAATATAATGCATGGATGCAGCAAATAGTCAATTAAGTATTTCACCCCTAATTACTAACATTACTAAGGATTTGTAAGTTACTAAAACTATCGGGCGGCTTGCGCCATCCAACGATAGTCCCCCGTAGATATTACATCTACTCACCGGGATCCCTGGCTAGCTGTGTCCAATCACCGCATTTCCCTTTCGCGCCGCGTCTGACGTCTCCGCGACCGAACCTGGAATTTACATCAATACCAAATATAAGGTTACATATCAAGAACGACGCAAAACCCCAACGAAACTACTAAGGTTCGCTAGCTAGGTACAACGTGCACAAAGTGCGCGGAACACACGCGAAAATCGCAAAAACTGCCAAAAAACGCCGATTTGGGTCGTCCGGCAAAACTAAAACCCGACTACCCAAAAAACCGCACTCATGCATCCTAAAAGTCGTAGGTCAAGCCATCACAATCATCAATATATCAAAAATAATTCATCACATAATTTTTATACAAAACTAGTAAGCATTGCGTCCCAAAATCGGTGCAAAAATCGCCGATTTGCGACCAAACGACTACAATATAGCATAATTACCCAAGCACACTACAAGTAATCTACAAACACTAATTACAACACAATAGCAATGATTCCACTCCTATTTTCCATAACCACCAATTCTTGAATTTATAACCTAGCAAAATCCAATAAATTTCCACACTTGAAAACTTAATTAACACTAATTTCAAACCCAATTAGCAAGTTCACCTCTTAGATTTAGGTTAGCAAAATACTAGATAACAAAATTAGGTTCAATCAACTAAATAATGTTTTCTAAACCTTAATCAACTCACTAATCAAGCTACACAACTCAATTCCATACACTAACCCTCTCTTGAAATTCCTAAAACGACAATTACAACTAAAATCGAACTTTTAAAGTTAACTAAATTAGCATAATTGAAGACTACAATAACAAGGTAACTATATGGATTAGTTCATTAACAACTAGATTAACTATATAAAACAACTTAATTAACTACTATGGCTTTCAAACCCTAGTTAAAATTTTCAAGCATAACCTAAGAAAACTAGATTAAAACTATGCTAAATTAACACAACAACCATCTAACATAAGAAACTTAAACAAAAGAATTTAAATTGCAAGGGATTATACCTCACTTGAGATCTAGAAAGAATGGATTTGCTCCAATTGAAGGCCTCAAGCATCAAGATCCAAGCTAGAATGGCTAAGGAAAATGATAGCATAAGGATTTGTTTGGATTTTTGAATAAAGTGTGGATTTTGATGTGGTTTTTTTGAAGAAAATGAAGGAAAATGAAAAGAAAAGAGAGGAAGAAGAGGGGGTCCAGGTTTTTCGGCCAGAGGAGGAATGGGGGAGGGTGTGGGCAAGTGGGGAAAGTCATGGTCAAGTCCACAAAAGTCAATGTATCATACTTTATTCATTTTAATTAAAATAAAACCAAAAACTAACAAATTCAACTCAAGAAACAACTCAAGAATTGAGGCCAGAAATTTCTGGTCTCACACAAGGTGGGGCTGTCCTAGGGCTGAGGAAAAAGAGAGAGGGGTTTTACAAAAGAAATTTTATGCAAAAAGGCCCCCTACAACTCAAAAATTGCAAGTTTTAGCTCAAAATTCAATAAATTCGTTTCATAACATAAAAATTTGTTAAAAATCAAAATAAATTACTAAAAATTCATGTTATCACTAGATTATAATTATCATAATTTTATAGATTAAAATTAGCCAGGAAAAATTTGTATTTATCGCTTATTTAATGTATTTTCTTACCGGCTTAAAATAATATTAAAAAATTGAAAAATAGGGAAAAAATTTTAAATGACCAAAATTTCATAATTAACTCATTAGCTACTAAAAACAAGTAATTACCTACCCATTTAAGGTATAATTAGCCCTAAACTGCAAAATATCGAGAAAGACGGTTTTCGGAAAAATACCGAATTTTCACCGAATTTCAGGAAAACACCAAAACGACTTTTCAAGAAGCTACAGTTTTATATGATAAAACAGGCATCGCGGAGTTGGAACATCTTTTTTGATGTGGTAGTCAAAGAGTTTGACATCATCAAAATGGTAGATGAACCTTGTATATACAAAAAGTTAGTAGGGAGCATGGTGGTGATCCTCGTAGAGTACGTGGATGACAAACTCTTGATAGGAAAGGAGTTTCCTATGCTACGCTCGGTCAATCTCCGCTTATCACAATGATTCTCCATATAGGATCAAGGTGATACCTCCTAAATCCTGGGTTTTGGATCTATGAGATAGATCTAATTGGATGTTAGGATACTCACTAGTTGTAATGAGATGGTATCAATCGATCCTGAGGAGAATCATTGGAAAATTCCATGGTGATAAGGACGACTGAATGTCAGTCGCAAGCATTGTCTTTACACTCAGTGGAGGGACGGTATGTTGGAAGAGTTCCAAGCTAGATAACGTGACTTATTAGACGATTAAAGGAAAGATACATCGTTACCAAGGATGCTACCAAAGAGGCAGTCTGGATATATATTAGTTCATGAGATGAACTTCGTTCCTACCATTGTGTGACAATGGAGTTGTGGCTTTTGCCATGGAACCCCCGTCCCATCAGAAATCCAGATATAATTCTTAGGCAGTATCACCTGATCATGGAGATGGTTGATCTCCAGGGAGATCAAGGTTAGGAGAGTGGACACAGAGGACAACAGCGTGGATCCACTCACAAAGGCCTTTTTCCCAGTAGAGACTTTTATGGGATGGTTGAGTATAATATACTTCAACCACAGCTAATTGTCGGGTATGTGATACCACAACAGATGGCCCTAGTGCAAGTGGGAGATTGTTAGTTATATGTATGCCCTAGAGGCCATTACCGTACATACGATGTATATTGTAATGGATGCTTGGACATATATATGGAGGACTTTCTTGCTCGACATGAAAGTATGCTATCTGGTTATACTTTATCTTAACATGTACTCTGATTGTCTCTATGTTACATGTTGATAAAGCCCTTAGGATATGTACTCGACTACTGGGACTATGATGAGATCATACTAGTGGGGCCACGGTAGTCGACGAGTACATCCTCTAACTGTTCCTAGTCGAGGGTGTATTGAGACAGGGCATCGATACACCAGAGTAGACTAGCGTATACGCATCTTGACCCATATGATGGGGATGGATGATCCCATATCCATCGGTTTTTGACATCAAGCAAGGTGTACGGGTGCTCGGTAGAGACTGGGTACCCTGGATGGACTCGCCGAGAACTCCCAGATGGTATTACACCTCACGTCAGATGGCAGTTCTCCGGTGACACTAGTACAGAGTAGTCTGTTGACCCGAGATCGTCATAGAGTCTTGTGTGATTCCCACTGTGCTTTGATTTCCATCATACCACATCCAAGAGGGCGTGCAAAATGGTGGCTTTTGGGTACAGTCCCGAATCACATGGAGGCAATGAGCGATAGGAGGGGATTCGTCACTCCCGGTATAGGGAGTTGATGTTGTGCTGTGTTCGATTTGCTATAACTGAAAATCCCTGACCTGGGTTGCTGAGATTTACTGGTAAGTGTTATCAGTAGTTTCTCGAACTATTATAGACCTCATATCGACACGATTTATCAAGCTACTAGGGTCTGACGTTTACCACCCCTAGGCGAGATATGCGACATATCAGACGACGAGACCAAACTGTACGGGAGTGTTACTGATTGGATTCACAGGAGAATGTACAGGCTTGCTTGTTGATCTTTTAAGCGCTCAATACCTGGGCAGCTGTTACGTTTAGCTGACCGCTTGCTGCTTATGGGTGTTTGATATGATCATCACCTACTGCCGGCGTATTGACGATTATTTAGAGTCCTACATAGAGGTTTCTTGACTCAGGAAAAACGGAGTAGGAGCACATATGTGATATGTGCGGGATCGAGGATAATGCGATATGAGATATCGTATTCTATTCTCGCGATATTTGATATCAGCCGGGTCATCGGATCAAGTATTGATTCGATGAATCGGTAAATGATATATTAGTTGGTTATATGCGATATAGCCGGATTGTCGGATCAAGTGTTGATTCGATAATTTAATGTATAATAATATATATGATATATTAAATTACATTAACTAATATTAGCTCACTAAAAGATTCTTTTTCTCACTCGGGTAATACATTGATATATATGCGATTTATGTTAATTGTATTATTTTGTTAAAATAAATATTGTATATGTGATATATAATATTGTTGTAACACCTTAGAATGTGTTTTGTAGCTAATTATATTTTAATGTGTGGTTTTTAATAAAAAGTTTACCAAATTAAGTTTTAAATATTTTATCTTATTTAATGTGTATTTTATTAGAATTTTGTTAGGCACACACACACTTGTGCATGATAACTAGGGTTGTTTTTGGAGTTAAACCATGATTAGCAACCATGGTTAACTAACCATTTCTCCCTAACCTAGTTTTTATATTGTTAAGTGTCATGGTTGTAATTAGTAGTGTTGGTTTTAAAATGAAAAGGAATTTGGAAAAGGTTTTAAATATTTTGTTTGGTTTGACTTTGAGAGAGAGAGAGAGAGAGCATGGGCATCATGGCTTTGCCCATGCCTCATTTAATGAGGTGAGAGGGAGTGAGAAGAGAGGAGGGGTTAGCCTTGTTTAGTTCTCTCACTTCTCATTCTCTTTTCTCTCATTTCACTCACTCTCACACACACACACACACCCAGCAGAAGCAGCAGCAGCAATAGCCACAACAACAACAACAACACTACAATAGCAACGACAGCAGCAGCATCATCACCAGCATCAACAACAACAACAAATGAGGCAGCAGCAGCAGCAGCATGAGAGGCAACAGCAGCATCAGCATCAGTAGCAGCAGTAGCATCATCATCATCATCTTCAGCAGCAGCAGCAAGCTTCAGCAGCAGCAGCAGGTAGCAGAAGCAGCAGCAAGCAGCCCCAGCACTTGCAGTAGCTCCACACACCTCTTCACCTGTTTTCTTGGGCTCTTTAAAGTCCAATAGGGTATATCTTCTGAACCCTATTTGTTGTTTGCTTAGCTTGTGTGTTAATTAGCTCGATTAGTGTTAAATTAGCTAGTTTAGTACTAGATTGTGGTGTTTAAGTGGAATTTTGGGAAATTGATGATTGTGTGGGCTAACCTAGTATATTTAAGTGTTAACAAGGCCACTTCAACTAAGGAATAGCCAGATTACACTAACATACCATAGGTTTTCCTTATTGTGCAAAATTGGTGTTTTAAAGCGATATTTGTGACTTTTGTGATCTGCTATAGACCCGGACCTTGCAGAGTAAAATTAAGAAGACTAGAGCATGATACCTAGGTCTAGAGCACACCACCTGAACGCGAACCCACCACCCCCATTTCAGGCCGCCAATTTTTGGATTCTGGCCGCAATTTGCGGCCAGGATAGGGTTCTGGGTGTTGGGGTTTTGTCTGGGGTAGTCTGCAGTGTTGTGTAGTGTGTTGGTATGTCTAGTTTTGTAATATTCTACCTGTAGGAAAATCTGGGGCTATATGTCGTTTTTGTGTTCGTGGTGTTTGCGCGATACGCGCGATACGTGAGTGGGTTCTGTGATCCAGCGTATCGCGGCGTGTCGCGATGGTTTTAGACGCGTACACATACGATTCAGCGTATCGTGCACACGCGCGTTTAGTTCGCGACGCGAGTTTCTCGTTTCGATTCGATATCGCGTTTCGCGGAATATTTGGCTTATATGTGATTTCCATGTCGTATTGGCAGGTTTGCAGATAGGGGCTACGGACACGGCTACAGGGGGAGCAGATGGTAGGATTCATCTAGCGTGGAGTATAGGTGAGTAGATATAACATCTACAGGGGAATCGCCCGCATGGCGTTATGCGTCTGGGCTAGCATTCAATTACCTGTCGCACATTCTACGTCATTGTAGAATTGTGCCTTACTGCATTTCCTTGATATAGTTATATACTGTGACTAGCAGCCGTAGGACACTGCACACATTATTGACGTTTCATGTCGCACGAGCACGGATTGTATGCTATACACACACCGTCAATAATTGCCATGTCACACACTACCCCTTATAGCTACTATTGCTTGCCACACATGACTTCTAACTTATCGGTATACCTATAGTGTATCATACCTTTAGTGATAGGTATATTTTCACTTTGCGATACAGCTATAGGTATACCTCCTACATACTTTACTTATACCGGGAGAGATTTCCTATATATGTTACTTATACCCAGGGGGATATACGACATCAGTTCCTATAGGTAGATACCTATACTTTGCTACACCTGTATGTTAGACACATATTCAGTTGTTGCCGCATATTCACACTTACTGATGTTACTTAGCTGTACCCTATCTTGATTTCGCATACATCTGGTTCAGCTATATACTGTTGTTTACCTGCTCGCATTCAGATATATCGCATACATTTATTCCTGGATTGCGCATCGTTTATCTAGATTTTATATGATGTTTTCGGGATTTGGGAACCGCGGGAGTTCATGAAATTATGCATACATGAAACAACCCGGTTTCCTTGATATGATATTTGAGCGTCCCCCATGAGTTTTATCGGTGCTGATTGTATACTCCATACGAGGTGTGGATTGCCGTATGAGAGTACATGGTGGGGCCCGGTATGGTTCCCCTCGGCAAGAAGATCGATGGGTTTGCCGATTGAGCCTGGAGGCGGGCGAGTACCTACCGGTGATTGGTTGGACCTGGCAGTTGTCCGGAGGCTACTGGCCAGAGTCGAGAGATGGATGCGGGAGGATCTGTACTGTCGGGGCCGAGGGCCGATACCGCAGACGGACCCCGTGGGCCGATCCGGACTGACGGAGCCCGATATACGAGGATTTCTGTGCCGATGCTTGGCACACTGTTTTCATGATATTTCTCCAACCCCCTTTTTGTATATATAACAGGGGATTTAGCCGTTGTTATATATACCCTTACACCAATATTAGTGGAATGGGACGCTAATATATGTGTATTGCCCCCATCATATTTATTTCTGTACATATATACATACCTTTAGGATGTTAGAAACTTACTTGGGATTCGACTTGGGATATAGGTGATTCATTGAGATTGGATATTGGACATACCTATGTGATTGGTGATTTGTACATTCGGGATATAGAAGATTACTCGATATTGTACATTGAGGAGATGTGAGACTTATATGATGTGAGTGCCCAATGTGGGGGCTGATTTGAGGATTTGGGGATTGGAGTATCTTGATGGATTGTGATCCTGCCACGACGTCAGGTTTCCGTGGGAAATGACATATTCCACCCTGTACCTCACCCTTACCTACCTTATGCACAGATTCATATGTTGGGAGTACTGGTAGTGTACCCTTATGGTAGTTGCATATTTGCTTTCTCATATCTCTATTGCATAGTTATTGCATACTTTTGTCATGTTACTATTGCTTCACATATTGATTGTACCTGCTAGTGTACTCTCCTTATTTCAGCATTGCATGACATATTATTACTGTAATCGCATATCTTAGATTCATGCTGTACGTGCATTCCTGCGATTACCTGCATATGTTTTATTCTATTCACGAGTTGGCAACTCAGCCCCGTTGTGCCACAGGTGTTTCAGGTTGTTCCCCAGAGTAGTCGAGACAGGCTATTCCTCTATTCAGCTATCCAGCTACCATCTTTTGCTACAGATACCGCATCAGCTCACAATACCATTTTGCTTAGGTGGGTTAGATGGTTATCTGTATTTCTTATTGTATATTCGTTGTATTTGTACTCTCCATCTACTATTGTATTTGTGGACATAGAGACTTGGTGAGGACGTTATGTGTATTATGGTGGTTTTGGTGTCTTTTATATGCAGCTTTTCTCTACTGTCAGTATTTTTGTGTTGCTTTCATCTCGACTTGTCTTTACAAAAAGGGGGGTGTTGCTAAAATTTTAAAGAAAGAAAGTAAGACTTTTAAAGAATTTGGGTTGCGATTTCAATTGTTTCAAAACTTATATTATCTTTTTGTAACACTTTGAAATTTTCGTTGATTGTTTTGGTGATAATTAGTAGTCGTGCATGTTTTTATATTTGTGTGTTCATAGGATTTATAGTTATTAGTGGTGGTGTTAGCATATTAGAAATTTTCCCTTGTTGAGCACACTTGCACACTTAGACTTTTCTTGTGACTTGTTAACCATTCCTTGTGCATGGTTGTTAACTTATCTTTTCCCCACCATTTTGATCTTTTCTAAACCTTTATCATAATTCAAAATACCATTAAACAATGAGGCATGGGGGGGTAGGTAAAAGGTTGACTTGAGACCCTTTTCTTCCCTTCTCTCTCTCTCCTTTTCCCACTTCAGAAATTCTGGAGCTCCAGCAGAGGAAACCCCTCCATTCTCTTCACCTCTTCTTCCTCTTTTCATTCCCTTCAATTCCCAAGCAAATCCTACACAAAAACCACACCTTTTCATCACAAAAATTTAAGAAAAGTGAGCTTTTTAGGGTGTTTGAGGCAAATCTGCATACACGAGTGGAAAAGCTGAGACTTTGGTGTTTAGCAAGGTCTCTAGAAGGTTCGCAGGCGGGTACAACGGACGCGGCGCAGGAGGGGACACAGGTTGTTGGCTATACCTAGTGGAAGGCTACGGTGAGTAGATTTCACATCTACGGGGGTATCGCCCGCATGGCGTTCTACGTCAGGGCTGATAGGACCTTATAGTGTTCTATATATATATATATATTGCATGTTCATAGTTACTAGCTAGTGCATTGCATACCTACTACATACATCACATTGGATCATTGCATTGTAGCTCATTTGTATGTGACATGACTTGATACTCATATTTGATACCTATATCACATTGGATCATTGCATTGTAGCTCATTTGTATGTGACTTGACTTGATAATCATATTTGATACCTATATCACATTGGATCATTGCATTGTAGCTCATTTGTATGTGACATGACTTGATACTCATATTTGATACCTATATCACATTGGATCATTGCATTGTAGCTCATTTGTATGTGACTTGACTTGATACTCATATTTGATACCTATATCACATTGGATCATTGCATTGTAGCTCATTTGTATGTGACATGACTTGATACTCATATTTGATACCTATATCACATTGGATCATTGCATTGTAGCTCATTTATATGTGACATGACTTGATACTCATATTTGATACCTATATCACATTGGATCATTGCATTGTAGCTCATTTATATGTGACATGACTTGATACTCATATTTGATACCTATATCATATTGGATCATTGCATTGTAGCTCATTTATATGTGACATGACTTGATACTCATATTTGATACCTATATCACATTGGATCATTGCATTGTAGCTCATTTGTATGTGACTTGACTTGATACTCATATTTGATACCTATATCACATTGGATCATTGCATTGTAGCTCATTTATATGTGACATGACTTGATACTCATATTTGATACCTATATCACATTGGATCATTGCATTGTAGCTCATTTATATGTGACATGACTTGATACTCATATTTGATACCTATATCATATTGGATCATTGCATTGTAGCTCATTTATATGTGACATGACTTGATAATCATATTTGATACCTATATCACATTGGATCATTGCATTGTAGCTCATTTGTATGTGACATGACTTGATACTCATATTTGATACCTATATCACATTGGATCATTGCATTGTAGCTCATTTGTATGTGACATGACTTGATACTCATATTTGATACCTATATCACATTGGATCATTGCATTGTAGCTCATTTGTATGTGACATGACTTGATACTCATATTTGATACCTATATCACATTGGATCATTGCATTGTAGCTCATTTATATGTGACATGACTTGATACTCATATTTGATACCTATATCATATTGGATCATTGCATTGTAGCTCATTTATATGTGACATGACTTGATAATCATATTTGATACCTATATCACATTGGATCATTGCATTGTAGCTCATTTGTATGTGACATGACTTGATACTCATATTTGATACCTATATCACATTGGATCATTGCATTGTAGCTTATCTATATGTGACATGACTTGATATTCATACCTGATACACATATCACATCACAATTACTTGTATATTTCTTTGATGGTATCGACTTGTACTAGACATAGAGTAGTACCCCCAGACTGTATGATCTGATGATAGTGATACCTGTTATATGACGAGATAGTGAGGTATTGACCTGTACCCAGCTTTGGGGATGCCGTACGATGATTTACCGTACGAGCCGATATTGATGATAGATCCGCACTCATACTTGAGGATATCTTACAATATGACATTGAGGCGAGATCACCGACTATATACCTATAGATATACATCGACTCAGATTTAGGTAGTTTCCACACCTACCCCCCCCTGATTTGACTTGATACTTAGATGTAGTTTGCATAGTAGATTCGTCATTGTGGTGTTCTCTATTCCCGAGTCATGCTCATTTTAAATGGCAAGCCGCGTTACTGTTCATTTACTATTCACTCTACAGCTCGCATTGTATCGCATACTTAATATTTTATCATGATGATCTCTGATCGGAGCCTATGAGCTCGATGTGATGGGAGCCTATGTGCTCGGAGCCTATGAGCTCGATGTGATGGGAGCCTATGTGCTCGGAGCCTATGAGCTCGATGTGATGGGAGCCTATGTGCTCGGAGCCTATGAGCTCGATGTGATGGGAGCCTATGTGCTCGGAGCCTATGAGCTCGATTGGAGAGGAGCCTCTGTGCTCGGGACCTTTATGGTAGATGGTATATTATATTCCCCTACCCCCTATTTATTGCATATGCATTGCATACATGAGGCTTATTGTCAGTGGGTGACGGGTGGACGGGTTCCACATATATTTACAGACATGCATTTACACTGATCATACTTCATTGTATATATAACAGGGTATGAGGGCGCTGTTATATATACCCTTACACCAATATTAGTGGTATGGGACGCTAATATATGTGTATTGATATCTTTGATACTTCATCATATTTACTTCATGCAGACATACCTTACACTGATGACATGTTATTACCCGAGTACCTGGCACTACATACATATTTAGATGTTACCTTGCCACCTTATCACTCTCAGATATACTCTTGTGGATTATATTACTGATTGTTGACTTAGGATTATGTCTTGCATTCGATTTCTGCTTGTAGATGTTTCTATTCACGAGTTGGCAACTCACCCCCGTTGTGCCACAGTGTTTGCAGGTTGCCCTTCGGAGTAGTCGCGGCAGGCTGCCTTGCATCTTTTGACGCAGATACCCCCACAGTTGGTGTACTAGCTCTTTTGCTGATAGGTGGGTTTTGTGCGGTATCTGTTTATCTTTCAGTATGTACATTGTTGTATCTAGTATGCTCCATCTACCATGTATGTATTTGACTTAGAAACAGTGTGAGGACGATGTTGTATTATTTTGTATTCTGGTGTCGAGCTCGTTGTGAGCCGGCTGTACTTTCAGTTTATTCTACCTGTGATGTTCCCACTTGTGGATCTTGATCTTCGCTACGGCGTCGTATATTACTATCTGGTGCTTGTTTACTTAGATTTCTTATCATGATCGTAAGTGTTTCCATTTAAAACTTCTATCACTCTATACTTTCACTGGTTTGATTTTCTGGGTTTTCGGTTCACTTAGCTGCGTCACGCCTGTAGACGTTACGTGGTTAAGTTGCCGGTTACGGGCCAAACTTCGGGTCGTGACAAAGTTGGTATCAGAGCGTAGGTTTTACCTTTCGGAGTGTAGGATGACCCTGGTATGATGGAGTAGGTAGCTGCGGCAGGGTAGCGTAGCGTGTGTATGTTCCGCGGCATACTCACGACACGGTACTTCGCCTACGCGACCTTAGGACTTGTTGATTTAAATTCCTCCTTGAGTATATACATTCTTGTGATTCGATTTTCAGTATCCTTATCGAATCCTGTTGTTGCTGATAGCCAATATGCCGCCAAGGACTACGAGGGCACAAAGAGCGGCCGCGAGGGCCGAGGTTCGAGTTGATTCATCTGAGACAAGGACTAATCCGAGTAGTACTCCTGTTGCACCAGGACAGATTGTTTCCCCTACGGCAGCTCAGGTCGCTAGACTAGTGGTAGAGATGCAGGGCCTATGCCAGGCGATGAGCTCATTGGTAGAGGTCGTTCGAGCGCAGCGACAGATGGTTGCCACCCCTGTTACCCAGTTGTTCCTTGCGATCATCATGCAGTATTCCGTTCCCTACATAGCACCGGTGGAGGCAACTCCCGTGTACGAGACACGTCTTCCAGAGGCCGTGAGAATTCCGGAACAGTTGAGGAATCACACTGGTATATCAGCCCAGAGCAGAGGCTTAGGACGAGGACAGTCATTTGGCTTCCATCCCCAGGCAGGACAGCATTCAGTGCGTAGGTGTTTACGATGCGGAAGCCTTCAACACCTCATCAGGCAGTGCTTCTTCACAGCACGTCAGGGTCGTGCTCGGAGACGTCGTGGACACGGGGGGTTTGCACAGAGGGGTCAGGCTAGTAGAGGAGGAGTTCAGTCGGTCGCAAATGAAGGACAGGCACAAGTTTTTGCTTCGACTCATCGGGACTTGCGTGTGTCCGATGCTGTGGTTTCAGGTACTCTTTTAGTTTGTCCTTTGTTGCACACGTATTGTTTGATCCGGATCCTTGTGCTCTTATGTATCCACACACTTTTTGTGCTGAGTTTGGGTAGAGAGTCCGGTTTGTTTGGTCAACCGCTAGTTGTGACTACTCCTGCGGGAGAGTCGTTTGTTGCTAGGCACGTGTTCCGATCATGTACCGTCCGTATCGGCGATAGAGAGTTGCCGGTCGTTTTGATCCTTCATGAGATGTTGGACTTCGACGTTCTTTTGGGCATGGATTGGTTAGCCACGTGCTATGCTTCTGTTGACGGCCGCGAGAAGACAGTTCGATTTTGTTTTTCCGGCAAGTCGGTTGTTGTTGTTGTGTTGGGGGACCGTAGTGCCACCCCTCACGGTGTGATTTCTTCGGTTCGCGCGGGACAGCTTTTGCGGAAGGGATGTCAGGGATTTCTTGCATATGTTTGCGATACTAGGGCTATAGAGGTTCTTTTGGATCAGGTTCCGGTTGGTAGCGAGTTTCCTGATGCGTTCCCTGACGAGCTTCCTGGACGGCCGCCCGAGCGTGGTAATTCCTTCTGCGTTGATTTGGTTCCTGGCACGGGACCTATTTCGGTACCGCTTTATTGGATGGCCCCGGCGGAACTTAGAGAGTTGAAGGGTCAGTTGCAGGATTTGCTGGATAAAGGACTTATTTGACCCAGTATTTTTCCTTGGGGTGCTCCAGTCCTGTTCGTCAAGAAGAAAGGACGGCAGTTTACGTTTGTATGTTGACTACCGCCAGCTGAATAAGGTGACAGTGCGGAATCAATATCCTTTGCCACGCATCGATGATTCGTTCGACCAGCTTCGGGGAGGCAGGATACTTTTCGAGGATCGATTTGCGATCAGGCTACTATCTGCTGCGGGTTAGACAGGAGAACATTCCTAGGACAGCTTTCAGTACTCGTTACGGCCATTATGAGTTTTTGGTGATGTCGTTTGGACTCACCAACGTGCCAGCAGCGATTATGGACATGATGAACCGTATTTTTCCCCGGCCGTATCTTGATCTGTTCATTATAGTGGTTATTGGCGATATCTTGGTGTATTCTCGGAGTAGAGAGGTGCACGAGCAGCACCTGCGGATTTCACCGCAGAGTTGAGGGAGCATCAGCTTTTCGCCAAATTCTCCAAGTATGCCTTCGGGCTAGGTAGTGTGGACTTCTTGGGGCACGTGATTACATGAGATGGTTTATGTGTTGACTGAGAAAGGTCGAGGCAGTTCGGAGTTGGCCTAGACCCACGTCAGTGACGGAGATTCGCAGCTTTCTAGGGCTGGCAGGCTATTACCGGCAATTTGTGCAGGACTTCTCTCGCTTTGCTACACCTTTGACCGGATTGACCCGGAAGGGAGTTCACTTCGATTGGACGGAGGAGTGTGAGCACAGTTTCCAGCAGCTACGGGCTCTTCTGACTACGACACCAGCGCTATCATTGCCTTCAGGATCAGGCGGAATTGTGGTCTACTGCGATGCTTCACGAGTGGAGCTAGGATGCGTTTTGAGGCAGCATGATAGGGTGATTGCGTAGGCTTCGCGGCAATTAAAGAAACATGAACAGAATTACCCTACTCATGATCTGGAGATGGCTGCAGTGGTCTTTGCCTTCAAGATCTGGCGACATTATCGGTATGGGGAGTCGTGCCAGATATTCACCGACCACAAGAGCTTAAGGTACATATGTCAGCAGCGAGACCCGAACCTCATACAGCACCGACGGATGTAGTTAGTGAAGGACTACGATTGTGAGATCTTGCATCAACCGGGCAGGGCTAATGTAGTGGCGAATGCTTGAGTAGGAGGCCCGGGGGTAGTCTATCTTGTTTGAGCGCAGTACAGAGGCAACCGTCGGCAGATTGACAGATCTTATGCGACAGCCGGGTACAGTTCGAGTTTACGCCGACCGGAAGACAGATTGCGCATGTTCGTGCATGCCCACAGTTGCTTGACCGTATATAAGCGGCACAGCACAGTGTTGACCGCTGTTCAGAGATCAGGACACAGATGGGACATAGCAGAATTTCCGAGTTCGTGATCGATGATCAGGAGATACTACGATTTGGAGCTAGACTGTGCGTACCAGATGCTGAGGGATTGCGGCGCGAGATTGTCGAGGAGGCACATCGATCGGTATATAGTGTTCATCCCGGTTTCACCAAGATGTACCATGACTTGAGAGATGTTTACTGGTGAGACGGTATGAAGAGGGATATTGCAGATTTTGTATCGAGATGCCTGACTTGTCAACAAGTCGAGGCTGAGTATCAGAGGCCAACGGGAGAGCTACAGCAGTTACCCATCCCGGAGTGGAAATAAGAACAGATATCTATGGATTTCATTGTAAGTCTACCCAGGACTAGTCAAGGGTATAATTCCACCTGGGTGATCGTGGATCGTTTGACGGAAGCGGCTCACTTCCTACCGGCAAGGACGCCATCCGGATTTGCCCAGTATGCCAGATTTACATTGATGAGATTGTACGACTGCACCGAGCACCGACATGCATCGTGTCCGATAGAGGCACCCAGTTTATCAGCCGGCCATAGCAGAGGCTTCAGGAGGCTTTGGGGCACCCGTTGAGTTTCAGCATAGCGTTCCATCCGCAGACCGACGGACAGTCAGAGCGAACTATTCAGACTCTCGAGGACATGCTCAGAGCATGCGTTGTAGATTTCGGAGGTAGCTGGGATCATCATTTGCCCTTAGTAGAGTTCTCCTACAACAACAGCTACCAGGAGACCATTCAGGAGGCACCATTTGAGGCTCTCTATGGGAGGAGATGCAGATCACCCACCTGTTGGACGGAACTCGGTGAGAGTAGTGTATTAGGGCCACAGGTTGTGGAAGACAGCGAAGATCCAATTGTTTCGCGATAGGATGAGAGCAGCCAGGGTAGGCAGAAATCTTATGCGGACCGTCGTCGAAGCAGATTTAAGTTTTATGTTAGTGATCATGTTTTCTTGAGGGTCTCCCCAATGAAGGGCGTAATGAGGTTTGGAAAGAAGGGGAAGCTTAGTCCCAGATTTGTGGGCCCCATTTGAGGTCCTTGTGCGAATTGGTGCAGTTGCGTATCGTTTAGCCCTTCCGCCCAGTTTTCCAGACGTACACCCCGTATTTCACGTTTCGATGCTCCGCAGATATCTTCATGATCCTTCGCATGCGATTCAGCATCCGACGACCCAGCGTGAGCGCGACCTTGCCTACGCAGAGCAGCCAGTGATAATCTTAGACCGACGAGTGAAGAAATTGAGGTCGAAGAGATACCGTCCGTCAAAGTGCTTTGGCGTGGCCAGAGCGTCGAGGAAGTCACTTGGGAGACTGAGAGCGGGATGAGGAAGAGGTATCCCCACCTTTTTGAAGGTGCGTATAGTTAGATTTTTAAATTCGGGGACCGAATTTCCTTAAGGGGGGTAGATTGTAACACTTTGAAATTTTCGTTGATTGTTTTGGTGATAATTAGTAGTCGTGCATGTTTTTATATTTGTGTGTTCATAGGATTTATAGTTATTAGTGGTGGTGTTAGCATATTAGAAATTTTCCCTTGTTGAGCACACTTGCACACTTAGACTTTTCTTGTGACTTGTTAACCATTCCTTGTGCATGGTTGTTAACTTATCTTTTCCCCACCATTTTGATCTTTTCTAAACCTTTATCATAATTCAAAATACCATTAAACAATGAGGCATGGGGGGGTAGGTAAAAGGTTGACTTGAGACCCTTTTCTTCCCTTCTCTCTCTCTCCTTTTCCCACTTCAGAAATTCTGGAGCTCCAGCAGAGGAAACCCCTCCATTCTCTTCACCTCTTCTTCCTCTTTTCATTCCCTTCAATTCCCAAGCAAATCCTACACAAAAACCACACCTTTTCATCACAAAAATTTAAGAAAAGTGAGCTTTTTAGGGTGTTTGAGGCAAATCTGCATACACGAGTGGAAAAGCTGAGACTTTGGTGTTTAGCAAGGTCTCTAGAAGGTTCGCAGGCGGGTACAACGGACGCGGCGCAGGAGGGGACACAGGTTGTTGGCTATACCTAGTGGAAGGCTACGGTGAGTAGATTTCACATCTACGGGGGTATCGCCCGCATGGCGTTCTACGTCAGGGCTGATAGGACCTTATAGTGTTCTATATATATATATATATTGCATGTTCATAGTTACTAGCTAGTGCATTGCATACCTACTACATACATCACATTGGATCATTGCATTGTAGCTCATTTGTATGTGACATGACTTGATACTCATATTTGATACCTATATCACATTGGATCATTGCATTGTAGCTCATTTGTATGTGACTTGACTTGATAATCATATTTGATACCTATATCACATTGGATCATTGCATTGTAGCTCATTTGTATGTGACATGACTTGATACTCATATTTGATACCTATATCACATTGGATCATTGCATTGTAGCTCATTTGTATGTGACTTGACTTGATACTCATATTTGATACCTATATCACATTGGATCATTGCATTGTAGCTCATTTGTATGTGACATGACTTGATACTCATATTTGATACCTATATCACATTGGATCATTGCATTGTAGCTCATTTATATGTGACATGACTTGATACTCATATTTGATACCTATATCACATTGGATCATTGCATTGTAGCTCATTTATATGTGACATGACTTGATACTCATATTTGATACCTATATCATATTGGATCATTGCATTGTAGCTCATTTATATGTGACATGACTTGATACTCATATTTGATACCTATATCACATTGGATCATTGCATTGTAGCTCATTTGTATGTGACTTGACTTGATACTCATATTTGATACCTATATCACATTGGATCATTGCATTGTAGCTCATTTATATGTGACATGACTTGATACTCATATTTGATACCTATATCACATTGGATCATTGCATTGTAGCTCATTTATATGTGACATGACTTGATACTCATATTTGATACCTATATCATATTGGATCATTGCATTGTAGCTCATTTATATGTGACATGACTTGATAATCATATTTGATACCTATATCACATTGGATCATTGCATTGTAGCTCATTTGTATGTGACATGACTTGATACTCATATTTGATACCTATATCACATTGGATCATTGCATTGTAGCTCATTTGTATGTGACATGACTTGATACTCATATTTGATACCTATATCACATTGGATCATTGCATTGTAGCTCATTTGTATGTGACATGACTTGATACTCATATTTGATACCTATATCACATTGGATCATTGCATTGTAGCTCATTTATATGTGACATGACTTGATACTCATATTTGATACCTATATCATATTGGATCATTGCATTGTAGCTCATTTATATGTGACATGACTTGATAATCATATTTGATACCTATATCACATTGGATCATTGCATTGTAGCTCATTTGTATGTGACATGACTTGATACTCATATTTGATACCTATATCACATTGGATCATTGCATTGTAGCTTATCTATATGTGACATGACTTGATATTCATACCTGATACACATATCACATCACAATTACTTGTATATTTCTTTGATGGTATCGACTTGTACTAGACATAGAGTAGTACCCCCAGACTGTATGATCTGATGATAGTGATACCTGTTATATGACGAGATAGTGAGGTATTGACCTGTACCCAGCTTTGGGGATGCCGTACGATGATTTACCGTACGAGCCGATATTGATGATAGATCCGCACTCATACTTGAGGATATCTTACAATATGACATTGAGGCGAGATCACCGACTATATACCTATAGATATACATCGACTCAGATTTAGGTAGTTTCCACACCTACCCCCCCCCCTGATTTGACTTGATACTTAGATGTAGTTTGCATAGTAGATTCGTCATTGTGGTGTTCTCTATTCCCGAGTCATGCTCATTTTAAATGGCAAGCCGCGTTACTGTTCATTTACTATTCACTCTACAGCTCGCATTGTATCGCATACTTAATATTTTATCATGATGATCTCTGATCGGAGCCTATGAGCTCGATGTGATGGGAGCCTATGTGCTCGGAGCCTATGAGCTCGATGTGATGGGAGCCTATGTGCTCGGAGCCTATGAGCTCGATGTGATGGGAGCCTATGTGCTCGGAGCCTATGAGCTCGATGTGATGGGAGCCTATGTGCTCGGAGCCTATGAGCTCGATTGGAGAGGAGCCTCTGTGCTCGGGACCTTTATGGTAGATGGTATATTATATTCCCCTACCCCCTATTTATTGCATATGCATTGCATACATGAGGCTTATTGTCAGTGGGTGACGGGTGGACGGGTTCCACATATATTTACAGACATGCATTTACACTGATCATACTTCATTGTATATATAACAGGGTATGAGGGCGCTGTTATATATACCCTTACACCAATATTAGTGGTATGGGACGCTAATATATGTGTATTGATATCTTTGATACTTCATCATATTTACTTCATGCAGACATACCTTACACTGATGACATGTTATTACCCGAGTACCTGGCACTACATACATATTTAGATGTTACCTTGCCACCTTATCACTCTCAGATATACTCTTGTGGATTATATTACTGATTGTTGACTTAGGATTATGTCTTGCATTCGATTTCTGCTTGTAGATGTTTCTATTCACGAGTTGGCAACTCACCCCCGTTGTGCCACAGTGTTTGCAGGTTGCCCTTCGGAGTAGTCGCGGCAGGCTGCCTTGCATCTTTTGACGCAGATACCCCCACAGTTGGTGTACTAGCTCTTTTGCTGATAGGTGGGTTTTGTGCGGTATCTGTTTATCTTTCAGTATGTACATTGTTGTATCTAGTATGCTCCATCTACCATGTATGTATTTGACTTAGAAACAGTGTGAGGACGATGTTGTATTATTTTGTATTCTGGTGTCGAGCTCGTTGTGAGCCGGCTGTACTTTCAGTTTATTCTACCTGTGATGTTCCCACTTGTGGATCTTGATCTTCGCTACGGCGTCGTATATTACTATCTGGTGCTTGTTTACTTAGATTTCTTATCATGATCGTAAGTGTTTCCATTTAAAACTTCTATCACTCTATACTTTCACTGGTTTGATTTTCTGGGTTTTCGGTTCACTTAGCTGCGTCACGCCTGTAGACGTTACGTGGTTAAGTTGCCGGTTACGGGCCAAACTTCGGGTCGTGACACTTTTCCGTATTTTTCATGGTTTAGATTTCTGGGTTTTGGCTTTCTTTTACTGCGTTACGTCTTTAGGCGTTGCGTAGTATTAGGGCCGTCACGGGCCAATTTTGGGTCGTGACAATTGTAACCTGTTATAATTATTAATACAACATGTTTAGTGGAGATTAAACAAGGTTAGGGTTTGATTTGGGTTAGCACATTCTTGTAGCTTCTAGAAGCTTTTCTTTTTGTCATGAAAAAAGATATTTGTGCTGATATTTTTAAATGACTCATGCTTTAACCCAACCCAAACCCTAGCCCTAGTTAAATCTCTACAAAGGTTTAGTTAACCATGGTTGCATAAATGATTATGAAAACATTTTCATTATTCATCACAAATAATTATTCATCTTTTTCTTCCTTCTTTCTTCATGGAAAAGCTTTCGAGGTTTTTCCTAAGTGATGATTTTGAGTGAGAATAAGAAAACAAATGAGAGAAAAAATCCTACTTCATCATCCACATCTACTCTTGCCCTTTAGATGAGAGTGTTCACTTCATTTAGTGAGTGAAAGCTTGTGTTAATGAAACTTCAAGGTAGATCATATTTGTTATCGAAGATCGGAAGCAAGCTTGCATCTTTCTCTTCGTGGAGCCTCTCGAGAGTCCGGAACACGATGATCGCAGTGAAGAGACCTCAACACGGAGCTTTAGAACTGAAGGACCGGATCTACAAAGGTTGTAATCCCTCTCACTTAGTGTTAAAGTGTTTAACATGCTTGTTTTTGTTAGTGTATATGCCCTAGGGGCCATTATTGTATCATACTAGTTTGTATATAACTTAATGGAAGCTTGGGATATTCACATGTATATAACAGTCTTGCTAAACATGTTAGTATGCTACTTGGTTTTTCTATCTTAATATGCGAGTATACGTATTGATAGAGCTCTTTGGATCTTGCTTGACTACCAGCGTTGTGATGGCGGTCACACAAGTGGGCGATGGGTAGTCTACAAGCACATCCTTATTCAGGTCCCTAGTCGTTGGATTATCGAGACAGGGCATCGATACTCCGGAGTAGACTAGTGTGTACGCTTCTCATCCCAGTTGCGGAGATGGTCTGTCCCACAGCCGTCAGTACGTCGTACTGGAGATAGTATGCAGGTGCTCGTTAGGTTACGGATACACCGGACAGGAATCACAGGGAACTGTTGGTTGGTTTTATACCAGTCGTCAGTGAACAGTTCCCAGGTGATATGAGTACAGCATAGTCCGATGACTTAACACTGCTACTTCGCCTCGAGTGTGTCCCACTGTTCTTAGATTGCTACCCTACCACGGCTCAAAGGAGTCGTGCAAACAGGTAGCAGTTGGGTGCAGTCCCGAGCACTTGGAGGCAGTGGCGGTTAGACAGGATTCGTCTCTCCCGGTATTGGGGGTTGATATCGCGCTGTGTCAGAGAGCCATTACGCAAAGTCCCTGACCAGGGCAAGCGAGATTTGCTGATAAGTTCCAGTAGTTTCTCAGGGTGTAATGGGCTTCGCTCTGACACGACTTATACCGCTATTAGGGGACTGACGCTTGCCGCCCCCTAGGCCCGATATGCGATAGTCTTAGACGAACAGACCGGACTGTACGGAGATTGTCACATCAGACTCAATAGGAGTTCGGATGGGTTTTCTCATCGACCTTCTTATCGACATCTACCTGAGGAACGTTACGTACAGCTAGTGCCGCTTGCGGTCTGTGGTTAAACCCACTGCCAGCATAATAGTCGAGTCTCTAGAGTCCCACGCAGAGAGTTTCCCTACTCCAGGCGAAACGATATAGAGGTCGTATGGTTTTACGACAAGGGTTCGGACGCATACGTGTGTTTACGCACGTACGACTTTCGGACAGTTTTTACTAGTCGGCTTTAGTTTAAGCCAGTTACTAATATCCAGTTATTGGATTTATACAGTATAAAGTTTTTCCGTGTTTTCACGGATAGGAGGGGCGTTCTCGTAATTGCGCGAGAAGCTTCTAGAAGATGGTGACTAAGGAGGTTTAGGTAGCATATACATTGAATGAGATTAGTGAGTCATATGGATGATTCATCCATGTCATTAATGCTTCATAATTGCTTAATGACTCATGGAGATGAATCACCATAAGATATTTATCAAGCATGGTTGTAAATGATTTTCTTTTCTTTTCTTGATAAATGAAAATGCTTGATATATATTATGATAACTCATTTTCTCTTCTCAATTATTATGTTCATCTTCTCTCTCCTCAAGCTCTCTCTCTTCAAACCCTAATCCTCCCCTCTCATGTGTTGAGCACAAGGATTAGTTAGACTACTTAATCCATAACCATACTCTATTTCATCTAGGTACTTTTATTAGCACTTAAAGATACCTAGTTGGCTCAAGTTTAGAGGCAAAGCTTGGAGTTTAGCTCTCTTGGTGGATCGTCTACTACTTGGAGAAGGCCGAGGAGGAGGTGGAGTTCGTAAAGACGAAGGACACGGTTCTTTAGGTATAATCCCTTTACATAGTAGTTGTTAACTTCTATGTTTGATGTTAGTTATCGTTTAGTTTCGATTCATGCGGTTAGTCGATGTTTAAGCAAAGAACAACATCGTTTTTCATATTTCCGCCTCCCCGCAAGTCGTGGGGTGTTGTACATCGACTTACAGTGGTATCAGAGCCTTGCTAAACAATAAATAACGCACATGCAAAATTGTTTGAATTTCGAACGGAAAAAACAAAACCGGAAAACCCCGATATCATGAGTTTCTGTCGATTTTTAAATGAGGTCCAAAAATTTTTTAGGGAACTTCAGAAAGCCTTAAATGATAGTATAAGAATATCCTAGAAAATTGGGCTCATGAATCGGCTAAAGCGCCGCAGAACCGCGGCGGATCCCACCGATTCGCCGCGATTCCGCCGTCGAGTTGCCGATTCATCATCCCAATTTCACTGTGTGGGTTCTCTGTGATATGTGGTATTTTCTGGAATTTTTTAATGTTTGCTCAGGTTTCATATTTACAGAGAAGTATTGGAGCAAAATTAAATGTGTTTAATTGATCGAAATTATACGGTATTTGCTTGTTGGATTATATCTGTGTTTGTATAATGTGTTCGTAAACCTCCCCTAACTGCTAGTATGTCGGTTGGCAGGGGGTTGCACATTTCTGTAATGGTTTTTACTGTTTGTGGATATGAACTGTGTTGGACTGTTGTGATATATAGCCGGGGTTATGTGATGGGTTATTATTTAATTCATTTGATGTAAATGTAATTTGTTGTAATATTATTTTGCGGGGCACATCCAGGTTGCGGTTGTAGCCACCGTTGTATTATTTCATTTTACTGTTTTTGCTCCTAGGACAGACCCAAGGTAGGGTGCACAAACTGCCGGGCGGGTAGTTTGCCATACCCGTAAGGGTCTTGGGAGGGGTAATGGCTATTCATCACAACTGTGTAATCCGTCTTTTGTTGCAGGCTCAAAACAAACACGGATTGCTTGTAAATCCAATAAAGTTCATCTGTGATCTGGAATGCCTATTATTGCGTCTGACGAATGTACAATATCTATATATGATAGCTATTTAGACGTCACTTATGTTTTACACCCGCGCTAGCCCAGCCCCCGCTCTGTCGTTAGTTAAGTAACATAACGGGTGATGACGGGACCCCGTGGCGAATGCGGATGGCATAAGAGAACGTTGTATTTTCGTTGTTTTCTGCAATGATAGGTTAATGATGGGACGCATTATTTATAATGCAAAGAAAATAAACCAAAAGTTTAATCGTTGGAACAATTTAAAAGAAACCACTCGGTTAATTTTTAAAAAAACAGATATTTTTAAATACGGAGCTTTAACCACTCCTTTTAAAAAAGCTATCAGGTTCCTTCGGTTATATCAAGTTCACTACGTTCACGGTTTCGCCAAAACCATTCGTAGCCCTCCGTCATTTCATCTGGGTATTCAGTAGTATTCAAGCTATGTATTTTGACCAACGCCAAGGCATAGTGTTTGGTAGCTGCTGGGTATTCATTTGTTGCATAGATAGATGAGTTAGTTTGGGACAGTCGTATGATCATTTTGTCCAACGTCAAGGATATGTGCGGATGAGTTCAAATTAACAAGATAATGATGGGTAGAACTTGACATGTGACTTATGACATTTTGACCAACGCCAAGGTCATAAGAGCATGGGGCAAAAATATATATCGGGAATTTCTAAAGAAACTGAAATTTGCAAAGAGATGCTTACCATTTGGAGTTTAATGAATGTTGGTAGGATTCCTTCAACATTATCATACGATGATATTTGGATCCCGATCCTACTATGAGTATATGCTACTTATCAGGATATTCGTCACTTAACGATCAATGCTATAAACCAAGTAGGTGTCAAGAAAAGTGTCAACGGGGTTACGCCCCCAGAGAAAAGAGGTTCTTTAATTAAGGAACTTTGCGAAAGCGTTGGAAAACCTCCCTCGAAGTATCGACACTAGCCTGGCTGAACGGTTAAGCAAGAATTGTACAGTGAGAATAGTCCTGGCTAATTCTTCTTTTATGCTTTGAGGAAGGATTCGAGAAACAGTGGGAGCCTTCCAGTTTAGATAAACTAAAAACCACTCTAAACTTGCAAGAGCATCATGCTAAAGAGTTTTCTTCTCTCTCTCCTAATTGCAGCGACCTTGAAAATGACTGGACATAAGTTACTTTTAGAGTAAAATATACTGACAGGGACAAACTATAAAGATTGGCTGCGGAATGTCAAAATGGCTTTGACCTATGACAAATTGGGGTACGTCCTCACCGCTACGGCACCTGTTGTCCCTGGTCCCAAATCCAGTAATGCGGATAAGGAAATCCACAAAACCTGGGATTTCGATTGCGCGAAAGCCAAGTGCATCGTGCTTGCCTCGATGAACAATGAACATCAGAGGAGGCACGAGGATATGGAACTAGATACCATATTTCTCCATACAAAGGAACTTTATGGAGAGCAATCTCGTATAGCAAGATACGAGACCTCTAAGAACTTGTTTCGAGCGAGGTTGGCTGTCGGGTCATCGGTAGGAGAACATATCCTAAAGATGATCGGCTATATAGAAGAGCTCGCAGACCTTGGGATGACTTTAGATAATGAGCTCTATACAGACCTTATTCTCCAGTCCCTTCTTTCCACCTACGCCCAGTTTATCCTGAACTTCAACATTCAAAGAAAAGAAGTTGAACTTCCGGAACCCCTGAACATGTTTAGGAGTGCAGAGGGCACCTTGCAGAAAGCAAGGGAAACACCCGCTATATTTGTTAGCGGTGCATCTTCTTCCGGGTCCAAGGCTAGGGCCAAAGGAAGGAAGAAGAAGGCCGCCACCAAACTTAGAGGAGGTGTTAGTAAAGTGGGAGGGAAGGGAAAGAAAAAGTTTGCGGTACCGGTAGTGGGTCAGGATGAGTGCTTCCATTGTCATAGGAAAGGGCACTGGAAGAAAGATTGCAAGGCGTGGAACGCCAAGAACCAGGGACCGAAGCAAGCTGTGGCTTCGACTTCAGGTGTGTTTATAATTGAGAATTGTCTGTCAATCAACTCTACTTCCTGGGTATTGGATACCGGATCAGGATCTCATATTTGCAATTCATTGCAGGCACTGAGAAACCGTAGAGTGCTGAAGGAAGGTGATATGACCCTAAAGGTTGCTAACTGAGCTAGCGTGGAAGCTGCGTCTGTCGGGGATTATCACCTAGGATTGACGAGTGGACACATTTTGGTTTTACATAACTGTTTTTTTGTACCAAGCTTAACGTGTAATATCATATCAGTTTCCTTGTTATCAAATAAAGGTTATGATTTCACGTTTGTAAGAGATGTTGTTAACATCCACCTTAATCATGGTTTGATTGGGTCTGGTACACTAAATAACGGTATATATGTTTTAAACCAACTCCAAATTTTCAATGTCCAGAACACACTAAAAAGAATGTCTCCAGATTTAAATAAAGCTTTCTTATGGCATTGTAGACTGGGTCACATCAATGAGAGAAGGTTGACTAAGTTGCATAGAGAAGGACATTCGGACTCGTTCGAATATCAAACTTATGACACTTGTCAATCTTGTCTCAAAGGAAAGATGACAAAGACTCCATTTACTGGACAAGGAGTAAGAGCGAGCGAGCTCTTAGGACTCATACACAGCGATGTATGTGGTCCAATGTCTACGCATGCAAGAGGTGGTTTTTCCTATTTCATTACTTTCACGGATGATTACTCAAGGTACGGATTCATTTATCTGATGAAATATAAATCCGAGGCTTTTGAGAAATTCCAAGAGTATAAGAATGAAGTAGAAAACCAAACCGGCAAAAGTATCAAGACACTAAGATCTGATCGAGGTGGTGAATACTTGAGTGCCGAGTTCCTAGGTTACCTAAAAGAGAAAGGAATTCTCTCTCAGTTTATTCCTCCATACACACTACAGCATAACGGTGTATCGGAGAGAACCCTATTGGATATGGTACGATCCATGATGAGTAATGCTGAGTTACCGCGATCTTTCTGGGGTTATGCGCTAGAATCAGCGGCATATCTTTTGAACATGGTTCTTACCAAGACTGTGCCTACCACGCCATATCAGATGTGGAGTGGGAAGAAACCCTATCTTCAGTATCTAAAAATATGGGGATGTCCAGCTTTTGTTAAAAAGCAGCATGTGGACAAGCTCGAGGCACGATCAGTAAAGTGTAAGTTTGTGGGATATCCAAAGAACTCCAAGGGGTATCTATTCTATTATGCAGAGGAACAAAAGGTGTTTGTTTCTCGTAATGCCCATTTTCTAGAATATCAGTTTTTAGAAAAGGAAATAAGTGGGAGCGAAATAGAACTGGAAGAAATTCCAGAACCACAAACTGCTACTGAAAATTTGGTAGAACCGGTAGTTCAAGAAGAACAGGACATTCCCGCACCCCTCCGCAGGAGTAGTAGGCCGTCTCATCCGCCTGAGAGATACTACGGTTTTCTCATAGATGGGGATAGAGAGGATTGCATCATAGATGATGATGAACCTACTGACTTCCAGCAGGCCATCCAGAGCGGCGACTCGGTACGATGGCTAGATGCAATGCGGACCGAAATGGAGTCCATATACACCAACAAAGTATGGACTTTGGACTTTGCTCCAGATGGGGTAAAACCCATAGGATGCAAATGGATCTTCAAGAAAAAGATAGGTGTAGATGGACAGGTGGAAACCTATAAGGCTAGACTTGTTGCAAAGGGTTTTCGTCAAAGACCTGGTTTGGACTATGACGAAACTTTTTCTCCAGGTGCTATGCTCAAATCCATTCGGGTCCTTCTTGCTATTGCTGCCTTTCATGATTATGAAATCTGGCAGATGGACGTAAAGACGGCTTTTCTGAATGGAAATTTAGAAGAGTGCGTCTATATGGATCAGCCAGAGGGTTTCAATCAGAGTGGGAGCAGCGGGAATGTATGCAAGCTGCTTAAGTCCATTTATGGACTAAATCAGGCATCGCGGAGTTGGAACATCTGTTTTGATGAGACAGTCAAAAAATATGACTTTATCAAAAATCCAGATGAACCGTGCATATATGGTAAAGTTGTAGCCAGAAGTGTCGTATTCCTCGTCTTGTACGTGGATGACATTCTATTGATAGGAAATGACATTCCTATGCTACAATCTGTCAAAGGATTCTTGTCACACAGGTTCTCCATGAAAGACCTGGGTGATGCCTCTTACATTTTGGGGATCCGGATCTATCGTGATAGATCCAAGAGGATGTTGGGACTTTCGCAGTCCAAGTATATCAACACTGTACTGAAAAGATTCAGTATGGAAGATTCTAAGCGCGGTAATCTACCGGCTTGTCATGGAATCACCCTCTCTAAAGAGATGTCTCCCAAGACAGATTTGGAAAGGGAACGCATGTCTATTATACCCTACGCTTCTGCGATAGGCTCTATAATGTATGCGATGTTGTGCACCAGACCAGATGTAGCTTACGCGCTGAGCGTGGTAAGCCGGTATCAGTCAGACCCAGGGGAAAAGAACTGGATAGCAGTAAAGAACATTCTCAAGTACGTGAGAAGGACTAGGGAGATGTTCTTGGTTTACGGAGGAAAAGACCTCAGGTTGGAGGCCATTGCTGATTCCGGCTTCCAGAGTGATAAGGACGATTCCAAGTCCATGTCGGGTTATGTCTTTACCCTAAATGGAGGGGCGTTGTGCTGGAAGAGCTCCAAGCAGGACACCGTTGCTGACTCGACGATGGAAGCGGAGTAAATAGCTGCTTGCGATGCCGCAAAAGAAGCAGACTGGATGAAGAAGTTCCTAACAGAACTTCAGGTGGTTCCTACCATAGTTAATCCAATACCTCTGTATTGCGACAACAACGGAGCTATAGCTTTAGCAAAGGAACCAAGGTCCCATCAGAAGTCCAAACACATCTTAAGGCGGTATCAGCTGATCAGGGAGATCATTGATCGTCGGGAGATCGAGGTTCGGAGAGTTGCTTCTAAAGAGAACATTGCTGATCCATTCACGAAGGCCCTACCTCAGATTCAGTTCGAGAGGCTACTCGAGATCATCGGTCTTCGATATGCCAGTACATGGCCCTAGTGCAAGTGGGAGATTGTTAGTGTATATTCACATGTATATAACAGTCTTGCTAAACATGGTAGTATGCTACTTGGTTTTTCTATCTTAATATGTGAGTATACGTATTGATAGAGCTCTTAGGATCTTGCTTGACTACCAGCGTTGTGATGGCAGTCACACTAGTGGGGGCTGGGTAGTCTACAAGCACATCCTTATTCAGGTCCCTAGTCGTTGGATTATCGAGACAGGGCATCGATACTCCGGAGTGGACTAGTGTGTACGCTTCTCATCCCAGTTGGGGAGATGGTCTGTCCCACAGCCGTCAGTACGTCGTACTGGAGATAGTATGCAGGTGCTCGTTAGGTTACGGGTACACCGGACAGGAATCACAGGGAACTGTTGGTTGGTTTTATACCAGTCGTCAGTGAACAGTTCCCAGGTGACTTGAGTACAGCACAGTCCGCAGACTTGACACTGCTACTTCGCCTCGAGTGTGTCCCACTGTTCTTAGATTGCTACCCTACCACGGCTCAAAGGAGTCGTGCAAATAGGTAGCAGTTGGGTGCAGTCCCGAGCACTTGGAGGCAGTGGCGGTTAAACAAGATTCGTCTCTCCCGGTATTGGGGGTTGATATCGAGCTGTGTCAGAGAGCCATTACGCAAAGTCCCTGGCCAGGGAAAGCGAGATTTGCTGATAGGTTCCAGTAGTTTCTCAGGGTGTAATGGGCTTCGCTCCGACACGACTTATACCGCTATTAGGGGACTGACGCTTGCCGCCCTCCTAGGCCCGATATGCGATAGTCTTAGACAAACAGACCAGACTGTACGGAGATTGTCACATCAGACTCAGTAGGAGTTCGGATGGGTTTCCTCATCGGCCTTCTTATTGACATCTACCTGGGGACCGTTACGTACAGCTAGTGCCGCTTGCGGTCTGTGGTTAAACCCACTGCCAGCGTAGTAGTCGAGTCTCTAGAGTCCCACATAGAGAGTTTCCCTACTCCAGGCGAAACGATATAGAGGTCGTATGGTTTTACGACAAGGGTTCGGACGCATACGTGTGTTTACGCACGTACGACTTTCGGACAGTTTTTACTAGTCGGCTTTGGTTTAAGCCAGTTACTAGTATCCGGTTATTAGATTTATACAGTCTAAAGTTTTTCCGTGTTTTCACGGATAGGAGGGGCGTTCTCGTAATTGCGCGAGAAGCTTCTAGAAGATAGTGACTAAGGAGGTTTAGGTGGCATATACATTGAACGAGATTAGTGAGTCATATGGATGATTCATCCATGTCATTAATGCTTCATAATTGCTTAATGACTCATAGAGATGAATCACCATAAGATATTTATCAAGCATGGTTGTAAATGATTTTCTTTTCTTTTCTTGATAAATGAAAATGCTTGATATATATTATGATAACTCATTTTCTCTTCTCAATTATTATGTTCATCTTCTCTCTCCTCAAGCTCTCTCTCTTCAAACCATAATCCTCCCCTATCATGTGTTGAGTACAAGGATTAGTTAGACTACTTAATCCATAACCATGCTCTATTTCATCTAGGTACTTTGATTAGCACTTAAAGATACCTAGTTGGCTCAAGTTTAGAGGCAAAGCTTGGAGTTTAGCTCTCGTGGTGGATCGTCTACTACTTGGAGAAGGCCGAGGAGGAGGTGGAGTTCGTAAAGACGAAGGACACGGTTCTTTAGGTATAATCTCTTTACATAGTAGTTGTTAACTTCTATGTTTGATGTTAGTTATCGTTTAGTTTCGATTCATGCGGTTAGTCGATGTTTAAGCAAAGAACAAGATCGTTTTTCATTTTTCCGCCTCCCCGCAAGTCGTGGGGTGTTGTACATCGACTTACAGTTTTCGCCTAATCTCTAGTTTAAAGATCTTGTTAAGGGTTGTTCGGCACGGTTAAATTTTAAATCGGGCATGGTTGATGCCCCGTAGACCCTTGTGCGTGTGCCTAGCAACCCTACACTAAGCACCCTTAGAATAGAACCTATAGCTTACTTACTCCAAAAACGACAAAATATCCCGGATATTAACGTACGAATGTCAGCATTTCAGTCACGATACAGAAATACGAAAAACCGTATCGTAAATGTCGGAAATATAGATAAAACCTTACTAGAATACTCCAAGATTTCTCTATGTGAAATATGGGACAAAACAAACAATACGGTAGCTTAAATTATCACTAACCTAAGATAGTGACCAAAACCCATAACACTTGTCAAAGGGAAAATCGGCGGTGCCAGCCAAATAGAGAAAACCGCCGAGTGAACAGGGGAGTTAGGGGCTCGAGCTTTAAGTGTGGTCTCCTAGTGGTCTCACAATATTCTAGTCTTGTTAGTTTTTCAACTGGGTTTACCTAGTAGTTCCAGATTCAATTTTAGCATCGCAAATATCACAAAAATTCTAGTTTATGATATTGCTCACTAAAAACAGATATGTAACAAAATGGAGTTTGCAAAGAATGTTAGATATACCTATAAGAATGGTGCACAAGAGAATTCCAGCTCATGAAGTGCGTGGTGGAAGCTCCTAGAGGTAGTAGTGGCTCAAGCTTGAAGGTATGTATAAGTTTGATGAAGGGATTCATGGCTTTTGTGTGAAGGATTAACTTAGAGATGAGCTTGAAGGAGAATAATTATTTGTTCAGTTTGAGAATGATAATTTGAGTACGTGTAATTTGATGAGGGAGATAGGTAGAGAAAGAATGAGGTGGAGGGTTATAAGGTGGTGGTGTAAAGATATAAGGAGAAGGTGGAGGGAGAAGAGTGTAGTTGAGGGTGTATTAAGTGTGAGGATTTAGTCTAAGCTAACATATAACCAACCATCATAAAAAAAAGAAAAAAAACCAAATCTTTTTAAATAAGTGCTCTCATTTTAAAATCCAATACATTTGGCAAATAATTACCCCTTACATATAATTACCTTTATGTTACCACAAATTTATACTCTTCATTTTAAAAGGAATAAAATACTTATCATAATACTTAAATACCATAACCTTTTAATAAAATATCATATCATATTAAAATAATTTAAATATCATTTTTATGATATCACATCTTTTCTTCATTTTTACCAAAATATTTACATCTTTAAGGATATAAATCCGATACCAAAATTCCTATGCGATATCATTTTGTAAACCCATTATTCTCATATTTTAAATTATAAATTAATATTTATAATTTTCCAAAATGTTACAACAACTCTACTCTGGAGTATTGATACCTAGTCTCGATATTTCTACATCTTGGGACAATTAAGGATGTGCTTATGGATTATCCATCTCACACAAGTATGATTGCCATCACAACGCTGGTAGTCATGCAATAATCCTACGGGTTTTATCCACATGTATTAGCGATACGTAATAACAAGTAAAATATATACACATGTTAAGATAAATACAAACCAAATAGCATACTATCATGTCGAGCTAGACTGTTTTATACATACATATGTCCAAGCATCCACTATATATATACATTAATGGTCTATAGGACATACATATCCAACATATACTGCCTTGGTCGAATTAAATCACAACAATTACTGAGATTATCATCTTGATTCAACTCTTGCTCTCTTGCTCTCAAGTTCATCATCTTTCAAGGTTTTCGAAATCCTAGATCGTCACCAGGTTAATTTTTCCTTTCGGGTTTTGAAAGCTTTTTTATTTTACTTTTGCAAAGGATTTTTCTAAGCCGATTTTAATCTCTTACCATTACAAAATCTTGATCTCTTATTCTAAAATTCTTTATCATTTTCTTTGAGATACAAAGGAACTTTAACTTGAATTTATCTTAAACCCTAATTCTTTTTACAGGTAAGTATTCCAGTAGTATCTCAAGGTGTTCAGGGCTACCCTCCGACACGACTTATACCGCTTTTGGGGGTCTGACGTTACCAGCCCCCTAGGCCCGATATGCGATGCTCATAGACGAACAGACCGGACTGTACGTATATTGTAACCGATAGGCTCAGTAGGGTTCCAGGATGAGTTCTCTCATCGGCTTCCCTTTCGTCCAATACTTGGGCAGCCGTTACGCACAGCTAGTGCCGCTGACGTGCTTGTGGTTAAACCCACTGCAAGGGTATTGACGAGTCTTTAGAGTCCCCCATAGATAGTTTCCCAAGTTCGGGCGAAACGTTGTAGAGGCCGTATGGTTTTATGGCAGGGTTCGAAAATGCACGTGCACTTTTGCACGTGTCATATTTCAGACAGACAATACCGGTAGACTTTGGTTTAAGCCGGATCCAAGTATTATATTGAGTCGGAATATTTTAGTCTCTCGTATTCGTATTCGGTCGGAATACGGATACATGTACGTATATACAGGTGAGGGGTATTCTCGTAATCCGTTATGAGAATATTTCAGAAGATACATTTCTTTTTGGGTTAATCATTTTGTTTTAAATGATTAATGTTTTGGAAAGTGTGACCCATGTTAATGAGTCATTGATTCTAGCATGTTCACTAATGACTCATGTTAATGAGTTATGTAGTGAGTCTTGAAGAATTAATGACTTTTGTTTTGGGTGTGATAGTTTAGGGTTGAGTTGGAGATATTTTGGTAGGATATTTTCCTTGATATTTCATCACAAAACCTTATATATATCATCACCATTATTTTGGGAAGCTAAGGGCAATTTTTGGTGCTTGGTTATTTTGCTCACTAGATTATTCTTGAGTTCACAATTTCCATCTCTTTGCATCTTCTTCAACCTCCACCCTATCCCTCTCATGTGATGAAAACCCTAGGGTGTTTGAGACAAAGTATTCTACTCATTTTCTACTTCATCTTGGTCATCTCTTTTAGCAGACTTGATGACCGAGTTGCCTCGGTATAGAGGCGGGAGCCCGTTTAAAGATCCGTTGATGTGGTGCCACCTCGACGAGGACACAGGAGATCAGAGTTGCCGTGAGGAGCGTGGGATGATGGCTAAAGACCGAAGGACTCGGATCGATCGGTATAGCTTTTCTACCTCTTTACAGTTTGTTAGTATAGCGTTAATGGCAAGATCCAGGTTATAGTATGCGATAGCGCCAGTTGTAAAAGTTTTTGTTCCGCGTTTGGTGTCAGAATGATGGTCGGGGCGCTACCGTAGACTTACACCAATCTCAGCAATGAACTTCTTCATCCAGACAGCTTCTTTGGCAGCATCATTGGCAGCGATGTATTCAGCCTCCATCGTCGACTCTGCTACGGTGTCTTGCTTGGAACTCTTCCAACACACTGGCCTTCCGTTGAGGGTAAAGACAAAACCCGAGACCGATTTACTGTCGTCCTTATCACTCTGGAAGCTCGAATCGATAAAGGGCTTCACCTGGAGTTCTCCGTTACAATACACCAAGAACATTTCTTTAGTCCTTCTCAAGTACTTAAGAATGTTCTTCACAGCTGTCCAGTGTTTCTTCCCTAGATCTGATTGATACCTGCTCACTACACCTAGTGAGTAAGCTACATCCGGTCTGGTACATAACATCCCATACATGATAGAGCCCACTGCCGAAGCATAGGGTATCCCTTGCATGCGAGCCCTCTCCAAATCAGTCTTGGGAGACATCTTTTTGGAGAGAGTGATTCCTGAACAAGCGGGTACATTACCTCGCTTGGATCTTCCATACTAAACCTTGTTAGTATGGTGTCTATGTACCTTGATTGGGACGATCCCAACATCCGTTTAGATCTATCTCTATAGATCTTTATCCACAGAATGTAGGAGGCATCACCAAGATCTTTTATGGAGAACTTGAGTAATAAGAAGAGCTTGACCGAGTGTTGCATAGGAACATCGTTTCTTATCAAGAGTATGGCATCCACATACAATATGAGGAAGACCACCTTACTCTCTACTACCTTCTTATATATACAAGGTTCATCTACATTTTTTATGAAGTCAAACTCTTTGATAGCTTCATCAAAACAGATGTCCCAACTCCGCGACACCTGCTTCAATCCATGGATGAATTTAAGCAGCTTGCACACATTTCCGCTGTTCCCACTGTCTACGAAGCCCTCTGGTTGTGTCATGTACACGCTCTCTTCTAAATCACCATTTAGAAACGCGGTCTTGACGTCCATCTGTCAGATTTCGTAGTCATGGTATGCAGCAATGGCATGTAGGATCCTGATGGACTTAAGCATAGCGACAGGAGAAAAGGTTTCATCATAGTCGACGCCAGGTCGTTGACGAAAACCTTTTGCTACAAGTCTAGTTTTGAAAGTCTCAACTTTTCCATCTACACCTATCTTCTTTTTGAAGATCCACATGCTCCCAATGGGTTTTACCCCTTCAGGAGCAATTTCCAAAGTCCATACTTGGTTGGTGTACATGGATTCCATCTCAGATCTCATAGCATCCAGCCATTTCACAGAGTCCCCACTCGTGATGTCCTGCTCGAAACAAGTCGGGTCATCATCTTCCGTGATGCAATCCTCGCTCCCACTGTCTAAGAGAAAACCGTAGTATCTCTCAGGTGGATAAGGAACCCTACTAGATCTACGGAGTGGCTGGGGTTCGTTGGGTACTATTGGATCCTCTGGTTCCACCAAATCGTCAGTTGTGGTTTGTACTCCTGGAACTTCTTCCAGTTCTACCTCATTGCCACTAATTTCTTTTACAAGAAGTTCCTTTTCCAAAAAGGTGGCATATTGAGAAACAAACACATTTGTTTTCCTCAGAGTGGTAGAAGATATATCCATAAGAATTCTTCGGATATCCTACAAACTTACATAGAACTGACCTTGCCTCGAGTTTTTCCGGATTTTGCCTTTTGACATAGGCCGGACAACTCCATATCTTAACTCATTTAAGATGTGGTCTATTTCCACTCCATATCTCATATGGTGTTTTAGGCACAGATTTTGATGGAACTTGATTCAATAGGTATGCTGCTGTCTCAAGCGCATAGCCCGAAAAAGAAATAGGCAACTCAGCAGTACTCATCATAGAGCGCACCATATCTAATAGGGTGTGATTCCTTCTCTCCGATACACCGTTGTGCTGTGGCGTATACGGAGGAGTAAGCTGAGAGAAAATCCCATTCTATTTTAGATAATCACGGAATTCCGTGCTCAAGTATTCTCCTCCCCAATTAGACCGTAGGATTTTAATACTTTTACCCGTCTAGTTCTCAACTTCATGCTTATATTCTTTGAATTTCTCAAAAGCTTCAGACTTGTATTTCAATAGGAACACATGACCGAATCTTAAGAGATCGTCAGTGAATGTAATGAAGTACGAGGAACCATCCCTGGCATGTGTAGACATGGGACCGCATACATCACTATGTATCAGTCCCAAGAGTTCAGAAGCTCTTTCTCCGTGTCTAGTAAACGGAGTTTTAGTCATCTTGCCTTTGAGACATGACTGGCAAGTTTCATAAGATGAAAATTCGAACGGATTCAAATATCCATCCTTATGTAACTTAGCTAGTCGTGTCGCGTTGATATTGTTGGATATAGTGCCCTCTAAGTCAATTATTGGATCGCAGGTACGTGATTGCAATGATTGAGGGAGGACCTATACCGATAGAACAGTCTTACTCGAGATGATAGTATGCTATCTGGTTTGTCTTTATCATCATGTATATGTTGATAAAGACCATAGGATTCTTGCTTAACTGCCAGCAGTTTGTTGGCGGTCATATATGTGGGAGCTGGGGTCTATAAGCACATCCTTAATGTGTCCCAGTGACGAATGCGGATGGCATGTACGTACATTTTATTTTCGTTCTTTTCTGGTGTGATTGATTGATGGGACTGCATTGATTCTTATCAATGCAAGGATAAAACAAACTTACATTTGATGTTGTTGGAACAAATTTTAAAAAGGTGTTATTATAAAGATATTTCCTTTTGTTATGCATAGCGGTATTCAGTTAGAATATCCTGCACGTCATTCAACGAGGCAAGGGCCGAGATCCCTTCACCGGGAGTTACCCCTTGGGCAAAAGTTTTGCGTCAGGGTAATAACTTCAGTATAGTCGATTACAAGTTGCTTTGAATCGCGGTATTCAGTTGGAATATCCTGCACCTCATTCCACGAGGAAAGAGCCGAGATCCCTTCACCAGGAGTGACTTCTTTAGCAAAAGGTTTTCGCTACTATATTTTTATGAAAAACTATCAGGTTCCTTCAACGAGATCAAGTTCATTACGTTAAAGGTTTTTCGCCAAAAACCAGCCGTAATCCTTCGTCATTTCTCATGGATGGTCAGTAGTATTCAAGCTATGTTTGTTGGCCTACGTCAAGGCATAGTGTTTGGTAGCTGCTGGGTATTCATTTGTTGCATAGATAGATGCATTAGTTTAGGATAGACGTACAGCTTTGTTGGCCTATGTCAAGGGCATGTACGATGACCTAAATTAATCAGGACTACGACGGGTAGAACTTGACATGTGGCTTATGATTTGTTGGCCTACGTCAAGGTCATAAGAGCATGGGATAAAAATTATATCGGGAGTTTCAAACATACAGGAAACTTGCAAATCTTGAGCATACCTTCTGGAGTATGATAACATGAGTGGATTCCTTCACGTTATCATGCGATGATAGTTGGATCCCGATTCTCACCGTCTCTCAAGTTGCGAGTACTCCTAGGATTAGGAGAGTACACCTATTATGCTTACTGGATAGTCTTCTTTCAAACCATAGGCTGGTGCCGAACGGTAGGGAAGGAAGAAAACCACTTAGCCTAAGGGGTGTACAGAAGGTAATAAATAAAGACAAATAAAGGGATATGGAGAGGTAGCAAAGAAATATACGGTTATAGTGATGATTTGGATTATGGAAGAGGCATTACTAAAGAATACCAGGATACCCCTACGAAACATTTTTTGTTTCAGTGCATTGTTAATGGAAAACTGATTTCCCGATTAGATACTTACTCCAGGGTATGTATTTACCAGGTATGATTCTCACGTCTGTATGGTTTTGTAGATGATGAGTGGGAGTGAGTTATTGGGAATTAGGTAATCATACTCATTATATCGGAATTCGTTGTAATTGGTGATATTTGAGGAAATCACCTGGGGACAGTTTTCAACCTACGACGCACAGGTTTTGAGTTATTAAACTCAGCGGACTTATACAGAGTATTGTATGTTGTCCAGTGTCCATCAGGAAAAAGGGGTTGGTCCTCGTACTATATTTTATTTACTTGTGACTTCTCTAGTTTTTAGACAAGTGTTTCGTAGAAATACAATGTCTAAGCATTAAGAAGTTGTTGGTATAGTAATAAAGTAGAGAACCATGTGTCGCAAGTATCGGGATTCTTCAAAGAAATCGAAGATGTAGATTCTTGTGATTGGTATTCAGTTGATAGTAATGGTTTTGAGAAACCTTTTTATCTTTCAGGTTACTCATAATTGGATTTATTCCTAAGTTGAGTAATGCTGATTAGCCTCTCTCCATTAAGTTGATATGCACTGGAGACAGCTGCATGATTTGAATCTGGTTCCAATTAAATATGTGCCAAAGTTTCTATATTGGATATAGAATGGATCATATCTTAACGATGTTAAGCTAAGGGGAGTTGTCCAGCTTATGCTTAAAACCAGACACTGGATAACACAAGGCACGTTTCTGTAATGACAGTTTGTGGGTTGACCCTAGCTTTGACGAGGGTTGATTTTCTACCATCTGGAAGATCAATAGTGATATTGTTCTTGACTCGCCACGGTTTTAATAAAATGGATTTTTTCAGAAAACAGTAGTGGGAGTATGGTAGAACTGGAAGTGATTCCAGAACCGCAAATGATTACGGAAAATTTAATAGGACCTATATATTCAATCAGGTTTGACATTCCATTAGCCACTCCGCAGATATGGTGGGAACCCTCAGACACCCGAGAGGTTCTCCGGTAGCCTCAAAGACGGTGACAGGGAGGTTCTTGTTTACCCAGACTTGACACTACTGTTGTTCCAGACTATGAGACCCGGCAGGAGGATATGTATAGCGTCGTTCTAAACTAGTTTTAGAAGTACATATATATATTATTCTTCCAGAGGGTTGTCGTAATCAGTGGGAGCAGCGGAAGCATAGTGGGAAAGTAGCTTATGTCTATTTATATACTTGAGCAATTATAGCGGAGATAGATCATCTAATTTTTGATGTGACAAGTCATGGGTTTGACTTCATCAGAATAGGGGATGGATCTATTAAGAAGGTAGAAGGGTGTAATGTCCTAGTATTTGGATGACATACACAGAGTGGGAAGTAAAATTCCTATACTACGATCGGTTGTACTTTGGTCATCACACAGTTGTTTCTCCAAAAGGATATGGATATAATATTTGACATTCTGGTTACTAGATCTATGGTTTTAGATCTAGATTTGGGTAGTTTCCCAATGTGGGTACTTTGACAGTATTCTAATAGTATTTTAGAATAGTTGACTCCTGGTATGGTGGTGTACCTGCTGGAGTCACCCTCTCTAAAGGTGTCTTACAGACTAAAGGGGTGAGGGACGTGCATGATTGGCAGATCACTTGCTTAGGCAATTGAGTTAATCATGAGATGTCAAGTACCACACAAGATGTCATTTTTGCACTAGATGCGATAAGTTTATATTAATCCAATCCTGAAGAAACATACGGAAGCAGTTATAGAACATAAGTACATGTTCTACGGATTTGATGACGGCAGCCTCCTTCGGGAGACAGTTATTATTCCAGGCTTCAACGGTGACCTGGATGACAGAGTGATTATCAGAGTTATAGTTTTCTCTCTGACGAGGGACAGTATTATGGACAGGCGGTCCAAGAGGATACTGTGGGATACTGATTAGGTTCAGATATCAATACAGTCTAAGAAGTTTGGATTTGTAGTTCATTTATGAACTAGGTCCCATCAGATATCCAGACATATTCTAAGACAGGTATTACTCAATTCGGGAGATGGCGTTCTCCACGAACTTGAGATTAAGAGAGATATAGAAAGAAACATCAAGGCGGATCCACTCACTAAGGCTATTTCTCGAACACAATAGTTTTATAAACGGGATTTGTGGAACTGAGTAATAGAGGAGTTGGATGTTCGGTATCACACGGGCTTTGAGTATGCGACATCGCAATAATTAGCCTTAAGTGCAAGTGGGAGATTGTTGGATATAGTGCCCTCCACGTCAATTATTGGATCGCAGGTACGTGATTGCAATGATTGAGGGAGGACCTATACCGATAGAACAGTCTTACTCAAGATGATAGTATGCTATCTGGTTTGTCTTTATCATCATGTATATGTTGATAAAGCCCATAGGATTCTTGATTAACTGCCAGCAGTATGATGGCGATCATATATGTGGGAGCTGGGGTCTATAAGCACATCCTTAAAGTGTCCCTAGTCGAGGGAGTTTCGTGACAGGGCATCGATACTCCAGAGTAGACTATTGTATACATTCGAGACCCCGACGAGGGGCGATGGACGGTCTCACAAGCCATTGGTGTTAGTTGGTTCACCTAAGATGTATACAGGTGCTCATTAGGTTATGAGTACACCGGACAGGACTCGCCGGGAACTTGCTGGTTGGTAGTATACCTAGCGTCAGATAGCAGTTCCCTGGTGACATGTGTACAGGTTAGTTCATCGACCTGAGGTCGTCATTTGTCTTGTGTGAGTTCCCACTGTACTTTGATTTATACCCTACCACGGGTCAAAGGAGTCGTGCAAACAGGTATATTTTGGGTACAGTCCCGAGCCACAAGGAGGCAGTGAGCAGATCGTCGGGGATTCGTCTCTCCCGGTATTGGGGATGAGATCGCGTAGTGTTTAGGAGAGCCATTACACGAAATCCCTGGCCAGGGTAATCGAGATTTACTGGAATGTATTCCAGCAGTATCTCAGAGTGTTCTGGGCTGCTCTCTGACACGACTTATACAGCTATTGGGGTCTGACGTTTACCGGCCCCCTAGGTCCTATATGCGATACTCATAGATGAATGGACCGGACTGTATGGGTATTGTCACTGTCAGGCTCAGTAGGGTTTCTAGATGAGTTCGTTCGTCAGCTTCCCTTCCAATCAATACATAGGCAACCGTTACGTACAACTTGTACCTCTGACGTTCTAGTGGTTATACCAAGTACCAGTGTATTGATGAGTCATTAGAGTCCCCCACAGACACTTTTCCAAGTTCAGGCGAAACGTTGTAGAAGCCGTATGGTTTTATGGCAGGGTTCGGAAAATGCACGGGTGTTTTCGCACGTGTCATTTTTCGGGCAGATAATACTGGTCGGCTTTGGTTTAAGCCGGATCCAAGTATTATACTGTGTAGATATAATATCTTTGTCTCAGTTGCATTTGTATTCGGTCATAATACAAATGCGGGTATGTTTATACTGTTACGGGGTTATCCTAAAATTCGTTTCAGGATCACTTTTGGAAGTTGCCAGTTTCCAGTTTTCTATCAGCCGTCTTTAACATTCGGTTAAAGACGGATTTATCTTTCCTTCTTTGGGTGAGTCATGGTTCTAGAAGATTCTAGAAATGGTGATTAGGATTAGTGACTCATCATGGCATTAATTATTTGGTGACTAGGTTTTCATGACTCATTCTTGCATTAATTACATGAGTGAGGTGTTTAATTTGAGTCACCATTTGCATTAATGGTTTTTGGTAATGCTTAAGATTTTTTCTCCTTGATCTTTTGCCTTATGATTAGCACCCCTTGCTCCTACACTCACCTCCCCCCTATCCTTTATATGGCCGTCTCCTCTTGAGGGAATGGTGATTGATTTCCTTTGAAAAGATTATGATAGTTTAGTGTATGGAAATTTCATAGCTCAATTTCCATTTACCCGATTCCAAATGGCAACTTCATTAACCGTTCATCCATAGCCTTGGACGTAATGAGACAAAGCGTTTTACTTATTCTCTACTTCATCTTGTTCGTCTCTTTTAGCAAACTTGACGACCGAATTGCCTCGGTTCAGAGGCGGGAGCCCGTTTAAAGATCCGTCGACGTGGTGCCACCTGGACGAGAAGACTGGAGATTCAGGAGATCGGAGCAGCTACAACAAAGCGTGGGATGATGGTTGAAGACCGAAGGACTCGAATCGTTCGGTATAACATTTCTACCCACTTTGTAATTTGTTAGTTTAGCTTTAATGGCAGATCCGGGTTATAGTGCGCGATAGAGCCAGTCGTAAAAGTTTTTGTTCCGCATTTGGTGTCTGTTAGATGCCCGGGGCACTACCGTGGACTTACAGATATAACCTAGTCTACAATACCACAAGAAGGATTCGTTCATTTCTGAACTCTTCCTCTTGTGTGTGTTGTGTACGTTAAGAACTGAGTTTTGATTCAGAACATATAAACCGTTACATAACGTACCAAACTCAATCAACACTTGATTTAGGTAAATGTTCATAACATTATTCTCTACTACAAAATTATATTCTTCTTTATCTAATAAAGAAATTGATATTAAATTGCATATCATAGAGGGTACGTAATAACAGTCGTTCAAGATCAATGTATTCCTATTTAGTAATACAAGGTAATATTCACCAACTGCATTGGCTGCAACATTTGAACCATTCCCTACTTTTAGAGAATTATCACCTTTTCCCAGTAAGATTATAGCTCACTTTAGAATATTTTTTCGTTCATTCTTTTTCACCTTAAGAAAACTCAAGTAAAGAAAAAAGATGAAAAGGATCAAGCATCATCCTCAACCATGGGTGAGAATAATATGTAATATAAACTCATGTAGAGACTTAACTAAGGCTAAGATAATGGTTAGGTTAACAAATATCTTGAGTAAAACAAAAACAAGTGGAGTTTAGTCAAGGTTTTTACAAGCATCTCCAAGCTTCACAACCATGCTAATTTCCACCTCATTTTTGGTTTTCTCTAAATAAATAAATACCCACATTATCTTAACTAAGGTGTGAGTCTCATACACCCAAGTTCCATGTATCATCAAGCATGATACAATTATCAAAATACATTATATATATATATATATATCATATATGCATATATAAAATGTAAATGAAGAAAAGAAAATTCATAAGTGAGCTAATTTCTATTAGTTAATATATATTAATATATCTAATATATATATATATATTAAATTATTACATCAACACTTGATTCAACAATCCGGCTATATCACATATACCCGACTAATATCAAACCATCGAATCAACACTTGATTCAACAATTCGGTTATATTACATATAACCTATATCGCGAAATTAGAATACGGTATCATATACGCGTATCTATCTCGGTTCCGCACATATCACATATGTGCCCTACTTCGTTTCGCTTGAGCTAGGAAACCTCTGTGTCGGACTCTAAAGACTCGTCAATATGCCAGCAGTTGGTGATGATCATATCAGTCACCCACAAGCCATCAGCGGTCTTCTAAATGTAACGGCCATCCGGGTATTGAGCGATCAGAAGATCAACAAGCAAGCTTGCTCATACTCCCGTGTATCCAATAAGTAACACTACCGTATAGTACGGTCTTCGTTTGATATGTCGCATATCGAGTCTAGGGGTGGTAAACGTCAGACCCCGGTAACTTGATAAGTCATGCCGATATGTGGTCCATAACGGTTCGAGGAACTACTGATAACACTTACCAGTAAATCTCCGCAACCTTGTTATGGCCAATCGAGCACAGCGCAACTTCAACTCCCAATAATGGGAGAGAAGAAAACCCTCCATCGCTCATTGCCTCCATGTGATTCGGGACTGTACCTAAAAGCCACCAGTTTGCACGTTCTCTTGAACGTGGTATGATGGAAATCAAAGAACAGTGGGAATCACACAAGACTCTATGACGATCTCGGGTCTACAGACTAACATGTACCATTGTCACCAGAGAATTGCTATCTGATGTTATGTATAATACTATCTAGGAGTTATCGGCGAGTCCTATTCAGTGTACCCATTCTCTAATGAGCCATGTGCACATTCTCTGATGTCAAACACCAATGGTTGTGAGATCAACCATCGCCCCAAACAGGGTCAAGAATCGTACACACTAGTCTGATCTGGAATATCGATGCCCCGTCTCGATATTCCCTCGACTAGGAACTAGTAAAGGATGTACTTGTGGACTACCCTGGCCCTACTAGTATGATCTGGATCATAGTCCTGGTAGTCAAGTTCACATCCTAAGGGCTTTATCAATATGTAACATAGAGACAATATAAAGATACATAAGTGTACATGTTAAGATAAAGAGCAACCAGATAGCATACTATCATGTTGAGAAAGAAAGTCCTCTCTATATATGTCCAAGCATCCACTATAATATACAACAATGTACAACAATGGCCTCGGGGGCATACATATAACTAACAATCTCCCAGTTGCACTAAGGCCAGCTGTTGTAGTATCCCATACCCAATATCTCGAAGAGTCTCTCAAACTGTATCTGGGGCATGGCCTTCGTGAGTGGATCCGCTGTGTTATTCTTCGTGTCAACTCTCCTTACCTCGATCTCTCGGCAATCAACTATCTCCCGGATCAGGTGATACCGTCTAAGAATGTGTCTGGACTTCTGATGGGACCTGGGTTCCTTGCCCAAAGCCACTGCTCCATTGTTATCGCAATACAAAGGTATTGGATGCTCAATGGACGGAACCACACCAAGTTCAGTTATGAACTTCTTTATCCAGACAGCCTCCTTGGCGGCATCGTTGGCAGCGATGTATTCAGCCTCCATCGTCGAGTCTGCCACGGTATCTTGCTTGGAACTCTTCCAACATACCGCCCCTCCATTGAGGGTGAAGACGAATCCCGAGACTGACTTACTGTCGTCCTTATCACTCTGGAAGCTCGAATCGGTAAAGGACTCCACCTGGAGTTCACCGTTACCATACACCAAGAACATTTCTTTAATCCTTCTCAAGTACTTAAGAATGTTCTTCACAGCCGTCCAGTGATTCTCCCCAGGATCCGATTGATATCTGCTCACTACACCTAGTGAATAAGCTACATCTAGTATGGTACAAAGCATCGCATACATGATAGAGACTACTGCCGAAGCATAGGGTATCCCTTGCATGCGAGCCTTCTCCAAATCAGTCTTGGGAGACATCTCTTTGGAAAGAGTGATTCCAAAAATGGTGGGTAAACCACCACGCTTGGAATCTTCCATACTAAACCTCTTTACTATGGTGTCAATGTACCTGGATTGGGACAATCCCAATATCCGTTTAGATCTATCTCTATAGATCTTAATCCCCAGAATGCAGGAGGCATCACCCAGATCTTTCATGGAGAATCTGTGTGATAAGAAGAGCTTGACCAAGTGCAGCATAGGAACATCATTTCCTATCAAGAGTATGTCATCCACGTACAATACGAGGAAGACAATCTTACTCTCTGCAACCTTCTTGTATATATAAGGTTCATCTACGTTTTTGATGATGTCAAACTCTTTGACTGTAACATCAAAACAGATGTTCTAACTCCGCGACGCCTGCTTCAACCCGTAGATTGATTTAAGCAGCTTGCACACCTTTCCACTGCTCCCACTATCTACGAAGCCCTCTGGCTGAGTCATGTACACGCTCTCTTCTAAATCACCATTTAGAAAAGCTGCCTAAACGTCCATCTGCCAGATTTCGTAGTCATGGTATGCAGCGATGGCAAATAGGACCCGGATGGACTTAAGCACTTAAGGTTCTTAGGCACTAGAACAAGGTTCTACAAGGCATCAAACATGTCGTATTTAAAATTTTAAGTGCCAAACAACTTAAGCAAGGATCTTTTCTAAGGAATTAGGGATAAAAACAACAAGTAAACTCTTTACTACTAAGTGATTAGGGATTACAACCTTTGTAGTCCTCTCCTTCACTTCTAAAGCTCCGAGTTGAGGTCCCTTCGCTACGATCATCGTGCTCCCGGACTCTAGAGAGCCTCCATTAGGTGAATGAGGCATCCTTGCTTGTAGTCTTCACAATCCAAGATGATCTACCTTGAGAAATCACAAACCCAAGCTAACTCTTCACTAATTATGGATTAGTGAAGCTAACACACTAATCTTTATGGCTAGTATAGAAGAGGATGATGAAGTAGGAATTTTGCTCACTTTAGTATTTTAATTCTCACTATTTTTCATCACATGAAGAAAATCAAGAGAGCAAAATCAAATTAAGAAGAAGAAGAAGCTCAAGTGAGAATGAATTGTGATGAAAGAATAATCAAGAGTGAGGTTAGAAATGAAACCAAGGGTTAAGCATGTCATGCTTAACCCTTGTAGAGAATAGACCATGGTTTGTTATAAGGGTTAGGTTAATAAATATCTTGGAAAATATCAAGAGAGTGGACAAAGTCAACTATGAGAAATATCTCATCAATTATCCACAATTTTGAGTTACCAAAATAAATATAATTCCAACCATAATATAAAACCATAGTGTGATTCTCATATACCCTAGTTGCATGTATAACCTACCATGTTACAACATCACATATCACATATATAATATTTTTTAACAAAAGAAAAGAATACAATAAACATATATCACATATATGTTAAATGTATCCAAATGTGAGAAAATGAAATACTTAAGTGAGCAATATATTAGTAAATGTAATTTAATATATCTAATATATAATTCTACATTAAATTATTAAATCAACATTTGATTTAATAATCCGGCTATATTACATATAACCGACTAATATTAAATGTATCATTTTATCGAATCAACACTTATCCCAATAACCCGGCTATATCACATATAACCGGCCAATATCACATATCGCAAGAATAGAATACGGTATCACATATCGTATTAATCCTCGGTGTGGTAGAAGATATACCCTCACGAATGTTTGGGATATCCAACAAACTTGCATAGAACTGACCTAGCCTCGAGTTTATCCGGATTTTGCTTTTTAACATAGGTCGGACAACCCCATATCTTAATAAAATTAAGATATGGTCTCTTCCCCTCTCATATCTCATATGGAGTGGTAGGCACTGATTTAGTCGGAACCCTATTCAATAGGTATGCAGCTGTCTCAAGCGCATATCCCCAAAAGGAGATAGGTAACTCAGCAGTACTCATCAAAGAGCGCACCATATCTAATAGGGTGCGATTCCTCTGCTCCGATACACCGTTGTGCTATGGTGTATACGGAGGAGTAAGCTGAGAGAGAATACCATTCTCTTTTAAATAGTGCAGGAACTCCGTGTTTAAGTATTCTCCTCCCCGATCAGATCGAAGGATTTTAATACTTTTTACCGTTTGGTTCTCTACTTCGCATTTATATTCCTTGAATTTCTAAAAAGCTTCAGACTTGTGTTTCAACAGGAACACATGTCCGAATCTTGAGAGATCGTCGGTGAATGTAATGAAATACGAGAAACCATTCCTGGCACGTGTAGACATAGGACCACATACATCACTATGTATCAGTCCCAAGAGTTCAGTAGCTCTTTCTCTGTGTCCAGTAAACGGAGTTTTGGTCATTTTTCCTTTGAGACATGACTGGAAAGTTTCATAAGATGAAAGTTCAAACGGATTTAAATATCCATCCTTATGTAACTTAGCTAGTTGTGTCGCATTGATATGACCTAGTCTACATTGCCACAAGAAGGATTCGTTCATTTCTGAACTTTTCCTCTTTTGTGTGTTCTATACATTAAGAACTGTATTCTGATTCAGATCGTACAAACTGTTATATAACGCACCAAACCCAATCAACACTTGATTTAGGAAAATGTTCATATCATTTTTCTCTACTACAAAATTATATCCTTCTTTATCTAACAAAGAAATTGATATTAAATTGCACATCATAGATGGTATGTAGTAACAGTCATTCAAGATTAGTGTATTACTGTTTGGTAACATAAGGTGATATTCGCCAACTGCTTTGGCTGCAACAGTTGCACCATTCCCAACTTTTAGAGAATGTTCACATTTTCCCAGTTCTCTACCACTTCTAAGCCCTTGTAATATATTATATATATGGGATCCTGATCCGGTATCTAATACCCAGGACGTAGAGTGTACTGAGAAACAGTTCTCGACAACGAACACACCCGAAGAAGACGTATCAATATGCCCATTCCTCGTTTGGGTGGCATGGGAATCCTGGTATTCCCCTATTTCCTGCTCAATCTTATAACAGTTATAAGGAAGAGCGGAACCAACGTCCAACGGCTCAGTATAATAAGCAGGTTCGGTCAAAACATCCATATTATTATCTTGATTAAGGCATGTCATGGTCGCTACCTAGAGAGAGAGAGAAGAAAAACACTTTAGCGTATGCTCTTGCAAGATTAGATTTGGTTATTATCTTAGCTAATCAGGATGGCTCCTACTGCTTTTTATCAAATCTTCTTTCAAACCCTAAAAGGTAAGACTAGCCGGGATTAATTACACGCTACAAGTTCGCTAACCGGTCAGCCAGGCCAGTGTCGGTACTTTGAGGGAGGTTTCCCGTGCTTTCATACGGACCTAATTAAAATAATCCTCGTTTTCCCAGAGGCATAACCCCATTGACACCTTTCTTGACACCTAGTGGGTTAGCTAATTGTATAGTGCAAAACTCTCCCAGGAGTAACTCTTACTCGCAATAGGTATCGGGATCCAACTATCTCATAGAAGGTATGCAATCTCATTGCAAATTTCAACACTTGAAATTCCCGATAATATTTTGCCCCTAACGTTCTATGCCCTTGACGGAGGCCAACAAACCATAGGACACTAGTCAAGTTTAACTCGTACATTTCTTGATTGAATTAAACCCACCCGCACGACCCTTGATGGAGGCCAACAAAGTCGCACGACTACCCTAATCCAATCACATCACATGCTTGCAAATAGGTGCAAATCAGCTACCGCAAACTATGCCTTGACGGAGGCCAACAAACGCAGCACGAATACTAAATAGCACCAAAATGAATGACGAAGGGCTACGACAGGTTTTGAAGAAAACCCTTTGCGTAATGAACTTGATATCATTGCAGAATCTAGTGATTTTGAAAAGGAGTGTTTTTGAGGTTTTTAATAGTTTCGCTAAAGAGGTCACTCCCGGTGAAGGGATCTCGGCTCTTTCCTTATCGAATAAGGTGCTGGATATTCTACAAGGAATACCACTACGCAAAGCAAAAACTAAAAATCAATCAAAACAAAACCGCGCGGGTTGTAGCATCTGCTAATTTCGCTAAAGAGGTCACTCCCGGTGAAGGGATCTCGACTCTTTCCTTATCGAATAAGGTGCTAGATATTCTACAAGAAATACCACTATGCAAAGCAAGAACTAGAGCTACCCTTTTTTATAAAAATTTGATTCCACAACATCTTTAGGTTTCTTTGCTTTTCATTAATCTCATTAATAAAGTCCCATCATTTATGCTTCCTAAGCATCACAGATAAAGAAATGAAAATACAAAGTACGCTTATGTCATCCGCATTCGCCACTTTGTCCCGTTATGCACCGTTAGGTTACTTAACTAACGACATAGCGGGGCGGGACTAGCGCGGATGCAAAACATAAACAACGTCTATTATATATCATATATATAATAATAAAACATTCGTCTAAGGCAGTAATATGATCTTATCACAGAACATTGCAGTAGAAGTCAGCATATGAAATATTGGATATGCTAGGATTTCCGTGTTTTAAATCAAGCCAGTAAAAAACATGGATTCCGCGTTCTTGATGATAGCCAAACCCACATCCCTAGACCCCTACGAGAGCGGCAAGTAACCCTGTCAATTCTAGGGTTAGGAGACCTGGTCTTGACACCTCGAGATGGTCTCCCACTGGACCCTAGAGCCCGGTTACTTGTGCTCCCTACCTTGGGTCTATCCTAATGCGGGAAAAAAATAATATACATCAATGGTGACATCATCCTCAACCCGGAAGTGCCCCAATAAAAGAATATTACATACAATGAATTTTACATGAATGAAAAGAAAAACTCTCATCTCACATAAAACTCTAGCCATTCAATCACGACGATCCAATTTATCATATCATAGCAACACATAACAACACATGTCATCAACGTAATTAAATTTGCGTATCCCAATTGTCATTGTTGTATAGCAACGAAACCGGCGATACACCACATATTACACTTACGGTCGCATAATAGAAATGTGAACTACAATAATTAGAATCCACAATCATCCTTAGACATCATAAACCTGAAATATCACATACATTGGATTTCATGCCTAACACAATAAATTCCTTAGACATCATAAACCCGGAATATCACATATTCCGAATTTCATGCCTAACAATATAAACCTCGCATTTTAGTCTCGTCTCGAAAACACTTTTCAATAATTAGTCGGGTAATTCAATAGGATTCCTGACAACATGATCGAATGCGCGTCGGAAACATTAGTAGACGGCTGCATCCCCGATGTCGTCGACGAAGTGCACTCAGGCGGATCACCGTGGCCGCGAGCACCCGAGCGGATGCTTTTGGCAACGGGGTTCTCCTACAGTCACTTGGTCAGGGCTATAGGGCATGGCTATCAAGTAATGTTACCCGGCGAGTATCCGCGTACGCTACGCGATTGCGACGATGTTTTGATCCAAATCGAAACTTCGTCGCAACCGATGATTCGAGACTAAATTGGTAGATTTATAATATTTAAACCAGTTTTCACAAAACCAATTATTGTGGATTTTAAATATTGTATCACAAATCACAAATAGCTAGGCGACGTTAAATATTTCAATCGAATCAACGAATTCCCAAAATTCCCAGAGAGCTCAACACTTGAGCACAGTTAAAAAATACCCAGAACATGCCACAGTACCTATGGACCAACCGTTGAAGTGCCAACCCAAGCCTCATACTTGGCGCCGCGGAACCGCTGCAAATACCACTATTTAGCCATGGTTCCGCGGTCAAGTGATCGAGTTAGGGTTTCGTTCTTCAAGAGGGTCCATATAATTACCTGCATGATTTTTTGAATATTTTTAATCTCAAAAATTCCAACATTTGGAAAGATTTCAAGAGAGCATGGGAAATTAGGGTTTTCGGTGTTCGTTCAGACTTCTAACTTCGCCTAGACGACGCCTAATGCTCTATCTTGGCTCTGATACCATGTTGGAGTTTCTTAGCACATCTACTAGGGTTTCATGGTGTATCAAGTATACTATTTTAAAAATATAGTGTGCTAATGAACTCAAACTTAGAATCGAACTAGAGAATTAGGGTTTTACAACAAGTAAGAAAGCATAAACCTAAGTGATTATGGAATACAACCTTTGTAGACCGGTCCATCACTTCAAATGCTCCGTGTAGAATTTCCTTCGCTCCAAGTAGTGGTGTTCCGGACTTTCTGCAGGCTCCACTAGTTGAAATGAACGAGCTTGCTTAATGATCTTCGAAGCCAAAGATGATCTACTTTGAGGAGACTCAACTCAAGCTAGCTCTTCACTAATGTATGAATAAGTGAAGCAAACAACCTATACTTAATGGCTAATAGGGTATAGATTGATGAAGTGAGATTATAGCTCACTTTAGAATATTTTTTCTCTCATTCTTTTTCACTTCAAGTAAAGAAAAAAGATGACGAAGATCAAGCATCATCCTCAACCATGGGTGAGAATAATATCTAATATAAACTCATGTAGAGACTTAACTAAGGCTAAAATAATGGTTAGGTTAACAAATATCTTGAGTAAAACAAAAACAAGAGGAGTTTAGTCAAAGTTTCTACAAGCTTCTCCAAGCTTCACAACCATGCTAATTTCCACCTCATTTTTGGTTTTCTCTAAATAAATAAATACCCACATTATCTTAACTAAGGTGTGAGCCTCATACACCCAAGTTCCATGTATCATCAAGCATGATACAATTATCAAAATACATTATATATATATCATATATGCATATATAAAATGTAAATGAAGAAAAGAAAATTCTTAAGTGAGCTAATTTCAATTAGTTAATATATATTAATATATCTAATATATATATATATATATATTAGATATATTAAATCAACACTTGATTTAACAATCTGGCTATATCACATATACCCGACTAATATCAAATCATCGAATCAACACTTGATTCAACAATCCGGTTATATCACATATAACCTATATCGCAAAATTAGAATATGGTATCATATATGTGTATCTATCTCGGTTCCGCACATATCACATATGTGCCCTACTTCGTTTCGCTGGAGCCATGAAACCTCTATGTAGGACTAGAAAGACTCGTCAATACGCCAGCAGTAGGTGATGATCATATTAGTCACCCACAAGCCGACAGCGGTCTGCTAAACGTAACGGCCACCCGGGTATTGAGCGATCAGGAGATCAACAAGAAAGATTCCTCATACTCCTGTGTATCCAATAAGTAACAATACTGTACAGTCCGGTCTCTTTGTCTGATATGTCGCATATCGAGTCTAGGGGTGGTAAACGTCAGACCCCCAGTAACTTGATAAGTCATGCCGATGTGTAGTCCATAACGGTTCAAGAAACTACTAATAACACTTACTAGTAAATCTCTGCAACCCTGTTATGGCCAATTGTTCATCACAGAAAACTGCATTTCAATACCGCTCATTCGTTATCTGTTTTGTTATATATCGGTACTATTAAGCGGTGTTTGCTTAGTAATACAGATTACAGGTGTCCGTGACAAAATACTAGAAATACATCCAGAATCACGGATATATCATTTGTGAGCCAACACTGCTGCCAGAACTGGAAACCGACCGATATCCCAAGAGTTATTTTGCAAACAAGTGTGTGCACAATATTTTGGTACAACACATAACAAGTGTACACACTAACTCTTGGAGCTTGGACCATGGACCTAGGGGGGCTGCCATGACACACTTAAATGGGCTAAAGCAAGTGGGCATGAGGTGATATGGCTGTGACATGCATTTATTGCAAAAAGTAGTGATGTGATTTGTATCTACCAAGTTCCCTCCAATTCCTGGTGCACCACAAGTTCAAAACTGACAAAGCAAACAACACCAGAGGCATTCTAGGGACAACACAAGACCACCACTGCAATACGGGACCTACCCCTCAGAAAAAAGCCGAGCACATTCCCCTAGAAACCGGTGTGGCCGGCCCCACCTCTTCCTGTGGGCCCCATCCTCTCACAGTGGCTTCCATGTTGCCATTTGGTCCTTATTTTATTGTTTGCTTAATCCCTTTTCTTGCCTATAAAAGCAGACCATGGGGCAAAGGTTCAAGGGTCCAATTTTTTCATTCTTTTTGCAACACTTCATTTTGTTTTCTCATTCTCTTGTAAATAGCTTAGCTTCCCCTTGAGATCCTTTCCTTCTCTTGATCTTTCAACCTCTTCATTGAGCTTAAAGGTTTAAGGGTTGGTATTTGACCTCAAGGGTTGTATCATTTTGGAATCAATAAAGCTCTCTTTTTGTACCTTCATTCACCATGAGTTCTTTGCCTCTTCTTGATCTTGCAACCTCTTCATTGAGCTTGCAAGTTTAAGATTTGGTTATTGAACCCATATCTTGTTTTGGGTTCTATGGTTCTTAGTGTTTCTTACTTTCTCTTTTATTTTCTCGCACTTTAATTCTTGTCTTTTATTACTTGCAATTTATTATCATGTCCTTTAATTACTTGATTATAATCTTTTCTTTTCTTTGTATCTTTTCTTTTGCTCTTTTTGGTTGTTTTGTGAATGGTTGTTAATATTGTGTTGTTAGGAAAAGAAACCGATATTGTAAGTTAACGTTTCAGTTTCCCATTTCCTTTTCCCGTTATTTTCCATTGAACTCCACCCAAACGTTAAGCAATCGCTTCGTTAGGCACCCTACCCTACCAAGGTAATGGTGATTCCTAATCACGACCGGTTGCGTTCGGTTTGTCCGGAGGCGAAAGCAAGAGACAAGAATGGAAGGACAAGGGTCAATAAGCCGGATTCCATGAATACCGTGCCTAAATCCCCTAATCCACGTTTTTGCCGATTGCACTAGCTTCAATTGGTCAAGACTCGTTTCAAAGGACTTGAATACAGAATTCTTTAACTTACACTATCCTATCGATTCCTAACAAGCTTTAGTTGTGCATATACACATAGGGTAGATAATGAACTTTCCGCCCTCGCGCATTAACTCGTGAGAACAAGAATGTAAAACGCTCCGTCTCCTTGTGGATTGACCCGTGCTCATCGCGGCTAGCTGCAAAGCGACACCGTCTTGATTGCGGTTAACTTTATTTCTTTCAATCAAATTGCGTCGTTGCCGGGGAGACGGTAACTCTTTACTTCTTGTTATTTTGGGTTAATCTTTGTACATCTCACTTATACATCTAACCCTATTTTCAAAATCAACTAAAATTTTCAAAATTTCAAAAAAACAAAACAAAAACTAACTTTGCTAACACTTTTTGTTCTCTGGAATTTGACCTGCTTGCACTCTGGCTCTGAACTAAGAAAACAAACAATACCCGTGTGACCTTAGTATAACACTGTGACACCTGAATAAAGTTGGAGCCCATCTACCATAAGAAATCCGGCAACTTCCCTTCAAAATCCGGCGTCGCCGGCCGTACCTCCACCTTTTGCCTCCAAAATCTCCTCTGTGCTCCAGTTTTTATTTTTGTCCTATTTTTATTGTTTGTTTTTAATAATTTTTAGTGTGCAGGTATTTAGGCATTCGTATCGCTTTTTCGCACTAATATCCGTTTTTCCGACATTTGTAGATCTTTACGGATTTGCGAACTGCGATCGTGGGGAGCAAAGTGTACATTCAAACATAAGGTGGTTGCGAAGCACAGTGCCAAAGATCCGGGTAGTTTGACCCGCGCAAGCGAACTTTTCAATCTATTCGGATTTAACTTCAACATGGGTTTCTTAACCCGAAAATTTAACGGTACGTGCTTTACTAAAACTTTCTTCTAAAATCCGACGCATCCAATATACTATTCTTTGAAGGATTCTTTGCAAGTTCACTAGCAAACGCTAAAATTAACTAACCCGTATTTGTTGCAGTGCCGTGCTTAAACTAAAAAACGATTGTTTGATTCTTTATAGAATTTTTATTGAATTGTGCATTGCATACATTAATACAGACTTAAGGGCAAGCGAACCCCACAACATACGGTAAAGGATTTCATAACCTTTTCCGTGGCCCACAAATCACGAATTGAGCATAACGTTTACCCGCACAAATTTTAAAAGAAACTAGACTTTAAGCCTTAAGGACTTCGCGCTCATTAGGAGAAGTTAAGTGTGTTTAGAACACCGCTTAACGGTATATTGTTTACGGGGTGTCTAGGAAAGTGTTCACGGCGAAACTGCCAAAAGAGAAAGGGTTATTTAATTAAGGACCTTCGCGAAAGCGTCGGAAAACCTCCCCTTATCTCTGCACTTATCTGGCCTCGTGATCAGTGTATCTAGAGCCCGTTTCTCGACATAGTTTTACTTCGACAATCAAGTTCTAGAGCAGGTCTAGTTGACCTAGGTGAAGCCTAGACCGATTAGGTGTGTAGTACTGTGTGTCATGATTATTTTTGTCCAGATTATTTGTGTGCGTATATTTCATTCTTTTGTTAATAACTAACTTTAAAAAAAACCACATTCTTTTACCCTCCTTTTCTCCTTTTCTTCTTCTTCTCTTCATATCATGGGTACCCCTGTAACATTTTCAAAAGTATAAAATATAAATTTTGGGAATTTTTATAATTTAATATTATTTTATTGATTATTTTAATATTAAATGCAAATAAATAGGAAAAATGTTAGAAAAATTATGAAAAATTATGGAAAGTTCTAAAATATGGCAAATTAGTGAATTTTGACATTTTTAAGTTTTTGTGATTAATTTGACACTAATTTAGCGCTAATCGCGATTAAAATCGCTAATCGGGTTTTTTTTTTGGCAATTTTGTGCAAAACATGCACATATCACATTTTCTACACTTGTGCATTTTTCTTGCCATGATTTATCATTTGGGTTTACTATTGAGATGAGAAGGTTTGGTTTAGGGATTAAAAGAAAAGAAAAAGAAAAGAAAAGGATTAAAGAATGGGGTTGGTGAGAGAGAGGTATGGGTGAACCATTGACCAAACCCTTAGCCATTTCTCCCCCTCATTTCTCTCCCTCTCCCTTGGCTTGCTGCTGCTGCCTCTTCCTCCCCCTTCCTCCACCTTCAATCCCTCAAATCATCTCAAAAACTACACCAAAATCCAATGTCCCTTTCATTAAAAATGTGCATGAGCTCGAGATCTACAAGATGGACTAAGAAAGCGTGGATTTTGGCCACTAGGGGCAACTCAAGAAAATTCTTGAGTTGCTAATGGAGGTAATTATTCAACCATTAGCTTAATTGTAGCATTTCCTTTAACCCCATGTTAAGAATATATCGATATTGTGAGATATTATGGACTTGATGAAAACCTAGTTAGGGTTGTGGTGAATTGGTGTTGTATTATGAAATTGAGGTCAGTAGAGGATACACCAACACCCTAGCGTATGAATTGGAACCCAAAACCTGAAGCTAGAACCAGAAATACGGATTTTAGAAACCGATATCGGGGAAATTGTGTAATCTGTGCAGGTTAACTTGAATCTGCTATCACCCCGAGAATCCTAAAATGATATTGAGTGGAAATTGAGATGTGCAGGCACCATAGAGCCAACACCCCAAACCCTAGCCCCTATCTCATCCGTACGGCCGCCAAAATCTCCTTTCTGGCCGCAATTTGCGGCCAGACCAGTGAGGAATCGCCTCGTTTTCTGTGCATAGCCCCAATTCCTCAATTCTTGGCCCTGGGTACTTCTAGTTTTGACAGATTCTTTCTAGGGTGAAATCTGGGACATATATCCTAAGTTGCTATTTTGGACTTTAGTTTCCGTATTCCGTATTTTCATTTCTGCATTGGTGTGTTTCGTTTTACCTCGACTATTTGGCGTTTATACGACGATATAGAGGATTTATTGATGGTTTTGAAGGCGTGCCATAGGTTCTCACCTATAGGCCCCCTTATAGTATCGCTTTGGATTTCATGCGCCGTTTTAGCTTGGACGTGGTTTTAATGCGCATACACGATATGTTGATGTGTAGGTACCCATGAAGACTTCGGGACGACGAGCAAATGCATGGTGAAGTCCGCAAATGCTGATGCAAGGTGAGTAGATTATATCTACAGGGGGAAGTCGGGTGGATGGCGTATAGCACCCCCGCAGTCCGTAGTTAGTACAATATATATAGTTGATGTGTGATAGTTTTAGTGTGTTGTAGCTTTGTGTTAGAAGTATTATGGGTAGTTAGAGTTAGAAGTGATTAGTGTAGTTCCTAGTTGCGAGCCCTAGGATAGAATTGCACCTACACGCCTACACTTGTATATCTCTTATACCTACCCTTAATGGATGATATTTGATGACGTTGGAAATGAGTCGATGATGTGGGCTTGATGACGTGAGATCGGTGATTGGATACGATTCATTGTGGGATATGACTTGTGATCTCTTGCGGGCTTGGGATATGTGTTTACCCCGCATGCATACTTCATTGATGGTATCGTTTGGTGCTAGACATAGAGTAGTACCCCAGGCTATGTGATCTGATGATAGTGATACCTGTTATATGATGAGATAGTGAGATGTTGACCCGTACCCAGCTATTGGGATGCCGTACGATGATTACCGTACGAGCCGATATTGATGATAGATCCGCACTCATAACTCGAGGATATCTTATGATATGACATGGAGGCGAGATCACCGACTATATACCTTTATATATGTATCGACTCAGATTTAGGCGGTTTCCTTACCCCTCCAGACTTGCTTGATACTTAGATCAGTAGTTGCATAGTAGATGTTAGATTAGACCAGAGTCATACCTATTTCAAAACTAACGAATCGGGAATATTGCAAGATAGGAAAAAGGGGATTCTACGGATATTTTCAAATGTGTTGCGTCTATTTTCTAAACACCGTAGCCCTTGTTTTACCAAAGACCCCGATTCGTCTTATTTCAAAAGGCAAGGTTGCATGATATAGCTTTTGAGTTAGATTCTTCACTATTGCGTTGATTATTCGATTGCACCTGTTCATACTGTTTGCATGGCATCACTTGTGCTTATTGTTATATTGCCATCATGCTGTTAGGACACCAGCACCATTATCGATGATGCGTATGTTCCACGTACACTGATTGCCGACTCACACACTTCATCATCGATAATTGCTATGTCACTACACTGTAGTACTGCTGCATTCATGGTATGATTTCCGCATGGCATACTGTACACATAGACCTGTACACAAACATATATGATTTTGACTTGATATTCATACCTGATACATATGTCACATCTGATCATCATATGGTAGCTCATTTATATGTGACATGACTTGATACTCACATTAATGTTATATCACACCTGATCATATGGTAGCTCATTTATATGTGACATGACTTGATACTCACATTAATGTTATATCACACCTGATCATATGGTAGCTCATTTATATGTGACATGACTTGATACTCACATTAATGTTATATCACACCTGATCATATGGTAGCTCATTTATATGTGACATGACTTGATACTCACCTTGATGCTTATATCACATCTGATCATTATATTGTAGCTCATTTATATGTGACATGACTTGATACTCACATTGATGCTTATATCACATCTGATCATTATATTGTAGCTCATTTATATGTGACATGACTTGATACTCACATTGATGCTTATATCACATCTGATCATTATATTGTAGCTCATCTATATGTGACTTGACATGATATTTATGTTTGACGCACATATCATATCAGATTAGTGACTTACATTTTGGTTTGGATTATATGTGATTTCTGGATTTGGGAACCGTGGCTATTTCAAATATGTAATCATTTAAAAACCCGGTTCCCTTGATATGATATTTCGGTGCGTCCACCATGTGTTTTCTCGGTGCTAGAGTGATATATAAAAACCCGAAACGAGGAGGCGGTTGAGGCCGATTACGGGTACATGGTGGACCCGGTATGGTACCCCAGGGCGAGAACGGTTTCGCTGTGTGATAGACGGTGAGCCCGGCAGGGGGACTACTACCTACCGGTGATTGTATTTGAGCTCGGCGGATATCTGGAGGATTCCGACCGGAGTTGAGAGATGGATATGGGCTGACCCGTACTGCCGGGGCCGAGGGCCGATACCGCAGACGGAGCCCAGAGATGGACATGGGTTGACTCGTACTGCCGGGGCCGAGGGCCGATACCGCAGACGGAGCCCCATATGGATGAGGATTTACGTGTCGATGCTTGGCACGGGTTTCATGATGTTTTACCATGATTTGTTTACATCCTCATATTGCATACATGATGCTTATTGTCATTGGGTGACGGGTGGACGGGTTCCACGTATATACAGACATAGATCATATACAGATATGGATCATATACAGACATGGATCATATACAGACTGGATTTACACTTATCATACTTCATTTGTATATATAACAGGGTATGAGGGCGCTGTTATATATACCCTTACACCAATATTAGTGGTATGGGACGCTAATATATGTGTATTGATATCACTTGATACTTCATCATATTTACTTCATACAGCATACCTTATACTGATGACATGTTATTACCTGAGTACTTGGCACCACATACATATTTAGATGTTACCTTACCACCTTATTACACTCAGATGTACTCTTGTGGATTATATTACTGATTGTTGACTTAGGTTATGTCTTGCATTCGGTTTCTGCTTGTAGATGTTTCTATTCACGAGTTGGCAACTCACCCCCGTTGTGCCACAGTTCTTGCAGGTTCTGCCGTACAGGTTTCATTGCGGCATTTCTGGCACACTACCTTCTTGCGGGTGATTTGCTTTTGGTAGGTGGATTCTTTCGCATCAAGAACCACCATTGTTTTCATTTTACTCATTGTATCTAGAATTTCCATCAACCAAAACTTGTATATTGTTTCAGACCTAGACTTTAGTGATGTATTATTCGACCTTAGAGTCGCGCTTAGTAGTATTGCGGTTTCTTGTTGCTTTGAGCTTTCTTTTGGATTTGATCCTCGCCACTTGGCGTTGTATACTATTGTTGCATGTGTGGTTGTGACCGTCGATTGACGAAGAGCTAGCTCCCGCTTGGGGATGCCCTTATCATTGCATATATATATTGTTGTTCTTGTTTTACCCCATTCGGGGCCATTTTTACAAAAGAAACTCTGCCGAAATTTTTAGAAAAGACTTACTGTTTTTAAAATGCACATTCGGCTAAGTTATTTAAAAACCTTGACTTCAAACCTGTATTTCTTTACTTCTTTAAACCAGTTTTCTTTACTTATTCTTAAAATGGTTTTAGATTTCTGGGCTTTTGGCTTACTTGGATCAGATGGAGTCCTATAGGCTTCATATGGTTCAAGGGCCAGTCACGTGCTCTTTCGGGTCGTGACAAAGTTGGTATCAGAGCGCTAGGTTGACCTTGGTTCGAGTCTGAGTTTGACTATGTGGAGCCTAGGGCATTGTTTATATACGGAACTTAGGCTTGACCTTACGGGACTTAGACTTGGTCGAGGGGGTATTAGACCCGAACTTTCGTCGTATTAGGATGACCCTTGGTTGATGGAATAGGTGACTAAAGTAGAGTGACGTACCGTTGGTATGTTCCGCGGCATACTTACGACACGCCACTCCGCTTAAGGAACCTTAGGATGTGCATACTTTTGAGATCAGTGATTCTTTTCATATCCAGGATTATACATCCATTTGAGATCCCCGATTCGATTAGTTTCATGATCATACCTTCATTGATGCTGTTCCTTCCTATGATCATGTATCCACTCTGGATCTGTTGTTTCCTTCTTGTCACTGATGTGCTCTTTTTGATACTCGATTGAGATTCCTGTCACCATGTTTGAGCGCAGTTTGGGCTGCTGCTAGGATTACGGCCGGTGTGAGCTCGTTTGGTACGAGGGCCGACCATTGTGTTTTCTGGTGACATGGGAATGTCTCGAGTTAGTATTGGTGATTGTGACCTCTAGTGGAAGCGAGTGCTTGGTTCTGCACCGGATGATCGGGCCATTGTTAGAACTGCCAGTTGAAAGAGGACTGTTGATGTACAGCATACCTCAGAGATTGTGATGTCGCCTACCGTGCAGACAGATGGACCAGCTGTTGCTGAGATCGACAGGATGTTGCTTTCGGAGCTTACGAGCTGAGATTGCCGGAGCTTTCAGGCAGATATGCGACAGATGATAGCTAGTCTACCCGATTTGAGAGACGAAGGTGATTCGTCCGATTTTGCGCCAGAGCGGGCCCAGTTGAGTTGAAGAATTCCAGTGTGGAGAATCTTACTCAGATCTAGAGCATACCGATTCAGAGATGACCGCCTATGTATTGCCCTTCCTGGAGGATTGAGGCATTGTTCGGCGTACAGGCGTATGAACCAGTTGTTGCTGCAAATGATGAGATATCGCCCAGATGATTGGAGCTGTTGCAGCGTGAGCATATACTCAGAGAGATGATAGCGAGTCGCTAGTCACCTGAGGATGAATGACTAGGACATGTGGTTCGTTCGTTACCGATGCGAGGTCATCAGATAGATTGTTTCCAGCTAGAGACGATTTCACGCAGGTTCGTTGAGAGTCGATTGAGACGATCGAATGTCAGGAGCCCATTTTCCAAGTTTAAAGTATACGGAAAGACATGCAGGTGATTCTATGGACCCTCTAGAAGAATGAAACCCTAACTCGACTTAATGACCGTGTAACAGCCTTTGAACCTTAGGGTTTACGGCGGTTCCGCGGCGCCATTAGTGAGGCTTGGGTTTGCCCTTCTACGGCTGGACCACCGACGCTGTGGCATGTACTCGATACTATTAAACTGTACCCGAGATGTGAGCTCTTGGGGGATTTTGAGGATCTGACGACTCGATCGGATGGTTCGACATCTTTCGGATATCGTGATGGGACACTGCTTGGGAGACTCCAGATGCGGGCATAGACGTCGGAGCGCAGTTCGTGTAGCCACGATGAGTTAGGTCCGAATCAGTCGATATTGAGCAATGTGGAGTAGAGAATTCGTACGAGGTTTCGACGAGATGACGTCCCACTCCGCTGACATCAGAGATGTTATACGCACCCAGAGGCGTGGTATATGGATATATCTTCCAGAAAGAAGCGCGATGAGTATGCAGCCATTCCGGAATAAGAATTAGCTTCAGCATTGGATGATGACTTCCGGGCAATTCGGCAGGTATGAGATTTGAGAAAGGAGCCTCGACAGGACCTTTCTGGAGTACGATACGAGAAGACCTAGACCAGGAGTGGTCGTATTGCGCACACCCAGCAGGCCAGAGTTCGGCATTGTCGACGAGGTAGTTGACCAGGATCGAATAAAGGAACTTACCCAGATGCGTTGCGAATTGATTAAAGGCGGACGGGTGACGAGTATTCTTCCGATGGTTGGGACGTGTTCCCGAGGATCTGTTCGGCCTGACATCTTCTACAAAATGGTGAAGCTACAGAGTACGCGATTTCGAGTCCGTGCGAGAGACTTCAGATTGGCCGTGGCCGAGAACAGTGCAGTGCAAGGTGGCTTGGCGTGACGTCATAGTGGACGATGATAGAGACATGTGGAACAAGGTGTTCGTGTGAGACACTGACGAGCTGTCATTGCTTCCCGTCGAGACTAGAGACCTGATTTGCTTACAGAGACGTTGGGATGTGACCAGTTTCCGAGAAAATATTGTGCTGAGGACACAGGTGTCTTTTGAGCGAGAAGAGATAGTACAAGAGAGCCAGCCTCTGTACAGATCGGCATAGGCATGATTGGAAGAGACCTTGAGCAGGATTCCTTCCAGGACATTGTTGCAATGATGTTTACACCCAGGATCCGATGTGTGACGTACATTCAGAGAGCCGGAGGCCGACGCCAGTGATGTGCTGCCTTACGAGTGGTCGTGAGGTTTGACCGAGAGGTGACCAGAGAAGTGCCAGAACGGAATCGTTCCCGTTAGCACATCTGACTGGGCCGATGAGCCGATTGACTATGAGATTGGTAACCTACAGAGAAGATATGAACCAGAGTCAAAGGACGCCGGACCGTGAGCAAGAGGCAAGTAGATTTCCTGAGCTGCTAGCAGTGGATTGCACTGACTCCTTCTCGACCTCGAAGGAGGAACTACCGACGACGGTATTTATGATTTGTGATTTTGTGATTCGATTATCACGTATCCGTCATTTTGGATTTCGGCATTTTAGGCGTTCTGTTTGCATGATTTAATTTTGATGACTGAGTTTTATGATGCACCCACTGGATATTTATATATTTTGCGCTGAGTTATTACATTTGAGATATTGATTGAGATTTCATGCCTATCGTATTCAGTGATTTGATTGCACTTCCAGCGTACTTTTCATACATCTTTAGTGTTTTGATATACGATTTTGGTGCACGCCAGATGCACTAAATCGGAATTCTTCGTGCATTTCATATGCACCTGATTTTTGCTGTCAGGCACACACGCTGCCTACGACAGATGTTTCGTGCACACCCGTTGCACCTAGATGTAGTTTTCTACACCTGTTTGACACATATATGGATTTTGATTCCTTGCGCACCAGACGTATAGGATATTCTTATATATGCATTTTGGGGATTGATTTCTAGTAGAGTAGTGCATTTTTTTATGATATTCTTATATGTTGATGTTTTCGGAGCCCCGACAAATGGATTATTACTGAAATTGTTTTAGTAGTGGGGGTTTAAATTTAAATTCGGGGACCGAATTTCTTAAAGGGGGGTAGATTGTAACATTTTCAAAAGTATAAAATATAAATTTTGGGAATTTTTATAATTTAATATTATTTTATTGATTATTTTAATATTAAATGCAAATAAATAGGAAAAATGTTAGAAAAATTATGAAAAATTATGGAAAGTTCTAAAATAGGGCAAATTTGTGAATTTTGACATTTTTAAGTTTTTGTGATTAATTTGACACTAATTTAGCGCTAATCGCGATTAAAATCGCTAATCGGGTTTTTTTTTTGGCAATTTTGTGCAAAACATGCACATATCACATTTTCTACACTTGTGCATTTTTCTTGCCATGATTTATCATTTGGGTTTACTATTGAGGTGAGAAGGTTTGGTTTAGGGATTAAAAGAAAAGAAAAAGAAAAGAAAAGGGTTGGTGAGAGAGAGGTATGGGTGAACCATTGACCAAACCCTTAGCCATTTCTCCCCCATTTCTCTCCCTCTCCCTTGGCTTGCTGCTGCTGCCTCTTCCTCCCCCTTCCTCCACCTTCAATCCCTCAAATCATCTCAAAAACTACACCAAAATCCAATGTCCCTTTCATTAAAAATGTGCATGAGCTCGAGATCTACAAGATGGACTAAGAAAGCGTGGATTTTGGCCACTAGGGGCAACTCAAGAAAATTCTTGAGTTGCTAATGGAGGTAATTACTGAACCATTAGCTTAATTGTAGCATTTCCTTTAACCCCATGTTAAGAATATATCGATATTGTGAGATATTATGGACTTGATGAAAACCTAGTTAGGGTTGTGGTGAATTGGTGTTGTATTATGAAATTGAGGTCAGTAGAGGATACACTAAAACCCTAGCGTATGAATTGGAACCCAAAACCTGAAGCTAGAACCAGAAATACGGATTTTAGAAACCGATATCGGGGAAATTGTGTAATCTGTGCAGGTTAACTTGAATCTGCTATCACCCCGAGAATCCTAAAATGATATTGAGTGGAAATTGAGATGTGCAGGCACCATAGAGCCAACACCCCAAACCCTAGCCCCTAGCTCATCCGTACGGCCGCCAAAATCTCCTTTCTGGCCGCAATTTGCGGCCAGACCAGTGAGGAATCGCCTCGTTTTCTGTGCATAGCCCCAATTCCTCAATTCTTGGCCCTGGGTACTTCTAGTTTTGACAGATTCTTTCTAGGGTGAAATCTGGGACATATATCCTAAGTTGCTGTTTTGGACTTTAGTTTCCGTATTCCGTATTTTCATTTCTGCATTGGTGTGTTTCGTTTTACCTCGACTATTTGGCGTTTATACGATGATATAGAGGATTTATTGATGGTTTTGAAGGCGTGCCATAGGTTCTCACCTATAGGCCCCCTTATAGTATCGCTTTGGATTTCATGCGCCGTTTTAGCTTGGACGTGGTTTTAATGCGCATACACGATATGTTGATGTGTAGGTACCCATGAAGACTTCGGGACGACGAGCAAATGCATGGTGAAGTCCGCAAATCCTGATGCAAGGTGAGTTGATTATATCTACAGGGGGAAGTCGGGTGGATGGCGTATAGCACCCCCGCAGTCCGTAGTTAGTATAACATATATAGTTGATGTGTGATAGTTTTAGTGTGTTGTAGCTTTGTGTTAGAAGTATTATGGGTAGTTAGAGTTAGAAGTGATTAGTGTAGTTCCTAGTTGCGAGCCCTAGGATAGAATTGCACCTACACGCCTACACTTGTATATCTCTTATACCTACCCTTGATGGATGATATTTGATGACGTTGGAAATGAGTCGATGATGTGGGCTTGATGACGTGAGATCGGTGATTGGATACGATTCATTGTGGGATATGACTTGTGATCTCTTGCGGGCTTGGGATATGTGTTTACCCCGCATGCATACTTCATTGATGGTATCGTTTGGTGCTAGACATAGAGTAGTACCCCAGGCTATGTGATCTGATGATAGTGATACCTGTTATGTGATGAGATAGTGAGATGTTGACCCGTACCCAGCTATTGGGATGCCGTACGATGATTACCGTACGAGCCGATATTGATGATAGATCCGCACTCATAACTCGAGGATATCTTATGATATGACATGGAGGCGAGATCACCGACTATATACCTTTATATATGTATCGACTCAGATTTAGGCGGTTTCCTTACCCCTCCAGACTTGCTTGATACTTAGATCAGTAGTTGCATAGTAGATGTTAGATTAGACCAGAGTCATACCTATTTCAAAACTAACGAATCGGGAATATTGCAAGATAGGAAAAAGGGGATTCTACGGATATTTTCAAATGTGTTGCGTCTATTTTCTAAACACCGTAGCCCTTGTTTTACCAAAGACCCCGATTCGTCTTATTTCAAAAGGCAAGGTTGCATGATATAGCTTTTGAGTTAGATTCTTCACTATTGCGTTGATTATTCGATTGCACCTGTTCATACTGTTTGCATGGCATCACTTGTGCTTATTATTATATTACCATCATGCTGTTAGGACACCAGCACCATTATCGATGATGCGTATGTTCCACGTACACTGATTGCCGACTCACACACTTCATCATCGATAATTGCTATGTCACTACACTGTAGTACTGCTGCATTCATGGTATGATTTCCGCATGGCATACTGTACACATAGACCTGTACACAAACATATATGATTTTGACTTGATATTCATACCTGATACATATGTCACATCTGATCATCATATGGTAGCTCATTTATATGTGACATGACTTGATACTCACATTAATGTTATATCACACCTGATCATATGGTAGCTCATTTATATGTGACATGACTTTATACTCACATTAATGTTATATCACACCTGATCATATGGTAGCTCATTTATATGTGACATGACTTGATACTCACATTAATGTTATATCACACCTGATCATATGGTAGCTCATTTATATGTGACATGACTTGATACTCACCTTGATGCTTATATCACATCTGATCATTATATTGTAGCTCATTTATATGTGACATGACTTGATACTCACATTGATGCTTATATCACATCTGATCATTATATTGTAGCTCATTTATATGTGACATGACTTGATACTCACATTGATGCTTATATCACATCTGATCATTATATTGTAGCTCATCTATATGTGACTTGACATGATATTTATGTTTGACGCACATATCATATCAGATTAGTGACTTACATTTTGGTTTGGATTATATGTGATTTCTGGATTTGGGAACCGTGGCTATTTCAAATATGTAATCATTTAAAAACCCGGTTCCCTTGATATGATATTTCGGTGCGTCCACCATGTGTTTTCTCGGTGCTAGAGTGATATATAAAAACCCGAATCGAGGAGGCGGTTGAGGCCGATTACGGGTACATGGTGGACCCGGTATGGTACCCCGGGGCGAGAACGGTTTCGCTGTGTGATAGACGGTGAGCCCGGCAGGGGGACTACTACCTACCGGTGATTGTATTTGAGCTCGGCGGATATCTGGAGGATTCCGACCGGAGTTGAGAGATGGATATGGGCTGACCCGTACTGCCGGGGCCGAGGGCCGATACCGCAGACGGAGCCCAGAGATGGACATGGGTTGACTCGTACTGCCGGGGCCGAGGGCCGATACCGCAGACGGAGCCCCATATGGATGAGGATTTACGTGTCGATGCTTGGCACGGGTTTCATGATGTTTTACCATGATTTGTTTACATCCTCATATTGCATACATGATGCTTATTTTCATTGGGTGACGGGTGGACGGGTTCCACGTATATACAGACATAGATCATATACAGATATGGATCATATACAGACATGGATCATATACAGACATGGATCATATACAGACTGGATTTACACTTATCATACTTCATTTGTATATATAACAGGGTATGAGGGCGCTGTTATATATACCCTTACACCAATATTAGTGGTATGGGACGCTAATATATGTGTATTGATATCACTTGATATTTCATCATATTTACTTCATACAGCATACCTTATACTGATGACATGTTATTACCTGAGTACTTGGCACCACATACATATTTAGATGTTACCTTGCCACCTTATTACACTCAGATGTACTCTTGTGGATTATATTACTGATTGTTGACTTAGGTTATATCTTGCATTCGGTTTCTGCTTGTAGATGTTTCTATTCACGAGTTGGCAACTCACCCCCGTTGTGCCATAGTTCTTGCAGGTTCTGCCGTACAGGTTTCATTGCGGCATTTCTGGCACACTACCTTCTTGCGGGTGATTTGCTTTTGGTAGGTGGATTCTTTCGCATCAAGAACCACCATTGTTTTCATTTTACTCATTGTATCTAGAATTTCCATCAACCAAAACTTGTATATTGTTTCAGACCTAGACTTTAGTGATGTATTATTCGACCTTAGAGTCGCGCTTAGTAGTATTGCGGTTTCTTGTTGCTTTGAGCTTTCTTTTGGATTTGATCCTCGCCACTTGGCGTTGTATACTATTGTTGCATGTGTGGTTGTGACCGTCGATTGACGAAGAGCTAGCTCCCGCTTGGGGATGCCCTTATCATTGCATATATATATTGTTGTTCTTGTTTTACCCCACTCGGGGCCATTTTTACAAAAGAAACTCTGCCGAAATTTTTAGAAAAGACTTACTGTTTTTAAAATGCACATTCGGCTTAGTTATTTAAAAACCTTGACTTCAAACCTGTATTTCTTTACTTCTTTAAACCAGTTTTCTTTACTTATTCTTAAAATGGTTTTAGATTTCTGGGCTTTTGGCTTACTTGGATCAGATGGAGTCCTATAGGCTTCATATGGTTCAAGGGCCAGTCAAGTGCTCTTTCGGGTCGTGACAACCCCACCTCGAAAAACTCTTGCCGAACTTTAGTACCCACAACCAGACACAACTTCCTACGGTTCTTGCTTTGGTCGAATTTCGAACGACCCCTCCATGCCCAAAATTTCATTGAAAGATCGCATTGAAGCGTCTAGGAAAAACACTTGCACTCTGCAATCCACTTTGTATCAACCTTTTCAACCTCCCCCACCCTCTTATGTTGATACCCATTTTGCAAGTCGTCCTTTGTCCATCGCCGAACATATTGAACAATCTCGTAGCCGATCTTTCACTCCTTTCACCACTACAGATTCTTTGGATCAACAATTCCATTCACCTTCTTATTCGTATGTTGATCCTACCCCTGTCCAGCCATTCAATTCCTATCCATCCTACCCAACTTTTTCACCTTCCCTAGACATTGCTTCTAAACCGCCATTTGGGAATTTTTCAGTATCCAAACAACTTTGAATCTTTTACTGAAACCCCTTCACAACCTATGTCTAGTCTGGAACAGTCATTGGAAGACTTTAGGGTAGCGTCGTACCAACAGATGATGGATTTGAATGCGTCCATGGCCACCCTCATACAACCTACTGACCCGGTAGCTAGTTTCCAACTAGCTCCATATTTTTCAATGTATGATGAGGCGGTAGGACAGGCTGAGAATTTGAGTGGAGAGAGTGAGCTGTACACCCTTCCAAATCAAACCTACCCGTACCAAATTGAATCCCACAACTCCTGTTTTAAAAGTCTATCAAGTGTCCCAAATGAATTATCAATTGAAGATAGAATGTTTAATGAGTTGTGCGATTTTGTAGTGTTTGATTTACCCAATTGTGAAGGGACCTTGCCAAGTGAAACCAATCCCAAACCTTTTGACCTCTACACCTCCATCTTAGAACCAAAATTAATTGAAATCCATGCTTTTGATGAGGTGTCTGAGAAATTTTATTTTCACTTGATTGAGGATATTGACGCTGGGAATATTTTGGATGATGAACCCACTACTTTGGATGAGTTTTTCTCTCCAATTCATCATCCCGAGACTTTAACTGTTTTCCCCGAATTCCACATGCGTCTTGATATTGATGATAAATGCATGGATGCGCTTAAATTTGAAGATAGTTTTGAGGATATTTTTTAGGATGAACCAGTTTTGCTTAATGAGTCGGATTTTCCAATTCATCTTATCCTTTTCATTGACTGTGTACACCCTCCTGAACCTTTAACTAATACCCTTTCTCGATCATTCCCTTCCATCCTTTCCGTCGTTCTGACCTTGCAAGACACCGTATCACTTTCACTTCTTGTGTCTGGTTTACCAAGTTCGGCATACCCATGGTTTCTCACGAATCTTGAGGGATTTGACGCCATTTCCTGATGGGTTAATAGATTAGCACAAACGCTTCTTACACATCAGTCGTCACAATTTGTGCTAATTTATTCACTCAATTTTCACCCTAAATTTCGTACTCCATTTCTTTTTACCTTCCGCTATTCTTCTTCCCATATACCGAGACCGTATCCCGCTTCTATCTCCATACGATCTCGCGTACTCCATTTCTTTCCTCACCGTATTCTTTCACCAACCTTCACATTATAGCGATAAATTTTTTGAATGGTTGGTGCTCACTTTTGGCCTGTGTAAGGCCTTGTATAGATTAATACTGTTCTTTTCCCCCTAACTCTGAACTTCACCGCTCAAACAGTGGAAACACTGTTTCACTTAAATTTGGGGGGAACCTTTTTGTGTATATATTTTTGGTTTTTGTTTTGTATAAATCTTTTGGGAGCGCCGACAATTTTGACCCTCTTGGTGTAGCCTGACAGTGAGGGCACTGTCAAGTTTAAGTTTGGGGGTGTGCTCGGTAAGCTTTCTTTCCTTCGCATTCATTTGTATATTCTGCATTTGCATACCTTATTTTAAAACCCCACAAAAATCAAAAATTTTACAAAAATTTTAAAAATTTATCGTCAAGTTAGCTAATAGGGTAACTTTGATTTTATTCCGAAAGCTTAGTTGATACGTTAGAAATAACTAAATCCTAGGCTTAGGAATTGAAAAACATAAAAATAACCCTCAGTCTGTTTAACCTTGGTAAGTATACGTCCTTGCAGTTTTTTTTAGAAGTAGGTAATCTTGAGTTTAGTTCTTGAGTTAAGTCAAGATGAAGGGAAAGTATTGAAGCTTTACAGAAAGATAAATCTGAAAAATAGCTTCTATTCTTGAGTCCAAATTTAGAAAGTATATACCCTACAAACTGCACTTACACGCACCTAAAAACTTAGGATAGTAGAAGATACCTAGAAATACTCTTGCCTGAAAACCTGTTATGAAAGAAAAAAACGGTATTTAAAACTAAACACCTTAAAAAGCATCATTGAAAAATATATCTGGTCTTGAAAAGAAAAAAGAAAAAGAAAAGAAAAAATAAATAAAGTCAAGACCTGGAAATTGCTAATTACGCTTTAAGCTCACACATTCAGTAATCGGCCGTTAGTGCCTCAAGAAGCATTAATAGTCGCATAAAAGGTGTGTGAGCAAATCCGTCCATCATTAAATGAAAAGAAGTAGTATTAGGTATTAGGGAAAGGGTACTATAGCTTGAAATGAATTCTTGAGTGTAGGGGTGAAAATTTACACACATGTAGGGGTATACAATAGATTTTTAGAGGAAAGATAGAAATAAAGAATTAGACTTACTTTTTCTGTAAAGTTGATAAAAATCCCTTATTTGAGACCGCATTTTAGAAGGAAAACTCAGGAGATACCAACATCTTTCTAAACTTTTTTGGAACGTATAGGATCTGAGGCTAAATAGATATGAGGTGTGAAACATAAGGGTTGGATATTTCTAACTTAGGATGATAGAGTTTCTAACGTAAATACTAAACTGTAGGAGTAGAATCAATGTTAACTTATGTAACTAACTTGATGGGATTTTGTGGGTGTAATCCGCTGAAAACCCTCAAGAGGCAACACTCCTCCTACTAGGGACACCTGGAGGTTTAACGGCTTGTTGCACGCGCTCAGTGCAATCGCGTTGCCTGCGAAAGTGAGGCTAGGATTTTGTTTTGCTCGGGATGAGCAAAAGATAAGTTTGGGGGTATTTGTTCATCACAGAAAACTGCATTTCAATCCGCTCATTCGTTATCGGTTTTGTTATATATCGGTACTATTAACCGGTGTTTGCTCAGTAATACAGATTACAGGTGTCCTTGACAAAATACTAGAAATACATCCAAAATCACGGATATATCATTTGTGAGCCAACACTGCTGCCAGAACTGGAAACCGACCGATATCCCAAGAGTTATTTTGCAAACAAGTGTGTGCACAATATTTTGGTCCAACACATAACAAGTGTACACACTAACTCTTGGAGCTTGGACCATGGACCTATGGGGGCTGCCATGACACACTCAAATAGGCTAAAGCAAGTGGGCATGAGGTGATATGGGTGTGACATGCATTTATTGCAAAACGTAGTGATGTGATTTGTATCTACCAAGTTCCCTCCAATTCCTGGTGCACCACAAGTTCAAAACTGACCAAGCAAACAACACCAGAGGCATTGTGGGGACAACACAAGACCACTACTGCAATACGGGACCTACCCCTGGGAAAATGGCCGAGCACATTCCCCTAGAAACCGGTGTGGCCGGCCCCACCTCTTCCTGTGGGCCCCATCCTCTCACAGTGGCCTCCATGCTGCCATTTGGTCCTTATTTTATTGTTTGCTTAATCCCTTTTCTTGCCTATAAAAGCAGACCATGGGGCAAAGGTTCAAGGGTCCAATTTTGTCATTCTTTTTGCAACACTTCATTTTATTTCTCTTTCTCTTGTAAATAGCTTAGATTCCCCTTGAGATCCTTGCCTTCTCATGATCTTTCAACCTCTTCATTGAGCTTGAAGGTTTAAGGGTTGGTATTTGACCTCAAGGGTTGTATCATTTTGGAATCAATAAAGCTCTCTTTTTATGTCTTCATTCACCATGAGTTCTTTGCCTCTTCTTGATCTTGCAAGCTCTTCATTGAGCTTGCATGTTTAAGATTAGGTTATTGAACCCATGTCTTGTTTTGGGTTCTATGGTTCTTAGTCTTTCTTACTTGCTCTTTTACTTTCTCGCACTTTAATTCTTGTCTTTTATTACTTGCAATTTATTACCATGTCCTTTAATTACTTGCTTGTAATCTTTTCTTTTCTTTGTATCTTTTCTTTTGCTCTTTTTGGTTGTTTTGTGAATGGTTGTTAATATTGTGTTGTTAGGAAAAGAAACCGATATTGTAAGTTAACGTTTCCGTTTCCCATTTTCTTTTCCAGTTATTTTCCATTGAACTCCACCCAAACGTTACGCAAGCGCTTCGTTAGGCACCCTACCCTACCAAGGTAACGGTGATTCCTAACCACGACCGGTTGCGTTCGGTTTGGCCGGAGGCGAAAGCAAGAGATAAGAACGGAAGGACAAGGGTCAATAAGCCGGATTCCACGAATACCGTGCTTAAAAACCTTAATCCATATTGTTGCCGATTGCTGTAGCTTCAATTGGTCAAGACTCGGCTCAAAGGAGTTGAATACGGAATTCTTTACCTTACACTATCCTATCGACTCCTAACAAGCTTTACTTTTGCATATACACATAGGGTAGATAAAGAACATTCCACCCTCACGCATTAACTCGTGAGAACAAGAACGTAAAACGCTCCGTCTCCCTGTGGATCGACCCATGCTCATCGCGGCTAGTTGCAAAGAGACACCGTCTTGATTGCGGTTAACTTTAATTCTTTCAATCACCAATCGAGCACAGCGCAACATCAACCCCCCAATACCGGGAAAGATGAAACCCCTCCTATCTCTCATTGCCTCCATGTGATTCGGGACTGTATCCAAAAGCCACCGGTTTGCACGTTCTCTTGAACGTGGTATGATGGAAATCAAAGCACAGTGGGAATCACACAAGACTCTATGACGATCTCGGGTCTACAGACTAACCTCTACCAGTGTCACCAGAGAACTGCTATCTGACGTTGGGTATAATACCATCTAGGAGTTCTCGGCGAGTCCTGTTCGGTGTACCCATTCTCTAATGAGCACATGTGCACATTCTAGATGTCAAACAACAATGGTTATGGGATCAACCATCGCCCCATACAGGGTCAAGAATCGTACACACTAGTCTAATCTGGAATATCGATGCCCCGTCTCGATACTCCCTCGACTAGGAACTATTAAAGGATGTACTTGTGGACTACCCTGGCCTTACTAGTATGATCTGCATCATAGTCCTGGTAGTCAAGTTCACATCTTAAGGGCTTTATCAACATGTAACAAAGAGACGGTATAAAGATACATAAGCGTACATGTTAAGATAAAGAGCAACCAGATAGCTGTTAGTTATATGTATGCCCTAAAGGCCATTACTGTACATACGATGTATATTGTAATGGATGCTTGGACATATATAGGGAGGACTTTCTTGCTCGACATGATAGTATGCTATCTGGTTGTACTTTATCTTAACATGTACTCTGATTGTCTCTATGTTACATATTGATAAAGCCCTTAGGATATGTACTCGACTACTGGGACTATGATGAGATCATAGTAGTGGGGCCACGGTAGTCGACGAGTACATCCTATAACTGTTCCTAGTCGAGGGTGTATCGAGACAGGGCATCGATACACCAGAGTAAACTAGCGTATACGCATCTTGACCCATATGATGGACGATGGATGATCCCATATCCATCGGTGTTTGATATCAAGGATGGTGTACGGGTGCTCAGTAGAGACTGGGTACACTGGACGGACTCGCCGAGAACTCCCAGATGGTATTATACCTCACGTCAGATGGCAGTTCTCCGGTGACACTGGTACAGAGTAGTCTGTTGACCCGAGATCGTCATAGAGTCTTGTGTGATTCCCACTGTGCTTGATTTCCATCATACCACGTCCAAGAGGGCGTGCAAAAAGGTGGCTTTTGGGTACAGTCCTGAATCACATGGAGGCAATGAGCGATAAGAGGGGATTCGTCTCTCCCGGGTTAGGGAGTTGATGTTGTGCTGTGTACGATTGGCTATAACCGGAAATCCCTGGCCAGGGTTGCTGAGATTTACTGGTAAGTGTTATCAGTAGTTTCTCAAACTGTTATAGACATCAAATCGACACGACTTATCGAGCTACTGGGGTCTGACGTTTACCATCCCTAGGCGAGATATGCGACATATCAAACGACGAGACCGGACTGTACGGGAGTGTTACTGATTGGATTCACAGGAGAATGTACAGGCTTTCTTGTTGATCTTCTGATCGCTCAATACCTGGATGGCTGTTACGTTTAGCTGACCGCTTGCAGCTTGTGGGTGTTTGATATGATCATCACCTACTGCCGGCGTATTGACGATTCTTTAAAGTCCTACACATAGGTTTCTTGGCTCAGGAAAAACGGAGTAGGGGCACATGTGTGATATGTGCAGGACCGAGGATAATGCGATATGAGATACCGTATTCTATTCTCGCGATATTTGATATCAGCCGGCTCATCGGATCAAGTGTTGATTCGATGAATTGGTACGGATAAATATTAGTCGGTTATATGCGATATAGCCGGATTGTCGGATCAAGTGTTGATTCGATAATTTAATGTATAATAATATATATGATATATTAAATTAGATTAACTAATATTAGCTCGCTAAAAGATTCTTTTTCTCATTCAGGTAATACATTGATATATATGCGATATATGTTAAATGTATTATTTTATTTTGTTACAATAAATATTATATATGTGATATATAATATTGTAACATGATATGATAAATAATGAAACATGATTAGTGGAGATTAAACAAGATTAGGGTTTGATTTGGGTTAATGTTTACTAGAAGTTTCTAGAAGGTTTTTATTTTGTCATGAAAAAGATATTTTCAAGTGACTCATCTTTAACTCAACCCAAACCCTAGCCCTAGTTAAATCTCTACAAAGGTTAAGTTAACCATGGTTGCATTATTCATCATTATCATCTTTGCATTATTCATCACAAAAGGATTATTCATTATTCATTCATCTTCTTCTTCCTTCTTCCTTCTTCTTTTCTTTCATGAAAAAGCTTACTAGCTTTTTCCATATGATGAATGAGTGTGAGAAAAAGATAATAAAAGAGAGCAATAATCCTACTTCATCATCCTCATCTATCCTTACCATTTAGATGAGGGTGTTCACTTCATATTATGAGTGTTAGCTTGTGTTAACGAAACTTCAAGGTAGATTATCTTTGTATCGAAGATCAGAAGCAAGACTGCATCTTTCTCTTCGTGGAACCTCTCGAGAGTCCGGAACACGATGATCGCAGCGAAGGGACTTCAACACGAAGCTTAAGAAGTGAAGGACCGGATCTACAAAGGTTGTGATCCCTCTCACTTAGTGTTAAAGTGTTTAACATACATGTTTTCGCCTAAACTCTAGTTTAAAGATCCGGTTTCGGGTTGTTCGGCGCGGCTAATTTTTAAATCGGGCATGGTTGATGCCTCGTAGAATCTTGTATGCGTGCCTTGGAACCCTACAGTGGTATCAGAGCCAAGCTAGAGGTTTAAGCGAAGTCTAGGCGAAGTTTAAAGTCCGATCGAACCTGAAAACCCCGATAAAACACCTTCTCTGGAAATTTTTCAAAACTGTGATATTTTCCAAATTAAAAATACTTAAAAAAATCAGCAGGGAGTTTTAGGGACACGTGTAAAAAAATTATATTTTAATTCGTCTAATACACCGTGGAATCGCGGCAGGAGCATGGTTCCCGCGGCGGTTCCGCGGCCGTAGAGGCTAATTAATGTTAACTTTTTGCACAGTAATGTCCGTACTGCGTTACTGATTCTTTTAGGATATTTTTATTTTCACTCAAGTGTTGAGTTTTCTAGGTTGTATTGGGGACTTAATGATTCGATCGGATAATTTAACTTTGTTTAGTTTTGCCCGGATAATTTTTAGAAACTGTTAAAAAGTTCGAACGGATATCAATAACTCACCTTTTCCCCTGTAGGAAAATTTTTCAAAAGTTGGATTTTTTCTCGAGTTTAAGAACGTTCTAAGTCGTGCAAGTAACGCGGTGGACCCTCTAGAAGACAACAAACCTTAACTCGATTATGTGACCGTCTTGAACAGCATCTAAACCTTAGGGTTTGGGGCAGTACGGCGTGCCACATGTGAGGCGTTGGCTTGACCCTTCTACGGCTGGACCATTGGTACTGTGGCATGTGATGGATGTTTTTAAACTGATTTCATGTGTTGAGATATATTGGGGAAATCTTGGGTGTTTGATTATTCGATCGGAAAGTTTAACATTGTCTATTTATCTGGAATGTGATACAATATTTGGAATCCACAGGTAGTTATGAGATAACTAATTTGAATGTTATAAATCTAGCAGTTCAGTCTCAGTTGATCGATTGCCACGGAATTTTGATGTGATCAAAAGTCCGTCATATTCAGGTAGTGTACGCGGATACTCGCCGGGTAAACTTAATAGATAGCCATGCCTCATAGCCCTGACCAAGTGACTGTAGGAGAACCCCGTCGCCAAAAGCATCTGTTTGGGTGCTCGCGGCAGCGGTGTTCCGCCTTAGTGCACTTTGTCGACGGAATCTGGGGGTGCGGCCGTCTACTAAAGTTTGCGACGAGAATTCGATCAGGATGTTGGGAATCTTGTTGAATTGCCTGACTTGATATTGAAAAGAGTTTTCGAGAATGAGACTAAAATGCGGGGTTTATAATTTTTAGGCATGCGATGTCTAAGGAATTCATTTGGTTAGGCATGCGATGTCTAAGGAGGTTGTGGATTCCAACTGTTGTAGTTTTACACTTTCTTTTCTGTGACCGTAAGCGTAGTATGTGGTGTATCGTCGGCTTCATTGCTATACATCAACGACAATCGGGATACGCATACTTGCTTACGTTGATGATATTAGATATTATGTGTTGCTGTGATATGTTATATTGGATCGTCACGTTTTGAATAGCCGGGGGTCTTATGTGAGATTAGAGTTTTTTTTTTCATTCATGTAAAATTCAATTGTATGTAATATTCTTTTATTGGGGCACTTCCGGGCTGAGGATGATGTCACCATTGTATATTATTTACTTTTCCGCATTAGGTAGACCCAAGGCGGGGAGCATAAGTAACCGGGTTTTAGGGTCCAGTGGGAGACCATCTCGAGGAGTCGAGACCGGGTCTCCTAACCCTAGAATTGGCAGTGTTGCTTGCTGCTCTCGTAGGGGTCTAGGGATGTGGGTTTGGCTATTCATCGCGACCGTGGAATCCGTGTTTTATATAGGCTCGTATTGAAAACACGGACGTCCTAGTATATCCAATATTTCATATATGTTCTTTTGCTGCAATGTTCTGTGATGAGATCATATTACTGCCTGAGATGAATGTTTATATTGTATATATGTGAGATATATGTTATATTGCAGATTTCGTTTCAAATGTGATGCTTGTGAAGCATATTAAAATGGGACTTCATTAATGAGATTAATGAAACTAAAAGAAACCTATGATGTTGTAGAAACTTGTTTAAAAAATGGTAGCTCTAGTTCTTGCTTTGCATAGCGGTGTTCCTTGTAGAACATCCAGCACCTTATTCGATAAGGAAAGAGCCGAGATCCCTTCACCGGGAGTGGCCTCTTTAGTGAAACTAGCAGTTGCTACAAACTCGGTTTGTCTTTTGATTGCTTCTATAGTTCTTTCTTTGCATAGTGATATTTGTGAAATATCTTGCACCTTATTCGATGAGGAAAGAGCCGACGATCCCTTCACCGGGAGTGACCTCTTTAGCGAAACTAGAAAAGGCCTAAAAAACATTCCATTTAAAATCACTCGATTCTACAACGATATCAAGTTCATTACGCAATAGGTTTTCATAAAAACCTGTCGTAGCCCTCCGTCATTTTAGGAAGAAGAGTGCGTAGTATTCGTACTGCGTATGTCGACTTTAGTTGAGGCGTAGTGTACGGTAGCTAATTGATGTCTTCCTACACAGCATATGATGCGATTAGTTAGGACATTCATGTGATTATGTCGACCATAGTTGAGGGTCATATAGGGTGGGTCTGATTAATCATGAAATGACGGGTAGAACTTGACTAGTACTTATGCTATGTTGACCTTAGTTAAGGTCATAAGTACTAGGGGTAATATATTATTGGGAATTTCAAGTGTTGAAATTTGCAATGAGATTGCACACCTTCGATAGTTGGATCCCGATACCCGCTGCGAGTAAGAGTTACTCCTGGGAGAGTTTTGCACATTACAATTAGTCGATCAAGTAGGTGTCTAGAAAGGTGTCAACGGGGTTACGCCCCTGGGAAAACGAGGTTTACTTTAATTTGGTTCGTGCGAAAGCACGGGGGACCTCCCTCAAAGTACCGGCACTGGCCTGGCTAAAAGATTGACGAAATTGTAGCGTGTAATTAATCCCGGCTAGTCTATCCTTTTAGGGTTTGAAGTAAGATTTGATTAAATCAGTGGGAGACATCCAGATTAGATATATTAGATAACCAATCTAATCTTGCAAGAGCATGCGCTGAGTGTTTTCTTCTCTCTCTCTCTCTCCAGGTAGCGACCATATCACGCCTTAATCAAGATAATAATATGGATGTATTGACCGAACCCGCTTGTTATGCTGAGCTGGGGAACGTTGGTCCCGCTCCAACTTATAATTGTTATAAGACAGAGCAGGAAATTAGGGAATACCAGATTTCCCGTGCCGCCCAAACGAAGAAAGTGCATGCTGATGCATCTTCTTCGGGTGTGTTCATTACAGAGAACTGTTTCTCAGTATCCTTTACGTCCTGGGTATGAGATACCGGATCAGGATCCTGCATATGTAATCTGTTACATAGGCTACAGATAGGTAGAGAACTGAGAACGGGTGATAAGTTTCATGAGATAGAAATGGTGCAAGTGTTGCAGCCAAGTCTGTTGGTCACTATCACCCTGTATTGCCAGAATACATTGATTCTGAGCGAATATTATTAGATACCGAACCTCATATACAATATCATATCAGTCTCTTTATTAGTAAAGAAAGGATATAATTTTGTATTGTTGGATAATGTTTTGAACATTTCCTATATCAAGAGTTGATCGGTCCAGTCACGTTATCTAAAAGTATTGACGTTCTAAATCAAACAACAGTTCTTAGTATACGGAACACACACAAGAGGAAGAGTTCAGAAATGGACGAATCCTTCTTGGGGCATTGTAGACTAGGTCATATCAATGCGACCCGACTAGCTGAAGTTACATTAAGATGCATATTTAAATTTGTTTGAATTTACATCTTGTGAAACTTGCCGGTCATGTCACAAAGATAAGATGACCACAGCTCTGTTTATTGGAAACAGAGAAAAAGTTAGTGAACTCTTGGGATTGATACATGCTGATGTATGAAAGTCTCCCGTCTACACATATCAAGACCGGTTCTTTGTACTTCATTACATTCTCTGATGATCTCTCAAGATTCAGACATATGTTCCTGTTGAAACACAAGTCCGAAGCTTTTGAGATATTCACAGAATATAAGTTAGAAGTAGAGAACCAACATACGGGTAAAAGTATTATGTCCTTTGATGTGATCAAGGAGGAGAATACTTGAGCATGGAATTCCTGGACTATTCTAAAGGAGAATGAGATTCTCTCTCAGCATTACTCCTCCGCATACACCACAGCACGTCGGTGTATCGTGGCGGTGCAAAGCACCCTATGTGATATGGTATGCTCTATGATGAGTACTACTGAGTTTCCTATTTCCTTTTGGGAGTTATGCACTTGAGAAGCTACATACCTATTGAATATGGATTCAATAGTTTCCAACGAACTTCAGCCTCTCCGCCGATCTAGTAGGGTTCCTCATCCACCTGAGAGATACTTCGGTTTCTCTATGACAGTGGAAGCGAGGATTGCATCATGAGATGATGACCCAACTAGTTTCGAGCTGGCCATCAAGAGTGGGACTCTGTAAGAATGGCTGGATGCTTAGCGATCTGAGATGGAATACTTATACACCAACAAAGTATGGACTTTGGTTGCTTTATCTGAAGGGTTAAAACCCCATCAGGAGTAAGTATATCTTGAAAAGATTACTTGGTGTACATGGAAAAGTTGAGTCTTTCAAAGCTATGCTTAAGTCCATCCATATCCTACTTGCCACTGCTACATACCATGACTACGATATCTGGTGGTTGGGTGTCATGACTGCTTTTCTAAATGATGTTTTAGAAGAGAACGTCTATAAGTACACAGCCAGAGGGCTTCGTAGACAGTGGGAGCAGCGGAAACGTATGCAAGATGTTTTATGTGATAAAACAGGCATCGCGGAGTTGGAACATCTGTTTTGATGTGGTAGTCAAAGAGTTTGACTTTATCAAAATGGTAGATGAACCTTGTATATACAAAAAGGTAGTAGGGAGTATGGTGGTGATCCTCGTAGAGTACGTGGATATCATACTCTTGATAGGGAAGGAGTTTCCTATGCTACGCTCGGTCAATCTCCGCTTATCACAACGATTCTCCATATAGGATCAAAGTGATACCTCCTAAATCCTGGGTTTTTTGGATCTATGAGATAGTTCTAAATGGATGTTAGGATACTCACTAGTTGTAGTGAGATGGTATCAATTGATCCTTGGGAGAATAACTGGAAAGGTTCCAGAATGATAAGGACGACTGAATGTCAGTCGCAGGCGTTGTCTTTACCCTCAGTGGAGGGACGGTATGTTGGAAGAGTTCCAAGATAGATACCGTGACTTACTAGACGATTAAAGGCAAGATACATCGTTACCAAGGATGCTACCAAAGAGGCAGTCTGGATATATAAGTTCATGAGATGAACTTCGTTCCTACCATTGTGTGACAATGGAGTTGTGGCTTATGCCAAGGAACACCCGTCCCATCATAAATCCAGATATAATTCTTAGGCTGTACAACCTGATCATGGAGATGGTTGATCTCCAGGGAGATCGAGGTTAGGAGAGTAGACACAGAGGACAACAGTGCGGATCCACTCACAAAGGCCTTTTTCCCAGAAGAGACTTTTATGGGATGGTTGAGTATGAGATACTTCAACCACAACTAATTGTTGGGTATGTGATACCACAACAGATGGCCCTAGTGCAAGTGGGAGATTGTTAGTTATATGTATGCCGTAGAGGCCATTACTGTACATACGATATATATTGTAATGGATGCTTGGACATATATAGGGAGGACTTTCTTGCTCGACATGATAGTATGCTATCTGGTTGTACTTTATCTTAACATGTACTCTGATTGTCTCTATGTTACATGTTGATAAAGCCCTTAGGATTTGTACTAGACTACTGGGACTATGATGAGATCATACTAGTGGGGCCACGATAGTCGACGAGTACATCCTATAACTGATCCTAGTCGAGGGTGTATCGAGACAGGGCATCGATACACCAGAGTAGACTAGCGTATACGCATCTTTCCCCATATGATGGGCGATGGATGATCCCATATCCATCGGTGTTTGACATCAAGGATGGTGTACGGGTGCTCAGTAGAGATTGGGTACACTGGACGACCTCGCTAAGAACTCCCAGATGGTATTATACCTCACGTCAGATGGTAGTTCTCCGGTGACACTGGTACAGAGTAGTCTGTTGACCCGAGATCGTCATAGAGTCTTGTGTGATTCCCACTGTGCTTTGATTTCCATCATACCACGTCCAAGAGGGCGTGCAAAAAGGTGGCTTTTTGGTACAGTCCCGAATCACATGGAGGCAATGAGCGATAGGAGGGGATTCGCCTCTCCCGGTATAGGGAGTTGTGTTGTGCTGTGTACGATTGGCTATAACCGGAAATCCCTGGCCAGGGTTGCTGAGATTTATTGTTAAGTGTTATCAGTAGTTTCTCAAATTGTTATAGATCTCAAATCGACACGACTTATCGAGCTACTGGGGTCTGACGTTTACCACCCCTAGGAGAGATATGCGACATATCAGACGACGAGACCGGACTGTACGGGAGTGTTACTGATTGGATTCACAGGAGAATGTACAGGCTTTCTTGTTGATCTTCTGATCGCTCAATACCTGGGTGGCTGTTATGTTTAGCTGACCGCTTGCAGCTTGTGGGTGTTTGATATGATCATCACCTACCGCCGGTGTATTGACGATTCTTTAGAGTCCTACACAGAGATTTCTTGGCTTAGGCAAAACGGAGTAGGGGCACATATGTGATATATGCAGGACCGAGGATAATGCAATATGAGATATCGTATTCTATTCTCGCGATATTTGATATCAGCCGGCTCATCGGATCAAGTGTTGATTCGATGAATCGGTACGGATAAATATTAGTCGGTTATATGCGATATAGCCGGATTGTCTGATCAAGTGTTGATTCGATAATTTAATGTATAATAATATATATGATATATTAAATTAGATTAACTAATATTAGCTCGCTAAAAGATTCTTTTTCTCACTCGGGTAATACATTGATATATATGCGATATATGTTAAATGTATTATTTTATTTTGTTACAATAAATATTATATATGTGATATATAATATTGTAACATGATATGATAAATAATGCAACATGATTAGTGGAGATTAAACAAGATTAGGGTTTGATTTGAGTTAATGTTTACTAGAAGTTTCTAGAAGGTTTTTATTTTGTCATGAAAAAGATATTTTCAAGTGACTCATCTTTAACTCAACCCAAACCCTAGCCCTAGTTAAATCTCTACAAAGGTTAAGTTAACCATGGTTGCATTATTCATCATTATCATCTTTGCATTATTCATCACAAAAGGATTATTCATTATTCATTCATCTTCTTCTTCCTTCTTCTTTTCTTTCATGAAAAAGCTTACTAGCATTTTCCATGTGATGAATGAGTGTGAGAAAAAGATAATAAAAGAGAGCAATAATCCTACTTCATCATCCTCATCTATCCTTGCCATTTAGATGAGGGTGTTCACTTCATATTATGAGTGTTAGCTTGTGTTAACGAAACTTCAAGGTTGATCATCTTTGTATCGAAGATCGGAAGCAAGACTGCATCTTTCTCTTCGTGGAACCTCTCGAGAGTCCGGAACACGATGATCGCAGCGAAGGGACTTCAACACGGAGCTTGAGAAGTGAAGGACCAGATCTACAAAGGTTGTAATCCCTCTCACTTAGTGTTAAAGTATTTAACATACTTGTTTTCGCCTAAACTCTAGTTTAAAGATCCGGCTTCGGTTTGTTCGGCACGGCTAATTTTTAAATCGGGCATGGTTGATGCCTCGTAGAACCTTGTATGCGTGCCTAGGAACCCTACAATAGCATACTATCATGTCGAGCAAGAAAGTCCTCTCTATATATGTCCAAGCATCCACTATAATATACAACCATGTACAATAATGGCCTCTAGGGCTTACATATATCTAACATCAGCTACCGCACACTACGCCTTAACAAGGTCAACAAACGCAACACCAATACTAAATAGTACTTATCTGAAATGACGGAAGGCAACGCAGGTTTTTAAGAAAACCATAAGCGTAATGAACTTGATATCGTTGTAGAATCAAGTGATTTTGAAAAGGAGTGTTTTTTTAGGCTTTTACTAGTTTCGCTAAAGAGGCCACTCCCGCTGAAGGGATCTCGGCTCTTTCCTCATCGAATGAGGTGCAGGATATTCGGCAAAAGCACTATGCAAAGAAAGAACTAGAGAAGCAGTCAAAAGACAAAACCGAGTGGGTTGTAGCATTTGCTAGTTTCACTAAAGAGGTCACTCCCGGTGAAGGGATCTCGGATCGGCTCTTTCCTCATCGAATGAGGTGTTGGATATTCATCAAGGAATACCACTATGCAAAGCAAGAACTAGTGCTACCCTTTTTGAAAATTTGATTCTACAACATCTTTTGGTTTCTTATTTTCATTAATCACTTTAATGAAGTCCCATCAATTAATGTTTCCTAAACATTACAGGAAAAATGAAACGAAAATAGAACGTACGCTTATGCCATCCGCATTCGCCACGGGGCCCCGTCATGCACCGTTAGGTTACTTAACTACCGGCAGAGCGGGGGCTGGACAGGTGCCGGTGCAAAACATAAGTAACGTTTATTATATATCATATATATAATATTACATTCGTCTCACGTTGTTATATGATCAACATCACATAATCAAGCAGCATAAGCAACGTATGAAATATTGGATATACTAGGATGCCCGTGTTATAAACTTAGCCAATAATGTAAAACACGGATTCCACAGTCGTGATGAATAGCCAAACCCACATCCCTAGACCCCTACAAGAGAGCCAGGTAACCCTGCCAATTCTAGAGTTAGGAGACCCGGTCTCAACTCCTTGAGATGGTCTCCCACTGGACTCTAGAACCCGGTTACTTGTGCTCCCCTCCTTGGGTCTATCATAATGCGGAAAAGTAAATAAAAAACAACAATGGTGACATCATCCTCAACCCGGAAGTGCCCTAATAAAAGAATATTACATACAGATTTTACATGAATGAAAATAAAAACCCTCATCTCACATAAAACCTCCGGCTATTCTTTCACGACGATCCAATAAATCATATCAACATCAACACATGATATCACATATCATCAACTTAAGAAAATATGCGTATCCCTAAAACTTGTTGACATATAGCTACGAGATTGGGATAACCCACATATTACACTTACGGTCGCAGAAAAGAAAACAGAAAACTACAATAATTAGAATCTGCAATATCCTTGGACATCATAAACCCATAATATCGCATATTCCGGATTTCATGCCTAACTTATAAAACTTGCATTTTAGTCTCAAATTAAAAACACTTTTCAATTGGTTGTCGGATAATTCAACAAGATTTCCGACTTAGAGATCGCGTACAATACGCAATTGCGACGGAGTTTTGATCCGAATCAAAACTTCGTGGCAATCGATCAATTGAGACTAAACGACTAGATTTATAATATACTAACTACTTTTCAAAAAACTAATTAATCCAGATTCTAATAATTGTATCACACACATCACAAGGCTGGTAAAGTAACCGAGACTTTAGAATTCCGCACGCAATTAGCAAACTAAACCAATTTTTCCAACACTTGAAAAATCCAGTGAGCTAAAGTTCCAAAACCGATCGTTTTATGCCAATCCGGGAGTCAAAATGAACTCGAAACCCGCCAGAATCTATGCGGGGGCAAAGACCCAAGATTAAGTGTCGAATGGGGGCCTAGAGGGGGTACCCCACCCCCGAGGCCACCACGAGGTGGCCAGGGGGTGAGGCAGACCCAAAACTGCCCAAGGTGGGGCAGTTTCGCGTCCCCACCGCCAAGACTACCTTGTGGTGGTCTTGGGGAGTGGGCCCAGCCATTCGGTCCCTCCCCCGGGGGGTCCCTGGGGTGCGCACTCTCCACCCCGCGGCTTCTCGGTCCAAACCGTGAGCCTGCAGGGTGTGCAAACAATTCAAAACATCAATTTCGAAATTGTTTTTATCGGCAGTTTTCGCGCGATAAAAACGACGGATTTCTAACGTCGCTACAAGTTACCCTAATGTTCTAGATTGGCTATGATACCATGAAAGTCAGGAAGCTACCCCATCCAATGGGGTCACCATGGCACCTACAGGTCCCTCAGCAGCTACTTTTTACGCATGCCCCCTCGCGAGGACTGCAACCCGCCGGAACACCTTCCGGTCTCGGGACACCCTGGGGGTAAGAGCCTATGCTTCGCCACACTGTCACACTGTAACACCTTAGACTGTGTTTAGTGGCTAATTATACTTTAATATATGGTTTTAAATAAAAAGTTTACCAAATCGATCTTTAAATATTTTATCAAAATTAATGAATATTTTATTAGAATTTTATTAGGCTTGCACACACATGTGCATGTAAATTAGGGTTGAACCATGTTTTGCAACCATGGTAGACTAACCCATTCTCAATAAGACAACTTGAATTTTTATTAAGGGTATTTGTTTTTTTTAAAAGGAAAAATGAATTATTGTTTTGTGGTTGACTTGGAGAGAGAGAGAGAGAGAGCATGATTGGCTTGCCCATGCTTGCATTAAATGAGGTGAGAGAGAGGGGGGTTTGACTCTCTCATAACACTCATTTCTTTCCTTTTTGCAACACTCTCATATTATCACATCTCTCTCACTCTCACTCACACACACACACCCTACACCAGCAGCTGCAGCAGAAGTTGCGGCAGCAGCAGCAGCATCGAACAGCAACAACAACAAAGCAACAACAGCAGCTACTCAGCCTCAGCAACACTAGCAACAACAACAACACTTGCAGCAGCAGCAACATCAACAACAGCAACATCAGCAGCACCACAACCAACAACATTTGCAGCAGCAGCAACACCAACAACAGCAACACCAGCAGCAGCAACAGGCATCAGTAGCAGCAGCACCCAGCAGCAGCAACAGCCCCTTCCCTTCTTCTTCTTCTCCTTCTCCTTGCACTTAGGATCCCTAGGGGTATAATCTCTGAACTCAAATTCCTTGCTTGCTAAACTTGTGTGCTATTTAGCTTCGATTAGTGATTTATGTGGTTTTAGTGCTAGAGTTGTGTTCTAAGTGAAGATTTTGCTAGGTTAGGGTTATTATAGCTTAATGAACCTAATTAAGTGTTAGTATTGCTGTTTAAACCTGGTGGCATCACTAGAATTCGTTAAATCACCTTAAAGTCGCAAACTTGAATTTAAAATACGGTTTTGAAACATATTATAGGATATGTGAGATCTGTTGCAACTAGGTTTATTTTCTAGCTTAGCAAACACATACAGAATAGTATCCAGGTCCTACTAAGTGTTGTGTTGATTTTCGAGCCCACCAGCTCCCCAAAAATCCGACGACCCTACCCCAAATTCCGGCGTCGCCGGCCTCCTGATGTTCTGGATGTTGGTGCTTTGTGTAAGGGGGTGTCTGTGGGTGATTGTCTGTGTTTGGTGTTATTTATTTTCCTTGTTCTTTTGCAAGTTGAAATCTGGGTTGGTTTAGCTAAGTTTAGTGTTTTTCGTGAGTTTTATTGCTAAGTTTATGGTTTAATTGATAAATAGGATGATTCATGGTGTTTATAGTTAAATTAGCTCTATTTTGTGCTGGTGATATCAGTTAAGCCTAGTAATTTCACCTAATATCACTTGTGCACCCTATTGTTGCAAACTTAGTGTTTTAAAACGTTTTTAAAAATATACTTTATGATACATGGAATCTGTTGTTACTAGGATAGTAATTTTAGTAAGCAAACATATACACTAGGCTATGATTTGTGCTAGGATCAGAGTGTAGAAACCTGGACCTGTTTTACCCAATTTGGACCGATTTGACCCCTATGGTGGCCGGCCCAATTTTGAGGGTTTGTGTTGGATTTTTGCAGGTAGCTGTCTGTAGGTATTTTAAGATGTTTGGTCTTGTTTGATTTTCTTGCTTTTGATCCAGATTAAATCTGGGACCGTTTACCTATTTTTTAGCGTAGCGGGACTTGCGCGACACGTGCGATGCATGTTGGGCTGGTTTGCTGTGCGTCACAGCGTGTCACTGTGTGCCACAGCGTATCACGTTGAGTTTGGCCTATGCACATACGTTACGTATATACAAGCGTTTAGTTCGCGATGCGAGTTTCTCGTTTGGTTTCGATATCGCGTTTTTACAAGATTTTGCTTATATGTATTCCTTGTGTAAATTCTAGCTTCGCAGGCGGGTACGTCGGACGCCGTAAAGAAGGGAAAGCAGATAGTCGGATACACCTAGCATGAGACCAGGTGAGTAGATTTAACATCTACGGGGAAATCTCGTGTATGGCGTTATGCGTTAGGGCGCGATAGGACATTGTAGTCACATACATATATGTATATTGTTCGTGCAAATATACTATTGTAGCATCCCTATCCTTGTTGCATATAGAAATGGTATGACACTGCACTGTCACTAACGGTTTAAGCTACACGGGCACTATTTGTATGTTACACTCACACCGTTAGTGATTGCCATGACACTTGCACTATAGTATTGATACAAACCATACATCATTTTGAGTACCGCATCTTAGATGTTTAGACATGACTTTGTCGCATATTAGCATATATATATATACGTTGATATATTCATATTGCGCACATACACATTGTGTATCCATATTAGTATTCATACACATGACTACACTCATAGATGTATATACACATACCTTGATATATCTATCCATATTGGTGCACGTATACTGCTACATTCATACATGTTATCCATGTTGGTTCACACATACCTTGATATATCTATACTTGTGCACACATACATTGTATATCCCTATTGGTGCACACATACTTTGATATATCTATACTTGCGCACATACATACTGTGTACCCATATTAGTGCACATATACCTTGCTACACACATATTTGCGTATATATCCACTTGCACATCCATACCTATATACATACATATGTTACATACATGAATGATATTGACTTGATTTCTAGAAAATAGGGACCGCATGAGATATTTTCAAAACTGGACCCTTTTAAAAGAGCGGTTCTACCTTTTTACTCTTAGTGTCATACGACACATTGCATGGATCTACTCATTGAGTTTTGGATTCATATGATTTCTGGATTTGAGAACCGTGGTACTATTTTAAGAAATATGCACTGTTTTGAAAACCCAGTTTCTCTTGATATGATATTTCAGTGCGTCCACCATGCATTTTCTCGGTGCTGTGACGTGTGACATGTGAACCCGAATCGAGGAGCTGGATGAGGCCGATTGCGGGTACATGGTGGACCCGGCATGGTACCCCGGGGCGAGAACGGATCACTGTGCAGTAGACGGTGAGCCTGGTAGAGGTACTACTACCTACCGGTGATTGGTCAGACCTGGCGGTTATCCGGAGGATACTGACCAGAGTCGATAGATGGATACGGGACGACCCATACTGCCGGGGCCGAGGGCCGATACCGCAAACGGAGCCCATGGGCCGATCCGGACTGACGGAGCCCGATACATGAGGATTTACGTGTCGATCCTGGACACGATTATTTTATTATATTTCGAGTGCCGATGTTGGGCACTCATGATTCCATGAGCTGTACAGGATATGAGGGCCGATTAGAGAGACGGCGCCTGAGTTTCTACTAGAATATAGGTGTTTTGGATGGACCCCGGTTATTCTTCCACGTTGACCTTCCGTGTAGATGATATTTAGTTGGATATAGTGCCCTCAAAGTCAATTATTGGATCGCAGGTACATGATTGCAATGATTGATAGAGGATCTATACCGATATGACTGTCTTGCTCGAGATGATAGTATGCTATCTGGTTTGTCTTTATCATCGTATACATGCTTTAGTTCACTATTGCATGATGATAGAGCCCATAGGATTCTTGCTTGACTACCAGCAGTATGATGACGATCATATACGTGGGAGATGGGGTCTATAAGCACATCCTTAAAGTGTCCCTAGTCGTGGGAGTTTCGAGATAGGTCATCGATACTCCAGAGTAGACTAGTGTATACAGTCGAGACCGCGACGAGGGGCGGTGGCCGGTCTCACAAGCCACTGGTGTCAGTTGGATCACCTAAGATGTATACAGGTGCTCATTGGGTTATGAGTATACCGGACAGGACTCGCCGGGAACATGCTAGTTGGTATTATACATATCGTCAGATAGCAGTTCCCTGGTGACATGTGTACAGGTTAGTTTCTCGACCTGAGATCGTCATTTGTCTCATGTGAGTTCCCACTGTGCTTTGATTTCTACCCTACCACGCTCAAAGGAGACATGCAAACAGGTATTTTTTGGGTACAGTCCCGAGCAACACGGAGGCAGTAAGCGGATCGTCGGGGATCCGTCTCTCCCGGTATTGGGGGTTGATGTCGCACAGTGCACGGGTGTCCATCACTAGAAATCCTTGGCCGAGGTAGTGGAGAATTACCGATTCGGATCAGTAGTTTCTCAGATGATGATGGGCTTCATGCCGACACGATTTATCGCGTTATTAGGGGTCTGACTTTATCCACCCCGCTAGACTCGATATGCGATACTCTTTAGACGAACGGACCGGACTGTACGGATATTGTCACTGTCAGGCTCAATAGGGTTTATGGATGAGTTCACTCGTCAGCTTCCCTTCCAATCAATACATAGGCAACCGTTACGTACAGCTTGTACCTCTGACGTGCTAGTGGTAATACCCAGTGCCAGTGTATTGATGAGTCATTAGAGTCTCCCACAGACTGTTTCCTAAGTTCGGGCGAAACGTTGTAGAGGCCGTATGGTTTTATGGCAGGGTTCGGAAAATGCACGTGCGTTTACGCACGTACCATATTTCGGGCAGATAATACTGGTAGGCTTTAGTTTAAGCCGGATCCGAGTATTATACTGTGTAGATATAATATCTTTGTCTCAGCTACATTTGTATTCGGTCGTAATACAAATGCGGGTATGTTTATACTGTTACGGGGTTATCCTGAAATTCATTTCTGGATCACTTTTGGAAGTTGCCAGTTTCCTGTTTTCTATCACCCTTATTTGACATTCGGTTAAATACGGATTTATCTTTTCTTGAGGGTGAGTGTGGAAACTTCTAGATGGTGACTAGGATTATGACTCATTCATTGCATTAAATGATTTGCTGACTAGATTAGTGATTCATTGTGTGCATTTAATGAATGGATGACTAGGTTAAGGTGATTCATTGTATTCATTTATTGTTTTAGCAAGGTGTTATGATGAATAATGGATATCATTCATTGTTATGGTCACCTCCCTCTCTCTCCTACACTCACCCCTCCTCCTATATGTGGCCGGCCCATTCATATGGGTTTGGTGTGGTTCATTTTGAGGGAAAAAGATTATGATAGTATTTTGGTTCATGGAAATTAGATAGCCTCATTTCTCATTTCACCCGATCCAAAAATACAACTTCATTAACTGTTCGTCCATGGCTTTGGACGTAACGAGACAAAGTGTTCTACTCATTCTCTACATCAATCTTGGTCATCTCTTTTAGCAAACTTGATGATCGAGTTGCCTTGGTTCAGAGGCAGGAGCCCGTTTAAAGATCCGTAGACGTGGTGCCACCTGCAAGAGAAGACTGGAGATTCAGGAGATCGGAAAAGCCACAACAATGCGTGGGATGATGGTTGAAGACCGAAGGACTCGGATCATTCGGTATAACATTTCTACCCACTTTGCAGTTTGTTAGTTTAGTTTTAATGGCAGATCCGGGTTATAGTACGCGATAGCGCCAGTTGTAAAAAGTTTTTGTTCCGCATTTGGCGTCTGTTAGATGGCCGGGGCGCTACCGTGGACTTACATTGGTATCAGAGCCTCACCATTAAGCTATACTAACTTGTGCTAACATGTTTAAAACATCGATCGAACCGAATTTCAAAAATCGCAATTTTGCCGTACAATAGTTTCTGTCTATTTTAAAGATGATCTAAAAATTATTTTGCATATCACAGAAAATTGTGTAGGATTTTTGAAGAATTACGGCGAAATTTGGGCACGTGTTCCCACTGTACCGCCGCGGATCCGCAGTCAAAGCTTGGGTTTAACCGTGGAACCGCGGCCAGTGTGTGGGAACAGTAGGCCAAATATCTCCAGTAAGATCTTCTTGATAAATTGTGGCTTTTGGTATATTTCTTTTGGGCCCAGATTTTGCTACTGTGCACCAGATGTACGTGGGGCCCACTTCGAGAAGTTTAGTCGATCAAAATTTTAAACTTGTTTGTATGCAGTATTTACATTATATCTTCGACCGGGAATGTCATTTGAGCGGTAAACCGCGTCTAATTGCTATAGTTCTTTTAGGCGGGTTTGCGAACGTGACATTCGCGTTGATGTTCTGTGTTGTGCTGTGATGTTGCGGATATGTCGTGGTTGATAGTAGTGTGCAATGGTAGTGCAGTTTGAATTTATTTGTACATTTGATATTGCGGGGCGAGCGTCCAACATGTGGACTGCCGTCACTGCCTGTTTGTATAATATTCATTTGGGGCACGACCGGGCAGAGGTCGATGTACCCGTTGTACATATTTTTATTTCTGTACTAGGTTTATCCCGCGATGGAGTGCACGGATAGCCAGGTTCTGGAGGGCAACGGGTTCGTATCTCATGGCTTTGAGAGGCAGAGGGGGCACACTCTACAATTGGAAGACTATTCGCCGCACTCGTAGGGGGTATAGGTTGACCCAAGGAGGGGTGCTCAAGTTACCAGTTTCCATGAGTGTCGGGTGGTCCATTCATTTTGCTGTAGGGGCTGCCTCGCTTCAGGTTTTGGCGGGTAACTTGCCACACCCGTAGGGGTCTAGGTTTCATTGCACAGGCTATCCACACGACCAGGAGAACGTCGGGTTTCAGTAGCGGCTCTGTGAAACCCGGGGATCCCAGATTATCTGTATTGTTCTGTGATGCTTATTACTTTTCTGTAATGTTGCATATTATCACGCCTGGAGCGATTATTGTATATTGGTATATATACTATTAGATGTTGTATATGTTTTACACCCGCGCTAGTCCATCCCCCGCTCTGCCGTTAGTTAAGTAACCTAACGGGTGATGACGGGACCGAGTGACGAATGCGAATGGCATATACGTACATTATATTTTCGTTCTTTTCTGGTGTGATTGATTGATGGGACTGCATTGATTTTTATCAATGCAAGGATAAAACAAACCTATATTTGATATTGTTGGAACAAATTTTAAAAGGTGTTATTACAAAGATGTTTCCTTTTGTTTTGCATAGCGGTATTCAGTTGGAATATCCTGCACCTCATTCCACGAGGCAAGGGCCGAGATCCCTTCACCGGGAGTGATCCCTTGGGCAGAAGTTTACGTCAGGGTAATAACTTCAATATAGTCGATTACAAGTTGCTTTGCATCGAGGTATTCAGTTTGAATATCCTGCACCTCATTCCACGAGGAAAGTGCCGAGATCCCTTCACTGGGAGTGACCTCTTTGGCAAAGGTTTTCGTCACTATATTTTTATAAAAAGCTATCAAGTTCCTTCAACGAGATCAAGTTCATTACGTTAAATGTTTTTCGCCAAAAACCAGCCGTAGCCCTCCGTCATTTCTTATGAATAGTCAGTAGTATTCAAGCTATGTTTTTTGACTAAAGTCAAGGCATATTGTTTGGTAGTTGCTGGGTATTCATCTGTTGCATAGATAGATGCGTTGGTTTGGGACAGTCGTATTACCTTGTTGACTAAAGTCAAGGGTATGTACGGGTAGGTTTATATCAACCTGGATACTGACGGGTAGAACTTGACATGTGACTTATGATTTGTTGACTAAAGTCAAGGTCATAAGAGCATGAGGCAAAATCACATCGAGAGTTTCAAACATAAAGAAACTTGCTAGGCATGCGCATACCATCTGGAGTGTGATAACTTGAGTGGCTTCCATCAAGTTATCATGCGATGATAGTTGGATCCCGATTCCCACTGATGAGTTGGTTTACTCTTCGGATGATCCCGATTGATTCTTCTTTCAGGTTTGGAGGAGAATTTGACGGAATAGTGGAGGTTTCCTGATTAGATAAAGTGATAACCATTCTGATCTAGGTTAGAGTGCACGCAGATTGTTTCTTTTCTCTCTCTCTATCTTTGGTAGCGACCTTTGACCGACCCTAGACCATGACTCAGTGACCAAGTTGACCGAACCTTCTTAATATACTGGCGTTTGGATTGTCTATAGTTGCATAAGTCATTGCCGCTCCTTCTTTTACCCTTTGCATTTCTCAGAACACCCCGTATTACTACAGACATGCACTTCCATTGGATAGATCTATCGTATGGTTATATACGAACTCGAAGGGACTTCTTCGAGGATGGATCCTGGTTCAGGAGAAATAGAATAAAGTATTATTCAGTTGTCTTTTATTATCACCTTCTCTCAGGTCGCGAGGGCTCCTTAGTTTAGGAGAGTACACCTATTACGCTTATTGGATGGTCTTCTTCCAAACCATAGGCAGGTGCCGAAAGGTAGGGAATGAAGAAAACCAATTAGCCTAAGTAGGGTGTGCAGAAGGTAATAAGTAAGACAAAATAAAAGGATTAGAAAGAGAGCAAAGTAAATTGCGACTGTTATCATTCACGACCAAACCGCGTACTTCATCGCCACTCCTATTTCACCTTTGCTTTTTCCTCAGTTTGGGAGAAATAGAATAAGGTATTATTCAGTAGTCTTTTGTCATCACCTTCTCTCAAGTTACGAGTACTCCTAGGATTAGGAGAGTTTACTGGATAGTCTTCTTCCAAACTATAGGCTGGTGCCGAACGGTAGGGAAGGAAGAAAACCATTTAGCCTAACGATGGTGTACAGAAGGTAATGAATAAAGACAAATAAAGGATTTGGAAGAGATGGAAATAAAATATACGGTTAAAATCATGAATTGGATTATGGAAAAGGCATTACTAAGAATACCAGGATACACCTACGAAACATTTTAATGTTTCAGTGCATTGTTAAAGGAAAACTGATTTGCCGATTACATACTTACTCCAGGGTATGTATTTACCAGGTTTCATTCTCATATCTGTATGGTTTTACAGATGATGAGTGGGAGTAGGTTATTGGGAATAAGGTGATCATCCTCATTATATCGGAATTCGTTGTAATAGGTGATATTTGAGGAAGTCGCCTGGGTTTTTGCCGGACGGCATGTATTTGGTTTTGAGTATCCGTTGTTGTGCACCAATTTCAAAATGATATATCTGTACGTTTATTTTTATAAAGTAAGATATAACTTTTTGAAATTATGTCCGTGACATTTACCTATATTAGTTGACGATTGGGTAAGGAGCATTGAACAACGGAGTAGTTCTTAATCATAAGTACAGTTTTCAACCTACGATGCACAGGTTTTGAGTTATTCAAACTCAGCGGATTTATACAGAGTATTGTATGTTGTCCAGTGTCCGTCAGGACAAAGGGGTAGGTCCTCGTACTATGTTCTGTTTACTTATGACTTCTCTAGTTTTTAGACAAGTGTTCCATAGAAATACAATGTCTAAGTTTTGAGAAGTTGTGGGTATAAGAATAAAGTAGAGAACCAGGTATCACAAGTATCGGGATTCTTCAAAGAGATAGAAGATGTAGATTCTTGTGATTGGTATTCAGTTGATAGTAATGGTTTTGAGAAACTCGTTTCTCTTTTAGTTTACTCATAATTGGATGGATTCCTAAGTTGAGTAATGCTGAGTAGCCACTTTCCATTAAGTTGATATGCACTGGAGACAGCTGCATGATTTGAATCTCGTTCCAATTAAATTAGTGCCTCTATTTTTATATTGTATATAGAATGGTTCATATCTTAACGATGTTAAGATACGGGGAGTTGTCCAGCTTATGCTTAAAACCAAACACTGGATAACTCAAGGCACGTTTCTGTAATGGCAGTTTGTGGGTTGACCCTGGCTTTGACGAGGGTTGACTTTTCTACCATCTGGAAGATCAATAGTGATATTGTTCTTGACTCGCCACAGTTTTAGTAAAATGGATTTTTTCAGAAAACAGTAGTGGAGAAGTGATTTCAGAACCGCAAACGATTACGGAAAATTTAATAGAACCTATATATTCAATCAGGTTTGACATTCCAATATCCACTCCGCAGACATGGTGGGTAACCTCAGACACCCGAGAGGTACTCCGGTAGCCTCAAGGATGGTGACAGGGAGGTTCTTATTTACCAGGACTTGACACTACTGTTGTTCCAGACTATGAGACACGGAAAGAGAATATATATAGCGCCGTTCTAAACTTGTTTTAGAAGTACATGTATATATTATTCTGCCAGAGGGTTTTTGTGGTTAGTGGGAGCAGCGGAAGCATAGTGGGCAAGCAGCTTATGTCTATTTATAGGCTTGAGCAGATATAGCGGAGATAAGATCATCTAATTTTGATGTGACAATCATGGGTTTGACTTCATCAGAATAGGGAATGGATCTGTTAAAAAGGTAGCAGGGTGTGATGTCCTGGTATTTAGATGACATACACAGAGTAGGAAGTAAAATTCCTATACTACGATCGGTTGTACTGTGGTCGTCACATAGTTGTTTCTCCAGACAGGATATGGATATAATATTGGACATTCTGGTTTCTAGATCTATGGTTTTAGATCTAGATTTGGGTAGTTTCCCAAATGTGGGTACTTTGACAGTATTCTAATAGTTTTTAGAATAGATGACTCCTGGCATGGTGGTGTACCAGCAGATGATGGAGTCACCCTCTCTAAAGGTGTCTTACAGACTAAAGGGGAGAGGGATGTGCATGATTGGCAAATAACTTGCTTAGGCAATTGAGTCAATCATGAGATGTCAAGTACCACACCAGATGTTGTTTTTGCACTAGTTGTGATAAGTTTATATTAATCCAATCCTGGAGAAACATAAGGAAGAAGTTTTAGAACATAAGTGAATGTTCTAAGGATTTGATGACGGCAGCCTCCTTTGGGAAACGGTTATCATTCCAGGCTTCAAAGGTGACATGGATGACAGAGTGATTGTCAGAGTTATAGTTTTCACTCTAACGAGAGACAGTATTATGGACAGGTGGTCCAAGAGGATACTGTGGGAGGCATGGTGCTGGATACTGATTAGGTTCAGTTATCAATAAAGTCTAAGAAGTTTGGATTTGGAGTTCATTTATGAACTATGTCCTATCAGATATTCAGACATATTCTAAGACAGGAATTACTCGATTCGGGAGATGGCTTTCTCCGCGAACTTGAGATTAAGAGAGACATAGAAAGAAACATCAGGGCAGAACCACTCACTGAGGCTATTTCTCGAACACAAGAGTTTTACAAACTAGCTTTGTGAAACTGATTAGTAGAGGAGTTGGATGTTCGGAATCACACGGGCTGTGAGTATGCGACATCGCAATAATTATCCTTAAGTGCAAGTAGGAGATTGTTGGATATAGTGCCCTCAAAGTCAATTATTGGATCGCAGGTATGTGATTGCAATGATTGATAAAGGACCCATACCGATATGACAGTCTTGCTCGAGATGATAGTATTCTATCTTGTCACGACCCGAAATTGGCCCGTGACGGCCCTAATACTACGCAACGCTTAAAGACGTACGCAGTAAAAGAAAGACAAAATCCAGAAATCTAAACCATAAAAATATGGAAAAGATAATAAAAGTATTTTGAAACATTGAAATCACAAACCAAATTCTTTAAAAGTCTTACTTTCTTTCTTTAAAATTTTGGCAACACCCCCTTTTGTAAAAACTACCCAAGATGAATACAACACAAATATACGACGCCGTAGCGAAGAAATAAAGACAATAGAGAGAAAGCTGTATATAAAAGACATCAAATCCACAAATAATATACAATATCGTCCTCACCAAGTCTCTAGATCAGCAACATGATAGTAGATGGAGAGTACAAGATACAACGAATGTATAATACAAAATACAGATAACCACCAAAACCCACCTAAGCAAAATAGTATACTGTGAGCCGATACGGTATCTGTAGCAAAAGATGATAGATGAATAGCTGAATAGCCTGCCTCGACTACTCTGGGGAATAACCTGAAACACCTGTGGCACAACGGGGGTGAGTTGCCAACTCATGAATAGTAGATAACATATGCAGGTAATCGCAGGAATGTACGTACACCATGAATCTAAGATATGCGATTATAGTAATAACATGTCATGTAAATGCCGAATAATGGAAAGTACACTAGCAGGTACAATCAATGTGTGGAGCAATAATAACATGACAATAGTATGCAATAACTATGCAATAGGGATATGAGAATGCAAATATGCAGCAATCATGAAGGGTACACTAACAGGTACTCCTAATACATGGAACAGTGCATAAGTGAAAAGGTATGAGGTATGGAGTGAAATATGTCATCCCACGGAATCCTGTCATCGTGGTAGGATCACAATCCATCAAGACACTCAAATCCCAATTCCTCAAATCTGCCCCCACGTTGGGCTCTCACATCATATAAGTCTCACATCTCTCCTCAAGGTACAATATCGAGTAATCTCCTATATCCCGAATGTACAAATCAATAATCCCATATGTATGTCCAATCTCAATGAATCACCTGATATCCCAAGTCAAAGTCTCAAGTAAGATTCTAGCATCCTATATATATATATATATATATGCAGAAATAAGTATGATGGGGTCAATACACATATATTAGTGTCCCATTCCACTAATATTGGTGCAAGGGTATATATAACAACGGCTAAATCCCCTGTTATATATACAAAGGTGTTTAAAAGAAATATCATGAAAACAATGTGCCAAGCATCGACATAGAAATCCTGATAGGTACGTATCATACGCTGTCCCGAAAGCACGAGTGCCTAGCTCTGACCCTCGCCTTTCGACGTATGCATACGTGCATGACTCCCAACGGTATCTCCATGATCCCCGCCGAGTCATCAGTACCGTCACCGGTAGGTACTAGCCCGCCTCCAGGCTCAATCGGCAACATCCATCGATCTTCTTGCCGAGGGGAACCATACCGGGCCCCACCATGTACCCTCATACGGCAACCACACCTCATATGGAGTATATAATCAGAACCGATAAATCTCATGGTGGCTGCGCAAATATCATATCAAGGAAACCGGGTTTTTCAATGTATGCATAATTTCATGAACTCCCGCGGTTCCCGAATCCAGAAATCATCATGTGAAATCCAAATAATAATGCGCAAATCCAGGAATAAATATATGCGATATATCTGAAATACGAGCATATAAATGAAAATATGTACTGAAACCAGATGTATGTGAAACCAACAAGGTACGGCTAAGTAACATCAGTAAAGGTAAATATGTAACTGCAACTGAATATGTGTGTAACATACAGGTGTAGCAATGTATAGGTATCTACCTATAAGAACTGATGTTGTATACCCTCTGGGTATAAGTAAAACATGAGCAAGGTATACCTGTAGTTGTATCGTAAGGTGTATATGTACCTATCACTAATGGTATGATACACTATAGGTATACCGATAAGCTAGATGTCATGTGTGATAAGCTATATATAATGGTTGGTGTGTGACATGGCAATTATTGACGGTGTGTGTGGAGCATACAATCCGTGCTCGTGCAACATGAACCGTCAATAATTGTGCAGTGCCCTACGGCTACTATTCACAGTACAACTATATCTAAGTAAATAGGGTAAAGGCGCAATTCTAACAATGACGTAGAATATGCGACAAGTATTAAATCCTAGCCCAGACGCATAACGCCATGCGGGCGATTCCCCTGTAGATGTTAAATCTACTCACCTACGCCCCATGCTAGGTGAATCCTACCAACTGCTCCCCCCTGTAGCAGTGTCCATAGTCCCTGCCTGCAAACCTGCAATTTAGACATGGAAATCAAATATAAGACAAATATCTCGCAAAACGCGATATCGAACCCAAACGAGAAACTCGCGTCGCGAACTAAACGCGCGTGTGCACGATACGCTAAAACGTGTGTATACGCGTCTAAAATTATCGTGACACGCCGCGATACGCTGGATCACAGAACCCACTCACGTATCGCGCAAACACAACGGACATGCAAAACGATATATTGCCCCAGATATTCCCACAGGCAAATATTTCAAAACTAGACATGCCAAAACACTAGACAACACAACAGACTACCATAGGAAAACCCCCAACACCCCAGCCCCTAACCTGGCCGCAATTGCGGCCAGAACTAATTAACCGGCGGCCACTGTTTGGAATTAGGGTTTCATACTCAGGTGGTGTGGTCTAGACCTAGTGTACATGCTCCAGTTTGCTTAATTTTATCCTGAAGTGTCTGGGTCAATAGCAGATCACAGAATGTCATAAATATCTCTTAAAAACACCACTTTGCACCAAAAAGGAAACCCTATGGTATTTTAGTGTAATCCAGGGAAATTCTTGGTTAAAGTGACCCTAACAACACTTAAATAAGTAGGGTGTACCAACACAATCATCACTTTGCCACAAGTCCACACAATTTACCATAATTAGCACTAAACTAGCTAATTAACATAAACCGACGCTAATAAGCATACAAGCTAGGGAAAAGAGAGAGATGGGTTCAGAAAATATACCCTAAAGGGTCCTGGTAAGCAGGAGAAGAAGTGTATGGAGGAGGAAGAGCTGCTGCAAGTGCTGGGGCTGCTGCTGCTACAGCTCTGCTGCTGCTGATGATGCTGTCTGTTGTTGCTGCTAATGGAGCTGCTGTTGTTTCTGTTGTCTTCTGGTGCTGCTGCTCTTGCTGAGGGTGTGTGTGTTTGAGAGTGGGAGAGAGTGAGGAAAATGGTTTTGAGAAAGAGAAATGAGGGAAAATAATTCAACCCCCCTTCTCACACTCTCTCTCACTTCATTAAATGAGCATGGCTCATGCCATGTTGCCTCATGCTCACCTCTCTCTCTCTCTCCCAAAGTCAATAATTCAAACCAAATTAAAACCCTTTTTGAATTCATTTTTCATTTTCTTTTTTTAAAAGAAAAACCATACACTATTAAACCCAAAACACTTAATATAAACTTATAAAACTAGGTTAGAGGAAATGGTTAGCTAACCATGATTGCTAATCATGATTAACCTCCAATTTACACCCTTGTTAACATGCACAAGTGTGTGCAAAGCTAGGAAAATTCTAATAAAATACTCATTAATTAGGATAAAATATTTGAAACTTAATTTGGTAAACTTTTTTATTAAAATCCATACATTAAAATATAATTAGCCACAAAACACATTCTAAGGTGTTACAATCTCCCCCCCCCTTAATAGAAATTCGTCCCCGAATTTAAAAATATACTGCTACGCGTACCTTCAAAGAGAAGATTACAACTTTCAAATCTCGCTCGCAGCCTCCCAAGTGATTACCTCACTATACGGCTACGTCCAAGAAAAACCCTTCACAGATAGCAAGACCCTTGACCGATGTTCCTCCACCTGCCGAGCCATTAACACCCATGGCTGTTGGTGAATGAAAGATCGCGTCCAAGCCCAATGGTCTGGTGCTAAATCACGTGACAAAGGTCAAGAAGGTAATTGTAAAGTAACATCACAAGGTATACGGGTTGAAAACCTCAATAATCTGGGCGGAAGTGCCAAATTAAAGGCAACGAACTAACTCGCTTATAGGGTCTCGAAAGGACCTACAATCCTGGGACAAGCTTCCCAAAATCCAACACATCAATTCATCGAAAAAGTCTCTAGGAATACATGATCTGTCCCTGCGAACGCGAGTCTATGAACAACATAGTTGGCATAAGACCTCAGTTCGCAATGGACAATTTCCATCCTGACCTAACACCACTGGACCATCTCCGAAGTCTCTAGACTAGCTGGGGTCCAAAGTCCTACTTACGCAGAGTCAGAAAAACAACAGACTGGTGATCGACACGACCTAACCCCTAAACCTAAAGGTGGCCAATTGGAGTGTCTCCTGATAAAAGCGATTGAAGGAGAGCCCTAACGATGGCGAGTGACGATCCCCAACCGCTGACAACAATTAGCACAAACACACAAAAGACACACCTTGAAACGAAACCTGAAACTTCTTTTTACACCACTGTCCACCCTTAACTATCTCACAAGTCACGTCAATGTTGGTGGAACTTGAATGGAAGCAGAGAGTTGACTGATGTGCCTTTTCTAGGATTTCACGTCTCTACCTGATAATATCAGGTACACAAACGCATCCCTAACTTTGCACACCATTGTCACAAATCAAGGACTCCGAATTGTAGGGTTCCTAGGCACGCTAATGAGGTCTCACAAGGCATCAACCATGCCAATTTCAAATTTTACAAGTGCCGAGAAACCCTAATACGGATCGTTAAGTAGAATTTTAGGCGAAACAAGAACTAGTAAACTACTTTACTAAGAGAACGGAAATACAACCTTTGTAGATCCGGTCCTCCACCTCCATAGCTCCGTGATGAAGTCCTCTCCGCTGTCCAAATCGAATCCATGACTCTAGCATCGGCTTCATCGAAGAAATGGGCGGGCTAGGTCGTCGACGTCGATGCCGAAGATGATCTACGTCGAGGCATCACTAGATCAAGCTCCAACTTCACCAAGTCATGAAACTTGTGAAGAAAACACCCTATACTACTTGGCAAGAGGTAGAGGATGAGGAAATAGGAAGTGGGTTCACTTTAGAATTGGATTTCTCACTCTTTTTCATCAAATCACCATTGATGAAAGCTAGGTTTTCTTCTTGAAGAAGAACAAGAAGAAGAAGATGAATATTATGATAAGTTAATTAAATCCAAAAGAAAATGAATACTTATCTAAATATGAACCATGGTTATGTGTAGAGAATTGACTAAGGTTAGATGAATGGTTAGGGTTAAGGATGAAGACAAAGTGGTCACTTTGGTCAAAGCTTCATGAAGCTTCAACAAGCTTCATGAAAGAAAGAAAGAAAGAAACCATTTTGTTTTCTTTTGCTATTTCTTTTTAATCTAAATTAAAAAGATAAGTGAATGATAAAATAAAAACCCTAACCATTTACTTAACCAAGGTTTAATTCTTTACACAAACCCTAGCAAACATGTATCATCAAACATGATACATCCAAGTGCACAAAAGTATATCACATATACAACTTGTGAACTTCAAGTGAGAAAATCCATTTAAAGTGAACCAATACTAGTTAATGTAAAAGTAATATATCAAATATATAATTATGCATTAAATCATTAAATCAACACTTGATTTAACGATCCGGTCATATCGCATATAACCGACTAATATCCAATGTATCGACTTATCAAATCAACCCTTGATTCGATAACTAGGTTATATCGCATACAACCAATCGATACATTCATCGCGAGAATGAAATACTGTATCACATACACGCATTATTCTCGGTCCCGCACATATCTCATATGCGCTCCTATTTCGTTTTGCTTGAGCCAGGAAACCTCTGTGTAGGACTCTAAAGACTCGTCAATACGCCGGCAGCAGATGATGATCATATCAATCACCCACAAGCTGCAAGCGGTCTGCTAAACGTAACGGCCACCCGGGTATTGAGCGATGAGAAGATCGACGAGCAAGCCCGCTCACACTCCTGTGAATCCAACCAGTAACACTTACCGTACATTCCGGTCTCGTCGTCTGATATGTCGCATATCTTGCCTAGGGGTGGTAAACGTCAGACCCCAATAGCTCGATAAGTCGTGTCGATATGAGGTCTATAACAGTTCGAGAAACTACTGGTAACACTTACCAGTAAATCTCAGCAACCCTGGCCAGGGATTTCCGGTTATAGCCAATTGAACACAGCGCAGCATCAACTCCCTATACCGGGAGAGACGAATCCCCTCCTATCGCTCATTGCCTCCATGTGATTCGGGACTGTACCCAAAAACCACCGTTTTGCACGCCCTCTTGGACGTGGTAAGGTGGAAATCAAAGCACAGTGGGAACCACACAAGACTCTATGACGATCTCGGGTCTAGAGACTAACCTGTACCAGTATCACCAGAGAACTGCCATCTGACGTGAGGTATAATACCATCTGGGAGTTCTCGGCGAGTCCGTCCAGTGTACCCAGTCTCTACTGAGCACCCGTATATCATCTCCGATGTCAAACACCAATGGATATGGGATCATCCATCGCCCATCTGTATGGGTCGAGAAGGTATACGCTAGTCTACTCTGGTATATCGATGCCCCGTCTCGATACACCCACGACTAGGGACCTTGAAGGATGTACTTATGGACTACCATGTCCCCACTAGTATGATCCGCATCATAGTCCAGGTAGTCAAGTACACATCCTAAGGGCTTTACCAACATGTAATAGAGAGACAATCTGTATACACGTTAAGGTAAAGAGTAACCAGATAGCATACTATCATGTCGAGCAAGAAAGTCCACCCTATATATGTCCCAGCATCCACTACAATATACATCCTATGTACAGTAACGGCCTCTAGGGCATACATATAACTAACAATCTCCCACTTGCACTAGGGACATCTGTAGCAGTGGTTGTAGTATCTCATACTCAACCATCCCATAAAAGTCTCTCTCTGGGAATAGGCCTTCGTGAGTGGATCCGCCGTGTTGTCCTCTGAGTCTGCTCTCCTAACCTCGATCAGCCTGGAGATCAACCAACTCCATGATCAGGTGATACTGCCCTAGAATATGTCTGGATCACTGATGGGACGGACGTTCCTTGGCATAAGACACAACTCCATTGTCACACAATGGGAGGAACTAAGTTCATCTCATGAACAAATATACATCCAGACTGCCTCTTTGGTAGCATCTTAATTAGCGATGTATCCAGCCTTTATAGTCTAGTATGTCACGGTATCTAGCTTGGAACTCTTCCAACATACCGTCCCTCTACCGAGGGTAAAGACAATGCCTGCGACTGACATTCAGTCGTCCTTATCACCCTGGAACACTTCCAGTGATTCTCCCCAGGACCAATTGATACCATCTCACTACAACTAGTGAGTATCCTAACACCCAAATAACATCTATCTCATAGATGAAGACTCAGGATTTAGAAGGTATCACTTTGATCCTATTTGGAGAATCCATGTGATAAGCGGAGATTGACCGAGCGTAGCATAGGAAACTCCTTTCCTATCAGGAGTATGTCATCTACGTACTCTCCGAGGATCATCACCATACTCCCTATTACCTTTTTGTTTATACAAGGTTCATCTACCATTTTGATGATGTCAAACTCTTCGACTAAGACATCAAAACAGACGTTCCAACTCCGCGATGTCTGCTTTATCACATAAAACATCTTGCACACGTTTCCGCTGCTCCCACTATTTACGAAGCCCTCTGGCTGTGTTCTTATAGACATTCTCTTCTAAATCATTATTTAGAAAAGCAGTCATGGCACCCAACCACCAGATATCGTAGTCATGGTATGCAGCCGTGGCAAGTAGGATCTGGATGGACTTAAGCATAGCCACTGGAAAAAGGTTTCATCATTATCCACGCCTGGTCGATGACGAAAACCTTTAACAAGTCTAGCTTTGAAAGTCTCAACCTTTCCATCTACACCAAGTAATCTTCTCAAGATATACTTGCTTCTGATGGGGATTTAACCCTTCAGATATAGCAGCCAAAGTCCATACTTTGCTGGTGTATATGGATTCCATCTCAGATCGATAAACATCCAGCCATTCTTATAGAGTCTCACTCCTGATGGCCAGCTCGAAACTAGTTGGGTCATCATCTCATGATGCAATCCTCGCTCCCACTGTCATAAAGAAACCGAAGTAACTCTCAGGTGGATGAGGAACCCTACTAGATCGGCAGAGAGGCTGAGGTTCGTTGGTTACTATTGAATCCTTTGGTTCTACCAAATCATCTGCTGTAGTTTGTATAGCTGAAACACTTCCAGTTCTACATAACTTACCTTGCCTCGATCTTGTCCGGATTTTGCTTTTAGACATAGGCCGGACAACCCCAAATCTTAACCAATTTAAGATATGGGCTCTTCCCACTCCATATCATATATGAAGTGGTAGGCAACTGATTTGATTTGAACCTAATTCAATAGGTATGCAGCTTCTCAAGTGCATAACCCCCAAAAGGAAATAGGTAACTCAGTAGTACTCATCATAGAGCACACCTTATCATATAGGGTGTGATTGCTCCGCCCCGATATACCATCATGCAATGGTGTATACGGAGGAGTAGTGTTGAGAGAGAATCTCATTCTCCTTTAGAATAGTCCAAGAATTCCGTGCTCAAGTATTCTCCTCCTTGATCTCATCAAAGGACATAATACTTATACCCGTATTTTGGTTCTCTACTTCTAACTTATATTCTGTGAATATCTCAAAAGGTTCGGACTTGTGTTTCAACAAGAACATATGTCTGAATCTAAAGAGATCATCAGAGAACGTAATGAAGTATAAAGAACCAGTCCTGGCATCTGTAGACAGGGGACCTACATACATCAACATGTATCATCCTAAGAGTTCACTAACTCTTTCTCTGTTTCTAGTAAACGGAGCTATGGTCATCTTATCTTTGTGACATGATTGGTAAGTTTCACAAGATGTAAATTCAAAATGATTTAAATATGCATCTTTATGTAACTTCAGCTAGTCGGGTCGCATTGATATGATCTAGTCTACAATACCTCAAGAAGAATTCGTTCATTTCTGAACTCTTCCTCTTGTATGTGTTCCGTATACTGAGAACTGTAGTTTGATTTAGAACATCAATGCTTTTAGATAACGTGCCTGAACCGATCAACTTTTGATATAGAAAATGTTCAAAACATTATCCAACAATACAAAATTTTATCATTTCTTTACTAATAAAGAGACTTATATGATTTTGTATATCAGGTTCGGTATCTAATAACATTCGTTCAGAATCAATGTATTGGTAATACAGGGTGACAGTGACCGACAGACTTGGCTGCAACTCTTGCCCCGTTTTCTGCCTCATGAAACTTATCACCCGTTCTCAGTTCTTTACCTATCTGTACCCCATGTAACATATTACATATGCGGGATCCTGATCCGGTATCATATAACCAGGACGTAAAGGACATTGAGAAACAGTTCTGTATAATGAACACACCCGAAGATGATGCATCAGCATGCACTCTCTTCGTTTGAGCGGCATGGGAATCTTGGTATTCCCCTATTTCCTGCTCTGTCTTATAACAATTATAAGTTGGAGCGGGACCAACGTTCCCCAGCTCAGTATAACAAGCGGGTTCGGTCAATATTCCGTATTATTATCTTGATTAAGGCGTGATATGGTCACTACCTGGAGAGAGAGAGAAGAAAACACTCAGCGTGCGCTCTTGCAAGAATAGATTGGTTATTATTTTATCTAATCAGGATGGCTCCCACTGTTTTTTATCAAATCTTCCTTCAAACCCTAAAAGGAAAGACTAGCCGGGATTAATTACATACTACAAGTTCGCCAATCTTTCAGCCAGGCCAGTGTCGGTACTTTGAGGGAGGTGCCCCGTGCTTTCGCACGGACCTAATTAATGTAAACCTCGTTTTCCCAGAGGCGTAACCCCGTTGACACCTTTCTAGACACCTACTTGATCGGCTAATTGTAATGTATAAAACTCTCCCAGGAGTAACTCTTACTCGCAGCGGGTATCGGGATCCAACTATCTCATAGAAGGTATGCAATCTCATTGCAAATTTCAACACTTGAAATTCCCGATAATGTTTTGCCCCTAGCGTCCTATGACCTTGACGCAGGCCAACTGTAGCGTCTTGAAAAGTCGTTTTGGTCTTTTCCTGAAAATCGGTGAAAATTCGGTATTTTTCCGAAAACCGTCCTTTTTGTTATTTTGCAGTTTAGGACTAATTATACCTAATTTGGATAGGTAATTGCTTGTTTTTAGTAGAAAATGAGTTACTTATGAAATTCTGGTCGTTTAAAAATTTTCCCTAATTTTTCAATTTTTTTATATTATTTTAAGCCGGTAAGAAAATACATTAAATTAGCGATAAATACAAAATTTTTTGGGCTAATTTTAATCTTTAAAATTATGTTAATTAAAATCTAGTTGTAACATAAATTTTTAGTATTTTATTTTGATTTTTAACTAATTTTTATTATAGGAAACGAAATTTATTGAATTTAAGCTTAAACTTGCAATTTTTGACTTGTAGGGGGTCTTTTTGCATAAAATTTCTTTTGTAAAACCCCTCTCTCTCTTCTCTCAGCCCTAGGCCAGCCCCACCACCATCAGGTCCAGAAAAATTCCATGCTCCTTGACTTGTTTTATTATGTGGAAATGATGGTTGTTTTGTGAAAGGTTTGAATTTGTTTTTGGGTAAAGTCTTTTGTGGTTGGTAGAAGTTGACCAAGACCTCTTTTCCACACCCCACACCATCCCCACTCCCTCATTTCTGGCCGACTTACAGCAGCCCCCCTTCATCTCCTTGTTCTTTTCATTTTCTTCAAAAAATTCATTAAGTTGCTTCAAAATTCCAAATTTAAAACTCACAAATTAAACCCCATTCTTCATCCATTTTTCCTTCACCTCTCTTGCTTGGAATCATGGTGCTAGGAGGCCATCATTGAGGCAAATTTCTTCTTGCTAGATCCATAGGTTTGAGGTATAATTTCTACTCTTTTAATTTCTTATGGTTAAAATCCTTTAATTAAATTGTTTTAGTGTTAATTTAGTGCTATTTTCATTCTAGTTTTGTTTAAAGTTAATGGTTGAGTTAACTACGGTTTCTTGAAACCATGTTTTAGTTAATTAAATCTAGTTAATTAATCTAGTGGTTTACTTAACCAACCTATATGGTTACTTTGCTTAAGTGACTTGATGTATTGCTAATCTAAGTTAACTTGTGTGAAATTTTCTTTGCTTTGCTAATTACCAAAATCAAGAAAAGGTTTGTGTATGGAATGTGGGTTTTGATGCATGGTAAAGGGGTTAATTTAATTGTAGTGGCTTTCTAATGGTTTAATTTGGATATTTGTGTGATGATATGTGCACTTTGTCGCAAATTGTCGATGTTTGCACCAAATTTGCGAACTTCTAGCTTACAAGGTTTTTATTATATTATTGTGGCGAATTAATTGCGGTATCTAGATTATATTGTTGGCATATCCTATGACATTTAGGATGTGTGAGTGCGGGTTTTTGGGTGTTCGGGTTTTAGTTTTGCCGGGCGACCAAATCGGCGATTTTTGAAGTTTTTGCGATTTTCGCGTGTGTTCCGCGCACCTTGTGCACGTTGTACCTATCTTGTGAACGTTAGTATTTTCGTTTGGGTTTTTCATCGTTTCATGATATGTAACCTTATGTCTTGTATTGATGTAAATTCCAGGTTCGGTCGCGGAGGCTTCGGATGCGGCACGAAAAGGGAAAGCGGTGATCGGACGTAGCTAGCTGAGGATTTCTGTGAGTAGATGTAACATCTACGGGGGACTATCGTTGGATGGCGCAATTCGCCCGATAGTTTTAGTAACTTAAAAGATTCTTAGCAATGTTAGTAATTAGGGGTGTAATACTTGTATGATTATTTGCTACATTCATGCCTTATATTGACATTCATATGCGAAACCATTTTCTAGGACACCGCACCATTGCCAGGGTTTTTATATGCAGCACGAGCACTATTCATGCTTACACCCATGCCCTGGTAATTGCCATGCCACCACACTAGATAACCTTTAAATTGAAACCTTTTACTATAAATGATACTTAAACTTGTGTTATTGCCTTTAATTCCTTAAAATGAAATCGTAGGATTGCTATTCATGTGCATGTGCTTCATCATATTATTTGTTCATGCCTAATCTATTAATCACACATCGCAACTTGATTATTGATACCATATGCATTCATTATCATTGACATATGCACTTATGAGGATTTCTTGAGATTTTATGAGATTTCTGGATTTCGGGGGAAAGCCGCAAAATTTCTAAACTTATTATATTTTTAAAATATGTAAATTGCGGTTTTCTAGTGATGTAAGTGTCGTCCACCATGAGTTTGCTGTGGTTTTGGAGATCCGTGTCGAGGAGTGGAGGAACCGTCACGGGTACATGGTGGGCCCGGTATGGTACCCCGGGGCAAGATGAATGTGGTGTTGACGTTGAGCCTGGCAGGGGACGGACTACCTACCGGTGACTGTTTGGCACGGCGGATATCCAGAGAATACCGACCGTGGCCGCGAGATGATGAGATTTGATATTGAGCTGGGTCAGCCGGATGGCTGAGGCCAGAGATACTATGACATAGATATATGAGATTTGTGATAGTTTTGAGGTGTCGTTGCTGGGCAGAGGTTCTGGTTGATTCTATTGGTATTGTGCTGGTATTTCAAAAGAGATTCTTAAAGGGAAAAAACATGATTTCTTATACTTACACATTCAGATCACGAGTTGATTCGCATTGCATTCATACCTGCTAGCATATTCATATTGCATACCTACCAGCTATTATGTCCTGCCTTACCTGTATTTTAGATGCTAGGATACTTGTGTGCATGCTTTCGATAGCCTGTGTAGATGTTATTTATTACTCACGAGTTGGCAACTCACCCCCGTTGTGCCACAGCCTTTTTCAGGTCCGCTCTGTCAGTACAGTAGCGGCGGGCGCACTTGCTTCTTTTGCCTGGACTCGAGATTTTGCTCTTAGGTTGGTTATATTATTATTTTTGCACCACCTTGTATATTCTTTGTATCTAGAGTACTCCATCTACTGTATCTACCAGTATTATTGTATATTGACCTAGAGATGAGACTGTGAGGTTTATGGACTTTTATGCTGTATTTTGGGGTCGAGCTCACTTGAGTCGACATGCTGTTTTTCCTATACTTCATTATGATTATTTCGCATGTTGTTGCTTTATATTGCGTGGGATTTGTGACCGCCTTGTGGCGAAGAGCTAGCTCCCGCTTGGGGATGCCCTATTTGTTGGATTCATATATATTCTTGTTGTACCCATTTTGGGATTCATATATATTCTTGTTGTACCCATTTTGGGGGCCAGTATTTACAAAGGAGACTCTGCCGAAATTTTCGGAAAAATTGATATTGTTTTTAAAAAGGGTTTTATATGACTTATTTGATAAACTCGCTTTCAATTGATTGGGTTTTCTTCGCTCTTCTGCTTATTTGGTTTTGGTTCTGGGCTTTGGCTTACTTATTTTACGGACGCCTTGAGACGCTTCGTAAACTTAAGTGCCAGTCACGTCCGTACCCTGCGGGTCGTGACACCAACAAACCATAGTCCGCTAGTCAAGTTCAACCCGTCATTTCCTGATTGAATTAAACCCACCCGCACGACCCTTGACGCAGGCCAACAAAGTCGCACGACTACCCAAATCCAATCTGCATCATATGCATAAGCAGATAAATACTAGTTAGCTACCGCACACTACGCCTTGACGCAGGCCAACAAACGTAGCACGAATACTAACTACCACTTATCTGAAATGACAGAGGGCTACGACAGGTTTTTCTGAAAACCTATTGCGTAATGAACTTGATATCGTTGTAGAATCAAATGAATTTTGAAATGGAGTGTTTTTTAGGCTTTTCTAGTTTTGCTAAAGGAGTCACTCCCGGTGAAGGGATCGTCGGTCCTTTCCTCGTCGAATGAGATGCAGGATATATCATATATATCACTGTGCAAAGCAAAAACTATTAAAAGCAATCAAAAGACAAACCGAGTGTGTAGCATCTGCCAGTTATTGCTAAAGGAGTCACTCCCGGTGAAGGGATCTCGGTCCTTTCCTCATCGAATAAGGTGCATGATATATCATATATACCGCTGTGCAAAACAAGAACTGTAGCTACCTGTTTTATTTTAGAAATTCGATTCCACAACATCTTAGGTTTCTTTTGTTTCATTAATCACATTAATGAAGTCCCATCATTTAAAATACCTAAACATCACAGATAAATATGACGTACACTTATGCCATCCGCATTTGCCTCGATGTCCCCTCATGCACCGTTAGGTTAGGTGACTAACGGCAGAGCGGGGCAGGGCTAGCGCGGGTGTAAAACATAAGTAACGTCTATATAATATATCATATATACTATATACTGTATCTATCACCGAACATCACATGATCACATCACAGATATCGCAGCAGAAGAATCATATGAAGTATTGGATATACTAGGACGTCCGTGTTTTCAATACGAGCCAGTATAAAACACGGATTCCACGGTCGTGACGAATAGCCAAACCCACACCCCTAGACCCCTACGAGAGGGGCAAGTAACCCTACCAATTCTAGAGTTAGGAGACCCGGACTCGACTTCTCGAGTTGGTCTCCCACTGGACCCCAGAACCCGGTTACTTGTGCTCCCCTCCTTGGGTCTATCCTAGTGCGGAAAAGTAAATAATATACTAAAGGTGACATCTTCCGCAACCTGGAAGTACCCCAATAAAAGAATATTACATACAAGTTTTTACATGAATGAAAATGAAAAACACTCATCTCACATAAAAACCCCCGGCTATTCATACACGACGATCCAATATAACATATCCAGCAACACATAACATCACATGTCATCAACGTAAGTAAACATGCGTAACCCAATTGTCGTTGACATATAGCAACGAAACTGGCGATATCACATATTACACTTACGGTCACAGAAAAGAAAGTGTAAAACTACAACAGTTGGAATCCGCAACCTCCTTAGACATCACATGCCTAATCAAATGAATTACTTAGACATCGCATGCCTAACAATTATAAACCCCGCATTTTAGTCTCTTTATCGAAAACTCTTTTCAATATAAAGTCGGGCAATTCAACAAGATTCCCGACATCCTGATCGAATGCTCGTCGCAAACTTTAGTAGGCGGCCGCACCCCCGATGCCGTCGACGAAGTGCACCAAGGCGGAACACCGCTGCCGCGAGCACCCGAACGGATGCTTTCGGTGACGGGGTTCTCCTACAGTCACTTGGTCGGGGCAATGGGGTGTAGCTGTCTATTAAGTTTATCCGGCGAGTATCCGCGTACGCTACGTGATTGCGACGGACTTTTGATCACATCAAAATTCCGTGGCAACCGATCAAGTAAGACTAAACTGCTATGTTTATAACATTCATATTAGTTATCTCATAACTATTTGTGAATTCCAATTATTGTATCACATTCCGGATAAAATAGAAAATGTTAAACTTTTCGATCAAACAGTCGAACACCCAAGTTTTCCCGATATAGCTCAACACATGAAATAATTCTAAAAACATTCATTTCGTGCCTCAGTACCAACGGTCCAGCCGTAGAAGGGTCAAGCCAACGCCTCACATGTGGCACGCCGTACTGCCCCAAACCCTAAGGTTCAAAAGGCAGTTCAAGACGGTCACATAATCGAGTTAAGGTTTGTTGTCTTCTAGAGGGTCCATTGTGTTACTTGCACTACTTAGAACGTCGTTAAACTACGGAAAGATCCAACACTTGGAAATTTCCCGGCAAGGAAAAAATTGGGTATTTATATCCGGTCGAACTTTTTAACAAATTCAAAAAATATCCGGAAAGTCAAATAGACAAAGTTAAATAATCCGATCGATTCATCGAATCCCCAAAACAACCCCAGAAAATTAAACTCTTGAATGCAGATTAAAACTTCCCAGAAAACAAAGGAAACAGATACGGGCATTACTGTATCAAAACGAATCCCTAACCAGTACAAACGGCCGCGGAATCGCCGCAATAGGAGGCTATTGTCGTGGTTCCGCGGCGCTACAGTGGAATTAGGGTTTCGTTTTCTGCAGTAACCCTTATAATTTCCTGCTCTATTTTCTGCGAATTTTTAATTCTGAAAAATCCCTGTTTTTAGAAAAAGTCCAAAGAGCACTTTGATGTTAGGGTTTCGGGTCGATCGGGTTTCAAACTTCGTCTACACATCGCCTAAGGCTCTAGCTAGGCTTTGATACCACTGTAGGGTTCCTAGGCATGCTAATGAGGTCTCACAAGGCATCAACCATGCCAATTTCAAATTTTACAAGTGCCGAGAAACCCTAATACGGATCGTTAACTAGAATTTTAGGCGAAACAAGAACTAGTAAACTACTTTACTAAGAGAACGGAAATACAACATTTGTAGATCCGGTCCTCCACCTCCATAGCTCCATGATGAAGTCCTCTCCGCTGTCCAAATCGAATCCATGACTCTAGCATCGGCTTCATCGAAGAAATGGGCGGGCTAGGTCGTCGACGTCGATGCCGAAGATGATCTACGTCGAGGCATCACTAGATCAAGCTCCAACTTCACCAAGTCATGAAACTTGTGAAGAAAACACCCTATACTACTTGGCAAGAGGTAGAGGATGAAGAAATAGGAAGTGGGTTTACTTTAGAATTGGATTTCTCACTCTTTTTCATCAAATCACCATTGATGAAAGCTAGGTTTTCTTCTTGAAGAAGAACAAGAAGAAGAAGATGAATATTATGATAAGTTAATTAAATCCAAAAGAAAATGAATAATTATCATAATATGAACCATGGTTATGTGTAGAAAGTTGACTAAGGTTAGATGAATGGTTAGGGTTAAGGATGAAGACAAAGTGGTCACTTTGGTCAAAGCTTCATGAAGCTTCGACAAGCTTCATGAAAGAAAGAAAGAAAGAAACCATTTTGTTTTCTTTTGCTATTTCTTTTTAATCTAAATTAAAAAGATAAGTGAATGATAAAATAAAAACCCTAACCATTTACTTAACCAAGGTTTAATTCTTTACACAAACCCTAGCAAACATGTATCATCAAACATGATACATCCAAGTGCACAAAAGTATATCACATATACAACTTGTGAACTTCAAGTGAGAAAATCTATTTAAAGTGAACCAATACTAGTTAATGCAAAAGTAATATATCAAATATATAATTATGCATTAAATCATTAAATCAACACTTGATTTAACGATCCGGTCATATCGCATATAACCGACTAATATCCAATGTATCGACTTATCAAATCAACCCTTGATTCGATAACTAGGTTATATCGCATACAACCAATCGATACATTCATCACGAGAATGAAATACTATATCACATACACGCATTATTCTCTGTCCCGCACATATCTCATATGCGCTCCTATTTCGTTTTGCTTGAGCCAGGAAACCTCTGTGTAGGACTCTAAAGACTCGTCAATACGCCGGCAACAGATGATGATCATATCAATCACCCACAAGCCGCAAGCGGTCTGCTAAACGTAACGGCCACCCGGGTATTGAGCGATGAGAAGATCACGAGCAAGCCCGCTCATACTCCTGTGAATCCAACCAGTAACACTTACCGTACAGTCCGGTCTCGTCGACTGATATGTCGCATATCTTGCCTAGGGGTGGTAAACGTCAGACCCCAATAGCTCGATAAGTTGTGTCGATATGAGGTCTATAACAGTTCGAGAAACTACTGGTAACACTTACCAGTAAATCTCAGCAACCCTGGCCAGGGATTTCCGGTTATAGCCAATCGAACACAGCGCAACATCAACTCCCTATACCGAGAGAGACGAATCCCCTCCTATCGCTCATTGCCTCCATGTGATTCGGGACTGTACCCAAAAATCACCGTTTTGCACGCCCTTTTAGACGTGGTAAGGTGGAAATCAAAGCACAGTGAACCACACAAGACTCTATGACGATCTCGGGTCTACAGACTAACCTGTACCAGTGTCACCAGAGAACTGCCATCTGACGTGAGGTATAATACCATCTGGGAGTTCTCGGCGAGTCCGTCCAGTGTACCCAGTCTCTACTGAGCACCCGCATATCATCTCCGATGTCAAACACCAATGGATATGGGATCATCCATCGCCCATCTGTATGGGTCGAGAAGGTATACGCTAGTCTACTCTGGTATATCGATGCCCCGTCTCGATACACCCACGACTAGGGACCTTGAAGGATGTGCTTATGGACTACCATGTCCCCACTAGTATGATCCGCATCATAGTCCAGGTAGTCAAGTACACATCCTAAGGGCTTTACCAACATGTAATAGAGAGACAATCTGTATACACGTTAAGGTAAAGAGTAACCAGATAGCATACTATCATGTCGAGTAAGAAAGTCCTCCCTATATATGTCCCAGCATCCACTACAATATACATCCTATGTACAGTAATGGCCTCTAGGGCATACATATAACTAACACGAATCATTACCCAGCCGAGTATGCTCAAGTACCTCTAACGAACGAGTATCGGCGGGCAGTGTCTCGTGAAAGCGATTTAAGGAAAGTGGTCGGGCGCGGACATGAGCATGTTGTCCCTTCCGTAGAGACGAACTTAAGCTGTACTCAACGATCACACAAGAACTATAAATCTGTAGAAGACTATCACAACAATCAAAATCTGCTGCAGGAAGATGTACATTAAGCACTGGTGGTCCGTGGAAAATCTGACACGACTTCCGAACGAGTAGTGCCTCCAAATCTCCAACGCAACACCACCACGGCCATCTCCAGATCATGAATGGAATATCCTTCTCGTACTTCCTCCAATATAGGGAAGCAAAAGCAATAACTCTATAGTGTCACCTCAGTACACACTCGAGCCCCACTCATGAAACATTACAGTTAAACAACAAGATCTCCCGAACCAGAAAGCAAAGGAATAATTGATGCAGTTGTTTAACAGAATCTTCAACTGCTGAAAACTCCGCACACATGCCTCAGTCCACAGAAAAGTAACCTCCCTTCCGGTCCATTCAGTCGACGGTGAAACACTACTCTAGCAATCCTGCATGAAACGGCGGTAAAAACCTGCTAAGCCCAACAATCTGTGGATCTCCGTCCTGCACACAAGTCTGGGCCTAAGCTGTACGGCCACGATCTCCCTCGGAACCATACGAAACCGTCTCCCGTGACTATAAGACTTAGGAGTCAACACAACAAGCCTGAAGAAACACTCCAAGAATCTAGCAAGCTGCTGGTGCTCTCCCAGTATCTGCATAACAAATCCTCAAGTGCTACTCCTATCCCTCAAGACACCTTAGATAGACCAGAATATCGTAAATAACACAACAATAACTGGTCGAGGAACGGCCTGCAGAAATCTGGTTCATCACATCTACGAATGCTGCTAGGGCACTGGTGAGTCCAATGACAGACCAAAACACACAAAGCCCGTAGCACGCACAAGGCAGTCTTCGGAATGCCATCACTCCGAACCGCAATAATGATGACCTGATCCCAAACAAACTTAGAAAATGTCTCTCACTCTGGAGCTGATCGAAGAAATCGTCACGGCGAGGTGAAGATACCTATCCGCACCATAAGCCGGTTCAATTAACGATCCGTCGATACACAAACTCAAACTGCCATCTTTCTCCTTGACGAACAGAAATAGGAGCTTCCAAAAGCGAAACACTCAGATGCACAAAACTCCCCAAACCACAACTCTGCAGCTGATCCTTAAGCTCCCAAGCTTCGCCGGCTCATTCGGAACAACGTCGGAAAAACACTCGCACGAAAGGAACCCGGTCCAACAATCCCACTGTGGCTCCGGTATCACGAATGAACACCAAGAATCCACGACATCTCCTCAAAAGCCGACTAGCGAAAAAGGCTGAATTCAAGCTGTGAGAGGCGGCACGACTATCCACCTTCACAACAAGAACTGACTTGCCGGGAAAACAATTCCTGACTGTTTCCTCACGGCAGTCCACAAACACCTAACACGTAGTTAACTAGTCCGTGCCCAGGAGAACATCAAATCCAACATCTCAAGAAGGATCAGAACGACAGACGAATCTCTATCTCCTATTCAATTGGCAAACATCTGAAATACGTGTCGCGCAACAAAAGAATCGCTGACAGAAGTTAACACAACAAACGGCTAACCTACCTGACACGATACAAGTAAGAAAACAACGAGTACATCAAAAGAACATATAAATTAAGGATACCTGAAAACTCCACATTGGACGTCTGCGCATCCCGATGAGTAGAAGCAAACTCCTGTGTCTGCCCTCTACCCGCAACTGGCTGAACTCCTCTGGTAGACTGATCCCTTTGAGCGAACCTTCCACGTCCACGGCCTCTCTGAATACAATCCTGACGCCGTGCTAAGGAACAATTCCTAACAAAGTGCTGAAGGCTCCCGCATCGAAAACATCCACGCGCTGACTGCTGACCATCCTGGGGATGAGAGCTGAACGATTGTCCTCGTCCTAAGCCTCTGCTACTCCCGCGACGGCCACGAAATCTGTCTCGATGACCAAACCTCTGTCTCTGGTCTGGTACACTGATACAAGTCCTCCACTGTCCTGGAATATGTGCCTTGTCAACTGGAGCTGCAACCACTGGTGCTATGTAGGTGATGGACTGCTGCATGCTGATCGTAAGTCTCCAGTCGTAGCTCCCGAACGACATCAACCAATGAACTCATAGTCTGGCGAAAGTCCTGCATCTCTGCCAAAAGTCTATCAATAGTATATGTCGTAGGTTGATCCGTCTGCACCTGTGCATCTAGAGTGCCATCCTGGTCAGTACTCGTCTCACCCGAGCCAACTCTGACCTCGGCCCTCGCTGCATCACTCTGAGTCCCCATAGTCATCGGCGGCAAGGCTAACAATAAAGATAAGATTCGATAAGGATAAGGAAATCGAATCACAAGGATATGAATCATCAAGGAAGGAATTTCAAACAAATTGTACTTAGGTCACTTAAGACGAAGTACCGCATCGTAGGTATGCAGCAGACATACACACAGTACGTTACTCTGCTTAAGCTACCTACTCCATCATACTAAGGTCATCCTACACTCCGAAAGGTAAAACCTAGCGCTCTGATACCAACTTTGTCACGACCCGAAATTGGCCCGTGACGGCCCTAATACTACGCAACGCCTAAAGACGTAACGCAGTAAAAGAAAGACAAAACCCAGAAATCTAAACCATAAAAATACGGAAAAGATAATAAAAGTATTTTGAAACATTTGAAATCACAACCCAAATTCTTTAAAAGTCCTACTTTCTTTCTTTAAAATTTTGGCAACACCCCCTTTTGTAAAAACTAGCCAAGATGAATACAACACAAATATACGACGCCGTAGCGAAGAAATAAAGACAATAGAGAGAAAGCTGTATATAAAAGACAACAAATCCATAAATAATATACAATATCGTCCTCACCAAGTCTCTAGGTCAACAACATGATAGTAGATGGATAGTACAAGATACAACGAATGTACAATACAAAATACAGATAACCACCAAAACCCACCTAAGCAAAATAGTATACTGTGAGCCGATGCGGTATCTGTAGCAAAAGATGATAGATGAATAGCTGAATAGCCTTCCTCGACTACTCTGGGGAACAACCTGAAACACCTGTGGCACAACGGGGGTGAGTTGCCAACTCGTGAATAGTAGATAACATATGCAGGTAATCGCAGGAATGTACGTACACCATGAATCTAAGATATGCGATTACAGTAATAACATGTCATGTAAATGACAAATAATGGAAAGTACACTAGCAGGTACAATCAATGTGTGAAGCAATAATAACATGACAATAGTATGCAATAACTATGCAATTGGGATATGAGAATGCAAATATGCAGCAATCATGAAGGGTACACTAACATGTACTCCTAATACATGGAACAATGCATAAGTGAAAATGTATGAGGTATGGAGTGAAATATGTCATCCCATGGAATCCTGTCATCGTGGTAGGATCATAATCCATCAAGACACTCAAATCTCAATTCCTCAAATCAGCCCCCACGTTGGGCTCTCACATCATATAAGTCTCGCATCTCCTCAAGGTACAATATCAAGTAATCTTCTATATCCCGAATGTACAAATCAATAATCCCATATGTATGTCCAATCTCAATAAATCACCTGATATCCCAAGTCAAAGTCTCAAGTAAGATTCTAGAATCCTAAATATATATATATATATGCATAAATAAGTATGATGGGGTCAATACACATATATTAGCGTCCCATTCCACTAATATTGGTGTAAGGGTATATATAACAACGGCTAAATCCCCTATTATATATAGAAAGGTGTTGAAAAGAAATATCATGAAAAAAATGTGCCAAGCATCGACACAGAAATCCTGATAGGTACGTATCATACGCTGTCCCGAAAGTATGAGTGCCTTGCTCAGACTCTCACCTTTTGACGTATGCATACGTGCATGACTCCCAACGGCATCTCTATGATCCCCGCCGAGTCATCAGTACTGTCGCCGGTAGGTACTAGCCCGCCTCCAGGCTAAATCGGCAACATCCATCGATCTTCTTGCCGAGGGGAACCATACCGGGTCCCACCATGTACCCTCATACGGCAACCACACCTCGTATGGAGTATATAATCAAAACCGATAAATCTTATGGTGGCTGTGCAAATATCATATCAAGGAAACCGGGTTTTTCAATGTATGCATAATTTCATGAACTCCCGCGGTTCCCGAATCAAGAAATCATCATGTGAAATCTAAATAACAATGCGCAAATCCAGAAATAAATATATGCGATATATCTGAAATGCGAGAATATAAATGAAAATATGTAGCTGAAACCAGATGTATGTGAAACCAACAAGGTACATCTAAGTAACATCAGTAAAGGTAAATATGTAACTGCAACTGAATATGTGTGTAACATACAGGTGTAGCAATGTATAGGTATCTACCTATAACAACTGATGTCGTATACCCCCTGGGTATAAGTAAAACATGAGCAAGATATACCTGTAGCTGTATCCTAAGGTGTATATGTACCTATTACTAATGGTATGATACACTATAGGTATACCGATAAGCTAGATGTCTTGTGTGATAAGCAATATAGTATCTATAATGGTTGGTGTGTGACATGGCAATTATTGACGGTGTGTGTAGCATACAATCCGTGCTCGTGCAACATGAACAGTCAATAATTGTGCAGTGCCCTACGGCTACTAGTCACAGTACAACTATATCTAAGTAAATAGGGTAAAGGCACAATTCTAACAATGACGTAGAATATGCGACAAGTATTAGAATCCTAGCCCACACGCATAACGCCATGCGGGCGATTCCCCTGTAGATGTTAAATCTACTCACATACGCTCCACGCTAGGTGAATCCTACCATCTGCTCCCCCTGTAGCAGTGTCTGTAGTCCCCGCCTGCAAACCTGCAATTTAGACATTTAAATCAAATATAAGCCAAATATCTCGCAAAACGCGATATCGAACCCAAACGAGAAAATCGCGTTGCGAACTAAACGCGTGTGCACGATACGCTAAAACGTGTGTATACGCGTCTAAAACTATCGCGACACGCCGCGATACGCTGGATCACAGAACCCCCTCAGGTATCGCGCAAACACAACTGACATGCAAAACGATATATTGCCCCAGATTTTCCTACAGGCCAAATATTACAAAACTAGACATGCCAAAACACTAGACAACAGAGCAGACTACCATAGGAAAACCCCCAACACCCCAGCCCCTAAACTGGCCGCAATTTGCGGCCAGAACTAATAAACCGGCGGCCACTATTTGGAATTAGGGTTTCGTGCTCAGGTGGTGTGGTCTAGACCTAGTGTACATGCTCCAGTTTGCTTAATTTTATCCTGAAGTGTCTGGGTCAATAGCAGATCACAGAATGTCATAAATATCGCTTAAAAATACCACTTTGCACCAAAAAGGAAACCCTATGGTATTTTAGTGTAATCCAGGGAAATTCTCAGTTAAAGTGACCATAACAACACTTAAATAAGTAGGGTGTACCAACACAATCATCACTTTGCCACAAGTCCACACAATTTACCATAATTAGCACTAAACTAGCTAATTAACACAAACCGACGCTAATAAGCATACAAGCTAGGGAAAAAAGAGAGATGGGTTCAGAAAATATACCCTAAAGGGTCCTAGTAAGCAGGAGAAGAAGTGTATGGAGGAGGAAGAGCTGCTGCAAGTGCTGGGGCTGCTGCTGCTATAGCTTCTGTTGCTGCTGCTGATGCTGTCTGTTGCTGCTGCTAATGGAGTTGCTGTTGTTTCTGTTGTCTTCTGGTGCTGCTGCTCTTGCTGAGGGTGTGTGTGTTTGAGAGTGGGAGAGAGTGAGGGAAATGGATGTGTGAATGAGAAATGAGGGAAAATAATTCAACCCCCCTTTCTCACTCTCTCTTTCACTTCATTAAATGAGCATGGCTCATGCCATGTTGCCCTATGCTCACCTCTCTCTCTCTCTCCCAAAGTCAATAATTCAAACCAAATTAAAACCCTTTTTGAATTCATTTTTCATTTTCTTTTTTTAAAAGAACAACCATACACTATTAAACCCAAAACACTTAATATAAACTTATAAAACTAGGTTAGGGGAAATGGTTAGCTAACCATGATTGCTAATCATGATTAACCTCCAATTTACACCCTAGTTAACATCTACAAGTGTGTGCAAAGCTAGAAAAATTCTAATAAAATACTCATTAATTAGGATAAAATATTTGAAACTTAATTTGGTAAACTTTTTATTAAAATCCATACATTAAAATATAATTAGCCACAAAACACATTCTAAGGTGTTACATATCTGGTTTGTCTTTATCATCGTATACATGCTTTAGTTCACTATTGCATGATGATAGAGCCCATAGGATTCTTGCTTGACTACCAGCAGTATGATGGCGATCATATATGTGGGAGCTGGGGTCAATAAGCACATCCTTAAAGTGTCCCTATTCGTAGGAGTTTCGAGACAGGGCATCGATACGCCAGAGTAGACAAGTGTATACAGTCGAGACCCCGACGAGGGGCGGTGGCCGGTCTCACAAGCCACTGGTGTCAGTTGCATCACCTAAGATGTATACAGGTGATCATTGGGTTATGAGTACACCGGACAGGACTCGCCGGGAACATGCCAGTTGGTATTATACATATCGTCAGATAGCAATTCCCTGGTGACATGTGTACAGGTTAGTTTGTCGACCTGAGATCGTCATTTGTCTCGTGTGAGTTCCCACTGTGCTTTGATTTCTACCCTACCACGCTCAAAGGAGACGTGCAAACAGGTATTTTTTGGGTACAGTCGCGAGCCACATGGAGGCAGTGAGCGGATCGTCGGGGATTCGTCTCTCCCGGTATTGGGGGTTGATGTCGCACAGTCCACGGGTGGCAATCACTAGAAATCCTCGGCCGAGGTAGTGGAGAATTACTGATTCGGATCAGTAGTTTTTCAGATGGTGATGGGCTTCATGCCGACACGATTTATCACGTTATTAGGGGTCTGACTTTATCTACCCCCCCTAGACTCGATATGCGATACTCATTAGACGAATGGACCGGACTGTACGGATATTGTCACTGTCAAGCTCAGTAGGGTTTATGGATGAGTTCGCTCGTCAGCTTCCCTTCTAATCAATACATAGGCAACCGTTACGTACAGCTTGTACCTCTGATGTGCTAGTGGTAATACCCAGTGCTAGTGTATTGATGAGTCATTAGAGTCCCCCAGAGACTGTTTCCTAAGTTCGGGCGAAACGTTGTAGAGGCCGTATGGTTTTATGGAAGGGTTCGGAAAATGCACGTGCGTTTACGCACGTGCCATATTTCGGGTAGATAATACTGGTAGGCTTTAGTTTAAGCCGGATCCGAGTATTATACTGTGTAAATATAATATATTTGTCTCAGTTGCATTTTTATTCGGTCATAAAACAAATGCGGGTATGTTTATACTGTTACGGGGTTATCCTGAAATTCATTTCAGGATCACTTTTGGAAGTTGCCAGTTTCCTGTTTTCTATCACCCGTATTAGACATTCGGTTAAATACGGATTTATCTTTTCTTGAGGGTGAGTGTGGAAACTTCTAGATGGTGACTAGGATTATGACTCATTCATTGCATTAAATGATTTGGTGACTAGATTAGTGATTCATTGTGTGCATTTAATGAATGGATGACTAGGTTAAGGTGATTCATTGTATTCATTTATTGTTTTAGCAAGGTGTTATGATGAATCATGGATATCATTCATTGTTATGGCCACCTCCCTCTCTCTCCTACACTCACCCCTCCTCCTATATGTGGCCGGCCCATTCTTGTGGGTTTGGTGTGGTTCATTTTGAGGGAAAAAGATTATGATAGTATTTTGGTTCATGGAAATTAGATAGGCTCATTTCTCATTTCACCCGATCCAAAAAGGCAACTTCATTAACCGTTCGTCCATGGCTTTGGACGTAACGAGACAAAGTGTTCTACTCATTCTCCACATCAATCTTGGTCATCTCTTTTAGCAAACTTGATGATCGAGTTACCTTGGTTCAGAGGCGGGAGCCCGTTTAAAGATCCGTCGACGTGGTGCCACCTGGACGAGAAGACTGGAGATTCAGGAGATCGGAGCAGCCGCAACAAAACGTGGGATGATGGTTGAAGACTGAAGGACTCGGATCGTTCGGTATAACATTTCTACCCACTTTGTAGTTTGTTAGTTTAGCTTTAATAGCAGATCCGGGTTATAGTACGCGATAGCGCCAGTTATAAAAAGTTTTTGTTCCGCATTTGGTGTCTGTTTGACGGCTGGGGCGCTACCGTGGACTTACAATTTATTCCCATGCTCAGCATTCAGTGTTATACACCTCATCATGTATCTGTAGTACCTGTTAGAGTACGTTTGCATGACTATTGCTTACGCTGCTCATCCTATATAGATGTTACTAGATTGCACTTGCTATGCATGATTGTTTACTTGCTATGCATGATTGTTTCATACCCTGCTCATCCTATATAGATGTTACTAGATTGCATTTGCTATGCATGATTATTGCATACCCTGCTCATCATGTAGAGATGTTATTAGATCGCACTTGTTTCATGATTATTGTATCCAGCTCATCATATAGATGTTATCTGTTGGCGTAGGTTAGAGTATCGCAATACATGCATACTCACGATTACCTTTATATGTTATCTACTATTCACGAGTTAGCAACTCACCCCGTTGTGCCACAGTGTTTGCAGGTTGTCCCTCTGAATAGTCGTGGCAGGCTGTTTTCTTGCATATTTTGATACGGATACCTCTGCAGTTAGCGCGTGAGCCCTTTTGCTGATAGGTGGGTTTTTTCGGTATCCGTTTATTTTCCAGTTGTATACACTGTTGTATCTAGTACTCTCTATCTACTATTCATGTATTGACTTAGAGACCAGTTGTGAGGACAATGTATATTATTTTGTACTCTGGTTTCGAGCTCGTTGTGAGATGACTTTATTTATGCAGTTTTATCTTTCATGTTATTTTTCCATTTATTGTTCATTTCTTCGCTACGGCGTCGTATATTACTATTGTGGTAGTTGTTTCCGCCGTTGGGCGTAATTGCTCCCGTTTGGGATGCTTTATTCATAATATATGTCATCTTTATTTATATCTTGTCTTGTACCCGATTTCGGGGTTAGTTTTTACAAAAGAGATGCTGCGAAATTTTTAAGAAAACAACTTAAACTTTAAAAGAATATTACTAAATTACTTAAGGTTTTCTAAATGTTTTAACAAATGTTTCCATTAAATGTTTTAACACTCACTATTTTAATGGTTTTGATTTCTGGGTTTCGGCTTACTTAGCCGCGTTACGCCTGTAGACGTTACGTGGTTAAGTGCTGGTCACGGGCCGAACTTTGGGTCGTGACACACACAGTGAGAACCCCCATTGGTCGGCATCCAATGCCTAGTAGCTCTGATACCATGAAAGTCTACTTTAACACCACCATGAGGTTCTAGAGGCATAAAGCATGCCATATTTTAATTTTTATTAGGTGCTAAGTTAGACTAACAAGATCATTACTAGAATTTTAGTGTTTTCCTTTGTGATGTGATTAAACCAAGAGAAAAAAATTGCATGCAACCTTTGTAGTTCGAGTCCTTCTCTTCTAAAGCTTCAGGTTGAAGTCCACGCGACTCCACTAGGCTCCTCTTCGAGTTGAACGAACCTCCTTCGTGATCTTCGCGCCAAAGACGATCCACCCTAAGTTCCTCTAGCTTAAGCTAACTCTACACTAAACTCCTTTAGTGTAGGAAACACACCATACCAAATTGCTAGTTTGGTGTAGGATGGTGAAGTAGGCGATGTAAAAAGCTCACAAGTTTGTGTTCAAGCTTCATGGTTCATATCACATGTGAGGGTTGAAGCTTGAACTATAGCAATTGAGGAAGAAGAAGGAGCTAGAGAACAACCATGGGAGCAACTCAAGAAAATGGCTAAGTGTTGAGAATGAGACTAGAATGAATGGCAACTCTTGACCCCCACTCATTCAAGCATTGAATTTTGCAATTTAAAATTGCAATCATGATTGAATAGTGAGTCAAGATGAATAAAATATGAATAAACCCCATGCTTGCAACCATGCTCTCATTTTCCACCACTTTTCTATTTTTCTCAAAAATAGAAAATCAAGCCATGCTTCATTATATATATATATCATATATATTAATATATATATATATATATATATATATATATATAATGAAGAATAATTAATGAGCTAATGATATTAGTTAAGATATAATTATATCACATATAATATATATCACATTATTAAATCAACACTTGATTTAATAACCCGGTTATATCACATATGACCGACTAATATCATTTATCTTTATATCACATTATCAAATCAACACTTGATTAAACAATCTGGTTATATCACATATAACTGAACCGATAACAGATAACTGCCAGATTACAATACGATATCACATACACGTATATAATCAGGCCTACACACATATCGCATATGTGTCCTTCTTCGTTTCGCTCGAAACAGGAAACTTCTGTGTGGGACTCTAAAGACTTGTCAATACGTCAGGAGTAGGTGATGATCACATCAGTTAGCCACAGGCCGTCAGCGGTACTAGCTGGACGTAACGTTATCCGGGTATTGAGCGATATGAAGATCTACAAGCAAGCTCGTCCATACTCTGCATGAAGCCTATCAGTAACACTACCGTACAGTTCGGTATTTTCGTCTGATATGTCATATATCATGCCTAGGGGTGGTAAACGTCAGTCCCCAATAACGTGATAAGTCATGTCGATGTCTGGCCTATAACGGTTCGAGAAACTACTGATAACTCTTATCAGTAAATCTCAGCAGCAGCCCTGGCCAGGGACTTCCAGTTATTGTAAGGTTACTAGGCACTTCCACAAGGGTCTACGAGGCATCAACCATGCCCGATTAAAAATTTAGCCTTGCCGAACAACCGTAACCAAGATATTTATATTAGAGTTTAGGTGAAAACAAGCATGTTAAACACTTTAACACTAAGTGAGAGGGATTACAACCTTTGTAGATCCGGTTCTTCACTTCTAAAGCTCCGTGTTGAGGTCCCTTCGCTGAGATCATCGTGTTCCGGACTATCGAGAGGCTCCACGAAGAGAAAGATGCAAGCTTGCTTCCGATCTTCGATGACAAAGATGATCTACCTTGAAGTTTCATTAACACAAGGTCTCACTCACAAAATGAAGTGAACACCCTTATCTAAATGGCAAGGGTAGATGAGGATGATGAAGTAGGATTTTTTCTCTCATTTGTTTTCTTAATCTCACTCACTTTCATCACAAAAGCAAAGATAGAAAGCTTTGCATCAAAGGAAGAAGAAGAAGAATAGTGAAAATGTAAAACCTTTTGTGATGAATAATGAAAAGATAATCAACCATGGTTAACTAAACCTTCATAGAGATTTAACTATTGCTAGGGTTTGGGTTGGGTTAAGAATGAGTCACACATAAATATCAACAAAATAACTTAACTCAAGACAAAAGAAAAACCTTCTAGAAACTTCATGAATGAACTAACCCAATTCAAACCCTAACCTTGTTTAATCTCCACTAAACATGTTGCATTAGTAATCATATCGTGTTACAATATTATATATCACATATATAATATTTATTGTAACAAAATAAAATAATACAATTAACATATATCGCATATATATCAATGTATTACCCGAGTGAGAAAAAGAATCTTTTAGTGAGCTAATATTAGTTAATGTAATTTAATATATCATATATATAATTATACATTAAATCATCGAATCAATACTTGATCCGACAATCTGGCTATATCGCATATAACCGACTAATATATTATTTACCGATTCATCGAATCAACACTTGATCCGATGACCCGGCTGATATCAAATACCGCGAGAATAGAATAGGGTATCTCATATCGCATTATCCTCGGTCCCGCACATATCACATATGTGCTCCTACTCCGTTTTTCCTGAACCAAGAAACCTCTGTGTAGGACTCTAAAGAATCGTCAATACGCCGGAAGTAGGTGATGATCATATCAAACACCCACAAGCTGCAAGCGGTCAGCTAAACGTAACAGCCACCCAGGTATTGAGCGCTCAGAAGATCAACAAGCAAGCCTGTACATTCTCCTGTGAAACCAATCAGTAACATTCCCGTACAGTCCGGTCTCGTCGTCTGATATGTCGCATATCTCGCCTAGGGGTGGTAAACGTCAGACCCCAGTAGCTTGATAAGTCGTGTCGATATGAGGTCTATAACAGTTCGAGAAACCACTGATAACACTTACCAGTAAATCTCAGCAACCCTGGCCAGGGATTTCCAGTTATAGCCAGTCTAACACAGCGCAACATCAACTCCTTATACCGGGAGAGACGAATCCCCTCCTATCGCTCATTGCCTCCATGTGATTCGGGACTGTACCCAAAAGCCACCTTTTTGCACGCACTCTTGGACGTGGTATGATGGAAATCAAAGTACAGTGGGAATCACACAAGACTTTATGACGATCTCGGGTCAACAGACTACTCTGTACCAGTGTCACCGGAGAACTGCCATCTGACGTGAGGTATAATACCATCTGGGAGTTCTCGGCGAGTCCGTCCAGTGTACCCAGTCTCCACTGAGCACCCGTACACCATCCTTGATGTCAAACACCGATGGATATGGGATCATCCATGGCCCATCATATGGGTCAAGATGCGTATACGCTAGTCTACTCTGGTGTATCGATGCCCTGTCTCGATACCCCCTCGACTAGGAACAGTTATAGGATGTACTCATCGACTACCGTGCCCCACTAGTATGATCTCATCATAGTCCCAGTAGTCGAGTACATATCCTAAGGGCTTTATCAACATGTAACATAGAGACAATCAGAGTACATGTTAAGATAAAATATAACCAGATAGCATACTATCATATCGAGCAAGAAAGTCCTCCCTATATATGTCCAAGCATCCATTACAATATACATCGTATGTACAGAAATGGCCTTTAGGGCATACATATAACTAAAAATCTCCCACTTGCATTAGGGCCATGTGTTGTGGTATCAAATACCTAACAATTAGCTGCGGTTGAAGTATCTCATACTCAACCATCCCATAATAAGTCTCTACTGGGAAAAAGGCCTTTGTGAGTGGATCCGCGCTGTTGTCCTCTGTGTCTACTCTCCTAACCTCGATCTCCCTGGAGATCAACCATCTCCATGATTAGGTGATACTGCCTAAGAATTATATCTGGATTTCTGATGGGACCGTAGTTCCTTGGCTAAAGCCACAGCTCCATTGTCACACAATGGTACGAATGAAGTTCATCTCATGAACTTATATATATCCAGACTGCCTCTTTGGTAGCATCTTAGGTAACGATGTATCTTGCCTTTAATCGTCTGGTAAGTCACGGTATCTAACTTGGAACTCTTCCAACATACCGTCCCTCCACTGAGGTTAAAGACAATGCCTGCGACTGACATTCAGTCGTCCTTATCACCCTAGAACCTTTCCAGTGATTCTCCTCAGGATCGATTGATACCATCTCACTACAACTAGTGAGAGTACTAACATCCAATTAGATCTATCTCATAGATCCAAAACCAAGGACTTAGGAGGTAATCTTTGTGATAAGCGAAGATTGACCGAGCGTAGAATAGGAAACTCCTTCCCTATCAAGAGTATGTCATCCATGTACTCTACGAGGATCACCACCATACTCCCTACTACCTTTTTGTATATACAAGGTTCATCTACCATTTTGATGAAGTCAAACTCTTTCACTATCACATCAAAACAGATGTTCCAACTCCGCGATGCCTGCTTTATCACATAAAACATCTTGCTCACGTTTCCGCTGCTCCCACTGTCTACGAAGCCCTCTGGCTGTGTACTTATAGACGCTCTCTTCCAAATTATCATTTTAGAAAAGCAGTCATGACACCCAACCACCAGATATCGTAGTCATGGTATGTAGCCATGGCAAGTAGGATCTGGATGGACTTAAGCATAGCTTTGAATGTCTCAACTTTTCCATGTACACCAAGTAATCTTCTCAAGATATACTTGTTCCTGATGGGGATTTAACCCTTCAGATAAGGCAACCAAAGTCCATACTTTGTTGGTATATAAGGATTCCATCTCAGATCGCTAAGCATCCAGCCATTCTTGCAGAGTCTCACTCCTGATGGCCAGCTCGAAACTAGTTGGGTCATCATCTTATGATGTAATCCTCGCTCCCACTGTCATCCAGAAACCGAAGTATCTCTCAGGTGGGTGAGGAACCCTACTAGATCGGCGGAGAGGCTGGGGTTCGTTGGTTACTATTGAATCCTTTGGTTCTACCAAATCATCAACTGCAGTTTGTATAGCTGGAACCTTTCCAGTTCTACAGAACTGACCTTGCCTCGAGCTTTGTCCAGATTTTGCTTTTAGACATAGGCCGGACAACCCCAAATCTTACTATCTTTAAGAGACGGGCTCTTGCCATATCATATCACATATGAAATGGTAGGCAACTGATTTGATTTGAACCCTATTCAATAGGTATGCAGCTTCTCAAGTGCATAACTCCTAAAAGGATATAGGAAACTCAATAGTACTCATCATAGAGCACCCCATATCACATAGGGTGTAATTGCTCCACCCCGATACACCGAGGTGCTGTGGTGTATGCGGAGGAGTAATGCTGAGAGAGAATCTCATTCTCCTTTAAAATAGTCCAGAAATTCCGTGCTTAAGTATTCTCCTCCTTGATCTCATCAAACGACATAATACTTATACCTGTTTTGGTTATCTACTTCTAACTCATATTCATTGAATATCTCAAAAGCTCCAGACTTGTGTTTCAACAGGAACATATGTCCGAATCTTGAGAGATAATCAGTGAATGTAATGAAGTACAAAGAACCGGTCTTGGCATGTGTAGACAGGAGACCTTCATACATCAACATGTATCAATCCTAAGAGTTCATTTACTCTTTCTCTGTTTCCAATAAATCGAGCTGTGGTCATCTCATCTCTGTGACATGACCGACAAGTTTCACAAGATGTAAATTCAAACTAATTTAAATATGCATCTTTATGTAACTTCAGCTAGTCGGGGCGTATTGATATGACCTAGTCTACAATGCCTCAAGAAGAATTCGTTCATTTCTGAACAATTCCTCTTGTGTGTGTTCTGTATACTAAGAACTGTGGTTTGATTTAGAACGTCTATGCTTTTAGATATAGGCCTGAACCGATCAACTCTTGATATAGGAAATGTTCAAAACATTATCCAACAATACAAAATTATATCCTTCTTTACTAATAAAGAGACTGATATGATGTTGTATATCAGGTTCGGTATCTAATAACATTCGTTTAGAATCAATGTATTATGGTAATAAAGGGTGATAACTGCCAACAGACTTTGCTGCAACACTTGCATCGTTTCTATCTCATGAAACTTATCACTCGTTCTCAGTTCTCTACCTATCTGTAGCCCATGTAACAAATTACATATGTGGGATCCTGATCCGGTATTAAATACCCAGGACGTAAAGGATACAGAGAAACAGTTCTCTGTAATGAACACACCCGAAGAAGACGCATCAGCATGCACTTTCTTCGTTTGGGCGGCACGAGAATTCTGGTAATCCCCTATTTCCTACTCTGTCTTATAACAATTATAAGTTGGAGCGGGACCAACGTTCCCCAGCTCAGTATAAAAAGCGGGTTCGGTCAATATATCCGTATTATTATCTTGATTAAGGCGTGACATGGTCGTAACCATGAGAGATAGAGAAGAAAACACTCAGCGTGCTCTTTCACAAGATTAGATTGGTTATCAATTTATCTAATCAGGATGTCTCCCACTGTTTTAGTCAAATCTTCCTTCAAACCCTAAAAGAAAAGACTAGCCGGGATTAATTACACCCTACAAGTTCGCCAATCTTTCTGCCAGGCCAGTGCCGGAACTTTGGGGGAGGTTCCCCGTGCTTTCGCACGGACCTAATTAAAATAAACCTCGTTTTCCCAGGGGCGTAACCCCGTTAACACCTTTCTAGACACTTACTTGATCGGTTAATTGTAATGTGTAAAACTCTCCCAGGAGTAACTCTTACTCGCAGCGGGTATCGGGATGCAACTATCTCATAGAAGGTATGCAATCTCATTGCAAATTTCAACACTTGAAATTCCCAATAATATTTTGCCCAAACGATCTATGACCTTGACTAAGTCAATAAACCATAGACCGCAAGTAAAGTTCAACCCGTCATTTTTCGATTGAATTAAACCCACCCGCATGACCCTTGACTGAGTCAACAAGGCCGCACGACTACCCTAATCCAATCGCATCATATTCTTTGCACATAAGCACTAATCAGCTACCGCACACTACGCCTTGACTAAGTCAACAAACGCAGCACGAATACTAACTGTTACTTATCTGAAATGACGGAGGGCTACGACAGGTTTTTAAGTAAACCCTTTGCGTAATGAACTTTATATCGTTGTAGAATCGAGTGATTTTTGAATGGAGTGTTTTTGAGGCTTTTCTAGTTTCGCTAAAGAGGTCACTCCCGGTGAAGGGATCGTCGGCTCTTTCCTCATCGAATAACGTGCAGGATATTTCACAAATATCACTATGCAAAGCTAAATATATAGAAGCAATCAAAAGACAAACCGAGTTTGTAGCATTTGCTGGTTTCACTAAAGAGGTCACTCCCGGTGAAGGGATCTCGGCTCTTTCCTTATCGAATAAGGTGCTGGATGTTCTACAAGGAACACCGCTATGCAAAGCAAGAACTAGAGCTACCAGTTTTTAAACAAGTTTCTACAACATCTTTAGGTTTCTTTTAGTTTCATTAATCTTATTAATGAAGTCCCATTTTATTATGCTTTACAAGCATCACATTTGAAACGAAATCTGCAATATAACATATATCTCATATATATAATATAAACATTCATCTCAGGCAGTAATATGATCTCATCACAGAACATTGCAGCAGAAGAACATATATGAAATATTGGATATACTAGGATGTACGTGTTTTCAATACGAGCCTTTATAAAACACGGATTCCACGGTTGCGATGAATAGCCAAACCCACATCCCTAGACCCCTACGAGAGTGGCAAGAAACACTGAGAATTCAAGGGTTAGGAGACCCGGTCTCGACTTCTTGAGATGGTCTCCCACTGGACCCTAGAACCCGGTTACTTGTGCTCCCCGTCTTGGGTCTACCTAATGCGGAAAAGTAAATAATATACAATGGTGACATCATCCTCAGCCCGGAAGTGCCCCAATAAAAGAATATTACATACAAATGAATTTTACATGAATGAAAAAGAAAAACTCTCATCTCACATAAAACCCCCAGATATTCGGAACGCGACGATCCAATATAACATATCACAGCAACACATAATATCTCATATCATCAACGTAAGCAAGTATGCATATCCCGATTGTCGTTGATGTATAGCAACGAAGCTGGCGATACACCACATACTACGTTTACGGTCACAGAAAAGAAAGTGTAAAACTACAACTGTTGGAATCCGCAACCTCTTTAGACATCACATGCCTAACCAAATGAATTCCTTAGACATCGCAGGCCTAACAATTATAAACCCCGCATTTTAGTCTCATTATCGAAAACACTTTTCAATATCTAGTCGGGCAATTCAACAAGATTCCCGACATTCTGATCGAATGCTCGTCGCAAACTTTAGTAGACGGCTGCACCCCCAGATGTCATCGACGAAGTGCACTAAGGCGGAACACCACTGCCGCGAGCACCCGAACGGATGCTTTCGGCGACGGGGTTCTCCTACATTCACTTGGTCGGGGCTATGGGGCATGGCTGTCTATTAAGTTTACCCGGCGAGTATCCGCGTACGGTACGTGATTGCGACGAACTTTTGATCGCATCAAAATCCCGTGGCAACCGATCAACTGAGACTGAACTGCTAGATTTATAGCATTTAAATTAGTTATCTCATAACTACTTATGGATTCCAAATATTGTATCACATTACAGATAAATAGACAATGTTAAACTTTACGATCGAATAATCAAACACCCAAGTTTTCCCAAATAGTTCTTAACACTTGAAATTAGTTTAAAAACATCCATCACATGCCACAGTACCAATGGTCCAGCCATAGAAGGGTCAAGCCAACGCCTCACATGTGGCACGCCGTACAGCCACAAACCCTAAGGTTTAGAGGCAGTTCAAAACGGTCGCATAATCTAGTTAAGGTTTGTTGTCTTCTAGAGGGTCCACCGCGTTACTTGCAAGACTTAGAATGTTCCTAAACTACGAAAAAATCCAACGATTGGAAATTTTCCGGCAGGGGAAAAAGTGAGTTATTGATATCCGTTCGAACTTTTTAACACATTCTAAAAATTACCCGGACAAACTAAACGAAGTTAAATTATCCGATCGAATCAACGAGTCCCCAATACAACCCAGAAAACTCAACTCTTGAGTAACAATTAAAAATTCCCAGAAGAATCAGGAAACACCTACGGACGTTACTGTAGAAAACGAAATCCCTAATCTTTACATCCGGCCGCGGAACCGCCACTAAAAGCAGGTTACTACCACGGTTCCGCTGCGCTACAGTAGTATTAGGTTGTCGTTTTCTGCAGTTATCCTTAGATTTCCCTGCTTAATTTACTGAGCATTTTTAATTAGAAAAAATCAACATTTTTAAAAAATATCCAGAGAAGGGTATAATCGGGGGTATTCGGAGTTCGATCTGACTTTAAACTTCGCTTAAAACTCTAGCTTGGCTCTGATACCACTGTAGGGTTACTAGGCACTGCCACAAGGGTCTACGAGGCATCAACCATGCTCGATTAAAAATTTAGCCGTGCTGAACAACCCTAACCAAGATCTTTATACTAGAGTTTAGGCGAAAACAAGCATGTTAAACACTTTAACACTAAGTGAGAGGGATTACAACCTTTGTAGATCCGGTATTTCACTTCTAAAGCTCCGTGTTGAGATCCCTTCGCTGTGATCATCGTGTTCCGGACTCTCAAGAGGCTCCACGAAGAGAAAGATGCAAGCATGCTTCCGATCTTCGATAACAAAGATGATTTACCTTGAAGTTTCATTAACACAAGCTCTCACTCACAAAATGAAGTGAACACCCTCATCTAAATGGCAAGGGTAGATGAGGATGATGAAGTAGGATTTTTTCTCTCATTTGTTTTCTTAATCTCATTCACTTTCATCACAAAAGCAAAGATAGAAAGCTTTGCATCAAAGGAAGAAGAAGAAGAATAATAGTGAAAATGTAAAACCTTTTGTGATGAATAATGAAAAGATAATCATGATGAATAATGTAACCATGGTTAACTAAACCTTTGTAGAGATTTAACTAGGGCTAGGGTTTGGGTTGGGTAAAGAATGAGTCACACATAAATATCAACAAAATATCTTAACTCAAGACAAAAGAAAAACCTTCTAGAAACTTCATGAATGAACTAACCCAATTCAAACCTTAACCTTGTTTAATCTCCACTAAACATGTTGCATTAGTAATCATATCATGTTACAATATTATATATCACATATATAATATTTATTGTAACAAAATAAAATAATACAATTAACATATATTGCATATATATCAATGTATTAACCGAGTGAGAAAAAGAATCTGTTAGTGATCTAATATTAGTTAATGTAATTTAATATATCATATATATAATTATAAATTAAATCATCGAATCAACAATTGATCCGACAATCCGGCTATATCGCATATAACCGACTAATATATCATTTACCGATTCAACGAATCAACACTTGATCCGATGATCCGGCTGATATCAAATATCGCGAGAATAGAATACGGTATCTCATATCGTATTATCCTCGGTCCCGCACATATCACATATGTGCTCCTACTCCATTTTGCCTGAACCAAGAAATCTCTGTGTAGGACTCTAAAGAATCGTCAAAACGCAGGCAGTAAGTGATGATCGAATCAAACACCCACAAGCTGCAAGCGGTCAGCTAAACGTAACAGCCACACAGGTATTTAGCGCTCAGAAGATCAACAAGCAAGCCTGTACATTCTCCTGTGAAACCAATCAGTAACACTCCCGTACAGTCCGGTCTCGTCGTCTGATATATCGCATATCTCGCCTATGGGTGGTAAACGTCAGACCCCAGTAGCTTGATAAGTCGTGTCGATATGAGGTCTATAACAGTTCGAGAAACTACTGATAACACGTACCAGTAAATCTCAGCAACCCTGGCAAGGGATTTCCAGTTATAGCCAATCGAACACAGCGCAACATCAACTCCTTATACCGGGAGAGACGAATCCCCTCCTATCGCTCATTGCCTCCATGTGATTCGGGACTGTACCCAAAAGCCACCTTTTTGCACGCCCTCTTGGACGTGGTATGATGGAAATCAAAGTACAGTGGGAATCACACAAGACTTTATGACGATCTCGGGTCAACAGACTACTCTGTACCAGTGTCACCGGAGAACTGCCATCTGACGTGAGGTATAATACCATCTGGAAGTTCTCGGCGAGTCCTCCCAGTGTACCCAGTCTCTACTGAGCACCCGTACACCATCCTTGATGTCAAACATCGATGGATATGGGATCATCCATCGCCCATCATATGGGTCAAGATGCGTATACGCTAGTCTACTCTGGTGTATCGATGCCCTGTCTCGATACACCCTCGACTAGAAACAGTTATAGGATGTACTCATCGACTACCGCGCCCCACTAGTATGATCTCATTATAGTCCCAGTAGTCGAGTACATATCCTAAGGGCTTTATCAACATGCAACATAGAGACAATCGGAGTACATGTTAAGATAAAGTATAACCAGATAGCATACTATCATGTCGAGCAAGAAAGTCCTCCCTATATATGTCCAAGCATCCATTACAATATACATCGTATGTATAGAAATCGCCTCTAAGGCATACATATAACTAACAGTTATAGCCAATCGAGCATTGCACAACATCAACCCCCAATACCGGGAGAGACGAAACCCCTCCTGTCGCTCATTTCCTCTATGTGACTCGAGACTGTACCCAAAATCCACCTGTTTGCACGACTCCTTTGAGCCATGGTAGGGAGGAAATCAAAGCACAGTGGAAGCCACACAAGACTCTATGACGATCTCGGGTCTACAGACTAACCTGTACCAGTGTCATCATATTAGTTATATGTATGCCCTAGAGGCCATTATTGTACATATGATGTATATTATAGTGGATGCTTGGACATATATAGGGAGGACTTTCTTGCTCGACATGATAGTACGCTATCTGGTTACTCTTTATCTTAACATGTACACTTGATGTCTCTATGTTACATGTTGATAAAGCCTCTAAGATGTGTACTTGACTACCAGGATTATGATGTAGATCATACTAGTGGGGTCTGGGTAGTCTGTGAGTACATCCTTTAATTGTTCCTAGTCGAGGGAATATCGAGACAGGGCATCGATACTCCAGAGTAGACTAGCGTATAGCTTCTCGACCTATGTGATGGGCGATGGATGTCCCATATCCATTGGTGTTTCACATCAGAGATGGTATACGGGTGCTCAGTGGAGACTATGTACACCGAACGGACTCGCCGAAAACTCCTAGATGGTATTATACCTCACGTCAGGTAGCAGTTCTCTGGTGACACTGGTACAGGTTAGTCTGTCGACCCAAGATCGTCATAGAGTCTTGTGTGTCTCCTACTGTGCTTTGATTTCCACCCTACCATGGCTCTACCGAGTCATGCAAACAGGTGGTTTTTGGGTATAGTCCCGAGTCACATGGAGGAAATGAGCGATAGGAGTGGATTCGTCTCTCCCGGTATTGGGGGTTGATGCTGCGCCGTGCTCGATTGACCATAACAGGAAATCTCTGGACAGGGTTGCTGAGATCTACTGGTAAGTGTTATCAGTAGTTTCTCGAACCGTTATGAACCTTACATCGACATGACTTATCAATTTACTGGGGTCTGACGTTTACCACCCCTAGACGAGATATGCGACATATCAGACGAAGAGACCGGACTGTACGGTAGTTGTAACGTTTCAAAATAATAAATACTATTTTTGTGAATTTTTATAATTTAATATTATTTTATTGAATATTTTAATATTTCGGTATTATTAAATACAATTAAATGGGAAAATTTTTGGAAAAATTATGGAAAATTATAAAATAGGGTATTTTATAGAATTATGCCATTTTTTAGTTTTTATGATTAGTTATATGCTAATTTAGTGCTAATCGCGATTAAAAAATCGCTAATCGGTTTTTAGCATTTTTGTGCAAAACATGCACATATCACTTTTTTCACACTTGTGCATTTTCTTGCCTTGGTTCACTTTGGGTTTACTATTTTTGGGAGAAGGATTTTGAGAGAATAAGAAAAAGAAAAGAGAAAAGAAAAGAGAAAAGAATAAAGAATGAGGTTTGGTGAGAGAGAGAGGTATGGGCTTCTTTGACCAAACACTTAGCCATTTTCCTCCCCTCATTTCCCTCCTTCTCCATCCATTGCTGCTCCTCCTCCTGCACCTCACCTCCCTCCCCTCTTCAATCCCTCTAAACATCTCTAAAACATCACCAAAACCCCATCCTCATTTCATTAAAAGTGTGCACAAGCTCAAGATCTACATATTGGACCAAGAAAGCAAGGATTTTGGCCACTAGGGGCAACTCAAGAAAATTCTTGAGTTGCCAAATGAGGTATTTTCTGGATCATTAACTTAGTTTTAGCATTTTCTTTACCCCCATGTTATGATTGAACGGATATTGTGTGATTTTGGTGACTTCAGGAAAAACCTAGTTAGGGTTGTGAAGAATTATGAGTTGTGATGGGAAATTGAGCTCAGTAGAGGCTACACCAACACCCTAGTATATGAATTGAGACACAAACCTGAGACATAAGACCCAGATTACGGATTTAGAAACCGATATCGGGGAATTTGTGAAATCTGTGAGGGGTATATTGAATCTGCTATCACCCGAGACATCCTAAATTAAAATTGATTGGACAGTGACATGTGCAGGCACCCAGGAAGCTACCACCAGAACCCTAGCCCCTACCTCCTATACCCGGCCGCAGATTTATCCATTCTGGCAGCAATTTGCGGCCAGACCATGGTGGATTTGCCTCGTTTTGGTTATGGTGTTCCCTTATCTGGAGATTAGGCCCCTGATATGTATGGATTTGTCTAATTTGACTTATGGTGAAATCTGGAGCCTATTTCCTAAGTTGCTGTTTTGGATTCGTATTTCCGTATTCCGTATTTTTAATTCTGAAATTGTGTATTGTGTTTTACCTCGACTAATTGGCGTTTATACGACGATATCGAGGATTGATTAATGGTTTTGAAGGCGTGTCTATAAATTCTAACCTATAGGGCCCTTATCGCATCGTTTTTGGTTTCGTGAGCCGTTTTAGCCTTGATTTGGTTTTAATGCGCATATACGATATTTTTTTATGTAGGTACCCATGAAGACTTCAGGACGACAAGGAAGCGTGTGGCGACGTCCACAAATGAAGACGCAAGGTGAGTAGATTATATCAACAGGGGGAAGTCGGGTGGATGGCGTATAGCACCCCCGTAGTCCATAGTTGTTATTATATATGATAGTTAGGTGTATTATGGATAGTGTAGGGTTAGAAGTGACTAGTGTAGTTCATAGTCGCGAAGCCTAGAATAGATTTACACGTACACGCACACCCTTGAATATTCCTTTCACTTGCACTGTGTTTGATGATATTGGATGACATTGGAGATGAGTCGATGATGTTGTGCATTGTGCCGCGAGATCGGTGATTTGATGTGATTCGTATTTGGGATACGATACGTGATCTCTACCGGGCCTTAGGACGTGTGCTTACACACGCAGTATATAGATGGTATCGATTTGTACAAGACTTAGATCAGTACCCCAGATTATGTGTTATGAAGATAATGATACCTGATATCTGATGAAAGGAATGTGTATTGACCCGTACCCAGCTATTGGGATGCCGTACGACGATTTACCGTACGAGCCTATATTGATGATAGATCCGCACTCATGACTCGAGGATGTCTTACGATATATTGTATCGTACGTGATATTATTGAGGCGGGATCACCGACTATTATATCTAGATAGATATCGACTCAGATTTAGGCGGTTTCCATACCTCCCCCGATTGACTTGATACTTAGATCTGTAGTTTGCATAGTAGATTCTTCACTGTGGTGTTGATTACTTGATTTCCGCATATTCATGGTATTCGCATTGCTTGCATATATTTATCGCTATATTATTATCATGCTGTTAGGACACCAGCACCATTATCGATGATGCGTATGTTCCACGTACACTATTTGCCGGCTCACACACTTCATCATCGATAATTGCCATGCCACTACACTGTAGTACTGTTGCATCATTATATGATTCTTGCATGGCATATTGTACACTTATACCAGTACACAAACATAGATGATTCTGACTTGATTAGAGATTTGGGAACCGCAAGATGTTCTTCAAAACTGATTCATTTTAAAAGAGCGGTTTCCCTCGACATGTGCACATTACTATTTCATGTTGCATGACTTATTGTTATGCATACCTTTCTTTACATGTCGCATACATCATGTTTTGATTATACGCATTGAGATATGTTGTTTCCATGATATTTCTGGATTTGGGAACCGTGGGTATTTCAAAAGAGAATATATAATTGTTTTAAAAACCCGGTTACCCTTGATATAATATTTCAGTGCGTCCACCATGTGTTTTCTCGGTGCTGAGAGCGACATGTGAAACCCGATTTGAGGAGGCGGATGAGGCCAATTGCGGGTACATGGTGGACCCGGTATGGTACCCCGGGGCGAGAATGGTTTCTCTGTGTAGTAGACGGTGAGCCTGGCAGATGGACTACTACCTACCGGTGATTGTATTTGAGCTCGGCGGATATCTGGATGATACCGACCGGAGTTGAGGGATGGACATGGGCTGACTCGTACTGCCGGGGGCCGAGGGCCGATACCGCAGACGGAGCCCCATATGGATGAGGATTTACGTGCCGATGCTAGGCACAGGTTTCATGATGATTTCTATGATTTTGATTATATCCTCATATTTACATACATGATGTTTATTTTCATTGGGTGACGGGTGGACGGGTTCCACGTTTATTGTCATTGGGTGACGGGTGAACGGGTTCCACGTTTATTATCATTGGGTGACGGGTGGAAGGGTTCCACGTTTATACAGACTTGATCACATACAGACTGGATTTACATTGATCATACTTCATTTGTATATATAACAGGGTATGAGGGCGCTGTTATATATACCTTTACACCAATGTTAGTGGAATGGGACGCTATTATATGTGTATTGATATCCTTTTGATACTTAATCATATTTACTTCATGCAGACATACCTTATACTGATGACATGTTATTACCTGAGTACTTGGCACTACATACAAGTTTAGATGTTACATTGCCACTTTATCATGCTTCAGACGTACTCTTGTGGTTTATATTTTACTGATCGTATTGACCTAGGATTATGTCTTGTATTCGGTTTCTGCTTGTAGATATTTCTATTCACGAGTTGGCAATTCACCCCCGTTGTCCCACAGTTCTTGCAGGTTTTTCCATACAGGTTCCATTGTGGCATTTCTGGCACACTGCTTCCTTGCGGGTGAATTGCATTTAGTAGGTCGATTATTTTGCATCAAGAACCACCGTTGTACTTGTATTATTCATTGTATCTAGAATTCCATCAACCAAAACTTGTATATTGTTTCAGATTTAGACATTAGTGATGTATTATTCGACCTTAGAGTCGCGCTTAGTAGTATTGCGGTTTTCATGCTTATTGAGTTTCTTTTGGTTTTGACCCTCGCCATTCGGCGTTGTATATTATATTGCTTGTGTGGTTGGGACCGTCGATTGACGAAAAGCTAGCTCCCGCTTGATGATGCCTTTTAGAATTTGCATATATATTGTCCTTGTTGTACCCCGTTCGGGGCAGTATTTACAAAAGAAACTCTGCCGAAATTTTTAGAAAAGGCTTTACATTTTAAAACTGCATATTCGGCTTAGTTATTTAAAAACCTTGACTTCAAACATGTTTTCCTTCACTTCTTTAAACCAGTTTTCTTTACTTACACTTAAAATGGTTTTAGATTTCTGGGCTTTTGGCTTACTTGGATCAGATGGAGTCTTATAGACTTCATATGGTTCAAGGGCCAGTCACGTGCTCTTTTGGGTCGTGACAAAGTTGGTATCAGAGCGCTAGGTTGACCTTGGTTCGAGTCTATGTTTGACTATGTGGAGCCTAGGGCGTTTATATATATATATATACGGAACTTAGGCTTGACCTTACGAAACTTAGACTTAGTCGAGGGGGTATTAGACCCGAACTTTCGTCGCGTTAGATGACCCTTGGATGATGGAATAGGTGAATAAAGTAGAGTGACGTACCGTGGGTATGTTCCGCGGCATACTTACTACACGCCACTCCGCTTATGGAACCTTTGGATGTACATATTTTCGAGATCAGCGATTCTCTTCATATCCATGATTATACATCCATTTGAGATCCCCGATTCTATTAGTTTCATGATCATACCTTAATTGATGATGTTCCTTCTTATGATCATGTATCCACTCTGGATCTGTTGTTCTCTTTCTTGCCATTGATCTGCTCTCTTCGATACTGGATTGAGGTTCCTGTCGCTATGTTTGAGCGCAGTTTGGGCTACTGCTAGGGTTACGGTCAGGGCGAGCTCGTCTAGTACGAGGGCCGACCATTGTGTTTTCTGGTGACATGGGAACGTCTCGAGCTAGTATTAATGATTGTGACCTCTAATGGAGGCAAGTGCTTGGTTTTGCGCCGGATGATCGGACCATTGTTAGAGCTGCCAGTTGAGAGAGGACTGTTGATGTACAACATACCTCAGAGATTATGATGTCGCCTACCTTGCAGATAGATGGACCAGCTGTTGCTGAGATTGACAGGATGTCATTTTCGGAGCTTATGAGCTGATATTGCCGGAGCTTCCAGGCAGATATGAGACAGATGATAGCTAGTCTACCCGATTTGAGAGACGAAGGTGATTCGTCCGATTTTTGCGCCGGAGCGGGCCCAGTTGAGTTGAAGATTTCTAGTGTGGAGAGTTTTACTCAGATCTAGAGCAGACCGATTCAGAGATGACCGCCAATGTATCGCCGGAGGATTGAGGCGTTGTTCGGCGTACAGGCGAATGAGCCAGTTGTTGTTGCAAATGACGAGATATCGCCCAGATGATTGGAGCTACTCAGCATGAGCATATACTTAGAGATATGATGGTGAGTCGCTAGTCACCTGAGGATGAATGACTAGGACATGTGGTTCGTTCGCTTACCGATGCGAGGTCATCAGATAGATTGTTTCCAGCTAGAGACGACTTCACGCAGGTTCGTTGAGAGTCGATAGAGACGATCGAATGTCAGGAGCCCATTTTCCAAGTTTAAAGTATACGGAAAGACATGCAGGTGATTCTATGGACCCTCTAGAAGAATGAAACCCTAACTCGACTTAATGACCGTGTGAAAGCCTTTGAACCTTAGGGTTTGCGGCAGTTCCGCGGCGCCATTAGTGAGGCTTGGGTTTGCCCTTCTACGGCTGGACCACCGACGCTGTGGCATGTACTCGATACTATTAAACTGTACTCAAGATGTTGATCTCTTGGGGGATTATAAGGTTCTGACGAGTCGATCGAATGTTTCGACATCATTCGGATATCTTGTGATGGGATACTTTGCTTGGGAGACTCCAGATACGAGTATAGCCGTTGGAGCACAGTCCATGCAGCCACGATGAGACGAGTCCGAATCAGTCGACATTGAAGCAGAGTGAAGAAAAGAGTTCGCTAGAGATTTCGACGAGATGACGTTCCCCTCCGCTGACATCAAAGATGCGATACGCACGCGGAGGCATTGTATATGGATATACCTTCCAGAAAGAGGCGCGATCAGTATGCAGCCATCCAGAACAAGAATTAGCTTCAGCATTGGACGATGACTTCCGGGCAATTCGGCAGAAAAGAGATATGCGAGAAACTTCGGATCGACCGTAGCCGAGAGCATTGCAGTGCGTAGATTGAGACGTGATGTTGAAGTGGACGGAAATACAGAAAGGCGGACAAGAGGTTTGTGCGAGACGCTGACGAGCTGTCATTACTTCCCGTCGAGACCAGAGGTTAGATATGCTTACAGAGGCGTCAGGATGCAACCAGATTCTGAGAAATGTTGTGATGAGGACACAGATGTCCATTGAGCGAGAAGAGATTATGCAAGAGTACCAGCCTCCGTTCAGATCGGCATAGGCATGATTGGAAGAGACCCTGAGCAGGATTCCTTCCAGGACACTACTGCAATGATGCTTGCACCCAGGATCAGATGTGTGACGTGCATTCAGAGAGCCAGAGGCCGACGCCAGTAATATGCAGCTTTATGAGTGGTCATGAGGATTGACCGAGAGATGACCAGAGAAGTGCCATAACGGAATCGTCCCTGTTAGCACACCTGACAGGGCCGATGAGCCGATTGACTGCGAGATAGGTAATCCCCAGAGAAGATAAGGACCCAGAGTCAGAGGACGCCAGACCGTGAGCAAGAGGCAAGTAGATATCTTGCGCTGCTAGCATTGGATACACCGAATCCTTCTCGACCTTGAAGGAGGAACTACCGACGACGGTACTTATGATTTGTGAGTTTGTAATTCGGTTATCACGTATCCGTCATCTTGGATTTCAGTATTTTGGGCGTTCTGTTTGCATGATTTAGTTTTGATAACCGAGTTTCATGATATTTGTTTCATGCACCTTTAGTGTTTTGATATACGATCTTGGTGCACGCCAGATGCACTAAATCGGGATTCTTCATGCATGTCATATGCACCTAATTTTGCTGTCAGGCACACACGTTGCCTATGACAGATTTTTCATGCACACCCATTGCACCTAGATGTTGTTTTGTGCCCATGTATGGCACATATATGGATTTTGATTCCTTGCGCACCAGACGCACAGGATATTCTAATATATACATTTTGTAGATTGATTTCTAGTAGAGCAGTACACTTTGATGATATTCGCTATGTATTGATGTTTTCGGAGCCCCGACAAATTGGATTTTTGCTGAAATGTTTTAGTATTGGGGGTTTAAATTTAAATTCGGGGACAGAATTTCTTTAAGAGGGGTAGATTGTAACGTTTCAAAATAAAAAATATTATTTTTGGCAATTTTTATAATTTAATATTATTTTATTGAATATTTTAATATTTCGGTATTATTAAATACAAATAAATGGGAAAAATTTTGAAAAAATTATGGAAAATTATAAAATAGGGTATTTTATAGAATTATACCATTTTTTAGTTTTTATGATTAGTTATATGCTAATTTAGTGCTAATCGCGATTAAAAAATCGCTAATCGGTTTTTAGCATTTTTGTGCAAAATATGCACATATTACTTTTTTCACACTTGTGCATTTTTTTGCCATGGTTCACTTTGGGTTTACTATTTTTGGGAGAAGGATTTTGAGAGAATAAGAAAACGAAAAGAAAATGAAAAGGGAAAAGAATAAAGAATGAGGTTTGGTGAGAGAGAGAGGTATGGGCTTCTTTGACCAAACACTTAGCCATTTTCCTCCCCTCATTTCCCTCACTCTCCCTCCATTGCTGCTGCTGCTCCTACACCTCACCTCCCTCCCCTCTTCAATCCCTCTAAACATCTATAAAACATCACCAAAACCCCACTCTCATTTCATTAAAAGTGTGCACAAGCTCAAGATCTACATATTGGACGAAGAAAGCAGGGATTTTGGCCACTAGGGGCAACTCAAGAAAATTCTTGAGTTGCCAAATGAGGTATTTTCTGGATCATTAACTTAGTTTTAGCATTTCCTTTACCCCCATGTTATGATTGAACCGATATTGTGTGATTTTGGTGACTTGAGGAAAAACCTAGTTAGGGTTGTGAAGAATTATGAGTTGTGATGGGAAATTGAGCTCAGTAGAGGCTACACCAACACCCTAGTGTATGAATTGAGACCCAAACCTGAGACTTAAGACCCGGATTACGGATTTAGAAACCGATATCGGGGAATTTATGAAATCTGTGAGGGGTATATTGAATCTGCTATCACCCGAGACATCCTAAATTAAAATTGATTGGACAGTGACATGTCCAGGCACCCAGGAAGCTACCACCAGAACCCTAGCCCCTACCTACTATACCCGGCCGCAGATTTATCCATTCTGGCCGCAATTTGCGGCCAGACCATGGTGGATTTACCTCGTTTTGGTTTTGGTGTTCCCTTATCTGTAGATTAGGCTCCTGGTATGTATAAATTTGTCTAATTTGACCTATGGTGAAATCTGGAGCCTATTTCCTAAGTTGCTGTTTTGGATTCGTGTTTCCGTATTCCGTATTTTTAATTCTGAAATTGTGTATTGTGTTTTACCTCGACTAATTGGCGTTTATACGACGATATCGAGGATTGATTGATGGTTTTGAAGGCGTGCCCATAGTTTCTAACCTATAGGCCCCTTATCGTATCGTTTTGGGTTTCGCGTACCGTTTTAGCCTTGATTTGGTTTTAATGCGTATATACGATATTTTGTTATGTAGGTACCCATGAAGACTTCGGGACGACAAGGAAGCGCGTGGCGACGTCCACAAATGAAGACGCAAGGTGAGTAGATTATATCTACATGGGGAAGTCGGGTGGATGGCGTATAGCATCCCCGCAGTCCGTAGTTGTTATTACATATGATAGTTAGGTATATTATGGATAGTGTAGGGTTAGAAGTGACTAGTGTAGTTCATAGTCGCGAACCCTAGAATAGATTTACACCTATACGCACACCCTTGAATATTCCTTTCACTTGCACTGTGTTTGATGATATTGGATGACATTGGAGATGAGTCGATGATGTTGGGCATTGTGCCGCGAGATCGGTGATTTGATGTGATTCGTATTTGGGATACGATACGTGATCTCTAGCGGGCCTTGGGACGTGTGCTTGCACACACAGTATATAGATGGTATCGATTTGTACTAGACTTAGATCAGTACCCCAGATTATGTGTTATGATGATAATGATACCTGATATCTGATGAAAGGAATGTGATATTAACCCGTACCCAGCTATTGGGATGCCGTACGACGATTTACCGTACGAGCCTATATTGATGATAGATCCACACTCATGACTCGAGGATGTCTTACGATATATTGTATCATATGCGATATTATTGAGGCGGGATCACCGACTATTATATCTATATAGATATCGACTCATATATAGGTGGTTTCCATACCTCTCCCGATTGACTTGATACTTAGATCTGTAGTTTGCAAAGTAGATTCTTCACTGTGGTGTTGATTACTTGATTTCCGCATATTCATGCTATTCGCATTGCTTGCATATATTTATCGCTATATTATTATCATGCTGTTAGGACACCAGCACTATTATCGATGATGCGTATGTTCTACGTACAATATTTGCCGGCTCACACACTTCATCATCGATAATTGCCATGCCACTACACTGTAGTACTGTTGCATCATGATATGATTCTAGCATGGCATATTGTACACTTATACCTGTACACAAACATAGATGATTCTGACTTAATTAGAGATTTGGGAACCGCAAGATGTTCTTCAAAACTGATTCGTTTTAAAAGAGCGGTTTCCCTCGACATGTGCACATTACTATTTCATGTTGCATGACTTATTGTTATGCTTACCTTTCTTTACATGTCGCATACATCATGTTTTGATTATACGCATTGAGATATGTTGTTTCCATGATATTTCTGGATTTGGGAACCGTGGATATTTCAAAAGAGAATATATAATTGTTTTAAAAACCCGGTTACCCTTGATATGATATTTCAGTGCGTCCACCATGTGTTTTCTCGGTGCTAAGAGCGACATGTGAAACCCGATTCGAGGAGGCGTATGAGGCCGATTGCGGGTACATGGTGGACCCGGTATGGTACCCCGGGGCGAGAACGGTTTCGCTGTGTAGTAGACGGTGAGCCTGGCAGAGGGACTACTACCTACCGGTGATTGTATTTGAGCTCGGCGGATATCTGGAGGATACCGACCGGAGTTGAGAGATGGACATGGGCTGACCCGTACTGCCGGGGGCCGAGGGCCGATACCGCAGACGGAGCCCCATATGGATGAGGATTTACGTACCGATGCTAGGCACAGTTTTCATGATGATTTCCATGATTTTGATTATATCCTCATATTTACATACATGATGTTTATTGTCATTGGGTGACGGGTGGACGGGTTCCACGTTTATTGTCATTGGGTGACGGGTGGACGGGTTCCACGTTTATTGTCATTGGGTGACAGGTGGAAGGGTTCCACGTTTATACAGACTTGATCACATACAGACTGGATTTACATTGATCATACTTAATTTGTATATATAACAGGGTATGAGGGCGCTGTTATATATACCCTTACACCAATATTAGTGGAATGGGACGCTAATATATGTGTATTGATATCCTTTTGATACTTCATCATATTTACTTCATGCAGACATACCTTATACTGACGACATGTTATTACCTGAGTACTTGGCACTACATACATGTTTAGATGTTACATTGCCACCTTATCATGCTTGAGACGTACTCTTGTGGTTTATATTTTACTGATCGTATTGACCTAGGATTATGTCTTGCATTCGGTTTCTGCTTGTAGATATTTCTTTTCACGAGTTGGCAACTCATCCCCGTTGTGCCACAGTTCTTGCAGGTTTTGCCGTACAGGTTCCATTGCGGCATTTCTGGCACACTGCTTCCTTGCGGGTGAATTGCATTTGGTAGGTGGATTCTTTTGCATCAAGAACCACCATTGTACTTGTATTATTCATTGTATCTAGAATTCCATCAACCAAAACTTGTATATTGTTTCAGACTTAGACATTAGTGATGTATTATTCGACCTTAGAGTCGCGCTTAGTAGTATTACGGTTTTCATGCTTATTGAGTTTCTTCTGGTTTTGACCCTCGCCATTCGGCGTTATATATTATATTGCTTGTGTGGTTGTGACCGTCGATTGACGAAGTGCTGGCTCTCGCTTGGGGATGCCTTTTATCATTGCATATATATTGTCCTTGTTGTACCCCGTTCGGGGCCAGTATTTACAAAAGAAACTCTACCGAAATATTTAGAAAAGACTTTACATTTTAAAAATGCATATTCGGCTTAGTTATTTAAAAACCTTGACTTCAAACATGTTTTCCTTCACTTCTTTAAACCAGTTTTCTTTACTTACTCTTAAAATGGTTTTAGATTTCTGGGCTTTTGGCTTACTTGGATCAGATGGAGTCCTATAGACTTCATATGGTTCAAGGGCCAGTGATGTGCTCTTTCGGGTCGTGACAGTAGTGTTACTGATTGGATTCGCAGGAGTGTGAGTAGGCTTGCTTGTTGATATTCTGATTGCTCAATACCCGGGTGGCCGTTACATTTAGCAGACCACTTGGGACTTGTGGGTGACTGATATGATCGCCACCTACTGCCGGCGTATTGACGGGTCTTTAGAGTCCTACACAGAGATTTCCTGGCTCAAGCGAAACGAAGTAGGAGCACATATGTGATATGTGCGGGACCGAGAGTAATACGATATGTGATACCGTATTCTATTCTCGCGATATGTGACATCGGTCGGTTATATGTGATATAGCCGGGTTATCGAATCAAGTGTTGATTCGATAAGTTGTTGCATTTAATATTAGTCGGTTATATATAATATAGCCAGATCATTAAATCAAGTATTGATTTAATGATTTAATGTATAATTATAGATATTTGATATATGAATTTACATTAACTAATATTGCTCACTTGACCATTTCTTTTTCTCACTTGTGCATGAATAATATATATGTGATATATATTATATCATGCTAGGTTATACATCAAACATGGGTGTATAAGACTTACACCATGACCATGACAAGTTTAGGTTTTTAATTATCATTAGTAATTCAAATTTGGATTGAATTAAGTCATGGCTAGAAGCTTGGAGAAGCTTGGTTAATCATTGACTTAGTCCACCACATTTGTTTTACTAGAAGATTTTTATAAACCTAACCACTTATCATATGCCATGGTTAAGTCTCTACAATGGTTAGTGTATGACATTAACTAACCCATGGTTGATTTTCTAACCTCATCTCATTCATTTGTTCATTCTCTTGTTCATCTTCTTCTTCATCTCTTCAAGCTCTCTAGGGTTTTAGAAGATGAAGAATCCAAGTGAGAAAATCAAATCTAAAGTGAGCCCATTTCCTATTTCATCAACTTCTACTAGATTAGTCATTTAGTTTACGGTGTTTGCTTCACTAAATCCTAATTTAGTGAAGAGGTAGCTAGGGTTTTAGTCTCCTCGACGTAGATCATCTTCGGGCTCGAAGACTTCGAGCAAGGTTGTTCATTTCGCTTTGTGGAGCCTTACTACAGTCCGGAAGATCACTAATCGCAGCGAAGGGACCGCTACACGGAGCTATTTGAAGTGAAGGACCGTTCTACAAAGGTTGTATTCCTTGTTCACTTGTTTTAATGTTTGATTACATGTTATGATTATTTAATTACTCTAGCTTGATCCTAGTCTAGGGTTCCTTAACACTCTTAGAATTTTTGAAATTGGCATGCTTTATGTCTTGAAAATCCAGTAGGGTGCTAAGGAATCCCAACAGTGGTATCAGAGCCGGTGTAGAGTATTAGAAGATATTTGTTAGATTACGAAACCGAAACGACTCCGAAACACCCGATATCAAACCCTAGTTTCTGTCGATTTTAAAATGGCTTCTAAATTTTTTTTAAACAAATGCAGAATGTTGTATGAGATATTACATGAACACAGAAGAAATTTGAGCCCATTTTCTCAGAAAATGGCCGGCCACTTTAGGGTAAAAACCGGCCACCTCGGCCCAGTTTGGGTATTTTTTCTTCATATTTTTTATGTGTTCCAGGCACTGGGGTTTGGTGTTTCAGGTGTTGTTTGATTTTTCTAAGATTTCATTTTATGCAGTCTTACTATATAGGCAACTCGGAGTGTTTCGTTTTCATAGTTTAACATTGGTTTCGGGTTTTCACATGTTATCTAGTGTAAAGCCTTGAAATTCGTTTAGGATGTTTTTGCGTTAATTAGCAAGTGAGCATGTTTTTCATAAAAACGGATATCTTATTTTTCCTTCTTGGCTAGTGATAATTGTGTTGTGAAGTGTTTATATATATATATATATATATATATATATTTATAGGGTTATTAAATATTTTTAATCGGGTTTACCCTAAGTGTGAATTTTTGAGTTAAGTGCACACATGCACACTTAGCATTTTGAGACTAGATGAGAAAATGTATCATGTTAACCCTTTTCATTTTCTAGTATGGTTGTATTTAATCCCCCACCCATTTTTAATCAAGTAAAACCCTTTTTATAATTCAAATTTAGATGGAAATGGAGGTATGGTGGGTAGGTGGGGAAAATTGACTTTTTGTTTGACATTTCCTTCTCTCTTCTCACCATCTTCAGATTTCCTGCAGAAAATCCCAGCAAAAACCACAGCTTCTTCTTCCTTTTCCTCCTCTTTTCACTTCCCCTTTGATTCATGCTCACACCCAACACAAAAACCTTATTTTTCCTTCACATAAACCTTGGTTTAATGGCTCTTTTGAGGTGTTTGGAGAAATCTGCCCACTTGAGGCTAAAGATGGAACTTTTGGTTTTTCTAAGATCATTTGAAGGTATTAATCTCACTCCTAGAACCCTATTTCCATAACTAGTTGTGTTTTAGCAAAATATCACATTTTTATGCATGTTTTGTGCAATGTATTGGGTTTTAGTGAGGTTATATTAAAAATTAGCTTTTTAAGGCTTGATTAGCTTGGTAATGTGATATTAGTGTGATTTTAGACTTGGGTTTGTTTCAGATTTCAGAAAAATACCATAAAGTATCATTTTAGTGTAAAAATGGAATTTTTAACTAGAATTTGGGTTCTGTTAGATCTGCTTATGCCCGGATTATTTCAGAACGATTTTGTAATTAATGTGGTATGTTCTGTAGGGTTGCTAGGCACGCTCACAAGGTTCTACGAGGCATCAACCATACCCGATTAAAAATTTAGCCGTGCCGAACAACCCAAAGCCGGATCTTTAAACTAGAGTTTAGGTGAAAACAAGCATGTTAAACTCCTTAACACTAAGTGAGAGGGATTACAACCTTTGTAGATCCGGTCATTCACTTCTTAAGCTCCGTGTAGATGTCCCCTTCGCTGTGATCGTGAACTCCGGACTCTAGAGAAGCTCCACAAGAAGAACGAACGTGCTTGCTTCGATGACTTCGAGGCCGAAGATGATCTACGTCGGGGAGATACTAATACAAGCTATTCCTTCACTATGTCATGAACTTTGTGAAAAGAACACACTCTACTACATGGAAAGTGGTAGAGGATGAAGAAGTAGGTGGTGGGCTCACTTTAGAATTGATTTTCTCACACTTTTTCTCAAACTCCATTGAAGCTAGAAAACTTTTGTTGAAATGAAGAAGAAGAAGTCTATTGAATAATTCATCCAAATGAAAACTTATCCAATGAATTATTGCACCATGGTTGAGTTAAGCCCTCATGCTTAACTCATGTAGAGAATTAACCAAAGTATGAGGTTAAGGGTTGGGTTAACTAATATCCTAAGGAATGACAAAAGAGTTGACTTTGTCAATGTTGCATAAAAGCTTCTACAAGCTTGATAACATTGACTAAAGTCTCCTCTCTTTTGTTATTCTTAAGGAAATAAGTAAACCCTGATTTAACCTAAACTTGATATAAGTCTCATACACCGATCTTGTATGTATCATCAAACATGATACAAACATGTACACTTGCATATATCACATATAAACAATGTGCACAATCTAGTGAGAAAATAAATCATTAGTGAGCTAATACTAGTTAATGTAATGTAATATATCAAATATATAATTATACATTAAATTATTAAATCAACTCTGGATTTAATAACCCGGCTATAACCGACTAATATCATGTGTAACAACTTATCGAATGAACACTTGATCCGATAACCCGGCTATATCGCATACAACCGATCAATGTCACGAATTGCGAGAATAGAATACGGTATCTCATATCGTATTAATCTCGGTCCTGCACCTATCACATATGTGCTCCTACTCCATTTCGCTTGAGTCAGGAAACCCCTGTGTAGGACTCTAAAGACTCGTCAATACGCCGGTAGTAGGTGATGATCATATCAAACACCCACAAGCCGCAAGCGGTATGCTAAACGTAACGGCCACCCGGATATTGAGCGATCAGAAGATCAACAAGCAAGCCTGTACATTCTCCCTGTGAATCCAATTAGTAACACTCCCGTACAGTCCGGTCTCGTCGTCTGATATGTTGCATATCTCGCCTAGGGGTGGTAAACGTCAGACCCAGTAGCTCGATAAGTCGTGTCGATATGAGGTCTATAACAGTTTGAAAAACTACTGATAACACTTACCAGTAAATCTCAGCAACCCTGGCCAGGGATTTCCAGTTATAGCCAATCGAACAAAGCACAACATCAACTCCCATAACCGGGAGAGACGAATCCCCTCCTATTGCTCATTGCCTCCATGTGATTCGGGACTGTACCCAAAAGCCACCTTTTTGCATGCCCTCTTGGACGTGGTATGATGGAAATCAAAGCACAGTGGGAATCACACAAGACACTATGACGATCTCGGGACAACAGACTACTCTGTACCAGTGTCACCGGAGAACTGCCATCTGACGTGAGGTATAATACCATCTAGGAGTTCTAGGCGAGTCCGTCCAGTATACCCAGTCTCCACTGAGCACCCGTACACCATCCTTGATGTCAAACACCGATGTATATGGGATCATCCATCGCCCATCATATGGGTCAAGATGCGTATACGCTAGTCTACTCTGGTGTATCGATGCCCTGTCTCGATACACCCTCGACTAGGAAAAGTTATAGGTTGTACTCGTCGACTACCGTGGCCCCACTAGTATGATCTCATTATATTCCCAGTAGTCGAGTACATATCCTAAGGTCTTTATCAACATGTAACATAGAGACAATCAGAGTACATGTTAAGATAAAGTACAACCAGATAGCATACTATCATGTCGAGCAAGAAAGTCCTCCTTATATATGTCCTAGCATCCACTACAATATACATCGTAAGTACAGTAATGACCTCTAGGGCATACTGTAACCCTTCGAAAATCGTTTAGGCAGTTTTTCGGTAATCGGCAAATTTTTCGGCTTTTTCCGTAAAAAGTCAAAATAGGTATTTTTCTTTGTAGACCTAATTATACAAAATTTAGATAAGATATTACTATAATTTTGTCACTAAAATGTCATTTATAATTTTCTAGTTAAATAAATTTTTTTTCGTAATTAATTATTTTTTTTATTATTTTAAGCCTTTTTAAATACATTTAATTAGGGATAAATACAAATTTAATTAGGTAAATTTCTTAATTAGGAGTCTTTATAAGCTAAAATAAGGTGTAAAAAAAATTGTGTCATGACTTTCACATTTTTAGTTTTATGGTTTGAAATTTAATGGAAAAATGGCTTAAAATGGGGTTTTTTGTGTAAAAGTTGATGTGATAGTCATTAATTGAGCTTGGGAAAGGGTTTTTGTGTAGAATTTTCTACACCATTAACACAAACACACCCTCCTCCACCTCCAGGTCGTGCTACCTGCAGCAAACCCCTCCCATTTCCCCCATTTTGTTTAGCTCAAAATTCTTGCAAAAAAATCCTCCGAAATCCACAAAAATTCACACTTTTCTTCTCTAATTCAAACCTAAACCCTATTGCATTCCTTCTCAACCCCAAATTGGACTAATACAAGGAGAAAAGAGGCATCTTTAGAGGCTAATTGCAAGAGGATCATAACTTGGAAGGATCGGTCGGAGAAACATCGGACACGGCGCGCAAAGGCAAAGCGGTGGCCGGATCAGATTAGTGGGGATTTCTGGTGAGTAGATATATTCATCTACGGGGGAATCGTCTGGATGGCGCGAGGCGCCCCCCCTTAGTTAGGATTACCCTACTTTATGCAATAATTATATTGTTAGCTAGCCTATCCATTTATGTACATTGCATACCATTACAGCTAACCCTATACTAGATTGCATGCACATTCATATGACATTCATATATACATATGCGATATCACTTCGTAGGACATGAACACCATTACCATTGGCATCTGTTGCACGCGCACTATTCATGTGACACACACGCCTTTGGTAATTGACATGCCACGTGCACGATAGAACCTGTTTATCTTAATATCGTCACCTGCATTCATACTTGATATATGAAACTGCATCGCATGCATATATCTCGCATCATCATCATATTTACATAGAACTCTAGCTAAAATTTACATCATACACATTGATATCATAGACATTTGTCATATATATATAACATGTGGACATTATGATTTTCTTGAGGATTTCAGTTTTGCTGTGATTTCTGGATTTTTGGGGAAAACCGCAAGAATTTAACAAAAGCTTATATTTATCATTTTTAAAAACAAAGTTGCGGTTTTCTCGTGATGTATGTGTCGTCCACCATGAGTTTTCATGTTTTCTGATGGATTTCGAGACCCGATTCGAGGAGTGGAGGAACCGTCTCGGGTACATGGTGGGCCCGGTATGGTACCCCAGGGCAAGAAGATCGAGTTGTAGACGATGAGCCTGGCAGGGGAAGACTACCTACCGGTGATGTCTGGCACGGCGGATATCCGGAGGATACCGACCGTTGTCATGAGATTTATGATATGGGCCGATCCGGACTGACGGAGCCCGACATTGAGACAGATATGATTCCTATTTGGTGTCGATGCTTGACACGGGTTTTCTGAGGATTTCTTGATGATATTTAGCTATTATGCAGACATTCGTTTTCTAAAAGTTAAGAATGCAGTAACTTTAACAGTTAAAACACTTAAAGAGTTAGAAAAGATATTGCATACATGTGCATGCATACTAGAGTTATTATAGCACATATGGACATGCATGTTGTGGTGCATTGCGTGCATTCTTACGATTGCCTTATTAGATGTTATATTTACTCACGAGCTGGCAACTCACCCCCGTCGTGCCACAGTGTCTTGCAGGTCGGACCCGTCATCTTTGTAGCGGCGGGCTATCTTATCATCAGCTCATTTTGCTCAGACTCGCGACTTCGCCCGTAGGTGGGTTGCGAGCATACTTTATTTCTTTTGCTTTATCATTGTATCTAGTATTCTCCATCTACCATTTCATATTGTATATGCGACTTAGTGATGAGACAGGGAGACTTGTATATTTGTGGTTCTTTTGGATCGAGCTCACTTGAGCCGATGTGTGTTTTCTGGTATTTTTGTGTTTTCTTTTGCTCTTTTCTTGATATTACTATTATATTGCATGTGGTTGTGATCCGCCTTGGGCGAAGAGCTAGCTCCCGCTTGGGGATGCCATTTTTATGATTAAATGTTTATTATCTTGTTGTACCCATTTTGGGGAATAGAAAATACAGGGGAGGCTCTGCCGAAATTTTCGGAAATTTTTGATATTTCAAAAGAAAAAAAGGATTCTATGCAACTTAATTGATTTCAAAACCGTTTTCATTTAAGGTTTTCCTTCACTCTCTTTTGATTTTGGGTTAGATTTCTGGGCTTTGGCTGACTTAGGTTACGGTACGCCTTTAGACGTCTCGTAATCTAAGCGCCAGTCACGTTCCGTACTTTCGGGTCGTGACAAAGTTGGTATCAGAGCCAGGTTTTACCTTTCTGAGTGTAGGACGACCTTGGTAGATGGAGTAGGTGACTTAAGCAGAGTGGCGTAGCGTGGGTATGATCCGCGGCATACTTACGATACGGTACTCCGCCTAAGTAACCTTAGGACATAATTGCTTTTATTTCCTTTCTTGATTCCTTGCATTCCTTGATTCAATTGCAATGATCTTATCAGTCCTGTTTCTTATTCCAGCTTCGATGCCGCCAAAGACTACGAGAGCTCAGCGGGCTGCCGCTAGGGATGAGATTCGAGCGGGCTCGTCTGAGGCGAGGATCGAGAGGGAGGATACGCTTACCCCTCAGGGTCCTACTGATCCGCCTCATCCTGACCGTATTGCCAGATTAGAGGCCGGCATGCAAGAGTTGCGGCAGATGATGGGATCTTTAGTTGAGTCTAGCCGGGCACAGAGATCCGAGGACGTTCCTTCCACCGCACAGACCACGATCGTACCTGCTGCACAGATGGTCACTCCTGCTGCTACTACGGAGACTATCCCTGTTTCACTACAGGAGTTCATGAGATTGAGACCTCCAGCTTTTACCGGTACAGATGCGACAGAGGACCCACAGACATTTCTCGATAGGATGGCACGGATTGGCCGTTCGTTGAGGTGTTCTGAGGATAGATTGGTGGAGTTTGCGAGTTTTCGTCTGGAGGGTCTTGCCCAGACATGGTACGACTCAGTAGAGAGAGGCCGAGCTGCAGGTCTGCCTTCTATGACTTGGGATGAGTTTACAGCTGCATTTCTTGCCCGTTTTCTTCCGGAGAGTGTCCGAGATGCTCGGGCCCGTAGTTTTGAGTCTTTGCGCAAGACTCCTGGGATGACGGTGTCGGAGTATGATATACAGTTTACCCAGTTGTCTCGATATGCTCCGTACCTAGTCGACACAGAAGAGAAGAGAATAGAGAGGTTCGTGCGAGGGCTTGATACACAGCTATTCCTTGCCATCGGCACCCAGCATTTTGACACATACGCAGCCGCGATGGATGCAGCCTTACTATTGGAGGAGCGTATTGCTGAGACTCCGGTCGTTTCTGGGCCGAAGAGGATCCGTACTGATACGCCAGCTCAGCGGCAGATGGGCAGACGTCGTGATAGATTCTTTCCGAGAGATGGCGGAGGCAGAGGATTGAGACGAGGTCAGTTATTTGGTTCATATCCACAGACCCAGCAGTCGTATCCAGGATGTTTTCGGTGCGGGAGTCAGTACCACCGTATCAGAGACTGTACCATGGGGCGTCCGGGCACAGCGACAGTCCCGTATGTGACTTTACCACCCTCACCACCTTCGCAGAGAGCTTTACTTCCTACTCCTGATGATGCTTCACGCCAGCCAGATGCTTCCAGAGGCCGTGGGCGTGGCGGTCCAGTTCAGAGAGGACGAGGAGACAGAGGCAGAGGCAGAGGCCGAGGTAGAGGCAGAGGATAGCCAGCTATCAGTGGTGGACAGGCCCGAGTGTTCGCATTGACTACTCAGGATGCACAGGCATCCAATGCCGTCGTGACAGGTACTCTGCCAGTATGTTCTTTTGATGCACGGGTATTATTTGATCCAGGCTCCACACATTCCTATGTTTCCACATATTTTGCACCGAGGCTGGGACGAGAGTCTTCTCCGTTAGATCAGCCGCTTGTCGTTATTACCCCGGTAGGCGAGTCTTTTGTTGCCCGTTTTGTGTACCGATCTTGTTCCGTTCGTATCGGGGAGAGAGATTCTTCAGTAGATTTGATTCTCCTAGATATGCTCGACTTTGACGTTCTTCTTGGTATGGACTGGCTAGCCACCTGTTATGCATCCGTGGACTGCCGTGAAAAAGCAGTCAGATTCAGTTTTCCTGGTGAGCCGGTTCTTATTATTCAGGGAGATCGTAGTGCTACCCTTCCCAGCTTGATTTCTTCTCTTCGCGCTGGTCAGCTCTTAAGGAAAGGGTGTCAGGGATTCTTAGCTTATGTTTGTGATACTAGCTCCACAGAGGTTCCGTTGGACCAGGTCCCTGTTGTGAGAGAGTTTCCTGATGTATTCCCTGACGAGCTGCCTGGTCTGCCACCAGAGCGCGAGATTGAGTTCTGTATTGACTTGATCCCTGGCACGGGGCCTATCTCTATACCGCCTTATCGGATGGCCCCGGCGGAGCTGAGAGAGCTAAAGGATCAGTTACAGGACTTGCTGGACAAAGGGCTTATCCGACCGAGTGTGTCACCTTGGGGTGCTCCCGTCTTGTTTGTTAAGAAGAAGGACGGAAGTATGCGTTTATGCATTGATTATCGTCAGCTGAACCGGGTTACTGTGCGGAACAGGTATCCCCTACCCCGCATTGATGACTTATTTGATCAGCTCCAGGGTGCAGGGTTTTTCTCGAAGGTTGATTTACGGTCAGGTTATCACCAGTTGCGAGTTCGGAAGGAGGATATTCCGAAGACAGCCTTCCGTACTCGTTATGGTCATTATGAGTTCTTGGTGATGTCGTTCGGGCTCACCAATGCCCCGGCAGCTTTTATGGATTTGATGAACCGCGTATTCAGGCCGTATCTCGATCAGTTCATCATTGTGTTCATTGACGACATCTTGGTTTATTCTCGGAGCCGGGAGGAGCATGAGCAGCACTTACGTATCACATTGCAGACTTTGAGGGAGCATCAGCTGTTCGCCAAATTCTCCAAGTGCGCATTCTGGCTAGACAGTGTCGACTTCTTGGGTCATGTGGTGACGAGAGATGGTATTTGCGTAGACCCGAAGAAGATCGAGGCAGTTCAGCGTTGGCCTAGACCGGTATCAGTCACAGAGGTTCGCAGCTTTCTAGGTCTGGCCGGCTATTATCGACGTTTCGTCCAGGATTTCTCCCGCATTTTCTGCACCATTGACCGGGTTGACCCGGAAGGGGGTTCCTTTTGATTGGACCCAGGCATGTGAGGATAGCCTCCAGCAGTTGAAGACTCGTCTGACTACTGCTCCAGTGTTAGCATTGCCTTCAGGATCAGGCGGGTTCGTGGTATATTGTGATGCTTCTAGAGTGGGGCTGGGATGTGTATTGATGCAGCACGACAGAGTTATCGCGTATGCTTCTCGGCAGTTGAGGAAGCACGAACAGAACTACCCTACCCATGATTTAGAGATGGCTGCAGTGGTGTTTGCACTCAAGATCTGGAGACATTACCTATACGGTGAGTCGTGCCAGATATTCACTGACCATAAGAGTTTGAAATATATCTTCCAGCAGCGAGATTTGAACCTGAGGCAGCGCCGTTGGATGGAGTTGGTGAAGGATTATGACTGCGAGATTTTATACCATCCGGGCAAGGCGAATGTGGTGGCAGATGCGTTGAGTAGGAGGCCCGGAGGTAGCCTATCTTGTTTGAGCGCAGTACAGATGCAGTCGACGGCGGATTGGCAGGTGTTATGTGACAGCAGAGTGCAGTTCGAGTTTACTTCTTCAGGGGGACAGCTGGCCCATTTCAGAGCACGCCCACAGTTACTTGACCGTATCCACGAGGCACAGTCCGGCGATGCCCGTACATTAGAGATTATTGAGCAGATTCGGCAGGGCAGAGTTTCTGAGTTCGTGATTGATGATCAGAGGATACTCCGATTTGGGACTCGACTGTGTGTGCCAGATTCAGAGGGACTGAGGCGTGATATTCTCGAGGAGGCACATAGATCAGTATACAGTGTTCACCCAGGTTCCACCAAGATGTATCATGATTTGAGAGAGGTTTACTGGTGGGACGGGATGAAGAAGGATGTTACAGATTTTGTGTCCAGATGCCTGACTTGTCAGCAAGTCAAGGCTGAGCACCAGAGGCCAGCCGGCGAGTTACAGCCTTTGCCCATCCCTGAGTGGAAGTGGGAGCAGGTCTCCATGGACTTCGTTGTGGGTCTACCCAGGACCAGTCGAGGGTATGACTCTATTCGGGTGATTGTGGCTCGACTGACGAAAGCGGCTCACTTTCTACCAGTGAAGACCACTTTTGGATTTTCTCAGTACGCCCAGGTTTATATTGATGAGATAGTGCGACTGCATGGTGTTCCGACTTGCATCGTGTCCGACCGTGGCACCCAGTTTACCAGCCGATTGTGGCAGAAACTCCAGGAAGCTTTGGGCACCCGATTGAGTTTTAGCACAGCCTTTCATCCTCAGACTGACGGTCAGTCGGAGCGTACGATTCAGACTCTTGAGGACATGCTCAGAGCTTGTGTTTTAGATTTTGGTGGTAGCTGGGATCGCCATTTGCCTTTGATCGAGTTTTCCTACAATAATAGCTTTCAGGAGACGATTTAGATGGCACCTTTTGAGGCTTTATATGGGAGGAGATGTCGATCGCCGGTATGTTGGACAGAGCTCAGGGAGAGCAGTATTTTGGGGCCACAGATCGTACAGGAGACAACCGAGAAAATACAGCTAATTCGGGACAGGATGAGAGCGGCACAGAGCAGGCAGAAATCTTATGCTGACAGGCGTCGTCGCCGACTCGAGTTCGCTGTTGGCGATCATGTTTTCCTGAAGGTCTCTCCGATGAAAGGTGTGATGAGATTTGGGCGGAAAGGGAAACTGAGTCCGAGATATGTTGGTCCTTTCGAGATCCTAGAACGTGTTGGTTCAGTCGCTTATCGGTTAGCTCTTCCGCCCAGCTTCCCCGATGTTCACCCCGTATTCCATGTCTCGATGCTCCGCAAGTACCTTCATGATCCTTCCCAGGCGATTCAGCACCAGACGATCCAGTTAGAGCGTGATCTTTCTTTCACCGAGCAGCCGGTGGTCATCTTGGATCGGCAGGTGAAGAAATTGAGGTCGAAGGTCATACCGTCTGTCAAGGTCCTTTGGCGTGGCCCGAACAGCGAGAAGGTCACCTGGGAGACCGAGGTCGAGATGAGGAAGAGATATCCCCATCTTTTTGAAGGTACGCGTAGTTAAATTCTAAATTCGGGGACCGAATTTCTTTAAGGGGGGAAGATTGTAACCCTTCGAAAATCGTTTAGGCAGTTTTTCGGTAATCGGCAAATTTTTCGGCTTTTTCCGTAAAAAGTCAAAATAGGTATTTTTCTTTGTAGACCTAATTATACAAAATTTAGATAAGATATTACTATAATTTTGTCACTAAAATGTCATTTATAATTTTCTAGTTAAATAAATTTTTTTTCGTAATTAATTATTTTTTTTATTATTTTAAGCCTTTTTAAATACATTTAATTAGGGATAAATACAAATTTAATTAGGTAAATTTCTTAATTAGGAGTCTTTATAAGCTAAAATAAGGTGTAAAAAAAATTGTGTCATGACTTTCACATTTTTAGTTTTATGGTTTGAAATTTAATGGAAAAATGGCTTAAAATGGGGTTTTTTGTGTAAAAGTTAATGTGATAGTCATTAATTGAGCTTGGGAAAGGGTTTTTGTGTAGAATTTTCTACACCATTAACACAAACACACCCTCCTCCACCTCCAGGTCGTGCTACCTGCAGCAAACCCCTCCCATTTCCCCCATTTTGTTTAGCTCAAAATTCTTGCAAAAAATCCTCCGAAATCCACAAAAATTCACACTTTTCTTCTCTAATTCAAACCGAAACCCTATTGCATTCCTTCTCAACCCCAAATTGGACTAATACAAGGAGAAAAGAGGCATCTTTAGAGGCTAATTGCAAGAGGATCATAACTTGGAAGGATCGGTCGGAGAAACATCGGACACGGCGCGCAAAGGCAAAGCGGTGGCCGGATCAGATTAGTGGGGATTTCTGGTGAGTGGATATATTCATCTACGGGGGAATCGTCTGGATGGCGCGAGGCGCCCCCCCTTAGTTAGGATTACCCTACTTTATGCAATAATTATATTGTTAGCTAGCCTATCCATTTATGTACATTGCATACCATTACAGCTAACCCTATACTAGATTGCATGGACATTCATATGACATTCATATATACATATGCGATATCACTTCGTAGGACACGAACACCATTACCATTGGCATCTGTTGCATGCGCACTATTCATGTGACACACACGCCTTTGGTAATTGACATGCCACGTGCACGATAGAACCTGTTTATCTTAATATCGTCACCTGCATTCATACTTGATATATGAAACTGCATCGCATGCATATATCTCGCATCATCATCATATTTACATAGAACTCTAGCTAAAATTTACATCATACACATTGATATCATAGACATTTGTCATATATATATAACATGTGGACATTATGATTTTCTTGAGGATTTCAGTTTTGCTGTGATTTCTGGATTTTTGGGGAAAACCGCAAGAATTTAACAAAAGCTTATATTTATCATTTTTAAAAACAAAGTTGCGGTTTTCTCGTGATGTATGTGTCGTCCACCATGAGTTTTCATGTTTTCTGATGGATTTCGAGACCCGATTCGAGGAGTGGAGGAACCGTCTCGGGTACATGGTGGGCCCGGTATGGTACCCCGGGGCAAGAAGATCGAGTTGTAGACGATGAGCCTGGCAGGGGAAGACTACCTACCGGTGATGTCTGGCACGGCGGATATCCGGAGGATACCGACCGTTGTCATGAGATTTATGATATGGGCCGATCCGGACTGACGGAGCCTGACATTGAGACAGATATGATTCCTATTTGGTGTCGATGCTTGACACGGGTTTTCTGAGGATTTCTTGATGATATTTAGCTATTATGCAGACATTCGTTTTCTAAAAGTTAAGAATGCAGTAATTTTAACAGTTAAAACACTTAAAGAGTTAGAAAAGATATTGCATACATGTGCATGCATACTAGAGTTATTATAGCACATATGGACATGCATGTTGTGGTGCATTGCGTGCATTCTTACGATTGCCTTATTAGATGTTATATTTACTCACGAGCTGGCAACTCACCCCCGTTGTGCCACAGTGTCTTGCAGGTCGGACCCGTCATCTTTGTAGCGGCGGGCTATCTTATCATCAGCTCATTTTGCTCAGACTCGCGACTTCGCCCGTAGGTGGGTTGCGAGCATACTTTATTTCTTTTGCTTTATCATTGTATCTAGTATTCTCCATCTACCATTTCATATTGTATATGCGACTTAGTGATGAGACAGGGAGACTTGTATATTTGTGGTTCTTTTGGATCGAGCTCACTTGAGCCGATGTGTGTTTTCTGGTATTTTTGTGTTTTCTTTTGCTCTTTTCTTGATATTACTATTATATTGCATGTGGTTGTGATCCGCCTTGGGCGAAGAGCTAGCTCCCGCTTGGGGATGCCATTTTTATGATTAAATGTTTATTATCTTGTTGTACCCATTTTGGGGAATAGAAAATACAGGGGAGGCTCTGCCGAAATTTTCGGAAATTTTTGATATTTCAAAAGAAAAAAAGGATTCTATGCAACTTAATTGATTTCAAAACCGTTTTCATTTAAGGTTTTCCTTCACTCTCTTTTGATTTTGGGTTAGATTTCTGGGCTTTGGCTGACTTAGGTTACGGTACGCCTTTAGACGTCTCGTAATCTAAGCGCCAGTCACGTTCCGTACTTTCGGGTCGTGACACATACATATTACTAACAATCTCCCACTTGCACTAGGGCCATCTGTTGTGGTATCACATACCCAACAATTAGCTGTGGTTGAAGTATCTTATACTCAACCATCCCATAAAAGTCTCTACTGGGAAAAAGGCCTTTGTGAGTGGATCCGTGCTGTTGTCCTCTATGTCTACTCTCCTAACCTCGATCTCCCTGGAGATCAACCATCTCCATGATCAGGTGATACTACCTAAGAATTATATCTGGATTTCTGATGGGACGGTAGTTCCTCTGCTAAATCCACAACTCCATTGTCACACAATGGTAGGAACGAAGTTCATCTCATGAACTTATGTATATCCAGACTGCCTCTTTGGTAGCATCCTTAGTAATGATGTATCTTGCCTTTAATCGTCTAGTAAGTCACGGTATCTAGCTTGGAACTCTTCCAACATATCGTCCCTCCACTGAGGGTAAAGACAATGCCTGCGACTGACATTCAGTCGTCCTTATCACCCTGGAACCTTTCCAGTGATTCTCCTCAGGATCGATTGATACCATCTCACTACAACTAGTGAGAATCCTAATATCCAATTAGATCTATCTCATAGATCCAAAACCCAGGATTTAGGAGGTATCACTTTGATCCTATATGGAGAATCCTTCTGATAAGCGAAGATTGACCGAGCGTAGCATAGGAAACTCCTTCCCTATCAAGAGTATGTCATCCACGTACTCTACGAGGACCACCATACTCCCTACTACCTTTTTGTATATACTTGGTTCATCTACTATTTTAACGAAGTCAAACTCTTTGACTACCACATCAAAACAGATGTTCCAACTCCGCGATGCATGTTTTATCACATAAAACGTCTTGCACATGTTTCCGCCACTCCCACTGTCTACGAAGCCCTCTGGCTGTGTACTTATAGTCGCTCTCTTCCAAATTAATATTTAGAAAAGTAGTCATGACATCCAACCACCAGATATCGTAGTCATGGTATGTAGCAGTGGCAAGTAGGATCTGGATGGACTTAAGCATATCTTTGAAAGTCTCAACTTTTCCATGTACACCAAGTAATCTTCTCAAGATATACTTGCTCCCGATGGGGGATTTAACCCTTCAGATAAAGCAACCAAAGTCCATACTTTGTTGGTGTATAAGGATTCCATCTCAGATCGATAAGCATCCAGCCATTCTTATAGAGTCCCACTCCTGATGGCCAGCTCGAAACTAGTTGGGTATTCATCTCATGATGCAATCCTCGCTCCCACTGTCATAGAGAACCCGATGTATCTCTCAGGTGGGTGAGGAACCCTACTAGATCGGCGGAGAGGCTGATGTTCGTTGGAAACTATTGAATCCTTTAGTTCTGCCAAATCATCAGCTGCAGTTTGTATAGCTGGAACCTTTCCAGTTCTACATAACTGACCTTGCCTCGAGCTTGTCCGGATTTTGCTTTTAGACATAGGCTGGACAACCCCAAATCTTAACAAACTTAAGATATGGGCTCTTCCCTTTCCATATCACATATGAAGTGGTAGGCAACTGATTTGATTTGAATCCTATTTAATAGGTATGCAGCTTCACAAGTGCATAATTCCCAAAAGGAAACAGGAAACTCAGTAGTACTCATCATAGAGCGCACCATACCACATAGGATGCTATTGCTCCGCCCCGATACACCGACGTGCTGTGGTGTATACGGAGGAGTAATGCTGAGAGAGAATCTCATTATCCTTTAGAATAGTCCAGAAATTCCGTGCTCAAGTATTCTCCTCCTTTATCACATCAAAGGACATAATACTTTTACCCGTATTTTGGTTCTCTACTTCTAATTACATTTTGTGAATATCTCAAAAGGTTCAGACTTGTGTTTCAACAGGAACATATGTCTGAATCTTGAGAGATCATCAGAGAATGTAATGAAGTACAAAGAACCGGTCTTGGCATGTGTAGACGGGAGACTCTCATACATCAGCATGTATCAATCCCAAGAGTTCACTAACTCTTTCTATGTTTCCAATAAACAGAGCTATGGTCATCTTATCTTTGTGACATGACCGGCAAGTTTCATAAGATGTAAATTCAAACAGATTTAAATATGCATCTAAATGTAACTTAGCTAGTCGGGTAGCATTGATAAGACCTAGTCTACAATGCCTCATGAAGGATTCGTTCATTTCTGAACTCTTCTTCTCGTGTGTGTTCTGTATACTAAGAACTGTAGTTTGATTTAGAACGTCAATGCTTTTAGATAACGTACCTGATCTGATCAACTCTTGATATAGGAAATGTTCAAAACATTATCCAACAATACAAAATTATATCCTTTCTTTACTAATAAAGAGACTGATATGATGTTGTATATCAGGTTCGGTATCTAATAACATTTGTTCAGAATCAATGTATTCTGGTAATACAGGATGATAGTGACCAACAGACTTGGCTGCAACACTTGCACCATATTTTATCTCATGAAACTTATCACCCGTTCTCAGTTCTCTACCTTTCTGTAGCCCATGTAATAGATTACATATGCGGGATCCTGATCCGGTATCTCATACCCAGGACGTAAAGGATACTGAGAAACAGTTCTCTGTAATGAACACACCCGAAGAAGATGCATCAGCATGTACTTTCTTCGTTTGGGCGGCATGGGAAATCTAGTATTCCCTAATTTCCTGCTCTGTCTTATAACAATTATAAGTTGGAGCGGGACCAATGTTCCCCAGCTCAGTATAACAAGCTGGTTCGGTCAATACATCCGTATTATTATCTTGATTAAGGCGTGATATGGTCGCTACCTGGAGAGAGAGAGAAGAAAACACTCAGCGTATGCGCTTGCAAGATTAGATTGGTTATCTAATATATCTAATCGGGATGTCACCCACTGTTTTAATCAAATCTTCCTTCAAATCCTAAAAGGAAAGACTAGCCGGGATTAATTACACGCTACAAGTTCGCCAGTCATTCAGCCAGGCCAGTGTCGGTACTTTGAGGGAGGTTCCCCGTGCTTCCGCACGGACCTAATTAATGTAAACCTCGTTTTCCCAGAGGCATAACCCCGTTAACACCATTCTAGACACCTACTTGATCCGCTAATTGTAATGTGTAAAACTCTCCCAGGAGTAACTCTTACTCGCAGTGGGATCGGGATCCAACTATCTCATAGAAGGTATGCAATCTCATTGCAAATTTCAACACTTGAAATTCCTAATAATATTTTGCCCCAAGCCTCCTATGACCTTGACAAATGCCAACAAACCATAGGCTGCTAGTCAAGTTCAACCCGTCATTTCTTGATTGAAGTAAACCCACCCGCACGGCCCTTGATAAAGGCCAACAAGGTCGCACGACTATCCTAATCCAATCTGCATCATATGCATAAGCAGATAAATACTATTCAGTTACCGCACACTACGCCTTGACAGAGGCCAACAAACGCAGAACGAATACTAAACAGTCCTTATCTGAAATGACGGAGGGCTACGACAGGTTTTTAATAAAACGCTTTGCGTAATGAACTTGACATCATTGTAGAATCGAGTGATTTTAAATAGACTGTTTTTGAGGCTTTTCTAGTTTTGCTAAAGGGGTCACTCCCGGTGGAGGGATCGTCGGCCCTTTCCTTATCGAATAAGGTGCAGGGTATATCATATATACCGCTGTGCAAAGCAAGAACTATAGAAGCAATCAAAAGACAAACCGAGTTTGTAGCATCTGCTAGTTTCACTAAAGAGGTCACTCCCGGTGAAGGGATCTCGTCTCTTTCCTTATCGAATAAGGTGCTGGATGTTCTACAGGGAACACCGCTATGCAAAGCAAGAACTAGAGCTACCAGTTTTTAAACAAGTTTCTATAACATCTTTAGGTTTCTTTTATTTCATTAATCTCATTAATGAAGTCCCATTTTAATATACTTCACAAGCATCAGATATGAAACGAAATCAACAATATATAATATATATCTCATATATATAATATAAACATTCGTCTCAGGCAGTAATATGATCTCATCACAGAACATTGCAGTAGAAGAACATATATGAAATATTGGATATACTAGGATGTCCGTGTTTTCATTACGAGCCACTATAAAACACGGATTCCACGGTCGCGATGAATAGCCAAACCCACATCCCTAGACCCCTACGTGAGCGGCAAGCAACACTGCCAATTCTAGGGTTAGGAGACCGGTCTCGACTCCTCGAGATGGTCTCCCACTGGACCCTAGAACCCGGTTACTTGTGCTCCCCGCCTTGGGTCTACCTAATGTGGAAAAGTAAATAATATACAATGGTGACATCATCCTCAGCCTGGAAGTGCCCCAATAAAAGAATATTACATACAAATGAATTTTACATGAAAGAAAAAGAAAAAAACTCTCATCTAACATAAAACCCCAACTATTCAAACGCGACGATCCAATATGACATATCACAGCAACACATAATATCTCATATCATCAACGTAAGCAAGTGTGTGCATCCCGATTGTCGTTGATGTATAGCAACGGAGCCGGCGATACACCACATACTACGCTTACGGTCACAGAAAAAAAGTGTAAAACTACAACAGTTGGAATCCGCAACCTCCTTAGACATCGCATGCCTAACCAAATGAATTCCTTAGACATCGCATGCCTAACAATTATAAACCCCGCATTTTAGTCTCATTATCGAAAAATCTTTTCAATATCAAGTCTGGCAATTCAACAAGATTCCCGACATCCTGATCGAATGCTCGTTGCAAACTTTAGTAGACGGCCGCACCCCCGGATGCCGTCGACGAAGTGTACTAAGGCGGAACACCGCTGCCGTGAGCATCCGAACGGATGCTTTTGGCGACGGGGTTCTCCTACAGTCACTTGGTCGGGGCTATGGGGCGTGGCTGCCTGTTAAGTTTACCCGGCGAGTATCCACGTACGCTACGTGATTGCGACGGACTTTTGACCACATCAAAATTCCGTAGCAACTGATCATCTGAGACTGAACTGCTAGATTTATAACATTCAAATTAGTTATCTCATAACTACCTGTGGATTCCAAATATTGTATCACATTCAAGATAAATAGACAATGTTAAACTTTCCGATCGAATAATCAAACACCCAAGATTTCCCCAATATATCTCAACACTTGAAATCAGTATAAAAACATCTATCACATGCCACAGTACCAATGGTCCAACCGTAGAAGGGTCAAGCCAACGCCTCACATGTGGCACGCCGTACTGTCCCAAACCTTAAGGTTTAGAGGCAGTTCAAGACGGTCACATAATCGAGTTAAGGTTTGTTGTCTTCTAGAGGGTCCACCGCGTTACTTGCACGACTTAGAACGTTCTTAAACTCGAGAAAAAATCCAACTTTTGAAAAATTTTCCGACAGGGGAAAAAGTGAGTTATTGATATCCGTTCGAACTTTTTAACAGTTTCTAAAAATTACCCGGACAAACTAAACAAAGTTAAATTATCCGATCGAATCAACGAGTCCCCAATAGAACCCTAGAAAACTCAACACTTGAGTGAAATTAAAAAATTCCCAGAAAAAAATGATAAGAAAGGACCTAAGAATAAATATATGAAGTTCCAGGGACTAATTCACAATTTTGGCCGCGGAACAGCCGCCAAACCCTTGGTTTGGCCGCGGTTCCGCGGTCATATGAGCGAATTAGTGGGCCGTACTTCACAGTAATTCTTAGTTTTTCCTGCTTGTTTTTCTGAGTATTTTTAATACTGAAAAAATCACATTTTTAGAAAATGTACCGAGAGGGGTATAAACCGGGTATTCGGAGTTCGATCGAACTTTAAACTTCGCCTAGACTTCGCCTAAAGCTCTAGCATGGCTCTGATACCACTTTAGGGTTGCTAGGCACGCTCAGAAGGTTCTACGAGGCATCAACCATGCCCGATTAAAAATTTAGCCATGCCGAACAACCCAAAGCCGGATCTTTAAACTAGAGTTTAGGTGAAAACAAGCATGTTAAACTCTTTAACACTAAGTGAGAGGGATTAAAACCTTTGTAGATCCGGTCCTTCACTTCTTAAGCTCCGTGTAGATGTCCCCTTCGCTGCGATCGTGAACTCCGGACTCTAGAGAAGCTCCACAAGAAGAACGGACGTGCTTGCTTCGATGACTTCGAGGCCGAAGATGTTCTACGTCGGGGAGACACTAATTCAAGCTATTCCTTCACTAGGTCATGAAATTTGTGAAGAGAACACACTCTACTACATGGAAAGTGGTAGACGATGAAGAAGTAGGAGGTGGGCTCACTTTAGAATTGATTTTCTCACACTTTTTCTCAAACTCAATTGAAGCTAGAAAGCTTTTGTTGAAATGAAGAAGAAGAAGTCTATTGAATAATTCATCCAAATGAAAACTTATCCAATGAATTATTGCACCATGGTTGAGTTAAGCCCTCATGCTTAACTCATGTAGAGAATTAACCAAAGTATGAGGTTAAGGGTTGGGTTAACTAATATCCTAAGAAATGACAAAAGAGTTGACTTTGTCAATGTTGCATACAAGCTTCTACAAGCTTGATAACATTGACTAAAGTCTCCTCTCTTTTGTTATTCTTAAGGAAATAAGTAAACCCTGATTTAACCTAAACTTGATATAAGTCTCATACACCCATCTTGTTCATCAAACATGATACAAACATGTACACTTGCATATATCACATATAAACAATGTGCATAATTTAGTGAGAAAATAAATCATAAGTGAGCTAATACTAGTTAATGTAATGTAATATATCAAATATATAATTATACATTAACTTATTAAATCAACTCTTGATTTAATAACCCGGCTATAACCGACTAATATCATGTGTAACAACTTATCGAATCAACACTTGATCCGATAACCCGGCTATATCTCATACAACCGATCAATGTCACGAATCGCGAGAATAGAATACGGTATCTCATATCGTATTAATCTCGGTCTCGCACCTATCACATATGTGCTCCTACTTCGTTTCGCTTGAGCTAGGAAACCAATGTGTAGGACTCTAAAGACTCGTCAATACGCCGGTAGTAGGTGATGATCATATCAAACACCCACAAGCCGCAAGCGGTCTGCTAAACGTAACGGCCACCCAGGTATAGAGCGATCAGAAGATCAACAAGCAAGCCCGTACATTCTCCCGTGAATCCAATCAGTAACACTCCCGTACAGTCCGGTCTCGTCGTTTGATATGTTGCATATCTCACCTAGGGGTGGTAAACGTCAGACCCCAGTAGCTCGATAAGTCGTGTCGATATGAGGTCTATAACAGTTCGAGAAACTACTGATAACACTTACCAGTATATCTCAGTAACCCTGGCCAGGGATTTCCAGTTATAGCCAATGGAACACTGCACAACATCAACTCCCTATACCGGGAGAGACGAATCCCCTCCTACCGCTCATTGCCTCCATGTGATTCGGGACTGTACCCAAAAGCCACCTTTTTGCACGCCCCCTTGGATGTGGTATGATGGAAATCAAAGCACAGTGGGAATCACACAAGACTCTATGACGATCTCGGGTCAACAGACTACTCTGTACCAGTGTCACCGGAGAACGGCCATCTGACGTGAGGTATAATACCATCTGGGAGTTATCGGCGAGTCCGTCCAGTGTACCCAGTCTCCACTGAGCACCCGTACACCATCCATGATGTCAAACACCAATGGATATGGGATTATCCATCCCCCATCTAATGGGTCAAGATGTGTATACGCTAGTCTACTCTGGTGTATCGATGCCCTGTCTCGATACACCCTCGACTAGGAACAGTTATAGGATGTACTCGTCGACTACCGTGGCCCCACTAGTATGATCTCATCATAGTCCCAGTAGTCGAGTACATATCCTAAGGGCTTTATCAACATGTAACATAGAGACAATCAGAGTACATGTGAAGATAAAGTACAACCAGTTAGCATACTATCATGTCGAGCAAAAAGTCCTCCCTATATATGTCCTAGCATCCACTACAATATACATCGTATGTACAGTAATGGCCTCTAGGGCATACATATAACTAACATGTTCATGTGTTATAGAGTGCACACACAAAACCTGGGTGTCCCTCTCCCTACCCAGGCCGCCGAAATATGCATTATGGCCGCAAATTGCGGCCAGATGGGGGTGTTTTGGGTTGGGGTTTGGGGTGATTGGTGTCTGCTACTACGTGGGGTTTTATGGTATATATATTTTTGTAATATCAATTCTATATAAAAATCTGGAGGCGAATACCTGTTTCTCGTATTTTAAATCTTCGCGACACACGTGATACGTGTGTGGGTTTGGGCTTTCTGCGCATCGCGACGCGTCGGGTTAGCTTCAGGCACGTAATCACACGTTTTAGCGTATCGCGCACACGAGCGCTTGGTTTGCGACGCGGGTTTCTAGTTTGACCTTAATATCGCGTTTTTGTAGATTTGAGCTTATGTGTGATATATTGTGTAATTCTAGGTTCACAGGCGAGTGAGACGGACGCGGAGAAGAAAGGGAAACAAGTCGTCGGCTACACTTAGCGCGAGACTACGGTGAGTAGATTTAACATCTATGGGGATATCGTTCGCATGGCATTATGCGTCAGGGATGATAGGATATTATAGCTATATATTGCATTTACCTACATTGACTATTCATGGATACTGTTGTTGCAAACTGCATTCCCTGCTATATAATTGTAAACTTAGAATTGATAGAACACTGCACTATTACTAACGGTTCATATTGCACGAACACTAATCTGCATGTTACACACACACCGCTAGTAATTGCCATGACTCACTCACTGTAGAACTGCCATGATCATTATACTGTAGTTCCTTTCACATATGATTTGATATGATTTTCATAGAGATTGGGAGCCATATGATGTCTTTGAAAACTGAACTATTTAAAAAAAAGCGGCATCTCCCTTGCACCTATATTATGGCTTGATGTACATAGTACATCGCATTTGATTTACTTATTAGTGTTGGATTTTCATGTGATTTCTGGTTTTTGAGGACCGTGGAGTTATTATAGAAAAGATGCACTATTTGAAAACCCGGTTCCTCCTGATATGATATTTTGGTGCGTCCACCACGTGTTTTCTCGGTGCTGAGACGTGTGCTTGAAACCCGATTCGAGGAGTTGGATGATCCGTTTGCGGATTCGTGGTGGACCCGGTATGGTTCCCCTCGTCAAGATGATCGATGGACTCTGCCGATTGAGCCTGGAGGTGGGCGAGTACCTACCGGTGATTGGTTGGACCTGGCGGTTATCCGGAGGATACTGACCATAGTCGAGATATGGATGCGGGATGATCCGTACTGCCGGGGCCGAGGGCCGATACCGCAGACGGAGCCCGTAGGCTGATCCGGACTTACGGAGCCCGATATATGGGGATTTGCATGTCGATGCTGGGCACGAGTATTTTATGATATTTTGAATGCCGATGTTGGGCACTCGTGATTCTCATAGATTTACAGGATTTGAGGGCCGAGGAGAGTGCCGGCGCCTGAGTTTATTTGGGATTTGGGTGCAGTTTTGGGCACTGATTATTTTCCACGATTGATATTCCATGTAGATGTTGTTTATCTAATGCTCAGCATTGATTATCATGTATCTCATCCTGTAGTTATTTTACCTGACAGAGCATTTGCATGATTATTGCACCTACTGCTTGTCGCATATAGATTTACCTGCTGGCATATGATAGAGTAGCGCAGTACGTGCATGCTCGTGATTACCTTAATATGTTATCTCTATTCACGAGTTGGCAACTCACCCCCGTTGTGCCACAGTATTTGCAGGTTGCCCCTCAGAGTAGTCGCGACAGGCTTCCTTTTTGCATCTTTTGGCTACAGATACCACTACAGCTGGTGCGAGAGCTATTTTTCTATTAGGTGGGTTGTGGTATCTGGTTACTTTTATTGTACACACTTTTGTATCTAGTATTCTCCATCTACCATTTATGTACTTGACTTAGAGACGGTGTGAGGACGATGATGTACATTATTTGTATTCTGGTGTAGAGCTCGTGGGAGCCCACTGTATATATATGCAGTTTATTATTCTGTGATGTTTACTTATTTCTCATTTTTCGCTACGGCGTCGTATATTACTCTTGTGGTGATGGTTTCCACCGTTGGGTGTGATTGCTCCCGTTTGGGGATGCTTTATTTCATTATGTATCATTTTCATATATATCCTGTCTTATACCCGATTTTCGGGGTTACTTTTACAAAGGAAATGCTTCCAAAATTATTATAAGGATAATTTAACTTTAAAAAGAACTTTATAGAACTATTTAAGGTTTTCTAAATGTTTTAATTGAATGTTTTCAACACTCACTACTTTTAAATGGTTTTGATTTATGGGTTCGGCTTACTTAGTCGCGTTACGCCTGTAGACGTTGCGTGGTTAAGTGCCGGTCACGAGTCGAAATATTCGAGCCGTGGCAAAGTTGGTATCACGACATAAATAAACTCAGGGGCCGACACTCTCCTCGGCCCTCAAATCCTGTAAATCTCTGAGAATCACGAGTGTCCAACATCGGCACTCAAAATATCATAAAATACTCGTGCCCAGCATCGACACGCAAATCCCCATATATCGGGCTCCGTAAATCCGGATCAGCCAACGGGCTCCGTCTGTGGTATCTGCCCCGGCAGTACGGATCATCCCGCATCCATCTCTCGACTCTGGTCAGTATCCTCCGGATAACCTCCAGGTCCAACCAATCACCGGTAGGTACTCGCCCACCTCCAGGCTCAATCGGTAAAGTCCATCGATCATCTTGCCGAGGGGAACCATATCGAATCCACCACGAACCCGCAAACGGATCATCCAACTCCTCGAATCGGGTTTCAAGAACACGTCTCAGCACCGAGAAAACGCGTGGTGGACGCACAAAATTTAATTTAACGAGGAACCGGGTTTTCAAATAGTGCATATTTTCTTAAATAACTCCACGGTCCTTAAAAACCAGAAATCACATGAAACTCCAACACCAATAAGTAAATCAAATGCGATGTACTATGTACATCAAGCCATAATATAGGTGCAAGGGAGATACCGCTTTTTTTTAAAAATAGTTTAGTTTTCAAAGACATCATGCGGCTCCAAATCTCTATGAAAATCATATCAAATCATATGTGAAAGGAACTACAGTATAATAATCATAGCAGTTCTACAGGGAGCGAGTCATGGCAATTACTAACGGTGTGTGTATAACATGCAGATTAGTGTTCGTGCAACATAACTGTTAGTAATAGTGCAGTGTTCTATCAATTCTAAGTTTACAATTATATAGCAGGGAATGCAGTATGCAACAACAGTATCCATGAACAGTCAATGTAGGTAAATGCAATATATAGCTATAAGGTCCTATCAGTCCTGACGCATAACGCCATGCGGGCGATATCCCCGTAGATGTTAAATCTACTAACCGTAGTCTCGCGCTGAGTGTAGCCGACGACTTGTTTCCCCTTCTTCGCCGCGTCCGTCTCACTCGCCTGTGAACCTAGAATTACACAATATATCACACATAAGCTCAAATCTACAAAAACACGATATTAAGGTCAAACTAGAAACCCGCGTCGCAAACCAAGCACGCGTGTGCGCGATACGCTAAAACGTGTGATTACGCGCCTAAAGCTAACCCGACGCGTCGCGATACGCAGAAAACCCAAACCCACACACGTATTACATGTGTCACGAAGATTTAAAATACGTGAAACATGTATTCACCTCCAGATTTGTATACAGAATTGATATTACAAAAATATATATACCATAAAACCCCACGTAGTAGCAAACACCAATCACCCCAAACCCCAACCCAAAACACCCCCATCTGGCCGCAATTTGTGGCCAGAATGCTTATTTCGGTGGCCTGGGTAGGGAGAGGGACTCCCAGGTTTTGTGTGTGCACTCTATACCCCATGAACATACCACAGTAATTACAAAATCGTTCTGAAATAATCCGGGTACAAGAAGATCTAACAGAACCCACATTCTAGTTAAAAATTCCTTTTTCACACTAAAATGATACTTTATGGTATTTTTCTGAAATCTGAAACATACCCAAGTCTAAAATCACACTAATATCACATTACCAATATAATCAAGCATTAAAAAGCTAATTTTTAATATAACCTCACTAAAACCCCTTACATAGTACAAAACATGCATAAAAATATGATATTTTGCTAAAACACAACAAGTTATGGAAATAGGGTGCTAGGAGTGAGATTAATAACTTCAAATGACCTTAGAAAAACCAAAAGTTCCAGCTTTAGCCTCAAGTGGGCAGATTTGGTCCAAACACCTCAAAAGAGCCACTAAACCAAGGTTTATGTGAAGGAAAAATGAGGTTTTTGTGTAGGGTGTGAGCATGAATCAAAGGGGAAGTGAAAAGAGGAGGAAAAGGAAGAAGAAGCTGTGGTTTTTGCTGGGATTTTCTGCAGGAAATCTGAAGATGGTGAGAAGAGAGAGAAGAAAGAAGGAAATGTCAAACAAAAAGTCAATTTTTCCCACCTACCCACCATACCTCCATTTCCTTCTAAATTTTAATTATAAAAAGGGTTTTACTTGACTAAAAATGGGTGGGGGATTAAATACAACCATACTAGAAAATAAAAAGGGTTAACTTGATACATTTTCTCATCTAGTCTCAAAATGCTAAGTGTGCATGTGTGCACTTAACACAAAAATTCACACTTAGGGTAAACCCGACTAAAAATAATTAATAACCCTATATATATATATATATATATATATATATATATATATATATAAACACTTCACAACACAATTATCACTAGCCAAGAAGGAAAAATAAGATATCCGTTTTTATGAAAAACATGCACACTTGCTAATTAACGCAAAAACATCCTAAACGAATTTCAAGGCGTTACAATCTACCTCCCTTAAAGAAATTCGGTCCCCGAATTTAAAAATCTAACTACACGTACCTTCGAAGATGGGGATACCTCTTCCCCATCTCGTTTTCGGTCTCCCAAGTGACCTCCTCGCTGCTCGGACCACGCCAAAGTACCTTGACGGACGGTATCTCTTTCGATCTCAATTTCTTCACTTGTCGATCCAAGATCATCACCGGCTGCTCTGCGTAGGAAAGGTCGCTCTCAAGATGGATCGTCGGTTGCTGAATCGCATGCGAAGGATCATAAAGATACTTGCGGAGCATCGAAACGTGAAATACGGTGTGCACGTCTAGGAAACTGGGCGGAAGGGCTAAACGATACGCAACCGCACCAACACGCTCGAGGATCTCGAAGGGGCCTACATATTGGAGACTAAGCTTCCCCTTCTTCCCAAATCTCATCACACCTTTCATTGGGGATACCCTCAAGAAAACATGATCACCAACAGAAAACTCAAGTCTGCACCGACGACGGTCCGCATAAGATCTCTGCCTACTCTGGGCTGCTCTCATCCTATCGCGAATCAACTGGATCTTCCCGGTCGTCTCCTCAACAATCTGTGGCCCTAAGATACTGCTCTCACTGAGCTCTGTCCAACAGGTGGGCGATCTGAATCTCCTCCCATAAAGAGCCTCAAACGGTGCCATCTGAATGGTCTCCTGGTAGCTGTTGTTATAGGAGAACTCTACTAAGGGTAAATGATGGTCCCGGCTACCTCCGAAGTGTAATACGCATGCTCTGAGCATGTCCTCGAGATTCTGAATAGTCCGCTCTGACTGTCCATCGGTCTGCGGATGAAATGCTGTGCTGAAGCTCAAGCGAGTGCCCAAAGCCTCCTAAAGCCTCTGCCATAGTCGGTTGGTAAACTGGGTTCCTCTGTCAGACACGATACATGTCGGAACTCCGTGCAGTCGTACAATCTCATCAATGTAAATCTGGGCATACTGAGAAAATCCGAAAGTCTTCTTCACCGGTAGGAAGTGAGCCGCTTTTGTCAAACGATCCACGATCACCCAGATGGAGTCATACCCTCGACTAGTTCTGGGTAGACCCACAATGAAGTCCATAGAAATCTGTTCCCATTCCCACTCCGGAATGGGCAATGGCTGTAGCTCTCCCGCGGGCCTCTGATGCTCAGCCTTGACATGCTGACAAGTCAGGCATCTCGACACGAAATCTGCGATGTCCTACTTCATCCCGTCCCACCAGTAAACATCTCTCATATCGTGGTACATCTTGGTGGAACCTGGATGAACACTGCACACATATCGATGTGCCTCCTCGAGAATCTCATGCCGCAGTCCCTCGGCATCTGGTACGCACAGTCTAGTCCCAAATCGTAGTATCCCCTGATCATCGATGACGAACTCGGAAAATCCGCCCTGTCCTATCTGTGTCATGATCTCTGAACACCGGTCATCACTGTGCTGTGCCTCATGTATACGGTCGAGCAACTTTGGGCGTGCACGAACATGCGCAATTTGTCCTCCTATCGGCGTAAACTCGAACTGTACCCGGCTGTCGCATAGAATCTACCAATCTGCCGACGACTGCCGCTGCACTGCGCTCAAACAAGATAGACTACCCCCGGGCCTTCTGCTCAAAGCATCCGCCACTATATTAGCCCTGCATAGGTGGTACAAGATCTCGCAATCGTAATCCTTCACTAACTCCATCCATCGGCGCTGTCTAAGGTTCAGTTCTCGATGTTGAAATATATACTTTAAGCTCTTGTGATCAGTGAATATCTGGCATGACTCGCCATATAGGTAATGTCGCCAGATCTTAAGTGCAAAGACCACTGCAGCCATCTCCAAATCGTGAGTGGGGTAGTTCTGTTCATGTTTCTTCAATTGCCGCGAAGCATACGCGATCACCCTGTCATGCTGCATCAATACGCACCCTAGCCCCACTAGAGAAGCATCACAATATACCATAAATCCGCCTGATCCTGAAGGCAATAATAATACTGGCGCCGTAGTCAGTAGAGCCCGTAGCTGCTGAAAACTGTGCTCACACTCCTCCATCCAAACAAAAAGAACTCCCTTCCGGGTAAACCCGGTCAAAGGTGTAGCAATACAGGAGAAGTCCTGCACATATCGCCTGTAGTAGCCGGCCAGCCCTAAAAAGCTGCGAATCTCCGTAACTGATGTGGGTCTGGGCCAACTCCGAACGGCCTCGATCTTCCTCGGGTCAACACATATACCGTCTCGTGAAATCACATGCCCTAAGAAGTCTACGCTGTCCAGCCAGAAAGTGCACTTGGAGAATTTGGCGAAAAGCTGGTGCTCCCTCAAGGTCTGTAGTGTAATCCGCATGTGCTGCTCGTGCTCCTCACCACTCCGAGAATACACCAGAATATCGTCAATGAATACTATGATGAACAGATCAAGATACGGCCGGAAAATACGGTTCATCAAGTCCATAAATGCTGCTGGCAAATTGGTGAGTCCGAACGAGATCACCAGAAACTCGTAATGGCCGTAGCGAGTGTGGAAAGCTATTCTAGGAATGTCCTCCTGTCGAACCCGCAGCTCATGGTAACCTGATCGCAAATCGGTCCTCGAAAAGTATCCTGCCCCCTGAAGCTGGTCGAATAAATCATCGATACGTGGCAAAGGATAGCCGTTCCGCACTGTAACCCTGTTCAGCTGGCGGTAGTCGATACACAGACGCATACTGCCGTCCTTCTTCTTGACAAACAGGACCGGAGCACCCCAAGGAGAAACACTGGGTCGAATAAGTCCCTTATCCAGCAAATCTTGCAACTGACCCTTCAATTCTTGAAGTTCCGCCGGGGCCATCCGATAAGGCGGTATAGAAATAGGCCCTGTGCCAGGAATCAAATCAATACAGAAAGAAATGTCGTGCTCGGGCGGTAGCCCAGGAAGCTCGTCAGGGAACACATCAGGAAACTCGCTAACAACCGGAACCTGATCCAGAGGAACCTCTTTAGCTCTAGTATCGCAAACATAGGCGAGAAATCCCTGACATCCCTTCCTCAAAAGCTGTCCAGCGCGAAAAGAATAAATCACACTGTGAGGGGCGGCACCACGGTCCCCCAACACAACAAAAACCGACTCGCCGGGAAAACAAAATCTAACTGTTTTCTCACGGCAGTCCACCGAAGCATAGCACGTGGCTAACCAATCCATGCCCAAAAGAACGTCGAAGTCCAACATCTCAAGAAGGATCAAGTCGATAGGCAACTCTCTCTCGCCAATACAGACGGTGCGGGATCGGAACACATGCCTAGCAATAAACGACTCTCCCACAGGAGTGGTCATAACAAGCGGCTGATCAAGCAAACCGGACTCTCTACCCAAACTCGGCACAAAGTGTATGGATATGTACGAGTGCGTGGATCCGGGATCGAACAACACGTGTGCATCAACAGAATATACTGGAAGGATACCTGAGACCACCGCATTGGACGCCTGCGCGTCCTGATGCGTCAAAGCAAAAACTCGTGCCTGTCCTCCACCTGTGACTGACTGTCCTCTGCCTCGGTCATCCCGTCCTCTCTTAGCAACTCCTCCATGCCCACGACCTCTCTGTGTATGAGTCTGATGCGGAGCAACAATAGGTACAACAGGCAACGCCCTCTGGGGTGGTGAAGGTGGTAAGGTGACGTGCGGTGCTGCTGTCTCCCTCCGGTGTATCTAAGGACAATCTCTGATGAGGTGAAGTAGACTGTCGCATCTATAGAAACCTCGTGACGACTGCTGACTCTCCCGTGGATACGAACTAAACATCTGGTCTCGTCCCGAATCTCTGCCACTCCTCGTACCTGAACGATACCTGTCGCGGCGTCTGAATGTCTGTCTCCGTGCTGATATACCAGTACGAACTCTCTTCGGCTCTGGAACTACCGAAGTCTCAGCAAGGCGCTCCTCGACTAATAGGGCTGCGTCTACCGCTGTTGCATATGTCTCTTAAGGCTACGCGCTAATCGCAAGGAACAGTGGTGTAAGCAAGCCTCGGACAAATCTCTTGACTCGCAACTCCTCAGTAGCCACTAGATACGGGGCATAAACTGATAGCTCTGTGAACAACACATCATACTCTGCCACTGACATCTCCGGAGTCTGGTGTAAGGACCCGAACCTGCATGCTCTAGCATCTCTGACGCTCAGTGGGAGAAAGCGGGCAAGGAATAGCGCCACGAACTCTGTCCAGGTCATAGGAGGAAGACCTGCTGCTCTGCCCTTCTTGACTGATCCACACCATTTTTGCGCAAGACCTTCCAGGCGAAAGCTCGTGAACTCAACCCATCTCGCATCTGCGGATCTGAGGGAACGGCATATCCGAGCCATCTTATCAATAAAAGACTGTGGGTCTTCGGCTGCATCGGTGCCTGTGAAGACCGGAGGCTTCAGCCTCATAAACTCTGATAGCGATACGGAGATGACCTCTGTAGCTGTAGGGACAACTGCCTGTGTTGTGGGTATCACCGCGTTCTCTGCAACGGGTGGAACTACCTTTGATCGCTGCGCTCGAAGTGTCTCAACTAGAGATTCCATCTTCTGGCGCATCTCCTGCATACTGGATCTCACCGTCTGGCGCATCTCCTACATACCAGCCCCTAACATGGCGATCTGATCTGTCATGGGAGGAACAGCCTGCTCAGGCACAACCGGTGTACTACCCGGATCAGTCTTTGTCTCGGATGAGTCAACTCGAAACTCGGCCCTCGCAGCCACTCTCTGCGCCCTCGTAGTCTTTGGCGGCATAATGACTGAAAGGAAAATAGGATTCGATAAAGATGCAGAAATCGAATCGCAAGAATGCATATACTCAAGAAGGAATTTAAATCAATAAGTCCGAAGGTCGCTTTGGCGGAGTACCGTGTCGTGAGTATGCCGCGGAACATACGCACGCTATGCCACTCTACTTCAGCTACCTACTCCATCATACCAGGGTCATCCTACACTCCGAAAGGTAAAACCTACGTTCTGATACCAACTTTGTCACGACCCGAATATCTCAACTCGTGACCGGCACTTAACCACGCAACGTCTACAGGCGTAACGCGACTAAGTAAGCCGAACCCAGAAATCAAAACCATTTAAAAGTAGTGAGTGTTGAAAACATTCAATTAAAACATTTAGAAAACTTAAAATAGTTCGATAAAGTTCTTTTTAAAGTTAAATTATCCTTATAATAATTTTGGCAGCATTTCCTTTGTAAAAGTAACCCCGAAAATCGGGTATAAAACAGGATATAAGTGAAAATGATACATAATGAAATAAAGCATCCCCAAATGGGAGCAATCATGCCCAACGGCGGAAACCATCACCACAATAGTAATATACGACGCCGTAGCGAAGAATGAGGAATAAGTAAACATCACAGAATAATAAACTGCATATATATACAGTCGGCTCCCACGAGCTCGACACCAGAATACAAATAATGTACATCATCGTCCTCACACCGTCTCTAAGTCAAGTACATAAATGGTATATGGAGAATACTAGATACAAAAGTGTGTACAATAAAAGTAACCAGATACCACAACCCACCTAATAGCAAAATAGCTCTCGCACCAGCTGTAGTGGTATCTGTAGCCAAAAGATGCAAAAAAGTAGCCTGCCGCGACTACTCTGAGGGGCAACCTGCAAATACTGTGGCACAACAGAGGTGAGTTGCCAACTCGTGAATAGAGATAACAAATAAAGGTAATCGCGAGCATGCACGTACTGCGCTACTCTATCATATGCCAGCAGGTAAATCGATATGCGACAAGCAGTAGGTGCAATAATCAAGCAAATGCTCTGTCAGGTAACATGAAGATTAGTGTTCGTGCAACATGAACCGTTAGTAATAGTGCAGTGTTCTATCAATTCTAAGTTTACAATTATATAGCTGGGAATGCAGTATGCAACAACAGTATCCATGAACAGTCAATGTAGGTAAATGCAATATATAGCTATAAGGTCCTATCAGACCTGATCCATAACGCCATGAGGGAAATATCCCCTTAGATGTTAAATCTACTCACCGTAGTCTAGCACTAAGTGTAGCCGACGACTTGTTTCCCCTTCTTAGCCGCGTCCGTCTCACTCGCCTGTGAACTTAGAATTACACAATATATCACACATAAGCTCAAATCTACAAAAACGCGATATTAAGGTCAAACTAGAAACCCGCGTCGCAAACTAAGCGCGCGTGCGCGCGATACGATAAAACGTGTGATTACGCGCCTGAAGCTAACCCGACGAGTCGCGATACGCAGAAACCCCAAACCCACACACGTATCACGTGTGTCGCAAAGATTTAAAATACGAGAAACAGGTATTCACCTCCATATTTTTATACAGAATTGATATTACAAAAATATATATACCATAAAACCCCACGTAGTAGCAGACACCAATCACCCCAAACCCCAACCCAAAACACCCCCATCTGGACGCAATTTGCGGCCAGAATGCATATTTCGGCGGCCTGGGTAGGGAGAGCGACTCCCAGGTTTTGTGTGTGCACTCTATACCCCATGAACATACCACTGTAATTACAAAATCGTTCTGAAATAATCCGGGCACAAGCAGATCTAACAGAACCCAAATTCTAGTTAAAAATTCCATTTTTACACTAAAATGATACTTTATGGTATTTTTCTGAAATCTGAAACAAACCCAAGTCTAAAATCAAACTAATATCACATTACCAAGCTAATCAAGCCTTAAAAAGCTAATTTTTAATATAACCTCACAAAAACCCCTTACATAGCACAAAATATGCATAAAAATGTGATATTTTGCTAAAACACAACAAGTTATGGAATTAGGGTGCTAGGAGTGAGATTAATACCTTCAAATGACCTTAGAAAAACCAAAAGTTCTAGCTTTAGCCTCAAGTGGGCAGATTTGCTCTAAACACCTCAAAAGAGCCACTAAACCAAGGTTTATGTGAAGGAAAAATGAGGTTTTTTGTGTAGGGTGTGAGCATGAATCAAAGGGGAAGTGAAAAGAGGAGGAAAAGGAAGAAGAAGCTGTGGTTTTTGCTGGGATTTTCTGCATCAAAGGGGAAGTGAAAAGAGGAGGATAAGGAAGAACAAGCTGTGGTTTTTGCTGGGATTTTCTGCAGGAAATCTGAAGATGGTGAGAAGAAAGAGAATAGAGCAGGAAATGTCAAACAAAAATTCAATTTTCCCCACCTACCCACCATACCTCCATTTCCTTCTAAATTTGAATTATAAAAAGGGTTTTACATGATTAAAAATGGGTGGGGGATTAAATACAACCATACTAGAAAATGAAAAGGGTTAACATGATACATTTTCTCATCTAGTCTTAAAATGCTAAGTGTGCATGTGTGCACTTAACACAAAAATTCATACTTAGGGTAAACCCGACTAAAAATAAATAATTACCCTATAAATATATATAAATATATATATATATAAACACTTCACAACACAATTATCACTAGCCAAGAAGGAAAAATAAGATATCCGTTTTTTATGAAAAACACGCACACTTGCTAATTAACGCAAAAACATCCTTAACGTATTTCAAGGTGTTACATCTAGGCGAAGTTAAAAAGTTCGAACGAATGTCAAAAACCCATTTTTCCAAGTTTAGGGTATTCGAAAAATCTTGCAAGTCATTCTGTAGACCCTCTAAAAGAATGTAACCCTAACTTGACATAATGACCTTGGAACCGTTTTCAAACTTTAGGGTTTGCTGTAGTTCCACGGTGCCATTAATGAGGCTTGGGTCTGCCCTCCTACGGTTGGTGCATAGGTGTTGTGGCATGATCTGGGTATTATTAAACTGTGCTCAATTGTTGAGCTCTTGAGGAATTGTAGGATTTTGATTAGTCGATCGAAAAGTTTAACGTCGTCAGGATATTTGTGATGGGATACAATACATGGAATCCATAATATTTGAATTTTATAAATATAGCAATTTAGTCTCATTTGATCGGTTGCCACGGGATTTTGATGTGATCAAAAGTCCGTCACAATCACGTAGCGTACGCGGATACTCACCGGGTAACCTTATTAGATAGCTATGCTCCGTTGCCCCGACCAAGTGACTGTAGGAGAACCCCGTTGCCAAAAGCATCTGTCCGGGTGCTCGTGGCCGCGGTGTTCTGCCTAAGTGCACTTCGTCGACAGTATCGGGGGTACGGCTGTCTACTATAGTTTTCGATGAGCATTCGATCAGGCTGTCGGGAATCTTGTTGAATTACCCGACTTCTTATTGAAAAGTGTTTTCGATATCGAGACTAAAATGTGGGGTTTATAATTGTTAGGCATGCGATGTCTAAGGAATTCATATTGTTAGGTATGAAATCCGGAATGTGAGATATTTCGGGTTTATGATGTCTAAGATGGTTGCGGACTCCAACTGTTGTAGTTTTCACTTTCTTTTCTACGACCGTAAGTGTAATATGTGGTGTATCTCCGGTTTCGTTGCTATACGTCAATGACAATTGGGATACGCATATTTACTTACGTTGATGACATGTGATGTTATGTGTTGCTGTGATTTGTTATATTGGATCGTCGTCTTTGAATAGCCGGGTTTTTTTATGTGAGATGGGAGTTTTCATTTTCATTCATGTAAAAAAACTTGTATGTAATATTCTTTTATTGGGGCACTTCCGGGTTAAAGAAGATGTCACCGTTGATGTATATTATTTACTTTCCTGCATTAGGATAGACCCAAGGAGGGAAGCACAACAAACCGGGTTCTAGAGTCCAGTAGGAGACCATCTCGAGGCGTCGAGTCCGGGTCTCCTAACTCTAGAATTGGTAGGGTTGCTTGCCGCTCTCGTAGGGGTCTAGGGATGTGGGTTTGGCTATTCATCACGACCGTAGAATCCGTGTTTTATACAGGCTTAAATTAAAACCCGGAAATTCTAGTATATCCAATATTTCATATGTTGTCTTCTGCTGCTGATATTATGTGATGTGATCACTTTATACTATGATATGAATACATAATAATATATATGATATATTATAGACGTTGCTTATGTTTTTTCACCCGCGCTAGCCCTGCCCCGCCCTGCAGTAAGTTACCTAACCTAACGGTGCATGACGGGACTTCGAGACGAATACGGATGGCATGAGCGTACATTGTGTTTATCTGTGATGTTTAGGTAACTTAAATGATGGGACATTCATTAATGAGATTAATGAAAAAAAATAAACCTAAAGATGTTGTGGAATCGAATTTTCAAAAACTGGTAGCTCTAGTTCTTGCTTTACATAGCGGTATTCCTTGGAGAATATCCAGCACCTTATTCGATAAGGAAAGAGCCGAGATCCCGTCATCGGGAGTGACCTCTTTAGCAGTAACTGGTAGATGCTACAACCCTCAGTTTCATATTTTGATTGCTTTTCTAATTCTTTCTTTGCATAGTGGTATTGTGAATATCCTGCACCTCATTGGACGAGGAAAGAGTCGAGATCCTTTCACCGGGAATGACCTCTTTAGCGAAACCAATAAAAGCCTCAAAAACACTCCATTTTAAATCATTTTGATTCTGCAACGATATCAAGTTCAAAGCGTTAAAGGTTTTCATAAAAACCATCCGCAACGCTCCGTCATTTTAGGAAGTGGAGTACTTAGTATTCGTGTTGCGTATGTTGACCATAGTCAAGGCGTAGTGTATGGTAGCTAAGTGATGGCTTTCTACACAGCATATGATGCGATTAGTTAGGACAATCACATGATTATGTCGACCATAGCCGAGGGTCATGTGGGTTGGTCTAATTAATCACGAAATGACGGGTAGAACTTGACTAGTGTTTATGATATGTTGACCATAGCCAAAGTCATAGGTGCTAGGGGTAAAAACCATTATCAGGAGTTTCAAGTGTTGAAATTTGCAATGAGATTGCATAACTTCTATGTGATAGTTGGATCATGATACCCACTGCGAGTAATTGTTGCTCCTGGGAGAGTTTTGCACTTTACAATTAGCCGATCAAGTTGGTGTCTAGAAAGGTGTCAACGGGGTTAAGCCCTTGGGAAAACGAGGTTTATTTTAATTAGGTCCGTATGAAAGCACGGTGAACCTCCCTCAAAGTACCGGCACTGGCCTGGCTGAAAGATTGGCGAACTTGTAGGGTGTAATTAATCCCGGGTAGTCTTTCCTTTTAGGGTATGAAGGAAAATTTGATAAAAAAACAGTGGGAGCCATTCTGATTAGATAAAATATATAAACAATCTAATCTTACAAAAGCGCACGTAGAGTGTTTTCTTCTCTCTCTCCCTAGTTAGTGACCATGTCACGCCTTAATCAAGATTATAATATGGATGTATTGACCGAACCCGCTTATTATACTGAGATGGGGAACGTTGGTTCTGCTCCAACTTATAACTGTTATAAGACCGAGCAGGAAATAGGGGATTACCAGGATCCCGTGCCGCCCAAACGAAGAAAGTACATGTTGATGCATCTTCTTCGAGTGTGTTCATTACCGAGAACTGTTTTTCAGTATCCTCTACATCCGGGGTATGAGATACCGGATCAGGATCCCACATATATAATCTGTTACATGAGCTACAGATAGGTAGAGAACTGGGAATGGGTGATAAGTTTTAAGAGTTGGAAACAGTGCAATTGTTGCAGCCAAGGTTTTAGCAGTTATCACCCTGTATTACCAAATACATTGATTCTGAACGAATGTTATTAGATACCGAACCTGATATGCAACATTATATCAGTCTCTTTATTAAATAAAGAAGGATATAATTTTGTATTGTTGGATAATGTTTTGAACATTACCTATATCAAGTGTTCATTGGTTCAGGCACGTTATCTAATGGCATATACGTTCTAAATCAAACCAAAGTTCTTAAAGTACAGAACACACACAAGAGGAAGATTTCAGAAATGAACGAATCCTTCTTGTGTTATTGTAGACTAGGTCATATCAATGCGACCCGACTAGCGAAGTTACATTAAGATGCATATTTGAATCAGTTTGAATTTACATCTTGTGAAACTTGCCAGTCGTGTCACAAAGATAAAATGACCATAGCTCCGTTTACTGGAAACAGAGAAAGAGTTAGTGAACTGTTGTGATTGATACATGATGATATGTGGTCCCCTGTCTACACATGCCAGGATTGGTTCTTTAAACTTCATTGCATTCACTGATGATCTCTCAAGATTCGGACATATGTTTCAGCTGAAACACAAGTCTGAAGCTTTTGAGAAATTCAAAGAATATAAATCAGAAGTAGAGAACCAAAACGAGTATAGATATTATGTCCTTTGATATGATCAGGGAGGAGAATACTTGAGAATGGAGTTCCTGGACTATTCTACAGGAGAATGAGTTTCTCTCTCAACATTACTCCTCCGTATAACACCACAGCACAATGGTGTATCAGGGCAGAGCAATCGCACCCTATTAGATATGGTGCGCTCTATGATGAGTACTACTAAGTTGCCTATTTCCTTTGGGGGTTATGTATTTGTGAAGCTGCATACCTATTGAATTCGGTTCCAACCAAATCAGGTGCCTACCATTCCATATGAGATATGAAATAGGAAGAGCCCATCTCTTAAGCATGTTAAGATTTGGGGTTGTCCGGCCTATGTCAAAAGCAAAATCCGGACAAGCTCGAGGCAAGATCAGTTCTGTGGAAGTTTGTTGGATATCCCAAACATTCGTAAGGGAATATCTTCTACCACACCGAGGAACAAAAGGTGTTTTATTTCTCGGCATGCCACCATTTTTTTCAAAAAAAGAAGAAGGAATTTTTTATGGAAAGAAATTTGTGGTCATAAGGTAGAACTGGAATCAGATCCAACTATACAAACTACAACTGATGATTTGGTAAAACCGGAGGATTCAATAGCTCCCGACGAACCCCAGCCTCTCCGCCGATCTGGTTGGGTTCCTCATCCTCCTGAGAGATACTACGGTTTTCTCGGTGACAGTGGGAGCAAGGATTGCATCATGAGATGATGACCTAACTAGTTTCGAGCAGGCCATCAAGAGTGGGGACTCTGTAAGAATGGCTGGATGCTAAGCGATCTGAGATGGAATCCATGTACACCAACAAAGTTTGGACATTGTATGCTACGTCTGAAGGGTTAAATCCCCATCAGGAGCAAGTATATACTGAGAAGATTACTTAGTGTAGATGGAAAAGTTGAGACTTTCAAAGCTAGACTTGTTGTAAAAGGTTCTCGTCATTGACCAGGTATGGATTATGATGAAACCTTTTTCTCCAAAAGCTATACTTAAGTCCGTCCGGATCCTACTTGCCATTGCTACATACCATGACTACGATATCAGACGGATGGGTATCATGACTGCTTTTCTAAATATTGATTTAGAAGAGAGCGTCTATAAGTACACAGCCAGAGGGCTTCATAGACAGTGGGAGAAGCGGAAACGTGTGCAAGTTGCTTTACAGGATAAAGCAGGCATCACGGAATTGGAACATCTATTTTGATGTGGTAGTCAAAGCATTTGACTTCATAAAAATGGTAGATGAACCTTGTATATACAAAAAGGTAGTAGAGAGTAAGGTGGTCTTCCTTGTATTGTACATGGATGATATACTCTTGATAGGAAACGTATTTCCTATGCTACACTCGGTCAATCTCCTCTTATCACAAAGATTCTCCATATAGGATCAAGGTGATACCTCTTAAATCCTAGGTTTTGGATCTATGAGATAGATCTAAGTGGATGTTAGGATTCTCACTGGGTATAGTGAGATGGTATCAATCGATCCTGGGGAGAATCACTAGATAGCTTCCAGGGTGATAAGGTCGACTGTCAGTTAGTCACATGCATTGTCTTTACCCTCTGTGGAGGGACGGTATGTTGGAAGAGTTCCAAGCTAAATACCGGGGCAAACTACAAAATAAAGGCTGGATACATCTCTACCAAAGAGGTAGTCTTGTTGTATATTTGTTCATGAGATAAACAAAGTTCCTACCATTGTATGATAATGAAGCTGTGGCTTTGGCCTAGGAACCCCCGTCCCGTCAGAAACCAAGACATATTCTAAGGCAGTATCACCTGATCATGGAGATGGTTGATCTCCAGGGAGATCGAGGTTAGGAGAGTAGACAAAGAGGACAACACGGAGGATCCACTCACAAAGGCATTTTCCTAAGAGAGACTATTATGGGATGGTTGAGTATGGGATACTACAACCACTGCTGATTGTTAGGTATTGGATACTACAAGAAATAGCCCTAGTGCAAGTAGGAGATTGTTAGTTATATGTATGCCCTTGAGGCCATTATTGTACATTTGATTTATATTATAGTGGATGCCTGGACATATATAGGGAGGACTTTCTTGCTCGACATGATAGTACGCTATCTGGTTGCTCTTTATCTTAACATGTACACTTGATGTGTTAGTGTATATGCCCTAGGGGCCATTATTGTATCATACTAGCTTGTATATTACTTAATGGAATCTTGTGATATTCACAGTTATATTAACAGTCTTGTTAAACATGGTAGTATGCTACTTGGTTTATATCTATCTTAATATGTGTATACGTATTGATAGAGCCCTTAGGATCTTGCTTGACTACCAGCGTTGTGATGACAGTCACACTAGTGGAGGCTGGGTAGTCTACTAGCACATCCTTTTTCAGGTCCCTAGTTGAAGGATTATCGAGACAGGGCATCGATACTCCGGAGTAGACTAGTGTGTACGCTTCTCATCCCAGTTGGGGAGATGGTCTGTCCCACAGACATCAGTACGTCCTACTGGAGATAGTATACAGGTGCTCGTTGGGTTACGGATACACTAGACAGGACTCGCAGGGAACTGTTGGTTGGTATTATACCCGTCGTCAGTTAACAGTTCCCAGGTGACATGAGTACAGCATAGTCCGCAGACTTGACACTGCTGCTTGGCCTCCAGTGTGTTCCCACTGTTCTTAGATTGCTACCCTACCACGGCTCAAAGGAGTCGTGCAAACAGGTAGCCGTTGGGTGCAGTCCCGAAGCACTTGGAGGCAGTGGCGATTAGAAAGGATTCGTCTCTCCCTGTATTGGGAGTTGATATCGCGCTGTGTCTGGAGAGCCATTATGCAAAGTCCCTGGCCAGGGCAAGCAAGATTTACTGGTAGGTTTTCCAGTAGTTTCTCAAGGTGTAATGGGCTTCGCTCCGACACGGCTTATACCGCTTTTAGGGGACTGACATTTGCCCCCCTAGGCCCGATATGCGATAGTCCTAGACGAACCGATCGGACTATAAGGAGATTGTCACATCAGCCTCAGTAAGAGTTCGGATGGGTTTCCTCATCGGCCTTCTTATCGACATCTACCTGGGGACCGTTACGTACAGCTAGTGCCGCTTGCGGACTGTGGTTAAAGCCACTGCCAGTGTAGTAGTCGAGTCTTTAGAGTCCCACACAGAGAGTTTCCCTGCTTCGGACGAAACGATATAGAGGTCGTATGGTTTTACGACAGGGTTCGGACGCATACGTGTTTTTACGCACGTACGATGTTCGGACAGTTTTTACTAGCGGGCTTTGGTTTAAGCCAGATTCTAGTATTGGATTATTGGATTTATACTATCTCAGTATTTCCGTGTTTTCACGAATTGGAGGGACGTTCTCATAAATTGTCGAGAAGCTTCTAGAAAGTTGATGACAAGGAGAGCTTAGGTGTTATATGCATTAAATGGTTTTGGGACTCATGGAGATGATTCATCAAGAGAGTTAATGAAGCATTAATGTTTTTAATGACTCACTTGATGATTCATTATGTATTAAATAAAGCATGAAGATATTTGTGCAAAGAGATTTTTATGCAATATATTTTTATGCTTCATATATATACACAAATGAGTTAATTCCATTTCATTATTATTATCACATTCTCCCTCCTCAAGCTCTCTCTCTTCAAACCCTAACCCTAACCTCTCATGTGTTGAGATCAAGGGTTAGCAAGACTAATTAATCCCTAATCCTATTCTATATCCCCTAGGTTGAGCACTCTTATTTACCTAGTTACCTCAAGAATAGAGGTTAAGCTTGGAGAAGTAGCTCTCGGGTGGATCTTCTATTACAAAGAGGAGGCCGACGAGGAGGTGGTCAACGAGAATAAGAAGGACTTGGTTTATTAGGTATAATCTTTTTTCATAGTAGCTAATCCCTCCTATGATGTTGTTAGTTAGGGTTTGGGAAAGATCCGTAAGTTAGTCGATGTTTGTGTTAAACAAAATGATTGTTTTACCTTTTCCGCCTCCCCGCAACTCGTAGGGTGTCTTACGTCGACTTACAGTGGTATCAAAGCCTCGCTAAACCATAACTAACTTGTTAGCAAAGTCGTTAGAAATTCGATCGGAAAACGAACCGGAAAAAACATCCTTTTCACCAAGTTTCTGTCGTTTTTAAAACGGGGTCTAAAATTTTTTCAAGGACCCTTTAATACACAAGCAGGAAAAAATAAGGTTACTGGAGAAATTTGAGATCCTAACTCGGCCAAACCGCCGCGGATCCACGGCCGAGTTGGGGCCGAGTCAGCCCAAAATTACCCAGTAACTCTTCTGTGTTGATTTTGTTCTTTCTGGAATGTTTTGTTTCTGCTCAAGTTGCATGTGCACAGTGAAGTATTTGGAGTAGATTTGTGTTTGCTTGATCCAAATTCTACGATGTTTGGCTAATTTGATTATATCTGTGATTTTTTTAATGTATTCGTAAACCTCCCCTAACTGCTAGTATGTCGGTTGGCAGGGGGTTGCACATTTCTGTAATGGTTTTTACTGTTTGTGTTTGTGGACTTGTTGGATTATCGTGAATGGATAACCGGGGATGTGAGACGAGCGTTTCTTTCATTCAAATGTAATTTGTAAATTGTTGTAATATTCTTTTGCGGGGCACTTCCGGGTTGAGCTTGTAGCCACCGTTGTATTATTTCATTTACTGATTTTTGCTCCTAGGATAGACCCAAGGTGGGGTACACAAACTACCGGGTACTTTGAAGTGTTTAGTGGCCTACTCACGTTGTTGAGGGAGACCGCTTCACTCCGGGTACTTGGCGGGTAGTTTGCCATACCCGTAGGGGTCTAGGGTGGGGTTTTGCCTATTCATCGCGACTGTGTAATCCGTATTTCTTTGCAGGCTCAAAAGAAATGCGGATTCGTAGAAAATCCAATATGTTCATCTGTGATCTGGAATGCCTATTATTGCGTCTGACGAATGTACAAAATCTGTATATGATGGCTATTAGACGTCACTTATGTTTTACACCCGTGCTAGCCAGCCCCCGCTCTGTCGTTAGTTAAGTAACCTAATGGGTGAATGATGGGACCAAGTGGCGAATGCGGATGGTATAAGAGAACGTTGTATTTTTGTTGTTTTCTGCAATGATAGGTTAATGATGGGACGCATTATATTAATGCAAAGAAAATAAAGCAAAGTTGAATCGTTGGAACAGTTTAAAAGAAACCACTCGGTTATTTTTAAAACAGAAGATATTTTTAATTGCGGAGCTTTAACCACTCCTTTTAAAAGCTATCAGGTTCCTTCGGTCATATCAAGTTCACTACGTTCACGGTTTCGCCAAAACCATTCGTAGCCCTCCGTCAATTCATTTGGATATTCAGTAGTATTCAAGCTATGTATTTTGACCAACGCCAATGCATAGTGTTTGGTAGCTGCTGGGTATTCATTTGTTGCATAGATAGATGAGTTAGTTTGGGACAGTCGTATTATCAGTTGGCCAACGTCAGGGGTATGTACGGATGGGTTCAAATTAACAAGATAATGATGGGTAGAACTTGACATGTGACTTATGACATTTTGACCAATGCCAAGGATATAAGAGCATGGGGCAGAAATTTATATTGGGAATTTCTAAAGAATTAGAAATTTGCAAAGAGATGCATACCATTTGGAGTGTGATAATTTTGGTAGGATTCCTTCAGCTTTATCACACGATGATATTTGGATCCCGATCCTACTGTGAGTATCCGCTACTCATCAGGAGATTCATCACTTAACGATCAATGCTATAAACCAAGTAGGAGCCGAGAAAGGTGTCAGCGGAGCTTTGCCCTCAGAGAAATGAGGTTATTTAATTAAAGAACTTCACGAAAGCGTCATAAAACCTCCCTCGAAGTACCGACACCGGCCTGGCTGAACGGTTAAGCAAGTATTGTACAGTGAGAATAGTCCTGGCTAGTTCTTCCTTTTTGGTTTGAGGAGGGATTCGAGAAACAGTGGGAGCCATCCAGTTTAGATAAACTAAAAACCACTCTAAATTTGCAAGAGCATCATGCTAAAGTATTCCCTCTCTCTCTCTCATTGCAGCGACCCAAAAACATGACAGGCCTTAAGTTACTATTAGAGAAAAATATTCTGACAGGGCCAAACCATAAAGATTGGTTGCGGAATGTCAAAATGGATTTAACTTATGAAAAATTGGGGTATGTCCTTACTACTAAGGAACCTGCTGTCCCTGGTCCAAAATCCAGTATTGTGGATAAGGAAATCCACAAGACATGAGAATTAGATTGCGCGAAGGCCAAATGCATCGTGCTTGCCTCGATGAATAATGAATATCAGAGGAGGCAAGGATATGGATCTTGAATCCATATTTCTCCATACAAAGGATCTGTATGGAGAGCAATCTCGTATAGCAAGATACGAGACCTCGAAGAACTTGTTTCAGTCGAGGCTGGCCGTCGGATCATCTGTAGGAGAACATGTTCTTAAGATGATTGGCTATATAGAAAAGCTCGCGAACCTCGGGACGACTTTGGAGAACGAGCTCTATACAGACATAATTCTCCAGTCCGTTCCTTCCACCTACGCCCGGTTTATTCTGTATTTCAACATTCAAAGAAAAGAAGTTGAACTTCCATAACTCCTTAACATGTTGAGGAGTGCAGAGGGCACCTTGCAGAAGGCAATGGAAACACCCGATATGTTTGTTCGCGGTACTTCCTCTTCCAGGTCTAAGGCTAGGGCCAAAGGAAGGAAAAAGAAGGCCGCTACCAAACGTAGAGGAGGTGTTGGTAAGGTCGAAACTAAGGGAAAGACAAAGATTGCAGTGCCAGTAGTGGCAAAGGACGAGTGCTTCCACTGTCGTAGGAAAGGGCACTGGAAGAAAGATTGCAAAGCTTGGAATGCCAAGAACCAGGAACCGAAGCAAGCTGTGGCTTTGACTTCAGGTGTGTTTGTAATTGAAAATTGTCTGTCAATCAACTCTACTTCCTGGGTATTGGATACCGGATCAGGATCTTATATATGCAATTCATTACCGGCACTGAGAAACCGTAGAGTGCTTAAGGTTGGTGATATGACCCTCCAGATTGCTAACGGAGCTAGCGTGGGTGCTGTGTCCGTAGGGGATTATCATCTTGGATTGACGAGTGGACATATTTTGGTTTTGCATAACCGTTTTTGTGTACCCAGTTTAACGTGTAATATCATATCGGTTTCGTTGTTATCAAAAGAAGGTTATGATTTCACGTTTGTAAGTGATGTTGTTAACATCCACCTTAATCATGGTTTGATTGGGTCTGGTACACTAGATAATGGTATATATGTCTTAAACTTATTACAGATTTTCAATGTCCAGAACACACTAAAAAGAAAGTCTCCAGATATAAATATGGCTTTCTTATGGCATTGTAAACTAGGTCACATCAATGAGACAAGGTTAACTAAGTTACATAGAGAAGGATATTTGGATCCGTTCGAATATCAATCTTATGCCACTTGTCAATCATGTCTCAAAGGAAAGATGACAAAGACTTCATTCACTGGACATGGAGTAAGAGAGAAAGAGAGCTCTTAGGACTCATACACAGCGATGTATGTGGTCCAATGTCTACACATGCAAGAGGTGGTTTTTCATATTTCATTACTTTTATGGATGATTACTCTAGGTATTGATTCATTTTCTTAATGAAACATAAATCCGAGGCTTTTAAGAAATTCCAAGAATATATGAATGAAGTAGAAAAGCTAACCGGCAAAAGTATCAAGACACTGAGATCTGATCGAGGTGGTGAATACTTAAGTGCCGAGTTCCTAGGTTACCAAAAAGAGAAAGGAATTCTCTCTCAGCTTACTCCTCCATACATTCCACAGCATAATAGTGTATCGGACAGATGGAATCGAACCCTATTAGATATGGTACGTTCCATGATGAGTAATGCTGTGTTACCGCGATCTTTCTGGGGTTATGCGCTAGAATCAGCGGCATATCTTTTGAACAGGGTTCCTACCAAGACTGTGCCTCCCACGCCATATCAGATGTGGAGTAGGAAGAAACCCTATCTTCAATATATGAAGATATGGGGATGTCCAGCTTTTGTTAAAAAGCAGCATGCGGACAAACTCGAGGCACGATCAGTACAGTGTAAGTTTGTGGGATATCCAAAGAACTCCAAGGGGTATTTCTTCTATAACGCAGAGGAACAAAAGGTTTTTGTTTCTCGTAATGCCCATTTTCTAGAACATCTGATTTTAGAAAAGGAAACAAATGGGAGCGCAATAGAACTGGAAGAAATTCCAGAACCACAAACTACTACTGAAAGTTTGGTTGAACCAGTAGTTCAAGAAGAATAGGACATTCCCGCACCCCTCCGCAGGAGTAGTAGGCCGTCTCATCCGCCTGAGAGATACTACGGTTTTCTCATAGATGGGGATAGAGAGGATTGCATCATTGATGATGATGAATCTACTAGCTTCCAGCAGGCCATCCAGAGCGGAGACTCGGTACGATGGCTGGATGCAATGCGGACTGAGATGGAGTCCATGTACACCAACAAAGTATGGACTTTGGACTTTGCTCCAGATGGGGTAAACCCCATACTATGCAAATGGATGTTCAAGAAAAAGATTGGTGTAGATAGACAGGTGGAAACCTATAAGGCTAGACTTGTTGCAAAGGGTTTTCGTCAAAGACCTGGTTTGGACTATGACGAAACTTTTTCTCCAGTGGCTATGCTCAAATCCATTCGGATCCTTCTTGCCATTGCTGCCTTCCATGATTATGAGATCTGGCAGATGGACGTAAAGACGGCTTTTCTAAATGGTAATTTAGAAGAGTGCGTCTATATGGATCAGCCAGAAGGTTTCAATTAGAGTGGGAGCAGCGGGAAAGTGTGCAAGTTGCTTAAGTCCATTTATGGACTGAAGCAGGCATCACGGAGTTGGAATATCTGTTTTGATGAAACGGTCAAAGAATATTACTTTATCAAAAATCCAGATGAACTATGTATATATAGTAAAATTGTAGCACGAACTGTCGTATTCCTCGTCTTGTACGTGGATGACATTCTCTTGATAGGAAATGACATTCCTATGCTACAATCTGTCAAAGGATTCTTGTCACACAGGTTCTCTATGAAAGATCTCGGTGATGCCTCTTACATTCTGGGGATCCGGATTTATCGTGATAAATCCAAGAGGATGTTAGGACTTTCGCAGTCCAGGTATATCAACACTATACTGAAATGATTCAGTATAGAAGATTCTAAGCGCTGTAGTTTACCGGCTTGTCACGGAATCACCCTCTCCAAAGAGATGTCTCCCAAGACTGATTTGGAAAGGGATCGCATGTCTATTATACCCTACGCTTCTGCGGTAGGCTCTATAATGTATGCGATGTTGTGCACCAGACCAGATAAAGCTTACGCACTGAGTATGGTAAGCAGGTATCAGTCAGACCCAGGGGAGAAGCACTGGATAGCAGTAAAGAACATTCTCAAGTACCTGAGAAGGACTAAGGAGATGTTCTTGGTTTACGGCGGAAAAGACCTCAAGCTCGAGGCCTTTGCTGATTCCGGCTTCCAGAGTGACAAGGATGACTCCAAGTCCATGTCAGGTTATATCTTTACCCACAATGGAGGGGCGGTGTGCTGGAAGAGTTCCAAGCCGGACACCGTTGCTGACTCGATGATGGAAGCGGAGTATATCGCTGCTTGCGATGCTGCAAAAGAAGTGGTCTGGATGAACAAGTTCCTCACAGAACTTCAGGTGGTTCCTACCATTGTTGATCCAATACCACTTTATTACGACAACAACGGAGCTATAGCTTTAGCGAAGGAACCCAGGTCCTATCAGAAGTCCAGACACATCTTAAGGCGGTATCACCTGATCAAGGAGATCATAGATCGCCGGGAGATCGAGGTCCGGAGAGTTGCTACAGAGGAGAACACTGTTGATCCATTCACAAAGGCCTTACCTCAAATTCAGTTCGAGAGGCTACTCGAGATGATCGGTCTTAGATATGCCAGTACATAGCCCTAGTGCAAGTGGGAGATTGTTAGTGTATATGTCCTAGGGGCCATTATTTACTAGCTTGTATATTACTTAATGGAAACTTGGGATATTCACAGTTATATTAACAGTCTTGCTAAACATGGTAGTATGATACTTGGTTTATATCTATCTTAATATGTGTGTACGTGTTGATAGAGCCCTTAGGATCTTGCTTGATTACCAGCGTTGTGATGGCAGTCACACTAGTGGGGGCTGGGTAGTCTACAAGAACATCCTTTTCAGGTCCCTAGTCGTAGGATTATCGATGTTGGATATAGTGCCCTCAGAGTCAATTATTGGATCACAGGCACGTGATTGCAATGATTGAGGGAGGACCTATACCAGTAGGACAATCTTTCTCAAGATGATAGTATGCTATCTAGTTTATCTTTATCATCGTGTACTGCTTTAGGGGACCTTACAGATCACTATTGCACGTTGATAGAGCCCATAGGATTCTTGCTTGACTACCAGCAGTATGATGGCGATCATATACATGAGAGTTAGGTAGTTTATAAGCACATCCTTAAAGTGGTCCATAGTCGTGGGAGTTTCGAGACGGGGCATCGATACTCCGGAGTAGATTAGTGTATACAGTCGAGACCCCGACGAGGGACGGTGGCCGGTCTCACAAGCAATTGGTGTCAGTTGGTTCACCTAAGATGTATACAGGTGCTCATTGTGTTATGAGTACACCGGACAGGACTCGTCGGGAACATGCTATTTGGGATTATACCAGACGTCAGATAGTAGTTCCCTGGTGACATGTGTACAGGTTAGTTCATCGACCTGAGATCGTCATTTGTCTCGTGTGAGTTCCCACTGTGCTTTGATTACTACCTTACCATGGCTCAAATGAGTCGTGCAAACAGGTTTTAGTTGGGTACAGTCCCGAGCCACATAGAGGCAGTGAGCGGATCGGCAGGGATTTCGTCTCTCCCGGTATTGGGGTGAGATCGCGCTGTGTCTAGGAGAGCCATTATACAAAGCCCTCGGCCGAGGAAGGAGATTTACTGGTAGGTATTCCAGTAGTATCTCAGGGTGGCTACACTCCGACACGACTTGTACCGCTTTTGGGGGTCTGACTTTTACCAACCCCCTAGGCCCGCCATGCGATGCTCATAGACGAACGGACCGGGCTGTACGGATATTGTCACTGACAGGCTCAGTAGGGTGTCAGGATGAGTTCGCTCATCGACCTCCCTTTTGGTCAATGCCTGGTAGCCCGTTACGTATAGCTAATACCTCTGACGTGCTAGTGGTTAAATCTACAGCCAAAGTATTGACGAGTCTTTAGAGTCCTCCACAGACAGTTTCTCAAGTTTCGGGCGAAACGTTGTAGAGGCCGTATGATATATGGCAGGGTTCGATCTTATACGTGCGGTATTGCACGGGTCATGATCAGACGGATCATACTAGTGGGCTTTGGTTTAAGCCGGATCCTAGTATTAGATTTGTTGGATTACTTTAGTTTCATCGCATTCGCATTCAGTCGGAATGCGGATGCAGGTATGTATATACATATGAGGGGTATCCTTGTGATCCGTCCCGAGTTTACTTTAGATGTTGCCGGATCTTTTTGTTGGACCAAACATTTGGATTAATGTTTGGATAATGGAAATAATGAGCTAGAAATTCATCATGCAATGCATTAAATGTGACATGGACATTTAGATGACTCATGGTCTCTTTTTTAGCAAATATGTCACATTAGTGTTTTGTTTAATGTGTTGAAATGAGATGGAGTGAGAGAGGGGCTGCCATGGTTGGTTTTATTGGTATTGTATTTACATAATCTCACTCTCATTAAAACAAAAGGAAAGAAAAGAAAAAGAAAAGCTCTTGTTCTTCTTCTTCTTCCTCTAGCTCATTGCTTCCATCAATGGCAACACTTTAACCTCCATCCAAAGCCATGGATGCAAAGAGACAAAGTGATCACAACATACTCTATTTCAACCTTGGGCATGTCGGCTATCACACTTCGTGCCCGAGTTGCTTCGGATGAAGCGGGAGCCCGTAAAAAGACTTCTCGATGTGGTGCCCTTTCCGTCGAGGAGATGAAGACTGGAGTTGCCGCTGGGAGATCGGGAATGTGGCCGAAGACCGAAGAACACGGATCGCTCGGTATAGCTCTCTACCTTTTCTCTATTTAGCTAGTAGTAGGTTAATGGTCCGATCCGGGTTTTAAGCCCGCGGCAGCGCTCGTTTTCTAGTTTGAAAAAGTTTTCGTTTCCGCATTTTGGCCTCGTACAGACGGCCGGGGCGCTACCGTAGACTTTCATGGTATCAGAGCCACGCCATTAACCTTTTCTAGCTTGCTCTAACGAGTTTACAAGTTCGATCGAACGAATTTTCCAAAAACCACATTTTCAAATATGCACTTTCTGTCGAATTTTTGCTGTGCTCAAAAAATTATTTGGTACATTGCAAAAATACGTGTAGGGTTTTCTACGAATTCTGTGAAAATTTGGTCGGCTGAAATTACTGTAGCTAGGCGGATCAGCGGCCAAAACCACGTTTTGGCAGCGGATCCTCCGCCTTACTGTGGCCAAAATGCACCAAATTTCTACAGTGGGTTTCTAACTTGAAAAATGGGTTTCTGGAATATTTTGGTTGGGCCCAGATTATTTTGAGTGCTGCAGTTGTACTTGGGGGCCCAATTCGGGTAATTTTGTCGATCGAAAATTTTAAACATGTTAGTTCACAGTATTTACATTATATCTGCGACCGTGAATGTCATTTGATCGGTAAATCCTGTCTAATTGCTATAGTTCTTTTAGACGGATTTGCGAACGTGACATTCACGTTGATTTTCTGTGTTGTGCTGTGATGTTGCGGATTTGTCGTGGTGGATAGCCTGGATGCAATGGTAGTACAGTTTGGTTGTATTTGTACATTTGATATTGCGGGGCGAGCGTCCGACATCTGGACTGCCGTCACTGCCTGTTTGTATATTATTGTTTTGGGGCACGACCGGGCTGAGGTCGATGTACCCGTTGTATATTTTACTTTCTGTACTAGGATTACCCCACGGTGGGGTGCACGGATAGCCGGGTTCTAGAGAGCAACGGGCCCACATGTCATGGCTTTGAGATGGAGGGGGCTTCACTCTAGAATTGGTGGGCTATTCGCCGCACTCGTAGGGGGTACAGGTTGACCCAAGGAGGGGTGCCCAAGTTACCGGATTCCGTGAAGTGCTGGGTGGTCCATTCACGTTGCTGAAGGGGGCTGCCTCGCTTGAGGTTTTGGCGGGTAATTTGTCGCACCCATAGGGGTCTAGGATTTCATTGCCCAGGCTATCCACACGACCAGGGGAACGTCGGGTTTCAGTAGCGGCTCTATGAAACCCGGGGATCCCAGATATCTGTATTGTTCTGTGATGCTTATTACATTTCTGTGATGTTGCATTTTATCACGCCTTGAGTGATTATTATATATTGATATATATACTAGTTGATGTTGTATATATTTTGCATCCGCGCTTGTCTAGTCCCCGCTCTTTCGTTAGTTAAGTAACCTAACGGGTGATGACGGGACCCAGTGGCTAATGCAGATGACATATACGTACATCATTATTTTCGTTCTTTTGTGGTGTGATCAATTAATGGGACTGCGTTGATTCGGATCAATGCAAGCTAAACAAACCTATTCTGATGTTGTTGGAACATTTTTCAAAAAGATGTTATTGCAAGTACGTTCTTTTTTGTTTTGCACAGTGGTATTCGGTTATGAATATCCAGCACCTCAGTCGACGAGGCAAGGGCCGAGATCCCTTCACCGGGAGTGACCCCTTGGACAGAAGTTTGCGTCAGGGCAATAACTTCACTATATCCGATTACTTTTTGCTTTTCATCGTGGTATTCAGTTGGAATATCCTGCACCTCATTCTACGGGGAAAGAGCCGAGATCCCATCACCGGGAGTGACCTCTTTAGCAAAGGGTTTTCGCCACTATATTTTTAAAAAAAGCTATCTGGTTCCTTCAACGATATAAAGTTCATTACGTTAAAGGTTTTTCGCCAAAAACTATTCGTAGCCCTCCGTCATTTCAGAAAGGTAGCGCATAGTATTCATGCTATGTATGTTGGCCTTCGTCAAGGCATAGTGTATGGTAGCTATTTGTTGCTTTTCTGCTGCACAGATAGATGCGTTGGTTTGGGACAGTCGTACTACTATTTTGGCCTTCGTCAAGGGTATGTATGGGTGGGTTCAAATTAACCTGGATAATGACGGGTAGAACTTGACATGTGACTTATGATATGTTGGCCTTCGTCAAGGTCATAAGAGCATGGGGTAAAAATCACATCGGGAGTTTCTAAAGAAACTGAAACTTGCCAGATATGCGCATACCTTCTGGAGTGTGATAACATGAGTGGATTCCATCACGTTTTCATGCGATGATAGTTGGATCCCGATTCCCACTGATGAGTTGGTTTACTCCACGGGTGATCCCGACTAAATCTTCTTTAAGGTTTGGAGAAGAATTTGAGGTTACAATGGGAGGTTTCCAGATTAGATAAAGTGATAACCATTCTGATCTAGGTTAGAGTGCACTCCAAGTGTTTGTTTTCTCTCTTTCTTTAGCAGCGACCATGGTCCGACCCTTGACTATGACTCAGTGACCAAGATTAACCGAACCTTCTTAAAACACTGGCTTTTGGATTGTCAGAGTTGCATACCTCATTGCCATTCTTACTTTTAACCTTTTTTCTCTAGAACACCCCGTATTACTACGAACGTCCACTTCCATTGGATAAAACCATCGTATGGTTATATACGAACTCGAAGGAATTTATTCGAGGATGGTTTCCGGTTCTGGAGAAAACGAGTAGGACTATTCAGTTGTCTTTTCCATTTACCTTCTCTCGGGTTGCGAGTGCTCCTTGGATTAGGACAGTGCACCTATTACGCTTATTGGATAGTCTTCTTTCAAACCATAGGCAGGTGCCGAACGGTAGGGAATGAAGAAAACCAATTAGCCTAAAAGGTGTACAGAAGGTATTAAGTAAAGACAAATAAAGGGATTAGTAAGAGGGCAAAGTAAACTGTGACTGCTATTCACGACCAAATCAAGTATTTATTTGTTAATCCTACATCACCTTTGTATTTCTCCAGAACAGTACGTATCACTATGAAGATCTACGGTTTATTGGATACTCCATCGTATGGTTATATACGAACTCGAAGGAACTTGTTCCAGTTCGGGGATGGATTCTAGTTCAGGAGAAATAGGAATAAGATTTATTCAGTTTTCTTTTATCTTTACCTTCTCTCGGGTTCGAGTGCTCCTAGGATTAGGACAGTACACCTATTACGCTTATTGGATAGTCTTCTTCCAAACCATAGGCCGGTGTCGAACGGTAGGGAAGGAAGAAAACCATTTTGCCTAACGATGGTGTGCAGAAGGTAACGACTAAAGACATATAAAGGGATTTGGAGAGAAGGCAAAGAAATACATGGTTACAGTTGTGAATAAGATAATGGAAGAGGCATTACTAAGAATACAAGGATACCCCTTCGAAACATTTACATGTTTCAGTTTCACTGTGTATTGTTAAAAGAAAACTGATTTCCCAATTAGTCCTTGCTCCAGGGTATGTATTTACCAGGTTTGATTCTCACATCTGTATGTTTTTACAGATAATGAGTGGGAGCAAGTTATTGGGAATTGGGTGATCATCTTCATTATATTGGGATTCGTTGTAATTGGTGATATTTGAGGAAATCGCCTGGGTTGTTTGCCGGATGACAAATATTTGGTTTTGAATATCCATTGTTATGCACCAATTTCAAATTGATATATTTGTACGTTTATTTTTATAAAGTGAGATATAACTTTTTGAAATTATGTCTGTGACATTTACCTATATTAGTGGATGGTTAAGTAAGGAGCATTAAACAGCGGTGTAATTCTTCTTAACCATAAGTACAGTTTTCAACCTATGGCGCACAAAGTATGAGTTATTAGACTCAGGGGACTTATACAGGGTATTGTATGTTGTCCAGTGTCCATTTGGACAGAGGGGTTGGTACTCGTACTACATTCTGTTTACTTGTGACTTCTCTAGTTCTTAGACATGTGTTTCATAGAAATGCAAGGTCTAAGTTTTGAGAAGTTGCAGGTATAAGAATAAAGCAGAGAACCAAGTATTGCAAGTATCAGAATTCTTCAAGATGATCGAAGATGTAGATACTTGTGTATGGTATTTAGTTGATAGTAATGATTAAGAAAACTTTCTTCTCTTTCAGGTTACTCATAATTGGAAGCATTCCTAAGTTGAGTAATGTTGATCGGCCTCTCTCCATTTAGTTGACACGCACTGGAGACAGCTGCATGATTTGAATCTGGTTCCAATTAAATCAGTGTCTCTGTTTTCTATATTGGATATAGAATAGTTCATATCTTAACGATGTTAAGGTACGGGGAGTTGTCCGGCTTATGCCTAAAAGCAGACTCTGGATAACTCAAGGCACGTTTCTGTAATGGCTGTTTGTGGGTTGACCCAGGCTATGACGAGGGTTGACTTTCTACTATCTGGAAGATCAATAGCAATATTGTTCTTAACTCGCCACAGTTTTGGTAAAATGGATTTTTTCAGAAAACAGTAGTGGGAGTATGGTAGAACTGAAAGTGATTCCAGAACCGCAAACGATTACTGAAAATTTGATAAGAACCTAAAGATTCAATCTGGTTTGACATTCCATTGGCCACTCTGCAGATAACATGGGTAACCTCAGGCACTCGAGAGGTACTTCGGTATGCTCAAGGACGGTGACAGGGAGGTTCTTGTTTACCCAGACTTGCCATTGCTGTTGTTCCAGACTGTGAGACCCGGCAGGAGGATAAGTATACCATCGTTCTAAACTAGCTTTAGAAGTGCACGACTATATAACTCTGCCAGAGGGTTGTCGTAGTCAGTGGGAGCAGCGGAAGCATAGTGGACAAGTGGCTTATGTCTATTTATAGACTAAAACAGATATAGCGGAGATAGATCATCTATTTTTGATGTTACAGTCATAGGTTTGACTTCATGAGAATAAGGGATGGATCTGTTAAGAAGGTAGTAGGGTGTAATGTCCTGGTATTTGGATGACATACGCAGAGTAGGAAGTGAAATTCCTATACTACGATCGGTTATACTTTGGTTGTCACACAGTGGTTTCTCCACATAGGACTTGAATATTATATCTAACATTTTGGTTACTAGATCTATGGTTTTAGATCTAGATTTGGGTAGTTTCCCAATCTGGGTACTTAGACAGCATTCTAAAGGTGTTTTAGAATGGACGACTCCTGGCACGGTGGTGTACCTGCACGGGATGGAATCACCCTCTCTAAAGGTGTCTTACAGACTAAAGGGGAGAGGGATGTGCATGATTGGCAGATCACTTGCTTAGGCAATTGAGTCAATCATGAGATGTCAAGTACCACACCAGATGTTTTTGCACTAGATGCAATAAGTTGATCCAATCCTAGAGAAACATTCGGAAGCAGTTTTAGAACATAAGTGAATGTTCTAGGGATATGATAACAACAACCTCTTTTAGGAAACAATTATCATTCCAGGCTTCCATGGTGACCTGGATGACAGAGTAACTGTCAGAGTTATAGTTTTCCCTCTGACGAGGGGCAGTGTTTTGGACAGGTGGTCCAACCGGATACTGAGGGAGGCATGGCGCATAATATTGATTAAGTTCAGTTGACGATACAGTCTAAGAAGTTTGGATTTGGAGTTCATTTATGAACTAGGTCCCATCAGACATCCAGATATATTCTAAGACAGGTATTGCTCATTTCGGGAGATGGTTTTCTCCGCGAACTTGAGATAAAGAAAGACATAGAAAGAAACATCAGGGCGGATCCACTCACTGAGGCTATCCCTCGAACACAATAGTTTCGAAAACAGGCTTTGTAAGATTGATTAGTAGAGGAGTTGGGTGTTCGGTATCACACGGGCTGTGAGTATGCGACATCGCAATATTTAGCCTTGAGTGCAAGTGGGAGATTGTTAGATATAGTGCCCTCAGAGTCAATTATTGGATCATAGGCACGTGATTGCAATGATTGAGAGAGGACCTATACCGGTAGGAAAATCTTACTCAAGATGATAGTATTCTATCTGGTTTATCTTTATCATCGTGTACTGCTTTAGGTGGCCTTACAGATCACTATTGCACGTTGATAGAGCCTATAGGATTCTTGCTTGACTACCAGCAGTATGATGGCGATCATATAAGTGAGAGTTGGGTAGTCTATAAGCACATCCTTAAAGTGGTCCCTAGTCGTGGGAGTTTCGAGACTGGGCATCGATACTCCGGAGTAGACTAGTGGATACATTCGAGACCCCGACGAGGGGCGGTGGCCGGTCTCACAAGCCATTGGTGTCAGTTGGTTCACCTAAGATGTAAACAGGTGCTCATTGGGTTATGAGTACACCGGACAGGACTCGCCAGGAACATCCTAGTTGGGATTATACCAGACGTCAGATAGCAGTTCCCTGGTGACATGCGTACAGGTTAGTTCATCGACCTAAGATCGTCATTTGTCTCGTGTGAGTTCCCACTGTGCTTTGATTACTACCCTACCACGGCTCAAATGGGTCATGCAAACAGGTTTTAGTTGGGTACAGTCCCGAGCCACATTGAGGCAGTGAGCGGATCGGCAGGGGTTTCGTCTCTCCCGGTATTGGGGGTGAGATCGCGCTGTGTCTAGGAGAGCCATTACACAAAGCCCTCGGCCGAGGCAGGAGATTTACTGGTAGGTATTCCAGTAGTATCTCAGGGTGTTCTGGGCTACACTCCGACATGACTTGTACCGCTTTTGGGGGTCTGACTTTTACCAACCCCCTAGGAGCGCCATGCGATGCTCATAGAAGAACGGACCGGACTGTACGAATATTGTCACTGACAGGCTCAGTAGGGTGTCCGGATGAGTTCGCTCATCGACCTCCCTTTTGGTCAATGCCTGGTATCCCGTTACGTATAGCTAATACCTCTAACTTGCTAGTGGTTAAATCCAAAACCAAAGTATTGACGAGTCTTTAGAGTCCCCCACAGACAGTTTCTTAAGTTTCGGGCGAAACATTGTACAGGCCGTATGATATATGGCAGGGTTCAATCTTATACGTGCGGTATTGCACGGATCATGATCGGGCGGATCATACTAGTGGTCTTTGGTTTAAGCCGGACCCTAGTATTAGATTTGTTGGATTACTTTAGTCTCATCGCATTCGCATTCAGTCGGAATGCGGATGCAGGTATGTATATACAGGTGAGGGGTATCCTTGTGATCCGTCACAAGTTTACTTTAGATGTTGCCGGATCTTTTTGTTGGACCAAACATTTGGATTAATGTTCGGATAATGGAAATAATGAGCTAGAAATTCATCATGCAATGCATTGAATGTGACATGGACATTTAGATGACCCATGGTCTCTTTTTTAGCAAATATGTCACATTAGTGTTTTGTTTAATGTGTTGAAATGAGATAGAGAGATAGAGAGATAGAGGTTGGTTTTATTGGTCTTGTATTTTCATAATCTCACTCTCTCACTCTCATTAAAACAAAAGGAAAGAAAAGAAAAAGAAAAGCTCTTGTTCTTCTTCTTCTTCTTCTAGCCCATTGCTTCCATCAATGGCAACACTTTAACCTCCATCCAAAGCCATGGATGCAAAGAGACAAAGTGATCACAACATACTCTACTTAAACCTTGGGCACGTCGGCTAGCAAACTTCATGCCCGAGTTGCATCGGATGAAGCGGGATCCCGTAAAAAGACTTCTCGATGTGGTGCCCTTTCCGATGAGGAGATGAAGACCGGAGTTGCCACGGGGAGATCGGGATGGTGGCCGAAGACCGAAGGACACAGATCGCTCGGTATAGCTCTCTACCCTTTCTCTATTTATCTAGTAATAGGTTAATGGACCGATCCGGGTTTTAAGACAACGGTAGCGGTTTTCTAGTTTGAAAAGTTTTCGTTTTCGCATTTTGGCCTCGTACAGACGGCCGGGGCGCTACCGTAGACTTACAATCGAGACAGGGCATCGATACTCCGTAGTAGACTAGTGTGTACGCTTCTCATCCTAGTTGGGTAGATGGTCTATCCGACAGCCATCAGTACGTCGTACTGGAGATAGTATACAGGTGCTCGTTGGGTTACTGGTACACCGGACAGGACTCGCAGGGAACTATTGGTTTGTAGTATACCCTTCGTCAGTTAACAGTTCCCAGGTGACATGAGTACAGCATAGTCGACAGACTTGACACTACTGCTTCTCCTCGAGTGTGTTCCCACTGTTCTTAGATTTCTACCTTACCACGGCTCAAAGGAGTCGTGCAAACAGGTAGCAGTTGGGTGCAGTCCCGAAGCACTTGGAGGCAGTGGAGGTTAGACAGGATTCGTCTCTCCTGGTATTGGAAGTTGATATCGCGCTGTATCTGGAGAGCCATTACGCAAAGTCCCTGGCCAGGGCAAGCGAGATTTACTGGTAGGTTTTTCAGTAGTTTTTCAAGGTGTAATAGGCTTCGCTCCGACATGACTTATACCGCTTTTAGGAGACTGACGCTTGCCTCCCCCTAGGCCCGATATGCGATAGTCCTAGACGAACAGACCGGACTGTACGGAGATTGTCACATCAGACTCAGTAGGAGTTCGGATTGGTTTCCTCATCGGCCTTCTTATCGACATCTACCCGGGGACCGTTACGTACAGCTAGTGCCGCTTGCGGTCTGTGGTTAAACCCACTTCCAGCGTAGTAGTCGAGTCTTTAGAGTCCCACACAGAGAGTTTCCCTTCTTCGGGTGAAACGATATAGATGTCGTTTGGTTTTACGACAGGGTTCGGACGCATACGTGTTTTTACGCACGTACGGTATTCGACAGTTTTTACTAGCGGGCTTTGGTTTAAGCCAGATTCTAGTATTGGATTATTGGATTTATACAGTCTCAGTATTTCCGTGTTTTCACGGATAGGAGGGGCGTTCTCGTAAATTTTCGAGAAGCTTCTAGAAGGTTGATGACAAGGAGAGCTTAGGTGTTATATGAATTAAATGGTTTTGTGACTCATGGAGATGATTCATCAAGAGAGTTAATGAAGCATTAATGTTTTTAATGAATCACTTGATGATTCATTATGTATTAAATGAAGCATGAAGATATTTGTGCAAAGAGATTTTTATGCAAGATATTTTTATTCTTCATATATATACACAAATGAGTTAATTCCATTTCATTATTATTATCACATTCTCTCTCCTCAAGCTCTCTCTCTTCAAACCCTAACACTAACCTCTCATGTATTGAGATCAAGGGTTAGCAAGACTAATTAATCCTTAATCCCATTCTATATCCCCTAGGTTGCTTTGATTAGCACTCTTAGTTACCTAGTTATCTCAAGATTAGAGGTTAAGCTTGGAGAAGTAGCTCTTGGGTGGATCTTCTATTACAAAGATGAGGCCGACGAGGAGGTGGTCAACGAGAACAAGAAGTTCTTGGTTCATTAGGTATAATCTTTTTTCATAGTAGCTAATCCCTCCTATGATGTTGTTAGTTAGGGTTTGGCAAAGATCCGTAAGTTAGTCGATGTTTGTTTTAAACAAAATGATTGTTTTACCTTTTCCGCCTCCCCGCAACGCGTGGGGTGTCTAATGTCGACTTACATGATGTCTCTATGTTACCTGTTGATAAAGCCATTAGGATGTGTACTTGACTACCAGGATTATGATGTAGATCATACTAGTGGGGTCTGGATAGTCTGTGAGTACATCCTTTAATTGTTCCTAGTCGAGGGAATATCGAGACAGGGCATCGATACTCCATAGTAGACTAGCGTATAGCTTCTTGACCTATGTGATGGGCGATGGATGATCCCATATCCATTGGTGTTTGACATCAGAGATGGTATACAGGTGCTCAGTGGAGACTGGGTACACTGAACGGACTCGCCGAGAACTCCTAGATGGTATTATACCTCACGTCAGGTAGCAGTTCTCTGGTGACACTGGTACAGGTTAGTCTGTCGACCCGAGATCGTTATAGAGTCTTGTGTATCTCACACTTTGCTTGGATTTCCACCATACCACGGCTCTACTGAGTCATGCAAACAGGTGGTTTTTGGGTACAGTCCCGAGTCACATAGAGGAAATGAGCGATAGGAGGTGTAAGTCCACGTTACCTCTCCCGGTTCTTTCAGGCTTGCGGAAATGATGAAAAACGGTTTTTCGAGTCATGGTAACATGGACTATAAGACACGGATCTTTGCTAAACTACACACTAGCAACTAAAAAGAGCTTTTCCTACTCGGTTTGGGGTTATACCTCAACTTGAACTCCTTCTCTTGGGCTCTTTGTGGTGGTCGGATGGTTCATTCCTCGTCGCCTTCTCTTGCCGAAAATGGATCCACCTGAGGGTCTCTCCCTTGAGCTTCTTTCTCGAACTTAAGAAAACTAAAGTGTCCGGCTTGCTACACCTTCAACCTTAGGATGAGTAGAGAGTGGCTTTGGTGTTTTATCTCCAAGGAAATGTTTCCCAACACATGAGATGAATTTTTCTTGAGCTAGAGAAAGAGGAAGAAGAAAGGATGAGAGAGAATCAATATGATAGAATGAGAATAGTTTTACAACCATATCAAATATATGTGAATTAATCTAATTAATAATATTAATCAAAATGAAAAAGGTGATGGTTGGTTTGATAAGACCATTATCATTTCATATTAAATGTTTTTGCAAAGATCAAAGAGCATCTTTGGAAAGAAATGACGATGGTCAATGTTTCAACCTTGGTCAACAAGTCAACCTTGGTCAACAAGTCAACAAACCCTAACCATAACCCAATTTCATTTAAATAACATTATCAATTGATATTTCACATATTCATTAGGGTTTGGTAAACGATAACCGTCAACTGTGCATACACACCCATACCAAAACCCTAATGAGAATCCTCTTCCTCTGCCTCAGTCAACTGTGCATACACACCCGCATTCGTGATCCGAGGAGCACGAATACTATGAGATAATACTAACCCCAAAGCATATACTAGGATCTGGCTCAAACCAGAGCCCGCTAGTAACAACTTTCCGGACACCAAACGTGCACAAGTGCGCGGATGTGAACGAACCCTATCGCAAAACCATGCGACCTCTACTCTGTTTTGCCCAAAGGCGAATAACCCTCTGTGTGGGACTCTAAAGACCCGACACTACATTGGCAGTGGGTTTAACCACAGACCGCAAGCGACACTAGCTGTACGTAATGGTCCCCAGGTAGATGCCGATAAGAAGACTGATGAGGTGAACCCATCCGAACTCCTACTGAGCCTGAATGTGACAATCTCCGTACAGTCCGGTCTGTTCGTCTGAGAATATCGCATGGAGGGCCTAGGGGGCGGTAAACGTCAGTCCCCTAATAGCGGTACAAGTCGTGTCGGAGTGCAGCCCAGAACACCCTGAGATAACACTGGAAACCTACCAGTATATCTCGCTTGCCCTGGACAGGGACTTTGTGTAATGGCTCTCCTAGACACAGCGCGATATCAACCCCCAATACCGGGAGAGACGAATCCTGTCTAACCGTAACTGCCTCCAAGTGCTTCGGGACTGCACCCAAAAACTACCTGTTTGCACGACTCCTTTGAGCCGTTGTAGGGTAGTAATCAAAGTACAGTGGGAACACACTCGAGGAGAAGTGACAGTGTCAAGTCAACGGACTAAGCTGTACTCATGTCACCTGGGAACTGATAACTGACAATAGGTATAGTACCAACCAACAGTTTCTGATGAGTCCTGTCCAGTGTACTCGTAACCTAACGAGCACCTGCATACTATCCCAAGTACGACATACTGACGGCTGTGGGACAGGCCGTCTCCCAAGATGGGATGAGAAGCGCATACGCTAGTCTACTCCGGAGTATCGATGCCCTGTCTCGATAGTCCTACGACTAAGGACCTGCATAAGGATGTGCTTTTAGATTACCCAGCCCCCACGAGTGTGACTGCCATCACAACGCGGTAATCAAGCAAAGATCCTAAGGGCTCCACTAATGTGTAAAGGCGATATGCTAAAAGAAACACAAGCACACATTAAAGCAGAAACAAACAAAGTAGCATACTACTATTTTGAGCAAGATTGTCAATACAAGGTGAATATCCCAAGCTTCCATCAAGTAATATACATACAAGTATGATACAGTAATGGCCTCTGGGGCATATACACTAACAATCTCCCACTTGCACTAAGGCCATGTACTGGCGTATCGAAGACGTATGATCTCGATCAGCCGCTCGAACTGAGTCTGGGGTAAGGCCTTTGTGAGTGGATCAGCAGTGTTATCTTCTGTAGCAACTCTCCGAACGTCGATCTCCTAGCGACCCACGATCTCCCTGATCAGGTGATACCGCCTCAAGATGTGCCTGGACTTATGATGGGACCTGGGTTCCTTCGCTAAAGCTATAGTCCCGTTATTGTCGCAATACAGAGGTATTGGATCAACAATGGATGGAACCACCTGAAGTTCTATCAAGAACTTCCTCATCGAGACGGCTTCTTTTGCGGCATCAGATGCAGCGATATATTCCGCTTCCATCGTCGAGTCAGCAACGGTTTCCTGTTTGGAACTCTTCCAACACACCGCCCCTCCATTGAGGGTAAAGACATAACCCGACATGGACTTGGAATCATCCTTGTCACTCTGGAAGTTGGAGTCAGCAAAGGCCTCGATCTGAAGATCTTTTCCGCCATACACCAAGAACATCTCCTTAGTCCTTCTCAGGTACTTGAGAATATTCTTTACCGCTATCCAGTGCTTCTCCCCAGGGTTTGATTGATACCGGCTTACGACACTCAGTGCATAAGCTACATCTGGTCTGGTACACAACATCGCATACATTTTAGAGCCCACCGCAGAAGCGTATGGTATAATAGACATGCGATCCCTTTCCAAATCAGTCTTGGGAGACATCTCTTTGGAGAGGGTGATCCCGTGACAAGCCGGTAGATTACCGCGCTTAGAATCTTCCATACTGAATCTTCTCAGTATGGTGTCGATGTACCTAGACTTTGAAAGTCCTAATATCCTCTTGGATCTGTCACGATAGATCCGGATCCCCAGAATGTAAGAGGCATCACCCAGGTCTTTCATGGAGAACCTGTGTGACAATAACCCTTTGACAGATTGTAGCATAGGAATGTCATTTCCTATCAAGAGAATGTCATCCACGTATAAAATGAGGAATACGACAGTTCGTGCTACAAATCTACTATAGATGCATGGTTCATATGGATTTTTGATAAAGCCAAAATCTTTGACCGTCTCATCAAAACAGATGTTCCAACTCCGCGATGCCTGCTTTAGTCCATAGATGGACTTAAGCAACTTGCACACCTTTTCGCTGCTCCCACTCTAAATGAAACCCTCTGGCTGATCCATATAGACACAGTCCTCTAAATTTCCATTCAGAAAAGCGGTCTTTACGTCCATTTGCCAAATCTCATAATCGTGGAAGGCAGCAATGGCAAGAAGGATCCGAATGGATTTCAGCATAGCCACTGGAGAAAAGGTTTCGTCATAGTCCAAACCAGGTCTTTGAGGAAAACCCTTTGCAACAAGTCTACCTTTATAGGTCTCAACCTGTCCATCTACACCAATCTTCCTTTTGAAGATCCACTTGCATCCTACGGGTTTTACCCCATCTGGAGCAACGTCCAATGTCCATACTTTGTTGGTGTACATGGACTCCATTTCGGTCCGCATTGCATCCAGCCATTTTACCGAGTCAACGCTCTGAATGGCCTGCTGGAAGCTAGTCGGCCCATCACTATCAATGATGCAATCCTCTATATCCCCGTCTATGAGAAAATCGTAGTATCTCTCGGGCGGATGAGACTGCCTACTACTCCTGCGGACTGGCGTAGGAATGTCCTGATCTTTCGAACCCTCTGGTTCTACTAAGCTTTCATTAATAGCTCGTGGTTCTGGAATTTCTTCCAGTTCTATTGCGCTCCTACTTATCTGATTTTCCAAAAACTCAGTTTCCAAGAAGTGGGCATGACGAGAAACAGAAATCTTTTGTTCCTCTTCGCAATAGAAAAAATATCCCTTGGAGTTCTTTAGATATCCTACAAACTTGCACTGTACAGAGCATGCCTCGAGTTTGTCCGCATGCTTCTTTTTGACAAAAGCTGGACATCCCCATGTGTTAATGTGCTTAAGATAGGGTTTCTTCCCACACCACATCTGATATGGTGTGGTAGGCACAGTCTTAGTTAGAACTCGGTTCAAAAGGTATGCAGCTGATTCTAGTGCATATCCCCAGAATGATCGCGGTAACTCAGCGTTACTCATCATGGATCGTACCATATCCAATAGGGTCCGATTCCGTCTCTCCGATACACCGTTATGTTGCGGAGTGTAGGGAGGAGTAAGATGGGAGAGAATTTCATTCTCTTTTAAGTAATCCAGGAACTCGGCACTTAAGTATTCGCCACCTCGATCAGATCTCAGTGTCTTGATACTTTTGCCTGTTTGTTTTTCTACTTCATTCTTATATTCCTGGAATTTTCCAAAGGCTTCGGATTTATGTTTCATTAAGAAGACATATCCGTACCTTGAAAAGTCATCCGTAAAATTAATGAAGTAAGAATAACCGCTTCACGCATGTGTAGACATTGGACCGCACACATCGCTGTATACGAGTCCCAAGAGCTCGCTCGCTCTTGCTCCGTGTCCAGCGAACGGAGTCTTTGTCATCTTTCCTTTGAGACAGGATTGACAAGTTGCATATGATTGATATTCGAACGGATCCAAATATCCTGTTGTATGTAACTTCATCAACCTTCTCTCATTGATGTGACTCAGCCTACAACACCATAAGAAAGCCTGATTTGTTTTCGGAGACTTTCTTTTGTGTGTATTCTGGACATTGAAAATCTGTGGCTGGTTTAATACGTATATTCCATTGTTTAATGTACCTGACCCAATCCGAACTTGATTAAGATGAATGTTTACAACATTGCTTACAAATGCAAATTCATAACCTTCTTTAGATATTAAAGATACAGAAATGATATTACAAGTTGCATTGGGTACAAAATAATAATTACGCAAAACCAAAACGTGTCCATCTGACAACCCCAGGTGATAGTCCCCTACGGACTCAGCATCCATGCCAGCTCCGTTTGCAACTCTGAGGGTCATATCACCTGCCTTCAAAACCCTACGGTTTCTCAACGCCTGCAAAGAATTACAGATATGAGATCCTGATCCGGTATCCAATACCCAGGAAGTAGAGTTTATTGATAGACAATTTTCAATAACATACACACCTGAAGCTGAAGCCGCAACTTGCTTCAGATCCTGTGTTCTGGCCTTCCAACCCCTGCAATCCTTTTTCCATTGTCCACTCTTGTGACAGTAAAAGCACTCTTCCTTATCCATAAGCTTCCCCGCTACCTTTGTTGCTTTTGCCTTTCCCTTCATATCCACTTTACTAACACCGCCCCTTGGTTTAGTGGGGGTTTTCTTCTTCTTTCCCTTGGCTTTTCGCCTTGGACCTAGAAGAGGAAGATCCTCCTACAAACAAAGTGGATGTTTCCCTTCCTTTCTGTAGGGTGCCCTCTGCACTCCTCCGCATATTGAGGAGTTCTGAAAGTTCAACTTCTTTTTCTTGCAAGTTGAAGTTCAGGATAAACTGGGCGTAAGTGGAAGGAAGGGACTGGAGAATCAAGTCCGTGTAGAGCTCGTTCTCTAACGTGGTCCCAAGGTCCGCGAGCTCTTCAATGAAGCCAATCATCTTAAGCACGTGTTCCGCTACCGATGATCCGACGGCCAATCTCGCCGAAAACAACTTTTTCGAGACTTCGTATCTGGCGATACGGGATTGCTCTCTATACAGTTCTTTTGTATGAAGAAATATGGATTCCAGGTCCATATTCTCATGCCTCCTCTGATGTTCATTGTCCATAGAGGCAAGCACGAGGCACTTGGCCTTCGCGCAATCGATTTCCCAGGTCTTACGAATTTCCTTATCCGCGACGCTGGTTTTGGGACCTGGGACAGGGGGAGCATTGGTGGTAAGGAGATACCCCAACTTGTCATAAGTGATTGCCATTTTGACATTCCTGAGCCAATCTTTGTAGTTTGGCCATGTCAGTATGTTTTTATCTAGTAGTAACTTAAGTCCAGTCATAATAATTGGTCCCTGCAATTAGGAGAGAGAGAAGAAACACTTTAATATGATGCTCTTGGAAGTTTAGAGTGGTTTTTAATTTGTATAAACAGGATGGCTCCAACTGTCTCTCGAATCCCTCCTCAAACCAAAAAGGAAGAATTAGTCAGGATCAATCTCACCGTACAATACTTGCTTAACCGTTCAGCCAGGCTAGTGTCGGTACTTCGAGGGAGGTTTTCCAACGCTTTCGCGAAGTTCCTTAATTAAATAACCTCTTTTCCCTGGGGGCGTAGCCCCACTAACACCTTTCTAGACACCTACTAGGTTTATAGCATTGATCGTTAAATAAGAAATTTCCTAAGGAGTAGCATATACTCACAGTAGGATCGGGATCCAAATATCATTGCATGACAAAACTGAAGGAATCCTACCAGAATCATCACACTCCAAATGGTATGCAGTGTTAGCAAGTTTCAGTTCTTTTGAAACTCCCGATGTGGATTTTTGCCCCATGCTCTTATGACCTTGACTTTGGCCAACAAATCATAAGTCACATGTCAAGTTCTACCCGTCATTCTCCATGTTAATTTGTACCCACCCGTACCTACCCTTGACTTTAGCCAACAAGGCAGTACGACTGTCCCAAACCAACACATCTATCTATGCTGCACATGAATACCCAATGGCTACCAATCACTATGCCTTGACTTTGGCCAACAAACATAGCTTGAATACTATTCACCATCCATGTGAAACGACGGAGGGCTACGAATGGTTTTGGCGAAACCGTGAACGTAGTGAACTTGATATGATCGATGGAACGAGATAGCTTTTAAAAGGAGTGGTTTAAGCTCCACGTTTAAAAGTTATTTTGAAAAGAAACCGAGTGGTTTTGAAAGTGTTCAAACGACTTTTACTTTGGTTTATTTTTCTTGCATTAATTTTAATGCGTCCCATCAATTAATCCTACCATTGCAGAAAACAACAAAAATATGACGTACACTTATGCCATCCGCATTCGCCACGGGGTCCCGTCATTACCTGTTAGGTTACTTAACTAACGACAAAGCGGGAGGTGGACTAGCGCGGATGCAAAATATAAGCAACGCCTAAATAGATATCTACATATAGATATATACATTCGTCAGATGCAATGATAGCCATTCCAGATCACAGATGAATACATTGGATATACTAGGAATCCGCATTCCGTTCGACCCTGTAACGAAAAGCGGATTACACGGTCGCGATGAATAGCCAATACCCCACCCTGGACCCCTACTGGTGCGGCAAACTACCCGCCAAGTACCCGAAGCGAAGCAACCTCCCTCAACGACGTGAGTAGGCCACTCGGCACTTCAAGATACCCGGTAGTTTGTTCACCCCACCTTGGGTCTATCCTAGAAGCAAAAACAGTAAAAAGAAATTATACAATGACGGCTACAACCCCATCCCGGTTGTGCGGCCATATAAATAATATTACATCAATTTACATATTACATGAATTGAAAGATAAAGAAAACTCTCATCTCATAACCCCCCCGGCTATTCATCCGCGACAATCCAATGAATTCATATACACAAACCATCAACATTACAGATCACAGATATGTATAACCCTCACTAATCGACGTATAGCGATTAGCAGACGTTCAATACATATATAACATTATAGATACAACCCATTAGCCAAAGTCTACAGAAAATCGACCAAAATATGGATTTGTAACCACCCCAAAAACAAACTTGTTCTCTGGAAATTCTGGGCAGAAACAAACCATCTCAAAAATCACAAAACACCAACATGAGAAAACTGCAGGAGAAACGATCCATGGCCGAGTCAACTCGGCCGCGGATCCGCGGTTAGTTGATCGACTCACTGGATCGTTTTTCTTGCATGTTCTTTAAAAAGCCTGAGCCGATTTTTAATACATGATTTATTATTTTTTGAGCAGAAATAAAAATCGGCAGAAACTTGATATTTTTCACGTGTTTTGCGGTTTTTCGTCCGATTGAAATTCTAGATACTTTTCTAACATGCTAGGGTGTGTTTAGCTAGGCTCTGATACCACTGTAAGTCCACGTTACCTCTCCCGGTTCTTTCGGGCTTGCGGAAATGATGAAAAACGATTTTTCGGGTCATGGTAACATGGACTATAAAACACGGATCTTTGCTAAACTACACACTAGCAACTAACAAGAGCTTTTCCTACTCGGTTAGGGGTTATACCTCAACTTGAACTCCTTCTCTTGGGCTCATTGTGGTGGTCGGATGGTTTGTTCCTCGTCACTTTCTCTTGCCGAAGATGGATCCACCTGAGGGTCTCTACCTTGAGCTTCTTTCTCGAACTTGAGAAAACTAAAGTGTCCGGCTTGCTAGACCTTCAACCTTAGGATGAGTAGAGAGTGGCTTTGGTGTTTTATCTTCAAGGAAATGTTTCTCAAAACATGAGATGAATTTTCCTTGAGCTAGAGGAAGAGGAAGAAGAAAGGATGAGAGAGAATCAATATGATAGAATGAGAATAGTTTTACAACCATATCAAATATATGTGAATTAATCTAATTAATAATATTAATCAAAATGAAAAAGGTGATGGTTGGTTTGATAAGACCATTATCATTTCACATTAAATATTTTTGCAAAGATCAAAGAGCATCTTTGGAAAGAAATGATGATGGTCAATGTTTCAACCTTGGTTAACAAGTCAACAAACCCTAACCATAACCCAATTTCATTTAAATAACATTATCAATTGATATTTCACATATTCATTAGGGTTTGGTAAACGACAACCGTCAACTGTGCATACACACCCGTACCAAAACCCTAATGAGAATCCTCTTCCTCTGCCTCAGTCAACTGTGCATACACACCCGCATTCGTGTTCCGAGCATGAATACTATGAGATAAAACTAACCCCAAAGCATATACTAGGATCTGGATCAAACCAGAGCCCGCTAGTAATAACTGTCCGGACACCAAACGTGCACAAGTGCGCGGATGTGAACGAAACCTGTCGCAAAACCATGCGACCTTTACTCTGTTTTGCCCAAAGGTGAATAACCCTCTGTGTGGGACTCTAAAGACCCGACACTACGCTGGCAGTGGGCTTAACAACAGACCGCAAGCGGCACTAGCTGTACGTAACGGTCCCCAGGTAGATGCCGATAAGAAGACTGATGAGGTGAACCCATCCGAACTCCTACTGAGCCTGAATGTGACAATCTCCGTACAGTCCCGTCTGTTCGTCTGAGAATATCGCATGGCGGGCCTACGGGGCGGTAAATGTCAGTCCTCTAATAGCGGTACAAGTCGTGTCGGAGTGCAGCCCAGAACACCCTGAGATAACACTGGAAACCTACTAGTATATCTCGCTTGGCCTGGCCAGGGACTTTGTGTAATGGCTCTCCTAGACACAGCGTGATATCAACCCCCAATACCGGGAGAGACGAATCCTGGCTAACCGTCAGTGCCTCCAAGTGCTTCGGGACTGCACCCAAAAACTACCTGTTTGCACGACTCCTTTGAGCCGTGGTAGGGTAGTAATCAAAGTACAGTGGGAACACACTCGAGGCGAAGTGACAGTGTCAAGTCAACGGACTAAGCTGTACTCATGTCACCTGGGAACTGATAACTAACGATAGGTATAGTACCAACCAACAGTTCCCGACGAGTCCTGTCCAGTGTACTCATAACCTAACGAGCACCCGCATACTATCCCAAGTACGACGTACTGACGGCTGTGGGACAGGTCGTCTCCCAAGCTGGGATGAGAAGCGCATACGCTAGTCTACTCGGGAGTATCGATGCCCTATCTCGATATTCCTACGACTAGGGACCTGCATAAGGATGTGCTTGTAGATTACCCAACCCCCACGAGTGTGACTCCTATCACAACGCTGGTAATAAAGCAAAGATCTTAAGGGCTCCACTAATGTGTAAAGGCGATATGCTAAAAGAAACTCATGCACACATTAAAGAAGAAACAAACCAAGTAGCATACTACTATTTTGAGCAAGATTGTCAATACAAGGTGAATATCCCAAGCTTCCATCAAGTAATATACAAACTAGTATGATACAGTAATGGCATCTAGGGCATACACACTAACAGGAGGGGATTCGTCTCTCCCGGTTTTGGGGGTTGATGTTGCGCTATGCTCGATTGGCCATAAAAGGAAATACCTGGCCAGGGTTGCAGAGATCTACTGGTAAGTGTTATCAGTAGTTTGTCGAACCGTTATGGACCTTACATCGGCATGACTTATCATGTGACTGGGGTCTGACGTTTACCAAACCTAGACGAGATATGCGACATATCAGACGAAGAGACCGGACTGTACGGTAGTGTTACTGATTGGATTCGCAGGAGTGTGAGCAGGCTTGCTTGTTGATCTTCTGATCGCTCAATTCCCGGGTGGCCGTTATGTTTAGCAGACCGCTTGCGGCTTGTTGGTGACTGATATGATCACCACCTACTGCCGGCATATTGACGAGTCTTTAGAGTCCTACACAGAGATTTCCTAGCTCAAGCGAAATGAAGTAGGAGAATATATGTGATATGTGTCACGACCCGCAGGGTACGGAACGTGACTGGCACTTAAGTTTACGAAACGTCTAAAGACGTCCGTAAAATAAGTAAGCCAAAGCCCAGAAAACAAAACCAATTAAGCAAAAGAGTGAAGAAAACCCAATCAGTTGAAAGTGAGTTTATCAAATAAGTCATGTAAAACCCTTTTTGAAAACAATATCAATTTTTCCGAAAATTTCGGCAGAGTCTCCTTTGTAAATACTGGCCCCCAAAATGGGTACAACCAAAAATATATATGAATCCAACAAATAATGCATCCCCAAGCGGGAGCTAGCTCTTCGCCACAAGGCGGTCACAAATCCCACGTAAAATAAAGCAACAACATGCGAAATAAACATAATGAAGCATAAGAAAAACAGCATGTCGACTCAAGTGAGCTCGACCCTAAAATACAGCATAAAGGTCCACAAATCTCACAGTCTCATCTCTAGGTCAATATACAATAATGCTGGTAGATACAGTAGATGGAGTGTACTAGATACAAAGAATATACAAGATGATACAAAAATAATGATATAACCCACCTAGGAGCAAAACCTCGAGTCCAAGCAAAGGAGGCAAAAGAAGCAAGCGCTCCCGCCGCTACTGTACTGACGGAGCGGACCAGCAAAAGGCTATGGCACAACGGGGGTGAGTTGCCAACTCGTGAGTAATAAATAACATCTACACAGGCTATCGAATGCATGCACACAAGCATCCTAGCATCTAAATACAGGTAAGGCAGGACATAATGGCAAGTATGTATGCAATATGGATATACTAGCAGGTATGAATGCAATGCGAATCAACTCGTGATCTGAATGTGTAAGTATAAGAAATCATGTTTTTCCCTTTAAGAATGTCTTTTGAAATACCAGCACAATACCAATAGAATCAACAAGAACCTGTGTCCAGCATCGACACATCAAAACTGTCTCAAATCTCATATCAATGTATCTCTGGCCTCAGCCGTCCGGCTGACCCATCTCAAATATCAATATCTCATCATCTAGCGGCCACGGTCGGTATCCTCTGGATATCCGCCGTCCCAAACAGTCACCGGTAGGTAATCCGTCCCTTGCCAGGCTCAACGTCAACACCACATTCCTCTTGCCCCGGGGTACCTTACCGGGCCCACCATGTACCCGTGACGGTTCCTCCACTCCTCGACACGGATCTCGAAAACCACAGCAAACTCATGGTGGACGACACTTACATCACTAGAAAACCGCAATTTACATATTTTAAAAAAATATAATAAGTTTAGAAATTTTGCGGCTTTCCCCCGAAATCCAGAAATATCATAAAATCTCAAGAAATCCTCATAAGTGTATATGTCAATGGTGATGAATGCATATGGTATCAATAATTAAGCTACGATGTATGATTAATAGACTAGGCATGAACAAATAATATGATGAGGTACATGCACATGAATAGCAATCCTACGATTTCATTTTAAGGAATTAAAGGCAATAGCACAGGTTTAAGCATCAATTAGTAAAAGGTTTCAATTTAAACGTTATCTAGTGTGGTGGCATGGCAATTACCAGGATGTGTATGTAAGCATGAATAGTGCTCGTGCTGCATATAAAAAAACCCTGGCAATGGTGCAGGTGTCCTATAAAATGGTTTCGCATACGTATGTCAATATAATGCATGGATGCAGCAAATAATCATATAAGTATTTCACCCCTAATTACTAACATCACTAAGAATCATGTAAGTTACTAAAACTATCGGGCGGCTTGCGCCATCCAACGATAGTCCCCCGTAGATGTTACATCTACTCGCCGGAATCCCTGGCTAGCTGTGTCCAATCACCGCTTTCCCCTTTCGTGCCGCGTCTGACGTCTCCGCGACCGAACCTGAAATTTACATCAATACCAAACATAAGGTTACGTATCAAGAACGACGCAAAACCCAAACGAAACTACTAAAGTTCACTAGCTAGGTACAACGTGCGCAGGGTGCGCGGAACATACGCGAAAATCGCAAAAACTGCCAAAAAATCGCCGATTTGGTCGCCCGGCAAAACTAAAACCCGATTACTCAAAAATCCGCACTCACGCATCCTAAGTGTCATAGGATATGCTAAAAATATAATCAAGCTATCACAAATAATTCATCACATAATTTAAATAAAAATCTAGTAAGCACAAAACTTGCTAATTTGGTGCAACATCGAAAATTAACGATAAAGTTATCACAATTCAACACAAACATCCAACCACACAACTAGTTAGCCACAATCACATAATTTCTACACAACAACCATGCTTCAAACCTATTTCCATACACAAACCCTTTTCTTGATTTTTGTAATTAGCAATCACAAATCAAATTCTATACTACAAATTTAAATTAACACAATTAAAATCCCACATAAGAAAATTAACCTCTTAGATTAGGTTAGCACAATAACTAGATAGAAAAATAGATTTAATTAGCCTAGTAATGGTATGCTAAAACCCAAGTTCATATCAAACTACCCTCTTTAAACAAAACTAGATTAGGAATTAAGTAAAGATTTAATACTAAACAATTTCAAGGTTCTAATTAGCACCCTTAAGCAACAATGTAACCATTTGATTAGAAGTTATACTTCAAAAGTTCAAACCCTATGATGCTAAAGCCTCCCAAGATGCCATCTTTCTCCAAGATTTGAGCCAATTTGGGTTTGAGAAGAGAGGGAATGAGGTTTTGCTTTGAAATTGTAAAAGGAATTGTTGATTTTTAAGGATTTTTGGATGAACTTTGAAGAAGAAAAGAGATGATGCAAGGAGGGGGAGGGGGCTGCTGTTTGCAGCTGAAATTTCAGCTGATGAGGAGTGGGGGAGTGGTGTGGGGGAGTGTGAGAAAAGTCAAGGTCAAAGCCATACCAATCAACCAAAAACCCATACCCAATTTAATATATTAAAACCTTTTTCATATCATTTTGTGCAAATGAGTTGGGGAAAAATTTTTGTGGGCTTTCTGCTGAGGTAGAGCCGGCCTAGGGGTGAGGGGAGAGTGAGAGGGGTTTTACAAAAAAAATTCTATGCAAAAAGACCCCCTACAAGTCCAAAATTGCAAGTTTTAGCCTAAAATTCAATAAATTTCGTTCTCCATAATAAAAATTAGTTAAAACTTAAAATAAATTACTAAAAATTTATGTTACAACTAGATTTTAATTAACATAATTTTAAGGATTAAAATTAGCCCGGAAAATTTTTTATTTATCGCTAATTTAATGTATTTTCTTACCGGCTTAAAATAATATTAAAAAATTGAAAAATTAGGGAAAATTTTTAAACGACCAGAATTTCATAAGTAACTCATTAGCTACTAAAAACAAGCAATTACCTATCCATTTTAGGTATAATTAGTCCTAAACTGCAAAATAACGAGAAAGACGGTTTTCGGAAAAATACCGAATTTTCACCGATTTTCAGGAAAACACCAAAACGACTTTTCAAGGCGCTACAATATGTGCGGGACCGAGAGTAATACGATATATGATACCGTATTCTATTTTCGCGATATGTGACATCGGTCGGTTATATGTGATATAGCCGGGTTATCGAATCAAGTGTTGATTCGATAAGTTGTTGCATTTAATATTAGTCGGTTATATATAATATAGCCGGATCATTAAATCAAGTATTGATTTAATGATTTAATGTATAATTATATATATTTGATATATGAATTTACATTAACTAATATTGCTCACTTGACCATTTCTTTTTCTCACTTGTGCATGAATAATATATATGTGATATATATTATATCATGCTAGGTTATACATCAAACATGGGTGTATAAGACTTACACCATGACCATGACAAGTTAAGGTTTTTAATTATCATTAGTAATTCAAATTTAGATTGAATTAAGTCATGGCTAGAAGTTTGGAGAAGCTTGGTTAACCATTGACTTAGTCCACCACATTTGTTTCATTAGAAGATTTTTATAACCTAACCACTTACCATATGCCATGGTTAAGTCTCTACAATGGTTAGTGTATGACATTAACTAACCCATTGTTGATTTTTTAACCTCATCTCATTCATTTGTTCATTCTCTTTTTCATCTTCTTCTTCATCTCTTCAAGCTCTCTAGGGTTTTAGAAGATGAAGAATCCAAGTGAGAAAATCAAATCTAAAGTGAGTCAATTTCCTACTTCATCATTCTCTACTAGATTAGCCATTTAGTTTAGGGTGTTTGTTTCACTAAACCCTAATTTAGTGAAAAGGTAGCTAGGGTTTAAGTCTCCTCGACGTAGATCATCTTCGGCCTCGAAGAACTCGAGCAAGGTTGTTCATTCCTCTTTGTAGAGCCTTACTAGAGTCCGGAGGATCACTAATCGCAGCGAAGGGACTGCTATACGGAGCTATTTGAAGTGAAGGACCGGTCTACAAAGCTTGTATTCCTTGTTCACTTCTTGTAATGTTTGATTACATGTTATGATTATCTAATTACTCTAGCTTGATCCTAGTCTAGGGTTTCTTAACACTCTTAGAATTTTTGAAATTGGCATGCTTGATGTCTTGAAAACCCATTACAGTGCTGAGGAATCCCAACACATCAGAGGACTGCTATCTGACGATATGTATACTACCATATAGGAATCATCGACGAGTCATGTTCGGTGTACCCATTCTCCAATGAGCACCTGTGTAAAATCTTTGATGTCACACACCAATGGTTATGGGATCAACCATCGCTCAACAAGGGACAAGAAACATACACACTAGTCTACACTGGAATATCGATGCCCTGGTCTCGATATTCCCACGACTAGGAACTGATTAAAGGATGTACTTATGGATCGCCCTGGCCCCACTAGTATGTTCTCATCATAATCCTGGCAGTTAAGTACATATCCTAAGGGCTTTATCAACATGTGAGAGCAAGACAGTAAAGAATACCGGTCAACATGTTAAGATAAAGAATAACGAGATAGCATATTATCATGTCGATCAAGAAAGTCCTCTCTATATATATGTATATGTCGAAGCATCCACTATAATATACGTCACATGTACAATAATGGCATCTAGGGCATACATATAACTAACAATCTCCCACTTGTATTAAGGCCATGTGTTGTAGTATCTCATACCCTACATCCCAAAAAGTCTCTTAAATTGTATTTGGGGGAGGCCTTTGTGAGTGCAAACATATAACTAACAAATATTGCTTAAACGTAGACATCCCACACATCATATGATTTGCATGGATTTTTTATTATAGGTAAAGTGGTTTGAGATGTTCACTTAATGATTAACCATTAATTTTGTAACAAACAGCTGAGAGGTCAAAAAAGGTTAATCATAAGAGTTTTGGATTTTATAAGTTTTATATCATATCTATACATGGAGTTGATGGTTATCAAAAAATGAAAGTATGTTTATTTGTCACCTACAGATTCTTTGTCACCTACAGTTCGGAGTCAGTCCTTGATATATGTCAACTGTGATCCTGTTTACTGAATGCATGTGACATACGGTGTCGGTCCCCCTTGGATTAAAAATTTATCCAACAAATCAGGACCGTTCAAAATTAACCGGTTCTTAAAAAAACGGTTAAAATCTAACGGTTGTCAATTAATAGCTACTTACAATAGCGGTTAATATCAACGTTTGATAAAAAATTATACAACAAATCAGAACCGTTTATAATTAACCGATATTTTAAGTAGCGGTTAAATCTAACGATTTTATTTAACCAATATTTAAAATAACGGTTAAAATCAAAAGTTAATTTATCCAAAAAATCAAAACCGTTCAGAGTTAACCGCGGCTTAAGCCAGCGGTTAAATCTAACGGTTGTTATTTAAGCTCTACTTAAAATAGTTGTTAAAATCAAAAGTTAACCGCTCCTTAAGTAATTTTTTTTCCAAGCGGATACAAAATATATCTGTAATCTTTTAGAATGCGCTTAGAGTTAATTAACCGATATAAAACGGGTTTTTAATGAAATTTAACAAAAAATTGTTTTCACATATTTTATTTATTTAATTAATATTTTATTTAATTATTTTTGTACTTACACATACATGTGCATGTTATTAGGGTTAAGGATGGGCTAACCATATTTTGTTAGCATCGCACCTTAACCATTATATCGCTATGTCATCTATATATATATATTTAGTTTATTAGTAAAAAGGTTTTGTTTTTAAAATTGGAAAGAGAAAGAGAAGACTTGAATTTTGAGGAATGATTGAGACATGGGCAAGAATGGAGGACATTTAATGAAGAGAGAGAGAGAGAGAGTGTGAGTGCATAGCTTACACTCACCTCACACTCTCACTCTCTCATTTCTTTACCTCACTCTCTCTCATTTCCTCACAAACTCTCACCCTCTCATTTCTCCACCTCCTCATTCATAAATTCTTCACTTGATATATTTTCATCATAAACCTTAAGCCTAAAACTTCAATCAACCTCATTAAACCCTTCACAAATCATGTGTAACTTCCTATGGTGACTTGGAGCTTGGAAAGCTATGGTTTTTCCCTAAGTTTTGGTGTGGTATTGATCATTAACTGCTAATTAGGCTTTAAGGAAGTGTGTTTTTGTCACGACCCAAATGTGGCACGTGACCGGCACTTAAATCACGAGACATCTAAAGACGCTGACGGGATTCAAGTAAGCCGAAACCCAGAATCTAAACCATTTTCTTTTCAAAACATCGGAGGTGAGGTTTTAATAATCATCAGATAGAATCATTTTAAAATAACCATTTGATTTTAAAGATGTATGTTTAAAGAGCATCTATGACGTTTTGAAATTCGACAGCACCGCCTTTGTAATTTTACGTAAAAACCCAATACAACCACAATGATAAAATAGCATCCCAACGGGAGCTAGCTTCCACGTCCAAATGGCGGAGCAACTGTCACGACCCGAAATTGGCACGTGACGGCCCTTAAACCACGTAACGTCCACAGGTGTAACGCAATCTAATGTACGGTTACCAGGCACTGTCACAAGGTTCTACAAGGCATCAACCATGCCCGATTCAAAAATTAGACGTGCCGAACAACCCTAACCAAGATCGTATACTAGAGATTATGCGAAAACTATAAGCAAGTAGACAACTTTACTTCTAAGAGTTTGGGATTACAACCTTTGTAGTCCGGTCCTTCACATCTAAAGCTCCGTGTTGACATCCCTTCGCTGCGATCATCGAGATCCCGGACTCTTGTGATGGTTTCCTCGGAGAAATGAACGGGCTAGCTCGTTAACTTCGAGGCCGAAGATGATCTACGTCGAGAAGACTCAAACTCAAGCTCCATCTTCACTAGGTCATGAACTTTGTGAAGAGAACACCCTAAACTAAATGGCAAGTAGTAGAGGATGATGAAATAGGATGTGGGTTCACTTTGGATTTGGATTTCTCACTCTATTTCTTCACTTGAAAATTTCTAGCAAGTTTTTCTTCTTCTTGAAGAAGAAGAAGAAGAAAGAAAAGAATAATAAAAAATCAATAATTAAAAAGAATAATCAAGTGAAGTCTATCATAATGCAACCATGGGTGAGTAAACCTTTGTGGAGACTAAACCATAGTTTGAGTTAATGGTTTTGTTAATAAAAATCTTATGCAAAACAAAATGAGTGGACTTTGTCAAAAATGCTTAAAAGCTTCATGAAGCTTCAAGCCAAGACAAAGAAAGCCACCATTTTGATTTACCAAAATAAATAAAAACCCAAACCTTTATCTTAAATATGGTGTAAGTCATACACACACCCAAGTTTGCATGTATCATCAATCATGATACAAACTAGTGCACAAACATATATCACATATACAACTTGTGCACATAAAGTGAGAATGTCAATCTTAAGTGAACAAATACTAGTTAATGTAAAGTAATATATCAAATATATATAATTATACATTAAATCATTAAATCAACACTTGATTTAATGATCCGGTCATATCGCATATAACCGGCTAATATCTAGTGTATCAACATATCGAATCAACACTTGATTCGGTAACCCGGCTATACTCATATAACCGACTGATGATACAAATCGTGAGAATAAAATAAAGTATCACATACTGGTATTATTCTCGGTCCTGCACATATCTCATATGCTCTCCTATTTCGTTTCTCTTGAGCCAGGAAACCTCTGTGTAGGACTCTAAAGACTCGTCAATACGCCGGCAGTAGGTGGTGATCATATCAATCACCCACAAGCCGCAAGCGGTCTGCTAAACGTAATGGCCACCCGGGTATTGAGCGATCAGAAGATCATCGAGCAAGCCTGCACACACTCCTGCGAATCCAATCAGTAATACTTACCGCACAGTCCGGTCCTGTTCGTCTGATATGTCGCATATCTCGTCTAGGGGTGGTAAACGTCAGACCCCGGTAGCTTGATAAGTCAAGCCGATGTAAGGTCCATAACAAGCGTGAAACTACTGATAACACTTACCAGTAAATCACTGCAACCATAGCCAGGGATTTCCAATTATGGCCAGTCGAGCATAGCGCAACATCAACCCCCAATACCGGGAGAGACGAATCCCCTCCTATCGCTCATTGCCTCCATGTGAATCGGGACTGTACCCAAAAACCACCTTTTTGCACGACTCAGTAGAGCCGTGGTAGGGTGGAAATCAAAGCAAAGTGGGAGACACACAAGACTCTATGACGATCTCGGGTCAACAGACTAAGCTGTACCAGTGTCACCAGAAAACTGCCATCTGACATGAGGTATAATACCATATGGGAGTTCTCGGCGAGTCCGTTCAGTGTACCTAGTCTCCACTGAGCACCCTCATACCATCTCTGATGTCAATCACCAATGGATATGGGATCATCCATCGCCCATCACATGGGTCGAGAAGATATACGCTAGTCTACTCTGGAATATCGATGCCCCGTCTCGATATTCTCACGACTAGGAACATTGAAGGATGTACTCTTGGACTACCCAGGCCCCACTAGTATGATCTGCATCATAGTCCTGGAAGTCGAGCATACATCCTAAGGGCTTTATCAACATGTAACAGAGAGACAATAAGTGTACATGTTATGATAAAGAGTAACCAGATAGCTTACTATCATGTCGAGCAAGAAAGTCCTACCTATATATGTCCCAGTATCCACTACAATATACATCTCATGTACAGTAATGGCCTCTAGGGCATACATATAACTAACAATCTCCCACTTGCACTAGGGCCATCTGTAGCAGTGGTTGCAGTAACTCATACTCAACCATCCCATATAAGTCTCTCTCTGGGAAAAGTCCTTTGTGAGTGGATCCGCCGTGTTGTCCTCTGAGTCTACTCTCCTAACCTCGATCATCCTGGAGATCAACTATCTCCATGTTCAGGTGATACTGCTTTGGAATATGTCTGGGTCACTGATGGGACCGTGGTTCCTGGGTCAAAACCACATTTCCATTGTCATACAATGGTAGGAACCTACTTCATCCCATGAACTAATATACACCCAAACTTCCTCTTTGGTAGTATTTTTGATAGCGATGTCAACAGCCTTTTTCGTCTAGTTTGCCACGGTATCTAGCTTGGAACTCTTCCAACATACCGTCCCTCCACCGAGGGTAAAGGCAATGCATGTGACTGACATTCAGTCAACCTTACCACCCTGGAAGCTGTCCAGTGATTCTCCCCAGAATCGATTGATACCATCTCACTACACCTAGTGAGAATCCTAATATCCATTTAGATCTATCTCATAGATCCAAAACCCAGGATTTAGGAGGTATCACCTTTATCCTATTTGGAGAATCCTTGTGATAAGAGGAGATTGACCGTGCGTAACATAGGAAACTCTTTTCCTCTCAAGAGTATGTTGTCCACATACAATACGAGGATGACCACCTTACTCTCTACTACCTTTTTGTATGTACAAGGTTCATCTACTATTTTGATGGAGTCAAACTCTTTGACTACCACATCAAAACAGATGTTCCAACTCCGCGATGCCTGCTTTATCACAGAAAGCATCTTGCACACGTTTCCATTTCTCTGACTGTTTACGAAGCCATCTAGATGTTTTCTTATAGACGCTCTTTTCTAAATCAATATTTAGAAAAGCGGCATGACACCCAACCACTAGATATCGTAGTCATGGTATGTAGCAATGGCAAGTAGGATCTGGATGGAATTAAGCACAGCCACTGGAAAAGGTTTCATCATTATCCACACCTGGTCGATGACGAAAACCTTTAACAAGTCTAGCTTCGAAAGTCTCAACTTTTCCATCTACACCAAGTAATCTTCTCAAGATATACTTGCTCCTGATGGGGATTTAACCCTTCAGATATAGCAGCCAAAGTCCATACTTTGTTGGTGTACATGGATTCCATCTCAGATCGCTAAGCATCCAGCCATTCTTACAGATTCCCTACTCTTGATGGCCTGCTCGAAACTAGTTGGGTCATCATCTCATGATGCAGTCCTCTCTTTCACTCATCGAGAAACCGAAGTATCTCTCAGGCAGGTGAGGAACCCTGCTAGATTGGCGGAGAGGCTGAGGTTCGTCTGCGACTATTGAATCCTTTGGTTCCATCAAATCATCAGCTGTAGTTTGTAGCAGGAACTTTTTCCAGTTCTACAGAACTGTCCTTGCCTTGTGCGGATTTTGCTTTTGACATAGGCCGGACAATCCCAAATCTTAACTTACTTAAGAGATGGGCTCTTCCCATACCATATCTCATATGGAGTGGTAGACACTGATTTTATTGGAATCCAATTCAATAGGTATGCATCTTCTCAAGTGCATAACCCCCGAAATGAAATAGATAACTCAGTATTACTCATCATAGAGCGCATCATATCTCATAGGGTGCGATCGCTCCACCCCGATAAACCGTTGTGCTATGGTGTATATGGAGGAGTAATGCTGAGAGAGAATCTCATTCTCCTTTAGAATAGTCCAGGATCTCCATGCCTAAGTATTCTCCTCCCTGATCTCATCAAAGGACATAATTCTTATACCTGTATTGGTTCTCTACTTTTGACTTATTTTCTTTGAATTTCTCAAAAGTTTCAGACATGTGTTTCAACAGGAACATGTGTCCGAATCTTAAGAGATCATCAATGAATGTAAGGAAGTACAAAGAACCAGTCCTGGCATATGTAGACTGGGGACCTACATACATCACTATGTATCGTTCCTAAGGGTTCACGGACCCTTCCTCTATTTCCAGTAAACGGAGCTATGGTCATCTTATCTTTGTGACATGATTGGCAAGTTTCACAAGATGTAAATTCAAACTAATTTAAATATGCATCTAAGTGTAACTTAGCTAGTCGGGTCGCATTGATATGACCTAGTCTACATTGCCTCAAGAAGGATTCGCTCATTTCTGAACTCTTACTCTTATGTGTGTTCTGTACTTTAAGAACTGTGGTCTGATTTAGAATGTATATGCTTTTAGATAACGTGCCTGAACCGATCAACTCTTGATATAGGAAATGTTCAAATCATTATCCAACGATACAAATTTATATCCTTTCTTTAGTAAATAAAGAGACTGATATGATGTTGTATATCAGGTTCGGCATCTAATAACATTCGTTCAGAATCAGTGTATTTAGTAATACAGGGTGATAACTGCCAACACTTTGGCTGCAACAATTGCACTGTTTCCAACTCTTATAATTTATTACCCGTTCTCAGTTCTCTACCTACCTATAGCCCATGTAACAGATTACATATTTGGGATCCTGATCCGGCATTAAATACTTAGGACGTAGAGGATACTGAGAAACAGTTCTATGTAATGAACACACCCGAAGGAGATGCATCAACATGTATTTTCTTCGTTTGGGTGGCATGGGAATCCTGGTATTCCCCTATTTCCTGCTCGGTCTTATAACAATTATAAGTTGGAGCAGGACCAACGTTCCCCAGCACAGTATAACAAGCGGGTTCGGTCAAAACATCCATATTATTATCTTGATTAAGGCGTGACATGGTCGCTACCTGGAGAGAGAGAGAAGAAAACACTCTGCGTGCGCTCTTGCAAGATTAGATTGGTTATAAATTTTATCTAATCATGATGGCTCCCACTGTTTCTAACAAATCTTCCTTCAAACCCTAAAAGGAAAGACTAGCCGGGATTAATTACACTCTACAAGTTCGCCAATCTTTCAACCAGTCCAGTGCCGGTACTTTGAGGGAGGTTCCTCGTGCTTTCGCACGGACCTAATTAAAATAAAGCTCATTTTCCCAGGGGCGTAACCCCGTTGACACCTTTCTAGACACCTACTTGATCGGCTAATTGTAAAGTGCAAAACTCTCCCAGGAGTAACAATTACTCGCAGTGGGTATCAGGATCCAACTATCATATAGAAATTATGCAATCTCATTGCAAATTTCAACACTTGAAACTCCCGATAAAGGTTTTTACCCATAGCACTTATGACCTTAACTATGGTCAACAAATCATAAGGACTAGTCATGTTCTACCCGTCATTTCATGATTAATTAGACCCACCCACATGACACTTAACTAAGGTCAACAAAGTCACGCGAATGTCCTAACTAATCGCATCATATGCGGTGTAGGAAGACATCACTTAGCTACCGTACACTGTGCCTTAACTAAGGTCAACAAACACAGCACAAATACTAAGTACTCTACTTTCTAAAATGACGGAGGGTTGCGGATGGTTTTTAAAAAAAACTTTAACTCTTTGAACTTGATCTCGTTTTAGAATAAAACGGTTTTAAAAATGGAGTGCTTTTGAGGCTTTTACTAGTTTCACTAAAGAGGTCACTCCCGGTGAAGGGATCTCGGCTCTTTCCTCATCGAATGAGGTGCAGGATATTCACAATACCACTATGCAAAGAAAGAACTATAAAAGCAATCAAAAGACAAACCGAAGGTTGTAGCATCTGCTAGTTACGCTAAAGAGGTCACTCCCGATGAAGGGATCTCGGCTCTTTCCTTATTGAATAAGGTGTTGGATATTCTACAAGGAATACCGCTATGCAAAGCAACAACTAGAGCTACCTAATTTTTGAAATTCGATTCCACAACATATTTTAGGTTTATTTTCTTTCATTAATTTCATTAATGAATGTCCCATCATTTAAGTCGCCTAATCATCACAGATAAATACAACGTATGCTTATGCCATCCGCGTTCGCCTCGATGTCCCGTCATGCACCGTTAGGTAAGGTAACTAACGGCATAGTGGGGCAAGGGCTAGTGCGGGTGTTAAACATAAGCAACGTCTATATAATATATCATATATACTACATACAGTATCTATCTGAACATATCATATGATCACATCACAGATAACGCAGCAGAAAACAACATATGAAATATTGGATATATTAGGACGTCCGTATTTTATTTTGAGCCAGTATAAAACATGGATTCCACGGTCGTGATGAATAGCCAATCTCACACACCTAGACCCCTACGAGAGCGGAAAGCAACCCTACCATTTCTAGAGTTAGGAGACCCGGACTCGACTCCTCGAGATGGTCTCCCACTGGACCCTAGAACCCGGTTACTTGTGCTCCCCTCCTGGGTCTATAATGCGGAAAAGTAAATAATATACAATGGTGACATCATCCTCATCCCGGAAGCGCCCCAATAAAAGAATATTACATACAAGTTTTTACATGAATGAAAAATCAAAAACACTCATCTCACATTAAAAAAAACCCGGCTATTCAAACACGACGATCTATTATAACATATCCAGCAACACATAACATCACAGGTCATCAACATAAGTAAATATGCGTATCCCAATTGTCGTTGATGTATAGCAACGAAACTGGCGATACACCACATATTACACTTACGGTCGCAGAAAAGAAAGCGTAAAACTACAACAGTTGGAATCCGCAACCTCCTTAGACATCGCATGCCTAACCAAATGAATTCCTCAGACATCTCATGCCTAATAATTATAAACCCCGCATTTTAGTCTCAATATCGAAAATTCTTTTCAATATCAAGTCGGAAATTCAACAAGATTCCCGACATCCTGATCGAATGCTTGTCGGAAACGTTAGTAGACGGCAGCACACCCAACGCCGTCGACGAAGTGCACTAAGGCGGAACACCGCTGCCACGAGCACCCGAACGGATGCTTTTGGCGACGGGGTTCTCCTACAGTCACTTGGTCGGGGCTATGGGGCGTGGCTATCCATTAAGTTTACCCGGCGAGTATCCGCGTACGCTACGTAATTGTGACGGACTTTTGATCACATCAAAATTCCGTGGCAACCGATCATCTGAGACTGAACTGCTAGATTTATAACATTCAAATTAGTTATCTCATAACTACTTGTGGATTCCAAATATTGTATCACATTCCAGATAAATAGACAATGTTAAACTTTCCGATTGAATAAACAAACACCCAAGATTTCCCAAATAGTTCAAAACTTGAGCGGAGTTCAAAAAAATATCCATCACATGCCATAGTACCAATGGTCCAGCCGTAGAAGGGTCAAGCCAATGCCTCACATGTGGCTACGCCGTACTGCCCCAAACCCTCAGGTTCAGAGGCAGTTCAACATGGTCACATAATCGAGTTAAGCTTTGTTGTTTTCTAGAGGGTCCATTGCGTTACTTGCACGACTTAGAACGTTCTTAAACTACGGAAAAATCCAACACTTGGAAATTTTCCAGCAGGGGAAAAAGTGAGTTATTGATTTCCGTTCGAACTTTTTAACACGTTCTAAAATTACCCGGAAAAACTTTAAACGAAGCTAAACTTTCCGATCGAATCAACGAGACCCTAATACAACATAGAAAACTCAACACTTGAGTATAATAAAAATTTCCCAGAAGAATCAGGAAGTTGGTACTGAAGTTACTATACAAAACCCTAACCTTAATTCTACTATTCCGCCGCGGAACCGCCGCTCAAGCAAGGTATTGCCGCGGTTCCGCGGCCCTTTAGTGAAATTAAGATGTGGAATTTCACAGTAATTCCTAAAATACCCTGCTGATTTTTTTGAGTAATTTTAATTCACAAAAAAACACATTTTGAAAAAATTTCCAGAAAGGGGTAAATATCGGGGTTTTCGGGTTCGATCGGACTTTAAACTTTGCGTAGACTTCGCCTAAAGCTCTAGCTTGGCTTTGATACCACTGTTGGGTTATCAGGCACTGTCACAAGGTTCTACAAGGCATCGACCATGCCCGATTCAAAAATTAGACGTGCCGAACAACCCTAACCAAGATCTTATACTAGAGATTATGCGAAAACTATAAGCAAGTAAACAACTTTACTTCTAAGAGTTTGGGATTACAACCTTTGTAGTCCGGTCCTTCACTTCTAAAGCTCCGTGTTAACGTCCCTTCGCTGCGATCATCGAGATCCCGGACTCTTGTGATGGTTTCCTCGGAAAAATGAACGGGCTAGCTCGTTAACTTCGAGGGTGAAGATGATCTACGTCGAGGAGACTCAAACTCAAGCTCCATCTTCACTAGATCATGAATTTTGTGAAGAGAACACCCTAAACTAAATGCCAAGTAGTAGAGAATGATGAAATAGGAAGTGGGTTCACTTTGGATTTGGATTTCTCACTCTATTTCTTCACTTGAAAATTTCTAGCAAGCTTTTCTTCTTCTTGAAGAAGAAGAAGAAGAAAGAAAAGAATAATAAAAAATGAATAATTAAAAAGATTAATCAAGTGAAGTCTATCATAATGCAACCATGGGTGAGTAAACCTTTGTAGAGACTAAACCATAGTTTGAGTTAATGGTTTGGTTAATAAAAATCTTATGCAAAACAAAATGAGTGGACTTTGTCAAAGAAGCTTAAAAGCTTCATGAAGCTTCAAGCCAAGACAAAGAAAGACACCATTTTGTTTTACCAAAATAAATAAAAACCCAAACCATTATCTTAAATATGGTCTAAGTCATACACACACCCAAGTTTGCATGTATCATCAAACATGATACAAACTAGTGCACAAACATATATCACATATACAACTTGTGCACATAAAGTGAGAAAGTCAATCTTAAGTGAACAAATACTAGTTAATGTAAAGTAATATATCAAATATATATAATTATACATTAAATCATTAAATCAACACTTGATATAATGATCCGGTCATATCGCATATAACCGACTAATATCTAGTGTATCAACATATCGAATCAACACTTGATTCGGTAACCCGGCTATATCTCATATAACCGACTGATGATACAAATCACGAGAATAAAATACAGTATCGCATACTGGTATTATTCTCGATCCTGCACATATCTCATATGTGCTCCTATTTCGTTTCGCTTGAGCCAGGAAACCTCTGTGTAGGACTCTAAAGACTCGTCAATACACCGGCAGTAGGTGGTGATCATATCAATCAACCACAAGCCCCAAGCGGTCTGCTAAACGTAACGGCCACCCGGGTATTGAGCGATCAGAAGATCAACGAGCAAGCCTGCTCACACTCCTGCGAATCCAATCAGTAACACTTACCACACAGTCCGGTCCTGTTCGTCTGATATGTCACATATCTCTCCTAGGGGTGGTAAACGTCAGACCCCAGTAGCTTGATAAGTCATGCCGATGTAAGGTCCATAACAAGCGTGAAACTACTCATAACACTTACCAGTAAATCACTACAACCCTGGCCAGGGATTTCCAGTTATGGCCAGTCGAGCATAGAGCAACATCAACCCCCAATACCGGGATAGACGAATCCCCTCTTATCGCTCATTGCCTCCATGTGAATCAGGCCTGTACACAAAAACCACCTATTTGCACGACTCAGTAGAGCCGTGGTAGGGTGGAAATCAAAGCACAGTGGGAGATACACAAGACTCTATGACAATCTCGGGTCAACAAACTAAGTTGTACCAGTGTCACCAGAGAACTGCCATCTGACGTGAGGTATAATACTATCTGGGAGTTCTCGGCGAGTCCGTTCAGTGTACCCAGTCTCCACTGAGCATCCTCATACCATCTATGATGTCAAACACCAATGGATATGGGATCATCCATCGCCCATCACATGGGTCGAGAAGATATACGCTAGTCTACTCTGGAATATTGATGCCCCGTCTCGATATTCCCACAACTAGGAACATTGAAGAATGTACTCTTGGACTACCCAGGTGTTAGTGTATATGCCCTAGAGGCCATTACTGTATCATACAAGAATGTATATTACTTGATGGAAGCTTAGGATATTCACAGTTGTATATACAATCTTGCTCGAAATGGTAGTATGCTACTTGGTTTGTCTCTGCTTTAATGTGTACATGTGTTTCTTTTATTATATCACCTATACGCATTAGTGGAGCCCTTAGGATCTTTTCTTGATTACCAGCGTTGTGATGGCAGTCACACTCGTGGGGGCTGGGTAATCTACAAGCACATCCTTATTTTCACGTCCCTGGTCGTGGGATTATCGAGACAGGGGATCGATACCCTGGAGTAGACTAGCGTATGCGCTTCTCATCCCAGCACGGGAGACGGTCTGTCCCACAGCCGTCAGTACGTCGTACTTGAGATAGTATGCGACTGCTCGTTAGGTTACGAGTACACTGGACAGGACTGGTCGGGAACTGTTGGTTGGTAATATACCTATCATCAGTTATCAGTTCCCAGGTGACATGAGTACAGCTTAGTCCGCTGACTTGACACTGTCACTTCGCCTCGAGTGTGTTCCCACTGTACTTTGATTACTACCCTACCACGGCTCAAAGGAGTCGTGCAAACAGGTAGTAGTTGGGTGCAGTCCCGAAGCACTTGGAGGCAGTGATGGTTAGACAGGATTCGTCTCTCCCGGTATTGGGGGTTGACATCGCGTTGTGTCCAGGAGAGCCATTACACAAGTAGTCCCTGGCCAGGGCAAGATATACTGGTAGGTTTCCTGTGTTATCTCAGGGTGTTCTGGGCTACACTCCGACACGACTTGTACCGCTATTAGTGGACTGACGTTTACCGTCCCTTAGGCCCGCCATGCGATGTATTAGACGAACAGACCGGACTGTACGGAGAATGTCACATTCAGGCTCAGTAGGAGTTCAGATGGGTTCACCTCGTCAGTCTTCTTATCGGCATCTACCTGGGGACCGTTACGTACAGTTAGTGCCGCTTGCGGTCTGTGGTTAAACCCACTGCCAGCGTAGTGTCGAGTCTTTAGAGTCCCATACAGAGAGCTATTCGCCTTTAGGCAAAATGAGTAGAGGTCGCATGGTTTTGCGACAGGGTTCGTTCACATCCGCGCCCTTGTGCACGTTTGCTGTCCGGACAGCTTATACTAGCGGGCTTTGGTTTAAGCCGGATCCTAGTATATGATTTGGGATTGGTTTTACCTCTTTGTATTCGTGTTCCTCGGATCACGGATACGGGTGCGTATGCACAGTTGACTGAGACAGAGGGAGAGGACTTTGATTAGGGTTGATGACCATTGTCATTTTCATAACCCTAATGATTATGTGTGTATTATGATTAATTGATATTAGTGAATTATAATTGTGCAAGGTTAGGGTTGTTGACCATTTGACTACATTTGACTTGTTGACCTAGGTTGACATGTTGACCATCATCATTCCATATGAAAGATGCTCTTTGATTCTTGCAATTTGCATTCAATGTGAAATGATAATGGTCTAGTCTTGATTAACCATGACAATTATCTTAGCTAATTATCTATTTTCATAATTCACACATATATGTGAGAATGGTTCATTATTCATCTCAATTCTATCATATTGATTCTCTCTCCTCCTCTTCCTCTCTCTCTCTAGCTCTCCCCTCTCATGAGTTGAGAAACACTTGATCTTGAGATAAATCACTCTAAAATAATCTTTACTCTCTTCTAGGGTTTTAGGATTAGCACTCCAAGGATCTTAGTTACTTCTAGCTTGATGTTGAAGCCGAAAGTTGAGGCTTTCGGGTGGATCCTTCTTCGACTAGAGAAGGCGACAAGGTGATCACTTTCTTTCACTCCAAGAAGCTAGGAGCGAAGGACATAAAGCCCTAGGTATAACCTCTTTTCCATGTAGCTAAAACTAGTTAGCTTTGTAGTTAGTTTTTGTTTAGCAAAGATCCTCCTTTTGATAGTCCATGTTGCCTAGTTCGATAAAAATCCAATTTTTATACCATTTCCGCCTCCCTGAAAGCACCGGGGTGGGCAACGTGGACTTACAGTGGTATCAGAGCCTAACTAAACATAAACTACCTAGTTAGTAAAGTGTATAGAAGTTCGATCGGTAAAAATCACAAAACGTTTTTCAAAAACACCAAGTTTCTGCCGATTTTTAAATCTGCTTTAAAAATAATAAATGACACCTTAAAAAATCGGCTCAGGGTTTTTATAGTATACCCAAGAAAAACGAACCAGCGAACCGACCAACTCACCGCGGTTCCGCGGCAGAAGCTCGCTTCTGCCGCGGATCCGCGGCCGAGTTGACTCGGCCGCGGCTCGTTTCTCTTGCATTGTTCTTATTTTATGGTTTTAGGATTTTTAAGATATTTTATTTCTGCCCAGATTTTCCAGAATTGAAATTTGTATTTGGGGTGGCTATAAATCCGTATTTTTGATCGAACTTCCCTATACTTTGACTATTGGGTTATATCTATGTTGTTTTATATGTATTGAACGTCTGCTAATCGCTATACGTCGATTAGTGGGGGTTATACATATCTGTGATCTGTAATGCTTATTGGTTTGTGTATATGAACTCGGTGGATTGTCGCGGATGAATAGCCTGGGTGGATGTGAGATGAGAGTTTCTTTTTCCTTTCATTCATGTAATATGTAAATTGATGTAATATTATTTATTTGGCCGCACAACCAGGTCGGGGTTGTAGCCGTCATTGTATAATTTCTTTTTACTGTTTTTGCTCCTAGGATAGACCCATGGTGGGGTTCACAAACTACCGGGTATCTCGAAGTGCCGAGTGGCCTACTCACGTCGTTGAGGGAGGTTGCTTCGCTTCGGATACTTGGCGGATAGTTTGCCGCACCCGTAGGGGTCTTGGGTGGGGTATTGGCTATTCATCGCGACCGTGTAATCCGCTTTTCGTTGCAGGATCGAACGAATCGCGGATTCCTAGTATATCCAAAGTGTTCATCTGTGATCTGGATTGGCTATCATTTCTATATATCTATATATGATAACTATTTAGGTGTTGCTTTTGTTTTGCATCCGCGCTAGTCCAGCCCCCGCTCTGTCGTTAGTTAAGTAACCTAACGGGTGATGACGGGGCCCCGTGGCGAATGCGGATGGCATAAGCGTACACTATATTTTGGTTGTTTTCTGCAATGGTAGGATTAAAAGATGGGACGCATTAAAATTAATGCAAGAAAATAAACCAAGTAAAAGTCGATTGGAACACTTTGAAAACCACTCGGTTCTTTTCAAAACTAAACTTTTAAATGCGTAGCTTGAACCACTCCTTTTAAAAGCTATCTCGTTCCATCGATTACATCAAGTTTACTACATTCACGGTTTCGCCAAAACCATTCATAGCCCTCCGTCATTCCACATGAATGGTCAAAAAGTATTCAAGCTATGTATGTTGGCCAAAGTCAAGGCATAGTGATTGGTAGCTATTGGGTATTCATGTGCAGCATAGGTAGATGCGTTGGTTTGGGACAGTCGTGCTGCCATTTTGGCCAAAGTCAAGGGTAGGTACGGGTGGGTCCAAATTAACCAGGAGAATGACGGGTAGAACTTGGCATGTGACTTATGATATTTTGGCCAAAGTCAAGGTCATAAGAGCATGGAGCAAAAATCCACATCGGGAGTTTCATAAGTACTGAAACTTGCTAGCGCTGCATACCATTTGGAGTGTGATGATTCTGGTAGGATTCCTTCAGTTTTATCACGCGATGATCTTTGGATCCCGATCCTACTGTGAGTATATGCTACTCCTCGGCAAATTTCTCACTTAATGATCAATGCTATAAACCTAGTAGGTGTCTAGAAAGTTGTTAGCGGGGCTACGCCCACAGGGAAAAGAGGTTACTTAATTAAGGAACTCGCGAAAGCATTGGAAAACCTCCCTCGAAGTACCGACACTGGCCTGGCTGAACCGTTAAGCAAGTATTGTACGGTAAGATTGATCCCGACTAATTCTTCCTTTATAGTTTGAGGAGGGATTCGAGAGACAGTGGGAGCCATCCTGTTTAAACAAACTAAAAACAACTCTAAAATTGCAAGAGCATCATGCTAAAGTGTTTCTTTTCTCTCTCCTAATTGCAGCGACCATTCAACATGACCGGACTTAAGTTATTACTAGATAAAAACATACTGACAGGGCCAAACTACAAAGATTGGCTCAGGAATGTCAAGATGGCAATCACTTACGACAAGTTGGGGTATGTTCTTACCACCAAAGCTCCCCCTGTCCCACGTCCCACCTCCAGCGTCGCGGATATAGAAATCCGTAAGACATGGGAGATCGATTGCGCGAAGGCCAAATGCCTCGTGCTTGCCTCTATGGACAACTGTAGGGTTGCTAGGCACGCGCACAAGGGTCTACGAGGCATCAACCATGCCCGAATAAAAATTTAGCCGTGCCGAACAACCCGAATACGGAACTTTAAACTAGAGATTAGGCGATAACTTGCATGTTAACAACTTAACACTAAGTGAGAGGGATTACAACCTTTGTAGATCCGGTCCTTCACTTCATATGCTCCGTGTTGTGGTCCCTTCGCTGCGATCATCGGATTCCGGACTCTCGAGAGGTTCCACGAAGAGAAAGGCGCAACCTTTGCTTCCGATCTTCGATACTATGATGATCTGCCTCGAAGATTCTTTAACACAAGCTAACACTCATGAAATGATGTGAACACCCTCATCTAAATGGCAAGGGAAGATGAGGATGATGAAGTAGGAATTTTGCTCTATTTATTTATCTTTTTCTCATATTTATTCATCACCTTTGGAAAAACAAGAAAGCTTTTCCATGGAAGAATCAAGGAGGAAGAAGATGATAAATCATTTTGTGATCAATAGGAAAAGGTTATCATAATTATTTATGCAACCATGGTTCACTTAACCATTGTAGAGAGTTTACTAGGGTTAGGGTTTGGGTTGGGTTAAGTGTGACTCATGGATAAAGATCAACACAAATATCTTTATCATGACAAAGTAAAAGCTTCTAGAATCAACTAGAAGGTTTAACCCTAATCCAAACCCTAATCATGTTTAAACTCCTCTAATCATGTTGCATTAATAATTATAATATGTTACAATAATATATATCACATATACAATATTTATTGTAACAAAATAAAATAATACAATTAACATATATCGCATATATATCAATGTATTACCAGAGTGAGAAAAAGAATCTTTTAGTGAGCAAATATTAGTTAATGCAATTTAATATATCACATATATTATTATACATTAAATTATCAAATCAACACTTGATCCGACAATCCGGCTATATCGCATATCACCGGCTAATATTCATCCGTACCGATTCATCGAATCAACACTTGATCCGATGACCCGGCTGATATCAAATATCGCGAGAATACAATACGATATCACATACCGCATTATCCTCGGTCCCGCACATGTCACATATGTGCTCCTACTCCGTTTTGCCTGAGTCAAGAAACCTCTGTGTAGGACTCTAAAGAATCGTCAATACACCGGCAGTAGGTGATGATCATATCAAACACCCACAAGCTGCAAGCGGTCAGCTAAACGTAACAGCTACCCAGGTATTGAGCGCTCAGAAGATCAACAAGCAAGCCTGTACATTCTCCTGTGGATCCAAACAGTAACACTCCCGTACAGTCCGGTCTCGTCGTCTGATATGTCGCATATCTCGCCTAGGGGTGGTAAACGTCAGACCCCAGTAGCTTGATAAGTCATGTCGATTTGAGGTCTATAACGGTTCGAGAAACTACTGATAACACTTACCAGTAAATCTCAGCAACCCTGGCCAGGGATTTCCGGTTATAGCCAATCGAACACAGCACAACATCAACTCCCTATACCGGGAGAGACGAATCCCCTCCTATCGCTCATTGCCTCCATGTGATTCGGGACTGTACCCAAAAGACACCTTTTTGCACGCCCTCTTGGACGTGGTATGATGGAAATCAAAGCACAGTGGGAATCACACAAGACTCTATGACGATCTCGGGTCAACAGACTACTCTGTACCAGTGTCACCGGAGAACTGCCATCTGACATATGGTATAATACCATCTGGGAGATCTCGGCGAGTCCGTCCAGTGTACCCAGTCTCCACTGAGCACCCGTACACCATCCTTGATGTCAAACACCGATGGATATGGGATCATCCATCGCCCATCATATGGGTCAAGATGCGTATACGCTAGTCTACTCTGGTGCATCGATGCCCTGTCTCGATACACCCACGACTAGGAACAGTTATAGGATGTACTCGTCGACTACCGTGGCCCCACTAGTATGATCTCATCATAGTCCCAGTAGTCGAGTACATATCCTAAGGGCTTTATCAACATGTAACATAGAGACAATTAGAGTACAAGTTAAGATAAAGTACAACCAGATAGCATACTATCATGTCGTGCAAGAAAGTCCTCCTTATATATGTCCTAGCATCCACTACAATATACATCGTATGTACAGTAATGGCCTCTAGGGCATACATATAACTAACAATCTCCCACTTGCACTAGGGCCATCTGTTATGGTATCGCATACCCAACAATTAGCTGCGGTTGAAGTATCTCATACTCAACCATCCTATAAAAGTCTCTACTGGGAAAAAGGCCTTTGTGAGTGGATCCGCGCTGTTGTCCTCTGTGTCTACTCTCCTAACCTCGATCTCCCTGGAGATCAACCATCTCCATGATCAGGTGATACTGCCTAAGAATTATATCTGGATTTCTGATGGGACGGAAGTTCCTTGGCTAAAGCCACAACCCCATTGTCACACAATGGAAGGAACACAGTTCATCTTATGAACTTATAAATATCCAGACTGCCTCTTTGGTAGCATCCTTGGTAACGATGTATCTTGCCTTTAATCGTCTAGTATGTCACGGTATCTAGCTTGGAACTCTTCCAACATACCGTCCCTCCACTGAGGGTAAAGATAGTGCCTGCGACTGACATTCAGTCGTCCTTATCACTCTGGAACCTTTCTAGTGATTCTCCCCAGGATCGATTGATACCATCTCACTATAACTAGTGAGTATCCTAACATCCAATTAGATCTATCTCATAGATCCAAAACCAAGGATTTAGGAGATATCACTTTGATCCTATATGGAGAATCCTTGTGATAAGCGGAGATTGACCGAGCGTAGCATAGGAAACTCTTTTCCTATCAAGAGTATGTCATCCACATACTCTACGAGGATCACCACCATACTCTCTACTACCTTTTCGTATATACAAGGTTCATCTACCATTTTGATGAAGTCAAACTCTTTGACTACCTCATCAAAACAGATGTTCCAACTCCGCGATGCCTGCTTTATCATATAAAACATCTTGCACACGTTTCCGCTGCTCCCACTGTCTACGAAGCCCTCTGGCTGTGTACTTATAGACACTCTTTTCTAAAACATCATTTAGAAAAGCAGTCATGACACCCAACCACCAGATATCGTAGTCATGGTATGTAGCCGTGGCAAGTAAGATCTGGATGGACTTAAGCATAGCTTTGAAAGTCTTAACTTTTCCATGTACACCAAGTAATCTTCTCAAGATATACTCGCTCCTGATGGGAATCTAACCCTTCAGATAAAGCAACCAAAGTCCATACTTTGTTGGTGTATAAGGATTCCATCTCAGATCGATAAGCACCCAGCCATTCTTACAGAGTCCCACTCCTGATGGCCAGCCCGAAACTAGTTGGGTCATCATCTCATGATGCAATCCTCGCTCCCACCGTCATAGAGAAACCAAAGTATCTCTCAGGTGGGTGAGGAAACCTACTAGATCGGCGGAGAGGCTGAGGTTCGTTGGTAACTATTGAATCCACATTCAATAGGTATGCAGCTTCACAAGTGCATAACTCCCTTAAGGAAATAGGAAACTCAGTAGTACTCATCATAGAGCACACCATATCACATAGGGTGTTATTGCTCCGACCCGATATACCATTGTGCTATGGTGTATAGGAGGAGTAATGCTGAGAGAGAATCTTATTCTCCTTTAGAATAGTCCAGGAATTCCGTGTTCAAGTATTCTTCTCCTTGATCGCATCAAAGGACATAATACTTTTACCCGTATTTTGGTTCACTACTTCTAACTTATATTCTGTGAATATCTCAAAAGGTTCGGACTTGTGTTTCAACAGGAACATAGGTCTGAATCTTGAGAGATCATCAGAGAATGTAATGAAGTAGAAAGAACCGATCTTGGTATGTGTAGACAGGGGACCTTTCATACATCAACATGTATCAATCCCAAGAGTTCACTAACTCTTTCTCTGTTTCCAATAAACAGAGCTGTGGTCATCTAATCTTTGTGACATGACTGGTAAGTTTCACATGATGTAAATTCAAACTAATTTAAATATGCATCTACATGTAACTTCAGCCAGTCGGGTCGCATTGATATGACCTAGTCTACAATACCTCAAGAAGGATTTGTTCATATCTGAACTCTTCCTCTTGTGTGTGTTCCTCATACTAAGAACTGTAGTTTGATTTAGAACGTCAATGCTTTTAGATAACGTGCCTGAACCGATCAACTCTTGATATAGGAAATGTTCAAAACATTATCCAACAATACAAAATTATATCCTTTCTTTACTAATAAAGAGACTGATATGATTTTGTATATCAGGTTCGGTATCTAATAACATTCGTTCAAAATCAATGTATTCTGGTAATACAGGGTGACAGTGACCAACAGACTTGGCTGCAACACTTGCACCGTTTTCTGCCTCATGAAACTTATCACCCGTTCTCAGTTCTTTACCTATCTGTAGCCAATGTAACAAATTACATATGCGGGATCCTGTTCCGGTATCACATACCCAGGACGTAAAGGATACTGAGAAACAGTTCTGTGTAACGAACACACCCGAAGATGATGCATCAGCATGCACTTTCTTCGTTTGGGCGGCACGGGAAATCTGGTATTCCCCAATTTCCTGCTCTGTCTTATAACAATTATAAATTGGAGCGGGACCAACGTTCCCCATCTCAGTATAACAAGCGGGTTCGGTCAATATATCCGTATTATTATCTTGATTAAGGCGTGATATGGTCGCTACCTGGAGAGAGAGAGAAGAAAACACTCAGCGTATGCTCTTGCAAGATTAGATTGGTTATATAATATATCTAATCAGGATATCTCCCACTGTTTTTAATCAAATCTTCCATCAAACCCTAAAAGGAAAGATTAGCCGGGATTAATTACACGCTACAAGTTCGCCAATCTTTCAGCCAGGCCAGTGTCGGTACTTTGAGGGAGGTCCCCCATGCTTTCGCACGAACCTAATTAATGTAAACCTCCTTTTCCCAGAGGCGTAACCCCGTTAACACCTTTCCAGACACCTACTTGATCGGTTAATTGTAATGTGTAAAACTCTCCCAGGAGTAACTCTTACTCGCAGCGGGTATCGGGATCCAACTATCACATAGAAGGTATGCAATCTCATTGCAAATTTCAACACTTGAAATTCCCAATAATGTTTTGCCCCTAGCAGCTTATGACCTTGGCTAAGGTCAACAAATCATAAGTGCTAGCCAAGTTCAACCCGTCATTTCCCGATTGAATTAAACCCACCCGCACGACCCTTGACTAGGTCAACAAAGTCGCACGACTACCCTAATCCAATCGCATCATATGCTTATGCAGATAAGCATAAATAGCTACCGCACACTACGCCTTGACAAGGTCAACAAACGTAGCACGAATACTATGAAGTACTTATCTGAAAAGACGGAGGGCTACGACGGGTTTTTCAGAAAACCCTTTGCGTAATGAACTTGATATCGTTGTAGAATCGAGTGATTTTAAATGGAGTGTTTTTGAGGCTTTTCTAGTTTTGCTAAAGGGGTCACTCCCGGTGAAGGGATCGTCGACCCTTTCCTCATCGAATAAGGTGCAAGATAAATCACATATACCACTATGCAAAGCAGAAACTTTAGAAGCAATCAAAAGACAAACCGAGTTTGTAGCATCTGCCAGTTATTGCTAAAGGAGTCACTCCCGGTGAAGGGATCTCGGTCCTTTCCTTATCGAATAAGGTGCTGGATGTTCTACAAGGAACACCGCTATGCAAAGCAAGAACTGTAGCTACCAGTTTTTAAACAAGTTTCTACAACATCTTAGGTTTCTTTTAATTCATTAATCTCGTTAATGAAGTCCCATTTTATTATGCTTCGTAAGCATCTCATTTGAAACGAAATCTGCAATATAACATATATCTCATATATATAATATATAAACATTCGTCTCAGGCAGTAATATGATCTCATCACAGAACATTGCAGCAGAAGAACATATATGAAATATTGGATATACTAGGACGTCCGTGTTTTCAATACGAGCCTGTATAAAACACGGATTCCACGGTCGCGATGAATAGCCAAACCCACATCCCTAGACCCCTACGAGAGCGGCAAGTAACACTGCCAATTCTAGGGTTAGGAGACCCGGTCTCGACTCCTCGAGATGGTCTCCCACTGGACCCTAGAACCCGGTTACTTGTGCTCCCCGCCTTGGGTCTACCAAATGCGGAAAAGTAAATAATATACAACGGTGACATCTTCCGCTACCTGGAAGTGCCCCAATAAAAGAATATTACATACAAATGAATTTTACATGAATGAAAAAGAAAAACTCTCATCTCACATAAAACCCCCCGGCTATTCAAACGCGACGATCCAATATAACATAACACAGCAACACATAATATCTCATATCATCAACGTAAGCAAGTATGCGTATCCCGATTGTCGTTGATGTACAGCAACGAAGCCGGCGATACTCCACATACTACGCTTACGGTCACAGAAAAGAAAGTGTAAAACTACAACAGTTGGAATCCGCAACCTCTTTAGACATCGCATGCCTAACCAAATGAATTCCTTAGACATCACATGCCTAACAATTATAAACCCCGCATTTTAGTCTCATTATCGAAAACTCTTTTCAATATCAAGTCGGGCAATTCAACAAGATTCCCGGCGTCCTGATCGAATGCTCGTCGCAAACTTTAGTAGACGGCCGCACCCCCGATACCGTCGACGAAGTGCACCAAGGCGGAACACCGCTACCGGGAGCACCCGAACGGATGCTTTCGGCGACGGGGTTCTCCTACAGTCACTTGGTCGGGGCTATGGAATGAGGCTGCCTATTAAGTTTACCCGGCGAGTATCCGCGTACGCTACGTGATTGCGACGGACTTTTGATCACATCAAAATTCCGTGGCAACCGATCATCTGAGACTAAACTGCTATGTTTATAATATTCAAATTAGTTATCTCATAACTACCTATGGATTCCAAATATTGTATCACATTCCAGATAAATAGAAAAATTTAAACTTTCCGATCGAATCATCAAACACCCAAGATTTCCCAACATTTTTCAACACTTGAAAACAGTTTAAAAACATCCATTACATGCCACAGTACCAATGATCCAGCCGTAGAAGGGTCAAGCCAACGCCTCACATGTGGCACGCCGAACTGCCCCAAACCCTAAGGTTCAAAGGGCAGTTCAAGACGGTCACATAATCGAGTTAAGGTTTGTTGTCTTCTAGAGGGTCCACCGAGTTACTTGCACGACTTAGAACATTCTTAAACACGAGGAAAAATCCAACTTTTGAAAATTTTCCGACAGGGTAAAAAGTGAGTTATTGATATCCGTTCGAACTTTTTAACAGTTTCTAAAAAATTATCCGGAAAGCCACATAGACAAAATCTAATACTCCGATCGAAACATCGAATCCCCAAAACAACCCAGCAAATTCAACAGTTGAATAATAAAATAAAAATTTTCAGAAAATACAACATTAGAAAATAGGAGTTACTGTGAAAAGAACGTGCGCTGAATCGATCACGTGACCGCGCAAGCGCCGCGAATACTGGGGTGGGGCCGCGCTTCCGCGCTACACTTGTCGAATTACGCGCACGTGTTTCACAGCAATTCTTGTAATTACCTGCTGTAATTTTTGGACATTTTTAATTTGGAAAAATCCCAGATTTTAGAAAATTTCCAGAGAGCAATTTTGAGTTTAGTGTTTCGGGTTTTTCGGGTTCGATCGGACTTTAAACTTCGTCTAGACTTCGCCTAAAGCTCTAGCTTGGCTCTGATACCACTGTAGGGTTGCTAGGCACGTGCACAAGGGTCTACGAGTCATCAACCATGCCCGAATAAAAATTTAGCCGTGCCGAACAACCCGAATACGGAACTTTAAACTAGAGATTAGGCGATAACTTGCATGTTAACAACTTAACACTAAGTGAGAGGGATTACAACCTTTGTAGATCCGGTCCTTCACTTCATATGCTCCGTGTTGTAGTCCCTTTGCTGCGATCATCGGGTTCCGGACTCTCGAGAGGTTCCACGAAGAGAAAGGCGCAACCTTTGCTTCCGATCTTCGATACTATGATGATCTACCTCGAAGTTTCTTTAACACAAGCTAACACTCATGAAATGATGTGAACACCCTCATCTAAATGGCAAGGGAAGATGAGGATGATGAAGTAGGAATTTTGCTCTATTTATTTATCTTTTTCTCATATTTATTCATCACCTTTGGAAAAACAAGAAAGCTTTTCCATGGAAGAATCAAGGAGGAAGAAGATGATAAATCATTTTGTGATCAATAGAAAAAGGTTATCATAATTATTTATGCAACCAAGGTTCACTTAACCATTGTAGAGAGTTTACTAGGGTTAGGGTTTGGGTTGGGTTAAGTGTGACTCATGGATAAAGATCAACACAAATATCTTTATCATGACAAAGTAAAAGCTTCTAGAATCAACTAGAAGGTTTAACCCTAATCCAAACCCTAATCATGTTTAAACTCCTCTATTCATGTTGCATTAATAATTATAATATGTTACAATATTATATATCACATATACAATATTTATTGTAACAAAATAAAATAATACAATTAACATATATCGCATATATATCAATGTATTACCCGAGTGAGAAAAAGAATCTTTTAGTGAGCAAATATTAGTTAACGCAATTTAATATATCACATATATTATTATACATTAAATTATCGAATCAACACTTGATCCGACAATCCGGCTATATCGCATATCACCGGCTAATATTCATCTGTACCGATTCATCGAATCAACACTTGATCCGATGACCCGGCTGATATCAAATATCGTGAGAATACAATACGATATCACATACCGCATTATCCTCGGTCCCGCACATATCACATATGTGCTCCTACTCCGTTTTGCCTGAGTCAAGAAACCTCTGTGTAGGACTCTAAAGAATCGTCAATACGCCGGCAGTAGGTGATGATCATATCAAACACCCACAAGCTGCAAGCGGTCAGCTAAACGTAACAGCTACCCAGGTATTGAGCGCTAAGAAGATTAACAAGCAAGCCTGTACATTCTCCTGTGGATCCAAATAGTAACACTCCCGTACAGTCCGGTCTCGTCGTCTGATATGTCGCATATCTCGCCTAGGGGTGTAAACGTCAGACCCCAGTAGCTTGATAAGTCGTGTTGATTTGAGGTCTATAACGGTTCGAGAAACTACTGATAACACTTACCAGTAAATCTCAGCAACCCTGGCCAGGGATTTCCGGTTATAGCCAATCGAACACAGCACAGCATCAACTCCCTATACCGGGAGAGACGAATCCCCTCCTATCGCTCATTGCCTCCATGTGATTCGGGACTGTACCCAAAAGCCACCTTTTTGCATGCCCTCTTGGACGTGGTATGATGGAAATCAAAGCACAGTGGGAATCACACAAGACTCTATGACGATCTCGGGTCAACAGACTACTCTGTACCAGTGTCACCGGAGAACTGCCATCTGACGTATGGTATAATACCATCTGGGAGTTCTCGGCGAGTCCGTCCAGTGTACCCAGTCTCCACTGAGCACCCGTACACCATCCTTGATGTCAAACACCGATGGATATGGGATCATCCATCGCCCATCATATGGGTCAAGATGCGTATACGCTAGTCTACTCTGGTGCATCGATGTCCTGTCTCGATACACCCACGACTAGGAACAGTTATAGGATGTACTCATCGACTACCGTGGCCCCACTAGTATGATCTCATCATAGTCCCAGTAGTCGAGTACATATCCTAAGGGCTTTATCAACATGTAACATAGAGACAATTAGAGTACAAGTTAAGATAAAGTACAACCAGATAGCATATTATCATGTCGAGCAAGAAAGTCCTCCTTATATATGTCCTAGCATCCACTACAATATACATCGTATGTACAGTAATGGCCTCTAGGGCATACATATAACTAACAACAACGAACATAGAGGAGGCACGAGAATATGGACCTCGAGTCCATATTTCTCCATACAAAAGATCTGTATGGAGAGCTGTCTCGTATCGCAAGATACGAAGTGTCGAAGAAGCTATTTTCGGCAAGATTGGCCGGCGGATCATCGGTAGCGGAATACGTGCTTAAGATGATTGGCTACATAGAGGAGCTCGCGGACCTTGGGACCACGTTGGAGAATGAACTCTACACTGACTTGATTCTCCAGTCCCTTCCTTCCACTTACGACCAGTTTATCCTAAACTTCAACATGCAAGGAAAGGAGGTTGAACTTTCCGAACTTCTGAACATGTTGAGGAGTGCTGAGGGCACCCTACAGAAAGGTAGGGAGACATCCACTTTGTTTGTAGGAGGATCTTCCTCTTCTAGGTCCAGGGCGAAAGCCAAGGGAAAGAAGAAGAAAGCCTCCGCCAAACCAAGGGACGGTGTCAGTAAAGTGGATACGAAGGGAAAGGGAAAGGCAACAAAGGTAGCGGGAAAGCTTGTGGGAAAGGAAGAATGCTTCTACTGTCGCAAAAGTGGACACTGGAAACAGGATTGCAAGGCTTGGAAGGCCAGAACCTAGGATCTGAAGCGAGTTGCGGCTTCAGCTTCAGGTGTGTATGTTATTGAAAACTGTCTATCAATAAACTCTACTTCCTGGGTATTAGATACCGGATCAGGATCTCATATCTGTAATTTTTTACAGGCGTTGAGAAAGCGTAGGGTTTTGAAGGCAGGTGATATGACCCTCAGAGTTGCAAACGGAGCTAGCATGGATGCTGAGGCCGTGGGGGACTATCACCTGGGATTGTCAGATGGACACTTCTTGGTTTTGCGTAGGTGTTTATTATGTACCAAATGCAACTTTTAATATCATTTCTGTATCTTTATTATCTAAAGAAGGTTATGGATTTGCATTTGTAAGTAATGTTGTGAACATTCACCTTAATCAAGATTTGATTGGGTCAGGTACATTAAACAATGGTATATACGTATTAAACCAACCACAGATTTTCAATGTCCAGAATATACACAAAAGAAAGTCTCCAGAAATCAATAAGACTTTCTTATGGCATTGTAGACTGGGCCACATCAATGAGAGAAGTTTGACTAAGTTACATACTGAAGGATATTTGGATCCGTTCGAATATCAATCATATGCAACTTGTCAATCCTGTCTCAAAGGAAAGATGACAAAGACTCTGTTCACTGGACACGGAGTAAGAGTGAGCGAGCTCTTGGGACTCGTACACAGCGACGTGTGCGGTCCAATGTCTACGCATGCACGAAGCGGTTATTCATACTTCATTACTTTTACAGATGACTTTTCAAGGTACGGATATGTCTTCTTAATGAAACATAAATCCGAGGCTTTTGAAAAATTCTAGGAATATAAGAATGAAGTAGAAAAACAAACAGGCAAAAGTATCAAGGCACTGAGATCTGATCAAGGTGGTGAATACTTGAGTGCCGAGTTCCTGGATTACTTAAAAGAGAATGGAATTCTCTCTCAGTTTACTCCGCAACATAACGGTGTATCGGAGAGACGGAACCGAACCCTATTGGATATGGTACGGTTCATGATGAGTAACGCTGAGTTACCGCGATCATTCTGGGGATATGCGCTAGAATCAGCTGCATACCTTTTGAACCGAGTTCCAACTAAGACTGTGCCTACTACACCATATCAGATGTAGTGTGGGAAGAGACCCTATCTTAATCACATTAAGACATGGGGATGTCCAGCTTTTGTCAAAAAGCAGCATGCGGACAGGCTCGAGGCACGCTCAGTACAGTGCAAGTTTGTGGGATATCCAAAGAACTCTAAGGGATATTTCTTCTATTGCGAAGAGGAACAAAAGGTTTTTGTTTCTCGCCATGCCCACTTTCTAGAACACCAGTTCTTGGAAAAGGAAATTAGTGCGAGCGCAATAGAACTTGAAGAAATTCCAGAACCACGAGCTATTACTGAAAGCTTAGTAGAACCAGAGGGTTCGAAAGATCAGGACATTCCCACGCCACTCCGCAGGAGTAGTAGGCAGTCTCATCCGCCCGAGAGATACTACGGTTTTCTCATAGATGGGGATAGAGAGGATTGCATCATAGATTGTGATGAGCCTACTAACTTCCAGCAAGCCATTCAGAGCGTTGACTCGGTAAAATGGCTGGATGCAATGCGGACCGAAATAGAGTCCATGTACACCAACAAAGTATGGACGTTGGACATTGCTCCAGACGGGGTAAAACCCGTAGGATGCAAGTGGATCTTCAAAAGGAAGATTGGTGTAGATGGACAGGTCGAGACCTATAAAGCTAGACTTGTTGCAAAGGGTTTTCGTCAAGGACCTGGTTTGGACTATGACTAAACCTTTTCTCCAGTGTCTATGCTGAAATCCATTCGGATCCTTCTTGCCATTGCTGCCTTCCATGATTATGAGATTTGGCAGATGGACGTAAAGACCGCTTTTCTACATGGAAATTTAGAGGAGTGTGTCTATATGGACCAGCCAGAGGGTTTCATTCAGAGTGGGAGCAGCGGAAAGGTGTGCAAGTTGCTTAAGTCCATTTACGGACTAAAGCAGGCATCGCGGAGTTGGAACATCTGTTTTGATAAGACGGTCAAGGAATTTGGCATTATCAAAAATCCAGATGAACCATGCATCTATTGTATATTTGTAGCGAGAACTGTAGTATTCCTCGTTTTATACGTGGATGACATTCTCTTAATAGGAAATAACATTCCTATGCTACAATCTATCAAAGGGTTCTTGTCACACAGGTTCTCCATGAAAGACCTGGGTGATGCCTCATACATCCTGGGGATCCGGATCTACCGTGACAGATCCAAGAGGATATTAGGACCTCACAGTCCAGGTACATCGACACCATACTGAAAAGATTCAGTATGGAAGATTCTAAGCGCGGTAATCTACCGGCTTGTCACGGGATCACCCTCTCCAAAGAGATGTCTCCCAAGACTGATTTGGAGAAGGATCGCATGTCTATTATACCCTACGCTTCTGCGGTAGGCTCTATAATGTATGCGATGTTGTGTACCAGACCAGATGTGGCATATGCACTGAGTGTGGTAAGCAGGTATCAGTCAAACCCTGGGGAGAAACACTGGATAGCGGTAAAGAACATTCTCAAGTACTTGAGAAGGACTAAGGAGATGTTCTTGGTGTATGACGGAAAAGACCTCCAGATTGAGGCCTTTGCTGACTCCAGCTTCCAGAGTGACAAGGATGATTCCAAGTCCATGTCGGGTTTTGTCTTTACCCTCAATGGAGGGGCGGTATGTTGGAAGAGTTCCAAACAGGAAACCGTTGCTGACTCGACTATGGAAGCGGAATATATCGCTGCATCTGATGCCGCAAAAGAAGCTATCTGGATAAGGAAGTTCTTGAAAGAACTTCAGGTGGTTCCGTCCATTGTTGATCCAATACCTCTGTATTGCGACAACAACGGGGCTATAGCTTTAGCGAAGGAACCCAGGTCCCATCAGAAATCCAGACACATCTTGAGGCTGTATCACCTGATCAGGGAGATCGTGGATCGCCAGGAGATCGAGGTTCGGAGGGTTGCTTCAGAAGATAACACGGCAGATCCATTCACGAAGGCCTTACCCCAGACTCAGTTCGAGCGGCTGATCGAGATGATAGGTCTTCGATACGCCAGTACATGGCCTTAGTGAAAGTGGGAGATTGTTAGTGTATATGCCCTAGAGGCCATTACTGTATCATACTAGTATGTATATTAGTTGATGGAAGCTTGGGATATTCACAGTTGTATATACAATCTTGCTCGAAATGGTAGTATGCTACATGGTTTGTCTCTGCTTTAATGTGTACATGTGTTTCTTTTATTATATCACTTGTACGCATTAGTGGAGCCCTTAGGATCTTTGCTTGATTACCGGCGTTGTGATGGCAGTCACACTCGTGGGGGCTGGGTAATCTACAAGCACATCCTTATTTTCACGTCCCTGGTCGTGGGATTATTGAGACAGGGCATCGATACCCCGGAGTAGACTAGCGTATGTGCTTCTCATCCCAGCACGGGAGACGGTCTGTCCCACAGCCGTCAGTACGTCGTACTTGAGATAGTATGCGGGTGCTCGTTAGGTTACGAGTACACTGGACAGGACTCTTCGGGAACTGTTGGTTGGTATTATACCTATCGTCAGTTATCAGTTCCCAGGTGACATGTGTACAGCTTTGTCCGCTGACTTGACACTGTCACTTCGCCTCGAGTGTGTTCCCACTGTACTTTGATTACTACCCTACCATGGCTCAAAGGAGTCGTGCAAACAGGTAGTAGTTAGGTGCAGTCCCGAAGCACTTGGAGGCAGTGACGGTTAGACAGGATTCGTCTCTCCCGGTATTGGGGGTTGACATCGCGCTGTGTCCAGGAGAGCAATTACACAAGCAGTCCCTGGCCAGGGCAAGCGAGATATACTGGTAGGTTTCCAGTGTTATCTCAAGGTGTTCTGGGCTACACTCCGACACGACTTGTACCGCTATTAGGGGACTGACGTTTACTGCCCCCAAGGCCCGCCATGTGATGTATCAGACGAACAGACTGGACTGTACAGAGACTGTCACATTCAGGCTCAGTAGGAGTTCAGATGGGTTCACCTCGTCAGTCTTCTTATCGGCATCTACCTGGGAACCGTTACGTACAGCTAGTGCCGCTTGCGGTCTGTGGTTAAACCCACTGCCAGCGTAGTGTCGAGTCTTTAGAGTCCCACACAGAGAGTTATTCGCCTTTACGCAAAATGAGTAAAGGTCGCATGGTTTTGCGACAGGGTTCGTTCACATCCGTGCACTTCTGCACGTTTGCTGTCCGGACAGCTTATACTAGCAAGCTTTGGTTTAAGCCGGATCCTAGTATATGATTTGGGATTGGTTTTATCTCTTTGTATTCGTGTTCCTCGGATCACGGATACGGGTGCGCATGCACAGTTGACTGAGACAGACGGATAGGACTTTGATTAGGGTTGATGACCATTGTCATTTTCATTACCCTAATGCTTATGTGTGTATTATGATTAATTGATATTAGTTAATTATAATTTTGCATGGTTAGGGTTGTTGACCATTTGACTACATTTGATTTGTTGACCTAGGTTGACATGTTGACCATCATCATTCCATATGAAAGATGCTCTTTGGTCCTTGCAATTTGCATTTAATGTGAAATGATAATGGTCAAGTCCTTATTAACCATGACAATTATCTTAGCTAATTATCTATTTTCATAATTCACACATATATGTGAGAATGGTTCATTATTCTTCTCAATTCTATCATATTGATTCTCTCTCCTCCTCTTCCTCTCTCTCTAGCTCTCCCCTCTCATGAGTTGAGAAACACTTGAGCTTGAGATAAATCACTCTAAAATAATCTCTACTCTCTTCTAAGGTTCTAGGATTAGCACTCCAAGCATCTTAGTTACTTCTAGCTTGAAGTTGAAGCAGAGGTTGAGGTTCTCGGGTGGATCCTTCTTCGACTAGAGAAGGCGACAAGGTGATCACTTTCTTTCACTCCAAGGAGCAAGGAAAGAAGGACATAAAGCCCTAGGTATAACTTCTTTTCCATGTAGCTAAAACTAGTTAGCTTTGTAGTTAGTTTTTGTTTAGCAAAGATCTTCCTTTTGATAGTCGAAGTTGCCTAGTTTGATAAAAATCCGATTTTTATACCGTTTCCGCCTCCCCGCAAGCACCGGGGTGGGCAACGTGGACTTACACCAGGCCCGACTAGTATGATCTGCGTCATAGTCCTGGAAGTCGAGCACACATCCTAAGGGCTTTATCAACATGTAACAGAGAGACAATAAGTGTACATGTTAAGATAAAGAGCAACCAGATAGCGTACTATCATGTCGAGCAAGAAAGTCCTACCTATATATGTCCCAGCATCCACTACAATATACATCTCTTGTACAGTAATGGCCTCTAGGACATACATATAACTAACATCTAAGTAAGCCGAAAACCCAGCAAATCTAAACCATCAAAAGTAGCAAGTGATAAGAACATTATTAAAAAAATTTGGGAATCTCAAGTAAAAATTCTTTAAAGTCTAAATTTACTTTCTTTAAAATTTGACAGCACCTCTTTTGTAAAACAAGCCCCAAAAAGGGTACAACATAAAATATGAGTAAAGCATCCCCAACAGGAACAAATCCACGCCCAATGGCGGAAACAACACCACAACAGATATACGACGCCGTAGCGAAGAAAATGGACGATATAAAGTAACAACAGCATAAAAGACATCCAAAGTAACAAAATAATATACAATATCGTCCTCATAACTCGTCTCTAAGGCAATACATGAAGTAGTAGATGGAGAGTACTAGATACAACGAATATACAAATGAGCATCATCGGATAACCGCAAAACCCACATATTGCAAGACTGCACACAGTCAGCCGTAGCGGTATCCGCTGCAAAAGATGATACGATAAGAAGAAGAAGCCCTGCCGTGACCGCTCTGAGGGACTACTTGCAAAACACTATGGCACAACGGGGGTGAGTTGCCAACTTGTAAATAGTAAATAACATATGCAGGTAATCGCAGGTATGCACATACAGCGATAATCTATCACATGCAAGCTGATAGCAATAAATAGCAATATGTATATACAACAATCATCAAAGGTACTCTATCAGTTACTACTAATACATGAAGCAATGCATATCAAATAAATGCTAAGTATGGGATAAAATATGTCATCCTCATGGAATCCTCATCGTGGAAGGACCAGTGTCCATCAAGACAATCTAAATCCCAATAACAAAAGCACCGCATCCTCAGATCGGCCCTCATATCCTGTAAGTCTCATGGAACCTGAGTGTCCAACATCGACACCAGAAATATCATGAAAACATATGCACGTATATATATATATATATATATATATATATATAGATATATATATCTGTGTGTGTGTGTGTGTGTCCTACAACGACACATCAAATCATGGAACCTGAGTGTACAACATCGACACTCGGAAACATCATGAAATACTCGTGTCCAACATCGATACGTAAATACTCATCTGTCAGGCGCCGTCACCACGACTGGCCCTGATGTCATGTCCGTACATAACTCCGGTCGGTATCCCCATGATAACCGCCGAGTCCAAATACTATCACCTGTAGGTACTAGCCCTCCTGCCAGGATCATCGTCTATTCCACGAAAATCACCTCTTGCCTCGGGGGACCATACCGGGTCCACCATGTACCCGCAGTCGGTGCCTACCGCTCCTCGAATCAGATTTCTAACATAAGTCTCAGAACCGAGAAATCTCATGGTGGACGCACTGAAATATCATATCAAGAGGAACCGGGGTTTTCAAACAATGCATAATTTCATGAACTACCACGGTCCTCAAATCCAGAAAACATCATGTGAAATCCATATCTTAATGCGAAAATCCATGAATATCATATATGCAACATAAAACAGTAATATGAGCATATAAAGGAAAAACCGATATTTAACTGCAACAAATTATTAAATATATCATGTGGTTCCTAATTTCTCCAAAATCCAACGCAACATCATATAAGGGTGAACATGTAACTATAGCAAGATATGAGTATATACCTATTAATAATGATGCAATACCATACAGGTATATGTGTAGCTATATCAAGGTATATGGGTGTACATGTAAGTATGTATGGATGATGTACATGTAGCTATATCTCATATGTGTATATACCTGTCAATAATGATACAATCTCATATGTGTATACACCTGTCAATAATGATACAATACCATATAGGTATATGTGTAACCATATAGGTATTGCAAGATATGTGTATCTATATGTAAGCATGTATGTATGATGCATTTCATATGCGCAAATAGCATAAGAATCAATGTCTCCATGTCGATGACAATACAATACCACATAGGGGTATATGTAGCTCTAGCAAGGTAAGTGGGTGTACATGTGAGTATGTGTGCAAGATGTACATGTAGCTGTAGCCAGGTAAGTCGGTGTACATGTAAGTATGTATGCATGATGTACATGTAGCTGTATCCAGGTATGGGTATATACCTATCAATAATGATGTAATACCATACAGGTATATGTGTAACAATATCAAGGTATATGTATAGCATGTCGGTATACAGGTATGCTATATCTCATATGTGTAGGTGTAGTGCGTGACATGGAAATTATCGACGGAGTGTGTGTAACATACAATTAGTGCTCGTGAAACATGAACCGTCAATAATAGTGCAGTGTCCAATGGCTACAAGTCCGGTCAAAACAAGTAACAATATGCAATGAAGTTCATGCACAATCTCCATATGTGCAATACTTATAATCAAGAATCATATCATTAAATCTAGCCCAGATGCAAAACACCATGCGGGTGATTCTCCTGTAGATGTTAAATCTACTCACAGATGATCTTGGGCTAAGTAAAGCCAACCACTCCCTTTCCCTTCTTCGCAGCGTCCGAAGTCCCCGCCTGCGACCCTAAAATCATATAACAATATAACAAGTTCACATTAGCAATTGACCAATAATACGTACAAACTACGTTTGACCGACGCACCAACTCCAAACATACTCTCAATTGTTCATCTAGTGGATAACGTGCGTAGCGACACTACGAAACCAACCCAAGAGCAACAGCTACACAAGGTACACGTACCGTGTCGGATAACGTAACACGCGTAGTCGTAACACTAGAAATAAACAAAGTGATCCCAGATTTTGTATACTGTAAAAATATAAAAATCAAACAAGTTCAAACACTTCTAAACAACTGCAGACTGCTACCCTACAAAAACCAAGCCCTAACTCCCCTACATGGCCGAGGTCGCTGGAAATTCCCTAGATCTCGCCGGCCAAATCCGAGCCTATGGGGTTCGTGCTTCAGGTGAATGCTTAGGGTCACTGGTACAACACAACTATACTTCTATATTTTCCAGTACACACTCGGGGTCACAGCAGATCACAGATATCCTATGATGACACTAAAAATACGATATGTGCACGAAACTAAACTTTAAGTGTTCTAAACTAAAACTAATAAACTACACAACACTATAAAATCCTATTTAACAGATAAAGATCATTACCTAATCACACAAGCTCAAGAATCCTACCTTTCCAAGCTTCAAGGGATCTTAGAGGCAAAACAAGACATAAAAAGTGATTTGGGTGAGATTTGATCAAGTTTTATGAAGGTTTAGTGAAGGATTGGGTAAGGGTTCAGTTGATGGAAGAGGAAGATGAAAGAGATGGAGTGAGAGAGAATGAGAGTGAAATGAGTGAGTGAGGTGAGTTAGAGATGAGAGGTGAGTGTAGGGTAAGTGCACCTTGCATTAACTCTCTCTCACTCTCCACCATAAATGCAAGCCATGATTCTTCACGGCTCACCTTGCCACCTCCCCTTAATCCAAATCACAAAAGAAAATATCTCTCCTCACACAAATATCAAGGGTTATAGTCAACAAGACATGGATTAGCTTTAGGTTGTAATGGTCACTAAACTAGATTAACACTAACAAACCCTCACGTTAACATGCACAAGTGTGAGCAAGCCAAAAAAATTAATAATAAAATATTAATTAATTGTTATAAAATGTGAGGAAACCAAATTTGGTAAACTTTTTACAGAAAACCCGCATTATCGCTTAATTAACTCTAATCGCATTCTAAGGTGCTACAATCTCCCCACTTAAAGAAATTCTTCCCCGAATTAAAATTCTTACTATGCGTACCTTCAAAGAGATGAGTGCAAAACATCCACATCTCGCTCGCAGCCTCCCAAGTGATCTCCTCACTAGATGGGCTACGCCAAAGAACCTTCACAGATAGCAAGACCTTTGACCAAAATTTCTCCACCTGCCGATCCACTATAATTATCTACCGCTGGTGAACGAAAGATGGCGTCCAAATGAATGGTCTGGTGCTGAATCATGTAAGAAGGCTCATGAAGGTATTTGCGAAGTATCGATACAAGGAATACGAGGTGAATACTCAAAAATCTGGGCGGAAGTGCCAACGATAGGCAACGGTGCCAACTCCCTCGAGGATCTCAAAAGGACCTACAATCTAGAACTAAGCTTCCCAAAACTCAACATGCCATTTCATCGGAAAAATCCATAGGAATACATGATCTCCCATTGCGAATTTAAGTCTGTGACAATGACTGTCGGCATAAGACTTCTGTCTGCACTGGGCTGCTCTCATCCTGTCCTGAATGAACTGGATCATCTCCAAAATCTCTTGACTAGCTGGGATCCAAAAATCCTGCTCTCGCAGACTCGGTAAAACATACTGGCAATCGACACAACCCGCCACACAAGGCGTGAAAGTTTTAATTTGAATAGTCTCCTGATAACTGTTATCGTAGGAGAACTCCATCAACGGCAAGTGACGATCCCACAGCCAACAAACATTTAGTACGTGCGCACAAGCATATCCTCCAGAGTCTGTATAGTCCGCTCTTTCTGACCATCGGCCTACGGATGGAAAGCGGAGCTAAAGCTCAACCAGTACCCAAGGCTTCCTGAAGCTTCTGCCAAAGACGGCTAGCGAACTGGGTGCCTCTATTAGATACAACGCATGAAGGAACTCCGTGCAAACGCACAACTTATCGAAGAACAACTAAGCAAACTGAGCATAACCGGACAACAATCACCCGAAAAGAGTTATACCCTCGACTTGACCTGGCTAGACCCACAATGAAATTCATGGAGATCTTCTCCCATTCGCACTCTGGAACGGTAAAAAAAAAGGTTGCAACTCTCCTGCCATCCTCAAATGCTTAACCTTAGCTCGCTGACAAGTCAAGCACTTCAAAACGAAATCTGAAACTTCACTCTCCATCCTTGCCCACCCGTAACTAACTCTCAAGTCACGTTACATCTTGGTGGAACTTGGTGAACACTAAAAGCTGACTGATGTGCCTGCTCTAGTACCTCGCGTCTCTACCCATCGGTATCTGATACACACAAGCGAGTCCCGTAACATAGCATACCCTGGTCATAAATCAAGAACTTTGAATCTCTACCCAGCCGAACATGCTCAAGAATTTCAAACAAATGGGCATCGGTGGGCTGTGCCTCACGAAAATGATTAAGTAGAAGTGGACGGGTGCGGACATGAGCAAGTTGTCCCCTTAATAGAGGCAAACTTAAGCTGTACTCAATGGTCGTACAAGAACTACAAATCTGCAAAAGACTGTCTCTGAACTGCGCTCAACCGGAACGAGCTAAGCCCCGGGCCTACGACTCAAAGCATCAGCTACCACAATCGCATTTCCCTGGGTAATAAAGGATCTCACAATCACAATCCTTCACAATCTCCATCCAACGGCACTGTCTCAACTTCAGATCCCGCTGCAGGAAGTTGTACATTAAGCTCTGGTGGTCTGTGAAAATCTGACACGACTCTCCGTAAAAGTACTGTCCCCAAATCTCCAGCACAAGACCACCGCGGCCATCTCAAGATCATGAGTGGGATAAATCCTGCTCGTACTTCCTCCAACTGTCGGGAAGCATTAGAGATAACTCTATCATGCTACATCAGTACACAATCGAGCCCCACTCGCGAAACATCAGAATAAACGACAAAGTCGCCCGATCCAGAAGGCAAAGATTGAACTGGTGCAGTCGTCAACCAAGTCTTCAACTGCTGAAAACTCAGCACGGATGCCTCAGTCTAAAGAAAATGAACCCCCTTCCTTGTCAGTACGGTCAACGGTGCAGCGATACTCAAGAAATCCAGCACGAAACGGCGGAAAAAAAAACCGGCTAAGCCCAAAAAGCTGCGGACCTCTTTCACTGAACAGGTCTGGGCCAAAGCTGTACGGCCTCGATCTTCCTCAGGTCCATACGAATACGGTCTCCCGTAACCACATAACCTAGGAAGTCAACACTATCAAGCCTGAAGGAACACTTCGAGAATTTAGCAAACGACCAGTGCTCTCTCAATGTCTGCAAAGAAATCCTCAAGTGCTGTTCATGTTCCTCTCGACTCTTGGAATAGACCAGAATGTCATAGATAACACAACAATACATTGGTCGAAGAACGGCATGAAAAATCAGGTTCATCACATCCATGAATACTGCTAGGGCATTGGTGAGTCCAACGACACCACCAAAAACTCATAAAGCCCGTAGCGCGCACAAAAGTAGTCTTCGGAATGTCATCACTCCGAACCCGCAACTAATGATGACCCGATCCCAAATCAAACTTAGAAAAATATCCCGCACCCTGGAACTGATCAAAGAAATCGTCAATGCGAGTTAAAGGATACCAAATCCGCACCGTAACTCGGTTCAATTGACGAAAAATCAATGCACAACCTCAATTGCCGTCTTTCTTGACGAACAGAATAGGAGCTCCCCAAAGCGAAACACCTGGACGTACAAGTCCCCCTATCTAGCAACTCTGCAGCTGATCCTTAAGCTCCCTAAGCTCCGCCGGCTCATCTGGAACAACGTCAGAAAATCTCGCCCAAAAGAAACCCGGTCCAACGAATCCACTGTGGCTCCGGTATCAAGAATGAAAGCCAAGAATCCTCGATATCCTATCTTCAAAAGCCGACTAGCGAAAAAGGCTAAAATCAAGCTGTGAGGGGAAGCACCATTGTCCCCCTACACAGAAAGAACTGACTCGGCGGGAAAACAAAACCTGACTGTTTTCTCGCGGCAGTCCACAGACACATAGCACGTAGCTAACCAATCCATGCCCAGGCGAACGTCAAAGAACAACATCTCTAGATGGATCAAATCGACGGACGAATCTCTATCTCTTATCTGATTGGCACATGACCGAAACACGTGTCGCGCAACAAAAGAATCGCTAACAGGAGTAAACACAACAACGGCTGATCTAGCAAACACGAATCTCAGCCCAACCACGGCACGAAGTGTGTAGAACAAACGAGTGCTAAGATCTCGAATTAAACAAACATGTACATCAGAAGAACATACGAATTAAGAATACCTGAAAACTCTGCATTGGATGCCCGCACGTCCCGATGAGGCGAAACAAAAGCTTGTGCCTGTCCTCTACCTGCAACAGGATGTCCTCCTCCTCTGCCATCCTGTACACTCTAAACAAACCCTCCGCGATCACGAACTCTCTGATCATAAGTCTGACGCGGATCAACAACAGGAGCAAAAGACGACTCTCCCTGAGGTGAAGGTGATAAGGTATCTTATGGTACTGCTGCCCTCCTCTGGCGTACCAAGGTACAATTTCTGACGAGGTGATGGAAACTCCCGCACCGAAAACATCCATACGATGGGTGCTGACCCTCCTAGGGATAAGAGGTAAACAATTGTCCTCGTCCCAAGCCTTTGCTGCTCCCGTGACCTGAACGAAATCTGTCGCGGCATCTAAACATCTGTCTATGGGATGATACACCTGTATGAGTCCTCCTCGGTCCTGAAACTTCCAAAGTCTCGGGAAGACGCTCCTCATCTAATAGGGCCGCATCCACTGCTGCTGACACAATGCTGTGTGCTGATAGCAAGGAATAACTGGGTAATAGGGGTGGCAACCTCCTGTCGCTGCGCTCGACTGGCCTCAACCAACGATCCCATCATCTGGCGCAAATCCTGAATCTATGCCTCAAGCCTAGCGATACGATCTATCGAAGGCGGATCAATCTGCTCCTATACAGCGAGCGTACCGTCCTGGTCAGTTCTCTTCCCAAACGAGTCAACTCTGACCTCGGATCTCGCTGCCTCTCTCTGAGCCCTCATAGTCATCGGCGGCAATTGGCTAGAAATGGAAATAGGATTCGATACGAACACGGAAATCGAGTCACAAGGATATGTATAATCATGGAAGGAATTTTAAGCAATTAGTACTAAGGTCACTTAGGCGAGGTACCGTGTCGTAAATATGCCGCGAAAAAACACGCGCTACATCACTCTACTTAAGCTACCTACTCCATTATACCATGGTCATCCTACACTCCGAAAGGTAAATCCTAGCGCTCTGATATCAACTTTGTCATGACCCGAAATTGGCACATGACAGCCCTTAAACCACGTAGCGTCCGCAGGCGTAACGCAATCTAAGTAAGCCAAAAACCAAGCAAATATAAACCATCAAAAGCAGTAAGAGATAAGAACATTGTTAAAAACTTTTGGGAATCTCATGTAAAAATTATTTAAAGTCCAAATTTACTTCCTTTAAAATTTGGCAGCACCTCCTTTGTAAAACAAGCCCCGAAAAGGGTACAACATAAAATATGAGTAATGCATCCCCAATGGGAGCAAATCCACGCCCAAAGGCGGAAACAACACAACAACAAATATACGACGCCGTAGCGAAGAAAATGGATGATATAAAGTGACAACAACATAAAAGACATCCAAAGTCACAAAATAATATACAATATCGTCCTCACAACTCGTCTCTAAGTCAATACATGAAGTAGTAGATGGAGAGTACTAGATACAACGAATATACAAATGAGCATCATCAGATAACCGCAAAACCCACCTACAGCAAGACTGCACACAGTCAGCCGTAGCGGTATCCGCTGCAAAAGATGATACGATACGAAGAAGAAGCCCTGCCGTGACTGCTCTGAGGGACTACCTGCAAAACACTGTGGCAAAATGGGGGTGAGTTGCCAACTCGTAAATAGTAAATAAAATATGCTGGTAATCGTAGGTATGCACGTACAGCGATAATCTATCATATGCAAGCTGATTGCAATAAATGGCAATATGTATATGCAACAATCATGAAAGGTACTCTATCAAGTACTACTAATACATGAAGCAATGCATATCAAATAAATGCTGAGTATGGGATAAAACATGTCATCCTTACGGAATCCTCATCGTGGCAGGACCAGTGTCCATCAAGACAATCTAAATCCTAATACCAAAGGCACTGCATTCTCAGATCGGCCCTCATATCCTGTAAGTCTCATAAAACCTGAGTGTCCAACATCGACACCCGAAACATCATGAAAACATATGCCTACATATATGTGTGTGTGCGTGTGCGTGTGTGTGCGCGTGTGTGTGTCCCTCAATGACACATCAAATCATGGAACGTGAGTGTCCAACATCGACACTCGAAAACATCATGAAATACTCGTTTCCAACATCGACACGTAAATACTCATCTATCAGGCGCCGTCACCACAACTGCCCTTGATGTCATGTCTGTACATAACTCTGGTCGGTATCCCCACGATAACCGCTGAGTCCAAGTACTATCACCGGTAGGTACTAGCCCTCCTGCCAGGCTCATCGTCTATACCACGAAAATCACCTCTTGCCCCGGGGAACCATACCGGGTCCACCATGTACCTGCAGACGGTGCCTACCGCTCCTCGAATCGGGTTTCTAACACAAGTCTCAGAACCGAGAAATCTCATGGTGGACGCACTGAAACATCATATCAAGAGGAACCGGGTTTTTCAAACAATGCATAATTTCATGAACTACCCACGGTCCTCAAATCCAGAAAACATCATGTGAAATCCATATATCAATACGAAAATCCATGAATATCATATATGCAACATAAAACAGTAATATGAGCATATAAAGGAAAAACCGCTATTTAACTGCAACAACTTATTAAATATATCATGTGGTTCCTAATTTCTCCAAAATCCAACGCAACATCATATAAGGGTGAACATGTAACTATAGTAAGATATGAGTATATACCTATCAATAATGATGTAATACTATACAGGTATATGTGTAGCTATACCAAGATATATGGGTGTACATGTAAGTATGTATGCATGATGTACATGTAGCTATATCTCATATGTGTATACACCTGTCAATAATGATACAATCTCATATGTGTATACACCTTTGAATAATGATACAATACCATATAGTTATATGTGTAACCATGTAGGTATAGCAAGATATATGTATCTATATGTAAGCATGTATGTATAATGCATTTCATATGCGCAAATAGCATAAGAATCGATGTCTCCATGTCAATGACAATATAATATCACATCGGGGTATATGTAGCTCTAGCAAGGTAAGTGGGTGTACATGCGAGTATGTGTGCATGATGTACAAGTAGTTGTATCCAGGTAAGAGGGTGTACATGTAAGTATGTATGCATGATGTACATGTAGCTGTAGCCAGGTATGGGTATGTACATATCAATAATGATGTAATACCATACAACTATATGTGTAGCTATATCAAGGTATATGTATAGCATGTCGGTATACATGTATACTATATCTCATATGTGTAGGTGTAGTGCGTGTCATGGCAATTATCGACGGAGTGTATATAACATACAATTAGTGCTCGTGAAACATGAACCATCAATAATAGTGCAGTGTCCAATGGGTACATGTCCAGTCAGAACAAGTAACAATATGCAATGAAGTTCATGCACAAACTTCATATGTGTGATACTTATAATCAACAATCATATCATTTAATCGAGCCCAGACGCATAACGCCATGCGAGCGATTCTCCTGTAGATGTTAAATCTACTCACAGATGATCTTGGGCTAAGTAAAGCCAACCACTCCCTTTCCCTTCTTCGCAGCGTCCGAAGTCCCCTCCAGCGAACCTAAAATCATATAAAAATATAACAAGTTTACATTAGCAATCGACCAATAATACGTACAAACTACATTTGACCGACGCACCAACTCCAAACATACTCTCAAGTGTTAGTCTAGTAGCTAACGTGCATAGCGACACTACGAAACCAACCCAAGAGCAACAGTTACACAAGGTACACGTACCGTGTCGGATAACGTAACACGCGTAGTCGTAACACTAGAAACAAGCAAAGTGATCCCAGATTTTGTATACTGTAAAAATATAAAAATCAAACAGTACCAAACACTTCTAAACAACTGCAGACAGCTACCCTACAAAAACCAAGCCCTAACTCCCCTACTGTTAGTTGTATGTGTTAGTTATATGTGTGCCCTAGAGGCCATTACTGTACATACGATGTATATTGTAGTGGATGCTTGGACATATATAGGGAAGACTTTCTTGCTCGACATGATAGTACGCTATCTGGTTGTACTTTATCTAAACATGTACTCCGATTGTCTCTTTTGTTACATGTTGATAAAGCCCTTAGGATTTGTACTCGACTACTGGGACAATGATGAGATCATACTAGTGGGGCCACAGTAGTCTATGAGTACATCCTATAACTGTTCCTAGTCGAGGGTGTGTCGAGACAGGGCATCGATACACCAGAGTAGACTAGCGTATACGCATCTTGACCCATATGATGGGCGATGGATGATCCCATATCCATCGGTGTTTGACATCAAGGATGGTGTACGGGTGCTCAGTGGAGACTGGGTACACTGAACGGACTCGCCGAGAACTCCTAGATGGTATATATACCTATTGTCAGATAGCAGTTCTCTGGTGACACTTGTACAGGTTAGTCTGTAGACCCAAGATCGTCATAGAGTCTTGTGTGGTTCCCACTGTGCTTTGATTTCCTCCCTACCACGGCTCTACTGAGTCGTGCAAACAGGTGGATTTTGGGTACAGTCCCGAATCATATGGAGACAGTGAGCGATAGGAGGGGTTTCGTCTCTCCCGGTATGGGGAGTTGATGTCGCGCTATGTTTGATCGGCTATAACACCTAAATCCCTGGCCAGGGTTCTCGAGGTTTACTGATAAGTGTTATCAGTAGTTCCTCGACCGGTTATAAGCCATAAATCAACATGACTTATAAAGTTACTGGGGTCTGACATTTACCACCCCTAGACTGAATATGCGACGTATCAGACGAAGAGACCGGACTGTACGGTAAGTGTTGCTTACAGGCTCGTAAGGGTTGTGATGAGTTCGCTCGTCGGCCACCTTTTTATCAATACCTGGTAGCCCGTTATGTATTGGCTTATACCTCTAACGTGCTAGTGGTTAAATCCACAACTAAGGTGTTGACGAGTCTTTAGAGTCCCCCACATTCAGTTACTCAAGTTTTTCGGGCGAAAAGATGTAGAGACCGTAAGTTGTTACGGCAGCCGTAAAGTGTTGCGGCAGGTTTTTCGATTATGTTCGGTAATTGTTATAGGAATAATAATCGAAAGAATAATACTGGACGGATACCAGTATTATATTATTGGATTAATGGTATTCGTATTTTTCGGAATTCGGATACGGGTATACAGTATACGGTATGCGGTATACGGAGGAGGGGTATTTTTGTAATTGTTACAAAATACCTTCTAGAAGATGCCACCTCATAATGACATAATTATGACATCATTTATTTTGAGAAAATAAATAAGTGAGGTGTAAATTAAAAGGTATAAGCATGATAACATGTTTGTTGAAGTGGATGTACTATTTAAAGCATGATACTTCTTTCATAATGCATGCTTTACTTAGTGCTAAATTCTTTTCTTTCTTTGTCCATCATGCTTGAACTTTTTAATTATAAATGAAATAAATAAGTGAGGTGTAAATTAAAAGGTATAAGCATGATAACATGTTTGTTGAAGTGGATGTACTATTAAAGCATGATACTTCTTTCATAATACATGCTTTAGTTAGTGCTAAATTCTTTTCTTAAACTTTTCTATCATGCTTAAACTTTTTAGTTTTAAATGAAATTATTCTCTCCTCCATTTCTTCTTATAAATACCTTCATATGAGATGTGAAATCCAAGGCATTCAATTCCTTAACAAAATTGTGATAAGTGTATCATAACAAGTTCATAAGAAGAGAGAAAGAAAAATGATGGTGATCATTCTTCCTAGCTTTAACCCTCACATGAGATGTGAATCAAAAGCTTAGGATTTCAAGTTAATCCAATACACATTCTACATTAAATCTTGGACGCGTCGGCTAGCCAACTTAGCGTCCGAGTTGCCTCGGTATTGAGGTGGGAGCCCGTAAAAGACGTAGGCGATGTGGTGCCCTTCCGGCGAAGAAAGGAGCCGAGGAGTCCACAAAAGAGAAGAAAGGAGCCGAGGAGTCCACAAAAGAGGAGAAAGGAGCAAAGGAGTTGCATCAAAGAGAAGACCCGAAGGACCGTATCATCAAGGTAAAATCCCTAACATAGTAGATAAGATCTCTAGTTGGGGTTTACTAGTTGTGGTTTAGACAAGATCTTCGGTTAAGTGCGTGTTGTATGCTAAGAAATTTTTGTTCACTGCTTCCGCCGCGCCACAAGAGTTGTGGTAGCATGCAGCACTCACCAACATTGGTATCAGAGCCGAACTAAACCACAATTAGATGACAAAAAAAACTGGTTCGGAGTGCGGCTGTCCAGAACAGTTCTGGCTGTCAATTCTCGTTTTGCAATGCTTTCAATCTTCTGTATGAAAATGATATTATGCGGAACTATATATCATAGTGAAGATAAATCTGTTAGCTAACCAATGAAAGTGGTTTCATTCGTTTCTAATGTCGTTTACTATTTAAAATGTATTTTAAATCAACAGAACGTATTGCTGTCCCTGACAGGGACAGAATGTATATCCCTGTGTTTATCAGGGCATAACTTCCAGTACCCAATGGATATTATTGATCCGTTTGATGCGTTGGAAACCTAACTGATAAAACTAAATTTTGTTCAACTGTAGCGTCGCCTAATTTTGAACACAACAGGGTGAAAACTGTGTTGCAAACTGGACAATCAGTTCAGAAACTGAAATTCCAGCAGCAAACACTTAAAATGAAACGACTGTAGCTTGCAATCCGACATTCTCCAAGTGCCGAGTGGCCTACTCAATTGTTGAGGGAGGTTGCTACACTTCGGGAATTTGGCGGGTAGTTTGCCGCACCCGTAGGGGTCTTGGTGTGGTTTTGGCTATTCATCACAACCGTGGAACCCGTTTTTCATTAAGGGTTTAAATGAAACACGGAATTCCTAGTATATCCAATGCATTCATCTGTGATCTGAAATGGCTATATTTATATATGAGATATATATATATATATATATATTAAACGTTGCTTATGTTTTGCACCCGCGCTAGTCCAGCCCCCGCTCTGCCGTTAGTTAAGTAACCTAACGGTGCATGACGGGGCCCAGTGGCAAATGCGGATGGCATAAGCGTACGTTCTATTTGTGTTTCTTTTCTGTGATGTTTGGGAAACGTAAAAGATAGGAAACGTAAATGATGGGACAACATTAATATGATTAATGTTAAAAGAAAAGAAACCTAAAGATGTTGTAGAATCAAACTTTTTGAAAAAGAGTAACTCTAGCTTTTGTTTTGCATAGTGGTATTCTTGAATATCCTGCACCTCATTCGATGAGGAAAGGGCCGAGATCCCTTCACCGGGAGTGACCCCTTTAGCGAAACTGGAAAATGTTACAAAGAACTCGATTTGGTTTTATAGTTGATCTATTGTTGCTTTGCATCGTGGTATTTACATATCCAGCACCTTATTCGATAAGGAAAGAGCCGAGATCCCTTTACCGGGAGTGACCTCTTTAGCAAAATTAGAAAGATACTACAAAACCGTTCGATATTTTAAACTGGAGTTTAAACCACTCCTTCCCACTTGATTCTACAACGACATCAAGTTCAAAACGTTAAAGGTTTTCATAAAAACCATCCGTTGCCCTCCGTCATTTTAGGAAGCAGAGTACTTAGTATTCGTGCTACGTATGTCGACCATAGCCGAGGCGTAGTGTTCGGTAGCTAAGTGATGAATTCCTACAAAGCATATGATGCGATTAGTCAGGACATTCATGTGATTATGTTGATCATAGTCAAGGGTCATGTGGGTGGGTCTGGCTAATCACGAAATGACGGGTAGAACTTGACTAGTACTTATGATATGTTGATCATAGTCAAGGTCATAAGGACTTGGGGTAGAAACCATATCGGGAATTTCAAGAGTTGAAATTTGCAATGAGATTGCATACCTTCTATATGATAGTTGGATCCCGATCTCACTGCGAGTAAGAGTTACTCCTGGGAAAGTTTTACACAAGACAATTTGATGAAATTATAGGGTGTAATTATTCCCGGCTAATCTTACCTTTTAGGGTTTGAAGGAGGATTTGATAAAAACAGTGGGAGACATCTGGATTAGATAAATAACCAATCTAATCTTGCAAGAGCATACGCTAAAATGTTTTATTCTCTCTCTCTCTCAAGATAGTGACCATATCATGCCTTAATCGAGATAATAAATATGGATATTTTGACTGAACCCGCTTGTTATACTAAGCTGCGGAACGTTGGTCCCGCTCCAACTTATAATTGTTATAAGACAGAGCAGAAAATTGGAGAATACCAGAATTCCTATGCCGCCTAAACGAAGAAAGTGCATATGATGCATTTCCTTCGGGTGTGTTCGTTACAAAGAACTGTTTCTCAGTATCCTCTGCATCCTGGGTATTTGATACTGGATCATGATCCCAGATATGTAATCAGTTACATAGGGCTACAAAAGGGTAGAAAAACTGAGAACGGGTGATAAGTTTCATGAGACAGAAAACGGGGCAAGTGTTGCAGCCAAGTCTGTTGGTCACTGTCACCCTGTATTACCAATACATTGATTCTGAACAAATGCTATTAGATACCGAACCTGATATACAAAATCATATCTCTTTATTAGTAAAGAAATGATAAAATTTTGTATTGATGGATAATGTTTTGAACATTTCCTATATCAAACGTTGATCGGTTCATGCACGTTATCTAAAAGCATAGACGTTCTAAATCAAACTACAGTTCTCAGTATACAGAACACACACAAGAGGAAGAGTTCAGAAATGAACGGATCCTTCTTAAGGCATTGTAGACTAGGTCAGATCAATGCGACCCGGCTGGCTGAAGTTACATTTTAGATGCATATTCAAATCAGTTTGAATTTACATCTTGTGAAACTTGCCAGTCATGTCATATAGATAAGATGACCAAAGATCTGTTTATTGGAAACAGAGAGAGTTAGTGAACTCTTGGGATTGATACATGATGATGTATGAAAGGCCCCCTGTCTACATATGCCATGACCGGTTCTTTATACTTCATTATTTTCTCTGATAATCTCTCAAGATACAGACATATGATTCCTGTTGAAACATAGGTCCAAAGCTTTTGAGATATTCACAGAATATAAATTGGAAGTAGAGAACCAAAAACGGGTATAAGTATTTTGTCCTTTGATGAGATCAAGGAGGAGAATACTTGAGCATGGAAATCCTGGACTGTTCTAAAGGAGAATGAGATTCTCTCTCAGCATTACTCCTCCGTATACACCATAGCACGATGGTATAACGGGGCGGAGCAATTGCACCCTATTTGATATGGTGTGCTCCATGATGAGTACTACTGAGTTTCCTATTTTCCTTTTGGGAGTTATGCACTTGTGAAGTTGCATACCTATTGAATAGGGTTCTAATCAAATCAGGTGCCTACTACTCCATATGTGATATGGTATGGGAAGAGCCCATCTCTTAAAGATGTTAAGATTTGGGGTTGTCCGGCCTATGTCTAAAAAAAAAAAAAATCTAAATCCGGACAAGCTCGAGGCAAAGTCAAAACTGTGGAAGTTTGTTGGATATCCCAAGCATTAGCAAGGGAATATCTTCTACCTAACAGAGGAACAAAAGTTGTTTTGTTTCTCAGCATGCCACCTTTGTGAAAGGGAATTTCTTGTGAAGAAGTTAGTGGTTATAAGGTAGAACTGGAAGGCGTTCCAGCTATACAAACTACAACAGATGACCTAACAGAAGAACAAAAGTTGTTTTGTTTCTCAGCATGAAAGGAAATTTCTTATGAAGAAATTAGTGGTCATAAGGTAGAACTGGAAGGCGTTCCAGCTACACAAACTACAAAAGATGACCTAACCTAGGAACAAAAGTTGTTTTGTTTCTCAGCATGCAGCCTTTTGTGAAAAGGGAATTTCTTGTGAAGAAATTAGTGGTCATGAGGTAGAACTGGAAGGAGTTCCAGCTACAGCAAATGATTTGGTAAAACCAAAAGATTCAATAGACACTAACGAACCTCAGCTTCTCCGCCAATCTAGTAGGATTACTTACCCACATAAGAGATACTTTGTTTTCTCTATGACAGTGGGAGCGAGGATTTCATATTACCCCTGCGTATCCCGAGATCGGAAGGTGTTCCGACGGGTTGTAGTCCTCGCAATGGGGACTGCATAGAAAGTAGCTGCTGAGGGACTTTTTGGTGCCACGGCGACCCTATGGGATGGGGTTGTTGCCTGACCAAAATGGTATGAACTAACTAGTTTCGAGCAGGCCATCAGGAGTGAGACTCTGTAAGAATGGCTGGATGCTTAGCAATCTGAGATGGAATCCTTATACACCAACAAAGTATGGACTTTGGTTGCTTTGTCTGAAGGGTTAAATCCCCATCAGGAGCAAGTATATCTTGAGAAGATTACTTGGTGTACATGGAAAAGTTGAGACTTTCAAAGCTATGCTTAAGTCCATCCAGATCATACTTGCCACTGCTACATACCTTGACTACGATATCTGGTGGTTGGGTGTCATGACTGCTTTTCTAAAAGAAGTTTTAGAAAAGAGAGCGTCTATAAGTATACAGCCAGAGGGCTTCGTAGACAGTGGGAGCAGCTGAAAAGTGTGCAAGATGTTTTATGTGATAAAACAGGCATCGCGGAGTTGGAACTTCTGTTTTGAGGTGGTAGTCAAAGAGTTTGACTTCATCAAAATAATAGATGAACCTTGTATATACATAAAAGGTAGTAGGGAGTATGGTGGTGATCCTCGTAGAGTACGTGGATGACATACTCCTGATAGGGAAGGAGTTTCTTATACTACGCTCAGTCAACCTCCTCTTATTATAAATGATTCTCCATATAGGATCAAAGGTGATACCTCCTAAATCCAGGGTTTTGGATCTATGAGATAGATCTAAATGGATATTAGGATACTCACTAGTTGTAGTGAGATAGTATCAATTGATCCTGGGGAGAATCACAGCGGAATTTTGACGTGGTAGTCAAAGAGTTTGACTTCATCAAAATGGTTGAACCTCGTGGTATGGAGTATGATAGTAATCCTCGTAGAGTACGTGGATGACATACTCTTGATAGGGAAGAGTTTCCTATGATACACTCGGTCAATTTCCGCTTATCACAAGGATTCTCCATATAAGATCAAGGTGATACCTCCTAAATCCTGAGTTTTTGATCTATGAGATAGATCTAAATGGATGTTAGGTTACTCACTAGTTGTAGTGAGATAGTATCAATCGATCTTGGGGAGAATCACTGGAAAGGTTCCAGGGTGATAAAGACGACTGAATGTCAGTCGCATGTATTGTCTTTACTCTTAGTAAAGGGACGGTATGTTGGAAGAGTTCCAAACTAGATACCATGACATACTAGAAAGGCAAAATACGTCATTATTAAAGATGCTACCAAAGATAAAATCTGGATATATATAAGTTCATAAGATGAACTTCGTTCCTACCATTGTGTGACAATGGAGTTGTGGCTTTTGCCAAGGAACTACCGTCCCATCAGAAATCCAGATATAATTCTTAGGCAGCATCACCTGATCATAGAGATGGTTGATCTCCAGAGAGATCGAGGTAAGGAGAGTAGATACAGAGGAAAACAGAGCGGATCCACTCACTAAGGCTTTATTCCCAGTAGAGACTTTTATGGGATGGTTGAGTATGAGATACTTAAACCACAGCTGATTGATTGGTATGTGATACCACAACAGATGGCCCTAGTGCAAGTGGGAGATTGTTAGTTATATGTGTGCCCTAGAGGCCATTACTGTACATACGATGTATATTGTAGTGGATGCTTGGACATATATAGGGAAGACTTTCTTGCTCGACATGATAGTACGCTATCTGGTTGTACTTTATCTAAACATGTACTCCGATTGTCTCTTTTGTTACATGTTGATAAAGCCCTTAGGATTTGTACTCGACTACTGGGACTATGATGAGATCATACTAGTGGGGCCACAGTAGTCTATGAGTACATCCTATAACTGTTCCTAGTCGAGGGTGTGTCGAGACAGGGCATCGATACACCAGAGTAGACTAGCGTATACGCATCTTGACCCATATGATGGGCGATGGATGATCCCATATCCATCGGTGTTTGACATCAAGGATGGTGTACGGGTGCTCAGTCGAGACCGGGTACACTGAACGGACTCGCCGAGAACTCCTAGATGGTATATATACCTATTGTCAGATAGCAGTTCTCTGGTGACACTTGTACAGGTTATTCTGTAGACCCAAGATCGTCATAGAGTCTTGTGTGGTTCCCACTGTGCTTTGATTTCCTCCCTACCACGGCTCTACTGAGTCGTGCAAACAGGTGGATTTTGGGTACAGTCCCGAATCATATGGAGACAGTGAGCGATAGGAGGGGTTTCGTCTCTCCCGGTATGGGGAGTTGATGTCGCGCTATGTTTGATCGGCTATAACACCTAAATCCCTGGCCAGGGTTCTCGAGGTTTACTGATAAGTGTTATCAGTAGTTCCTCGACCGGTTATGAGCCATAAATCAACATGACTTATAAAGTTACTGGGGTCTGACATTTACCACCCCTAGACTGAATATGCGACGTATCAGACGAAGAGACCGGACTGTACGGTAAGTGTTGCTTACAGGCTCGTAAGGGTTGTGATGAGTTCGCTCGTCGGCCACCTTTTTATCAATACCTGGTAGCCCGTTATGTATTGGCTTATACCTCTAACGTGCTAGTGGTTAAATCCACAACTAAGGTGTTGACGAGTCTTTAGAGTCCCCCACATTTAGTTACTCAAGTTTTTCGGGCGAAAAGATGTAGAGACCGTAAGTTGTTACGGCAGCCGTAAAGTGTTGCGGCAGGTTTTCGATTATGTTCGGTAATTGTTATAGGAATAATAATCGAAAGAATAATACTGGACGGATACCAGTATTATATTATTGGATTAATGGTATTCGTATTTTTCGGAATTCGGATACGGGTATACAGTATACGGTATGCGGTATACGGAGGAGGGGTATTTTTGTAATTGTTACAAAATACCTTCTAGAAGATGCCACCTCATAATGACATAATTATGACATCATTTATTTTGAGAAAATAAATAAGTGAGGTGTAAATTAAAAGGTATAAGCATGATAACATGTTTGTTGAAGTGGATGTACTATTTAAAGCATGATACTTCTTTCATAATGCATGCTTTACTTAGTGCTAAATTCTTTTCTTTCTTTTTCCATCATGCTTGAACTTTTTAATTATAAATGAAATAAATAAGTGAGGTGTAAATTAAAAGGTATAAGCATGATAACATGTTTGTTGAAGTGGATGTACTATTAAAGCATGATACTTCTTTCATAATACATGCTTTAGTTAGTGCTAAATTCTTTTCTTAAACTTATCTATCATGCTTAAACTTTTTAGTTTTAAATGAAATTATTCTCTCCTCCATTTCTTCTTATAAATACCTTCATATGAGATGTGAAATCCAAGGCATTCAATTCCTTAACAAAATTGTGATAAGTGTATCATAACAAGTTCATAAGAAGAGAGAAAGAAAAATGATGGTGATCATTCTTCCTAGCTTTAACCCTCACATGAGATGTGAATCAAAAGTTTAGGATTTCAAGTTAATCCAATACACATTCTACATCAAATCTTGGACGCGTCGGCTAGCCAACTTCGCGTCCGAGTTGCCTCGGTATTGAGGTGGGAGCCCGTAAAAGACGTAGGCGATGTGGTGCCCTTCCGGCGAAGAAAGGAGCCGAGGAGTCCACAAAAGAGAAGAAAGGAGCCGAGGAGTCCACAAAAGAGGAGAAAGGAGCAAAGGAGTTGCATCAAAGAGAAGACCCGAAGGACCGTATCATCAAGGTAAAATCCCTAACATAGTAGATAAGATCTCTAGTTGGGGTTTACTAGTTGTGGTTTAGACAAGATCTTCGGTTAAGTGCGTGTTGTATGCTAAGAAATTTTTGTTCACCGCTTCCGCCGCGCCACAAGAGTTGTGGTAGCATGCAGCACTCACCAACAGTATGTATGCCCTAGAGGCCAGTATTGTACAGATGTTGTATATTATATTGGATGCTTGGACATATATAGAGATGACTTTCTTGCTCGATATGATAGTATGCTATCTGGTTACTCTTTATCTTAACATGTACACTAGTCTCTTTAAACTGTCTTATAGTTACATGTTGGTAAAGCCCTTAGGATGTGTACTTGACTACCTGGACTATGATGTGGATCAAACTAATGGGGACATGGTAGTCCATAAGTACATCCTTCAAGGTCCCTAGTCGTGGGTGTATCGAGACGGGGCATCGATATACCAGAGTAGACTAGCGTATACGCTTCTCGACCCATGAGATGGGCGATAGATGATCCCATATCCATTGGTGTTTGACATCAGAGATGGTGTACGGGTGCTCAGTGGAGACTGGGTACACTGGACGAACTCGCCGAGAACTCCCAGATGGTATTATACCTCACGTCAGATGGCAATTCTCAGGTGACACTTATGCAGGTTAGTCTGTAGACCCGAGATCGTCATAGAGTCTTGTGTGATTCCCACTATGCTTTGATCTCCACCTTACCACGTCCATGAGGGCGTGCAAAACGGTGGTCTTTGGGTACAGTCCCTAGTCACATGGAGGCAATGAGCGATAGGAGGGGTTTCGTCTCTCCCGGTATTGTGGGTTGATATTGCGCTGTGCTCGATTGGCCGTAACAGGGAAGTCCCTGGCCAGGGCTGATCAGAGATTTGCTGGTAAGTGTTACCAGTAGTTTCTCAACCCGTTATGAGCCTCACATCGGCACGACTTATCGGTTATTGGGGTCTGACGTATACCACCCCTAGACTTGATATGCGACGTATCAGACGAACAGACTTGACTGGTACGGTAAGTGTTACTGGTTGGATTCACAGGAGTGTGAGCGGGCTAGCTCGTCGATCTTCTGATCGCTCAATACCTGGATGGCCGTTACGTTTGGCAGACCGCTTGCGGCTTGTGGGTGCTTGATATGATCATCATCTGCTACCGGCGTATTGACGAGTCTTTAGAGTCCTACACAGAGGTTTCCTGGTTCAAGCGAAACGAAATAGGAGCGCATATGAGATATGTGCGGGACCGAGAATAATGCGTGTATGTGATACCGCATTTCATTCTCGCGACAAATGTTTCGATTGGTTATATTCGATATGACCTAGTTATCGAATCATTGATTCGATAAATCGATACATTGAATACTAGTCGGTTATGTGTGACATAACCGGATCATTGAATCAAATGTTGATTTAATGTATAATTATATATTTGATATATTAGTTTGCATTAACTAGTATTGGTTCACTTTATATGGATTTTCTCACTTGATGTGCAAATTGTATATGTGATATACTTTTGTGCACATGTTAGTATCTTGTTTGATGATACTTGCTCATTAGGTTAAGTGTATAGAATTAAACCTAGGTTAATAAAGTGATTAGGGTTTTCATTTATCCATTCTTTTATTTATTCCTTTTTGGAAAAAGAATGGCATAAGAATACAAAATGGTTGCTTTCTTTCTTGAACATTGTTGAAGATTCATGAAGCTTTGACTTTGTGACCATTTTGTCTTCACACTAAACCCTAACCATTCTTCTAACCTTAGTTAACTCTCTACACTTAACTATGGTTCTCTTTATGATAAGTATTGATTTAATTTTATTTTATCTCAACACTTATCATATTCTTTTTCTTCTTGATCATCTTCTTCTTCAAGAAAAGCTCAAGGTCCATCAATGGCAACTTGAGCTAAAGTGAGATAAATCCAATTCTAAAGTGAACCCACCTCCTATTTCTTCACCCTCTACCTCTTGCCAAGTTGTTTTGGGTGTTTTCTTCACAAGTTTCACAACTTGGTGAAGTTGGAGCTTGAACTTGTGATGCCTCGACGTAGATCGTCTTTGACACGAAGTCGACGACCTATTCCGCACGTTTCTCCGATGAAGCCGTCGCGAGAGTCCAAGGTTCAAGATGGACAGCAAGAGGACGCCCTCGTGGAGCTAAGGAAGTGGGTATCCGGATCTACAAAGGTTGTAGCATCCTAACTTTTAGTTAATTTGTTAACTAGATTTTCTTTTCGCCTAAACATCTAGTCTAAGATCCGTAGTCTAGGGTTTCTCGGCACCATTTTTTTTAAATTGGCATGTTCAATGCCTTGTGAGACCTCACTAGTGTGCCTAGGAACCCTACAGTGGTATCAGAGCCTAGCTAGAGCCTTAGGCGAAGTCTAGACGACGTTTGAAACCCGATCGAACCGAAATCCAAAACCTTAAAATGCTCTCTGGACTTTTTCTAAAAAAATGGGATTTTTGCCAATTAAAAATATGCAGAAAATCAAGAAGGGTGTTATTTGAATTACTGTAAAATACGAGGGCCTAATTCGACTTTTCCACCGCGGAAACGCTGCACATGCAAGGCATGTACGGCGGTTCCGCGGCCGTACTATTCCTTTGGCTGATGATCTCTGCACAGTAACTCATATAATATAATTCTATATTTTCTGGGATATTTTTATTGTGACTTTACAGCAGAGTATTCTGGGGTTGTATTGGGAATCAAAAGATTCGATCGGATTATCAAATTTCGTCTTTGTGTTTTTCCGGATGATTTTAGAATATGTTAAAAAGTCCGACAGGATATAAATACCCAACTTTTCCCCTGCCGGAAATTTCCAAGTGTTGGATTTTTCCGTAGTTTAACAATGTTCTAAGTAGTGCAAGTAACGCGATGGACCCTCTGGAAGACAACAAACCTTAACTCGATTATGTGACCGTCTTGAACTGCCCTTTGAACCTTCGGGTTTGGGGCAGTACGGCGTGCCACATGTGAGGCGTTGGCTTGACCCTTCTACGGATGGACCATTGGTACTGAGGCACGAACTGAATGTTGTTAGACTTATTTCATGTGTTGAGCTGTATCGGGAAAACTTGGGTATTCGACTGTTCGATCGGAAAGTTTAACATTTTCTGTTTATCTGGAATGTGATACAATAATTGGAATTCACAAACAGTTATGAGATAACTGAATGAATGTTATAAATCTAGCAGTTTAGTCCCACATGTTATTGAAAAGAGTTTTCGATAATGAGACTAAAATGCGGGATTTATATCTGTTAGGCATGTGATGTCTAAGTATTTCATTTGATTAGGAATGCGATCTCTAAAGAAGTTGCGGATTCCAATTGTTGTAGTTTTACACTTTCTTTTCTGTGACCGTAAGTGTGATATGTGATATCGCCGGTTTCGTTGCTATATGTCAACGACAATTGGGATGCGCATATTTACTTACATTGATGACATGTGATGTTATGTGTTGCTTGATATGTTATATTGGATCGTCGTGTTCGAATAGCCGGGGGTTTTTATGTGAGATGAGTGTTTTTCATTTTCATTCATGTAAAAACTTGTATGTAATATTCTTTTATTTGGGGCACTTCCAGGTAGCGGAAGTTGTCACCCTTTGTATATTATTTACTTTTCCGCATTAGGATAGACCCAAGGAGGGGAGCACAAGTAACCGGGTTCTGGGGTCTAGTGGGAGACCAACTCGAGTAGTCGAGTCCGGGTCTCCTAACCCAAGAATTGGCAGGGTTGCTTGCCGCTCTCGTAGGGGTCTAGGGGTATGGGATTGGCTATTCATCACGACCGTGGAATCCGTGTTTTATACTGGCTCGTATTAAAAACACGGACGTCCTAGTATATCCAATATTTCATATGTTTATTCTGCTGCGATATCTGTGATGTGTTTCTGTGATGGATATAGTTTATATAGTATATATGATATATTATATAGACGTTACTTATGTTTTACACCCGGGCTAGCCCTGCCCTGCTCTGCCGTTAGTTACCTAACCTAACGGTGCACGAGGGGACATCGAGGCGAATGCGGATGGCATAAGTGTACGTCATATCTATCTGTGATGTTTAGGTATTTAAATGATGGGACTTCATTAATGTGATTAATGAAAGATAAGAAACCTAAGATGTTGTGGAATCGAATTTTAAAATAAAACAGGTAGCTACAGTTTTTTGCTTTGCACAGCGATATATATGATATATCCCGCACCTCATTCGACGAGGAAAGGACCGAGATCCCCTCGCCGGGAGTGACTCCTTTAGCAATAACTGGCAGATGCTACACACTCGGTTTGCTTTTGACTGCTTTTGGGTTTTTGCTTTGCACAGCGATATATATGATATATCCCACACCTCATTCGACGAGAAAAGGACCGAGATCCCTTCGCCGGGAGTGACTCCTTTAGCAGAACTAGAAAAGCCTCAACATCACTCCATTTCAAAACTTCATTTGATTCTACAACGATATCAAGTTCATTACGCTCATGGTTTTCAGAAAAAACCTGGCGTAGCCCTCCGTCATTTCAGATAAATCCTGTTTAGTATTCGTTCTGCTTTTGTTGGCCTTTGTCAAGGCGTAGTGTGCGGTAGCTGAATAGTGCTTATCTGCTTATGCATATGATGCAGATTATTTCAGGGTCGTCGTACGACCTTGTTGGCTTTTGTCAAGGGTCGTGCGGGTGGGTTTGATTCAATCAAGAAATGACGGGTTGAACTTGACTAGCATCCTGTGATTTGTTGGCCTTTGTCAAGGTCATAGGACACTAGGGGCAAAATATTATCGGGAATTTCAAGTGTTGAAATTTGCAATGAGATTGCATACCTTCTATGAGATAGTTGGATCCCGATACCCGCTGCGAGTAAGAGTTACTCCTGGGAGACTTTTACACATTGCAATTAGCTGATCAAGTAGGTGTCTAGAAAGGTGTTAACGAGATTACGCCTCTGGGAAAACGAGGTTTACATTAATTAGGTTCGTGTGAAAGCACGGGGGACCTCCCTCAAAGTACCGACACTGGCATGGCTGAAAGATTGGCGAACTTATAGTGTGTAATTAATCCCGGCTAGTCTTTCCTTTTAGGGTTTGAAGGAAGATTTGATAAAATGCAGTGGGAGCCATCCTGATTAGATAAGATAATAACCAATCTGATCTTGCACGAGCATACGCTAAAGTGTTTTCTTCTCTCTCTCTCCAGGTAGCGACCATTTCATGCCCTAATGAAGATAATAATATGGATGTATTGACCGAACCCGCATGTTATAATGTGCTGGGGAACGTTGGTTCCGTTCTTTCTTATAAGAGTTATAGGAATGAACAGGATATAGGGGAATGCCAGGATTCCCATGCCACCCGAATGAAGAAAGTACATGTTGATGCATTTTCTTCGGGTGTGTTCGTTACTGAGAACTGTTTCTCCATTTGCTCTACGTCCTGGGTATTAGATACCGGGTCAGGATCCCATATATGTAATCAGTTACATGGGCTAAGGAAAGGTAGAGAACTTGGAGAAGGTGATAAAGACATTAGAGTTGGAAATGGTGCAATTGTTGCAGCTAAGACTGTCGGGAAATATCACCTTGTATTACCAACTGGTAATACATTGGTTCTGAACGAATGCTATTACATGCCGAACCTGATATGCAACATTATATCGGTTTCTTTATTAAGTAAAGAAGGATATAATTTTGTATTACAGGACAATGTTATGAACATTTTCCATAACCAAAAGTTGGTTGGATCAGGCACGTTGTGCAATGGCATTTATGTTCTAAATCAATCAACAGTTCTGAGCATAACAAACACACACAAGAGGAAGAGTTCTGAACTCAACGAATCCTTCTTGTGGCATTGTAGACTAGGCCACATCAATGCGACACGACTAGCTAAGTTGCATAAAGATGGATATTTAAATCCGTTTGAATTTTCATCTTATGACACTTGCCAGTCATGTCTCAAAGGCAAGATGACCAAAACTCCGTTTACGGGACACGGAGAAAGAGTTACAGAACTCTTGGGACTTATACATAGTGATGTATGCGGTCCCATGTCTACACATCCCAGGGATGGTTCTTCATACTTCATTACATTCACTGACGATCTCTCTAGGTTCGGGTATGTGTTCCTGATGAAACACAAATCAGAAGCTTTTGAGAAATTTAGGGAATATAAGTAAGAAGTTGAGAACCAAACCGGAAAAAGTATTAAAATCCTACGATCTGATCGAGGAGGAGAATACTTAAGCAATGAATTCCTGGACTTCCTAAAAGAGAATGGGATTCTCTCTCAGCTGACTCCTCCATATACACCACAGCACAACGGTGTATCTGAACGGAGGAACCGCACCCTATTAGATATGGTGCGCTCTATGACGAGCACAGCTGAGTTACCTATTTCCTTCTGGGGTTATGCGCTGGAGACAGCAGCATACCTATTGAATCAAGTTCCATCTAAATCTGTACCTACCACACCATATGAGATGTGGAGTGGGAAGAAACCATGTCTTAAACGAGTTAAGATATGGGGTTGCCCGGCCTATGTCAAAAGGCAAAATCCGGACAAACTCGAGGCACGGTCAGTTCTATGCAAGTTTGTGGGATATCCCAAACATTCACATGGATATCTTTTCTACCATACAGAGGAACAAAAAGTGTTTGTTTCTCGACATGCCACCTTTTTGGAAAAGGAATTTCTTGCAAAGGAAATTAGTGGCGAGAAGGTAGAACTGGAAGAAATTCCGGCTACACAAACTCAAACTGAAGATTTAGTGGAACCAGAGGATTCAGTAGCTCCCGACGAACCTCAGCCTCTCCGCCGATCTAGTAGGGTTCCTCGCCAACCTGAGAGATACTATGGTTTTCTCATGGATGGTGGGAGCGAGGATTGCATCATGGAGGATGATGACCCAACTAGCTTCGAGCAGGCCATCACGAGTGGGGACTCAGTGAAATGGCTGGATGCTATGCGGTCTGAGATGGATTCCATGTACACCAACAAAGTATAGACTTTGGAAGTTGCTCCTGAAGGGGTAAAACCCATTGGGAGCAAGTGGATCTTTAAGAAGAAATTTGGTGTAGATGGGAAAGTGGAGACTTTCAAAGCTAGACTTGTAGCAAAGGGTTTTCGTCAAAGACCAGGTGTGGACTATGACGAGACCTTTTCTCCAGTGGCTATGCTTAAATCCATCCGGATCATGCTTGCCATCGCTGCTTATCATGAATACGAAATCTGGCAAATGGATGTTAAGACCGCCTTTCTAAACGGTGATTTAGAAGAGTGCGTGTACATGACTCAGCCAGAGGGCTTCGTAGACAGTGGGAGCAGCGGGAAGGTGTGCAAGCTGCTTAAATCCATTTATGGATTAAAGCAAGCATCGCGGAGTTGGAACATCTGCTTTGACGTCGTTATCAAAGAGTTTGATTTCGTCAAAAACCCAGATGAACCTTGTATCTACAAGAAGGTGGCAGAGAGTAAGGTTGTCTTCCTCGTATTGTACGTGGACGACATACTCTTGATAGGAAATGATATTCCTATGCTGCAATCGGTCAAGCTCTTCTTATCACAAAGATTCTCAATGAAAGATCTTGGTGATGCCTCCTGCATATTGGGAATCAGGATCTATAGAGATAGATCCAAACGGATTTTGGGATTGTCCCAATCCAGGTACATTGACACCATACTAAAGAGGTTTAGTATGGAAGAGTCCAAGCGTGGGAACTTGCCCACGATCTCTGGAGTCACTCTCTCCAAAGAGATGTCTCCCAAGACTGATTTGGAGAGAGCTCGCATGCAAGGGATACCCTATGCTTCGGCAGTAGGCTCTATCATGTATGCGATGCTATGTACCAGACCCGATGTAGCATACTCACTAAGTATAGTGAGCAGGTATCAAGCTGATCCTGGAGAGAGTCACTGGACAGCTGTGAAGAGCATTCTCAAGTACTTGCGAAGGACTAGAGATATGTTCTTGGTGTATGGTAACGGGGAACTCCAAGTGGAGTCCTTTACCGATTCGAGCTTCCAGAGTGATAAGGACGACTCTAAGTCGCAGTCGGGCTTTGTCTTTAACCTTTACGGAGGGGCGGTTAGCTGGAAGAGTTCCAAGCAGGAAACCGTGGCAGACTCGACGATGGAGGCTGAATACATCGCTGCCAACGATGCTGCCAAAGAGGCTGTCTGGATCAAGAAGTTCATTACTGAACTTGGAGTGGTTCCATCCATTGAGCATCCAATACCTTTGTATTGCGATAACAATGGAGCGGTAGCTTTGGCCAAGGAACCCAGGTCCCATCAGTGATCTAGGCATATTCTGAGGCGGTATCACCTGATCCGGGAGATAGTTGATCGCCGGGAGATCGAGGTCAGGAGAGTTGACATGAAGAACAACACGGTGGATCCACTCACGAAGGCCATTCCTCAGATACAGTTTGAGAGACTCTTCGGGATGCTCGGTATGCGATACTACAGCAGCTGGCCCTAGTGCAAGTGAGAGATTGTTAGTTGTATGTATGCCCTAGAGGCCAGTATTGTACAGATGTTGTATATTATATTGGATGCTTGGACATATATAGAGATGACTTTCTTGCTCGATATGATAGTATGCTATCTGGTTACTCTTTATCTTAACATGTACACTAGTCTCTTTAAACTGTCTTATAGTTACATGTTGGTAAAGCCCTTAGGATGTGTACTTGACTACCTGGACTATGATGCGGATCATACTAGTGGGGACATGGTAGTCCATAAGTACATCCTTCAAGGTCCCTAGTCGTGGGTGTATCGAGACGGGGAATCGATATACCAGAGTAGACTAGCGTATACGCTTCTCGACCCATGAGATGGGCGATGGATGATCCCATATCCATTGGTGTTTGACATCAGAGATGGTGTATGGGTGCTCAGTGGAGACTGGGTACACTGGACGGACTCGCCGGGAACTCCCAGATGGTATTATACCTCACGTTAGATGGCAGTTCTCAGGTGACACTTGTGCAGGTTAGTCTGTAGACCCGAGATCGTCATAGAGTCTTGTGTGATTCCCACTGTGCTTTGATCTCCACCTTACCACGTCCATGAGGGCGTGCAAAACGGTGGTCTTTGGGTACAGTCCCGAGTCACATGGAGGCAATGAGCGATAGGAGGGGTTTCGTCTCTCCCGGTATTGGGGGTTGATATTGCGCTGTGCTCGATTGGCCGTAACAGGGAAGTCCCTGGCCAGGGCTGATCAGAGATTTGCTGGTAAGTGTTACCAGTAGTTTCTCGACCCGTTATGAGCCTCACATCGGCACGACTTATCGGTTATTGGGGTCTGACGTATACCACCCCTAGACTTGATATGTGACGTATCAGACGAACAGACCGGACGGTACGGTAAGTGTTACTGGTTGGATTCACAGGAGTGTGAGCGGGCTAGCTCGTCGATCTTCTGATTGCTCAATACCTGGATGGCCGTTACGTTTGGCAGACCGCTTGCGGCTTGTGGGTGCTTGATATGATCATCATCTGCTACCGGCGTATTGACGAGTCTTTAGAGTCCTACACAGAGGTTTCCTGGTTGAAGCGAAACGAAATTGGAGCACATATGAGATATGTGCGTGACCGAGAATAATGCGTGTATGTGATACCGCATTTCATTCTCGCGACAAATGTTTCGATTGGTTATATTCGATATGACCTAGTTATCGAATCATTGATTCGATAAATCGATACATTGAATACTAGTCGGTTATGTGTGACATAACCGGATCATTGAATCAAATGTTGATTTAATGATTTAATGTATAATTATATATTTGATATATTAGTTTGCATTAACTAGTATTGGTTCACTTTATATGGATTTTCTCACTTGATGTGCAAATTGTATATGTGATATACTTTTGTGCACATGTTAGTATCATGTTTGATGATACTTGCTCATTAGGTTAAGTGTATAGAATTAAACCTAGGTTAAGAAAGTGATTAGGGTTTTCATTTATCCATTCTTTTATTTATTCCTTTTTGGAAAAAGAATGGCATAAGAATACAAAATGATTGCTTTCTTTCTTGAACATTGTTGAAGCTTCATGAAGCTTTGACTTTGTGACCATTTTGTCTTCACACTAAACCCTAACCATTCTTCTAACCTTAGTTAACTCTCTACACTTAACTATGGTTCTCTTTATGATAAGTATTGATTTAATTTTATTTTATCTCAAAACTTATCATATTCTTTTTCTTCTTGATCATCTTCTTCTTCAAGAAAAGCTCAAGGTCCATCAATGGCAACTTGAGCTAAAGTGAGATAAATCCAATTCTAAAGTGAACCCACCTCCTATTTCTTCACCCTCTACCTCTTGCCAAGTTGTTTTGGGTGTTTTCTTTACAAGTTTCTCAACTTGGTGAAGTTGGAGCTTGAACTTGTGATGCCTCGACGTAGATCGTCTTTGACACGAAGCCGACGACCTATTCCGCACGTTTCTCCGATGAAGCCGTCGCGAGAGTCCAAGGTTCAAGATGGACAGCAAGAGGACGCCCTCGTGGAGCTAAGGAAGTAGGTATCCGGATCTACAAAGGTTGTAGCATCCTAACTTTTAGTTAATTTGTTAACTAGATTATCTTTTCGCCTAAACATCTAGTCTAAGATCCGTAGTCTAGGGTTTCTCGGCACCATTTTTTTTAAATTGGCATGTTCGATGCCTTGTGAGACCTCACTAGTGTGCCTAGGAACCCTACACCTACATGGCCGAGGTCGCCGGAAATTCCCTAGATATTACGACCAAATCCGAGCCTATGGGGTTCGTGCTTCAGGTGAAAACTTAGGATCACTGGTACAACACAACTATACTGCTATATTTTCCAGTACACACTCGGGGTCACAGCAGATCACAGATATCCTATAATGACACTAAAAATACGATTTGTGTACGAAACTAAACTTAAACTGTTCTAAACTAAAACTAATAAGCTACACAACACTATAACATCCTATTTAACAGATAGAGATCATTACCTAACCACACAAGCTCAAAGATCCTAGCTTTCCAAGCTCTAAGGGATCCTAGAGGCAAAACAAGACATGAGAAGTGATTTGGGTGAGATTTGATCAAGTTTTGTGAAGGTTTAGTTAAGGATTGGGTAAGGGTTCAGTTGCGGGAAGAGGAAGATGAAAGATAATGAGAAACAGATAGAGTGAGATAAAATGAGAGTGAAATGAGTGAGTGAGGTGAGTTAGAGATGAGAGGTGAGTGTAGGGTAAGTGCACCTTGGATTAACTCTCTCTCACTCTCCACCATAAATGCAAGCCATGATTCTTCATGACTCACCTTGCCACCTCCCCTCAATCCAAAACACAAAAGAAAATATCTCTCCTCACACAAATATCAAGGGTTAAGTTCAACAAGACATGGATTAGCTTTAGGTTGTCATGGTCACTAAACTAGATTAACACTAACAAACCCTCACGTTAACATGCACAAGTGTGTGCAAGTCAAAACAATTGATAATAAAATATTAATTAATTGTTATAAAATGTGAGGAAGCCAAATTTGGTAAACTTTTTACAGAAAACCCGCATTATCACTTAATTGACACTAATCGCATTCTAAGGTGTTACAGCAACCAAGCACATGATATAAAAAGTCGACTCCAATGGGTGCGACATCACAACACCCAAATTCTAAGTCTCGCTTCTAAGTCCACAATATACCAATTGTAAGTTGATGAAGTTTTACTAGATACAAGAATATATGAATAACCAAGTGTGAGTACGATACAATAGTAACTCACTTACCAAAGCAATCACCGAAAGGAATGTATGCCCAAAGACACTGATAATCCAAGTGGTAAAACCTGTAAGAAACTGTGCCACAACGGGGATGAGTTGCCAACTCAGTGAATAAATGTACATCACAAGTTAGAAATCGAAATGTACGACGATACCTAGGTCATATGTATAGTACTATCATAATCTTTACTAATATAATAAGATATGCATATGTATTATAATGCAACCCTATCTGTCATGCAATCCCAAGTAGAACATATCAATGCAAATGACCTATATCTATGTATATGTAAGTCAATGCTATGCACGTCGCGGAATCGCGGGGAGGCGGAAGGTGTAAAAAACGATAATTTTAGCATCATAACATCGACTGTAAGCCTTGATCGTAATCTAAACCGTATCTAGCAAAAGCAAAAGAAGTATAAACAAAGTACAGAAATTATAGCTCAAGAAACCTGGTCCTTCTTCTCCTTATCTCGCTGTCCTCCTTACCGGAACGAACTCCTCGAAGTGGTACGGATGCCGTCTCCTCGTCGGCTTGCTCGAATCCTAGATGATCCACCCGAACGTTTGTACACCAAGATTTTTCTTCTAAACTAAAGAAACTAGATCAAGTAGTTTGCTAATCTAAATGATCTAGGTTGTTTATATGGTGTAGATGGATTGAGGAGTCTAATTTAGCTCAAGGTTACTCAACACATGAGTGTTCTTGAGCTTGAGGGAAAAATGGAGATGGGAAAAAGAAATGGTGTGAACTAAGTGTTGAATAAGAATATGGTTTTCTCTCTCTTGTTCTAAACTGAACTCTACACTATTATCAATTAGAAAAACTAATTCAATAATATATAATAGGTTCAATGGTCAAACAAATAACTCATGGGTCAATTGACCAACATGTGTCTATAAAACCCAAGTCCTTATTCATACTTAATACATATCATTTCTTAATTACCTAAAATTTATTAATTATTTTAAACTAAATGATTAATACAATTAGGTCATGCCATCTACAATTACATTTTGTACAAATTACGAAAACGCCCCTCGTCCATACTTAGATACCTGTATTCATATTCCGAAAAATACGAATACCGAAGACGATAATCCATCAGTAGAATACTAGGATCCGGCTTAAACCAAAGGCCACTAGTATTTTCCGTCCGACTCATCGTGCGTGCACGAGTGTACGCACGTGATCGAACACTTTCGTAAAACCATACGATATCTACACCTTTTGCCTGATGCAGGGAAACGCTCTATGTGGAACTCTAAAGACTCGACTCTACGATGGCAGTGGGTTTAACCACAGGCCGCAAGCGGTACTAGCTGTACATAACGGTCCACAGGTATTGTCGATAAGAAAGCCGATGAGCATAACTCATCCGAACTCCTACTGAGTCTGTATGTGACAATCTCTGTACAGTCCGGTCTGTCCGTCTAAGAGTATCGCATATCGGGCCTAGAGGGTGGTAAACATCAGACCCCTAATAGCGGTATAAGTCATGTCGGAGTACGGTCCAATACACCCTGAGAAACTACTGGAGTACATACCAGTAAATCTCGCTTGCCCTGGCCAGGGACTATGTGTAATGGCGTTCCGAACACAGCGCGATATCAACCCCCAATACCGGGAGAAACGAATCCTATCTAACCGCCACTGCCTCCAAGTGCTTCGGGACTGCACTCAACTACTACCTGTTTGCATGACTCAGTAGAGCTGTGGTAGGGTAGTAATCTAAGAACAGTGGGAACACACTTGAGGCGAAGCAGCAGTGTCAAGTCAACGGACTAAGCTGTACTCATGTCACCTGGGTACTACTATCTGACGATAGGTATATAACCAACCAGCAGTTCCTAATGAGTCCGTCCAGTGTAACTCATAACCTAATGAGCACCTGCATACTATCTCCAGTACGACGTACCGATGGTTGTGGGACAGACCATCTCCCATGCTCGGAAGAGAAGCGTATACACTAGTCTACTCTGGAGTATCGATGCCCTGTATCGATAATCCCGTGGCTAGGGACCTATATAAGGATGTGCTTGTAGATTACCCAGCCCCCACTAGTGTGACTGCCATCACAACGCTGGTAATCAAGCATAGATCCTAAGGGCTCTACTAATATGCATAGACGATATGTTAAAAGAAACATATGTACATATTGAAGTAGAAACAAACCAAGTAGCATACAACTATTTTGAGCAAGAATGTTATTACAACTGTGAATATCCCGAGCTTCCATTAACTAATATACAAACTAGTATGATACAGTAATGGCCTCTAGGGCATATACACTAACAATATAAGCCCAAAGTGGCCGAAAATATATGTATATAAACCTCTTCTTTAAAATAGCCGCGGAATAGATATGTCACGGCATAAAGCAGACATGATAGTATGGAATAAAATATCTTTACTTAGGATATACGTCCTGCTGTTTTGATGGAAAACGTTATGAGGTTTACAATTTAAAGATCTCAGTGTCATATCAGACATTTCAAAATAATGAGTCTATTTCTCGTGTTTGAATTCCTTTTTATGTATATGAATGCCCGTACAAATATATGCAGGTACTGTCCCCCGGATCGGTCCTGGTCGGCTACAATAACCATAATCTACTGTATATCTCATGATAACAACATATCCATATATATGTATGGATGTCCAGCATCGACACACCCGAAATCAGAAATCTCTCGTGTCCATCACCGACACGTAAATGCAAATATAGTCGACACCATCTCAACGGATGATCGCCACCCGATATCCCTGGCCCCGGTCGGTATCCCCTGGATATCCTCCGTGCCCACATCGAACCTCGGTCAGTATCCCCTGGATATTTGCCGTGCTCATCTCTATCTCCGGTATCGAGTATCCTCGCTAGGCTCCCCGCCTCTAATGCGGCTATCCTGCCTCTCGGTCTCGACCGGTTCAACCTTGTATTCGACTGTATATCTGTCACGACCCGAAAGAGCACGTGACTGGCCCTTGAACCATATGAAGTCTATAAGGCTCCATCTGATCCACGTAAACCAAAAGCCCAGAAAATCTAAAACCATTTTTAGGATAAATAAACAACAAGCAATATACTACACAATGCCGAATGGCGAGAATCAAAATTCAAAAAAAAACCAGATAAGCATGAAAACTGTAACACTACTAAGCGCGACTCTAAGGTCGAAATAATACATCACTAGTGTCTGAGTCTGAAACAATATACAAATTTTTGGTTGATGGAATTTCTAGATACAATGAATAATACATGTACAACGGCGGTTCTGATAAAAAGAACTTACCTACCAAGAAAATCACCCGCAAAGGAAAGCAGTGTGCCAGAAATGCCGCTATGGAACTTGTACGGCAAACCCTGCAAGAACTGTGGCACAACGGGGGTGAGTTGCCAACTCGTGAATAGAAAATATCTACAAACAGAAATCGAATGCAAGACATAATCCTGGGTCAAACAATCGGTATAATAATAAAACCCTCAAGAGTAAGTCTGAAGCATGATAAAGTGGCAATGTAACATCTAATCATGTAGGTAGTGCCAAGTACTCATGCCAGTGCCTCAGATAATAACATGTCATCAGTATAAGGTATGTCTGCATGAAGTATGATCAATGTAAATCCAGTCTGTATGTGATCAAGTCTGTATAAACGTGGAACCCGTCCAGCTGTCACCCAATGACAATAAACGTAGAACCCATTCACCCGTCACCTAATGACAATAAACGTCATGTATGTAAATATGAGGATATAATCAAATCATGGAAAACATCAAGAAACCCGTGCCTAGCATCGACAAGTAAATCCTCATCTATCGGGCTCCGTCAGTCCGGATCAGCCCACGGGCTATGTTTGCGGAATCGGCCCTCGGCCCCGGCAGTACGCCCATATCCATTTATCGACTCTGGTCAGTATCCTGTGGATAACCGCCAGGTCCAACCAATCACCGGTAGGTAGTAGTCCCTCTGCCAGGATCACCGTCTGCTACATAGCGAAACCGTTCTCGTCCCGGGGTACCATACCGGGTCCACCATGTACCCGCAATCGGCCTCATCCGCCTCCTCGAATCGGGTTTCACATGTCGCTCTCAGCACCGAGAAAACACATGGTGGACGCACTGAAATATCATATCAAGGGTAATCGGGTTTTTAACACAATTATATAATCTCTTTTGAAATACCCACGGTTCCCAAATCCAAAAATATCATGGAAACAACATGTCTCAATGCGTATAATCAAAACATGATGTATGCGACATGTAAAGAAAGGTAAGCATATCAGAAGTCATGCAACATGGAATAGTAATGTGCACATGTTGAGGGAAACCGCTCTTTTAAAACGAATCAGTTTTGAAGAACATCTTGCGGTTCCCAAATCTCTAATCAAGTCAGAATCATCTATGTTTGTGTACAGGTATAAGTGTACAATATGCCATGCAAGAATCATATCATGAATGCAACAGTACTACAGTGTAGTGGCATGGCAATTATCGATGATGAATTGTGTGAGCCGGCAAAAAGTGTACGTGGAACATACGCATCATCAATAATGGTGCAGGTGTCCTAACAGCATGATAATAATATAGCAATAAACATATGCAAAGCAACGTGAATAGCATGAATATGCGGAAATCGAATAATCAACGTAACAGTAAAGAATCTACACCCAAATGTATATGTCATGCAGTTATGCCATTTGAAATAAGAATGACTCGGGTCTAGTCTAACATCTACTATGCAAACTACAGATCTAAGTATCAAGTCAATCGGGAGGGGTATGGAAACCACCTAAATCTGAGCCGATATATAGATATAATAGTCGGTGATCCCGCCTCAATTGTATCGCGTACGATACAACATATCATATGACATCCTCAAGTCATGAGTGCGGATCTATCATCAATATAAAGCTCGTATGGTAAATCGTCGTACGGCATCCCAATAGCTGGCTACGGGTTAGTAGCACATTCCTCTCATCAAATATCAGGTATCATTATCATCATATCTTATAATCTAGGGTACAGATCTATGTCTAGTACAAATTAATACCATCTATATAAGTATGGAAGCGGGGGTAAAACACATGCCCAACGGCCCGCTAAGATCACATGTCGTATTGCAAGTACGAATCACATCACATCACCGATCTCACGGCACAAAGCCCAAAATCATCGATTCATCTTCAATGTCATCCAATATCATCATCAACATAGTGTAAGTATAATGAATATGCAAGCGTGTGCGTGTAGGTGTAAATCTATTCTAGGGTTCGCGACTATGAACTACACTAATCACTTCTAACCCTACACTATCCATAATACACCTAACACCATATCCATGACACACTATAACTATCAAGCATAATATATAGTATACCAACTACGGACTGCGGGGGTGGTATACGGCATCCACCCGACTTCCCCCTATAGATATAATCTACTCACCTTGCGTCTTCATTTGTCGACGTCTCCACACGCTTTACTTGTCGTCCCGAAGTCTTCGTGAGGTACCTACACATTAAAGTGTCGTATATGCGCATTAAAACCAATTAAAAACTAAAACGGCATACGAATCCCAAAACGATACGATAAGGGGCATATAGATTAGAACCTATGGCACGCCTTCTAAACCATCAATAAATCCTCTATATCGTCGTATAAACGCCAATAGTCGAGGTAAAACACAAGACATAAATTAAGAATTAAGAATACGGAATACGGAAACAGAATCAAAACATCAACTGGAGAAAAGGGTTCCAGATTTCACCCTAGGTCAAACTAGACAAATCTACACATACCAGGGGCCTAATCTACTGATGAGGGAACACCAAAACCAAGAAGAACCAAAATGGGGTAGGTCTGGCCACAAATTGCGGCCAAACAGGATAAATCTGCGGCCGGGTTGATGAGTTAGGGGTTGGGGTCTTGGTGGTAGCTTCCTGGGTGCCTGCACATGTCACTGTCAAATCAATTTTAATTTAGGATGTCTCGGGTGATAGCAGATTCAATATACACTTCACAGATTCCATAAATTCTCCGATATCGGTTTCTAAATCCGTATTTCGGTTTTCAACTCTCAGGTTAGGGTCTCAATTCATGCACTAGGGTGTTGGTGCAGCCTCTACTGAACTCAATTTCACATTACAGCTCAATTTTTCCTCAAACCCTAACTAGGTTATCCTCAAATCCACAAAAACACACAATATCAATATGAAACTTGAATCGAAGCTTAAGCACAAGAAATACCACTCTAATTGTGAAGGAATTACCTCATGAGACCCACATGAATCCTCAACAACGCCAAAATGAAAACTTTCTTGGTCCATACTATAGCTTGCAAGCTTGTGCACATTTTTTGTGAATTGAGAGTGGGGTTTTGGAGTTGTTTTAGAGGTGTTTAGAGGGCTTGAAGAGGGGAGGGAGGTGAGGTGCAGGAGCAGCAGCAGCAATGAAGGGAGAGGGAAGGAAATGAGGGAAGGAAAATGGCTAAGAGTTTGGTCAAAGGAGCCCATAACTCTCTCTCTCTCACCAAACCTCTTTCTTTGTTCTTTTCCCATTTTCTTATCCTTTTCTTTTTCTTATTCTCTCAAAATATTTCTCCCAAGAATAGTAAACCCAAAGTGAACCATGGCAAGAAAATGCACAAGTGTGAAAAAGTGATATGTGCATGTTTTGCACAAAATTACCAAAAAACCGATTAGCGATTTTTAATCGCGATTAGCACTAAATTAGTATATAACTAATCAATTAAACTTAGAAATGGCATAATTCTCTAATTTACCCTATTTTAGAATTTTCCATAATTTTCTAAAAAATTTCCCCATTTATTTGTATTTAATTATACCGAATTATTAAGATATTCAATAAAATAATATTAAATTATAAATTTCCCAAAAATAATATTTTTATTATTTCGAAATGTTACAATCTACCCCCCTTAAATAAATTCGGTCCCCGAATTTAAATTTAAACCCCCAAAAATGTATATAAGAACATCCGGTGCGTCTGGTGCGCACGGAATCAAAATCCAAGTTGTCAGATACGTGATAATCGAATTACAAAATCACCAATCGTCAATACCGTCGTCGGTAGTCCCTCCTTCAAAGTCGAGAAGGTGTCAGTGCATCCAATGCTAGCAGTTCAATATATCTACTTGTCCCTTACTCACGGTCTGGCGTCCTCTGTCTCTGGGTCCTTATCTTCTCTGCGGATTACCTATCTCGCAGCCAATCGGCTCATCGGCCCTGTCAGGTGTGCTAACGGGGACGATTCCGTTCTTGCACTTCTCTGGTCATCTCTCGGTCAATCCTCACGACCACTCATAAAGCTGCATATTACTAGCGTCGGCCTCTGGCTCTCTGAATGCATGTCACACATCTGATCCTGGGTGCAAGCATCATTGCAGCAGTGTCCTGAAAGGAATCCTGCTCAAGGTCTCTTCCGATCTTGCCTATGCCGAACTGTACGAAGGCTGGCTCTCTTGCATAATCTCTTCTCACTCGATGGACATCTGTGTCCTCAGCACAACATTTTCTCGGAAATTGCTCGCATCCCAACGCCTTTGTAAGCATATCGGGTCTCTAGTCTCGACGGGAAGTACTGACAGCTCGTCAGCATCTCGCACGAACCTCTGGTTCCACTTGTCTCTATCGTCGTCCACTATGACGTCACGCCATGCTATCTACGCACTGCACTGTTCTCGGCCATGGTCAATCCGAAGTCTCTCGCACAGACTCGAAAGCGCGTACTCTGTAGCTTCATCATTCTATAGAAGATGTCTTGTCGGACAGGTCCTCAGGAACGTGTCCCAACCATCGGAGGAAAACTCAATGCTCGTCCGTCCTTGATCAATTCGCAACGCATCTGGGTAAGGTCCTTTATCCGAATCTGGTCAACTACTTTGTCGACGATGCCGAACTCTGGCCTGCTGGGTGTGCGCAAAATGACCACTCCTGGGTCTAAGTCTTCTCGTATCGTATTCCAGAATGGTCCTGTCGAGGTCTCTCTCTCAAATCTCATTCCTGCCGGATTTCCCGGAAGTCATCATCCATTGCTGAAGCAAATTTTTATTCCGGAACGGCTGCATACTTATCGCGCCTCTTTCTGGAAGATATATCCATATACAACGCCTCTGGGTGCGTATCATATCTCTGACGTCAGCGGAGTGGGACGTCATCTCGTCGAAATCTCTTGCGAACTCTTTTCTTCACTCTGCTTCAATGTCGACTGATTCGGACTCGTCTCATCGTGGCTGCATGGACTGTGCTCCAACGGCTATACTCGTATCTGGAGTCTCCTAAGCAAAGCATCCCATCACATGATATCCGAATGATGTCGAAACATTCAGTCGACTCGTCAGAACCTTATAATCCCCTAAGAGATAAACATCTTGAGTACAGTTTAATAGTATCAAGTACATGCCACAGCGTCGGTGGTCCAGCCGTAGAAAGGCAAACCCAAGTCTCACTAATGGCGCCGCGGAACTGCCGCAAACCCTAAGGTTCAAAGCCTTTCACATGGTCATTAAGTCGAGTTAGGGTTTCATTCTTCTAGAGGGTCCATAGAATCACCTACATGTCTTTCCGTATACTTTAAACTTGGAAAATGGGCTCCTGACATTCGATCGTCTCTATCGACTCTCAACGAACCTGCGTGAAGTCGTCTCTAGCTGGAAACAATCTATCTGATGTCCTCGCATCGGTAAACGAATGAACCACGTGTCCTAGTCATTCATCCTCAGGTGACTAGCGACCGTCCATCATATCTCTAAGTATATGCTCATGCTGCAGTAGCTCCAACCATCTGGGCGATATCGCGTCATTTGCAGCAACAACTGGCTCATTCGCCTGTACGCCGAACAACGTCTCAATCCTCCAGGAAAGGAAATACATTGGCGGTCATCTCTAAATCGATCTGCTCTAGATCTGAGTGAAACTCTCCGCACTGGAAATCTTCAACTCAACCGGGCCTGCTCTGGCGCATAAATCGGACGAATCACCTTCATCTCTCAAATCGGGTAGACTAGCTATCATCTGTCTCATATCTGCCTGGAAGCTCCGGCAATCTCAGCTCGTAAGCTCCGGAAGTGACATCCTGTCAATCTCAGCAACTGCTGGTCCATCTGTCTGCACGGTAGGCGACATCATAATCTCTGAGGTATGTTGTACATCAACAGTCCTCTCTCAACTGGAAGCTCTAATAATGACCCGATCATCCAGTGCAAAACCAAGCACTCGCCTCTACTAGAGGTCACAGTCACCAATACTAACTCGAGACGTTCCCATGTCACCAGAAAACACAATGGTCGGCCCTCGTACCAGATGAGCTCTCACTGACCGTAACCCTAGCAGCAGCCCAAACTGCGCTCAACATGGCGACAGGAACCTCAATCGAGTATCGAAGACAGCAGATCAATGGGAAGAAAGAGAACAACAGATCCAGAGTGGATACATGATCATAAGAAGGAACAGCATCAATAAAGGTATGATCATGAAACTAATAGAATCGAGGATCTCAAATGGATGTATAATCATGGATATGAAGAGAGTCACTGATCTCGAAAATATGTACATCCTAAGGTTCCTTAAGCGTAGTGGCGTGTCGTAAGTATGCCGCGGAACATACCTACGGTACGTCGCTCTACTTTAGTCACCTATTCCATCAACCAAGGGTCATCCAACACGACGAAAGTTTGAGTCTAATACCCCCTCGACTAAGTCTAAGTTCCGTAAGGTCAAGCCTAAGTACCGTATATATATAGATGCCCTAGGCTCCACATAGTAAAACTTAGACTCGAACCAAGGTTAACCTAGCGCTCTGATACCAACTTTGTCACGACCCGAAAGAGCACGTGACTGGCCCTTGAACCATATGAAGTCTATAGGACTCCATCTGATCCAAGTAAGCCAAAAGCCCAGAAAATCTAAAACCATTTTAAGGATAAATAAATAACAAGCAATTTACTATACAACGCCGAATGGCGAGGATCAAAATTCAAAAGAAACCCAGATAAGCATGAAAACTGTAACACTACTAAGCGCGACTCTAAGGTCGAAATAATACATCACTAGTATCTGAGTCTGAAACAATATACAAGTTTTTGGTTGATGGAATTTCTAGATACAATGAATAATACATGTACAATGGCGGTTCTGATACAAAGAACCAACCCACCAAGCAAATCACCCGCAAAGGAAAGCAGTGTGCTAGAAATGCCACTATGGAACCTGTACGGCAAACCCTGCAAGAACTGTGGCACAACAGGGATGAGTTGCCAACTCGTGAATAGAAAATATCTACAAGCAGAAATCGAATGCAAGATATAATCCAAGATCAAACAATCGGTATAATAATAAAACCCTCAAGAGTAAGTCTGAAGCATGATAAAGTGTCAATGTAACATCTAATCATGTAGGTAGTGCCAAGTACTCGTGCCAGTGCCTCAGATAATAACATGTCATCAGTATAAGGTATGTCTGCATGAAGTATGATCAACGTAAATCCAATCTGTATGTGATCAAGTCTGTATAAACTTTGACCCGTCCACCCGTCACCCAATGACAATAAACGTGGAACCCATCCACCCGTCACCCAATGAAAATAAACGTCATGTATGTAAATATGAGGATATAATCAAATCATGGAAAACATCATGAAACTCGTGCCTAGCATCGACACGTAAATCCTCATCTATCGGGCTCCGTCAGTCCGGATCAGCCCACGAGCTATGTCTGCGGAATCGGCCCTCGGCCCCGGCAGTACGCCCATATCCATTTATCGACTCTGGTCAGTATCCTCTGGATAACCGCCAGGTCCAACCAATCACCGGTAGGTAGTAGTCCCTCTGCCAGGCTCACCGTCTACTACACAGCGAAACCGTTCTCGCCCCGGGGTACCATACCGGGTCCACCATGTACCCGCAATCGGCCTCATCCGCCTCCTCGAATCGGGTTTCACATGTCGCTCTCAGAACCGAGAAAACACATGGTGGACGCACTGAAATATCATATCAAGGGTAACCGGGTTTTTAACACAATTATATAATCTCTTTTGAAATACCCACGGTTCCTAAATCCAGAAATATCATGGAAACAACATATCTCAATGTGTATAATCAAAACATGATGTATGCGTTATGTAAAGAATGGTAAGCATATCAGAAGTCATGCAACATGGAATAGTAATGTGCACATGTCGAGGGAAACCTCTCTTTTAAAACGAATCAGTTTTGAAGAACATCTTGCGGTTCCCAAATCTCTAATCAAGTCAGAATCATCTATGTTTGTGTACAGGTATAAGTGTACAATATGCCATGCAAGAATCATATCATGAATGCAACAGTACTACAGTGTAGTGGCATAGCAATTATCGATGATGAAGTGTGTGAGCCGGCAAATAGTGTACGTAGAACATACGCATCATCGATAATGGTGCTGGTGTCCTAACAGCATGATAATAATATAGCAATAAACATATTCAAAGCAACGCGAATAGCATGAATATGCGAAAATCGAATAATCAACGTAACAGTAAAGAATCTACACCCAAATGTATATGTCATGCAGTTATGCCATTTGAAATAAGAATGACTCGGGTCTAGTCTAACAACTACTATGCAAACTATAGATCTAAGTATCAAGTCAATCGGGAGCGGTATGGAAACCACCTAAATCTGAGTCGATAAATAGATATAATAGTCGGTGATCCCGCCTCAATAGTATCACCTACGATACAACATATCATATGACATTCTCAAGTCATGAGTGCAGATTTATCATCAATATAAAGCTCGTACGGCGCCATCCCAATAGCTGGGTATGGGTCAGTATCACATTCCTCTCATCAAATATCAGGTATCATTATCATCATATCATATAATCTAGGGTACAGATCTAAGTCTAGTATAAATCAATACCATCTATATAAGTATGGAAGCGGGGGTAAAACACATGCCCAACGGCCCGCTAAGATCACATGTCGTATCGCAAGTACGAATCACATCACATCACCGATCTCACGGCACAAAGCCCAAAATCATCGATTCATCTTCAATGTCATCCAATATCATCATCAACACAGTGTAAGTATAATGAATATGCAAGGGTTTGCATGTAGGTGTAAATCTATTCTAGGGTTCGCGACTATGAACTACACTAGTCACTTCTAACCCTACACTATCCATAATACACCTAACACCATATCCATGACACACTATAACTATCAAGCATAATATATAGTATACCAACTACGGACTGCGGGGGTGCTATACGCCATACACCCGACTTCCCCCTATAGATATAATCTACTCACCTTGCGTCTTCATTTGTCGACGTCTCCACGGGCTTTACTTGTCGTCCCGAAGCCTTCATGGGGTACCTACACATCAAAGTGTCGTATATGCGCATTGAAACCAATTCAAAACTAAAACGGCATACGAATCCCAAAACGATACGATAAGGGGCATATAGGTTAGAACCTATGGCACGCCTTCTAAACCATCAATAAATCCTCTATATCGTCGTATAAACGCCAAATAGTCGAGGTAAAACACAAGACACAAATTCAGAATTAAGAATACGGAATACGGAAACAGAATCAAAACAGCAATTGGAGAAAAGGGTCCCAGATTTCACCCTAGGTCAAACTAGACAAATCTACACATACCAGGGGCCTAATCTACTGATGGGGGAACACCAAAACCAAGACGAACCAAAATGGGGTAAGTCTGGCCGCAAATTGCGGCAAAACAGGATATATCTGTGGCCGGGTTGATGAGTTAGGGATTGGGGTCTTGGTGGTAGCTTCCTGGGTGCCTGCACATGTCGCTGTCCAATCAATTTTAATTTAGGATGTCTCGGGTGATAGCAGATTCAATATACCCTTCACAGATTCCAAAAATTCTCCGATATCGGTTTCTAAATCCGTATTTCGGGTTTCAACTCTCAGGTTAGGGTCTCAATTCATGCACTAGGGTGTTGGTGTAGCCTCTACTGAACTCAATTTCACATTACAACTCAATTTTTCCTCAAACCCTAACTAGGTTATCCTCAAATCCACAAAAACAAACAATATCGATATGAATTGAATCGAAGCTTAAGCACAAGAAATACCACTCTAATTGTGAAGAAATTACCTCATAAGACCCACATGAATTCTCAACAGCGCCAAAATGAAAACTTTCTTGGTCCATCCTATAGCTTGCAAGCTTGTGCACATTTTTTATGAAATGAGAGTGGGGTTTTGGAGTTGTTTTAGAGGTGTTTAGAGGGCTTGAAGAGGGGAGGGAGGTGAGGTGCAGGAGAAGCAGCAGCAATGGAGGGAGAGGGAGGGAAATGAGGGAAGGAAAATGGCTAAGTGTTTGTTCAAAGGAGCCCATACCTCTCTCTCTCACCAAACCTCATTTTTTATTCTTTTCCCATTTTCTTTTCCTTTTCTTTTTCTTATTCTTTCAAAATCCTTCTCCCAAGAATAGTAAACCCAAAGTGAACCATGGCAAGAAAATGCACAAGTGTGAAAAAGTGATATGTTCATGTTTTGCACAAAATTACCAAGAAACCGATTAGCGATTTTTAATCGCGATTAGCACTAAATTGGTATATAACTAATCAATTAAACTTAGAAATGGTATAATTCTCTAATTTACCCAATTTTAGAATTTTCCATAATTTTCCAAAAATTTCCCCCATTTATTTGTATTTAATTATACCGAATTATTAAGATATTCAATAAAATAATATTAAATTATAAATTTCCCAAAAATAATATTTTTATTATTTTGAAATGTTACAATATCTCCCCCCACTCAGTCCGGATAAGAAATAAGTCCAAAACCGTATAGCTCCCCCCACTCGGTTCGGAATAAAACTGTAACGTTTTAGAAATCGTTTTGCGAATTTTCCGTTTTTAGGGTAAATTAGTCGGTGTTTTCCGTTTTAACCCGATTGTGATCAAACTTCTGTATAGACTTGGCGGCACCTAGTTTAGCTAGAATGAAGCTAGTGCGCGGGCTTTGGGGGTCAATTGGAAGTTTTGGTTCACATAGATTTTTTTCCTAATTAAATATTATTTTAATGCTTTATTTGTGCACCTTATTAGTGGTAATTACTTTTGGTTTGGGTTAATTACTTCTAATGTGAATCAATGCTAATCTAATCACTAGATATTTTTGTTAATCCATCCATCAAAATATCTAGATATTTGTGGTTTAATTTGAAAATTTAAAGAAAAGAAAAGAAAATTTGGCATTTGCATTAATGAGCTTTAAATGTTTTTGCTAGAAGTTTCCACACTTTTCCACAAAACACCCCCCCTCCTTCATATTTCTGGCCGGCCATTCCTTGCTGCCCTATCTTTTCTTTCATCCCATTTCAACTCTTTTTAGTTCCAAAAATTCATAAAAATCCATAATTTATCCAACAAACTCAAAAACAAATCATTACCCATTAATCGTTAGCCCCAAACATGCTTGGATCTTCATGAAAAGTCTTGATTTTGGAGGCTAAAATTTGGAGTTGTTGTTTGATTTTCGATCTTTTGTGGAGGTATAAAACCTTAACCCTAATCTTTATTTGTTGTTTAATATTTAAGTTAGCTTATTAGATGTGTAAACAAAGCTTTTAATTGCATGTTTAAAAATTCTAGAAATTGTTTTTGATAATCAAGTTAAGGTTTTGTTTAGTGGATGGTTAAGTATGAAGTTTTAATCAAATGAAAACTTAAACAAGTTGCTAATTTGTTAAATGATATTTTTCCTAATTGTAAAATTAGCTAATTAGCAAACTATGATTTTACTAAACCCTAATTAAGTGAGATTAAAAGTATAGTTAGGGTTTATATGGTTTAATCATGCTATATAGTGATGTTTGTGATTGCTGGTTTCGGTAAAAACTTGTAGTTTTGAGCTAAAATGATATATGTTGCTTACTAGATTTCGGTATTTTTAGGCGTGGGTTCCTTTTGATGTTGCGACGATATTTATATTAGATTCCACATTTATTATTGTGATTTGAATGCACGATCGGTACGATCAGGATCTAGGCTTGGTAGTTGTGTCGCTTTGCGTTCTTAGCTAGGGTCATGCCGATGTCGTTCGTGTCTTTGTGTAGCTTTTGCTCTTGAGTTGGTTTCGTAGTGTCGCTACGCGCGTTAGCCACTTGACGAACACTTGAGAGTATGTTTGGAGTTGGTGCGTCGGTCAAACGTTGTTGGTACGTGTTATTGATCGATTGCTAATATATATTTGTTAATTGTTATATGCTTTCTGGATCGCAGGCAGGGACTTCGGGCGCTGCGAACAGGGCAAAGCGAGTAGTTGGCTTTACTTAGCTAGGAACGTTGGTGAGGGATTTAACATCTACAAGGTGATCGCTCGCATAGCATTATGCGTCTGGGCTAGATCAAATGACATGACTATTAGTTAGAAGTATACGGATATTGATTGTGCATGTATACCTTTGTTGCTTATCTCATTTCCTTATGTATGGACTTAGTATTAATGAGACACAACACCATTATTAACGGTTCATGTTTCACGAGCACTAATTATATGCTACACACACACCGTCAATAATTGCCATGACACGCACAACACCTATACATATGTTATATTGTATTGTTGAGGGACATTGAGATATGATCCCTATTTCCTTTTGTGCATATGACATAGTATACCTGTATACCTACATGATTACACATATACCTTGACATGCTTACATGCTAGTTACCTATATACCTATATGGTATTGTACCATTAGTGATAAGTATATACACATATGAGACATAGCTACATATACATCTCGCATACATACTTACACATGTTAGTTATATGTATGCCCGAAAGGGCATTACTGTACATACGATGTATATTGTAGTGGATGCTAGGACATATATAGGGAGGACATTCTTGCTCGACATGATAGTATGCTATCTGTTTGCACTTTATCTTAACATGTACTCTGATTGTCTCTATATTACATGTTGATAAAGCCCTTAGGATATGTACTCGACTATTGGGACTATGATGAGATCATACTAGTGGGGCCACGGTAGTCGACGAGTACATCCTATAACTGTTCCTAGTCGAGGGTGTATCGAGACAGGGCATCGATACACCAGAGTAGACTAGCGTATACGCATCTTGACCCATATGATGGGCGATGGATGATCCCATATCCATCGGTGTTTGATATCAAGAATGGTGTACGGGTGCTCAGTGGAGACTGGGTACACTGGACGGACTCGCCGAGAACTCCCAGATGATATTATACCTCACGTCAGATGGCAGTTCTCCGGTGACACTGGTACAGAGTAGTCTGTTGACCTGAGATCGTCATAGAGTCTTGTGTGATTCCCACCGTGCTTTGATTTCCACCTTACCACGTCCAAGAGGGCGTGTAAAACGGTGGTTTTTGGGTAAAGTCCCGAATCACATGGAGGCAATGAGCGATAGGAGGGGATTCGTCTCTCCCGGTATAGGGAGTTGATGTTGTGCTTTGTTCGATTGGCTATAACCGGAAATCCCTGGCCAGGGTTGCTGAGATTTGCTGGTAAGTGTTACCAGTAGTTTCTCAAACTGTTATAGACCTCATATCGACACGACTTATCGAGCTACTGGGGTCTAACGTTTACCACCCCTAGGCGAGATATGCGACATATCAGACAACGAGAGCGGACTGTACGGGAGTCTTACTGATTAGATTCATAGGAGAACTAGCGGGCTTGCTTGTTGATCTTCTGATCCCTCAATACCCGGGTGGCCGTTACGTTTAGCACACCGCTTGCGGCTTGTGGGTGTTTGATATGATCATCACCTACTGCCGGCGTATTGACGAGTCTTTAGAGTCCTACACAGGGGTTTCCTGGCTCAAGCGAAACGGAGTAGGAGCACATATGTGATATGTGCGAGACCGAGATTAATACGATATGAGATACCGTATTCTATTCTCGCGATTTGTAACATTGATCGGTTGTATGCGATATAGCCGGGTTATCGGATCAAGTGTTGATTCGATAAGTTGTTACACATGATATTAGTCGGTTATTGCCGGATTATTAAATCAAGAGTTGATTTAATAATTTAATGTATAATTATATATTTGATATATTACATTACATTAACTAGTATTAGCTCACTTAAGATTTATTTTCTCACTTGTTTGTGCACATTGTTTATATATGATATACGCAAGTGTACATGTTTGTATCATGCTTGATGATACACACAAGATGGGTGTATGAGACTCATACCAAGAATAGGGTAAAGATTAGGGTTATTGTTTTATCTTAAGATTTAACAAAAGGGTTTAACTTAGTCAAAGTAATCAAGCTTGAAGAAGCTTGGAGAAGCTTTGACAAAGTCCTCTCTTTTATCATTTCTTTTGATATTCTTTAACCTAATGCTTTGGTTAATTCTCTACATGAGTTAAGCATGATAGCTTAACTCACCCATGGTTACATTATTTATTGGATAAGTTTTCATTTGGATGGATAATTCTTTCTTTCTTCTTCTTCTTCATCAAGCTCCATCCAAAAGCTTACTAGCTCCAATGGTGCCATGAGAAAAAGAGTGAGAAAATCAAATCTAAAGTGAGCCCACTTCCTACTTCTTCATCCTCTACCACTTGCCATGTAGTAGAGTGTGTTCTCTTCATGAAGTTTATGACCTAGTGAAGGAATAGCTTGAGTTAGTGTCTCCCCGACGTAGATCATCTTCGGCCTCGAAGTCATCGTAGCAAGCACGTTCGTTGTTCTCGTGGAGCTTCTCTAGAGTCCGGAGTGCACGATCGCAGCGATGGGGTCATCTACACGGAGTTAATGAAGTGAAGGACCGGATCTACAAAGGTTGTATTCTCTTTCACTTAGTGTTAAAGTTGTTAACATGCAAGTTTTCGCCTAAACCCTAGTTTAAAGATCCGTATTAGAGTTGTTCGGCACGGCTAAAATTTTAATCGGGCATGGTTGATGCCTCGTAGACCCTTGTGCGCGTGCCTAGCAACCCTACAGTGGTATCAGAGCCAAGCTAGAGCTTTAGGCGAAGTCTAGACGAAGTTTAAAGTCCGATCGAACCCGAAAACCCCGATGTAAACCCTTCTCTGTACATTTTTTTAAAATGTGATTTTTATGAATTAAAAATGCTCAGAGAAACAAGCAGGAAAAACAAAGAATTACTGTGAAGTACGGTCCACTAAGGCCCTGAAATGACCGCGGAACCGTGGCCAAACCAAGGGTTTGGCGGCGGTTCCGTGGCCAAAATTTGGACTTAGTCACTGGAATTTCATATATTTATTCTTAGGTCCTTTCTTGGCAATTTTTTCTGGGAATTTTTTAATTCCACTCAAGTGTTGAGTTTTCTAGGGTTGTATTGGGGACTCGTTGATTCGATCGGATAATTTAACTTTGTTTAGTTTGTTACAGATATTTTTAGAAACTGTTAAAAAGTTCGAACGGATATCAATAACTCATTTTTTTCCCTGTCGGAAATTTTTTCAAAAGTTGGATTTTTTCTCAAGTTTAAGAACGTTCTAAGTCGTGCAAGTAACGCGGTGGACCCTCTAGAAGACAACAAACCTTAACTCGATTATGTGACCGTCTTGAACTGCCTTTTGAACCTTTGGGTTTGGGGCAGTACGGCGTGCCACATGTAAGGCGTTGGCTTGACCCTTCTACGGCTGGACCATTGGTACTGTGGCATGTGATGGATGTTTTTAAACTGATTTCAAGTGTTGAGATATATTGGGGAAATCTTGGGTGTTTGATTATTCGATCGGAAAGTTTAACATTGTCTATTTATCAGGATTGTGATACAATATTCGGAATCCACAAGAAGTTATGAGATAACTAATTTGAATGTTATAAACATAGCAGTTTAGTCTCAATTGATCGGTTGCCACGGGATTTTGATGTGATCAAAAGTCCGTCACAATCACGTAACGTACGCGGATACTCGCCGGATAAACTTAATAGACAGCCATGCCCCATAGCCCCGACTAAGTGGCTGTAGGAGAACCCCGTCGCCAAAAGCATCCGTTCGGGTGCTCGCGGCAACGGTGTTCCGCTTTAGTGCACTTCGTCGACGGCATCCGGGGGTGCGGCCGTCTACTAAAGTTTGCGACGAGCATTCGATCAGGTTGTCGGGAATCTTGTTGAATTGCCCGACTTGATATTGAAAAGAGTTTTCGATAATGAGACTAAAATGCGGGGTTTATAAATGTTAGGCATGCGATGTCTAAGGAATTCATTTGGTTAGGCATATGATGTCTAAGAAGGTTGCGGATTCCAACTGTTGTAGTTTTACACTTTCTTTTCTGTGGCCGTAAGCGTAATATGTGATATCGCCGGTTTCGTTGCTATATGTCAACGAAAATTGGGATACGCATGTTTGCTTATGTTGATGACATGTGATGTTATGTGATGCTGGATATGTTATATTGGATCGTCGCGTTTGAATAGCCGGGGGTTTTATGTGAGATGAGAGTTTTTCATTTTCATTCATGTAAATAACTTGTATGTAATATTCTTTTATTGGGGCACTTCCGGGATGAGGTTGATGTCACCACTTGTATATTATTTACTTTTCAGCATTAGGTAGACCCAAGGCGGGGAGCACAAGTAACCGGGTTCTAGGGTCCAGTGGGAGACCATTTCGAAGAGTCGAGACCGGGTCTCCTAACCATAGAATTGGCAGTGTTGCTTGCCGCTCTCGTAGGGGTCTAGGGATGTGGGTTTGGCTATTCATCGCGACCGTGGAATCCGTGTTTTATACAGGCTCGTATTGAAAACGCGGACGTCCTAGTATATCCAATGTTTCATATGTTTTTACTGTTGCGATATCTGTGATGTGATCATTGGATATGTTGTGATAGATACTGTATATAGTATATATGATATATTATATAGACATTACTTATGTTTTACACCCGCGCTAGCCCTTCCCCGCTCTGTCATTAGTTACCTAACCTAACGGTGCACGAGGGGACATCGAGGCGAATGCGGATGGCATATGTGTACGTCGTATTTATCTGTGATGTTTAGATGACTTAAATGATGGGACATCATTAATGTGATTAATGAAAGAAAAGAAACCTAAAAGATGTTGTGGAATCGAATTTTCAAAAACAGGTAGCTAAAGTTCTTGCTTTGCATCGCGGTGTTCCTTGTAGAACATGCTGCACCATATTCGATAAGGAAAGGGCCGAGATCCCTTCACCGGGAGTGACCCCTTTAGCAATAACTGGCAGACGCTACACCCCTCGGTTTGTCTTTTGATTGCTTTTGGAGTTTTTGCTTTGCATAGTGATATATATGATATATCCTGCATCTTATTCGATGAGGAAAAGGCCGACGATCCCTTCACCGGGTGTGACCCCTTTAGCAAAACTAGAAAAGCCTCAAAAACACTCCATTTTAAAATCATTTGATTCTACAACGATATCAAGTTCATTACGCAAAGGGTTTTTATAAAAAACCCTTCGTAGCCCTCCGTCATTTCAGATAAGTCCTACTTAGTATCCGTGCTACGTTTGTTGGCCAGCGTCAAGGCGTAGTGTGTGGTAGCTAACTAGTATTCATCTGTTTATGCATATGATGTAGATTGGATTAGGGTAGTCGTGCGACTTTGTTGGCCTGCGTCAAGGGTCGTGCGGGTGGGTTTAATTCAATCAAGAAATAACGGGTTGAACTTGACTAGCGCGCTGTAGTTTGTTGGCCTGCGTCAAGGTCATGGGACGCTAGGGGCAAAATTATCGGGAATTTCAAGTGTTGAAATTTGCAATGAGATTGCATACCTTCTATGAGATAGTTGGATCCCGATACCCGCTGCGAGTAAGAGTTACTCCTGGGAGAGTTTTACACATTACAATTAGCCGATCAAGTTGGTGTCTAGAAAGGTGTTAACGGGGTTACACCTCTGGGAAAACGAGGTTTACTTTAATTAGGTTCGTGCGAAAGCACGGGGGACCTCCCTCAAAGTACCGATACTGGCCTGGCTGAAAGATTGGCGAACTTATAGCGTGTAATTAATCCCGGCTAGTTTTTCCTTTTAGGGTTTGAAGGAAGATTTGATTAAAACAGTGGGAGCCATCCTGATTAGATAAAATAATAACCAATCTGATCTTGCAAGAGCATACGCTGAGTGTTTTCTTCTCTCTCTCTCTCCAGGTAGCGACCATGTCACGCCTTAATCAAGATAATAATACGGATTTATTGACCGAACCCACTTGTTATACTGAGCTGGGGAACGTTTGTCCCGCTCCAACTTATAATTGTTATAAGACAGAGCATGAAATTCGGGAATACCAGATTTCCCGTGCCGCCCAAACGAAGAAAGTGCATGCTGATGCATCTTCTTCGGGTGTGTTCATTACAGAGAACTGTTTCTCAGTATCCTTTACGTCCTGGATATGAGATACCGGATCAGGATCCAGCATATGTAATCTGTTACATGGGCTACAGAAAGGTAGTGAACTGAGAACGGGTGATAAGTTTTCATGAGACAGAAAACGGTGCAAGTGTTGCAGCCAAGTCTGTTGGTCACTATCACCCTGTATTACCAGAATACATTGATTATTAACAAATGTTATTAGATACCGAACCTGATATGCAAAATCATATCAGTTTCTATATTGGTAAAGAAAGGATATAATTTTGTATTGATGGATAATGTTTTGAACATTTCCTATATCAAGAGTTGATCGGTTCAGGCACGTTATCTAAAAGCATTGACGTTCTAAATCAAACTATAGTTCTTTGTATACAGAACACGCACAAGAGAAAGACTTCAGAAATGAATGGATCCTTCTTGAGGTATTGTAGACTAGGTCATATCAATGCGACCCGACTAGCTAAGTTACATATAGATGGATATTTAAATCTGTTTGAATTTACATCTTGTGAAACTTGCCGGTCATGTCACAAAGATAAGATGACCACAGCTCTGTTTATTGGAAACAGAGAAAGAGTTAGTGAACTTTTGGGATTGATACATACTGATGTATGAAGGTCCCCTGTCTACATATGCCAAGACCGGTTCTTTTTACTTCATTACATTCTCTGATAATCTCTCAAGATTCAGACATATGTTCCTGTTGAAACACAAGTCCGAACCTTTTGAGATATTCACAGAATATAAGTTAGAAGTAGAGAACCAAAATACAGGTTTAAGTATTATGTCCTTTGATGTGATCAAGAAGGAGAATACTTGAGCACGGAAATTCTGGACTATTCTAAAGGAGAATGAGTTTCCCTCTCAGCATTACTCCTCCGTATACACCATAGCACGATGGTATATCGGGGCAGAGCAATAGCACCCTATGTGATATGGTGTACTCTATGATAAGTACTACTGAGTTTCCTTTTTCCTTTTGGGTGTTATGCGCTTGAGAAGCTGCATACCTATTGAATAGGGTTCAAATCAAATCAGTTTCCTACCACTTCATATATGATATGGAAAGGGAAGAGCCCATATCTTATGTTTGTTCAGATTTGGGGTTATCCGGACTATGTATAAAAGAAAAATCCGGACAAGCTCGAGGTAAGGTCTGTTATGTAGAACTGGAAAGGTTCCAGCTATACAAACTGTAGCAGATGATTTGGTAGAACCGAAGGATTCAATAGTAACCAACGAACCTCAGCCTCTCCGCCGATCTAGTAGGGTTCCTCACCCACCTGAGAGATACTTCGGTTTCTCTATAACAGTGGGAGCGAGGATTGCATTATGAGATGATGACCCAACTAGTTTCGAGCTAGCCATCAGGAGTGAGACTCTGTAAGAATGGCTGGATGCTTATCGATCTGAGATGGAATCCTTATACACCAACAAAGTATGGACTTTGGTTGCTTTATCTGAAGGGTTAAATCCTCATCAGGAGCAAGTATATCTTGAGAAGATTACTTGGTGTACATGGAAAAGTTGAGACATTCAAAGCTAGACTTGTTAAAGGTTTGCATCATTGACCAGGTATGGATTATGATGAAACCTTTTCTAAGTAGCTATGCTTAAGTCCATCCAGATCCTACTTGCCACGGCTACATACCATGACTACGATATCTGGTGGTTAGGTGTCATGACTGCTTTTCTAAATGATGTTTTAGAAGAGAGCGTCTACAAGTACACAGCCAGAGGGCTTCGTAGACAGTGGGAGCAGTGGAAACGTGAGCAAGATGTTTTATGTGATAAAGCAGGCATCGCGGAGTTGGAACATCTGTTTTGATGTGGTAGTCAAAGAGTTTGACTTCATCAAAATGGTAGATGAACCTTGTATATACAAAAAGGTAATAGGGAGTATGGTGGTGATCCTCGTAGAGTATGTGGATGACATACTCTTTATAGGGAAGGAGTTTCCTATGCTACGCTCGGTCAATCTCCGTTTATCACAAGGATTCTCCATGCAGGATCAAAGTGATACCTCCTAAATCCTAAGTTATGGATCTATGAGATAGATCTAATTGGATGTTAGGATACTCTCTAGTTGTAGTGAGATGGTATCAATCGATCCTGGGGAGAATCACTGGAAAGGTTCCAGGGTGGTAAGGACGACTGAATGTCAGTCGCAGCCATTGTCTTTACCCTCAGTGGAGGGACGGTATGTTGGAAGTGTTCCAAGCTAGATACCGTGACATACTAGACGATTAAAGGCAAGATACATCGTTAACAAAGATACTACCAAAGAGGCAGTCTGGGTGTATATAAGTTCATGAGATGAACTTCGTTCCTACCATTATGTGACAATGGAGTTGTGACTTTAGCCAAGGAACTACCGACCCATCAGAAATCCAGTTATAATTCTTAGGCAGTATCACCTGATCATGGAGATGGTTGATCTCCAGGGAGATCGAGGTTAGGAGAGTAGACACAGAGGACAACAGCGCAGATCCACTCACAAAGGCCTTTTCCCCAGTAGAGACTTTTATGGGATGGTTGAGTATGAGATGCTTCGACCGCAGCCAATTATTGGGTATGTGATACCACAACAGATGGCCCTAGTGCAAGTGGGAGATTGTTAGTTATATGTATGCCCCAGAGGCCATTACTGTACATACGATGTATATTGTAGTAGATGCTAGGACATATATAGGGAGGACTTTCTTGCTTGACATGATAGTATGCTATCTGGTTGCACTTTATCTTAACATGTACTCTTATTGTCTCTATATTACATGTTGATAAAGCCCTTAGGATATGTACTCGACTACTGGGACTATGATGAGATCATACTAGTGGGCCACGGTAGTCGACGAGTATATCCTATAACTGTTCCTAGTCGAGGTTGTATCGAGACAGGGCATCGATATACCAGAGTAGACTAGCGTATACGCATCTTGACCCATATGATGGGCGATGGATGATCCCATATCCATCGGTGTTTGACATCAAGGATGGTGTACGGGTGCTCAGTGGAGACTGGGTACACTGGACGGACTCACCGAGAACTCCCAGATGGTATTATACCTCACGTCAGATGGCAGTTCTCCGGTGACACTGGTACAGAGTAGTTTGTTGACCCGAGATCGTCATAGAGTCTTGTGTGATTCCCACTATGCTTTGATTTCCACCTTACCACGTCCAAGAGGGCATGCAAAACGGTGGTTTTTGGGTAGAGTCCCGAATCACATGGAGGCAATGAGCGATAGGAGGGGATTCGTCTCTCCCGGTATAGGGAGTTGATGTTGTGCTGTGTTCGATTGGCTATAACTGGAAATCCCTGGCCAGGGTTGCTGAGATTTACTGGTAAGTGTTACCAGTAGTTTCTCAAACTGTTATAGACTTCATGTCGACACGACTTATCGAGCTACTGAGGTCTGACTTTTACCACCCCTAGGAGAGATATGCGACATATCAGACGACGAGACCGGACTGTACGGGAGTGTTACTGATTGGATTCACAGGAGAACTAGCAGGCTTGCTTGTTGATCTTCTGATCGCTCAATACCCTGGTGGCCGTTACGTTTAGCACACTGCTTGCGGCTTGTGGGTGTTTGATATGATCATCACCTACTGCCGGCGTATTGACGAGTCTTTAGAGTCCTACACAGGGGTTTCCTGGCTTAAGCGAAACAGAGTAGGAGCACATATGTGATATGTGCGGGACCGAGATTAATACGATATGAGATACTGTATTCTATTCTCGCGATTTGTAACATTGATCGGTTGTATGCGATATAGCCGGGTTATCGGATCAAGTGTTGATTCGATAAGTTGTTACACTTGATATTAGTCGGTTATTGCCGGATTATTAAAGCAAGAGTTGATTTAATAATTTAATGTATAATTATATATTTCATATATTACATTACATTAACAAGTATTAGCTCACTTAAGATTTATTTTCTCACTTGTTTGTGCACATTGTTTATATGTGATATATGCAAGTGTACATGTTTGTATCATGCTTGATGATACACACAAGATGGGTGTATGAGACTCATACAATGATTTGGGTAAATATTGGGGTTATTGTTTTATCTTAAGATTTAACAAAAGGGTTTAACTTAGTCAAAGTAATCAAGCTTGAAAAAGCTTGGAGAAGCTTTGACAAAGTCCACTCTTTTGTCATTTCTTTCGATATTCTTTAACCTAACCTTTAACCTAATGCTTTGGTTAATTCTCTACATGAGTTAAGCATGATAGCTTAACTCACCCATGGTTACATTATTTATTGGATAAGTTTTCATTTGGATGGATAATTCTTTCTTCTTCTTCTTCATCAAGCTCCATCCAAAAGCTTACTAGCTCTAATGGAGCCATGAGAAAAAGAGTGAGAAAATAAATTCTAAAGTGAGCCCACTTCCTACTTCTTCATCCTCTACCACTTGCCATGTAGTAGAGTGTGTTCTCTTCACGAAGTTTATGACCTAATGAAGGAAGAGCTTGAGTTAGTGTCTCCCCGACGTAGATCATCTTCGGCCTCGAAGTCATCGTAGCAAGCACGTTCGTTCTTCTCGTGGAGCTTCTCTAGAGTCCGGAGTGCACGATCGCAGCGATGGGGAAGTCTACACGGACCTAATGAAGTGAAGGACCGGATCTACAAAGGTTGTAATCTCTTTCACTTAGTGTTAAAGTTGTTAACATGCAAGTTTTCGCCTAAACCCTAGTTTAAAGATCCGTATTAGAGTTGTTCGGCACGGCTAAAATTTTAATCGGGCATGGTTGATGCCTCGTAGACCCTTGTGCGCGTGCCTAGCAACCCTACAACACATATACCTGGAGGGTATTACATCATTATGAATAGGTAGATACACATATCTTGCTATACCAACATGGTTACGCATACCTGGCTGTAGCTACATGTTCACCATTATTTGATGTTGCATGGACTTGGAGAAATTAAGAACCGCATGATATATACATACATACACACACACACACACACACATATATATATATATATATATATATATATATTAACTTGTTGCAGTTAAATAGCGGTTTTTCCTTTATTTGCTCATATTACTATTTCATGTTGCATATATTACATTCATGGATTTCATATGATGTTCTCTGATATTTTTACTCCTAAGTATATATAACAGTGCAATGGGACGCTATTATATATGCATATATATATATATATATATATATATATATTAGCGGAATGGGACGCTAATATATATGTATTGATTGATGCAGTTATACATATTCATTACTTGATGTTTTCTGGATTTGAGGACCGTGGTGGTTTCATAAAATTATGCAAGTATTCTTATTCTTTACTTGATATTTGTATGCATCCACTCAGAGATTTGTTTTAAACCGATACGGGATCGATAGTGTCGATGTTGGGGCACTTAAGATTCGGAGGACGTATATACCGATACGTGGAACACAAGTGTCGAGGTAAGACACTTGGGTTTCGAGGAACGTATAGATATCAGAAAACCGATACGTGGATCACGGGTGTCGATACCGGACACTTACGATTCGAGAAACGTATGAATATGAGAAAGACCGATACGTGGATCACGGGTGTCGATACCGAACACTTACGATTCGAGAAACGTATGGATATAAGTATTTATGTGTCGATGCTAGACACTTGTTTCATGATGTTTTTGGGTGTCGATGTTGGAAACTCACTTTATATGAAACTTACTCGATACTGGATATTGGATATATGAGATTTACTTGATATTGTACATTCAGGATATGTGAGATTTACTTGATATTGTACAGTCATGATATATGAGATTTACTTGATACTGTACATTCAGGATATATGAGGTTTACTTGATATTGTACATTCAGGATATATGAGACTTACAGGATATGAGGGCCAATTTGGTGGCTGATTTGAGGAAATTTGGGATTTAAATTGTCCTGATGGACTTTGGTCCTACCACGAGGTCAGGATTCCGTGGGAATGACATGTTTTATCCCATACTCAGCATTTATTCTGTTTGCATTGCTTCATGTATTCATAGTACCTGATAGAATACCTTTCATGATTGTTGCATTTACATACTGTTATTTTATATGCATTGCTTCATGTATTAGTAGTACCTGATAGAGCAGACGAACAGACCGGACTGTATGGGGATTGTCACATACAGGCTCAGTAAGAGTTCGGATGGGTTTACCTCATCGGCCTTCTTATCGACATCTACCTGGGGACTGTTACGTACAGCTAGTGCCGCTTGCGGTCTGTGGTTATACCCACAGCCAGCGTAGTGTCGAGTCTTTAGAGTCCCACACAGAGAGTTTCCCTGCACTGAGTGAAACGTGTAGAGGCCGTATGGTTTTACGGCTGGGCTGCGATCACTTACATACACTTGTGTGCGTATGGTGTTCGGGCAGGCAGTACTAGTGGGCTTTGGTTTAAGCCGGATCCTAGTATTGCACGGATGGATTTGTTTTGTCTTTTGCGCATCCGCATTCTACGGAATGCGGATGCAGGTGTGTATGCACAGTTTTCCGGAGCGATGAAGGAGGAGGTGCCTCATTAGGGTTTTGGCAGTTGGTTCGGACAAAACCGTTATGTGGCAGGTTCATTAGGGTTTTGACAGTTGATTCGGTCAAAACCATTTTGAGGCGGACTCATTAGGGTTTTGACAGTTCGTTTGGTCAAAACCATTATGAGCCGCGGACATCATTTACTAATCCTTTTAGTGATAATTTTATGATGGCTAATTGCATTGACCATTTGACCCCGTTGACCTCTCATGACTTTGTTGACCGGTTGACCGTGTTGACCATTGACTTTCAAGAGGGATCTACACTCTTCTTTTCTTTTTCTTTTTTTCTTTTGGATTATGATAATGGTCATTTCAATGTAGCCATCAACTTTATCTTGATAGGATTTGTAATGATGGTTTTAGTGCATTATTGCAACCATGGTTAATTTCTTTAGTTCATAATTTCTTTCTCATTCTCTCTCTTGCCTTTCAAATGAGAAGAAAAAGATATGAACCATGGTTGCTAGCTCCTCCTTCTTCTTCCTCCTCTTCATTCATCTTTTGATCTCATGTGTTGAGACATAAAGATCCCACAAAGACAAAACCATCCCTTCATCACTTCTACACAACCTAGGGCTTCTAGATTAGCAATCTCTTTGCCTTAGTTACCTCGGCTCGATGTGGAGCTCGGTGTACATCTCTCGGGTGGATCGTCTTCGACTCAAGGAGGCCGCGGAGGTGACCAAAGTCCGGATCAAGCCTCGGAGCGAGCAAGGAGAAGAACAACATGAAGAGAAGGAGTTCAAGTTGAGGTATAACCCCTAACCGAGTAGATAAATCTCTAGTTAGGATGCTAGTGTATTGTTTAGCAAAGATCCGACTTTTACGGTACATGTTACCAAGTCTAGAAATTTTTTTATTTTACCGTTTCCGCAACCCCGAAAGTACCGGGAGAGGTAACGTGGACCTAACAACAACCACCACAACAGATATACGATGCCGTAGCGAAGAAGTAAAAGACGATATAAATAAAAGCGCATAAAAAAACCTCCAAGTCATCAAAAATATACAATATCTTCCTCACATCAAGTCTCTAAGTCAACACATGAAAATGGTAGATGGAGAGTACAAGGTACAAAGATATACAAAGAGCATCGTCGGATAACCGCAAAACCCACCTATAGCAAAACCGCACGCAGTCAGCCGAAGCGGTATCCGCTGCAAAAGATGATATGATAGGTAAAAGCCCTGCCTCGACTACTCTGATGAACAACCTGCAAACCCTGTAGCACAACGGGGGTGAGTTGCCAACGGGAGTGAGTTGCCAACTCGCAAGTATGCACGTACAACGCGAATCTAACATATGGAAGCTAAAAGCAATAAATGGCCATATGAATGCAACAGTCATGAAAGGTACTCTATCAGGTACAATTAATACATGAAGCAATAATATGGCAATATGTATATGCAACAGTCATGAAAGGTACTCTATCAGGTACAACTAATACATGAAGCAATGCATATAAAGTAAATGCAGAGTATGGGATAAAACAAGTCATCCTCACGGAATCCTGACCTCGTGGCAGGACCAAAATCCATCAAGACAATCTAAATCCCAAATTTCCTCAAATCAGCACCCAAATTGGACATCATATCCTGTAAGTATCAAATATCTTGAGTGTCCAACATCAAGTAAATCTCATATATCCAGTATCCAATATCAAGTAAATCTCATATATCCTGAGTGAGTATATTGCAAGATCATTATGATGATGTATATAAATTAGATATGTATACATATATATTAGCATCCCATTCCACTAATATATATATATATATATGCATATATAACAGCGTCCCATTCCATTGTTATATATACTCAGGAGTAAAAATATCATGAAAACAAGTGTCTAGTATCGACACATAAATATTGATCTATCAGGCGCTGTCACCACGACTGGCCCTCCTGATAGGTACGTATCATACGCTATGCCGAAAACTCCTAAACAAATCTTAACCCATCATTTTCCTTCACTAAACTAGCATGGATCTTCAAGAAAAACATGATTTTTGGGGGCAAATGATGATGAATCTAGTTTCTTTGGTGTGTTCTTGAAGAGGTATAATTTCAAATCCAAATCTTTAATTTGTTGTATTAAATCACTTAGCTAGCTAATAAATTGATTAATATAGCTTTAAACTCATGTTTAATTCATTCATGATAATTTTAATGAAGTTCAAGTTAGGGTTTAACTTGATGAAAGGGTTAATTGTTAATTGAAGATTATGAAAACTTATTTTAGTAGAAGAATGGAAATTGTTTAATTCCTAATTTGTCTAATTAAGATTATTACTAAACTAGGTTTTAATAAAACATAAATGGGTGATTTTAAAATTATGGAAGTGGTTTGGATAACTTAGTTAAGCTTCTTTAAGATGTTTGTTATCGCTAGAATTGTGTTAGCTTAAGACTTGTGCGAAATTATGCGATAAGTTGCTTACTAGATTTCGGTGTATTTTGGACGTGGGTTCAATTGGTCGTTGCAAGGTTATATTTATTATCTTCCTCGTATTTTATTGTGTTATGTTTGCGTGATCGGTACGATCGGGGTCTAAAATTGGTGGTTGCGTAGTTTAGCGACCTTAGTTAGGGTTTTTACCGATGTCGTACGCGTTTTGTGCGCTAGGTGCGCTGTGTAATTTTGTGGGCGTTATCCTTGCGTTTCATTATCTTTGCGTCGGCATAGAATATTTAGCTTATGTGATGTGTTTGTGAAATTTTAGGATCGCAAGCGGGGACTTCGGACGCTGCGAATAAAGTGAATCAGGTGGTCGTCTTTTCATAGCTGGAGATCATCGTTGAGTAGATTTAACATCTATGGGGAAATCGCCCGTATGGCGTTATGCGTCAGGGCTGGATTATGATATGATAGCTGCATGTTATTCGCATATGAGTTGATTGCATATGAACGTCATTGCATAGTATTACCTGTTGTACCTTGACTTGTACCTTTTGGACGCAACACCATTACTGACGGTTCATATTGAACGAGCACTAATTTGTATGCTACACCCATACCGTCGGTAATTGCCATGACACACACAACCCACATACATACGTGATGTTGTATTGGACAGGGATAGTTGAGATAGTGACGCTTATTCCATTTCACGTATACCTTGCTATAGCTACTTATACATCATGCATACACATTGACATGTACACCCACATACATGGTTACAGCTACATGTACATCTTGCATACCTACTGACATGTATACCCACATATCTTGCTATAGCAGCATATACCCTAGGTGGTATTGTATTGACATGTGATATTGAGACGTTGGTTATTGTGCTATTGCGCTTATGAAATGCATCCTACATACTTGCTTACATGTAGATACTTATACCTTGCTACAATTACATGTACACCTCATATGATGTTGCACTTGACTTCGGAAGATTCGGGAACCGCATGATATATTTTAAAGTTGGATTCATTTAAAAGAGCGTTTTTCCCTTGATATGCTCACATTGCTGTTTTATGTTGCATATATCAGTTTTCATGGATTTACGCATTGAGATATGGATTTCATGTGATTTATGGATTTGAGAACTGTGGGGGTATTAAAAGAAATTTTATGTATTATTTGAAAACCCGGTTTCTCGTGATATGATATTTCAGTGCGTCCACCGTGAGATTTCTCAGTTTTGTGATTTATGCTATATATCCGATGCGAGGAGTGTAATGGGCCGTATGCGGGTACATGATGGAGCCCGGTATGGTACCCCGGGGCAAGAAAGGTATGTCGATAGATTAACCGATGAGCCTGGCAGGGGATTGCACTGCCTACCGGTGACAGTATTTGGACTCGGCGGTTATCTAGAGGATACCGACCGGAGTCATGAGATGGATTTATGCCGGAGTCCGTGGGCTGATCCCGCAGACGGAGCCTATTATACGAAGATTTACGTGTCAATGCTAGACACGGGTTTCATGATGTTCGAGTGTATGTGTTAGACACTCTGGTTCTATGATTTTTAGGTATCGTCGATGGACATACGTGGTTGATATCCTCATACACACACACACACACACACATACATACAGGTATATGTTTTCATGAGTTTTCGGGTGTCGATATTTGACACTCAGGTTTCATGAGACTTACAGGATATGAGGGCCGATCTGAGGATGCGGTGCCTGAGAATTTTGGGATTTGATGTGTCAGTGAGCGACACTGGGGTTTTTTCCATGCTGATGATTTTGCATGAGGTTTTATATTATATCATCCCACACTCAGGATTATTTTGATATGCATTGCTTCATGTAGTAGTAGTACCCTGATGATGTACCTTTATATGATTGTTGCATATTCATATTGCCATACCTATGCTATCAGATTATATGTGATAGATTTATCGATGTTCGTGCATACTTGCGATTACAGTATGATATTAATTACTATTCACCAGTTGTCAACTCACCCCCGTTGTGCCACAATGTTTTGTAGGGCTTACCCTCAGAGAAGTCGCGGCAGGGCGTCTTATCATCTCTACTTTTGCGGATACCGCTACGGTTGGCTTTGAGGCCTTTTCTTTAAGGTGGGTTTGCGGTTATCCGTTTATGTACTTTGGATATCTTTTTGTTGGATCTAGTATTCTCCATCTACCACTTCTTGTATTTGACTTAGAGACGAGTTGTGAGAATTCGGTGTTGTATTTGTTTTTGGTTACTTTTGGGTGCCGTGCTCGTGGGAGCCGGTTTTGTGGTTATGTTTTACCTCCTTATGCTGTTATCACTTATATTTCTTCGCTACGGCGTCGTATATATGCTTGTGGCAGTTGTCTCCTCCGTTAGGCGTGAGTTGCTCGCGTTTGGGATGCTTTATTTATATTCTATGTTGTACCCATTTTCGGGGCTAGTTTTTACAAAAGAGGTGCTGCCGAAATTTTCAAGAAAGAAAACTAAAGTTAATGATTTTACTTGAGATTTTCCAAATGTTTTGAACTATGTTTTTCTCCGCTTATCCAGTTTTGGGTAGTTTAGATTTCTGGGTTCGGCTTACTTAAATTACGTACGCCTGTAGACGTTACGTGGTTTAAGGGCCGGTCACGTGCCTAAATTTGGGTCATGAAAAAGTTGGTATCAGAGCGCTAGGTTTTACTTTTCGGAGTGTATGATGACCTTGGTATGATAGAGTAGGTAGCTTAAGCAGAGTGACATAGCGTGTGTATGTTCCGAGGCATATTTACGATACGGTACTCCGCCAAGTGACCTTCGGACTTATTGATTGAAATTCCTCCTGTGATTTGTACATCCTTGTGATTCGATTTCTGTGTCCTTATCGAATCTTGTTTCAATTTACAGCCTATATGCTGCCAAAGACTACGAGGGCACAGAGAGCGGCCATGAGGGCCGAGGTCAGAGTTGACTCGTCTGAGGCGAGGAATGACCAGGGCGTTGCGCCTCTTGTACCGGAGCACATTGCTATGTTTGGGGCTGGTATGCAAGACTTGCGCTAGATGATGGGGTCTTTAGTTGAGGCCATTCGAGCGTAGGGGTAGGCGGTTGTTCCACCCATTGTGGGGGCCGTGATGGTACCTACTGTTCAAGCAGTCGCAGCTACGGCTTCAGAGGTTATCACCGTGTCACTGACAGAGTTCATGAGGCTGAGGCCTCTGGTTTTCACTAGCACAGATACTGCTGAGGATACACGGTCGTTTATCGACCGGATGGCCAGGATTTGAAATTTGATCCGATGCTCCGACGAGAGATGGGTGGAGTTCGCGAGCTTCCGTTTGGAGGGTCTGGCCCAGAAGTGGTGTGAGTCCTTGGAGAGGGGAAGAGCCGCAGGTCTTGCTCCTATGACCTTGGCTGAGTTTGTGACGGTGTTTCTCGCCCGTTTTCATCCACGGAGCGTCAGGGATGCGCGAGCGCGCAGATTCGAGTCGTTACGCCAGACTCCGGGGATGACGGTGGTTGAGTACGAATGTACTGCTTACCGAGATGTCTGTGTATGCTCCATACTTGGTAGCGACTGAGGAGATGAGGGTGAAGAGGTTTGTTCGAGGCCTGCTTACCCAGTTGTTCCTAGCCATCACCATTCAGCATTGTGACACGTATGCTGCAGCGGTGGACGCAGCCCTATTGGTGGAGGAGCGTCTTTCTGAGTCGTCGGTTGTTCCGGAACCGAAGAGGGCTGGTACTGGTATGCCAGCACAGAGACAGACATTTAGACGCCGTGATAGATTCCGTACAGGTACTGGGGGTAGTGGAGGCTCGAGACCAGGCCAATTATTTAGCTCTTATCCCTAGGAGGGTCAGCGGTCATCATCTGGATGTTACCGGTGCGGGAGTTTATATCATCGGGTTCGAGATTGTATTGCGACACTTGAGGGCAAGGCAGATGTATCCCAGGTTACCTTACCACCTTCTCCGCCTCATAGAGCATTTCCTCTTATGCCAGTTGTTGCGCCGCGTCGGACTTCCGCTCAGAGAGGTCATGGTCGTGGTGGTTTTATGCCAATAGGACGAGGTGGCCGAAGCAGAGGACAGCCAGTTGCAGGTAGACGACAGGCTCGGGTGTTTGCCTTGACTCATCAGGACACGCATGCGTCCAATGCAGTGGTTTCGGGTATCCTTTATGTATGTTCTTTTGATGCACATGTTCTTTTTGATCTGGGATCTACGCATTCGTATGTTTCTACGCACTTCGTGCCGAGGTTAGGACGAGAGTCGTGTTTGTTAGATCAGCCGGTTGTCCTGACTACTCCTGTTGGAGAGTCGTTGGTTGTGCGACACGTGTTTCGATCGTGTGTTGTCTGTATAGGAGATCGAGATTTGTCCGTCGACTTCATCCTTCTTGAGATGTTGGACTTCGACATTCTCCTCGGTATGGACTAGTTAGCTACTTGCTACACGTCCGTGGACTGCCGTGAGAAGACAGTTAGGTTTTGTTTCCCCCGGCAAGTCAGTGTTTGTTGTGCAGGGGGACTGTAGTGCCGCCCCTCACAGTTTGATTTCTGTCCTTTGCGCTAATCGGCTTTTGAGGAGAGGATGTCGGGGATTCTTGGCTTTCATTCATGATACAGGAGCCACAATGCAGTCATTGGACCAGGTTCCTACCCTGCGAGAGTTTCCCGACGTTTTTCCAGATGAGTTACCTGGGATGCCGCCATAGCGCGATATTGAGTTTTGCATTGATCTGATTCCCGGCGCGGGGCCTATTTCTATACCGCCTTATCGGATGGCTCCGGCAGAGCTTAAAGATCAATTGCAAGAGTTTCTTGATAGGGGACTTGTGCATCCAAGTGTTTCGCCGTGGGGAGCTCCTGTTCTATTCGTCAAGAAGAAGGACGGCTGTTTGAGGTTGTGTGTGGATTATCGTCAATTGAACCGAGTTACGGTACGGAATAGGCATCCTTTACCTCGCATTGACGATTTATTTGATCAGCTCCAGGGTGTGAAACATTTTTCTAAGATTGATTTGCGTTCGGGTTATCATCAGTTGCGGGTTCGGATTGATGACATTTCGAAAACTGCTTTTCGTACGCGTTATAGGCATTATGAGTTTTTGTTGATGTCGTTCGGACTCACCAATGCGCCAGCAGCGTGCATGGATCTGATGAACTGGATTTTCAGGCCGTTCCTCGACCAGTTTATTATTGTGTTTATTGATGACATACCGGTCTACTCTAGGAGTCGTGAAGAGCATGAGCAGCACTTGAGGATTGCTTTGCAAATTTTGAGATAGCACCAGCTGTATGCTAAATTCTCAAAGTACACGTTTTGTCTTGATCGAGTGGATTTCCTGGGTCATGTGGTGACTGGAGATGGTATTCTTGTGGACCCGAGAAAGATCGAGGCTGTGCAGCTTTGGCCCAGACCCGTATCTGTGACTGAGGTCCGCAGCTTTTTAGGCTTAGCTGGTTATTATCGCCGTTTTGTGCAGGATTTCTCGAGTATCGCTGCACCGCTGACTGGACTGACCCAGAAGGGAGTTCCTTTTCTTTGGACCGATGCGTGCGAGCAGAGTTTTCAGCAGTTGAAGACTCAGTTGACGACGACACCAGTTCTATCTTTGCCTTCTGGATCGGGCGGCTATGTTGTTTACTGTGATGCTTTTCGAGTAGAGCTCGGTTGTATTTTGATGCAGCATGATAGAGTGATAGCTTATGCTTCTAGGCGGCTGAAGTAGCACGAGCATAATTACCCCACTCACGATCTTGAGATGGCTGCGGTGGTCTTTCCGTTGAAGATTTGGAGACACTACTTGTACGGGGAGTCGTGTCAGATTTTTACGGATCACAAGAGCTGAAGTACATCTTCCAGCAGCGGGATCTGAATCTGAGATAGCACCGTTGGATGGAGCTAGTGAAGGATTATGATTGTGAGATCCTTTATCACCCGGGCAAGGCGAATGTGGTAGCTGATGCTTTGAGTCGTAGGCCCGGGGGTAGCCTGTCCCAGTTGAGCGCAGTTCAGCGACAGTCTTCTGCAGATTGGCAACTCTTGTGTGATGGTAGAGTGCAGTTTGAGTTCACTTACACTGGGGGACGCTTGCTCATGTCCGCGCCCGTCCACTACTTTTTGATCGAATCCGTGAGGCGCGGCCCAGTGATGACAGTTTTTCTGAGATTCTTGAGCTTGTTCGGCAAGGTAGAGTTTCACAGTTCACGATTGATCACCAGGGTGTGCTACGATGCGGGACTCGCTTGTGTGTACCAGATGCTGATGGTTTGAGATGCGAGATCCTAGAGCAGGCACATCGGTCAGCCTTTAGCGTTCATCCAGGTTCCACCAAGATGTACCCTGACTTGAGAGACTTTTACTGGTGGGAAGGGATGAAGCGTGATATTTCGGACTTCGTTTCGAGGTGCCTGACTTGTTATCAAGTCAAGGCTGAGCATCAGAGACCGGCTGGAGAGTTGCAGCCTTTACCCGTTCCGGAGTGGAAATGGGAGCAGATTTCCATGGGCTTCGTGGTGGGTCTACCCAGGACCAGTCGAGGGTATGAATCCATTTGGGTAATTGTTGACCGGTTGACGAAAGCGGCTTACTTCCTTCCAGTGAAGACCACTTTCGGTTATGCTCAGTATGCTCAGTTGTACATAAATGAGATTGTGCATTTGCACGGTGTTCCCACATGCATTATATCCGACAGAGGCACCCAGTTTACTAGCCGTCTTTGGCAGAAGCTTCAGGAAGGTTTGGGTACCCGGTTGAGTTTTAGCACCACTTTTCATCCACAGACCGACGGTCAGTCGGAGCGGACTATACAGACTCTGTAGGATATGCTCCGTGCGTGTGTGCTTGATTTTGCTGGCAGTTAGGATCGTCACATGCCGTTGATTGAGTTCTCCTACAACAACAGCTTTCAGGAGACTATTCAGATGGCACCTTTTGAGGCTTTGTATGGTAGGAAGTGTCGATCGCCAGTCTGTTGGACCAAACTCAGCGAGAGTAGGGTTTTGGGACCCCAGCTAGTTCAGGAGACTACGGAGAAGATCCGGCTGATTCAGGACAGGATGAGAGCAGCCCAGTGCAGGAAGAAGTCATGTGCCGACCGTCGTCGTCGTAAACTTGAGTTCGCAGTGGGAGATCATGTATTCTTGAGGATTTCTCCGATGAAGGGTGTTATGCGATTTGGGAGGAAGAGGAAGCTCAGTCCCAGATTTGTAGGTCCTTTCGAGATCCTTGAGCGAGTGGGTTCTGTTGCTTATCGTTTGGCGCTCCCGCCTAGTTTTCGGGATGTTCACCCCGTTTTCCATATTTCGATACTTCGTAGATACCTTCATGATCCTTCTCACATGATTCAGCACCAGACCGTTCAGCTTGAGCGCGATCTTTCGTTCACCAAGCAGCCGATAGTTATTTTGGATCGGCAGGTGAAGAAACTTCAGTCAAATGTCTTGCCATCTATGAAGGTTCTTTGGCGTAGCCCTACTAGTGAGGAGATCACTTGGGAGGCCGAGAGTGAGATGCGGAAGAAATTCCCCCATCTCTTTGAAGGTACGCATAGATAAATTTTAATTCGGGGACTGAATTTCTTTCAGTGGGGAGATTGTAACGTTTTAGAAATCGTTATGCGAATTTTTCCGTTTTAGGGTAAAATAGTTGGTGTTTTCCGTTTTAACCCGATTGTGATCAAACTTCTGTATAAACTTGACGGCACCTAGTTTACCTAGAATGAAGCTAGTTTGCTGGCTTTAGGGGTCAATGGGAAGTTTTGGTTCACATAGAATTTTTCCCTAATTAAATATTATTTTAATGTGTTATTTATGCACTTAATTAGTGGTAATTACATTTTGGGTTGGGTTAATTACTTCTAATTTGAATCATTGCTAAACTAATCAAGTTTAAGTTAAACAAAACCATCCATCAAATATCTAGATATTTTTGTGGCAGAAGGATTTAATTTTTTAAAGAAAAGAAAAGAAAGAAAAGGTGTCATTTTAGTATTTATGAGCATTTGTTGTCAATTTTTTCTAGAAATCTCCACACAATTAACCAAACCTACCCCCATTTTTCCATCAAGGCCGAGCCCTCCCCCAATTCTGCCCATTCTTTTTCTTTCCCCATTTTCAACAATTACAAGCTCAATAAATCCTTAAAATTCCTTAAATAAATCCACAAAACTCCTAAATAAATCTTAACCCATCATTTTCCTTCACTAAACTAGCATGGATCTTCAAGAAAAACATTATTTTTGGAGGAAAATGATGATGAATCTAGTTGCTTTGGTGTGTTCTTGAAGAGGTATTATTTCAAATCCAAATCTTTAATTTGTTGTTTTAAATCACTTAGCTATCTAATTAATTGATTAATATAGCTTTAAACTCATGTTTAATTCATTCATGATAATTTTAATGAAGTTCAAATTAGGGTTTAACTTGATGAAAGGGTTAATTGTTAATTGAAGATTAGGAAAACTTATTCTAGTGGAAGAATGGAAATTGTTTAATTCCTAATTTGTCTAATTAAGATTATTACTGAACTAGGTTTTAATAAAACATAATTGGGTGAGTTTAAAATTATGGAAGTAGTTTGGATAACTTAGTTAAGCTGCTTTAAGATGTTTGTTATCGCTAGAATTGTGTTAGCTTAAGACTTGTGCGAAATTATGCGATAAGTTTCTTACTAGGTTTCGGTGTATTTTGGACGTGGGTTCAATTGGTCGTTGCGAGGTTATATTTATTATATTCCTCGTATTTTATTGTGTCGTGTTTTCGCGATCGGTACGATCGGGGTCTAAAATTGGTGGTTGCGTAGTTTAGCGACCCTAGTTAGGGTTTTTGCCGATGTCGTGTGCGTTTTGTGCGCTAGGTGTGCAGTGTAATTTTCTGGGCGTTATCCTTGCGTTTCGTTATCTTTGCGTCGGCGTAGGATATTTAGCTTATATGATGTGTTTGTGAAATTTTAGGATCGCAAGCGGGGACTTCGGACGCAGCGAATAAAGGGAAGCAGGTGGTCGGCTTTTCGTAGCTGGAGATCATCGATGAGTAGATTTAACATCTACGGGGAAATCGCCCGTATAGCGTTATGCATCGGGGCTGGATTATGATATGATAGCTGCATGTTATTCGTATATGAGTTGATTGCATATGAACGTCATTGCATAGTATTACCTGTTGTACCTTGACTTGTACCTTTTGGACACAACACCATTACTGACGGTTCATGTTGCACGAGCACTAATTTGTATGCTACACCCACACCGTCGGTAATTGCCATGACACGCACAACCCACATACATACGTGATGTTGTATTGGACAGGGATAGTTGAGATAGTGACGCTTATTCCATTTCACGTATACCTTGCTATAGCTACTTGTACATCATGCATACACATTGACATGTACACCCACATACTTGGTTACAGCTACATGTGCATTATGCATACCTACTGACATGTATACCCATATCTTGCTATAGCTGCATATACCCTAGGTGGTATTGTATTGACATGTGATATTGAGTCGTTGGTTATTGTGCTATTGCGCTTATGAAATGCATCCTACATACTTGCTTACATGTAGATACTTATACCTTGCTACAATTACATGTACACCTCATATGATGCTGTACTTGATTTTGGAAGATTCGGGAACCGCATGATATATTTTAAAGCTGGATTCATTTAAAAGAGCGGTTTTCCCTTGATATGCTCTTATTGTTGTTTTATGTTGCTGATAGGTTCGAAAGAGTGTGTTTGTAGTTAAACTAACCGCAATCAGAACGGTGTCGCGTGTAGCTAGACCGAGGTGAGTACGGGTCGTCCTCAGGGAAACGTGGAACCTTTTACTCTTACTTTAGATGTGTTGAAAAAGAGAGGAGGAAGGATAAAGAATGTTGTAGAATGGTTGTAGGATCTAGATCTACGTTAAACACTAATGCAAAATATAGATCTAGATTAACTACGGATGTATGTTTATATAATAAGAAGGCTTGAAGGGTTCGTTAGGATTTAGTAGTTATGGACGATTAATTAAAAGTTACCCTTTCTATCCTTTAATAGATTTAAAACTAGAACGACGGTGATGCATGTAGATTAGGGTTTCTGGAGCGAAAAGGAATCCCACTCTTAACCCTTATCTCGACACGGAACTCCGTTCATATCTAGCCTTTACCAAAACAATCATTAATCTAATCTCTAATCGCGGTCGGGACTAACAAAGAATTGTTAGCGCGCCCGATTAGGATGTTAATGATTCTTTTGATAAAGTTCATAAACTTTATAGGATGTAAAAAGGGTTTAGAGATGTTCATCATCCATTAACCTACGGTAATCCTACGTGAAAGGTTCCTAGGCACTCTAGTAAGGTCTCACAAGGCATCGGACATGCCAATTTAAAATTTTTGGTGCCGAGAAACCCTAGACTACGGATCGTTGCTAGAATTTTAAGCGAAAAGTGAACTAGTTAACACTTAACTACTTGGATATGGAAATAACAACCTTTGTAGATCCGGATATCCACCTCCAGGGCTCCGCAACGAAGTCTCCTCGCTGTCCATGTTGAACCCCGGGCTCAAGCGTCGGCTTCGTCGAAGAAACGGGTGAGCTAGGTCGCCGGCTTCGTGTCAAAGACGATCTACGTCGAGGCATCGCAAGTTCAAGCTCCGACTTCACAAACTTGAGAAACTTATGAAGTAAACACCCAAAACAACTTGGCAAGAGGTAGAGGGTGAAGAAATAGGAGGTGGGTTCTCTTTAGATTTGGATTTCTCTCACTAATACTCAAGTTGCCATTGGAGTAGCAAGCTTGAAGAAGAAGAAGAAGATGAAGAAGATGATCAAGTATTATGATAAGTCCTTTTTAAAATAAAAAGAAAAAGCAATACTTATCATAATTCTTACTAGGGTTAAGTGTAGAGAATATACCATGGTTAATGGATGGGTTAGGGTTAAGCATGAAGATAAGAAAGGATAAGTAGTCAAAGCATCATGAAGCTTCAACTAAATGACAAAGAAAGCCACCATCCTTTTTTAAATCATTTCCAAATAAACAAATGAAAATATAAATAAATAAATAAATATGCAAAACCCTAATTATCATAATAACCATGGTTTAATTCTATTCACTTAACCATATGATCAAGTATCATCAAACATGATACAAAAAGTGCACAAAAGTATATCACATATACAATGTGCAATCCAAGTGAGAAAAATCCGTTTAAAGTGAACCAATACTAGTTAGTGCAAAGTAATATATCAAATATATAATTATACATTAAATCATTAAATCAACATTTGATTCAATGATCCGGTCATGTCGCACATAACCGACTAGTATGCAATGTATCGATTTATCGAATCAATGATTCGATAACTAGGTCATATCGAATATAACCTATCGAAACATTTATCGCGAGAATGAAATGCGGTATCACATACACGCATTATTCTCGGTCCTGCACATATCTCATATGCGCTCCTATTTCGTTTCGCTTGAACCAGGAAACCTCTGTGTAGGACTCTAAAGACTCGTCAATACGCCGGTACCAGATGATGATCATATCAAGCACCCACAAGCCGCAAGCGGTCTGCTAAACGTAACGGCCACCCGGGTATTGAATGATCAGAAGATCGACGAGCTAGCCCGCTCACACTCCTGCGAATCCGACCAGTAACACTTACCGTACAGTCCGGTCTCTTCGTCTGATATGTCGCATATCAAGTCTAGGGGTGGTAAACGTCAGACCCCAATAACCCGATAAGTCGTGTCGATGTGAGGCTCGTAACGGGTCGAGAAACTACTGGTTACACTTACCAGCAAATCTCTGATCAGCCCTGGCGAGGGACTTCCCTGTTACGGCCAATCGAGCACAGCGCAACATCAACTCCCAATACCGGGAGAGACGAAACCCCTTCTATCGCTCATTGCCTCCATGTGACTCGGGACTGTACCCAAAGACCACCATTTTTCACGCCCTCATGGATGTGGTAAGGTGGAGATCAAAGCACAGTGGGAATCACACAAGACTCTATGACGATCTCGGGTCTACAGACTAACCTGTACAAGTGTCACCTGAGAACTGCCATCTGACGTGAGGTATAATACCATCTGGGAGTTCTCGGCGAGTCCGTCCAGTGTACCCAGTCTCCACTGAGCACCCATACACCATCTCTGATGTCAAACACCAATGGATATGGGATCATCCATCGCCCATCACATGGGTCGAGAAGCGTATACGCTAGTCTACACTGGTATATCGATGCCCCGTCTCGATACACCCACGACTAGGGACCTTGAAGGATGTACTTATAGACTACCATGTCCCCACTAGTATGATCTGCATCATAGTCCAGGTAGTCAAGCACACATCCTAAGGGCTTTACCAACATGTAACTACAAGACAGTATAAAGAGACTAGTGTACATGTTAAGATAAAGAGTAACCAGATAGCATACTATCATATCGAGCAAGAAAGTCATCTCTATATATGTCCAAGCATCCAATATAATATACAACATCTGTACAATACTGGCCTCTAGGGCATACATACAACTAACAATCTCCCACTTGCACTAGGGCCAGCAGCTGTAGTATCGCATACCGAGCATCCCGAAGAGTCTCTCAAACTGCGTCTGGGGAATGGCCTTCGTGAGTGGATCCGCCGTGTTATTCTTCGTGTCAACTCTCCTGACCTCGACCTCCCGGCGATCAACTATCTCCCGGATTAGGTGATACCGCCTCAGAATATGCCTGGATCGCTGATGGGACCTGGGTTCCTTGGCTAAAGCCACAGCTCCATTGTTATCGCAATACAAAGGTATTGGATGCTCAATCGATGGAACCACTCCAAGTTCAGAAATGAACTTCTTGATCCAGACAGCTTCTTTAGCAGCATCGTTGGCAGCGATGTATTCAGCCTCCATCGTCGAGTCTGCCACGGTTTCCTGCTTGGAACTCTTCCAGCTAACCGCCCCTCCGTAAAGGGTAAAGACAAAACCCGATTGCGACTTAGAGTCGTCCTTATCACTCTGGAAGATCGAATCGGTAAAGGACTCCACTTGGAGTTCTCCGTTACCATACACCAAGAACATATCTCTAGTTCTTCGCAAGTACTTGAGAATGCTCTTCACAGCTGTCCAGTGACTCTCTCCAGGATCAGCTTGATACCTGCTCACTATACTTAGTGAGTATGCTACATCGGGTCTGGTACATAGCATCGCATACATGATAGAGCCTACTGCCGAAGCATAGGGTATTCCTTGCATGCGAGCTCTCTCCAAATCAGTCTTGGGAGACATCTCTTTGGAGAGAGTGACTCCAGAGATCGTGGGTAAGTTCCCACGCTTGGACTCTTCCATACTAAACCTCTTTTGTATGGTGTCAATGTACCTGGATTGGGACAATCCCAAAATCCGTTTGGATCTATCTCTATAGATCCTTATTCCCAATATGCAGGAGGCATCACCAAGATCTTTCATTGAGAATCTTTGTGATAAGAAGAGCTTAACCGATTGCAGCATAGGGATATCATTTCCTATCAAGAGTATGTCGTCCACGTACAATACGAGGAAGACAACCTTACTCTCTGCCACCTTCCTGTAGATACAAGGTTCATCTGGATTTTTGACGAAATCAAACTCTTTGATAACGACGTCAAAGCAGATGTTCCAACTCCGCGATGCTTGCTTTAATCCATAAATGGATTTAAGCAGCTTGCACACCTTCCCGCTGCTCCCACTGTCTACGAAGCCCTCTGGCTGAGTCATGTACACGCACTCTTCTAAATCACCATTTAGAAAGGCGGTCTTAACATCCATTTGCCAGATTTCGTAATCATGATAAGCAGCGATGGCAAGCATGATCCGGATGGATTTAAGCATAGCCACTGGAGAAAAGGTCTCGTCATAGTCCACACCTGGTCTTTGACGAAAACCCTTTGCTACAAGTCTAGCTTTGAAAGTCTCCACTTTCCCATCTACACCAAGTTTCTTCTTGAAGATCCACTTGCTCCCAATGGGTTTTACCCCTTCAGGAGCAACTTCCAAAGTCCATACTTTGTTGGTGTACATGGAATCCATGTCAGACCGCATAGCATCCAGCCATTTCACTGAGTCCCCACTCGTGATGGCCTGCTCGAATCTAGTTGGGTCATCATCCTCCATGATGCAATCCTCGCTCCCACCATCGATGAGAAAACCGTAGTATCTCTCAGGTTGGCGAGGAACCCTACTACATCGGCGGAGAGGCTGAGGTTCATTGGGAGCTACTGAATTTTCTGGTTCCACTAAATCTTCAGTCACGGTTTGTGTATCTGGAACCTCTTCCAGCTCTACCACTTTGCCACTAATTTCTTTTTCAAGGAATTCCTTTTCTAAAAAGGTGGCATGTTGAGCAACAAACACTTTTTGTTCCTCACTGTGGTAGAAAAAATACCTATAAGAATTCTTTGGATATCCCACAAACTTGCAGAGAACTGACCGTGCCTCGAGCTTGTCCGGATTTTGTCTTTTGACATAGGCCGGACAACCCCATATCTTAACTCGTTTAAAATATGGTCTCTTCCCACTCCATATCTCATATGGTGTGGTAGGTACAGATTTAGATGGAACTTGATTCAATAGGTATGCTGCTGTCTCCAGCGCATAACCCCAGAAGGAAATAGGTAACTCAGCTGTGCTCATCATAGAGCGCACCATATCTAATATAGTGCGATTCCTTCGTTCAGATACACCGTTGTGCTGTGGTGTATATGGAGGAGTCAGCTGAGAGAGAATCCCATTCTCTTTTAAGAAGTCCAGGAATTCATTGCTCAAGTATTCACCTCCTCGATCAGATCGAAGGATTTTAATACTTTTTCCGGTTTGGTTCTCGACTTCTTGTTTATATTCTCTAAATTTCTCAAAAGCTTCTGATTTATGTTTCATCAAGAACACATATCCGAATCTAGAGAGATCATCAGTGAATGTAATGAAGTACGAAGAACCATCCCTGGCATGTGTAGACATGGGACCGCATACATCACTATGTATCAGTCCTAAGAGTTCGGTAACTCTTTCTCCGTGTCCCGTAAACGGAGTCTTGGTCATCTTGCCTTTGAGACATGACTGGCAAGTGTCATAAGATGAAAATTCGAAAGGTTTCAAATATCCATCCTTATGCAACTTAGCCAGTCGTGTCACATTGATGTGACCCAGTCTACAATGCCACAAGAAGGATTCGTTGAGTTCAGAACTCTTCCTCTTGTGTGTGTTTGTTATGCTCAGAACTGTTAATTGATTTAGAACATAAATGCCATTGCATAACGTGCCTGATCCAACCAACTTTTGGTTACGGAAAATGTTCATAACATTGTCCTGTAATACAAAATTATATCCCTCTTTACTCAATAAAGAAACCGATATAATGTTGCATATCAGGTTCGGCATGTAATAGCATTCGTTCAGAACCAATGTATTACCAGTTGGTAATACAAGGTGATATTCCCCGACAGTCTTAGCTGCAACAATTGCACCATTTCCAACTCTAATGTCTTTATCACCTTCTCCAAGTTCTCTACCTTTCCTTAGCCCATGTAACTGATTACATATATGGGATCCCGACCCGGTATCCAATACCCAGGACGTAGAGCAAATAGAGAAACAGTTCTCAGTAACGAACACACCCGAAGAAAATGCATCAACATGTACTTTCTTCATTCGGGTGGCATGGGAATCCTGGCATTCCCTTATATCCTGTTCATTCCTATAACTCTTATAGGAAAGAACGGAACCAACGTTCCCCAGCACAGTATAACATGCGGGTTCGGTCAATACATCCATATTATTATCTTGATTAAGGCATGAACTGGTCGCTACTTGGAGAGAGAGAGAAGAAAACACTTTAGCGTATGCTCGTGCAAGATCAGATTGGTTATTATCTTATCTAATCAGGATGGCTCCCACTGCTTTTTATCAAATCTTCCTCCAAACCCTAAAAGGAAAGACTAGCCGGGATTAATTACACACTACAAGTTCGCCAATCTTTCAGCCAGGCCAGTGTCGGTACTTTGAGGGAGGTCCCCCGTACTTTCGCACGAACCTAATTAATGTAAACCTCGTTTTCCCAGAGGCGTAACCTCGTTAACACCTTTCTAGACACCTACTTGATCGGCTAATTGTAATGTGTAAAACTCTCCCAGGAGTAACTCTTACTCGCAGCGGGTATCGGGATCCAACTATCTCATAGAAGGTATGCAATCTCATTGCAAATTTCAACACTTGAAATTCCCGATAATATTTTGCCCCGAACGATCTATGACCTGGACAAGGTCAACAAACTATAGACCGCAAGTCAAGTTCAACCCGTCATTTCTTGATTGAATCAAACCCACCCGCACGACCCTTGACAAGGTCAACAAGGCCGTACGACTACCCTAACCCAATCTGCATCATATGCGGATGGAGGCACGCATATCACGGACTTCGGCCGTTTCTGGGCCGAAGAGGATGCGCACCGATGTACCGTCTTAGAGGCAGCGCGCCAGATTCTTTCCGAGAGATAGGCCTGGCAGAGGATTTGGGCGGGGACAGTTATATGGTTCTTATCCCCAGGGGCAGCAGCCGTCGCCAGGATGTTTTGGGTGCGGGAGTTTGCACCATCTTTTCAGAGACTGTCTGGTGAGACGACAGGGAGCAGCGACAGTTCCGCATGTGACCCTACCACCATCACCACCCCCTCCTCAGAGAGCCCTACTTCCTACCACAGGCGATGCTCCACGCCAGTTAGGTGCACCGAGAGGCCGTGGACGCGGCGGTCCTGTTCAGAGAGGACGAGGAGGCAGAGGCCGAGGTCGAGGTCAGCCCGCTATCGGTGGAGGACAGGCCCGAGTTTTTGCTTTGACACCGCAGGATGCGCAGGCATCCAATGCCGTTGTGACAGGTACCTTGCCAGTTTGTTCTTTCGACGCACGGGTATTATTCGACCCAGGTTCCACACATTCGTACGTATCTACACACTTTGCACCGATGTTGGGCCGTGAGTCGTCGTCGTTAGATCAGCCGCTTGTTGTTGTTACTCCGGTAGGCGAGTCGTTTGTCGCTCGGTTTGTATTTCGTTTGTGTTCCGTTCGTATCGGGGAGAGGGATTCATCAGTTGATTTGATACTCCTCGATATGTTGGACTTTGATGTGCTTCTGGGCATGGATTGGCTAGCCACTTGTTATGCTTCGGTGGACTGCCGTGAGAAGGCAGTCAGATTTAGCTTTCCGGGAGAGCCAGTCCTTGTTATTCGGGGAGACCGCAGTGTCACCCTTCCCAGCTTAATTTCGTCTCTTCGCGCTGGTCAGCTCTTACGGAAGGGGTGTCAGGGATTCTTAGCGTTTGTTTGTGATACTCGAGCTGCAGAGGTTCCGTTAGACCGGGTCCCGGTAGTTTGTGAGTTCCCTGATGTTTTCCCTGATGAGCTACCTCGGCTACCGCCTGAGCGCGATGTTGAGTTCTGCATTGATTTGATTCCCGGTTCGGGGCCTATTTCTATACCGCCTTATCGGATGGCCCCGGCAGAGCTTCGAGAGCTGAAGGATCAGTTGTAGGATTTGTTAGATAAGTGGCTTATCCGACCTAGTGTTTCTCCGTGGGGTGCTCCGGTCCTGTTTGTCAAGAAGAAGGATGGAAGTTTGCGCTTATGTATCGACTACCGCCAGCTGAACAAAGTTACCGTTCGGAACAGATATCCGTTGCCGCGCATTGATAATTTGTTCGACCAGCTTCAGGGTGCGGGGTATTTTTCGAGGATCGACTTGCGATCAGGATACCATCAGCTGTGAGTTCGACAGGAGGATATACCGAGGACAGCTTTCCGCACGCGCTACGACCACTACGAGTTTTTGGTGATGTCGTTCAGACTCACCAACGCCCCAGCAGCATTCATGGATTTGATAAACCGTACATTCAGGCCGTATCTTGACTTGTTCATCATCGTGTTTATCGACGATATCTTGGTGTACTCCCGGAGCAGAGAGGAGCACGAGCAGCACTTGTGGATTACGTTACAGACTCTAAGGGAGCACCAGCTGTTCGCGAACTTCTCCAAGTGTGCATTCTGGCTGGACAGCGTCGGATTCTTGGGTCACGTGGTTACGAGAGACGGCATTTGTGTGGACCCGAAGAAGATTGAGGCTGTTCAGCAGTGGCCCCGACCTACATCGGTGACTGAGATCCGTAGTTTTCTAGGCTTGGCGGGCTACTACAGGCGTTTTGTTCAGGACTTCTCCCGTATAGCTGCACCGTTGACCGGTTTGACCCGGAAGGGAGTTCCTTTCGTTTGGACAGAGGAGTGCGAGCGCAGTTTTCAGCAGCTACGGACTTGTTTGACTACGGCGCCGGTATTATCTTTACCTTCGGGATCAGGCGGGTTTGTTGTCTACTGTGATGCTTCGCGAGTGGGATTAGGATGCGTATTGATGCAGCATGGCCGGGTGATCGCTTATGCTTCTCGGCAGTTGAAGAAGCATGAACAGAACTACCCCACTCATGATTTGGAGATGGCTGCAGTGGTCTTTGCACTGAAGATTTGGCGGCATTACCTTTACGGCGAGTCGTGTCAGATATTCACCGATCACAAGAGCTTAAAGTACATATTTCAGCAGCGAGACCTGAACCTCAGACAGCGTCGTTGGATGGAGTTGGTGAAAGACTACGACTGCGAGATCTTATATCACCCCGGCAAGGCAAATATGGTGGCAGATGCGTTGAGTAGGAGGCCCGGGGGTAGTCTATCCTTTTTGCGCGCAGTGCAGTGGCAGTCGTCAGCAGATTGGCAGATGTTATGCGACAGCCGAGTTGAGTTCGAGTTCACTCAGACAGGGGGACAGCTCATGCATGTTCGTGCACGCCCACAGTTGCTTGACCGTATATATGAGGCACAGCGCAGTGACGACCGTTGCTCAGAGATCATGGCACAGATGGGACAGGGCAAATTTTCCGAGTTCGTGGTTGACGATCAGGGGATTTTACGATATGGATCTAGACTGTGCGTACCAGATGCTGATGGATTGCGGCGATACATTCTTGAGGAGGCACACCGATCAGTGTATAGTGTCCACCCCGGTTCCACCAAGATGTACCATGATATGAGAGAGACCTACTGGTGGGACGGGATGAAGAGGGACATTGCGGAGTTCGTTTCGAGATGCCTGACTTGTCAGCAAGTCAAGGCCGAGCACCAGAGGCCCGCAGGAGAGGTACAGCCGTTACCCATTCCAGAGTGGAAATGGGAACAGATTTCGATGGACTTCATTGTGGGTCTACCCAGGACCAGTCGAGGGTACGACTCCATCTGGGTGATCGTGGGTAGATTGACGAAAGCGGCTCACTTCCTTCCAGTGAAGACGACTTTCAGCTTCGCTCAGTATGCTCAGCTCTATATTGACGAGATCATGCGACTACATGGCGTACCGACTTGTATCGTGTCAGATCGAGGCACTCAGTTCACCAGCCGACTTTGGCAGAGACTTCAGGAGGCTTTGGGCACTCGTTTGAGCTTCAGCACAGCGTTTCATCCGCAGACAGACGGACAGTCAGAGCGGACCATTCAGACTCTCGAGGACATGCTCAGAGCGTGCGTTTTAGACTTTGGTGGTAGCTGGGATCGTCATTTACCTCTAGTGGAGTTCTCCTACAACAACAGCTTCCAGGATACCATTCAGATGGCACCTTTCGAGGCATTGTATGGGAAGAGATGCAGATCGCCCGTTTGTTGGACAGAGCTCAGCGAGAGCAGCATTTTGGGGCCGCAGCTTGTTGAGGAGACGACAGCGAAGATACAGTTGATCCGAGACCGGATGAGAGCGGCTCAGAGCAGGCAGAAATCCTATGCAGACAGGCGCCGTCGCAGATTAGAGTTCGCAGTTGGCGACCATGTTTTTCTGAAAGTCTCTCCGATGAAGGGCATGATGCGTTTTGGGCGAAAGGGGAAGCTTAGCCCTAGATTCGTAGGTCCCTTCGAGATCCTCGAGCGGGTTGGCGCTGTTGCTTATCGTTTGGCTCTTCCACCCAGCTTTCCCGATGTTCACCACGTCTTCCATGTTTCGATGCTCCGCAAGTACCTTCACGACCCTTCGCATGCTATTCAGCAACCGACAGTCCAGCTAGAGCGCGACCTTTCTTTTGCAGAGCAGCCGGTGGCCATCCTGGATCGGCAGGTGAAGAAGTTGAGGTCGAAGATTATACCAACCGTCAAGGTCCTTTGGCGTAGCCCGAGCAGCGAGGAGGTTACCTGGGAGACCGAGGGCGAGATGAGGAAGAAATATCCCCATCTCTTTGAAGGTACGCGTAGCTATATTTTTAAATTCGGGGACCGAATTTCTTTAAGGGGGGAAGATTGTAGCGTCTTGAAAAGTCGTTTTGGTGTTTTCCTGAAATTCGGTGAAAATTCGGTATTTTTCCGAAAACCGTCTTTCTCGTTATTTTGCAGTTTAGAGCTAATTATACCTAAAATGGATAGGTAATTGCTTGTTTTTAGTAGCTAATGAGTTAATTATGAAATTCTGGTCGTTTAAAAATTTTCCGTAATTTTTCAATTTTTTAATATTATTTTAAGCCGGTAAGAAAATTAAATTAGCGATAAATACAAATTTTTCCGGGCTAATTTTAATCTCTAAAATTATGATAATTAAAAGCTAGTGGTAACATAAATTTTTAGTAATTTATTTTGATTTTTAACAAATTTTTTATGATATGAAACGAATTTATTGAATTTTGAGCTAAAACTTGCAATTTTTGACTTGTAGGGGGGCTTTTTGCATAAAATTTCTTTTGTAAAACCCCTCACTCTTTTCCCTCAGCCCTAGGACAGCCCCACCTTGTGCAAGTCCAGAAATTTCTGGCCTCATTTTCTTGGTTGCTTTCTTGAGTTGATTTAGTTAGTTTATGGCTTTATTTTAAATATAATGGATAAGTTATGATACATTGATTTTGGAGGGTTGACCAAGGACTTTTCCCCACTCACCCACACCCCTCCCCATACCTCATTCTGGCCGAAACCTGAACCTCCTCTTCTTCATCTCTTTTCTTTTCATTTTTCTTCAAATTTCTTCAAAAAAAAAAAAACACATCAAAATCCACACTTTATTCAAAAATCCAAACAAAATCCTTATGCTATCATTATCCTTAGCCATTCTTGCTTGAATCTTGGAGCTAGGAAGCCATCCTTAGAGGAAAATCACTTGCTTGATCCATAGATCTTGAGGTATAATTTCTATCAAGTTAGTTCTTTTGGCTAAATTCCTTTAAGTTTATTGTTTTAGTGTTAAAAGATTAACTAATTTCTAATCTAGTTTAAAAAAAAAGAGTAGTTTGTTTAAACTAGGGTTTTGAAGCCATGATAATTAATTAAGTTGTTTTATAGTTAATCTAGTTGTTAATTAACTAATCTATATGGTTACCTTGTTATGTAGTCTTCAATTATGCTAATCTAGTTAATTTTAAAAGTTTGATTTTGTTGTAAATTGTTGTTTTAGGAAAATCTTGAAAGGGGTTAGTGTATGGAAATGGGTTGTGATGCTTGATTAATGAGTTGATTTAAGGTTTAGAAACCATTATTTAGTTGATTAAACCTAATTTGTTATCTAGTTGTTTTGCTAACCTAATCTAGAAGGTTAACTTGCTAATTGGGTTTGAAATTAGAGTTAGTTAAGTTTTTCTAGTATGGATTTTGATTTGCAAATTGCTTTTGAGAAAAATCAAGAAAGGGTTGGTTATGGAATTTAGGTTTTGGAGCATGGTTAATGTTTTGAAATTTTGTGTAGTGGTTATCTAATGGTGTGACTTGGGTGATTATGCTAGATTGTAGTCGTTTTGTCGCAAATCGGCGATTTTTGCACCGATTTTGGAATGCAAATGCTTACTAGTTTTGTTATAAAATTATGTGATGAATTATTTTTGATATCTTGATGATTGTAATGGCTTATCCTACGACTTTTAGGATGCGTGAGTGCGGATTTTTGGGTAGTCGGGGTTTTAGTTTTGCCGGGCGACCAAATCGGCGTTTTTTTTGGCAGTTTTTGCGATTTTCGCGTGTGTTCCGCGCACTTTGTGCACGTTGTACCTAGCTAGCAAACTTTAGTAGTTTCGTTGGGGTTTTGCGTCGTTCTCGATACGTAACCTTATGTTTGGTAATGATGTAAATTCCAGGTTCGGTCGCGGAGACGTCAGACGCGGCGCGGAAGGGAAAGGCGGTGATTGGACACAGCTAGCCAGGGATTCCGGTGAGTAGATGTAACATCTATGGGGGACTATCGTTGGATGGCGCAAGCCGCCCGATAGTTTTAGTAACTTACAAGATCCTTAGTAATGTTAGTAATTAGGGGTGAAATACTTAATTGACTATTTGCTGCATCCATGCATTATATTGACATACCTATACGAAACCATTTTATAGGGCACCTGCACCATTGCCAGGGTTTTTATATGCAGCACGAGCACTATTCATGATTACACACACACCCTGGTAATTGCCATGCCACCACACTAGATAACATTTAAATTTAAACCTTTTACTAATTGATACTTAAACTGGTGCTATTGCCTTTAATTCCTTAAAATCAAACCGTAGGACTGCTATTCATGTGCATGTACTTCATCATATTAATTGTTCATGCTTAACCCATTAATCACACATCGAAACTTGATTATTGATATCATACGCATTCATTATCATTGATATATGCACTTATGAGGATTTCTTGAGATTTTATGATATTGCTGGATTTCGGGGGAAAACCGCAAAATTTCTAAACTTATTATATTTTTAAAATATGTAAATTGCGGTTTTCTAGTGATGTAAGTGTCGTCCACCATGAGTTTGCTGTGGTTTTGGAAATCCGTATCGAGGAGTGGAGGAACCGGCACGGGTACATGGTGGGCCCGGTAAGGTACCCCGGGGCAAGAGGAATGTGGTGTTGAAGTTGAGCCTGGCAGGGGACGGATTACCTACCGGTGACTATTTGGGACGGCGGATATCCAGAGGATACCGACCGTGGCCGCTAGATGATGAGATATTGATATTTGAGATGGGTCAGCCGGACGGCTGAGGCCAGAGATACAGTTATGAGATTTGAGACAGTTTTGAGGTGTCGTTGCTGGACACCGGTTCTCGTCGATTCTTTGATATTATGCTGGCATTCTAAAAGAGTTTCAAAAACAAAAAGAGATGAAATGTTTCTTATATATACCTATTGAGATCTCAGATATTCATGTTGCATACATATTCGTACACTGATGTTGTATACACACCTGCTAGTGCATCCAGTCATACCTGTATTATAGATGCTAGGATGCTTGTGTGCATGCATACGATAGCCTTTGTAGATGTTATTTATTACTCACGAGTTGGCAACTCACCCCGTTGTGCCACAGTCTTTGCAGGTCCGCTCCGTCAGTTCAGTAGCGGCGAGCGCACTTGTTCTTTTGCCTCTTTTGCCTGAGCTCGAGATTTTGCTCATAGGTGGGTTATGTTATTATTTTTGTACCACCTTGTATATTCTTTGTATCTAGTGTACTCCATCTACTGTTTCTACCAGTTTTATTGTATATTGACCTAGAGATGAGACTGTGAGGTTTGTGGACTTTTATGCTCTATTTTGGGGTCGAGCTCACTTGAGTCGACATGATGTTTTCTTATGCATTATTATGATTATTATGCTTGTTGTCATTTATATTGCGTGGGATTTGTGACCGCCTTATGGCGAAGAGCTAGCTCCCGCTTGGGGATGCCCTATTTTGTTGGATTCATGCATATTTTTGTTGTACCCATTTTGGGGGCCAGTATTTACAAAGGAGACTCTGCCGAAATTTTCGGAAAAATTGGTATTGTTTTTAAAAAGGGTTTTACATGACTTATTTGATAAACTTGCTTTCAAATGTTTGGTTTTCTTCACTCTTTTGCTTAATTGGTTTTGTTTTCTGGGCTTTGGCTTACTTATTTTACGGACGTCTTTAGACGTTTCGTAAACATAAGTGCCAGTCACGTTCCGTACCCTGCGGGTCGTGACATGGGGCTTAGGAAGGGTGATGAAATCCCCACCTAATCTGGATTTTGGTCTTTCCACTTAAAAATCCGTATTAAAATATGCAAAAACAAACCGCAAAACAAAACTTTGCAAAAAGATTTTTGAGCGGCGATATTTTGCAAAGAATCCTGCAGAAAAGATATTTTATTGGATTTCAGAGGAGAGAGAAGGAGGTTAGAATCTTACCAGAGAAGACCGAACCCCTAGATCTCCTAACTGGCCACTCTTCCACCGCCGATGTGCACTTACGGCCGCGGTTCCGCCGCCGACTTGAGGGATCAGGTGATGAGTTTTGCTATGTGGCATCCTGTCCTCTTCTGGATCTTGATGAATGTCTCTGTCTCTCTGTATCCTTAAGTATGTGACTCCAGATTCCCTCGCAAAATCCACACAATAATCGTTAAATATACAATTTGCAGTTTTGTTTTATTTATGATATTGATCGTATAAGAATTCAACACAAATAGTAAGAATAAAAAAATTACGCACGTATCCCCGGCAACGGCGCCATTTGATTGGTTCGAAAGAGTGTGTTTGTACTTAAAGTAACCGCAATCAGAACGGTGTCACGTGTAGCTAGACCGAGGTGAGTACGGGTCGTCCTTAGAAAAACGTGGAACCTTTTACTCTTACTTTAAATGTGTTGAAAAAGAGAGGAGTAAGGATAAAGAATGTTGTAGAATGGTTGTAGGATCTAGATATACGTTAAACACTAATGCAAAATATAGATCTAGATTAACTACGGATGTAAGTTTATATAATAAGAGGTCTTGTAGGGTTCGTTAGGATTTAGTAGTTATTGACGATTAATTAAAAGTTACTTTTTCTATCCTTTAATAGATTTAAAACTAGAACGACGGTGATGCATGTAGATTAGGGTTTCTGGAGGGAAAAAGAATCCCACTCTTAACCCTTATCTCGACACGGAACTCCGTTCATATCTAGCCTTTACCAAAACAATCATTAATCTAATCTCTAATCGCGGTCGGAACTAACAAAGAATTGTTAGCGCGCCCGATTAGGATGTTAATGATTCTTTTGATAAAGTTCATAAACTTTATAGGACATAAAAAGGGTTTAGAGATGTTCATCATCCATTTACCTACCCTAATCCTACGAACCCTAACAAGCGGAGAATTACTCGCGCATGTTAGGAGAAGAAGAGATGGAGAGAAAATGCATAATTAAACTACAAAGAAATAGAATAGGAAAAAGATCTACCTTTATTAATCAACAATATTCGTTACACTTTGATTCCTTAGAAAATGATTACAAAGACTAGTTTGCTTCTCGATCTCTTCCAATGAGGTAGACGAACAGTTGATGATCAGCTTGGATGCGTGAGCCGTCTTGGACTTCGTGATCGCGTCGACTTGATGATTTTTCCAAGAGGCTCTCGGTCTTTATTTATAGTCCCAAAGCCAGAACCTTTGCTGCCAAATATGGAAGTTAACAGTAAAGATTCTCCCCAAAAATTTGCAGCCTCTAAATCTGTCACGACCCAAAAAAGGTACGTGATGGCCCTAATACTACGCAACGCCTCCAGACGTAACGCAGTAAAAAAAAGCCAAAACCCAGAAATCTAAACCATAAAAATACGGAAAAGATAATAAAAAGTTTGGAAACATTTGAAATCACAACCCAAATTCTTTAAAAGAGTCCACTTTTTCTTTAAAATTTTGGCAGCACCTCCTTTGTAAAACAAGCCCCCAAAAAGGGTACAACATGAATATAAAGTAAAGCATCCCAAACAGGAGCAAAATCCACGCCCAACGGCGGAAAACAACATCACAACAGATATACGACGCCGTAGCAAAGAAATAAGAGACAAAAGAAAGGAAACTGTATAAAAGCAACAAATCCACAATATATACAAAATCGTCCTCACCAAGTCTCTAAGTCACAACAAACTGATAGTAGATGGAGAGTACAAGATACAACGAATATACAACACAATCTTAGATAACCACACAACCCACCTGGGCAAAACTGCACACTAACAGGCGAAGTGGTATCCGCAGCCAAAAGATGATAGATAGTGAATAGCTGAATGCTTAAAAGCTTGAAAGCTTGAAAGCTTGGCTCGACTACTCTGGGGAAACACCTGCAATACCTGTGGCACAACGGGGGTGACTTGCCAACTCGTGAATAGTAAATAACATATGCAGGTAATCGCAAGAATGTACGTACAACATGAATCTAATATATGACATTTCAATAATAACAGGTCATATGAGTACGAAATAATGGAAAGTACACTAACCAGTACCACCAATATATCAAGCAATAATGATGTGACAACAGTATGCAATAATCATGCACTGGGGATATGAGAAAGTAAATGTGCAACACTCATGAAGGTACTCTCACAGGTACTCCTAATACATGAAATAGTGCACAAGTATAAAAAGATGAGGTATGGAGTGAAATATGTCATTTCCACGGAATCCTGACATCGTGGTAGGATCACAATCCAGCAAGACAAATCAAATCCCAATCCCTCAAATCAGTCACCAAATTGGCTCTCATATCATCTAAGTGTCACATCTCCTCAACTACCCAATATCAAGTATATCTCACATAAGTGTCGAAAGTACACATCAAGTAGATCTCACATATCTAATATGTACAATAACAGTATATCTCCCATATATCAAATGTACAACAGCAAGTGGATCTCACATCTCTCGTATGTACAATATCAGGTATATCTCACCTATATCAAATGTACAACAGTAAGGGGATCTCACATCTCTCGTATGTACAATATCAGGTATATCTCACCTATATCAAATGTACAAACTCAAGTGGATCTCACATCTCTCGTATGTACAATATCAATATATCTCACATATAGCAAATGTACAACATCAAGTCCAATCCCAATGAATCTCTTATATCCCAAAATAAATCTCCAGCACAGTTCTAACATCTTAAATATAATGTCATAATAATATGATGAGGGCAATACACATATATTAGCGTCCCATTCCACTAATATTGGTGTAAGGGCATATATAACAGCGGCTCAATCCCCTATTATATATACAAATGAGTAATTAGAAATATCATGAAACCAATGTGCCAAGCATCGACACAGAAATACTGATAAGTACGTATCACACGCTATCCGGAAAGCACGAGTGCCTAGCTCTGACCCCGTCTTTCCACGTATCCATACGTACATGACTCCCGTCGGTATCCACTCGATAGCCGATGAGTCATTGGTCCTGTCACCGGAAAGTATGGCTCCGCTAGGCCTCATCGCCTCACTGCGACGTCGACTCACTCCGACAACATTCTTGCTTCGGGGTACCTCCGGGCCCCCCCATGTACCCGTACACGGATCCCTCCTTTCCTCGCGTAGGGTATACATCAGAACCGATAAATCTCATGGTGGATGCTATAATATCATCTCAAGGAAACCGGGTTTTTCAATATATGCATAATTTCATGAACTACCACGGTTCCCAAATCCAGAAAACATCATGAAAAATCCATATAACAATGCGATAATCCATGAATAAAATATACGCAATATGAAAACTGTAATGAAAGCGTATAATAGAACAGCATAGCATTCACCAGATATAAATGAATACATGAATAGTAAAGCAGAAATATAGGTATCTACCTATATGATGATGTGATATACCTATCAGGTATAAGTAAAGTATGAAATGCAAGTACACCTGTATCTATGTCCCTAGGTGTAAATGTACCTAACACTAATGGTACAGAACCCTATAGGTAAACAGGAACTAGCATGTCAAGTCTAAGTTATAAGCGATAATAAATATGTATCAAAGTCACAATGTCTCTAACCATACAATATCATTTCTAAATATGGTTGTGTATGACATGGCAATTATTGACGGTGTGTGTGGCATACAATCAGTGCTCTCGCAATCTGAGCCGTCAATAATAGTGCAGTGTCCTAAGGATACTAGTCCAATCACAACTATCACTAAACAGTAAGGTATATGCGCAATTCTAAACATGATATAGAATATGCGACAAGGTAAAAGTTTCTAGCCCAGACGCATAACGCCATGCGGGCGATTCCCCTGTAGATGTTAAATCTACTCACCCACACTCCAAGCTAGATAAAGTCTACCACCTGAATCCCCCTGTAGCAGTGTCCGTAGTCCTCGTCTACGAACCTGCAACATATAAACAACAAGCAAATACAAATATTAATAATAGCTCTAAAACATGAACAAGCTACATCTAACCGACACAACAACACACAACCACCTCTTAAGTGTTCGTATCGTGGCTAACGAGAGTAGCAACACGACGAAAACAACTTAAGAGCGAAACCACGAAAATTGCACGACCCGTGTCTTAACACGTATCGCGCGGACACAAAACACTAGAAACTACCCAATTGATCCCAGATTTTGCCTACTGTGAAAACTAAACAAATAAATAAGACCAGAGGAACCCAAACCCTAGCAGACACCTACAGACCAAGACCCAAAACACTAGCTCCTCACTATGGCCGGCGTCGCCGGCCCCTCCTTCAGCTGTCGCCGGCCCTGGCCGGTGGCATGGGTGTCGTCTCTCAGGTGGTGCTCCAGGTCCCCTAGTACATCACTACCACTATGTTTAATTTTTCAGTAACAATCCCGGATCAAAGCAGGTCCTAGAAACTACAAACCGATACAAAAATACGATATATCGCATCAAACCCTAATTTAACAGTCTAAACAGCAATTAAAAAGCTAAACTACACTAAAAACACTTAAATAACAGTAAAGGAATTTTACCTATCCAAAAGAACAGCAAGAACCAAGCTTGCATGCTCTAAGTCAAGAAAATGAGATGAAGTGAAGAAAAATGGGATTTTTGTGATAACTTGTGAAGAATTTGAGTATTTGTGAAGGTTTTTGTGAAGAAATGAGTGAAATAATGCACAAGGGCAGATAAGGGGAGAGGGAGCTCGGCCAAGGAAAGAAAGAGGAGATAGAGGGGGAATTTCCATGCAATTTCCTCACATAAATGCTAATTAAAGCAATCACACTCACTCACACACATGCATGCACCTTCTAACCCTTTCTTTTCTATTCTTTTCTTTTCTTTTTGTTTCCATTAACCTAGGCCACACAATCCTTATGCAATATGGTTTAGTTGACTTAGGAGAATTTTAAGAAAAGTTGAAAAGAGAAGATTCAAAAAATGTGCAAGCCGGATTAAAATAATATTAAAAATGGGAAAAATTCAAATTGGACCAAAACGTCCCATATACTCTCAAAGTGTGCGCACTAGCTTTATTTTATCAAAACTAGGTGCTGGCAAGTCGATATGGCCGTTTGATCAAAATCGGTATAAAACTGAAAATACCGACGAATTTCACCCAAAAACAGAAACAAACACAAAACGATTTCTAGAACGTTACAATCTCCCCCCTTATAAAAATTCGTCCCCGAATTTAAAATTTTCACCAAGCATACCTTCAAAAGAAGAGTACAAAACTCCGAAATCTCGCTCGCAGCTTCCCAAGTGATCACTTCACTATACCGCTACGTCTAAGAAAACTCTCCACAGATGGAAAGACCCTTGACCGAAGTTTCTCCACCTACCGAACCATTCACACACATGGCTGCCGGTGAACGAAAAGATCGAGTCCAAACCAATGGTCTGTGCTGAATCATGTGAAAAAGTCATGAAGGTATTTGCAAAAATCAACACCATGAAAACGGGGTGAATAATCGATAATTTGGGCGGAAGTGCCAAATGAAAGGCAACGAAAACCAACTCGCATAAAGGATCTCCAAAGGACCTAAAATCCTGGGACAAGCTTCCCAAAACTCAACATGTCATTCATTGGAAAGTCCGTAGGAATACATGATCTCCCACTACGAACTCAAGTCTACGACCACACGGTCGGCAAAAGACCTCTGTCTGCACTGGCTACTATCATCCTGACCTGAACCAATTGGATCATCTCCGAAGTCTCTAGACTAGCTGAGGTCCAAAAATCCTACTAAGCAGAGTCAGAAAAACAGACTGGTGATCGACACTACCTGACTAAACCTAAAGGTTGCCAATTAGAATGTCTCCTGATAACAACTATCAAGAAGTATCCTAACAATGGCGAGTGACGATCCCAACTGCCGCAAACAACAAACAACACACGACAAACACTTTGAAACGAAACCTGAAATTTCTCTTTACACTCCTGTCCACCCGTAACTATCTCACCAGTCACGTCAATGTTGGGGGAACTTGAATGAACATAGAGAGTTGACTGATGTGCTTACTCTAGGATTGCACGTCTCTACCCGATAACATCAGGTACACAAACGCATCCCTAACTTAGCACAACATTGTCACAATCAAGGACTCCGAATCAAAAGCAAGAACTGATGCAGTTGCTAACCGAATCTTCAACTGCTGAAAACTCTGCACACATGCCTCAGTTCAAGGAAAAGAAACCTCCTTACTTGGTCTTTCCAGTCAACGGTGCAACAATACTCTAGTAATCCTACACGAAACGGCGGTAAAAACCTGCTAAGCCCCAAAATCTGTGGATCTCCGTCCGTACACAAGTCTGGGCCTAAGCTGTACGGTCACGATCTCCCTCGGAACCATACGAAACCGTCTCCCGTAACTACAAGACCTAGGAGTCAACACAAACAAGCCTGAAGGAACACTCCGAGAATCTAGCAAACAGCTGGGACTCTCCCAATGTCTGCAAAACAATTCTCAAGTGCTGCTCCTGTTCCTCAAGACACAAAGAATTGACCGAAATGTCATCAAAACACAACAACAACAGGTCGAGGAACGGCCTGAAGAAATCTGGTGCATCATATCAACAAATGCTGCTAGGACATTGGCGAGTCCAACGACACCACCAACACACAAACTGCCCGTAGCACGCACAAAACAGTATTCGGAATGCCACCACTCCGAACCCGCAACAATGATGACCTGATCCCAAACAAACTTAGAAAAAGTCTCGCACTCTGGAGCTGATCGAAGAAATCGTCAAAGCGAGGTAAATGATACCTAACCGCACCGTAAGCCGGTTCAATTGACGATCTATCAATCCACAACCGCAATCTGTCGTCTTTCTCCTGAACGAACAGAATTAGGAGCACCCGAAAGCGAAACACTCGGACACACAAACCTCCCAACAAACAACTCTGCAGCAGATCCTTAAGCTCCCTGAATTTCGCTAGCTCTCCTGAAATATCGTCGGAAAACTCTTGCACGATAAATACCCGGTCCAACAAATCTACTGTGGCTCCGGTATCTCGAATGAACGCCAAGAATCCACGACATCTCCTCCAAAGCTGACTAGCGAAAAAGGCTGAATTCAAGCTGTGAGAGGCGGTACAACTATCCACCTGCACAACAAGAACTGACTCGCCGGGAAAACAATTCCTGACTGTTTCCACACGGTAGTCCACAGACGCCAAGCACGTAGCTAACCAATCCATGCCCAAGAGAACGTCAAATCCAACATCTCTAGAAGGATCCAATGACGGCAAAATCTCCTCACCGATTGGCATACGACTGAAATACGTGTCGCGCAACAAAAGAATCGCTGACAGAAGTTAACACAACAAAACGGCTGATCTAACTAACACGATCCTCGTCCCAACCACGGCACAAAATGCGAAAAACCAACAAGTACATCAAAGAGAACAAGAACAAGGATACCTGACACATCTGCACTGGACGCCTGTGCGTCCGGATGACTAGAAACAAACTCCCGTGTCTGCCTTCTACCCACAACTGGCTGAAATCCTCCACTCTGCGGTATAGCTGTCACGCGACTACGTGGCTCAGTACAAACTCGAACCTGATGATCCAAACTCCCGCACCGATAACATCCGGAAGAAAACTGCTGACCATCCTGGGGATAAGAGCTAGACGACTGTCCTCGTCCCACGTCTCTTGTACTCCTATGCCGTGCACGAAACCTGTCACGACGACTGAACCTCTGTCTCTGGACTGGCACACCTGTACGGGTCCTCCACTGTGTTGGAACTCGCACAGTCTCAGGAATACGCGTCTCGTCGACTGGGGTTACATCCACTGGTGCTACATAAGTGACAGACTGCTGCATGCTGATCCCAAGGAACAACTGTCTAACTGGGGTGACAACCTCCTGTCGCTGCGCTCGAACGGCATCAACTAATGATCTCATCATCTGGCGCAAGTCCTGCATCTCTGTCACAAGCCTAGCGAGCTGATCAGTCGAAGGCTGAACCGTCTGCACCTGTGCAACAAGAGTGCCGTCCTGGTCAGTGCTCGTCTCACCCGAGCTAACTCTGACCTCGGCCCTCGCTGCATCACTCTGAGTCCCCATAGTCATCGGCGGCAAGGCTATAAATAGAGATAGGATTCGATAAGAACAAGGAAATCGAATCACAAGGATATGAATCATCAAGGAAGGAATCTCAAGCAATTTGTACTTAGGCACTTTAGGAGAAATACTGCATCGTGAGTATGCTGCAGACATACACACACTACGTTACTCCGCTTAGGTTACCTACTCCATCATATCAAGGTCATCCTACACTCCGAAAGGTAAAACCACGCTCTGATACCAACTTTGTCACGACCCAAAAAAGGTACGTGATGGCCCTAATACTACGCAACGCCTCCAGACGTAACGCAGTAAAAGAAAGCCAAAACCCAGAAATCTAAACCATAAAAATACGGAAAAGATAATAAAAAGTTTGGAAACATTTGAAATCACAACCCAAATTCTTTAAAAGAGTCCTCTTTTTCTTTAAAATTTTGGCAGCACCTCCTTTGTAAAACAAGCCCCCAAAAAGAGTACAACATGAATATAAAGTAAAGCATCCCAAACGGGAGCAAAATCCACGCCCAACGGCGGAAAACAACATCACAACAGATATACGACGCCGTAGCGAAGAAATAAGAGACAAAAAAAAGGAAACTGTAGAAAAGCAACAAATCCACAATATATACAAAATCGTCCTCACCAAGTCTCTAAGTCACAACAAACTGATAGTAGATGGAGAGTACAAGATACAATGAATATACAACACAATCTTAGATAACCACACAACCCACCTGGGCAAAACTGCACACTAACAGGAGAAGTGGTATCCGCAGCCAAAAGATGATAGATAGTGAATAGCTGAATGCTGAAAAGCTTGAAAGCTTGGCTCGACTACTCTGGGGAAACACCTGCAATACCTGTGGCACAACGGGGGTGACTTGCCAACTCGTGAATAGTAAATAACATATGCAGGTAATCGCAAGAATGTACGTACAGCATGAATCTAATATATGACATTTCAATAATAACAGGTCATATGAGTACGAAATAATGGAAAGTACACTAACCAGTACCACCAATATATCAAGCAATAATGATGTGACAACAGTATGCAATAATCATGCACTGGGGATATGAGAAAGTAAATGTGCAACACTCATGAAGGTACTCTCACAGGTACTCCTAATACATGAAATAGTGCACAAGTATAAAAAGATGAGGTATGGAGTGAAATATGTCATTTCCACGGAATCCTGACATCGTGGTAGGATCACAATCCAGCAAGACAAATCAAATCCCAATCCCTCAAATCAGTCACCAAATTGGCTCTCATATCATCTAAGTGTCACATCTCCTCAACTACCCAATATCAAGTATATCTCACATAAGTGTCGAAAGTACACATCAAGTAGATCTCACATATCTAATATGTACAATAACAGTATATCTCCCATATATCAAATGTACAACAGCAAGTGGATCTCACATCTCTTGTATGTACAATATCAAGTATATCTCACCTATATCAAATGTACAACAGTAAGGGGATCTCACATCTCTCGTATGTACAATATCAAGTATATCTCACCTATATCAAATGTAAAAACTCAAGTGGATCTCACATCTCTCGTATGTACAATATCAGTATATCTCACATATAGCAAATGTACAACATCAAGTCCAATCCCAATGAATCTCTTATATCCCAAAATAAATCTCCAGCACAGTTCTAACATCCTAAATATAATGTCATAATAATATGATGAGGGCAATACACATATATTAGCGTCCCATTCCACTAATATTGGTGTAAGGGCATATATAACAGCGGCTCAATCCCCTGTTATATATACAAATGAGTAATTAGAAATATCATGAAACCAATGTGCCAAGCATCGACACAGAAATACTGATAAGTACGTATCACACGCTATCCGGAAAGCACGAGTGCCTAGCTCTGACCCCCGTCTTTCCACGTATCCATACGTACATGACTCCCGTCGGTATCCACTCGATAGCCGATGAGTCATTGGTCCTGTCACCGGAAAGTATGGCTCCCCTAGGCCTCATCGCCTCACTGCGACGTCGACTCACTCCGACAACATTCTTGCTTCGGGGTACCTCCGGGCCCCACCATGTACCCGTACACGGATCCCTCCTTTCCTCGCGTAGGGTATACATCAGAACCGATAAATCTCATGGTGGATGCTATAATATCATCTCAAGGAAACCGGGTTTTTCAATGTATGCATAATTTCATGAACTACCACGGTTCCCAAATCCAGAAAACATCATGAAAAATCCATATAACAATGCGATAATCCATGAATAAAATATACGCAATATGAAAACTGTAATGAAAGCGTATAAAAGAACAGCATAGCATTCACCAGATATAAATGAATACATGAATAGTAAAGCAGAAATATAGGTATCTACCTATATGATGATGTGATATACCTATCAGGTATAAGTAAAGTATGAAATGCAAGTACACCTGTATCTATGTCCCTAGGTGTAAATGTACCTAACACTAATGGTACAGAACCCTATAGGTAAACAGGAACTAGCATGTCAAGTCTAAGTTATAAACGATAATAAATATGTATCAAAGTCACAATGTCCCTAACCATACAATATCATTTCTAAATATGGTTGTGTATGACATGGCAATTATTGACGGTGTGTGTGGCATACAATCAGTGCTCTCGCAATCTGAGCCGTCAATAATAGTGCAGTGTCCTAAGGATACTAGTCCAATCACAACTATCACTAAACAGTAAGGTATATGCGCAATTCTAAACATGATATAGAATATGCGACAAGGTAAAAGTTTCTAGCCCAGACGCATAACGCCATGCGGGAGATTCCCCTGTAGATGTTAAATCTACTCACCCATACTCCAAGCTAGATGAAGTCTACCATCTGAATCCCCCTGTAGCAGTGTCCGTAGTCCTCGTCTGCGAACCTGCAACATATAAACAACAAGCAAATACAAATATTAATAATAGCTCTAAAACATGAACAAGCTACATCTAACCGACACAACAACACACAACCACCTCTTAAGTGTTCGTATCGTGGCTAACGAGAGTAGCAACACGACGAAAACAACTTAAGAGCGAAGCCACGAAAATTGCACGACCCGTGTCGTAACACGTATCGCGCGGACACAAAACAGTAGAAACTACCCAATTGATCCCAGATTTTTCCTACTGTGAAAACTAAACAAATAAATAAGACCAGAGGAACCCAAACCCTAGCAGACACCTACAGACCAAGACCCAAAACCCTAGCTCCTCACTATGGCCGGCGTCGCCGGCCCCTCCTTCAGCTGTCGCCGGCCCTGGCCGGTGGCATGGGTGTCATCTCTCAGGTGGTGCTCCAGGTCCCCTAGTACATCACTACCACTATGTTTAATTTTTCAGTAACAATCCCGGATCAAAGCAGGTCCTAGAAACTACAAACCGATACAAAAATACGATATATCACATCAAACCCTAATTTAACAGTCTAAACAGCAATTAAAAAGCTAAACTACACTAAAAACACTTAAATAACAGTAAAGGAATTTTACCTATCCAAAAGAACAGCAAGAACCAAGCTTGCATGCTCCAAGTCAAGAAAATGAGATGAAGTGAAGAAAAATGGGATTTTTGTGATAACTGGTGAAGAATTTGAGTATTTGTGAAGGTTTTTGTGAAGAAATGAGTGAAATAATGCACAAGGGCAGATGAGGGGAGAGGGAGCTCGGCCAAGGAAAGAAAGAGGAGAGAGAGAGGGAATTTCCATGCAATTTCCTCACATAAATGCTAATTAAAGCAATCACACTCACTTACACACATGCATGCACCTTCTAACCCTTTCTTTTCTATTCTTTTCTTTTCTTTTTTTTTTCCATTAACCTAGGCCACACAATCCTTATGCAATATGGTTTAGTTGACTTAGGAGAATTTTAAGAAAAGTTGAAAAGAGAAGATTCTAAAAATGTGCAAGCCGGATTAAAATAACATTAAAAATGGGAAAAATTCAAATTGGACCAAAACGTCTCATATACTCTCAAAGTGTGCGCACTAGCTTTATTTTATCAAAACTAGGTGCTGGCAAGTCGATATGGCCGTTTGATCAAATTCGGTATAAAACTGAAAATACCGACGAATTTCACCCAAAAACAGAAACAAACACAAAACAATTTCTAGAACGTTACAAAATCTTCATACCTGCGGCGGATCCGCGGCCAACAGGGGGGTTTGGCCATGGATCCGCGGCCAAGGGTCTTGATCTTTTGATCAATTTCCTGAGGCTTGCTCCTTGTCACATGTGGCAATATCTGAACCTTTAGATCTTTGAAATCTTCTCGTAGTTGCTGCCAGACTTGGTCTCCAAGTTTTGCTTTCTTAATTAAGCAAGTTTTCTTTAACAACTTGATTTCCTTGATTTTAGTCTTGGAAAAATTCTGCACAACAACTTGGAAAAATTCTGCACAACAACTTAAATAATATTTAGTAGACTTTGTTCTACTAGGATTTGGTCAATGATATTATTTGCATACATTTTCCTACCAAATGCTTATTATAATATATCAACACATGGAAAATAGTATTTTTACAGATAAAACCATATATGTATGATATATTATAATAAAGACCTTTTTTCATATAGAAATAGTAGGAAAAATGTAATAACAAATGTGCAGTTTTCTCAACTGAACAAATACCCCAAAACTTATCTTTGATCGTCCCGAGCAAACTAGTTTATTCAAGAGAAAAAAGAAAGGAGAAAACTAAGCACTCTTTCGTAGGCAGACACGATTGCACTGAGCACGTGCACCAAGCCGTTAAACCTCTAGGTGTCCATAGTAGGAGGAGTGTTGTCTCCTGAGGGTTTTCAGCGGATTACACCAACAAAATCCTATAATAAAAGAAAGATAGTGAAATTTACATATAAAGATAAGAACCATAAAAGAAAGACTTTGAAAATAAGAGTTTTCAACTATACTAGCTTTTCAGTTGTCATGAGCCCTATCTTATTAGTCATGAAAAAATGTTAGAAATCACATCATCCCTCAATAAAACATCGTCTTTATTCTTCATTTCTATCTTTCATCCAAACATCGATCATATACCTCTACGTGTGTGAAATGGATATCCCTACACTCGGAGAATTCAATTCAAGCTATCATACTCTTGTCCATCTACCTCTGTACTTTTTAACTTGATGAATATTTAGATTTTCTCACACATTTTCATGCGACCGTTAATACTTCTTGAGGTACTAACCGACCGATTACTTTTGTGCTTGCTGATTAGGTGATAATATTTTACTCGTCTTGCACCACCTAAGGCTTAGCAGTGACTCCCAAACCAGTTGGCCTTAGGGCACTAGGTGATGAAACACCCTCGCTGTATTTTTTTATTGCTGCCTTGGCGATAACAAAACCAGTGTTCATTTTTCTTTTCAGCATTTCTATATTTTATTTCCTTCATACTTTGGCTTTTAGACAAGAGCATTTCAAGGTATCCTCTACTATCCCGAGTTTCAAGACGTGTGTAAGTGCATATAGTAGGGTATCAACATTCAAATGTTTGGTTCCAGAATAGAAACTATTTTTCAGACTTATTTTTATTCTCAGATTAGTAACTTCCTTCATCTTACTAACCCTTGGGACAACGGCTCATAACTACTTATTACCAGTTCGTTTAAGAAAACTTATAATTTTCTTGGTTTTCTTAAACTAATCCTAATTTTTGGATGTAATTTTTCACTTTCTACTCTTTTGTTATAAAAAAATTTAATTTTAAATTTTTTTGAAAATGTTGTGCTTATGCAAAATATGATGCAAATTGATGTGTAAATAAGCACAAACCTCCCCCAAACCTGTTTTCAACAATGTCCTCACTGTTCCTATCTGCTGGATCACAAAAACCTGTAAGCTTGGGAGGAAATTATTAATGGGGGCAAGAATATATGAAAGTGAAAAATCCTCCCCCAAACTTATTTTTGGCTCACAAATTTGAGGACAAAATTTATGTTCAAGAGCCAGAAATATAACCCCCTTTCAAACATGAGTTAGACAATACGAAGCATTTTAAGAGGGGGTGAGTCATTTGGTCAAAGTAAGACTTTACAAAGACCAAAAGTTAACACCAACCATTCAAAGATTTTATCAGTATAGCGTATAGGTTGGTAGAAGAATGTGTTGTATCGAGTCAAGAAAAAGTGGGGAAGGGATAAGAGGTGGTCTGGAAAGGGTTTGAAATTAGAGAAAAGAAAGAATGATGATGAATGTGAATGATTAGGAAGAAGGAATGGTGACAGTTCAACCTCTATAGGTGGAGATTGATTAATCATAAAATCCGTATTGTTTAAAAATTCAAGTTCGTCAGCAAAAAGTTCTTCAAAACTTTTATCAATGGTGTGATTGAATATTTTGCTGTCAAAGTGTTTTGTGCCAGAACTTATCCTACTTGATTCATAAAAAATCATTGAGGTTGAGGACTCGAAAAACTCATCTATCTCATTTTCAAAAATATCTAAATCAAGTTGAATTTCTGGTATTATTAAACTTGAATTAACAGATTGTGATTCATCAAAACTCACTGAAACTATAGGAACAGAAGAAGAACCGGAGAAAATAGAAAGTGAAATGGGTAAACAAATTGGTGTGTCGAGTGTTGCTGTAACAAATATGGAAGATGGAGGCCGTATTTCTTCGGGTATACCTTTATCATTAACTTCAAGACATATTTGGGGTTCGGGAAGAATTAAAGGCTCAAGATGATGACCACAAGGAAGTGAAAGGATTTGATGAATTGGTGGGACAAAATCATCCAAAATTTCGGGTTCATAAATCAATATATCCCCAACGTCAATCACCTCATTCATGTGAAGGTTAAAATTCTCAAACACCTCATCAAAAGTATGGTTTTCAATAAGTTTTGGTTCAAGTGTAGAGGTGTAGAGATCACAAGGGTTGGGTATGGTTTCACTTGAAATGGACCCTTCACAGTCGGGTAAATCAAACACTACAAAGTTACACAACTTATCAGACATTCTATTTGGTGTACTTGATGAATCTATGAAGCAAGAGTTGTGGATTTCAGTTTGGAATGGGGAGGTTTGATTAAGAAGGGTGTACAGTTCTGTCTCACTACCCAAATTCTCATTTTGTCCTATGCCCGAATCATATACTGAAAATTTTTGGGCAGGTTTGAAATTCTTTGCTTGCATCCACTCTGTTGTTTCCTTCCTAATTTGGTTCGACAATTCCAGAAATTTTTCTAATGTCTGCTACAGACTTGTCTTGGGTCTATACGGGGTTTGAGTATAAGATTGAAATTACTGTGGATAATTAAAACTCCCAAATGACTGATTAGAAAAAATGTCTAGAGAAGGTGGAAAAGTTGGATTGGATTGATTGGAAGGGTTGCGAAAATTGGGTAGGAGTAGGGTCAACATTGTGATAAGAAGAATATTGATATGGGTTGGTCGGTTGGCTATCAAACTTTTCTTTGGAAAGTGGAGGTGATGGTTGATATTGGTCCGGGTTGAAACTTTGGCCTCTAGCCCTAGCTATGTGCTCAGCAATGGAAATTCATCTAGGGGCTTCCTCACTCTGGGTATCAACTGAAACAGGTGTAAGATTAGGATACGGTTGATAAGACCTAGACTGAGGTGGCCAACTATTTCTTCCTGCTTGTTCTATATGGTCTCTTAAGGACATGGAAGAGCCGGACGATATACCGAAGGGATTACAAAAACAAGAGATATCTGGTTGTGGACAGCAAAGCTCGGCAAGTGTTCTTCTGTTTAGGTCACCCATTATAGAAGAGAAGAAGAGGGAAGGGGTAAAAAGGGGAGAAAATAATTGGTTTGTTTTGAAAAATGACGGATTTAGACAAATCACACAAAAATGCACAATCAACCCTAGAACTATGGTTACCTAGGTCTAATCTCTAGACCGCTCCTAGACTTCCAAAGGACAAGCCGTAGGATCAATACTCTACCGCCTCTTCACTACCCTTGTAGCCAGGTAAGTGCCAGATGAGTGGGAGGCTCCCCACTACGAAATTTGTGGTCCTAATTAAGTAACCACTCGCCTTAGACACACTTGTCTAGACACCACAAAAGTAATGCGGATAAGCGATAGATTACCCACGACCTTCCTCTGTCCTTATTGAGCGCGACAGTCCTTAGAGTCTGGTCTAGATATTTTTTAAATTAATATAGGGTTATGCGGATACTCGGTTTTTGATTTGTGGGGATTAGGAAGGGTGATGAAATCCCCACATAATCTGGATTTTGGTCTTGCCCCTTTAAAATCCGTATTAAAATATGCAAAAACAAACCGCAAAAAAAAACTTTGCAAAAAGATTTTTGAGCAGCGATATTTTGCAAAGAATCCTGCAGAAAAGATATTTTATTGGATTTCAGAGGAGAGAGAAGGAGGTTAGAATCTTACCAGAGAAGACTGAACCCGTAGATCTCCTAACTGGCCACGCTTCCGCCGCCGATGTGCAATTGCGGCCGCGGTTCCACCGCCGAATTGAGGGATCAGGTGATGAGTTTTGCTATGTGGCCTCCTGTCCTCTTCTGGATCTTGATGAATGTCTCTGTCTCTCTGTATCCTTAAGTATGTGACTCCAGATTCCCTCGCCAAATCCACAAAATAATCGTTAAATATACAATTTGCAGTTTTGTTTTATTTATGATATTGATCGTATAAGAATTCAACACAAATAGTAAGAATATAAAAATTACGCACGTATCCCCGGCAACGGCGCCATTTGATTGGTTCGAAAGAGTGTGTTTGTAGTTAAAGTAACCGCAATCAGAAGGGTGTCGTGTGTAGCTAGATCGAGGTGAGTACAGGTCGTCCTCAGGGAAACGTGGAACCTTTTACTCTTACTTTAGATGTGTTGAAAAAGAGAGGAGGAAGGATAAATAATGTTGTAGAATGGTTATAGGATCTAGATCTACGTTAAACACTAATGCAAAATATAGATCTAATTTAACTACGGATGTAAGTTTATATAATAAGAGGGCTTGTAGGGTTCGTTAGGATTTAGTTGTTATGGACGATTAATTAAAAGTTACCCTTTCAATCCTTTAATAGATTTAAAACTAGAACGACGGTGATGCATGTAGATTAGGGTTTCTGGAGGGAAAAGGAATCCCACTCTTAACCCTTATCTCGACACGGAACTCCGTTCATATCTAGCCTTTACCAAAACAATCATTAATCTAATCTCTAATCGCGGTCGGGACTAACAAAGAATTGTTAGCGCTCCAGATTAGGATGTTAATGATTCTTTTGATAAAGTTCATAAATTTTATTGGATGTAAAAAGGGTTTAGAGATGTTCATCATCCATTAACCTACCCTAATCATACGAACCCTAACAAGCGGAGAATTACTCACGAATGTTGGGAGAAGAAGAGATGGAGAGAAAATGCATAATTAAACTACAAAGAAATAGAATAGGAAAAAGAGCTACCTTTATTAATCAACAATATTCATTACACTTTGATTCCTTAGAAAATGATTACAAAGACTAGTTTGCTTCTCGATCTCTTCCAAGGAGGTAGACGAACAGTTGATGATCAGCCTGGATGCGTGAGCCCTCTTAGACTTCGTGATCGCGTTGACTTGATGATTTTTCCAAGAGGCTCTCGGTCTTTATTTATAGTCCCAAAGCCAGAACCTTTGCTTCCAAATATTGAAGTTAACAGTAAAGATTCACCCCAAAAATTTGCATCCTCTAAATCTTCATACCTGCGGCGGATCCGCGGCCAACAGGGGGGTTTGGCAGCGGATCCGCGGCCAAGGGTTTTGATCTTTTAATCAATTTCCTTATGCTTGCTCCTTGACATGTGGCAATATCAGGGACCTTTAGATCTTTGAAATCTTCTCGTAGTTGCTGCCAGACTTGGTCTCCAAGTTTTGCTTTCTTAATTAGGCAAGTTTTCTTTAACAACTTGATTTCCTTGATTTTAGTCTTGGAAAAATTCTGCACAACAACTTGGAAAAATTCTGCACAACAACTTAAATAATATTTAGTAGACTTTGTTCTACTAGGATTTGGTTAATAATATTATTTGCATACATTTTCCTACCAAATGCTAATTATAATATATCAATACATGGAAAATAGTATTTTTACAGATAAACCCTCATATGTATGATATATTATAATAAAGAACTTTTTTAATATAGAAATAGTAGGAAAAATGTAATAACAAATGTGCAGTTTTCTCAACTGAACAGTTGCATATATCAGTTTTCATGGATTTACGCATTGAGATATAGATTTCATGTGATTTATGGATTTAAGAACTGTGGGGTTATTTAAAGAAATTTTATATATTATTTGAAAACCCAGTTTCTCATGATATAATATTTCAGTGTGTCCACCATGAGATTTCTCGGTTCTGAGATTTGTGATATATACCCGATGCGAGGAGTGTAGTGGGCCGTATGCGGGTACATGGTGGAGCCCGGTATGGTACCCAAGGGCAAGAAAGGTATGTCGATGGATTAGCCGATGAGCCTGGCAGGGGATGTGCACTGCCTACCGGTGACAATATTTGGAATCGGCGGTTATCTGGAGGATACCGACCGGAGTCATGAGATGGATTTAGGCCGACCCGTTCTGCGGAAGCCCGCGGGTCGATCCCGCAGACGGAGTCTATTATACGAGGATTTACGTGTCGATACTAGACACGGGTTTCATGATGTTCGAGTGTCGGTGTTAGACACTCAGGTTCCATGATTTTTTAGGTATCGTCGATGGACATACATGGTTGATATCCTCGTACACACACACACACACATATATACATACAGGTATATATTTTCATGAGTTTTCGGGTGTCGATGTTTGACACTCATGTTTCATGAGACTTACAGGATATAAGGGTCGATCTGAGGATGCTGTGCCTGAGGATTTTAGGATTTGATGTGTTAGTGAGGGACACTGGGTTTTTTTTCCATGCTGATGATTTTGCATGAGGTTTTATATTATATCATCCCACACTCAGGATTATTTTGATATGCATTTCCTCATGTAGTAGTAGTACCCTGATGATATACCTTTACATGATTGTTGCATATTCATATTGCCATACCTATGCTATCAGATTACATATGATAGATTTATCATTGTTCGTGCGTACTTGCGATTACAGTATGATGTTAGTTACTATTCACGAGTTCGCAAATCACCCCCGTTGTGCCACGGTGTTTTGCAGGGCTTACCCTCAGAGTAGTCGCGGCAGGGCGTCTTATCATCTCTACTTTTGCGGATACCGCTACGGTTGGCTTTGAGGCTTTTGCTTTTAGGTGGGTTTGCAGTTATCCGTTTATGTACTTTGGATATCTTTTTGTTGGATCTAGTATTCTCCATTTACGACTTCTTGTATTTGACTTAGAGACGAGTTGTGAGGATTCGGTGTTGTATATGTTTTTGGTTACTTTTGGGTGCCGTGGTCGTGGGAGACGGTTTTGTTGTTATGATTACCTCCCTATGTTGTTTTCACTTATATTTCTTCGTTACGGCGTCGTATATATGCTTGTGGTGGTTGTCTCCGCCGTTGGGCGTGAGTTGCTCCCGTTTGGGATGCTTTATTTATATTCTATGTTGTACCCGTTTTCGGGGCTAGTTTTTACAAATGAGGTGCTGCCGAAATTTTCAAGAAAGAAAACTAAAGTTAAAGATTTTACTTGAGATTTTACGAATGTTTTGAACTATGTTTTTCTCCGCTTATCCAGTTTTGGGTGGTTTAGATTTCTGGGTTCGGCTTTCTTAAATTACGTATGCATTTATACGTTACGTGGTTTAAGGGCCAGTCACGTGCCTAAATTTGGGTCGTGACAGTCCCGAATCACATGGAGGCAATGAGCGATAGGAGGGGATTCGTCACTCCCCGTATTGGGGGTTGATGTTGCGCTGTGCTCGATTAGCCATAACTGGAAGTCCCTGGCCAGGGTTGATACGGAGATTTACTGATAAGTATTACCAGTAGTTTCTCGACCCGTTATGAGTCTTACATCGTCACGACTTATCGGTTACTGTGGTCTGACGTTTAACACCCCTAGACTAGATATGTGACTTATCAGACGAAAAGACCGGACTGTACGGTAGTGTTACTAACAGGCTTTTCAGGAGTAAGAGCAGGCTTTATTATTGATCTTCTGATCGCTCAATATCCGGGTAGCCGTTACGTCCAGCTAGTACCGCTGACGGCTTGTGGGTGCTTGATGTGATCATCACCTACTGCCAGCGTATTGACGAGTTTTTAGAGTCCTAAATAGTGGTTTACTAGCTCAGGCAAAACGAAGTAGGAGCACATATGCGATATGTACGGGACCGAGATTAATACGAGTATGTGATACCATATTCTATTCTCGCGATATATGGTATCGATCGGTTATATGAGATATAGCTGGGTTATTAAATCAAATGTTGATTCAATAAGTCGATACTGTATCTCTCTCTCTCTCTCTCTCTCTATATATATATATATATATATCCGTAGATCTATGGTCAATCAGAGCGGACCATTCAGATTCTTCAGGACATGCTCCGAGCTTGCGTTCTAGATTTCGGTGGCAGCAGGGATCTTCATTTGCCCTTGATAAAGTTTTCCTATAATAACAACTTCCAGGAGGAGATTCAGATGGCACCCTTTGAGGCATTATATGGGGAAGAAATGTCGATCACCCGTATGTTGGACAGAGCTCAGTGAGAGTAGTATTTTAGGGCCACAGATTGTACAGGAGATGACCGAAGGGATTCGGTTGATTCAGGATAGGATTAGAGCGGCCCAAAGTAGGCAGAAATCTATTGCTAATAAATGTCGTCGCATACTGAATTCGCTAAAGGTGATCATGTTTTCTTGAGGGTTTCTCCAATAAGGGGCGTGTTGAGATTCGGAAAGAAAGGAAGGCTTAGTTCCAGATATGTGGGTTCTTTGAGATTCTCGAGCGTGTCAGCACAGTTGCTTATCGTTTGGCTCTTCCACCTAGCTTTCTAGATGTTCACCCCGTATTTCATGTAACGATGCTCCGCAAGTACCTTCTGTTGTGCTACGGCACCGCCCTGGCCGTCAATCCAAGGCCAAATGCGGAAAAAAAAACTTTTCTAACTTGAGACCACCGCAACCAATTATCCGGATCGAACCATTAACCGTTAACTAGAAACTATTGTAAAGAGTTTGGAGAGATTATACCGATCGATCCGTGTCCTTCGGTCTTCAATCTCTGCGCCAAGCTCCTCGCTGCTGCGCCGACGAAGTTCGCTCTTCGATCTCGCTCGTCGAAGTGGCTCCACATCGAGGATTCTTTATACGGGCTCCCGCTTCAAACCGAAGCAACTCGGACATGCAGTTTGCTAGCCGACATGTCCAAGGTGAAGTAGAGATAGCGTGTGATTACTTTGTCTCAATACACTCTAGGATTCTCAACACATGAGAGGGATAGAGTGGAGGTTGAAGAAGAAGCCATGAGTGAAGAGTTGTGAGCACAAGAAAAAGCTAGTGAAGAAAATGAGCTTGCTTATTGTGTGAGATAAAAATGTGAGAGCTCTCAAAATAATCTCAAGACCAATCCCTTGCCTCATATGGTTCTCCCCCTCTCTCTCTTCATATCTTAATCCCACACAATAAACAATCAAGAGAAAAGACATGGCATAAGAGAACACAACATGAGTCACTAAAAAAGCACATGCAACATTTAATGCTCTTGATCATGACCTGCACTCACAATTTCCACTTAATAAACATTAATCCAAATGTTTAAAACAATAAATAGAATGGCATCTTCTAAAGTAAACTCGTGACGGATCACAAGGGTACCCCTCATCCGTATATACATACCTGCATATGCATTCCGACTGAATACGAATAGAACGAGACGAAAATAATCCAACCAATCTAATACTAGGATCCAGCTTAAACTAAAGCCCACTAATATGATCCGTCCGATCATGATCTGAGCACAAGTGCATGTATATGATCTAACCCTGCCATAAAACTATACGGCCTCTACAACGTTTCGCCCGAACTTGTGAAACTTTCTATGGGGGACTCTAAAGACTCGTCAATACGCTGGCAGTGGGTTTAACCACAAGCACGTTAGTGGCACTAGCTATACGTAACGGCTGCCCATGAATTGAGCAAAAGGGAAGCTGACGAGCGAACTTATCCTGAAACCCTACTGAGCCTATCTGTGACAATCTCCGTACATTCTGGTCTGTTCATCTATGAGTATCGCATATCGGGCCTAGGGGATGGTAAATGTCAGACCCCCAATAGCGGTATAAGTCGTGTCAGAGTGTAGCCTAGAACACCTTAAGAAACTACTGGAATACCTACCAGTAAATCTCATTTACCTTGGCCAAGGAATTTGTGTAATGGCTCTCCAAACATAGCGCAATATCAACCCCCAATACCGGGAGAGATGAATCCTGTCTAACCGCCACTGCCTCCAAGTGCTTCGGGACTGCACCCAACTACTACCTGTTTGCACGACTCCTTTGAGCCGTGGTAGGGTAGCAACCAAAGAACAGTGGGAACACACTTGAGGTAAAGTAGCATTGTCAAGTCAACGGACTAAGCTGTACTCATGTCACCTGGGAACTGCTCCTGACGATAGGTATAGTACCAATCAGCAGTGCCCTTGGGAGTCCGTCCGGTGTACTCATAACCCAATGAGCACCTGCATACAATCTTAGGTGAACCAACTGACACGAATGGCTTATGAGACCAGCTACCACCCCTCGTCGGGGTCTCGATCCGTATACACTAGTTTACTCATGGAGTATCGATGCCCAGTCTCGAAACTCCCATGACTAGGGACACTTTAAGGATGTGCTTATAAACTACCCAACTCTCACATATATGATCTCCATCATACTGCTGGTAGTCAAGCAAGAATCCTATGGGCTCTATCAACATGTAATAGTGATCTGTAATGTCACCTGAAGCATGTACATAATGATAAAGACAAACCAGATAGCATACTATCATCTCGAGTAAGACTGTCCCGTCGGTATAGGTCCTCCCTCAATCATTGCAATCACATGCCTGTAATCCAATAATTGACTTGAGGGAACTACAGCCAACAATCTCCCACTTGCACTTAAGGCTAATTATTGTGGTGTCGCATACTCACAGCCCGTGTGATACCGAACACCCAACTCCTCCACTAATCAGTTTCAAAAAGCTCGTTTGTGAAAACTATTGCTTTCGAGAAATAGCCTCAGTGAGTGGATCCGCTCTGAGGTTTCTTTCTATGTCTCTCTTTATCTCAAATTTGCGGAGAAAGCCATCTCCCGAAATGAGAAATACCTGTCTTAGAATATGTTTGGATGTCTGATGGGACCCAGTTCATAAATGAACTCCAAATCCACTAAACATCATAGACTGTATCGTCAACTGAATTTAATCAGTATCCTGCGCCATGCCTCCCTCGGTATCCGCTTGGACCACCTGTCCAAAATACAGCCCCTCGTCAGAGGGAAAGCCATAACTCTGACAATCACTCTTTCATCCAGGTCACCTTGGATGCATGGAATGATAACCGTCTCCCGAAGAAGGCTGCCGTTATCAAATCCCTAGAACATCCACTTATGTTCTAAAACTGCTTCCGAACGTTTCTCCAGGATTCGATTAATATATAGAAATTTATTGCATCTCGTGCAAAAACAACATCTGGTGTGGTACTTGACATCTCATGATTGACTCAATTGCCTAAGAAAGTGATATGCCAATCATGCACATCCCTCTCTCTTTTAGTCTGTAAGACTCCTTTAGAGAGGGTGACACCATTCTAAAATATCTTTAGAATACTGTCTAAGTACCCAGATTGGGAAACTACCCAAATCTAGATCTAAAACTATAGATCTAGTAACCAGAATGCCAGATACAATATCCATATCCTATGTGGAGAAACCACTGTGTGACAACCATAGTATAACCGATCGTAGTGTAGGAATTTCACTTCCTACTATGTGTATGTCATCCAAATACCAGGACATCACACCCTACTACCTTCTTAACAGATCCATCTCCTATTCTGATGAAGACAAAACCTATGACTGTCAAATCATAAATAGATGATCTATCTCCGCTATACCTGCTTTAGTCTATAAATAGACATAAGCTACTTGTCCACTATACTTCCGCTGCTCCCACTGACCACAACAACCCTCTGGCAGAGTCATATACAGGTGCACTTCTAAAGCTAGTTTAGAACGACGCTATACTCATCCTCCTGCCGGGTCTCATAGTCTAGAACAGCAGTAGTGGCAAGTCTGGGTAAACAAGAACCTCCCTGTCACCTTTCTTGAGGCTACCGGAGTACCTTTTGGGTGCCTGAGGTTACCCACCATATCTGCGGAGTGGCTAATGGAATGTCAAACCCGATTGAATTTTTAGGTTCTATTAAATTTTTCGGTAATCGTTTGTGGTTCTGGAATCACTTCCAGTTCTACCATACTCCCACTACTGTTTTCTGAAAAAATCCATTTTACTAAAACTATGGCGAGTCAAGAACAATATCACTATTGATCTTCCAGATGGTAGAAAATCAACCCTCGTCATAGCCTGGGTTAATCACAAACTGCCGTTACAGAAACATGCCTTGAATTATCCAGAGTATGATTTTAAGCATAAGCCGGACAACTCCATATACCTTAACATCGTTAAAATATGATCCATTCTCTATATAATATAGAAACAGAGGTACAGATTTAATTGGAACCAGATTCAAATCATGCAGCTGTCTCCAGTGCATGTCAACTAAATGGAGAGAGGCCGATCAGTATTACTCAACTTAGGAGTGCATCCAATTATGAGTAACCTGAAAGAGAAGCTAGTTCTCAAAACCATTACTATCAACTGAATACCAAACACAAGTATCTACATCTTCGATCACCTTGAAGAAACCTGATACTTTCAACATATGGTTCTCTACATTATTCTTATACCTATAACTTTTCAAAACTTGGACCATGTATTTCTACGAAATACTTGTCTAAAATTGGAGAAGTCACAAGTAAACAGAATATAGTACGAGGACCAACCCCTCTGTCCTAATGGACACTGGAAAATATATAATACTTTTTATAAGTCCCCTGAGTTGAATAACTTAAACCCTGTGCGTCGTAGGCTGAAAACTGTACTATGGTTATGAAAAATTACACCGCTGTTGAATGCTCCTTACCTAACTATCAACTGATATAGGTAAATGTCATGGACATAATTTCAAAAAGTTATATCTCACTTTATGAAATAAACGTACAGATATATCAGTTTGAAATTGGTGCATAACAACGGATATTCAAAACCAAATATTTGTCGTTCAGCAAAAACCCAGGTGATTTCCTCAAATATCACCAATTACAACGAATCCCGATATAATGAGGATGATCACTTAATTCCCAATAACTTACTTCCACTAATCATCTGTAAAACTATACATATGTGAGAATCATAACTGGTAAATACATGCCCGGGAGTAAGGATCTAATTGGGAAATCAGTTTTCAATTAACAATGCATAGTGAAACTGAAACATGAAAATGTTTCGAAGTGGTATCGGGATATTCCTAGTAATGCCTCTTCGACTATCGAGATTCATGACTTTAATCGTATATTTCCTTGCCTTCTCTCCAAATCCCTTTATTTGCCTTTACTCATTACCTTCTTTACACCCCCTTAGGCTTAATGGTTTTCTTCCTTCCTTACCGTTCGGCACCAGCCTCTGGTTTGGAAGAAGACTATCCAATAAGCGTAATAGGTGTACTCTCCTAATCCTAGGAGTACTCGCAACCTGAGAGAAGGTAAAGACAAAATCAACTGAATAAACCTTATTCAATTTCTCCTGAACCGGAGAAAAGCAAAGGTGAAGTAGGAGTGGCGATGAAATACGCGGTTTGGTCGTGAATGATAGCATTCGCAATTTACTTTGCCCTCTTTCTAGTCCCTTTATTTGTCTTTACTTATTACCTTCTGTACACCACACTTAGGCTAATTGGTTTTATTCATTCCCTACCTTTCGGCACCTGCCTATAGTTTGGAAGAAGACTATCTAATAAGCGTAATAGGTGTACCCTCTCCTAATCCTAGGAGCCCTCACAAACTGAGAGAAGGTAAAAGAAAAAGACAACCGAATAATCCTATTCAATCTCTTCAGAACCAGAATCCATCCTCGAAAAAGTTCCTTCGAGTTCGTATGTAATTATACGATGGATTTATCCAATGGAAGTGGATGTTCGTAGTGTTACGGGGTGTTCTGGAGAAATGCAATGGGTAAAAGAAGGAGTGGCAATGATGTATGGAACTCAGACAATCCAAAAGCCATTGTTTTAAGAAAGTTCGGTTAACTTGGTCACTGAGTCAAAGTCTAGGGTCGGGTCATGGTCGCTGCCAAAGAGAGAGAGAGAGAGAAAAGAAACACTCTGCGTGCACTCTAACCTAGATTAGAATGGTTAATCACTTTATCTAATCAGGATGTCTCCCACTGTATCCTCAAATTCTCCTCCAAACCTGAAAGAAGAATTAGTCGGGATCACCCGAGGAGTAAACCAACTCATCAATGGGTATCGGGATTCAACTATCATCGCATGATAACGTGATGGACTCCACTCACGTTATCACACTCCAGAAGGTATGCTCATGCCTGGTAAGTTTCAGTTTCTTTAGAAACTCCCGATGTGTGTTTTTACCCTAAGCGGCTTATGACCTTGACTAGGTCAACAAACCATAAACCGCTAGTCAAGTTCAACCCGTCATTATCCTGGATTGCATTAAACCCACCCGTACGTTCCCTTGACTAGTTCAACAAGGCCGCACGACTGTCCTAACCAATCCCATTTATGCAACAAACAAGCACCACTTAGCTACCGAACACTACGTCTTGACTAGGTCAACAAACGCGGCACGAATACTAAATAATACTCGTAAGAAATGACGGAGGACTACGGATGGTTTTTGGCGAAAAACCTTTAACGTAATGAACTTGATATCGTTGAAGGAACTGCATAGCATTTTATAAATATATAGTAGTGAAAACCTTTGCTAAAGAGGTCACTCCCGGTGAAGGGATCTCGGCTCTTTCCCCGTAGAATAATGTGCGGGATATTCCAACTGAATACCGCGATGCAAAGTAAAAAGTAATCAACTATAGTGAAGTTATTACCCTGACGCAAAGCTCTGTCCAAGGGGTCACTCCCGATGAAGGGATCTCGGCCCTTGCCTCGTTGAATGAGGTGCTGGATATTCATAACCGAATACCACTGTGCAAAACAGAAGAAAACGCCTTAGAAATAACAGCTTTTTAAAATTGTTCCAACAACAACAAATAGGTCTATTTTTCTTGCATTGATCCGAATCAACGCAGTCCCATCAATTAATCACACCACAAAAGAACGAAAATATAATGTACGTATATGATATCCGCATTCACCACTGGGTCCCATCATCACCCGTTAGGTTACTTAACTAACGACAGAGCGGGGACTGGACTAGCGCGGGTGTAAAACATATACAACATCTACTAGTATATATATCAATATATAATAATCGCTCCAGGCGTGATAAATGCAACATCACAGAAAAGTAATAAGCATCACAGAACAATACAGATAATCTGGGAGCCCCGGGTTTCCTTTGAGCCGCAACTGAAATCCGGCGTTCCCCTGGTCATGTGGATAGCCTGTGCAATGAAAAACTAGACCCCTACGAGCGCGGCAAGTTACCCACCAAAACCAGAAGTGAGGCAGCCCCCATCAGCAAAGTGAATGGACCACCCAGCACTTCACGGAATCCGGTAACTTGAGAACCCTACCTTGGGTCAACCTGTACCCCCTACGAGTGCGGCGAATAGCCCGCCAATTCTAGAGTGAAGCCCCCTCCGTCTCAAAGCCATGAGATGCGGGCCCGTTGCCCTCCAGAACCCGACTATCCGTGCACTCCGCCGCGGGGTAATCCTACTACAGAAATGAAAATATGTACAACGGTGACATCGACCTCAACCCGGTCGTTCTCCAAAAGAATAATATACAAACAGGCAGTGACGGCAGTCCACATGTCGGATGCTCGCCTTGCGATATCAAATTTACAAATAAATCCAAACTGTACTAACATTGCATCCAAGCTATCCACCACGACAATCCGCAACATCACAGCACAACACAGAACATCAACTTGAATGTCACGTTCCCAAACCCGTCTAAAGGAACTATAGCGATTAGACAAGTTGCACCGATCAAATGACATTCACGGTCGCAGATAGAAATGTATGTACTGTAAACTTTAAACAATGTTAGAAAATAACGACTTCGATATAACCCCGAATAGCCCCAAACAACTATATAAATCCATATCAAAACTGGGCTAAACTAGCAATACCACTGAACCAATATTCTAGAGACGAAATGCTACTAGGGTGAAGAAAATATGAGCACTAGAAATTTGGCTTGGAGGAAAAAATCTTGCTGGAAAATTTTTCTTGGGCTCGGCCATCAAAATGGTGCTCTCTGCATTTTAAAAGTTGAAGTGGTGAGGTAATTAAAACCTAAGCAACACAAAAATCACCCACTACCAATTTGTCCTTACCCAAAAAATAAATTCCCAGTCCACACAAATTGCCCAAGCCCAAAAATAAAAATGGCCACGAAATTTGGTAGCCACTAATATTCTGCCACAAATTTCCCTCATCACCAAAAATATCATTGGTATTGTTTCGGGGTTGTTTCGGTTTCGATATTTTAACATTGTCTAAACAACTAGTATGCGGTTAATGGGTTGGCTTTGATACCATCACTACTACAAAGAAGGGTTGCCACTACGGATTTATCCGTAGGGGCAACCCACTGCCCCTACGGATATATACGTAGGGGCGAAAAAATACCCCGTAGGTGCAAGTTGAGGCCCTGAACTTGCCCCTACGGTCCAATTTTTGCCCCTACGGATTTATGTGTAGGTCCTGTTGCCCCTACGGATTAAGCCGTAGGGTATAAGATTTTATATTATTTACGGTTTATTTTAATAAATTGCTTGGACCTACGGATATGTCCGTAGGGGCATGTACTACCCCCTACGGATATGTGCGTAGGTACGTTTCCGTAGGGGCACAAATTCAGGATTCCTGATATTTTGACCCTACGGATAACGCCGTAGGGGAGAGGCAGTGGCCCCTACGGATATATCCGTAGGGGCTTTCCCAACCCCCTGGCACTGAGATCAGGGGAAATATCAGTTACTGCTGATATTTAGCCCCTACGGACATATCCGTAGGGGTAACATGTGTGCCTACGGATTAATCCGTAGGTACATATTGTTTGTAATTTTTTTTTTAAAATGGGCTGCTTGATTTTTTCCAGTCCTGTGCACAATAATATATACATCAATCAAATCATATATTGCAGTATTCATAATCACATCTCACGAATATATATAATATACAAAAGAAACACAAAAACTGAATATGATATAAATACAAACCAATATCAATATCGTTTCAAAATGTAGTACAATGTGTATGATATAAATAAATACATGTTTCAAAAAATAAGAACCAAAAATCTACCCTAGCTCGGTCCAGCTCCACCTCTGAATAACGATAGAATAACGCGCGCCTGCTCCTCGGTCAATAAACTCTGCAATTCGTCGCGAGCGGGAGTCTGAGCGGCATGTGGAGCCGGCGATGTGGTCTGCGCAGCCGCCGTCGAGGTAGTCGCTTGCCGAGCCGCGGCTGCGGGAGTCTGAGTGGGCGGTGGAGCTACAGGAGCTGTCTGCGGAACCGCAGCCGATGTAGTGGCTTGCGGAGCCGCAGCCGAAGGAGATGCATGTGGAGGCTCGGCCGATCTACCCTGTCGCGTCTGGATATAACGTGTGTAAGAAGCGTGTAAGAACTGTTTATTATTCGAATTCGTATCATTATTAAGTTATTTCGAAACCCTGTTTGGATATCTAGTTTGGAAAAGCATTGTTTATTTCAATTACATATGTATGTATGATTAATCAAACTTAAGTCTAAAACCAAATAAGCTCAAGCTACGTACTAATTATGGATATATTGATATGTATATAATATGAAATGATATTTTACTATAAAGTAGTATACATACCAGCATCTTCTTCAACTCCTGAACGCTGGCCCTCAAGCTATCCAGTTCATGATGGACATGCCGGTCACTGGAGACGGAAGAAGTAACCGCCGGGGTGGAGTCCAACCTCATATGGGCCCTGCTAGGGCCCAATCCCCGGCCTCTCTCCCAACCTCCGTGGTGCCCTCCGTGGTGCCGTCCCCGTCGCGTCTGGACCTAACGTGTGCAATAAGCGTGTAAGAACTCTGTTTTATTCGAATTCTTATCATTATCGAGTTATTTCGAAACCCCATTTGGATATCTAGTTTGGAAAACTGTAGTTTATTTTAATTAGATATGTACATGTATGATTAATAAAACATAAGTCTACAACCAAATAAGCTCAGGCTATGTACTGATATTGGATATGTTGATATCTATAATATGACATTATATTTTACTATTAAGTAGTATACATACCAGCATCTCCTTCAACTCCTGAACGGTGGCCTTCAAGCTCTCCAGTTCCTGCTGGATACGTCGCTCACTGGAGACGGAGGAAGTAACCGCCGGGGTGGAGTCCAACCTCATATGGGCCCTGCTAGAGCCCAGTCCTCGGCCTCTCTCCCAACATCCGTGGTGCCGTCCGTGTGCGGCGTCCAGGACTGGGGTCAGCAGCCTCGAATGCTGCCTTCCCCCTAGCAACTGTCAGAACATTATATTTAGCACATACTGGTCTATAAAATTGACAAGAAATACCAAAATCAACAAATTCAAAGCCTTACCTACAGAGATAGAAGATATGCTCCTCTGGTATCTGCATGTATCAAAATTTGAATAATATTAATTAATTTCAGTACATACATACTAACAAGGTAAACTCGCAGATAGCGCTGCTTACACATATGACAGGGAGTGAACAAGCTCTTGTAGATCATCAGGCGCAAATCTAATCTCATCAAGCAGCCCATGATAACGAGTTGGACGACTAAGAGCAAAAGGAATGTGTGTATATTTATGATATAGCATTCTAAATCAATATACATGCCCTATATAATATATAAACATACCTGGAGGAACGGGAGTGGCCTCTGTCCCTGATATGGACGCATCACCAACAACTAGACAATCAAATATTGACAATATAAGTAATTTTGACATAAACAGGCATGGATATCTATAATATTATCGATATTCAAAATGGATATTAGAGAGCGCACCAGCAGTGAGAAGTGATAAAAGTATCACCCAACAAGAGTGTAATTTACAGAATCAGTTGAGACTCTTGAAAGTCATAGAAGAACCTGACCTGCACAAATCTGATGTATGCTTTCCATTGGACACTATGAAGTCTCTAAAGGGAAAAGCCTATGTGAAAGCCATCATTAGTTCATATCAGAAGATTGATGCTGAAACAGAGAACAAGGAATGTCATTTCTTTCTTCTTCTGCCACATTACTGTCTTCTCCTTCTTCTTCTGCCACATTACTGTCTTCTCCTTCTTATTATGTGTGCGTGCAAATTCAATGACTATATTGAGAATATGGATTAATAGTGGGTAGGAAGAGTATTTCTCAAATGGCTTTTGCGTCTAAAAACCATAAACTACTAAGTAATAGCATACATAATTTTATTAGTATAAAGGTTGTTATTTTAAGTTTCCCTTATAGAGATATGATCTAACTGCATCTATAAACTATAAGTGTGCAGAAAATTATGATAAGAAACCATAAGAAAGGGTTGTAGCCATGCATAACCTTGAATCTACATACCAAATCATGCAAAAGCATGCACTTATTGTCACCTTGCCTTGGAATATAAAATATCTTGGAAGACTATAAGCGAGCATTTAAATCTTGATAGCTTTTGACTTCAACATATATTTTTCTCAAGTACCATGAAATATACTTCCTCCGTATAAACCGTTTTCAGGAAGATGGATTAATAATGACAAATTATCCATTGTGGCTCACTAGGTTAGCATTTTCTCTTCTATTGACCATCTTACTAATCTGCTTGGTAAATTTATTCGGAACCGGCTGCGAATCATTAAAAGACATGCATAAGAAAGAAAGCTAAAATACAGATATATAGCATACCGATACATTGAAACTTCAAAGTTGCGATGACAATCCAGAGATATTTATTTCTACACACATGGTGCGCGTGCGAATGCGTCAGGCATCATGGACAAATATTTCAGAACATGGAAAGTATTATTCGTATAAAATAATTAAAACTTTTAAACACCTTGGGTAGATATTTCCTTAGTTGATGCAATCATATCATGAGGACTAAATTTAAGCTATTATACATATGCATATGTATTTTTCTAAGCTAATATATCACACACACATACAGAGAGAGAGAGAGAACACCAGGTAGGTAGAGAAATCAGGTAGCAGGATCCTGAAGAAATGGAGTCCATAGTATTGCTCATCATCATCATCCATGATCCCTTTGATAATATTTTTTCAAAGGGATCATGGATGATGATGATGAGCAATGCTATGGACTCCATTTCTTCAGGGTCCTGCTAGCTGATTTCTCTACCAAACTGGTGTTCTCTCTCTCTCTGTGTGTGTGTGTGTGTGTGTGTGTGTGATATATTAGGTTAGAAAAATACATATGCATATGTATAATAGCTTAAATTTAGTCCTCATGATATGATTGCATCAACTAAGAAAATATCTACCCAAGGTGTTTAAAAGTTTTAATTACTTTATACGAATAATACTTTCCATGTTCTGAAATATTTGTCCATGATGCCTGACGCATTCGCACGCACACCACGTGTGTAGAAATAAATATCTCTGGATTGCCATCGCAACTTTGAAGTTTCGATGTATCGGTATGCTATATATCTGTATTTTAGCTTTCTTTCTTATGCATGTATTTTAATGATTCGCAGCCGGTTCCGAATAAATTTACCAAGCAGATTAGTAAGATGGTCAATAGAAGAGAAAATACTAACCTAGTGAGCCACAATGGATAATTTGTCATTATTAATCTATCTTCCTGAAAACGGTTTATACGGAGGAAGTATATTTCATGGTACTTGAGAAAAATATATGTTGAAGTCAAAAGCTATCAAGATTTAAATGCTCGCTTATAGTCTTCCAAGATATTTTATATTCCAAGGCAAGGTGACAAGAAGTGCATGCTTTTGCATGATTTGGTATGTAGATTCAAGGTTATGCATGGCTACGACCCTTTCTTATGGTTTCTTATCATAATTTTCTGCACACTTATAGTTTATAGATGCAGTTAGATCATATCTCTATAAGGGAAAACATAAAATAACAACCTTTATACTAAAAAATTATGTATGCCATTACATAGTAGTTTATGGTTTTTAGACGCAAAAGTCATTTGAGAAATACTTTTCCTACCCACTATTAATCCATATTCTCAATATAGTCATTGAATTTGCACGCGCACATAATAAGAAGGAGAAGACAGTAATGTGGCAGAAGAAGAAGGAGAAGACAGTAATGTGGCAGAAGAAGAAAGAAATGACATTCCTTGTTCTCTGTTTCAGCATCAATCTTCTGATATGAACTAATGATGGCATTCACATAGGCTTTTATCTTTAGAGACTTCTTAGTGTCCAATGGAAAGCATAAATCAGATTTGTGCAGGACATGTTCTTCTATGACTTTCAAGAGTCTCAACTGATTCTGTAAATTACACTCTTGTTGGGCGATACTTTTATCACTTCTCACTGCAGGTGCGCTCTCTAATATCCATTTTGAATATCGATAATATTACATTCAAAATGGATATTAGAGAGCGCACCTGCAGTGAGAAGTGATAAAAGTATCACCCAACAAGTGTGTAATTTACAGAATCAGTTGAGACTCTTGGAAGTCATAGAAGAACCTGACCTGCACAAATCTGATGTATGCTTTCCATTGGACACTAAGAAGTCTCTAAAGGGAAAAGCCTATGTGAAAGCCATCATTAGTTCATATCAGAAGATTGATGTTGAAACAGAGAACAAGGAATGTCATTTTTTTCTTCTTCTGGCACATTACTGTCTTCTCCTTCTTATTATGTGCGCGTGCAAATTCAATGACTATATTGAGAATATGGATTAATAGTGGGTAGGAAAAGTATTTCTCAAATGGCTTTTGCGTCTAAAAACCATAAACTACTAAGTAATGGCATACATAATTTTTTAGTATAAAGGTTGTTATTTTAAGTGCACGTGCAAATTCAATGAAAGCGGAAACTCCAGTGACAAACTTAGGTTGCATACGTTGTTGCCAATTCACATACATCCAGTCCATAACCCTGACGTACTCATGGGCCATGTTAGACTGTATCATATAAATTGTAGGTTATGATGACTATATTGAGAAATCTAAGAACGGGATGGTTACTGACAAAGGAGAAAATCCGGGTATATGCTTTATGTGTGCGTTTATCGTTGAAAAAAATAAATTATCAATAATTAAAGTTAGATTTGAGGATACCCATGTATGAGTTGTATTCTATATATGTGTGTTTCGATTTATGATTTCGCTTAAGTGTAGGGTTGTTTTTACTTAAAGAAGTATCACCATCTACTATATATAAAAAAATGTAGCAAACTAGGACTAGAACTCATTTAACATTATCAACTAGTGAGATTTCAATGTCGAAAACTCCCTAAAAAGGAAAATTACTAAAAGGAAAAGACTCTTTGAACAAAACGCATCCACTAGCAATAATATGGAACTGAGACTCGATCAAGATTCTGTGGACTACAAAATTCCAAGGAATTGCTATTTGAATTACGTTAATTTGGAACACGATCGTTGTAAGTTGTACTTTCCAGACTTGTGCCATGCCCATGAGCACACAAACTTCTCCCCAATCACAAATCCCAGTCCAGATTGGTATTCAAAATATATTTAATTAGTTTGTGATCCACATCATTGATTCGTTGCTTGAGGCATCAATGTAGGCACAAATATCACTGAAGCAGCCTAAATCACCATATGAACCGGTTATCGGTTTCAATTCCACCAGAATTAGAATTTCATCCGAACAACTTTCACACAGTAATCGGAACCTGGTCAACAAATTTGTCATGCCCGTTGTGGTTTTACTTATGTACAGTACTTCCACAAAATACGTGCTGTCATTTCTAAATGGAAGTTTCTCAGTGCCACCATAGTAGCAGAAGATGGAATTGTTTATCGCAACTAGATTATGCTAAGCCTCGGATAGATTAGGCAAACATGATCTAGAAGAATATAATTAGCAGAGGAAAAATATAATAAAACAAAACAAAGCGTAGCAAATAAGATAAAATAAAATAAAGATATATAAAATAAAAGAGAAATAAGTTTTCGAGAGGAGAGGTGCAAGATATCATATGCCCCGAAGAAAAGGAGGGCAAAAACAGTGTTGGCATTCATAAGAGGAAAGCTAGACTAACAAGAAGAAACATTACAAATATTACTATATTTATGAATTATAAACGAAAATCAACCCAGAATCTGCAAGAAAATCAAAAGTATGGATCAAATATGAGACGGACAAATATCTTTTCCTCTCTTATCTTTTCTTTTTGAAAACAAATACCAGAAGATGTTGACTTTCTGGATAGATAGGAGTGGATATGATAAAAACATGTAAAGGGTGCATGAAAGTGCTAACAGAGACTCTTTGTTGCAACTTTATAATAAACGGAACAATAACTGGCATATTCAAGTTAAAAGAATTGAAAGAATAATGAACATGGCTTACAAACTTGGGTGAGAACGATGTGACACTCAGGAAAACATCTAAAAGACAAATTCATAAATGCGGTTAGGCCAAAACCGGACTAAATCCTGCCATGCGACTGATATTCCTTGATGTAGAAGTAAATATAACTGTGGGACACACGCACACATGCACACAAAAACTATGGCATAAACAAGTGGAAATATGCAAATAAACATGCATGCAAGCAGACATTAAAAGATTAATATAACAGAGATGTCTACTGATGATTTGTAAGATGTTATCGCAGGTAGGACAACTGCCAATTCTATGGCTTGTGGCCACCAGCGACTGCTTTCTCACCACAGTAAAAATAATGAGGGACTATAACATATCATGAATTCGATATGCACCGTGATTTCATTGCATTTGTCTATTAACCTATAATGTACAAGTTCTCGGCATTGATTGCAGAGGTGCATACAGTCTGAACTAGTAAATATACGTAACAAGGAAAAAGAAGAAACGATTCATAAATATGGTTGGGCCAGAAACAGACTTAGTCACTGGATGACATATAACTGATATTCCTTGATGTAGAAGTCAATACACCTTTGATAACAAACTCATTCTTTTTTGGAAGATATATGAATAACCGACTCTAACCCTCAGCATTCTATTGAACACATGGAAATCCATCGTATCTCATATCCAGCCACCTCACTTCACCGATCCTATGATCGCCCTCTGGAGGACGCACAGCCTTAGCCGCAGCCCCAGCCCCTACCCTAGCCCTAGCCGCAGCCCATCCCTAGCCCCAGCCCGCAGCCCCAGCCGCACCCCCAATAAAAAATTTGATAAATTGACCCTTCCTCGACCCCGACCCCGACCCTAACCCTACCCCGACCCCGAACCCGACCCTGCAGCCCAGCCCCTGCCCCAACCCTAACCCGACCCCGACTGCGACCGCGACCCTAGCCCAACCCCAACTCGCGTGCCATGAACCCTAAGCCCAAAATAATCCAATAAATTCTTTAACTTGCCTCGAGATTTACTCACCTGAACGGCTGCTGGGGCTGGGGCGACGACCTGAACGGCGGTGGCGACGACCTGAACCGCGGTGGCGACGAGAACTGCAGTGGCGACGAAACCGGCGGTGGCGACGAGGAGAACAATCTTGGCGTCGACGGCGTGGCAATTTGGGGCTTATTTTCGCGCGCGATCGAGAGAGAGAGGGAAGTGAGCGTAGGCGATCAATCTGGGATTTTGTTAAATCGATATTTACTTGCCCCTACGGACATATCCGTAGGTCCTTTGTTTGCGGCTCCATAGGGGCAAACACCTAATTAAGAATTAATATTTTTATTCTTGGACGTCTTTGCCTGTAGGGGCAACCTTTTAGCCCTACGGATTAATCCGTAGGGCCAAGTTATTTCTGCCCCTACGGATTACAATATCCGTAGGGGCAACCCCCTATTTTACTAGTGCATGTTGGGCTACGGAAGAGCCCCGGCCGTCAATCCAAGGCCAAATACGGAAAAAAAAACTTTTCTAACTTGGCACTACCGCAACCAATTATCCGGATCGAACCATTAACCGTTAACTAGCAACTACTGTAAGAGTTTGGAGAGATTATACCGATCGATCCGTGTCCTTCGGTCTTCAATCTCTGCGCCAAGCTCCTCGCTGCTGCGCCGACGAAGTTCTCTCTTCGATCTCGCTCGTCGAAGTGGCTCCACGTCGAGGATTCTTTATACGGGCTCCCGCTTCAAACCGAAGCAACTCGGACATGCAATTTGCTAGCCGACATGTCCAAGGTGAAGTAGAGATAGTGTGTGATTACTTTGTCTCAATACACTATAGGATTCTCAACACATGAGAGGGATAGAGTGGAGGTTGAAGAAGAAGCCATGAGTGAAGAGTTATGAGCACAAGAAAAACCTAGTGAAGAAAATGAGCTTGCTTATTGTGTGAGATAAAAATGTGAAAGCTCTTATAATAATCTCAAGACCAATCCCTTGCCTCATATGGTTTCCCCCCCCTCTCTCTTCATATCTTAATCCCACACAATAAACAATCAAGAGAAAAGACATGGCACAAGAAAACACACCATGAGTCACTAAAAAAGCACATGCCACATTTAATGCTCTTGATCATGACTTGCACTCACAATTTCCACTTAATAAACATTAATCCAAATGTTTAAAACAATAAATAGAATGGCATCTTCTAAAGTAAACTCGTGACGGATCACAAGAGTACCCCTCATCCGTATATACATACCTGCATCCGCATTCCGACTGAATACGAATACAACGAGACGAAAATAATCCAACCAATATAATACTAGGATCCGGCTTAAACCAAAGCCCACTAGTATGATCCGTCCGATCATGATCCGTGCATAAGTGCACGTATATGATCGAACCCCGCCATAAAACCATACGGCCTCTACAACGTTTCGCCCGAACTTGAGAAACTTTCTGTGGGGGACTCTAAAGACTCATCAATACGCTGTCAGCGGGTTTAACCATAAGCACGTCATTGGCACTTGCTGTACGTAACGGCTGCCCATGTATTGAACGAAAAGGAAGCTGACGAGCGAGCTCATTCTGAAACCCTACTGAGCCTATCTGTGACAATCTCCGTACATTCCGGTATGTTCGTCTATGAGTATCGCATATCCGGCCTAGGGGGATGGTAAACGTTAGACCCCCAATAGCGGTATAAGTCGTGTTAGATTGTAGCGTAGAACACCTTGTGAAATTACTGGAATACCTACCAGTAAATCTCACTTGCCTTGGCCAAGAACTTTGTGTAATGGCTCTCCAAACACAGCGCGATGTCAATCCCCAATACTGGGAGAGAAGAATCTTGTCTAACCGCCACTGCCTCCAAGTGCTTCGGGACCGCACCCAACTACTACCTGTTTGCACGACTCCTTTGAGCCGTGGTAGGGTAGTGTTCAGTTGATAAAACTGCACATTTAATATGACATTTTTCCTACTATTTCTATATAATAAAGGTGTTTATTATAATATATGATACATATGAGGGTTTATCTGTAAAAATACTATTTTCATGTGTTTATATATTATAATTAACATTATGTAGGAAAAAGTAAGATATAATATCCATGTAACATTTGGCCCATTTAAATATGCTTACCTTATTAAATACCTTTGACCAATTCTTAATGGTTAAGTTAATATCTCAATAAAACAAAATCTGCTAATATTATTTGTTGAGTTATTGTGCAGAATTTGCATGGCTGAAATCAAGGAAATCAAAGTTGGTAAAACAAACCTGCCTAATTAAGAAAGTAAACTAAAGAAATCAATTCTAGCAGTGACGTCGAAAAGATTTTCAGTTTCCAAAGATTCAAAAGATCACCACGTGTCATCAAGATAAAGCTCCAGAAAAACAAATCAAGTGATCTCCCTATAAGTCCGCGGAACCGCGGTCAAACCAACCTATTGGCCGCGGTTCCGCCGCGTATCAGACGAGTTGGGAGTTGGGATTTTTCTGTTAGGATCTTAACCACTAGTTTCCAAATTAGGAAGCTAGGGTTCTAGCTCTGGGACTATAAATAAGGACCGAGAGCCTCTTGAAAAATTCATCAAGCTGAAGAGATCACGAAGTCCACGACAGGCTCACGCATCCAGGCCGATCATCAACTGTTCGTCTATCTTCTTAGAAGAGATCGAGAAGCAAACTAGCATTTTTGTAATCATTTTCTAAGGGAACAAAGTGTAAATGAATTTTGTTGATTAATAAAGGTAGTAGTTTTCTTATTCTATCTCTTTATAGTTTTAATACGATTTCTCTCTCCATCTCTTCTTCTCCCAACATGCGCGAGGAATTCTTCGCTTGTTAGGGTTCATGGGATTAGGGTAGGTTAATGGATGATGAAGATCCTTAAACTCTTTTTAAGACCTATAAAGTTTATAAACTCTATCAAAAGAATAGTTAACATCCTAATTGGGCGCGCTATCAATTCATTGATAATCGCGACCACGATTAGAGATTAGATTAACAATTGTTTTGGTAAAGGCTAGATGTGAACGGAGATCCATGTTGAGATACGGGTTTAGAGTGTTAGGATTACCTAGCACCTCATGAAGAGTTTGGAAGCATCACATGTAACAAAGATTAAATTTTTAGGGTGCTAAGTAAGCATACAAAGAATCAATCCTAGAAAATTAGGGTTTCAAAACTTTAATCAACATCACAAGCAACAAAGGCTAGGGTTTTGAGAGTAGAACCTTTGTAGCTCCCTACGCTGGACTCCTTGGCCACTTGAGGGTTGGAGAAGGGTTCGCTTGAAGTCTTCTAGTGTCCACGACGATCCACCCGAAGCTCCTTTGTCCAAGCTTGCAACTTCACTTGATCAAGAGAAAGAAATGAAGCTAACACTCTAAACAAGTGGGCAAGACTTGTGTAGAATGATGTTGTGGTGGCTATTCTCACTTCAAAATCCTAACTTGGTGAGTAATTTGCTCACTAGAGAAATCTAGAGAGCAAAAGAAGAAAGAGGAAGAAGATGATGGCCTTTTTGAACAAGAGTAAAAGATAATCTCTCATGAAAAATGGAAAATATATGTATATATATTTTTCACTTCTCATATCAAACCATGGTTATATTATATGGATATTTATTTTACTTGAGTTAAAACAAAAGAGGAAGATTAACTCATGGTTAATAAGTAGGTGAGCATGGTTAGTTGAAGAAGAGTGTAGAATCAAGACCATGAATTATCCTTTTCTTTCTCTTTTTGTTTTAACACAAATAGAAATAATAATCCATATAAATAACCAAGGTGTGAGTCTTATATTGCCACCATTTTGTATGTATATACAATCATGAAGGATGATGTATGTATGTATGTGTGCATGCACATCCATATGTGCATGAATCAAGAAAGAATGCATACATGCATGCATACATCCAAAAATACAAGAAAGGATTTCTAGTGAGAAACTAATGGTTAAATGATAAATCAACACTTGATTTATCAATCCGACCATATCACATACGACCCAACCAAAAGCAAGCCGCCCGATTAATATACGATATCTTATACGCGCATTTTAACCGGGTCCATGCGCATATCGCATACGCGCACCACAACGTTTCGCCTGGACTAGGTAACTCCTTTGTAGGACTCTGAGACTCGTCAATACGCCTGCAGTGGGTGATGATCATATCAAGCACCCCCAAGTCGCAAGCGATCAGCTAAACGTAACGGCCAACAGGGTATTGAGCGATCAGAAGAAAACAAGTGAACCTGCTACAACTCCCATCGAGCCAACCGGCAACACTACCGTACAGTCCGGTCTCTTCGTCAAATATGCTGCATATCGAGCCTAGGGATGGTAACGTCGACCCCAATAACTCAATCAGTCATGACGGTGAATGGTCTATAACAGATCGAGAAACTACTGATAACACTTATCAGTAAATCTCAGCAACCCTGGCCAGGGACTTACTGATATAACCAGTCGAGCACAACACAGCATCAAGTCCCAATACCAGGAGAGACGAAACCCCTCCTATCGCTCATCGCCTTCGTGTGTCTCGGGACTGTACCCAACGGCCACCTGTTTGCACGACTCAGTAGAGCCGTGGTAGGATGGTAATCAAAGTACACTGGGAGAGCACACAAGACTCTATGACGATCTCGGGTCTACAGACTAACCTACACCAGTGTCACCTGAGAACTGCTATCCGACGATAGATATAATTCCATATAGGAGTTCTCGGTGAGTCTGTCCAGTGTACCCAGTCACCACTGAGCACCCGTATTTGATCTCGATGTCAAACATCGATGAATGTGGGAACATTCATCGCCCATCATATGGGTCTAGTATCATATACTCTAGTCTACTCTGGTATATCGATGCCCCGTCTCGATACACCTATGACTAGGGACATTTCAGGATATGCTTATAAACTACAGATGTCCCACTAGTATGATCTCTATCATAATCACTGTAGTCAAGCCAATATCCTCAGGGATTTATCAACATGTGTGAATGAGTAAAAGCATGATCAAATCAACTTGTTAGATAAAGAAGAACCAGATAGCATACTATCATGTCGAGCAAGAATGTACACTGAATATATATATATATATGTATAAATACATCCACTATCTCATAATGACCTATAGGGCATACATATATCCAACAATCTCCCACTTGCACTAAGGCCAGTTATTGGCGTATCTCATACCCAACATCTCAAAAAGTCGCTCATGCTGCGGCTGAGGGAGGGCCTTGGTGAGTGGATCCGCGGCGTTATTCTTTGTGTCTACTCTCTTAATCTCGATCTTGCGGCGATCTACAATCTCCCGGATCAAATGAAAGCGCCTAAGGATGTGTCTGTATCGCTGATGGGACCTGGGCTCTTTGGCTAACGCTATAGCCCGATTATTATCACAATACAATGGTATTAGATTAATAATGGTTGGAACTACACCTAGCTCCGAGATGAACTTCCTCATCCAGACGGCTTCCTTGGCGGCATCATTTGCAGCAATGTACTCAGCCTCCATCATAGAGTCTGCAACGGTATCTTGTTTGGAACACTTCCAACTTACCGCCTCTCCATTGAGGGTAAATACAAACCCTGAGATAGATTTGCTGTCGTCCTTATCGTTGTGGAAGCTCGAATCGGTAAAGGCCTCCATTTGGAGATCTCCATTACCATACACCAAGAACAATTCCTTAGTCCTTCGCAAGTACTTAAGAATGTTCTTCACAGCTATCCAGTGATTCTCCCCTGGGTTGGATTGATATCTGCTCACAACACTAAGTGCATAAGCTACATCTGGGCGTGTACATAACATCGCATACATTATAGATCCTACTGCCGAAGCATAGGGTATAATGCTTATGCGAGCTCTCTCTTCATCGGTCTTTGGACAAGAATCTTTGGAGAGAGTGACCCCATGGCAAGCGGGTAAGGCACCCCGCTTGGAGTCTTCCATACTAAACCTTTTTAGGATGGTGTTGATGTACTTGGTTTGGGACAATCCCAATAACCTCTTGGATCTATCCCTATAGATCCTTATGCCCAGGATGTATGTGGCATCACCCAGGTCCTTCATGGAGAACCTTAGTGATCATTTCTTATCAGAAGAATGGCATCCACGTACGAGGAATGTGACAGCTCTCCCTACAGCCTTCTTATAAACACAAGGTTCATCTGGATTTTTGATGAAATCAACCTCTTTGATAACATCATCAAAACAGATGTTCCAACTCCGTAATGCCTGCTTTAACCCATATAAGGATTTAAGCAATCTACATGCTTTCCCGCTGTTCCCACTGTCAATGAAGCCCTCCGGCTAATCCATATAAACGCATTCTACTAAATCCCCATTTAGAAATGTCGTTTTAACGTCCATCTGCCAGATTTCATAGTCATAGTGAGCAGCAATAGCAAGTAGGATCCGAATGGATTTAAGCATGGCTACGGGCGAAAAAGTCTCATCATAGTCAAAACCTGGTCTTTGACGAAAACCCTTCGCCACAAGTCATGCCTTGTAGGTTTCTACCTGCCCATCTACACCAATCTTTCTTTTAAAGATCCATTTGCATCCCACAGGTTTTACCCCAGGGGGTACAACGTCCAAAGTCTATACTTTGTTGGTGTACATAGACTCCATTTCGGATCTCATGGCATCTAGCCACTTCACAGAGTCTCCACTCGTGATAGCTTGCTGAAAACTGGTAGGATCATCATCATCCATGATGTAGTCTTCTCCGTCACCATCAATGAGGAAACCGTAGTACCTCTCCGGTGGGCGAGAAGTCCTTCTAGACTTGCGGAGTGGCCGAGGTTCCTCAGTTTCTATTGCAACAGCCGGTTCAACCAAATCGTCATTTGTAGTTTGTGTCTCTAGAACCTCTTCTAGATCCACCACATTGCCATCATCTTTATCTGTGAAAAACTCTTTTTCTAAGAATGTGGCATGCTGAGAAACAAACACCTTTTGTTCCTCCTTGTGGTAGAATAGATATCCATAAGAGTTCCTTGGATATCCCACAAAGTTACACATGACTGACCGTGTCTCGAGTTTGTCCGGATTCTGCTTTTTAACATAGGCCGGGCAACCCCAAATCTTAATTCTCTTAAGAGATAGTGTCTTCCCATGCCATATCTCATATGAGGTGGTAGATACGGTTTTGGTTGGAACCCTGTTCAAAATAAACGCTGCAGTCTTCAATGCATGCCCCCAAAATGAGACAGGTAACTCAGTGTCACTCATCATGGACCGGACCATATCTAATAGGGTCCTATTCCGTCGTTCAGACACACCGTTGTGCTGTGGTGTGTAAGGAGGAGTGAGCTGAGAGAGAATCTCATTCTCTTTTAGGAAGTTTGCAAATTCTGTACTGAGGTATTCCCCACCTCGATCTGATCGAAGCATCTTGATACTCAAGCCGGTTTGTTTTTCTACTTCTTGTTTATATTCAGTGAATTTCTCAAAAGCTTCGGATTTGAACATTAATAAAAATACATGACCGAATCTTGAGAAATCGTCAGTGAAAGTAATGAAGTAAGAAAAACCGCCTCTAGCTTGTGTAGACATTGGCCCACATACATCACTATGTATGAGTCCTAAGAGCTCGGTAGCTCTTTCTCCGTGTCCGGTAAACGGAGATTTGGACATTTTACCCTTGATACAAGACTGGAAAGTCGCATAAGATTTATATTCAAAAGGGTTTAAATATCCATCTTTGTGTAACTGGTTTAGTCTTGTTTCGTTAATATGACCAAGTCTACAGTGCCAAAGAAAAGCTTCATTTATTTCTGAAAGTTTTCTTTTCTTAGTGTGTTGTATGCTGAAAACTGTGTGTTGATTTAGGACAGATATCTCGTTATTAAGTGTACCATACCCAACCAATATTTGATTCAGGTGAATGTTCATAACATTGTTCTGCAATACAAAATTATATCCTTCATTGTCAAACAAAGAAACAGATATTATATTACAAAGCATACTTGGTACAAAATAACATGGGTTCAAAACCAATATACACCCAGATGGCAACCCCAAGTGATACTCTCCCACTGCGACAGTATGTACATTGGAACCATTTCCAACACGGAGAGTATGGTCACCTGTCTTCAAAACTTTGCTATTTCTCAGCCCCTGCATAGAATTGCAAATGTGAGAACCTAAACCGGTATCTAATACCCAGGAAGCAGAGTTTATTGAAAAACAGTTTTCTGTCACAAACACACCTGAAGCGGAAGCATCCCCATGCTTCTTCTTGAGGTTCAAGTACTCCGTACAGTTGCGCTTCCAATGTCCTGTTTTGTGGCAATGAAAACATTCACCTTTCCTCGAGTCTCCAGCTTTGGACTTTTCCTTTCCCTTCACCTTTTTAACTCTACCCTTAGGATTGGTGGGCTTCTTCTTTTTCTTTCCCTTGGCCTTAGCCTTTGGGCGAGAAGAGGAAGATTGTCTAACAGTCATAACGGGAGTTTTCACTGATTTCAGTGTGCTCTCTGCACTCCTTAACATATTAAGGAGTTCAGGTAGTTCCCTCTCCATGTTGTGCATGTTGAAGTTAACTATGAACTGAGCAAAGGTGGAGGGGAGGGACTGCAGAATAATATCGGTATATTGTTTATAGTCCATCGTCCATCCAAGGTCCTCAAGCTCTTCTATGAGAGCTATCATCTTCAGAACATGGTCTCCTACTGATGTGCCAGGGGCCATTCGCATCTGAAACAATTTCTTTTATGCTTCGTATCGTAATACACGGGATTGCTCTCCATACAACTCCTTTGTATGGAGGAATATGTCATGAATGTCCATATTCTCGTGCTGCTTTTGATGTGTATTGTCCATCGATGCAAGCGTGAGGCATTTGGCCGTGGCACAGTCAGCGTCCCATGTCTTGCGGACTTCAATGTCCGCAACTGAGGATTTTGGACCTGGGGTGGGCGGGGCTGAAGCCGTAAGGACATATGATACTTTACCATAAGTCAAGGCTATTTTGAGATTCCTCAGCCAGTCTTTATAATTGGTCCCATTCAGTTTGTTTTTATCTAGTAGAAGCTTGAGTCCAGTCATTGGTATCTGCCATTAAGAGATAGAAAAGAATACACTCAGCGAAAGCTGTTGCATAGATCAGATTGGTTATTATCTTGTCTAATCGATGTCTCCCACTGCTTTAATCAAGTTTTTATTTCAAACCTTAAAAAGAAAACTAGCCAGGATTAATTACAGTCTACAACTTCGTTAACCGTTCAGCCAGGCCAGTATCGGTACTTGAGGGAGGTTCCCCGTGCTTTCGCACGGACCTAATTAAAGTAAACCTCGTTTTCCTAGAGGCGTAGCCCCGTTAACACCTTTCTAGACACCTAATGAGTTAGCTAATTGTAAACTGCAAAACTCTCCTAGGAGCAACTATTGCCCACAGTGGGATCGGGATCCAACCATCATATGGAAGGTATGCAATCTCATTGCAAATCTCAACACTTGAAATTCCCGATGTGATTTTTACCCCTAGTACCTATGACCTTGGCTATGGTCAACAAATCATAAGTACTAGTCAAGTTCAGCCCGTCATTTCTTGATTAATCAGACTCGTTTACATGACCCTTGGCTAAGGTCAACAAAGTCATATGCCCGTCCTAATTAATCTGCATCATATGCATTGTACGAAGACATCACTTAGCTACCGTACACTACGCCTTGGCTAAGGTCAATAAACGTAGCATGAATACTAAGTACTCTACTTTCTAAAATGACGGAGGGTTGTGGATGATTTTTAAGAAAATCTTTAACGCTTTGAACTTGATATCGTCGTAGAATCAAATGGTTTTCAAAAGGAGTGGCTTGTGCTCTACAGTTTTTGAAATACAGCTTTTTCATAAAGAGCCGAGTGGTTTTCAAATCCGATTCTACAACATCTTTTTAGGTTTATTTTCTTTACATTAATTATATTAATGTAGTCCCATCATTTAAGTCCTTAAGCCAATCACAGAAAAGAAACGAAAATAACACGTACGCTTATGCCATCCGCATTCGCCGCAATGTTCCGTTATGCACCGTTAGGTTACTTAACTAACGGCATACCGGGACGGGACTAGCGCGGGTGTAAAACAAAAGCAACCTCTACTATATATCTCATATATAATATATCATTCGTCTCAGATATCACAGAACTCAGGCAGCAGAAACATATATATATAATGTGGGATATACTAGGACGTCCGTATTTAGTATTTAGCCAACAATAGAAAATACGGATTCCACAGTAGCGATGAATAGCCAAGCCCACACCCCTAGACCCCTACGAGAGCGGCAAGCGACCCTACCAATCCTGGAGTTTAGGAGACCAGGTCTCGACTCCTCGAGATGGCCTCCCACTATACCCCAGAACCCGGTCACTTGTGCTCCCCTCCTTGGGTCTATCCTAATGCGGAAAAGTAAATAATATACAACACTGGTGACATCAACCTCAACCCGGAAGTACCCCAAATAAAAGAATATTACATTACATTTGAATTTTACATGAATGAAAAATAAAACTCTCATCTCACATAAAACCCCCCGGCTATTCGATCGCGACAATCCTGCACATCATATCTCAGCAACACAAAATATCATATATTATCAACGTAAGTAAGTATGCGTACCCCGATTGTCGTTGATGTATAGCAACGAAACCGGCGATATCGAACATACTACACTTACGGTCACAGAAAATAAAGTGTAAAACTGCAATATCTGGAATCCACATTCTCTTTAGACATCATAAATGCGAAATATCACATACTTCGTATTTCTTGTCTAGCTATATGAATTCCACACATTGCATCACATTCCAGATAAATAGATAGTATTAAAGTTTTCGAACGAATGATCAAATACCCAAAATTCCCTAAAGCTCAACACTTGAGCGGAGTTCAAAAACCCAGAGTGTGTCACAGTTGTAGCGGTCCAGCCGTAGAAGGGTCAAGCCAACGCCTCACATGTGGCACGCCGTACTGCCCCAAACCCTAAGGTTCAAAAGGCAGTTCAAGACGGTCACATAATCGAGTTAAGGTTTGTTGTCTTCTAGAGGGTCCACCACAAAACTTGCACGTATCTCCGAAAGATTTAAACCCCGTGAAAAGTGAGCAAACGACACTCGTTCGAACAATTCAATACTTTCTAATTATCCGGAAAAAACATGAAGTTAAAATTCTGATCGAATCAATGAACTAAAAACAATCTCCAGAACAAATAACACTTAAACCAGATTAAAAATACCCAAAAATATCAACAAGCAGTTATAAGTATTACTGTCTAAAAACCAAGCATTGACTCACCTGTACGGCCGTGGAACGCGGCCCAAGCAAGCTTTGGCCGTGTTTCCACGGCGGAAAATACTGTTCACTGCAACGTTTTTTACAGTGTTTCTTATATCTACCTACTGAATTTTTTTACATATTTTTAATTGTGGAAAATAACAGTTTTGAAAAATTGTCCAGAGAGTGTCCCAAAAAACCGTATTTCGGTTAGATCGGAGTTTTTACTTCCCTAAAGTGTCGCCTAATATTCTAGGTCGGCTCTGATACCAATGTTAGGATTACCTAGCACCTCATGAAGGGTTTGGAAGCATCACATGTACCAAAGATTAAATTTTTAGGATGCTAAGTAAGCATACAAAGAATCAATCCTAGAAAATTAGGGTTTCAAAACTTTAATCAACAGCACAAGCAACAAAGGCTAGGGTTTTGAGAGTACAAACTTTGTAGCTCCCTACACTGGACTCCTTGGCCACTTGAGGGTTGGAGAAGGGTTCGCTTGAAGTCTTCTAGTGTCCACGACGATCCACCCGAAGCTCCTTTATCCAAGCTTGCAACTTCACTTGATCAAGAGAAAGAAATGAAGCTAACACTCTAAACAAGTGGGCAAGACTTGTGTAGAATGATGTTGTGGTGGCTATTCTCACTTCAAAATCCTAACTTGGTGTGTAATTTGCTCACTAGAGAAATCTAGAGAGAAAAATAAGAAGGAGGAAGAAGATGATGGCCTTTTTGAACAAGAGTAAAAGATAATCTCTCATGAAAAATGGAAAATATATGTATATATATTTTTCACTTCTCATCTCAAACCATGGTTATATTATATGGTTATTTATTTCACTTGAGTTAAAACAAAAGAGGAAGATTAACTCATGGTTAATAAGTAGGTGAGCATGGTTAGTTGAAGAAGAGTGTAGAATCAAGACCATGAATTATCCTTTTCTTTTTCTTTTTGTTTTAACACAAATAGAAATAATAATCCAAATAAATAACCAAGGTGTGAGTCTTATATTGCCACCATTTTCTATGTATATACAACCATGAAGGATGATGTTGTAAGTCTACGCTAGCGCCCCGGCAGTCTACAGACGCCAAATGCGGAACAAAAAACTTTTAACCGGCGCTATCGTATACTTTAACCCGGATCTGCCATTATTGCTAAACTAACAAACTGTAAAGAGTGTAGGAATGTTATACCGAACGATCCGAGTCCTTCGTTCTTCAACCATCATCCCACGCTCCGTTGCGGCTGCTCCGATCTCGTCGATCTCCGATCTCCTCGTCGAGGTGGCACCACATGATCGGTTCTTTAAACGGGCTCCCGCCTCTGACTCGAGGCAACTCGATCGTCAAGTTTGCTAAAAGAGACGACCAAGATTGATGTAGAGAATGAGTAGATGACTTTGTCTCACTTCGTCCAAGTCCGTGGACGATCGGTTAATGAAGTTGCCGAGGGAATCAGGTGATGGAATGAAATGAGCTGTGAAATTCCATACACCGATAAAACCTATCATAATCTTTTCTCTCTAAAATGAAACATCAAGTGAGAGTATGAGTGAGGAGAGAGAGAGGGCAAGCCATATATAGCAAGAGGGAGGTGACCGTAGGAGAAGGGGGTGACCTTAAGCAAAAGCTTCTCACTTTTAAAATATCTTAACCAAAACAAGAATGCATTAATACAAAGCATGACTCACTAAACCTAGTCACCCTTTAATAAATGCAACCAATGAAAACCCTACACCAATAAGCCTAGTCACCTCATCTAGAATATTCTAGAACACTGACTCACCGCATCTGTAGAAAAGATAAATCCGTCTTTAACCAAATGTTAAAAGACGGCTGATAGAAAACTGAAAACTGGCAACTTCCAAAAGTGATCCTGAAACGACTTTCAGGATAACCCCGAAACTGTATAAATATACCCGCATTTTTATTACGACCGAATACAAATGCAACCGAGACAAAGATATTATACCTACTCAATATAATACTCGGATCCGGCTTAAACCAAAGCCGACCAGTATCATCTGTCCGAAAATCGACACGTGCGTAAACGCACGTGCATTTTCCGAACCCTGCCATAAAACCATACGGCCTCTACAACGTTTCGCCCGAACTTGGGAAACTGCCTGTGGGGGACTCTAATGACTCGTCAGTACCCTGGCAGTGGGTTTAACCACAAACCGTCAGCGGCACTAGCTATGCGTAACGGCTGCCCATGGACTGACCTCAAGGGAGGCCGAGGAGCGAACTCAAGGGAGACCGATGAGCGAACTCCTCCGAGAACCCTACTGAGCCTAACATTGACAATGTATATACAGTCCGGTCCGTTCGTCAATGAGTATCGCATATCTGCCTAGGGGGCTAGTAACGTCAGACCCCCAATAGCAGTATAAGTCATGTCGGAGTGAAGCCCAATACACCCTGAGATACTACTGGAGTACCTACCAGTAAATCTCCTACCATGGCCATGGATTTGTGTAATGGCTCTCCTAGACACAGCACGACCTCGCCCCCAATACCGGGAGAGACGAATCCCCTGCCGATCCGCTCACGTGCCTCCATATGGCTCGGGACTGTACCCAAAAGCTACCTGTTTGCACGACTCCTTTGAGCCGTGGTAGGGTAGAAATCAAAGCACAGTGGGAACTCACACGAGACAAATGACGACCTCAGGTCGATGAACTAACCTGTACACATGTCACCAGGGAACTGCTATCCGACGATAGGTATAGTACTAACTAGCAGATTCCCGGCGAGTCCTGTCCGGTGTACTCATAACCCAATGAGCACCTGTATACATATTAGGTGATCCAACTGACACCAGTGGCTTGTGAGACCGGCCACCGCCCCTCGTCGGGGTCTCGACTGTATACACTAGCCTACTCCGGAGTATCGATGCCCTGTCTCGAAACTCCCACGACTAGGAACCACAATTAAGGATATGCATATAAAATACCCAACTCTCACGTATATGATCGACATCATACTGTTGGTAGTAAAGCAAGATCCTAAGGGCTCTATCAAAGTGTAACATGCAATCAGTCACCTGAACATATACACGACTGATAAAGGCAAACCAGATAGCATACTATCATTTCGAGTAAGACTGTCCTACCGGGATAGGTCCTCCGCAATCATTGCAATCACGTACCTGCGATCCAATAATTGACTATGAGGGCACTATCTCCAACAGATGTATGTATGTATGTGTGCATGCACATCCATATGTGCATGAATCAAGAAAGAATGCATACATGCATGCATACATCTAAAAATACAAGAAAGGATTTCTAGTGAGAAAATAATGGTTAAATGATAAATCAACACTTGATTTATCACTCCAACCATATCACATACGACCCAACCAAAAGCAAGCCGCCCGATTAATATACGGTATCTTATACGCGCATTTTAACCGGGTCCATGCGCATATCGCATACGCGCACCACAACGTTTCGCCTGGACTAAGTAACTCCTTTGTGGGACTCTAAGACTCGTCAATACGCCGGCAGTGGGTGATGATCATATCAAGCACCCCCAAGCCTCAAGTGGTCAGCTAAACGTAACGTCCACCCGGGTATTGAGCGATCAGAAGAAAACAAGCGAACCTGCTACAACTCCCGTCGAGCCAACCGGCAACACTACCGTACAGTCCGGTCTCTTCGTTAGATATGCTGCATATCGAGCCTAGGGATGGTAACATCGACCCCAATAACTCAATAAGTCGTGCCGGTGAATGGTCTATAACTGATCGAGAAACTACTGATAACACTTATCAGTAAATCTTAGCAGCCCTGGCCAGGGACTTACAGATATAACCAGTCGAGCACAGCACAGCATCAACTCCCAATACCAGGAGAGACGAAACCCCTCCTATCGCTCATCGCCTTCGTGTGTCTCGGGACTGTACCCAACGGCCACCTGTTTGCACGACTCAGTAGAGCCATAGTAGGATGGTAATCAAAGTACAGTGGGAGTGCACATAAGACTCTATGACGATCTCGGGTCTACAGACTAACCTGCACTAGTATCACCTGAGAACTGCTATCCAATGATAGATATAATTCCATATAGGATTTCTCGGTGAGTCCGTCCAGTATACCCAGTCACCACTGAGCACCCGTATATGATCTCGATGTCAAACATCGATGAATGTGGGAACATTCATCGCCCATCATATGGGTCTAGTATCATATACGCTAGTCTACTCTAGTATATCGATGCCCCGTCTCGATACACCTACGACTAGGGACATTTCATGATATGCTTATAAACTACAGATGTCCCACTAGTATGATCTCTATCATAATCACTGTAGTCAAGCCAATATCCTCAGGGATTTATCAACATGTGTGAATGAGTAAAAGCATGATCAAATCAACATGTTAGATAAAGAAGAACCAGATAGCATACTATCATGTCGAGCAAGAATGTACACTGAATATATATATATATATATATATATATATATATATATATGTATGTATGTATGTATGTATAAATACATCCACTATCTCATAATGGCCTCTAGGGCATACATATATCCAACAAAGAGTGGGAACACTTTTCCCTCCAGAAACCCTAATCTACATACATCACTGCCGTTCTAGTTTTAAATCTATTAAAGGATAAAAAGAGTAATCTTTAATTAATCATCCATAACTACTAAATCCTAATGAACCCTACAAGCCCCCTTTTAATATTAAACTTACCTCCGTAGTTAATCTAGATCTATATTTTGCATCCTTGTTTAACGTAGATCTAGATCCTACAATCATTCTTCACCATTCTTATTCTCCCTTCCTAATCAACACGCCTAAAGTAAGAATAGAAGGTTCCACGTTTCCCTGAGGACGTCATGTACTCATTTTCGGTCTAGCTACGCGCGACACCATTCTGATTGCGGTTAAACTACAATAAAAACAGATGAATCAAATGGCGCCGTTGCCGGGGATACGTGCGTAGATTTTTATTCTTACTATTTGTGTTGAATTCTTATTCGATCTATATCATAATTAAAACAAAACTGCAAATTGTATATTTAACGATTTGTGTGTGAATTTTGCAAGGAGATCTGGAGTCACGGACTTGAAAAAAAGGAGAGCCAGAGACATTCATCAATATCCAGAGGAGTACAGGAGGCCACGTAGCAAAATTCATTAACTGATCCTTCTTTCTTGCGGCGGAAGCGTGGCGAAAAGAGCAACTTCGCGGCGGAAGCGCGGCGGGATTAGGGAATTAAGGTTCCAAACTTCTCTGGTAAGTTTATCAACTCTTTCTCTCTCTTCTGAAATCCAATAAAATATCTTTTCTGCAGGATTCTTTGCAAAATTTTGCCGCTCAATAAAATCTTTTTGCAAAGTTTTGTAATTGGTTTGTTAATTCATATTTTAATACGGATTTTTAAGGGGCAAGACCAAAATTCAGATTAGGTAGGGATTTTATCACCCTTCCTAAGCCCCACAAATCACAAACCGAGCATCTGCATCAACCTTACATTAATTTAAGAAATATCTAGACAAGACTCTAAGGACTGTCGCACTCATTAAGGACAAAAGGAGGTCGTGGGTAATTTATCGCTTATCCGCATTACTTTTGTGGTGCCTAGGCAAGTGTGTCGAAGGCAAGTGGTTATTTAATGAAGGCCCGCTATTTTCGTTGATTCGTATAGAGGATACCTCCCACTTACCTGGCCACAAGAGTAGTAAAGAGGTGGTAAAGGATTGATCCTACGGCTTGTCCTTGGGATGTCTAGGAGCGGTCTAAAGACTTGACCTAGGTAACCTTAGTTCTAGGGTTGTTTGTGCATTTTTGTATGATTTGTCTAAGTCCGACAAACTTTTCAAAACAGACCATTTTTAAAAGTACATACGCTGCCACTTGCACTAAACCTGCTTAGTGCATGCTCGACTGGACACGGGATTCTAGTGCCCGTCTTGTCCGCGTTCCTGCTATCGACTCCGAGGTCGGTACTTCTTCATCTTCTTTTTCCCCACCATCCTCCACATCGACCGAGATGGACGGTACTCCATCAAATTATAACATCACGCTGCCACCGCCCGTTGGTGAGCAGAATCCACCGCGCATCTCTCTCCAAGAAAGATGCTATCCTATCCGTGGTCCACTTCCCACTTGCTTATCTATTCCACCAGCCAACGGGGATAATTTTGAAATTAAACCCCACTACATCAATCTGTTTCCTAAATTTCACGGGCTTGAGTTTGAAGATACGTACGCTTTCATCACTAAATTCGAAAACGTATGCGTAATGATGGGTACTTCACAACTGACTGTGGATGCTATGCGCTTGCGTATTCTCCCATTCACTCTGTGCGACTTGGAAGAAAAATGGCTTTATAATACTACCGCACACTCTATCACTAATTAGGATGAATTCATAATAGCATTTCTTAAGATGTTTTACCCAAACCATAAGACCGCCCGTGTTAGGAGCGAGATCAACCAGTTTACCCAGCTTCCCAATGAACCATTTTGGAAGTGCTTTGAAAGTTTCAAGAATCTGCTTGTCCAATGTCCTCATCATGGAACACAAAGATGTGATTTGTGCCGAATTATATATGAGGGCATTAATCCAGCGACAAAGCAGATGCTTGAAACAAATTGTCAATGCAATTTCATGTCTAAAGATGATGGTGAAGCTTGGAAATATCTGGAAGACCTCGCTGAAAATACTTTGCAGTGGGAAAGCGTAAGACCACCTTCATCTAGGGGAGGTATTCATCAGCTCGACGTTTCCATCACAGTAAAAGCCGAAATGGCAACGATGTAGAAGAAACTCGACGCTATTGAGAACAAATTCTCATCAGTCTCCCTAAATCAGATCACGCTACCCAAGACTGTGTGTGGTTGCTGTTCAGATCCTTCACACTTGACGGAAGAATGTCCTATGAATGCATTGTTTCAAGGTCACGAGCAAACTAATGTTGCTTTTCAGCAGCGACCTAGAAACGATCCTTATTCTTCCACGTACAATCAAGGATGGAGAAATCATCCTAACTTTGCTTGGAACCAAAACCAACCCCAAAATCAAAACCAGTTCCAAAGCAATTATCAAAGACCTCCTCCACAGCAACAGCAACCACAACCACAAAGTCAGCACCCCTTTCAGTCACAAAATTTTCAAAATCTGGCCAACACTTCTGTACCGCAATTGGCCGGTACTGATAACTCTTCACTCGCACAAACTTTGGATTTTTTTATGACACATTCCATTCAAATGTCGGCTGATATGAGGTCTTCTATTGATACCATAAAGAAAGACTCTGCCTCCAACTGTGAGAGTATTAAATCAATAGAAAACCAAATTGCATAATTGAACGCCGCAATGAGTGCAAGAGAGAAAGGGAAACTCCCATCTCAACCCCCACCGAATCCTGGCCATTCACAAAATCATAACGTGAGTGCCGTTACTACGTTGAGATCGGGAAAAGTGCTAAATAACCGAGTGGGTGAGAAATTTGATGATATTAGTGATACCAGTGATACCCCGGCTTCTACTTCTTCCCCTAATTCGTCTAGTCTCCCATCTTCATCCGAGCCTATTCACCGTTTTCCCTAAGGCTCGAACACTTCGCCCAATCTATCTAAGACGATTCCCACTCTAATTTTGGGATCGAATCCGTCCCCACAATCTTCTCCACAATTGTTGGACCCAAAACTTATTGATCAAGCTCCATTTCCAAATAGATTAAGGGCCAACAGACCTAACCCAAAAATGGAGAAGATTGTGGAAATGTTTAATCAAGTTAACGTAAATATTCCTCTCCTAGATGTTATTCAACAAGTCCCATCTTATGCAAGAATTCTTAAAGACTTGTGCACTAGGAAGAGAAAAACTCAAGTGCCGAAAAAGATTTTCATTACGAGTAATGTTAGCATAGCTTTTACCCAGCAAATACCAAAGAAACGTAAAGACCCTGGCTGTCCTACCATCTCTATTTCTATTGGGGGTAAAAATATTAATCATGCTTTACTCGACCTTGGCTCTAGCGTTAACTTGCTTCCTTATTCAGTATACGAGCAGTTAGGGATTGGAGAGTTGAAGCCCGCCTATTGTACTCTCCAGATGGCAGATCGATCAATCACCAAACCTCGGGGTGAACTAGAGAATGTATTAATTAAAGTCAGAGAATTCATATTCCTTGTAGACTTTATTGTTTTATATACACAGACTGTGGCAAACCCACGCAATCAAATCCCGGTGATACTCGGTCGACCCTTCCTAGCGACTTCTAACGCTGTAATTAATTGACGTAACGGTTCTATGAACTTATTCTTCGGGAAGATGACAATTGAGCTTAATATTTACAAGCTAGGAAGTCAACCATCTGAACCTTCTGCTCATTTGCTTGATATTTGTTCCATCCACGAGATAGCTCCCGAAAGCTGCATGGATGAGGAACGTTGCTTTGATGATCTCGACAACACTAGTGAGACATCGTTTGATCTTGCACAACTTCATAGTGAGGATATGTTCAATAAGGCTGTCCCGGAGTTTGAATCCATTGACTCGACGCAAAAGTCAGTAGCACTTTCCGAGTCAATATCCTCTACAAGTTTTGAACCTCTTAAGGAGTCCGAATATCATTCCCTTTCCCCACCTTCTATAGTCTCTCCACCAATATTTGATCTCAAACCGCTACCTTCTCATCTTAAATATGCATATTTAGGTGAGAATGAGACTTTGCCAGTGATTATATCCTCTTCTCTAGCCTTAGAGCAAGAGAATACACTTTTGGCAGTATTGAGATCAAATCGGCAAGCATTTAGTTTGACAATGGCTGACATCAAAGGGATTAGTCCCTTAATTGTTGAACATTATATACATCTGATGGATGAAGCCAAACCAACCCGAGACCCACAAAGATGGTTAAATCCCGTTATCAATGAGGCGGTAAAGAAAGAAATCGTCAAGTGCCATGATAGTGGTATAATTTACCCTATATCTGATAGCCAATGGGTAAGTCCGATTCACGTAGTCCCTAAAATGTCTGGCATCATGGTCATAACAAACGAGGCAAATGAGTTAATCCAAACACACACCCAAACTGGGTGGCGCGTAAGTATTGATTACAGAAAACTCAATGCCGCGACGAGGAAAGATCAATTCCCTCTAACTTTCATTGACCAGATGTTAGAACGATTAGCTGGACACGAATACTATTGTTTCTTGGACGGATACTCTGGCTATAACCAGGTCCCCATCGCCGAAAAGGATCAAGATAAAACCAAATTTACTTGTCATTTCAGTACTTTTTCTTATAGACGCATGCCCTTTGGGTTATGCAACGCTCCCGCTACATTTCAGCGGTGTATGATGGGGATATTCTCAGACATGGTTGAGAATTTTCTGGAAATTTTTATGGACGATTTCTCCATTTTTGGGGACTCCTTTGAGGACTGCCTTCATAATCTTGACGCGGTTCTTACCCGCTATAAGGATAAGAACTTAACTTTGAATTGGGAAAAATGTCATTTTATGGTCCAAGAAGGTATTGTCCTTGGACATATAATTTCACGAAAAGGCATTGAGGTTGACAGGGCTAAAATTGATGTCATCCATAACCTCCCTCGTCCCAAATGTGTCAAAGATATACGATCCTTTCTTGGTCATGCAGGATTTTATAGGAGATTCATTAAGGACTTTAGCAAAATTGCTAGACCCTTAACTCTTCTATTAGCCAAGGATACTACATTTCACTTCGATTCGGATTGTGAGGCTGCTTTTGAATCGATTAAAGGATCGCTCACTACAGCCCCCGTTCTATCATCTCCGGATTGGAACCACCCATTCGAGCTTATATTTGATGCATCAGATTTTGCTAATGGCGCGGTCTTAGGACAACACATTGATAAGATGCCACATGTAATTTACTATACAAGTAGGACCTTGAATGATGCACAAATAAATTACACAACTACCGAGAAAGAACTCTTGGCAGATGTATTTGCATTAGAAAAATTCAGGCCCTACTTGATTGGCTCGCCAATAGTGGTTTACACTGATCACTCCGCCCTTCGACACCTTTTATCGAAGAAGGATGCTAAGGACAGGTTAATACGTTGGATCCTATTGTTACAAGAATTTGATCTTGTCATCCGAGAAAAGAGTGGATATGAAAACGTTGTAGCCGACCATTTTTCACGCATCACTTCTTCACCAACTTTGACCGTGCCGATAAATGACTCATTTCCTGATGAACAGCTCTTGACTGTACCCTATGAACCTTGGTTCGTGGATATTGTGAACTATCTTACGACGGGACTTATTCCTAGCAATGGGTCGAAACAAGACAAATTTCGATTTCTATCCCAAGTAAAATACTTTTACTGGGATGAACCTTATTTGTTTAAGTATTCTTCCGATCAAATCATTCGCAGGTGTATCCCTAACGATGAATTCAAGAGTGTGTTATCATTTTGTCATCACCAGGCATGCGGCGGTCATTTTGGTCCTCGAATAACGGCGGAGAATGTTTTGCAATGTGGCTTTTATTGGCCAACATTATTTAAAGATGCATATGATCATTGCAAAACTTGTCCGCGATGTCAGCATTTGGGTCGGATTTCATGAAGAAACGAGATGTCGCTCCAACCTATATTGGTTGTGGAAATATTCGATGTTTGGGGTATTGATTTTATGGGCCCTTTTCCCAACTCTTTTGGGAATTTATATATCTTGTTAGCGGTTGATTACGTCTCGATATGGGTGGAAGCAATACCGTATCGCACTAATGACAACAAAGTTGTCATTAAGTTCTTTAAAGAAAATATCTTTTCGCGATTCGTACACCCTCGCGCTATAATTAGCGACAACGGGACACATTTCTGTAATCGGTCTTTTGAGGCTTTGATGCGGAAATATTCAATCACTCACAAACTTTCTACGCCCTATCATCCCCAAACAAGCGGGCAGGCTGAGATCTCAAATAAGAAAATCAAACAAATTTTGGAGAAGACGGTTTCTAAAAATCGTAAAGATTGGTCAACCAAATTGACGGATGCTCTTCGGGCATTTTGCACCGCTTATAAGACCGATGTTGGTATGTCTCCATACCGCCTTGTGTTTGGGAAGGCATGCCACCTTCCTGTAAAGATTGAACATAAAGCAATATGGGCTATTAAAGAGCTTAACTTCGATTTTAATCAAGCGAGCAGCTATCGGAAGCTGAAATTGAATGAGCTAAGCAAACTCCGCGATAAAGCTTACGATAATGCGTTGATAGTAAAGAACCGGACTAAAGTGTTCCACGATAAAAACCTTCTTAGAAAAACTTTCACATCGGGGAAATAAGTCCTTCTTTACGATTCCCGTCTCCATCTTCATCCGGGTAAGCTTAAATCTCGTTGGAAAGAACCTTTTGTGGTGCGGTATGTACACCCGCACGGGGCAGTAGAAGTTGAAAATTTGAAAAACGGTTCAATTTTTAAAGTAAATGGGCATAGATTAAAACCGTATTTCTCTGCTGACCCAGCGGAGGAGCTCCTGTTTTTACAGGAGCCACTTTATCAGAACTGAATTTCCTCCGCCTCACCTCCATGTTTTGGTAACATTTTCTCGTTTTAAGAATGGAGGTGAGTGAAAATGGACTTAACAGAATATCGGTGCGTGCCAAAGAACAAGTTTTGGGGTAGTTTTCATTTAACTATTATTTTACCCCTTTTGTCTCTCCCCATGGATACAGGTCCATGCTCTCAAAAGACAACATCAGTGAGGACACTGCTGAAAACAGGTTTGGGGGGAGGTTTGTATTCACTGAATTATCTTTGACACTGGGCATTCAAAATTTTTTGTTTTTTTTATAATAAAAGAGTAGAAAGTGAAAATTTATTTTTAAAAGATTTGAATAGTTTAAGAAAAACAAGAAAGTTAGATGTTTTTTAAATGAAACTAGTAATAAGTAGTTATGAGCTGTTATCCCAAGGGTTAGTAAGATGAAAGAAACTACTAATCTGAGGATAAAAATAAGCCTGAAAAATAGTTCCTATTCTGGAAGCCAAACATTTGAACGTTGATACCCTACTATACGCACTTACACACATCTTGAAGCTCGGGATAGTAGTGGATACCTTGAAATGCTCTTGTCTAAAACCAAAGTATGAAGAAAATAAAAGTGGAGATTAAAAGATAAAATGGTGAAAAGAAAAATGAACACTGGTTTTGTTATCACCGAGGCAGCAATAAAAAAATATAGCGAGGGTGCTTTATAACCTAGTGTCTTAGACCAACTAGTTTGGGAGCCACTGCTAAGCCTTTGGTGTTGCAAGACGAGGAAAATCACCTAATCAGCATGCACATGAGTAATCGGTCGGTTAGTGCCTCAAGAAGAATTAACGGTTGCATGAAAAAAATGTGTGAGCATATTCCATATAAATATCGATTAAAAAGTACTAAGGTAGATGGACAAGAGTATGATTGTTTGAATTGAATTCTCCGAGTATAGGGATGTCTAGTTCACACACATAGGGGTATATGATCAATGTTTGGAGGAAATATAGGGAGGAAAACTAAAGGCGATGTTTTATTGAGGGATGATGTGATTTCTAACATTTTTTCACGACCATTAAGATATGGCTCATAGCAACTGAAAAACAGGTGTAGTTGAAAACTCTTATTTTCAAGTTCTTTCTTTTATAGTTCTTATCTTTATATGTAACTTTCACCATCTCTCTTTTATTATAGGATTTTGTGGGTGTAATCCGTTGAAAACCCTCAGGAGACAACACTCCTTCTACTAGGGACACCTAAGGGTTTAACGGCTTGTTGCACGCGCTCAGTGCAATCGTGTTGCCTACGAAAGTGTGCTTAACTTTCTCCTTTCTTTTTCTCCTTCTCTTGAATAAACTAGTTTGCTCGGGACAGTCAAAGATAAGTTTGGGGGTATTTGTTTAGTTGATAAAACTGCACATTTAATATGACATTTTTCCTACTATTTCTATATAATAAAGGTGTTTATTATAATATATGATACATATGAGGGTTTATCTGTAAAAATACTATTTTCATGTGTTTATATATTATAATTAACATTATGTAAGAAAAAGTAAGCATATAATATCCATGTAACATTTGGCCCATTTAAATATGCTTACCTTATTAAATACCTTTGACCAATTCTTAATGGTTAAGTTAATATCTCAATAAAACAAACTCTACTAATATTATTTGTTGAGTTATTGTGCAGAATTTGCAGGGCTGAAATCAAGGAAATCAAAGTTGGTAAAACAAACCTGCCTAATTAAGAAAGTAAACTAAAGAAATCAATTCTGGCAGTGACGTAGAAAATATTTTCAGTTTCCAGAGATTCAAACGATCACCACGTGTCATCCAGATAAAGCTCCAGAAAAACAAATCAAGTGATCTCCCTATAAGGCCGCGGAACCGCGGCCAAACCCACCTATTGGCCGCGGTTCCGCCGCGTATCAGACGAGTTGGGAGTTGGGATTTTTTTGTTAGGATCTTAACCGCTGGTTTCCAAATTAGGAAGCGAGGGTTATAGCTCTGGGACTATAAATAAGGACCGAGAGCCTCTTGGAAAATTCATTAAGCTGAAGAGATCACGAAGTCCATGACAGGCTTACGCATCCAGGCTGATCATCAACTGTTCGTCTACCTGCTTAGAAGAGATCGAGAAGCAAAATAGCATTTTTGTAATCATTTTCTACGGGAACAAAGTGTAAATGAATTTTGTTGATTAATAAAGGTAGTAGTTTTCTTATTCTATCTCTTTGTAGTTTTAATATGATTCCTCTCTCCATCTCTTCTTCTCCCAACATGTGCGAGTAATTCTTCGCTTGTTAGGGTTCATGGGATTATGGTAGGTTAATGGATGATGAAGATCCTTAAACTATTTTTAAGTCCTATAAAGTTTATAAACTCTATCAAAAGAATAGTTAACATCCTAATTGGGCGCGCTATTAATTCATTGATAATCGTGACCACGATTAGAGATTAGATTAACAATTGTTTTGGTAAAGGCTAGATATAAACAGAGTTCCATGTCGATATAGGGGTTAAGAGTGGGAACCCTTTTACCTCTAGAAACCCTAATCTACATGCATCACTGTCGTTCTAGTTTTAAATCTATTAAAGGATAAAAAGAGTAATTTTTAATTAATCATCCATAACTACTAAATCCTAATGAACTCTACAAGTCCCCTTTTAATATTAAACTTACCTTCGTAGTTAATCTAGATCTATATTTTGCATCCTTGTTTAACGTAGAGCTAGATCCTACAATCATTCTTCACCATTCTTATTCTCCCTACCTAATCAACACGCCTAAAGTAAGAATAGAAGGTTCCACGTTTTCCTGAGGACGACCCGTACTCACCTCGGTCTAGCTACGCGCGACACCGTTCTGATTGAGGTTAAACTACAATAAAAAAAATATGAATCAACGGCGCCATTTGGTTCATCTGTTTTTATTGTAGTTTAACCGCAATCAGAACGGTGTCGCGTGTAGCTAGACCGGGGTGAGTACGGGTCGTCCTCAGGGAAACGTGGAACCTTCTATTCCTACTTTAGGCGTGTTGATTAGGAAAGGAGAATAAGAATGGTGAAGAATGAATGTAGGATCTAGATCTACGTTAAACAAGGATGCTAATTATAGATCTAGATTAACTACGGAGGTAAGTTTAATATTTAAAAGGGGCTTGTAGGGTTCATTAGGATTTAGTAGTTATGGATGATTAATTAAATATTACTCTTTTTATCCTTTAATAGATTTAAAATTAGAACGACAGTGATGCATGTAGATTAGGGTTTCTGGAGGGAAAAGGGTTCCCACTCTTAACCCCTATCTCGACATGGAACTCCGTTCATATCTAGCCTTTACCAAAACAATTGTTAATCTAATCTCTAATTGTGGTCGCGATTATCAATGAATTGATAGCGCGCCCAATTAGGATGTTAACTATTCTTTTGATAGAGTTTATAAACATTATAGGACTTAAAAAGAGTTTAAGGGTCTTCATCATCCATTAACCTACCATAATCCCATGAACCCTAACAAGCGAAGAATTACTAGCGCATGTTGGGAGAAGAAGAGTTGGAGAGAGAAATCATATTAAAACTACAAAGAGATAGAATAAGAAAACTACTACCTTTATTAATCAACAAAATTCATTTACACTTTGTTCCCTTAGAAAATGATTACAAAAATGCTAGTTTGCTTCTCGATCTCTTCTAAGGAGGTAGACGAACAGTTGATGATCAGCCTGGATGCGTGAGCCTGTCGTGGACTTCGTGATCTATTCAGCTTGATGAATTTTCCAAGAGGCTCTCGGTCCTTATTTATAGTCCCAGAGCCAGAACCCTAGCTTCCTAATTTGGAAGCCAGTGGTTAAGATCCTAACAGAAAAATCCCAACTCCCAACTTGTCTGATACGCGGCGGAACCGCGGCCAATAGGTGGGTTTGGCCGCGGTTCCGCGGCCTTATAGGGAGATCACTGGATTTGTTTTTCTGGAGCTTTATCTTGATGACACGTGGTGATCTTTTGAATCTCTGGAAACTGAAAATCTTTTCTACGTCACTGCCAGAATTAATTTCTTTAGTTTACTTTCTTTATTAGGCAGGATTGTTTTACCAAATTTGATTTCCTTGATTTCATCCCTGCAAATTCTGCACAATAACTCAACAAATAATATTAGTAGAGTTTGTTTTATTGAGATATTAACTGAACCATTAAGAATTGGTCAAAGGTATTTAATAAGGTAAGCATATTTAAATGGGCCAAATGTTACATGGATATTATATACTTACTTTTTCCTACATAATGTTAATTATAATATATAAACACATGAAAATAGTATTTTTACAGATAAACCCTCATATGTATCATATATTATAATAAACACCTTTATTATATAGAAATAGTAGGAAAAATGTCATATTAAATGTGCAGTTTTATCAACTGAACAGGTAGCAATAAAAGAACAGTGGGAACACACTTGAGGAAAAGTAGTAGTGTCAAGTCAACGGACTAAGCTGTACTCAAGTCACCTGGGAACTTCTCCTGACGATACGTATAGTACCAATCATCAGTGCCCCTGCGAGTCCGTCCGGTGTACCCATAACCCAATGAGCACCTGCATACAATCTTAGGTGAACCAACCGACACCAATGGCTTGTGAGACCAGCCACCGCCCCTCGTCAGGGTCTCGATCCCTATACACTAGTCTACTCATGGAGTATCGATGCCCAGTCTCGAAACTCCCACGACTAGGAACACTTTATGGATGTGCTTATAGACTACCCAACCTCACGTATATGATCTCCATCATACTGCTGGTAGTCAAGCAAGAATTCTATGGGCTCTATCAACTTGTAATAGTGATCTGTAATGTCACCTGAAGCATGTACATGATGATAAAGACAAACCAGATAGCATACTATCATCTCGAGTAAGACTGTCCCACCGGTATAGGTCCTTCCTCAATCATTGCAATCACGTGCATGTGATCCAATAATTGACTTGAGGGAACTATAGCCAACACCTTCATAACCCCTCTCACACGATACAGCATCAGACGATCCGGCTGGAGCACGATCTTTCTTTCACCAAGCAGCCGGTAGTCATTCTAGATCGGCAGGTGAAGAAACTGAGGTCCAATGTCATACCGTCTGTAAAGGGTTCTTTAGCGTGGCCCGAATAGCGAATAGGTCACGTGAGAAGCCGAGGACGAGATGCAGAAGAAATTTCCCCATCTCTTCGAGGGTATGCGTGGTTAGATTTTAAATTCGGAGACCGAATTTCTTTAAGGGGGGAAGATTGTAACGTTTTAAAAATCGTTTAGGTGAATTGTCCGATAATCGGTAATATAACTTGTGTTTTCCGTAAAACTTAATTATAATTATTTTTCAACATAAACTTAATTATACTTATTTTAGCTATGTAATTTCTAGTATTTGGTATATAATTAGTCACTTATAAATTGCTAGTTTACTTAAATATTTTTCCTTAATTAATTATTTTAAAAATTATTATAAGCTTTCATTTATACATTTAATTAGTGTAAATTACAAATTAGAATGGGTTAATTAAACATTAGTGCACCATGACAACTTAAAAATCAAGTTTGCAACATATCCTTTCCTTTTGAATTCTCTCCATGGTTCTAGAGATTTCTACGGAAAAAGTTTAATTAGAAAAATTAAATAATTAAAATGGAATTAATAGATGTGATAATGGGGGGGTTCTTGACTTGACCACACACACACACTCACCTCTTTCCCCTCTTCCTCTAGCCGAGCCCAAACCTGCAGCCTCCCGCATTTCTCCACTTCTTTTCCATTTCAAAAAATCTTCAAAAATCCATACAAAGTCTCACCAATTCATAATTAAACCTTTACCCAAAAGTTCTTGACCTAAACTAGCTTGGATTTAGGATCAAGAAAGCATTTAGGGAGGCTATGTTGCAAGTTAGATCTCATGATTGTTGAGGTATAATCTTAACCCAATGGTTACTTGTTGGTTAATTACTTCAATCTAATTTATTTAGGTGTTTAAATATGGTTTTAATTTCAAGATTTAGTTTTCAAAAGAAGGGTTTGGGATCAATTTAGGGTTTTTATCACTTGATTATGGTTGCAATGTGTGGTTTAACATATTAAGACTTGAAATTTTTAATCTAGTTGTTAATTTACTAATTGTTACTTTAAATTGTCCTAATTAAACATTCTTGCAAACTAATTTCATGATTAATCTAAAGTAGGTGAGATTAAAATTTAGTTAATAATTGTGTAGCCTAATTAAGATATTAAATGAATATTGTGGCCACTAGATTTGCACTAAAATGGTAAATTGTTGCTTACTAGGTTTTTGGAATAATTAGGTTTTAATTAAGATTGGGGTTGCGATGATCAATAACCTATTTCCTAAAATATCTAGTGTGTTGTGAGTGCGCGATTGGTACGATTGGGTTCTAATCTTGGTAGCTGTCACGTATAGCGACCCTAGTTGTGGTTATGGCGTTGTCGCGAGCGCGTTTTGTGCACCAAGTGCGTGCGCGTCTAGTTTGCGCGCGTTGGATGACTTGTTTCGTTTATGCCCATGACTATTCATATATCTATCCTCTTATTTACTTATGTGCAATTCTATGATCGGGTGCAGAGGCGTCGGACGTGGCGCAGAAAGACAAGGCTGAGATCGTATCAGATTAGCCGAGGCGTCCCGGTGAGTAGATGTACACATCTATGGGGGATCGTCTGGATGGCGTGAGGCACCCGATAGTTAGGACTACTAGTAGTGCTTGTATTTATATGCGTAGTCTCCTAGTCATTCATCTCATTGTATTGCATCGTCTTATATATATGTATATATATGATATCATCTCATAGGACACTTGCACCATTACAATTGGTTCATGCTGCACATGCACTATTCATACGAACACACACGCCTTTGGTAATTGCTATGCCACGAACACTACAGAACTTTCTTAAAACAGTATTCGAAACATTTGCATCATATAAGATATGTAAACTGGTAGTTGTATATTCATTTCATCAAGATTGATACGTAGGATTCCTAGTCATGTGTATATAACTCATTGCATCATACTTCATACATAGTTTCTGGTCATACGTTTCATGGTATATACTATCGTATCATAGACATCCATTATCACCGGCATGTTTACATATTGTGATTTTTCTTGAGGATTTCCGTACTTATGAGATTTCTGGATTTTGGGGAAAACCGAATGGATTTTAAGAACTTATTACCATTTTATAATATAAGTTGCGGTTTTCTCATGATATGATGTATGTATCGTCCACCATGAGTTTTCCTGATTTCTGTTGGTTTTCGAGACCCGATTTGAGGAGTAGGATGAACCGTTTCGGGTATATGGTGGGCCCGGTATGGTACCCCGGAGTAAGAAGCTCGAGTTGTAGACGATGAGCCTGGCAGGGGAAGACTGCCTACCGGTGATGTCTGGCGCGGCGGATATCCGGAGGATACCGACCGTAGTCGTGAGATTTGATGATATTGGCCGAACCGGACTGACGGAGACCAAGATATTGAGACATTGAGATATTGAGACATTGAGATATATATATGTTGTGTCGATGCTTGACACGGATGTCTGTCGATTTGATTGATTATACTTCAGTTATTTCACAGAAGTTTTACTAAGATAAGAATACAGATTTTCTCATACCAAACATATTCAGGTTTCGTGTTGATTATGCATTCATACTAGTGCATCGCATCCTATCGGTATATGCAGGTTGTGACGTATTTGCATGCATGCTTACGATATCCTTATTAGATGTTACTTACTGATCAGTCGAAAATATTGCATTCTTAACACATCAATTTTCCTACTCTTTCTAATAATCTAAATGTGTTTGGTATAAATATAGCATATATTAGCAATTCGTCTGCAAAATATCAAATAACACTTGTTATACATTATAACCGGCATTTTGAGAGAAATTGAGTGTTTATTACTACACGCATGATTTTGTATATCTCAACACTTTCATCAAGATTGTGTGCAGGAAATTCTTCAGGTCAAAGAACCGGAATCGTAAAAGTGCTGATAAAATGCAGCAAGTCAAAGACTTAAAATCTGGCAGAGATTCAGAAAAGATTATAAGATTCCAGACATCAAAAGAACACCCAAAAGTCAACACCAAACATATGCAGAGATCTCCCTATATGACAGCGGTTCCGCGGCCGAGTTGACTCATCGGCGCTCGAGACTTTTCCAGAGCCTTCCTTGTACCGGCCTAGCTTCCTCAGGACGCTCCATTTCCACGTAGCATCTTCTAGAAGGCTCTGCATAACTACCAAGCTTTGGAGGGAAGATTCATTTGGAAATTATAAAAAGGGATCTAGATCTACAATTTTGGGTTTGTTAAATTGTTCAATAGTTAGTTACACATTTGGAGCCAAAAATTCAAATTCAAGTTGAGTGACACAACTTGATACCAAAACCCTAGCCCAAATCCATTTCAAAAGCCAAATCAAGATCATTTTGAGAAGAAAATAAAGCGAGCCATCATCGATCGTTTATTCGCGAAGCCAATTTTCATTAAGAACACGAGATCCACGACGATCCAAGTCTCACGGAGATCGAGCGGAGCGAACTTTGATGGATCTAGTTACCTCTTCAAAAGGAGCGATCGAGAGCAACATCTTGTAATCTCGAATTGAGGGAATGTGTAATTAGTCGTCGATTGAATAAAAGTGATAATTGTAATTCTTTCTTTCTTTACATTTTTGCATTATGAAACTTCTTGATTCTTGATTCTTTAATCTTCATGATGTGTGAGTGAAATCTCCGCTTGTAACGGAATCGAGAGAATAGGTAGATCTAGTGATGATAAAATCCTAATACTAATCTTAAGTCTTATGAGATTTGTGAACTTTAGGAAAAAGAATCATCAATGACCTAATTTGGACCGAAATCACATTTTGATTATTTCGTTGCAATTTAGGGATCAAATGATTGATGAATCTCTATGATAGAGGCTAGATCTGAATGATGATCAATGAAAAGACAAGGGATAGAGAAGGAGAAACCCTAGTTTCTTCAATAGATCCCTAATCTTCATTCGTCGCCATCGATCTAGCTACAAATTATCCATAGATAAGATAAGTCATTATTAGATTCATCATTGCTACCAATTCGATCGATTCCTACAAGTTATTCTTCATAATCTTGATAACTAAATTGATTGGGATATTTCTTGATTCTTGATTTTAGATCTTTATTTTCTTTTTGTTTCTTGAAATTAAAACTCACAAATCTTGAATTAATTTTCTTGCATTTTCTTTTATCTTTTCATTTCGAATCATCTAAAACAAGATTGATCAAAACACACATCTCAGTGGACGATCTGTATTCATTAACGCGCTACATCGACACCATTAATTGATTGCGGTATAAATTTCTTTGGTTGTGAAACATTTCCAAATACACACGAAGATGATCATTCAAATGGCGCCGTTGCCGGGGATGTGTTATATTTTGTTCGTTTTTGTTATTTGAGTTGAAAAATTATTATTCCATCAGATTTTTTAGATCAAAATCGCATCAAGCGCTTAACGATTAGTTGTGAATTTTTGCGAGGGAACCTGGAATCATTGTAGCAGTGCGATCAAGATTCAGAGAAGTTCTGCAAATTCCAGAGGAGTCAAAGAAGCTACAGGAAAATTTCGAAACCCTAATTCTTCCTTCCCACGACGGATCCGCGGCGAATGGTGTGTTTTTGGTGCGGTTCTGCCGCCATTTAGGCATTTCAGTGACTCAAGTTTATGTGGTATACTCTCTGTTCTCTCTTCTTCTCTCTGATTTTGTCCAATAACCATTTTCTGCAGGATTCTTTGCAAATATTCGCAGCACCGCTAAAGAAAAATTGTTGCGTGTTTGATCTTGGTTGTTTGCATATTTTAACACGGAAATTAAGGGGTAAAGACCAAATTCAGATTAGGTAGGGATTTTATTACCCTTCCTAAGCCCCAAAAATCACAAACTTGCATCCGCACCACACTCATTAACTAAAAAATATCTAGACAAGACTCTAAGGACCGTTGCGCTCAATTAGGACAGAAGGAGGTCATGGGTAATCTATTGCTTATCCGCATTTCTTTTGTGGTGTCTAAGGCAAGTGTGTCTAAGGCAAGTGGTTACTTAATTAGGCCCACTACTTACGTAGTGGAGAACCTCCCACTTACCTGGCACTTACCTGGCCACAGAAGGGATAAAGAGGAAGTAGAGGATTTATCCTGCGATTTGTCTTCTAGAAGTCTAGGAGCGGTCTAGTGACTTGACCTAGGTGACCATTAGATATAGGGTTGTGTGTGCATTTTTTGTGATTTGATTTTTCAAAAACCCGTATTTTTCAAAACAAACACCAAACCAACTTTCCCCTAATTATCACAACGCTGCCACTTGTGCTAAACCATTAGTGCAAGCTAGGCTGGACACGGGATTCTAGTGCCCGTATTGTCCGCGTTTCCCTTATCGACCCCAAAGTCGGTATTTCTACATTTTCTTTCCCACTACCCACCACCACCGCGATGGACGGATTTCCATCAAACTTTAACACCACTCTGCTACCGCCCGCAGGTGCACAGAATCCTCCACGCATTTCTCTCCAAGAGAGATGCTATCCTACACGTGTTCCCCTTCCCACCTGCCTTTCTATACCACCAGCCAATGGGAAAAATTTTGAAATCAAACCTCATTTCATCAAACTTTTACCCAAATTTCACGGGCTCGAGTCTGAAGACGCATACATTATTATCACCAAATTCGAAAACGTATGTGCTTTGATGGGTAATTCACAACTGTCTGTGGATGCTATGCGTTTACGTCTTCTCCCATTCACATTGTGCGATTTAGCCGAGAAGTGTCTTTACAACACAACCGCACATTCTATTTCAACATGAGACGAATTCGTTGCAGCATTCCGGAAGAAATTTTATCCCAACCATAAGACCGCCCGTGTTCGGAGCGAAATCTTCAAATTTACCCAACTTCCCAATGAACCATTTTGGAAATGCTTTGAACGGTCCAAGAGAGATGCTATCTAACGATCGCGTGCGTCTGGTGCGCACGGAAATCAAATCCAAATACAGGTGCCACAGTATGCACAAAATCCAAAACTACGTGCAACGGGTGTGCACGAAAGCATCTGTCCTGTGCAACGGGTGTGCAGGACAACATCATCTAGTACACCCAGAGTGCACGAAAATCTCAATCCGGTGCAACTAACATGCACGAATGAAAAATCCCTAATCGAGTGCATCCGGTGTGCAAAAAATCATATCTCATATCATGCGCCGACATGCGCAAAAATCCAAATCAAGTGCATCCATCATGCACGAATGAAATCTAAATAAAGTTCATCAAACATGCACGAATAAAAGCTAAATCAAGTGCATCCATCATGCACGAATAAAAGCTAAATCAAGAGCATCCGACATGCACGAGTAAAAATCTTACTCAAGTGCATCCGATGCACACAAAAATTCAAAATCAGGCGCCTAATATGCGCAAAAATCCAACCAAAGCGCGTCGGGTCCGTGAAAGCATATAGTGCAGTAGCATGCACGAAAATGAACGGCAATTGCCAACGTGCACAAAAATACAAATCTGGTAAAACGAGTGTTCAAGGACATAAATCAGGTGCAACTAAGGTACGGAGTATAAATCCAGTGCGACAAATGCACAAATACCCGTCCGGTGCAACAAATGTAAGAAATGAAAATCTAGTGCAACTAATGTACGAAATACGAATCTGGTGTAGCAAATGCACAAAATATAAATCTGGTGCGGCAATCGCACGAAATGAAAATCTAGTGCCACAAATGCACGAAGAGCAAATCTTGTGCATCCAATGCATGAAATACGAATACAGTGCATCCAGCGCACGAAATACGAATACAGTGCATCCAGCGCATGAAATTCGAATACAGTGCATCCAGCGCACGAAATACGAATACAGTGCATCTAGTGCACGAAATACGAATACATAACTCAAATTCGTATAAAAGCAACACCGAGTGTACCAGGGTGTATAAAATCGTAAACGCGTGCAACTGCGTGTACAAAAAGCGTATTAATGCACTGCAAGCACATGTAATTTATACCGAGTGCAAAAATCAAATTGGGTGCGTCCCACACGCACAAAATCAAATTAACCGTATGAAATTCATGAAAGCATAAACATATGCAATGAAGGTATAAATCGATATCAAATGCAATGGATATGCACAAATCGCAAATCAACACAACGGTGTATAAAATATATATCAGGTGCGATTATTATGCGCAAACATGTAAATATTCAGTAGGGGCAGCCATGGTGCATGAAAACAATATCATGAAACCCAATCATCAAAAGTCAAATCTAAGCGATATAAACGTGATACTCGGAGCACAACGCAAATCGCAATAAATGATATCGAGGTACACCTCCTACAATATCGCAAAAATGTCGGTGCGCCTAAAACTGGCGGAGCAAGAACATCCGTTTGCCTCCTGCTAACAGTCTGGCGTCCTCTGCCTCTGGGTCCTCATTTTCTCTGCGGATTACCAATCTCGCAATCTATCGTCTCATCGGCCCGGTCAGGTGTGCTAACGGGAACGATTCCGTTCTGGCACTTCTCTGGTCATCTCTCGGTCAATCATCATGACCACTCGTAAAGCAGCACGTCACTGGCGTCGGCCTCTGGTCCTCTGAATACACGTGGCACAACTGATCCTGGGTGAAAATCTCATTGCAGCAGAGTCCTAGAAGGAATCCTGCTCAAGGTCTCTTCCGATCTCGCCTATGCCGAACTGTACAGAGGCTGGTACTCTTACATAATCTGTTCTCATTTTCTTGACATCTGCGTGCTCCGCACATATTTTCTTGGGAACTGGCCGTATCCTAACGCCTCTGTATGCATATCCAATCTCAAATCTCGACGGGGAGTAGCAACAGCTCGTTAGCATCTCGCATGAACCTATGGCTCCACTAGTCTTTATCATCGTCCGCTTCGACTTCACGTCTTACTGTCTGCGTACTGCTACTGTTCTCGGCCACGGTCAATCCGGAGTCTCTCACATGGACTCGAAATCACGAACTCGGTATCTTCATCACTCTGTAGAAGATCTCTAGCCGAACATGTCCTCGGGAACTCGTTCCAACCATCGGAGGAATACTCAATACTCGTCCGTTCTCTGTCGACTCACAACGCATCTGGGTGAGGTCCTCTATCCAAAGCTGGTCAGCTTACTGGTCTTCTATCACATAGTATCCGGACGACGTTAAACTTTTCGATCGAGTCATCGAGGTCCCAAAATTTCCCGAAGGCTCAACACCTGAGCACAATCTAAAAATATCTGGTACATACCACAGTACCTCTGGACCAGCCGTAGAAGAGGAAACCCAAGCCTCATTGATGGCACCGCTAAACTGCTGCAAACCCTAAGGTTCAAAAGCAGTTCCATGGTCATCATGTCGAGTTAGGGTTTCATTCTTCTAGAGGGTCCACAGAATCACTTGCATGTTCCTCCGAACACTTTAAACTTTGGAAAAATGGTTTTCTAACACTCGTCCAAACTTTTTAGCTTCGCCTATACAACATGTGAATACTCTTCGCCCGCATGCTAAGCAATGCTTCAATCTTCCAGGAAAGGCGAATCAGGGATAATAAATAAAATAGGAACCAGATAAAATACATCAACGGTCATCTCTGGATCGGTCTGCTCTAGATCTGAGTAAGACTCTCCAGACTGAAAATCTTCAACTCAACTGGGCCTGCATCAGCGCGTCAATCTGACGAATCACCTTCGTCTCTCAACTCCGGATAGACTAGCTATCACCTGTCGCATTTCTGCCTGGAAGCTCCGGCGATCTCAGCTCGTAAGCTCTGGAAGCGACATCCCATCAATCTCAGCAACAGCTGGGTCATCTGTCTGCACGGTAGGCGACATCAAAATCTTTGAGGTATGTTGTACATCAACAGTTCTCTCGCAACTGGCAGCTCTATCAAAGTCCCGATCATCCGGTGCAAAACCAAACACTCGCTTCCACAAGAGGTCACAACATAACACTACATCGAGACGTTCCCATGTCACCAGAAAACACAATGGTCGGCCCTCGTACCAGATGAGCTCGCCCTGACCGCAACACTAGCAGCAACTCAAACTGCGCTCAACTATAGTGACAGGAACCTCAATCGAGTATCGAAGAAAGCAGATCAACGACATGAGAGGAAACGACAGATCCAGAATGGATACATGATCATAAGAAGGAACAGCATCAACGAAAGTATGATCATGGAACTAATAGAATCGAGGATCTCAAATGGATGCATAATCATGTGTACGAAGAGAATCATAGATCTCAAAATATGTACATCCTAAGGTTTCTTAAGTGGAGTATCGTATCGTAAATATGTCGCGGAACATACGTACGATACGTCACTCTACTCAAGCTACCTACTCCATCAATCAGGGTCAGCCTATGAAACGAATGTTCGGGTCTAATACCCCCCCCCCCCCCCCCCCCGTTCAAGTCTAAGTTCCGTAAGGTCAAGCCTAGGTTCCGAAATACATACCGCCCTAGACTCCGCATAGTCAAACATAGACTCGAACCAAGGTTAAACCTAGCACTTTGATACCAACTTTGTCACGACTCAAAATAATAGCTCGTGACCAGCACTTGAATTACGCAACGTCCAAAGGCGTAACGGAATTCAAGTAAGCTGAAACCCAGAAACCTAAACCTTTTTAAGATAAATAAAGGAGGTGAAGTTTTGAGATAAAGGTATAATGAAATCAAGTTTTCTTAAATGCATGGAAAAGAGACATGAATAATGCAAGTGAAATTTACTAGTTTGAAAACATGTTTTGTCTTTTTAAAAAATTGGGCAGCACCTCCTTTGTATATTTTGATCCAAAACCACAATACATGATAAAATAAAGGCATCCCCAAGCGGGAGCTCTTCGCCAACCGGCGGATCACAACCATGCAAGACAATATATAAGTATACGACGCCCAACGGCGAAGTTCACCACAAAAGATAAAGAAAAGCAAGACATAAAAAACACAAGTAGCGGAAAACCCCCTCGCTCTAAGTCTCGCAACCAGAATCCCATTAAGTCTCATTACTTATACAATTTACTAATTTTGATTTGATGGAGTTGACTAGAAACAATATGAAAGAGTAAATACAAGAGTGGGTACGATACAAATGTCCTACCTACCAATGCAAACACCCAAATGAAGCTACTGTATGCCAGCAAAGCCGCTATTGATCCATGCGGTCTACCTGCAAGAACTGTGGTACAACGGGGGTGAGTTTCCAACTCATGAGTAGAAAAATATCTACAAGTAGAAATCGAATAAACAACGACTCTTAGGTCAACTATATCATAAAGGTAATACTATGATATCTAGGGTGACCGGGTCATCATATGTGCCAACAATGTAAACAATACCTTTATGTATGTGGATATAATCCAACAATATAATCAATGTATGTATGCATGTGGATCTCGTCCAACCATATAATCGATGTCTGTATTCATGTGGATCTCGTCCAACCATATAATCAATGTATGTATGCATGTGGATCTCATCCAACCATAATCAATGTATGTATGCAGGTGGATCTTGTCCAGCCATATAATCAATGTATGTATGCATGTGGATCTCATCCAACCATAATCAATGTATGTGTAGGGTTTTTAGGCACGCGCACAACGGTCTACGAAGTATCAACCATGCCCGATTAAAAAATTAGTCGTTCCGAACAACCCGAAGCCGGATCTTTAAACTAGAGATTAGGCGAAAACGAACATGTTAAAAACTTTAACACTAAGTGAGAAGGATTACAACCTTTGTAGATCCGGTCCTTCACTTCTTAAGCTCCGTGTTGAGGTCCCTTCGCTGCGATCATCGTGTTCTGGACTCTCGAGAGGTTCCACGAAGAGAAAGATGCAGTCTTGCTTCTGATCTTCGATACAAAGATGATCTACCTTGAAGTTTCGTTAACACAAGCTAACACTCATAATATGAAGTGAACACCCTCATCTAAATGGCAAGGATAGATGAGGATGATGAAGTAGGATTTTTGCTCTCAATTATAATCTTTTTCTCACTCACTTTCATCACAAAAGAAAGCTTTTTCAAGAGAAAACTCAAGGAAGAAGAAGATGAATGAAGATGATAACTTAATCCTTTTGTGATGAACAATGAAATATTGTAGTGGTTACAAATCTAACCAAGGGTTAAGCATGAAAGAGTTAACCCTTGTAGAGAGTTAACTAAAGTTAATGGTTTGGATTGGGTTAACATAATGATTGTAATAATATTTCCGATTGTGTGTATCGAATCAAATGATCCCCGGCAACGGCGCCATTTGATTGTTCGTTTCTTTGTGTGTCGGTTTAAGAAAATGTATAGAATCACAATCAAAGAATTATTTTGACCGTAATCAACTACGGTGTCGGATGTAGATTGTAAGTGAGTGCGGATCGTCCACAGGAACAGTGTAATAGTTCGTCTTTCGAATGAGATGAATCGAAACTTTAATGAAAAGAAAACAAAACAATTCATGATTTAAAGAATTGAAGTTCAAGAATTAGAAAAATCTAGATCTAATAACAAGAAAAAGATAGAATCAAGAATTGATAGTTTGATGATTTTTCCAAACCAAATATCAAGAATCGAAATGAGGCTCGTAGGAATCGATCGGATCTATAGATGTGATGTAATCTTACAATTACGTATTCTTATCCTTCGATGAATTGATACTAGATCGATGATGATCGACAAGAATTAGGGATTTCGAGTGAAACTAGGGTTTCATCTTATCCCTTGTTCTTTCGTCGATAACATTCACATTCTAGCTTCTAGTAAATTCAAGAAACGATCGTAGATCCCTAATTTCGAGCGAACACAATCAAGAATGCATCGCAACGAAACTAGGTTGTCGATTCTTCAATTTGCTAGGGTTTACAAAACTCGTAGGACTTAAGAATTGTTTTAAGATTTGTTACATCATCATTCTATTGATCGTCTCGACTCCTTAACGAGCGGAGTTTTACTCAAATATCACAACAAGAACTATAATCATAAATTGAGATCGAATCATGATGCAAGAATTTAAAGAAAACAAGATTAAAGAAATTCACCTTTTATTTATATCAACAATTTCGTTACAATCGCTCAAGAACTACAAGAGGAAGAACTCGATCGTCGATTTGGCTTCGCTCGGCTCCGTGAGTCGCGGATCGGCTTAGATCACTTGCTCGGTTGGAGATCGGCTCCGCTCCTAAAAGGTTGAAGGGCTTCTCGCTTGATTTAGTACTCAAGATCTTGAATTTGGAGTGGAATTAGGGTTAGGGTTTCGCACAAGCCTTGTCACTAGACTTGTGGAAGAAGATGAAGAATTGAAGAAGACTAAAGATTAATGAAGAATTAGCTAACTAAAGAACAACCTCAACCCTTAGATCTAGGATCCTATTTATAGCCATCTAAACCCTAGATCTAGGATTTGAATTTTAAGTTTCCCTCCAAAAGTTTGTTGAGCAAATTTGAATTTCCCTCCAAAAGTTAGTTAGAGGAAAAGTTTCTAGATGTGATTAGTTAGGAGGGAGCATCTAGAAGAGGTTAGTTAGGAGCTTAATTAGGATTAGCTTTGCTTAATGATCTTTGCTGATCTGGCAGAAGACTCTGGAGAATTCTGGAATTTGACGTGTCAAAATGAGGTGTAGGCCTTGAGATAGGAGTTTTGCACTGAAAATTGAGCGATGATGTGGCAATACCGCCGCGGAACCACGGCGCAAGCCGGCTCCCGCCGCTGTTCCGCGGCTCTTTGGGGGTTTCATGGCTTGAAACTTCAATGGTAATTCTTGGGCTGTCTTATGGGCCTTTATTTGATATGTTGAATTTTATAATTCATTCTGTATTGCTACCAGATCTGAAATCATTGAATTGGCGTATTTTTTATCAGCTCTTTTGGCTTTACTCCTGCAATTTCCTGCACAAATCTCGATACAAGTATTGCGCAAATACAGAGATGATGCGATGCCATGAAATGCGGTCAATTTCCCTTAAAGTGCCGGTTTTAAAGTCTAACACATGCAATCTGATATTTTACGACTGATTTGCTAATATGTGAAATATGAATACCGAACACTTCTAAATGAGTGCAAAAGATGGGGACATTGACGGGTTAAAAATACATTATTTTCGACTGATCAAATCCCCCCAAACTTATTTTCGATCGTCTCGAGCGAACTTTTTATTATAAAGAGAAGAAGAAAATAAAGAAAGAGAAAAACTAACTAGCACACTTTCGTAGGCAACACGATTGCACTGACCACGTGCAACAAGCCTTTAAACCTCTAGGTGTCCCTAGTAGGAAGAGTGTTGTCTCCTGAGGGTCTTCAGCGGATTGCACCCACAAAATCCAATAATAAAAGAAAGATCATGAATATTACATTTAAAGAAAAGAATTGTAAAAGAAAAGCTTTGAAAATTAGGGTTTCCAACTAAGCTAGCTTTTCGGTTGTCATGAGCCCTATCTTAATGGTCATGAAAAGATGTCAGAAATCACGTCCTCTCTCAATAAAACATCGTCTTATTCTTCATTCCTATCTATCTTCCAAACATCGATCATATAACCCTGCGTGTGTGTAAAGACATCCCTACACCCGGAGAATTCAATTCAAGCTATCATACTCTTGCCCATCAGCCTCAGTACTTTTTTTTTAATTAATGAATATTTAGATGAGATTGCTCACACACTTTCATGCGACCGTTAATACTTCTTGTGGTACTAACCGACCGATTACTCATGTGCTTGCTTATTTGGTGTATTTTCCTCGTCCTGCACCACCTCAGGCATAGCAGTGACTCCCAGACCAGTTGGCCTTAGGGCACTAGGTGAAGAGGCACCCTCGCTATAAATTTTTTTATTGCCCTTGGCGATAACAAAACCAGTGTCCATTTTTCTCACCACTTTATATTTTCTTCATATTTTTTTTATTTACTTCCTAATTTTGGCTTTAAGACAAGAGAATTTCAAGGTATCCTCTACTATCCCAGGCTTTAAGACGTGTGTAAGTGCGAATAGCAGGGTATCAACGTTCAAAATGTTTGGCTTCCAGAATAGAAACTATTTTTCAGACTTATTTTTATCCTCAGATTAGTGACGTCCTTCATCTTACTAACCCTTGGGACAACGGCTCATAACTACTTATTACTAGTTCGTATAAGAAAACTTCTAATTTTTTTGGTTTTCTTAAATTTTTCTAATCTTATGGATATAATTTTTTTTCACTATCTAAACTTTCATTATCTTATTTATGTACAAAAAATGTTTTTATTTTATGAAAATTTTAAATTTTTATAGGTTTTGAAAAATGTTTTGTGCTTATGCAATGTATGATGCAAATGATGCAAAAATAAGCACAAACCTCCCCCAAACTTGTTTTCAACAGTGTCCTCACTGTTGCCATCTGCTCAATCTCGAAAAACCTGTAAGCTTGGGAGGAATTTATTAGTGGGGGCAAAATATTTAAGTGAAGAACCTCCCCCAAATTTATTCTTGGCTCATCATTTTGTAAAAATTTTCTTTTCAAGAGCCAGAAAAAATTGCCCCCCCCAAACTTGAGTTATGCAATGTTAATCTTTGAAAATCATATGAGGGGGTCAAAAATCATTGGTCGATGCCAAGCTTTGCAAAGACCGAAAGTTAACACCAACCATTCAAAAAATTTATCAATGCAGTGCTCTGGTTGGTGGAAAAAGAAGTGGGGAAAGTTTAAGTGGTGGAATAGAATGTGCGTGCGTCTCATATTGGAGAGACGATGCAGTGAATGTGATGGATTACTCGCATTCTTTTTACAGTTCAAAATAAGGGGTGGAGGTTCAATTTCATTGATTGGGAGATAATTCATCTCAACACCCGTGCAATTTAAAAATGCGAGTTCATCAGCAAAGATCTCATCAAATGTTCCATCAATACCCCGATGAATAATGTCATCACAAAGTGCGGGGTGATCTTCAGACTCTAAAAACAGTTCATAATCAGTGTTAGTTGTTGACCCGGACATCTCGGTGGAAGAGTCCGTATGTGTATGATACATAGTTGGGTCAAACAATAACGTATGAAAAGAGTTAAGATCGATATCAGGAGGATCATCAAATTCGCTGCTGTCGACATCCATTAAGTCGACAGAACAGACCTGAGCAGTAGGTTCGGAGGGTACACTTCCCAACTTGTAAATGTTCAGCTCAATTGACCTATTTCCGAAAGATAGGGTCATAGAACCGTTACGACAGTTGATGATAGCATTGGAAGTGGCCAAAAAGGGACGACCTAAAATCACCGGAATTTGATTCCGTGGGTTCGCTACAGGCTGTCTATCAATTACAATAAAGTCCACAGGGAATATGAATTCCCCGATTTTTATTAACACATCCTCCAGTTCACCCCTAGGTTTGGTGATTGATCGGTCAGCCATCTGGATAGTGCAATTGGTTGGCTTCAACTCTCTGATCCCTGGTTGCTCGTAAACTGAATATGGAAGCAAGTTAACACTAGCGCCAAGGTCTAGTAGAGCACGGTTGATGTGTTTTTCCCCGATAGAAATGGAAAAAGTAGGACAGCCAGGGTCCTTACGTTTCCTCGGTAATTGTTGGGGAAAGGCTGTGTCTACTGTTTTTACCATGAAAATCTTCTTGGGCACTTGAGTCTTCCTCTTCCTAGTGCATAAGTTCTTAAGTGTTTTCGCATAGGACGGAACTTGTTGGATGGCATCTAGGAGAGGGATGTTGATGTTTACTTGCTTAAACATGTTCATGATCTTCTCCATATGTGGACTTGATGTGTTAGCCCTTAACCGATTAGGATAAGGTGCTTTAGCAATAAGCGCTGGGTCCATCATAGGAGAAGGAAGTGTGTGTAGACCCGATCCCATAATAGAAGTGAGGATCGTCCGTGGAGGGGTAAAAGAGGTGGGCTGAAGTGGCGAGCCTTTTGGGAAACGAAGAATAGGCTCGGAAGAAGGTGGTGGGGTAGAAGAACTGGGGTCAGAATTGGAAGTAGAGGTGGAAGGAAAGGTCTCAGCCGGGGTATCATTGATTGATTTATCAGTATCATCAAACTCTTCCCCAAGGTGATTGTCAAGCACTCTTCCAGATCTCAACGTGATTGCATCCACATGATGTGAATAGCCAGGATTGGGTAAAGGTTGAGCTGGAAGTTTCCCTTTCTCTCGTGCACTCATTTCGGCTTCTAGTTGTGCAAATTGTTCTTCCATCGATTTGATGTTCTCGTTTTGAGAGATAATGATCTTCATCACATTCTCGACGGAAGATTGCAAACTTGCCGTCCCTTGGATGGATTGTTTCATGAAAGTATCCAAGGTTTGTGCTAGTGCAGAGGTATTATCTGTACCGGTCAGTTGCAAAGGACTAGACGGTGCAAAAGTGTTGGCCGGATTTTGAAAGTTTTGTGCTTGGAAGGGGTGCTGACTCAATTGAAGTGGTGGCTGCTGTTGTGGTGTAGGTGCCTTTTGGAAATTGTGTTGGGTTGGAACCGTGTTTTTAAATTTGGATTGGTTCCAAGCAAAGTTAGGGTGATTCCTCCAACCCTGATCATAAGTGGAGGAAGATGGATCGTTTCTAGGTCTTTGAAATACGACATTGGTATGCTCATGACCTTGAAACGGACATTCTTCCGTCAAGTGAGACGGATCAGAACAACATCCACATACAGTTTTGGAGAGTGATATTTGACTTAGGGCGGCTAAGAATTTGTTTTCCATAGTCTCAAGTTTCTTTTGCATAGCTGAAATGTCAGCTCTAACTCCTATGGAAATATCATTGCCATCCTTAGACGATTGACTCACACCCTTCCACTGTAAAGATTTTTCTGCGAAATCTTCTAAAGAATTTCAGGCTTCCCCATCATCTTTAGTCATGAAGTTGCCTTGACACATGGATTCAAGGGTCTGTCTTGTGTTAGGATTAATGCCCTCATAAATGATTCGGCACAGTTCCCATCTCGAGATGCCGTGATGTGGACATTGGACTAACAGATCCTTGAAACGTTCAAGACATTTTGAAAATGTTTCATTTGGAAGCTGGGTGAATTGATAGATTTCGCTACGGACTCGAGCTGTCTTTTGGTGTGGGTAGAATTTCTTAAGGAACGCTTTAACGAATTCATCCCAATTTGAAATGGAATGTGCGGTAGTGTTATATAGCCACTTCTCGGCTAAATCGCACAAAGTGAATGGGAGAAGACGAAGACGTAAAGCATCCACAGAAAGCTGTGAGGTACCCATCATTGCGCATACATTTTCAAATTTCGTGATAAACACGTATGCGTCCTCAGACTCGAGACCGTGAAATTTTGGTAGAAGGTTGATGTATTGGGGTTTTATCTGAAAATTTTCCCCGTTGGCTGGTGGAATGGAAAGACAGGTGGAAAGTGGACCTCGTGTAGGATAGCACCTCTCTTGGAGAGAGATGCGAGGTGGATTCTGCGCACCAACGGACAGCGGCAGGGTAGTGGAAAAGAAGTTCGATGGAAGTGGATCCATCGAAGTGGGTGTGGTGGTTGGTAAAGAAAATGTAAGTGTAGAAATACCGACTTTGGAGTCGATCAAGGAAACGCGGACTAATGGGCACGAGAAACCCGTGTCCAGCCTATCTTGCACTAAAAAGGGTTAGTACAAGTGGCAGCGTGAATTTATAATTAGGGGAAATGAAGTGTTGGTGTTTGTTTTGAAAAATGATACGGACTTTTTAAAAAAAATGATGCAACACAACAAATGAAGCACACAAAACCCTAGAATCTAGTGGTCTCCTAGGTCCGGCTCTAGACCGCTCCTAACTGCCAAAAGACAAGTCGCAGGATAGAATCCTCCACTGCCTCTTTGTCCCCCTATGTCCAGGTAAGTGCCAGGTAAGTGGGAAGGTACTCCACTACGTAAGTAGTGAGCCTAATTAATAACCACTAGCATTCGACACACTTGCCTTAGACACCACAAGAAAACGCGGATAAGCAATGAATTACCCAAGGCCTTCTCTTGTCCTAAGTGAGCGCGACGGTCCTTAGAGTCATCTCTAGATTTCTTTTAGTTAATTGGGGTAAATGCGGATGCAAGTTTTGCGATTTTCGGGTCTTAGGAAGGGTAATGAACTCCCCACCTAATCTGGATTTGGTCTTTGCCCCTTAATGTCCGTATTAATATGCAACAACCACAAGAATCAAAACAAGCACAATTTAATTTTTGCAATTTGCGCGCTGCGATTTATTTGCAAAGAAGCCTGCAGAAATTTATTAGTTGGAGCAGAGAAAGGAGGAGATAAGAAAGTTAGAAGATACCTGAGAAATTTTGGTGGAATGATGACGTCAGCACGCGGCGGATCCGCGGCAATTACGTGCTAATGCCGCGGAATCGCGGTCCTATGAAGAGATCACCGCTCTGAAATTTTTGGTACTGTTACTCTTGAACTCCTCAGCTCTCTGGAAATTTCAGAAAATTTTTATCTAAGCTCCAATGATTCCAGATTTCCTCGCAATCAAATCACAACACACGTATTAGGGTTTGTGCGAGTTTAGATCTAAAAATTATAAAGGAATAAATTTTTCAACTCAAATTTCAAAATACGAACAATTAGCGCACTGTCCCCGGCAACGGCGCCATTTGATTGTTATAATTTTCTTGATTGGATGTAAAAGTATCAATTCAAATGATCCCCGGCAACGACGCCATTTGATTGTAATAATATTTCCGATTGTGTGAATCGAATCAAATGATCCCCGGCAACGGCGCCATTTGATTGTTCGTTTCTTTGTGTGTCGGTTTAGGAAAATGTATAGAATCACAATCAAAGAATTATTTTGACCGCAATCAACTACGGTGTCGGATGTAGATTGTAAGTGAGTGCGGATCGTCCATAGGGACAATGTAATAGTTCGTCTTTCGAATTAGATGAATCGAAACTTTAATGAAAAGAAAACAAAACAATTCATGATTTAAAGAATTGAAGTTCAAAAATTAGAAAAATCTATATCTAATAACAAGAAAAAGATAGAATCAAGAATTGATAGTTTGATGATTTTTCCAAACCAAATATCAAGAATCGAAATGAGGCTCGTAGGAATCGATCGGATCTATAGATGTGATGTAATCTTACAATTACGTATTATTATCCTTCGATGAATTGATACTAGATCGATGATGATCGACAAGAATTAGGGATTTCTAGTGAAACTAGGGTTTCATCTTATCCCTTGTTCTTTCGTCGATTAGATTCACATTCTAGCCTCTAGTAAATTCAAGAAACGATCGTATATCCCTAATTTCGAGCGAACACAATCAAGAAAGCATCGCAACGAAACTAGGTTGTCGATTCTTCAATTTTCTAGGGTTTACAAAACTCGTAGGACTTAAGAATTGTTTTAAGATTTGTTACATCATCATTCTATTGATCGTCTCGACTCCTTAACGAGCGGAGTTTTACTCAAACATCACAAAAAGAACTATAATCATAAATTGAGATCGAATCATGATGCAAGAATTTAAAGAAAACAAGATTAAAGAAATTCACCTTTTATTTATATCAACAATTTCGTTACAATCGCTCAAGAAATACAAGAGGAAGAACTCGATCGTCGATTTGGCTTCGCTCGGCTCCGTGAGTCGCGGATCGGCTTGGATCACTTGCTCGGTTGGAGATCGGCTCCGCTCCTAAAAGGTTGAAGGGCTTCTCGCTTGATTTGGTACTCAAGATCTTGAATTTGGAGTGGAATTAGGGTTAGGGTTTCGCACAAGCCTTGTCACTAGACTTGTGGAAGAAGATGAAGAATTGAAGAAGACTAAAGATTAATGAAGAATTAGCTAACTAAAGAACAACCTCAACCCTTAGATCTAGGTTCCTATTTATAGCCATCTAAACCCTAGATCTAGGATTTGAATTTTATGTTTCCCTCCAAAAGTTTGTTGAGCAAATTTGAATTTCCCTCCAAAAGTTAGTCAGAGGAGAAGCTTCTAGATGTGATTAGTTAGGAGGGAGCTTCTAGAAGAGGTTAGTAAGGAGCTTAATTAGGATTATCTTTGCTTAATGATCTTTGCTGATCTGGCAGAAGACTTTGGAGAATTCTGGAATTTGACGTGTCAAAATGAGGTGTAGGTCTTGAGATAGGAGTTTTGCACTGAAAATTGAGCGATGATGTGGCAATACCGCCGCGGAACCGCGGCGCAAGCCGGCTCCCGCCGCGGTTTCGCGGCTCTTTGGGGGCTTCATGTCTTGAAACTTCAATGGTAATTCTTGGGCTGTCTTATGGGCCTTTATCTGATATGTTGAATTTTATAATTCATTCTGTATTGCTACCAGATCTGAAATCATTGAGTTGGCGTATTTTTGATCAGCTCTTTTTGGCTTTGCTCCTGCAATTTCCTGCACAAATCTCGATACAAGTATTGCGCAAATATAGAGATGATGCGATGCCATGAAATGCGGTCAATTTCCCTTAAAGTGCCTGTTTTAAAGTCTAACACATGCAATCTGATATTTTACGACTGATTTGCTAATATGTGAAATATGAATACCGAACACTTCTAAATGAGTGCAAAAGATGGGGACATTGACGGGTTAAAAATACATTATTTTCGACTGATCACATAATATCTCACAAAAATATCAAGCAACCACAAAGTCAAAGCTTCATGGAAGCTTCATGCAAAAGCTAACCCTAATCCAAACCCTAACCAAGTTTAAATCCTAATCCATTGTTAAATTTTTAACCCTAACATGTTACAATATTATATATCACATATACAATATATTTTGTAACAATCGAAAATAATACAATTAACATATATCGCATATATATCAATGTATTATACCGTGAGAAAATGAATCTTTTAGTGAGCTAATATTAGTTAATGTAATTTAATATATCATATATATTATTATACATTAAATTATCGAATCAACACTTGATTCGACAATCCGGCTATTTCACAAATAACCGACTAATACGATGACCCGGCTGTATCACATATACCCGGCCGATATCTCATATCACGAGAATCCAATACGGTATCACATACCATATTATCCTCGGTCCCGCACATATCACACATGTGCTCCTACTCCGTTTTGCCTGAGCCAAGAAACCTCTATGTAGGACTCTAAAGAATCGTCAATATGCCGGTAGTAGGTGATGATCATATCAAACACCCACAAGCTGCAAGCGGTCAGCTAAACGTAACAGCCACCCAGGTATTGAACGCTCAGAAGATCAACAAGCAAGCATGTACATTCTCCTGTGAATCCAATCAGTAACACTCCCGTACAGTCCGGTCTCGTCGTCTGATATGTCGCATATCTCGCCTAGGGGTGGTAAACGTGAGACCCCAGTAGCTCGATAAGTCGTGTCGATATGAGGTCTATAACAGTTTGAGAAACTACTGATAACCCTTACCAGTAAATCTCAGCAACCCTGGCCAGGGATTTCCGGTTATAGCCAATCGAACACAGCACAACATCAACTCCCTATACCGGGAGAGACGAATCCCCTCCTATCGCTCATTGCCTCCATGTGATTTGGGACTGTACCCAAAAGCCACCTTTTTGCATGCCCTCTTGGACGTGGTATGATGAAAATCAAAGCACAGTGGGAATCAAACAAGACACTATGACGATCTCGGGTCAACAGACTACTTTGTACCAGTGTCACCGGAGAACTGCCATCTGACGTAAGGTACAATACCATCTGGGAGTTCTCGGCGAGTCCGTCCAGTGTACCCAGTCTCCATTGAGCACCCGTACACCATCCTTGATGTCAAACAACGATGGATATGGGATCATCCATCGCCCATCATATGGGTCAAGATGCGTATACGCTAGTCTACTCTGGTGTATCGATGCCCTGTCTCGATACACCCTCGACTAGGAACAGTTATAGGATGTACTCGTCGACTACCGTGGCCCCACAAGTATGATCTCATTATAGTCCCAGTAGTCGAGTACATATCCTAAGGGCTTTATCAACATGTAACAAATAGAAAATCAGAGTACATGTTAAGATAAAGTACAACCAGATAGCATACTATCATGTCGAGCAAGAAAGTCCTCCCTATATATGTCCAACTATCCATTACAATATACATCGTATGTACAGTAATGGCCTCTAGGGCATACATATAACTAACAATCTCCCACTTGCACTAGGGTCATCTGTTGTGGTATCACATACCCAACAATTAGCTGTGGTTGAAGTATCTCATACTCAACCATCCCATAAAAGTCTCTGCTGGGAAAAAGGCCTTTGTGAGTGGATCCGCGCTGTTGTCCTCTGTGTCTACTCTCCTAACCTCGATCTCCTTGGAGATCAACCATCTCCATGATCAGGTGATACTGCCTAAGAATTATATCTGGATTTCTGATGGGACGGTAGTTCCTTGGCTAAAGCCACAACTCCATTGTCACACAATGGTAGGAACGAAGTTCATCTCATGAACTTATATATATCCAGACTGCCTCTTTGGTAGCATCCTTGGTAACGATGTATCTTGCCTTTAATAGTCTGGTATGTCACGGTATCTAGCTTGGAACTCTTCCAACATACCGTCCCTCCACTGAGGGTACAGACAATGCCTGCGACTGACATTCAGTCGTCCTTATCACCCTGGAACCTTTCCGGTGATTCTCCCCAGGATCGATTGATACCATCTCACTACAACTAGTGAGTATCCTAACATCCAATTAGATCTATCTCATAAATCCAAAATCCAGGATTCAGGAGGTATCACTATGATTCTATATGGAGAATCCTTATGATAAGCGGAGATTGACCGAGCGTAGCATAGGAAACTCCTTCCCTATCAAGAGTATGTCATCCACGTACTCTACGAGGATCACCACCATACTCCCTACTACCTTTTTGTATATACAAGGTTCATCTACCATTTTGATAAAGTCAAACTTTTTGACTACCACATCAAAACAGATGTTCCAACTCCGCAATGCCTGCTTTTTCCTATAAAGCATCTTGCACACGTTTCCGCTGCTCCCACTGTCTACGAAGCCCTCTGGCTGTGTACTTATAGACGCTCTCTTCCAAATCAACATTTAGAAAAGCAGTCATGACACCCAACCGCCAGATATCGTAGTCAGGGTATGTAGCCGTGGCAAGTAGGATCTGGATGAACTTAAGCATAGCTTTGAAAGTCTCAATTTTTCTTTGTACACCAAGTAATCTTCTCAAGATATACTTGCTCCTGATAGGGATTTAACCCTTCAGATAAAGCAACCAAAGTCTATACTTTGTTGGTGTATAAGGATTCCATCTCAGATAGATAAGCATTCAGCCATTCTTACAGAGTCCCACTCCTGATAGCCTGCTCGAAACAAGTTGGGTCATCATCTCATGATGCAATCCTCGCTCCCACTGTCATAGAGAAACCGAAGTATCTCTCAGGTGGGTGAGGAACCCTACTAGATCGGCGGAGAGGCTGAGGCTTGTTGGTTACTATTGAATCCTTTGGTTCTACCAAATCATCAGCTGCAGTTTGTATAGATGGAACCTTTCCAGTTCTACATAACAGACCTTGCCTCGAGCTTGTCCGGATTTTGCTTTTAGACATAGGCCGGACAACCCCAAATCTTAACCAACTTAAGATATTGGCTCTTCCCTTTTCATATCACATATGAAGTGGTAGGCAACTGATTTGATTTGAACCCTATTCAATAGGTATGCAGCTTCTCAAGTGCATAACTCCTAAAAGGAAATAGGAAACTCAGTAGTACTCATCATAGAGCACACCATATCACATAGGGTGCTATTGCTCCGCCCCGATACACCGACGTGCTGCGGTGTATACGGAGGAGTAATGCTGAGAGAGAATCTCATTCTCCTTTAGAATAGTCCAGGAATTCCATGCTCAAGTATTCTCCTCCTTGATCTCATCAAAGGACATAATACTTTTACCCGTTTTTGGTTCTCTACTTCTAACTTATATTCTGTGAATATCTCAAAAGCCTCGGACTTGTGTTTCAACAGGAACATATGTCTGAATCTTGAGAGATCATCTGAGAATGTAATGAAGTACAAAGAACCGGTCTTGGCATGTGTAGACAGGGGACTTTCATACATCAGCATGTATCTATCCCAAGAGTTCACTAACTCTTTCTCTGTTTCTAATAAACAAAGCAATGGTCATCTTATCTTTGTGACATGACCGGCAAGTTTCACAAGATGTAAATTCAAACAGATTTAAATATGCATCTAAATGTAACTTAGCTAGTCGGGTCGCATTGATATGACCTAGTCTACAATGCCTCAAGAAGGATTCGTTCATTTCTGTAAGTCCACGTTGCCCACCCCGGTGCTTACGGGGAGGCGGAAAACGGAATAAAAATCAAATTTTTATCATACTAGACAACATGGACTAGACAAAGGAGGATCTTTGGTAAACAAAAACAAGCTAAAGCTAACTAGAAACTAGCTAAGGGTAGAATAGTTATACCTAGGGCTTTATGTCCTTCTCTCCTTGCTCCTTGGAGTAGTAGAAAGGGATCACCTTTGTCGTCTTCTCACGTCGAAGAAGGATCCACCCGAAAGCCTCAACCTTTGGCTTCAACTCCAAGGTAGAAGTAACTAGGGTGCTAGAAGTGCTAATCCTAGAACCCTAGATGAGAGTAAAGATTATCTAGAAGAGGTTTTCTCTCAAGCTCAAGTGTTTCTCAACACATGAGAGGGGAGAGCTTGAGGAAGAGGAAGAGCAAGAGAGAGAAAGTAAATAATAGAATGAGAGAATTATCAAGCATTCTCACATATATGTGTGAATTATTGTAAATAGATAATTAGTGAGATAATTGTCATGGCTTAATAAGACATGACCTTTATCATTTCATATTTAATGCTAATTGCAAGGATCAAAGAGCATCTTTTATATGGAATGATGATGGTCAACATGTCAACTAAGGTCAACAAGTCAAGATAGTCAAATGGTTAACAACCATAACCATGCACAATTATATATAACTAATATCAATTAATCATAATACACACATAAGCATTAGGGTTAATAAAATGACAATGGTCATTAACCCTAATCAAAGTCCTCTCCCTCTGTCTCAATCAACTGTGCATACGCACCCGTATTCGTGATCCGAGGAACACGAATACAAAGAGATAAAACCAATCCCAAATCATATACTAGGATCCGATTTAAACCAAAACCCGCTAGTATAAGCTGTCCGGACAGCAAACGTGCACAAGTGCGCGGATGTGAACGAACCCTGTCGCAAAACCATGCGACCTCTACTCATTTTGCCTAAAGGCGAATAGCTCTCTGTGTGGGACTCTAAAGACTCGACACTACGCTGGCAGTAGGTTTAACCACAGACCGCAAGTGGCACTAGCTGTACGTAACGGTCCCCAGGTAGATGCCGATAAGAAGACTGACGAGGTGAACCCTATCTGAACTCCTACTGAGCCTATATGTGACAGTCTCCGTACAGTCCGGTCTGTTCGTCTGATACATCGCATGGCGGGACTAGGGGGCGGTGAACGTCATTCCCCTAATAGCGGTACAAGTCGTGTCGGAGTGTAGCACAGAACACCCTGAGATAACACTGGAAACCTACCAGTATATCTCGCTTGCCCTGGCCAGGGACTACTTGTGTAATGGCTCTCCTGGACACAGCGCGATGTCAACCCCCAATACCGGGAGAGACGAATCCTGTCTAACCGTCACTGCCTCCAAGTGCTTCGGGACTGCACCCAAAAACTACCTGTTTGCACGACTCCTTTGAGCCGTGGTAGGGTAGCAATCAAAGTGCAGTGGGAACACACTCGAGGCGAAGTGACAGTATCAAGTCAGCGGACTAAGCTGTACTCATGTCACCTGGGAACTGATAACTGACGATAGGTATAATACCAACCAACAGTTCCCGACGAGTCCTGATTGTTCTAAATTCTTGTTCTGTAAATCAAATCAAATGATCCCCGGCAACGGCGCCATTTGATTGTAAAGAAATTCCGATTGTGTAAGTCAAATCAAATAGTCCCCGGCAACGGCGCCATTTGATTGAAAAGAATACTTGTTTGTGTAATTGGAAATTGTAAAGAAATCACAACCAAAAATTATTTGACCGCAATCAACTACGGTGTCGGATGTAGATTGTAAGTGAGTGCGGATCGTCCACAGGGAAAGTGTAATCGTTCGTCTTTTGAATTAGTTGAGTTGAAACTTTAAAGAAAACAAAACAAAACAAAACAATTCATGATTTGTATTAAAAGTTCAAGAATTAGAAAAATCTAAATCTAATAACAAGAAAAGATAGAATCAAGAATTGAGAGTTTGTTGATTTTTCCAAACCAAATATCAAGAATCAAAATGAGGCTCATAGGAATCGATCGGATCTAAAGATGTGATGTAATCTTACAATTACGTATTCTTATCCTTCGATGAATTGACACTAGATTGATGATGATCGACAAGAATTAGGGATTTCTTGTAAAACTTGGGTTTCATCTTATCCCTTGTTCTTTCATCGATATCATTCACATTCTAGCCTCTAGTAATTTCAAGAACGATCATAGATCCCTAATTTCGAGCGATAACAATCAAGAAAGCATCGCAATGAAACTAGGTCATCGATTCTTGAACTTGCTAGGGTTTACAAAACTCGTAGGACTTAAAAATCGTTTTGAGATTTGTTACATCATCTTTCTATTGATCGTCTCGGCTCCTTTACGAGCGGAGTTTTACTCAAACATCACAACAAGAACAACAATTACAAATTGAGATCTAATCATGATGCAAGAATTAAAAGAAAGCAAGATTAAAAAATTTCACCTTTTATTTATATCAACAATTTCATTACAATCGCTCAAGAACTACAAGAGGAAGAACTCGATTGTCGATTTGGCTTCGCTCGTCTCCGTGAGTCGCGGATCGGCTGGGATCACTTGCCCGATTGAAGATCGGCTCGGCTCCTAAAAGGTTGAAGTCTTCTTGCTTGATTTGGTACTCGGGATCTTGAATTTGGAATGGAATTAGGGTTAGGGTTTAGCACAAGCCTTGTCACTAGACTTGTGGAAGAAGATGAAGAAAGAGGTAAAGATCAAGGAACTAATGAACTAACTAATATTGAACTACTAAAGATTGATTAAAGATTATCCTCAACCCTTAGATCTAGGTTCCTATTTATAGACATCTAAACCCTAGATCTAGGATTTGAATTTTAAGTTTCCCTCCAAAAGTTTGTTGAGGAGATCTGAATTTCCCTCCAAAAGTTAGTTAGAGGAGAAGCTTCTAGATGTGATTAGTTAGGAGGGAGCTTCTAGAAGAGGTTAGTCAGGAGCTTAATTAGGATTAGCTTTGCTTAATGATCTTTGCTGATCTGGCAGAAGACTCTGGAGAATTCTGGAATTTGACGTGTCAAAATGAGGTGTAGGCCTTGAGATAGGAGTTTTTGCACTGAAAATTGAGCAATGATGTGGCAATACCGCCGCGGAACCGCGGCGCAAGCTGGCTCCCGCCGCGGTTCCGCGGCTCTTTTGGAGAGTTGGGGCTTGGGCTCTCTGGTGCTGATTTGGGCTGAGTTGTGGGCCTTTCTTTGATATGTTGATTTGTATATTTCCTTCTGAATTGCTACCAGATCTGAAAACATGGAGTTGGTGTATTTTTGATCAGCTTCTTTTGACTTTGCTCCTACAATTTCCTACACAAATTTCGTCACAAGTGTTGCACAATATAGGGATGATGCGATGCCATGAAATGCAGTCAATTTCCCTTAAAGTGCCGGTATTAAAGTCTAACACATGCAATCTGATATTTCACGACTGTTTTGCTAATATGTGAAATATGAATACCGAACACTTCTAAATGAGTGCAAATGATAGGGAAATTGCCGGTTAAAAGATACAATATTTTCGACTGATCAAATTCCACCAAACTTATTTTCGATCGTCTCGAGCGAACTTTATTAAAAAGAGAAGGAGAAAATAAAGAAAGATAAAAACTAGCTAGCACACTTTCGTAGGCAACACGATTGCACTGAGCACGTGCAACAAGCCTTTAAACCTCTAGGTGTCCCTAGTAGGAGGAGTATTGTCTCCTGAGGGTTTTCAGCGGATTGCACCCACAAAATCCAATAATAAAAGAAAGATCATGAATATTATATTTAAAGAAAAGAATTGTAGAAGAAAAACTTTGAAAATTAGGGTTTCCAACTAAGCTAGCTTTTTGGTTGTCATGAGCCCTATCTTAATGGTTATGAAAAGATGTTAGAAATCACGTCCTCTCTCAATAAAACATCGTCTTATTCTTCATTCCTATCTTTCTTCCAAACATTGATCATATACCCCTGCGTGTGTGTAAAGATATCCCTACACCCGGAGAATTCAATTCAAGCTATCATACTCTTGCCCATCAGCCTCAGTACTTTTTAATTAATGAATATTTAGATGAGATTGCTCACACACTTTCATGCGACCGTTAATACTTCTTGAGGAACTAACCGACCGATTACTCATGTGCTTGCTTACTTGGTGTATTTTCCTCATCTTGCACCACCTTAGGCATAGCAGTGACTCCCAGACCAGTTGGCCTTAGGGCACTAGGTGAAGATGCACCCTCGCTATATATTTTTTATTGCCCTTGGTTATAACAAAGACCAGTGTCCATTTTTCTCACCACTTTATATTTTATTCATTTTTTTTATTTCCTTCATACTTTTGGCTTTAAGACAAGAGCATTTCAAGGTATCCTCTACTATCCCAGGCTTTAAGACGTGTGTAAGTGAGAATAGCAGGGTAGCCACGTTCAAAATGTTTGGCTTCCAGAATAGAAACTATTTTTCAGACTTATTTTTATCCTCAGATTAGTGACGTCCTTCATCTTACTAACCCTTGGGACAACGGCTCATAACTACTTATTACTAGTTCGTATAAGAAAACTTCTAATTTTCTTAGTTTTCTTAAATTTTTCTAATCTCATGGATGTAATTTTTCACTGTCTAAACTTTTATTATCTTATTTATGTACAAAAATATTTTTATGGGTTTTGAAAATTTTTAAATTTTTATAGGTTTTCAAAAAAAAATGTTTTGTGCTTATGCAAAGTGATATGCAAATGATGCGAAAATAAGCATAAACCTCCCCCAAACTTGTTTTCAACAGTGTCCTCACTGTTGCCATCTGCTAAATCTCAAAAAACCTGTAAGCTTGGGAGGAATTTATTAGTGGGGGCTAAAAATTTTTAAGTGAAGAACCTCCCCCAAACTTATTCTTGGCTCAAAATTTTGTAAAAATTTTCTTTTCAAGAGCCAGAAAAAATGCCGCCCCCCCAAACTTGAGTTATGCAATATTAATCTTTGAAAATCATATGAGGGGGTCAAAAATCAGTAGTCGATGCCAAGCTTTGCAAAGACCGAAAGTTAACACCAACCATTCAAAATTTTTATCAATGCAGTGCTCTGGTTGGTGGAAGAAGAAGTGGGGAAAGGGTAAGTGGTGGAAGAGAGTGTGTGTGCGTCTCATTTTGGAGAGACGAAGCAGTGAATGTGTTGGATAACTCGCATTCTTTGTGCAGTTCAGAAGAATGGGTGGAGGTTCAATTTCATTGAGTGGGACATGATTCATCTCAACACCCGTGTCATTCAAAAATGCGAGTTCATCAGCGAAGATCTTCTCAAAAGTTCCATATATACCCCGATGAATAATGTCAATACAAAGTGTGGGATGATCTTCAGACTCTAAGAACAGTTCATAATCCGTGTTAGTTGTTGACCCGAACATCTCGGTGGAAGAGTCCGTATGTGTATGATACATAGTTGGGTCAAACAATAACGTATGAAAAGAGTCAAGATCGATATCAGGAGGATCATCAAATTCGCTGCTGTCGACATCCATTAAGTCGACAGAACAGACCTGAGCTGTAGGTTCGGAGGGTACACTTCCCAACTTGTAAGTGTTCAGCTCTATTGACCTATTACCGAAGGATAGGGTCATAGAACCGTTACGACAGTTGATAATAGCCTTGGAAGTGGCCAAAAAGGGGCGACCTAAAATCACCGGAATTTGATTCCATGGGTTCGCTACAGGCTGTGTATCAATTACAATAAAATCCACAGGGAATATGAATTCCCCGATTTTTATTAACACATCCTCCAGTTCACCCCTAGGTTTGGTGATTGATCGGTCAGCCATCTGGATAGTGCAATTGGTTGGCTTCAACTCTCCGATCCCTAATTGCTCATAGACTGAGTATGGAAGCAAGTTAACACTAGCGCCAAGGTCTAGTAGAGCACGGTTGATGTGTTTTTCCCCTATAGAGATGGAAATAGTAGGATATCCAGGATCGTTACGTTTCCTCGGTAATTGTTGGGGGAAGGCCATGTCTACTGGCTTTTCTATGAAAATCTTCTTGGGCACTTTAGTCTTCCTCTTCCTAGTGCACAAGTTCTTAAGAGTTTTCGCATAGGACGAAACTTGTTGGATGGCATCTAGGAGAGGGATGTTGGTGTTAACTTGCTTAAACATGTTCATGATCTTCTCCATATGTGGACTCGGTGTGTTAGCCCTTAACCGATTTGGATAAGGTGCTTTAGCAATAAGCGCTGGGTCCATCATAGGAGAAGGAAGTGTGTGTAGAACCGATCCCAAAATAGAAGTGGGGATCGTCCGTGGAGGGGTAAAAGAGGTGGGCTGAAGTGGCGATTGTTTTGGGAAACGAAGAATAGGCTCGGAAGAAGGTGGTGGGGTAGAAGAACTGGGGTTAGAATTAGAAGTGTGTGTGTGAGGAAAGGTCTTAGCCGGGGTATCATTGATTGATTTTTCTGTATCATCAAATTCTTCCCCAACATGAGTGTCAAGCACTCTTCCAGATCTCAACGTGATTGCATCAACATGATGTGAATAGCCAGGATTGGGTAAAGGTTGAGCTGGAAGTTTCCCTTTCTCTCTTGCACTCATTTCGGCTTTTAGTTGTGCAATTTGTTCTTCCATCGATTTGATATTCTCATTTTGAGAGACAATGATCTTTATCACATTCTCGACGGAAGATTGCAAACTTGCCGTCCCTTGGATGGATTGTTTCATGAAAGTATCCAAGGTTTGTGCTAGTGCAGAGGTATTACCTGTACCGGTCAATTGCAAAGGACTAGACGGTGCAAAAGTGTTGGCCGGATTTTGAAAGTTTTATGCTTGGAAGGGGTGCTGACTCAATTGAAGTGGTGGCTGCTGTTGTGGTAGAGGGACCCTTTGGAAATTGTTTTGGTTTGGAACCGTGTTTTGAAATTGTGATTGGTTCCAAGCCAAGTTAGGGTGATTCCTCCAACCCTGATCATATGTGGAGGAAGATGGATCGTTTCTATGTTTTTGAAATGCGGCATTGGTATGCTCATGACCTTGAAACGGACATTCTTCCGTCAAGTGAGACGGATCAGAACAGCACCCACATACAGTTTTGGAGAGTGACATTTGATTTAGGGTGGCGGCTAAAAATTAGCTTTCCATAGCATAAAATTTCTTGTGTAAAGCTGAAATTTCAGCTCTAATTCCTATGGAAATATCATTGCCATCCCTAGATGATTGACTCACACCCTCCCACTGTAAAGATTTTTCAGCGAAATTTTCTAGAAAGTTCCAGGCTTCCCCATCATCTTTAGTCATGAAATTGCCTTGACACATGGATTCAAGGATCTGTCTTGTGTTAGGAGTAATGCCCTCATAATTGATTCGGCACAGTTCCCATCTCGGGATGCCGTGATGTGGACATTGGACTAACAGATCCTTGAAACATTCAAGACATTTTGAAAATGTTTCATTTGGAAGCTGGGTGAATTGATAGATTTCGCTACGGACTCGAGCTGTTTTGTGATGTGGGTAGAATTTCTTAAGGAATGCTTTGACGAATTCGTCCCAATTTGAAATGGAATGTACGGTAGTGTTATATAGCCACTTCTCGGCTAAATCGCACAAGGTAAAAGGGAGAAGACGAAGACGTAAAGCATCCACAGAAAGCTGTGAAGTACCCATCATTGCGCATACATTTTCAAATTTGGTGATAAACACGTATGCGTCTTCAGACTCGAGACCGTGAAATTTTGGTAGAAGGTTGATGTATTGGGGTTTTATTTGAAAGTTTTCCCCGTTGGCTGGTGGAATGGAAAGACAGGTGGAAAGTAGGCCTCGTGTAGGATAACATCTCTCTTGGAGAGAGATGCGAGGTGGATTCTGCGCACCAACGGACGGCGGCAGGATAGTGGAAAAGAAGTTCGATGGAGACGGATCCATCGATGTAGGTGTGGTGGTGGGTAAAAGAAAGGGTAACTGTAGAAATACCGACTTTTGGGTCGATCAAAGGAAACGCGGACTTAAGGGGCACTAGAAACCTGTGTCCAGCCTATCTTGCACTAAAAAGGGTTAGTACAAGTGGCAGCGTGAATTTATAATTAGGGAATGATGAAAGAATGCGGTGTTTGTTTTGAAAATTGGACGGATTTTTGAAAATATGATGCAACATAACAAATGCAACACACAAAACCCTAATTCTAGTGGTCACCTAGGTCAAACTCTAGACCGCTCCTAACTGCCAAAAGACAAGTCGCAGGATAAATCCTCCACTGCCTCTTTGTCCCCCTGTGGCCAAGTAAGTGCCAGGTAAGTGGGAAGGTACTCCACTACGTAAGTAGTGGGCCTAATTAATAACCACTAGCCTTCGACACACTTTCCTTAGACACCACAAGAAAACGCGGATAAGCAATGAATTACCCACGGCCTTCTTCTGTCCTAAGAGAGCGCGACGGTCCTTAGAGTCATCTCTAGTTCTTTTTTAATTAATGTGGGTCAATGCGGATGCAAGTTTTGCGATTTTCGGGGCCTAGGAAGGGTAATGAACTCCCCACCTAATTTGGATTTGGTCGTGCCCCTTAATATCCGTATTAATATGCAAACAACCAAAAATCAAAACACGCACAAATTTTTATTTTTCTTTTTGCACGCTGCGAATATTTGCAAAGAAACCTGCACAAAATTGTTATTGGAGCAGATTGAGAAGAAGATAAGAAAGATAGAGACTCACAGGGGAAAATTGGTGCAGAGAGGAGCTAGACTTACCGCGGAACCGCCGCAGGTAGGGGTCTTTTGCCACGGAATAGCGGTCACTTGAAGGGATCTCTGCAAAAAATTTTTAGGACAATGCTTCTGTTACTCCCCTTAGCTCTCTGGAATGCTCAGAAAATTTTTATCCAAGCTCCAATGATTCCAGAATTCCTCGCAATCAAATCACAACACACGTATTAGAGTTTGTGCGAGTTTAGATCACAAAATTTAGATGGAATAAAATTTTCAACTCAAATTTCAAAATACGAACAATTAGCGCACTATCCCCGGCAACGGCGCCATTTGATTGTTCTAAATTCTTGTTCTGTAAATCAAATCAAATGATCCCCGGCAACGGCGCCATTTGATTGTAAAGAAATTATGATTGTGTAAGTCAAATCAAATAGTCCCCGGCAACGGCGCCATTTGGTTGAAAAGAATTCTTGTTTGTGTAATTGGAAATTGTAAAGAAATCACAACCAAAAATTATTTGACCGCAATCAACTACGGTGTCGGATGTAGATTGTAAGTGAGTGCGGATCTTCCACAGGGAAACTGTAATCGTTCGTCTTTTGAATTAGTTGAGTCGAAACTTTAAACAAAACAAAACAAAACAAAACAATTCATGATTTGTATTAAAAGTTCAAGAATTAGAAAAATCTAAATCTAATAACAAGAAAAGATAGAATCAAGAATTGAGAGTTTGTTGATTTTTCCAAACAAAATATCAAGAATCGAAATGAGGCTCGTAGGAATCGATCGGATCTATAGATGGGATGTAATCTTACAATTACGTATTCTTATCCTTCGATGAGTTGACACTAGATTGATGATGATAGACAAGAATTAGGGATTTCTTGTGAAACTTGGGTTTCATCTTATCCCTTGTTCTTTCATCGATATCATTCATATTCTAGCCTCTAGTAATTTCAAGATACGATCGTAGATCCCTAATTTCGAGCGATAACAATCAAGAAAGCATCGCAACGAAACTAGGTCATCGATTCTTGAACTTGCTAGGGTTTACAAAACTCGTAGGACTTAAAAATCGTTTTGAGATTTGTTACATCATCTTTCTATTGATCGTCTCGGCTCCTTTACGAGCGGAGTTTTACTCAAACATCACAACAAGAACAACAATTACAAATTGAGATCTAATCATGATGCAAGAATTAAAAGAAAGCAAGATTAAAGAATTTCACCTTTTATTTATATCAACAATTTCATTACAATCGCTCAAGAACTACAAGAGGAAGAACTCGATCGTCGGTTTGGCTTCGCTCGTCTCCGTGAGTCGCGGATCGGCTTGGATCACTTGCCCGATTGAAGATCGGATCGGCTCCTAAAAGGTTGAAGTCTTCTTGCTTGATTTGTTACTCGGGATCTTGAATTTGGAATGGAATTAGGGTTAGGGTTTCGCACAAGCCTTGTCACTAGACTTGTGGAAGAAGATGAAGAAAGAGGTAAAGATCAAGGAACTAATGAACTAACGAATATTGAACCACTAAAGATTGATTAAAGATTATCCTCAACCCTTAGATCTAGGTTCCTATTTATAGACATCTAAACCCTACATCTAGGATTTGAATTTTAAGTTTCCCTCCAAAAGTTTGTTGAGGAGATTTGAATTTCCCTCCAAAAGTTAGTTAGAGAAGAAGCTTCTAGATGTGATTAGTTAGGAGGGAGCTTCTAGAAGAGGTTAGTTAGGAGCTTAATTAGGATTAGCTTTGCTTAATGATTTTTGCTGATCTGGCAGAAGACTCTGGAGAATTCTGGAATTTGACGTGTCAAATGAGGTGTAGGCCTTGAGATAGGAGTTTTGCACTGAAAATTGAGCGATGATATGGCAATACCGCCGCGGAACCGCGGCGCAAGCCGGCTCCCGCCGCGGTTCCGCGGCTCTTTTGGAGAGTTGGGGCTTGGGCTCTCTGGTGCTGATTTGGGCTGAGTTGTGGGCCTTTCTTTGATATGTTGATTTGTATATTTCCTTCTGAATTGTTACCAGATCTGAAAACATGGAGTTGGTGTATTTTTGATCAGCTTCTTTTGACTTTGCTCCTGCAATTTCCTGCACAAATTTCGACACAAGCGTTGCGCAATATAGGGATGATGCGATGCCATGAAATGCAGTCAATTTCCCTTAAAGTGCCGGTTTTAAAGTCTAACACATGCAATCTGATATTTCACGACTGTTTTGCTAATATGTGAAATATGAATACCGAACACTTCTAAATGAGTGCAAATGATAGGGAAATTGCCGGTTAAAAGATGGAATATTTTCGATTGATCAAGTCCTGTCCAGTGTACTCGTAACCTAACGAGCACCCGCATACTATCTCATGTATGACGTACTGACGGCTGTGGGACAGACCGTCTCCCACGCTGGGATGAGAAGCGCATATGCTAGTCTACTCCGGAGTATCGATGCCCTGTCTCGATAGTCCAACGACTAGGGACCTGTATAAGGATGTGCTTATGGATTACCCAGCCCCCATGAGTGTGAGCGCCATCACAACGCTGGTAATCAATTGAAGATCCTAAGGGCTCTACTAATATGTATATCAGCGATATGCTAAAAGAAACACATGCACATATTAAAGCAGAGACAAACTAAGTAGCATACTACCATTTCGAGCAAGATTGTATATACAACTGTGAATATCCCAAGCTTCCATCAAGTAATATACAAACTAGTATGATACAGTAATGGTCTCTAGGGCATATACACTAACAATCTCCCACTTGCACTAAGGCCATGTACTGGCGTATCGAAGACCTATCATCTCGATCAGCCGCTCAAACTGAGTCTGGGGCAAGGCCTTGGTGAATAGATCTGCAGTGTTATCTTCTGAAGCAACCCTCCGAAACTCGATCTCCTGGCGATCCACGATCTCCCTGATCAGGTGATACCGCCTTAAGATGTGTCTGGATTTCTGATGGGACCTGGATTCCTTCGCTAAAGCTATAGCCCCGTTGTTGTCGCAATACAAAGGTATTGGGTCAACAATGGACGGAACCACCTGAAGTTCTTTCAAGAACTTCCTTATCCAAACAGCTTCTTTTGCGGCATCAGATGCAGCGATGTATTCCGCTTCCATAGTCGAGTCAGCAACGGTTACCTGTTTGGAGCTCTTCCAACACACCGCCCCTCCATTGAGGGTGAAGACAAAACCCGACATGGACTTGGAATCATCCTTGTCACTTTGGAAGCTGGAGTCAGCAAAGGCCTCAATATGGAGGTCTTTTCCGCCATACACCAAGAACATCTCCTTAGTCCTTCTCAGGTACTTGAGAATGTTCTTCACCGCTATCCAATGTTTCTCCCCAGGGTTTGACTGATACCTGCTTACCACACTCAGTGCATAAGCCACATCCAGTCTGGTACACAACATCGCATACATTATAGAGCCTACCGCAGAAGCGTAGGGTATAATAGACATGCGATCCCTCTCCAAATCAGTCTTGGGAGACATCTCTTTGGAGAGGGTGATCCCGTGTCAAGCCGGTAGATTACCGCGCTTGGAATCTTCCATACTGAATCTCTTCAGTATGGTGTCGATGTACCTGGACTGTGAAAGTCCTAATATCCTTTTGGATCTGTCACGGTAGATCCGGATACCCAGAATGTATGAGGCATCACCCAGGTCTTTCATGGAGAACCTGTGTGACAAGAACCCCTTGACAGATTGTAGCATAGGAATGTCATTTCCTATTAAGAGAATGTCATCCACGTATAAAATGGGGAATACTACAGTTCTCGTTACAAATCTACAATAGATGCATGGTTCATCTGGATTTTTGATAAAGCCAAATTCCTTGACCGTCTCATCTAAACAGATGTTCCAACTCCGCGATGCCTGCTTTAGTCCATAAATGGACTTAAGCAACTTGCACACCTTTCCGCTGCTCCCACTCTGAATGAAACCCTCTGGCTGGTCCATATAGACACACTCCTCTAAATGTCCATTTAGAAAAGCTGTCTTTACGTCCATCTGCCAAATCTCATAATCGTGGAAGGCAGCAATGGCAAGAAGGATCCGAATGGATTTCAGCATAGCTACTGGAGAAAAGGTTTCGTCATAGTCCAGACCAGGTCTTTGACGAAAACCCTTTGCAACCAGTCTAGCTTTATAGGTCTCAACCTGTCCATCTACACCAATCTTCCTTTTGAAGATCCACTTGCATCCTACGGGTTTTACCCCATCTGGAGCAATGTCCAACGTCCATACTTTGTTGGTGTACATGGACTCCATTTCGGTCCGCATTGCATCCAGCCATTTTACCGAGTCGACGCTCTGAATGGCTTGCTGGAAGCTAGTAGGCTCATCACAATCTATGATGCAACCCTCTCTATCCCCGTCAATGAGAAAACCGTAGTATCTCTCGGGCGGGTGAGACTGCCTACTACTCCTGCGGAGTGGCATGGGAATGTCCTGATCTTTCGAACCCTCTGGTTCTACTAAGCTTTCAGTAATAGCTCGCGGTTCTGGAATTTCTTCCAGTTCTATTGCGCTCCCACTTAGTTCCTTTTCTATGAACTGGTGTTCTAGAAAGTGGGCATGGCGAGAAACAAAAACCTTTTGTTCCTCTTCGCAATAGAAGAAATATCCCTTGGAGTTCTTTGGATATCCCACAAACTTGCACTGTACTGAGCGTGCCTCGAGCTTGTCCGCATGCTGCTTTTTTTAAAAAAGCTGGACATCCCCATGTCTTAATGTGATTAAGATAGGGTCTCTTCGCACACCACATCTGATATGGTGTAGTAGGCACAGTCTTAGTTGGAACTCGGTTCAAAAGGTATGCAGCAGATTCTAGCGCATATCCCCAGAACGATCGCGGCAACTCAGCGTTACTCATCATGGACCGTACCATATCTAATAGGGTTCGGTTCCGTCTCTCCAATACACCGTTATGTTGCGGAGTGTATGGAGGAGTAAGCTGAGAGAGAATTCCATTCTCTTTTAAGTAACCCAGGAACTCGGCACTCAAGTATTCACCACCTCGATCAGATCTCAGTGCCTTGATACTTTTGCCTGTTTGGTTTTCTACTTCATTCTTATATTCCTGGAATTTTTCAAAAGCCTCGGATTTATGTTTCATTAAGAAGACATAACCGTACCTTGAAAAGTCATCTGTAAAAGTAATGAAGTAAGAATAACCGCTTCGCACATGTGTAGACATTGGACCGCACACGTCGCTGTGTACGAGTCCCAAGTGCCCGCTCGCTCTTACTCCGTGTCCAGTGAACGGAGTCTTTGTCATCTTTCCTTTGAGACAGGATTGACAAGTTGCATACGATTGATATTCGAACGGATCCAAATATCCTTCTGTATGTAACTTAGTCAACCTTCTCTCATTGATGTGACCAAGTCTACAATGCCATAAGAAAGTTTTATTGATTTCTGGAGACTTTCTTTTGTGTGTATTCTGGACATTGAAAATCTGTGGTTGGTTTAATACGTATATACTGATGTTCAATGTACCTGACCCAATCAAAACTTGATTAAGGTGAATGTTCACTACATTACTTACAAATGCAAATTCATAGCCTTCTTTAGATAATAAAGATACAGAAATGATATTACAGGTTGCATTTGGTACATAATAACAACTACGCAAAACCAAAAAGTGTCCATCTGACAATCCTAGGTGATAGTCCCCTACAGCCTCAGCATTCATGCTAGCACCGTTTGCAACTCTGAGGGTCTTGTCACCTGCCTTCAAAACTCTACGCTTTCTCAACGCCTGCAAAGAATTACAGATATGAGATCCTGATCCGGTATCCAATACCCAGGATGTAGAGTTTATTGATAGACAGTTTTCAATTACATACACACCTGAAGCTGAAGCCGCAACTCGCTTCAAATCCTGTGTTCTGGCCTTCCAAGCTTTGCAATCCTGTTTCCAGTGACTACTTTTGTGACAGTAGAAGCATTCTTCCTTCCCCACCAGCTTTCCCGCTACCTTTGTTGCCTTTCCGTTTCCCTTCATATCCACTTTACTGACACCGTCTCTTGGTTTGGCGGGGGCTTTCTTCTTCTTACCCTTGGCTTTCGCCCTGGATCTAGAAGAGGAAGATCCTTCTACAAAAAATGTGGATGTCTCCCTACCTTTCTAAAGGGTGCCCTCAGCACTCCTCAACATGTTCAGAAGTTCAGAAAGTTCAACCTCCTTTCCTTGCATGTTGAAGTTTAAGACAAACTGGGCGTAAGTGGAAGGAAGGGACTGGAGAATCAAATCAGTATAGAGTTCATTCTCCAACGTGGTCCCAAGTTCCGCGAGCTCCTCTATGTAGCCAATCATCTTAAGCACGTGTTCCGCTACCGATTATCCGACGGCCAATCTTGCCGAAAATAGCTTCTTCGACACTTCGTATCTTGCGATACGAGACTGCTCTCCATACAGTTCTTTTGTATAGAGAAATATGGACTCTAGGTCCATATTCTCATGCCTCCTCTGATGTTCGTTGTCCATCGAGGCAAGCACGGGGCATTTGGCCTTCGCGCAATCGATCTCCCATGTCTTACGGATTTCCTTATCCGCGACGGTGGAGGTGGGACCTGGGACAGGGGGAGCTTTGGTGGTAAGTACATACCCCTACTTGTCGTAAGTGATTGCCATCTTGACATTCCTGAGCCAATCTTTATAGTTTGGCCCTGTCAGTATGTTTTTATCTAGTAATAACTTAAGTCCGGTCATGTTGAATGGTCGCTGCAATTAGGAGAGAGAAAAGAAACACTTTAGCATGATGCTCTTGCAAGTTTAGAGTGGTTTTTATTTTGTCTAAACTGGATGGCTCCCACTGTCTCTCGAATCCCTTCTCAAACCGTAAAGAAAGGATTAGTCGGGATCAATCTCACCGTACAATAATTGCTTAACCGTTCAGCCAGGCCAGTGTCGGTACTTCGAGGGAGGTTTTCCAACGCTTTCGCGAAGTTCCTTAATTTAAGAACCTCTTTTCCCTGGGGGCGTAGCCCCGCTAACACTTTTCTAGACACCTACTAGGTTTATAGCATTGATCGTTAACTGAGAGTTTTCCCGAGGAGTAGCATATACTCACAGTAGGATCGGGATCCAAATATCATCGTGTGATAAAACCGAAGGAATCCTACCAAAATCATCACACTCCAAATGGTATGCAGCGCTAGCAAGTTTTAGTACTTATGAAACTCCCGATGTGGATTTTTTCCCCATGCTCTTATGACCTTGACTTTGGCCAAAATATCATAAGTCACATGTCAAGTTCTAACCGTCATTCTCCTGGTTAATTTGGACCCACCCGTACCTACCCTTGACTTTGGCCAAAATGGCAGCACGACTGTCCCAAACCAACGCATCTATCTATGATGCACATGAATACCCAATAGTTACCAATCACTATGCCTTGACTTTGGCCAAAATACATAGCTTGAATACTTTTGACCATTCATATGGAATGACGGAGGGCTACGAATGGTTTTGGCGAAACCGTGAACGTAGTGAACTTGAAATAATCGATGGAACGAGATAGCTTTTAAAAGGAGTGGTTCAAGCTCCGCGTTTAAAAGTTTTAGTTTTGAAAAGAACCGAGTGGTTTTCAAAGTGTTCCAATCGACTTTTACTTGGTTTATTTTCTTGCATTAGTTCTTTTAATGCGTCCCATCATTTAAACCTACCATTGCAGAAAACAACCAAAATATGACGTACGCTTATGCCATTCGCATTCGCCACGGGGCCCCGTCATCACCCGTTAGGTTACTTAACTAACGACAGAGCGGGGGCTGGGATAGCGCGGCTGTAAAACATAAGCAACGCCTAAATAGTTATCATATATAAATATATAGCAATGATAGACATTACAGATCACAGATGAATACATTGGATATACTAGGAATCCGCAATATGTTAGAGCCTGCAACGAAAAGCGGATTACACGGTCGCGGTGAATAGCCAATACCCCACCCAAGACCCCTACGGGTGCAGCAAACTACCCGCCAAGTACCCGAAGCGAAGCAACCTCCCTCAACATCGTGAGTAGGCCACTCGGCACTTCGAGATACCCGGTAGTTTGTGCACCCCCTCCATGGGTCTATCTTAGGAGCAAAAACAGTAAAAAGAATTATACAATGACGGCTACAACCCCGACCCGGTTGTACGGCCATACAAATATTATTACATCAATTTACATATTACAATGAATGAAAGAAAAAGAAACACACATCTCACATCCACCCCGGCTATTCACCCGCGACAATCCAACGCATTCATATACACATACCATCATCAAACACAGATCACAGATATGTATAACCCCCACTACTCGACATATAGCGATTAGCCGACGTTCAATACATATAAACATCACAGATATAACCTTTTAGTCAAAGCGTAGTGAAGTTCGATCAAAATTACGGATTTATAGGCCCCCAAAAACAAATTTCTTTTCTAGAAAACCTGGGCACAAATAAACCATCTTAAAAATCCCAAAACCAAGTCAGAAGAACACCGCACCAAACTCGACCCAGAACCGAGTCAACTCGGCCGCGGTTGCGCGGCAATAGCTTGCTATTGCCGCGGAACCGCGGCGCTTTGATCGATTCACTGGACCGGGTTTGGTGAGTTTCTTAACAAAACCCTGAGATTATTTTTGACGTAAGATTTATTTTATTCTGAGCAGAAAAAATTTCAACAGAAACTTAGGGTTTTGCGTTTTTAGTTTTATGATTTTTCCGATCAAACTTCCATACACTTTTACTACCTAGCTAGTTTATGTTTAGTTAGTCTCTGATACCACTGTAAGTCCACGTTGCCCACCCCGGTGCTTACGGGGAGGCGGAAAACGGAATAAAAATTAAATTTTTATCATACTAGGCAACATAGACTAGACAAAGGAGGATCTTTGCTAAACAAAAACAAGCTAAAGCTAACTAGAAACTAGCTAAGGGTAGAATAGTTATACCTAGGGCTTTATGTCCTTCTCTCCTTTCTTCTTGGAGTAGTAGAAAGGGATCACCTTTGTCGTCTTCTCACGTCGAATAAGGATCCACCCGAAAGCCTCAACCTTTGGCTTCAACTCCAAGCTAGAAGTAACTAGGGTGCTAGAAGTGCTAATCCTAGAACCCTATATGAGAGTAAAGATTATCTAGAAGAGGTTTTCTCTCAAGATCAAGTGTTTCTCAACACATGAGAGGGGAGAGCTTGAGGAAGAGGAAGAGCAAGAGAGAGAAAGTAAATAATAGAATGAGAGAATTATCAAGCATTCTCACATATATGTGTGAATTATTGTAAATAGATAATTAGTGAGATAATTGTCATGGCTTAATCAAGACATGACCATTATCATTTCATATTTAATGCTAATTGCAAGGATCAAAGAGCATCTTTTATATGGAATGATGATGGTCAACATGTCAACTAAGGTCAACAAGTCAAGATAGTCAAATGGTCAACAACCATAACCATGCACAATTATATTAAACTAATATCAATTAACTATAATACACACCTAAGTATTAGGGTTAATAAAATATCAATGGTCATTAACCCTAATCAAAGTCCTCTCCCTCTGTCTCAAGCAACTGTGCATACACACCCGTATTCGTGATCCGGGGAACACGAATACAAAGAGATAAAACCAATCCCAAATCATATACTAGGATCTGGCTTAAACCAAAGCCCGCTAGTATAAGCTGTCCGGACAACAAACGTGCACAAGTGCGCGGATGTGAACGAACCCTGTCGCAAAACCATGCGACCTCTACTCATTTTGCCTAAAGGCGAATAGCTCTCTGTGTGGGACTCTAAAGACTCGACACTACGCTGGCAGTGGGTTTAACCATAGACCGCAAGCGGCACTAGCTGTACGTAACGGTCCCCAGGTAGATGCCGATAAGAAGACTGAGGAGGTGAACCCCATCTGAACTCCTATTGAGCCTGTATGTGACAGTCTCCGTACAGTCCGGTCTGTTCATCTGATACATCGCATGGCGGGCCTAGGGGACGGTGAACGTCAGTCCCCTAATAGCGGTACAAGTCGTGTCGGAGTGTTGCCCAGAACACCCTGAGATAACACTGGAAACCTACCAGTATATCTCGCTTGCCCTGGCCTGGGACTACTTGTGTAATGGCTCTCCTGGACACAGCGCAATGTCAACCTCCAATACCGGGAGAGACGAATCCTGTCTAACCGTCACTGCCTCCAAGTGCTTCGTGACTGCACCCAAAAACTACATGTTTGCACGACTCCTTTAAGCCATGGTAGGGTAGCAATCAAAGTGCAGTGGGAACACACTCGAGGCGAAGTGACAGTGTCAAGTCAGCGGACAAAGCTGTACTCATGTCACCTGGGAACTGATAACTGACGATAGGTATAATGCCAACCAACAGTTCCCGACGAGTCATGTCCAATGTACTCGTAACCTAACGAGCACCCGCATACTATCTCAAGTACGACGTACTGACGGCCGTGGGACAGACCGTCTCCCACGCTGGGATGAGAAACGCATACGCTAGTCTACTCCGGAGTATCGATGCCCTGTCTCGATAGTACAACGACTAGGGACCTGTCTAAGGATGTGCTTATGGATTACCCAGCCCCAACGAGTGTGAGCGCCGTCACAACGCTGGTAATCAAGCAAAGATCCTAAGGGCTCTACTAATATGTATATCAGCGATATGTTAAAAGAAACACATGCACATATTTAAGCAGAGACAAACCAAGTAGCATACTACCATTTCGAGAAAGATTGTATATACAACTGTGAATATCCCAATCTTCCATCAAGTAATATACAAACTAGTATGATACAGTAATGGCCTCTAGGGCATATACACTAACAATTTCTGAACTCTTCCTCTTGTGTGTATTCTGTATACTAAGAACTGTAGTTTGATTTAGAATGTCAATGCTTTTAGATAACGTGCCAGAACCGATCAACTCTTGATATAGGAAATGTTCAAAACATTATCCAACAATACAAAATTATATCCTTCTTTACTAATAAAGAGACTGATATGATGTTGTATATCAGGTTCGGTATCTAATAACATTTGTTCAGAATCAATGTATTCTGGTAATACAGGGTGATAGTGACCAACAGACTTGGCTGCAACACTTGCGCCATTTTCTGTCTCATGAAACTTATCACCCGTTCTCAGTTCTCTACCTGTCTGTAGCCCATGTAACAGATTACATATGCGGGATCCTGATCCAGTATCTCATACCCAGGACGTAAAGGATACTGAGAAACAGTTCTCTGTAATGAACACACCCGAAGAAGATGCATCAGCATGCACTTTCTTCGTTTGGGCGGCACGGGAAATCTGGTATTCCCCAATTTCTTGCTCTGTCTTATAATAATTATAAGTTGGAGCGGGACCAACGTTCCACAGCTCAGTATAACAAGCGGGTTCGGTCAATTCATCCGTTTTATTATCTTGATTAAGGCGTGATATGGTCGGTACCTTGAGAGAGAGAGAAGAAAACACTCAGCGTATGCTCTTGCAAGATTAGATTGGTTATCTAATATATCTAATCAGGATGTCTCCGACTGTTTTAATTAAATCTTCCTTCAAACCCTAAAAGGAAAGACTAGCCGGGATTAATTACATGCTACAAGTTTGCCAATCTTTCAGCCAGGCCAGTGTCGGTACTTTGAGGGAGGTTCCCCGTGCTTTCGCACGGACCTAATTAAAGTAAACCTCATTTTCCCAAAGGCATAACCCCGTTAACACCTTTCTAGACACCTACATGATCGGCTAATTGTAATGTGTAAAACTCTCCCAGGAGTAAATCTTACTCGCAGCGGGTATCGGGATCCAACTATCTCATAGAAGGTATGCAATCTCATTGCAAATTTCAACACTAGAAATTTCCGATAATATTTTACCCCTAACGTCCTATGACCTTGACAGAGGCCAAACTACCCATAGTCCGCTAGTCAAGTTCAACCCGTCATTTCCTGATTGAATTAAACCAACCCGCACGACCCTTGACGGAGGCCAAACAACGCCGTACGAATACCCTAATCCAATCGCATCGTATGCTAGCAGATAAGCATTAGTTAGCTACCGTACACTACGCCTTGACGGAGGCCAAACTACCGCAGCACGAATACTAACTAGTACTTATCTGAAATGACGGAGGGCTACGACAGGTTTTTAAGAAAACCCTTTGCGTAATGAACTTGATATCGTTGTAGAATCGAGTGATTTTAAATGGAGTTTTTTTGAGGCTTTTCTAGTTTTCCTAAAGGGGTCACTCCCGGTGAAGGGATCGTCGGCTGATTGTTAGGGATTCTGCGTGTTCAAGTTTAGATAATTACCGCAATCAAGACGGTTTCGCTTGTAGCTAGCCGGTTGAGTACGGGTCGTCCGTAGGGAGATGGGAATCTTTTTCTATGTGCTTTATCGAGTTAAGTCCAGTTTTTCAGATCTTGTTGTGATTAATTAAGTGGTAAAATGATATGTAAAGAGAGCTTGTTAGGGTTAGGATTAGGTTAGTTTAAGTTAGGAGTCTCCCACATCTTTCGTTGCCCCTCTTAATATCGGTGTTACGGTAATCGTCAACAACGGGGATTAGCACGACTAGGAAGGAACTTGCTAGTATAAGCTAGGCTTTCCAACGCATAAGTTCTTCCTTTTGGTGCTTGTCCATTCGTTCTTGGCTCTTAGCCATAACCTCCGGTTAATTCAACCACAACCGGTCTCACTACGGAATCACCGCTATCATGTAGGATAGGGTGCCGTAAGGAGCGGATTGTGGTTCAATTAACGGGAGTCGAATTAAGCTGTTGGGCAAGGAAAGAGTGAGAGAGATTTCCTTCTCTCAAACTTCCCTTATCCTACCCTAACAAGTATGAAACTACTCACACATCATGATACGGAAAAATAAAACAAAACAAAAGAGGAAGATAGAAAGAAAGAGATTAGAAGATAACAACTAGCTATTTGCGACCTCACCTTGGCAAGGATCAAGCGTAAGCATCATGGTTGTTTTAAGGATAAAGAAAAAAGAGAAAAGAAAGAAACAACAAGAAATAACAACAACTAAGTTAACAAATTAAAATTACAAGCAATTATAAAAGAACAAGACAAGATATAATAGCAAAAGAGTCTTCTTTATTCATCATTCTTCACTCACAAAGCTCACTACAAGTTTTAATGGAGAAGAGATGAGAAGAGGAAGAAGAAACAAGTAAATCCTAAAAAATAAATACAAGATTATGCACACTTTCTTCACAAAGTTCTGGGCTATTTATAGGCTGAAAAATGAAAACCTAGGGCAACCACCAGAACACAAATAAAAAGACCAAAACACCACTGGAAAGTCATTGTCTGCGGCGCCAGTACGGCCGCGGAACCGCGGCCTAGACCCCCCTTTGGCCGCGGTTCCGCGGTTGAATGGAGGAGTTGGGCCTAGGGCTTTTTGGTGGTACCCTGATTTGATGTACCCTTCAATCTGGTATATGTGTTTTCTCATAATTACTTCACGAATTTTCCAGAATTTCTGTTGATCAAAAAGGTGGATCTTTTGTCATGATTTTCTTGAGCACCGCGTAGATTTCTTGGTCTTGGTGTTGCCATTGTGCTTTGTGCATGAAGGTGACATTGATTTGCCATTTTGTCTTCCTAAACTGGTATCTGGCAACATACGGATGAAGAGCGGAGACCGTGTTTTCTCAGTGGTTGGCAGGAACCCCGGTTTTGTCGTGTTTTTCCATGAATTCCACCGTTTTAGAGCCGAGAACCTGTATCCTGCAATTGACTAGCAAACACGGCTTAAGAGTATCTACCGATATGCAATGTGATAAAAATTGGGCGGTATGAAAATGCAAAAATCTGATATGAACAAATACCCCCAAACTTATCATTTGCTCATCCCGAGCAAAGCTAATTTATTCAAAAAATTTCCTAACCTCACTTTCGCAGGGAACGCGATTGCACTGAGCATGTGCAACAAGCCGTTAAACCTCTAGGTGTCCCTAGTAGGAGGAGTGTTGTCTCCTGAGGGTATACTACCCACAAAATCCGGTCAAGTTGGTTTTGTAAAATAACTAAGATTCAAACCCTAAAGTTTTGTTTCAGAAAATAACAATTCTATAATCCTAAGTCTAGACTATCGAACCTTTATTTTTCACACCTCGCTTATTATTTAACTACAGATTTTATATGTCTTTACGTGCAGTGCAAATAGTGTTGTTAAGTTCCAGAAGGGTCGATTAAAGTCATCATGTCGCACAATAAAGCCCAGATAACAATTTTAAAAGGATCACATAAGTTTTATAAAGAGTTAAGCATTTTTCAAGTTTCGTTTTCCAGTAAGGTTTCAACTTCAGAATTTCTATCTTCCTTAACAGGAAACTAAGTCGTATTTTTCACTCCACCTTTTTCTTGTTTTCATTTCATACACTCCTCTGTGAACGTGCAATAGTCTTTATCATAGAATAAAACCTTCATATCTCCGTTAAATTTTTTTATAAAAGCCTGTCTTTTATCAAGATTATTCTCACACAAAGAACCGTTAGGAATTTTAACTCGGAGAGAACACTTGCTTGACTTTGTTTTAATCTGGACTTTCTAGGCTTCTTAGCGAGCTTTGGGCCAATGCACCCGAACCAGTTGATTTTAGGGCATTAGGTGTAGAAACACCCCAGCGGACTTAATTACTCAAGTTACCTAGGTCCAAAAACAAAAGACAGTTTGGCGTGAAAATCAGATGATTTAATACGAACGGAGATATGACCGGCAGTTCAATTAATTTTTTGGATAAAAGACTTGTTTAGTGGATTCGGTGTGTAATCATTCCAATCAAGTTTCAGATGGGTTATTTTTCAGACTTAGTTCCAATTACGGCATCAATAACATTCCTTCATATTCGTTTTACTTCATAAACTATTCTTGACATTAATTGTTTCAGAACAAACCTATTTGATCCTCAGAAAATCATTTATCTGTTTAAAAGTTTTTAAACATAAAAGACTTGTCATCTAATTCCCAAAACTCACGACACGTGTAGTGTGATGTAAAGACGTATATCAGCTATTGTTAACTTCAAAGGAGAGTTATCTTTTAGGTTTTCAAAATCTAAACATAAGATTTAGTTATTCTTATTTTATCAAACAAAACCGTCGAAATGTTGAATCAGAGTCCTCCCACTAGCTAACTTGACAGAAAAGTTTTTATGTTTTTCGAAAATTTTCAGATTTTTATGGATTTTATGGTTATGGATTTTAATATGCAGATGCAAAATATACATATGAATGCGAAGGTAAGAAATGCGTACCGAGCGTACCCCCAAACTTAAACTGGACAGTGTCCTCACTGTCGTTGCATGAAGAGATCATTTGAAGGGTCAAAATTGTCGGTTAGCGATACACAATTTTTTAATTTTTTTTTGTTTTTGTTTTTAAAGAAAAGAAAAAGAAAAAGAATATACACAAATATATACAAAATGGTTTATACATACCCCCAAACTTATTTGGAACAGTGTCCACTGTTCTTGGCTGGATAACCGAAGTTTGGAGGTAGGCAAAGGAAGATCATGCAGGGTTAACCGGCTCCTGTAAGCGCAGGAGCTCCTCTGTTGGTTCGGCGCTAAGGTACGGTTTTAGTCGGTGTCCGTTCACTTTGAAAAATGAACCGTCCTTTGGATTTTCCAAATCCACAGCGCCCTGCGGATACACATTCCGCACAAAATACGGCCCTTTCCAGCGAGATCTGAGCTTTTCTGGATGGAAGTGAAGTCGGGTGTCGTAAAGCAGTACCTGCTGACCAGGTATGAAGGTTTTGCGCAAAAGGTGTTTATCGTGAAACACCTTCGTTCGGTTATTAACAACAACCGCGTTATCGTAAGCCTCATCCCTAAACTTGCTTAATTCGTTCAACTGCAGCTTCCGATGGCTGCCCGCATCCTCGAGAGACAGATTTAGCTCCTTTATCGCCCAAAATGCGCGATGCTCTATTTCGACAGGTAGGTGGCAGGCTTTTCCGTACACAAGCCGATAGGGAGACATGCCAAGATCGGTCTTATAAGCGGTTCGAAAGGCCCAAAGGGCATCAATGAGTTTCAGCGACCAATCCTTACGGTTCTTGGAAACCGTCTTCTCCAGTATCTGCTTGATTTGCCGATTTGAAACTTCGGCCTGCCCGCAGGTTTTGGGGTGGTAGGGCGTAGAGAGCTTATGATTAATGGAGTATTTCCGCATCAAGGCTTCGAAAGTTTTATTGCAGAAATGACTTCCATTGTCGCTAATGATCGCTCGGGGGTGCCCAAACCGGGAGAAAATGTTTTCTTTAAGGAACCTAGTTGTCGTTAGTCCAGCTGGGCACAGCCTCGACCCATTTAGAGACGTAATCAACAGCGAGAAGGATGTACAAGTTCCCAAAAGAGTTAGGAAACGGCCCCATGAAATCTATCCCCCAAACATCGAAAATCTCTACAACCAAGATCGGTTGGAGCGGCATCTCGTTCCTCCGGGATATCCGGCCCAAGTGTTGGCACCGGGAGCAAGTCTTGCAATAGTCATGAGCGTCTTTGAAGAGTTGTGGCCAGTAGAAACCACATTGCAAGATCTTCTCAGCTGTCTTTCTGGGGCCAAAATGCCCGCCACACGCTTGATCGTGGCAAAATGACAGCACACTCTTGAATTCATCGTCAGGGACACACCGACGAATAATCTGGTCGGGACAGTACTTGAATAAATAGGGTTCTTCCCAGTAAAAGTGCTTTACTTGGGATAAAAAGGGAAGTCTGTCCTGACTCGACCATTCAGTCGGTAGTAATCCCGTGGCCAAATAGTTCACAATATCTGCGAACCAGGGTTCGCAAGATACTGTCAAGAGCTGTTCATCCGGGAAAACGTCGTTGATCGGAATTGGAAGCGAAGGTGAAGAAGGAAGTCGTGAGAGATGGTCGGCAACTACGTTTTCACATCCTCGTTTTTCCTTAATGATAAGGTCAAACTCTTGAAGCAAGAGGATCCAACGTCTTAACCGAGATTTTGCATCTTTCTTCGCAAAAAGATGGCGCAGAGCAGAATGGTCTGTGTAGACAATGACTGGAGAGCCGATGAGGTAGGACCTGAACTTTTCTAAAGCAAATACAACAGCTAAGAATTCCTTCTCAGTTGTTGTATAATTGAGTTGTGCGTCGTTCAGGGTTCGGCTCGCATAATAGATTACGTGCGGCATCTTGTTGATGTGTTGTCCAAGGACAGCACCAATGGCAAAGTCGGATGCATCGCACATAATCTCAAATGGGTGCGTCCAGTCATGTGAAGAAAGAACTGGAGCAGAAGTGAGTCAGCGTTTTAGTGACTCGAATGCAGTCACACAGCTCGAGTTGAAGTCGAATGGCGTATCCTTGGCCAGCAAAAGAGTCAAGGGCCTAGCAATCTTGCTAAAGTCCTTGATGAACCATCTATAGAAACCGGCATGGCCAAGGAAGGCTCGGATATCTCTGACGCATCGGGGAGGAGGAAGATTGGAAATGACCTCAATCTTTGCTTTGTCAACCTCTATGCCATTTTGCGAGATGATTTGTCCTAAGACAATACCTTCGCGCACCATGAAGTGGCATTTCTCCCAATTCAAAGTGAGATTCTTGTCCTTACATCTGGTAAGGACAGCGTCAAGATGTAGCAAACACTCGTTGAAGGAATCGCCGAAGATGGAGAAATCATCCATGAAAATCTCCAGAAATTTTTCCACCATGTCTGAGAAAATTCCTATCATACACCGCTGAAAGGTAGCGGGCGCATTACATAACCCAAAGGGCATGCGACGATATGCGAACGTGCCGAAAGGACAAGTAAATGTGGTCTTGTCCTGGTCTTTTTCAGCGATGGGAATCTGATTATAGCCGGAGTAGCCATCAAGAAAGCAGTAGTACTCGTGTCCGGCCAATCGTTCAAGCATCTGGTCAATGAAAGGTAGCGGAAAGTGGTCCTTCCGCGTTGCGGCGTTGAGTTTTCTGTAATCAATGCACACTCGCCACCCAGTTTGGGTGCGAGTAGGGATTAACTCGTTCGCCTCGTTAGTGATGACCGTGATGCCCGACTTCTTGGGGACAACATGAATGGGGCTAACCCACTGGCTATCAGAGATAGGGTAAATGATACCACTATCTAGACATTTTACGATCTCCTTCTTCACAGCCTCTTTCATGACTGGATTGAGACGTCTTTGTGGATCCCGGGCTGGTTTGGCATCATCCATCAGATGAATGTGATGCTCAACGATCAGGGGACTAATCCCCTTGATGTCCGCCATGGACCAGCCAAAAGCTTGCCTGTTGCTGTGCAAGACCGCGAGAAGGGCTTTCTCTTGCTCGGGAGCTAGAGAAGCCGAGATGATGACAGGGAGGGTCTCGTTCTCACCTAAGTAAGCGTAATTAAGGTGAGACGGCAAATGCTTGAGTTCGAGCGTTGGAGGTGAAACGATGGAAGGCAAGATTGGTGCAAAGGTCTCGAACTCAAAGGACTCCAGCAAAGGTTCAAAACGAGTATAGGCGACCGAGTCGGATGGTTCAGGTAACTCATCCGGAAATTCGAAGGATTCAAATTCGGGTTGCGAGCGGCTAAGATCGTTCAAGAACGTGAAACACTCATAGTCGTTGTCGGGCGCAGAAACAGCAGCAGGTTCGAGGAGGAACGCACTAGTGGCGTCAAGATTATCGTGTTCGAACAGAAACTCCTCGAATTCACACTCTTCTGGGGTGATCTCCTGGATCGATCAGACGTCCAGTATATAAGCATTAGGTTCGGTGGGCTGATTCCCCAACCTAAAAATGTTGAGTTCAATCGTCATGTTTCCAAAGGAGAGGTTCATCGAGCCATTGCGACAATTGATCACAGCATTTGAGGTTGCAAGAAATGGGCGACCGAGTATCACCGGAATTTGATTCCGGGGGTTAGCTACAGGCTGTGTGTCTAATACAATGAAGTCAACGGGGAATATGAAGTCCCCGACTTTTATTAACACATCCTCTAGCTCACCCCTAAGATGGGTGATAGATCGGTCGGCCATTTGGAGAGTGCAGTGCGTGGGTTTCAGCTCTCCGACGCCTAATTGCTCGTATACTGAATACGGAAGCAGGTTAACACTGGCACCAAGATCTAATAGTGCGCGGTTGATGTTCTTATCCCCAATAGTAATAGAAATCGTAGGACAGCCAGGGTCCTTCCTTTTTTGTGGTAAAGATTGGGTAAGGGCATCACTCACAGCACTAGCCAAGAAAACTTTCTTGGGTACCTGAGACTTCCTCTTTTTCGTGCACAAGTCCTTTAAGATTTTTGCGTAGGACGGGACTTGTTGGACAGCATCTAAAAGAGGAATGTTAATGTTAACCTGCTTAAATAACTTCAGAATCTTCTCCATTTGTGGATTTTGTTTGTTAGACCTCAACCGGTTTGGAAATGGAACATTTTGAAAATTGGTTGAGTCTAATGCTGGAGGAGGAGATTGTGGAGTTGGAACGGATCCCAGAACAAGTGTTTTCGTGGAGTGAGAAGTGGGTCCGTTCAGAGCAGAAGAAGAGGAAGGAGAGCCTTGTGAAGAACGGAGAATAGGCTCAGAAGACGAAGAAGCAGGAGAAGAAGAAGAAGAAGAAAAAGAAGAAGAAGCGGCCGGGGTGTCATCGTTGATTCGTTTGCCAATGTTGTTTTGCAGTATCCTTCACGATCTCAGTGTGGTCACGGCACTCACATTATGGTTCTGTTGTTCAAGAGCAACATGTGCATTATGTGGGTGACCGGGATTTGGGAGTGGCTGGGACGGGAGCTTCCCCTTCTCTCGCTCGCTTAAGGCCGCATTCAGCTGTGCAATCTGGGCCTCGATGGTCTTGATGCTTTGCCCGTGTGCGGCATTGTGTTGCACTAAGGACTGAATGGAAGACTGGTTGTTGGCAGTGGATTGGGTCGATTGTTTAACGAACGCCTCCAGACTTCGTTCGAGTGAGGAAACCTTATCGTTGTTTGACGGAACAAAGTTGTTTGGTGGAAAAGAATTGTTGGGTGCAAAGTTGTTCGTCTGATTTTGAAAAGGTTGGGGTTGGAAGGGCTGCTGATACTGAGTTTGTTGTTGCGCTTGTTGTTGCGGCGGAGGGGCCCTTTGAAAATTGTTGTCTTGGAATTGATTCTGATTCTGATTCCAGGCGAAATTGGGGTGGTTCCTCCAATAGGGATTGTAGGTGGAAGAGTTTGGATCATTCCTCGGTCTTTGCTGGAATGCAGCATTAACCTGATCCTGTCCTTGCGAGGGTGGATTGTAAGGACACTCTTCGGTCAAGTGAGAAGGATCGGAACAACAAGCGCAGATGGTACGAAGGGGGAGAACAGGGGCAGGGGCAGGAGCAGGAGAAGAAAATTTGCTCTCTATCACTTCAAGCTTTCTTGTTATTGCAGCCATTTCAGCTTTCATCGCAATAGAGACATCAAGTTGGTGAATTCCTACCCTAGACTGACCGGTAGAAGTGGAGGTAGAAGAAGAAGAAGTCGGTCTGGTGCTCTCCCATTGTAGCGTTTGCTCCGCAAGGTCGTCAAAGAATTGCCACGCTTCCTCGTCAGATTTTGATAGGAAGTGGCCCTGACAGATGGTTTCCAACAACTGCTTCGTTGCTGGGTTCAGGCCCTCATATAAGGTTTGGCAAAGTTGCTATTTCTCTATACCGTGGTGAGGACACTGAACAAGAAGGTCTTTGTACTGGTCAAAGCACTTCCAGAAGGGTTCAGAAGGAAGCTGAGAGAATTGGTTGATTTCATTTCGAATCCTTGCGGTTTTATGATTCGGATAAAATTTCTTTAGAAACGCTTTTACAAACTCGTCCCAACTGGTTATGGAGTGGGAAGCGGTGCTATACAGCCATTTTTCAGCAAGATCGCATAGAGTGAACGGAATGACCCGTAGACGTATAGCATCGTCCGACAGTCGGGTGGTTTTCATCATAGCACAGACGTTTTGAAATTTGTTGATGAAGATATAGGCATCTTCAGATTCAAGCCCATGAAATCGTGGAAGCATGTTGATGAAGTGGGGCTTAATTTCAAAATTATCCCCATTGGCCGGTGGAAGAGAAAGGCAGGTGGGAAGTGCAGAACGGGTGGGGTAGAAACGATCCTGGAGCGCGATTCGCTGCGGCGCTACAACAGGCGGTGGTGGTGGGTTATTTGTCTCCGTAGGAGGTGGAGCCAATCCAGGGGTGGTCAAAGAGATGTTCGGATTAAATCCCGACATCGCGGAAGAAGAGGTTGGTGAAGGTGAAGGCGAAGATGTATGAACAGAATTCCGGTCAATGTCGGAGTTGGCCGGCAAAGGAAGGGGTGAAAGAGAAGTGGACGGAGTATCGACGTCTGAGTCGATCGCGTAGTCGGTAGCGACTAACGTAACGCGGACTAGACGGGCCCTAGTGTCCCGAGTCCAAGCGGACATACTCTAAACGAGTTTAGTATAGTCAAAGCAGAGAAGGTGAGGGTAAGAAAACGTCAATGGAGAAAACGATGGGTTGTGGGTGAAAAATGGATTTGGCGACAAAGGGCAAGTTTTTATAAAAGTTTTTGATTTTTCCCTTTTTTTTAGAAAGATCTTTACAGAAATATGTACGGACTTACGGCTTTAAGCAATCACAAATAAAATATGCACAATCTCACCTAGATCTAGGGTTGCCTAGGTCAACTAGACCTGCTCCTAACTGTTCCAGAGGGCTAGAAAAAGGACCTCAAACCGCCTCTTCTCCGTCTAATGCGGCCAGATAAGTGCCAGGTAAGTGGGAGGTTGTCCAACGCTTTCGCGAAGTTCCTTAATTAAATAACCACTTTCCTTCGTCACACTTGCCTAGGCACCGCAAAAGTCAGATAGGATAAACGACCGATGCCTGTAACTAGTCCTCTGTCCTAATGAGCGCGAAGTCCTTAGTGCTGAGTCTAGTATTTTTTAATTTTTAACAATGGTAAATGCATATGCTTTTTGTGATTTTTGGGGTCCTGGGAAGGGTGATGAAATCCCCACCCAATCTGAATTGGTTTCAAGCCCCTTAAGTCCGTATTAAGAAATGCAAAGCAGTAACAAATCAACTGCAAACAATTTTTATTTTTAACGCGGCGCAAAGAATCCTGCACAAAAACAGTTTATTGGAAGGGGGAAGAGAGTTTGCGCAAAGAAGGCTGCAGAAAACACAGTTCAGTGGAGTTCAGAGGAGTGGGAGAGAGGAGAGGAAGTTACCCAGAAAAAATGGTACCGTGAAGCCACTAAATGGCCGCGGATCCGCGGCCAAACACCTCCTTAGGCCGCGGTTCCGCGGCTGTATGGAGGAATTGGAGCTTAAAAATTTTGGGGTGTGCTGGTCTGGGTCTCCTCTGCTTGTCTGTAGTTGCTGAATCTGTGTTTGCTCACTGTATATGCTCCAGATTTTTACAGTAGACCGTTTGCTTCGTTTTGATCCGTCGTGGTGTAGCTGCGAAATGTGGGTCTATCTTCCCACGTCTTTGGCACTGATCTTGAACTCCGTATTTTCCTGCACGCTTGCACAAAAACTAATTAAAAATAACATGATGATTTTTTTTATAAAGTATATTTTTTTGTTGTTTTTCGGTTGTTTTTATATTCACAAGTTAACCCGAAATTACACAAAGAAATAAACTACCGTCTCCCCGGCAACGGCGCCATTTGATTGTTAGGGATTCTGCGTGTTCAAGTTTAATTAATTACCGCAATCAAGACGGTTTCGCTTGTAGCTAGCCGGTTGAGTACGGGTCGTCCGCAGGGAGATGGGAATCTTTTTCTATGTGCTTTAACGAGTTAAGTCCAGTTTTTCAGATCTTGTTGTGATTAATTAAGTGGTAAAATGATATGTAAAGAGAGCTTGTTAGGGTTAGGATTAGGTTAGTTTGAGTTAGGAGTCTCCCACATCTTTCGTTGCCCCTCTTAATATCGGTGTTACGGTAATTGGCAACAACGGGGATTAGCACGACTAGGAAGGAACTTGCGAGTATAAGCTAGGCTTTCCAATGCATAAGTTCTTCCTTTTGGTGCTTGTTCGTCCGTTCTTGGCTCTTTGCCATAACCTCCGGTTAATTCAACCACAACCGGTCTCACTACGGAATCACCGCTATCATGTAGGATAGGGTGCCGTAAAGAGCGGATTGTGGTTCAATTAACGGGAGTCGAATTAAGCTGTTGGGCAAGGAAAGAGTGAGAGAGATTTCCTTCTCTCAAACTTCCCTTATCCTACCCTAACAAGTATGAAACTACTCACACATCATGATACGGAAAAATAAAACAAAACAAAAGAGGAAGATAGAAAGAAAGAGATTAGAAGATAACAACTAGCTATTTGCGACCTCACCTTGGCAAGGATCAAGCGTAAGCATCATGGTTGTTTTAAGGATAAAGAAAAAAGAGAAAAGAAAGAAACAACAAGAAATAACAAGAACTAAGTTAACAAATTAAAATTACAAGCAATTATAAAAGAACAAAACAAGATATAATAGCAAAAGAGTCTTCTTTATTCATCATTCTTCACTCACAAAGCTCACTACAAGTTTTAATGGAGAAGAGATGAGAAGAGGAAGAAGAAACAAGTAAATCCTAAAAAATAAATACAAGATTATGCACACTTTCTTCACAAAGTTCTGGGCTATTTATAGGCTGAAAAATGAAAACCTAGGGCAACCACCAGAACACAAATAAAAAGACCAAAACACCCCTGGAAAGTCTTTGTCTGCGGCGCCAGTACGGCCGCGGAACCGCGGCCTAGATCCCCCTTTGGCCGCGGTTCCGCGGTTGAATGGAGGAGTTGGGCCTAGGGCTTTTTGGTGGTACCCTGGTTTGATGTACCCTTCAATCTGGTATATGTGTTTTCTCATAATTACTTCACGAATTTTCCAGAATTTCTGTTGATCAAAAAGGTGGATCTTTTGTCATGATTTTCTTAAGCACCGCGTAGATTTCTTGGTCTTGGTGTTGCCATTGTGCTTTGTGCATGAAGGTGACATTGATTTGCCATTTTGTCTTCCTAAACTGGTATCTGGCAACATACGGATGAAGAGCGGAGACCGTGTTTTCTCAGTGGTTGGCAGGAACCCGGGTTTTGTCGTGTTTTTCCATGAATTCCACCGTTTTAGAGCCGAGAACCTGTATCCTGCAATTGACTAGCAAACACGGCTCAAGAGTATCTACCGATATGCAATGTGATAAAAATTGGGCGGTATGAAAATGCAAAAATCTGATATGAACATCGGCCCTTTCCTCATCGAATAAGGTGCAGGATATTTCACAAATATCACTATGCAAAGAAAAAACTATAGAAGCAATCAAAAGACAAACCGAGTTTGTAGTATCTGCTAGTTTCACTAAAGAGGTCACTCCCGGTGAAGGGATCTCGGCTCTTTCCTTATCGAATAAGGTGCTGGATGTTCTAAAAGGAACACCGCTATGAAAAGCAAGAACTAGAGCTACCAGTTTTAAACAAGTTTCTACAACATCTTTAGGTTTCTTTTATTTCATTAATCTCATTAATGAAGTCCCATTTTATTTTGCTTCACAAGCAGCACATTTGAAACGAAATCTGCAATATAAAATATATCTCATATATATAATATAAACATTCGTCTCAGGCAGTAATATGACCTCATCACAGAACATTGCAGCAGAAGAACATATATGAAATATTGGATATACTAGGATGTCCGTGTTTTCAATACGAGCCTGTATAAAACACGGATTCCACGGCCGTGATGAATAGCCAAACCCACATCCCTAGACCCCTACGAGAGCGGCAAGCAATACTGCCAATTCTAGGGTTAGGAGACCAGGTCTCGACTCCTCGAGATGGTCTTCCACTGGACCCTAGAACCCGGTTACTTGTGCTCTCCGCCTTGGGTCTACCTAATGCGGAAATGTAAATAATATACAATGGTGACATGATCCTCAGCCCGGAAGTGCCCCAATAAAAGAATATTACATACAAATGAATTTTACATGAATGAAAAAGAAAAAACTCTCATCTTACATAAAACCCCCGGCTATTCAAAACGCGACGATCCAATATAATATATCACAGCAACACATAATATCTCATATCATCAACGTAAGCAAGTATGCGTATCCCGATTGTCGTTGATGTATAGCAACGAAGCCGGCGATACACCACATACTACGCTTACAGTCTCAGAAAAGAAAGTGTAAAACAACAACAGTTGGAATCCGCAACCTCCTTATACATCGCATGCCTAACAATTATAAACCCCGCATTTTAGTCTCATTATCGAAAACTCTTTTCAATATCAAGTCGGGCAATTCAATAAGATTCCCGACATCCTGATCGAATGCTCGTCGCAAACTTTAGTAGACGGCCCCACCCCCGGATGCCGTCGACGAAGTGCACTAAGGCGGAACACCGCTGCCAGCGAGCACCCGAACAGATGCTTTTGGCGATGGGGTTCTCCTACAGTCACTTGGTCGGGGCTATGGGGCGTGGCTATCTATTAAGTTTACCCGGCGAGTATCCGCGTACGCTACGTGATTGCGACGGACTTTTGATCACATCAAAATTCCGTGGCAACCGATCATCTGAGACTGAACTGCTAGATTTATAACATTCAAATTAGTTATCTCATAACTACCTGTGGATTCCAAATATTGTATCACATTCCAGATAAATAGACAATGTTAAACTTTCCGATCGAATAATCAGACACCCAAGATTTTCCCAATATATCTCAACACTTGAAATCAGTTTAAAAACATCCATCACATGCCACAGTACCAATGGTCCAGCCGTAGAAGGGTCAAGCCAACGCCTCACATGTGGCACGCCGTACTGCCACAAACCCTAAGGTTTAGAAGTAGTTCAAGACGGTCAGATAATCGAGTTAAGGTTTTTTGTCTTCTAGAGGGTCCACCGCGTTACTTGCACGACTTAGAACGTTCTTAAACTCGAGAAAAAATCCAAATTTTGAAAAATTTTCCGACAGGGGAAAAAGTGAGTTATTGATATCCGTTCGAACTTTTTAACAGTTTCTAAAAATTACCCGGACAAAACTAAACGAAATTAAATTATCTGATCGAATCAACGAGTCCCCAATATAACCCTAGAAAACTCAACACTTGAGTGGAATTAAAAAATTCCGAGAAAAAATTGCCAAGAAAGGACCTAAGAATAAATACAAGAAATTCCAGGGACTAATTCGAAATTTTGGCCACGGTTCCGCGATCATCTGAGCGAATTAGTGGGCCGTACTTCACAGTAATTCTTAGTTTTTCCTGCTTATTTTTCTGAGCATTTTTAATTCATAAAAAATCACAGTTTTGAAAAATGTACAGAGAAGGGTAAACATCGGGGTTTCGGGTTTCGATCGGACTTTAAACTTCGCTCAGACTTCACCTAAAGCTCTAGCATGGCTCTGATACTACTGTAGGGTTTCTAGGCACGCGCACAATGGTCTACGAGGCAACAACCAAGCCCGATTAAAAAATTAGCCGTGCCGAACAACCCGAAACCGGATCTTTAAACTAGAGATTAGGCGAAAACGAACATGTTAAACACTTTAACACTAAGTGAGAGGGATTACAACCTTTGTAGATCTGGTCCTTCACTTCTTAAGCTCCGTGTTGAGGTCCCTTCGCTGCGATCATCGTTTTCTGGACTCTCGAGAGGTTCCACGAAGAGAAAGATGCAGTCTTGCTTCCGATCTTCGATACAAAGATGATCTACCTTGAAGTTTCGTTAACACAAGCTAACACTCATAATATGAAGTGAACACCCTCATCTAAATGGAAAGGATAAATGAGGATGATGAAGTGGGATTTTTTCTCTCAATTATAATCATTTTCTCACTCACTTTCATCACAAAAGAAAGCTTTTTCAAGAGAAAACTCAAGGAAGATGAAGATGAATGAAGATGATAACTTAATCCTTTTGTGATGAACAATGAAATATTGTAGTGGTTACAAATCTAACCAAGGGTTAAGCATGAAAGAGTTAACTCTTGTAGAGAGTTAACTAGAGTTAATGGTTTGGATTGGGTTAACATAATATCTCACAAAAATATCAAGCAACCACAAAGTCAAAGCTTCATGGAAGCTTCATGCAAAAGCTAACCCTAATCCAAACCCTAACCAAGTTTATCCATTGTTAAATTTGTAACCCTAACATGTTACAATATTATATATCACATATACAATATATTTTGTAACAATCGAAAATAATACAATTAACATATATCGCATATATATCAATGTATTATCCCGTGAGAAAATGAATCTTTTAGTGAGCTAATATTAGTTAATGTAATTTAATATATCATATATATTATTATACATTAAATTATCGAATCAACACTTGATCCGACAATCCGGCTATTTCATAAATAACCGACTAATACGATGACCCGGCTATATCACATATACCCGGCCGATATCTCATATCACGAGAATCCAATACGGTATCACATACCGCATTATCCTCGGTCCCGCACATATCACATATGTGCTCCTACTCCATTTTTCCTGAGCCAAGAAACCTCTGTGTAGGACTCTAAAGAATCGTCAATATGCCGGCAGTAGGTGATGATCATATCAAACACCCACAAGCTGCAAGCGGTCAACTAAACGTAACAGCCACCCAGGTATTGAGCGCTCAGAAGATCAACAAGCAAGCCTGTACATTCTCCTATGAATCCAATCAGTAACACTCCCGTACAGTCCGGTCTCGTCGTCTGATATGTCGCATATCTCGCCTAGGGGTGGTAAAGGTCAGACCCCAGTAGCTCGATAAGTCGTGTCGATATGAGGTCTATAACAGTTTGAGAAACTACTGATAACACTTACCAGTAAATCTCAGCAACCCTGGCCAGGGATTTCCGGTTATAGCCAATCGAACACAGCACAACATCAACTCCCTATACCGGGAGAGACGAATCCCTTCCTATCGCTCATTGCCTCCATGTGATTCGGGACTATACCCAAAAGCCACCTTTTTGCATGCCCCCTTGGACATGGTATGATGGAAATCAAAGCTGTAAGTCCACGTTGCCCACCCCGGTGCTTGCGGGGAGGCGGAAAACGGAATAAAAATCGGATTTTTATCATGCTAGGCAACATGGAATAACTAAAGGAGGATCTTTGCTAAACAAAAGCTAACTAGATTTAGCTATAGGGTAGAAAGGTTATACCTTGGGCTTTATGTCCTTCTCTCCTTGCTCCTTAGAGTGGAAGAAAGAGATCACCTTGTCGTCTTCTCTAGTCGAAGAAGGATCCACCCGAGAGCCTCAACCTTTGGCTTCAACTCCAAGCTAGAAGTAACTAAGGTGCTAGAAGTGCTAATCCTAGAAGCTTAGATGAGAGTAGAGATTACTTTGGAATGGTTTAGCTCAAGCTCAAGTGTTTCTCAACACATGAGAGGGGAGAGCTTGAGGAAGAGAAATAGCAAGAGAGAGAAAGCATATGATAGAATGAGAGAATAATAGAACCATTCTCACATATATGTGTGAATTATTATAAATTGATAATTAGCAAGATAATTGTCATGGCTTAATCAAGACATGACCATTATCATTTCGTATTTAATGCTAATTGCAAGGATCAAAGAGCATCTTTTATATGGAATGATGATGGTCAAAGTGTCAACCTAGGTCAACAAGTCAAGAATGGTCAAAAGGTCAACAACCCTAACCATGCACAATTATATATAACTAATATCAATTAATTATAATACACACATAAGCATTAGGGTTAATAAAATGACAATGGTCATTAACCCTAATCAAAGTCCTCTCCCTCTGTCTCAATAAACTGTGCATACGCACCCGTATTCGAGATCCGAAGAACACGAATACAAAGAGATAAAACCAATACCAAATCATATACTAGGATCCGGCTTAAACCAAAACCCGCTCGTATAAGCTGTCCGGACAGCAAACGTGCACAAGTGCGCGAATGTGAACGAACCCTGTCGCAAAACCATGCGACCTCTACTCATTTTGCCTAAAGGTGAATAGCTCTCTATGTGGGACTCTAAAGACTCGACACTACGCTGGCAGTGGGTTTAACAACAGACCGCAAGCGGAACTAGCTGTACGTAACGATCCCCAGGTAGATGTCGATAAGAAGACAGACAAGGTGACCCCAACTGAACTCCTACTGAGCCTGTATGTGACAGTCTCCGTACAGTCCGGTCTGTTCGTCTGATACATCGCATGGCGGGCCTAGGGGGCGGTGAACGTCAGTCCCCTAATAGCGGCACAAGTCGTGTCGAGTGTAGCCCAGAACACCCTGAGATAACACTGGAAACCTACCAGTATTTCTCGCTTGCCCTGGCCAGGGACTACTTGTGTAATGGCTCTCCTGGACACAGCGCGATGTCAACCCCCAATATCGGGAGAGACGAATCCTATCTAACCGTCACTGTCTCCAAGTGCTTCGGGACTGCACCCAAAAACTACCTGTTTCCACGACTCCTTTGAGCCGTGGTAGGGTAGTAATCAAAGTGCAGTGGGAACACACTCGAGGCGAAGTGACAGTGTCAAGTCAGCGGACTAAGCTGTACTCATGTCACATGGGAACTGATAACTGACGATAGGTATAATACCAACCAACAGTTCCCGACGAGTCCTGTCCAGTGTACTCGTAACCTAACGAGCACCCGCATACTATCTCAAGTACGACGGACTGACGGCTGGAGGACAGACCTTCTCCCACGCTGGGATGAGAAGCGCATACGCTAGTCTACTCCGGAGTATCGATTCCCTGTTTCGATAGTCCAACGACTAGGGACCTGTATAAGGATGTGCTTATGGATTACCCAGCCCCCACGAGTGTGAGCGCCATCACAACGCTGGTAATCAAGCAAAGATCCTAAGGGCTCTACTAATATGTATATAAGCGATATGCTAAAAGAAACACTTGCACATATTAAAGTAGTGACAAACCAAGTAGCATACTACCATTTCGAGAAAGATTGTATATACAACTTTGAATATCCCAAGCTTCCATCAAGTAATATACATACTAGTATGATACAGTAATGGCCTTTGGGGCATATACACTAACAATCTCCCACTTGCACTAAGGCCATGTACTGGCGTATCGAAGACCTATCATCTCGATCAGCCGCTCGAACTGAGTCTGGGGCAAGGCCTTGGTGAATGGATTTGCAGTGTTATTTTCTGAAGCAACCCTCCGTACCTCGATCTCCTGGCGATCCACGATCTCCCTGATCTGGTGATACCACCTCAAGATGTGTCTGGATTTCTGATGGGACCTGGGTTCCTTCGCTAAAGCTATAGCCCCGTTGTTGTCGCAATACAGAGGTATTGGGTCAACAATGGACGGAACCACCAGAAGTTCTTTCAAGAACTTCCTCATCCAGACAGCTTCTTTTGCGGCATCAGATGCAGCGATGTATTCCGCTTCAATAGTCGAGTCAGCAACGGTTTCCTGTTTGGAGCTCTTCCAACACACCGCCCCTCTATTGAGGGTAAAGACAAAACCCGACATGGACATGGAATCATCATTGTCGCTCTGGAAGCTGGAGTCAGCAAAGGCCTCAATCTGGAAGTCTTTTCCGCCATACACCAAGAACATCTCCTTAGTCCTTCTCAGGTACTTGAGAATGTTCTTTACCGCTATCCAATGTTTCTCCCCAGGGTTTGACTAATACCTGCTTACCACACTCAGTGCATAAGCCACATCTGGTCTGGTACACAACATCGCATACATTATAGAGCCTACCACAGAAGCATATGGTATAATAGACATGCGATCCCTCTCCAAATCAGTCTTGGGAGACATCTTTTTGGAGAGGGTGATCCCGTGACAAGCCGGTAGATTATCGTGGTTGGAATCTTCCATATTGAATCTTTTTAGTATGGTGTCGATGTACCTGGACTGTGAGAGTCCTAAAATCCTCTTGGATCTATCGCGGTAGATCCGGATCCCCAGAATGTATGAGGCATCACCCAGGTCTTTCATGGAGAACCTGTGTGACAAGAACCCCTTGACAGATTGTAGCATAGGAATGTCATTTCCTATTAAGAGAATGTCATCTACGTATAAAACGAGGAATACTACAGTTCTCGCTACAAATCTACAATAGATGCATGGTTCATCTGGATTTTTGATAAAGCCAAATTCCTTGACCGTCTCATCAAAACAGATGTTCCAACTCTGCGATGCCTGCTTTAGTCCATAAATGGACTTAAGCAACTTGCACACCTTTCCGCTGCTCCCACTCTGAATGAAACCCTCTGGCTGGTCCATATAGACACACTCCTCTAAATGTCCATTTAGAAAAGCGGTCTTTACGTCCATCTGCCAAATTTCATAATCATGGAAGGCAGCAATGACAATAAGGATACGAATGGATTTCAGAATAGCTACTGGAGAAAAGGTTTCGTCATAGTCCAAACCAGGTCGCTGACGAAAACCCTTTGCGACCAGTCTAGCTTTATAGGTCTCAACCTGTCCATCTACACCAATCTTCCTTTTGAAGATCCATTTGCATCCCACGGGTTTTACCCCATCTGGAGCAATGTCCAACGTCCATACTTTGTTGGTGTACATGGACTCCATTTCGGTCCTTATTGCATCCAGCCATTTTACCGAGTCGACGCTCTGAATGGCTTGCTGGAAGCTAGTAGGCTCATCACAATCTATGATGCAATCCTCTCTATCCCCGTCTATGTGAAAACCGTTGTATCTCTCAGGCGGATGAGACTGCCTACTACTCCTGCGGAGTGGCGTGGGAATGTCCTGATCTTTCAAACCCTCTGGTTCTACTAAGCTTTCAGTAATAGCTTGTGGTTCTGGAATTCCTTCCAGTTCTATTGCGCTCCCACTTATTTCTTTTTCTATGAACTGGTGTTCCAGAAAGTGGGCATGGCAAGAAACAAAAACCTTTTGTTCCTCTTCGCAATAGAAGAAATATTCCTTGGAGTTCTTTGGATATCCCACAAACTTGCACTGTACTGAGCGTGCTTCGAGCTTGTCCGCATGCTGCTTTTTTACAAAAGCTGGACATCCCCATGTCTTAATGTGATTAAGATAGGGTATCTTCCCACACCACATCTGATATGGTATAGTAGGCACAGTCTTAGTTAGAACTCGGTTCAAAAGGTATGCAGCTGATTCTAGCGCATATCCCCAGAACGATCGCGGCAACTCAGCGTTACTCATCGTGCACCGTACCATATCCAATAGGGTTCGGTTCCGTCTCTCCGATACACCGTTATGTTGCGGAGTGTATGGAGGAGTAAGCTGAGAGAGAATTCCATTCTCTTTTAAGTAACCCGGGAACTCAGCACTGAAGTATTCACCACCTCGATCAGATCTTAGTGTCTTGATACTTTTGCCTATTTGTTTTTCTACTTCATTCTTATATTCCTGGAATTTTTCAAAAGCCTCGGATTTATGTTTCATTAAGAAGACATATCTGTACCTTGAAAAGTCATCCGTAAAAGTAATGAAGTAAGAATAACCACTTCGTGCTTGTGTAGACATTGGACCGCATACGTCGCTGTGTACGAGTCCCAAGAGCTCCCTCGCTCTTACTCTGTGTCCAGTGAACGGAGTCTTTGTCATCTTTCATTTGAGACAGGATTGACAAGTTGCATACGATTGATATTCGAACGGATCCAAATATCCATCCGTATGTAACTTAGTCAACCTTCTCTCACTGATGTGACCCAGTCTACAATGCCATAAGAAAGTTTTATTGATTTCTGGAGACTTTCTTTTGTGTGTATTCTGGACATTGAAAATCTGTGGTTGGTTTAATACGTATATACCGTTGTTTAATGTACCTGACCCAATCAAAACTTGATTAAGGTGAATGTTCACTACATTACTTACAAATGCAAATTCATAACCTTCTTTAGATAATAAAGATACAGAAATGATATTACAGGTTGCATTTGGTACAAAATAACAACTACGTAAAACCAAAAAGTGTCCATCCGACAATCCCAGGTGATAGTCCCCCACGGCCTCAGCATCCATGCTAGCTCCGTTTGCAACTCTGAGGGTCATATCACCTGCCTTCAAAACTCTACGCTTTATCAACGCCTGCAAAGAATTACAGATATGAGATCCTGATCCGGTATCCAATACCCAGGAAGTAGAGTTTATTGATAGACAGTTTTCAATAACATACACACCTGAAGCTGAAGCCGCAACTCGCTTCAGATCCTGGGTTCTGTCCTTCAAGCCTTGCAATCCTGTTTCTAGTGTCCACTTCTGTGACAGTAGAAGCATTCTTCCTTCCCCACCAGCTTTCCCGCTACATCTGTTACCTTTCATTTTCCCTTCGTATCCACTTTACTGACACCGCCTCTTGGTTTGGCGGGGGCTTTCTTCTTCTTGCCCTTGGCTTTCGCCCTGGACCTAGAAGTGGAAGATCCTCCTACAAACAAAGTGGATGTTTTCCTACCTTTCTGTTGGGTGCCCTCAGCACTCCTCAACATGTTTAGAAGTTCGGAAAGTTAAACCTCCTTTCCTTGCATGTTGAAGTTTAGGACAAACTGGGCGTAAGTGGAAGGAAGGGACTGGAGAATCAAATCAGTATAGAGTTCATTCTCCAACGTGGTCCCAAGGTCCGCGAGCTCCTCTATGTAGCCAATCATCTTAAGCACGTGTTCCGCTACCGATGATCCGACGTCCAATATTGCCGAAAATAGCTTCTTCGACACTTCGTATGTTGCGATACGAGACTGCTCTCCATACAGTTCTTTTGTATGGAGAAATATGGACTCTAGGTCCATATTCTCATGCCTCCTCTGATGTTCGTTGTCCATCGAGGCAAGCACGAGGCATTTGGCCTTCGCGCAATTGATCTCCCATGTCTTATGGATTTCTTTATCCGCGACGCTGGAGGTGGGACCTGGGACAGGGGGAGCTTTGGTGGTAAGGACATACCCCAACTTGTCATAAGTGATTGCCATCTTGACATTCCTGAGCCAATCTTTGTAGTTTGGCCCTGTCAGTATGTTTTTATCTAGTAATAACTTAAGTCCGGTCATGTTGAATGGTCGCTGCAATTAGGAGAGAGAAAAGAAACACTTTAACATGATGCTCTTGCAAGTTTAGAGTGGTTTTTAGTTTGTCTAAACAAGATGGCTCCCACTGTCTCTCGAATCCCTTCTCAAACCTTAAAGAAAGAATTAGTCGGGATCAATCTCACCGTACAATACTTGCTTAACCGTTCAGCCAGGCCAGTGTCGGTACTTCGAGGGAGGTTTTCCAACGGGTTCGCGAAGTTCCTTAATTAAGTAACCTCTTTTCCCTGTGGGCGTAGCCCCGCTAACACCTTTCTAGACACCTACTAGGTTTATAGCATTGATCGTTAAGTGAGAGTTTTCCCGAGGAGTAGCATATACACACAGTAGGATCGGGATCCAAATATCATCGTGTGATAAAACCGAAGGAATCCTACCAGAATTATCACACTCCAAATGGTATGCAGCGCTAGCAAGTTTCAGTACTTATGAAACACTCGATGTGGATTTTTGCCCCATGCTCTTATGACCTTGGCGTGAGGTCAAAATGTCATAAGTCACATGTCAAGTTCTTCCCATCATTATCCAGGTTAATTTCAACCCACCCGTACCTACCCTTGACGTAGGCCAAAATGGCAGTACGACTGTCTCAAACCAACGCATTCTATCTATGCAACAGATAAATATCCGGCAGCTACCAATCACTATGCCTTGGCGTGAGGTCAAAATACATAGCTTGAATACTACCGAACATTTAACTGAAATGATGGAGGGCTACGAATGGTTTTGGCGAAACCGTGAACGTAGTGAACTTGATATAATCGATGGAACGAGATAGCTTTTAAAAGGAGTGGTTCAAGCTCCGCGTTTAAAAGTTTGGTTTTGAAAAGAACCGAGTGGTTTTCAAAGTGTTCCAATCGACTTTTACTTGGTTTATTTTCTTGCATTAGTTCTTTTAATGAGTCCCATCAATTAATCCTACCATTGCAGAAAACAACCAAAATATGACGTACTCTTATGCCATTCGCATTCGCCACGTGGCCCCGTCATCACCCGTTAGGTTACTTAACTAACGACAGAGCGGGGGCTGGGCTAGCGCGGCTGTAAAACATAAGCAACGCCTAAATAGTTATAGTATATAGATATATAGCAATGATAGACATTACAGATCACAGATGAATACATTGGATATACTAGAATCCGCAATACGTTCGAGCCTGCAACGAAAAGCGGATTGCAAGGTCGCGGTGAATAGCCAATACCCCACCCAAGACCCTTACGGGTGCGGCAAACTACCCGCCAAGTACCCGAAGCGAAGCAACCTCTCTCAACTCCGCGAGTAGGCCACTCGGCACTTCGAGATACCCGGTAGTTTGTGAACCCCCTCCATGGGTCTATCCTAGGAGCAAAAACAGTAAAAAGAATTATACAATGACGGCTACAACCCCGACCCGGTTATGCGGCCATACAAATAATATTACATCAATTTACATATTACATGAATGAAAGAAAAAGAAACACTCAACTCACATCCACCCCGCGACTATTGACCCGCGACAATCCAACGCATTCATATACACATACCATCAACAAACATAGATCACAGATATGTATAACCCCCACTAATCGACGTATAGCGATTAGCCGACGTTCAATACATATAAATATCACAGATATAACCCAATAGTCAAAGTATAGTGAAGTTTGATAAAAAAATACGGATTTATAGGCCCCCAAATACAAATTTCTTTTCTGGAAAATCTGGGCACAAATAAACCATCTTAAAAATCCCAAAACCTTACCATAAGAATACTGCACCAAACCCGGTTCAGAACATAGTCAAAACGACCGCGGTTCCGCGGCAATAGGTATGCTTTTGCCGCGGAACCGCCGCGCTTTGAACTGTTCACTTGACTGTATTTGGTGTGCTTCTTCACAAAACCCTGAGCCGATTTTTGAAGTAAGATTTTTTATTTTTTGAGCAGAAAAAAATCAACAGAAACTTAGGGTTTTGCATTTTTAGTTTTGCGATTTTTTTCGATCGAACTTCTATACACTTTACTAACTAGCTAGTTTATGTTTAGTTAGGCTCTGATACCACTGTAAGTCCACGTTGCCCACCCCGGTGCTTGCGGGGAGGCGGAAAACGGAATAAAAATCAGATTTTTATCATGCTAGGCAACATGGACTAACTAAAGGAGGATCTTTGCTAAACAAAAACTAACTAAAAGCTAACTAGATTTAGCAATAGGGTAGAAAGGTTATATCTTGGGCTTTATGTCCTTCTCTCCTTGCTCCTTGGAGTGGAAGAACGAGATCACCTTGTCGTCTTCTCTAGTCGAAGAAGGATCCACCCGAGAGCCTCAACCTTTGGCTTCAACTCCAAGCTAGAAGTAACTAAGGTGCTAGAAGTGCTAATCCTAGAACCTTAGATGAGAGTAGAGATTACTTTGGAAAGGTTTAGCTCAAGCTCAAGTGTTTCTCAACACATGAGAGGGGAGAGCTTGAGGGAGAGGAAGAGCAAGAGAGAGAAAGCATATGATAGAATGAGAGAATAATAGAACCATTCTCACATATATGTGTGAATTATTATAAATTGATAATTAGCAAGATAATTGTCATGGCTTAATCAAGACATGACCATTATCATTTCATATTTAATACTAATTGCAAGGATCAAAGAGCATCTTCTATATGGAATGATGATGGTCAAAGTGTCAACCTAGGTCAACAAGTCACACTACTACAAATATGGTTTGCCCCTACGGATTTATCGGTTGGGGCAACCCACTGCCCCTACGGATATATACGTAGGGCGAAAAAAGACCCCGTAGGTGCAAAGGCCGCAGGTGCAAGTTGAGGTCCTGAACCTGCCCCTACGGATAAATTTATGCCCCTACGGATAACTCGGTAGGTGCTATAGCCCCTACGGAGTACCCCGTAGGGGAAATAAAATCATATATTTAATTTTTTTTTTTGAATATATTTTATATACCTACGGATATGCCCGTAGGTCCTATTAAGTCCCCTACGGATACAGCCGTAGGGGATATAAAGTAGCCCCTACAAATATATCCGTAGGGGCCACTCCCAACACACTGCACTGAGATCGGGGGGAAAATATCAGGGAACCTGATATTTTGCCCCTACGGTTATATACGTAGGGGATAAACAGTGGCCCCTACGTACATAGCCGTAGGGGCACCCCCAACACCCTGCACTGATATCAGGTGGAAAAATATCATGTTTCCTGATAGTTTGCCCCTACGGATATCGCCGTAGGGGCAACATATATACCTACGGATTAATCCGTAGGTACATTTTGTCTGTATTTTTTTTAAAAAAAGGGCTGCTAGATTTTTTCCCGCCCTGTGCACAATACTATATACATCAATCAAATCATATATTGCAGTATTCATAATCACATCCCACGCATATATATAATATACAAAAGAAACCCAAAAACTGAATATGATATAAATTCAAACCAATATCAATATCGTTTCAAAATGTAGTACAATGTGATATAAATAAATACATGTTTCAAAAAATAAGAACCAAAAAGCTACCCTAGTTCGGTCCAGCTCCACCTCCGAATAACGTTAAAATAACGCGCGCCTGCTCCTCGGTAAATACACTCTCCAATGCTACAAATAAGGGAGTCTGAGCGGCATGTGGAGCTGGTGTTGTGGTCTGCGCAGCCGCCGTCGAGGTAGTCGCTTGCGGAGCCGCGGCTGCGGGAGTCTGAGTGGGCGGTGGAGCTACAGGAGCTGTCTGCGGAACCGCAGCCGATGTAGTGGCTTGCGGAGCCGCAGCCGAAGGAGATGCATGTGGAGGCTCGGCCGATCTACCCTGTCGCGTCTGGACATAACGTGTGTAAGAAGCGTGTAAGAACTGTGTATTATTCGAATTCGTTTCATTATTAAGTTATTTCGAAACCCTGTTTGGATATCTAGTTTGGAAAAGCGTTGTTTATTTTAATTACATATGTATGTATGATTAATCAAACTTAATTCTAAAACCAAAAAAGCTCAAGCTACGTACTAATTATGGATATGTTGATGTGTATATAATATGAAATGATATTTTACTATAAAGTAGTATACATACCAGCATCTCCTTCAACTCCTGAACGGTGGCCCTCAAGCTATCCAGTTCCTGATGGACATGCCGGCCACTGGAGACGGAGGAAGTAACCGCCGGGGTAGAGTCCAACCTCATATGGGCCCTGCTAGGGCCCAATCCCCGGCCTCTCTCCCAACCTCCGTGGTGCCCTCCGTGTGCGGCGTCCAGAACTGGGGTCAGCAGCCTCGGATCGTTCTGTCCGGTAAAATCGATCCCCGAGGCCTGGGCCTGCTCAACCACCCGCTCCTACACCCACATTAAGCAGTAAAGTATAAGTATAAAATTTAAACTTGAACCTTCCAAAACTAAAATTTCAAATTTGGGTAGAAAAAATATTAACACTTACGCAGTACTCCTGGGTAGCGACGTCGGGACATCGAAGCTCGCCCGTGGCGGGATCTGTCGAGGTGCCGTGGACGGCAAGATATGCGGACAGCACGCTCGGTGTACCACCTGACGCCACGGTCCGAGCTGTCTGCAATATTAGAAAGTAACTCTTAATATTAGAAATATTAGAGAATAACTCTTAATATTGCAGAATATTAGAGAATAACTCTTAATTTACCGATAACTCCATGGCTCGAGTAATGTTCCTCGAGCCACCTGTGTAAGTGGGGCGACCCCTCTTCGCCGACTTCCTGTTCTCCGTATTCTGAGCGGCCTGTTTCTGCACAACGCATTAACATTTAGTTTTCTAATTAAGAAACACAAAGAAATAAATTATATCATAAATAATGAATTAAATTTAAAATACATACTCGTTTGCGTTCGGAGTCGAAATAAGCGCACAATATAGGCCATGTCTCTACGTCGACTCTCGCAAACGCCGGAGTAGATAGGAGGGCCACTCTCTCTGCCTCGGGGGTCGCTATCCACAGGGAGTAGCAGTCGACCTTCAGCTCATTCCTGTTGTATCGGACCTTGGCCTGCATGTTCTTCATCAGGCCATTGTATAGAGCATGAAGGTCGAGCACCCTCCCCGGGTGATCAGGGTCGGCTACAGGCTGAAAATCGTAATCCAACTGAAAATACAAAAAAAACATTGTTATTAGATTGCAAGTGTTAATAATAAATATATTGGATAGATCAAATGAAAATATATATTAATACATACCTGAGCCTGTTCAAAGAAGAGGGCGAATGAGCGCTGGTGCTGCTCGCCCCACTCAACGTGAAGTGGATAGTTCTTCACGATCCGGCTCTCGTCCCCCAAATACCGGCCGAACCTCTCGGCATGAGGACCGGTATAGCGATAGTCAAGGGTAAAAAATAGGGGGAATGCTGCCTCCCCCTAGCTCTATCAGGCCTCAGCCTATGGGACTGATTCGGGCCTCGAGTCCCCCTCTGGGGGTGGAGAGGCCCTGCGTCTGCACGAAATATCAAGACAATCAATAATAAGACAGTTGTATTAAGAATTCAAGTGTGATATATACCTCCGGTGAATAGCGCACGAGCCTGGGCCCGAGCAGCAGCACGAGCGGGACGATAGTTCCTCCGGTGAGGAACAACCGGGGTCCCGGACGCATCCCCTCCAACTGTCATTAATTGTCCACATTAAAGCCGCACGCAGTATGAAGGTTGTATTTGTGTTTGAATCATATGTCTCTACACCATCAATGAACAAAGTTTTCGGCTCCTCAATCAGAGGTCGGAGATAGACGTCGATATTGTTCCCCGGTGAGTTTGGTCCGTCGATAAGAAGAGGCATCATAAAGTATGATTGGTCCATAGCCAACCAAGGCGACAGATTATAAATTATCATTACAACAGGCCATGTACTGTGACTTCCAGCCATATAGTTGAATGGGCAGAAGCCATCGGCAGCCAGTCCGAGCCGGACATTGCGAGGATCGCTACTGAATATTGCGTGCCTCCTATCGAAATCCTTCCATACCGGTGAATCTCTTGGATGGCTCATTTTTCCATTTTCGCTTGGAGGAGCACGGTGATGCCAAATCATTGCCTCGGCTGTTTTCTTGCACCTAAATAGCCTCTGTAGCCTCTGTGTTATGGGAAAATATCGTGCTATCTTCACAGGTATATCAGGCTTCTTATCAGAATCTTTCGGCTTATACCTGGCCTCTCCGCATGTTGGACACTCTTTCAAATCTGAATTCTCTTTCCGGTACAACACGCAATTTTTAGGACATGCTTGAATCTTCTCGCACTTTAGACCCAAATCAGACATCATTTTCTGGGCTTCGTACCAGCTTTCGGGGACATTATTTCCCGGAGGCATAGAATCTTTCAAGAACGAAAGAAGCATTGTGAATGACTTGTTGCTCCATCCATTTAGGCACTTAATTTGGAAAAGTTGGACGAACCATGAGAGGGTGGAATACTTCGCATTCTCATAAATTGGTTTCCTAGCATCATTCATGAAATTTTCATATTTATCCGCACGCGGTCCTTGACCGGAAGGAATGTCATCTTCGGTACGAATAGATTCACCTAGGGCAGCCTCTACCATATCCTCCATTTCTTCTGATGGAAATAAATTTCCGTATCCTGCCGCATTATCGTTTTCTCCTTCTTCTACCGCAGTACTGCATTCTTCTCCTTCCCCGTGATATTTCCAAATTGAATAAAGTCTAGTAAACCCATATTTTACAATATGAAGCTCTGCCAATTCTACCTTCCGCCAGTACTTATTGCCACATCTATCACACGGACAGAGAATCTTCTCTATTATGATCTTATTATGTGCTCGTGCAAATTCAAGGAAAGCAGCAACTCCTGCGACAAACTTAGGTTGCATACGTTGTTTCCAATCCACATACATCCAGTCCTTAACTCTGACGTACTCATGGGCCATGTTAGACTGAATAACATATAAATTGTAGGTTATGCTGACTATATTGAGAAATATAAGAACGGGATAGTTACTGACAAAGAAGAAAATTCATGTATATGCTTTGTGTGTGCGTTTGTCGTTGAAAAGAATAAATTATCGCACGTTATGTTGACCGATAGACGGGGACTAAGTGGCGCTTTTAGTTTCATATATGGGTATCGATGGGAATATGAAGGTTTCATATTATCATATATTGGTTTTAACCCGAACATCTCGAGTCGCTCTCTGATTATGCGTTTGTATGTATGTGTTCCGGCTGTCGGGGGTAGGCTTCTATCCCATTAAGAATGTATAGAGCGAACGCCCATCACTTGTGCTTTCAACCGTTTCGAGTAAATTTCGGCAGCACCTCCCCGCTGTTCTCCGAGTACACTGTAATAGAATAGATAATCATTTCAAAGCTGTGAAACACGTTGAAATGAACATCTAATCTATCTTTGTACACGGAGAACCAGCGGAAAGGTACCGACGAAATATCTCGAAACGGATGAAAACACAAGTGAATGAAGGCGTTTGCTTTATACATTCTTAACTTGTCCACACGGGACAAATCTATGGGTTACCATACGATTGAATTTTCTCGTCGCGTAGACTATACGACGGTTGTTAGTATCGAGCTATACTGTCCGATATTTAACAACCTTCGTATAGTTCTAGGTCACGACGAGCATCGCACGTATGTTAACCGATAGACGGGGACTAAGTGGCGCTTTTAGTTTCATATACGGGTATCGATGGGAATATGAAGGTTTCATATCATCATCGAGTATCATATATTGGTTTTAACCCGAACATCTCGAGTCGCTCTCTGATTATGCGTTTGTATGTATGTGTTCCGGCTGTCGGGGGTAGGCTTCTATCCCATTAAGAATGTATAGAGCGAACGCCCATCACTTGTGCTTTCAACCGTTTCGAGTAAATTTCGGCAGCACCTCCCCGCTGTTCTCCGAGTACACTGTAATAGAATAGATAATCATTTCAAAGCTGTGAAACAACGTTGAAATGAACATCTAATCTATCTTTGTACACGGAGAACCAGCGGAAAGGTACCGACGAAATATCTCGAAACGGATGAAAACACAAGTGAATGAAGGCGTTTGCTTTATACATTCTTAACTTGTCCACACGGGACAAATCTATGGGTTACCATACGATTGAATTTTCTCGTCGCGTAGACTATACGACGGTTGTTAGTATCGAGCTATACTGTCCGATATTTAACAACCTTCGTATAGTTCTAGGTCACGACGAGCATCGCACGTATGTTAACCGATAGACGGGGACGGAGTGGCGCTTTTAGTTTCATATACGGGTATCGATGGGAATATGAAGGTTTCATATCATCATCGAGTATCATATATTGGTTTTAACTTGAACATTTAACGTGAATAAGTTTTACGTTTACGTTTCGTTATTAAGAGTTCGAAATTTCATGTTTAGGGTAAATTTTTCTTGCGTTTGTGGTAAAGTTGTACGTTTATGCTGTCATCGAGTATCCTATTGTAATGAACTAGTGTATCCTACTAAATAAATTAGTGCACCATAAACCTAAATAACCCAAATTAACCTAATTAACCACAATTAACCATAATTGTTACCCTAAAAAAAATTATCACTAATTAACCCAATTTACCCAAATTAACCTAATTAACCCTAATCAACCCAAACTTAACCAAATTTACCCAAATTAACCAAATTAAGCCTAATCAACACCCTAACCTTTTCAAATTATCACTAATTAACCCAAATTAACCCTACACTGCAATTAACCCAAATTAACCATAGCCTCTAACCCTAAACATGACCCTAACCCTAACACTATCCCTAACCCTAAATACCCTAACCCTAACCCTAACCCTTAACCCTAACCACAACCCGGCCAACACCAATCCCAACCCCAACCGAACCCTAATCCCAACCCCAACCCCAACCGGCCCCAACCAAACCCTTACCCTAACCCCAACCCCAACCCCAATCGAACCCTAACCCTAACCACAACCCAGCCAACACCAATCCCAACCCCAACCGAACCCTAATCCCAACCCCAACCCCAACCGGCCCCAACCAAACCCTTACCCTAACCCCAACCCCAACCCCAATCGAACCCTAACCCTAATTGACCCGATGCCACCCCTACCCGAACCCAGATCCCTGAACCCTACCCCTAACATCATCAAAAGAGGGAAATAAAAGTATTAAATTAGAAGTAAAAATTGGAAATTTACTAACCGCGGTGGAGGAGACGACGGAGGAGGCCAGTAGTCGACGATGCGATCGGCGACGAGTCAAGCACGGTTGCGACGTGGAAGTCGACGAGTCAAGCACGGTTGCGGTGGCGAGGTCAGGATGAGGACGTCGATGGCCGACGAGATCGGGATCGAGACGCGGGAACGGTCGTCGCGAGGCGCGGAAGAATAAGAGAGAAGAAAAATTTGGGAACGGTGAGGGATTTTCTGTGCCTTTTTTTTTATTATTAACCCGTATACATGCCCCTACGGACTTAGCCGTAGGTTCTTTGTTTGCGCCACCGTAGGGCCAAACAACAAATTATGATTAAATATTTTTAAATTAAAATATAGAAAACCGTAGGGACAACAGTGGGCACCTACGGATTAATCCGTAGGGGCAATAAAAAGTTGCCCCTACGGATTCCTTTATCCGTAGGGGCAACCCCTATTTGTAGTATTGTCAAGAACGGTCAAAAGGTCAATAACCATAACCATGCACAATTATATATAACTAATATCAATTAATCATAATACACACATAAGTATTAGGGTTAATAAAATGACAATGGTCATTAACCCTAATCAAAAGCCCCCCTCTCCCTCTGTCTCAATCAACTGTGCATACGCACCCGTATTCGTGATCCGAGGAACACGAATACAAAGAGATAAAACCAATCTCAAATCATATACTAGGATCCGGCTTAAACCAAAACCCACTAGTATAAGCTGTCCGGACAGCAAACGTGCACAAGTGCGTGGATGTGAACGAACCCTGTCGCAAAACCATACGACCTCTACTCATTTGCCTAAAGGCGAATAGCTCTCTGTGTGGGACTCTAAAGACTCGACACTACGCTGGTAGTAGGTTTAACCACAGACCGCAAGCGGCACTAGCTGTACGTAACGGTCCCCAGGTAGATGTCGATAAGAAGACTGACGAGGTGACCCCATCTGAACTCCTACTGAGCCTGTATGTGACAGTCTCCATACAGTCCGGTTTGTTTGTCTGATACATCGCATGGCAGGCCTAGGGGGGCGGTGAACGTCAGTCTCCTAATAGCGGTACAAGTCGTGTCGGAGTGTAGCCCAGAACACCCTGAGATAAAACTGGAAACCTACTAGTATATCTCGCTTGCCCTGTCCAGGGACTACTTGTGTAATGGCTCTCCTGGACACCGCGCGATGTCAACCCCCAATACCGGGAGAGATGAATCATGTCTAACCGTCACTGCCTCCAACTGCTTCGGGACTGCACCCAAAAACTACCTGTTTGCATGACTCCTTTGAGCCGTGGTAGGGTAGTAGTCAAAGTGCAGTGGGAACACACACGAGGCAAAGTAATAGTGTCAAGTCAGCGGACTAAGCTGTACTCATGTCACCTGGGAACTGATAACTGACGATAGGTATAATACCAACCAACAGTTCCCGACGAATCCTGTCTAGTGTACTCGTAACTTAACGAGCACCCGCATACTATCTCAAGTACGACGTACTGACGGCTGTGGGACAGACCCTCTCCCACGCTGGGATGAGAAACGCATACGCTAGTCTACTCCGGAGTATCGATGCCCTGTCTCGATAGTCCAACGACTAGGGACCTGTATAAGGATGTGCTTATGGATTACCCAGCCCCCACGAGTGTGAGCGCCATCACAACGCTGGTAATCAAGCAAAGATCCTAAGGGCTCTACTAATATGTATATAAGCGATATGCTAAAAGAAACACATGCACATATTAAAGAAGATACAAACCAAGTAGCATACTACCATTTCGAGCAAGATTGTATATACAACTGTGAATATCCCAAGCTTCCATCAAGTAATATACAGTAATGGCCTCTGGGGCATATACACTAACAAAAGCACAGTGGGAATCACACAAGACTCTATGACGATCTCGGGTCAACAGACTACTCTGTACCAGTGTCACCGGAGAACTGCCATCTGACGTAAGGTACAATACCATCTGGGAGTTCTCGGCGAGTCCGTCCAGTGTACCCAATCTCCACTGAGCACCCGTACACCATCCTTGATGTCAAACACCGATGGATATGGGATCATCTATCGCCCATCATATGGGTCAAGATGCGTATACGCTAGTCTACTTTGGTGTATCGATGCCCTGTCTCGGTACACCCTCGACTAGGAACAGTTAGAGAATGTACTCGTCGACTACCATGGCCCCACTAGTATGATCTCATCATAATCCCAGTAGTCGAGTACATATCCTAAGGGCTTTATCAACATGTAACATAGAGAAAATCAGAGTACATGTTAAAATAATGTACAACCAGATAGCGTACTATCATGTCGAGCAAGAAAGTCCTTCCTATATATGTCCAAGCATCCATTATAATATACATCGTATTTACAGTAATGGCCTCTAGGGCATACATATAACTAACAGTATGTATGCAAGTGGATCTTGTCCGACCATATAATCAATGTCTGTATACAAGTAAGTATGAGGATATAAATCAACGGTGTCCCTCGCGACACATCAAAATCATGGAACCTGGGTGTCCAACATTGACACCCGAAAACATCATGAAACTCGTGCCCAGCATCGACACGTAAATCCTCATATCTCGGGCTCCGTCAGTCCGGATCGGCCCACGGGCTCTGTCAGTCCGGATCGGCCCATATCATCTCTCGACTCCGGTCGATATCCTCCGGATATCCGCCAGGCCCAACTAATCACCGGTAGGTAGTAATCCCTCTGCCAGGCTCACCGTCTGTATACACAGCATCCCTTTCTTGCCCCGGGGTACCATACCGGGTCCACCATGTACCCGCAATTGACCTCATCCGCCTCCTCGAATCGGGTTTCACATGTCATACGTCTCAGAACCGAGAAAACACATGGTGGACGCACTGAAATATCATATAAAGAGAAACCTGGTTTTAAAAACAGTACATACTTTCCTTTGAAATAGCCATGGTTCTCAAATCCAGAAATCTCATGAAAATAGCATATCTCAATGCGTAAAATCATAAAGCATGATGTATGCGACATATGATAGAAATGTAAGCATATCCGTATATCATGCAACATGGAACAGTAATATGCACATATCGAGGGAAAACCGCTCTTTTAAATGAATCCAGTTTTAAAATATATCATGCGGTTCCCAAATCTCCAAATCGAATGCAATACTATATAAAGGTGCATATGTGTATATACGCAAGTATGGACGTACAAATTTGTTTGTCCGCAAGTATGGTGTACCATATGTATGTGCGTAAGTATGGTGTACAATATGTATGTATGCAACTATGGTGTACAATATGTATGTGCGCACGTATGGTGTACAATATGGATGTACGCAAGTATGGTGTACAATATGTATGTGCGCAAGTATGGTGTACAATATGGATGTGCGCAAGTATGGTGTACAATATGTATGTGCACATGTATGTTATGCGAAGAGTCATATCATGATGCAGCAATCCTACTGTGTAGTGACATGGCAATTATCAATGATGAAGTGTGTGAGTCTACAATCTGTGTACGTGTAACATACGCATCATCGATAATGGTGCAAGTGTACTATCACAGGTATAAGTAATGCAATGCGAATTGTAAGTCGATGTAGTACACCCCAGTACTTATAGGGAGGCGGAATTTACAAAAACTTATCAAGTTTAAACAACGAACATCGACTAACCGCATGAATCGAAGCTAAACCCTAAAAAACCGTATTCTTATGAGTTTCTTTACATAAGTGATTAGGGATTATACCTAATGAACCGGTCCTTCTTCTTTATGTCCTCCTTGGTTCTCCTCGGCCTTCTCTAGGTAGTAGACGATCCACCCGAGAGCGAAACTCCAAGCTAAACCTCTAACTTGAGGTAACTAACCAACTTTGATTGCTAATCAAAGATGATAGAATGATAAAGAGTGAAGGTTATGGATTGTTTAGTCTAACTAATCCTTTGATCTCAACACATGAGGATTAAGGATTAGGGTTAGAAGATGAGAGCTTGAGGAGAGAGAATGTGTGATATGATAATGAGAGAAGAGAGAGAGTGTATCATAATATTATGAAGCATTCTTATTTTCAATAAATCAATAAAGGAAATGAATAAGCATGCTTCACAAAATATCTTGTGATGATTCATTAACATGAGTCATTAAGCAATAAATGAGCATTAATGAAGTGAATGAATCACCACTATGACTCACTCTCTTTCCAAAACAAACCTCCTTAGTCACATCTTCTAGAAGCTTCTCGAGTAATTACGAGAACGCCCCTCCGATCCGTAAAAATACGGAAAAACTTTAGACTGTATAAATCCAATAACCGGATACCAGTAACTGGCTTAAACCAAAGCCGACTGGTAAAATCTGTCCGAAAGTCGTACGCGCGTAAACGCACGTATGCGTCCGAACCCTTTGTCGCAAAACCATGCAACCTCTATATCGTTTCGCCTGGAGTAGGAAACTCTCTGTGTGGGACTCTAGAGACTCGACTACTACGCTGGCAGTGGGTTTAACCACAGACCGCAAGCGGCACTAGCTGTACGTAACGGTCCCCAGGTAGTTGTCGATAAGAAGGCCGATGAGTAAACCCATCCGAACTCCTACTGAGTCTGATGTGACAATCTCCATACAGTCCGGTCCGTTCGTCCATGACTATCGCATATCGGGCCTAGGGGGGCGGCAAGCGTCAGTCCCCTAATAGCGGTATAAGTCGTGTCGGAGTGAAGCCCATTACACCCTGAGAAACTGCTGGAACCTACCAGCAAATCTCGCTTGCCCTGGCCAGGGACTTTGCGTAATGGCTCTCTGACACAGCACGATATCTACTCCCAATACCGGGAGGGACGAATCCTGTCTAACCGCCACTGCCTCCAAGTGCTCGGGACTGCACCCAACTGCTACCTGTTTGCACGACTCCTTTGAGCCGTGGTAGGGTAGCAATCTAAGAACAGTGGGACACACTCGAGGCGAAGTAGCAGTGTCAAGTCTGCGGACTACGCTGTACTCATGTCACCTGGGAACTGTTCACTGACGACTGGTATCAAACCAACCAACAGTCCCCTGTGAGTCCTGTCCGGTGTACCCGTAACCTAACGAGCACCTGTATACTATCTCCAGTACGACGTACTGACGGCTGTGGGACAGACCATCTCCCCAACTGGGATGAGAAGCGTACACACTAGTCTACTCCGGAGTATCGATGCTCTGTCTCGATAATCCAACGACCAGGGACCTGAATAAGGATGTGCTTGTAGTCTACCCAGCCCCCACTAGTGTGACTGCCATCACAACGCTGGTAGACAAGCAAGATCCTAAGAGCTCTATCAATACGTATACTCACATATTAAGATAGAAAAAACCAAGTAGCATACTACCATGTTTAGCAAGACTGTTATATACATGTGAATATCCCAAGCTTCCATTAAGTAATATACAAGCTAGTATGATACAGTAATGGCCTTCTAGGGCATAAACACTAACAATCTCCCACTTGCACTAGGGCCATGTACTGGCATATCGCAGACCAATGATCTCGAGTAGCCTCTCGAACTGAATCTGAGGAAGGGCCTTCGTGAATGGATCAGCAATGTTCTCTTCTGAAGCAACTCTCCGAACCTCGATCTCCTGACGATCAATGATCTCCCTGATCAGGTGATACCGCCTCAAGATGTGTCTGGACTTCTGATGGGACCTTGGTTCCTTCGCTAAAGCTATAGCTCCGTTGTTGTCGCAATACAGAGGTATTGGATCAACTATGGTAGGAACCACCTGAAGTTCTGTTAGGAACTTCTTCATCCAGACTGCTTCTTTTGCGGCATCGCAAGCAGCTATATACTCCGCTTCCATCGTTGAGTCAGCAACGGTGTCCTGCTTGGAGCTCTTCCAGCACACCGCCCCTCCATTGAGGGTAAAGACATAACCCGACATGGACTTGGAATCGTCCTTATCACTCTGGAAGCCGGAATCAGCAAAGGCCTCCAACCTGAGGTCTTTTCCGCCGTAAACCAAGAACATCTCCTTAGTCCTCCTCAGGTACTTGAGAATGTTCTTTACTGCTATCCAGTGCTTCTCCCCTGGGTCTGACTGATACCGGCTTACCACGCTTAGTGCGTAAGCTACATCTGGTCTGGTACACAACATCGCATACATTATAGAGCCTATCGCAGAAGCGTAGGGTATAATAGACATGCGTTCCCTTTCCAAATCAGTCTTGGGAGACATCTCTTTGGAGAGGGTGATTCCGTGACAAGCCGGTAGATTACCGCGCTTTGAATCTTCCATACTGAATCTTTTCAGTACAGTGTCGATATACCTGGACTGCGAAAGTCCCAACATCCTCTTGGATCTATCACGATAGATCCGGATCCCCAGAATGTAAGAGGCATCACCCAGGTCTTTCATGGAGAACCTGTGTGACAAGAATCCTTTGACAGATTGTAGCATAGGAATGTCATTTCCTATCAATAGAATGTCATCCACGTACAAGACGAGGAATACGACACTTCTGGCCACAACTTTACTATATATGCACGGTTCATCTGGATTTTTGATAAAGTCATATTCTTTGACTGTCTCATCAAAACAGATGTTCCAACTCCGCGATGCCTGCTTTAGTCCATAAATGGATTTAAGCAGCTTGCACACTTTCCCGCTGCTCCCACTCTGATTGAAACCCTCTGGCTGATCCATATAGACGCTCTCTTCTAAATTTCCATTCAGAAAAGCCGTCTTTACGTCCATCTGCCAGATTTCATAATCATGGAAGGCAGCAATAGCAAGAAGGACCCGAATGGATTTGAGCATAGCCACTGGAGAAAAAGTTTCATCATAGTCCAAACCAGGTCTTTGACGAAAACCCTTTGCAACAAGTCTAGCCTTATAGGTTTCCACCTGTCCATCTACACCAATCTTTTTCTTGAAGATCCATTTGCATCCTATGGGTTTTACCCCATCTGGAGCAAAGTCCAAAGTCCATACATTGTTGGTGTACATGGACTCCATTTCGGTCCGCATTGCATCTAGCCATCGTACCGAGTCGCCGCTCTGGATGGCCTGCCTGAAGTCAGTAGGTTCATCATCATCTATGATGCAATCCTCTCTATCCCCGTCAATGAGAAAACCGTAGTATCTCTCAGGCGGACGAGACGGCCTACTACTCCTGCGGAGGGGTGCGGGAATGTTCTGTTCTTCTTGAACCTCTGGTTCTACCAAACTTTCAGTAGCAGTTTGTGGTTCTGGAATTTCTTCCAGTTCTATTTCGCTCCCACTCTTCTGATTTTCCAAAAATTCAGTTTCTAAGAAGCGGGCATGACGAGAAACAAAAACCTTTTGTTCCTCTGCGTAATAGAAATAATATCCCATAGAGTTCTTTGGATATCCCACAAACTTACACTCTACTGAGCGTGCCTCGAGCTTGTCCACATGCTGCTTTTTAACAAAAGCTGGACATCCCCATGTTTTCAGGTACTGAAGACAGGGTTTCTTCCCACTCCATATCTGATATGGTGTGGTAGGCACAGTTTTGGTTGGAACTTTGTTCAAAAGATATGCCGCCGATTCTAGCGCATAACCCCAGAAAGATCGCGGTAACTCAGCATTACTCATCATGGATCGTACCATATCCAATAGGGTTCGATTCCGTCTCTCCGATACACCATTATGCTGTGGAGTGTACGGAGGAGTAAGCTGAGAGAGAATTCCTTTCTCTTTTAGGTAACCTAGGAACTCGGCACTTAAGTATTCTCCACCTCGATCAGATCTTAGTGTCTTAATACTTTTGCCTGTTTGGTTTTCCACTTCACTCTTGTATTCCTTGAATTTCTCAAAGGCCTCGGATTTATGCTTCATTAAGAAAACATGTCCATACCTAGAGAAATCATCTGTAAAAGTAATGAAGTAGGAATAACCACCTCTTGCATGTGTAGACATTGGACCACATACATCACTGTGTATGAGTCCTAAGAGCTCGCTCGCTCGTACTCCTTGTCCAGTAAATGGAGTCTTTGTCATCTTTCCTTTGAGACAAGATTGACAAGTGTCATAGGCTTGATATTCGAACGTGTCCAAATATCCTTCTCTATGCAACTTAGTCAACCTTCTCTCATTGATGTGACCCAGTCTACAATGCCATAAGAAAGCTTTATTTAAATCTGGAGACTTTCTTTTTAGTGTGTTCTGGACATTGAAAATTTGGAGTTGGTTTAACACATATATGCCGTTATTTAGAGTACCGGACCCAATCAAACCATGATTAAGGTGGATGTTGACAACATCTCTTACAAACGTGAAATCATAACCTTTATTTGATAACAAGGAAACTGATATGATATTACACGTTAAGCTGGGTACAAAATAACAGTTATGTAAAACCAAAATGTGTCCACTCGTCAATCCTAGGTGATAATCCCCGACGGACGCAGCTCCCACGCTAGCTCCGTTAGCAACCCTGAGGATCATATCACCTTCCTTCAGCACTCTACGGTTTCTCAGTGCCTGCAATGAATTGCAAATATGAGATCCTGACCCGGTATCCAATACCCAGGAAGTAGAGTTGATCGACAGACAATTCTCAATTACAAACACACCTGAAGTCGAAGCCACAGCTTGCTTCGGTTCCTGGTTCTTGGCGTTCCACGCCTTGCAATCCTTCTTCCAGTGCCCTTTCCTGTGACAATGGAAGCACTCATCCAGGCCAACTACCGGTGCTGCAATCTTTTTCTTTCCCTTCTTTCCCACCTTACTAACACCTCCTCTAGGTCTGGGTGCGGCCTTCTTCTTCCTTCCTTTGGCCCTTGCCTTGGACCCGGAAGAAGATGCTCCGCCAACAAACATAGCGGGTGTTTCCCTTGCCTTCTGCAAGGTGCCCTCCGCACTCCTTAACATGTTCAGGAGTTCCGCAAGTTCAACTTCTTTTCCTTGAAGATTGAAGTTGAGGATAAACTGGGCGTAGGTGGGAGGAAGGGACTGGAGAACAAGGTCTGTATAGAGCTCATTATCCAAAGTCGTCCCAAGGTCTGCGAGCTCTTCTATATAGCCAATCATCTGTAGGACATGTTCACCTACCGATGACCCGACAGCCAACCTCGCTCGAAACAATTTCTTTGAGGTCTCGTATCTTGCTATACGAGATTGCTCTCCATAAAGTTCCTTTGTATGGAGAAATATGCCATCTAAGGACATATCCTCGTGCCTCCTCTGATGTTCATTATTCATCGAGGCAAGCACGATGCACTTGGCTCTCGCGCAATCTAAATCCCAGGTTTTGCGGATTTCCTTATCCGCATTGCTGGATTTGGGACCAGGGACAGCAGGTGCCGTAGCGGTGAGGACGTACCCCAGTTTGTCATAGGTCAAAGCCATCTTGACATTCCGCAGCCAATCTTTATAGTTTGGCCCCGTCAGTATATTTTTCTCTAAAAGTAACTTAAGTCCAGTCATTTTCAGGGTCGCTGCAATTTAGGAGAGAGAGAAGAAAACTCTTTAGCATGATGCTCTTGCAAGTTTAGAGTGGTTTTTAGTTTATCTAAACTGGATGGCTCCCACTGTTTCTCGAATCCTTCCTCAAACCATAAAAGAAGAATTAGCCAAGACTATTCCCACCGTACAATACTTGCTTAACCGTTCAGCCAGGCCGGTGTCGATACTTCGAGGGAGGTTTTCCAACGCTTTCGCGAAGTTCCTTAATTAAATAACCTCTTTTCTCTGGGGGCGTAACCCCTCTGACACTTTTCTGGACACCTACTAGGTTTATAGCATTGATCGTTAAGCGACGAATATCCTGATAAGTAGCATATACTCACAGTAGGATCGGGATCCAAATATCATCGTCTGATAATGTTGAAGGAATCCTACCAACATTCATCAAACTCCAAATGGTATGCATCTCTTTGCAAATTTCAGTTTCTTTAGAAATTCCCGATATAAGTTTTTGCCCCATGCTCTTATGACCTTGACGAAAGCCAACAAATCATAAGTCACACGTCAAGTTCTGCCCATCATTATCTTGTTAATTTGAACCCACCCGTATATACCCTTGACGAAAGCCAACAAGGTAATGCGACTGTCCCAAACCAACACATCTATCTATGTAACAAATGAATACCCCAGCAGCTACCAAACACTATGTCTTGACGAAAGCCAACAAACATAGCTTGAATACTACTGACTATCCATAAGAAATGACGGAGGGCTACGAATGGTTTTGGCGAAACCGTGAACGTAGTGAACTTGATATAACCGAAGGAACCTGATAGCTTTTAAAAGGAGTGGTTAAATCTCCGCATTTAAAAATATCTGTTTTAAAAATAACCGAGTGGTTTCTTTTAAATTGTTCCAACGATTTAAACTTTGGTTTGTTTTACTTTGCATTATAGATAATGCGTCCCATCATTAACCTATCATTGCAGAAAACAACGAAAATATAACGTCCTCTTATGCCATCCGCATTCGCCACGGGGTCCCGTCATCACCCGTTAGGTTACTTAACTAACGACAGAGCGGGGGCTGGGCTAGCGCGGGTGTAAAACATAAGTGACGTCTAAATAGCTATAATAAATATAGATATTTTACATTCGTCTGACGCAATGATATTCATTCCAGAACACAGATAAACAATATTGGATTTGCAAGCAATCTGTATTTCTTTTGAGCCTGCAAGAAAAGACAGATTACACAGTTGTGATGAATAGCCGTTTACCCCACCCTCGACCCCTACGGGTACGGCAAACTACCCACCCGGCAGTCTGTGTACCCCATCTTGGGTCAGTCCTAGGAGCAAAAACAGTAAAATGAAATAATACAACGGTGGCTACAACCGCAACCTGGAAGTGCCCCGCGAAAATAATATTACAACAAATTACATTTACAACAAATGAATTAAACAATAACCCTTTGCTAACCCCGGCTATACACCACAACAGTCCAATACAGTTTATATGCACAAACAGATATAACCATTTCAGAAATGTGCAACCCCCTGCCAACCGACATACTAGCAGTTGGGGGAGGTTTACGAACACATTAAACAATCACAGATATAATCCAATACGCAAATACTGTATTTTTCGATCGAATAAACAACTTCAAAATTGCTCCAAAATCTGCTCTGTTAAACAGTAACCTGAGCAATAATTAAATATTCCAGAAAACCCCAAATGTCACAGGGGACCCACACAAGAAAGACGAGTCCATGACTCGGCCAAAGCGCCGCGGATGCGCGGCAGATCCCACCGATCCGCCGCGCTTCCGCGGCCGAGTTGCCGATTCATGGGCTCGAATTTCTTGGGTGTTCTCCTGGACCCCTTTCTAGCTCTCTGAACACTCCAGAAAAATTTTAGGACTTCATTTTCACTTCGACAGAAACTTAACAGAACTAGGGTTTTCCGGGTTCGTTTTTTCGTTCGAAATTCGTACAAATTTGCGATTAAGTTATTTAGTGTTTAGCGAGGCTCTGATACCACTGTAAGTCGATGTAGTACACCCCAGTACTTATGGGGAGGCGGAATTTACAAAAACTTATCAAGTTTAAACAACGAACATCGACTAACCGCATGAATCGAAGCTAAACCCTAAAAAACCGTATTCTTATGAGTTTCTTTACATAAGTGATTAGGGATTATACCTAATGAACCGGTCCTTCTTCTTTATGTCCTCCTTGGTTCTCCTCGGCCTTCTCTAGGTAGTAGACGATCCACCCGAGAGCGAAACTCCAAGCTAAACCTCTAACTTGAGGTAACTAACCAACTTTGATTGCTAATCAAAGATGATAGAATGATAAAGAGTGAAGGTTATGGATTGTTTAGTCTAACTAATCCTTTGATCTCAACACATGAGGATTAAGGATTAGGGTTAGAAGATGAGAGCTTGAGGAGAGAGAATGTGTGATATGATAATGAGAGAAGAGAGAGAGTGTATCATAATATTATGAAGCATTCTTATTTTCAATAAATCAATAAAGGAAATGAATAAGCATGCTTCACAAAATATCTTGTGATGATTCATTAACATGAGTCATTAAGCAATAAATGAGCATTAATGAAGTGAATGAATCACCACTATGACTCACTCTCTTTCCAAAACAAACCTCCTTAGTCACATCTTCTAGAAGCTTCTCGAGTAATTACGAGAACGCCCCTCCGATCCGTAAAAATACGGAAAAACTTTAGACTGTATAAATCCAATAACCGGATACCAGTAACTGGCTTAAACCAAAGCCGACTGGTAAAATCTGTCCGAAAGTCGTACGCGCGTAAACGCACGTATGCGTCCGAACCCTTTGTCGCAAAACCATGCAACCTCTATATCGTTTCGCCTGGAGTAGGAAACTCTCTGTGTGGGACTCTAGAGACTCGACTACTACGCTGGCAGTGGGTTTAACCACAGACCGCAAGCGGCACTAGCTGTACGTAACGGTCCCCAGGTAGTTGTCGATAAGAAGGCCGATGAGTAAACCCATCCGAACTCCTACTGAGTCTGATGTGACAATCTCCATACAGTCCGGTCCGTTCGTCCATGACTATCGCATATCGGGCCTAGGGGGGCGGCAAGCGTCAGTCCCCTAATAGCGGTATAAGTCGTGTCGGAGTGAAGCCCATTACACCCTGAGAAACTGCTGGAACCTACCAGCAAATCTCGCTTGCCCTGGCCAGGGACTTTGCGTAATGGCTCTCTGACACAGCACGATATCTACTCCCAATACCGGGAGGGACGAATCCTGTCTAACCGCCACTGCCTCCAAGTGCTCGGGACTGCACCCAACTGCTACCTGTTTGCACGACTCCTTTGAGCCGTGGTAGGGTAGCAATCTAAGAACAGTGGGACACACTCGAGGCGAAGTAGCAGTGTCAAGTCTGCGGACTACGCTGTACTCATGTCACCTGGGAACTGTTCACTGACGACTGGTATCAAACCAACCAACAGTCCCCTGTGAGTCCTGTCCGGTGTACCCGTAACCTAACGAGCACCTGTATACTATCTCCAGTACGACGTACTGACGGCTGTGGGACAGACCATCTCCCCAACTGGGATGAGAAGCGTACACACTAGTCTACTCCGGAGTATCGATGCTCTGTCTCGATAATCCAACGACCAGGGACCTGAATAAGGATGTGCTTGTAGTCTACCCAGCCCCCACTAGTGTGACTGCCATCACAACGCTGGTAGACAAGCAAGATCCTAAGAGCTCTATCAATACGTATACTCACATATTAAGATAGAAAAAACCAAGTAGCATACTACCATGTTTAGCAAGACTGTTATATACATGTGAATATCCCAAGCTTCCATTAAGTAATATACAAGCTAGTATGATACAGTAATGGCCTTCTAGGGCATAAACACTAACACGAATAACATGAATATATGGTAAATCATATGCAAATGCTGATGGGTATACGTATCTAACATGACCGAGTCAGGGAATCAATCAATCGGCATCCAGCCTAACAACATCGCGTACGGTATAATCCATTGTACGACAACCTCTAGTCAAGGGTAAGGATCAAACCTCAAGTCAAACTCATCACGTACGGAAAATCATCGTACGGCGGCATTAAGCTATCAGGGATCCTATCATCCTATAAGACGAGGAGGGTACGGACCTAACTTCTCGTACGGCCATCACTCACGATTCACAACATATATAAATATCTCTATATACCTATGTCCTAGGTCACATCCATAATAATCTCATACTAGCGAACCGGCAGGGTATAAATCATCTCAATCGACTCGCATCCGTATACCAACATATCATCATATCGCGTCATATATTCTTTTCATCGCATTTATATCTCACATCGAATCAATTCTACATAAACATTCTATCTTACTATAAGCATGCATATAGAATCTAACATACACACCCGAACCATACACACAGTTTTTGAAAGATGTGAATCGTAGTTTTGAAAGTAGGGGCTACGGTGTTTTGAAAGAAACGATATCATTTGAAAATCTGTAACTTCCCTCAGGGTATCTGTTTAACAGATGTATACGATTCTTCGGTTTGGAAATAGGTATGGTTCGGATGACACACCTACGTCGACTATCTAGTCCTATAGTACCCTAAACGACAATATCGTCAAATATCATCCTCAAGTTCCGTCATCACATATTATTCGTATCATATCACTTCTAACTATCCTATAGTTTCTAATATGGTTTCTATAGCTATCTTTTAATTCTAACCCTAGTTTGCTACTCTAGGTTTTCTTAACTATATGCAACAAATCGGTTTCCACCAAAACTTTGCGGGGGTGCTATACGCCATCCACCCGACTTCCCCCGTGGATTTAGATCCACTCACCTTGGTCTTCGCTTGCCGAAGTCGATGACGCCACGCTCCGTCGCCTCGGAATCCACGAGAAGGTACCTACAATATCAACACAATCGTAAATGCTATTAAAATAGAAGTCAAAACCGAAACGACACGCTAAAGGCCTCTAGGTTAGAACCTATGGACCAAGCCTTCAAAACCACCAAACAACCCTCGATATCGTCGTACAAACGTCAAGTGATTGAGGTAAAACACAATACTAAAATACAGAATGCAAAATACGCAAAACGAAACCCCGAATCAAAACAACAACTCTTGAAAATGGTCCGAGATTTTAGCTTAGGTCAAATTGGTCAATTTTGCATATGCCAAGGGTCTAGTTTACAGGAGTTGGAGCCACAGACCAGACACGATCCCATTTGGACCAGGTCTGGCCGCAATTTGCGGCTAGAAGGATTATATTTTCGGCCAAAAGGTGGAGTCAGGGCTGGGGTCTTGGGGTTAGCTTCCTAGATGCCTGCACACTCCTCTGTACTTGCTAAATAATTTTTAATGCCTCCGGGTTACTCCAGATTCCCATATACCCTCACAATTTACACATTTATCCGATGTCGGATTTCTAAATCCGTGTTTGGGGTTCCATCCTCTGTTCTAGGTCAGTAAAACACCACTCAAGCCTTGCTAACAGCCACTAGGCATCACTAATTTCTCAAAATCCTCAAACCCTTCTCTTGGATTTTCTAAACGCCACATACCCTAACCAAACATCTTCTAAACTAATCTAGAATACAAGAAAATCTCAAAATAATCTAAAAGGAAGAATTTATACCTCATGGGTGTAGCCAATCAAATCCCTAGCTTTTCAAGGTTGTCAAAATCTAACTTTTCTTGGTCAAAGTGATAAGGGTGAGGTGGGGATCAATTTTTGTGAAGGGGGCCATGGATTAGGTTTTGGAGATGATTCCCATGGGTAGTGAGGTGGAGGAAGAATGAGATGAAGAAGGATGAAGGAGTTGAAGAAATGAATGAAATGAAGAAGGAAAGATGAGGTGGGGGTGGAGCCTTACCCCTCTCTTTCTCTCTCTCTCTCTCTCTCTGCCCCCTCAAGCATGCTTACCTCTCATCATGAAGTCCCCCTTTAACTTTTCTTTTTATTTTCTTTTCTTCTCTCAAATAAAACAACAACCATGATATAAAACATGAAGAAAAGCCATGATAAAATGTAACAAGTGTTAAAATGACATGATGCATGTCATATGCACAAAACAAGCTTAATGCGCGATTAGCGATATTTAATCGCGATTAGCACTAAAAGTGAATATAATAAATCATAAAAATTCATAATTTGCTTAAATCACATAAAGCACCCTCTTCTGGTAATTTCTAAAATTTTCCAAAACCAATTTTTTCCAATTTATCGGTATTTAATTATACCGCCCTATTAAAATATTCAATATTTTATTATTTAATTATAAAAATTCCCAAAAATAATATTTTATTTTTCTGAAATATTACATGAACAAACCATGAGTTTTCTTTTGACAAATTCTATTCAAATGTCGGCTGATTTTAAGTCTTCTATCGATGATATAAAAAAAACTCCGCCTCCCAAGGTAAGATTATTAAATCGATGGAAGCACAAATTGCACAGTTAACAGCCGAAATGAGTGCTGGAGAGAAAGGGAAACTTCCAGCTCAACCACCACCTGATCCTGGACCCTCACATTATAATGGTGTGAGTGCTATTACCACGTTGAGATCTGGAAGAGTGCTAGACAATCATGTGGGTGAACAAATTGATAATGATGAATTGATCATTAACACCCCGGCTTCCACTTCCACTTCCACTCCCACTTCTACTCCTTGTCCTATTTCGTCTAGTTTACCTTCTTCTTCCGAGCCTATTCTTCGTTTTCCCCAAGGCTCGAACCCTCCACCCACCTCATCCTTTCCACCACCACAAACTTCTCCACAAATTTTGGACCTAACACTTATGATAAACCTCCATTTCCAAATAGGTTGAGGCCCAACAAACCTAATGCACAAATGGAGAAGATTGTGGATATGTTTAAGCAAGTCAACATCAACATCCCTCTCCTAGATGCTATCTAACAAGTTCCGTCTTATGCGAAAATTCTTAAGAACTTATGCACTAGGAAGATGAAGACTCAAGTGCCGAAAAAAATATTCATGTCGAGTACCGTAAACACAGCTTTTCCCCAACAATTACCGAGGAAACGTAAGGACCCTGGCTGTCCTACAATTTCTATTTCTATTGAGGGTAAAAATATTAACCGTGCTTTACTCGATTTAGGCACTAGTGTTAACTTGCTTCCATATTCTTTGTATGAGCAATTGGGCATCGGAGAATTAAAACCATCGCAGTATACTTTACAGATGGCAGATCGATCTATCACTAAACTAAGTGTTAGTGTATATGCCCTAGAGGCCATTACTGTATCATACTAGTTTGTATATTACTTAATGGAAGCTTGGGATATTCACCTTGTATATACAATCTTGCTCAAAATAGTAGTATGCTACTTGGTTTGTCTCTACTTCAATGTGTACAAGTGTTTATACACATTAGTGGAGCCCTTAGGATCTTTGCTTGATTACCAGCGATGTGATGGCAGTCACACTAATGGGGCTGGGTAATCTATAAGCACATCCTTATGCAGGTCCCTAGTCGCAGGACTATCGAGACAGGGCATCGATACTCCGGAGTAGACTAGCGTATGCATTTCTCATCCCAGTGTAGGAGATGGTCTGTCCCACAGCCATCAATACGTCGTACTTGAGAGAGTATGCGGGTGCTCGTTGGGTTACGAGTGCACTGGACAGGACTCGTCGGGAACTGACTAGTTGGTATTATGCTTATCGTCAGTTATCAGTTCCCAGGTGACATGAGTACAGCTTAGTCCACTGACTTGACACTGTCACTTCGCCTCGAGTGTGTTCCCACTGCACTTTGATTACTACCCTACCACGGCTCAAAGGAGTCGTGCAAACAGGTAGTAGTTGGGTGCAGTCCCGAGGCACTTGGAGGCAGTGACGGTTAGACAGGATTCGTCTCTTCCGGTATTGGGGGTTGACATCGCGCTGTGTCCAGGAGAGCCATTACACGAGTAGTCCCTGGCCAGGGCAAACGAGATATACTGGTAGGCTTCCAGTGTTATCTCAGGGTGTTTTGGGCTTCACTCCGACACGACTTGTACCGCTATTGGGGGACTGATGTTTACCGCCCCCTAGGCCCGCCATGCGATGTATCAGACGAACAGACCGGACTGTACCGAGATTGTCACATTCAGGCTCAGTAGGAGTTCAGATGGATTTCACCTCGTCAGTCTTCTTGTTGGCATCTACCTGGGGACCGTTACGCACAGCTAGTGCCGCTTGCGGTCTGTGGTTAAACCCACCGCCAGCGTAGTGTCGAGTCTTTAGAGTCCCACACATAAAGCTATTCGCCTTTAGGCAAAAGAGTAGAGGTCGCATGGTTTTGCGACAGGTCGCATGGTTTTGCGACAGGGTTCGGTCACATCCGTGCACTTGTGCACGTACAGTGTCCGGACAGTTTACACGAGCGGGCTTTTGTTTAAGCCAGATCCTAGTGTACCTTTTGGGATTGGATTTATCCAGTATGCATTCGTGTTCCTCGGAACACGGATGCGGGTGTGTATGCACAGTTGACGGAGAGACAGAGGCGGAGGGTTCTCATTAGGGTTGTTGACCGTTGACAGTTGACTATTGACTTTTTGCTCAACCCTAATGAGAATATGATATGTGATTAACAATTATATTAATTAGGTATTATGGTGACATGGTTGTTGAGTTGTTGACTTTGTTGACTTGTTTACTTTTGTTGACTTGTTGACTTTGTTGACCGGTTGACTAGGCTTGACTAGTTGGCCATCATGATAACCATAGCTATCATTTCATGGCAAAGACTTTTTCTTGCTTGCTCTTTTGTGCAAAATGAGTGCATGAAATGATATGGCTATGGTTGCTTAAACCATCACATAATACTTGATTGATATGATGTGTTATGATTGTTTTGTATTATGAGAGCCAAATGAGAAAAGTCTTCTCTCATTCTTTCATGCTCATTCTCTCTCTTGTTCTTGAGCTCTCATCTCCTCCTCTTGCTCTCCCTCTCTCGACTCTATGGTTCACTTGTCTCAAGAGTTGAGAACCAAGAACTATAGATAAAATCCCATACAAACTCTTCTCTACTCAATCTAGTTCACAAGGTTTGGCAAACCGAGTGAACTAGTTTCTTCAAAGTTCGAAGAAGGAGCCAAAGGTTGAGGCTTTCAGGTGGATGTATCTTCGGCGCAAGGAGACGACGGGGAGAAGCCGATTCGGACGACCATCGAAGCTTGAAGACGAAGGAGTTCGAGAAAAAGAAAGGTATAACCCCCTAACCGAGTAGTGAGCAACTCGTAGTTAGGTTGTTAGTTAGATGTTTAACAAAGATCCGGGTTTTAAGTCCATGTTACCACCTCTAAGAAAATCGTTTTTTATCAAATTCCACATGCCCGAAAGTACCGGGAGAGGTAGCATGGACTTACAGTGGTATCAGAGCCTAGTTAAACTCTATCTAACATGTTAGCAAAGTAGCTAGAAGATCGATCAAAGAAAAGTCCCGAAATGAACCCCGAAATTCGAACTTACTGTCGATTTTAAAAGTGCTGGAAAACTTTTTTGAAATACACCAAAAATCGACTCAGGGTTTTCTGAAGAGACTGCAAAAATTTTACACCCTAACTCGATCAAAGAGCCGCGGTTCCGCGGCGGGAGCTTGCTCCCGCCGCGGAACCGCGGCCGAGTTGACTCGGTCATGGGTTTTCTTTTTTGCAGTTTGCTCATAGGGGTATTTTGGGATTTTTGGAATATGTGTTTTCTGCCCAGATTTTCCAGAACGAAAATTTTGTGTTTGGGGCCTGAAAATCCGCATTTTTGATCGAACTTCTAAAAGACTTTAGCTGACGGGTTTTTTCTGTAATGTGATATTTGTATTGAACGTCTGCTAATCGCTATATGTCGATTAGTGGGGGTTATTCAAATCTGTGATCTGTAATGTCATTGGAATGTGTACATGAATTCATTGGATTGTCGCGGGTGAATAGCCGGGGGTTGTGAGACGAGAGTTTTCTTTTCTTTCAATTCTTGTAAATTTGTAAATTGATGTAATAATTATTTGTATGGCCGCACAACCGGGTCGGGGTTGTAGCCGTCATTGTATAATTTCTTTTTACTGTTTTTGCTCCTAGGATAGACCCATGGAGGGGGTGCATAAACTACCGGGTATGCCAAAGTGCCGAGTGGCCTACTCACGGGGATGAGGGAGGTTGCTTCGCTTCGGGTACTTGGCGGGTAGTTTGCCGCACCCGTAGGGGTCTTGGGTGGGGTTTTGGCTATTCACCGCGACCGTGTAATCTGTATTTCGTTACAGGCTCGTACGAATTGCAGGTTCCTAGTATATCCAATGTGTTCATCTGTGATCTGAAATGTCTATCATTGCAATATATCTATATATGATATTATTTAGGCGTTGCTTATGTTTTACAGCCGCGCTAGCCCAGCCCCCGCTCTGTAGTTAGTTAAGTAACCTAACGGGTAATGACGGGGCCCCGTGGCGAATGCGAATGGCATAAGCGTACGTCATATTTTGGTTGTTTTCTGCAATGGTAGGATTAAATGATGGGACGCATTAAAAGAACTAATGCAAGAATATCACGCATTAAAAGAACTAATGCAAGTAAAACACGCATTAAAAGAACTAATGCAAGAAAATAAACCAAGCATAAATCGTTGGAACACTTTCGAAAAACCACTCGGTTCTTTTCAAAACTAACTTTTAAATGCGGAGCTTGAGCCACTCCTTTTAAAAGCTATTTCGTTCCTTCGATTATATCAAGTTCACTACGTTCAAGGTTTCGCCAAAACCATTCGTAGCCCTCCGTCGTTTCGTATGAATATTCAATAGTATTCAAGCTATGTTTGTTGACCTTCGTCAAGGCATAGTGATTGGTAGCTGTTGGGTGTTCATATGTTGCATAGATAGATGCGTTGGTTTGGGACAGTCGTATTACCTTGTTGACCTTCGTCAAGGGTATATACGGGTGGGTTCAAATTAACCTGGATAATGACGGGTAGAACTTGACATGTGACTTATGATTTGTTGACCTTCGTCAAGGTCATAAGAGCATGGGGCAAAAAAAATCCACATCGGGAGTTTCATAAGTACTGAAACTTGCTAGCGTTGCATACCATTTGGAGTGTGATGATTCTGGTAGGATTTCTTCAGTTTCGTCACGCGATGATATTTGGATCCCGATCCTACTGTGAGTATATGCTACTCCTCGGGAAATTTCTCACTTAACGATCAATGCTATAAACCAAGTAGGTGTCTAGAAAGGTGTTAGCGGGGCTACGCCCCCAGGGAAAAGAGGTTCTTAAATTAAGGAACTTCGCGAAAGCGTTGGAAAACCTCCCTCGAAGTACCGACACCAGCCTGGCCGAACGGTTAAGCAAGTATTGTACGGTGAGATTGATCCTGACTAATTCTTCCTTTTTGGGTTTAAGGTGGGATTCGAGAAACAGTGGGAGCCATCCTGTTTAGACAAACTAAAAACCACTCTAAACTTGCAAGAGCATCATGCTGAGTGTTTTCTTCTCTCTCTCTTAATTGCAGCGACCCTGTGACCACACCTAGGTTACATCTAGATAAAAAGATGACTGAACCTGACTATTTTGACTGGCAAAGGACTGTCCAGATGTCCATTGCCCATGACAAGCTGGGACACCTCTTAACTAATCAAATCCCTGCTGTCTCAGGTCCAGTTTCCCCTGTCACGGATGTTCACATCCGCAGGACATCGGAAAAGGATTGTGCGAAAGCCAAGTGCCTCGTGTTAGCCTCAGTTGATGGTGCAAGCCAGAGGCAGCACGAGAAGATGGACTCAGTTTCTATCTTCCTCCATAACAAAGTTTTATATGGAGAGCAATCTCGTATCGCAAGATATGATACCTCGAACGAATTGCTTCAAGCGAGGTTGGCTGTCGGGTCATCTGTAGGGGGCAACGTCTTTACAGAGACCAGCTATTTTGAGCTCACGGACCTGGAGACCACGTTGGAGAATGGGTCAAGTACTGACCTAATTCTACAGTCCCTGCCCTCCGCTTATACCCTGAAAGAAACCAGGGAAGAAGAAGGAAAAGGAAGGGCAAAAGTTTCGGGACTGGATATGATTAAAGAGGGATGCCCCTATTGTAACGGGAATGAACATTGGCAGAAGGATTGCAGGGCTTGGAAAGCCAGTAGCCAGAATTCGAAGCTTGTTGTGGCTTCGGCTTCGAGTGTGTTTGTGATTGAGAACTGTATGTCAGTTAACCCTACTTCCTGGGTATTGGATACCGGATCAGGATCTCATATCTGTAATTCGTTACAGGCTCTGAGAAACCGTAGGGTTATCAGGAAAGGTGATATGACTCTCAGGGTTGCTAACGGAATGAGCATGGATGCTGAATCCGTAGGGGAATTTCATCTTGGACCGACAACTGGGCAGATATTGATTTTGCGTAACTGTTTGTATATACGAGATGCGACTTGTAATATCATATCTGTATCCTTACTTTCTAAGGAAGGATATGAATTTACTTTTGTAAGCGATGTAGTACACATCCACCTAAATCAAGTTCTGATTGGGTCAAGTATATTACAGAACGGAATATACGTGTTAAATCAAGCTCAGATTTTCAGTGTCTAGAACACACTTAAAAGAAAGTTTCCGGAAACAAATCAGGCTTTCTTATGGCATTGTAGACTGGGTCACATTAATGAAACACGATTAACTAAGTTACATAAAGAAGGGTACTTGAATCCGTTCGAGTATCAGTCTTATGCCACTTGTGAATCTTGTCTCATGGGAAAGATGACAAAGACTCCGTTCACTGGACGCGGAGAAAGAGCGAGCAAGCTCTTGGGACTCATACACAGTGATGTGTGTGGTCCAATGTATACACATGCGCGAAGTGGTTATTCATACTTCATTACTTTCACAGATGATTTCTCTAGGTATGGACATGTCTTCTTAATGAAGCATAAATCCGAGGCCTTTGGGAAATTTCAAGAATACAAGAATGAAGTTGAAAACCAAACCGGCAAAAGTATCAAGATTCTAAGATCGGATCGAGGTGGAGAATACTTGAGTGCCGAGTTTCTGGGCTACTTAAAAGAGAATGGAATTCTCTCTCAACTTACTCCTCCATACACACCACAACACAACGGTTTATCGAAAAGGCGGAATCGGACCCTATTGGATATGGTTCGTTCCATGATGAGTAAGGCTGAGTTACCGCGATCTTTCTGGGGTTATGCACTAGAAGAAGCTGCATATCTCTTGAACAAGGCTCCAACCAAGACTGTGCCTACCACCCTATATCAGATGTGGAGTGGGAAGAAACCCTGTCTTAAGTATCTTAAGGTATGGGGATGTCCAGCTTTTGTAAAAAAGCAGCATGCGGACAAGCTCGAGGCACGCTCAGTACTGTGCAAGTTTGTGGGATACCCAAAGAACTCTAGAGGGTATCTTTTCTATTCCGCAGAAGAACAAAAAGTTTTTGTTTCTCCGCATGCCCACTTCTTGGAAACTGAATTTTTGGAAAACCAGATAAGTGGGGGCGCAATAGAAGTGGAAGAAATTCCAGAACCACAAGTTGTTACTGAAAGCTTGGATGAACCAGACGTTTCAGGAGAACCGGACATTCCTACGCCGCTCCGCAGAAGTAGTAGGCAGTCTCATCCGCCCGAGAGATACTTCGGTTTTCTCATAGACGGGGATAAAGAGGATTGCACAGTTAATTATGATGAGCCTACTAGCTTCCAGCAAGCCATTCAGAGCGGTGACTCGGTAAAATGGCTTGATGCAATGCGGACCGAGATGGAGTCCATGTACACCAACAAAGTTTGGACTTTGGACTTTGCTCCAGAAGGGGTAAAACCCGTAGGCTGCAAATGGATCTTCAGAAAGAAGATTGGTGTAGATGGGCAGGTTGAAACCTATAAATCTAGGCTCGTTGCAAAGGGTTTTCGTCAAAGACCTGGTTTGGACTATGACGAGACCTTTTCTCCGGTAGCCATGCTTAAATCCATTCGGATCCTTCTTGCCATTGCTGCCTTCCACGATTATGAGATCTGGCAGATGGACGTAAAGACGGCTTTCCTAAATGGAAATTTGGAAGAGTGCGTCTATATGGATCAGCCAGAGGGATTCATTCAGAGTGGGAGCAACGGTAAAGTGTGCAAGTTGCTCAAGTCCATCTATGGACTTAAGCAGGCATCGCTGAGTTAGAACATCTGCTTTGATGATACTGTCAAAGAATTTGACTTTGTCAAAAACCCAGATGAACCATGCATTTACAGTAAGATTGTAGGGAGAAATGTGGTATTCCTCGTCTTGTACATCGATGACATTCTCCTAATAGGAAATGATATTCTTATGCTACAGTCAGTCAAAGGATTCTTGTCGCAGAGGTTCTCCATGAAGGACCTGGGCGATGCAACTACATTCTGGGGATCCAGATCTATCGTGATAGATCTAAGAGGATATTTGGACTTTCACAGTCAAGGTACATCGACACCATACTGAAACGATTCAGTATGGAAGATTCCAAGAGCGGTAATCTACCGGCTTGTCACGGAATCACCCTCTCCAAAGAGATGTCTCCCAAGACTGATTTGGAAAGGGCTCGTATGTCATCAATACCCTACGCATCTGCGGTAGGCTCTATTATGTATGCGATGTTATGTACCAGACCAGATGTAGCATACGCATTGAGCGTTGTAAGCCGGTATCAGTCGAACCCAGGGGAGAAACACTGGATAGCAGTAAAGAACATTCTCAAGTACCTGAGAAAGACTAAGGAGATGTTCTTGGTGTATGGAGGAAAAGACCTCTAGATTGAGGCCTTTGCTGACTCCAGCTTCCAGAGTGACAAGGATGACTCCAAATCCATGTCGGGTTATGTCTTTACCCTCAATGGAGGGGCGGTTTACTGGAAGAGTTCCAAGCAGGAAATCGTTGCTGACTCAAACATGGAAGCGGAGTACATAGCTGCTTGCGATGCCGCAAAGGAAGCTGTCTTGATGAAGAAGTTCCTCACGGAACTTCAGGTGGTTCCTACCAGTGTTGATCCAATACCGCTGTATTGTGACAACAACGGCGCTATAGCTTTAGCGAAGGAACCCAGGTCCCATCAAAAGTCCAGGCACATTTTGAGGCGGTTCCACCTGATCAGGGAGATCATTGATTGCTAGGAGATCGAGGTAAAGAGAGTAAATTCAGAAGATAACACTGCAGATCCATTCACCAAGGCCCTGCCCCAGACTCAATTCGAGCGGCTGATCGAGATGATAGGTCTTCGATACGCCAGTACATGGCCTTAGTGCAAGTGGGAGATTGTTAGTGTATATGCCCTAGAGGCCATTACTGTATCATACTAGTTTGTATATTACTTAATGGAAGCTTGGGATATTCACCTTGTATATACAATCTTGCTCAAAATAGTAGTATGCTACTTGGTTTGTCTCTACTTCAATGTGTACATGTGTTTATACACATTAGTGGAGCCCTTAGGATCTTTGCTTGATTACCAGCGATGCGATGGCAGTCACACTAGTGGGGCTGGGTAATCTATAAGCACATCCTTATGCAGGTCCCTAGTCGCAGGACTATCGAGACAGGGCATCGATACTCCGGAGTAGACTAGCGTATGCACTTCTCATCCCAGTGTGGGAGATGGTCTGTCCCACAGCCATCAGTACGTCGTACTTGAGAGAGTATGCGGGTGCTCGTTGGGTTACGAGTACACTGGACAGGACTCGTCGGGAACTGACTAGTTGGTATTATGCCTATCGTCAGTTATCAGTTCCCAGGTGACATGAGTACAGCTTAGTCCGCTGACTTGACACTGTCAATTCGCCTCGAGTGTGTTCCCACTGCACTTTGATTACTACCCTACCACGGCTCAAAGGAGTCGTGCAAACAGTTAGTAGTTGGGTGCAGTCCCGAGGCACTTGGAGGCAGTGACGGTTAGACAGGATTCGTCTCTCCCGGTATTGGGGGTTAACATCACGCTGTGTCTAGGAGAGCCATTACACGAGTAGTCCCTGGCCAGGGCAAACGAGATATACTGGTAGGCTTCCAGTGTTATCTCAGGGTGTTTTGGGCTTCACTACGACACGACTTGTACCGCTATTGGGTGACTGACGTTTACCGCCCCCTAGGCCCGCCATGCGATGTATCAGACGAACAGACCGGACTGTACCGAGATTGTCACATTCAGGCTCAGTAGGAGTTCAGATGGGTTTCACCTCATCAGTCTTCTTGTCGGCATCTACCTGGGGACCATTACGCACAGCTAGTGCCGCTTGCGGACTGTGGTTAAACACACTGCCAGCGTAGTGTCGAGTCTTTAGAGTCCCACACATAAAGTTATTCGCCTTTAGGCAAAAGAGTAGAGGTCGCATGGTTTTGCGACAGGTCGCATGGTTTTGCGACAGGGTTCGGTCACATCCGTGCACTTGTGCACGTACAGTGTCCGGACAGTTTACACTAGCGGGCTTTTGTTTATGCCAGATCCTAGTGTACCTTTTGGGATTGGATTTATCCGGTATGCATTCGTGTTCCTCGGAACGCGGATGCGGGTGTGTATGCACAGTTGACGGAGAGACAGAGGCGGAGGATTCTCATTAGGGTTGTTGACCGTTGACAGTTGACTATTGACTTTTTGCTCAACCCTAATGAGAATATGATATGTGATTAACAATTATATTAATTAGGTATTATGGTGACATGGTTGTTGAGTTGTTGACTTGTTGACTTTTGTTGACTTGTTGACTTTGTTGACCGGTTGACTAGGCTTGACTAGTTGACCATCATGATAACCATAGCTATCATTTCATGGCAAAGACTTTTGCTTTCTTGCTCTTTTGTGCAAAATGAGTGCATGAAATGATATGGCTATGGTTGCTTAAACCATCACATAATACTTGATTGATATGATGTGTTATGATTGTTTTGTATTATGAGAGCCAAATGAGAAAAGTCTTCTCTCATTCTTTCATGCTCATTCTCTCTCTTGTTCTTGAGCTCTCATCTCCTCCTCTTGCTCTCCCTCTCTTGACTCTATGGTTCACTTGTCTCATGAGTTGAGAACCAAGAACCATAGATAAAATCCCATACAAACTCTTCTCTACTCACTATAGTTCACAAGGTTTGGCAAACCGAGTGAACTAGTTTCTACAAAGTTCGAAGAAGGAGCCAAAGGTTGAGGCTTTCAGGTGGATCTATCTTCGGCGCAAGGAGACGACGGGGAGAAGCCGATTCGGACGACCATCGAAGCTTGAAGACGAAGGAGTTCGAGAAAAAGAAAGGTATAACCCCCTAACCAAGTAGTTAGCAACTCGTAGTTAGGTTGTTAGTTAGATGTTTAACAAAGATCCGGGTTTTAAGTCCATGTTACCACCTCTAAGAAAATCGTTTTTTATCAAATTCCGCATGCCCGAAAGTACCGGGAGTGGTAGCATAGACTTACACTAAGGGGTATGCTTGAGGATGTGTTGATAAAAGTTGGGGAATTTAAATTCCCTATGGACTTTATTGTTCTAGATACACAGCCTGTAGCGAACCCACGGAACCAAATTCCGGTGATTCTGGGTCGACCCTTTTTGGCGACTTCCAACGCTGTAATCAACTGTCGAAATGGTTCTATGACCCTATCCTTCGGGAATAGGTCAATTGAACTTAACATTTACAAGTTGGGAAGTCAAGCCTCCGAACCCTATGCTCATGTATGTTCTGTCGAATTAATGGACGTCGACAGCAGCGAATTTGATCAGCATCACAATACTGATCTAGACTCTTTCATAAGTTGTTGTTTGACCCAGCGATGTATTATACACATGCGGACCCTTATTTTGAGTTGTCCGGGTCAACATCTAACGCCTATTCTGAACCTTTCATGGAGTCTAAGTATCATCTCGTTCTTTCCAATCACATTATTCTTCGGGATATCGATGAAATCTTCGCTCATAAACTCGCATTTTTAGCAAACACGGGTGTTGAGATGAATCAATGCCATAAAGAAATTGAACCTCCACCCCTTCTTCTTGACAATCACGAGAATGCGAGTAATCCATCATCACAATCACTGTGTCGTCTCTCCAATTTAAGACGCAAACCCTTTCTTTTACACCACTTATCTTTTCCTCACTTTTTCCTGGCTCCATATAACATGTTCTTCCACCAACCGGTGCACTACACTGATAAAATCTTTGAATGGTTGGTGTTGACTTTCGGTCTTTGCAAAGCTTGGCATTGACCAGCAACTTTGGCCCCCCTCTTGTGATTTTAAATTCTTAACATTGTTTAACACAAGTTTGGGGGGATTTATATTTTTGGCTCTTGAAAATAAACGTTGTCCTCAAAATTGTGAGCCAAAAATAAGTTTGGGGGAGGATTTTCACGATTATATTTTTGCCCCCGTAAATAAATTTCCTCCCAAGCCTACAGGTTTCCAAGATTTAACAGATGGCAACAGTGAGGACACTGTTCTAAACAAGTTTGGGAGAGGTTTGTGCTTATTTTCGCATCATTTTGCATCATACTTTGCATAAGCACAAAAAATATAATAAAAAAAAATTGTAAATAAATAAGATAATAAAAGATTAGATAGTGAAACATTACATCCAAAAGATTAGAAAAATTTAAGAAAACCGAGAAAGTTAGAAGTTTTCTTAAACGAAATAGTAATAAGTAGTTATGAGCCATTGTCCCAAGGGTTAGTAAGATGAAAGAAGTCACTAATCTGCGGATAAAAATAAGTCTGAAAAATAGTTCCTATTCTGGAAGCCAAACATTTGAATGTTGATACCCTACTATACGCACTTACACATGACTTGAAACTCGGGATAGTAGAGAATACCTTGAAATGCTCTTTTCTAAAAGCCAAAGTACAACGAAAATAATAAATGAAGCATAAAAAGATAAAATGGTGAAGATAAATGAACACTGGTTTTGTAATCACCAAGGCAGCATAAAAAAATATAGCGGGGGTGCTTCATCACATAGTGCCTTAGACCAACTGGTTTGGGAGTCACTGCTAAGCCTTAGGTGTAGCAAGACGAGGAAAATACTAAATACACCTAATAAGCAAGCACATGTAGTAATTGGTCGGTTAGTACCTCAAGAAGTATTAACGATCGCATGAAAAATGTGTGAGCAAATCCATCTAAATATTCACCGATTAAAAAAGTATTGAGGTAAGACAAGAGTTTGATAGCTTGAATTGAATTCTCCGAGTGTAGGGATGTTCTTTACACACACGTAGGGGTATATGATCGGTGTTTGGAAGAAAGATAGGAATGAAGAATAAAGACGATGTTTTATTGAGGAATGATGTGATTTCTAACATCTTTTCATGACTATTAAGATAGGGCTCATAGCAACCGAAAAGCTAGTATTACTTGGGAACTCTGATTTTCAAAGTATTTCTTTTACAATTCTTATCTTTAAATGTAACTTTCACAGTCTTCCTTTTATTATGGGATTTTGTGGGTGCAATCCGCTGAAAACCCTCAGGAAACAACACTCATCCTACCAGGGACACCTAGAGATTTAAAGGCTTGTTGCACGTGCTCAGTGCAATCGTGTTTGCCTACGAAATTGAGCTAGTTAGTTTTTCTTTCTCCTCTTCTTTTCTCCTTCTCTTGAATAAAAGGTGTTTGCTCGAGACGACCAAAATTAAGTTTGGGGGAATTTGATCAGTCGAAAATATTGTGAAAGGTTCCTAGGCACTCTAGTAAGGTCTCACAAGGCAACGAACATGCCAATTTAAAAATTTTGGTGCCGAGAAACCCTAGACTACGGATCTTAGACTAGATGTTTAGGAGAAATGATAAAGCTAGTTAACAAATTAACTAAAGGTCGGAAGCTACAACCTTTGTAGATCCGGATTTCCACCTCCTTAGCTCCACGTGGTCATGCCCTCGCTGTCCATCATGAATCCTCGACTCATTCGTCGGCTTCATCGGAATAATGTGCGGAATAGGTCGTCGGCTTTGTGTCAAAGACGATCTACGTCGAGGTTGCACTAGTTCAAGCTCCGACTTCACAAAGTTGTGAAACTTGTGAAGAGAACACCCAAAACAACTTGGCAAGAGGTAGAGGGTGAAGAAATAGGAGATGGGTTCACTTTAGATTTGGAATTCTCTCACTAGAACTCAAGTTGCCATTGGAGTAGCAAGCTTGAAGAAGAAGAAGAAGATGAAGAAGATGATGATAATGTTATGATAAGTAATTGAAATAAAAAGGAAAATCAATACTTATCATAAAGTAAACCATGGTTATGTATAGAGAATTGACCAAGGTTAGATTAGTGGTTAGGGTTAAGGATGAAGACAAAAGGGATGACTTTGGTCAAAGTTTCATGAAGCTTCAATAAGCTTCATGAAGAAAAGAAACCCTTTTTGTTTTCTTTCACCTAATTAAATGAATAAATAATGGATAAATAATTAAGTGAATAATCAAAAACCCTAACCCTTATCATAACCATGGTCCAATTCTTCACACAAAGCCAAGTTATTATACATCATCAATCATGATACAAACAAGTGTACACAAAACATATCACATATACAATGTGCACACCAAGTGAGAAAAATCCGTTTAAAGTGAACCAATACTAGTTAATGCAAAGTAATATATAAAATATATAATTATACATTAAATCATTAAATCAACATTTGATTCAATGATCCGGTCATGTCGCACATAACCGACTAGTATTCAATGTATCGATTTATCGAATCAATGATTCGATAACTAGGTCATATCGAATATAACCAATCGAAAACATATATCGCGAGAATGAAATGCGGTATCACATACACACATTATTCTCGGTCCTGCACACATCTCATATGCGCTCCTATTTCGTTTCGCTTGAACCAGGAAACCTCTGTGTAGGACTCTAAAGACTCGTCAATACGCCGGTAGCAGATGATGATCATATCAAGCACCCACAAGCCGCAAGCGGTATGCTAAACGTAACGGCCACCCGGGTATTGAGCGATCAGAAGATCGACGAGCTAGCCCACTCACACTCCTGCGAATCCGACCAGTAACACTTACCGTACAGTCCGGTCATGTTCGTCTGATACGTCGCATATCAAGTCTAGGGGTGGTAAACGTCAGACCCCAATAACCCGATAAGTCGTGCCGATGTGAGGCTCATAACGGGTCGAGAAACTACTGGTAACACTTACCAGCAAATCTCTGATCAGCCCTGGCCAGGGACTTGCCTGTTACGGCCAATCGAGCACAGCGCAACATCAACCCCCAATACCGGGAGAGACGAAACCCCTCCTATCGCTCATTGTCTCCATGTGACTCGGGACTGTACCCAAAGACCACCGTTTTGCACGCCCTCATGGACGTGGTAAGGTGGAGATCAAAGCACAGTGGGAATCACACAAGACTCTATGACGATCTCGGGTCTACAGACTAACCTGTACAAGTGTCACCTGAGAACTTCCATCTGACGTGAGGTATAATACCATCTGGGAGTTCTCGGCGAGTCCGTCCAGTGTACCCAGTCTCCACTGAGCACCCGTATACCATCTCTGATGTCAAACACCAATGGATATGGGATCATCCATCGCCCATCTCATGGGTCGAGAAGCGTATACGCTAGTCTACTCCGGTATATCGATGCCCCGTCTCGATACACCCACGACTAGGGACCTTGAAGGATGTACTTATGGACTACCATGTCCCCACTAGTATGATCTGCATCATAGTCCAGGTAGTCAAGTACACATCCTAAGGGCTTTACCAACATGTAACTACAAGACAGTATAAAGAGACTAGTGTACATGTTAAGATAAAGAGTAACCAGATAGCATACTATCATATCGAGCAAGAAAGTCATCTCTATATATGTCCAAGCATCCAATATAATATACAACATCTGTACAATACTGGCCTCTAGGGCATACATACAACTAACAATCTCCCACTTGCACTAGGGCCAGCTGCTGTAGTATCGCATACCGAGCATCCCGAAGAGTCTCTCAAACTGTGTGTGGGGAATGGCCTTCGTGAGTGGATCCGCCGTGTTATTCTTCGTGTCAACCCTCCTGACCTCGATCTCCCGGCGATCAACTATCTCCCGGATCAGGTGATACCGCCTCAGAATATGCCTGGATCGCTGATGGGACCTGGGTTCCTTGGCCAAAGCCACCGCTCCATTGTTATCGTAATACAAAGGTATTGGATGCTCAATGGATGGAACCACTCCAAGTTCAGTAATGAACTTCTTGATCCAGACAGCTTCTTTAGCAGCATCGTTGGCAGCGATGTATTCAGCCTCCATCGTCGAGTCTGCCACGGTTTCCTGCTTGGAACTCTTCCAGCTAACCGCCCCTCCGTAAAGGGTAAAGACAAAGCCCGACTGCGACTTAGAGTCGTCCTTATCACTCTGGAAGCTCGAATCGGTAAAGGACTCCACTTGGAGTTCTCCATTACCATACACCAAGAACATATCTCTAGTCTTTCGCAAGTACTTGAGAATGCTCTTCACAGCTGTCCAGTGACTCTCTCCAGGATCAGCTTGATACCTGCTCACTATACTTAGTGAGTATGCAACATCGGGTCTGGTACATAGCATCGCATACATAATAGAGCCTACTGCCGAAGCATAGGGTATCCCTTGCATGCGAGCTCTCTCCAAATCAGTCTTGGGAGACATCTCTTTGGAGAGAGTGACTCCAGAGATCGTGGGCAAGTTCCCACGCTTGGACTCTTCCATACTAAACCTCTTTAGTATGGTGTCAATGTACCTGGATTGGGACAATCCCAAAATCCGTTTGGATCTATCTTTATAGATCCTTATTCCCAATATGCAGGAGGCATCACCAAGATCTTTCATTGAGAATCTTTGTGACAAGAAGAGCTTGTCCGATTGCAGCATAGGAATATCATTTCCTATCAAGAGTATGTCGTCCACGTACACTACGAGGAAGACAACCTTACTCTCTGCCACCTTCTTGTAGATACAAGGTTCATCTGGATTTTTGACGAAATCAAACTCTTTGATAACGACGTCAAAACAGATGTTCCAACTCCGTGATGCTTGCTTTAATCCATAAATGGATTTAAGCAGCTTGCACACCTTCCCGCTGCTCCCACTGTCTACGAAGCCCTCTGGCTGAGTCATGTACACGCACTCTTCTAAATCACAGTTTAGAAAGGCGGTCTTAACATCCATTTGCCAGATTTCGTAATCATGATATGCAGCGATGGCAAGCATGATCCGGATGGATTTAAGCATAGCCACTGGAGAAAAGGTCTCCTCATAGTCCACACCTGGTCTTTGACGAAAACCCTTTGCTACAAGTCTAGCTTTGAAAGTCTCCACTTTCCCATCTACACCAAGTTTCTTCTTGAAGATCCACTTGCTCCCAATGGGTTTTACCCCTTCAGGAGCAACGTCCAAAGTCCATACTTTGTTGGTGTACATGGATTCCATCTCGGACCGCATAGCATCCAGCCATTTCACTGAGTCCCCACTCGTGATGGCCTGCTCGAAGCTAGTTGGGTCATCATCCTCCATGATGCAATCCTCGCTCCCACCGTCCATGAGAAAACCGTAGTATCGCTCAGGCTGGCGAGGAACCCTACTAGATCGGCGGACTGGCTAGGGTTCATCGGGAACTACGGAATCCTCTGGTTCCACTAAATCTTCTGTTGTGTTTTGTTTAGCTGGAACCTCTTCCAGTTCTACCTCAGAGCCACTAATTTCTTTTGCAAGAAATTCCTTTTCTAAAAAGGTGGCATGTTGAGCAACAAATACTCTTTGTTCCTCACTGTGGTAGAAGATATACCCTCGCGAATGTTTGGGATATCCAACAAACTTACACAAAACAGATCTTGCCTCGAGTTTGTCCGGTTTTTGTCTTTTGACATAGGCCGGGCAACCCCATATCTTTATAAAATTAAGATATGGTCTCTTCCCTTCCTATATCTCATATGGTGTGGTAGGCACAGATTTGGTGGGAACCCTGTTCAGTAGGTATGCTGCCGTTTCCAGTGCATATCCCCAGAAGGAAACAGGTAACTCAGCTACACTCATCATAGAGCGCACCATATCTAATAGGGTGCGGTTTCTCCGCTCCGATACACCGTTGTGCTGTGGTGTATATGGAGGAGTTAGCTGAGAGAGAATCCCATTCTCTTTTAGGAAGTCCAGGAATTCAATGCTTAAGTATTCTCCTCCTCGATCAGATCGTAGGATTTTAATACTTTTTCCGGTTTGGTTCTCAACTTCTTGCTTATATTCTCTAAATTTCTCAAAAGCTTCTGATTTGTGTTTCATCAGGAACACATATCCGAATCTAGAGAGATCGTCAGAGAATGTAATGAAGTATGAAGAACCATCCCTGGCATGTGTAGACATGGGACCGCATACATCACTATGTATAAGTCCCAAGAGTTCGGTAACTCTTTCTCCGTGTCCCGTAAACGGAGTTTTGGTCATCTTGCCTTTGAGACATGACTGGCAAGTGTCATAAGATGAAAATTCAAACGGATTTAAATATCCATCTTTATGCAACTTAGCTAGTCGTGTCACATTGATGTGACCCAGTCTACAATGCCACAAGAAGGATTCGTTGAGTTCAGAACTCTTCCTCTTGTTTGTGTTTGTTATGCTCAGAACCATTGATTGATTTAGAACATAAATGCCATTGCACAACGTGCCTGATCCAACCAACTTTTGGTTACGGAAAATGTTCATAACATTGTCCTGTAATACAAAATTATATCCCTCTTTACTTAATAAAGAAACCGATATAATGTTGCATATCAGGTTCGGCATGTAATAGCATTCGTTCAGAACCAATGTATTACCAGTTGGTAATACAAGGTGATATTCCCCGACAGTCTTAGCTGCAACAATTGCACCATTTCCAACTCTAATGTCTTTATCACCTTCTCCAAGTTCTCTACCTTTCCTGAGCCCATGTAACTGATTACATATATGGGATCCTGACCCGGTATCTAATACCCAGGACGTAGAGCAAATGGAGAAACAGTTCTCAGTAACGAACACACCCGAAGAAAATGCATCAACATGTACTTTCTTTATTCGGGTGGCATGGGAATCCTGGTATTCCCCTATTTCCTGTTCATTCCTATAACTTTATAGGAAAGAACGGAACCAACGTTCCCCAGCACAGTATAACATGCGGGTTCGGTCAATACATCCATATTATTATCTTGATTAAGGCATGAACTGGTCGCTACCTGGAGAGAGAGAGAAGAAAACACTTTAGCGTATGCTCGTGCAAGATCAGATTGGTTATTATCTTATCTAATCAGGATGGCTCCCACTGCTTTTTATCAAATCTTCCTCCAAACCCTAAAAGGAAAGACTAGCCGGGATTAATTACACACTACAGGTTCGCCAATCTTTCAGCCAGGCCAGTGTCGGTACTTTGAGGGAGGCCCCCCGTGCTTTCGCACGAACCTAATTAATGTAAATCTCGTTTTCCCAGAGGCGTAACCCCGTTGACACCTTTCTAGACACCTACTTGACCCGCTAATTGCAATGTGTAAAACTCTCCCAGGACTAACTCTTACTCGCAGCGGGTATCGGGATCCAACTATCTCATAGAAGGTATGCAATCTCATTGCAAATTTCAACACTTGAAATTCCCGATAATATTTTGCCCCAAGCATCCTATGACCTTGACGGAAGTCAACAAACCACAGGGTGCAAGTCAAGTGCAACCCGTCATTTCTGGATTGAATCAAACCCACCCGCAAGACCCTTGACGGAGGTCAACAAGGTCGTACGACTACCCTAATCCAATCTGCATCATATGCATAAGCAGACAAATACTAGTTAGCTACCGCACACTACGCCTTGACGGAGGTCAACAAACGTAGCACGAATACTAAGTAGGATTTATCTGAAATGACGGAGGGCTACGCAGGTTTTCATAAAACCATGAGCGTAATGAACTTGATATCGTTGTAGAATCAAATGAAGTTTTGAAATGGAGTGATTTTGAGGCTTTTCCAGTTTTGCTAAAGGAGTCACTCCCGGTGAAGGGATCTCGGTCCTTTCCTCGTCGAATGAGGTGCGGGATATATCATATATATCACTGTGCAAAGAAAAAAACTCTTAAAAGCAATCAAAACCAAACCGAATGTGTAGCATCTGCCAGTTATTGCTAAAGGAGTCACTCCCGGTGAAGGGATCTCGGTCCTTTCCTCATCGAATAAGGTGCGGGGTATATCGCATATACCGCTGTGCAAAGCAAGAACTGTAGCTACCTGTTTTATTTTAAAATTCGATTCCACAACATCTTAGGTTTCTTATCTTTCATTAATCACATTAATGAAGTCCCATCATTTAAATACCTAAACATTACAGATAGATATGACGTACACTTATGCCATCCGCATTCGCCTCGATGTCCTCTCGTGCACCGTTAGGTTAGGTAACTAACGACAGAGAAGGGCAGGGCTAGCGCGGGTGTAAAACATAAGTAACGTCTATATAATATATCATATATACTATATATTATATCCATCACAGAGTCACAACACAGATATCGCAGCAGAATATACATATGAAATATTGGATATACTAGGACGTCCGTGTTTTCAATACGAGCCAGTATAAAACACGGATTCCACGGTCGTGATGAATAGCCAATCCCACACCCCTAGACCCCTACGAGAGCGGCAAGCAACCCTGCCAATTCTAGGGTTAGGAGACCCGGACTCGACTCCTCGAGTTGGTCTCCCACTGGACCCCAGAACCCGGTTACTTGTGCTCCCCTCCTTGGGTCTATCCTAATGCGGAAAAGTAAATAATATACAAAAGGTGACAACTTCCGCTACCTGGAAGTGCCCTAAAATAAAAGAATATTACATACAAGTTTTTACATGAATGAAAATGAAAACGCTCATCTCACATAAAAACCCCCGGCTATTCGAATACGACGATCCAATATAACATATCCAGCAACACATAACATCACATGCCATCAACGTAAGTAAGTATGCATACCCCAATTGTCGTTGACGTATCGCAACGAAACCGGCGATATGAACATACTACACTTACGGTCACAGAAAAAAAAAGTGTAAAACTACAACAATTGGAATCCGCAACTTCTTTAGACATCGCATGCCAAATCAGATGAAATACTTAGACATCACATGCCTAACAGATATAAATCCCGCATTTTAGTCTCATTATCGAAAACTCTTTTCAATATCATATGAGACTAAACTGCTAAATTTATAACATTCATTCAGTTATCTCATAACTGTTTGTGAATTCCAATTATTGTATCACATTCCAGATAAACAGAAAATGTTAAACTTTCCGATCGAACAGTCGAATACCCAAGTTTTCCCGATACAGTCCAACATATGAAATAAGTCTAACAACATTCAGTTCGTGCCTCAGTACCGACGGTCCAGCCGTAGAAGGGTCAAGCCAACGCCTCACATGTGGCACGCCGTACTGCCCTAAACCCGAAGGTTCAAAGGGCAGTTCAAGACGGTCACATAATCGAGTTAAGGTTTGTTGTCTTCTAGAGGGTCCATCGCGTTACTTGCACTACTTAGAACGTCGTTAAACTACGGAAAAATCCAACACTTGGAAATTTCCCGACAGGGGAAAAATTGGTTATTTATATCCGGTCGAACTTTTTAACATATTCTGGAAATTATCCGGAATTACACAAAAGACGAAATTTGATAATCCGATCGAAATACCGAATCCCCAAAACAACTCCAGAAAATTCAACTCTTGAAAAATTATTAAAAATTTCCAGAAGACTCAGCATTATAAAACATGAATTACTGTGCTCACCACGTGTTATAATTCAACACAGTGGCCGCGGAACCGCCGCGAATCCCTTGGTGGTGGCCGCGGTTCCGCGCCTCTGTAGTCGAATTAGCACATCGTACTTCACAGTAACTCACTATATTCCCTGCTGAATTTTTTGGAAACTTTTAATATGGAAAAATCCACGTTTTCAGAAAAAGTACAGAGAGCAATTTGTATTGGGGTTTCGGGTTCGTTCGGAGTTCAAATTCCATCTAGACTTCGCCTAAGGCTCTAACCCGGCTCTGATACCAGTGAAAGGTTCCTAGGCACTCTAGTAAGGTCTCACAAGGCAACGAACATGCCAATTTAAAAATTTTGGTGCCGAGAAACCCTAGACTACGGATCTTAGACTAGATGTTTAGGCGAAATGATAAAGCTAGTTAACAAATTAACTAAAGGTCGGAAGCTACAACCTTTGTAGATCCGGATTTCCACCTCCTTAGCTCCACGTGGTCATGCCCTCGCTGTCCATCATGAATCCTCGACTCATTCGTCGGCTTCATCGGAATAATGTGCGGAATAGGTCGTCGGCTTTGTGTCAAAGACGATCTACGTCGAGGTTGCACTAGTTCAAGCTCCGACTTCACAAAGTTGTGAAACTTGTGAAAAGAACACCCAAAACAACTTGGCAAGAGGTAGAGGGTGAAGAAATAGGAGATGGGTTCACTTTAGATTTGGAATTCTCTCACTAGAACTCAAGTTGCCATTGGAGTAGCAAGCTTGAAGAAGAAGAAGAAGATGAAGAAGATGATGATAATGTTATGATAAGTAATTGAAATAAAAAGGAAAATCAATACTTATCATAAAGTAAACCATGGTTATGTATAGAGAATTGACCAAGGTTAGATTAGTGGTTAGGGTTAAGGATGAAGACAAAAGGGATGACTTTGGTCAAAGTTTCATGAAGCTTCAATAAGCTTCATGAAGAAAAGAAACCCTTTTTGTTTTCTTTCACCTAATTAAATGAATAAATAATGGATAAATAATTAAGTGAATAATCAAAAACCCTAACCCTTATCATAACCATGGTCCAATTCTTCACACAAAGCCAAGTTATTATACATCATCAATCAAGATACAAACAAGTGTACACAAAACATATCACATATACAATGTGCACACCAAGTGAGAAAAATCCGTTTAAAGTGAACCAATACTAGTTAATGCAAAGTAATATATAAAATATATAATTATACATTAAATCATTAAATCAACATTTGATTCAATGATCCGGTCATGTCGCACATAACCGACTAGTATTCAATGTATCGATTTATCGAATCAATGATTCGATAACTAGGTCATATCGAATATAACCAATCGAAAACATATATCGCGAGAATGAAATGCGGTATCACATACACGCATTATTCTCGGTCCTGCACACATCTCATATGCGCTCCTATTTCGTTTCGCTTGAACCAGGAAACCTCTGTGTAGGACTCTAAAGACTCGTCAATACGCCGGTAGAAGATGATGATCATATCAAGCACCCACAAGCCGCAAGCGGTCTGCTAAACGTAACGGCCACCCGGGTATTGAGCGATCAGAAGATCGACGATCTAGCCCGCTCACACTCCTGCGAATCCGACCAGTAACACTTACCGTACAGTCCGGTCATGTTCGTCTGATACGTCGCATATCAAGTCTAGGGGTGGTAAACGTCAGACCCCAATAACCCGATAAGTCGTGCCGATGTGAGGCTCATAACGGGTCGAGAAACTACTGGTAACACTTACCAGCAAATCTCTGATCAGCCCTGGCCAGGGACTTGCCTGTTACGGCCAATCGAGCACAGCGCAACATCAACCCCCAATACCGGGAGAGACGAAACCCCTCCTATCGCTCATTTCCTCCATGTGACTCGGGACTGTACCCAAAGGCCACCGTTTTGCACGCCCTCATGGACGTGGTAAGGTGGAGATCAAAGCACAGTGGGAATCACACAAGACTCTATGACGATCTCGGCTCTACAGACTAACCTGTACAAGTGTCACCTGAGAACTGCCATCTGACGTGAGGTATAATACCATATGGGAGTTCTCGGCGAGTCCGTCCAGTGTACCCAGTCTCCACTGAGCACCGTATACCATCTCTGATGTCAAACACCAATGGATATGGGATCATCCATCGCCCATCTCATGGGTCGAGAAGCGTATACGCTAGTCTACTCTGGTATATCGATGCCCCGTCTCGATACACCCACGACTAGGGACCTTGAAGGATGTACTTATGGACTACCATGTCCCCACTAGTATGATCTGCATCATAGTCCAGGTAGTCAAGTACACATCCTAAGGGCTTTACCAACATGTAACTACAAGACAGTATAAAGCGAGTAGTGTACATGTTAAGATAAAGAGTAACCAGATAGCATACTATCATATCGAGCAAGAAAGTCATCTCTATATATGTCCAAGCATCCAATATAATATACAACATCTGTACAATACTGGCCTCTAGGGCATACACACAACTAACAAATATTGCATTCTTAACACATCAATTTTCCTACTCTTTCTAATCATCTAAAGGTGTTTGGTATAAATATAGCACATATTAGCAATTCGTCTGCAAAATATCAAATAACATGTGTTATACATTATAACCGGCATTTTGAGTGAAATTGAGTGTTTATTACTACACGCATGATTTTGTATACCTCAACACTTTCATCAAGATTGTGTGCAAGAAATTTTTCAGGTCAAAGAACCGAAATCGCAAAAGTGCCGATAAAATGCAGCATGTCAAAGACTTAAAATCTGGCAGAGAATCAGAAAAGAATATAAGATTCCAGACATCAAAAGAACACCCAAAAGTCAACACCAAACATATGCAGAAAACTTTTGCAGAGATCTCCCTATATGGCCGCGGATCTGCGGCCGATCCAGGCCGAGTCACCGCGGTTCTGCGGACGAGTTGACTCATCGCCGCTCGAGACTTTTCCAGAGCCTTCCTTGTAACGGCCTAGCTTCCTCACGACGCTCCATTTCCACGTGGCATCTTCTAGAAGGCTCTGCATAACTACCAAGCTTTTGAGGGAAGATTCATTTGGAAATTATTAAAAAGGATCTAGATCTACAATTTTGGGGTTGTTAAGTTGTTCAATAGTTATTTACACATTTGGAGCCAAAAATTCAAATTCAAGTTGAGTGACACAACTTGATACCAAAACCCTAGCCCAAATCCATTTCAAATGCCAAATCAAGATCATTTTGAGAAGCAAATCAAGCGAGCCATCATCGATCCTTTATTCGCGAAGCCAATCTTTATCAATAGCGCGAGATCCACGAAGATCCAAGTCTCACGGAGATCGAGCGGAGCGAACTTCGACGGATCTAGTTACCTCTTCAAAAGTAGCGATCGAGAGCAACATCTTGTAATCTCGAATTGAGGGAATGTGTAATTAGTCGTCGATTGAATAAAGGTGATAATTTTAATTCTTGCTTTCTTTACATTCTTGCGTTATGAAACTTCTTGATTCTTGATTCATTAATCTTCATGATGTGTGAGTGAAATCTCCGCTTGTAATGGAATCGAGAGAATAGGTAGATCTAGTGATGATAAAATCCTAATACTAATCTTAAGTCTTATTTGATTTGTGAACTTTAGGAAAAAGAATCATCAATGACCTAATTTGGATCGATATCACATTTTGATTATTTCGTTGCAAATTAGGGATCAAATGATTGATGAATCTCTTTGCTAGAGGCTAGATCCGAATGATGATCAATGAAAAGACAAGGGATAGAGTAGGAGAAATCCTAGTTTCTTCAATAGATCCCTAATCTTCATTCATCTCCATCGATCTAGCTACAAATTATCCATAGATAAGATTATTCATTATTAGATTCATCATTGCTACCAATTCGATCGATTCCTACAAGCTATTCTTCATAATCTTGATAACTAAATTGATTGGGACATTTCTTGATTCTTGATTTTTATTTTCTTTATGTTTCTTGAAATTAAAACTCACAAATCTTGAATCAATTTTCTTGCATTTTCTTTTATCTTTTCATTTCAACTCATCTAAAACAAGATCGATCAAAACACACATCTCAGTGGACGATCCGTATTCATTAACGCGCTACATCGACACCGTTAATTGATTGCGGTAAAAATTTCTTTGGTTGTGAAACATTTCCAAATACACACGAAGATGATCAATCACTTACTACTCACGAGTTGGCAACTCACCCCCGTTGTGCCACGGTATCTTGCAGGTTCGACCCGTCAGCGCAGTAGCGGCGGGCGTACTTCCTCTTTTTTCTTCATTGCATCGATTTGCAGCTTTGCTCATAGGCGGGATACGAGGATACTTTTGTTCCATCTTGTATAATTATTTGTATCTAGTGTACTCCATCTACCCTTGTATATTGGACTAGACGGTGAGACTCACGAGACTTGTATTTGTGGTATTTGGTGTCGATGCTCATTTGAGCCGACATGGTGTTTCACATTTCTTGCATTCAGATGCTTATTTCACATTTTTGATATACATATTGCATGTGGTTGTGATTCCGCCATTGGAGAAGAGCTAGCTCCCACTTGGGGATGCCTTTATTCATTATTTATATGTATTTTCATGTGTTCAACCTGTTTGGGGGCCAGTATTTACAAAGGAGACTCTGCCGAAATTTTCGGGAAATTTGATGTATTAAAATGTTTTAAGGTGACTTTATTTTACAAAAATCATCTTTTTAATTTAAGTCTTCCTTCACTCTATTTCTTTAAACGGTTTAGATTTCTGGGCTTTAGCTTACTTAGATTACGTTACGCCTTGAGACGTTTTGTAATTTAAGTGCTAGTCACGTTCCGTACCTTCGGATCGTGACAAAGTTGGTATCAGAGCGATAGGTTTTACCTTTCTGAGTGTAGGATGACCCTTGGTAGATGGAGTAGGTGACTTAAGCAAAGTGATGTATCATGTGTATGTTCCACGGCATACTTACGATACGGTACTCCGCCTAAGTGACCATAGGATATATATTTTCTTATATTTCCTTGATTCCGGAAATCCTTTGATTCAATCGCAATGTTCCTATCAATCATGTTTCTTGTTCCAGCCACTATGCCGCCGAAGACTACGAGGGCCAGAGGGTTGCCGCCAGGGATGAGATTAGATAGGGCTTGTTTGAGACGAGGACCGATCAAGGCGGATACAGGGACAGAGTGATCCGCCTTCTCCAGGACGGATAGCTAGGCTGGAGTCGAGTATTCAGGACTTGTGACAGATGGTTGGATTGTTAGTTGAGGTTAGCCGAGCTCCGAGAGCCGATGATGTCCCTTATACTACGGGGACTGTGATTGTACCTGCTGCTCATGCATCTATTTCTGTTGTTACCGAGACTAATTCTGTATCCGTACAGGAGTTTTTTAGGCTGAAGCCTCTAGTTTTTACAGGCACAGATGAAGTGAAGGATCCGTAAACAATCCTTGACGCGATTGCTAGGATTTGTTGTTCACGGAGAAGTTCTGACGAGAGATGGGTTGAGGTTGCGAGTTTTCGTCTAGAGGATTTGGCTCAGACGTAGTGCGAGTCGGTTGAGAGAGGCCGAGCTGCAGACCTACTTCCTATGACTTGGGAGGAGTTCACAGCTGTACTTCTTGCTCGTTTCCTTCTGGAAAGCGTTTGAGATTCCCGAGCCCGTAGTTTCGGGTCTCTGCGCAAGACTCCAGGGATGACAGTGTCTGAGTACGACATTTAGTTTACTCAGCGATCCGATATGCTCCTTACCTGGTGGACACTAAAGAGAAATGGATAAAGAGGATCGTGTGGAGATTGGACATGCAGTTATTTCTTGCTATTGGTACCCGGCATTTTAACACTTATGCCGCTGCTATGAACGCAACCTTACTGTTAGAGGAGCGCATTTCTTAGACTTCAGTCGTTTCTGGACCGAAGCGGATTCGTACCGGTATGCCAGCTGAGAGGCGGTTAGATAGACGCCGTTGTGACAGGTATTCTTTCGGTATTTTCTTCCGATGCGTATTTCTTTCTGGTGTCGCTTGAAATGGTATCCACATAATTTGTATCGAAGTTTAGCTGATAGTAGTCCTTGCTAAATCAGCCACTTGTTGTGATTTCTTCCGTAGGCTAATCTTTTGTCGCTCGATATGTTTCTCAGTCGTGTTTGTTTTGCTCTTATCGGAGATAGGGATTCATCTGTCAATTTGATTCTTCTCGATATGTTAGACCTTGACGTTCTTCTAGGCATGGATTGGTTACCCACGTGTTATGCATCTGTGGACTGTCGTGAGAAGGAAGTCAGATTTAGTTTTCCGGGTGAGCCAGTTCTTATTTTTCGGGGAGACCGTAGCGTCTTTCCCAGTTTGATTTCTTCTCTTCGCGCTACTCCGTTCTTGAGGAAGGGATGTCAGGGATTCTTACCGTATGTTTGTGATGTTAGAGCCGCAGAGGTCCCGTTGGACCAGGTCCTGATTGTGAGGGAATTTCAAGATGTCTTTCCTGACAAGTTGCATGGTTTGTCGCCAGAGCGCGATATTGGGTTCTGCTTTGACTTGATTCCTAGCACGGAGCCTTTTTCTATACCTCCATATCGAATGGACCCGACGGAGCTTAAAGAATGAAGGATCATTTGTAAGATTTGTTGGATAAAAGGGCTTGTTCGTCCGAGTATGTCACCTTGGGGGTGCTCCTGTCCTGTTCGCCAAGAAGAAAGACGGCAGTTGTATTTGTGCATCGATTTTCATCAGTTGAATTGGGCTACTGTGCGGAAAAAATATCCTTTACCTCACATCGACGATTTATTTGATTAGTTCCAGGATGCGGGACATTTCTCGAAGATTGACTTGTAGTCAGGCTACTACCAGTTGTGGGTTCGAAAGGATGATATTCCGAAGACTGCTTTTTGCACACGTTACGGGCATTATGAGTTCTTGGTGATGTCGTTCGAGCTCACCAATGCCCCGGCAGCGTTTATGTATTCTGGATGTTTCTTGATCAGTTATTATCGTGTTCGTTGATGACATTTTAGTACACTTTTGGAGACGAGTGGGGCCTGGTCAGTAATTGAGGATTTCGTTGCAGACCTTGAGGGAGCACCAACTATTCACTAAATTATCCACATGTGCTTTCTAGTTGGATAATGTGGACTTCTTGGGACACGTAGTTACGAGAGATGGTAAGTATGCAACCGAAGAAGATCGAGGCCGTTCAGCACTGGTCCAGACCTGTATCAGTGACGGAGGTTCGCAGCTTTTTGGGGTTTTGGCGGATACTATCGATGTTTCATACAGGATTTTTCTCATGTAGCTGCAACGTTGACCGGGGTGACCCGGAAGGGAGTTTCTTTTCTTTGGACCGAGGCATGCGAGCAGAGCTTTCAGCAGTTAAGGACTCGTTTGACTACGGCGCCAATATTATTTTTGCTTTCAAGATCAGGCAGTTTTGTTGGTTATTGTGATGCTTCTCGGCAGTTGAAGAAGCGCGAGCAGAACTATTCCACGAATGACTTAGAGATGGCTGCGGTGATTTTTACACTTAAGATTTGGAGACACTACTTATACGACGAGTCGTGCTAGATATTTACGGACCACAAGAAGCTTAAAGTATATCTTTCAGCAGTGAGATCTAAATTTAAGACAGCGCCGATGGATGGAGCCAGTGAAAGACTATGACTGCGAGATTCTTTATCGTCCGGGCAAGGCGAATATTGTGGAAGAAGCTTTGAGTCGGAGGCCCGGAGGTAGCTTTTCTTGTTAGAGTACAGTTCAGAGATAGTCGACGGCAGATTAGAAGATTCTTTGTGACAGCCGATTACAGTTTGAGTTTACGTCTACCGGAGGACAACTTGTCCGTGTCCGTGCACATCCACAATTATTTGATCATATCCGTGAGGCATAGTCCGATGACATTCGTTTATCAGAGATATTGGAGAAGGTTCGACAGGGCAGAGATTCGAGTTCGTGATCGATGATCATGGGGTCCGAGTCCCAGAGCAGGAAGAAATTTATTGCTGATAAACACCATCGCAGACTTGAATTCGCTAAAGGTGATCATGTTTTCTTGAGGGTTTCTCCAATAAGGGGCATGTTGAGATTCGGAAAGAAAGGAAGGCTTAGTTCCAGATATATGGGTTCTTTGAGATTCTCGAGCATGTCGGCACAGTTGCTTATCGTTTGGCTCTTCCACCTTGCTTTCTAGATGTTCACCCCGTATTTTATGTATCGATGCTATGCAAGTACCTTCATGACCCCTCTCACGCGATACAACATTAGACAATCCGGCTGGAGCGCGATCTTTCTTTCACCAAGCAGCCGGTAGTCATTCTAGATTGGAAGGTGAAGAAACTGAGGTCTAAGGTCATACCGTTCGTAAAGGGTTCTTTGGCATGGCCCGAATAACGAATAGGTCACGTGAGAAGCCGAGGACGAGATGCGGAAGAAATTTCCCCATCTCTTCGAGGGTACGCATGGTTAGATTTTCAATTCGGAGACCGAATTTCGTTAAGCGGGGAAGATTGTAACGTTTTAAAAATCGTTTTGGTGAATTGTCCGATAATCGGTAATATAACTTGTGTTTTCCGTAAAACTTAATTATAATTATTTTTTAACATAGACTTAATTATACCTATTTGAGTTATGTAATTACTAGTATTTGGTATATAATTAGTCACTTATAAATTGCTAGTTTACTTAAATATTTTTCCTTAATTAATTATTTTAAATATTATTATAATCTTTCACTTATACATTTAATTAGTGTAAATTACAAATTAGAATGAGTTAATTAAACATTAGTGCACCATGACAACTTAAAAATCAAGTTTGCAACATATCCTTTCTTTTTGAATTCTCTCCATGGTTCTAGAGATTTCTAGGGAAAAAGTTTAATTAGAAAAATTAAATAATTAAAAAGGAATTAATATATGTGATAATGAGGGGTTTTCTTGACTTGACCACACACACACACACTCACCTCTTTCCCCTCTTCCTCTGGCCGAGCCCAAACCTGCAGCCTCCCCCATTTTTCCACTTCTTTTCCACTTCAAAAAATCTTCAAAAATCCATACAAAGTCTCACCAATTCATAATTAAACCTTTACCCAAAAGTTCTTGACCTAAACTAGCTTGAATCTAGGAGCAAGAAAGCATTTAGGGAGGCTATGTTGCAAGTTAGATCTCATGATTGTTGAGGTATAATTTTAACCCAATGGTTACTTGTTGGTTAATTACTCCAATCTAATTTATTTAGGTGTTTAAATATGGATTTAATTTCAAGATTTAGTTTTCAAGAGAAGGGTTTGGGATCAAGTTAGGGTTTTATCACTTGATTATGGTTGCAATGTGTGGTTTAACATCTTAAGACTTGAAAAATTTAATCTAGTTGTTAATTTACTAATTGTTACTTTTAAATTGTCCTAATTAAACATTCTTGCAAACTAATTTCATGATTAATCTAAAGTATGTGAGATTAAAATCTAGTTAATAATTGTGTAGCCTAATTAAGATATTAAATGAATATTGTGGCCACTAGATTTGCTAAAACATCTAGATTTGCACTAAAATGGTAAATTATTGCTTACTAAGTTTTTGGAATATATAGGTTTTAATTAAGATTGAGGTTGCGATGATCTATAACCTATTTCCTAAAATATCTAGTGTGTTGTTAGTGCGCGATTGGTATGATTGGGTTCTAGGTTTTTGTAGTTGTCACGTATAGCGACCCTAGTTGTGGTTATGGCGTTGTCGTGAGCGCGTTTTGTGCACCAAGTGAGTGCACGTCTAGTTTGTGCGCGTTGGTTGACTTGTATCGTTTGTGCCCGCGACTATTCATATATCTATTCTCTTATTTACTTATGTGCGATTCTAGGATCGGGTGCAGAGGCGTCGGACATGGCGCGGAAAGACAAGGCTGAGATCGGATCAGATTAGCTGAGGCGTCCCGGTGAGTAGATGTATACATTTATGGGGGGATCGTCTGGATGGTGTGAGGCGCCCGATAGTTAGGACTGCTAGTAGTGCTTGTATTTATATGCGTAGTATCCTAGGCATTCATCTCATCGCATTGCTTCATCTTATATATATGTATATATGTGATATCATCTCATAGGACACTGTAACATTTCAGAAAATATAAAATATTATTTTTGGAATTTAATATTAAAATATTATATTTCGCGAAAACTAACCGATTTGCGAAATTGGGGTTTTCGTCAAATGGTATAAATATATACCAATATTTGTGAAATAATTGGAGATTAAAATGATTTATTAATTTAAAAATATATTTATTGGATTTGGCATTTTTATAATTTATTTTATATGCAGTTTAAATAAAAATTGATTAGTGCACTACTAATCGCGATTAAGCCAAATCCGTGTTTCTACATTTTTCCATGGTTAGTGCACCATGACATGTTACATGTTGTTTCATTTGTATTTTTTTAGTGGTGTTATGTGAATTATTTTGGAAAAGAGGTGTATTATTGAGGAGAGAGAGGGGACAAATGTCATGATGAGAATATGCCATGAGAGAGAGTGATGGTGAAAATAAGAAAGAGAGAGAGGGCTGCCCATTCCTCACCCCCATTGTTTTCTCCACTTGTTTTCCTTCATCTTCTTCAACTCATATTCCCTCCACCTCCATCTCCAAATATCATCTCAATTTCCTTCTCAAAACCCTATACTCCCTTTATTAAAAAGAAGCACAACCCCTCTACGAACCCAATGGACCTTTCAAAGTTGGATTTTGGAGACTTTAGGAAGCTAATGTTTTTCATGAGTTGCCAAATTAGGTATATTTCCTTTCATTTAGTTTAGTTTTGAGTTTCCTAGCATCCTAGTTTAGTTTAGAGTCAAACAAGTGTAGATTGTGATCTTGGATTCTTCCAAGTTGCTGTTGAGAGATAAGTAGAGGTGTATTGAGTGTTTTAAGACCTTAGGGATTGATTTCAAGACCTGGAAATGAGTATAGAACCCGAAATATGAACTTAGATATGGTCCTGTGTCGGTTTTGTAAAGTATCGTGTGCCTACAGGGAATCTGGGATGACCTGGGATGTTTCTGAGAAAAAATAGCAACTCCATAGACTTATTTAAGACACTGGGAGACCACCCTGACAAGACGAAACCCTAACTCCTTCATTGGGCCGAGCAGGCCGGATTTCCCATGGTTGTCGCCGGCCAAATTGTGGGCATTGGTGTATAAGTTTATTCTGTAGCTCAGTTACTTCATATACAACCCCACTGCATTGCTTGTTTAGACTCTTTTCACCTAACTAAAAATCTGGTACCATTTTCCTAGGTTGCTGAATATGGTACTTATGATTTATGAATTTGGGATTTGAGATTTGATATTGTATTGGGTCGTTTGATGTTTGTACGTCAACGACGATGGTTGTTTGGTTGTTTTTTCATGCGTAGGCTATAAGTTCTAACCTATGAGTGCACCGTTTGCTGTATTGGTTTTCCGGACTTGATTTTAATAGCTTTACGATTGCGTATTGATTGTAGGTACCTTCGCCTGGATTCCGAGACGACGAAGCGCATCGACTACGGCTGAACAAGGAATTCCGCAGGTGGGTAGATTTATATCTACGGGGGAAGTCGGATGGATGGCGTATAGCACCCCCGCAAATTTTGATGGAAACCGATATATAGAATATGGTTAAGGAAACCTATATTAGAAAACTATGGATATGGTTGAAAAGATAGTTAGAGATGATATGAATGATTGAATATATATATCGAGATATGAGATGAAAGCTATAGGGATATGACTCTTTGACATGATATGATAGAAATGATGTCTCGAATTGATATATAAGGATATGAAAAGTGAATGTGAATCACGATATATAGATATGTAGTTGCATGAGAATAAGTATGAGACTTAGCGTTGCATGACATGAGATTTATAAGACAAAATATATATGTAAAATAACTTGATGTGAGATAGTGATGTGATGAAAAGAGTATAAGATGAGATATGATGATTTGGTTTGATATGTCGTTATACGGATGCGAGTCGATATGAGATAATTGATATCTTTGCCGGTCCCATGATATGAGATTGATACGGATGTGACATGAGAGATAGGTATATATATATATATATATGAATAATGTTGTGGATCATGAGCGATATCCATACGAGATGAGTGTTATCTGATGATTGATTCATACCCTTGACTAGAGGATGCCGTACAACGATTATACCGTACGTGATGTTGTGAGGCTGGGTGCCGATTGATAGATTCACCGACTCGGATATGTGATAGATACATATACTGTATAGCATTGCGCTCACGATTTACTTTATGCTACGTTCATTGCATTACATATACCTGTGCTAGTACACCCACACAATTATCGATGATGCGTATGTTACACATACACAGATTGTCGGCTCACACACTTTCATCATCGATAATTGCTATGTCACTTACACAGTAGAAATGCCACATCATTATGCTATGTTGCATGATATACTTTCTATGCTCACATCACTATACCTTGTCGCATGATATGCTGGATTTGCTCACATTTCTGTTCTATTTTTGCATACATCATGCTTTACGATCATATGCATTGAGATATTGTTTTCATGATATTTCTGGATTTGAGAACCGTGGTTATTTCAAAATAAAGTATATATTGTTTTAAAACCCCGGTTTCTCTTGATATTATATTTCGAGACGTCCACCATGTGTTTTCTCGGTTATGAGTTATGTGATACCCGATTCGAGGAGCTAGATTAGGCCGATTGCGGGTACATGGTAAACCCGGTATGGTATCCCGGGGCAAGAAATGATTGTCATGGAGTAGCCGATGAGCCTGGTAGAGGGACCACTACCTACTGGTGATAGTATTGGGCTCGGCAGTTATCCGGAGGATACCGACCGGAGTCGTGAGATGATACGGGCCGATCCGGACTGACGGAGCCCGTGGGCCGATCCGGAACGACGGAGCCCGAGGGCCGATCCGGACTGACGGAGCCCGAGATATGAGGATTTACTTGTCGATGCTGGACACGGGTTTCATGATGTTTCGAGTGTCAATGTTGGACACTGAGGTTCCATGATTTGATGTGTCATTAATGGACACGCGTTGATTTATATCCTCATATTTTCATGCATATGCTTTCATGATATTTACATGCATGATGTAGTTGTGTCATTGATAGACACGTAGATGTTATCCATATGCTGATAGGCATTGATTATATTGTTGGCACATATGCAGATACTGTCACCCTAGATATCATAGTATTACCATTATGATATAGTTGACCTAGGAATCGTTGTTTTATTCAATTTCTACCTGATGATGTTTTTTACTCAAGATTTGGAAACTCACCCCCGTTGTGCCACAGTTCTTGCAGGTTGACCGCATGGATCAGTAGCGGCATCGCTGGCACACAGCTTGCATTCAGGTGATTTGCTTTAGTAGGTGGTATATGTTGGATCGTACCACTCTTGTATTTATTATTCTTGTTGTATCTAGTTAACTCCATCAATCAGAAACTAATATTTGTATAAGTTATAAGACTTAGCAAGACTTGTAGTTGCGAGACTTTAAGCGATGGATAATATGTTCGCTTGGTGGGTATGATGTCTTGCTTTACATTATCCTTTTGTGTGGATCTTCGCCGTTGGGCGTCGTATACTTATATTATAAATTGCGTGGTTGTGATTCTGCCGATTGGCGAAGAGCAAGCTCCCGCTTGGGGATGCCTTTTATATTATCATGTGTATGTGGTTTTGGATCAAAATATACAAAAAAGGTGCTGCCCAAATTCTTAAAAGAAGAAACATGTTTTTAAACTGGTAGAAAAATCAACTTGCATTTTTCATGTTCCATTATCTATGCATCTAAGAAAACTTTTGATTTCATCACACCTTTATTTCAAAACTTCACCTCTTTTATTTTCTTTAAAAGGTTTAGATTTCTGGACTTCGGCTTACTTAATTTACGTTACGCCTTTAGATGTAGCGTGATTTAAGTGCCGGTCACGAACTAAATTTTGGGCCATGACAAAGTTGGTATCAGAGCGCTAGGTTTAACCTTGGTTCGAGTATAGGTGTGACTATGTGGAGTCTGGGGCGTAATCTATTTCGGAACCTAGGCTTGACCTTACGGAACTTAGACTTGAACATGGGGGTATTAGACCCGAACTTTTGTTACATAGGATTGACCCTGATTGATGGAGTGGGTAGCTTAAGTAGAGTGACGTACCGTACGTATGTTCCGCGACATATTTACAATACGATACTCAACTTAAGAAACCTTAGGATGTACATATTTTGAGATCTGTGATTCTCTTCGTCCCCATGATTATATATCCATTTGAGATCCTTGATTCTATTCGTTTCCATGATCATACTCTCACTGATTCCGTTCCTCCTTGTGATCATGTATCCATTCTGGATCTGTTGATTCCTTTCATTCCTTTGATCTATCTTCTTCGATACATACTTGAGGTTCCTATCTCCATGTTTTGAGCACAGATTGAGCTGCTTCTAGTGATGCGGTCAGGGCGAGCTCGTCATAGACGAGGACTGACCAACGTGTTTTCTGGTGACATGGGAACGTATCGATTTAGTGTTTGTATTGTGACCTTTTGTTTTAGGCAAGTGTTCAGTTTTGGACCGGATGATCGGTCCATTGTTAGAGGCTGCCTGTTGTGAGAGGACTGTTGATGTACAACCTACCTCAGAGTTTGTGATGTTATCTACCGTGCAGACAGATGACCCAGCTGTTGCTGAGATTGATGAGATGTCGCTTCCTGAGCTTACGAGCTGAGATCGCTGGAGCTTTCAGGCAGAGATTGTTGGATATAGTGCCCTCAGAGTCAATTATTGGATCGCAAGCACGTGATTGCAATGATTGAGTGAGGACCTATGCCGGTAGGACAGTCTTACTCAAGATGGTAGTATGCTATCTGGTTTATCTTTATCATCGTGTGCTGCTTTAGGTGACCTTACAGGTCGCTATTACACGTTGATAGAGCCCTTAGGATTCTTGCTTGACGGCCAGCAGTATGATGGCGATCATATACGTGGGAGCTGGGGTCTATAAGCACATCCTTAAAATGGTCCCTAGTCGTGGGAGTTTCGAGACAGAGCATCGATACTCTATTAGTAGACTAGTGTATACAGTCGAGACCCCGACGAGGGGTGGTAGCCGGTCTCACAAGCCATTGGTGTCAGTTGGTTCACCTAAGATGTATACAGTGCTCATTGGGTTATGAGTACACCGGACAGGACTCGCCGGGAACATGCTAGTTGGTATTATACCTGACGTCAGATTGTAGGGTTACTAGGCACACTCAAGAGGTTCCACAAGGCATCAACCATGCCAAAATCAAATTTTTCATGTGCCTAAGAATCCTATGCAAGATCGTTAACTAGAGATTAGGCGAAAAACAAGAAAGTAAACAACTTTATTGCTAAGTGAAAGTGACTACAACCTTTGTAGATCCGCTCCACCATTTCTTTAGCTCCGTGTTGACGTCCCTCCGCTGCGATCATCGGAATCCCGGACTCTAGTGATGGTTTCGTCGGAGAAATAATCGGGCTAGGTCGTTGACTTCGATGCCGAAGATGATCTACGTCGAGGCGACTCAAACTCAAGCTCCATCTTCACTAGGTCAAGAAACTTGTGAAGAAAACACCCTCTACTACATGGCAAGTGATAGAGGATGAAGAAATAGGAAGTGGGTTCACTTTGGATTTGGATTTCTCACTTGGAATCATCACTTAGAATTTTCTAGCTAACTTTTTCTTTCTTCATGAAGAAGATGATCAAGAAGGAAAAGAATTAACTAATTAGAAAATTCAAGTGATTCTTATCATATAGCAACCATGGGTTAGTATAACTCATGTAGAGAATAAACTAGGGTTTAGATAATGGTTAGGTTTAAGAATAAAAACAAAATGGTGAAGCTTCATGAAACTCCAAGAATAAAACAAAGAAAGCCACCATATTTGTTTTTGCCCAAAAAAATAAATGAATAAATAAATGAGTAAATCAAACCCTAACCATTAACCGAATCATAGTTTAAAGCATACACACACCCAAGTTTGCATGTATCATCAATCATGATACAAACAAGTGCACAAAAATATATCATATATACAATGTGCACAATCTAGTGAGAAAATAATCTTAAGTGAACCAATACTAGTTAATGTAAAGTAATATATCAAATATATAATTATACATTAAATCACTAAATCAACACTTGATTTAATGATCCGGTCATACTGCATATAACCGACTAATATCAAGTGTATCAATGTATTGAATCAACACTTGATTCGGTAACCCGGCTATATCTCATATAACCGTCCAATGATACAAAACGCTAGAATTGAATACAGTATCACATACTGGTATTATTCTCGTGTAAGTCGATGTAGTACACCCCAGTACTTATGGGGAGGCGGAATTTACAAGAACTTATCAAGTTTAAACAACGAACATCGACTAACCGCTTGAATCGAAGCTAAACTCTAAATAACCGTATTCTAAAGTTTCATCTCACAAGTGATTAGGGATTATACCTAATGAAACCGGTCCTTCTTCTTTACGTCCTCCTTTGTTCTCCTCGGCCTTCTCTAGGTAGTAGACGATCCACCCGAGAGCGAAACTCCAAGCTAAACCTCTAACTTGAGGTAACTAATCAACTTTGATTGCTAATCAAAGATGAGAGGATGATATAGAGTGAATGTTATGGATTGTTTAGTCTAACTAATCCTTTGATCTCAACACATGAGGATTAAGGATTAGGGTTAGAAGATGAGAGCTTGAGGAGAGAGAATGTGTGATATGATAATGAGAGAAGAGAGAGAGTGTATCATAATATTATGAAGCATTCTTATTTTCAAATAATCAATAAAGGAAATGAATAAGCATGCTTCACAAAATATCTTGTGATGATTCATTAACATGAGTCATTAAGCAATAAATGTGCATTAATGAAGTGAATGAATCACCACTATGACTCACTCTCTTATCCAAAAGAAACCTCCTTAGTCACATCTTCTAGAAGCTTCTCGAGTAATTACGAGAACGCCCCTCCGATCCGTAAAAATACGGAAAAACTTTAGACTGTAAAAATCCAATAACCGGATACCAGTAACTGGCTTAAACCAAAGCCGACTGGTAAAATCTGTCCGAAAGTCGTACGCGCGTAAACGCACGTATGCGTCCGAACCCTTTGTCGCAAAACCATGCAACCTCTATATCGTTTCGCCTGGAGTAGGAAACTCTCTGTGTGGGACTCTAGAGACTCGACTACTACGCTGGCAGTGGGTTTAACCACAGACCGCAAGCGGCACTAGCTGTACGTAACGGTCCCCAGGTAGTTGTCGATAAGAAGGCCGATGAGAAAACCCATCCGAACTCCTACTGAGTCTGATGTGACAATCTCCATACAGTCCGGTCCGTTCGTCCATGACTATCGCATATCGGGCCTAGGGGGGCGGCAAGCGTCAGTCCCCTAATAGCGGTATAAGTCGTGTCGGAGTGAAGCCCATTACACCCTGAGAAACTGCTGGAACCTACCAGCAAATCTCGCTTGCCCTGGCCAGGGACTTTGCGTAATGGCTCTCTGACACAGCACGATATCTTCTCCCAATACCGGGAGGGACGAATCCTGTCTAACCGCCACTGCCTCCAAGTGCTCGGGACTGCACCCAACTGCTACCTGTTTGCACGACTCCTTTGAGCCGTGGTAGGGTAGCAATCTAAGAACAGTGGGACACACTCGAGGCGAAGTAGCAGTGTCAAGTCTGCGGACTACGCTGTACTCATGTCACCTGGGAACTGTTCACTGACGACTGGTATCAAACCAACCAACAGTTCCCTGTGAGTCCTGTCCGGTGTACCCGTAACCTAACGAGCACCTGTATACTATCTCCAGTACGACGTACTGATGGCTGTGGGACAGACCATCTCCCCAACTGGGATGAGAAGCGTATACACTAGTCTACTCCGGAGTATCGATGCTCTGTCTTGATAATCCAACGACCAGGGACCTGAATAAGGATGTGCTTGTAGACTACCCAGCCCCCACTAGTGTGACTGCCATCACAACGCTGGTAGACAAGCAAGATCCTAAGAGCTCTATCAATACGTACACTCACATATTAAGATAGAAAAACCAAGTAGCATACTACCATGTTTAGCAAGACTGTTATATACATGTGAATATCCCAAGCTTCCATTAAGTAATATACAAGCTAGTATGATACAGTAATGGCCTTCTAGGGCATAAACACTAACATCTCGGTCCCGCACATATCTCATATGCGCTCCTATTTCCTTTCGCTTGAGCCAGGAAACCTCTGTGTAGGACTCTAAAGACTCGTCAATACGCCGGCAGTAGGTGATGATCATATCAAACACCCACAAGCCGCAAGCGGTCTGCTAAACGTAACGGCCACCCGGGTATTGAGCGATCAGAAGATCAATGAGCAAGCCCGCTCACACTCCTGTGAATCCAACCAGTAACACTACCGTACAGTCCGTTCTGTTCGTCTGATATGTCGCATATCTTGTCTAGGGGTGGTAAACGTCAGACCCCAATAACTCGATAAGTCGTGTCGATATAAGGCTCATAACGGGTCAAGAAACTACTGGTAACACTTACCAGTAAATCTCTAAAGCAGCCTTGGCCAAGGACTTCCTGTTATAGCCAATCGAGCACAACGCAACATCAACTCCCTATACCGGGAGAGACGAAACCCCTCCTATCGCTCATTGCCTCCATGTGACTCAGGACTGTACCCAAAAACCACCTTTTTGCACGCCCTCTTGGACGTGGTATGATGGAAATCAAAGCACAGTGGGAATCACACAAGACTCTATGACGATCTCGGGTCTACAGACTAACCTGTACCAGTGTCACCAGAGAACTGCCATCTGACGTAAGGTATAATACCATATGGGAGTTCTCGGCGAGTCCGTCCAGTGTACCCAGTCTGTACTGAGCACCCGTATATCATCTCTGATGTCAAACACCAATGGATATGGGATCATCCATCGCCCATCTGTATGGGTCGAGAAGGTATACGCTAGTCTACTCTGGTATATCGATGCCCCGTCTCGATACAACCACGACTAGGGACTTTGAAAGATGTACTTATGGACTACTACGTCCCCACTAGTATGATCCGCATCGTAGTCCAGGTAGTCAAGTACGCATCCTAAGGGCTTTACCAACATGTAACAGAGAGACAATCAGTGTACACATTAAGGTAAAGAGTAACCAGATAGCATACTATCATATCGAGCAAGAAATTCATCCCTATATATGTCCAAGCATCCACTACAATATACATCCTATGTATAGTAATGGCCTCTAGGGCATACATATAACTAACAATCTCCCACTTGCACTAGGGCCATCTGATAGCAGTGGTTGTAGTATCTCATACTCAACCATCCAATAAAAGTCTCTCTCTTGGAAAAAGCCTTTCGTGAGTGGATCCGTCGTGTCGTCCTTTGAGTCTACTCTCCTAACCTCGATCTCCTGGAGATCAACCATCTCCACGATCAGGTGATACTGCCTAAGAATATGTCTGGATCGCTGATGGGACGGGCGTTCCTAGGCATAAGCCACAACTCCATTGTCACACAATGGGAGGAACGAAGTTCATCTCATGAACTAATATACACCCAGACTTCCTCTTTGGTAGCATCTTTGGTAGCGATGTATCCAGCCTTTATCGTGTAGTATGCCACGGTATCTAGCTTAGAACTCTTCCAACATACCGTCCCTTTACTGAGGGTAAAGACAATGCCTGTGACTGACATTCAGTCATCCTTATCACCCTGGAACCTTTCCAGTGATTCTCCCCAGGATCAATTGATACCATCTCACTACAACTAGTGAGTATCTTAATATCCAATTAGATCTATCTCATAGATCCAAAATCCAGGATTCAGGAGGTATCATTATGATCCTATATAGCGAATCCTTGTGATAAGTGGAGATTGACCGAGCGTAGCATAGGAAACTACTTCCCTATCAAGAGTATGTCATCTACGTACTCTACGAGGATCACCACCATACTCCTTACTACCTTTTTGTATATACAAGGTTCATCTACCATTTTGATGATGTCAAACTCTTTGACTAACTAATCAAAATAGATATTCCAACTCCGCGATGCCTGCTTTATCTTATAAAGCATCTTGTACACATTTCCGCTGCTCCCACTGTCTACGAAGCCCTCTGGCTGTGTACTTACAGACGCTCTCTTCTAAAACATCATTTTAGAAAAGCGGTCATGACACCCAACCACCAGATATCGTAGTCATGGTATGTAGCCGTGGAAAGTAGGATCTGGATGGACTTAAGCATAGCTACTTAGAAAAAGGTTTCATCATAACCCATACCTGGTCAATGATGCAAACCTTTAACAAGTCTAGCTTTGAAAGTCTCAACTTTTCCATGTACACCAAGTAATCTTCTCAAGATATACTTGCTCCTGATGGGGATTTAACCCTTCAGATAAAGCAACCAAAGTCCATACTTTGTTGGTGTATAAGGATTCCATCTCAGATCGATAAGCATCCAGCCATTCTTACAGAGTCCTACTCCTGATGGCCAGCCCGAAACTAGTTGGGTCATCATCTCATGATGCAATCCTTGCTCCCACTGTCATAGAGAAACCGAAGTATCTCTCAGGTGGGTGAGAAACCCTACTAGATCGGCGGAGAGGCTGAGGTTCGTTGGTTGCTATTGAATCTTTTGGTTCTACCAAATCATCAACTGCAGTTTGTATAGCTGGAACTCTTTCCAGTTCTACCTCATGTCCACAAATTTCTTCATAAGAAATTCCCTTTCACAAAGGTGGCATGCTGAGTAATAAAACATCTTTTGTTGCTCGGTTAGGTAGAAGATATTCCCTTGCAAATGCTTGGGATATCCAACAAACTTCCACAGAAATGACTTTGCCTCGAGCTTGTCCGGATTATGCTTTTAGACATAGGCTGGACAACCCCAAATCTTAACAAACTTAAGATATGGGCTCTTCCCTTTCCATATCATATATGAAGTGGTAGGCAACTGATTTGATCGGAACCCTATTCAATAGGTATGCAACTTCATAAGTGCATAACTCCCTAAAAGGAAATAGGAAACTCAGTAGTACTCATCATAGAGCACACCATATCTAATAGGGTGTGATTGCTCCGCCCCGATATACCATCGTGCTATGGTGTATACGGAGGAGTAATGCTGAGAGAGAATCTTATTCTTAGAATAGTCCAGGAATCCCGTGCTCCAGTATTCTCCTCCTTGACCACATCAAAGGACATAATACTTTTACCCGTATTTTGGTTCTCTACTTCTAACTTATATTCTGTGAATATCTCAAAAGCTTCGGACTTGTGTTTCAACAGGAACATATGTCTGAATCTTGAGAGATCATCACAGAAGGTAATGAAGTACAAAGAACCGGTCTTGGCATGTGTAGACAGGGGACCTTAATACATCAGCATGTATCAATCCTAAGAGTTTACTAACTCTTTCTCTGTTTCCAATAAACAGAGCTATGGTCATCTTATCTCTATGACATGACTGGCAAGTTTCACAAGATGTAAATTCAAACTAATTTAAATATGCATCTATATGTAACTTAAGCTAGTCGGGTCGCATTGATATGACCTAGTCTACAATACCTCAAGAAGGATTCGTTCATTTCTGAACTCTTCCTCTTTTGTATGTTCTATATACTAAGAACTGTAGTTTGATTTAGAACGTTAATGCTTTTAGATAACGTGCCTGAACCGATCAACTCTTGATTTAGGAAATGTTCAAAACATTATCCAACAATACAAAATTATATCCTTCTTTATCTAAATAAAGATACTGATATGATTTTGTATATCAGGTTCGGTATCTAATAACATTTGTTCAGAATCAATGTATTCTGGTAATACAGGGTGACAGTGACCAACAAACTTGGTTGCAACACTTGCACCGTTTTCTGCCTCATGAAACTTATCACCCGTTCTCAGTTCTTTACCTTTTTGTAGCCCATGTAACAGATTACATATGTGGGATCCTGATCCGGTATCACATACTCAGGACGTAAAGGATACAGAGAAACAGTTCTTTGTAATGAACACACCCGAAAATGATGCATCGGTATGCACTTTCTTCATTTGGGCCGCACAGGAATTCTGGTAATCCCCAATTTCCTGCTCTGTCTTATAACAATTATAAGTTGGAGCGGGAACAACGTTCCCCAAGTACAGTATAACAAGCGGGTTCGGTCAATTCATTAGTTTTATTATCTTGATTAAGGCGTGACATGGTCGCTACCTGGGGAGAGAGAGAGAAGAAAACAATCTGCGTGCGCTCTTGCAAGATCAGATTGGTTATTATTTTATCTAATCAGGATGGCTCCCGCTGTTTTTATCAAATCTTCCTTCAAACCCTAAAAGGAAAGACTAGCCGGGATTAATTACATGCTATAAGTTCGCCAATCTTTCAGCCAGGCCAGTGTCGGTACTTTGAGGGAGGTTCCCCACGCTTTCGCACGGAGCTAATTAAAGTAAACCTCATTTTTCCAGAGGCGTAACCCCGTTAGCACCTTTCTAGACACCTACTAGATCGGCTAATTGTAATGTGTAAAACTCTCCCAGGAGTAACAATTACTCGCAGTGGGTATCGGGATCCAACTATCTCATAGAAGATATGCAATCTCATTGCAAATTTCAACACTTGAAATTTCCTATAATATTTTGCCCCTAGCAGCTATATGACCTTAACATAGTCAACAAATCATAAGTGCTAGTCAAGTTCGACCCATCATTTTCGGATTGAATTAAACCCACCCGCACGACCCTTAACATAGTCAACAAAATCGCACGACTACCCTAATCCAATCACATCATTTGCTTATACAGATAAGCACTAATTAGCTACCGCACACTACGCCTTAACATAGTCAACAAACGTAGCACGAATACTAACTAGTACTTATCTGAAATGACGGAGGGCTACGATAGGTTTTTAAGAAAAACTTTTGCGTAATGAACTTTATATCGTTGTAGAATCGAGTGATTTTTAAATGGAGTGTTTTTTAGGCTATTCTAGTATTGCTAAAGGGGTCACTCCCGGTGAAGGGATCGTCGGCCCTTTCCTCATCGAATAAGGTACATGATATATCATATATACCGCTGTGCAAAGCAAGAACAATAGGAGCAATCAAAAGACAAACCGAGGGGTGTAGCATCTGCCAGTTATTGCTAAAAGGGTCACTCCCGGTGAAGGGATCTCGGCCATTTCCTTATCGAATAAGGTGCAGGATGTTCTACAAGGAACACCATGATGCAAAGCAAGAACTGTAGCTACCTGTTTTTGAAAATTCGATTCCACAACATCTTAGGTTTATTTTCTTTCATTAATCACATTAATGAAGTCCCATCATTTAAATCACCTAAACATCACAGATAAATACGACGTACACTTATGTCATCCGCATTCGCCTCGATGTCCCCTCGTGCACCGTTAGGTTAGGTAACTAACTGCAGAGCGGGGCAGGGCTAGCGCGGGTGTAAAACATAAGTAACGTCTATATAATATATCATATATACTATATACAGTATCCATCATAACATATCAAATGATCACATCACAGATATCGCAGCAGAAGAAATATATGGAATATTGGATATACTAGGACGTCCGTGTTTTCAATACGAGCCTGTATAAAACACGGATTCCACGGTCGCGATGAATAGCCAAACCCACACCCCTAGACCCCTACAAGAGCGGCAAGCAACCCTACCAATTCTAGAGTTAGAAGACCCGGACTCGACTCCTCGTGTTGGTCTCCCACTGGACTCCAGAACCCGGTTACTTGTGCCCTCCTCCTTGGGTCTATCCTAGTGCGGAAAAATAAATAATATACAAAAGGTGACATCTTCCGCAACCTGGAAGTGCCCCAATAAAAGAATATTACATACAACAAATTTTACATGAATGAAAATAAAAAACTCTCATCTCATATAAAACCCCCGGCTATTCAAACACGACGATCCAATATAACATATCCAGCAACACATAACATCACATGTCATCAACATAAGTAAATATGCGCATCCCAATTGTCGTTGACATATAGCAACGAAACCGGCGATATCACATATTACACTTACGGTCGCAGAAAAGAAAGTGTAAAACTACAACAGTTGGAATCCGCAACCCCTTTAGACATCGCATGCCTAACCAAATGAATTCCTTAGACATCGCAAGCCTAACAATTATAAACCCCGCATTTTAGTCTCATTATCGAAAACTCTTTTCAATATCAAGTCGGGCAATTCAGCAAGATTCCCGACATCCTGATCGAATGCTCGTCGCAAACTTTAGTAGGCGGCCGCACCCCCGATGCCGTCGACGAAGTGCACTAAGGCGGAACACCGCTGCCGCCAGCACCCTAATTGTTGGAGATAGTGCCCTCATAGTCAATTATTGGATCGCAGGTACGTGATTGCAATGATTGCGGAGGACCTATCCCGGTAGCACAGTCTTACTCGAGATGATAGTATGCTATCTGGTTTGCCTTTATCAGTCGTGTACATGTTCAGGTGACTGATTGCATGTTACACTTTGATAGAGCCCTTAGGATCTTGTTTTACTACCAACAGTATGATGGCGATCATATACGTGAGAGTTGGGTAGTTTATATGCATATCCTTAATTGTGGTCCCTAGTCGTGGGAGTTTCGAGACAGGGCATCGATACTCCGGAGTAGACTAGTGTATACAGTCGAGACCCCGACGAGGGGCGGTGGCCGGTCTCACAAGCCACTGGTGTCAGTTGGATCACCTAAGATGTATACAGGTGCTCATTGGGTTATGAGTACACCGGACAGGACTCGCCGGGAATCTCCTAGTTAGTACTATACCTATCGTCAGATAGCAGTTCCCTGGTGACATGTGTACAGGTTAGTTCATCGACCTGAGGTCGTCATTTGTCTCGTGTGAGTTCCCACTGTGCTTTGATTTCTACCCTACCACGGCTTAAAGGAGTCGTGCAAACAGGTAGCTTTTGGGTACAGTCCCGAGCCATATGGAGGCACGTGAGCGGATCGGCAGGGGATTCGTCTCTCCCGGTATTGGGGGCGAGGTCGTGCTGTGTCTAGGAGAGCCATTACACAAATCCATGGCCATGGTAGGAGATTTACTGGTAGGTACTCCAGTAGTATCTCAGGGTGTATTTAGGCTTCACTCCGACATTACTTATACTGCTATTGGGGGTCTGACGTTGCTAGCCCCCTAGGCAGATATGCGATACTCATTGACGAACGGACCGGACTGTATATACATTGTCACTGTTAGGCTCAGTAGGGTTTTCCGGATGAGTGCGCTCATCGGCATCCCTTGAGGTCAGTCCATGGGCAGCCGTTATGCATAGCTAGTGCCGCTGACGTTTTGTGGTTAAACCCACTGCCAGGGTACTGACGAGTCATTAGAGTCCCCCACAGACAGTTTCCCAAGTTCGGGCGAAACGTTGTAGAGGCCGTATGGTTTTATGGCAGGGTTCGGAAAATGCACGTGCGTTTACGCACGTGTCGATTTTCGGACAGATGATACTGGTCGGCTTTGGTTTAAGCCGGATCCGAGTATTATATTGAGTAGGTATAATATCTTTGTCTCAGTTGCATTTGTATTCGGTCGTAATACAAATGCGGGTATATTTATACAGTTTCGGGGTTATCCTGAAAGTCGTTTCAGGATCACTTTTGGAAGTTGCCAGTTTCCAGTTTTCTATCAGCCGTCTTTTAACATTCGGTTAAAGACGGATTTGTCTTTTCTTGAGATGAGTGTGGATTCTTCTAGAAGGTTCTAGATGAGGTGACTAGGATTAATTGGTGTTAAGTTTTCATTGGTTGCATTTAATGGTTCATTAATGCTTGATGAGGTGTTTAAGTGATTCATCCTTTATCATTAAAGCTTCTTGTTTTCTTAAAGATATTTTTAAAGTGAGAAGGTTTCTCTTATGGTCACCCCCCTCTCTTACGGTCACCTCCCTCTTGCTATATATGGCTTGCCCTCTCTCTCTCCTCATTCTCACTCTCACTTGATGTTTCATTTCGGTTAGAAAAGATTATGATAGTATTCGGGGTGTATGGAATTTTACAGTTCATTTCATTCCATCACCCGATTTCCACGGCAACTTCATTAACCGATCGTCCACGGACCAGGACGAAGTGAGACAAAGTCATCTACTCATTCTCTACATCATTCTTGGTCGTCTCTTTTAGCAAACTTGACGATCGAGTTGCCTCGAGTCAGAGGCGGGAGCCCGTTTAAAGAATCGATCATGTGGTGCCACCTCGACGAAGATATCGGAGATCGACGAGATCGGAGCAGCCGCAACGGAGCGTGAGATGATGGTTGAAGAACGAAGGACTCGGATCGTTCGGTACAATCTTTCTACACTCTTTACAGTTTGTTAGTTTAGCAATAATGGCAGATCCGGGTTAAAGTATACGATAGCGCCAGTTTAAAAGTTTTTGTTCCGCATTTAGCGTCTGTAGACTGCCGGGGCGCTAGCGTAGACTTACAGTATTATCAGAGCCTAACCATTTTGCTATACTAACTTGTGCTAACGCGTTTAAAACATCGATTCGACCGGAAATCAAAAATCACAAAAATTGCAAAATTCCTACCCGACAGTTTCTGTTAATTTTAAACGGTCTCAAAATTTATTTCTGGATGTCTTAAAAATCCGTGTAGGGAATTATAAGAACTACGACGAAATTTGGGGTCGTGATCCCTCCAAGCCGCCGCGGAAGGGCGGCCAAACCCATGGTTTGGCCGCGCAACCGCGGCCACGTGGGGAGCACGTGCTCCCAAATTTTGTCAGTGTGTTCAGTGTTGGTTTTTGGGGTTTTTGGAATATATAGTTTTGGCCCAGATTTTGTTACTGTTCACCAGTAAGCAGTGGGGCCAACTTTTTGAAATTTGGTCTTTGGTCGATCGAAATTTAAACACATTAGTTTACAGTGCTTACATTATATCTCCGACCGGGAATGTCATTTGATCGGTAAACCGCGTCTGATTGCTATAGTTCTTTTAGACGGGTTTGCGAACGTGACATTCGCGTTGATGTTCTGTGTTGTGCTGTGATGTTGCGGATTTGTCGTGGTGGATAGCAGTGTGCAATGGTAGTACAGTTTGAGTTTATTTGTACATTTGATATTGCGGGGCGAGCGTCCAACTTGTGGACTGCCGTCACTGCCTGCTGTATAATATTCTTTTGGGGCACGACCAGGTTGCGGTCGATGTACCTATTATACTATTTTTCATTACTGTACTAGGTTTTACCCCAAGACGGAGTGCACGGATAGCCGAGTTCGGGAAAGCAACGGGTCCGCATCTCATGGCTTTGAGAGGCAGAGGGACCCCACTTCAGAATTGGCAGACTATTCGCCGCACTCGTAGGGGGTACAGGTTGACCCAAGGAGGGGTGCTCAATTTACCGGATTCCGTGAAGTGTCGGGTGTTCCATTCACTATGCTGTGGGGGACTGCCTCGCTTCAGGTTTTGGCGGGTAACTTGCCGCACCCGTAGGGGTCTAGGTTTCATTGCACAGGCTATCCACACGACAGGGGAACGTCGAGTTTCAGCAGCGGCTCTGTGAAACTCGGGGATCCCAGATTATCTGTATTGTTCTGTGATGCTTATTACTTTTCTGTAATGTTGCATACTATCACGCCTGGAGCGATTATGTATATTGGTTTATATACTATTAGATGTTGTATATGTTTTACACCCGCGCTAGTCCAGCCCCCGCTCTGTCGTTAGTTAAGTAACCTAACGAGTGATGACGGGACCCAGTGACGAATGCGGATGGCATATACGTACATTTTATTTTCGTTCTTTTCTGGTGTGATTAAATGATGGGACTGCGTTGATTCTGATCAATGCAAAGTAAAAACAAACCTGTTTACAGTTGTTGGAACAATTTAAAAAGTGTTATTGCAAAGACGTTTCCTTTTGTTATGCATAGAGGTATTCAGTGGAATATCCAGCACCTCATTCGACGGGGCAAGGGCCGATATCCCTTCACCGGGACTGACCCCTTGGGCAGAAGTCTGCGTCAGCGTAATAACTTCACTATAGTCGATTACAAGTTGATTTGCATAGCGGTATTCAGTGGAATATCCTGCACCTCATTCCAGGAGGAAAGAGCCGAGATCCCTTTACCGGGAGTGACCTCTTTAGCAAAAGGTTTTCGCCACTATATTTTAAAAAGCTATCAGGTTCCTTCAGCGATATCAAGTTCATTACGCTAAAGGTTTTTCGCCAAAAACCAGTCGTAGCCCTCCGTCACTTCTTTTGGGTATTCAGTAGTATTCAAGCTACGTATTTTGACCAACGCCAAGGCATAGTGTTTGGTAGCTGCTGGGTATTCAATTGTTGCATAGATAGATGAGTTAGTTTGGGACAGCCGTTCTGCCGATTGGCCAACGTCAGGGGCATGTGCGGGTGGGTTCAAATTGGCAAGATAGTGACGGGTAGAACTTGGCATGTGACTTATGACATTTTGACCAACGCCAAGGTTATAAGAGCATGGGGCAAAAATAATATCAGGAGTTTCTAAAGAAACTGAAACTTGCCGAGTATGCGCATACCTTCTGGAGTATGAGTAACGTGGATGCATTCCATCACGTTATCATGCGATGAGAGTTGGATCCTGATTCCCACCGATGAGTTGGTTTACTCTTCGGGTGATCCCGATTGATTCTTCTTTAGGTTTGGAGGAGAATTTGACAGGACAGTGGGAGGTTTCCGGATTAGATAAAATGATGACCATTCTGATCTAGGTTAGAGTGCACGCAGAGTGTTTCTTTTCTCTCTCTCTCTCTTTGGCAGCGACCTTTGACCGACCCTAGACTATGACTCAGTGACCAGGTTGACCGAACCTTCTTAAAATACTGGCTTTTGGATTGTCTTAGTTGCATAAGTCATTGCCACTCCTTCTTTTACCCTTTGCATTTCTCAGAACACCCGTATTACTACGGATATCCACTTCCATTGGATAGATCCATCGTATGGTTATATACGAACTCGAAGGGACTTCTTCGGGGATGGATCCAGGTTCAGGAGAAATAGAATTGGTTTATTCAGTTGTCTTTTATTATCACCTTCTCTCAGGTTGCGAGAGCTTCTTGGTTTAGGAGAGTACACCTATTACGCCTATTGGATAGTCTTATTCCAAACCATAGGCTGGTGCCGAAAGGTAGGGAATGAAGAAAACCAATTAGCCTAAGTAGGGTGTGCAGAAGGTAATATGTAAAGACAAAATAAAGGGATTAGAAAGAGGGCAAAGTAAATTGCGACTGATATCATTCAAGACCAAAACCGCGTACTTCATCGCCACTCCTATTTCACCTTCAAAAGAATAAGGTATTATTCAGTTGTCTTTTATCATCACCTTCTCTCGAGATGCGAGTACTCCTTGGTTTAGGAGGGTACACCTATTATGCTTACTGGATAGTCTTCTTCCAAACCATAGGCTGGTGCCGAACGGTAGGGAAGGAAGAAAACCATTTAGCATAACGATGGTGTACAGAAGGTAACGACTAAAGACAAATAAAGGGATTTGGAGAGATGGCAATAAGATATACGGTTGAAGTCATGAATTGGATTATGGAAGAGGCATTGCTATGAATACCAGGATACCCCTACGAAACATTTTTCATGTTTCAGTGCATTGTTAAAGGAAAAACTGTTTTCCCGATTAGACACTTACTCCAAGGGTATGTATTTACCAGGTTTCATTCTCATATCTGTATGGTTTTACAGATAATGATTGGGAGTAAGATATTGGGAATTAGGTGATCATCCTCATTATATCGGAATTCGTTGCAATTGGTGATATTTGAGGAAATCGCCAGGGTACAGTTTTCCACCTACAACGCACAGGTTTTGAGTTGTTTAACTCAGCGGACTTATACAGAGTATTGTATGTTGTCCAAGTGTCCATCAGAACAAAGGGGTAGGTCCTCGTACTGTGTTCTATTTACTTATAACTTCTCTAGTATTTAGACGAGTGTTTCGTAGAAATACAAGGTCTAAGTTTTGAGAAGTTGTGGGTATAAGAATAAAGTAGAGAACCAGGTATCACAAGTATCGGGATTCTTCAAAGAGATCGAAGATGTAGATTCTTGTGATTGGTATTCAGATAATAGTGATGGTTTTGAGAAACGTGTTTCTTTTTCAGGTTACTCATAATTGGATGGATTCCTAAGTTGAGTAATGCTGATTAGCCTCTTTCCATTAAGTTGATATGCACTGGAGACAGCTGCATGGATTGAATCTTGGTTCCAATTAAATAAGTGCCAAAGTTTCTATATTGGATATAGAATGGATCGTACCTTAAAAGAAGTTAAGGTACGGGGAGTTGTCCAGCTTATGATTAAAACCAGACACTGGATAACTCAGGGCACGATTCTGTAATGGCTGTTTGTGGGTTGACCCTGGCTATGACGAGGGTTGATATTCTACCATTTGGAAGATCAATAGTGATATTGTTCTTGACTCGCCACAGTTTTGGTAAAAAATGGATCTTTTTCAGAAAACAGTAGTGGGAGTATGGTAGAACTGGAAGTGATTCCAGAACCGCGAACGATTACGGAAAATTTAATAGGACCCATATATTCAATCAGGTTTGACATTCTAATAGCCACTCCGCAGGTATGGTAGGCAACCTCAGACACCCGAGAGGTACTTCGGTAGCCTCAAGGACGGTGACAGGGAGGTTCTTATCTACCCAGACTTGACACTACTGTTGTTCCAGGATATGAGACCCGGTAGGAGGGTTGTCGTAGTCAGTGGGAGCAACGGAAGCATAGTGGGCAAGCTGCTTATATCTATTTATAGACTTGAACAGTTATAGCGGAGAAAGATCATCTAATTTTGATATGACAGTCATGGGTTTGACTTCAATCAGAATAGGGGATGGATCAGTTAAGAAGGTAGTAGGGTGTGATGTCATGGTATCTGGATGACATACACAGAGTAGGAAGTAAAATTCCTATACTACGATCGGTTGTACTGTGGTCGTCACACAGTTGTTTCTCCAGACAGGATATGGATATAATATTTGACATTCTGGTTTCTAGATCTATGGTTTTAGATCTGGATTTGGGTAGTTTCCCAATGTGGGTACTTTGACAGATATTCTAATGGTTTTTAGAATAGATGGCTCCTAGCATGGTGGTGTACCTGCAGGTGATGGAGTCACCCTCTCTAAAGGTGTCGTATAGACTAAAGGGGAGAGGGATGTGCATGATTGGCAGATCACTTGCTTAGGCAATTGAGTCAATCATGAGATGTCAAGTACCACACCAAATGTTGGTTTTGCACTAGATGCAATAAGTTTGTATTAATCCAATCCTGGAGAAACATAAGGAAGCAGTTATAGAACATAAGTGCATGTTCTACGGATTTGATGACGGCAGCCTCCTTCGGGAGACGATTATCATTCCAGGCTTCAAAGGTGACGTGGATGACAGAGTGACTGTCAGAGTTTTAGTTTTTCCCTCTGACGAAGAGGGACAGTATTATGGACAGATGGTCCAAGAGGATACTGTGGGAAGCAAGGTGCCCGATACTGATTAGGTTCAGTGATCGATTCAGTCTAAGAAGTTTGGATATGGACTTCATTTATGAACTAAGGTCCCATCAGATATCCAGACATGTTCTAAGACAGGTACTACTCAATTCGGGAGATGGCTTTCTCCGCGAACTTGAGATTCAGAGAGATACAGAAAGAAACTTCTAGGCGGATCCACTCACCGAGGCTATTTCTCGAACACAATAGTTTTACAAACGGGCTTTGTGAAACTGATTAGTAGAGGAGTTGGATGTTCGGTTTCACACGGGCTGTGAGTAGTCGACATCGCAATATTAGCCTTGAGTGCAAGTGGGAGATTGTTGGAGATAGTGCCCTCATAGTCAATTATTGGATCGCAGGTACGTGATTGCAATGATTGCGGAGGACCTATCCCGGTAGCACAGTCTTACTCGAGATGATAGTATGCGATCTGGTTTGCCTTTATCAGTCATGTACATGTTCAGGTGACTGATTGCATGTTACACTTTGATAGAGCCCTTAGGATCTTGCTTTACTACCAACAGTATGATGGCGATCATATACGTGAGAGTTGGGTAGTTTATATGCATATCCTTAATTGTGGTCCCTAGTCGTGGGAGTTTCGAGACAGGGCATCGATACTCCGGAGTAGACTAGTGTATACAGTCGAGACCCCGACGAGGGGCGGTGGCCGGTATCACAAGCCACTGGTGTCAGTTGGATCACCTAAGATGTATACAGGTGCTCATTGGGTTATGAGTACACCGGACAGGACTCGCCGGGAATCTGCTAGTTAGTACTATACCTATCGTCAGATAGCAGTTCCCTGGTGACATGTGTACAGGTTAGTTCATCGACCTGAGGTCGTCATTTGTCTCGTGTGAGTTCCCACTGTGCTTTGATTTCTACCCTACCACGGCTCAAAGGAGTCATGCAAACAGGTAGCTTTTGGGTACAGTCCCGAGCCATATGGAGGCACGTGAGCGGATCGGCAGGGGATTCGTCTCTCCCGGTATTGGGGGCGAGGTCGTGCTGTGTCTAGGAGAGCCATTACACAAATCCATGGCCATGGTAGGAGATTTACTGGTAGGTACTCCAGTAGTATCTCAGGGTGTATTTGGGCTTCACTCCGACATGACTTATACTGCTATTGGGGGTCTGACGTTGCTAGCCCCCTAGGCAGATATGCAATACTCATTGACGAACGGACCGGACTGTATATACATTGTCACTGTTAGGCTCAGTAGGGTTTTCCGGATGAGTGCGCTCATCGGCATCCCTTGAGGTCAGTCCATGGGCAGCCGTTATGCATAGCTAGTGCCGCTGACGTTTTGTGGTTAAACCCACTGCCAGGGTACTGACGAGTCATTAGAGTCCCCCACAGACAGTTTCCCAAGTTCGGGCGAAACGTTGTAGAGGCCGTATGGTTTTATGGCAGGGTTCGGAAAATGCACGTACGTTTACGCACGTGTCGATTTTCGGACAGATGATACTGGTCGGCTTTGGTTTAAGCCGGATCCGAGTATTATATTGAGTAGGTATAATATCTTTGTCTCAGTTGCATTTGTATTCGGTCGTAATACAAATGCGGGTATATTTATACAGTTTCGGGGTTATCCTGAAAGTCGTTTCAGGATCACTTTTGGAAGTTGCCAGTTTCCAGTTTTCTATCAGCCGTCTTTTAACATTCGGTTAAAGACGGATTTGTCTTTTCTTGAGATGAGTGTGGATTCTTCTAGAAGGTTCTAGATGAGGTGACTAGGATTAATTGGTGTTAAGTTTTCATTGGTTGCATTTAATGGTTCATTAATGCTTGATGAGGTGTTTAAGTGATTCATCCTTTATCATTAAAGCTTCTTGTTTTCTTAAAGATATTTTTAAAGTGAGAAGGTTTCTCTTATGGTCACCCCCCTCTCTTACGGTCACCTCCCTCTTGCTATATATGGCTTGCCCTCTCTCTCTCCTCATTCTCACTCTCACTTGATGTTTCATTTCGGTTAGAAAAGATTATGATAGTATTCGGGGTGTATGGAATTTTACAGTTCATTTCATTCCATCACCCGATTTCCACGGCAACTTCATTAACCGATCGTCCACGGACCAGGACGAAGTGAGACAAAGTCATCTACTCATTCTCTACATCATTCTTGGTCGTCTCTTTTAGCAAACTTGACGATCGAGTTGCCTCGAGTCAGAGGCGGGAGCCCGTTTAAAGAATCGATCATGTGGTGCCACCTCGACGAAGATATCGGAGATCGACGAGATCGGAGCAGCCGCAACGGAGCGTGGGATGATGGTTGAAGAACGAAGGACTCGGATCGTTGTGTACAATCTTTCTACACTCTTTACAGTTTGTTAGTTTAGCAATAATGGCATATCCGGGTTAAAGTATACGATAGCGCCAGTTTAAAAGTTTTTGTTCCGCATTTGGCGTCTGTAGACTGCCGGGGCGCTAGCGTAGTCTTACACTAATGGATGCTTTTGGCGACGGGGTTCTCCTACAGTCACTTGGTCGGGGTTATAAGGTATGGCGTCTATTAAGTTTACCCGGCGAGTATCCGCGTACGCTACGTGATTGCGACGGACTTTTGATCGCATCAAAATTCCGTGGCAACCGATCAAGTAAGACTAAAGTGCTAGATTTATAACATCCAAATCAGTTATCTCATAACTACTTATGGATTACAAATATTGTATCACATTCCAGATAAATAGAAAATGTTAAACTTTCCGATTGAACAATCAAACATCCAAGTTTTCCCGAAACAGCTCAACACATGAAATAAGTTTAAAAACATCCACTTCATGCCACAGTACCAACGGTCCAGCCGTAGAAGGGTCAAGCCAACGCCTCACATGTGGCACGCCGTACTGCCCCAAACCCTAAGGTTCAAAGGGAAGTTCAAGACGGTCACATAATCGAGTTAAGGTTTGTTATCTTCTAGAGGGTCCATCGCGTTACTTGCACTACTTAGACGTTCTTAAACTACGGAAAAATCCAACACTTGGAAATTTTCCGGCAGGGGAAAAAGTAGGTAATTACATCCGGCCGAAGTTTTTAACATGTTCTAAAATTACTCGGAAAATCACATAGACAAAGTTAAACAATCCGATCGAAACATCGAGTCCCCAAAACAACCAAGAAAACTCAACTCTTGAGTGCAAATTAAAAATTCCCAGAAAAGTCAGGAATAACTTAGTGACATTACTGTGCAAAAGTTGATGAATGATGTGACCGTACGGCCGCGGAACCGCCGCACGAGCCATGCTCGTGCCGCGGTTCCGCGGCGTGTTGATCGAATTACGCACTCGTTTTACACAGTAACTCATAAAAAAGCCTGCTGATTTTTCTGCATATTTTTAATTCACAAAATACCACAGTTTCAGAAAAAGTACAGAGAAGGGTTTTGGATTAGGGTTTCGGGTTCGATCGGACTTCTAACATCGTCTACACATCGTCTAAAGCTCTAGCTAGGCTCTGATACCACTGTAGGGTTACTAGGCACACTCAAGAGGTTCCACAAGACATCAACCATGCCAAAATCAAATTTTTCATGTGCCTAAGAATCCTATGCAAGATCGTTAACTAGAGATTAGGCGAAAAGCAAGCAAGTAAACAACTTTATTGCTAAGTGAAAGGGACTACAACCTTTGTAGATCCGCTCCACCATTTCTTTAGCTCCGTGTTGACGTCCCTCCGCTGCGATCATCGGAATCCCGGACTCTAGTGATGGTTTCGTCGGAGAAATAATCGGGCTAGGTCGTTGACTTCGATGCCGAAGATGATCTACGTCGAGGCGACTCAAACTCAAGCTCCATCTTCACTAGGTCAAGAAACTTGTGAAGAAAACACCCTGTACTACATGGCAAGTGATAGAGGATGAAGAAATATGAAGTGGGTTCACTTTGGATTTGGATTTCTGACTTGGAATCATCACTTAGAATTTTCTAGCAAGCTTTTTCTTTCTTCATGAAGAAGATGAAGAAGAAGGAAAAGAATTAATTAATTAGAAAATTCAAGTGATTCTTATCATATAGCAAACATGGGTTAGTATAACTCATGTAGAGAATAAACTAGGGTTTAGATAATGGTTAGGTTTAAGAATAAAAACAAAATGGTGAAGCTTCATGAAACTCCAAGAATAAAACAAAGAAAGCCACCTTATTTGTTTTTGCCCAAAAAAATAAATGAGTAAATAAATGAGTAAATCAAACCCTAACCATTAACCAAATCATAGTTTAAAGCATACACACACCCAAGTTTGCATGTATCATCAATCATGATACAAACAAGTGCACAAAAATATATCATATATACAATGTGCACAATCTAGTGAGAAAATAATCTTAAGTGAACCAATACTAGTTAATGTAAAGTAATATATCAAATATATAATTATACATTAAATCACTAAATCAACACTTGATTTAATGATCCGGTCATACTGCATATAACCGACGAATATCAAGTGTATCAATGTATCGAATCAACACTTGATTCGGTAACCCGGCTATATCTCATATAACCGTCCAATGATACAAAACGCGAGAATTGAATACAGTATCACATACTGGTATTATTCTCGGTCCCGCACATATCTCATAAGCGCTCCTATTTCGTTTCTCTTAAGCCAGGAAACCTCTGTGTAGGACTCTAAAGACTCGTCAATACGCCGGCAGTAGGTGATGATCATATCAAACACCCACAAGCCGCAAGCGGTCTGCTAAATGTAACGGCTACCCGTGTATTGAGCGATCAGAAGATCAACGAGCAAGCCCGCTCACACTCCTGTGAATCCAACCAGTCACACTACCGTACAGTCCGGTCTGTTCGTCTGATATGTCGCATATCTTGTCCAGGGGTGGTAAACGTCAGACCCTAATAACTCGATAAGTCGTGTCGATATGAGGCTCATAACGGGTCGAGAAACTACTGGTAACACTTACCAGTAAATCCCTAAAGCAGCCTTGGCCAAGGACTTCCTGTTATAGCCAATCGAGAACAGCGCAACATCAACTCTCTATACCGGGAGAGACGAAATCCCTCCTATCGCTCATTGCCTCCATGTGACTCGGGACTGTACCCAAAAACCACCTTTTTGCACGCCCTCTTGGACGTGGTATGATGGAAATCAAAGCACAGTGGGAATCACACAAGACTCTATGACGATCTCGGGTCTACAGACTAACCTGTACCAGTGTCACCAGAGAACTGCCATCTGACGTAAGGTATAATACCATCTGGGAGTTCTCGGCGAGTCCGTCCAGTGTACCCAGTCTGTACGGAGCACCCGTATATCATCTCTGATGTCAAACACTAATGGATATGGGATCATCCATTGCCTATCTGTATGGGTCGAGAAGGTATACGCTAGTCTACTCTGGTATATCGATTCCCCGTCTCGATACACCCACGACTAGGGACTTTGAAGGATGTACTTATAGACTACCACGTCCCCACTAGTATGATCCGCATCATAGTCCAGGTAGTCAAGTACACATCCTAAGGGCTTTACCAACATGTAACAGAGAGACAATCAGTGTACACGTTAAGGTAAAGAGTAACCAGATAGCATACTATCATATCGAGCAAGAAAGTCATCACTATATATGTCCAAGCATCCACTACAATATACATCCTATGTATAGTAATGGCCTCTAGGGCATACATATAACTAACACAGATAGCAGTTCCCTGATGACATGTGTACAGGTTATCTCATCGAACTGAGATCGTCATTTGTCTTGTGTGAGTTCCCACTGTTCTTTGATTACTACCCTACCACGGCTCAAAAGAGTCGTGCAAACAGGTTTTAGTTGGGTACAGTCCTGAGCCATATGGAGGCAATGAGTGGATCGGCAGGGGTTTCGTCTCTCCCGGTATTGGGGGTGAGATCGCGCTGTGTCTAGGAGAGCCATTACACGAAGTACTTGGCCAAGGAAGGAGATTTACTGGTAGGTATTCCAGTAGTATCTCAGGGTGTTCTGGGCTACACTCCGACTCGACTTATACCGCTTTTGAGGGTCTGACTTTTACCAACCCCTTAGGCCCGCCATGCGATGCTCATAGACGAACAGACCGGACTGTACGGATATTGTCACTGACAGGCTCAGTATGGTGTCAGGATGAGTTCGCTCATCGACCTCCCTTTTGGTCAATACCTGGTAGCCCGTTATGTACGGCTAGTACCTCTGACGTGCCGGTGGTTAAATCCACAGCCAAAGTATTGACGAGTCTTTAGAGTCCCCCACAGACAGTTTCTCAAGTTTCGGGCGAAACGTTGTAGAGGTCGTATGGATTTATGGCAGTGTTCGAACGTACGCGTGCACTTATGCACGTGTCATGGTTCGGACGGATAATACTAGCAGGCTTTGGTTTAAGCCGGATCCTAGTATTATACAGTGTAGATTTTGTCTCATTGCATTTGTATTCGGTCGGAATACAAATGCGGGTATGTATATACAGTCACGGGGTTATCCTGTAATTTTTTACCGGGTCGCTTTTTGAAGTTGCCAGCTTGCTTTCTCTTTTTGGCCAAATTCCTTTTCTATTGTTCTTTGGCTGAATTTTCCTTGGAGGGGCTTATTTGCAAAGGTGTATTTTATAAAAGGGAGGGGGTTTTTTTTCGGTGGGAGGTCTCCAGCTGATTTCTGGAAGCTCCTTGATGAGATTGATTCTTTTATGCATCATTTCTTTGCATTAATTGTGAGGTTTGAGTGTGATGTTTTGGTGTGGGTTTTTGTTGCCTTTTTCTCATGGTCACCACCTCTTGGATTGTGCTCACCCCTCCTCTTCTCTTGTGTGGCCAAGCCCCCATCTTGGACAGCCACACATTCATTTTGTGAGTGAGGATTTGATTCATCTCATTTTTGCAACAAAAACCTTAGCTCAATTACAATGCTCACTTCGATCTTCCCTCCATTGTGGCAACTTCGATTAACCCTTGAGGAAAAGCATTCTACACTTAGTCTACAACAATCTTGGACATGTCGGCTAGCAAACTTCGTGTCCGAGTTACCTCGGTTCAGAGGTGGGAGCCCGTAAAAAGACTCGATGATGTGGTGCCCTTTTCCGATGAGGAGATCGAGATCGGAGATGCCGCGAGGAGCTTGGGATGATGGCCAAAGACCGAAGGACACGAATCGATCGGTATAGCCTTTCTATCCCTTCCCTAGTTAGCTAGTTATATGTTAATGGTTCGATCCGGATTTATAGTATACTATAGCGCCGAATTTTAGTTTAGAAAAAGTTTTCGTTTCCGCATTTTGGCCTTGGACAGACGGCCAGGGCGCTACCGTAGACTTACATGGTATCAGAGCCACGCCATTAAGCTTTACTAGCTTGTTCTAACGTGTTTAAACTATCGATCGATCAAAATTTCCAATTCGTATTTCCATTTCAGTATGCTTGCTGTCGATTTTCAAAGTTGTTCAAAAAATTATTTTAGGCATCTTAAAATTACATGCAGGCATTACTAAAGCTACAGAAAATATTTGGAGACCTAACTCCAAAATTCCGCCGCGGAACCGCCGCACAATATCGCATTTGGCGGCCGTTCCACGGCCCGTTTTGGGCTACAGTAACCCAAATGTTTTCTGGGGCTTTATTTCATGGAAATATGATTTTTTTGTTATATAGTTTTGGCCCAGATTATTTTGAGTGCTGGAATTGTACTTGGGGCCCAGTTCGGGAAGTTTTGTTGATCGGAATTTTAAATACGTTAGTTTACAGTACTTACATTATATCTGTGACCATGAATGCCATTCGAGCGGTAAATCTTGTCTAATTGCTATAGTCCTTTTAGACGGGTTTGCGAACGTGACATTCACGTTGATGTTCTGTGTTGTGCTGTGATGTTGCGGATTTGTCGTGGTGGATAGCCTGGATGCAATGGTAGTACAGTTTGGTATTATTTGTACATTTGATATTGCGGGGCGAGCATCCGACATGTGGACTGCCGTCACTGCCTGTTTGTATATTATTCTTTTGGGGCACGACCGGGCTGAGGTCGATGTACCCGTTGTATATATTTTACTTTCTGTACTAGGATTACCTCGCGGTAGGGTGCACGGATAGCCGGGTTCTAGAGGGCAACGAGCCCGCATCTCATGGCTTTGAGACGGAGGGGGCCTTCACTCTAGAATTGGCGGGCTATTCTCCGTACTCGTAGGGCGTACAGGTTGACCCAAGGAGGGGTGCTCAAGTTACCGTATTCCGTGAAGTGCTGGGTGGTCCATTCACTTTGTTGAAGGGGGCTACCTCGCTTCAGGTTTTGGCGGGTAACTTGACGCGCCCTTAGGGGTCTAGGATTTCATTGCACAGGCTATCCACACGACCAGGGGAACGTCGGGTTTCAGTAGCGGCTCTATGAAACACGGAGATCCCAGATTATCTGTATTGTTCTGTGATGCTGATTACATTTCTGTGATGTTGCTTTTATCACGCCTGGAGCAATTATTATATATTGATATATATACTAGTAGATGTTGTATATGTTTTGCATCCGTGCTAGTCCAGTCCCCTCTCCGTCGTTAGTTAATTAACCTGACGGGTGATGACGGGACCCAGTGGTGAATGCGGATGGCATATACGTACATCATATTTTCGTTCTTTTGTGGTGCGATCAATTGATGGGACAGCATTGATTCGGATCAATGCAAGCTAAACAAACCTATTCTGATGTTGTTGGAACATTTTTCAGAAAGCTATTATTGCAAGGACGTTCTCTTTTGTTTTGCACAGTGGTATTCAGTTGGAATATCCTGCACCTCAGTCGACGAGGCAAGGGCCGAGATCCCTTCACCGGGAGTGACCCTTTGGACAGAAGTTTGCGTCAGGGTAATAACTTCACAATAGTCGATTACTTTTTTCTTTGCATCATGGTATTCAGTTGGAATATCCTGCACCTCATTCAACATGGAAAGAGCCGAGATCCCTTCACCGGGAGTGACCTCTTTAGCAAAGGTTTTCGCCACAATATTTTTATAAAAAGCTATCCGGTTCCTTCAACGATATCAAGTTCATTACGTTAAAGGTTTTTTGCAAAAAACCATTCGTAGCCCTCCGTCATTTCAGACGGGTAGCACTTAGTATTCATGGTATGTTTGTTGACCTTCGTCAAGGCATAGTGAATGGTAGCTGCTTGTTACCTTTCTGTTGCATAGATAGATGCATTGGTTTGGGACAGTCTTATAGCCTTGTTGGCCTTCGTCAAGGGCTTATATGGGTGGGTTCAAATTAACCTGGACAATGACGGGTAGAACTTGACATGTGACTTCTGATTTGTTGACCTTCGTCAAGGTCATAAGAGCATGGGGTAAAAATCACATCGGGAGTTTCTAAAGAAACTGAAACTTGCCTGATATGCGCATACCTTCTGGAGTGTGATAACGTGAGTGGATTCCATCACGTTATCATACGATGATAGTTGGATCCCGATTCCCACTGATGAGTTGGTTTACTCCTCGGGTGATCCCAACTAATTCTTCTTTTAGGTTTGGAGGAGAATTTGAGGTTACAGTGGGAGGTTTCCTGATTAGATAAAGTGATAACCTTTCTGATCTAGGTTAGAGTGAACGCAGAGTGTTTCTTTTCTCTCTCTCTCTTTGGCAGCGACCATGGCCCGACCCTTGACTATGACTCAGTGACCAAGTTAACCGAACCTTCTTAGAACACTGGCTTTTGGATTGTCAGAGTTGCATACCTCATTGCCACCCCTACTTTTACCCTTTTTTCTCCAGAACACCCCGTATTACTACGAACATCAACTTCCATTGGATAAAACCATCGTATGGTTATATACGAACTCGAAGAAATTTATTCGTGGATGGTTTCCGGTTCTGGAGAAAACGAATAGGACTATTCAGTTGTCTTTTCCTTTTACCTTCTCTCAGGTTGCGAGTGTTCCTTAGATTAGGACAGTACACCTATTATGCTTATTGGATAGTCTTCATCCAAACATAGGCAGGTGCTGAACGGTAGGGAATGAAGAAAACCATTTAGCCTAAAAGGTGTACAGAAGGTATTAAGTAAAGACAAATAAAGGGATTAGTTAGAGGGCAAAGTAAATTACGACTGCTATTCACGACCAAACCAAGTATTTCATCGCCACTCTTACTTCACCTTTGCATTTCTCCGGAACACACCGTATCACTACGAAGATCCACAGATTATTGGATACTCCATCGTATGGTTATATACGAACTCGAAGGAACTTGTTCCAGGGGGATGGATTCTGGTTCAGGAGAAATAGGAATAATATTTATTCAGTTGTCTTTTATCTTCACCTTCTCTCAGGTTACGAGTACTCCTAGGATTAGGAGAGTACACCCATTATGCTTATTGGATAGTCTTCTTCCAAACCATAGGCTGGTGCCGAACGGTAGGGAGGGAAGAAAACCTTTTAGCCTAAAGGGGTGTACAGAAGGTAATGACTAAAGACAAATAAAGGGATTTGGAGAGATGGCAAAGAAATATACGGTTACAGTTGTGAATCTGATAATGGAAGAGGCATTACTAAGAATACCCGGATACCCCTTCGAAACATTTACATGTTTCAGTTTCACTGTGTATTGTTAATAGAAAACTGATTTCCCAATTAGTACTTACTCCAGGGTATGTATTTACCAGGTTTGATTCTCACATATGTATGGTTTTACAGATGATGAGTAGGAGTAAGTTATTGGGAATTGGGTGATCATCCTCATTATATCAGGATTCGTTGTAATTGGTGATATATGAGGAAATCACCTGGGTTGTTTGCCGGATGACAAATATTTGGATTTGAACATCCGTTGTTATGCACCAATTTCAAATTGATATATCTATACGTTTATTTTTATAAAGTGAGATATATCTTTTTGAAATTATGTCTATGACATTTACCTATATCAGTAGATGGTTAGGTAAGGAGCATTAAACAGCGGTGTAATTCTTCTTAACCATAAGTACAGTTTTCAACCTACGACACACAGGGAATGAGTTATTAGACTCCGAGGACTTATACAGAGTATTGTATGTTGTCCAGTGTCCATGTGGATAGAGGGGTTGGTACTCGTACTATATTCTGTTTACTTATGACTTCTCTAGTTCTTAGACATGTGTTTCGTAGAAATGCAAGATCCAAGTTTTGAGAAGTTATAGGTATAAGAATAAAGTAGAGAATCAGGTATTGCAGGTATCAGGATTCTTCAAGGTCATCGAAGATGTAGATACTTGTGTATGGTATTCAGTTGATAGTAATGATTATGACAACTTGCTTCTCTTTCAGGTTACTCATAATTGGATGCACTCCTAAGTTGAGTAATTCTGATCGGCCTCTCTCCATTTAGTTGACATGCACTGGAGACAGCTGCATGATTTGAATCTGGTTCCAATTAAATCAGTGCCTCTGTTTCTATATTGGATATAGAATTGTTCATATCTTAACAATGTTAAGGTACGGGGAGTTGTCCGGCTTATGCTTAAAACCAGACTCTGGATAACTCAAGGCATGTTTCTGTAATGGTTGTTTGAGGGTTGACCCGGGCTATGATGAGGGTTGACTTTCTACCATCTGAAAGATCAATAGTGATATTGTTCTTGACTCGCCACAGTTTTAATAAAAATGGATTTTTTCAGAAAACAGTAGTGTGAGTATGGTAGAACTGGAAGTGATTCCAGAACCGCAAACGCTTACTGAAAATTTAATAGGACCTAAAGATTCAATCTGGATTGACATTCCATTGGCCACTTCGCAAATATGGTAGGTAACCTCAGCCACCCGAGAAGTACTCCGGTAGCCTCAAGGACGGTGACAGGGAGGTTCTTGTTTACCCATACTTGCCATTGCTGTTGTTCCAGACTGTGCGACCCGGCGGGAGGATGAGTATAGCGTCGTTCTAAACTAGCTTTAGAAGTGTACGTGTATATGACTCTGCCAGAGGGTTGTCGTAGTCAGTGGGAGCAGCGGAAGCATAGTGGACAAGAAGCTTATGTCTATTTATAGACTAAAGCAGATATAGCGGAGATAGATCATCTATTTCTGATGTGACAGTCATAGGTTTGACTTCATCTGAATAGGGGATGGATCTGTTAAGAAGGTAGTAGGGTGTGATGTCCTGGTATTTGGATGACATACACAGAGTAGGAAGTGAAGTTCCTACACTACGATCGGTTATGCTTTGGTTGTCCCACAGTGGTTTCTCCAAATAGGATATAGAAATAATATCAGACATTCTGCTTACTAGATCTATGGTTTTAGATCTAGATTTGGGTGGTTTCCCAATCTGGGTACTTAGACAGCATTCTAAAGGTGTTTTAGAATGGACGACTCCTGGCACGGTGGTATACCAGCAGGTGATGGAGTCACCCTCTCTAAAGGTGTCTTACAGACTAAAGGGGAGAGGGATGTGCATGATTGGCAGATCACTTGCTTAGGCAATTGAGTCAATCATGATATGTCAAGTACCACACCAGACGTTGTTTATGCACTAGATGCAAAAAATTGATATTAATCCTATCCTAGAGAAAAATTCGGAAGCAGTTTTAGAACATAAGTGAATATTCTAGGGAAATGATAACGACAGCCTCATTCGGGAGACGGTTATCATTCCAGGCTACCAAGGTGACCTGAATGATAGAGTGACTGTCAGAGTTATAGTTTTCCTTCTGTCGAGGGGCAGTTGTTTGGACAGGAGGTCCAAGCGGATACTGAGGGTGGCATGGCGCAGGATACTGATTAAGTTCAGTTAACGATACAGTCTAAGAAGTTTGGATTTGGAGTTCATTTATGAACTAGGACCCATCAGATATCCAGACATATTCTAAGATAGGTATTGCTCATTTCGGGAGATGGCTTTCTCCGCGAACTTGAGATAAAGAGAGACATAGAAAGAAACATCGGGACTGATCCACTCACAGAGACTATTCCTCGAACGCAATAGTTTCGCAAACGGGCTTTGTGAAACTGATCAGTAGAGGAGTTGGGTGTTCGGTATTACACGGGCTGTGAGTATGCGACATTGCAATAATTAGCCTTGAGTGCAAGTGGGAGATTGTTGGATATAGTGCCCTCAGAGTCAATTATTGGATCGCAAGCACGTGATTGCAATGATTGAGGGAGGACCTATGCCGGTAGGACAATCTTACTCAAGATGATAGTATGCTATCTGGTTTATCTTTATTATCGGGTACTGCTTTAGGTGACCTTACAGGTCGCTATTGTAAGTCTACGCTAGCGCCCCGGCAGTCAACAGACGCCAAATGCGGAACTAAAACTTTTAAACTTGGCGCTATCGTATACTTTAACCCGGATCTGCCATTATTGCTAAACTAACAAACTGTAAAGAGTGTAGGAATGTTATACCGAACGATCCGAGTCCTTCGTTCTTCAACCATCATCCCACGCTCCGTTGCGGCTGCTCCGATCTCGTCGATCGCCGATCTCCTCGTCGAGGTGGCACCACATGATCGGTTCTTTAAACGGGCTCCCGCCTCTGACTCGAGGCAACTCGATCGTCAAGTTTGCTAAAAGAGACGACCAAGATTGATGTAGAGAATGAGTAGATGACTTTGTCTCACTTCGTCCAAATCCGTGGACGATCGGTTAATGAAGTTGCCGTGGAAATCGGGTGATGGAATGAAATGGACTGTGAAATTCCATACACCGATAAAACCTATCATAACTTTTCTAACCGATGAAAACAACAACCATGAGAGAGAGAGGAGGGGGCCGGCCTCTTATAAAGAGAGAGGGGGTGACCGTAGGAGAGGGGGGGTAACCATAAGTAAATATCATGTGTGAACACTAAACAAATATCTAGCATAAATATCTTAAGCTAAACAAGAATTGGTTGATTACAAAGCATGAGTCACTCGACACCTCACCCAAACTAGAACCTTCTAGAATCTTCCAGAAGCATGACTCACTCTCAACAGAAGAAAAGATAAATCCGTCTTTAACCGAATGTTAAAGACGGCTGATAGAAAACTGGAAACTGGCAACTTCCAAAAGTGATCCTGAAACGAATTTCAGGACAACCCCGAAACTGTATAAATATACCCGCATTTGTATTACGACCGAATACAAATGCAACTGAGACAAAGATATTATACCTACTCAATATAATACTCGGATCCGGCTTAAACCAAAGCCGACCAGTATCATCTATCCGAAAATCGACACGTGCGTAAACGCACGTGCATTTTCCGAACCCTGCCATAAAACCATACGGCCTCTACAACGTTTCGCCCGAACTTGGGAAACTGCCTGTGGGGGACTCTAATGACTCGTCAGCACCCTGGCAGTGGGTTTAACCACAAACCGTCAGCGGCACTAGCAATGCGTAACGGCTGCCCACGGACTGACCTCAAGGGTGGCCGAGGAGCGAACTCAAGGGAGACCGATGAGCGAACTCCTCCGAAAACCCTACTGAGCCTAACAGTGACAATGTATATACAGTCCGGTCCGTTCGTCAATGAGTATCGCATATCTGCCTAGGGGGCTAGCAAGGTCAGACCCCCAATAGCAGTATAAGTCGTGTCGGAGTGAAGCCCAATAACACCCTGAGATACTACTGGAGTACCTACCAGTAAATCTCCTGCCACGGCCGTGGGCTTTGTGTAATGGCTCTCCTAGACACAGCACGATCTCGCCCCCAATACCGGGAGAGACGAATCCCCTGCCGATCCGCTCACGTGCCTCCATATGGCTCGGGACTGTACCCAAAAGCTACCTGTTTGCACGACTCCTTTGAGCCGTGGTAGGGTAGAAATCAAAGCACAGTGGGAACTCACACGAGACAAATGACGACCTCAGGTCGATGAACTAACCTGTACACATGTCACCAGGGAACTGCTATCTGACGATAGATATAATACTAACTAGCAGATTCCCGGCGAGTCCTGTCCGGTGTACTCATAACCCAATGAGCACCTGTATACATCTTAGGTGATCCAACTACACCAGTGGCTTGTGAGACCGGCCACCGCCCCTCGTCGGGGTCTCGACTGTACACACTAGTCTACTCCGGAGTATCGATGCCCTGTCTCGAAACTCCCACGACTAGGGACCACAATTAAGGATATGCATCTAAACTACCCAACTCTCACGTATATGATCGCCCTCATACAGTTGGTAGTAAAGCAAGATCCTAAGGGCTCTATCAAAGTGTAACATGCAATCAGTCACCTGAACATGTACACAACTGATAAAGGCAAACCAGATAGCATACTATCATTTCGAGTAAGACTGTCCTACCGGGATAGGTCCTCCGCAATCATTGCAATCACGTACCTGCGATCCAATAATTGACTATGAGGGCACTATCTCCAACAATCTCCCACTTGCACTCAAGGCTAATATTGCGATGTCGACTACTCACAGCCCGTGTGAAACCGAACATCCAACTCCTCTACTAATCAGTTTCACAAAGCCCGTTTGTAAAACTATTGTGTTCGAGAAATAGCCTCAGTGAGTGGATCCGCCTAGAAGTATCTTTCTGAATCTCTCTTAATCTCAAGTTCGCGGAGAAAGCCATCTCCCGAATTGAGTAGTACCTGCCTTAGAATATGTCTGGATATCTGATGGGACCTTAGTTCATAAATGAACTCCATATCCAAACTTCTTAGACTGTATGGATCACTGAACCTAATCAGTATCCGGCACCAAGCCACCCACAGTATCCTCTGGAACCACCTGTCCATAATACTGTCCCTCGTCAGAGGGAAAACTAAAATACTCTGACAATCACTCTGTCATCCATGTCACCTTTGAAGCCTGGAATGATAACCGTCTCCCGAAAGAGGCTGCCGTTATCAAATCCGTAGAACATGTACCAATGTTCTAAAACTGCTTCCTTATGTTTCTCCAGGATTGGATTAATACAAACTTATTGCATCTAGTACAAAAACAACATTTGGTGCGGTACTTGACATCTCATGATTGACTCAATTGCCTAAGCAAGTGATCTGCCAATCATGCACATCCCTCTCCCCTTTAGTCTGTACGACACCTTTAGAGAGGGTGACTCCATCACCTGCAGGTACACCACCATGCTAGGAGTCAACTATTCCAAAAACCATTAGAATATCTGTCAAAGTACCCACATTGGGAAACTACCCAAATCCAGATCTAAAACCATAGATCTAGAAACCAAAATGTCAAAAATTATATCCATATCCTGTCTGGAGAAACAACTGTGTGACGACCACAGTACAACCGATCGTAGTATAGGAATTTTACTTCCTACTCTGTGTATGTCATCCAGATACCATGACATCACACCCTACTACCTTCTTAACTGATCCATCCCCTATTCTGATTGAAGTCAAACCCATGACTGTCACATCAAAATTAGATGATCTATCTCCGCTATCACTGCTCAAGTCTATAAATAGATATAAGCATCTTGCCCACTATGCTTCCGCTGCTCCCACTGACTACGACAACCCTCCTACCGGGTCTCATATCCTGGAACAACAGTAGTGTCAAGTCTTGGTACATAAGAACCTCCCTGTCACCGTCCTTGAGGCTACCGAAGTACCTCTCGGGTGTCTGAGGTTACCTACCATACCTGCGGAGTGGCTATTGGAATGTCAAACCTGATTGAATGTATAGGTCCTATTAAATTTTCCGTAATCGTTCGCGGTTCTGGAATTACTTCCAGTTCTACCATACTCCCACTACTGTTTTCTGAAAAAGATCCATTTTTTACTAAAACTGTGGCAAGTCAAGAACAATATCACTATTGATCTTCCAAATGGTAGAATATCAACCCTCGTCATAGCCAGGGTCAACCCACAAACAGCCACTACAGAAACGTGCCCTGAGTTATCCAGTGTCTGGTTTTAAGCATAAGCTGGACAACTCCCCGTACCTTAATTTCTTTTAAGGTACGATCCATTCTATATCCAATATAAAAACTTTGGCACTTATTTAATTGGAACCATATTCAATCCATGCATCTGTCTCCAGTGCATATCAACTTAATGGAAAAAGGCTAATCAGCATTACTCAACTTAGGAATCCATCCAATTATGAGTAACCTGAAAGAGAAACACGTTTCTCAAAAACCATCACTATTATCTGAATACCAATCACAAGAATCTACATCTTCGATCTCTTTGAAGAATCCCGATACTTGTGATACCTGGTTCCCTACTTTATTCTTATACCCACAACTTCTCAAAACTTAGACCTTGTATTTCTACGAAACACTTGTCTAAATACTAGAGAAGTTATAAGTAAACAGAACATAGTACGAGGACCTACCCCTTTGTCCTGATGGACACTGGACAACATACAATACTCTGTATAAGTCCGCTGAGTTGAACAACTCAAAACCTGTGTGTTGTAGGTGGAAAACTGTACCCTGGCGATTTCCTCAAATATCACCAATTACAACGAATTCCGATATAATGAGGATGATCACCTAATTCCCAATATCTTACTCCCACTCATCATCTGTAAAACCATACAGATATGAGAATGAAACCTGGTAAATACATACCCTTGGAGTAAGTGTCTAATCGGGAAAACAGTTTTTCCTTTAACAATGCACTGAAACATAAAAAAATGTTTCGTAGGGGGTACCCTGGTATTCATAGCAATGCCTCTTCCATAATCCAATTCACGACTTCAACCGTATATTTTATTGCCATCTCAACAAATCCCCTTTATTTGTCTTTAGTCGTTACCTTCTGTACACCATCGTTACGCTAAATGGTTTTCTTCCTTCCCTACCGTTCGGCACCAGCCTATGGTTTGGAAGAAGACTATCCAGTAAGCATAATAGGTGTACCCTCCTAAACCAAGGAGTACTCGCAACTGAGAGAAGGTGATGATAAAATACAACTGAATAATACCTTATTCTTCTTAAAGGTGAAATAGGAGCGGCGATGAAGTACGCGGTTTTGGTCGTGAATGATATCAGTCGCAATTTACTTTGCCCTCTTTCTAATCCCTTTATTTTGTCTTTACATATTACCTTCTGCACACCCTACTTAGGCTAATTGGTTTTCTTCATTCCCTACCTTTCGGCACCAGCCTATGGTTTGGAATAAGACTATCCAATAAGCGTAATAGGTGTACTCTCCTAAATCAAGGAGCCCTCGCAACCTGAGAGAAGGTGATAATAAAAGACAACTGAATAAACCAATTCTATTTCTCCTGAACCTGAACCGGGATCCATCCTCGAAGAAGTCCCTTCGAGTTCGTATATAACCATACGATGGATCTATCCAATGGAAGTGGATATCCGTAGTTATACGGGTGTTCTGAGAAATACAAAGGGTAAAAGATGGAGTGGCAATGACTTATGCAATATAGACAATCCAAAAGCCAGTATTAAGAAGGTTCGGTCAACCTGGTCATTGAGTCATAGTCTAGGGTCGGTCAAAGGTCGCTGCCAAAGAGAGAGAGAGAAAAGAAACACTCTGCGTGCACTCTAACCTAGATCAGAATGGTCATCATTTTATCTAATCCGGAAACCTCCCACTGTCCTGTCAAATTCTCCTCCAAACCTAAAGAAGAATCAATCGGGATCACCCGAAGAGTAAACCAACTCATCAGTGGGAATCAGGATCCAACTCTCATCGCATGATAACGTGATGGAATGCATCCACGTTACTCATACTCCAGAAGGTATGCGCATACTCGGCAAGTTTCAGTTTCTTTAGAAACTCCTGATATAGTTTTTGCCCCATGCTCTTATAACCTTGGCGTTAGGTCAAAATGTCATAAGTCACATGCCAAGTTCTACCCATCACTATCTTGTTAATTTGAACCCACCCGCACATGCCCTTGGCGTTAGGTCAAAATGGCAGAACGGCTGTCCCAAACCAACTCATCTATCTATGCAACAATTGAATACCCAGCAGCTACCAAACACTATGCCTTGGCGTTAGGTCAAAATACATAGCTTGAATACTACTGAATACCCAAAAGAAGTGACGGAGGGCTACGACTGGTTTTTGGCGAAAAAACCTTTAGCGTAGTGAACTTGATATCGCTGAAGGAACCTGATAGCTTTTTTTAAAATATAGTGGCGAAAACCTTTTGCTAAAGAGGTCACTCCCGGTAAAGGGATCTCGGTTCTTTCCTCGTGGAATGAGGTGCAGGATATTCCACTGAATACCGCTATGCAGAGCAACATGTAATCGACTATAGTAAAGTTATTACCCTGACGCAAACTTCTGTCCAAGGGGTCTTTCCCGGTGAAGGGATATCAGCCCTTGCCTCGTCGAATGAGGTGCTGGATATTCACACCGAATATCGCTATGCATAACAAAAGGAAACGTCTTTGCAATAACACTTTTTAAATTGTTCCAACAACTGTATGCAGGTTTGTTTTTACTTTGCATTGATCAGAATCAATGCAGTCCCATCAATCAATCACACCAGAAAAGAACGAAAATAAAATGTACGTATATGCCATCCGCATTCGTCACTGGGTCCCGTCATCACCCGTTAGGTTACTTAACTAACGACAGAGCGGGGACTGGACTAGCGCGGGTGTAAAACATATACAACATCTAATAGTATATAAACCAATATACATAATCGCTCCAGGCGTGATAATATGCAACATTACAGAAAAGTAATAAGCATTACAGAACAATACAGATATCTGGGATCCCCAAGTTTCACAGAGCCGCTGCTGAAACTCGACGTTCCCCTGTCGTGTGGATAGCCTGTGCAATGAAACCTAGACCCCTACGGGTGCGGCAAGTTACCCGCCAAAACCTGAAGCGAGGTAGTCCCCACTGCATAGTGAATGGAACACCCGGCACTTCACGGAATCCGGTAAATTGAGCACCCCTCCTTGGGTCAACCTGTACCCCCTACGAGTGCGGCGAATAGTCTGCCAATTCTGAAGTGGGGCCCCTCTGCCTCTCAAAGCCATGAGATGCGGACCCGTTGCTTTCCCGAACCCGGCTATCCGTGCACTCCGTCTCGGGGTAAAACCTAGTACAGTAATGAAAAATTGTACAACAGGTACATCGACCGCAACCTGGTCGTGCCCCAAAAGAATATTATACAACAGGCAGTGACGGCTGTCCACAAGTTGGACGCTCGCCCCGCAATATCAAATGTACAAATAAACTCAATCTGTACTACCATTGCACACTGCTATCCACCACGACAAATCCGCAACAATACAGCACAATACAGAACATCAACGCGAATGTCACGTTCGCAAACCCGTCTAAAAGAACTATAGCAGTTAAACGCCGTTTACCGATCAAATGACATTCCCGGTCGGAGATATAATGTAAGCACTGTAAACTAACGTGTTTAAATTTCGATCGACCAAATACCAAATTTCAAAAAGTGGGCCCCAAAGCTTACTGGTGAACAGTAACAAAATCTGGGCCAAAAATTTATATACCAAAAACCCCAAAATCCCACCAAGAACCCACTGAAAAAAAATTGGAGCACGTGCTCCTCACATGGCCGCGGAAGCGCGGCCAAACCATGGGTTTGGCCGCCCTTCCGCGGCAACTTGGAGGAGTCACGACTCCAAATTTCGTCGTGGGTCTTATAATTCTCTGCTCTGATTTTTAAGACATCCAGAAATCAATTTCGACACCGTTTAAAAACAACAGAAACTGTCAAGTAAGGAAAATGATATTTTTGGCAGTTTTCGATTTTCGGTCGGATCGATGTTTTAAACGCGTTAGCACAAGTTAGTATAGCAAAATGGTTAGGCTCTGATACCACTGTAAGTCTACGCTAGCGCCCCGGCAGTCAACAGACGCCAAATGCGGAACTAAAACTTTTAAACTTGGCGCTATCGTATACTTTAACCCGGATCTGCCATTATTGCTAAACTAACAAACTGTAAAGAGTGTAGGAATGTTATACCGAACGATCCGAGTCCTTCGTTCTTCAACCATCATCCCACGCTCCGTTGCGGCTGCTCCGATCTCGTCGATCGCCGATCTCCTCGTCGAGGTGGCACCACATGATCGGTTCTTTAAACGGGCTCCCGCCTCTGACTCGAGGCAACTCGATCGTCAAGTTTGCTAAAAGAGACGACCAAGATTGATGTAGAGAATGAGTAGATGACTTTGTCTCACTTCGTCCAAATCCGTGGACGATCGGTTAATGAAGTTGCCGTGGAAATCGGGTGATGGAATGAAATGGACTGTGAAATTCCATACACCGATAAAACCTATCATAACTTTTCTAACCGATGAAAACAACAACCATGAGAGAGAGAGGAGGGGGCCGGCCTCTTATAAAGAGAGAGGGGGTGACCGTAGGAGAGGGGGGGTAACCATAAGTAAATATCATGTGTGAACACTAAACAAATATCTAGCATAAATATCTTAAGCTAAACAAGAATTGGTTGATTACAAAGCATGAGTCACTCGACACCTCACCCAAACTAGAACCTTCTAGAATCTTCCAGAAGCATGACTCACTCTCAACAGAAGAAAAGATAAATCCGTCTTTAACCGAATGTTAAAGACGGCTGATAGAAAACTGGAAACTGGCAACTTCCAAAAGTGATCCTGAAACGAATTTCAGGACAACCCCGAAACTGTATAAATATACCCGCATTTGTATTACGACCGAATACAAATGCAACTGAGACAAAGATATTATACCTACTCAATATAATACTCGGATCCGGCTTAAACCAAAGCCGACCAGTATCATCTATCCGAAAATCGACACGTGCGTAAACGCACGTGCATTTTCCGAACCCTGCCATAAAACCATACGGCCTCTACAACGTTTCGCCCGAACTTGGGAAACTGCCTGTGGGGGACTCTAATGACTCGTCAGCACCCTGGCAGTGGGTTTAACCACAAACCGTCAGCGGCACTAGCAATGCGTAACGGCTGCCCACGGACTGACCTCAAGGGTGGCCGAGGAGCGAACTCAAGGGAGACCGATGAGCGAACTCCTCCGAAAACCCTACTGAGCCTAACAGTGACAATGTATATACAGTCCGGTCCGTTCGTCAATGAGTATCGCATATCTGCCTAGGGGGCTAGCAAGGTCAGACCCCCAATAGCAGTATAAGTCGTGTCGGAGTGAAGCCCAATAAACACCCTGAGATACTACTGGAGTACCTACCAGTAAATCTCCTGCCACGGCCGTGGGCTTTGTGTAATGGCTCTCCTAGACACAGCACGATCTCGCCCCCAATACCGGGAGAGACGAATCCCCTGCCGATCCGCTCACGTGCCTCCATATGGCTCGGGACTGTACCCAAAAGCTACCTGTTTGCACGACTCCTTTGAGCCGTGGTAGGGTAGAAATCAAAGCACAGTGGGAACTCACATGAGACAAATGACGACCTCAGGTCGATGAACTAACCTGTACACATGTCACCAGGGAACTGCTATCTGACGATAGATATAATACTAACTAGCAGATTCCCGGCGAGTCCTGTCCGGTGTACTCATAACCCAATGAGCACCTGTATACATCTTAGGTGATCCAACTACACCAGTGGCTTGTGAGACCGGCCACCGCCCCTCGTCGGGGTCTCGACTGTACACACTAGTCTACTCCGGAGTATCGATGCCCTGTCTCGAAACTCCCACGACTAGGGACCACAATTAAGGATATGCATCTAAACTACCCAACTCTCACGTATATGATCGCCCTCATACAGTTGGTAGTAAAGCAAGATCCTAAGGGCTCTATCAAAGTGTAACATGCAATCAGTCACCTGAACATGTACACAACTGATAAAGGCAAACCAGATAGCATACTATCATTTCGAGTAAGACTGTCCTACCGGGATAGGTCCTCCGCAATCATTGCAATCACGTACCTGCGATCCAATAATTGACTATGAGGGCACTATCTCCAACAGCTATTACACATTGATAGAGCCCTTAGGATTCTTGCTTGACTGCCAGCAGTATGATGGCGATCATATATGTAGGAACTGGGGTTTATAAGCACATCCTTAAAATGGTCCCTAGTCGTGGGAGTTTCGAGACTGGGCATCGATACTCTATTAGTAATCTAGTGTATACCGTCGAGACCCCGACGAGGGGCGGTGGCCGGTCTCACAAGCCATTGGTGTCATTTGGTTCACCTAAGATGTATACAGGTGCTCATTGGTTTATGAGTATACCGGACAGGACTCGCCGGGAACATGCTAGTTGGTATTATACCTGATGTCAGATAGCAGTTCCCTGGTGACATGTGTACAGGTTAGTTTATCGACCTTAGATTGTCATTTGTCTCGTGTGAGTTTCCACTGTGCTTTGATTACTACCCTACCACGGCTCAAAGGAGTCGTTTAAACAGGTTTTAGTTGGGTACAGTCCCGAGCCACATGGAGGCAGTGAGCAGATCGGCAGGGGTTTCGTCTCTCCCGGTATTGGGGGTGAGATCACGCTGTGTCTAGGAGAGCCATTATACGAAGTCCTTGGCCAAGGTAGGAGATTTACTGGTAGATATTCCAGTAGTATCTCAGGGTGTTCTGGGCTACACTCCGACACGACTTGTACCGCTTTTGGGGGTCTGACTTTTACCAAACACCTAGGCCCACCATGCGATGCTCATAGAGAACGGACCGGACTGTATGGATATTGTCATTGACAGGATCAGTAGGGTGTCAGGATGAGTTCGCTGATCGACCTCCCTTTTGGTCAATACCTGGTAGCCCGTTACGTACGGCTAGTACCTCTGACGTGCCAGTGGTTAAATCCACAGCCAAAGTATTGATGAGTCTTTAGAGTCCCCCACAGACAGTTTCTTAAGTTCGGGCGAAACATTGTAGAGGACGTATGGATTTATGGAAGTGTTCGAACGTACGCATGCACTTGTGCACGTGTCATGGTTCGGTCGGATAATACTAGCGGGTTTTGGTTTAAGCCGGATCCTAGTATTGTACAGTGTAGATTTTGTCTCATTGCATTTGTATTCGGTCGGAATACAAATACGGGTATGTATATACAGTCGCGGGGTTATCCTGTAATTTGTTACCGGATCACTTTTTTAAGTTGCCAGCTTACTTTCTCTTTTTGGCCAAATTCCTTTTCTATGTTTTTTGGATGAATTTTCCTTGGAGGGAATTATTTGCAAAGGTGTATTTTATAAAAGGGAGGGGGGTTTGGGGTGGGAGGGCTCCAGCAGATTTCTGGAAGCTCCAGCAGATCTCGAACTTTGTCTTTCTCTTTTATTCATCATTTCTTTGCATTAATTATGAGGTTTGAGTGTGATGTTTTGGTGTGGGTTTTTGTTGCCTTTTTCTTATGGTCACCACCTCTTGGATTGTGCTAACCCCTCCTCTTCTCTTGTGTGGTCGAGCCCCCATCTTGGACAGCCACTCATTCATTTTGTGAGTGAGGATTTGATTCATCTCATTCTTGCAACAAAAACTTTAGCTCAATTTCAAAGCTCTCTACGATCTTCCCTCCACTGTGGCAACTTCGATTAACCCTTGAGGCAAAGCGTTCTACACTTTGTCTACAGCAATCTTGGACACGTCGGCTAGCAAACTTCGTGTCCGAGTTGCCTCCGTTCAGAGGTGGGAGCCCGTAAAAAGACTCGATGATGTGGTGCCCTTTTCCGACGAGGAGATCGAGATCGGAGATGCCGCGAGGAGCTTGGGATGATGGTCAAAGACCGAAGGACACAGATCGATCGGTATACCCTTTCTAACCTTTCTCTAGTTATCTAGTTATAGGTTAATGGTTCGATCCGGATTTATAGTATACGATAGCGTCGGTTTCTAGTTTAGAAAAAAATTTCGTTTCCGCATTTTGGCATCGGACAGACGGCCGGGGCGCCACCGTAGACTTACAAAGATGCGACAGATGATAGCTAGTCTATCTTGAGTTGAGAGACGAAGGTGATTCGTCAGATTTGATGCGTCGACACATGCCCAGTTGAGCTAAAGATTTCCAGTATGGAGAATCTTATTCAGATCCAGAGTAGATCGACCCAGAAAGGACGTTGTTCGTCGGATGATCCGATAGGAGATCAGTAAGTTGACCAGGTTCGGATAGAAAGACCTCACCCAGATGCATTATGAGTTGATCGAGAATGGATGAATAAGGTATATTCCTTCGATGATATGGACGAGTTCCCGAGGACGTGTTCGGCTAGATGTCTTTACAGAGTGATGAACTACCGAGTTCGTAGTTTTGAGTCCGTGTGAGAGACTCCGGATTAACTATAGCCGAGAACAATTGCAGTACGCAGATAGCATGACGTGACGTCGAAGTGGACGAAATAAGACGAGTGGAACAAGAAGTTCGTGCGAGATGTTAACAATCCATTGTTACTCCCCGTTGATATTAGAGATATGATATGTATACAGAGGCGTTGGGATACGGCCAGTTCCCGAGGAAATGCTGTGCTGAGAACGCAGATGTCCAGAATGAAAGAAAAGATTATGTACGAGTACTGTTAGTTATATGTATGCCCAAGAGGCCATTATTGTACATACGATGTATATTGTAGTGGATGCTTGGACATATATAGTGAGGACTTTCTTGCTCGACATGATAGTATGCTATCTGGTTGCTCTTTATCTTAACATGTACTCTGATTGTCTCTATGTTACATATTGATAAAGCCCTTAGGATGAGTACTTGACTAGCAGGACAATGATGCAGATCATACTAGTAGGGACAGAGTAGTCGTTAAGTACATCCATCAAATGTTCCTAGTCGAGGGTGTATCGAGACAGGGCACGATATACTAGAGTAGACTAGCGTATATCCTCTCGACCCATGTAGATGGGCGATGAATGATCCCATATCCATTGGTGTTTGACATCAGAGATAGTATACGGGTGCTCAGTGGAGACTGGGTACACTGGACGGACTCGCCGAGAACTCCAGATGGTATTATACCTCACGTCAGATGGCAGTTCTCTGGTGATACTGGTACAGGTTAGTCTGTAGACCCGAGATCGTCATAGAGTCTTGTGTGATTCCCACTGTGCTTTGATTTCCACCTTACCACATTCAAGAGAATGCAAAACGGTGGCTTTTGGGTACATTCCCGAATCACATGGAGGCAATGAGCGATAGGAGGGGTTTCGTCTCCCCCGGTATTGGGAGTTCATGTTGTGCTGTGTTCAATTGGCTATAACAGAAAGTCCCATGCCAGGGCTGCTTCAGAGATATACTGGTAACTGTTATCAGTAGTTCCTCGACCCGTTATGAGCCTTACATCGGCATGACTTATCGAGTTACTGGGGTCTGACATTGACCACCCCTAGACGAGATATGCGACATATCAGACGAAGAGACCGGACTGTACGGTAGTGTTACTGATTGGATTCGCAGGAGTGTGAGAAGGCTTGCTTGTTGATCTTCTGATCACTCAATACCCGGGTGGCCGTTACGTTTAGCAGACCGCTTGCGGCTTATGGTTGTTTGATATGATCATCACCTACTGCCGGCGTATTGACGAGTCTTTGGAGTCCTACACAGGGGTTTCCTGGCACAAGTGAAACTGAGTAGGAGCATGGGACCGAGATTAATACGATATGTGATACAGTACTCTATTCTCGCGACTTATGACATCGGTCGGTTATATGTGATATAGACGGGTTATCGGATCAAGTGTTGATTCGATAAGTTGTTACGTATGATATTAGTCGGTTATATATGATATAGCCGGATTATTAATTCAAAAGTTGATTCAATAATTTAATGTATAATTATATATTTGATATATTACATTACATTAACTAATATTAAGCTCACTTATGATTTCTTTTCTCACTTTATGTGCACAATGTATATATGTGATATGTATGTTTGTGTACATGTTTGTGTCATGCTAGGTTACACATGCAACAAGGGTGTATGAGACTTATACCATGCTAGGGTTAATTAGGGTTTCATATTTATTATTAATTTAAACAAATTTTTGAGAATTTGTCATGGTTTAAGCTTGGATGAAGCTTATGGATAATCATTGACAAAGTCAACTCTTTTGTCTAACTTAAGATATTTATTAACCCAAACCTTAACCCTATGCTATGGTTTATTCTCTACATGAGTTAGCCATGATATTATTTCACAATGGTTGTATTTCTAACCTCATGATTAATTCATTCTCATATGATGAGTTCATTCTTCTTCTTCTTCTTCCTCAAAGCTTTCTAGCTTCATTGGAGGTATGAGAAAAAATGTGAGAAAATCAAATCTAAAGTGAGCCCACTTCCTACTGCATCATCCTCTACTACTTGCCATTTAGTATAGTATGTTTGCTTCACTAATTCCACAATTAGTGAAGAGATAGCTTGGGTTAGTGTCTCCTCGACATAGATCATCTTCGGCCTCGAAGACATCGAAGCAAGCATGTTCATTTCTTCATGGGAGCTTCTCTAGAGTCCGGAGTTCACGATCGCAGTGAAGGGACTACTACACAGAGCTATTGAAATGAAGGACCGGTCTACAAAGGTTGTATTCCTTGCTCACTAGACTTGCAAAGTGTTTGCATTTACATTTCCGTCGATTTCTAGTTAACGATTCTTAGTTAGAGTTAGCTAGAACGGCAAATTTTTGAATTTGGCATGGACGATGCCTCCCGAAACCTTGCTGCGGTGCTAGGCAACCCTGCAGTGGTATCAGAGCTATGCTAGAAATTTATACGGATTTTGTTAAGATTACGAAACCGAAATACTCCAAAACATGAAACGCGAAAATCAAGTTTCGGTCGAATTTAAAAAGTTGTCAAAATTTTTTTTAAACAAGTACAGAGTGTTGTATGTGATGTAATATGAACACTGTGAAAATTTGAGGGGGTTTCATGCAATTTTGGCCGGCCACCTTACCCACAATCTCGGTCAAATCCGAGCATAACCCTCTGAATTTTTGACTGTGTTCAAGTGACTTGGTTTTGATGTTTCAGGTGTTGTTTATTTTTGCTAATTTTGCATGTGATGTAATCTTACACTATAAGCAATTCGTAGTTTTAACATTGTTTCGGGTTATTCGCATGTTGTCTAGACGAAGTTAGAAAGTTCGAACGATTGTCAAAAACCCATTTTTCCAAGTTTAACGTATTCGGAAAAATATGCAAGTGATTCTATGGACCCTCTAGAAGAACGAAACCTTAACTCGATTATGTGGCCGTCAGAACCGCCATTAAACCCTAGGGTTTGTGGTAGTTCAGCGTTGTCACATGTGAGGCATTGGTTTGACCTTTCTACGGCTGGTTCATAGGTACCGTGGCATCTTCTGGGTATTATTAAACTGTGCTCAAGTGTTGAGCTGTCGGGAAATTATGGGAATTTGATAAATCGATCGAAAAGTTTATCGTCGTCCTGATATTATGTGATGGGATACAATATTTGGAATCCACATGTAGTTATGAGATAACTAGTTTGAATTTTATAAATCTAGCAGTTTAGTCTCAAATGATCGGTTGCCACGGAATTTTGATGTGATCAAAAGTCCGTCGCAATCACGAAGCGTACGCGGATACTCGCCGGGTAAACTTAATAGATAGCCATGCCCCATAGCCCCGACCAAGTGACTGTAGGAGAACCCTGTCGCCAAAAGCATCCATTCGGGTGCTCGCGACAGCGGTGTTCCTCCATAGTGCACTTCGTCGACGGCATCAGGGGGTGCGGCCGTCTGCTAAAGTTTCCGACGAGAATTCGATTAGGACGTCGGGAACCTTGTTGAATTGCCCGACAAGATATTGAAAAGTTTTTTCGAGATCGAGACTAAAATGCGGGGTTTATAATTGTTAGGCATGCGATGTCTAAAGAATTCATTTGGTTAGGCATGCGATGTCTAAGGTGGTTGCGGATTCCAACTGTTGTAGTTTTTCACTTTCTTTTCTGCGACCGTAAGTGTAATATGTGGGGTATCTCCAGTTTCGTTGCTATATGTCAACGACAATTGGGATACGTATATTTACTTACGTTGATGACATGTGATATTATGTGTTGCTGGGATATGTTATATTGGATCGTCGTGATTGAATAGCCGGGGTTTTTATGTGAGATGAGAGTTTTTCATTTTCATTCATGTAAAATTCATTGTATGTAATATTCTTTTATTGGGGCACATTCGAGTTCAGGATGCTGTCACCATTGTATATTGTTTACTTTTCTGCATTAGGATAGACCCAAGGCGGGGAGCACAAGTAACCGGGTTCTAGGGTCCAGTGGGAGACCATCTCGAGGAGTCGAGACCGGGTCTCCTAACTCTAGAATTGGTAGGGTTGCTTGCCGCTCTCGTACGGGTCTAGGGATGTGAGTTTGGCTATTCATCACGACCGTGGAATCCGTGTCTAATACAGGCTTAAAATAAAACCTGGAAATCCTAGAATATCCAATATTTCATATGTTGTGTACTGCTGCGATTTATCTGTGATGTGATCACTGTATATGATAAAATAGATACTGGATATAGTATATATGATATATTATATAGACGTTGCTTATGTTTTACATCCGCGCTAGCACTGCCCCGCTCTGCCGTTAGTTACCTAACCTAACGGTGCATGAGGGGACATCGAGGCGAATGCAGATGGCATAAGCGTACGTTGTATTTATCTGTGATGTTTAGGTAACTTAAAATGATGGGACTTCATTAATGAGATTAATGAAATAAAAGAAACCTAAACTTGTTGTAGAAACTTTTCTCGAAAACAGGTAGCTCTAGTTCTTGCTTTGCATAGGGGTATTCATTGTAGAATATCCAGTACCTTATTCGATAAGGAAAGAGCCGAGATCCCTTCACCGGGAGTGACTTCTTTAGCGAAACTAGCAGATGCTACAAACTCGGTTTGTCTTTTGATTGCTTTTATAGTTTTTGCTTTGCATAGTGGTATTGTGAATATCCTGCACCTTATTCGATAAGGAAAGAGCCGAGATCCCTTCACCGGGAGTGACCTCTTTAGCGAAACTAGCAGATGCTACAAACTCGGTTTGTCTTTTGATTGCTTTTATAGTTTTTGCTTTGCATAGTGGTATTGTGAATATCCTGCACCTTATTCGATAAGGAAAGAGCCTAAAAAACACTCCTTTTTCAAAATCACTTGATTCTACGATGATATCAAGTTCATTATGCAAAAGGTTTTCTTAAAAACCTGTCGTAGCCCTCCGTCATTTCTGATAAGTACTAGTTAGTATTCGTGCAACATTTATTGACCTTAGCCAAGGCGTAGTGTGCGGTAGCTAATTAGTGCTTATCTGCTAAGCATATGATGCGATTGAGTTAGGGTAGTCGTGCAACTTTGTTGACCATAGCCAAGGGTCGTGCGGGTGGGTTTAATTCAATCGGGAAATGACGGGTTGAACTTGGCTAGCTTTTATGATTTGTTGACCTTAGCCAAGGTATGATATGCTAGGGGCAAAACATTATCGGGAATTTCAAGTGTTGAAATTTGCAATGAGATTGCATACCTCCTATAATATAGTTGGATCCCGATACCCACTGCGAGTAAGAGTTACTCCTGGAAGAGTTTTACAAATTACAATTAGCCGATCATGTAGGTGTCTAGAAAGGTGTCAACGGGGTTATGCCTCTGGAAAAACGAGGTTTATTTTAATTAGGTCCGTGCGAAAGCACGGGGAACCTCCCTCAAAGTACCGGCACTGGCCTGGCTGAAAGATTGGCGAACTTGTAAAGTGTAATTAATCCCGGCTTGTCTTTCCTTTTAGGGTTTGAAGGAAGATTTGACTAAAATAGTGGGAGACATCCTGATTAGATAAATTAATAACCAATATAATCTTACAAGAGCATACGCAGAGTGTTTTCTTCTCTCTCTCTCCAGGTAGCGACCATGCCACGCCTTAATCAAGATAATAATATGGATGTATTGACCGAACCCGCTTGTTATACTGAGCTGGGGAACATTGGTCCCGCTCCAACTTGTAATTGTTATAAGACCGAACAGGAAATAGGGGATTACCAGGATTCCCGTGCCGCCCAAACGAAGAAAGTACATGATGATGCATCATCTTTGGGTGTGTTCATTACCGAGAACTGTTTCTCAGTATCCTTTACGTCCTGGGTATGAGATACCGGATCAGGATCCCACATATGTAATCTGTTACATGGGCTACAGATAGGTAGAGAACTGGGAAAGGGTGATAAGTTTCAAGAGTTGGAAACGGTGCAAGTGTTACAACCAAGCTTGTTGGCAGTTATCACCCTGTATTACCAAATACATTGATTCTAAACGAATGTTATTAGATATCGAAGCTGATATACAACATCATATCAGTCTCTTTATTAAGTAAAGAAGGATATAATTTTGTATTGTTGGATAATGTTTTGAACATTTCCTATATCAAGAGTTGATCGGTTCAGGCATGTTATCTAAAAGCATATACGTACGTTCTAAATGAAATTACAGTTCTTAACGTACATAACACACACAAGAGGAAGAGTTCAGAAATGAACGAATCCTTCTTGAGGCATTGTAAACTAGGTCATATCAACTGCAACCCGACTAGCTAAGTTACATTTAGATGCATATTTAAATCAGTTTGAATTTACATCTTATGAAACTTGCCAGTCATGTCACAAAAGATAAGATGACCATGGCTCCGTTTACTAGAAACAGAGAAAGAGTTAGTGAACTCTTGGGATTGATACATGATGATGTATGTAGGTCCCTTGTCTACACATGCCAGGAATGGTTCTTTGTACTTCATTACATTCATTGAAAATCTCTCAAGATTTGGACTTATGTTCCTGTTGAAACACAAGTCTGAACCTTTTGAGATATTCAAAGAATATAAGTTAGAAGTAGAGAACCAAAATGGGTATGAGTATTATGTCCTATGATGTGATCATGGAGGAGAATACTTGAGCATGGAATTCCTGGACTATTCTAAAGGAGAATGAGATTCTCTCTCAGTATTACTCCTCCGTATACACCACAGCACGTCGGTGAATCGAGGCAGAGCAATCTCACCCTATGTGATATAGTGTGCTCTATGATGAGTACTACTGAGTTGCCTATTTACTTTTGGGGGTTATGCACTTGAGAAGCTGCATACCTATTGAATAGGGTTCCAATCAAATCAGGTGCCTGCCACTCCATATGCGATATGGTATGGGAAGAGCCCATCTCTTAAGTAAGTTAAGATTTAGGGTTGTCCGGCCTATGTCAAAAGAAAAATCCGGACAATCTTGAGGCAAGGTCAGTTCCGTGGAAGTTTGTTGGATATCCCAAACATAAGCAAGGAAATATCTTCTACCACACTGAGGAGCAAAAGGTGTTTCGTTTCTCAGCATGCCACCTTTTGGAAAGGGAATTTCTTATGAAGAAATTAGTGGTTATGAGGTAGAACTGGAAGGAGTTCCGGCTATACAAACTACAGCTGATGATTTTGTAGAACCGAAGGATTCAATAGTTCCCGACGAATCTTAGCCTCTTCGCCAATCTGGTAGGGTTCCTCATCCACCTGAGAGATACTTCGGTTTCTCTATGACAGTGGGAGCGAGGATTGTATCATGAGATGATGACCCAATTAGTTTCGAGCTTGCCATCAGGAGTGGGGACTCTGTGAGAATAGCTGGATGCTAAGCGATCTGAGATGGAATCCATATACACCAACAAAGTATGGACTTTAGTTACTTTATCTGAAGGGTTAAATCACCATCAGGAGCAGGTATATCTTGAGAAGATTACTTGGTGTACATGGAAAAGTTGAGACTTTCAAAACTAAGGCTTGTTGCAAAAGGTTTTCGTCATCGACCAGGTGTGGATAATGATGAAACCTTTTCTAGTGCCTATGCTTAAGTCCATCCGGATCCTACTTGCCATTTCTACATACCATGACTACGATATCTGGCGGTTGGGTGTCATGACTACTTTTCTAAATAGTGATTTAGAAGAGAGCGTCTATAAGTACACAGCCAGAGAGCTTCGTAGACAGTGGGAGCAGCGGAAACATGTGCAAGTTGCTTTATGAGTTAAAGCAAGCATCTCGGAGTTGGAACATCTGTTTTGATGTGGTTTTCAAAGAGTTTGAATTCATCAAAATGGTAGATGAACCTTGTATATACAAAAAGGTAGTTGGGAGTATGGTGGTGATCCTCGTATTGTACGTGGATGACATACTCTTGATAGGAAAGAAGTTTCCTATGCTACACTCGGTCAATCTCCTCTTATCATAAAGATTCTCCATATAGGATCAAGGTGATACCTCCTAAATCCTGGGTTTTGGATCTATGAGATAGATCTAAGTGGTTGTTAGGATTCTCACTAGGTGTAGTGAGTTGGTATCAATCGATCCTGGGGAGAATCACTGGATAGCTTCCACGGTGGTAAGGTTGACTGAATGTCAATCATAGGCATTTTCTTAACCCTCAGTGGAGGGACGGTATGTTGGAAGAGTTCCAAGCTAGGTACCGTGACAAACTAGACGATTAAGGCTGGATACATTGCTACCAAGGATGCTACCAAAGAGGCAGTCAGGATATATATATAAGTTCATGAGATGAACTTCGTTCCTACCATTGTGTGACAATGGAGTTGTGGCTTATGCCTAGGAACCCCCGTCCTATCAGTGATCCAGACATATTCTTAGGCAGTATCACCTGATCATGGAGATGGTTGATCTCCAGGGAGATCAAGGTTAGGAGAGTAGACACAGAGGACAACAGCGCGGATCCACTCACAAAGGCCTATTGCCCAGTAGAGACTTTTATGGGATGGTTGAGTATGAGATACTTCAACCACTGCTGATTATTGGGTATGAGATACTACAACAGATGGCCCTAGTGCAAGTGGGAGATTGTTAGTTATATGTATGCCTTAGAGGCCATTACTGTACATACGTTGTATATTGTAGTAGATTCTTGGACATATATAGTGAGGACTTTCTTGGTCGACATGATAGTATGCTATCTGGTTACACTTTATCTTAACATGTACTCTGATTGTCTCTATGTTACATGTTGATAAAGCCCTTAGGATGAGTACTTGACTACCAGGACTATGATGCAGATTATACTAGTGGGGACAGAGTAGTCGTTAAGTACATCCTTCAAATATTCCTAGTCGAGGGTGTATCGAGACAGGGCATTGATATACCAGAGTAGACTAGTGTATAGCTTCTCGACCCATGTAGATGGGCGATGGATGATCCCATATCCATTGGTGTTTGACATCAGAGATAGTATACGGGTGCTCAGTGGAGACTGTGTACACTGGACGGACTCGCCGAGAACTCCCAGATGGTATTATACCTCACGTCAGATGGCAGTTCTCTGGTGACACAGGTACAGGTTAGTCTGTAGGCCCGATATCGTCATAGAGTCTTGTGTGATTCCTACTATGCTTTGATTTCCACCTTACCACGTTCAAGAGAACGTGCAAAATGGTGGCTTTTGGGTTCAGTCCCGAATCACATGGAGGCAATGAGCGATAGGAGGGGTTTCGTCTCTCCCGGTATTAGGAGTTGATGTTGCGCTGTGCTCGATTAGCTATAACAGGAAGTCCCTGGCCAGGGCTGCTTCAGAGATATACTGGTAACTATTATCAGTAGTTTCTCGACCCGTTATGATCCTTACATCGGCACGACTTATCGAGTTACTGGGGACTGACGTTGACCACCCCTAGACGAGATATGCGACATATCAGATGAAGAAACCGGACTGTACAGTAGTGTTACTGATTAGATTCGTAGGAGTGTGAGCAGGCTTTCTTGTTGATCTTCTGATCGTTCAATACCCGGGTGGACGTTACGTTTAGCAGACCGCTTGGGGCATGTGGGTGTTTGATATGATCATCACCTACTGCCGGCGTATTGACGAGTCTTTAGAGTCCTACACAGGGATTTCCAGGCTCAAGCGAAACGGAGTAGGAGCACATATGTGATATGTGCGGGACTGAGATTAATACGATATGTGATACCGTACTCTATTCTCGCGACTTGTGACATCGGTCGGTTATATGTGATATAGCCGGGTTATCGAATCAAGTGTTGATTCGATAAGTTGTTACATATGATATTAGTCGGTTATATGTGATATAGCCGGATTATTAAATCAAGAGTTTATTTAATAATTTCATGTATAATTATATATTTGATATATTACATTACATTAAATAATATTAAGCTCACTTATGATTTCTTTTCTCACTTGATGTGCACAATGTATATATGTGATATGTATGTTTGTGTACATGTTGTTAGTGTATATGCCCTAGAGGCCATTACTGTATCATACTAGTATGTATATTAAATGATGGAAGCTTGGGATATTTACCTTGTATTGACAATCTTGCTCAATATAGTAGTATGCTACTTGGTTTGTTTCTACTTTAATGTGTGTGTTAGTCCATGCTACCTCTCTCGGTAGTTTCGGGCATGCGGAATTTGGTGAAAAACAATTTTCTAGAGGTGGTAACATGGACTCAAAACCGGATCTTTGTTAAACATCTAACTAACAACCTAACTAGGAGTGGTTAACTACTCGGTTAGGGGGTTATACCCTTCTTTCTTGAACTCCTTCGTCTTCAAGCCTCGATGGTTGTCCGGATCGGCTTCACCCCGTTGTCTCCTTGCGCCGAAGATCGATCCACCTGAAAGCTTCTACTTTCGGCTCCTTCTTCGGTCTTTGAAGAAACTAGTTCACTTGGTTTGCTAAACCTTATGAACTAGAGTGAGTAGAGAAGAGTGTGTTGGGATTTTCTCTATGGTTCTTGGTTCTCAACACATGAGACAATTGAACCATAGACTAAGGAGAGGGAGAGCAAGAGGAAGAAGATGAGAGCTCAAGAACAAGAGAGAGAATGAGAAAGATAGAATGAGCAAGACTTTTCGCTCTTGGCTCTCATAATCCAAAGCCATCATCACAAAAATAGTAATCAAGTACTGTGTAAATGGTTTAAGTCAAAATGGCTATATCATTTCATGCACTCATATTGCACAAGAGAACAAGCAAGTGAAAAGTCTTTGCCATGAAATGATAGCCATTATCATCATGATGGTCAACTAGTTCAACCTAGTCAACCGGTCAACAAAGTCAACAAGTCAACAAAGTCAACCCCTCAACAACCATGTCACCACAATACTTAATTAATATTATTGTTAATCATATATCATATTCTTATTAGGGTTGAGCAAAAAGTCAACGGTCAACGGTCAACAACCCTAATGAGAATCCTCTGCCTCTGTCTCTCCGTCAATTGTGCATACACACCCGCATCCGCGTTCCGAGGAACACGAATGCATACTGGATAAAACCAATCCCAATACGTACATTAGGATCAGGCTTAAACTAAATCCCGCTAGTGTAAACTGTCCGGACACTAAACGTGCACAAGTGCACGGATGTGACTGAACCCTGTCGCAAAAGCATGCGACTTGTCGCAAAACCATGCGACCTCTACTTTTTTGCCTAAAGACGAATAGCTTTCTGTGTGGGACTCTAAAGACTCGATACTACGCTGGCAGTGGGTTTAACCACAGACCGCAAGCGGTACTAGCTGTGCGTAACGGTCCCCAGGTAGATGCCGACAAGAAGACTGACGAGGTGAAACCCATCTGAACTCCTACTGAGCCTAAATGTGACAATCTCCGTACAGTCCGGTCTGTTCGTCTGATACATCGCATGGCGGGCCTAGGGGGGCGATAAACGTCAGTACCCTAATAGGTACAAGTCGTGTCGGAGTGAAGCCTAAAACACCCTGAGATAACACTGGAAGCCTACCAGTATATCTCGATTGCCCTGGCCAGGGACTACTCGTGTAATGGCTCTCCTAGACACAGCGCGATGTCAACCCCCAATACCGGGAGAGACGAATCCTGTCTAACCGTCACTGCCTCCAAGTGCTTCGGGACTGTACCCAACTACTACCTGTTTGCACGACTCCTTTGAGCCGTGGTAGGGTAGTAATCAAAGTACAGTGGGAACACACTCGAGGCGAAGTGACAGTGTCAAGTCAGCGGACTAAGCTGTACTCATGTCACCTGGGAACTGATAACTGACGATAGGTATAATACCAACCGGTCAGTTCCCGACGAGTCTTGTCTAGTGTACTCGTAACCTAACGAGCACCCGTATACTATCTCCAGTACGACGTACTGATGGATGTGGGACAGACCATCTCCCATACTGGGATGAGAAGCGCATACGCTAGTCTACTCCGGAGTATCGATGCCTTGTCTCGATAGTCCTGGGACTAGGGACCTGTATAAGGATGTGCTTATAGATTACCCAGCCCCCACTAGTGTGACTGCCATCACAACGCTGGTAATCAAGCAAAAATCCTATGGGCTCCACTAATGTGTATAGGTGATATACTAAAATAAACACATGTACACATTGAAGTAGAAACAAACCAAGTAGCATACTACTATATTGAGCAAGATTGTTTATACAAGGCGAATATCCCAAGCTTCCATTAAGTAATATACAAACTAGTATATTACAGTAATGGCCTCTAGGGCATATACACTAACAATCTCCCACTTGCACTAAGGCCATGTACTGGCGTATCGAAGACCTATCATTTCGATCAGCCGCCCGAACTGAGTCTGCGGCAAGGCCTTGGTGAATGGATCTGCAGTGTTATCTTCTGAAGCGACCCTCCGAACCTCGATCTCCTGGCGATCCACGATCTCCCTGATCAGGTGAAACCGCCTCAAGATGTGTCTGGATCTCTGATGGGACCTGGGTTCCTTCGCTAAAGCTATAGCCCCGTTGTTGTCGCAATACAGAGGTATTGGATCAACAATGGACGGAACCACCTGAAGTTCTTTCAAGAACTTCCTCATCCAGACAGCTTCTTTTGCGGCATCAGATGCAGCGATGTATTCCGCTTCCATCGTCGAGTCTGCAACTGTTTCCTGTTTGGAACTCTTCCAACACACCGCCCCTCCATTGAGGGTAAAGACAAAACCCGACATGGACTTGGAATCATCCTTGTCACTCTGGAAGCTGGAGTCAGCAAAAGCCTCGATCTGGAGGTCTTTTCCGCCATACACCAAGAACATTTCCTTAGTCCTTCTCAGGTACTTGAGAATGTTCTTTACCGCTATCCAGTGTTTCTCCCCAGGGTTTGACTGATACCGGCTTACCACACTCAGTGCATAAGCTACATCCAGTCTGGTACACAATATCGCATACATTATAGAGCCTACCGCAGAAGCGTAGGGTATAATAGACATGCGATCCCTCTCCAAATCAATCTTGGGAGACATCTCTTTAGTGAGGGTGATCCCGTGGCAAGCCGGTAGGTTACCGCGCTTGGAATCTTCCATACTGAATCTTTTCAGTATGGTGTCGATGTACTTGGACTGAGAAAGTCCTAATATCCTCTTGGACCTATCACGATGGATCCGGATCCCCAGGATGTATGAGGCATCACCCAGGTCTTTCATGGAGAACCTGTGTGACAAGAACCCCTTGACAGATTGTAGCATAGGAATGTCATTTCCTATTAAGAGAATGTCATCCACGTATAAAATGAGGAATACTACAGTTCTCGCTACAAATCTACTATAGATGCATGGTTTATCTGGATTTTCGATAAAGCCAAATTCCTTGACCGTCTCATCAAAACAGATGTTCCAACTCCGCGATGCCTGCTTTAGTCCGTAAATGGACTTAAGCAACTTGCACACCTTTCCGCTGCTCCCACTCTGAATGAAACCCTCTGGCTGGTCCATATAGACACACTCCTCTAAATTTCCATTTAGAAAAGCGGTCTTTACGTCCATCTTCCAAATCTCATAATCGTGGAAGGCAGCAATGGCAAGAAGGATCCGAATGGATTTCAGCATAGCTACTGGAGAAAAGGTCTCGTCATAGTCCAAACCAGGTCTCTGACGAAAACCCTTTGCAACCAGTCTAGCTTTATAGGTCTCAACCTGTCCATCTACACCAATCTTCCTTTTGAAGATCCACTTGCATCCTATGGGTTTTACCCCGTCTGGAGCAACGTCCAACATCCATACTTTGTTGGTGTACATGGACTCCATTTCGGTCCGCATTGCATCCAGCCATTTTACCGAGTCAACGCTCTGAACGGCCTGCTGGAAACTAGTAGGCTCATCATAATCTATGATGCAATCATCTCTATCCCCGTCTATGAGAAAACCGTAGTATCTCTCGGGCAGATGAGACTGCCTACTACTCCTGCGGAGCGGCGTAGGAATGTCCTGTTCTTTTGAACCCTCTGGTTCCACTAAGCTTTCAGTAATAGCTCGTGGTTCTGGAATTTCTTCCAGTTCTACTGTGCTCCCACTTATCTGGGTTTCCAAAAACTCAGTTTCCAAGAAGTAGGCATGACGAGAAACAAAAACTTTTTGTTCCTCTATGCAGTAGAAGAAATATCCCTTGGAGTTCTTTGGATATCCCACGAACTTACACTGTACTGAGCGTGCCTCGAGCTTGTCCGCATGCTGCTTTTTAACAAAAGCTGGACATCCCCATGTCTTAATGTGCTTAAGATAGGGTCTCTTCCCACACCACATCTCATATGGTGTAGTAGGCACAGTCTTAGTAGGAACTCGGTTCAAAAGGTACGCAGTTGATTCTAGCGCATACCCCCAGAATGATCGCGGTAACTCAGCGTTACTCATCATGGACCGTACCATATCCAATAGGGTTCGGTTCCGTCTCTCCGATACACCGTTATGTTGTGGAGTGTATGGAGGAGCAAGCTGAGAGAGAATTCCGTTCTCTTTTAAATAGTCCAGGAACTCGGCACTCAAGTATTCACCACCTCAATCCGATCTTAGAATCCTGATACTTTTGCCGGTTTGTTTTTCTACTTCATTCTTATATTCCTGGAATTTTCCAAAGGCTTCGGACTTATGTTTCATTAAGAAGACATAACCGTACCTTGAAAAGTCATCCATAAAAGTAATGAAGTAAGAATAACCGCTTCGCGCATGTGTAGACATTGGACCGCACACGTCGCTGTGTACGAGTCCCAAGAGCTCGCTCACTCTTCCTCCGTGTCCAGTGAACGGAGTCTTTGTCATCTTTCCTTTGTGACAGGATTGACAAGTGGCATACGATTGATATTCGAACGGATTCAAATATCCTTCTGTATGTAACTTCGTCAACCTTCTCTCATTGATGTGACCTAGTCTACAATGCCATAAGAAAGTCTGATTTATTTCCGGAGACTTTCTTTTGTGTATATTCTGGACATTGAAAATCTGTGGTTGGTTTAATACGTATATACCATTGCTTAATGTACCTGACCCAATTAGAACTTGATAAGGTGAATGTTTACAACGTTGCTTACAAACGCAAATTCATAACCTTCTTTAGAAACCAAAGATACAGAAATGATATTACAAGTTGCGTTGGGTACAAAAAAGCAATTACGCAAAACCAAAACATGTCCATCTGACATTCCCAGGTGATAGTCCCCCACGACCTTAGCATCCATGCTAGCTCCGTTTGCAACTTTGAGGGTCATGTCACCTGCCTTCAAAACCCTACGGTTTCTCAACGCCTGCAAAGAATTACAGATATGAGATCCTGATCCGGTATCCAATACCCAGGAAGTAGAGTTTATTGAAAGACAGTTTTCAATAACATACACACCTGAAGCTGAAGCCGCAACCTGCTTCAATTCCTGTATCCTGGCTTTCCAAGCCCTGCAATCATTCTTCCAGTGTCCTTTCTTATGACAATAGAAGCATTCTTCTTTATCCACAAGCTGCCCCGCTTTCTTTGTTGCCTTTGCATTTCCCTTCGTATCCACTTTACCAACACCGCCCCTTGGTTTGGCGGGGGCTTTCTTCTTCTTTCCCTTGGCTTTCGCCTTGGACCTAGAAGAGGAAGATCCTCCTACAAACAAAGTGGATGTTTCCCTACCTTTCTGGAGGGTGCCCTCTGCACTCCTCAGCATGTTGAGGAGCTCTGAAAGTTCAACTTCTTTTTCTTGTAAGTTGAAGTTCAGGATGAACTAGGCGTAAGTGGAAGGAAGGGACTGGAGAATCAAGTCCGTATAGAGCTCGTTCTCTAACGTGGTCCCAAGTTCCGCGAGCTCCTCAATGAAGCCAATCATCTTAAGCACGTGTTCCGCTACCGATGATCCGATGGCCAACCTTGCCGAAAATAACTTTTTCGACACTTCGTATCTTGCGATACGAGATTGCTCTCTATACAGTTCTTTTGTATGGAGAAATATGGATTCGAGGTCCATATTCTCGTGCCTCCTCTGATGTTCGTTGTCCATAGAGGCAAGTACGAGGCACTTGGCCTTCGCGCTATCAATCTCCCATGTCTTACGGATTTCATTATCTGCGACGCTGGAGGTGGGACCTGGGACAGGGGGAGCTTTGGCGGTAAGAAGATACCCCAGCTTGTCGTAAGTGATTGCCATTTTGACATTCCTGAGCCAATCTTTGTAGTTTGGCCCTGTCAGTATGTTTTTATCTAGAAGTAACTTAAGTCCAGTCATATCGATTGGTCGCTGCAATTAGGAGAGAGAAGAAGAAACACTCAGCATGATGCTCTTGCAAGTTTAGAGTGGTTTTTAGTTTGTCTAAACAGGATGGCTCCCACTGTTTCTCGAATCCCTCCTCAAACCAAAAAGGAAGAATTAGTCAGGATCAATCTCACCGTACAATACTTGCTTAACCGTTCGGTCAGGCTGGTGTCTGTACTTCGAGAGAGGTTTTCCAACGCTTTCGCGAAGTTCCTTAATTTAAGAACCTCTTTTCCATGGGGGCGTAGCCCCGCTAACACCTTTCTAGACACCTACTCGGTTTATAGCATTGATCGTTAAGTGAGAAATTTCCCGAGGAGTAGCATATACTCACAGTAGGATCGGGATCCAAATATCATCGCGTGACAAAACTGAAGGAATCCTACCAGAATCATCACACTCCAAATGGTATGCAACACTAGCAAGTTTCAGTTCTTTTGAAACCCCGATGTGGATTTTTGCCCCATGCTCTTATGACCTTGACTTTGGCCAACAAATCATAAGTCACATGTCAAGTTCTACCCGTCGTTCTCCAGGTTAATTTGAATCCACCTGTACCTACCCTTGACTTTGGCCAACAAGGCAGTACGACTGTTCCAAACCAACGCATCTATCTATGCTGCACATGAATACCCAATAGCTACCAATCACTGTGCCTTGACTTTGACCAACAAACATATCTTGAATACTATTGACTATTCATGTGAAACGACGGAGGGCTACGAATGGTTTTGGCGAAACCGTGAACGTAGAGAACTTGATATAATCGATGGAACGAGATAGCTTTTGAAAGGAGTGGCTCAAACTCCACATTTTAAAAGTTGATTTTGAAAAGAACCGAGTGGTTTTTCGAAAGTGTTCCAACGACTTTTACTTGGTTTATTTTCTTTCATTAGTTCTTTTAATGCGTGATATTCTTGCATTAGTTCTTTTAATGCGTCCCATCATTTAATCCTACCATTGCAGAAAACAACCAAAATATGACGTACGCTTATGCCATTCGCATTCGCCACGGGGCCCCATCATTACCCGTTAGGTTACTTAACTAACGACAGAGCGGGGGCTGGGCTAGCGCGGCTGTAAAACATAAGCAATGCCTAATTAATATCATATATAGATATATTGCAATGATAGACATTTCAGATCACAGATGAAAACATTGGACATACTAGGAACCTGCAATTCGTACGAGCCTGTAACGAAAAGCAGATTACACGGTCGCGGTGAATAGCCAAAACACCACCCAAGACTCCTACGGGTGCGGCAAACTACCCGCCAAGTAGCCGAAGTGAAGCAACCTCCCTCAACCCCGTGAGTAGGCCACTCGGCACTTCGGCATACCCGGTAGTTTGTGCACCCCCTCCATGGGTCTATCCTAGGTGCAAAAACAGTAAAAAGAAATTATACAATGACGGCTACAACCCCGACCCGGTTGTGCGGCCATACAAATAATTATTACATCAATTTACAAATTTACATGAATTGAAAGAAAAGAAAACTCTCGTCTCACAACCCCCGGTTATTCACCCACGATAATCCAATGAGTTCATATACACAATCCAACAACATTACAGATCACAGATTTGTATAACCCCCACTAATCGACATATAGAGATTAGCAGACGTTCAATACAAATATCACATCACAGAAAAACCCGTCAGCTTAAGTCTTTTAGAAGTTCGATCAAAAATACGGATTTTTAGGCCCCAAACATAAAATTTTCGTTCTGGAAAATCTCGGCAGAAAATACATATTCCAAAAATCCCAAAATACCGCATAGAACAAACTGCGGTGAAGACGATCCAGAGAAGAGCTCAATCGGCCGCGGAACCGCGGCAATAGCAAGCTATTGCCACGTTTCCGTGGTGGTTTGGTGAGATCTCTGGACCGTTTTTCTACAGTAGACTATAAAAACCCTGAGTCGATTTTTAAAGCATGATTTATTACTTTTACAGCACTTTGAAAATCGACAGCAAGTTTAAAATCCGGGTGTATTTCGCGACTTTTTCTCTGATCGAATTTCTAATTACTTTGCTAACATGTTAGATAGAGTTTAACTAGGCTCTGATACCACTGTTAGTCCTTGCAACCTCTCCCGGTAGTTTCGGGCATGCGGAATTTGGTGAAAAACAATTTTCTAGAGGTGGTAACATGGACTCAAAACCGGATCTTTGTTAAACATCTAACTAACAACCTAACTAGGAGTGGTTAACTACTCGGTTAGGGGGTTATACCTTTCTTTCTTGAACTCCTTCGTCTTCAAGCCTCGATGGTTGTCCGGATCGGCTTCACCCCGTCGTCTCCTTGAGCCGAAGATCGATCCACCTGAAAGCTTCTACCTTTGGCTTCTTCTTCGGTCTTTGAAGAAACTAGTTCACTTGGTTTGCTAAACCTTATGAACTAGAGTGAGTAGAGAAGAGTGTGTTGGGATTTTCTCTATGGTTCTTGGTTCTCAACACATGAGACAAGTGAACCATAGACTAAGGAGAGGGAGAGCAAAAGGAAGAAGATGAGAGCTCAAGAACAAGATAGAGAATGAGAATGATAGAATGAGCAAGACTTTTCTCTCTTGGCTCTCATAATCCAAAGCCATCATCACAAAAATAGAAATCAAGTATTGTGTAAATGGTTTAAGTCAAAATGGCTATATCATTTCATGCACTCATATTGCACAAGAGAACAAGCAAGTGAAAAGTCTTTGCCATGAAATGATAGCCATTGTCATCATGATGGTCAACTAGGCCAACCTAGTCAACCGGTCAACAAAGTCAACAAGTCAACAAAGTAAACCCCTCAACAACCATGTCACCACAATACTTAATTAATATTATTGTTAATCATATATCATATTCTCATTAGGGTTGAGCAAAAAGTCAATAGTCAACAGTCAACGGTCAACAACCTAATGAGAATCCTCTGCCTCTGTCTCTCCGTCAACTGTGCATACACACCCGCATCCGCGTTCCGAGGAACACAAATACATACTGGATAAAACCAATCCCAATACGTACACTAGGATCTGGCTTAAACCAAAGCCCGCTAGTGTAAACTGTCCGGACACAAAACATACACAAGTGCACGGATGTGACTGAACCCTGTCGCAAAACCATGCGACCTGTCGCAAAACCATGCGACCTCTACTCTTTTGCCTAAAGGCGAATAGCTTTCTGTGTGGGACTCTAAAGACTCGACACTACGCTGGCAGTGGGTTTAACCACAGACCGCAAGCAGCACTAGCTGTGCGTAACGGTCCCCAGGTAGATGCTGACAAGAAGACAGACGAGGTGAAACCCATCTGAACTCCAACTGAGCCTGAATGTGACAATCTCCGTACAGTCCGGCCTTTTAGTCTGATACATCGCATGGCGGGCCTAGTGGGGCGATAAACGTCAGTCCCCTAATAGCGGTACAAGTCGTGTCGGAGTGAAGCACAAAACACTCTGAGATAACACTGGAAGCCTACCAGTATATCTCGATTGCCCTGGCCAGGGACTACTCGTGTAATGGCTCTCCTAGACACAGCGCGATGTCAACCCCCAATACCGGGAGAGACGAATCCTGTCTAACCGTCACTGCCTCCAAGTGCTTCGGGACTGTACCCAACTACTACCTGTTTGCACGACTCCTTTGAGCCGTGGTAGGGTAGTAATCAAAGTACAGTGGGAACACACTCGAGGCGAAGTGACAGTGTCAAGTCAGCGGACTAAGCTGTACTCATGTCACCTGGGAACTGATAACTAACGATAGGTATAATACCTACCGTTCAGTTCCCGACGAGTCCTGTCCAGTGTACTCGTAACCTAACAAGCACCCGTATACTATCTCCAGTACGACGTACTGATGGCTGTGGGACAGACCATCTCCCACACTGGGATGAGAAGCGCATACGCTAGTCTACTCCGGAGTATCGATGCCTTGTCTCGATAGTCCTGGGACTAGGGACCTGTATAAGGATGTGCTTATAGATTACCCAGCCCCTACTAGTGTGACTGCCATCACAACGCTGGTAATCAAGCAAAAATCCTAAGGGCTCCACTAATGTGTATAGGTGATATACTAAAATAAACACATGTACTCATTGAAGTAGAAACAAACCAAGTAGCATACTACTATATTGAGCAAGATTGTTTATACAAGGTGAATATCCCAAGCTTCCATTAAGTAATATACAAACTAGTATGATACAGTAATGGCCTTTAGGGCATATACACTAACAGTGTGCATGTGTTTATTATAGCATATCGCCTTTACACATTAGTGGAGCCCTTACGATCTTTGCTTGATAACCAGCGTTGTGATGGCAGTCATAATCATGGGGGCTGGGTAATCTACAAGCACATCCTTATGCAGGTCCTTAGTCATAGGACTATCGAGACTGGGCATCGATACTCCGGAGTAGACTAGCGTTATGCGCTTCTCATCCCAGCTTGGGAGACGGCCTGTCCCACAGCCGTCAGTACGTCATACTTGGGATAGTATGCGGGTGCTCGTTAGGTTACGAGTACACTGGACAGGACTCATCGGGAACTGTTGGTTGGTACTATACCTATCGTCAGTTATCAGTTCCCAGGTGACATGAGTACAGCTTAGTCCGTTGACTTGAGACTGTCACTTCGTCTCGAGTGTGTTCCCACTGTACTTTGATTACTACCCTTCCACGGCTCAAAGGTGTCGTGCAAACAGGTAGTTTTTGGGTGCAGTCCCGAAGCACTTGGAGGCAATGACGGTTAAACAGGATTCGTCTCTCCCGGTATTGGGGGTTGATATCGCGCTGTGTCTAGGAAAGCCATTACACAAAGTCCCTGGCCAGGGCAAGCGAGATATACTGGTAGGTTTCCAGTGTTATCTCAGGGTGTTCTGGGCTACACTCCGACACGACTTGTACCGCTAGTAGGGGACTGACGTTTACCGCCCCCCTAGGCCCGCCATGCGATATTCTTAGACGAACAGACCGGACTGTACGGAGATTGTCACATTCAGGCTCAGTAGGAGTTCAGATGGGTTTCACCTCGTCCGTCTTCTTATCGGCATCTACTTAGGGACCGTTACGTACAGCTAGTGCCGCTTGCGGTCTGTGGTTAAACCCACTGCCAGCGTAGTGTCGGGTCTTTAGAGTCCTGATTGATCTAAAATTCTTGTTTGTGTAAATCGAACAAAGCGAATGAGTTTCTTTGTGTCGGTAATTAGAAAATGAATAGAATCACAATCAAAGAATTATATTTGACCGCAATCAATTACGGTGTCGATTGTAGATCGTAAGCGAGTGCGGATCGTCCACAGGGATTGTGCGATTCGTTTTTATATTTGATTTGTTTGAATCGAAAAGTTAATTGAAAAGAAAAGAAAACATGATTCAAGAATTTATCAATTGATTCAGGTGTCACGATGTTTAATCAAGAATCAAGAAACTGATAAACAATCAAGAATTAGGTTTCGATAATATTTCCAACCAAAATGTCAAGATTCTAAATGAGGCTCGTAGGAATCGATCGGATCGATAGACGTGATGTAATCTAAAGATTTCGTGTTCTTATCCTTCGAAGGATTGATACTAGATCGATGATGATCGACGAGAGTTAGGGCTATCTCGTGAAACTAGGGTTTCATCTTATCCCTTGTTCTTTTGTCGATATCATTCACATTCTAGCCTCTAGCAATTTCAAGAAACGATCGTAATCCCCAATTTCGAGCGATATCATTCAAGAAAGCATCGTAACGAAATGGGTTGTCGGTTCTTGAACTTGCTAGGGTTTACAAAACTTGTAGGAATCAAGAATCGTTTTCAGATATATTACATCATCATTCTATTGATCGTCTCGACTCCTTCACGAGCGGAGTTTTACTCAAACATTACAACAAGAACAACAATTACAAATTGAGATCTAATCATGATGCAAGAATTAAAAGAAAACAAGATAAAAGAAAATCACCTTTTATTTATATCAACAATTTGATTACAGTCGCTCAAGAACTACAAGAGGAAGAACTAAATTGTCGATTTGGCGTCGCTCGGCTCCGTGAGTCGCGGATCGTTTGGACCACTTGCTCTGTTGAAGATCGGCTCGGCTCATAAAAGGTTGCAAGGCTTCTTGCTTGATGGGTACTCGGGATCTTGGCTTTTGGAGTTGGAATTAGGGTTAGTGTTTCACACTAGCCCTGTCACTAGACTTGTGGAAGAAGAAGATGAAGAAAGAGATAGAATGGGTCTATTGAAATCAATAAATGAATCTAATGAATTCAATAATCGGCCCCCTTTACAAGTGAGTCTAGGGTCTTATTTATAGAACACCCAAACCCTAGGTCTAGGTTTGAATTTACAATTCCTTCCAAAAGTTTGTTGAGGAGTTTCTAGAAAGAGCTTGTTAGGAGTTAGCTTAGGGTTTAAGCTAGGATTAATTTAGCTTAGAAAACCCTAGTTTGCTGATCTGGCAGAAACCTCTGGAGTCTTCTAGAACTTGGAGTGTCTTTCTGAACTGTAGGAGCTGAGACAGGAGTTTTGCACTAAAATTGAGAAGCTAATTCCTTGAACCCACCACGGATCCGCGGCGCAAGCAGGCTCCTGCCGCGGATCCGCGGCAGTTTGTTGGTCTTGGGCCTTGGTCTTTCTGGTGTAGTCTTTGGATGCAATTTGTGGCTTTTTCTGATGTTTTGAATTGTATTTTGCCTTTTGGATTGATACCAGAACTGAAACCATTGAGTTGGCGTAGCGTTTTAGCAGTGTCCATTCGAGCAAGCTTCTGATTTTCCTGCACAGACTTCGATACACGGGTTGCGATATATGGAAATGATGTCATGAATGAAATGCAGTCAATTTCCCTAGAAATGCCGGTTTTAAGGTCTAATACATGCAATCTGATATTTTGCGACCGTTTTGCTAATATGTGAAATTTGAATACCGTACACTTCTAAATGAGTGCAAATGATGAGGAAATTGTCATCTAAAATATACAATATTTTCTACTAATCAAATTCCCCCAAACTTAATTTCGATCGTCTCGAGCGAACTGTTTTATTAAAAAGAGAAGGAGAAAATAAAGAAAGAGAAAAACTAACTAGCACACTTTCGTAGGCAACACGATTGCACTGAGCACGTGCAACAAGCCTTTAAACCTCTAGGTGTCCCTAGTAGGAGGAGTGTTGTCTCCTGAGGGTTTTCAGCGGATTGCATCCACAAAATCCAATAATAAAAGGAAGATCATGAATATTACATTTAAAGATAAGAATTGTAAAAGAAAAGACTTTGAAAATTAGGGTTTCCAACTAAGCTGGCTTTTCGGTTGTAATGAGCCCTATCTTAATGGTCATGAAAAGATGTTAGAAATCACGTCCTCCCTCAACAAAACATCGTCTTATTCTTCATTCCTATCTTTCTTTCAAACATCGATCATATAACCCTGCGTGTGTGTAAAGGCATCCCTACACCCGAAGAATTCAATTCAAGCTATCATACTCTTGCCCATCAGCCTCAGTACTTTTTAATTAATGAATATTTAGACGAAATTGCTCACACACTTTCATGCGACCGTTAATACTTCTTGAGGTACTAACCGACCGATTACTCCTGTGCTTGCTTACTTGGTATATTTTTCTCGTCTTGCACCACCTCAGGCATAGCAGTGACTCCCAGACCAGTTGGCCTTAGGGCACTAGGTGAAGAAGCACCCTCGCTATACATTTTTTTATTGCCTTCGGTGATAACAAAACCAGTGTCCATTTTTCTCACCACTTTATATTTTATTCATTCAAATTTTTTTTATTTCTTCTTACTTTTGGCTTTAAGACAAGAGCATTTCAAGGTATCCTCTACTATCCCAGGCTTTAAGATGTGTGTAAGTGCGAATAGCAGGGTATCAACGTTCAAAATGTTTGGCTTCCAGACTAGAAACTATTTTTCAGACTTATTTTTATCCTCACATTAGTGACGTCCTTCATCTTACTAACCCTTGGGACAACGGCTCATAACTGCTTATTACTAGTTCGTATAAGAAAACTTCTAATTTTCTTGGTTTTCTTAAATTTTTCTAATCTCATAGATGTAATTGTTCATTATCTAATCTTTTATTATCTTATTTATGTACAAAAATTATTTTTATAATTTTGAAATTTTTTTAATTTTTATAGGTTTTCAAAAAATGTTTTGTGCTTATGCAAAGTGATATGCAAATGATGCGAAAATAAGCACAAACCTCCCCCAAACTTGTTTCCAACAGTGTCCTCACTGTTGCCTTCTGCTAAATCTGGAAAAACCTGTAAGCTTGGGAGGAATTTATTAGTGGGGGCAAAATATTTAAGTGAAGAACCTCCCCCAAAATTATTTTTGGCTCATCATTTTGTAAAAATTTTCTTTTCAAGAGCCAGAAAGAAGATGCCCCCCCAAACTTATGCAATGTTAATCTTTGAAAATCACATGAGGAGGTTAAAAATTAGTGGTCGATGCCAAGCTTTGCAAAGACCGAATGTTAATACCAACCATTCAAAAAATTTATCAATGCAGTGCTCTGGTTGGTGGAAGAAGAAGTGGGGAAAGGTCAAGTGATGGAATAGAATGTGTGTGCGTCTCATTTTGGAGAGACGATGCAGTGAAAGTGATGGATTACTCGCATTCTTTTTGCAAGTCAGAAAAAGGGGTGGAGGTTCAATTTCATTTATTGGGACATGATTCATCTCAACACCCGTGTTATTCAGAAATGCGAGTTCATCAGCGAAGATCTCCTCAAAGGTTTCATCTATACCCCGAAGAATAATGTCATCACAGTGCGGGGTGATCTTAAGACTCTAAAAGCAGTTCATAATCAGTGTTACTTGTTGACCCGGACATCTTGGTGGAAGAGTCCGTATGTGTATGATACATAGTTGGGTCGAACAACAACGTATGAAAAGAGTCAAGATCGGTATTATGAGGGTCATCAAATTCGCTGCTGTCGACATCCATTAAGTCGACAGAACAAACCTGAGCAGTAGGTTCGGAGGGTACACTTCCTAACTTGTAAATGTTCATCTTAATTGTCCTCCTCCCGAAGGATAGGGTCATAGAACCGTTATGACAATTGATGATAGCCTTGGAAGTGGCCAAAAAGGGGCGACCTAAAATCACCGGAATTTGATTCCGTGAGTTCTCTACAGGTTGTGTATCAATTACAATAATGTCTACAGTGAAGATAAATTCCCCGATTTTTATTAACACATCCTTTAGTTCACCCCTAGGTCTGGTGATTGATCGGTCAGCCATCTGGAGAGTGCAAGGAGATGGTTTTAACTCTCCGATCCCTAACTGCTCATAAACTGAGAAAGGAAGCAGGTTAACACTTGCCCCAAGATCTAGTAGAGCACGGTTAATGTGTTTCTCCCCAATAGAGATGGAAATCGTAGGATATCCAGGATCCTTACGTTTCCTCTGTAATTGCTGGGGGAAAGCTGTGTCTACTGTCTTTGCCATGAATATCTTCTTGGGCATTTGTTTCTTCCTCTTTCTAGTGCAAAAGTCTTTAAGAACTTTCGCATATGCAGGGACTTGTTGGATAGCATCTAGAAGAGGGATATTTATGTTAACCTCTTTAAACATCTCAGTGATCTTCTCCATATGTGGACTTGGTGTGTTAGCCCTTAACCGATTAGGATAAGGTGCTTTAGCAATAAGCGCTGGGTCCATCATAGGAGAAGGAAGTGTGTGTGGAACCGATCCCAGAATAGAAGTGGGGATCGTCCGTGGAGGGGTAAAAGAGGTGGGCTGTATTGGCGAGCCTTTGGGAAATGGAGAATAGGCTCGTAAGAAGGTGGTGGGGTAGAAGAACTGGGGTCAGAATTAGAAGTATGTGTGTGTGGAAAGGTCTCAGCCGGGGTGTTGATATGATTTTCAGTATCATCAACTTCTTCCCCAACATGATTGTCAAGCACTCTTCCAGATCTCAACGTGGTGATTGCATTCACATGATGTGAATAACCAGGATTGGGTAAGGGTTGAGCTGGAAGTTTCCCTTTTTCTCTTGCACTCATTTCAGCTTTTAATCGTGCAATTTCTTCTTCCATCGATTTAATACTCTCGTTTTGGGACGCAGAGTTTTTCTCAATTTTATCGACAGAAGATTTCATTTCAGCCGAAACTTGCATGATATTTGTTAAGACCAAATTCATGTATTGTGCAAAAGAAGAGGATTCATCAGTTCCGGTCAATTGTAAAGGACTTGACAGTGCAGGTGTGTTGACCTGATTTTGAAAATTATGTGCATGAAAGGGGTGCTGACTTAATTGAAGTTGTGGTTGCTGTTGTGGTGGAGGGACCCTTTGGAAATTGTTTTGGTTTGGAACCGTGTTTTGTGATTGTGATTGGTTCCAAGCAAAATTAGGGTGATTCCTCCAACCCTGATTATATGTGGAAGAAAATGGATCGTTTCTCGGTCTTTGAAATGCGGCATTGGTATGCTCACGACCTTGAAACGGACATTCTTCCTTCAAGTGAGACGGATCAGAACAGCAGCCACATACAGTTTTGGAAAGTGACATTTGATTAAGGGAGGCAGCAAAAAATTTGTTTTCCATAATCTCGAGTTTCTTTTGTATAGCTGAAATGTCAGCTCTAACTCATATGGAAACATCTGATTGGTTATTGCCACTCCTAAATGATGGACTTTCCCACTGTAAAGACTTTTCAGCGAACTCTTCTAAATATCGCCAAGCTTCCCCATCATCCTTGGTCATGAAGGTACCTTGACACATGTTTTCAAGACTCTGTTTAGTGTTAGGGTTACTGCCCTCATATATGATTCGGCAAAGCTGCCATCTCGGGATGCCGTGATGAGGACATTGAACCAATAGATCCTTGAAACGTTCAAAGCATTTAGAGAATGGTTCAGCAGGGAGTTGGGCAAATTGATTCAGTTCGCTACGGATTCGAGCTGTCTTTTGGATTGGGTAAAATTTCTTAAGGAATGCCGCGACGAATTCTTCCCAATTCGTAATAGAGTGTGCGGTAGTGTTATATAGCCACTTCTCGGCTATATCGCACAAGGTAAATGGAAGAAGTCGTAGATGCATCGCATCCACTGAAAGTTGTGACGTACCCATTGATTAGAATGATTTAGCGTGCTTGCGCTTTCTAAATTATAGATCAAAAATATTTGTAACCGCAATCAAGAACGGCGTCGCTTTGCAGCTAGCCGGTGAGTACGGGTCGGTCCACAGGGATGTTGTGAATTTCCGATTCGTTCTTACGAGTTAATTCCGAAGGGTGTTCGGAGTTGTTATTAAATCTAAAAACCTAATTAACCTAGGGCAATTATTTAAATCTAAATCTTGCTAGGGTTAGGTTTAGGAATGATTTGGAAATGCAAATAAATCTCAACGCTTTCTATACCCAGATTAGGATCTAAGAAAAGTTATGATAATTATCAATAAAGTGGATTAGATCCGTTCGGGAAGGTGTTCCTTCCTCTAGGTTCTTGTCCTTCCTTTATTAATCCTTACCCTAACCTCCATGGAAAACATCACAACTGGGCCTTTAGACTACGGTATCACCGCTACCTCGAGGGATAGAGTGCCGTAGGGAGCGGTATGTGCATGTATGCATGGAGACCTATAGATTCTATGTGATGGGTAAGAAAGGGATGAGAGATCTCATCTCTCAAAATCCTTCCTCAAAGCTAAACCCTAAACAAGTTCCTAGGGAAAGAAATTAAATTACTTACAGATGCGTCCCTCCAATCATCCATGCAGGTTTGTCAGATCTGAATTTCTGAGTGGAGAAGAAACACCGATGCTCTCCAAATGATTTCTAAATTTTATTCATTAAAGGGAGGCATAAGGTTTACAATGATTAGAGTTCCTATTTATAAAGAATAGGAAACCCTAGGGTTACAATGACTCGCATGTCTACATTTACAAAAATAGCCCTAGGTTGACCAGTCAAAGACGCACCCACGTTTTGGTAAAAAAATATTTTCCTCTGGGCTTCTTCTGGCCGCGGAACCGCGGCATTGGTGGGCTTGGGCCGCGGTTCCGCGGCCCATTGGTCTAATCACATTCTGAAAATTCCTGGTTTTATTCTGGGCTTCCTGGGCTTCTATATTCTTTGGATCTTTTCTCAATTTGGCTTCTGTTCTCTTTCAGATTTTCCAGTGAATAATTGTTATGAACTTTTAACCGTTCGCTTTGTAATCTTGGACCTTGCATTGCCTTGTACTTTGTGAATTTTATCTTTGATATCGGCTTGATCAAAAGTCTTCTGTTTGTTGGTCAAAGTCCACTTTTGCATCGTCTTTTCATCGTTTTCACTGTTTTCGCTTCAAGAACCTGTAACCTGTAATATGTAGCAGACATGCGTCAAAAGCACCCGTTTATTTGTAAAACATATAAGAATGGGGAATATAATAATGCAATATTATGGTATGAACAAATATCCCCAAACTTATCTTTTGCTCGTCCGCGAGCAAACTTATTTTTTATTCTTGACAAAAACCTAACCGCACTTTCGCAGGGAAACGCGATTGCACTGAGCTCGTGCAACAATCCGTTAAACCTCTAGGTGTCCATAGTAGGAGGAGTGTTGTCTCCTGAGGGTTTTCAGCGGATTACACCCACAAAATCCTATCAATTTGGCTTTTCGACTTTAATTCTCCAATTAGGTTTTCTAACAAGGAATTTTATTATCTTCGACCCGTAAATTATCCGTCCATATTCTTCACACTTCCTCATCATCTAACTTAAGATTATATATGTTCTGCAGACCTACTTAGCTTTCGGCATTTCTTAAGTTTTCTTTCTAGGGTTCCATCTCCACTTAGGAATTTTTATCAACTCTTCTAAATATACAAGTTCTATTCTTCATTCCTTTCTCTCATCTAAACTCCAATCACATATCCCCACGTGTGTGTAAATATCACCCCTACACTTGGAAATTCAAATCAAGCAATCATACTCTTGTCCGTTGTCCAAAGTACTTATTAGTAGGTGAATTTTTAATTGAATTTTGCTTACACATCCTTCATGCGACCGTTAATACTTCTTGAGGTACCAACAACCGATTAATAGATGCGTTAGCACTTTAAAGCGTACTTCCTAGTTTTGCAACACCCAAGGCTTTAGCAGTGACTCCCAAACCAGTTGGTCTAAGGCACTAGGTGATGAAGCACCCTCGCTAAATATTTTTCTATTTTTGCAGCCTGAAGTAATCACAAAAACCAGTGTCCATTTTTTTATTCTTCATTCACATTTTTTTTATTTTCATCGTACTAAGGACTTTAGACAAGAGCATTTCAAGGTCTCTTCTACTATTCCAAGTTTCAAGGTGCGTGATTGTGCAATTTGTAGGGTATACATTTTCAGAATCTAGACTTAAGTTAGGAATTATTTTTCAAACTTATACTCTAATAAGAACATCAATACTCTTCCCTCATTTTGACTTAGCCCAAGAAGTGAACCCAAAATTTGCCTATTTCTAAATAATTTACAAAGACATATACTTTCTACCGTTAAACTTTAAGGAAGGTTATTTTTAGGGTTGTTAATTTACTACGTCAAAGATCTAGTTGTTCCTAAGCAGTTAACCTATTTGTCAAACTCAAGTCAATTAGCCAAAATTGAATACAGTAATTTTTATAATTTTTGAAATTTTTCAAATTTTTATGGATTTTCAAATAAGTATGCAAATGCAAAAAAAATATGTACAAATGAATGCGAAGGAAGAAGACGTACCGAGCATACCCCCAAACTTGAACTTGACAGTGTCCTCACTGTCATGCTAAACCAATAGGGTCAAAATACCGATACTCCCCTGTTTATTTATTTATAATTTTTTTTATTTTTAATGTTTTGAATTTTTTTTATTTTTTTATAGAAAAAGAAAACAAAAAATATATACATATATACAAAGATTCCCCCAAACTTAAGCTTGGCCTTACACAAGCCAAATGTTAGCACCAACCATTCAAAAATCTTATCGTGGTAATGGTAGAGTTGGTGCAAGAATGGGATGGAAAGAAAAGAGATGAAAAGCTCGCAAGACCGTGTGGAAAGAAGAATGGTAGAATATGGTCTCGGTGGGGGAGAAGAATGACGGAAAGAAGAAAGAAGTGGAGTGCGATCTTGAGGGTGTAAATTGAGTGAATAAATTAGCGCAATATGTGATGACCGATATGTTATAAGCGATTGCGCTAACCTATCAACCCGTCGGGAAATGGGATCAAATCCCTCAAGATTCGCAAGAAAACATGGGTACGCCGAACTTGGTATAGGTGATGAAAGCGTAACGGTCATTTGTTCGGTCGGAACAATGGGAAAGACGAAAGGGAGTGAATTAGGGATAGTATCATTCTTACCGTAGTAAACTGTGTCGAACTGGAAAGATTCCATCAATGGTTCGAAACGACTGTAAGCAACCGAGTCTGATGGATTAACTAACTCATCTGAAAATGCAAAGGACTCAAACTCGGGCGGTGAAACTTCAACATCGTCCGAAAAAGTGAAACACTCGTAAGTGTTATCATCTGTGAGATCTGTGTCAGATTCAAAGGAAAAGGTTTCAAGCTCACAGTCTTCAAGCGGGGTCGGAAAGATGGGAAAGAGGGAGGGTGATATAACTGTCAAAGGTTCAGGAGGATGAATTGGAAAATCAGACACATCAAACAAAAATGATTCAACCTCAATATTATCCTCAAGACTCTCCTCAATACTATCCTCAATATTCAACTCATCCATGCCATTATCAACAAAATCTAGACGCATATGAGATTCGGGAGAAACATTTAATAACTCAGGATGATGATTTGAACATAAAATTTCAATTAAATCGACAGGTTCATCATCCGAAATATTCGCGGCGTCTATATCCTCAATCAAGTGAAAATCAATTTCTTTAGACACCTCATCAAAAACATGGATATCTATCGATTTAGGTTCTAGAATGGAGGTGTAAAGATCGAAAGGATTAGGTGCGGTTTCACTCGAAAGAGGTTCCTCACAATCTGGCAAATCAAACACTACAAAATCACACAACTCATTTTTATTTTCAACAGGTGAACTATTTAGGGCAATCGATGGCAAATAGGAGTTGTGGGCTTCAATTGGGTAAGGGTAGGTTTGATTTGAAAATCCTCTCTCATTCTCACTCTGTCCAACTGCCGCCTCATACATTAAAAAATTTGGAGCTAGCGGGACACTAGCTACCGGTTCACTAGGTTGCATAAGGGCGGCCATGGACGCTTCCACATTCCTCATCATTTTATTTGTTGCAGCAATATATGCCTCCAACGCCTCTTTCAAACTAGACTTTGGTGGTAAGGGGGTTTCGGTAAAAGATTCAAAATGGTGTGGATATGCAAAACTCCCAATAGGCTGTGTAGAAACATTGTCTAGTGAAGGTGGGAAGGTTGGGTATGACTGGTAGGAAGTGGGTGGTTGGGTAGGGGTAGGGTAAACATATGGATAAAAAGATGAATAATCGTGCGGATCCCTAGAACTAGATGAGTGGAGAGGGGTGAAAGATCGACTGCGAGATTGAGCAATATGCTCAGCAATGGACATCGGCCTAGGAGTTACAGCAGGACTTAGAAAAGTGGTGTCAACATATGTACGTGGTAAAGGTTGACTAGGTTGACACAAAGTGGGTTGAAAAGTCAAACTGTTTCTCCTAGACTCCTCTATGTGATCTTTCAGAGATTTTTTAGGCATGAAGGGATCGTCTTTAAATTGACCGAACACATTGACATATGACGCAAAATTAGGTTCGGGATACCAAAGTTCGGCTAATGATTTTTTATGTGGGGTACCCATGTTAGAAGAAGAAAGGTGACAAGAAGGAAGGTTGGATGGTGCAAGGATTTATTTGGGGCTAAAAAAATTTTGCAAGCTCTATAAAATATTTATCCTTGTTATTTTCATTTTTTTTTTATTTGGAAAAAATTTTGTTGCAAAAACATTTTAGCGAACAGATATGCAACAGCAAAATATTTTATAGAAAAGATATGCAACAACAAAATATTACTTGCAATTGGTTATTATTTGAAGCATATCACAAGAATCTTTATTTGGAAAGAATTAACAGCAAAATATTTCTTGCAATCAATTTAGTTCAAGCGGGGCCCAAAAATCCTGCACAAGATCGTTATTTGGAATGGAATATATTTTTAAGGTGCACAAAATTTTTGCTGGAATTTTTCAGAAAAGATATATCTAGATCTCCAGAGAAAAAACAGAGGATCTTACAGAGGAAATTCCACGAGATGATATCATTGTCCCGCCGAGTTTCCGCGGTCTAAGTGCCCTAATGCCGCGTTTTCGCGGTCAACAAGCAGGCACGATTCCCAAGATTTTTTCTAACGGTCTAAAACTCCAAGACCGCGGCGGATCCGCGGTCTAAAGTGGGTTAGCGCGGCGGAAGGGCGGCTCAATGGAGGGCTCGGGTCTCGGGAAAAATTCTGCTGCTCTGATTTTGAATTCCCCTTCTGTTTTGATATTTGGTTTTCTGTTTCTCTTTCTGTGGATTTCCAGATCCGAGTTTGTTACTGCAAGATTTCACACAACAAAGTACCCTTCCCAAAAAATAACAATAAAATACTTTTTATATTTTTTTTGGATTTCCCAGTTTTTATGATTTTTTAATTTTATATTAACCCGAAATTGCAAAAAGAAAATGACACGCCATCCCCGACAACGGCGCCATTTGATTGAGATAATTTAGCGTGCTTGCGCTTTCTAAAAGATAGATCAAAAATATTTGTAACCGCAATCAAGAACGGCGTCGCTTTGCAGCTAGCCGGTGAGTACGGGTCGGTCCACAGGGATGTTGTGAATTTCCGATTCGTTCTTACGAGTTAATTCTGAAGGGTGTTCGGAGTTGTTATTAAATCTAAAAACCTAATTAACCTAGGGCAATTATTTAAATCTAAATCTTGCTAGGGTTAGGTTTAGGAATGATTTGGAAATGCAAATAAATCTCAACGCTTTCTATACCCAGATTAGGATCTAAGAGGAGTTATGATAATTATCAATAAAGTGGATTAGATCCGTTCGGGAAGGTGTTCCTTCCTCTGGGTTCTTGTCCTTCCTTTATCTATCCTTACCCTAACCTCTATGGAAAACATCACAAACGGGCCTTTAGACTACGGTATCACCGCTACCTCGAGGGATAAAGTGCCGCAGGGAGCGGTATGTGCATGTATGCATGGAGACCTATAGATTCTATGTGATGGGTAAGAAAGGGATGAGAGATCTCATCTCTCAAAATCCTTCCTCAAAGCTAAACCCTAAACAAGTTCCTAGGGCAAGAAATTAAATTACTTACAGATGCATCCCTCCAATCATCCATGCAGGTTTGTCAGATCTGAATTTCTGAATGGAAAAGAAACACCGATGCTCTCCAAAAGATTTCTAAATTTTATTCATTGAAGGGAGGCATAAGGTTTACAATGATTAGAGTTCCTATTTATAAAGAATTGGAAACCCTAGGGTTACAATGACTCGCATGTCTACATTTACAAAAATAGCCCTAGGTTGACCAGTCAAAGACGCACCCACGTTTTGGTAAAAAAATATTTTCCTCTGGGCTTCTTCTGGCCGCGGAACTGCGGCATTGGTGGGCTTGGGCCGCGGTTCCGCGGCCCATTGGTCTAATCACATTCTGAAAATTCCTGGTTTTATTCTGGGCTTCCTGGGCTTCTATATTCTTTGGATCTTTTCTCAATTTGGCTTCTGTTCTCTTTCAGATTTTCCAGTGAATAATTGTTGTAAACTTTTAACCGTTCGCTTTGTAATCTTGGACCTTGCATTGCCTTGTACTTTGTGAATTTTATCTTTGATATCGGCTTGATCAAGAGTCTTCTGTTTGTTGGTCAAAGTCCACTTTTGCATCGTCTTTTCATCGTTTTCACTGTTTTCGCTTCAAGAACCTGTAACCTGTAATATGTAGCAGACATGCGTCAAAAGCACCCGTTTATTTATAAAATATATAAGAATGGGGAATATAATAATGAAATATTATGGTATGAACACCCATCATTGCGCATACGTTTTCAAATTTGGTAATGAAAATGTAAGCGTCCTCAGTCCCGAGTCCGTGGAATTTGGGTAAAAGATTGATATACTGGGGCTTAATCTCAAAGTTATCCCCATTGGCTGGTGGTGTGGATATGCAGGTCGAAAGAGGACCTCGAATAGGGTAGCACCTCTCCTGGAGAGAGATGCGGGGTGGATTCTGCGCACCAACGGACGGCGGCAGATTAGGATTAAAGAAGTTTGATGGATTCGGATCCATCGGTGTGGGTGTGGTAGTGGGTAAAGAAAAGGTAAATGGAGAAATATCGACTTCGGAGTCGATAAGAGGTATGCGGACTAAACGGGCACTAGAATCCCGTGTCCAGCCTATCTTGTACTAAAAAGGGTTAGTACAAGTGGCAGCGTTGGCTTATAATTAGGGGTAAATGAATAAATGCGGTGTTTGCTTTTGAAAAAGGGACGGATTTTTGAAAAAAATGATGCGACACAACAAATGCAGCACACAAACCCTAAAATCTAGTGGTCACCTAGGTCCGGCTCTAGACCGCTCCTAACTGCCAAAAGACAAGTCGCAGGATAGAATCCTCCACTGCCTCTTTGTTCCCCTGTGGCCGGAAAAGTGCTAGGTAAGTGGGAAGGTACTCCACTATGTAAGTAGTGGGCCTAATTAAAAACCACTAGCCTTAGACACACTCGCCTTAGGCACCACAAGAATACGCGGATAAGCAATGAATTACCCACGGCCTTCTTCTGTCCTAATTGAGCGCGACAGTCCTTAGAGTCATCTCTAGATTTCTTTTAGTTAATGTGGGTCAATGCGGATGCAAGTTTGTGATTTTTGGGGCTTAGGAAGGGTAATGAAATCCCCACCTAATTTGGATTTGGCCGTGCCCCTTAATATCCGTATTTATAATGCAAACAACCAAGAAAAAAAATACGCACAAATTTACTTTTACAATTTACGAGCTGCGATTATTTGCAAAGAATCCTGCAGAAAAGTATTAGTTGGAGCTAAAAAGAGGACAGGAGAAGTAAAGAAGTCACCTGAGGCAAAAATTTTGCAGAGAACCCTCAAAGGGGCCGCGGTTCCGCCGCAATATGAGGCTTAGGCCGCCCTTCCGCGGTCTGATGGTTTGATCACTTGAAAATAAAAATTGCAGAATGCACCTGATCACTTCCCTAGTCCTCTGGAATTTTCCAAAAAATTTCTTCAATTTCCAAACAGCTCTAGATCTCCTTGTAATGAAACACAACAAATTGTTTAGGGTTTGCACGAATTTTGATCTCAAAAATCACAATGAAATAAATCTTTCAATTCAAACTTTGATATAAAACGAATTAGCGCGCGATCCCCGGCAACGGCGCCATTTGATTGATCTAAAATTCTTGTTTGTGTAAATCGAACAAAGCGAATGAGTTTCTTTGTGTCGGTAATTAGAAAATGAATAGAATCACAATCAAAGAATTATATTTGACCGCAATCAATTACGGTGTCGATTGTAGATCGTAAGCGAGTGCGGATCGTCCAGAGGGATTGTGCGATTCGATTTTATATTTGATTTGTTTGAATCGAAAAGTTAATTGAAAAGAAAAGAAAACATGATTCAAGAATTTATCAATTGATTCAGGTGTCATGATGTTTAATCAAGAATCAAGAAACTGATAAACAATCAAGAATTGGGTTTCGATAATATTTCCAACCAAAATGTCAAGAATCTAAATGAGGCTCGTAGGAATCGATCGGATCGATAGACGTGATGTAATCTAAAGATTTCGTTTTCTTGTCCTTCGAAGGATTGATACTAGATCGATGATGATCGACGAGAGTTAGGGCTATCTCGTGAAACTAGGGTTTCATCTTATCCCTTGTTCTTTTGTCGATATCATTCACATTCTAGCCTCTAGCAATTTCAAGAAACGATCGTAACTCCCCAATTTCGAGCGATATCATTCAAGAAAGCATCGTAATGAAATGGGTTGTCGGTTCTTGAACTTGCTAGGGTTTACAAAACTTGTAGGAATCAAGAATCGTTTTCAGATATATTACATCATCATTCTATTGATCGTCTCGGCTCCTTCACGAGTGAAGTTTTACTCAAACATCACAACAAGAACAACAATTACAAATTGAGATCTAATCATGATGCAAGAATTAAAAGAAAACAAGATAAAAGAAAATCACCTTTTATTTATATCAACAATTTGATTACAGCCGCTCAAGAACTACAAGAGGAAGAACTAAATTGTCGATTTGGCGTCGCTCGGCTCCGTGAGTCGCGGATCGTTTGGACCACTTGCTCTGTTGAAGATCGGCTCGGCTCATAAAAGGTTGCAAGGCTTCTTGCTTGATGGGTACTCGGGATCTTGGCTTTTGGAGTTAGAATTAGGGTTAGGGTTTCACACAAGCCCTGTCATTAGACTTGTGGAAGAAGAAGATGAAGAAAGAGGTAGAATGGGTCTATTGAAATCAATGAATGAATCTAATGAATTCAATAATCGGCCCCCTTTACAAGTGAGTCTAGGGTCTTATTTATAGAACACCCAAACCCTAGGCCTAGGTTTGAATTTACAATTCCCTCCAAAAGTTTGTTGAGGAGTTTCTAGAAAGAGTTTGTTAGGAGTTAGCTTAGGGTTTAAGCTAGGATTAATTTAGCTTAGAAAACCCTAGTTTGCTGATCTGGCAGAAACCTCTGGAGTCTTCTAGAACTAGGAGTGTCTTTCTGAACTGTAGGAGCTGAGACAGGAGTTTTGCACTAAAATTGAGAAGCTAATTCCTTGAACCCACCGTGGATCCGCGGCGCAAGCAGGCTCCTGCCGCGGATCCGCGGCAGTTTGTGGGTCTTGGGCCTTGGTCTTTCTGGTGTAGTCTTTGGATGCAATTTGGGGCTTTTTCTGATGTTTTGAATTGTATTTTGCCTTTTGGATTGATACCAGAACTGAAACCATTGAGTTGGCGTAGCGTTTTAGTAGTGTCCATTCGAGCAAGCTTCTGATTTTCCTACACAGACTTCGAAACACGGGTTGCGATATATGGAAATGATGTCATGCAATGAAATGCAGTCAATTTCCCTAGAAATGCCAGTTTTATGGTCTAATACATGCAATCTGATATTTTGCGACCGTTTTGCTAATATGTGAAATATGAATACCGTACACTTCTAAATGAGTGCAAATGATGAGGAAATTGCCGTCTAAAATATACAATATTTTCGACTAATCAAGTCCCACACAGAGGGTTATTCGCCTTTGGGCAAAACAGAGTAGAGGTCGCATGGTTTTACGACAGGGTTCGTTCACATCCGCGCACTTGTGCACGTTTGATGTCCGGAAAGTTATTACTAGCGGGCTCTGGTTTGAGCCAGATCCTAGTATATGCTTTAGGGTTAGTTTTATCTCATAGTATTCGTGCTCCTCGGAACACGAATGCGGGTGTGTATGCACAGTTGACTGAGGCAGAGGAAGAAGATTCTCATTAGGGTTTTGGTACGGGTGTGTATGCACAGTTGACTGTTGTCGTTTACCAAACCCTAATAAATATGTGAAATATCAATTGATAATGTTATTTAAATGAAATTGGGTTATGGTTAGGGTTTGTTGACTTGTTGACCAAGGTTGAAACATTGACCATCATCATTTCTTTCCAAAGATGCTCTTTGATCTTTGCAAAAACATTTAATGTGAAATGATAATGGTCATATCAAACCAACCATCACCTTTTTCATTTTGGATTAATATTATTAATTAGATAATTCACATATATTGTTAAGGTTGTAAAAACTATTCTCATTCTATCATATTGATTCACTCTCCTCCATTTTGCTCTCCTTCTTCCTCTAGCTCAAGGAAAATTCATCTCATGTGTTGAGAAACATTTCCTTGGAGATAAAACACCAAAGCCACCCTTTACTCATCCTAAGGTTGAAGGTCTAGCAAGCCGGACACTTTAGTTTTCTCAAGTTCGAGAAAGAAGCTCAAGGTAGAGGCCCTCAGGTGGATCCATCTTCGGCAAGAGAAGGAGATGAGGAACGAACCATCCGACCACCACAAAGAGCCCAAGAGAAGGAGTTCAAGTTGTGGTATAACCCCTAACCGAGTAGAAAAAACTCTAGTTAGTTGCTAGTGTGTAGTTTAGCAAAGATCCGTGTTTTATAGTCCATGTTACCATGACCCGAAAAATCGTTTTTCATCATTTCCGCAGGCCCGAAAGAACTGGGAGAGGTAACGTGGACTTACAGTGGTATCAGAGCCTAGCTAAACACACCCTAGCATGTTAGCAAAGTATTTAGAATTTCGATCGAACGAAAAACCGCAAAACACGTTAAAAATATCAAGTTTCTGCCGATTTTTATTTCTGCTCAAAAAATAATAAATCATGTATTAAAAATCGGCTCAGGCTTTTTAAAGAACAGGCAAGAAAAACGATCCAGTGAGTCGATCAACTCACCGCGGATCCGCGGCTGGAGCTTGCTCCCACCGCGGATCCGCGGCCGCGTTGACTCGGCCGTGGATCGTTTCTCCTGCAGTTTTCTCCTATTGGTGTTTTGTGATTTTTGAGATGGTTTGTTTCTGCCCAGATTTTCCAGAGAACAAGTTTGTTTTTGGGGTGGTTACAAATCCGTATTTTGGTCGATTTTCTGTAGACTTTGGCTAATGGGTTGTATCTGTAATGTTATATATGTATTGAACGTCTGCTAATCGCTATACGTCGATTAGTGGGGGTTATACATATTTGTGATCTATAATATTGATGGATTGTGTATATGAATTCGTTGGATTGTAGCGGATGAATAGCCGAGGAGGTTGTGAGATGAGAGTTTTCTTTATCTTTCAATTCATGTAATATGTAAATTGATGTAATATTATTTATATGGCCGCACAACCGGGATGGGGTTGTAGCCGTCATTGTATAATTTCTTTTTACTGGTTTTGCTCCTAGGATAGACCCAAGGTGGGGTGCACAAACTACCGGGTATCTCAAAGTGCCGAGTGGCCTACTCACGTCATTTAGGGAGGTTGCTTCGCTTCGGGTACTTGGCGGGTTGTTTGCCGCACCCGTAGGGGTCTAGGGTGGGGTATTGGCTATTCATCGCGACCGTGTAATCCGCTTTTCGTTACAGGCTCGAACGGAATGCGGATTCCTAGTATATCCAATGTATTCATCTGTGATCTGGAATGGCTATCATTGCATCTGACGAATGTATATATCTATATGTAGATATCTATTTAGGCGTTGCTTATGTTTTGAATCCGCGCTAGTCCAGCCCCCGCTCTGTCGTTAGTTAAGTAACCTAACGGGTAATGATGGGACCCCGTGGTGAATGCGGATGGCATAAGCGTACGTCATATTTTCGTTGTTTTCTGCAATGGTAGGATTAATTGATGGGACGCATTAAAATTAATGCAAGAAATATAAAACAAAGTAAAAGTCGTTGGAACACTTTCAAAACCACTCGGTTTCTTTTCAAAATAACTTTTAAAACGCGGAGCTTAAACCACTCCTTTTAAAAGCTATCTCGTTCCATCGATTATATCAAGTTCACTACGTTCACGATTCGCCAAAACCATTCGTAGCCCTCCGTCGTTTCACATGGATGGTCAATTGTATTCAAGCTATGTTTGTTGGCCAAAGTCAAGGCATAGTGATTGGTAGCTATTGGGTATTTATGTGCAGCATAGATAGATGTGTTGGTTTGGGACATTCGTACTGCCTTGTTGGCCAAAGTCAAGGGTAGGTGCGGGTGGGTTCAAATTAACCTGGAGAATGACGGGTATAACTTGACATGTGACTTATGATTTGTTGGCCAAAGTCAAGGTCATAAGAGCATAGGGCAAAAATCCATATCGGGAGTTTCAAAAGAACTGAAACTTGCTACCGCTGCATACCATTTGGAGTGTGATGATTCTGGTAGGATTCCTTCAGTTTTGTCACGCAATGATATTTGGATCCCGATCCTACTGTGAGATATGCTACTACTCGGGAAATTTCTCACTTAACGATCAATGCTATAAACCTAGTAGGTGTCTAGAAAGGTGTTAGCGGGGCTACGCCCCCAGGGAAATGAGGTTATTTAATTAAGGAACTTCGCGAAAGCGTTGGAAAACCTCCCTCGAAGTACCGACACTAGCCTGGCCGAACGGTTAAGCAAGTATTGTACGGTGAGATTGATTCTGACTAATTCTTCCTTTTTGGTTTGAGGAGGGATTCGAGAGACAGTGGGAACCATCCTGTTTAGACAAATTAAAAACCACTTTAAACTTGCAAGAGCATCATGCTAAAGTGTTTCTTCTCTCTCTCCTAATTGCAGCGACCAAACATCATGACTGGACTTAAGTTACTACTAGATAAAAACATACTGACAGGGCCAAACTACAAAGATTGGCTCAGGAATGTCAAAATGGCAATCACTTATGACAAGTTGGGGTATCTCCTCACCACCAAAGCTCCCCCTGTCCCAGGTCCCAAAACAAGCGTCGCGGATAAGGAAATCCGTAAGACCTGGGAAATCGATTGCGCGAATGCCAAGTGCCTCGTGCTTGCCTCTATGGACAATGAACATCAGAGGAGGCATGAGAATATAGACCTGGAATCCAAATTTCTTTATACAAAAGAACTGTATGGAGAGCAATCCCGTATCGCCAAATACGAAGTCTCGAAAAAGTTGTTTTCGGCGAGATTGGCCGTCGGATCATCGGTAGCGGAACACGTGCTTAAGATGATTGGCTTCATTGAGGAGCTGGCGGACCTTGGGACCACGCTAGAGAACGGGCTCTACACGGACTTGATTCTCCAGTCCTTTCCTTCCACTTACGCCCAGTTTATCCTGAACTTCAACTTGCAAGAAAAAGAAGTTGAACTTTCAGAACTCCTCAACATGCTGAGGAGTGCAGAGGGCACCCTACAGAAAGGTAGGGAAACATCCACTTTGTTTGTAGGAGGATCTTCCTCTTCTAGGTCCAAGGCGAAAGCCAAGGGAAAGAAGAAGAAAACCCCCCACCAAACCAAGGGGCGGTGTTAGTAAAGTGGATACGAAGGGAAATGCAAAGGCAAAAATGGTAGCGGGAAAGCTTGTGGGAAAGGAAGAATGCTTTTACTGTCACAAGAGTGGACACTGGAAGAAAGATTGCAGGGCTTGGAAGGCCAGAACACAGGATCTGAAGCAAGTTGCGGCTTCAGCTTCAGGTGTGTATGTTATTGAAAACTTTCTATCAATAAACTCTACTTCCTGGGTATTGGATACCGGATCAGGATCTCATATATGTAATTCTTTGCAAGCAGTAAGAAACCGTAGGGTTTTGAAGGCAGGTGATATGACCCTCAGAGTTGCAAACGGAGCTGGCATGGATGCTGAGTCCATGGGGGACTATCATCTGGGGTTGTCAGATGGACACGTTTTGGTTTTGCGTAATTGTTATTTTGTACCCAATGCAACTTGTAATATCATTTCTGTATCTTTAATATCTAAAGAAGGTTATGAATTTGCATTTGTAAGCAATGTTGTAAACATTCACCTTAATCAAGTTCTGATTGGGTCAGGTACATTAAACAATGGAATATACGTATTAAACCAACCACATATTTTCAATGTCCAGAATACACACAAAAGAAAGTCTCCGGAAACAAATCAGGCTTTCTTATGGCATTGTTGACTGGGTCACATCAATGAGAGAAGGTTGACAAAGTTACATACAGAAGGATATTTGGATCCGTTCGAATATCAATCATATGCAACTTGTCAATCCTGTCTCAAAGGAAAGAAAGATGACAAAGACTCCGTTCTCTGGACACGGAGTAAGAGCGAGCGAGCTCTTGGGACTCGTACACAGCGACGTGTGCGGTCCAATGTCTACACATGCGCGAAGCGGTTATTCTTACTTCATTACTTTTACGGATGACTTTTCAAGGTACGGATATGTCTTCTTAATGAAACATAAATCCGAAGCCTTTGGAAAATACCAGGAATATAAGAATGAAGTAGAAAAACAAACAGGCAAAATTATCAAGACACTGAGATCTGATCGAGGTGGTGAATACTTAAGTGCCGAGTTCCTAGATTACTTAAAAGAGAATGGAATTCTCTCTCAGCTTACTCCTCCATACACTCCGCAACATAACGGTATATCGGAGAGACGGAATCGGACCCTATTGGATATGGTACGTTCCATGATGAGTAACGCTGAGTTACCGCGATCATTCTGGGGATATGCACTAGAATCAGCTGCATACCTTTTGAACCGAGTTCCAACTAAGACTGTGCCTACCACACCATATCAGATGTGGTGTGGGAAGAAACCCTATCTTAAACACATTAAGACATGGGGATGTCCAGCTTTTGTCAAAAAGCAGCATGCGGACAAACTCGAGGCACGCTTAGTACAGTGCAAGTTTGTGGGATATCCAAAGAACTCCAAGGGATATTTCTTCTATTGCGAAGAGGAACAAAAGGTTTTTGTTTCTCGTCATGCCCACTTCTTGGAAACTGAGTTTTTGGAAAACCAGATAAGTGGGAGCGCAATAGAACTGGAAGAAATTCCAGAACCACGAGCTATTACTGAAAGCTTAGTAGAACCAGAGGGTTCGAAAGATCAGGATAGTCCTGCACCGCTCCGCAGGAGTAGTAGGCAGTCTCATCCGCCCGAGAGATACTACGGTTTTCTTATAGACGAGGATAGAGAGGATTGCATCATTGATAGTGATGAGCCGACTAGCTTCCAGCAGGCCATTCAGAGCGTTGACTCGGTAAAATGGCTGGATGCAATGCGGACCGAAATGGAGTCCATGTACACCAACAAAGTATGGATTGCTCCAGATGGGGTAAAACCCGTAGGATGCAAGTGGATCTTCAAAAAGAAGATTGGTGTAGATGGACAGGTTGAGACCTATAAAGCTAGACTTGTTGCAAAGGGTTTTCGTCAAAGACCTGATTTGGACTATGACGAAACCTTTTCTCCAGTGGCTATGCTGAAATCCATTCGGATCATTCTTGCCATTGCTGCCTTCCACGATTATGAGATTTGGCAAATGGACGTAAAGACCGCTTTTCTGAATGGAAATTTAGAGGAGTGTGTCTATATGGACCAGCCAGAGGGTTTCATTCAGAGTGGGAGCAGCGGAAAGGTGTGCAAGTTGCTTAAGTCCATCTATGGACTAAAGCAGGCATCGCAGAGTTGGAACATCTGTTTTGATGAGACGGTCAAAGATTTTGGCTTTATCAAAAATCCAGATGAACCATGCATCTACAGTAGATTTGTAGCACGAACTGTCGTATTCCTCGTTTTATACGTGGATGACATTCTCTTGATAGGAAATGACATTCCTATGCTGCAATCTGTCAAAGAGTTCTTGTCACACAGGTTCTCCATGAAAGACTTGGGTGATGCCTCTTACATTCTGGGGATCCGGATCTATCGTGACAGATCCAATAGGATATTAGGACTTTCACAGTCCAGGTACATAGACACCATACTAAGAAGATTCAGTATGGAAGATTCCAAGTGTGGTAATCTACCGGCTTGTCACGGGATCACCCTCTCCGAAGAGATGTCTCCCAAGACTGATTTGGAAAGGGATCGCATGTCTATTATACCCTACGCTTCTGCGGTGGGCTCTATAATGTATGCGATGTTGTGTACCAGACCAGATGTAGCTTATGCACTGAGTGTGGTAAGCCAGTATCAGTCAAACCCTGGGGAGAAGCACTGGATAGCGGTAAAGAATATTCTCAAGTACCTGAGAAGGGCTAAGGAGATGTTCTTGGTGTATGGAGGAAAAGACCTCCAGATTGAGGCCTTTGCTGACTCCAGCTTCCAGAGTGACAAGGATGATTCCAAGTCCATGTCGGGTTATGTCTTTACCCTCAATGGAGGGGCAGTGTGTTGGAAGAGTTCCAAACAGGAAACCGTTGCTGACTCGACTATGGAAGCGGAATATATCGCTGCATCTGATGCCGCAAAAGAAGCCGTCTGGATGAGGAAGTTCTTGATAGAACTTCAGGTGGTTCCGTCCATTGTTGATCCAATACCTCTGTATTGCGACAACAACGGGGCTATAGCTTTAGCGAAGGAACCCAGGTTCCATCAGAAGTCCAGGCACATCTTGAGGCGGTATCACCTGATCAGGGAGATCGTGGGTCGCCAGGAGATCGAGGTTCGGAGAGTTGCTATAGAAGATAACACTGCTGATCCACTCACAAAGGCCTTACCCCAGACTCAGTTCGAGCGGCTGATCGAGATGATAGGTCTTCGATACGCCAGTACATGGCCTTAGTGCAAGTGGGAGATTGTTAGTGTATATGCCCTAGAGGCCATTACTGTATCATACTAGTATGTATATTACTTGATGGAAACTTCGGATATTCACCTTGTTTTGACAATTTTGCTCAATATAGTAGTATTCTACTTGGTTTGTTTCTACTTTAATGTGTGCATGTGTTTATTATAGCATATCGCCTTTGCACATTAGTGGAGCCCTTAGGATCTTTGCTTGATTACCAGCATTGTGATGGCAGTCACACTCGTAGGGGCTGGGTAATCTACAAGCACATCCTTATGCAGGTCCCTAGTCGTAGGACTATCGAGATAGGGCATCGATACTCCGGAGTAGACTAGCGTATGCGCTTCTCATCCCAGCTTGGGAGACGGCCTGTCCTACAGCCGTCGGTACGTCGTACTGGGGATAGTATGCGAGTGCTCGTTAGGTTACGAGTACACTGGACATGACACGTCGGGTACTGTTGGTTGGTACTATACCTATCGTCAATTATCAGTTCCCAGGTGACATGAGTACAGCATAGTCCGTTGACTTGACGTTGTCACTTCACCTCGAGTGTGTTCCCACTGTACTTTGATTACTACCCTACCACGGCCCAAAGGAGTCGTGCAAACAGGTAGTTTATGGGTGCAGTCCCGAAGCACTTGGAGGCAGTGATGGTTAGACAGGATTCGTCTCTCCCGGTATTGGGGGTTGATATCGCGCTGTGTCTAGGAGAGCCATTACACAAAGTCCCTAGCCAGGGCAAGCGAGATATACTGGTAGGCTTCAAGTGTTATCTCAGGGTGTTCTGGGCTACACTCCGACACGACTTATACCGCTAGTAGGGGACTGACGTTCACCGTCCCCCTAGGCCCGCCATGCGATATTCTCAGACGAACAGACCGGAATTTACGGAGATTGTCACATTCAAGCTCAGTAGGAGTTCAGATGGGTTTCACCTCGTCCGTCTTCTTATCGGCATCTACCAGGGGACCGTTACGTACAGCTAGTGCCGCTTGCGGTCTATGGTTAAACCCACTGCCAGCGTAGTGTCGAGTCTTTAGAGTCCCACACAGAGGGTTATTCTCCTTTGGGCAAAACAGAGTAGAGGTCGCATGGTTTTGCGACAGGGTCCGTTCACATCCGCGCACTTTTGCACGTTTGATGTCCGGACAGTTATTACTAGCAGGCTGTGGTTTGAGCCAGATCCTAGTATATTCTTTGGAGTTAGTTTTATCTCATAGTATTCGTGCTCCTCGGAACACGAATGCGGGTGTGTATGCATAGTTGACTGAGGCAGAGGAAGATGATTCTCATTAGGGTTTTGGTACGGGTGTGTATGCACAGTTGACGGTTGTCGTTTACCAAACCCTAATGAATATGTGAAATATCAATTGATAATGTTATTTAAATGAAATTGGGTTATGGTTAGGGTTTGTTGACTTGTTGACCAAGGTTGACTTGTTGACCAAGGTTGAAACATTGACCATCATCATTTCTTTCCAAAGATGCTCTTTGATCTTTGCAAAAACATTTATTGTGAAATGATAATGGTCTTATCAAACCAACCATCACCTTTTTCATTTTGGATTAATATTATTAATTAGATAATTCACATATATTGTTATGGTTGTAAAAACTATTCTCATTCTATCATATTGATTCTCTCTCTTCCATTTTCCTCTCCCTCTTCCTCTAGCTCAAGGAAAATTCATCTCATGTGTTGAGAAACATTTCCATGGAGATAAAACACCAAAGCCACTCTCTACTCATCCTAAGATTGAAGGTCTAGCAACCCGGACACTTTAGTTTTCTCAAGTTCGAGAAAGAAGCTCAAGGTAGAGACCCTTAGGTGGATCCATCTTCGGCAAGAGAAGGCGACGAGGAACGAACCATCCGACCACCACAAAGCCCAAGAGAAGGAGTTCAAGTTGAGGTATAACCCCTAACCGAGTAGGAAAAACTCTAATTAGTTGCTAGTGTGTAGTTTAGCAAAGATTCGTGTTTTATAGTCCATGTTACCATGACCCGAAAAATTGTTTTTCATCATTTCCGCAAGCCCGAAAGAACCGGGAGAGGTAACGTGGACTTACACATGTTTGTGTCATGTTAGGTTACACATGAAACAAGGGTGTATGAGACTTATACCATGCTAGGGTTAATTAAGCTTTCATATTTATTATTACGTTAAACAAATTTGTGAGAATTTGTCATGGTTTGAGCTTGGATGAAGCTTATGGATAATCATTGACAAAATCAACTCTTTTGTCTAACTTAAGATATTTATTAACCCAAACCTTAACCCTATACTATGGTTTTGTAACATTTCAGAAAATATAAAATATTATTTTTGGAAATTAATATTAAAATAATATAATTCCCGAAAACTGCCCGATTTGCGAAATTGGGGTTTTCGAAAAAGGGTATAAATATATACCGATAATTGTGAAATAAATGGAAATTAAAATGATTTATTCATTTAATAATATATTTAAAGGATTTGGCATTTTTAAAATTTATTATATGCAGTTTAGATAAAAACCCGATTAGTGCACTGCTAACCGCGATTAAGCCAAATCCGTGTTTCTACAGTTTTCTGTGGTTAGTGCACCATGTCATGTTATATTTTGATTACATGTTGTGTTCTTGTGTCATTTTTGGGTATTATGTGTTAGTTATATGTATGCCCTAGAGGCCATTACTGTACATATGATGTATATTGTAGTGGATGCTTGGACACATATAGGGAGGACTTTCTTTCTCGACATGATAGTATGCTATCTGGTTGTACTTTATCATAACATGTACTCTGATTGTCTCTATGTTACATGTTGATAATGCCCTTAGGATGAGTACTTGACTACCAGAACTATGATGCGAATCATACTAGTGGGGACAGTATAGTCGTCAAGTACATCCTTCAAATGTTACTAGTCGTGGGTTTATCGAGACAGGGCATCGATATACCAGAGTAGACTAGCGTATGCGCTTCTTGACCCATATGATGGGCGATGGATTATCCCATATCCATTGGTGTTTGACATCAGAGAAGGTATACGGGTGCTCAGTGGAGACTGGGTACACTGGACGGACTCGCCGAGAAGTCCCAGATGGTATTATACCTCACGTCAGATGGCAGTTCTCTGGTGACACTGGTACAGAGTAAACCCGAGATCGTCATAGAGTCTTGTGTGATTCCGACTGTGCTTTGATTTCCATCATACCACGTCCAAGAGGGCATGCAAAATGGTGGCTTTTGGGTACAGTCCCGAATCACATGGAGGCAAAGAGCGATAGGAGGGGATTCGTCTCTCCCGGTATAGGGAGTTGATGTTGCGCTGTGTTCGACTGGCTATAACTGGAAATCCTTGGCCAGGGTTCCTGTGATTTACTGGTAAGTGTTATCAGTAGTTTCTCGAACTGTTATAGACCTCATATCGACACGACTTATCAAGCAACTGGGGTCTGACGTTAACCGCCCCTAGGCGAGATATGCGACATATCAGACAAAGAGGACGGACTGTACGGGAGTGTTACTGACTGGATTCACAGGAGAATGTACAGTCTTGCTTGTTGATCTTCTTAGCGCTCAATACCTGGGTGGCTGTTACGTTTACCTGACCGCTTGCAGCTTGTGGGTGTTTGATATGATCATCTCCTACTGCCGGCGTATTGACGATTCTTTAGAGTCCTACACAGAGGTTTCTTGGCTCAGGCAAAACGGAGTAGGAGCACATATGTGATATGTTTGGGACCGAGAACAATACGAGTATGTGATACCGTATTAGATTCTCACGATATGAGATACCGGCCGGGTATATGTGATATAGCCGGGTCATCGGATCAAGTGTTGATTCGATGAACTGATACAGATTATATTAGTCGGTTATTTGTGAAATAGCCGGATTATTTAATCAAGTGTTGATTCGATAATTTAATGTATAATTATATATTTGATATATTAAATTACATTAACTGATATAAGCTCACTAAAAGATTCTTTTTCTCACTCGGGTAATACATTGATATATATGCGATATATGTTAATTTTATTATTTTATTTTGTTACAATAAATATTGTATATGTTATATATAATATTGTAACATGATATGATTACTAATGCAACGTGTTTAGTGGAGATTAAACAAGGTTAGGGTTTGATTTGGGTTAGTTCTTTCTTGAACCTTCTAGAAGGTTTCCTTTTTGTTTTTGCAATGATTTTTGCAAGATATTTACTTAACCCAACCCACACCCTTAACCATGGTTAGATCTCTATAATGGTTAAGTCTTTTCTTGACTTAACCATGGTTGCTTTGGTAATGATATCACCACTTTCATTATTCATCACAAAATGATTACTATTGTTCTTCTTCTTCTTCCTTCTTCTTTCTTTCATGGAAAAGCTTTCTAGCTTTTTCATTAGTGATGAAAATGAGTGAGATTAAGATAATAAATGAGAGCTAAAATCCTACTTCATCATCCTAATCTATCCTAGCCATTTAGATTAGGGTGTTCACTTCATTTAGTGAGTGAGAGCTTGTGTTAATGAAACTTCAAGGTAGATCATCTTTGTTATCGAAGATCGGAAGCAAGCTTTCATCTTTCTCTTCGTGGAGCCTCTCGAGAGTCCAGAACTTGATGATCGCAGTGAAGGGACCACAACACGGAGCTAATGAAGTGAAGGACCGGACTACAAAGGTTGTAATCCCAAACTCTTAGATGTTAAAGTGTTTAACATGCTTTGTTTCGCCTAATCTCTAGTTTAAGATCTTGGTTTAGGGTTGTTCGGTACGGCTAAATTTTAAATCGGGCATGGTTGATACCTTATAGACCCTTGTACGTGTGCCTAGTAACCCTACAGTGGTATCAGAGCCAAGCTAGAGATTTAGGCGAAGTCTAAGCGAAGTTTAAAGTCCGATCGAACTCCGAATACCCGTATAACCCTAGTTTCTGGAAATTTTTCAAAAAGTTGATTTTTTCATATTAAAAATACTCAAAAAATTCAGCAGGGAAATACAAGAATTACTGTGCAGCACGTGCTTCCAATTCCATTAATGCGCCGCGGAACCGCGGCCGTACCATGGCTTGCGTGGCGGTTCCGCGACCAAACTGTAGCAACACGGTCAGTGCTTTGCACAGTAATAACCGTTGGTACTTCCTGATTCTTCTGGGAATTTTTAATTATACTCAAGTGTTGAGTTTTCTGGGATGTATTGGGGACTCGTTGATTCGATCGGATAATTTAAGTCCGTTTATGTTTTTTCCGGATAATTTTAGAAACTGTTAAAAAGTTCGAACGGATATCAATAACTCACTTTTTCCTCTGTCGAAATTTTTTTCAAAAGTTGGATTTTTTCTCGAGTTTGAAACTTCCGGAAAATCATGCAAGTAACGCGGTGGACTCTCTAGAAGAACACAAACCTTAACTCGATTTTGTGACCGTCTTGAACCGCCTATAAACCTTAGGGTTTGGGGCAGTACGGCGTTGCAACATGTGAGGCGCTGGCTTGACCCTTTTACGGCTGGACCATTGGTACTGTGGCATGTGATGGATATTTTTGAACTCCGCTCAAGTGTTGAGCTATTTGGGAAATCTTGGGAGTTTGATTATTCGATCGGAAAGTTTAACACTGTCTTTTTATCTAGAATGTGATACAATATTTGGAATCCACATGTAGTTATGAGATTACTAATTTGAATGTTGTAAATCTAGCAGTTCAGTCTCAGATGATCGGTTGCCACGGAATTTTGATGTGATCAAAAGTCAGTCGCAATCACGTAGCGTACGCGGATACTTGCCGGGTAAACTTAATAGATAGCCACGCCCCAAAGCCTCGACCAAGTGACGGTAGGATAGTATGTGTTGTATCGCCAGCTTCGTTGCTATACATCAACAACAATCGGGATACGCATACTTGCTTACGTTGATGATATGAGATATTATGTGTTGCTGTGATATGTTATATTGGATCGTCGTGTTCTGAATAGCCGGGGGTTTTATGTGAGATAAGAGTTTTTCTTTTTCATTCATGTAAAATTCATTTGTATGTAATATTCTTTTATTAGGGCACTTCCGGGCTGAGGATGATGTCACCATTGTATATTATTTACTTTTCCGCATTAGGTAGACCCAAGGCGGGGAGCATAAGTAACCAGGTTCTAGGATCCAGTGGGAGACCATCTCGAGGAGTCGAGATCGGGTCTCTTAACCCTAGAATTGGCAGTGTTGCTTGTCGCTCTCGTAGGGGTCTTGGGATGTGGGTTTGGCTATTCATCGCGATCGTGGAATCCGTGTTTTATACAGGCTCGTATTGAAAACACGGACCTCCTAGTATATCCAATATTTCATATATGTTCTTCAGGTGCAATGTTCTGTGATGAAATCATATTACTGTCTGAGACGAATGTTTATATTATATATATGAGATATATGTTATATTGCAGATTTCGCTTCAAAAGTGATGCTTGTGAAGCATAATAAAATGGGACTTCATTAATAAGATTAACGAAATAAAAGAAACCTAAAGATGTTGTAGAAACTTGTTTAAAAACTGGTAGCTCTAGTTCTTGTTTTGCATAGCGGTGTTCCTTGTAGAACATCCAGCACCTTATTCGATAAGGAAAGAGCCGAGATCCCTTCACCGGGAGTGACCTCTTTAGTGAAACCAGGAGATGCTACAAACACGGTTTGTCTTTTAATTGCTTCTATAGTTATTGCTTTGCATAGTGATATTTGTGAAATATCCTGCACCTTATTCGATGAGGAAAGAGCCGACGATCCATTCACCGGGAGTGACCTCTTTAGCAAACCTAGAAAAGGCCTCAAAAACATTCCTTTTAAAATCACTCGATTCTACAACGATATAAAGTTCATTACGCAAAGGGTTTTCTTAAAAACCTGACGTAGCCCTCCGTCATTTCAGATAAGTAGTCTTTAGTATTCTTACTGCGTTTGTTGACTCAGTCAAGGTGTAGTGTGCGGTAACTATTTATGCTTATCTGCAAAAGCATATGATGCGATTGGATTAGGGTAGTCGTGCGGCCTTGTTAACTTAGTCAAGGGTCGTGCGGGTGGGTTTAATTCAATCGGGAAATGACGGGTTGAACTTTACTTGCGGTCTATGGTTTTTTGACTTAATCAAGGTCATAGATCGCTCGGGGCAAAATATTATTGGGAATTTCAAGTGTTGAAATTTGCAATGAGATTGCATACCTTCTGAGATAGTTGGATCCCGATACCCGCTGCGAGTATGAGTTACTCCTGGAAGAGTTTTACACATTACAATTAGCCGATCAAGTAGGTGTCTAGAAAGGTGTTAACGGGGTTACGCCCCTGGGAAAACGAGGTTTACTTTAATTAGGTCCGTGTGAAAGCGCGGGGAACCTCCCTCAAGGTACCAGCACTGGCCTGGCTGAAACCTGAAGGAAGATTTGACTAAAACAGTGGGAGCCATCCTGATTAGATAAATTGATAACCAATCTAATCTTGTAAAAGCGCACGCTGAGTGTTTTCTTCTCTCTCTCTCTCTCTCTCTCTCCTGGTTGCGACTATGTCACGCCTTAATCAAGATAATAATACGGATGTATTAACCGAACCCGCTTGTTATACTGCGCTAAGGAACGTTGGTCCCGCTCCAATTTATAATTGTTATAAGACAGAGCAGGAAATTGGGGAATACCAGATTTCCCGTGCCGCCCAAACGAACAAAGTGCATGCTGATGCATCTTCTTCTGTTGTGTTCATTACAGAGAACTGTTTCTCAGTATCCTTTATGTCCTGGGTATGAGATACCGGATCAGGATCCCGCATATGTAATTTGTTACATAGGGCTACAGATAGGTAGAGAACTGAGAACGGGTGATAAGTTTCATGAGATAGAAACGGTGCAAGTGTTGCAGCCAAGTCTGTTGGTAGTTATCACCCTGTATTACCAGAATACATTGATTCTGAACGAATGTTATTAGATACCGAACCTGATATACAACATCATAGCAGTCTCTTTATTAGTAAAGAAGGATATAATTTTGTATTGTTGGATAATGTTTTGAACATTTGCTATATCAAGAGTTGATCGGTTCAGGCACATTATCTAAAAGTATAGACGTTCTAAATCAAACCACAGTTCTTAACGTACAGAACACACACAAGAGGGATAGCTCAGAAATGAATGAATCTTTCTTGAGGTATTGTAGACTAGGTCATATCAATGCGACCCGACTAGCTGAAGTTACATTTAGATGCATATTTAAATTAGTTTGAATTAACATCTTGTGAAACTTGCTGTTCATTTCACAGAAATATGATGACCACAGTGTTGGATATAGTGCCATCAGAGTCAATTATTGGATCGCAGGAACGTGATTGCAATGATTGAGGGAGGACCTATACCGGTAGGACAGTCTTACTCGAGAGGTTTGTATACTATCTGGTTTGCCTTTATCATCGTGTACATGCTTTAGGTGACATTGTAGTTCACTATTACACGTTGATAGAGAATAGTATGCTACCATGGTTTGTCTTTATCATCGTATACTGCTTTAGGTGACCTTACAGGTCACTATTACACGTTGATAGAGCCCTTAGGATTCTTGCTTGACTATCAGCAGTATGATAGCGATCATATACGTTGGAGCTGGGGTCTACAAGCACATCCTTAAAAGGTCCCTAGTCGTGGGAGTTTCGAGACTGGGCATCGATACTCCATTAGTAGACTAGTGTATACAGTCGAGACCCCGACGAGGGACGGTGGCCGGTCTTACAAGCCATTGGTTTCAGTTGGTTCACCTAAGATGTATACATGTGCTCATTGGGTTATGAGTACACAGGACAGGACTCGCCGGGAACATGCTAGTTGGTATTATACCTGACGTTAGATAGCAGTTCCCTGGTGACATGTGTACAGGTTAGTTCATCGACCAGAGATCGTCATTTGTCTCGTGTGAGTTCCCACTTTACTTTGATTACTACCCTACCACGGCTCAAAGGAGTCGTGCAAACAGGTTTTAGTTGGGTACAGTCCCGAGCCACATGGAGGCAGTGAACGGATCGGCATGGGTTCATCTCTCCCGGTATTGGGGGTGAGGTCACGCTGTGTCTAGGAGAGCCATTACACGAAGTCCTTGTCCAAAGCAGGAGATTTACTGGTAGGTATTCCAGTAGTATCTCAGGCTGTTCTAGGCTATACTCCGACACGACTTGTACCGCTTTTGGGGGTCTGACTCTTACCAACCCCTAGGCCCGACATGCGATGCTCATAGACGAACGGACCGGACTGTACGGATATTGTCAGTGACAGGCTCAGTAGGGTGTCAGGATGAGTTCGCTCATCGACCTCCCATTTGGTCAATACCTGGTATCCCGTTACGTATGGCTAATACCTCTGACGTGCTAGTGGTTAAATCTACAGCCAATGTATTGACGAGTCTTTAGAGTCCCCCACAGACAGTTTCTCAAGTTTTGGGCGAAACGTTGTTGAGGCCGTATGATATATGGCAGGGTCCGATCATATACGTGCAGTAGTGCACGGATCATGATCGGGCGGATCATACTAGTGGGCTTTGGTTTAAGCCGGATCCTAGTATTAGATTTGTTGGATTACTTTAGTCTCATCGCATTCGCATTCTGTCGGAATGCGGGTGCAGGTATGTATATACAGGTGAGGGGTATCCTTGTGATCCGTCACGAGTTTACTTTAGATGTTGCCGTATCTTTTTATTGTTGCAAACATTTGGATTAATGTTTTTAAATGGAAATAATGAGCTAGAATTTCATCATGACATGCATTAAATGTGACATGGACTTCATTAGTGACTCATGGTCTCTTCTTATGTGCTAATGTCATATTATATGATGGTTTTGTGATGATTTAATAAGAGGAAAGAGAAAGGGGCTGCCTTATGCAAGCTTGGTCTTGTATTTTTTGATTCACTCTCTCACTCTCATTTTATGATAGCAAAAGAAAAGAAAAGAAAAAACTTCCTCTTCTTCTTCTTCTTCCTCTAGCTTATTAACTCCATCAATGGCTTCATCTCTAACCTCCATCCAAATCAACGGATGCAAGAGACAAAGTGATCATAAGCATTCTCTACATCACCATGGACACGTCGGCTAGCACACTTCGTGCCCGAGTTGCTTCGGATGAGGCGGGAGCCCGTAAAAGGAATCGATGATGTGGTGCCCTTTCCGACGAGGAGATCGAGATCGGAGATGCCGCGAGGGGCTTGGGATGGTGGCCAAAGACCGAAAGACACGGATCGATCGGTATAGCTTTCCAACCCTTTCTCTAGTAGCTAGTTGTATGTTAATGGTTCGATCCGGGTTTTCAGCATACGATAGCGCCGGTTTTCAAGTTAAGAAAAAATTTCGTTTCGGCATTTTGCCCTCGGAAAGACGGCTGGGACGCTACCGTAGACTTACATGGTATCAGAGCCACGCCATTAACCTTTTCTAGCTTGCTCTAACGTGTTTAGAACTTCGATCGAACGAAAATTTCAAAAACTGCATTTCCAATTTAACAGTTTCTGTCGAATTTTTTTTTTGTCAAAAAAAATTATTTGGTGTACTGCAGAAAAACAGGCAGGGTTTTTTAAGACAACTGAGAAAATTTGGTGGGCTGATTTCACTGTAGCGTGGCGAATCCGCGGCCGTAACCACATTTTGGCCGCGGATCCGCGGACGTACTGTAGCCACAGTGCACGAAATTTTCTGAGGTGGTCTCTGACTTGGAAATGTGGTTTCTGGTATTTTTTGTTTGGGCCCAGATTTGTCTGAGTACTGGGTATTGTACTTGGGGCCCACTTCGGGAAATTTTGTCGATCAAAATTTTTTAAACATGCTAGTTCACAATATTTACATTATATCTGCCACCGTGAATGTCATTTGATCGGTAAATCCTGTCTAATTGCTATAGTTCTTTTAGACGGATTTGCGAACGTGACATTCACGTTGATGTTCTGTGTTGTGCTGTGATGTTGAGGATTTGTCATGGTGGATAGCCTGGATGCAATGTTAGTACAGTTTTGGTATTATTATGTACATTTGATATTGCGGGGAAAGCCTCCGACATGTGGATTGCCGTCACTGCCTGTTTGTATATTATTCTTTTGGGGCATGACCGGGCTGAGGTCGATGTACCCGTTGTATATATTTTACTTTCTGTACTAGGATTACCCCACGGTGGGGTGCACGGATAGCCGAGTTCTAGAGGGCAACGGGCCCGCATCTCATGGCTTTGAGACGGAGGGGGCTTTACTCTAGAATTGGCGGGCTATTCGCCGCACTCGTGGGGGGTACAGGTTGACCAAAGGAGGGGTGCTCAAGTTACCGGATTCCGTGAAGTGCTGGGTGGTCCATTCACGTTGTTGAAGGGGGCTGCCTCGCTTCAGGTTTTGGCGGGTAACTTGCCGCACCCGTAGGGGTCTAGGATTTCATTGCACAGGCTATCCACATGACCAGGGGAACGTCGGGTTTTAGTAGCGGCTCTATGAAACCCGGTGGTCCCAGATTATCTGTATTGTTCTGTGATGCTTATTACATTTCTGTGATGTTGCATTTTTATCACGCCTGGAGTGATTATTATATATTGATATATATAATAGTAGATGTTGTTTATGTTTTACACTCGCGCTAGTCCAGTCCCCGCTGTGTCATTAGTTAAGTAACCTAACGGGTGATGACGGGACCCAGTGGCGAATGCGGATGGCATACGTACATCATATGTGGTGTGATTAATTGATAGGACTGCATTGATTCGGGTCAATGCAAGCTAAACATACCTGTATGATGTTGTTGGAACATTTTTTCAGAAAAAAAGATGTTATTGCAAGGACGTTCTCTTTTGTTTTGCACAGTGGTATTCGGTTATGAATATCCAGCACCTCAGTCGACGAGGCAAGGGCCGAGATCCCTTCACCAGGAGTGACCCCTTGGACAGAAGTTTGGGTCAGGGTAAAAACATCACTATAGTCGATTACTTTTTTCTTTGCATCAAGGTATTCAGTTTGAATATCCTGCACCTCATTCTACGGGGAAAGTGTCGAGATCCCTTCACCGGGAGTGACCTCTTTAGCAAAGGTTTTCGCCAATATATTTTTATAAAAGCTATCCGGTTCCTTCAACGATATCAAGTTCATTACGTTAAAGGTTTTTCGCCAAAAACCATTCGTAGCCCTCCGTCATTTCAGACGGGTAGCACTTAGTATTCATGCTATGTTTGTTGGCCAAAGTCAAGGCATAGTGTATGGTGGCTATTTATTACTTTTCTGTTACATAGATAGATGCGTTGGTTTGGGACAGCGTACTGCCTTGTTGTCCAAAGTCAAGGGTAAGTACGGGTGGGTTCAAATTAACCTGGATAATGATGGGTAGAACTTGACATGTGACTTATGATTTGTTGGCCAAAGTCAAGGTCATAAGAGCATGGGGTAAAAATCACATCGGGAGTTTCTGAAGAAACTGAAACTTACCAGGAATGCTCATACCTTCTGGAGTGTGATAATATGAGTGGATTCCGTCACGTTATCATGAGATGATAGTTGGATCCCGATTCCTACTGAGGAGTTGGTTTACTCCTCGGGTGATCCCGACTAATTCTTCTTTCAGGTTTGGAGGAGAATTTGAGGCTAGAGTGGGAGGTTTCCTGATTAGATAAATTGATAACCATTCTGATCTAGGTTAGAGTGCACGATGAGTGTTTCTTTTCTCTCTCTCTTTGGCAGCGACCATGACCCTACCCTTGACTATGACTCAGTGACCAAGTTAACCGAACCTTCTTAAAACACTGGCCTTTAGATTGCCAGAGTTGCATACCTCATTGACACTCATACTCTTACCCTTTTCTCCAAGATTCGAGGATGGTTCCGGTTCCATACCTCATTGACACTCATTGACACTCATATTATTACGAACATCCACTTCCATTGGATAAAACCATCATATGGTTATATACGAACTCGAAGGAACTTGTTCCAGATTCGAGGATGGTTCCGGTTCTGGAGAAAACTAATAGGACTATTCAGTTGTCTTTTCCTTTTACCTTCTCTTAGGTTGCGAGTGCTCCTTAGATTAGGACGGTACAGCTATTACGCTAATTGGATAGTCTTCTTCCAAACCATAGGCTGGTGCCGAACGGTAGGGAATGAAGAAAACCATTTAGCCTAAACGGTGTAAAGAAGGTATTAAGTAAAGACAAATAAAGGGATTAGTAAGAGGGCAAAGTAAACTACGACTGCTATTCACGACCAAACCAAGTATCTTTTCGCCAATCCTACATCACCTTTGTATTTCTCCGTAACACTCTGTATCACTACGAAAATCCACAGTTATTTAGATACTCCATCGTATGGTTATCTATGAACTCGAAGGGACTTGTTCCAGTTCGGGGATGGATTCTGGTTCAGGAGAAATAAGAATAAGGTTTATTCAGTTGTCTTTCATCTTTACCTTCTCTCGGGTTGCGAGTACTCCTAGGACTAAGAGAGTACACCCATTATGCTTATTGGATAGTCTTCTTCCAAACCATAGGCTGGTGCCGAACGGTAGGGAAGCAAGAAAACCATTTAGCCTAAAGGGGTGTACAGAAGGTAATGACTAAAGACATATAAAGGGATTTGGAGAGATGGCAAAGAAATATATGGTTACAGTTGTGAATCTGATAATGAAAGAGGCATTACTAAGAATACCCGAATACCCCTTCAAAACATTTACATGTTTCAGTTTCACTGTGTACTGTTAAATGAAAACTGATTTCCCAATTAGTCCTTACTCCAGGGTATGTATTTACCAGGTTTGTTTCTCACATCTGTATAGTTTTATAGATGATGAGTGGGAGTAAGTTATTGGGGAATTGGGTGATCATCCTCATTATATCGGGATTCGTTGTAATTGGTGATATTTGAGGAAATCGCCTGGGTTGTTTGCCGGACGGCAAATATTTGGTTTTGAATATCCGTTGTTATGCACCAATTTCAAATTGATATATCTGTACGTTTATTTTTATAAAGTGAGATATATCTTTTTGAAATTATGTCTATGACATTTACCTATATTATTGGATGGTTAGGTAAGGAGCATTAAACAGCGGTGTAATTCTTCTTAACCATAAGTACAGTTTTCAACCTACGACACACAGGGAATGAGTTATTAGACTCAGAGGAATTATACAGAGTATTGCATGTTGTCCAGTGTCCATGAGGACAGAGGTGTTGGTACTCGTACTATATTCTGTTTACTTGTGACTTCTCTAATTCTTAGACATGTGTTTTGTAGAAATGCAAGGTCTAAGTTTTGAGAAGTTATAGGTATAAGAATAAAGTAGAGAACCAGGTGTTGCAAGTATCAGGATTTTTCAAGGTGATCAAAGATGTAGATACTTGTGTATGGTATTCAGTTGATAGTAATGACTATGAGAACTTGCTTCTCTTTCAGGTTACTCATAATTTGAAGCACTCCTAAGTTGAGTAATGATGATCGGCCTCTCTCCATTTAGTTAACATTCACTAGAGATAGCTGCATGATTTGAATCTGGTTCCAATTAAATCAGTGCCTCTGTTTCTATATTGGATATAGAATAGTTCATATCTTAACAAAGTTAAGGTACGGGGAGTTGTCTGGCTTATGCTTAAAACCAGACTCTAGATAACTCAAGGCACGTTTTTGTAATGGTTGTTTGTGGGTTGACCCGGGCTATGATGAGGGTTGACTTTCTACCATCTGGAAGATCAATAGTGATATTGTTCTTGACTCGCCACGGTTTTAATAAAAATTGGATTTTTTCAGAAAACAGTAGTGGGAGTATGGTAGAACTGGAAGTGATTCCAGAACCGCAAACGATTACTGAAAATTTGATAAGAACCTACAAATTCAATCTGGATTGACATTCCATTGGCCACTCCGCAGATATGGTGAGTAACCTCAGGCACCCGAGAGGTACTCCGGTAGCCTCAAGGACGGTGACAGGGAGGTTCTTGTTTACCAAGACTTGCCATTACTGTTGTTCCAGACTGTGAGACCCGACAGGAGGATGAGTATAGCGTCGTTCTAAACTAGCTTTAGAAGTGTTCGTGTATATGACTCTGCCAGAGGGTTTTCGTAGTCAGTGGGAGCAGCGGAAGCATTGGTGGACAAGTAGCTTATGTCTATTTATGGACTAAAGCAGATATAGCGGAGATAGATCATCTATTTCTGATGTGACAGGCATAGGTTTGACTTCATCAGAATAGGGGATGGATCTGTTAAGAAGGTAGTAGGGTGTGATGTCCTGTTATTTGGATGACATACACAGTAGGAAGTGAAATTCCTATACTACGATTGGTTATACTTTGGTTGTCAAACAGTGGTTTCTCCACTAAGGACATAAATTTTATCTCAGATATTCTGGTTACTAGATCTATGGTTTTAGATCTAGATTTGAGTAGTTTCCCAATCAGGGTACTTAGACAGCATTCTAAAGGTGTTTTCGAATGGACGACTCCTGGCACGGTAGTGTACCTGCAGGTGATGGAGTCACCCTCTCTAAAGGTGTCTTAGAGACTAAAGAGGAGAGGGATGTGCATGATTGGCAAATCACTTGCTTAGGCAATTGAGTCAATCATGAGATGCCAAGTACCACACCAGATGTTGTTTTTGCACAAGATGCAATAAGTTGTAATATTGGTCCAATCTTGGAGAAATATTCAGAAGCTGTTTTAGAACATAAGTGGATGTTCTAGGTATATGATAACAACAGCCTCTTTTAAGGATACAGTTATAATTCCAGGCTTCCAAGGTGACCTGGATGACAGAGTAACTGTCAGAGTTATAGTTTTCCCTTTGACGAGGGCAGTATTTTGGACAGGTGGTCCAAGCGGATACTGAGGGAGACATGGGGCAGGATACTGATTGGTTTCAGTTGACGATACAGTCTAAGAAGTTTGGATTTGGAGTTCATTTATGAACTAGGTCCCATCAGATATCCAGACATATTCTAAGACAGGTATTGCTCATTTTGGGAGATGGCTTTCTCCGCGAACTTAAGATAAAGAGAGACATAGAAAGAAACATCAGGGCGGATTGATCAGTCGAAAATAATGTATTTTTAACATGTCAATTTCCCTACCATTTGCACTCATCTAGTAGTGTTCGGTTTGCATATTACACATATTAGCAAAACAGTCGTAAAATACCAGATTACCTGTGTTGTATACTAAAACCGGCATTTCGAGGGAAATTGAGTTTTTATCATGGCATCGCATCATCCTTGTATAGCGCAACACTTGTTCCGAAGTCTGTGCAGGAAATTCCAGGAATCGAGCCAAAATTGTGAAAACAATGCCGATAAAATACACCAACTCCAAGACATATAATCTAGCAGTGATCAAAGAACATTTAAAGGATTCCACATATCAGGAAATATCACTGAAGACAATACGAAGCAATTGAGGAAAACTGAAGCAGAGAGGCAGCAGAAAGGCCGCGGATCCGAGACCTAAGCAGGCACGTGCCGCGGATCCGCGGCCATAATGTGATGACGTCATCAAATATTAGCTGCAGAATGCTTCTCTTAAGTCCTACACCTCATCAAGATATGTCAAATTCCAGAATTATCTAGAGTCTTCTGCCAGATCAGCAAGCTCCTTGTGCAAGCTAATGATGTCCAAGCTTCCAAAGCAAGTTACTTAACAAACTAAACCTAGAAGCTTCCCACTAACCTCCAAGCTTATGAAGGAATCAAAAGCCTAACTAACTATTTATAGAGGCTTCTACCTAACAACCTAGCTTACAAGGGAAGTTAACCTAAACCAAGCTTACAAAGGAAGCTAATCAATCTTAAGCCTATAAAAAAGGACCCTAGGCTTCACTCTAAAAGGTTGTTGAAAGTTGAACAATTCTTCCATCCACAATTTGAGTGACACAACTTTTACCTCAAAACCCTAACCTTAATTCCAATTCCAATCCAAGATCAAGAATTCCGAGTTCAATTAAAGCAAGAAGCCTAGATCCTTTATAGAGCAACGCCGGACTTCATCGGAGCAAGTGATCCAAGCCGATCCGCGACTCAAGGAGCCGAGCGACGCCAAATTCAACGATCAAGTTCCTTCCTTTTGTAGTTCTTGAGAGTTGTAACTAATTATTGATATAAATAAAGGTGACAATTCTTTTAACTTGCTTATCTTTTGAATTCAAGCATTATGATTCAATCTAGATTCTTGAATGTTTGCTTTGTGATAATGTTTGAGTAAAACTCTTCTCGTAAAGGAGTCGAGAAGATCGATAGAATGATGATGATTTAGATCCTTTTACAATTCTTAAGTCCTATAACGTTTGTAAATTCTTGAAAATCAAATGATCGACGACCTAGTTTCGATGCGATGCTTTCTTGATTGTGTTCGCTCGAAACTAGAGATTAACGATCGATCATTTGATTTACTAGAAGCTAGTTTGTGAATGAGATTCATCGAAAGGACAAAGAATGAGATGAGGAAACCCTAGTTTCTTCACAAGATCCTTAACCTCGATAAATCGTCATCGATCTAGTATCAATTCGTTAATGGATAAGAGTATGTAATCATTAGATTTCATCACATCTAACGGTTCAATCGACTCCTACGAGCCACACTTCGAATCTTGATTGTTGGTTTGGAAATCATCACATCTCAATTCTTGATTTTAATGTTTTCTTAGATCTAGATTTTTCTAATTCTTGAAATTCAATTTACAAATCAAGAATTGTTTCTTTTCTTTCCTTTAAATTTTCGACTCATCTAAATCGAAACACGAACGATTACACTTTCCCTGTGGACGATCCGCACTTACTAACGCGCTACAATCGACACCGTTATTGATTGCGGTGAAATATTTTTGGTTGTGATTTCTACACAATTTCTTTACATACACGACACAAGAATTCTTATCAATCAAATGGCGCCGTTGCCGTGGATCGTGCGCTAATTTGTTCGTTTTTGAAAATTGAGTTGAAAAGTTTATTCCACTATAATTTTGAGATCAAAATTCGCGCAAACTCTAAACGTGTTGTTGTGATTTGTTGCGAGGAAATATGGAATTATTGGAGCTAAAGGAAAATTATTCTGAGCATTCCAGGGAGCTTATATGGTGAACAGAAGCTTGTGCACAAAATTCTGTGCAGTGATCCCAAAGCACCATCGCGTTTCCGCGACATATATCAGCTCCCACCGCGTTTCCGCGGCTCTTCAGCCTGATCACTGTACCAAAATTCTCAGGTGAATCCTCTCCTTTCTTATCTCCTTCTCTATCTGCTCCAATTGACAATTTTCTGCAGGTTTCTTTGCAAAATTCGCATCTCCGCAAAAAGCAATAAAAAAATTGTGCGTGTTTTTTATTTTTGGTTGTTTGCATATTAATACGGATCTTTAAGGGGCACGGCCAAATTCAGATTAGGTGGAGAGTTCATTACCCTTCCTAAGCCCTAAAAATCATAAACTTGCATCCGCATTACCCTCATTAACTAAAAAAGATTTAGAGATGACTCTAAGGACCGTCGCGCTCACTTAGGACAAGAGAAGGCTGTTGGTAATTCATTGCTTATCCGCGTTTCTTTTTGTGGTGTCTAAGGCAAGTGTGTATAAGGCAAGTGGTTACTTAATTAGGCCCACTACTTACGTAGTGGAGAACCTCCCACTTACCTGGCACTTACCTGGCCATAGGAGAGATAAAGAGGCAGTGGAGGATTGATCCTGCGACTTGTCTTTTGGCAGTTAGGAGCGGTCTAGAGCTTTGACCTAAGTGACCACTAGATTTTAGGGTTTTGCTTGTTGCATTTGTTGTGATCGCATCATTTTTTTCAAAAATCTATATATTTTTCAAAACAAACACCAACACATCATTCATTTCCCCTAATTATATCAACGTTGCCACTTGTACTAAACCCTTTTAGTGTAAGATAGGCTGGACACGAGATTCTAATGCCCGTTTAGTCCGCGTTCCCCCGATCGACCCAAAAATCGGTATTTCTACATTTACCTCTTCTTTACCAACCACCACACCTGCATCGATGGATCCTTCTCCATCGAACTTCTTTACCACTAATCTGCCGCCGTCTGTTGGTGCGTAGAATCCACCCCGCATCTCTCTCCAAGAGAGGTGCTATCCTATACGAGGTCCTATTTTGACCTATCTCTCCATTCCACCAGCCAACGGGGACAATTTTCAGATTAAACCCTAATACATCAACCTTCTACCAAATATTACGGTCTCGAGTCTGAAGACGCATATTTCTTTATTATAAAATTTGAAAATGTTTGCGCAATGATGGGTACTTCACAGCTTTCTGTGGATGCTATGCGTCTTCGTCTTCTCCCATTTACCTTGTGCGATATAGCCGAAAAGTGGCTGTATAACACAACCGCACATTCCATTACGAATTGGGAAGAATTCGTCAAAGCATTCCTTAAGAAATTCTACCCGAATCATAAAGCAGCTCGAGTCCATAGCGAAATCAATCAATTCACCCAGCTTCCAAATGAAACATTTTCACAATGTCTTGAACGCTTTAAGGATCTGTTAGTTCAATGTCCACATCACGGAATCCCTAGATGTGATCTGTGCAGAATCATATATAAGGGCATTAATCCTAACACAAGACAGACCCTTGAATCCATGTGTCAAGGCAACTTCATGTCAAAAGATGATGGGGAAGCTTGGAAATTCCTAGAAGATTTCGCTGAAAAATCTTTACAGTAGGATGGTGTGAGTCAAACGTCTAGGGGTGACAATAACCAATCGGAAGTTTCCATAGGAGTTAGAGCTGACATTTCAGCTATACAAAAGAAACTCTAGAATATGGAAAACAAATTTTTAGCCGCCGCCCTAAATCAAATGTCACTCTCCAAAACTGTATGTGGATGCTGTTCTGATCCTTCTCATTTGACGGAAGAATGTCCACGAAATTCTCCGTTTCAAGGTCATGAGCAACCAATCCTGCTTTCCAACAACGACCTAGGAACGATCCATATTCTTCCACATATAATCAGCGTTGGAGGAATCACCCTAATTTTGCTTGGAACCAACAACAAAATCAAAACACGGTTCCAAATCAAAACAATTTTCAAATGGCTCCTCCACCATAACATCAACCACTCCATTGAGTCAGCACCCCTTCCAAGCACAAAACTTTCAAAATCCGGTCAACACACATGCACCGTCTAATCCTTTGCAGTTAACCGGTACTAATGAATCCTCTGCATTCATGAATTTGCTTTGGACAATAAAGTCTTCCATCGATAAAATTGAGAAAAACTCTACGTCCCAAAGCGAGACTATTAAATCGATGGAAGAAGAAATTGCACGATTAAAAGCTGAAATGAGTGCAAGAGAGAAAGGGAAACTTCCAGCTCAACCCTTACCCAATCCTGGCTATTCACATCATGTGAATGCAATCACGTTGAGATCTGGAAGAGTGCTTGACAATCACGTTGGGGAAGAGATTGATAACACTGAAAAATCTATCAATGATACCCCGGCTGAGACCTTTCCTTCCACTTCTACTTCTAATTCTAACCCCAGTTTGTCTACCCCACCATTTTCTTCCGAGCCTATTCTCCGTTTCCCACAAGGCTCGACACCTCAGCCCATCTCTTCTAGTCCACCGAAAACGATCCCCACTCCTATTCTTAGATCGTTTCCACCCATACGATCTTCTCCAATGTTGGACCCCGACCTTATTGCTCAAGCTCCTTACCCGAATCGGTTAAGGGGAAACAGTCCAAGTACATAAATGGAGAAGATCACGGAAATCTTGAAACAGGTTAACATCAACATCCCTCTTCTAGATGCAATCCAACAAGTCCCCGCTTATGCGAAAACTCTTAAGGACTTGTGCACTAGAAAGAGGAAGACTCAAGTGCCCAAGAAGATTTTTATGGCAAAGACAGTAAACACAGCTTTCCCCCAACAATTACCGAGGAAACGTAAGGATCCTGGATATCATACTATTTCCATTTCTATTGGGGAGAAACACATCAACCGTGCTCTACTAGACCTTGGCGCAAGTGTTAACCTGCTTCCTTTCTCAGTCTATGAGCAGTTAGGGATCGGAGAGTTGAAACCAGCTCACTGCACTCTCCAGATGGCTGAACGATCAAGCACCAAACCTAGGGGTGAACTGGAGGATGTGTTAATAAAAATCGGGGAATTTGTATTCCCAGTGGACTTTATTGTAATTAATACACATCCTGTAGCGAACCCACGGAATCAAATTCCGGTGATTTTAGGTCGCCCCTTTTTGGCCACTTCCAATGCTATCATCAAATGTCGTAACGGTTCTATGACCCTATCTTTCGGGAATAGGTCAACTGAGCTGAACATTTACAAGTTGGGAAGTGTACCCTCCGAACCTACTGCTCAGGTCTGTTCTGTCGACTTAATGGATGTCGACAGCAGCGAATTTGATGATCCTCATGATACTGATCTTGACTCTTTTCATTCGTTGTTGTTTGACCCAACTATGTATCATACACATACGGACTCTTCCACCGAGTTGTCCGGGTCAACAACTAACACTGATTATGAACCGTTTTTAGAGTCTGAAGATCACCCCGGACTTTGTGATGACATTATTCTTCGGGGTATTGATGAGACTTTTGAGGAGATCTTCGCTGAAGAACTCGCATTTTTGAATGACACGGGTGTTGAGATGAATCATCTCCCAATCAATGAAATTGAACCTCCACCCCTTCTTCTGGACTATAAAAAGGATGCGAGTAATCAATCACATTCACTGCATCGTCTCTCCAAAATGAGACGCAAACACATTCTATTCCACCACTTACCATTTCCCCACTTCTTCTTCCACCAACCAGAGCACTACATTGATAAAATTTTCGAATGGTTGGTGTTGATCTTCGGTCTTTGCAAAGCTTGGTATCGACCAATGATTCTTGACCCCCTCATGTGATTTTCAAAGCTTAACATTGCTTAACTCAAGTTTGGGGGGTATGTTTTCTGGCTCTTGAAAAGAAAATTTTTACACAAAATGATGAGCCAAAAATAAGTTTGGGGGAGGATTTTCACTTAAATATTTTGCCCCCATTAATAAATTTCCTTCCAAGCTTACAGGTTTTCGAGATTTAGCAGATGGCAACAGTGAGGACACTGTTGAAAACAAGTTTGGGGGAGGTTTGTGCTTATTTGCGCATCATTTGCATCATACTTTGCATAAGCACAAAACATTTTCAAAACCTATAAAAATTTAAAAATTTACAAAAAAAAATTAAAAATATTTTTGTACATAAATAAGATAATAAAAGATTAGATAGTGAAAAATTATATCCAAAAGATTAGAAAAATTTAAGAAAACCAAGAAAATTAGAAGTTTTCTTAAACGAACTAGTAATAAGTAGTTATGAGCCGTTGTCCCAAGGGTTAGTAAGATGAAGGAAGTCACTAATCTGAGGATAAAAATAAGTTTGAAAAATAGTTTCTATTCTGGAAGCCAAACATTTTGAACGTTGATACCCTGCTATTCACACTTACACACGTCTTGAAACTCGGGATAGTAGAGGATACCTTGAAATGCTCTTGTCTAAAAGCCAAAAGTATGAAAGAAATTAAAAAATATGAATAAAATATAAAATGGTGAGAAAAATGGACACTGGTTGTTATCGCCAAGACAACAATAAAAAAATATAGCGAGGGTGCCTCTTCACCTAGTGCCCTAAGGCCAACTGGTCTGGGAGTCACTGCTAAGCCTTAGGTGGTGCAAGACGAGGAAAAACATCAAATAAGCAAGCACATGAGTAATCGGTCGGTTAGTACCTCAAGAAGTATTAACGGTCACATGAAAGTGTGTGATCAAATTCATCTAAATATTCAATAATTAAAAAGTACTGAGATGGATGGACAAGAGTATGATAGCCTGAATTGAATTCTCCGGGTGTAGGGATGTTCTTCACATACACCTAGGGTTATATGATCGATGTTTGGAAGAAAGATAGGAATGAAGAATAAAGACGATGTTTTATTGAGGGATTATGTGATTTCTAACATCTTTTCATGACTATTAAGATAGGGCTCATGACAACCGAAAAACTAGTATAGTTGGAAACCATAATTTTCAAAGTTTTTCTTTTACAATTCTTGTCTTTATATGTAATATTCACGGTCTTCCTTTTATTATTGGATTTTGTGGGTGCAATCCGCTGAAAACCCTCAGGAGACAACACTCCTCCTACTAGGGACACCTAGAGGTTTAAAGGCTTGTTGCACGTGCTCAGTGCAATCGTGTTACCTACGAAAGTGTGCTAGTTAGTTTTTCTCTTTATTTATTTTCTCCTTCTCTTTTTAATAAAACAGTTCGCTCGAGACGATCGAAAATAAGTTTGGGGGAATTTGATCAGTCGAAAATAATGAATTTTTAACACGTCAATTTTCCTACCATTTGCACTCATCTAATAGTGTTCGGTTTGCATATTACACATATTAGAAAAACAGTCGTAAAATACCATATTACCTGTGTTGTATACTAAAACCGGCATTTCGAGGGAAATTGAGTGTTTATCATGGCATCGTATCATCCTTGTATAGCGTAACACTTTTTCCGAAGTCTGTGCAGGAAATTCCAGGAATCGAGCCAAAATTTTGAAAACAATGCCGATAAAATACGCCAACTCCAAGACATATAATCTGGCAGTGATGAAAGAACATTTAAAGGATTCCACATATCTTGAAATATCACTGAAGCCAATACAAAGCAATTGAGGAAAACTGAAGCAGAAAGGCCGCGGATCCGCGGCCTGAGCAGGCACGTACTGCGGATCCACGACCATAATGTGATGGCGTCATCAAAGCTTAGCAGCTGAATGCTTCTCTTAAGTCCTACACCTCATCAAGATATGTCAAATTCCAGAAATATCCAGAGTCTTCTGCCAGATCAACAAGCTCCTTGTGCAAGCTAATAATGTCCAATCTTCCAAAGCAAGCTACTTAACAAACTAAACCTAGAAGCTTCCCCCTAACCTCCAAGATTATGAAGGAAGCTAAAGCCTAATTAACTACTTCTAGAAGCTTCTACCTAACTACCTAGCTTACAAGGGAAGCTAACCTAAACCAAGCTTACAAAGGAAGCTAATCATTCTTAAGCCTATAAAAAAGGACCCTAGGCTTCACTCTAAAAGGTTGTTGAAAGTTGAACAATTCTTCCACCCACAAGTTGTGTGACACAACTTGTGCCTCAAAACCCTAACCCTAATTCCAATTCCAATCCAAGATCAAGAATTCTGAGTTCAATCAAAGCAAGAAGCCTAGATCCTTTAGAGAGCAACGCCGGACTTCATCGGAGCAAGTGATCCAAGCCGATCCGCGAATCAAGGAACCGAGCGATGCCAAATTCAACGATCAAGTTCCTTCCTCTTGTAGTTCATGAGAGTTGTAACTAATTGTTGATATAAATAAAGGTGACAATTCTTTTATCTTGCTTATCTTTTGAATTCAAGCATTATGATTCAATCTAGATTCTTGAATGTTTGCTTTGTGATAATGTTTGAGTAAAACTCCGCTCGTAAAGGAGTCAAGAAGATCGATAGAATGATGATGATTTAGATCCTTTTACAATTCTTAAGTCCTATAACGTTTGTAAATTCTTGAAAATCGAATGATCGACGACCTAGTTTCGATGCGATGCTTTCTTGATTGTGTTCGCTCGAAACTAGAGATCAACGATCGATCATTTGATTTACTAGAAGCTAGTTTGTGAATGAGATTCATCGAAAGGACAAAGGATGAGATGAGGAAACCCTAGTTTCTTCACAAGTTCCTTAATCTCGATAAATCGTCTTCGATCTAGTATCAATTCGTTAATGGATAAGAGTATGTAATCATTAGATCTCATCACATCTAACGGTTCAATCGACTCCTACGAGCCACACTTCGAATCTTGATTGATGGTTTGGAAATCATCACATCTCAATTCTTGATTTTAATGTTTTCTTAGATCTAGATTTTTCTAATTCTTGAAATTCAATTTACAAATCATGAATTGTTTCTTTTCTTTCCTTTAAATTTTCGACTCATCTAAATCGAAACACGAACGATTACACTTTCCCTGTGGACGATCCGCACTTACTAACGCACTACAATCGACACCGTTATTGATTGCGGTCAAATATTTTTGGCTGTGATTTCTACACAATTTCTTTACATACACGACACAAGAATTCTTATCAATCAAATGGCGTCGTAGCCTGGGATCGTGCGCTAATTCGTTCGTTTTTGAAATTTGAGTAGAAAAGTTTATTCCACTATAATTTTGAGATCAAAATTCGCGCAAACTCTAAACGTGTTGTTGTGATTTGTTGCGAGGAAATCTGGAATTATTGCAGCTAGAGGAAAATTATTCTGAGCATTCCATAGAGCTTATACGGTGAACAGAAGCTTGTGCACAAAATTCTGTGCAGTGATCCCAATGTTAGTTATATGTATGCCCTAGAGGCCATTACTATACATAGGATGTATATTGTAGTGGATGCTTGGACATATATAGGGATGACTTTCTTGCTCGACATGATAGTATGCTATCTGGTTACTCTTTACCTTAACGTGTACACTGATTGTCTCTCTGTTACATGTTGGTAAAGCCCTTAGGATGTGTACTTGACTACCTGGACTTTGATACGGATCATACTAGTGGGGACGTGGTAGTCCATAAGTACATCCTTCAAAGTCCCTAGTCGTGGGAGTATCGAGACGGAGCATCGATATACCAGAGTAGACTAGCGTATACCTTCTCGACCCATACAGATGGGCGATAGATGATCCCATATCTATTGGTGTTTGACATCAAAGATGATATACGGGTGCTCAGTAGAGACTGGGTACACTGGACGGACTCGCCGAGAACTCCCAGATGGTATTATACCTTACGTCAGATGGCAGTTCTCTGGTGACACTGGTACAGGTTAGTCTGTAGACCCGAGATCGTCATAGAGTCTTGTGTGATTCCTACTGTACTTTGATTTCCATCATACCACGTCCAAGAGGGCATGCAAAAAGATGGCTTTTGGGTACAGTCCCGAATCACATGGAGGCAATAAGCGATAGGAGGGGTTTCCTCTCTCCTGGTATAGGGAGTTGATGTTGCGCAGTGTTCGATTGGCTATAACAGGAAGTCCTTGGCCAAGGCTGATTTAGGGATTTACTGGTAAGTGTTACCAGTAGTTTCTTGACCCGTTATGAACCTCATATCGACACGACTTATCGAGCTACTGGGGTATGACGTTTACCACTAGGCAAGATATGCGACATATCAGACGATCATACCGGACTGTACGGTAAGTGTTACTGGTTGGATTCACTGGAGTGTGATCGGGCTTGCTCGTTGATCTTCTGATCCCTCAATACCCGGGTGGCCGTTACGTTTAGCAGACCGCTTGCGGCTTGTGGGTGTTTGATATGATCATCACCTGCTGCCAGCGTATTGACGAGTCTTTAGAGTCCTACACAGAGGTTTCCTGGCTCAAGCGAAACGAAATAGGAGCGCATATGAGATATGTGCGGGACCGAGAATAATGCGTGTATGTGATACCGTATTCTATTCTCGCGATGAATGTATTGATTGGTTGTATGCGATATAACCTAGTTATCGAATCGAGGATTGATTCGATAAGTTGATACATCGGATATTAGTCGGTCATATACGATATGACCGGATCATTAAATCAAGTGTTGATTTAATGATTTAATGTATAATTATATATTTGATATATTACTTTGCATTAACTAGTATTTGTTCACTTAAGATGGATTTTCTCACTTGATGTGCACATTGTATATATGATATAGTTTTGTGCACTAGTTTGTATCATGTTTGATGATGCATGCAAACTTGGGTATGTATGATTAAACCATGGTTATGTTAATGGTTAGGGTTTTGATTTACTTATGTATTTATTCTCTTTATTCATTTTGGCAAAGGAAAATGAAATGGTGGCTTGCTTTGTCTTTTGTTGAAGCTTCATGAAGCTTTGAAGAAGCAACCATTTTTGTTTCTTTTGCCTAACCTAACTATTCACCTAACCCTAGTTTATTCTCTACACTTAACCATGGTTGCATTATGATACATATCACTTTATTTTTCTTTTTGAGGACAATTCATTTTTCATTCTCTTCTTCTTCTTCTTCATGAAGAAAAAGAAAACCATTCTTGAAAATTCTTAAGTGATGAAATCAAGTGAGAAATTCAAATCCAAAGTGAACCCACTTCCTATTTCTTCATCCTCTACCACTTGCCATGTAATATAGGGTGTTTTCTTCACAAGTTTCATGACTTGGTGAAGTTGGAGCTTGATCTTGAGTTGCCTCGACGTAGATCATCTTCGGCATCGAAGTCGACGACCTAGCCCGCCCATTTCTCCGATGAAGCCGACGCTAGAGTCCGGGATCCGATGATCGCAGTGAGGGGACATCTTCACGGAGCTAAGGAAGTGGAGGACCGGATCTACAAAGGTTGTATTTTCCGTTCACTCTTAGTTAAGTTGTTAACTAGTTGCATGTTTCGCCTTAAACTCTAGTCGACGATCGCATTAGGGTTTCTCGGCACCGGAATTTTTTGAATTTGGCATGGTTGATGCCTAGTGGAACCTCCTTAGAGTGCCTAGGAACCCTACACCCAAAGCACCACCGCGTTTTCGCGGCATATATCAGCTCCCACCTCGTTTCTGCGGCTCTTCAGCCTGATCACTGTACCAAAATTCTCAGGTGAATCCTCTCCTTTCTTATCTCCTTCTCTATCTGCTCCAATTGACAATTTTAGGTGACATTGTAGTTCACTATTACACGTTGATAGAGAATAGTATGCTACCATGGTTTATCTTTATCATCGTGTACTGCTTTAGATGACCTTACAGGTCGCTATTACACGTTGATAGAGCCCTTAGAATTCTTGCTTGACTACCAGCAGTATGATGGCGATCATATACGTGGGAGCTGGGGTCTACAAGCACATCCTTAAAAGGACCCTAGTCGTGGGAGTTTCGAGACTGGGCATCGATACTCCATTAGTAGACTAATGTAAACAGTCGAGACCCCGACGAGGGGCGGTGGCCGGTCTCACAAGCCATTGGTGTCAGTTGGTTCACCTAAGATGTATACAGGTGCTCATTGGGTTATGAGTACACCGAACAGGACTCGCCGGGAACATGCTAGTTGGTATTATACCTGACGTCAGATAGCAGTTCCCTGGTGACATGTGTACAGGTTAGTTCATCGACCTGAGATCGTCATTTGTCTCGTGTGAGTTCCCATTGTACTTTGATTACTACCCTACCACGGCTCAAAGGAGTCGTGCAAACAGGTTTTAGTTGGGTATAGTCCCGAGCCACATGGAGATAGTGAGCGGATCGGCAAGGGTTCGTCTCTCCCAGTATTGGGGGTGAGGTCGCACTGTGTCTAGCAGAGCCATTATATGAAGTCCTGGACCAAGGCAGGAGATTTACTGGTAGGTATTCCAGTAGTATCTCAGGGTGTTCTGGGCTACACTCCGACACGACTTGTACCGCTTTTGGGGGTCTGACTCGTACCAACCCCCTAGGCCCGACATGCGATACTCATAGACGAACGGACAGGACTGTATGGATATTGTCACTGACAGGCTCAGTAGAGTGTCAGGATGAGTTCGCTCATCGACCTCCTTTTTGGTCAATACCTGGTAGCCCGTTACGTACGGCTAATACCTCTGACGTGCTAGTGCTTAAATCCACAACCAATATATTGACAAGTCTTTAGAGTCCCCCACAGATAGTTTCTCAAGTTTCGGGCGAAACGTTGTAGAGGCCGTATGATATATGGCAGGGTCCGATCATATACGTACAGTAGTGCATGGATCTTGATCGGACGGATCATACTAGTGGGCTTTGGTTTAAGCCGGATCCTAGTATTAGATTTGTTGGATTACTTTAGTCTCATCGTATTTGCATTCAGTCGGAATGCGGGTGCAGGTATGTATATACAGGTGAGGGGTATCCTTGTGATCCGTCATGAGTTTACTTTAGATGTTGCCGTATCTTTTTATTGTTGCAAACATTTGGATTAATGTTTGTAAATGGAAATAATGAGCTAGAATTTCATCATGAAATGCATTAAATGTGACATGGACTTCATTAGTGACTCATGGTCTCTTTTTATGTGCTAATGTCACATTATATGATGGTTTTGTGATGATTTGATAAGAGGAAAGAGAAAGGGGCTGCCTTATGCAAGCTTGGTCTTGTTTTTTTTGACTCACTCTCTCACTCTCATTTTATGATAGCAAAAGAAAAGAAAAGAAAAAACTTCCTCTTCTTCTTCTTCTTCCTCTAGCTCATTATCTCCATCAATGGCTTCATCTCTAACCTCCATCCAAATCAATGGATGCAAGAGACAAAGTGATCACAAACATTCTCTACTACACACTTCGTGCCCGAGTTGCTTCGGATGAGGCGGGAGCCCGTAAAAGGAATCGATGATGTGGTGCCCTTTCCGACGAGGAGATCGAGACCAGAGATGTCGCGAGGAGCTTGGGATGGTGGCCAACGACCGAAGGACACGGATCGATCGGTATATCTTTCCAACCCTTTCTCTAGTAGCTAGTGGTAGGTTAATGGTTCGATCCGGGTTTTAAGCATACGATAGCGCGGTTTCAAGTTAAGAAAAATTTTCGTTTCCGCATTTTGGCCTCGGAAAGATGGCCGGGGCGCTACCGTAGACTTATACACAGCTCCGTTTATTGGAAACAGAGAAAGAGTTAGTGAACTCTTGGGATTGATACATGCTGATGTATGAAAGTCCCCTGTCTACACATGCCAGGACCGGTTCTTTGTACTTCATTATATTCACTGATAGTCTCTCAAGATTCGCACATGCGTTCCTGTTGAAACACAAATCTGAACCTTTTGAGAAATTCAATGAATATAAGTTAGAAGTAGAGAACGAAAAACGGGTATAAGTATTATGTCCTTTGATGAGATCAAGGAAGAGAATACTTTAGCACGGGATTCCTGGACTATTCTAATGGAGAATGAGATTCTCTCTCAGCATTACTCCTCCGTATACACCACAGAACGTCGGTGTATCGGGGCGGAGCAATCACACCCAATGTGATATGGTGTGCTCTATGATGAGTACTACTGAGTTTCCTATTTTCTTTTGGGAGTTATGCACTTGAGAAGCTGCATACCTATTGAATAGGGTTCCAATCAAATCTGTTGCCTACCACTTCATATGTGATATGGAATGGGAAGAGCCCATATCTTAAGTATGTTAAGATTTGGGGTTGTCCGGCCTATGTCTAAAAGCAAAATCCGGACAAGCTCGAGGCAAAGTCAGTTCTGTAGAAGTTTGTTGGATATCCTAAGCATTTGCAAGGGAATATCTTCTACCTAACCGAGGAACAAAAGATGTTTTGTTTCTCAATATGCCACCTTTGTGAAAGGGAATTTCTTGTGAAGAAATTATTAGTCATGAGGTAGAACTGGAAAGAGTTCCAGCTATACAGACTGCAGCTGATGATTTGGTAGAACCAAAGGAATCAATAGTTTCCAACGAACCTCGGCCTCTTCTCCGATCAAGTAGGGTTCCTCACCCACTTGAGAGATACTTCGGTTTTCTCTATGACAGTGGGAGCGAGGATTGCATCATAAGATGATGACCCAACTTTTTTCGAGCTGGCCATCAGGAGTGGGACTCTGTAAGAATGGTTGGATGTTTAGTGATCTGAGATAGAATCCTTATACACCAACAAAGTATGGACTTTGGTTGCTTTATCTGAAGGGCTAAATCCCCATCTGGAGCAAGTATATCTTGAGAAGATTACTTCGTGTACATGGAAAAGTTGAGACTTTCAAAGCTATGCTTAAGTCCATCCAGATCCTACTTGCCACGGCTACATACCATGACTACGATATCTGGCGGTTGGGTATCATGACTGCTTTTCTAAATGTTGATTTGGAAGAGAGCGTCTATAAGTACACAGCTAGAGGGCTTCGTAGATAGTGGGAGCAGCGGAAACGTGTGCAAGATATTTTATGTGATAAATCAGGCATCGCGGAGTTGGAACATCTGTTTTGATGTGGTAGTCAAAGAGTTTGACTTCATCAAAATGGTAGATGAACCTTGTATATACAAAAAGGTAGTAGGGAGTATGGTGGTGATCCTCGTAGAGTACGTGGATGGCATACTCTTGATAGGGAAGGAGTTTCCTATGCTACGCTCGGTCAATCTTCAGTTATCACAATGATTCTCCATATAGGATCAAAGTGATACCTCCTAAATCCTGGGTTTTGGATCTATAAGATAGATCTAATTGGATGTTAGGAATCTCACTAGTTGTAGTGAGATGGTATCAATCGATCTGGGAAGAATCACTGGAAAAGTTCTAGGGTGATAAGGACAACTGAATGTCAGTCGCATGCATTGTCTTTACCCTCAGTGGAGGGCCGTTATGTTGGAAGAGTTCTAAGCTAGATACCATAACTTACAAGATGATTAAAGGCAAGATACATCGTTACCAAGGATGCTACCAAAGAGGCAGTCTGGATATATTAGTTCATAAGATGAACTTCGTTCCTACCATTGTGTGACAATGGAGTTGTGGCTTATGCTAAGGAACCCCCGTCTCATCTGAAATCCAGATATAATTCTTAGGCAGTATCACCTGATCATGGAGATGGTTGATCTCCAGGGAGATCGAGGTTTGGAGATTAGACAAAGAGGACAACATGGCGGATCCACTCACAAAGACCTTTTTCCCAATAGAGACTTTTATGGGATGGTTGAGTATGACATACTTCAACCACAGCTAATTGTTGGATATGTGATACCATAATAGATGGTCCTAGTGCAAGTGGGAGATTGTTAGTTATATGTATGCCCTAGAGTCCATTACTGTACATATGATGTATATTGTAGTGGATGCTTGGACATATATAGGGAGGACTTTCTTGCTCGACATGATAGTATGGTATCTGGTTGTACTTTCTCTTAATATGTACTCTGATTGTCTCTATGTTACATATTGATAAAGCCCTTAGGATGAGTACTTGACTACCAGGACTATGATGCGGATCATACTAGTGGGGACAGTGTAGTCGTCAAGTACATCCTTCAAATGTTCCTAGTCGTGTGTGTATCGAGACAGGGCGTCGATATACCAGAGTAGCCTAGCGTATGCGCTTCTTGACCCATATAATGGGCGATGGATGATCACATATCCATTGGTGTTTGACATCAGAGAAGGTATACGGGTGCTCAGTGGAGACTGGGTACACTAGACGGACTCGTCGAGAACTCCCAGATGGTATTATACCTCACGTCAAATGGCAGTTCTCTGGTGACACTGGTACAGAGTAGTCTGTTGACCCGAGATCGTCATAGAGTCTTGTGTGATTCCCACTGTGCTTTGATTTCCATCATACCACATCCAAGAGGGCATGCAAAAAGGTGTCTTTTGGGTATAGTCCCGAATCACATGGAGGCAATGAGCGATAGGAGGGGATTCTTCTCTCCCGGTATAGGGAGTTGATGTTGCGCTGTGTTCGATTGGTTATAACTGGAAATCCCTAGACAGGGTTATTGAGATATACTGGTAAGTGTTATCAGTAGTTTCTCGAACTGTTATAGACCTCATATCGACACGACTTATCAAGCTACTGGGGTCTGACGTTTACCACCCCTAGGCGAGATATGCGACATATCAGACAAAGTGACCGGACTGTACAGGAGTGTTATTGACTGGATTCACAGGAGAATGTACAGGCTTGCTTGTTGATCTTCTGAGTGCTCAATACCTGGGTGACTGTTACGTTTAGCTGACCGCTTGCAGCTTGTGGGAGTTTGATATGATCATCACCTACTGCCGGCGTATTGACGATTCTTTAGAGTCCTACACAGAAGTTTCTTAGCTCTGGCAAAACAGAGTAGGAGCACATATGTGATATGTGCGGGACCGAGAACAATATGAGTATGTGATACCGTATTAGATTCTCACGATATGAGATATCGGCCGGGTATATGTGATATAGCCGGGTCATCGGATCAAGTGTTGATTCGATGAACTGATACAGATTATATTAGTCGGTTATTTGTGAAATAGACGAATTATCGGATCAAGTGTTGATTCGATAATTTAATGTATAATTATATATTTGATATATTAAATTACATTAACTTATATAAGCTCACTAAAAGATTCTTTTTCTTACTCGGGTAATACATTGATATATATGCGATATATGTTAATTGTATTATTTTGTTTTGTTACAATAAATATTATATATGTGATATATAATATTGTAACATGATATGATTACTAATGCAACATGTTTAGTGGAGATTAAACAAGGTTAGGGTTTGATTTGGGTTAGTTCTTTCTTGAACCTTCAAGAAGGTTTCTCTTTTGTTTTTGCAAAGATTTTTTGCAAGATATTTACTTAACCCAACCCACACCCTTAACCATGGTTCGATCTCTACAAAGGTTAAGTCTTTTCTTGACTGAACCATGGTTGCTTTGGTAATGATATCACCACTTTCATTATTCATCACAAAATGATTACTATTGTTCTTCTTCTTCCTTCTTCTTTCTTTCATGGAAAAGCTTTCTAGCTTTTTCATTAGTGATGAAAATGAGTGAGATTAAGATAATAAATGAGAGCTAAAATCCTACTTCATCATCCTAATCTATCCTAGCCATTTAGATTAGGGTGTTCACTTCATTTATTGAGTGAGAGCTTGTGTTAATGAAACTTCAAGGTAGATCATCTTTGTTATCGAAGATCAAAAGCAAGCTTGCATCTTTCTTTTCGTGGAGCCTCTCGAGAGTCCAGAACATGATGATCGCAGTGAAGGGACCATAACACGGAGCTAATGAAGTGAAGGACCGGACTACAAAGGCTGTAATCCCAAACACTTAGATGTTAAAGTGTTTAACATGCTTTGTTTCGCCTAATCTCTAGTCTAAGACCTTGGTTTAGGGTTGTTCGGCACGGCTAAATTTCAAATCGGGCATAGTTGATGCCTTATAGACCCTTGTGCGTGTGCCTAGTAACCCTACATTATGTGATATGGGTTTTAAATAAAAGAAAATGAAAAGGAAAAGAGTAAAAGGGTAATTAATTGTGAGAGAGAGTTAGAATAAGAGAGGAGAGAGGGGGGTTGCCATATCCTCAACCCATTTTATTTCTTCATCTCCTTCTTCTTCACCATCTCCCTCCACCTTCACTCCCTAGATCCATCTCCAAAGCATCATCAAAACCCTAAACCCCTTTCATTAAAAATGATCACCTCTTCACCCTCTACACTTTGGACCCATCAAAGTTGGATTTTGGAAACATGGGACTTCTAGGGTTTTGCTTGGTGGCATTAATGAGGTATAATCCCTTCCATTTAGTTTAGTTATGTATTCCTAGCATTTTAGTTTAGTTTAGAATTCATTTAGTGATGGATTTGTGATGTTGGAAATTTCAAGAGAGGAATTAGGGCTTGTTTGGAATTAGTGTTGGGTAGTGGCTGCCTACAGGCCTTAGTGTCGACTTTACTGACCAATCCCCAGATTTGAAATCAAAACATGAATTTAGAATTTTTCCCAACATCGAAATTTGACAGTTTGTGATAGTATTATGGAATCCAGTATCACCCGAGGCCTTTATAAAAGAAGTTACCTTAACCATGAGACGTGCAGGCAACCATGAATCACCCTCTGAAACCTGATCCCTAACCCATTCATCTTGGCCGCAAATTTAATGATTTGGGCCGCAATTTCCAGCCTGGGTACAACCAAATTGCTCCATGTTTGGTCCATGGCTCTATCTTCAATAAATTAGACCCCCCATGTGTGCAAAATTGGCTAATTTCACCTAGGGTAAAATCTGGGACCATTTTCTTGAGTTGCTGCATAGTTTTGCGACTTCGTTTTAATTTGAGATTTGGTATTTGATATTTTGGTCCGTCATCTGATGTTTTTACGTCAGCGACGGGGGTAGTTTAGTTGTTTTGCAGGCATAGGCTATAGGTTCTAACCTATAAGCGATTCGCATGCAGCTTTGGTTTTCTTGTTCGATTCTTGATACTATATGACGCATTGGAAATTGTAGGTACCCCCACGTGTACTTCGAGACAACGAGGATGAGCGTGACATCATCGACTTTGGCAGGCAAAGACCAGGTGAGTGGATCTATATCCATGGGGGAAGTCGGGTGGATGGCGTATAGCAGCCCCGCACACTTTGATGGAAACCGATTCATAGTATATGGTTAAGGAAACCTTTAATAGAAAACTATAGATAGGGTTAAAACATAGTTATAGAATCTATATTAGAAACTAAAAGATAGTTAGAAGTGATATGATACGATTAGTATGTGATGACGGAACTTGAGGATGATATTTGTTGATATTGCCGTTTAGGGTACTATAGGACTAGATAGTCGACGTAGATGCGTCATCCGAACCATACTTATTTGTAAACTGAAGAATGGTATGCATCTTTTAAACAGATACCCTGAGGGACGTTACGGATTTTCAAATGATATCTTTTCTTTCAAAACACCGTAGCCCCTACTTTCAAAACTACGATTCGCATCTTTCAGAAACGGTTTGTATGGTTCGGGTGTGTATGTTAGATTAGGTATTTATGCTTATAGTAAAAGTAGAATGTATTTGTAAAATTGACTTGATGAGGGATATAAATGCGATTAAAAGGATATATGACGCGATATGATGATTTGGTGATATGTTGGTATACGGATGCGAGTCGATTGAGATGATTTATACCCTGCCGGTCCCCTGATATGAGATTATTGCGCATGTGACCTAGGAATAGGTATATAGAGATATTTATATGTGTTGTGAATCATGAGTGTTAGCCGTACGTGACGTTAGGTCCGTACCCTCCTCGTCTTATAGGTTGATAGGATCCCTGATAGGTTAATGCCGCCGTACGATGATTTTCCGTGCGTAATGAGTTTGACTTGATGATTGATCCATACCCTTGACTAGAGATTGTCGTACGATGGATTATACCATACGCGATATTGTTAGGCTGGATGCCGATTAATAAATTCACCGACTCGATCATGTTAGATATGTATACCTTATAGCTTTTAGCTGATGATTTACCGTATGCTGCATTCATGTTATTGGCATTGCATTACTTATACCTGTGCTAGTACACCTGCACTATTATTGATGATGCGTATGTTACACGTACACAGATTTGCCGGCTCACACACTTCATCATCGATAATTTCCATGTCACTACACTGTTGGATTGCTGCATCATGATATGACTCCTTGCATGCTATACTTGCGTATATAGTACTGGTACATCCATATTGGCGCACATACATATTATACACTCATACTTGCGTATATACCACTTGTGCATCCATACCTACATACATACTTATTGCACATACATAGATGATGCTGGCCTTGGTTTTGGAGAATTGGGAACCGCAAGATATATTTTAAAACTAGAATCATTTAAAAGAGCGGTTTTTCCCTTAATATGTTACATCATTGTTCCATGTTGCATGATATATGGATATGCTTACATTTCTATCATATGTCGCATACATCATGCTTTATGAATTTATGCATTGAGATATGCTGTTTTCATGAGATTTCTGGATTTGAGAACCGTGGTCATTTTAAAAGAAAGTATGTATCGTTTTAAAAACTCGGTTTCTCTTGATATGATATTCCAGTGCGTCCACCATGCATTTTCTCGGTTCTGAGACGTGTGACATGTGAAACCCAATTCGAGGAGCTGGATGAGGCCGATTACGGGTATATGGTGGACCCGGTATGGTACCCCAGGGCAAGAACGGATTGCTTTGCTGAAGACGGTGACCCTGGCAGAGGGACTACTACTTACCGGTGATAGTATTTGGGCTCGGCGGATATCCGGAGGATACCGACCGGAGTCGAGAGATGATATGGGCCTATCTGGACCGACGGAGCCCGTGGGCCGATCCGGACTGACGGAGCCCGAGATATGAGGATTTACGTGTCGATGTTGGACACGAGTTTCATGATGTTTTCGGGTGTCGATGTTGGACACCCAGGTTCCATGATTTTGATGTGTCGCGAGGGATACCGTTGATTTATATCCTTATACTTTCATTCATACTCTTTTATGATATTTACGTGCATAAAGACATTGATCATATGGTTGGACGGGATCCACATGCATATATACATTGATTATATGGTTGGATGATATCCGCATAAGCATAGGTGTTGATTACATTGTTGGCACATATACGACCCGGTCACCCTAGATATCATAGTATTACCTTTATGATATAGTTGACCTAGGATTCGTTGTTTATTCGATTTCTACTTGTAGATGTTTTTCTACTCACGAGTTGGCAACTCACCCCCGTTGTGCCACAGTTCTTGTAGGTTGACCGCATGGATCAGTAGCTGCATCGCGGCACATAGCTTCTTTTGGGTGTTTTGCATTGGTAGGTGGGACATTTGTATCGTACCCACTCTTGTATTTATATTTCACTTTGTATCTAGTCAACTCCATCAATCAAAATTAGTAAATTGTATAAGTAATGAGACTTAGTAAGACTGTGGTTGCGAGACATAGAGCGAGGGGTTTTCCTCTGCTTGTGGTTTTGATGTCTTGCTTATTTCCTTATCTTTTGTTGTGATCTTCGCCGTTGGGTGTCATATTCTTATATTTATGCTTTGCATGGTTATGGATCCTCCGTTTGGCGAAGAGCTAGCTCCCGCTTGGGGATGCCTTTATTATTATCTTGTATTTGTGGTTTTTGATCAAAATATACAAAGGAGGTGCTGCCCAAATTTTTAAAAGACGAAACACGTTTTCAAACTAGCAAATTTCTATGCATTAAGAAAACTTGATTTCATTATACCTTTATTTCAAAACTTCACCTCCTTTATTTTCTTTAAAAGGATTATATTTCTGGGTTTTCAGCTTACTTGAATTACGTTACGCCTTTAGATGTTGCGTGATTTAAATGCTGGTCACGAGCTAATATTTCGGGTCATGACAAAGTTGGTATCAGAGCGTTAGGTTTAACCTTGGTTCGAGTGTATGTTTGACTATGCGGAGTCTAGGGCGGGTATGTATTTCGGAACCTAGGCTTGACATTACAGAACTTAGACTTGAACGGGGGGGGGGGGTATTAGACCCGAACTTTCGGTTCATAGGTTGAACCTGATTGATGGAGTAGGTAGCTTAAGTAGAGTGACGTACCGTACGTATGTTCCACGACATATTTACGATACGATAATCCACTTAAGAAACCTTAGGATGTACATATTTTGAGATCTATGATTCTCTTCGTATCCATGATTACACATCCATTTGAGATCCTCGATTCTATTGGTTTCCATGATCATACTTTCATTGATGTTGTTCCTCCTTATGATCATGTATCCATTCTGGATCTGTCGTTTCCTTTCATGACGTTGTTCTGCTTTCTTCGATATTCGATTGAGGTTCCTGTCACCATGGTTTGAGCGCAGTTTGAGCTACTTCTAGTGATGCGGTCAAGGCTAGCTCGTCTGGTACGGGGGCTGACCATTGTGTTTTCTGGTGACATGGGAACGTCTCGATGTAGTATTGTGCTGTGACCTCCTGTTGAGGCGAGTGTTTGATTTTTCACCGGATGATCGGGCCACTGATAGAGCTGCCGGTTGCGAGAGGACTGTTGATTTACAGCATACCTCAGAGATTTTGATGTCGCCTACAGTGCAGACAGATGACCCAGCTGTTGCTGAGATTGATAGGATGTCGCTTCCAGAGCTTACGAGCTGAGATCGCCGGAGCTTCCAGGCAGAAATGCGACAGATGATAGCTAGTCTACCCCGATTTAAGAGACGAAGATGATTCATCGGATTGATGTGCCGACGCAGGCCCAGTTGAGTTGAAGATTTTCAGTGTGGAGAGTCTTACTCAGATCAAGAGCAGACCGATCCAGAGATAACCGTTAATGTATCATCTTTCCTGGAGGATTGACGCATTATTTAGCATGCGGGCGAAGAGTATTCACATGTGGTATAGGCGAAGCTAAAAAGTTCGAACAAGTATCAGAAACCCATTTTTTCCAAGTTTAAGGTGTTCGGAGGAACATGCAAGTGATTCTGTGGACCCTCTAGAAGAATGAAACCCTAACTCGATATGATGACCATGGAACCGCTTTCGAACCTTAGGGTTTGCGGCAGTTTAACGGTGCCATCAGTGAGGCTTGGGTTTGCCCTTCTACGGCTGGTCCAGAGGTACTGTGGTATGTACCAGATATTTTTAGACCGTGCTCAAGTGTTGAGCCTTCGAAAAATTTTGGGACTTTGATGACTCGATCGAAAAGTTTGACGTCGTCCAGATATCATGTGATAAGAGACCAGTAAGCTGACCAGCTTCGGATAGAGGACCTCACCCAGATACGTTGTGAGTTGATCGAGGACGGACGAGTATTGAGTATTCCTCCGACGGTTGAAACGAGTTACCGAGGACGTGTTCGGCCAGATATCTCCTACAGAGTGATGAAGATACCGAGTTCGTAACTTCGAGTCCATGTGAGAGACTCCGGATAGACCGTGGACAAGAACAGTAGCAGTATGCAGACAGAAAGACGTGACGTCGAAGCGGACGATAATAAAGACGAGTGGAGCCAGAGGTTCATGCGAGATGCTGACGAGCTGTTGCTACTCCCCGTCGAAATTTGAGATCTGATATGCATACAGAGGCGTTGGGATACGGCCAGTTCCTGAGGAAATGTGTGCAGAACACGCAGATGTCCAGAAAACGAGAAAAGATTATATAAGAGTACCAGCCTCCGTACAGTTCGTCATAGGCGAGATCGGAAGAGACCTTGAGCAGGATTCCTTCGAGGACACTGCTGCAATGAGATTTGCACCCAGGATCAGTTGTGTCACGTGGATTCAGAGGACCATAGGCCGATGCCAGTAGCGTGCTGCTTTACGAGTGGTCGTGAAGATTGGCCGAGAGATGACCAGAGAAGTGCTAGAGCGGAATCGTTCCCGTTAGCACACCAGACCGGGCCGAAAGCCGATGGATTACGAGATTGGTAAATCCACAGAGAATATAAGGACCCAAAGACCGAGGACATAAGATCGTGAGCAGGAGGCAAGCGGATGTTCTTGTTCTGCCGGTTTTAGGCACAACCTTTTATTCTTCGACATTGTAGGAGGTGTACCTCAATGTCCTTTGTTACGATTTGCGTTTTTGATCTGAGTATCACGCTTATATCGCTTGGATTTGAGTTTTGATGATTGAGTTTCGTGATATCATTTTTGTGCACCATGGCTGCACCTACTGGATATTTACATTTTGTGCATAGTTATTGCACTTGAGATATGTTTTTATATACACCATTTTGTTGGTTTTTGAGTTGTGCATATTTATTACACTTGATATCGGTTTTGTGCCTTGGCTGCACATGTTTATGATTTCGTGGATTTCATACAGTTGATTTGATTTTTGTGCGTGGTACGCACTCGATTTGATTTTTGCACTCGGTATTGATTATATGTGCTTGTAGTGCATTGATATGTGTTTTGTGCACGCAGTTGCACACGTTTATGATTTTATACACCTTGGTACACTCGGTGTTGCTGTTTATGCATTTGAGTTATTGATCGGTAGTTTGTGCACAGGATGCACTGTATTAGTATTTCGTGCACTGGATGCACCGTATTTGTATTTCGTGCACTTGATGCACCAGATTTGTATTTATGCATTTATGCACTGTATTTCGTGCCCTGGATGCACCGGATTTGTGTTTCGTGCATTTGTTGCACTGGATTCATGTTTTGTGCATTGGTTGCGCCAGATCGGTATTTGTGCATTGGTTGCGCTAGATTTATACTCCGTACATTGTTGCACCGATTTATGTCATTGAGCATTTGTGTTATCCGATTTGTGTTTTCGTGCGCGTTGGCACTTGCCATTCGTTTTCGTGCATGCTACTGCACTATGTGCTTTTACGGACCCGACGAGCTTAGGTTGGATTTTTGCGCATATTAGGCGCTTGATTTTGGATTTTGTGCGCATCGGATGCACTTGAGTGAGATTTTTACTCGTGCATGTCGGATGCCCTTGATTTAGATTTCTTTCGTGCATGATGGATGCACTTGATTTAGCTTTTATTCTTGCATGTTTGATGCACTTGATTTAGATTTCATTCGTGCATGATGGATGCACTTGATTTAGATTTTCGCTCATGTTGGCCGCATGATATGAGATGTGGTTTTGTGCACACCGGATGCACTCAATTGGGATTTTCATTCGTGCATGTTAGTTGCACCGGATGCACTCTAGATGCACTTGATATTGTTGTCGTGCACACCCGTTGCACTGGACAGATGCTTTCGTGCACACCCGTTACACTTAGTTTTGGTTTTGTGCACATTCATAGCACTCGTATTTGGATTTAATTTCCGTGCGCACCAGACGCACGTGATTATTGGATATGCCTTTTGAGGCTGATTTTGCTTTTGAGCATTTTGTTTTCATGTTGGGCACTATATTGTGTAGTAGCCAAACAGGACTGATCTAAGGACAGTACCTGAGTACTTTGCTTGCATTAAAAGTTTACCAAGAGGTTTTTGAAAAAGAGCTATAGTCTCGCTATTTCCTACGTGTCCGTGAGCGACACGAACGTTTATAAAGGAAACCTTTTGGGATATTTCAAAAATGACGGGACGTATATTTGAGCAAAACATATATGGACATATATTGTTATTTTACAAATGAGCATCCGTCACTTAGGCCGTGAGTTACGCATCACACGGCGATTTAGAAAAGATTTTCTGCATGAGTTTTATTTAGTTCTTGAAAGTTTTCCAAAGATGCGTACTATACACGCATTATAGTATTCGACTAGTGTATGTTGGATTTCAGTATTGGATTTCGAGATCTGTATCTCCACTGTAACTACGAGGATATGCGTGCAAATCCGATGATTTGCGTGACGCTTGACGGAGTTCGATTTTTAGTTTTATACTCGTTTTCAGGCGCACGCAATGTGCTGTGTTATTTCTATATCTTCCGTGATTTCGGAGCCCGTTGACTTGAGCCGATTATTGAAATGTTTTAGATTTTAGGGGTTTAAATTTAAATTCGGGGACCGAATTTATTTAAGGGGGGAAGATTGTAACATTTCAGAAAATATAAAATATTATTTTTGGAATTTAATATTAAAATAATATATTTCCCGAAAACTGCCCGATTTGGGAAATTGGGGTTTTCGAAAAAGGGTATAAATATATACCGATAATTATGAAATAAATGGAAATTAAAATGATTTATTTATTTAATAATATATTTAATGGATTTGTCATTTTTAAAATTTATTATATGCAGTTTGGATAAAAACCCGATTAGTGCACTGCTAATCGCGATTAAGCCAAATCCGTGTTTCTACAGTTTTCCGTGGCTAGTGCACCATGTCATGTTATATTTTGATTACATGTTGTTTCCTTATGTTATTTTTGGGTATTATATGATTTGGGTTTTAAATAAAAGAAAAAGAAAATGAAAAGGGTAAAAGGGTAATTAATTGTGAGAGAGAGTTAGAATAAGAGAGGAGAGGGGGGCTGCCATATCCTCACCACTTTTATTTCTTCATCTCCTTATTCTTCCCCATCTCCCTCCACCTTCACCCCTAGATCCATCTCCAAAGCTTCATCAAAACCTTAAACCCCTTTCATTAAAAATGATCATCTCTTCACCCTCTACACTTTGGACCCATCAAAGTTGGATTTTGGAAACATAGGACTTCAAAGGTTTTTCTTAGTGGCATTAATGAGGTATAATCCCATCCATTTAGTTTACTTATGTATTCCTAGAATTTTAGTTTAGTTTAGAATTCGTTTAGTGATGGATTTGTGATGTTGGAAATTTCAAGAGAGAAATTATAGCTTGTTTGGAATTGGTGTTGGGTAGTGGCTGCCTACAGGCCTTAGAGTCGACTTTACTGACCAATCCCCGGATTTGAAAACAAAACTTGAATTTAGAATTTTTCTTGACATCGAAATTTGACAGTTTGTGATTGTATTATGGAATCCGGTATCACCCGAGGCCTTTATAAAAGAAGTTCCCATAACCATGAGACGTGCAAGCAACCATGAATCACCCTCTGAAACCTGAGCCCCAACCCATTCATCTTGGCCGCAAATTTAATGATTTGGGCCGCAATTTATGGCCTGGGTACAACCAAATTGATCCGTGTTTGGTTCATGGCTCTATCTTCAGTAAATTAGACCCCCCATGTGTGCAAAATTGGCTAATTTCACCTAGGTAAAATCTGGGACCATTTTCTTGAGTTGCTGCATAGTTTTGCGACTTCGTTTTAATTTGAGATTTGGTATTTGATATTTTGGTCCGTCATCTGATGTTTTTACGTCAGCGACGGGGGTAGTTTAGTGGTTTTACAGGCGTAGGCTATAGGTTCTAACTTATAAGCGATTCGCATGCAGATTTGGTTTTCATGTTCGATTCTTGATACTATATGTCGCATTAGAAATTGTAGGTACCCCCACGTGGACTTCAAGACGACGAGGATGAGCGTGACGTCATGTAACACCTTAGAATATTTTTAGTGGTTAATTATATTTTAATATATATAGTTTTTAATAAAAAGTTTACGAATTTGGTTTTTAATTATTTTATCCTATTTAATGAATATTTTATTAGATTTTTCCTAGGCTTGCACACATTTGTGCATGATAACTAGGGTGTTAATTTGGGGTTTAACCGTTTCCTTAAGCTAGTGTTAATATTGTTTAAGTGTTATGGGTTTTTAAGTGTGTTACAATTAAAAGGGTTTTTAAAAATGAAAAATGATTTGAATTGTTGACTTTGTTTGAGAGAGAGGGCATGGGGAGCATGGTGTGAACCATGCCTCATTAATGAGGAGAGAGAGTGAGAAGGGGGAGGGGTCTTTGTTGTTTCTCTCATTCTCCCTCTCATTTTCATTTCTCATTCTCTCATACACCCATACACACACTCACCTATAGCAGCAGTAGCAGAGGAGCAGCAGCAGAGGAGCAGCAGCAGCAAGCAGCTCGAGCAGCAACACCAACAACAGCACCATCAGCAACATCAGCATCAGCACTGGCAGTAGCAGCAGCTTCATTGCAGCCCCTGCATCACCAGCAGCTGTAGCAGCTCAATTCTTCACCTTCACCTGCTTTCTAAGGTCCCATAGGGTATAATTCTTAAACCCAATTTCCTAGTTTTCTAAGCTTATGTGTTAGTTTAGCTTCAGTTTGCGATTTATGTGAGTTTAGTGCTAAATATGGTGTTTTATGTGGACTTGTTATTAAATGATGATTGTGTTAGTTAACCTATCCTATTTTAGTGTTATTAGGGTCACCTCAACTGAGAAATTCCCCAGATTTCACTAAAATACCATAGGATTTGTGTTTTGTGCAAAATCGGTGTTTTTATGCGACATTATGGCATTCTATGATCTGCTATTGACCCGGGGACTTCAGGACAAAATTAAGGAAACTGGAACATGCTTGTTAGGTCTAGAATACACCACCAGAACACGAGCCCCTATCTCCAAACCCAGGCCGCAAATTTAATAGGATTGGCCGCAAATTGCGGCCAAGTAGGGGGTTGGGGTGTTGGGGTCTTGTCTAGGGTTGTCTGCAGTGTTGTCTAGTGTTTTGGTATACGGATGCGATTACCTGCATATGTTATTTACTATTCACAAGTGTTATCAGTAGTTTCTTGACCCGTTATGAGCCTCATATCGACACGACTTATCGAGTTACTGGGGTCTGATGTTTAGCACACCTAGACGAGATATGCGACATATCAGACGAAGAGACCGGACTGTACGGTAGTGTTACCGATTAGATTCACAGGAGTGTGAGCAGGCTTGCTTGTTGATCTTCTGATCTCTCAATACCCGGGTGGCCGTTACGTTTAGCAGACTGCTTGCGTCTTATGGGTGTTTGATATGATCATCATCTACTGCCAGCGTATTGACGAGTCTTTAGAGTCCTACACAGGGGTTTCCTGGCTCAAGCAAAACGGAGTAGGAGCACATATGTGATATGTGCGGGATCCAGATGCGATATGTGATACCGCACTATATTCTCGCAATGTGTAACATGAAAGGTTATATGTGATATAGCCGGGTTATCGGATCAAGTGTTGATTCGATAAGTTGTTACACATGAAATTAGTTGGTTATAGCCGGATTATTAAATCAAGAGTTGATTAAATAATTTAATGTATAATTATATAATTGATATATTACATTACATTAACTAGTATTAGCTCACATATGATTTCTTTTCTCACTAGATTGTGCATATTGTATATCATCAAGTCATACTCATCACACAAGGAAAATCATCGTACGGCGGCATTAAGCTATCAAGGATCCTATCAACCTATAAGACGAGGAGGGTACGAACCTAACGTCGCGTACGGCTAACACTCATGATTCACAACACATATAAATATCTCTATATACCGAAGTCCCAGGTCACATGCGCAATAATCTCATATCAGGGGACCGGCAGGGTATAAATCATCTCAACCGACTCGCATCCGTATACCAACATATCACCAAATCAGCATATCGCGTCATATATCCTTTTCATCGCATTTATATCCCTCATCAAGTCAATTTTACAAATACATTCTACCTTTACTATAAGCATAAATATCTAATCTAACATACACACCCGAACCATACAAACATTTTTTGAAAGATGCATTAATCTGCAGTGTAAGGGTTGTCTGCAGTGTTGTCTGGTGTTTTAATAAGAGAAAATAGTGCGGTATCATATATCGCATTAATCTGGTTCCCGCACATATAACATATGTGCTCCTACTCTGTTTAGCTTGAGCCAGGAAACCCCTGTGTAGGACTCTAAAGACTCGTTAATACGGTGGCAGTAAATGATGATCATATCAAACACCCACAAGACGCAAGCGGTCTGCTAAACGTAACGGCCACCCGGGTATTGAGAGATCAGAAGATCAACAAGCAAGCCTGCTCACACTCCTGTGAATCTAATCGGTAACACTACCGTACAGTCCGGTCTCTTCGTCTGATATGTCGCATATCTCGTCTAGGGGTGCTAAACGTCAGACCCAAGTAACTCGATAAGTAGTGTCGATATGAGGCTCATAACAGGTCAAGAAACTACTGATAACACTTACCAGTATATCTATGAAGCAGCCTTGGCCAAGGACTTCCTGTTATAGCTAATCGAGCACAGCGCAACATCAACTCCCTATACCGGGAGAGACGAAACCCCTCCTATCGCTCATTGCCTCCATGTGACACGGGACTGTACCGAAAATCCAATGTTTTGCACGTTCTCTTGAACATGGTAAGGTGGAAATCAAAGCACAGTGGGAATCACACAAGACTCTATGACGATCTCGGGTTTATAGACTAACCTGTACCAGTGTCACCGGAGAACTGCCATCTGACGTGAGGTATAATACTATCTGGCAGTTCTCGGCGAGTCCGTCCAGTGCACCCAGTCTCCACTGAGCACCCGTATACCGTCTATGATGTCAAAGACCAATGGATATGGGATCATCCATCGCCCATCTACATGGGTCGAGAAGCTATACGCTAGTCTACTCTGGTATATCGATGCCCTGTCTCGATACACCCTCGACTAGGAACATTTGAAGGATGTACTTAGTGACTTCTCTGTCCCTACTAGTATGATCTACATCATAGTCCTGGTAGTCAAGTACTTATCCTAAGGGCTTTATCAACATGTAACTTAGAGACAATAAGTGTACATGTTAAGATAAAGAGCAACCAGATAGCATACTATCATGTCGTGCAAGAAAGTCCGCCATATATATGTCCAAGCAGCCACTACAATATACATCGTATATACAGTAATGGACACTAGGGCATACATATCACTAACAATCTCCCACTTGCACTAGGGCCATCTGTTGTAGTATCTCATACCCAACGATCAGCAGTGGTTGTAGTATCACATACTCAACCATCGCATAAAAGTCTCTACTGGGAAATAGGCCTTTGTGAGTGGATCCGCGTTATTTTCCTCTGTGTCTACTCTCATAACCTCGATCTCCTTGGAGATCAACCATCTCCATGATCAGGTGATACTGCCTAAGAATATGTCTGGATCTCTGATAGGACGGGGGTTCCTAGGCCTAAGCCACAACTCCATTATCACACACTGGTAGGAACGAAGTTCATCTCATGAACTAAAATACATCCAGACTGCCTCTTTGGTACTATCGTAGGTAGCAATGTATCCAGCCTTTATCGTCTAGTATGCCACGGTATCTAGCTTGGAACTCTTCCAACATACCCTCCCTCCACTGGGGTAAAGACAATGCCTGTAAATGACATTCAGTCGAGCTTACCACCCTGGAAGCTATCCAGTGATTCTCCTCAGGATCGATTGATACCAACTCACTACACCTAGTGAGAATCCTAACATCCATTCAGATCAATCCCATAGATCCAAAATCCAGGATTTAGGAGGTATCACCTTGATCCTATACAGAGAATCCTTGTGAGCACCAAGGGTATCGTAAATATGCCGTGGAACATACCTACGGTACGTCACTCTACTTTAGTCACCTATTCCATCAACCAAGGGTCATCCTACGCTCCGAAGGTAAAACCTAACGCTCTGATACCAACTTTGTCACGTCCCGAAAGTACAGAACATGACCGGCACTTAAACTACGAAACGTCTCGAGGCGTACGTAATCCAAGTAAGCCGAAAACCCAGAAATGCAAACCAAGAAAAGTAGTAGAGTGAAGGAAAACCAAATTAAATAAGTAGTTTTAAAAGCATAAGCCGAATTATGCGGGTTTCTAAAAACATCAAAAATTTTCTGAAAATTTTGGCAGAGTCTCCTTTGTAAATACTGGCCCCCAAACGGGATACAACATGAATAGTATACGAAATCAATAAAAATGCATCCCCAAGCGGGAGCTAGCTCTTCGTCAATCGACGGTCACAACCACACAAGCAATATAATATACAACGCCAACGGCGAGGATCAAAACTCAAAAGAAAACTCAAAACCACAAGAAATCTGCAGAAATATAACGCGCGACTCTAAGGTCGAAAGAATAACATCACTGGTCTCTATCTCAAAAATAACACACGTTTGTTTGATGGAACTTCTAGATACAACAGAATAATAATATACAAGTTATATAATGGGGGTACGATACAAGTAAACCCACCTGCTAGCAAATCACCCGAAGAAAACTATGCCCGCAAAGCCGTAATGAAACCTGTACGGCAAACCTGCAAGAAACTGGGGCACAACGGGGGTGAGTTGCCAACTCGTGAATAGAAAAACATCTACGGAAAGAAATCGCATAAATAACGCAACCTAGGTCAATGATCATAATATATCCTCAATTATATATATAACATGCAACCTAAAACAAGGCTAGGGTAAACATCTAACCCGAGTGTAATCTCATATGCCCGTGTCAGTGCCTCAGGTAGCAAAATATCATATGAATGAGGTATGAATGCATGAAAACAGAATACATGTAAGAGAAGAACTGCTTTCATAATTTAGTGAGATTCCCTTTGTATTTTTAAAATGAGGTATCATAATGAAATCAGCATAAAACGGTGCCTAGCATCGGCACAAAACGTAATCCCAATATCTCGATATCTCTGTATCACAGTCTCTGTACCTCAATGTCTCGAAATCTCAATGTCTCAATCACAATATCTAGGGCGCCGTCAGTCCAGACCGGCCCCTACCATCCATCTCAAGACCACGACGGTATCCTCCGGATATCCGACGCGTCGGGTAAAATCACCGGTAGGTAGTGCTCCCCTGCCAGGCTCACATCGTCATCATCACGCGCTTCTTGCCCCGGGATACCTTACCGGGTCCACCATTTTCCCGAAACGGTTCATCCGTCTCCTCGAATCGGGTCTCGAAATCCATCAGCAAACTCATGGTGGACGACTCATACATCATGGGAAAAAAACCGCACTTTTTATTTAAAAAAAGAAAGAAGAAGTTTCTATATGTTTTGCGGTTTTCCCCAAATCCAGAAAATCTCATGGAATCCGAATCCAAAACCTCAATAGCACGTAAAAAGTGAATATATGCATAAGAATCCATGAATGCGGCATAACAATGAATATCAGTATGCATGAAGTAGCAGGTAATAACTATAATGTCTAAACTAACATATAAGGCAAGTACACTAATATCATGTCTAAACTATTAGCTAACAGGCTATGTCAAGCAATAATATTTCTAAGGTGTACGTGACATGGCAATTACCGATGAAGATGTGTGTGAGCCGGCAAGTAAGTGTACGTGGAACATACGCATCATCGGTAATGGTGCTGGTGTCCTAACCACAAGATAGCAACAGTAGAATATGAAGCATAATATAAGCATATGATGCGGAGCGAACAACAATACTGAGCGGGAGCTGAATACTAGACGCAACTATAACTAATCTGCATTAACCTAATATAAGTCCTACAAATGGTGCCTTTTGAAATAACACGAATCATGGGGATTTGAAAATAGGGGCTACGGTGTTTTTATGAAAAGATACGTCTTTTGAAATATCCGTAGGATCCCTTGGGCTGTCTTTTAAAATACCCACGATTCGTTAGTTTTGAAATAGGTAAGAATCGAATCTAATCTAACAACTAAACTAAACTAAAGGGCTAAGCTGACCAGCAGGGCTACAGGTAAGGAAACCGCCTAACATCTGAGTCGATACATATACATACTTGTATATATATAAGTCCGTGATCCCGCCTCAATAATATCATATCCGATACCATATCTATAATCAGACATCCCAAGTCAAGAGTGCGGATCAATCATAAAAATATAGCTCGTACGTAAATCCGTCGTACGACATCCCCAAATCTGGGTACGGGTTAATATCACATTCATCATACTATTCACCTGGTATCCTATTTATCAAATATCATGATCGGGGTACTGATCTACGTCTAGTACAATACTGATACCGCCTAAGTATGCATGCACGTGTGTGAAACACTATATCAAGGACCCGCTACAACGTCATGTCGTATCTCAAATACGAACCCTGCTATATCACCGATCTCACGGCCTCAAATCAAATCTCATCGACTCATCTTAAATCCCAAGTACTATCCTCAATATCCATGCATGCGTATATGAATGTACCTATGCATAGTCCCATACCCACGCATATATACATATATACACATCCCAATCCGCGCACAAGAAAGTAAAGTATGCAAGTCTGTGTGTGCGTATGTGGGTATAACAACCACTCTAGGGTTTCGCAACTAACCCAAAGGTAACCCATGAACACATAAAAATAGGAATGTATGCAAGTATGTAGGTGTGTATGTGTAGTGCAACACTACCCTAGGGTTCGCAACACTAAAATAATCCAACACACCAATATCCATCCTAAACATCGTTATTAATCCCAAATAACATATAATAATTGTTGGTGTGTATACGCATCCGTATACACCACCACGGACTGCGGGGGTGCTATACGCCATCCACCCGACTTCTCCCCGTAGATATAAATCTACTCACCTGGTCCTCGCTCGCCGGTGCCGATGTCGCCACGCGCTTGCTTGTCGTCTCGAAGTCCACATGGGGGTACCTACATATCACAACGCATCGTATCGCAATAAAATCCGACTCATGACCAAAACGACAAACGAATCCCACATAAGTCAAAACCTATGTTTGCTTTCATAAATGAACCCAAAAACCCTCGACGTCGGCGTACAAACGCCAAACAATCGAGAAAACTCCCAACACACTCATTTGTACAATTACAAGCACTAATTATAATATAAAATAGCTTACAATTTCCAAAAACCCCAATTTCACTTAAAAAGTCATTTTTCCGAAAATATAGCAAGCACAAATTACCGTTTTTGTACAAAACATGATGTTTTAATAATTCTAGTGACCAAGATGATAAGTTAATATCTTAATTATGCCATAGAAACCACTACGTAAATTTTAAACCCACAATTTAATTCAATTTCAAAAACCTAGTTTGCAATTTTAACCAATTTCAACCATTTTATAGCAAAAATGCACATACAACAATTTAGGTTGGATTTCCATGAACTAAAGTGTTAAACTACACTTTACAATGTTAAAGAAGTCATGAAAAACCTAATCACATTTTTAATCCCAATTATTTAACCAATTTCAAAAACCTAGTTAGCAAATTGGTATGATTAACACAATTTTTAAACAAACCATTAGCAACTAGCTACTAATCTTGTATTAACACAACATAAGAGCCTAAATATATCACACAACCATACACCAATTTCACAAAACCCTAACTTGCATTCAAATTCTTATGTTGAATTTCAAAACTTGCAACTAAAGCCTAATCAACACTTAAGTAATTTAGCTTTAAGAAATTAAGTAACAAATTAAGCAAAATGTTTAGAATTATACCCAAACACATTTGAAGATCCACAAGCACCCATGGCCTCCCAAAAAGAAATCTTGTTCCCTAGATCCATACTAGAATAGCCAATAAGAAATGGGTAGGGATTAGATTTTGATTTTTGTGGGTTTTTTGATGAATTTGTGAGGTTTTTAGCTCAAGAATTGAAGAAGCAAAAAAATAGGGCTGTTGCAAGAGGGAGGCTCGGCCAAATTAGGGAGGGGGAGGAGAGAGAGTGAGGTGGGGAAAGTGATTGGTTAAGTCAAAGGCTCATATCACAAGTCAACTCATTCTCATTTCATTATTGTATTCATTTTCTTTTCTTTTCTTTTCTTTAGCCTTAGAAGTGGGGACAAATTTTGGGGATGGGGAAGCAAGGCTCGGCTAGCACATAGGGAGGGGGGTGAGAGAGTGTGGGTGAGTTTGGGTGAAGAAAGAAAATGATAAATATTATACCCCAATTTCTATTTACACTAATTTCACTAATTAAGCCTTTTTCTTCGATATTTTCTAAACTGTTTTGGCAAACGATTTCATTTCAAAAACCACATGATAAAATTTTATTTAATGTTTTATGATGCACAAAATTTTTTTCAATTCATTCCAATTTGTAATTTTCACTAATTAAATGTATTAGTGACGGCTTAAAATAATATTAAAATAATATTTTTTTCAGAAAATTTGAAATTTCACCAGTGGCTCAATAAACACCAAATACTAGTAATTACATAGCTAGAATATGTATATTTAATTTTATTATAAAGATATTTGCATTTTGACTTTTACAGAAAACCCCCCTTATTTTACCGTTTTTTCGAAATTTCACCGAAACGATTTTCAAAACGTTACAATCTTCCCCCCTTAAAGAAATTCGGTCCCCGAATTTAAATTAAAACTTCCCCCAATACTAAAATATTTCAGCCAAAACCATCAAATCGCCGGGGCTCCGAAATCATAAATACATAAAACAAATCGTAGCGCAACGCATGCGCATGAAAAATGAGCATATAACTCAAATCAAAACTCCGTCAAGCATCCCGCAATCATCGGAGTCATGGGGAAGACATCAATACCAAATCCAAAGCAAAACCAATATGATATAACTCGAAACTATACATGTAAAATATATTCTGGTACTGTCCTCTGACTAGACCTGCTCAGTACGAAAACACATAGCAATATCATAAAAACGTACTGCTCTATAAGAAAAATCAATTCCAAAATACGCGTATGAATACTACGCGCGTCCTGTGCGCACGGAAATCAAAATCCAAATATGTGCCATACATATGCACAGAAACAACATCTAAGTGCATCGGGTGTGCACGAAACATCTGTCGTAGGCAACATGTGTGCCTGACAGCGAAATCAGGTGCATCTGACATGCACGAAAAATCTCGATTTAGTGCATCTGGTGTGCACCAAAATCACACTTCAAAACATGCGGCCAACATGCGCGAAAATCCAATCAGGTGCATCCATCGTGCACGAAATCATGAAATCCAGTATCAAGTGCCGAACATGCGCAAAATCAAATCAGGTGCACAAGGTGCACGAAACAAATATCGAACATCACCATCGAAATCAAAGTCCAATGCATCTAAGTGCACAAAAGGCATATCACTGCACTGCAAGCATATATAAACTATACAGAGTGCAGGAACCAATTCATGTGCGTGCATACGCACAAAATCAACTCAAATGTCTAAAACCGTAAAATCACAAACAAGTTAAACCCAAGCACGAAAACGATATCAAGTGCAACACTGTGCAAGGATCGTAAATCCTCAATCATCAAAATCAAATCATTCGAATAAATCACCCAAAACATCGAAATCAATAATGGCGGCATAGTACCGCTCAAGCGCATCCTCTAAGAATCTCGGGCCAACTGTCACGGTCACTAGTGGGATGTCTCGTCGATGATCATGAACTCTGGCCTGCTGGTGTGCGTAACAATGACCACTCCTGGGTCAAGGTCTTCACTGGGAATTACCAATCTCTCGGTCCATCGGCTCATCGGCCTTGTTAGGTGTGCTAACGGGGATGATCCCATTCTGGCACGTCTCTTGTCATCTCCCGGTCAATCATCGCGACCACTCGTAAGACAGCATATCACTGGCGTCGGCCTCTGGCTCTCTGAATGTACGTGACACATCTGATCCTGGGTGCAAGTGTCATTGCAGCAGTGTCCTGGAAGGAATCCTGCTCACGGTCTCTTCCATATCTCGTCTCTGCCAACTGTCCGGAAGTCATCGTCCTTTCCTATATCTGTATCTTGCTCTGGAACGACTGCATACTCATCGCAACTCCTTCTGGAAGGTAAATCCAAGTACCATGCCTCGGCATGCGTATCGCATCTCTGATGTCAGCGGAGTGGAACGTCATCTCATCTAGATCTGGTACGAACCTCTTACTCCACTTTCTCTAATGTCGACTGCTTCGGACTCGTCTCATCGTGGCTACAAGGACTGAGCTCCAACGGCTATCCTCGTATCAGGAGTCTCCCAAGAAATGCATCTCACCACCTAGCATCCGAATTAAGTCGAGCCATCCGATCGAGTTGTCAAAACCTCATAATCCCCCAAGAGCTCAACCTTTTGGGCACAGTTTAATAGTATCGAGTACTTACCACAACATCGGTGGTCCAGCCGTAGAAGGGCAAACCCAAGCCTCACTAATGGCGCCGTAGAACTGCCGCAAACTCGAAGGTTCAAAGGCTTTCACACGGTCATTAAGTCGAGTTAGGGTTTCATTCTTCTAGAGGGACCATAAAATTGCCTGCGTGTCTTTCCGACTACTTTAAACTTGGAATAATAGGTTTCTGACATTCGATCGTCTGTGTCAACTCCCAACGTCTCCACGCGAAGTCGACTCTAGCTGGAATCAATCTATCTGATGACATCTCATCGGGTAGGAGAACGAACCACATGTCCTAGTCATTCATCCCCGGGTGACTAGCGACCTTCTATCATTTCTTAGTATAACTTGTACTACAATAGCTCCAACATATAGGCGATATCTCGTCGCTCGCAGCAACAACTGGCTCACTCGTCTGCACGCTGAACAATGCCTCAATCATCATGAGTAAGCAATACACCAACGGTCATCAAAATCTGGCTGGCCTCTATCATTGGCTCAATCCTCTAGTGTCGATCCGCACAACCGAGTAGCCTCATAAAGGCGATCCGCCAGACGCTCGTGGCGCGGAAACACAGTAAAATGACACATCTCCGCAATCGTGTGTCGCCGGAATTTCGCCCCAGTCAGTCCTCGTTCATGACGAGCTCGTGCTGACCGCAACTCTAGCTATAGCTCTCCCTGCCCGTAATCCTGGCAGCAAAACCATAACTGGTACTGATGAGGCTAGACCGGAATGAATATAATACTGAGCAAAGAAATGTACATCCTAAGGCTTCTTAAGTGGAGTAGCGTATCGTAAATATGCCGCGGAACATACCTACGGTACGTCACTCTACTTTAGTCACCTATTCCATCAACCAAGGGTCATCCTACGCTCCGAAGGTAAAACCTAACGCTCTGATACCAACTTTGTCACGTCCCGAAAGTACAGAACATGACCGGCACTTAAACTACGAAACGTCTCGAGGCGTACGTAATCCAAGTAAGCCGAAAACCCAGAAATGCAAACCAAGAAAAGTAGTAGAGTGAAGGAAAACCAATTTAAATAAGTAGTTTTAGAAGCATAAGCCGAATTATGCGGGTTTCTAAAAACATCAAAAATTTCCTGAAAATTTCGGCAGAGTCTCCTTTGTAAATTCTGGCCCCCAAACGGGATACAACATGAATAGTATACGAAATCAATAAAAATGCATCCCCAAGCAGGGGCTAGCTCTTCGTCAATCGACGGTCACAACCACACAAGCAATATAATATACAACGCCAACGGCGAGGATCAAAACTCAAAAGAAAACTCAAAACCACAAGAAATCTGCAGAAATATAACGCGCGACTCTAAGGTCGAAAGAATAACATCCCTGGTCTCTATCTCAAAAATAACACATGTTTGGTTGATGGAACTTCTAGATACAACAGAATAATAATATACAAGTTATATAATGGGGGTACGATACAAGTAAACCCACCTGCTAGCAAATCACCCGAAGGAAACTATGCCCGCAAAGCCGTAATGAAACCTGTACGGCAAACCTGCAAGAAACTGGGGCACAACGGGGGTGAGTTGCCAACTCGTGAATAGAAAAACATCTACGGAAAGAAATCGCATAAATAACGCAACCTAGGTCAATGATCATAATATATCCTCAAATATAAGAATAACATGCAACCTATAACAAGGCTAGGGTAGATATCTAGCCCGAGTGTAATCTCATGTGCCCGTGTCAGTGCCTCAGGTAGCAAAATATCATATGAATGAGGTATGAATGCATGAAAACAGAATACATGTAAGTGAAGAACTGTTTTCATAATTTAGTGAGATTCCCTTTGTATTTTTAAAATGAGGTATCATAATGAAATCAGCATAAACAGTGCCTAGCATCGGCACAAAACGTAATCCCAATATCTCGATATCTCTGTATCACAGTCTCTGTACCTCAATATCTCGAAATCTCAATGTCTCAATCACAATATCTAGGGCGCCGTCAGTCCAGACCGGCCCCTACCATCCATCTCAAGACCACGACGGTATCCTCCGGATATCCGACGCGTCGGGTAAAATCACCGGTAGGTAGTGCTCCCCTGCCAGGCTCACATCGTCATCATCACGCGCTTCTTGCCCCGGGGTACCTTACCGGGTCCACCATGTACCCGAAACGGTTCATCCGTCTCCTCGAATCGGGTCTCGAAATCCATCAGCAAACTCATGGTGGACGACTCATACATCATGGGAAAAAAACCGCACTTTTTATTTAAAAAAAGAAAGAAGAATTTTGTATATGTTTTGCGGTTTTCCCCAAATCCAGAAAATCTCATGGAATCCGAATCCAAAACCTCAATAGCACGTAAAAAGTGAATATATGCATGAGAATCCATGAATGCGACATAACAATGAATATCAGTATGCATGAAGTAGCAGGTAATAACTACAATGTCTAAACTAACATATAAGGCAAGTACACTAATATCATGTCTAAACTATTAGCTAACAGGCTATGTCAAGCAATAATATTTCTAAGGTGTACGTGACATGGCAATTACCGATGAAGATGTGTGTGAGCCGGCAAGTAAGTGTACGTGGAACATACGCATCATCGGTAATGGTGCTGGTGTCCTAACCACAAGATAGCAACAGTAGAATATGAAGCATAATATAAGCATGTGATGCGGAGCAAACAACAATACTGAGCGGGAGCTGAATACTAAACGCAACTATAACTAATCTGCATTAACCTAATATAAGTCCTACAAATGGTGCCTTTTGAAATAACACGAATCATGGGGTTTTGAAAATAGGGGCTACGGTGTTTTTATGAAAAGATACGTCTTTTGAAATATCCGTAGGATCCCTTGGGCTGTCTTTTAAAATACCCACGATTCGTTAGTTTTGAAATAGGTAAGAATTGAATCTAATCTAACAACTAAACTAAACTAAAGGGCTAAGCTGACCAGCAGTGCTACAGGTAAGGAAACCGCCTAACATCTGAGTCGATACATATACATACTTGTATATATATAAGTCCGTGATCCCGCCTCAATAATATCATATCCGATACCATATCTATAATCAGACATCCCAAGTCAAAAGTGCGATCAATCATCAAAATATAGCTCGTACGTAAATCCGTCGTACGGCATCCCCAAATCTGGGTACGGGTTAATATCACATTCATCATACTATTCACCTGGTATCCTATTTATCAAATATTATGATCGGGATACTGATCTACGTCTAGTACAATACTGATACATCCTAAGTATGCATGCACGTGTGTGAAACACTCTGTCAAGGACCCGCTACAACGTCATGTCGTATCTCAAATACGAACCATGCTATATCACCGATCTCACGGCCTCAAATCAAATCTCATCGACTCATCTTAAATCTTAAGTACTATCCTCATTATCCATGCATGCGTATATGAATGTACATATGCATAGTCCCATACCCCGCATATATACATATATACATATCCCAATCTACGCACAAGAAAGTAAAGTATGCAAGTCTGTGTGTGTGTATGTGGGTATAACAACCACTCTAGGGTTTCGCAACTAACCCAAATGTAACCCATGAACACATAAAAATAGGAATGTATGCAAGTATGTAGGTGTGTATGTGTAGTGCAACACTACCCTAGGGTTCGCAACACTAAAATAATCCAACACACCAATATCCATCCTAAACATCGTTATTAATCCCAAATAACATATAATAATTGTTGGTGTGTATACGCATCCGTATACACCACCACGGACTGCGGGGGTGCCATACGCCATCCACCCGACTTCTTCCCGTAGATATAAATTTACTCACCTGGTCCTCGCTCGCCGGTGCCGATGTCGCCACGCGCTTGATTGTCGTCTCGAAGTCCACAGGGGGGTACCTACATATCACAACGCATCGTATCGCATTAAAATCCGACTCATGACAAAAACGACACACGAATCCCACATAAGTCAAAACCTATGGTTGCTTTCACAAATGAACCCAAAAACCCTCGACGTCGGCGTACAAACGCCAAACAATCGAGAAAACTCCCAACACACTCATTTGTACAATTACAAGCTCTAATTATAATATAAAATAGCTTACAATTTCCAAAAACCCCAATTTCACTTAAAAAGTCATTTTTCCGAAAATATAGCAAGCACAAATTACCGTTTTTGTACAAAACATGATGTTTTAATAATTCTAGTGACCAAGATGATAAGTTAATATCTTAATTATGCCATAGAAACCACTACGTAAATTTTAAACCCACAATTTAATTCAATTTCAAAAACCTAGTTTGCAATTTTAACCAATTTCAACCATTTTATAGCAAAAATGCATATACAACAATTTAGGTTGGATTTCCATAAACTAAAGTGTTAAACTACACTTTGTAATGTTAAAGAAGTCATGAAAAACCTAATCACAGTTTTAATCCCAATTATTTAACCAATTTCAAAAACCTAGTTAGCAATTGGCATGATTAACACAATTTTTAAACTAACCATTAGCAACTAGCTACTAATCTTGTATTAACACAACATAAGAGCCTAAATATATCACACAACCATACACCAATTTCACAAAACCCTAACTTGCATTCAAATTCTTATCTTGAATTTCAAAACTTGCAACTAAAGCCTAATCAACACTTAAGTAATTTAGCTTTAAGAAATTAAGTAAAAAATTAAGCAAAATGTTTAGAATTATACCCAAACACATTTGAAGATCCACAAGCACCCATAGCCTCCCAAAAAGAAATCTTGTTCCCTAGATCCATACTAAAATAGCCAATAAGAAATGGGTAGGGATTAGTTTTGATTTTTGTGGGTTTTTTGATGAATTTGTGAGGTTTTTAGCTCAAGAATTGAAGAAGCAAAAAATGGGTCTGTTGCAAGTGGGAGGCTCGGCCAAATTAGGGAGGGGGAGGAGAGAGAGTGAGTCAAATGCCCATATCACAAGTCAACCCATTCTCATTTCTTTATTGTATTCATTTTCTTTTCTTTTCTTTTCTTTAGCCTTAGAAGTGGGGACAAATTTTGGGGATGGGGAAGCAAGGCTCGGCTAGCACATAGGGGGGGGGGGTGAGAGGGTGTGGGTGAGTTTGGGTGAAGAAAGAAAATGATAAATAGTATACCCCAATTTCTATTTACACTAATTTCACTAATTAAGCCTTTTTCTTCGATATTTTCTAAATCGTTTTGGCAAACGATTTGATTTCAAAAACCACATGATAAAATTTTATTTAATGTTTTATGATGCACAAAATTTGTTTCAACTCATTCCAATTTGTAATTTTCCCTAATTAAATGTATTAGTGACGGCTTAAAATAATATTAAAATAATATTTTTTTCAGAAAATTTGAAATTTCACCAGTGGCTCAATAAACACCAAATACTAGTAATTACATAGCTAGAATATGTATATTTAATTTTATAATAAAGATATTTGCATTTTGACTTTTTACAGAAAACCCTCCTTATTTTATCGTTTTTTCGAAATTTCACCGAAACGATTTTCAAAACGTTACAACTCACAGTAGGATCAGGATCCTGTAGGGTTCCTAGGCACACACAAGAGGTTCCACAAGGCATCAACCATGCCAAATTCAAATTTTCCGGTGCCGAGAAACCCTAAACTAGATCGTTAACTAGAGATTAGGCGAAAAGAAAAGCTAGCAAACAACTTTGCTACTAAGTGAAAGGGATTACGACCTTTGTAGATCTGGTCCTCCACTTCTTTAGCTCCGTGTTGACGTCCCTCCGCTGCGATCATCGGGATCCCGGACTCTAGCGATGGTTTCTTCGGAGAAATGATCGGGCTAGGTCATTGACTTCGAGGCCGAAGATGATCTACGTCGGGGAGACTCAAACTAAAGTTATTCCTTCACTTGGTCAAAAACTTTGTGAAGAGAACACCCTCTACTACATGGCAAGTAGTAGAGGATGAAGAAATAGGAAGTGGGTTCACTTTAGAATTGGATTTCTCACTCTTTTTCTCATGGCACCATTGGAGGTAGCAAGCTTTCTTGAAGCTTGATGAAGATGAAGAAGAAGAAAAAGAATCATATGAATCATTATCCAAATGAAACTTCTCCAATTAATAATGGCACCATGGTTGAGTTAAGCCCTCATGCTTAACTCATGTAGAGAATTAACCAAAGCATTAGGTTAAGGGTTGGGTTAACTAATATCTTGAACAAATGACAAAAGAGTTGACTTTGTCAATGTTTATCAAGCTTCATGAAGCTTGATAACTTTGACCAAAGTCACACTCTTTTGTTATATGCTAGGAAAATAGTAAACCCTAATTTAACCTTGATTTGGTTCAAGTCTCATACACTCAACTTGTTTGTATCATCAAGCATGATACAAACATGTACACTTGCATATATCACATATAAACAATATGCACATTCAAGTGAGAAAATCAATCTTAAATGAATCAATACTAGTTAATGTAAAGTAATATATCAAATATATAATTATACATTAAATCATTAAATCAACACTTGATTTAACGATCCGGTCATATTGCATATAACCGACTAATATTAATAGTAACAACTTATCGAATCAACACTTGATCCGATAACCCGGCTATATCGCATACAACCGATCAATGTCACATATATCGCGAGAATAGAATACAGTATCACATACTGGTATTATTCTCGGTCCCGTACATATCTCATATGCGCTCCTATTTCGTTTCGCTTGAGCAAGGAAACCCCTGTGTAGGACTCTAAAGACTCGTCAATACGCCGGCAGTAGGTGATGATCATATCAAACACCCACAAGCCGCAAGAGGTCTGCCAAACATAACGGCCACCCGGGTATTGAGCGATCAGAAGATCAACGAGCAAGCCCGCTCACACTCCTGTGAATCCAATCAGTAACACTACCGTACAGTCCGGTCTGTTCGTCTGATATGTCGCATATCTCGCCTAGGGTGGTAAACGTCAGACCCCAATAACTCGATAAGTCATGTCGATATGAGGCTCATAACGGGTCGAGAAACTACTGGTAACACTTACCAGTAAATCCCTAAAGCAGCCTTGGCCAAGGACTTCCTGTTATAGCCAATCGAGCACTGCGCAACATCAACTCCCTATACCGGGAGAGACGAAACCCCTCCTATCGCTCATTGCCTCCATGTGATTCGGGACTGTACCCAAAAGCCACCTTTTTGCACGCCCTCTTGGACGTGGTATGATGGAAATCAAAGCACAGTGGGAATCACACAAGACTCTATGACGATCTCGGGTCTACAGACTAACCTGTACCAGTGTCACCAGAGAACTGCCATCTGACGTAAGGTATAATACCATCTGGGAGTTCTCGGTGAGTCCGTCCAGTGTACCCAGTCTCCACTGAGCACCTGTATATCATCTCTGATGTCAAATACCAATTGATATGGGATCATCCATCGCCCATCTATATGGGTCGAGAAGGTACACGCTAGTCTACTCTGGTATATCGATGTCCCGTCTCGATACACCCACGACTAGGGACTTTGAAGGATGTACTTATGGACTACCATGTCCCCACTAGTATGATCCGCATCATAGTCCAGGTAGTCAAGTACACATCCTAAGAGCTTTACCAATATGTAACAGAGAGACAATCAGTGTACACGTTAAGGTAAAGAGTAACCAGATAGCATACTATCATATCGAGCAAGAAAGTCATCCCTATATATGTCCAAGCATCCACTACAATATACATCCTATGTATAGTAATGGCCTCTAGGGCATACATATAACTAACAATCTCCCACTTGCACTTGGGCCATCTGATAGCAGTGGTTGTAGTATCTCATACTCAACCATCCCATAAAAGTCTCTCTCTAGGAAAAGGCCTTTCGTGAGTGGATCCGCCATGTAGTCCTCTGAGTCTACTTTCCTAACCTCGATCCCCTGGAGATCAACCATCTCCACGATCAGGTAATACTGGCAAAGAATATGTCTGGATCACTGATGGGACGGGCGTTACTTGGCATAAGCCACAACTCCATTGTCACACAATGGGAGGAACGAAGTTCATCTCATGAATTAATATACACCCAGACTGCCTCTTTGGTAGCATCTTTGGTAGCGATGTATCCAGCCTTTATCGTCTAGTATGCCACGGTATCTAGCTTGGAACTCTTCCAACATACCGTCCCTTTACTGAGGGTAAAGACAATGCCTGTGACTGACATTCAGTCATCCTTATCACCCTGGAACCTTTCCAGTGATTCTCCCCAGGATCAATTGATACCATCTCACTACAACTAGTGAGTATCCTAATATCCAATTAGATCTATCTCATAGATCCAAAATCCAGGATTCAGGAGGTATCATTATGATCCTATATGGAGAATCCTTGTGATAAGCGGAGATTGACCGAGCGTAGCATAGGAAACTACTTCCCTATCATGAGTATGTCATCCACGTACTATACGAGGATCACCACCATACTCCCTACTACCTTTTTGTATATACAAGGTTCATCTACCATTTTGATGAAGTCAAACTCTTTGACTACCACATCAAAACAGATGTTCCAACTCCGCGATGCCTGCTTTATCACATAAAACATCTTGCACACATTTCCGCTGCTCTCACTGTCTACGAAGCCCTCTGACTGTGTACTTACAGACTCTCTCTTCTAAATCATTATTTAGAAAAGCAGTCATGACACCCAACCGTCAGATATCGTAGTCATGGTATGTAGCCGTGGCAAGTAGGATCTGGATGGACTTAAGCATAGGTACTTAGAAAAGGTTTCATCACAATCCATAGCTGGTCAATGATGCAAACCTTTAACAAGTCTAGCTTTGAAAGTCTCAACTTTTCCATGTACACCAAGTAATCTTCTCAAGATATACTTGCTTCTGATAGGGATTTAACCCTTCAGATAAAGCAACCAAAGTCCATACTTTGTTGGTGTAAAAGGATTCCATCTCAGATCGATTAACATCCAGCCATTCTTACAGAGTCCCACTCCTGATGGCCAGCTCGAAACTAGTTAGGTTATCATCCCATGATGCAATCCTCGCTCCCCTATCATAGAGAAACCGGAGTATCTCTCAGGTGGGTGAGGAAACCTACTAGATCGGCGGAGAGGCTGAGGTTCGTTGGTTGCTATTGAATCCTTTGGTTCTACCAAATCATCAGCTGCAGTTTGTATAGCTGGAACTGTTTCCAGTTCTACCTTATGACCAATAATTTCTTCACAAGAAATTCCCTTTCACAAAGGTGGCATGCTGAGTAACAAAACATCTTTTGTTCCTCGGTTAGGTAGAAGATATTCCCTTGCGTATGCTTGGGATATCCAACAAACTTCTACAGTACTGACTTCGCCTCGAGCTTGTCTGGATTTTGCCTTTTAGACATAGGCCGGACAACCCCAAATCTTAACTGACTTAAGAGATGGGCTCTTCCCTTTCCATATCTCATATGAAATGGTAGGCATCTAATTTGATCGGAACCCTATTCAATAGGTATGCAACTTCATAAGTGCATAACTCCCTTAAAGGAAATAGGAAACTCAGTAGTACTCATCATAGAGCACACCATATTTAATAGGGTGTGATTGCTCTTCCCCGATACACCGAGGTGCTGTGGTGTATACGGAGGAGTAATGCTGAGAGAGAATCTCATTCTTAGAATAGTCCAGGAATCCCGTGCTCAAGTATTCTCCTCCTTGATCACATCAAAGGACATAATACTTATACCCGTTTTTGGTTCTCTACTTCTATCTTATATTCTGTGAATATCTTAAAAGGTTCGGACTTGTGTTTTAGCAGGAACATAGGTCTGAATCTCGAGAGATCATCAGAGAATTTAATGAAGTACTAAGAACCGGTCTTGGCATTTGTAGACAGGGGACCTTCATACATCAATATGTATCATCCCAAGAGTTCACTGACTCTTTCTCTGTTTCCAATAAACAGAGCTATGGTCATCTTATCTCTGTGACATGACTGGCAAGTTTCACAAGATGTAAATTCAAACTAATTTAAATATGCATCTATATGTAACTTAAGCTAGCCGGGTCGCATTGATATGACCTAGTCTACAATGCCTCAAGAAGGATTCGTTCATTTCTGAACTCTTCCTCTTGTGTATGTTCTATATACTAAGAACTGTGGTTTGATTTAGAACGTCAATGCTTTTAGATAACGTACCTGAACCGATCAACTCTTGATATAGGGAATGTTCAAAACATTATCCAACAATACAAAATTATATCCTTCTTTACTAATAAAGAGACTGATATGATTTTGTATATCAGGTTCGGTATCTAATAACATTTGTTCAGAATCAATGTATTCGGGTAATACAGGGTGACAGTGACCAACAGACTTGGCTGCAACACTTGCACCGTTTTCTGCCTCATGAACCTTATCACCCATCCTCATTTCTCTACCTTTCTGTAGCCCATGTAATATATTACATATGTGGGATCCTGATCCGGTATCATATACCCAGGACGTAAAGGACATTGAGAAACAGTTCTCTCTAATGAACACACCAGAAGATGATGCATCGGTATGCACTTTCTTCGTTTGGGCGGCATGGGAATCCTGGTATTCCCCTAATTCCTGCTCTGTCTTATAACAATTACAAGTTGGAGCGGGACCAACGTTCCCTAGCTCAGTATAACAAGTGGGTTCGGTCAAAATATCCGTTTTATTATCTTGATTAAGGCGTGACATGGTTGCTACCTAGAGAGAGAGAGAAGAAAACACTCTGCGTGCGCTCTTGCAAGATCAGATTGGTTATTATTTTATCTAATCAGGATGGTTCCAACTGTTTTTATCAAATCTTCCTTCAAACCCTAAAAGGAAAGACTAGACGGGATTAATTACACGCTACAAGTTCGCCAATCTTTCAGCCAGGCCAGTGTCGGTACTTTGAGGGAGGTCCCCCGTGCTTTCGCACGGACCTAATTAAAATAAACCTCGTTTTCCCAGAGGCGTAACCCCGTTGACACCTTTCTCGACACCTACTTGATCGGCTAATTGTAATGTGTAAAACTCTCCCAGGAGTAACAATTACTCGCAGTGGGTATCAGGATCCAACTATCTCATAGAAGGTATGCAATCTCATTGCAAATTTCAACACTTGAAATTCCCGATAATATTTTTCCCCTAGCGTTCTATGACCTTGACGAATGCCAAACAACCCATAGTCCACTAGTCAAGTTCAACCTGTACATTTCTTGATTGAATTAAACCCACCCGTACGACCCTTGACGAATACCAAACATCGCCGTACGAATACCCTAATCCAATCTGCATCATATGCATAAGCAGATAAATACTTGTTAGCTACCGTACACTACGCCTTGACGAATGCCAAACTACCGCAGCACGAATACTAAGCAGTACTTATCTGAAATAACGGAGGGCTACGATAGGTTTTTCTGTAAACCTATTGCGTAATGAACTTGATATCGTTGTAGAATCAAATGATTTTAAAATGGAGTGTTTTCGAGGCTTTTCTAGTTTTGCTAAAAGGGTCACTCCCAGTGAAGGGATCGTCGACCCTTTCCTCATCGAATAAGGTGCAGGATATATCATATATACCGCTGTGCAAAGAAAAAACTATAGAAGCAATCAAAAGACAAACCGAGGGTTGTAGCATCTGCCAGTTATTGCTAAAGGAGTCACTCCCGGTGAAGGGATCTCGGTCCTTTCCTTATCGAATAAGGTGCAGGATGTTCTACAAGGAACACCGCGGTGCAAAGCAAGAACTGTAGCTACCTGTTTTTGAAAATTCGATTCCACAACATCTTTAGGTTTCTTTTTCTTTCATTAATCATATTAATGAAGTCCCATCATTTAAGTTACCTAAACATCACAGATAAATACGCCGTACACTTATGCCATCCGCATTCGCCTCGATGTCCCCTCGTGCACCGTTAGGTTAGGTAACTAACGGCAGAGCGGGGCAGGGCTAGCGCGGGTGTAAAACATAAGTAACGTCTATATAATATATCGTATATACTATATACAGTATCTATCACAACATATCAAATGATCACATCATAGATATCGCAGCAGAAGAAACATATGAAACATTGGATATACTAGGACGTCCGTGTTTTCAATACGAGCCTGTATAAAACACGGATTCCACGGTCGCGATGAATATCCAAACCCACACCCTTAGACCTCTACGAGAGCGGCAAGCAACCCTACCAATTCTAGAGTTAGGAGACCCGAACTCGACTCTTCGAGTTGGTCTCCCACTGGACTCCAGAACTCGGTTACTTATGCCCTCCTCCTTGGGTCTATCCTAGTGCGAAAAAGTAAATAATATACAAAAGGTGACATCTTCCGCAACCTGGAAGTGCCACAATAAAAGAACATTAATACAAGTTTTTACATGAATGAAAATGAAAAACTCTCATCTCACATAAAACCCCCGGCTATTCAAAACGCGACGATCCAATATAACATATCCAGCAAAACATAACATCACATGTCATCAACGTAAGTAAATGTGCGCATCCCAATTGTCGTTTACATATAGCAACGAAACCGGCGATATCACATATTACACTTACGGTCGCAAAAAAGAAAGTGTAAAACTACAACAGTTGGAATCCACAAACTCTTTAGACATCGCATGCCTAACCATCTGAATTCCTTAGACATCGCATGCCTAACAATTATAAACTCCGCATTTTAGTATCTATATCGAAAACACTTTTCAATATCTAGTCGGGCAATTCAACAAGTTTCCCGATAAACTGATCGAATGCTCGTCGCAAACTTTAGTAGGCAGCCGCACCCCCGATGCCGTCGACGAAGTGCACTAAGGCGGAACACCGCTGCCATAAGCACCCGAACGGATGCTTTCGGCGACGGGGTTCTCCTACAGTCACTTGGTCGGGGCTATAGGGTGTGGCTGTCTATTAAGTTTACCCGGCGAGTATCCGCGTACACTACGTGATTGCGACGGACTTTTGATCGCATCAAAATTCCATGACAACCGATCAAGTGAGACTAAACTGCTATGTTCATAACATCCAAATTAGTTATCTCATAACTACTTGTGGATTCCAAATATTGTATCACATTCCAGATAAATAGAAAATGTTAAACTTTCCGATCGAACAATCAAACACCCAAGTTTTCCCGAAACAGCTCAACACATGAAATAAGTTTAAAAACATTCACTTCATGCCACAGTACCAACGGTCCGGCCGTAGAAGGGTCAAGCCAACGCCTCATATGTGGCACGCCGTACTGCCCCAAACCCTAAGGTTCAAAGGGCAGTTCAAGACGGTCACATAATCGAGTTAAGGTTTGTTGTCTTCTAGAGGGTCCATCGTGCTACTTGCACTACTTACAACGTTCTTAAACCACGGAAAAATCCAACTCTTGGAAATTTCCCGGCAGGGGAAAAAGTGGGTATTTATATCCGGTCGAACTTTTTAACATATTCAAAAATTATCCGGAAAAACACAGACAAAGTTAAAGATTCCGATCGAATCGTCAAACTCCCAATACAACCCAGAAAACTCAACACTTGAGTATACATTAAAAATTTCCAGAAGATTCAGTAAACTAATAACGAAGTTAATGTGCAAAAATAAAGTATTAATGTGACTGTACGGCCGCGGAACCGCCGCACGAGCCATGCTCGCGCCGCGTTTCCGCGGCGCCTTAATCGAATTAGGCCCTCGTTTTGTACAGTAACTCATAGAAAAGCCTGCTGATTTTTCTGCATATTTTTAATTTGTAAAAATCAACATTTTCAAAAAATATACAGAGAAGGGTTTGAGTTAGGGTTTCGGGGTTCGATCGGATTTCTAACATCGTCTACACTTCACCTAAAGCTCTAGCCAGGCTCTGATACCACTATAGGGTTCCTAGGCACACACAAGAGGTTCCACAAGGCATCAACCATGCCAAATTCAAATTTTCCGGTGCCGAGAAACCCTAACTAGATCGTTAACTAGAGATTAGGTTAAAAGAAAAGCTAGCAAACAACTTTGCTACTAAGTGAAAGGGATTACAACCTTTGTAGATCCGGTCCTCCACTTCTTTAGCTCCGTGTTGACGTCCTTCCGCTCCGATCATCGGGATCTCGGACTCTAGCGATGGTTTCGTCGGAGAAATGATCGGGCTAGGTCATTGACTTCGAGGCCAAAGATGATCTACGTCGGGGAGACTCAAACTCAAGCTATTCCTTCACTTGGTCAAAAACTTTGTGAAAAGAACACCCTCTACTACATGGCAAGTAGTAGAGGATGAAGAAATAATAAGTGGGTTCACTTTAGAATTGGATTTCTCACTCTTTTTCTCATGGCACCATTGGAGGAAGCAAGCTTTCTTGAAGCTTGAAGAAGAAGAAAACGAATCATATGAATCATTATCCAAATGAAACTTCTCCAATTAATAATGGCACCATGGTTGAGTTAAGCCCTCATGCTTAACTCATGTAGAGAATTAACCAAAGCATTAGGTTAAGGGTTGGGTTAACTAATATCTTGAACAAATGACAAAAGAGTTGACTTTGTCAATGTTTATCAAGCTTCATGAAGCTTGATAACTTTGACCAAAGTCACACTCTTTTGTTATATGCTAGGAAAATAGTAAACCCTAATTTAACCTTGATTTGGTTCAAGTCTCATACACTCAACTTGTTTGTATCATTAAGCATGATACAAACATGTACACTTGCATATATCACATATAAACAATGTGCACATTCAAGTGAGAAAATAAATCTTAAATGAACCAATACTAGTTAATGTAAAGTAATATATCAAATATATAATTATACATTAAATCATTAAATCAACACTTGATTTAACGATCCGGTCATATTGCATATAACCGACTAATATCAATAGTAACAACTTATCGAATCAACACTTGATCCGATAACCCGGCTATATCGCATACAACCGATCAATGTCATATATATCGCGAGAATAGAATACAGTATCACATACTGGTATTATTCTCGGTCCCGCACATATCTCATATGCGCTCCTATTTCGCTTCGCTTGAGCAAGGAAACCCCTGTGTAGGACTCTAAAATCTCGTCAATACGCCGGCAGTAGGTGATGATCATATCAAACACCCACAAGCCGCAAGCGGTCTGCCAAACGTAACGGCCACCCGGGTATTGAGCGATCAGAAGATCAACGAGCAAGCCCGCTCACACTCCTGTGAATCCAATCAGTAACACTACCGTACAGTCCGGTCTGTTCGTCTGATATGTCGCATATCTTGCCTAGGGGTGGTAAACGTCAGACCCCAATAACTCGATAAGTCGTGCCGATATGAGGCTCATAACGGGTCGAGAAACTACTGGTAACACTTACCAGTAAATCCCTAAAGCAGCCTTGGCCAAGGGCTTCCTGTTATATCTAATCGAGCACTGCGCAACATCAACTCCCTATACCGGGAGAGACGAAACCCCTCCTATCGCTCATTGCCTCCATGCGATTCGGGACTGTACCCAAAAGCCACCTTTTTGCATGCCCTCTTGAATGTGGTATGATGGAAATCAAAGCACAGTAGGAATCACACAAGACTCTATGACGATCTCGGATCTACAGACTAACCTGTACCAGTGTCACCAGAGAACTGCCATCTGACGTAAGGTATAATACCATCTGGGAGTTCTCGGCGAGTCCGTCCAGTGTACCCAGTCTCCACTGAGTACCCGTATATCATCTCTGATGTCAAACACCAATGGATATGGGATCATCCATCGCCCATCTATATGGGTCGAGAAGGTACACGCTAGTCTACTCTGGTATATCGATGCCCCGTCTCGATACACCCACGACTAGGGACTTTGAAGGATGTACTTATGGACTACCACGTCCCTACTAGTATGATCCACATCATAGTCCAGGTAGTCAAGTACACATCCTAAGGGCTTTACCAACATGTAACAGAGAAACAATCAGTGTACACGTTAAGGTAAAGAGTAACCAGATAGCATACTATCATATCGAGCAAGAAAGTCATCCCTATATATCTCCAAGCATCCACTACAATATACATCCTATGTATAGTAATGGCCTCTAGGGCATACATAGAACTAACAGATCTAAATATCATCGTATGATAATGTTGAAGGAATGCTACCAACATTCATCAAACTCCAAATGGTATGCATCTCTTTGCAAATTTCAGTTTCTTTAGAAATTCCCGATATATATTTTTGCCCCATGCTCTTATGACCTTGGCTTTGGTCAAAATGTCATAAGTCAGATGTCAAGTTCTACCCGTCATTATCTTGTCAATTTGAACCCATCCGTACATACCCCTGACTTTGGTCAAATGATAATACGACTGTCCCAAACTAACTCATCTTTCTTATACAACAAATGAAAACCCAGCAGCTACCAAACACTTTGCCTTGACTTTGGCCAAAATGCATAGCTTGAATACTACTGAATATCCAAATGAAATGACGGAGGGCTACGAATGGTTTTGGCGAAACCGTGAACGTAGTGAACTTGATATGACCGAAGGAACCTGATAGCTTTTAAAAGGAGTGGTTAAAGCTCCGCAATTAAAAATATCATCTGTTTTAAAATAACCGAGTGGTTTCTTTTAAATTGTTCCAACGATTCATCTTTTTGGTTTATTTTCTTTGCATTATAAATAATGCGTCCCATCATTAAGCTATCATTGCAGAAAACAACGAAAATACAACGTCCTCTTATGCCATCTGCATTCGCCATGGGGTCCCGTCATCACCCGTTAGGTTACTTAACTAACGGCAGAGCGGGGGCTGGGCTAGCGCGGGTGTAAAACATAAGTGACGTCTAAATAGCTATCATGTATAGATATTGTACATTCTTCTGACGCAATAATAGGCATTCCAGATGTCATATGAACTTTATTGGATTTGCAAGCAATCCGCATTTGTTTTGAGCCTGTAACAAAAGACGGATTACACAGTTGTGATAAACAGCCATTACCCCACCGTAGACCCCTACGGGTACGACAAACTACCCGCAAAATACCCGAAGTGAAGCGGTCTCCCTCAACAAAGTGAGTAGGCCACTAAACACTTCAAAGTACCTTGTAGTTTGTGCACCCCACCTTGGGTCTATCCTAGGAGCAAAAACAGTAAAATGAAATAATACAATGATGGCTACAACCGCAACCTGGATGTGCCCCGCAAAATAATATTACAACATATTACAATTACATCGAATGAATGAATATAACAACCCATCTCAAACCCCGGCTAATCATCACAACAGTCCAATACAGTTCACAACCACAAACGGTAAAAACCATTACAGAAATGTGCAACTCCCTGCCAACCGACATACTAGCAGTTAGGGGAGGTTTACGAACACATTTATACAAACACAGATATAATCATATTAGCAAACTTCGTATAATTTCGATCGAGCAAACATATCAGATTCTACTCCCAAAACTTCTCTGTGCCCCTGAGACTTGAGCAGAAAATAAACATTCCAGAAAATACGCAAATATTACAGAAAAGTTGCTGGTGGAAATTGGGTTGAATCGGCCCCAACTCGGCCGCGGATCCGCGGCGGATCGGTGGGATCGGCCGCAGTTCTGCGGCTGTATGGCCAATTCATGAACCCATTTTTCACCAGTGTTCTTACAATTCTCTGTAGGTTATACTGCAGCAACCTGAAAAAATTTTAGAGCCTGTTTTAAATTCGACAGAAACTTGTGATATCGATGTCGTTTTCTGGTTCGTTTTGCATTCGAAATTCATACGACTTTGCTAATGAGTTAATTATTGTTTAGCAAGGCTTTGATACCACTGTAAGTCGATGTACAACACCCCACAACTTGCAGGGAGGCCGAATAATGAAAAACGATCTTGTTTTATGCGTAAACATCGACTAACCGAGAATCTTTGCTCAAACAATAACTAACAAGAAACCATAGAAGAGTTAACTACTATGATAAGTGATTATACCTAAAGAACCGAGTCCTTCGTCTTGTCGTTCTCCACGTCCTCTCCGGCCTTCTCTATCTAGTAGAGAGCTTTACTACAAACTTCACCTCTAACTTGAGGTAACTAGGTTTCTTAAATCGCAACCTAGGTGATATAGAGAATGGTTAAGAATTAAGTATTCTACTCTAATCCTTAGTCTCAACACATGAGAGGGGAGGATTAGGGTTTGAAGAGGGAGAGCTTGAGGAGAGAGAAAGTGAGCAAGAGAATGAGATGAGATAATGAGCTATCATAATATATATCAAGCATTATTATTTATCCAATAAAAGAAAATAAAGGATTAATAATCATGCTTCATAAATACAAGAGGGTGATTCATCTCCATGAGTCATTAAGCATTTATGATGCATTAATGACATGGATGAATCACTCAAATGACTCACTAATCTCATTTAATGCATATGCCACCTTAACCTGCAAGTCACCATCTTCTAGAAGCTTCTCGCGCAATTACGAGAACGCCCCACCTATCCGTGAAAACACGGAAAAACTTTACACTGTATAAATCCAATAACCGGATACTAGAAACTGGCTTAAACCAAAGCCGGCTAGTAAAAACTGTCCGGATGTCGTACGTGCGTAAACACACGTATGTGTCCGAACCCTTGTCGTAAAACCATACGACCTCTATATCGTTTTGCCTGGAGTAGGGAAACTCTCTGTGTGGGACTCTAGAGACTCGACTATTACGCTGGCAGTGGGTTTAACCACAGACCGCAAGCGGCACTAGCTGTACGTAACGGTCCCCAGGTAGATGTCGATAAAAAGGCCGATGAGGAAACCCATCCGAACTCCTACTGAGTCTGATGTGACAATCTCCGTACAATCCGGTCTGTTCGTCTAAGACTATCGCATATCGGGCCCAGAGGGCGGCAAGCGTCAGTCCCCTAATAGCGGTATAAGTCATGTCGGAGTGAAGCCCATTACACCCTGAGAAACTACTGGAACCTACCAGCAAATCTCGCTTGCCCTGTCCAGGGTCTTTGTGTAATGGCTCTCTGACACAGCGCGATATCAACTCCCAATACCGGGAGAGACGAATCCTGTCTAACTGCCACTGCCTCCAAGTGCTCGGGACTGCACCCAACTGCTACATGTTTGCACGACTCCTTTGAGCCGTGGTAGGGTAGCAACCTAAGAACAGTGGGACACACTCGAGGCGAAGTAGCAGTGTCAAGTCTGCGGACTATGCTGTACTCATGTCACCTGGGAACTGTTCACTGACGACCGGTATAAAACCAACCAATAGTTCCCTGTGAGTCCTGTCCGGTGTACCCATAACCTAACGAGCACGAGCATACTATCTCCAGTACCACGTACTGATGGCTGTGGGACAGACCATCTCCCCAACTGGGATGAGAAGCGTACACACTAGTCTACTCCGGAGTATCGATGCCCTGTCTCGATAATCCTACGACTAGGGACCTGAATAAGGATGTGCTTGTAGACTACCCAGCCCCCACTAGTGTGACTGCCATCACAACGCTGGTAATCAAGCAAGATCCTAAGAGCTCTATCAATACTTATACTCACATATTAAGATAGAAAAACCAAGTAGCATACTACCATGTTTAGCAAGACTGTTATATACATGTGAATATCCCAAGATTCCATTAAGTAATATACAAACTAGTATGATACAATAATGGCCCCTAGGGCATATATACTAACAGTTACTTGGTCGGGGCTATAGGGCATGGCTATCTATTAAGTTTACCCGGCGAGTATCCGCGTACGCTACATGATTGCGACGGACTTTTGATCACATCAAAATCCCATGGCAACCGATCAAATGAGACTAAACTGCTAGATTTATAACATTCAAACTAGTTATCTCATAACTACATATGGATTCCAAGTATTGTATCCCATCACATAATATCCGGACGATGATAAACTCTTCGATCGATTCATTAAAGTCCCACAATTTCCCGACAGCTCAATACTTGAGCACAGTTTTATTAATACCCAGAAGATGCCACAGTACCTATAAACCAGCCGTAGAAGGGTCAAACCAATGCCTCACATGTGACAACGCTAAACTACTACAAACCCTAGGGTTCAAGTGGCAGTTTTGACGGCCACATAATCGAGTTAAGGTTTACGTTCTTCTAGAGGGTCCACAGAATCACTTGTATATTTTTCTGAATACGTTAAACTTGGAAAAATGGGTTTTTGACATTCGATCGAACTTGTTAACTTCGCCTAGACAATACGTGAACAACCCGAAACAATGTTAAAACAACGAATACGAAACACTCCAACTTGCTTATAGTGTAAGATTGCATCATATGTACAATTAGCAAAAATAAACAACACCAGAAACACCAAACCGTAGAGACCAATGCATGAAAAAAATTGGGACCCAAAAATCCCTATAGGGCCGGCCTCCTCGGAATTTATGGCCATGTGCTCGGCCGAAATCCGAGCACATGGCCCCAATTTTCTCCCATGTTCATCTCTCTACCCAAATGTCATTCTGCACTTGTTTGAAAAATTTTTGGAGCTGATTTTAAAATCGACAGAATGCAGGTTTTAGGGTTTCAAGTTTCGGAGTTTGTTTCGGTTTCGTAATCTAACATTATCCGTATTAATTTCTAGCAAGACTCTGATACCACTGAAGGGTTACCTACGACGGCAGCAAGGTTTCGGAAGGCATCGTCCATGCCAAATTAAATTTTTTCCGTTTTAGCTAACCCTAAACATTGATCTTTTACTAGAAATATACGGAATAACAAATGCAAACTCTTTGCAATCTAAGTGAGCAAGGAATACAATCTTCGTAGACCGGTCCTTCACTTCAATAGCTCCGTGTAGAAGTCCCCTTCGCTGCGATTGTAAACTCCGGACTCTAAAGAGGCTCCACGAAGAAACAAACATGCTTGCTTCAATGACTTCGAGGCCGAAGATGATCTACGTCAAGGAGACACTAACCCAAGCTATTTCTTCACTAGGTCATGAACTTTGTGAAGAGAACACACTATACTAAATGGCAAGTAGTAGAGGATGATGAAGTAGGAAGTGGGCTCACTTTAGATTTCATTTTCTCACACTTTTTCTCAAACTCCATTGAAGCTAGAAAGCTTTTGTTGAAGAAGAAGAAGAAGAATATCTCATATCAATAATTCATCCAAATAAATTATTGTAACCATGGGTGAGTTAAGCCATCATGCTTAACTCATGTAGAGAATTAACTAAGGTGTAAGGTTAAGTGTTGGGTTAAGAAATATCTTAAGGAATGACAAAAGAGTTGACTTTGTCAATGTTTCTACAAGCTTCATCTAAGCTTGAGAACTTTGACTAAGTATTTCTCCTTTGTTAAACCTTAATAAATAAATAAACCCTAATTTAACCTTAATATGATATAAGTCTCATACACCCATCTTGTTTGTATCATCAAGCATGACACAAACTTGTACACTTGCATATATCGCATATATACAATGTGCATAATCTAGTGAGAAAAGAAATTATAAGTGAGCTAATACTAGTTAGTGTAACGTAATATATCAAATATATAATTATACATTAAATTATAAAATCAACTCTTGATTTAATAATCCGGCTATAACCGACTAAAATCATGTGTAACAACTTATCGAATCAACACTTGATCCGATAACCCGGCTATATCACATATAATCTTTCATGTCACACATCACGAGAATATAGTACGGTATCACATATCGCAATAATCTCGGTCCCGCACATATCACATATGTACTCCTACCCCATTTCGCTTGAGCCAGGAAACCCCTGTCATGTCCCGAAAGTACGGAATATGACCGACACTTAGACTACGAAACGTCTCGAGGCGTACGTAATCTAAGTAAGCCGAAAACCCAGAAACCAAAACCAAGAAAAGTAGTAGAGTGTAGGAAAAACCATTTCAAATAAACCAGTTTACAACATAATATACAATTCCTAAAGGCGAGGATCACAACAGAAAAAGAAACTCAACAGCATGAAATCCATAGAAATATAATGTGCGACTCTAAGGTCGAAAGAATAAACAACACTGGTCTCTATCTCAAATAAGTACATGTTTGGTTGATGGAACTTCTAGATACAACTGAAATATAATATACAATGTATAATGATGGGTACGATACAAATAGCCCACCAACTAGCAAGTCACCCGAAAGAAGTAATGCCCGCAAAGCCGTAATGAATCATGTACGGCAAACCTGCAAAAAACTGGGCACAATGGGGCTGAGTTGCCAACTCGTGAGTAGAAAAAGATCTATGAACAGAAATCGCATGTATGAAGCAATCCTAGGTCATACGATCAAAATATATAATCCTCAAATATATAACCAGCAGTCTATAACAATGACTAGGGTAAATATCTAACCCAAGTGTAAATCCCATATGCCCGTGTCAGTACCTCAGGTAGCAATATATCATATGGATGATGTATGAATGCATGAAAAAGAATACATGTACTGAAGAAAACTGCTTTCATAAATTAGTGAGATTTCTGTATTTTTAAAATGAGGTATCATAATGAAATCAGCATAAAACAGTGCCTAGCATCGGCACAACACATAAATCCCAATATCTCGATATCTTTGTATCACAATCTCTGTACCTCAATATCTCAAAATCTCAATGTCTCAATCACAATATCTAGGGCGCCGTCAGTCCAGACTTGCCCCAACCATCCATCTCATGACCACGACGGTATCCTCCGGATATCCGACGCGTCGGGTAATATCACCGGTCGGTAGTGCTCCCTCCGCCAGGCTCAACGCCATCTCCTGCGATCTTCTTGCCCCGGGATACCGCACCGGGCCCACCATGTACCCGAAACAATTCATTCTCCTCCTCGAATCTGGTCTCGAAATCCATCAGCAAATCTCATGGTGGACGACTCATACATCATGGGAAAACCGTACTTTTTTTTAAAAAGAGAGAAAGGAGTTTATATAAGTTTTGCGGTTTTTCCCCTAAATCCAGAAAGTATCATGGAGATCCGAATCATCAATAGCATGTAAAATCATGAATGTAAGCATGAGAATCCATGAATGCGGCACAAAATGAGTAGCAGTATGCATGAAGTGACAGGTAATAACTACGATGTCAAGCTGGCATATAAGACAAGTACACTAATATCATGTCAAACTGCTAGCTAACAAGCTAAATCAAGCAATAATATTCTCTAAGTGTACGTGACAAGGCAATTACCGGTGAAGGTGTGTGTGCGCCGGCAAATAAGTGTACGTGGTACATACGCATCATCAGTAATGGTGCTGGTGTCCTAACAGCAGGATATCAATAATAGAATATGAATCACAACAATAAGCGATGTAGAGCAACAATAATAATGCGCGGGAGCTGAATACTAAACACAATGATGGCTAAACTGCAACAATGTCATAAGAGTCATACCGCTACACCACTATAAGGCTGAGCTAAAGCTAATAGTAGGTAAGGAAAACCGCCTAACCTCTGAGTCGATACATATATATACATATATAGTCGGTGATCCCGCCTCGATAATATCACATCCGATACCATATCTCTATAATCAGTTATCCCCAAGTCAATAGTGCGGATCAAACATCAAAATATAGCTCGTACGTAAAACCGTCGTACGTCATCCCCAAATCTGGGTACGGGTCAATATCACATTCGTCATATCATTCATCTCGTATTCTCTATATCAAATATCATAATCTGGGTACTGGACTACGTCTAGTACAGAGCTAACATCATCATTATCATCATGATCTGACTACTAATCAACAGTCTCGTATGAATCGATATCATCAGCACATATCATCTCAAGGAGTATACCTCGCCCAAGGCGGCCTATCACACTAATCTTGTCATATCATATCATGTCATATCTCGTAACGTAATCACATGTCGATCATTTTATATATATAAATCACTATTCATATGGCATCATCATCCAAAATCCGCTAAAGCATCAAGACGTATCTTAAATACGAATTTTACCATATCACTGATATCATAATCTCGGATCAAATATCATCGACTCATCTCAATCCCATGTATCATCCTCAAATCCGTATGTGAACACATAGTCCCATGCCCTTGTGAACACCTACCTATATAGAATCCCATAACCACATATGAAATAAGGATGTATGCAAGTATGTATGTGTATGTGTATGTGTAGTGCACACACTACTCTAGGGTTTCGCGACACTAAATCGATCCAACACACCAATATCTATCCTAAACATCATTATTAATCCCAAATAACATATAATAATAATTGTTGGTGTGTATACACATCCGTATACATCACCACGAACTGCGGGGGTGCTATACGCCATCCATCCGACTTCTCCCCGTAGATATAAATCTACTCACCTTGCTTATGTGTATCGGTGCCGATGTCGCCATTTGCATCTCCAATGCTTTGATGCCACATGGGGTACCTACAAGAATATCACACGCTAAATCACATGAAAACCATGCCGGAAACAAAAATGGTGCACGCTACGCCCATAGGTAAAAACCTGTAGCCTCGCGTTCAAACACAGCCAATAACCCTCTTCCGTTGGTGTTCAAACGCCACCCGACATAAGCGAATTATCGAATACCAAAATCCATACGAAAACAAGTCATAAATCATGCGCCAACTTAAGAAAATCAACCCAGATTCTACCCTGGTAGGAACCAGACAAAACTAGACATACTCAGGGTCATGTTTAAAGGTAAATGAGCCATGCACCAAGAATGAGGGGGTTTCACCCTGGTCTGGCCGCAAATTGCGACCAGAGGGAATTAAATGGCGGCCAGGGAAAGGAGGTGGGGTCTAGGATTTTGGGTGTTGGTTTCTACCAGCCTGTACATCTCACTGCCAAGTCAATTTTATTTTAGGGTACCTCGGGGTGTAGCAGTTTCCAGAAAGGTCACAAAATCGACAAAACGCTAACCGACACTAAATTTCTTCTATATAACCAAAACTTGGCAAGATAGGAGTTAGGTTGTGAAATTATACCTCAAGGGGTCCTAGGATGAAGGAGAAAGGAAGAAGGAGGTGAATAGGAGAGAGTTGCTGCTGCTGTGCTCCTGGTGTTGCTGCTGATGTTGCTCAGGCTGCTGCTGCTGCTGTGAGCTATTGCTGTTGCTATGTGATGTTGTTTTATTTCTTTGTTTGATTTGCTGTTGCAGCAGCAGCTGATGAAGGAAGCTGTTGTATTTGTTGGGGTGTTGTGTTGAGCTGAAGTTGTGGTATGATGGGGGTGTGGTGTGGTTTTGAATGAAGTTGTTGCTTCTGTGGCTGTTTTCACAACAGTTGCTGATGCTGCTGATGCTTTTGTTGCTGCTGAAGGTGGCTGATGTAGCTGCTGATGTGAGGAAATTGGGGCTGATGTTGTGTATCAGTGGCTGTTTCAGCAGCTGATGTGTTGATATGGGGGTTGAAGTTGTGCTGATGTGAGTGTGTAGGTGTTGGGCTATGGTGTTAGGGGCTGGTGTGTGTGTTGTTATGATGGGGCTGCTGCTGATGCAGCAGAGGTTGGTATGTGTGTGTGAGTGTGAGAGAGAGTTGAAAGATATGAGAGGGGGGAGTGAAAGAACACAAGGGATTATGAAACGAGAGGGATCATGGCACACCCTAGCCACCTCTTTCTCTCTCTTAAGTGCTAGCTTACACAAGCTATAATGGCTCACTCTCTCCCTACCCAAGTCAACCCCCATTCTAATCACCATTAATCAAAACCAAAACCCTAATTAACCCAATTAACCTAATCAAATGGTTCAACCCACCATGGTCATCTCAACATGGTAACCCTAGACTTCACCCAAGTTAACATGCACAAGTGTGTGCAGTCCAGATAAAAATTCAATAAAATATTCATAAAACCAGATAAAATATTTAAAAGCCGTTTTGGTAAACTTTTTACCAAAAACCCCCACATTAAACACACAATTACCAAAAAACACAAACTTAGGTGTTACAGTCTTCCCCCCTTAAGAAAATTCGTCCCCGAATTTAAATTTAAACCCCCAAATTCTAAAACATTTCAATAAAATGTCCAAGTCAACGGGGCTCCGAAATCATCAATACATAAAACGCATCGTAGCCCAATACATGCGCATGCGTAACGAGCAGATAACTCGAAATCAAAACTCCATCAGGCATCCCGCAATCATCGGAGTCAAGGCGAAAACACGAATGCCAAATCCAAAGCAAAACCGATATGCTATAAATTGGAACTATACATGTAAATACCAAATCTGTACATGTAAATATCTTGAAGGGAATGCATGCCAAATTCTTTAAAGTCAATGTGCAATGCGCATAACACTGCACAGTGGCGGACGTCTCTATAAGAAAATAGCCATATACGTATATATCTTTTGTTTAATACACACGTTCCGCCGTTTTGAAAACAATTTAGAAGGGTTCCCTGTTTTAAACGTTTCGTGTCATCTCAGACACGTAGGTAAATAATGAGACTATAGCTCACTTTTGGAAATCCCTTTGAAATCTATCAATGCATGCAAAAGCACTCAGGTACTGTCATCTGACCGACTGCTCAGTACGAAAACAAATCGCAATATCATAAAAATGTACCGTTCCATAAGAAATCAGTCCTAAAACATGTATATGAATACCCTGTGTGTCCGGTGTGCACGGAAATCAAAATCCATACATGTGCCAAGCAGGTGCACAAAACGGCATCAAGGTGCAACGGGTGTGCACACAACATCGGTCCTAGGCAACGTGTGTTCCTGACAGCAAAATCAGGTGCATCTGACTTGCACGAAAAATCTCGATTTTAGTGCATCTGGTGTGCACCAAATCGCATCTCATAATATGCGCCCAACATGCGCTAAAAATCCAAATCCGGTGCATCCATCATGCACGAAATCATGAAATCCAATATCAAGCGCCGAACACGCGTAAATCCAATCAGGTGCATAAAGTGCACAAAACAAATATCGAGCATCACCATCGAAATCGAAGTCCAGTGCATCTAAGTGCACAAAAGCGAATCACTGCACTGCAAGCATATATGGACTATACCGAGTGCCAAAAACCAAATCGTGTGCGTATATACGCACAAAATCAACTCAACTGTATGAAACCCCATAAAATCATAAACATGTGAAACCAAGGCACGAAAACAATATCAAGTGCAACACTATGCAACAATCGTAAATACTCAATAGGTGCAACCATGGTGCATGAAAACAAATATCATGAAACTCAATTATCAAAACCAAATCATGCGAATAAATCGCCCAAAATACCGAAATCAAGTATGGCGGAACTGTTCCGCCAAAGCGCATCCTCCAAGAATCTCTGGCCAACTGTCTTGATCACTCATAGCATATCTCGTCGACGATCCTGAACTCTGGCCTGCTGGTGTGAATAACATGACCACTCCTGGATCCAAGTCTTCTCTGTGGATTACCAACCTCACGATCCATCGGCTCATCGGCCCTGTCCGGTGTGCTAACGGGGACGATTCCGTTCTGGCCCTCTCTGGTCCTCTTTCGGTCAATTCTCACGACCACTCGCGAAGCAGTATGTCACTGGCATCGGCCTCCGGCTCTCTGAATGTACGTGACACGTCTGAGCCTGGATGCAATTATCATTGCAGCAGTGTCCTGGATGGAATCCAGCTCATGGTCTCTTCCAAGTCTCATCTCTGCCAATTGTCCGGGAGTCCTCATCCTTTACTATATCTGCTTCTTGTTCCGGAGCGGCTGCATACTCATCGCGACTCCTTCTGGAAGGTATATCCAGTACTATGCCTCGGCATGCGCATCACATCTCTGATGTTGGCGGAGTGGAACGTCATCATATCCAGATCTTGTACGAACCTCTTACTCCACTTTTCTCTAATGTCGACTGCTTCGGACTCGTCTCGTCGTGGCTGCATGGACTGAGCTCCAACGGCTATCCTCGTATCTGGAGTCTCCCAAGAAGTGCATATCACCATCTAGCATCCGAATTAAGTCGAGCCATCCGATCGATTTTTCAAGACCTCATAATCCCCCAAGAGCTCAACATCTTGGGTACAGTATAATAGTATCGAGTATATACCACAGCATCGGTGGTCCAGCCGTAGAAGGGCAAACCCAAGCCTCACTAATGGCGCCGCAGAACTGCCGCAAACCCTAAGGTTCAAAGGCTTTCACACGGTCACTAAGTCGAGTTACGGTTTCATTCATCTAGAGGGACCATAGAATTGCCTGCATGTCTTCCCGAATACTTTAAACTTGGAATAATAAGTTTCTGACATTCGATCGTCTCTGTCGACTCTCAACGTCTCCGTGTGAAGTCGTCTCAGCTGGAATCAATCTATCTGGTAACCTCGCATCGGGGTAGCGAACGAACCACACGTCCTAGTCATTCATCCTCGGTGACTAGCGACCTTCTATCATCTCTTAGTACAACTCATACCGCAATAGCTCCAACATCTGGGGCGATATCTCATCATTCACAGCAATATTGGCTCACTCGCATGCACGCTGAACAGTGCCTCGATCATCATGAATAAGCCATACATCAACGGTCATCAAAATCTGGCTGGCCTCTGTCAGTGGCTCAATCCTCTAGTGCTGATCGGCACGTCTGAGCAATCTCATACAGCGATCCATTATACGCTTGTAGCGCAAAAACACAGTAAAAGACACATCTTTGCAATCGTGTGTCACCGGAATCATGCCATGGTCAGTCCTCATTCGTAACGAGCTCGACGAGACTCCAGATACGAGGATAGCCGTTGGAGCTCAGTCCATGCAGCCACGACGAGACGAGTCCGAAGCAGTCGACATTAGAGAAAAGTGGAGTAAGAGGTTCATACAAGATCTGGATATGATGACGTTCCACTCCGCCAACATCAGAGATGTGATGCACATGCCGAGGCATAGTACTGGATATACCTTCCAGAAGGAGTCGCGATGAGTATGCAGCCGCTCCGGAACAAGAAGCAGATATAGTAAAGGATGAGGACTCCCGGACAATTGGTAGAGATGAGACTTGGAAGAGACCTTGAACAGAATTCCTTCCAGGACACTGCTGCAATGATACTTGCATCCAGGATCAGACATGTCACGTACATTCAGAGAGCCGGAGGCCGACGCCAGTGACATACTACTTCACGAGTGGTCGTGAGAATTAACCGAAAGAAGACCAGAGAGGGCCAGAACGGAATCATCACGTCTTTAAGCGTTGTATATTATGTTGTAAACTGGTTGATTTGAAATGGTTTTTCCTACACTCTACTACTTTTCTTGTTTTGAAATGGTTTTTCCTAAAGGCGTGCTGATCGGCACGTCTGAGCAATCTCATACAGCGATCCATCAAACGCTTGTAGCGCAAAAACACAGTAAAAGACACATCTCTGTAATCGTGTGTCACCTGAATCATGCCATGGTCAGTCCTCATTCGTAACGAGCTCATGCTGACCGCAACTCTAGCCATAGCTCTCCCTGCCCATAATCGTGGCAGCAAAACCATAACTGGTACCGATGAGGCTGGATCATAGGAAGGAATATAATACTGAAGAAGGAAATGTACATCCTAAGGCTCCTTAAGTGGAGTGGCGTATCGTAAATATACCGCGGAACATACCCACGGTACGTCACTCTACTTTAGTCACCTTTTCCATCAACCAAGGGTCATCCTACGCTCCGAAGGTAAAACCTAACGCTCTGATACCAACTTTGTCACGTCCCGAAAGTATGGAATATGACCGGCACTTAGACTACGAAACGTCTCGAGGCGTACGTAATCTATGGAAGCCGAAAACCCAGAAACCCAAACCAAAAAAAGTAGTAGAGTGTAGGAAAAACCATTTCAAATCAACCAGTTTACAACATAATATACAACGCCTAAAGGCGGGGATCACAACAGAAAAGGAAACTCAACAGCATGAAATACATAGAAATATAATATGCGACTCTAAGGTCGAAAGAATAAACAACACTGGTCTCTATCTCAAATAAGTACATGTTTGGTTGATGGAACTTCTAGATACAACTGAAATATAATATACAATGTATAATGATGGGTACGATACAAATAGCCCACCAACTACCAAGAGACCCGAAAGATGTAGTGCCCGCAAAGCCGTAATGAATCCTGTACGGCAAATCTGCAAGAAACTGGGGCACAACGGGGGTGAGTTGCCAACTCGTAAGTAGAAAAAGATCTACGAACAGAAATCGCATGTATGACGTAATCCTAGGTCATACGATCAAAATATATAATCCTCAAATATATAACCAGCAGTCTATAATAATGACTAGGATAAATATCTAACCCAAGTGTAAATCCCATATGCCCGTGTCAGTGCCTCAGGTAGCAATATTTCATATGGATGATGTATGAATGCATGAAACAGAATACATGTACTGAAGAAAACTGCTTTCATAAATTAGTGAGATTTCTGTATTTTTAAAATGAGGTATCATAATGAAATCAGCATAAAACAGTGCCTAGCATCGTCACAACACATAAATCCCAATATCTCGATATCTCTGTATCACAATCTCTGTACCTCAATATCTCGAAATCTCAATGTCTCAATCACAATATCTAGGGCGCCGTTAGTCCAGACCGGCCCCTACCATCCATCTCATGACCACGACGGTATCCTCCGGATATCCGACGCGTCGGGTAATATCACCGGTCGGTAGTGCTACCTCCGGCAGGCTCAACGCCATCTCCTGCGATCTTCTTGTCCCGGGGTACCGCACCGGTCCCACCATGTACCCGAAACGGTTCATCCGCCTCCTCGAATCGGGTCTCGAAATCCATCAGCAAATCTCATGGTGGACAACTCATACATCATGGGAAAACCGCACTTTTTATTTAAAAAGAGAGAAAGCAGTTTATATAAGTTTTGCGGTTTTTCCCCAAAGTCCAGAAAGTATCATAGAGATCCGAATCATCAATAGCATGTAAAATAATGAATGTAAGCATGAGAACCCATGAATGCGGCACAAAATGAGTAGCAATATGCATGAAGTGACAAGTAATAACTACGATGTCAAGCTGGCATATAAGACAAGTACACTAATATCATGTCAAACTGCTAGCTAACAAGCTAAATCAAGCAAAAATATTCTCTAAGTGTACGTGACATGGCAATTACCGGTGATGATGTGTGTGCGCCTGCAAATAAGTGTACGTGGTACATACGCATCATCGGTAATGGTGCTGGTGTCCTAACAGCAGGATATCAATAATAGAAAATGAATCACAATGATAAGCGATGCAGAGAAACAATAATAATGTGCGGGATATGAATACTAAACACAATGATGGCTAAACTGCATCAATGTCATAAGAGTCATACAGCTACACCACTATAAGGCTGAGCTAAAGCTAATAGTAGGTAAGGGAAACCGCCTAACCTCTGAGTCGATACATATATATATATACATATATAGCCGGTGATCCCGCCTCGATAATATCACATCCGATACCATATCTCTATAATCAGTTATCCCCAAGTCAAGAGTGCGGATCAAACATCAAAATATAGCTCGTACGTAAAACCGTCGTACGGCATCCCCAAATCTGGGTACGGGTCAATATCACATTCGTCATATCATTCATCTCGTATTCTCTATATCAAATATCAAAATCTGGGTACTGACCTACGTCTAGTACAGAGCTAACATCATCACTATCACCATGATCTGACTACTGATCAACAGTCTCGTATGAATCGATATCATCAGCACATATCATCTCAAGGAGTATACCTCGCCCAAAGCGGCCTATCATACTAATCTTGTCATATCATATCATGTCATATCTCGTAACGTAATCACATGTCGATCATTTTATATATATAAATCACTATTCATATGGCATCATCATCCAAAATCCGCTAAAGCATCAAGACGTATCTCAAATACTAATTTTACCATATCACCCATATCATAATCTCGGATCAAATATCATCGACTCATCTCAATCCCATGTATCATCCTCAAATCCGTATGTGAACGCATAGTCCCATGCCCATGTGAACACCTACCTATATAGAATCCCATAACCACATATGAAATAAGGATATATGCAAGTATGTATGTGTATGTGTATGTGTAGTGCACACACTACTCTTGGGTTTCGCGACACTAAATCGATCCAACATACCAATATCCATCCTAAACATCATTATTAATCCCAAATAACATATAATAATAATTGTTGGTGTGTATACGCATCCGTATACATCACCATGAACTGCGGGGGTGCTATACGCCATCCACCCGACTTCTCCCCGTAGATATAAATCTACTCACCTTGCTTATGTGTGCCGGTGCCGATGTCGCCATTTGCATCTCCAACGCTTCGACGCCACGTGGGGTACCTACAAGGATATCACACGCTAAAACACATGAAAACCATGTCGGAAACCAAAATGGTGCACGCTAAGCCCATAGGTAAAAACCTGTAGCCTCGCATGCAAACACAGTCAATAACCCTCTGCTGTTGGCGTTCAAACGACACCCGACAGAAACGAATCATCGAATACCAAAATCCATACGAAAACAAGTCATAAATCATGTGCCAACTCAAGAAAATCAACCCAGATTCTACCCTGGTTGGAACCAGACAAAACTAGACATACCCCGGGTCAAGTTTACAGGTAAAAGAGCCGTGCACCAAGAATGAGGGGGTTTCACCCTGGTCAGAGGGAATTAAATGGCGGCCAGGTTAAGGAGGTGGGGTCTAGGGTTTTGGGTGTTGGTTTCTACCAGCCTGTACATCTCACTGCCAAGTCAATTTTATTTTAGGGTACCTCGGGTTGTAGCAGTTTCCAGAAAGGTCACAAAATCGACAAAACGCTAACCGACACTAAATTTTAGCTATATAACCAGAACTTGATAAGATAGGAGTTAGGTTGCGGAATTATACCTCAAGGGGTCCTAGGATGAAGGAGAAAGGAATGAGGAGGTGAAGAGGAGTGAGTTGCTGCTGCTGTGCTCCTGGTGTTGCTGCTGATGTTGCTCAGGCTGCTGCTGCTGCTGTGAGCTGTTGCTGTTGCTATGTGCTGTTGTTTTATTTATTTGTTTAAGTTTCTGTTGAAGCAGCAGCTGATGAAAGAAGCTATTGTATTTGTTGGGGTGTTGTGTTGAGCTGAAGTTATGGTATGATGGGGGTGTGGTGTGGTTTTGAATGAAGTTGTTGCTGCTGTGGCTGTTTTCACTGCAGTTGCTGATGCTGCTGATGCTTTTGTTGCTGCTGAAGGTAGCTGATGTAGCTACTGATGTGAGAAAATTGGGGCTGATGTTGTGTATCAGTGGCTGTTTCAGCAGCTGATGTGTTGATATGGGGGCTGAAGTTGTGCTGATGTGAGTGTGTAGGTGTTAGGCTATGGTGTTAGGGGCTGGTGTGTGTGTTGTTATGATGGGGCTGCTGCTGATGCAGCAGAGGTTGGTATGTGTGTGTGAGTGTGAGAGAGATTTGAAAGATATGAGAGGGGGGAGTGAAAGAACACAAGGGATTATGAAATGAGAGGGATCATGGCACACCCTAGCCACCTCTTTCTCTCTCAAGTGCTAGCTTACACAAGCCATCATGGCTCACTCTCTCCCTACCCAAGTCAACCCCCATTCTAATCACCATTAATCAAAACCAAAACCCTAATTAACCCAATTAACCTAATCAAATGGTTCAACCTACTATGGTCATCTCAACATGGTAACCCTAGACTTCACCCAAGTTAACATGCACAAGTGTGTGCAATCCAGATAAAATTTCAATAAAATATTCATAAAAGCAGATAAAATATTTAAAAGCCGTTTTGGTAAACTTTTTACCAAAAACCCCCACATTAAACACACAATTACCACAAAACACAAACTCAGGTGTTACAGTGTAGGACTCTAAAGACTCGTCAATACGCCGGCAGTAGGTGATGATCATATCAAACACCCACAAGCCGCAAGCGGTCTGGTAAACGTAACTGTTGGATATATGTATGCCCTAGAGGCCATTATATGTATAGTGGATGCTTGGACATGTATATATGTATATTTGATATATGACTTTCTTGCTCAATATGATAGTATGCTATCTGGTTTTACTTTATCTGACATGTTTATTTGATACTGTTCATTTGATACATGTTGATAAAGCCCTACGGATATTTGCTTGACTTCCATGGCTATGATGGAGATCATACTAGTGGGGCATGTGTAGTCTATAAGCATATCCTTAAATGTTCCTAGTCGTAGGTATATCGAGATAGGGCATCGATATTCCAGAGTAAACTAGCGTATACGTTTCTTGGCCTATATGATGGGCGATGGATGATCCCATATCCATTGGTGTTGTGACATCGAAGATTGTATACGGGTGCTCAGTGGAGACTGGGTACACTGAACGGAATCATGGAGAATTCCTATATGGTATTATATCTATCGTCGCATAGCGGTTCTCTGGTGGCACTAGTACATGTTAGTCTGTAGACCCGAGATCGTCATAGAGTCTTGTGTGTTCTCCCACTGTACTTTGATTTCCACCCAACCACCGCTCTACTGAGTCGTGCAAACAGGTGGCTTTTGGGTATAGTCTCGAGACACGTGGAGACAGTGAGCGATAGGAGGGGTTTCGTCTCTCCCGGTATAGGAAGTTGATGTTGTGCAATGTGCGATTGGCTCTGACTTGAAGTCCCTGGCCATGGGTGATGAGATTTACTGATAAGTGTTATCAGTAGTTTCTCGACCGGTCATAGTTCATATCGACAAAACTTATTGAGTTATTAGGGCTCGACGATTCCATCCCTAGACTTGATATGCAGCATATCAGACGAAGAGACCGGACTGTACGGTAAGTGTTGCTAATGGCTCGATGGGAGTTTTGACGAGTTCGCTTGTTTTTCTTCTGATCGCTCAATACCCGGTTGGCCGTAACGTTTAGCTGACCGCTTGAGGCTTGTAGGTGTTTTGATATGATCATCAACTACTACCGGCTTATTGACGAGTCTTAAAGTCCCACACAGGATTTTTCTAGCTCAGGCGAAATGTTGTGGTGTGCATATGAGATATGCGCAGGAGCTCGATTAAATACGGATATGTGATACCATATTTTAATCGGACGTTCGATATTTGTCGGGTCGCATTTGATGTGACCGATTTATTAAATCAAGTGTTGATTTAATATTAACTTTAAGCTCACTTTTAATTAACCCTTTTTCTTTTGGATGTATGCATGTATGTTCACACATACACATGATGATGTGCATGCACACATACACACATACATATGTGTCATGGTTGATGATACAAAGGAGATGGCAATATAAGACTCACATGGTTACTAAATATCTAGATTTTTGTTAATGGATTAAAGGAAAAAGGAAATTAGATTAATGACTCATTTTCTACACACTTCTTATTTGACCATTGACTTTAATCATGGTTTAATTTCCTTTTGTTCTTTAACCCATCTAAATAATATCTAGATATTTAACCAACCATGGTTATATGTGAGAGTGTCTCATATATAATATTTTCATTTTCATTTTTGAAAATAAGATTTTCATTATTCACACAAAAGCTTTTGCCATCTTCACATTCCACTTTTTCCAAGCTCTCTTGAGTTTTGTTTAGAGTGAGGAAATTAAAAAGAAAGGTTTTTTAAGTGAGTTTACATACCACAAAACCATTCTACACTACCCTGGCCCTTTAGTGTAGAGTGCTTGCTTCATTTTGTGAAGCTAAGAGCTTGTTCTAGGAATCTCCGGGTAGATCATCGTAGACGACGAAGGACCTCGAGCAGAGTCGTTCCGAACCTTGTGCAAAGCCGTAGGAGTCCTAAAGACTGAAGGAGTTATCTACAAAGGTTGTATTTCCTTTTCCATTAGTTTAGACTTCACATAAAGATGTTAATACCCTAATCTCTAGTTACGATTCATAGTTCGTTTGTAATAGCCCTCTTTAAAATGAAAGTTCACTACTTTATCATGTTGTAACCATACTAGAGGTGCTAATACACACCAACAGTAACGGCCACCCGGGTATTGAGCGATCAGAAAATCAACAAGCAAGCCTGCTCACACTCCTGTTAATCCAATCAGTAACACTACCGTACAGTTCGGTCTCTTCGTCTGATATGTCGCATATCTCGTCTAGGGGTGGTAAACGTCAGACCATAGTAACTCGATAAGTCGTGTCGATATGAGGCTCATAACGGGTCGAGAAGTTACTGATAACACTTACTAGTATATCTCTGAAGCAGCCTTGGCCAAGGACTTCCTGTTATAGCCAATCGAGCACAGCGCAACATCAATTCCCTATACCGGGAGAGATGAAACCCCTCCTATCGCTTATTGCCTCCATGTGAATCGGGACTGTACCCAAAAGCCACCGTTTTGCACGTTCTCTTGAACGTGGTAAGGTGGAAATCAAAGCACAGTGGGAATCACACAAGACTCTATGACGATCTCGGGTCTACAGACTAACCTGTACCAGTGTCACCAGAGAACTGCCATCTGAGGTGAGCTATAATACCATCTGGGAGTTCTCGTCGAGTCCGTCCAGTGTACCCGGTCTCCACTGAGCACCCGTATACTGTCTCTGATGTCAAACACCAATGGATATGGGATCGTCCATCGCCCATCTACATGGGTCGAGAAGTTATACGCTAGTCTACTCTGGTATATCGATGCCCTGTCTCGATACACCCTCGACTAGGAACATTTGAAGGATGTACTTAGCGACTACACTGTCCCCACTAGTATGATCTACATCATAGTCCTGGTAGTCAAGTACTCATCCTAAGGGCTTTATCAACATGTAACGTTGAGACAATAAGTGTACATGTTAAGATAAAGAGCAACCAGATGGCATAGTATCATGTCGAGCAAGAAAGTCCTTCATATATATGTCCAAGCATCCACTACAATATGCCATCTGACTTGGGTTGGATTTTTGCGCATATTAGGCGCTTGGTATTGGATTTTTGTGCGCATTGGATGCACTTGATTGAGATTTTATTCGTTCATGCTGGATACACTTGATTTAGATTTCATTCGTGCATGACGGATGCACTTAATTTGGATTTCGCGCATGTTGGGCGCATGATATGAGATGTGATTTTGTGCACACCGGATGCACTCGATTGGGATTTTCATTCGTGCATGTTAGTTGCACTGGATTGAGATTTCGTGCACAATAGATGCACTATATGTTGTTGTCGTGCACACCCGTTGCACTGGATAGATGCTTTCGTGCACACCCGTTGCACTTAGTTTTGCTTTTGTGCATATTCTGGCACTTGTATTTGGATTTGATTTCCATGCGCACCAGACGCACGTGATTATTAGATACGCCTTTTGGGGCTGATTTTGCTCTTGAGCACTTTGTTTTCATGATAGGCACTATAATATATAGTGGCCGGACAGGACTGATTTGAGGATAGTACCTGAGTACTTTGCATGCATAAAAAGTTTAACAAGAGATTTTCAAAAAGGATCTATAGTCTCGCTCTTTCCTACGTGTCCGCGAGCGACACGAACGTTTACAAAGGAAAACCTTTTGAGATATTTAAAAAGGGGCGGAACGTATATTTGAGCAAAACATATATTTATTACTTTACAAATGAGCGTCTATCACTTGTGCCGTGAGTTACGCATCACACGGCGATTCAGAAAAGATTTTGCATGTGTTCTATTCAGTTTTTGAAGGTTTTTCCAAGGATGCGTACTATACACGTATTATAGTATTTAACTAGAGAATATTGGATTTTAGTAGTGGATTTCGAGATCTATATCTCCATTGTAACTCCGATAATATGCATGCAAATCCGATGATTTGCGTGACGCTTGACGGAGTTCGATTTTGAGTTTCGTACTCGTTTTCAGGCACGCGGTGCGCTGTAGTATTTCTATATCTTCTGTGATTTCGGAGCCCCGTTGATTTAAGTTGATTATGTTAGTTGTATGTATACCCTAGAGGCCAGTATTGTACATATGATGTTTCTTGCTCGATATGATAGTATGCTATCTGGTTGCTCTTTATCTTAACATGTAAACTCGTCTCTTGAAATGTCTTATGGTTATATGTTGGTAAAACCCTTAGGATGTGTACTTGACTACCAGGACTATGATGCAGATCATACTAGTAGGGCCATGGTAGTCCATAAGTACATCCTTTAATGTCCCTAGTCATGGGTATATCGAGACGGGGCATCGATACACCAGAGTAGACTAGCGTATACACTTCTCGACCCATGAGATGGGCGATGGATGATCCCATATCCATTGGTGTTTGACATCAGAGATGGTATACGGGTGCTCAGTGGAGACTGGGTACATTGGACGGACTCGCCGAGAACTCCCAGATGGTATTATACCTCACGCCAGATGGCAGTTCTATGGTGACACTGGTACAGGTTAGTCTGTAGACCCGAGATCATCATAGAGTATTGAGTGATTCCCACTGTGCTTTGATTTCCACCTTACCATGTACAAGAGGGCGTGCAAAACGGTGGTTTTTGGGTATAGTCCTGAGTCACATGGAGGCAATGAGTGAATGATCATCTTCGTCGTGATGAAATGTAAAGTGTTCACAATCAAAGATATTTATACCGTAATCAATTAACGGTGTCGGTGTAGCGCATTAATGAATATGGATCGTCCATTGAGAATGTGTGATTTGCTCGTTATCGTTTTAGTTGAGTCGAAAATTAAAAGATAAAAGAAAATTGATGAAGTTTAATTTTCAAGAATCAAGAATTAGGTCTCAATTCAAGAATTGGTAAAAAATCAAGAAAATACCCAAAGTGTTTGAATTATCAAGATTTGAAGAAAGGCTTGTCGGATTCAATTGAATCGATAGAGATAATTGATGCTTAGAATTTCAAATTCTTATCTATTGAAGATTTGATACTAGATCAATGTTAATCAACGAGGTTTAGGGATCTTTTTGAAGAAACTAGGGTTTCTTCATTCTCATCCCATGTCCTTTCGTTAACTAGCATTCAAATTCTAGCCTCTAGGAAGTTCAATCATCGATTGTTGAACTCTAATTGAGAGCGAAAATATTCAAGAAAGAATCTCGCTCAAAACTAGGTCATCTTTGATTCAATTACCTAGGGTTTACAAAACTCAAAAGTCTTAAGAATCGTTCAAGAATTCATCAACATCATTCTATCTATTCTTTTGATTCCGATGCAAGCGGAGTTTACTCACGCATCATTATAAAGAAATCAAGAATGAAAAATATCATAATGCGAGAATGAATAGAAAGCAAGAATAAGATCGTCACCTTTTATTATTCGATATTTCGTTACAATTCACTCAAGAACTACAAGAATTGAGGAAGAACTAAAATCATCAAATCTAGCTTCGCATCGTTTTCTTGAGTCGCGAATCGTCGTGGATCTCTTGCTCGGATGAAGATCGGCGTCGCTTCAAAAGGATCATGGATGCTTGCTTGAATCGGTACTCGATGATCTTGATTTGGCTTTTTGAAATGGATTTGGGGCTAGGGTTTGAATGCACAAGTTGTGTCACTCAACTTGTGTTTGGAAATTGTTGAACAACCTTGTAATGATGCCCTTGGGTCCCTTTATATAGCCTTCTCCTTTAGCTTCCCCTCGAAGCTAAGCTAGGTTTAGCTTCCCTTATAAACTTGGTAGTTGAGTAGAAACTTCTAAATTGAGTTAGTTATCTTGCTTACAAGAGAAGCTTGGTTGTTATAAGAAGAAGCTTCTGGAGATTTCTGGAGACTGAAGTGTGTTGAAGAGGTTTTGTAGCTGAGAAGAAAGGCCTCAAAATGTAATCTGCTGATGAGGTGTCCACGTGGCCGCGGATCCGCCGCGAATAGGCACATTCGGCCGCGGATCCGCGGTCGTTTGGTTCCCTTGGTGCATCAAATCTCCATGGTAATTCTTGTGTTGGCTTTAGGGCTGTTTTCTGGTGTCTGAAATCTTGTAAATCTTTCTTGTTTACTGCCAGATCACAAGTCTTGTACTTGGTGTATTTTTATCAGCACTTTTAGCATTCCAGCTCTTTACTTGGAGAATTTCCTGCACAAAATCTCGAGACAAGGATTGATATATAAAGATCGTTGCTATTAGTAATAAAACACGTAATTTTCCTTTAGACTGCCGATTATAACTAGAACACTGGTTTTTTGGTATTTTCCGTATGAATTCTTAATCTGTGTTATAATTACAATAAACACCTATATATGAATGATAAGAGTAGGGAAATTAACGTGTTGAGAATGCACTATTTTCGACTGATCCAATTTCCCCAAACGTAATTTAGGTCGTCTCGAGCAAACATTTTATTTTTTTATTTAAGAGAAGTAGAAAATAAAGAAAGAGAAAAACTAACTAGCACACTTTCGTAGGCAACACGATTGCACTGAGCACGTGCAACAAGCCTTTAAACCATTAGGTGTCCCAAGTAGGAGGAGTGTTGTCTCCTGAGGGTTTTCAACGGATTACACCCACAAAATCCCATAATAAAAGGAAGACCGTGAAAGTTACATGTAAAGATAAGAATTATAAAAGAAAGACTTTGAAAATCAGAGTTTTCAACTAATACTAGCTTTTCAGTTGTCATAAGCCCTATCTTTATAGTCATGAAAAGATGTTAGAAATCACATTATCCCTCAATAAAACATCGTCTTTATTCTTCATTCCTATCTTTCTTCCAAACATCGATCATATACCCCTACGTGTGTGTAAAGGACATCCCTACACTCGGAGAATTCAATTCAAGCTATCGTACTCTTGTCCATATGCCTCAACACTTTTTAATTAATATTTAGATGGAATTTTCTCACACATTTTTCATGCGACCGTTAATACTTCTTGAGGTACTAGCCGACCGATTACTCATGTGATTGCTTATACGGTGTATTTAATATTTTCCTCGTCTTGCACCACCTAAGGCTTAGCAGTGACTCCCAAACCAGTTGGTCTAAGGCACTAGGTGATGAAGCACCCTTGCTATATTTTTTTATTGCTGTCTTGGTGATAACAAAACCGGTGTTCATTTTTCTTCACCATTTTATATTTTATTTTCCATTTATTATTTCCTTCATACTTTGGCTTTTAGACAAGGGTATTTCAAGGTATCATCTACTATCCCGAGTTTCAAGACGTGTGTAAGTGCGAATAGTAGGGTATCAACATTCAAATGTTTGGCTTCCAGAATAGGAACTATTTTTCAGACTTATTTTTATCCGCAGATTAGTGACTTCTTTCATCTTACTAACCCTTAGGACAACGGCTCACAGCTACTTATTATTAGTTTCGTTTAAGAAAACTTCTAACTTTCTAGGTTTTCTTAAACTATTCAAATCTTTTGGATGTAATTTTTCACTATCTAATCTTTTATTATAAAAAAATATTAATTATTTTTATCTTTTAAAAAAAATTCAAATTTTTATATGTTTTTAAAATTTTTGTGCTTATGCAAAGTATGATGCAAATGATGCAAATAAGCACAAACCTCCCCCAAACTTGTTTTTAACAGTGTCCTCACTGTTGCTGTCTGTGAAAGCTCCAAAAACCTGTAAACTTGGGAGGATATTTGTTAAAGGGGACATGTAATATGATTGTGGAAATTTTCCCCCAAACTTATTTCTTATTCATATAAAATTTTTTTTTATGATTTTGTTTTATATTTTTGTTTTATATTTTTCTAAAATTTATTTACAAATTGACTCACCTCTATTTTAAAGATGTGAAAAAATTACCAAGTCATGGAGGTGAGGTGGAGAAAAATTAGTCATTATAAAGCGGCTCCTGTAAAAACAGGAGCTCCTCCGAGGGGTCAATGGAAAAATACAACTTTAATCTATGACCATTTACTTTGAAGGTCGTACCGTTTTCAACATTTTCTACCTCGTCTGCCCCGTACGGGTATACATACCGGACAACAAAAAGTCCTTTCCACCGAGATTTTAGCTTACCCACATGAAGGTGAAGTCGTGAATCATAAAGAAGGACTTGTTGACCAGGTGTAAACGTTTTTCTCAAAATGTTTTTATCTTGAAATACCTTAGTCCGATTCTTTACAATTACAGCATTATCATAAGCTTCATCGCGGAGTTCGCTTAGCTCGTTTAATTGCAGCTTCTGAAAGTTACAGGCTTGATTTAAGTCAAAGTTACGTTCTTTAATGGCCGACATTGTTTTGTGCTCAATCTCGACCGGAAGGTGACAAGCCTTTCCAAACACTAGTCTATAAGGAGACATACCTAGATCGGTTTTATATACAGTACGGAATGCCCAAAGAGCATCCGTCAATTTGGTCGACCAATCTTTTCGATTTTTAGAAACAGTTTTCTCCTAAATTTGTTTGATTTGTCTGTTTGAAATCTCAACTTGCCCGCTCGTTTGGGGATGATAGGGTGTAGAAAGTTTGTGGTTGATTGCATATTTCCGCATCAAAGTCTCGAAAGACCGATTGCAGAAATGCGTCCCGTTATCGCTAATGATAGCGCGTGGGTGTCAAAATCGCGAAAAGATGTTTTCTTTTAAGAACTTAATGACAACCTTTTTGTCATTAGTGCGACAAGGAATAGCTTCAACCTATTTTGAGACGTAATCAACTGCAAGCAATATGTACAGATTCCCAAAAGAGTTGGGAAAAGGACCCATAAAGTCTATAGCCCAAACGTCAAAAATTTCAACCACCAAGATGGGTTGAAGTGGCATCTCATTTCTCCGGGAAATCCTACCCGTGTGTTGACATTGAGTACAGGTTTTGTAATGATCAAATGATTCTTTGAACAAAGTCGGCCAATAAAAACCACATTGCAAAACTTTCTCCGCCGACTTTCGAGAACCGAAATGACCCCCACATGCCTGATCATGACAAAAAGATAGAACACTTTTGAATTCATCATTAGGGACACACCGGCGAATGATCTGGTCAGGATAATACTTAAACAGATACGGTTCATCCAAGTAAAAATGTTTTACTTGGGATAGAAATCGATGTTTATCTTGTTTTGACCATTCACGGGGGATAAGTCCCATAGCAAGATAATTCACAATATCCCCGAACCAAGGTTCGGTGGATACATTCAAAAGTTGTTCGTCTGGAAAAGAATCATTGATCGGCAGGGTCATAGGTGAAGAAGAAATGCGCGACAGATGGTCGGCTATAACATTTTCACATCCTTTCTTATCTTTAATAACAAGATCAAATTCTTGTAATAGAAGGATCCAACAAATTAGCCTACCTTTAGCATCCTTCTTTGCCAAAGATGTTTCAAGGCGGAGTGGTCAGTGTACACAACAATAGGTGAGCCAATCAAGTAAGGCCTGAATTTTTCTAATGCAAAAACAACTGCCAAAAGTTCTTTTTCGGTAGTTGTATAGTTAATTTGAGCATCGTTCAGGGTCTTACTTGCATAATAGATCACGTGTAGCATCTTTTCAATGTGTTGTCCTAAGACTGCCCCAACTGCAAAATCTGATGCATCACACATAAGCCCAAAAGGGTGATTCCAATCTGGAGATGATAGAATGGGGGCTGTAGTAAGAGAGAGTTTGAGCGAGTCAAAAGCTGCCTCACAATCCGAGTCAAAGTGGAAGGTTGTGTCCTTGTCCAAGAGAAGAGTTAAAGGTCTAGCAATTTTGCTAAAGTCCTTAATGAATCTCCTATAAAAACCTGCATGGCCAAGAAAAGATCGTATATCCTTGACGCATTTGGGATGAGGAAGGTTTTGAATGACATCTATTTTAGCTCTGTCGACCTCAATGCCTTTCCGTGAAATAACATGTCCAAGCACAATTCCCTCTTGGACCATAAAATGGCATTTTTCCCAATTCAAGGTTAAGTTCTTCTCTTTACAACGAGTAAGAACTGCGTTAAGATGTGATAGGCAATCAGCAAAAGAATCTCCAAATATCGAGATATCGTCCATGAAAATCTCCAAAAAATGCTCGACCATGTCAGAGAATATCCCCATAATGCACCGCTGAAATGTAACAGGAGCATTGCATAACCCAAAGGGCATGCGTCTATAAGCAAAAGTACCAAAAGGACAAGTGAATGTGGTCTTGTCTTGATCCTTTTTGGCAATAGGGACCTGGTTATAGCCAGAGTATCCGTCCATGAAGCAATAATATTCACGTCCAGCTAAGCGTTCCAGCATTTGGTCAATAAAAGGTAGAGGGAAGTGGTCTTTCCTCGTTGCGGCATTGAGTTTTCTATAATCAATACATACACGCCACCCAGTTTGAGTGCGTGTCTGGATTAACTCATTTGCCTCATTTGTTATGACTGTAATGCTAGATTTCTTAGGAACGACATGAATTGGACTTACCCATTGGCTATCGGAGATTGGGTAAATAATACCATTGTCAAGGCATTTGACGATCTCTTTCTTCACCGCATCCTTCATGACGGGGTTTAACTGTCTCTGTGGTTCTCGGGTTGGCTTGGCTTCATCCATCAGATGTATATGATGTTCAACAATCAAGGGACTGATCCCTATGATGTCAGCCATAGTCCAACCAATCACATGCCTATTAGATCTCAATATCGTCAAAAGAGCATTCTCTTGCTCGGAGGCTAGAGATGCTAATATGATAACAGGTAAAGACTCGTTCTCACCTAAATATGCATATTTAAGGTGAGAAGGTAAAAGTTTGAGATCTAATGCTGTCGGAGCAACTATAGAAGGTGGGGTCATCGAATGATATTCGTAGTCAAGGAGAAGCTCGTAGCCTGCATAGGATACAGACTCGGAAGGTGAGGAGTCAAGAGTTTCAGACTCAAGCGTGGAAAATGTGTCATCACTAAGATGTGACAAATCAAACATTGATGTGCTAGTCTCGTCGAGATCTTCAAAGCAAAGTTCATCAACTTCGCCACTTTCGGGAGAAATCTCGTGGACAGAACAGACATCAAGTATGTGAGCAGAGGGTTCAGATGGCTAACTTCCAATTTTATAGATGTTCAGTTCAATTGTCATTTTTCCAAAAGATAGGATCATTGAACCGTTTCGACAATTAATGACAGCATTGGAAGTGGCAAGGAATGGTCGACCCAAAATCACCGGAATTTGGTTCTGTGGGTTCGCTACAGGCTATGTATCTAAACCAATAAAGTCCACAGGGAATATGAATTCCCCGGCTTTTATCAACACATCCTCCAGTTCACCCCTAGGTTTGGTGATTGATCGGTCTGCCATTTGGAGAGTGCAATTAGCTGGTTTCAACTCTCCAATTCCTAGATGCTCGTAAACAGAGTATGGAAGCAGGTTAACACTTGCGCCCAGGTCAAGTAAAGCACGGTTGATGTTTTTAACCCCAATAGAAATCGATATCGTAGGACATCCTGGGTCCTTAGGTTTCTTTGGTAACTGTGGGCTAAAAGCAGTGCTAACATTATTAGTCATGAAGACCTTCTTCGGCACTTGAGTCTTCCTTTTCATAATGCACAAGTCTTTAAGAATTTTCACTTAAGCGGGGACTTGTTGAATAGCATCTAGGAGAGGGATGTTGATGTTAACCTGTTTGAACATTTCCATAATCTTCTCCATATATGGACTAGTTTTGTTACCCCTTAACCGATTCGGGTAAGGAGCTTTAGCAATCATAGCTGGGTCCAACATTGGAGAAGGTGTGGTGTGTGGAACTGATCCCAGAATATGAGTGGGGATCGTCTTTGGTAGAGTAGAAGAGATATGCTGAGGTGTCGAGCTTTGAGGAAAATGGAGAATAGGCTCGGAAGAAAATGGTGGGGTAGATAAAGTAGGTGTAGAAGTTGAAGTGTGTGTGGAAGGAAAATTCTCAGCCGGGGTATCATTGATTAATTCTTCATGATTATCAATCTCTTCCCCAATGTGATTATTCAGCACTCTTCCAGATTTCAACGTTGTGATGGCACTCACATTGTAGTGTTGTGAATGCACAGGATTTGGTAGGGGTTGAGACGGAAGTTTCCCTTTCTCTCTCGCACTCATCTCGGCTTTTAATTGGGCAATTTGACCTTCCATCGATTTTATACTCTCTGCTTGGGAAGCTGAGTTTTTCTTTATATCATCGACAGAAGACTTAACCTCAGCCGACACTTGCATGAAATTTTTCAGAATTAAATTCATGGTTTGTGCGAGTGAAGAGGATTCATCAGTAACGGTCAATTGCAAAGTTGCAGAAGTGTTGACCGGATTTTGAAAGTTTGGTGATTAATAGGGGTGCTGAGTCAGTTGAAGTGGGTGCTGTTGTGGTGGAGGAGCCCATTGGAAATTATTTTGGTTTGGAACCGTGATTTGATTTTGTTGTTGGTTCCAAGTAAAGTTAGGGTGATTCCTACAACCCAGATTATAAGCGGAAGAATACAGATCGTTTCTAGGTCTTTGTTGGAAAGAAGCATTGGTATGCTCTTGACCTTGAAACGGAGAATTTAAAGGACATTCTTCCGTAAGATAAGATAGATCAGAACAACATCCACAGACAGTCTTGGAAAGTGACATCTGATTTAGGGAGGCTGCTAAAAATTTTTGTTCCATAGCTTCGAGTTTCTTTTGCATTGCTGCCATTTCAGCTCTAACTCCTATAGAAACATCAATTTGGTGAATGCCACCCCTAGACGATGACTGGTTTACACTCTCCCACTGTAATGATTTTTCAGCGAAATCTTCTAGAAATCTCCAGGCTTCACCATCATCTTTATTCATGAAGGTGCCTTGACACATGGATTCAAGGTTCTGTTTTGTGGTAGGATTAATGCCCTCATAAATGATTCTGCACAGATCCTATCTAGGGATTCCGTGATGTGGACATTGAACCAACAGATCCTTGAAGCGTTCAAAACACATCGAGAATGGTTCATTTGGAAGCTGGGTAAATTGATTTATTTCGCTACGGACTCGAGCTGTTTTATGATTAGGGTAGAATTTCTTAAGAAATGCTGTTATGAATTCTCCCCAGTTCGAAATGGAATGTGCAGCTGTGTTATAAAGCCACTTCTCGTCTATATCGCACAAAGTAAATGGGAGAAGACGTAGACGCATAGCATCCACAGAAAGCTGTGAAGTACCCAACATTGCGCATACATTTTCAAATTTGGTAATAAAGACATATGCGTCTTCAGACTCGAGACCGTGGTATTTTGGTAAAAGATTGATGTATTGGGGATTTATTTCAAAATTGTCCCCGTTGGCTGGTGGAATGGTGAGACAGGTCGAAAGAGGACCTCGCATAGGATAGCATCTCTCTTGGAGAGAGATGCGGGGCGGATTCGGACGGTGGCAGAGTAGTGTTAAAGAAGTTTGATGGAGAATCTTCCATCGAAGTGGGTGTGGTAGGAGGTATAGAAAAAGTAGACGTAGAATTACCGACTTCGGAGTCGATAGGGGAACGCGGACAAGACGGGCACTAGAATCCCGTGTCCAGCCGAGCATGCACTAAACGGTATAGCACAAGTGGCAGCGTTGTGATAATTAAGGAAAAGATGAGATTGGTGTTTGGTTTTGAAAAAATACGGATTTTTGAAAAAAAACGCATACAAACAATATACAAGCAACCCTAAATCTAGTGGTCACCTAGGCCAAGGCTCTAGACCGCTCGTAGACTTCCAGAAAATAAGTCGCAAGATAGATCCTCTACTGCCTCTTTGTCCCTCCTGTGGCCAGGTAAGTGCCAGGTAAGTGGGAGGTTCTCCACTACGTAAGTAGTGGGCCTAATTAAGTAAACACTTGCCTTAGACACACTTGCCTTAGACACCACAAAAGAAACGCGGATAAGGAATAGATTACCCATGACCTCCTTCTGTCCTAAGTGAGCGCGACAGTCCTTAAAGTCTTGTATAGATATTTTTTAGTTAATGAGGGTGATGCGGATGCAAGTTTGTGATTTTTGGGGCTTAGGACGGGTAATGAAATCCTGACCTAATCTGAATTTTGTCTTTGCCCCTTAATTTCCGTGTTAAAAATGCAAACAACCAAGATCAAACACGCAACAATTTTACTTTTTGCGGCGCTGCGAATTTTTGCAAAGAAACCTGCAGAAATTGGTTAATGGAGCAGATGAGGGAAGAGATAAGAAAGTACAGAATATACCAGAGATGTTTGAAGCAATGAAGCCTTGATGTGACCGCGGAACCGCCGCGATATGCTGCAATGTGCCGCGGAACCGCCGCAATGTAGAGGGATCCCTGCATAAAAATTCTTACAAAGACTTATGTTGCCTCACTAAACTCCCTGAGATTCTCTGAAAAATTTTCTTCTTGGTCAACAGATTTCAGATCTCCTTGCAACAAATCACAACAAATCGTTAAGCGCTTGTTACGAATTTTGATCTAAAAACTGATGGAACAATAAATTTTCCAACTCAAAATACAAAAACGAACAAATTAGCACACTATCCCCAGCAACGGCGCCATTTGATTGATCGTCTTCGTCGTGATGAAATGTAAAGTGTTCACAATCAAAGATATTTATACCGCAATCAATTAACGGTGTCGGTGTAGCGCGTTAATGAAAACGGATCGTCCACTGAGAAAGTGTGATTTGCTCGTTATCATTTTAGTTGAGTCGAAAATTAAAAGATAAAAGAAAATTGATGAAGTTTAATTTTCAAGAATCAATAATTAGGACTAAATTCAAGAATTGGTAAAAAATCAAGAAAATACCCAAAGTGTTTGAATTATCAAGATTTGAAGAAAGGCTTGTCGGAATCAATTGAATCGATAGAGATAATTGATGCTTAGACTTTCAAATTCTTATCTATTTAAGATTTGATACTAGATCAATGTTAATCAACGAGGTTTAGGGATCTTTTTGAAGAAACTAGGGTTTCTTCATTCTCATCCCTTGTCCTTTCGTTAACTAGCATTCAAATTCTAGCCTCTAGGAAGTTCAATCATCGATAGTTTATCTCTAATTGAGGGCGAAAATATTCAAGAAAGAATCTCGCTCAAAACTAGGTCATCTTTGATTCAATTACCTAGGGTTTACAAAACTCATAAGACTTAAGAATCGTTTAAGAAATCATCAACATCATTCTATCTATTCTTTTGATTCCGATGCAAGCGGAGTTTACTCACGCATCATTATAAAGAAATCAAGAATGAAAAATATCATAATGTGAGAATGAATAGAAAGCAAGAATAAGATCGTCACCTTTTATTATTCGATGTTTCGTTACAATTCACTCAAGAACTACAAGAATTGAGGAAGAACTAAAATCATCAAATCTAGCTTCGCATCGTCTTCTTGAGTCGCAGATCGTCGTGGATCTTTTGCTCGGATGAAGATCGGCGTCGCTTCAAAAGGATCATGGATGCTTGCTTGAATCGGTACTCGATGATCTTGATTTGGCTTTTCGAAATGGATTTGGGGCTAGGGTTTGAATGCACAAGTTGTGTCACTCAACTTGTGTTTGGAAATTGTTGAACAACCTTGTAATGATGCCCTTGGGTCCCTTTATATAGCCTTCTCCTTTAGCTTCCCCTAGAAGCTAAGCTAGGTTTAGTTTCCCTTGTAAGCTTGGTAGTTGAGTAGAAACTTCTAGATTGAGTTAGTTATCTAGCTTACAAGAGAAGATTGGTTGTTATAAGAAGAAGCTTCTGGAGATTTCTGAAGACTGAAGTGTGTCGAAGAGGTTTTGTAGCTGAGAAGAAAGGACTCAAAATGTAATCTGCCGATGAGGTGTCCATATGGCCGCAGATCCGCCGCGAATAGGCCCATTCGGTCGTGGATCCGCGGCCGTTTGGTTGCCTTGGTGCATCAAATCTCCATGGTAAATCTTGTGTTGGCTTTAGGGCCGTTTTATGATGTCTGGAATCATATAAATCTTTCTTGTTTACTGCCAGATCACAAGTCTTGGACTTGGTGTATTTTTATCAGCACATTTAGCATTCCGGCTCTTTACCTGGAGAATTTCCTGCACAAAATCTCGAGACAAGGATTGATATATACAGATCGATGCTATTAGTAATAAAACACGTAATTTTCCTTTAGACTGCCGATTATAACTATAACACAGGTTATTTGGTATTTTCCGTATGAATTCGTAATCTGTGTTATAATTACAATAAACACATATATATGAATGATAAGAGTAGGGAAATTAACGTGTTGAGAATGCACTATTTTCGACTGATCAATGAGTGATAGGAGGGGTTTCGTCTCTCCTGGTATTGGGGGTTGATATTACGCTGTGCTCGATTGGCCATAACAGGGAAGTCCCTGGCCAGGGCTGTTTTAGAGATTTACTGGTAAGTGTTTCCAGTAGTTTCTCGACCAGTTATGAGCCTCATATCGACATGACTTATCGGTTATTGGGGTCTGACGTTTACCACCCCTAGACTTGATATGCGACATATCAGATGAGGAGACCGGATTGTACGACAAGTGTTACCGTCAGGCTTTTGCAGGAGTTAGAGCGGGCTTGCTTGCAGATCTTCTGATCGCTCAATACCCGGATAGCCGTTACGTCCAGCTAGTACCGCTGACGGCTTGTGGGTGCTTGATGTGATCATCACCTACTGCCGGCATATTGACGAGTCTTTAGAGTCCTACATAGAGGTTTTACTGGCTCAGGAAAAACGAAATAGAAGCACGTATGTGATATGTACTAGACCGAGAATAATACGCGTATGTGATACCGTATTCTATTCTCGCGACTTTTGTATCGGTCGGTTATATGTGATATAGCCGGGTTTTCGAATCAAGTGTTGATTCGATAAGTCGATACATTGGATGTTAGTCGGTTATATGTGATATAGCCGGATTATTAAATCAAGTGTTGATTTAATAATTTAGTGTATAATTGTATATTTGATATACTAATTTACATTAACTAACATTTGCTCACTTAAGCATTTTTTCTCATATGTGCACACTTAATATATATGTGATCTATATTAAAATGTGTTTTCTTATTGTATCATGGTTGTTGATACATCAAACATGGGTGTGTAAGACATACACCATTCTATTTGTGATAATGGTTTTATTATTTAAAGTGAAAACAAAATTAATGGAATATTAGTTGAAAGCATGAAGCTGGTGGAAGCTTGTGGATGCTTTGACTAAGTCCATTAGTTTTGTTTTACTTAACATATTTAGTAACCTAACCATTACATTTAGACATGGTTATGTCTATACATGAGTTAGTATATGATACTCATTCACCATGGTTCACTCTCTCACTTGATCATTATTCTCATCTCATTTTAGTTCATCTTCTTCCTCAAGCTCAAAAAGCTTGCTAGGGTTTTGATTAAGTGAGAAAGCAAAGTGAGAAAAGAAATTCTAAAGTGAGCCCACTTCCTATTTCATCATCCTCTACTAGACTAGCACTTTAGTTTAGGGTGTTTACTTCATTAATTCTCTAGTTAGTGAACTAGAAGCTTGAGCAAGTATTCCCTCGACGTAGATCATCTTCGGCCTCGAAGACTTCAAGCAAGATCGCTCATTTCTCTACGCGAAGCCATGCAAGAGTCCGGGAGTTCGACGATCGCAGCGAAGGGACTACTACAAGGAGCTTATGAAGTGAAGGACCGATCTACAAAGGTTGTATTTCCTTTTTCACTTAGATAGTAAATGGTTTACTATGTTTCCGTATTGTATTCTAGTTAACGATCATGTTTAGAGTTCCTTTTAACGGCAAAATTTTAAAATGGCATGGACGATGCCTCCCGAAACCTTACTGCCGTCGATAGGAACCCTACAGTGGTATCAGAGCCTAGCTAGGATATTATACGGATAATATTAGATTACGAACACGAAACAAACTCCGAACTTGAAACCCTAAAATCCATGTTTCCGTCGATTTTAAAACGAGCCCTAAAATTTTTTTAAACAAGTACAGAATCATATATGTATGATACAATGGACACTGAAGAAATCTGGAGGCATTCTGTGTTGTTTGAGCCGGCCACAGACCCCCCCCTCATCGGTCCATTCCGATCCCCCCTCCAAAGTTTTCCAGTGTTCTGTTACATGGGTTTTGGTGCTTCAGGTGTTGTTTATTTTTGCTAAATTGTCATGTGATGTTAATTTACTATAATAACAACTCGGAGTGTTTCGTAGTCATATTTTAACTGTTTTTGGGATACTTTAGACACTGTTAAAAAGTTCAATCAGACGTCAAATACCCGCTTTAACCCTTGCCGGAAAAATTTCCAAGTGTTGGATTTTTCCCGTAATTAAAAAGCTTTCAAGCATCATGCAAGTTATGCGATGGACCCTCTAGAAGAACAAAACCTTAACTCGATTATGTGACCGTCAGAACCGCCACTGAACTCTCGGGTTTGTGGTGGTTCAGCGGTGACACATGTGAGGCGTTGGTTTAGCCCTTCTACGACTGGTTCATTGGTACTGTGGCATGTGTTGAATATTTCTAATCTACGCTCAAGAGTTGAGCTTTCTGGGTAATTGTGGGTGTTTGTTGATTCGATTGGAATGTTTAACATCGTCTAGTTTTTTTTTCTGCGACCGTAAGTGTAATATGTGTGTCGTCGGTTTCGTTGCTATATGTCAACGACAATTGGGATACGCATATTTACTTATGTTGATGACATGCGATGTTATGTGTTGCTGTATATGTTATATTGGATCGTCGTGTTTTGAATAGCCGGGGTTTTATGTGAGATGAGAGTTTTTATTTTCATTCATGTAAAATTCAATGTATGTAATATTCTTTTATTGGGGAACTTCCGGGTTGAGGTTGATGTCACCATTGATGTATATTATTTACTTTTCTGCATTAGGATAGACCCAAGGAGGGGAGCACAAGTAACCAGGTTCTAGAGTCCAGTGGAAGACCAACTCGAGGAGTCGAGTCTGGGTCTTCTAACTCTAGAATTGGTAGGGTTACTTGCCACTCTCGTAGGGGTCTAGGGTTGTGGGTTTGGCTATTCATCGCGACGGTGGAATCCGTGTTTTACAGAGGCTCAAAATAAAACACGAACCTCCTAGTATATCCAATATTTCATATGTTTCTTCTGCTGCGATATCTGTGATATGATCATTTGATATGTTGTGATAGATACAGTATATAGTATATATGATATATTATATAGACGTTGCTTATGTTTTACACCCACGCTAGCACTGCCCCGCTCTGCCGTTAGTTACCTAACCTAACGGTGCATAAAGGGACATCGATGCGAATGTGGATGGCATAAGCGTACGTTGTATTTATCTGTGATGTTTAGGTGACTTAAATGATGGGACTTTATTAATGTGATTAATGAAAGAAAAGAAACCTAAAAGATGATGTAGAATCAAATTTTCAAAAAGGGTAGCTACAGTTTTGCTTTGCATAGTGATATATATGATATATCCCGCACCTTATTCGATGAGGAAAGTGCCGAGATCCCTTCACTAGGAGTGACCTCTTTTGCAAAACTGGCAGATGCTACAACACTCGGTTTTTTGTTTGATTGCTTTTGGAGTTTTCGCTTTGCATAGTGAAATATGTGATATATCCCGCACCTTATTCGATGAGGAAAGAGCCGAGATCCCTTCACCGGGAGTGACCTCTTTAGCGAAACTAGGAAAAGCCTAAAAAACACTCCTTTTCAAAATTTACTTGTTTCTACAATGATATCAAGTTCATTACGCAATATGTTTTCAGAAAAACCTGTCGTAGCCCTCCGTCATTTCAGATAAGAACTGTTTAGTATTCATGATGCGTTTGTTGGCCTTTGTTAAGGCGTAGTGTGCGGTAGCTGAATGGTGCTTATCTGTTTATGCATAGATGCAGATTGTTTTAGGGTAGTCGTACGACCTTGTTGGCCTTTGTCAAGGGTCGTGCGGGTGGGTTTGATTCAATCAAGAAATGACGGGTTGAACTTGACTAGCATCCTATGATTTGTTGGCCTTTTTCAAGGTCATAGGGTTTAGGGGAAAAATGTTATCGGGAATTTCAAGTTTTGAAATTTGCAATGAGATTGCATACCTTCTATGAGATAGTTGGATCCCGATACCCACTGCGAGTAATTGTTACTCCTGAGAGAGTTTTACACAGGACAATTAGTCGATCAAGTAGGTGTCTAGAAAGGTGTCAACGGGGTTATGCCTCTGGGAAAACGAGGTTTATTTTAATTAGGTCCGTGCGAAAGCACGGGAAACCTCCCTCAAAGTACCGACACTGGCCTGGCTGAAAGATTGGCGAAATTGTAGGGTGTAATTAATCCCGGCTAGTCTCTCGTTTTAGGGTTTGAAGGAAGATTTGACAAAAACAGTGGGAGCCATCCTGATTAGATAAAATAATAACCAATCTGATCTTGCAAGAGCATACGCTAAAGTGTTTTCTTCTCTCTCTCTCCAGGTAGCGACCATATCATGACTTAATCAAGATAATAATATGGATGTATTGACCGAACCTGCATGTTATACTGTGCTGGGGAACGTTGGTTCCGTTCTTTACTATAAAAGTTATAAGACTGAACAGGATATAGGGGAATACCAGGATTCCCATGCCACCCGAATGAAGAAAGTACATGATGATGCATTTTCTTCGGGTGTGTTCGTTACAGAGAATTGTTTCTCCATTTGCTCTACGTCCTGGGTATTAGATACCGAGTCAGGATCCCATATATGTAATCAGTTACATGGGCTGAGAAAAGGTAGAGAACTAAGAGAAGGTGATAAAGACATAAGGGTTGGAAATGGTGCAATTGTTGTAGCTAAAACCGTCGGGGAATATCACCTTGTATTACCAACTAGTAATACATTGATTCTGAACGAATGTTATTACATGCCGAACCTGATATGCAACATTATATCGGTTTCTTTATTAAGTAAAGAGGGATATAATTTTGTATTACAAGATAATGTAAAGAACATTTTCCTGAACCAAAAGTTGGTTGGATCAGGAACGTTGTACAATGGCATTTATATTCTAAATCAATCAACAGTTCTGAGCATAACAAACACACACGGCTAGCTAAGTTGCATAAGGATGGATATTTGAATCCATTTGAATTTTCATATTATGACACTTTCCAGTCATGTCTCAAAGGTAAAGTGACCAAAACTCCGTTTACGGGACACAGAGAAAGAGTTATGAAACTCTTGGGACTGGTACATAGTGATGTATGCGGTCCCATGTCTACACATGCCAGGAATGGTTCTTCGTACTTCATTACATTCACCGACGATCTCTCTAGATTCGGATATGTGTTCCTGATGAAACACAAATCAGAAGCTTTTGAGAAATTTAGAGAATATAAACAAGAAGTCAAGAACCAAACCGGGAAAAGTATTAAAATCCTTCGATCTGACCGAGGAGGTGAATACTTGAGCAATGAATTCCTGGACTTCCTAAAAGAGAATGGGATTCTCTCTCAGCTAACTCCTCCACATACACCACAGAACAACGGTGTATCAGAACGGAGGAACCGCACCCTATTGGATATGGTGCGCTCTATGATGAGCACAGCTGAGTTACCTATTTCCTTCTGGGGGTATGCGCTGCAGACAACAGCATACCTATTGAATCAAGTTCCATCTAAATCTGTACCTACCACACCATATAAGATATGGAGTGGGAAGAGACCATGTCTTAAACGAGTTAAGATATGGGGTTTTCTGGCCTATGTCAAAAGGCAAAATCCGGACAAATTCGAGGCACGGTCAGTTCTATGCAAGTTTGTGGGATATCCCAAACATTCACATGGATATCTTTTCTACCATGGTGAGGAACAAAAGGTGTTTGTTTCTCGACATGCCACCTTTTTAGAAAAGGAATTTCTTGCAAAGGAAATTAGTAGCAACGAGGTAGAACTGGAAGAAATTCAGGCTACATAAACTGAAACTGAAGATTTAATGGAACCAGAGGATTCGAAAGTTCCCAACGAACCTCAGCCTCTCCGCCGATCTAGTAGGGTTCCTCACCCACCTGAGAGATACTACGGTTTTCTCATGGACGGTGGAAGCGAGGATTGCATCATGGAGGATGATGACCCAATTTGTTTCGAGCAGGCCATCATGAGTGGGGACTCAGTGAAATGGCTGGATGCAATACGGTCCGAGATGGAATCCATGTACACCAACAAAGTATGGACTTTGGAAGTTGCTCCTAAAGGGGTAAAACCCATTGGGAGCAAGTGGGTCTTCAAGAAAAAACTTGGTGTATATGAGAAAGTGGAGACTTTCAAACCTAGACTTGTTGCAAAGTGTTTTCGTCAACGACCAGGTGTCGATTATGACGAAACCTTTTCTCCAGTGGCTATGCTTAAATCCATCCGGATCATGCTTGCCATCGCTGCATATCATGACTACGAAATCTGGCAAATGGATGTTAAGACCGCGTTTCTAAATGGTGATTTGGAAGAGTGCATGTACATGACTCAGCCAGAGGGCTTCGTAGACAGTGGGAGCAGCGGAAAGGTGTGCAAGCTGCTTAAATCCATCTACGGGTTAAAGCAAGCATCGTGAAGTTAGAACATCTGCTTTGATGTCGTTATCAAAGAGTTTGATTTCGTCAAAAACGTAGATGAACCTTGTATATACAAGAAGGTAGCAGAGAGTAAGGTTGTCTTCCTCGTATTGTATGTGGACGACATACTCTTGATAGAAAATGGCATTCCTATGCTGCAATCGGTCAATCTCTTCTTGTCACAAAGATTCTCAATGAAAGATCTAGGGGATGCCTCCTACATCTTGGGGATTAAGATCTATAGAGATGGATCTAAACGGATACTGGGATTGTCCCAATCCAGGTACATTGACACCATACTAAAGAGGTTTAGTATGGAAGAGTCCAAGCGTGGGTTTTTACCCACAATCTCAGGGCTCACTCCCTCCAAAGAGATGTCTCCCAAGACTGATTTGGAGAGAGCTCGCATGCAAGGAATACCCTATGCTTCGGCTGTAGGCTCTATCATGTACGCGATGCTATATACCAGACCCGATGTAGCACACTCACTAAGTGTAGTGAGTAGGTATCAAGAAGTTCCTGGAGAGAGTCACTGGACAACTGTGAAGAGCATTCCCAAGTACTTGCAAAGGACTAAAGAGATGCTCTTGGTGTATGGTAACGGAGAACTCCAAGTGGAGTCCTTTACCAATTCGAGCTTCCAGAGTGATAAGGACGACTCTAAGTCGCACTCGAGATTTTTCTTTACCCTCTACGGAGGGGCGGTATGCTGGAAGAGTTCCAAGCAGGAAACCGTGGCAGACTCGACGATGGAGGATGAATACATCGCTGCCAACGATGCTACCAAAGAGGCTGTCTGGATCAAGAAGTTCATAACTGAACTTGGAGTGGTTCCATCCATTAAGGATTCAATACCGTTGTATTGTGATAACAATGGAGCGGTGGCTTTGGCCAAGGAACCCAGGTCCCATCAGCGATCCAGGCATATTCTGAGGCAGTATCACCTGATCCGGGAGATAGTTGATCGCCGGGAGATCGAGGTCAGGAGAGTTGACACGAAGAACAATACAGCGGATCCACTAACGAAGACCATTCCCCAGATAAAGTTCGAGAGACTCTTCGGGATGCTCGGTATGCGATACTACAGCAGCTGGACCTAGTGCAAGTGGGAGATGGTTAGTTGTATGTATGCCCTAGAGGCCAGTGTTGTACATATGATGTATATTATATTGGATGCTTGGCCAATTTAGAGAGGACTTTCTTGCTCGATATGATAGTATGCTATCTGGTTGCTCTTTATCTTAACATGTATACTCGTCTCTTGATACTATCTTATGGTTACATGTTGGTAAAGCCCTTAGGATGTGTACTTGACTACCAGGACTATGATGCAGATCATACGAGTGGGGCTATGGTAGTCCATAAGTACATCCTTTAATGTCCCTAGTCGTGGGTATATCGAGACGGGGCATCGATACACCAGAGTAGACTAGCGTATACGCTTCTCGACCCATGAGATGGGCGATGGATGATCCCATATCCATTGGTGTTTGACATCAGATATGGTATACAGGTGCTCAGGAGAGACTGGGTACACTGGACGGACTCGCCGAGAACTCCCAGATAGTATTATACCTCACGTCAGATGGCTGTTCTCAGGTGACACTGGTACAGGTTAGTCTGTAGACCCGAGATCGTCATAGAGACTTATGCGATTCCCACTGTGCTTTGATTTCCACCTTACCACGTCCAAGAGGGCGTGCAAAACGGTGATTTTTAGGTACAGTCCCGAGACACATGGAGGCAATGGGCGATAGGAGGGGTTTCTTCTCTCCCGGTATTGGGGGTTGATGTTGCGCTGTGCTCGATTGGCCATAACAGGGAAGTCCCTGGACAGGGCTGTTTTAGAGATTTACTGGTAAGTGTTACCGGTAGTTTCTCGACAAGTTATGAGCCTCATATCATCATGACTTATCGGTTATCGGGGTCGACGTTTACCACCCCTAGACTTGATATGCGACATATCAGACAAGGAGACCGAACTGTACGGCAAGTGTTACCGTCAGGCTTTTGCGGGAGTTGGAGCGGTCTTGCTTGCTGATCTTCTGATCGCTCAATACCCGGGTAGCCGTTACGTCCAGCTAGTTCCGCTGACAGCTTGTGGGCGCTTGATGTGATCATCACCTACTTCCGGCGTATTGACGAGTCTTTAGAGTCCTACATAGAGGTTTTACTGGCTCAGGAAAAACGAAATAGGAGCACGTATTTGATATGTGCTGGACTGAGAATAATACGCGTATGTAATACCGTATTCTATTCTCGCGACTTTTGTATCGGTCGGTTATATGTGATATAGCCGGGTTTTCGAATCAAGTGTTGATTCGATAAGTCGATACATTAGATGTTAGTCGGTTATATGTGATATAGCCGGATTATTAAATCAAGTGTTGATTTAATAATTTAGTGTATAATTGTATATTTGATATACTAATTTACATTAACTAACATTTGCTCACTTAAGCATTTTTTCTCACATGTGCACACTTAATATATATGTGATATATATTAAAATGTGTTTTCTTATTGTATCATGGTTGTTGATACATCAAACATGGGTGTGTAAGACATACACCATTCTATTTGTGATAATGGGTTTTATTATTTAAAGTGAAAACAAAATTAATGGAATATTAGTTGAAAGCATGAAGCTAGCGGAAGCTTGTGGATGCTTTGACTAAGTCTATTAGTTTTATTTTACTTAACAAATTTAGTAACTTAACCATCACAATTAGCCATGGTTATGTCTCTACATGAGTTAGTGTATGATACTCACTCACCATGGTTCACTCTCTCACTTGATCAATATTCTCATCTCATTTTAGTTCATCTTCTTCCTCAAGCTCAAAAAGCTTGCTAGGGTTTTGATTAAGTAAGAAAGCAAAGTGAGAAAAGAAATTCTAAAGTGAGCCCACTTCCTATTTCATCATCCTCTACTAAACCGACACTTTAGTTTAGGGTGTTTGCTTCACAATTCTCTAGTTAGTGAACTAGAAGCTTGAGCAAGTATTCTCTCAACGTAGATCATCTTCGGCCTCGAAGACTTCAAGCAAGATCGCTCATTTCTCTACACGAAGCCATACAAGAGTCCGGGAGTTCGACGATCGCAGCGAAGGGACTACTACAAGGAGCTTATGAAGTGAAGGACCGATCTACAAAGGTTGTATTTCCTTTTTCATTTAGATAGTAAATGTTTTAATATGTTTCCGTATTGTATTCTAGTTAACGATCATGTTTAGAGTTCCTTTTAACGGCAAAATTTTAAAATGGCATTGTCACGTCCCGAAAAGATGGAACATGACCGGCACTTAAACTACGAAACGTCACGAGGCGTACGTAATCTAAGTAAGCCGAAAACCCAGAAATCCAAACCAAGAAAAGTAGTAGAGTGAAGGAAAGCCTATTTAAATCAAGTAGTTTTAATAGCATAAGCCGAATTATGCGGTTTTAAAAAAACATCAAGTATTTCCTGAAAATTTCGGCAGAGTCTCCTTTGTAAAAAGTGGCTCCCAAACGGGATACAACATGAATAGTATACGAAATCAATAAAAAGGCATCCCCAAGCGGGAGCTAGCTCTTCGTCAATCGACGGTCACAACCACACAAGCAATATAATATACAACGCCAAGGGCGAGGATCAAAACTTAAAAGGAACTCAAAACCACAAGAAAACCATAGAAATACAACGCGCGACTCTAAGGTCGAAAGAATAACATCACTGGTCTCTATCTCAAAAATAATACATGTTTGGTTGATGGAACTTCTAGATACAACAGAATAATGATATACAAGATATATAATGGGGGTACGATACAAGTAAACCCACCTACTAGCAAATCACCCGAAGGAAACTATGCCCGCAAAGCCGTAAAGATACCTGTACGGCAAACCTGCAAGAAACTGGGGCACCACGGGGGTGAGTTTCCAACTCGTGAATAGAAAAATATCTACGCACAGAAATCGCATAAATAATGTAGGGTTCCTAGGCACTCTTGTGAAGGTTCATAAGGCATCAAACATGCCCGGATTAAATTTTAGACCTGCCGAACAACCCAAAGCCGGGATCTTTGCTAGATTATTAGGGTTTAACATGCAATAAGATAACTTTTATCTAAGTGTGAGGGATTACAACCTTTGTAGTCCGCTCCTTCACTTCAAAAGCTCCGAGTAGAAGTCCCTTAGCCGCGATCCACGATCTCCCGGACTCATGAGAGGCTCCACGACTCGAACGATCCATTCTAGCTTGTCGTATTCCAAATCTCCGATGATCTACCTTGAAGTTGCTTCGACTCAAGCTTTCTCACTCAAAAGAGAAGAACACCCTAATCACATGGGCTAGATGAGATGAGGATGAGAGAGTAGTGATTTTGCTTTCTTTTAATATCATTTTCTCATTTTATTTCATCACTTAAGGATTTTCAAGAGAGCTTCTTCAAGAAGAAGAAGAAGAAGATAATGGAAAAATAGAATAATGAATTATCTTTCTTTTGTGATGAATAGAAATCTATATGATTGAATTGTGAACCATGGTCAAGGATGATAGGATAAGAATGAGTAGAGAAACAACTAGGGTTAGGGTTTGGTTAGGTTAAATGAATGTGTCATCCATAAAGATCTTAAGAATGACAAAAGAAAAAGCTTCTAGAAGGAACTTGAAGCTACTAACCCTAATCAAACCCTAACCTCAATTAATCATCCTTAAACATGTTTAACAATTAATCATATCATGTCAGAATAATATATATCACATATATATTATATATTTGCAACAAAAGAAAATAATACAATTAACATATATCGCATATATATCAATGTATCATCCACTGAGAAAATGAAATAATAAAGCAAGCCAATATTAGTTAATATAAAAATATATCACATATATTATTATATATTAAATCATCGAATCAACACTTGATCCGACGATCCGGCTATATCGAATATAACCGACTAATATATCATGTACCGATTTATCGAATCTACACTTGATCCGATGTCCCGGTTCATATCTAAATATCGCGAGAATATAATACGGTATCCCATATCGCATTATTCTCGGTCCTGCATATATCACATATGTGCCTCTACTCCGTTTCGCCTGAGCCAAGAAACTTCTGTGTAGGACTCTAAAGAATCGTCAATACGCCGGTAGAAGGTGATGATCATATCAAACACCCACAAGTTGCAAGCGGTCAGCTAAATGTAACAGCCACCCAGGTATTGAGCGATCAGAAGATCAACAAGCTAGCCTGTGCGTTCTCCTGTGAATCCGATCAGTAACACTCCCGTACAGTCCGGTCTGTTCGTCTGATATGTCGCATATCAAGTCTAGGGGTGGTATACGTCAGACCCCAGTAACCGATAAGTCGTGTCGATGTATGGCTCATAACGGGTCGAGAAACTACTAGTAACACTTACCAGTAAATCTCTATATCAGCCCTGGCCAGGGACTTCCAGTTATAGCCAATCGAACACAGCACAACATCAACTCCCTATACCGGGAGAGACGAATCCCCTCCTATCGCTCATTGCCTCCATGTGATTCGGGACTGTACCCAAAAGCCACCGTTTTGCACGCCCTCTTGGACGCGGTAAGGTGGAAATCAAAGCATGGGAATCACACAAGACTCTATGACGATCTCGGGTCTTCAGACTACCCTGTACCTGTGTCACCGGAGAACTGCCATCTGACGTGTGGTATATCACCATCTGGGAGTTCTCGGCGAGTCCGTCCAGTGTACCCAGTCTCCACTGAGCACCCGTACACCATCTCTGATGTCAAACACCGATGGATATGGGATCATCCATCGCCCATCATATAGGTCAAGATGCGTATACGCTAGTCTACTCTGGTGTATCGATGCCCTGTCTCGATATACCCTCGACTAGGAATAGTTATAGGATGTACTCATCGACTACCACGGCCCCACTAGTATGATCTCATCATAGTCCCAGTAGTCAAGTACAAGTCCTAAGGGCTTTATCAACATGTGAGAATAAAACAGTAAACCAATACAAGTCAACATGTTAAGATAAAGTGAAACCAAATAGCATATTATCATGACGAGCAAGAAAGTCATCTCTATATATAACCAAGCATCCATTATAATATACATCATATGTACAACAATGGCCTCTAGGGCATATACATAACTAACAATCTCCCACTTGCACTAAGGCCAGCTGTTGTAGTATCGCATACCTAGCATCCCGAATAATCTCTCAAACTGTATCTGGGGTATAGCCTTCGTGAATGGATCCGCAGTGTTCTCCTTCGTATCTACTCTCCTGACCTCGATCTCCCGGCGATCAACTATCTCCCTGATCAGGTGATACCGCCTCAGAATATGTCTGGACTTCTGATGGGACCTGGGTTCCTTGGCCAAAGCCACAGCTCCATTGTTATCGCAATACAGAGTTATTGGATGCTCAATGGATGGAACCACACTAAGTTCACTAATGAACTTCTTGATCCGGACAGCCTCTTTGGCAGCATCGTTGGCAGCGATGTATTCACCCTCCATCGTTGAATTTGCAACGGTATCCTGTTTGGAACTCTTCCAACATACCGCCCCTCCATTGAGGGTAAAGACAAAACCCGAATGCGACTTAGAGTCGTCCTTATCACTTTGGAAGCTGGAATCGGTAAAGGACTCCACCTGGAGTTCTCCGTTACCATACACCAAGAACATCTCCTTAGTCCTTCGTAAGTACTTGAGAATGTTCTTCACTGCTGTCCAATGACTCTCTCCAGGATCTGCTTGATACCGACTCACTACACTTAGTGAGTATGCTACATCGGGTCTGGTACATAGCATCGCATACATGATAGAGCCTATTGCCGAAGCATAGGGTATCCCTTGCATGCGAGCTCTCTCCAAATCAGTCTTAGGAGACATCTCTTTGGAGAGAGTGAGTCCAGAGATCGTGGGTTGGTTCCCACGCTTGGATTCTTCCATACTAAACCTTTTTAGTATGGTGTCAATGTACCTGGATTGGGACAATCCCAGTATCCGTTTAGATCTATCTCTATAGATCATGATTCCCAATATGCAGGAGGCATCACCTAGATCTTTCATTGAGAATCTCATTTCCTATCAAGAGTATGTCATCCACGTACAATACGAGGAAGACAACCTTACCCTCTGCTACCTTCTTATAGATACAAGGTTCATCTATATTTTTGATGAAGTCAAACTCTTTGACTACAACATCAAAACAGATGTTCCAACTCCGCGATGCTTGCTTTAACCCATAAATGGATTTAAGCAGCTTGCACACCTTTCCGCTACTCCCACTATCTACAAAGCCCTCTGGCTGAGTCATGTACACGCTCTCTTCTAAATCACCGTTTAGAAAGGCGGTCTTAACATCCATTTGCCAGATTTCGTAGTCATGGTATGCAGCAATGGCAAGTAAGATCCGGATGGACTTAAGCATAGCCACTGGAGAAAAGGTTTCGTCATAATCCACACCTGGACGTTGACGAAAATCCTTTGCTACAAGTCTAGCTTTGAAAGTCTCAACTTTTCCATCTACACCAAATTTCTTTTTAAAAATCCACTTGCTCCCAATGGGTTTTACCCCTTCAGGAGCATTTTCTAAAATCCATACTTTATTGGTGTACATGGATTCCATCTCAGATCGCATTGCATCCAGCCATTTCACAGAGTCAGTACTTGTGATGGCCTGCTCGAAACTAGTGGGTTCATCATCATCCATGATGCAATCCTCGCTTCCACCATCAATGAGAAAACCGTAGTATCTCTCAGGTGGACGAGAAACCCTACTAGATCTGCGGAGAGGCTGGGGTTCGTCGGGTACTACTAAATCCTCTGGTTCCACTAAATCATCTGTTGTAGTTTGTTCTGCTGGAACTTCTTCCAATTCTACCTCAGAGCCACTAATTTCTTTTTCAAGAAATTCCTTTTCTAAAAAGGTGGCGTGCCGAGAAACAAACACCTTTTGTTCTTCGGTGTGGTAGAAGATATACCCGCGCGAATGTTTGGGATATCCAACAAACTTGCACAGAATAGACCTTGCGCCGAGTTTGTCCGGATTTTGTGTTTTCACATATGCCGGACAACCCCATATCCTAACATAATTAAGATATGGTCTCTTTCCTTTCCATATCTCATATGGAGTGGTTGGCACAGATTTGGTGGGAACCATATTCAATAGGTCTGTAGCTGTCTCCAGTGCATACCCCCAGAAGGAAATAGGTAACTCAGCTGTACTCATCATAGAGCGCACCATATCTAATAGGGTGCGATTCCTCCGCTCAGATACACCGTTGTGCTGTGGTGTATAGGGAGGAGTACGCTGAGAGAGAATCCCATTCTCTTTTAGATAATCTAGGAACTCACCGCATAAGTATTCGCCTCCTCGATCAGATCGAAGAATCTTAATACTTTTGCCCGTTTGGTTCTCTACTTCGTGCTTATATTCTCTGAATTTCTCAAAAGCTTCAGACTTGTGTTTCATCAGAAACACATGTCCGTATCTAGAGAGATCGTCTGTGAATGTAATGAAGTAGGAAGAACCGTTCCTGGCATGCGTAGACATGGGACCGCATACATCACTATGTACCAGTCCTAAGAGTTCAGCAACTCTTTCTCCGTGTCCACTAAACGGAGCTTTGGTCATTTTTCCTTTGAGATATGAATGGCAAGTATCATAAGATGATAATTCGAACGGATTCAAATAACCATCCTTATGTAACTTAGCCAGTCGTGTCGCATTGATATGACCGAGTCTACAATGCCACAAGTAGGATTCGTTCATATCTGAACTTTTCCTCTTGTGTGTGTTTTGTATATTCAGGACTGTATTCTGATTTAGAATGAATATGCCATTATGTAACGAGCCTGATGCAATCAACTTTTGATCTAGGAATATGTTCATAACATTATCCTGTACTACAAAATTATATCCCTCTTTACTCAATAAAGAAACTGATATAATGTTGCACATCATGTTCGGTATATAATAGCACTCATTTAGAATCAGTGTATTGCGACTTGGCAATACAAGGTGATATTCGCCAACTGCTTTGGCTACAATACTCGCACCGTTCCCTACTTGAATGGAATGATCACCTTTTCCCAGTTCTCTACCTTTACGTAGCCCATGCAACTGTTTGCATATGTGGGATCCTGATCCGGTATCTAATACCCAGGACGTAGGGTGAACTGAGAAACAGTTCTCAATAACAAACACACCCGAAGAAGATGCATCAATATGCAAGTTCTTTTGGGCGGCGTGAGAATCCAGATATTCTCCTGTTTCCTGTTCAGTCTTATAACTCTTATAAGAAAGAATGGGTCTAACGTTCCCTTGCTCAGTACAATAATCAGGTTCAGTCAATACATCCATTTTATTATCTTGATTATGGCATGAAATGGTCGCTACCTGGAGAGAGAGAGAAGAAAACACTTTAGCGTATGCTCTTGCAAGATTAGATTGGTTATTATCTTATCTAATCAGGATGTCTCCCACTGTTTTTATCAAATCTACCTTAAAACCCTAAAAGGTAAGATTAGCCGGGATTAATTACACCCTACAATTTCGTCAATCTTTCAGCCAGATCAGTGTCGGTACTTTGAGGGAGGTTCCCCGTGCTTTCGCACGGACCTAATTAAAGTAAACCTCGTTTTCCCAGAGGCGTAACCTCGTTAACACTTTTCTAGACACCTACTTGAATGACTAATTGTCCTGTGTAAAACTCTCCCAGGAGTAACTCTTACTCGCAGTGGGTATCGGGATCCAACTATCTCATAGGAGGAATGCAATCTCATTGCAAATTTCAACGCTTGAAATTCCCGATAATGTTTTTACCCCTAGCATCCTATGACCTTGACGCAGGCCAACAAACCATAGTACGCCAGTCAAGTTCAACCCATCATTTCTTGATTCAATTAAACCCACTCGCACGACCCTTGACGCAGGCCAACAAAGTCGCACGACTACCCTAATCGAATCTGCATCATATGCATAAACAGATATATATTAGTTAGCTACCGCACACTACGCCTTGACGCAGGCCAACAAGCGTAGCACGAATACTAAATAATATCTATCTGAAATGACGGAGGGCTACGCAGGTTTTTCAGAAAAACCCTGAGCGTAATGAACATGATATCGTCGTAGAATCGAGTAGTTTTTGAAAAGGAGTGTTTTGAGGCTTTACTTAATTTCGCTAAAGGGGTCACTCCCGGTGAAGGGATCGTCGGCCCTTTCCTCATCGAATAAGGTGCAGGATATATCACATATACCGCTGTGCAAAGCAAAACACTAAAAGCAATCAAAAGACAAACCGCGTTTTGCAGCATCTGCCAGTTTCGCTAAAGGAGTCACTCCCGGTGAAGGGATCTCGGTCCTTTCCTCATCGAATAAGGTGCAGGACATATCGTATATATCACTGTGCAAAGAAAAACTGTAGCTACCCTTTTTATAAAGTTTTTGATTCTACAACATCTTTAGGTTTCTTTTCTTTTATTAATCTCATTAATAAAAATCCCATCAGCTTATGCTTCCTAAGCATCACAGAAGAAACGAAAGCAGTAATATTTATATATCAGCATATATATATAGTATAAGCATTCGTCTCAGGCAGTAATATGATCTCATCACAAAACATTGCAGCATAAGAACATATATGAAATATTGGATATACTAGGACGTCCGTGTTTTTAATACGAGCCTGTATAAAACACGGATTCCACGGTCGCGACGAATAGCCAAACCCACATCCCAAGACCCTACGAGAGCGGCAAGTAACACTGCCAATTCTAGGGTTAGGAGACCCGGTCTCGACTCCTCGAGATGGCCTCCCACTGGACCCTAGAACCCGGTTACTTGTGCTCCCCACCTTGGGTCTACCTAATGCGGAAAAGTAAATAATATACACTGGTGACAGCAACCGCAACCTGGAAGTGCCCCAAATAAAAGAATATTACATTACAAATGAATTTTACATGAATGAAAATAAAACCCTCATCTCACATAAAACCCCCGGCTATTCTGATCGCGACGATCCAATATAACATATCACAGCAACACATAATATCTCATATCATCAACGTAAGTAAATATGCGCATCCCAATTGTCGTTGACATATAGCAACGAAACCGGCGATATCACATATTACACTTACGGTCACAGAAAAGAAAGTGTAAAACTACAATATTTGGAATCCACAATCACTTTAGACATCGTAAATCCGAAATATCACATACTCCGCATTTCATGCCTAACTCTATGAATTCCACATATTGTATCACATTCCAGATAAATATACAGTATTAAACTTTCCGAACAGATTATCAAACACCCAAAATTTCCTAAACTGCTCAACACTTGAGCGGGGTTCAAATAATCCGAGAATATGTCACAGTACCGGTGATCCAGCCGTAGAAGGGTCAAGCCAACGCCTCACATGTGGCACGCCGTACTGCCCCAAACCCGAAGGTTCAAAAGGCAGTTCAAGACGGTCACATAATCGAGTTAAGGTTTGTTGTCTTCTAAAGGGTCCACCGCTTAACTTGTACAATTTTCACGAAAGATTTAAACCCGAATAAATTTCAACACTTGAAAGTTTGCCGTACCGGGAAACAGTAAGTTAATGATATCCGTTCAAATAGTTTAACAGTTTCTAAATATCCGGAAAGAAATACGAATTTAAAATTTCCGATCGAGTCTACTATTACAAAACAAACCCCAGAATTTTAAACACCTGGAACAGATTAAAAATACCCAGAATAGTAAGCAAGTACCCACGGTCCATACCATGAAGCCACGTGTCCCAATCCTACAGTTCCGCCGCGGAACCGCCGCGACAACCAATCTTTTGCCGCGGTTCCGCGCTCTGTTGGTGGAATTGTGGGCACGTGTTTCATGGTAATTCTTAGAATTCCCTGCTGATTTTTTTACATATTTTTAATTCTGAAAAATCCCAAAATTTAAAAAATTTCCAGAGAGGGGTCAAGTTTCGTCGTTTCGGGTCCGATCGGAGTTTTAACTTCGTAAACACATCGCCTAATGCTCTAGCTAGGCTCTGATACCACTGTAGGGTTCCTAGGTACTCTTGTGAAGGTTCAAAAGGCATCAAACATGCCCGGATTAAATTTTAGACATGCCGAACAACCCAAAGCCGGGATCTTTGCTAGATTATTAGGGTTTAACATGCAATAAGATAACTTTTATCTAAGTGTGAGGGATTACAACCTTTGTAGTCCGCTCCTTCACTTCACAAGCTCCGAGTAGAAGTCCCTTAGCCGCGATCCATGATCTCCCGGACTCATGAGAGGCTCCACGACTTGAACGATCCAATCTAGCTTGTCGTATTCCAAATCTCCGATGATCTACCTTGAAGTTGCTTCGACTCAAGCTTTCTCACTCAAAAGAGAAGAACACCCTAATCACATGGGCTAGATGAGATGAGGATGAGAGAGTAGTGATTTTGCTTTCTTTTAATATCATTTTCTCATTTTATTTCATCACTTAAGGATTTTCAAGAGAGCTTCTTCAAGAAGAAGAAGAAGAAGATAATGGAAAAATAGAATAATGAATTATCTTTCTTTTGTGATGAATAGAAATCTATATGATTGAATTGTGAACCATGGTCAAGGATGATAGGATAAGAATGAGTAGAGAAACAACTAGGGTTAGGGTTTGGTTAGGTTAAATGAATGTGTCATCCATAAAGATCTTAAGAATGACAAAAGAAAAAGCTTCTAGAAGGAACTTGAAGCTACTAACCCTAATCAAACCCTAACCTCAATTAATCATCCTTAAACATGTTTAACAATTAATCATATCATGTTAGAATAATATATATCACATATATATTATATATTTGCAACAAAAGAAAATAATACAATTAACATATATCACATATATATCAATGTATCATCCACTGAGAAAATGAAATAATAAAGCAAGCCAATATTAGTTAATATAATAATATATCATATATATTATTATATATTAAATCATCGAATCAACACTTGATCCGACGATCCGGCTATATCGAATATAACCGACTAATATATCATGTACCGATTTATCGAATCAACACTTGATCCGATGTCTCGGTTCATATCTAAATATCGCGAGAATATAATACGGTATCCCATATCGCATTATTCTCGGTCCTGCACATATCACATATGTGCCTCTACTCCGTTTCGCCTGAGCCAAGAAACTTCTGTGTAGGACTCTAAAGAATCGTCAATACGCCGGTAGCAGGTGATGATCATATCAAACACCCACAAGCTGCAAGCGGTCAGCTAAACGTAACAGCCACCCAGGTATTAAGCGATCAGAAGATCAACAAGCTAGCCTGTGCATTCTCCTGTGAATCCGATCAGTAACACTCCCGTACAGTCCGGTCTGTTCGTCTGATATGTCGCATATCAAGTCTAGGGGTGGTATACGTCAGACCCCAGTAACCGATAAGTCGTGTCGATGTATGGCTCATAACGGGTCGAGAAACTACTAGTAACACTTACCAGTAAATCTCTATATCAGCCCTGGCCAGGGACTTCCAGTTATAGCCAATCGAACACAGCACAACATCAACTCCCTATACCGGGAGAGACGAATCCCCTCCTATCGCTCATTGCCTCCATGTGATTCGGGACTGTACCCAAAAGCCACCGTTTTGCACGCCCTCTTGGACGTGGTAAGGTGGAAATCAAAGCACAGTGGGAATCACACAAGACTCTATGACGATCTCGGGTCTTCAGACTACCCTGTACCTGTGTCGCCGGAGAACTGCCATCTGACGTATGGTATATCACCATCTGGGAGTTCTCGGCGAGTCCGTCCAGTGTACCCAGTCTCCACTGAGCACCCGTACACCATCTCTGATGTCAAACACCGATGGATATGGGATCATCCATCGCCCATCATATGGGTCAAGATGCGTATACGCTAGTCTACTCTGGTGTATCGATGCCCTGTCTCGATATACCCTCGACTAGGAACAGTTATAGGATGTACTCATCGACTACCGCGGCCCCACTAGTATGATCTCATCATAGTCCCAGTAGTCGAGTACAAGTCCTAAGGGCTTTATCAACATGTGAGAGTAAAACAGTAAACCAATACAAGTCAACATGTTAAGATAAAGTGAAACCAAATAGCATACTATCATGACGAGCAAGAAAGTCATCTCTATATATAACCAAGCATCCATTATAATATACATCATATGTACAACAATGGCCTCTAGGGCATATACATAACTAACAAATAACGCAACTTAGGTCAAAGATCATAATATATCCTCAAATATAAGAATAACATGCAACCTATAACAAGGCTAGGGTAGATATCTAACCCGAGTGTAATCTCATGTGCCCGTGTCAGTGCCTCAGGTAGCAATATATCATATGAATGAGGTATGAATGCATGAAAACAGAATACATGTAAATGAAGAACTATTTTCATAATTTAGTGAGATTTTCTTTGTATTTTTAAAATGAGGTATCATAATGAAATCAGCATAAAACAGTGCCTAGCATCGGCACAAAACGTAATCCCAATATCTCGATATCTCTGTATCACAGTCTCTGTACCTCAATATCTCGAAATCTCAATATCACAGTCTCAATATCTAGGGCGCCATCAGTCCAGACCGGCCCCTACCATTCATCTCAAGACCACGACGGTATCCTCCGGATATCCGACGCGTCGGGTAAAATCACCGGTAGGTAGTGCTCCCCTGCCAGGCTCACATCGTCATCATCACGCGCTTCTTGCCCCGGGGTACCTTACCGGGTCCACCATGTACCCGAAACGGTTCATCCGTCTCCTCGAATCGGGTCTCGAAATCCATCAGCAAACTCATGGTGGACGACTCATACATCATGGGAAAAACCGCACTTTGTATTTTTAAAAGAGAGAAAAGGTTTATTTATGTTTTTGCGGTTTTCCTCCAAATCCAGAAAATCTCATGGAAATCCGAATCCAAAACCTCAATAACACGTAAAATAGTGAATATATGCATGAGAATCCATGAGTGCGGCATATCAATGAATAACGGTATGCATGAAGCGACAAGTAATAACTACAATATCTAAGCTGGCATATTAAAGTATGTACACTAATATTATGTCAAACTACTGGCTATCAAGCTAAGTTAAGCAATAATATTTTCTAAGGTGTACGTGACATGGCAATTACCGATGAAGATGTGTGTGAGCCGGCAAGTAAGTGTATGTGGTACATACGCATCATCGGTAATGGTGCTGGTGTCCTAACAGCATAATGTCAACAATGCAATAGGAAAAACAATGTAAGTATGCGATGCGGAGCGAGCAACCAAAATGAGCGGGAGCTAAATATTAACAATGGTGCCATTTGAAATAACACGAATTGTGGGGTTTTGAAAATAGGGCTACGGTAGTTTTAAGAAAGGATACGTCTTTTGAAATATCCGTAGATCCCTTGACCTTTCTTTTAAAATACCCACGATCCGCAAGTTTTGAAATAGGTAGGAGTCTAATCTAACCTAACAACTACACTAAACTATACGGCTGAACTACAGGTAAGGAAACCGCCTATCATCTGAGTCGATACATATACATACCTGTATATGTATAGTCGGCGATCCAGCCTCAATAATATCATATCCGATACCATATCTATAATCAAACATCCCGAGTCAAGAGTGCGGATCAATCATCAATATATAGCTCGTACGTAAATCCGTCGTACGGCATCCCAAATCTGGGTACGGGTCAAAATCATATTCATCACACTATTCATCCGGTATCCTCTTATCAAAGATCATAGTCTAAGGTATGGACCTATGTCTAGTACAATACTAATATCATCAATATAGTCATGATCTGACTACTGATCGACAGTCTCGTACAAACCGATATCATCAGCACATATCATCATCAAGGGGTATACATCGCCCAATACAGGCTAGGATCAATATCCTAGCATATCATATCTCATATCACGATCACATGTCGACCACCTATTTATAACACTATTCACCCGTATCGCCGCCCCAAGATCCGCTATAACACCAGGACGTACCTCAAGTACGAATCCTGCTATATCACCGATATCACAATCTCAACACAAATCTCATCGACTCATCTCAATCCTAAGTATCATCCCCAAATCCGTATGTGAACACATAGTCCCATACCTATGTGAACACATAACTAAATATTCACGTATGAGCACAAAAGAAAGAAGAAAGTATGCAAGTATGGGTGGGCGTGTGCAAGTGTGTGCGCCTGCTACTCTAGGGTTTCGCGACACTCAATCATCCAAGAACACCAAATATCCATATTTATCATCAATAACTCAAACAATATATAAACAATATATATATGTGTGTACACGTATTCGTATACATCACCACGAACTGCGGGGGTGCTATACGCCATCCACCCGACTTCTCCCCGTAGATATAAATCTACTCACCTGGTCCTCGCTCGCCGGGGCCGATGTCGCCACTCGCTTGCTTGTCGTCTCGAAGTCCACATGGGGTACCTACATATCATAACGCGCCATATCGCATTAAAATCCGACTCATGACCAAAACGACTCACGAATCCCACATAGGTCAAAACCTATGGTTTGCTTCCACAAATCAACTTAAAAACCCTCGACGTCGGCGTACAAACGCCAAACCATCGAGAAAAACCCAAACACACTCATTTATACATTCAAAAACACTAATTATAATATGAAATAGGTTGCAATTTACAAAAACCCCAAACTCACTTTAAAAGCTATTTTTCCGAAAATCTAGCAAGCAAAATTAACCGTTTTAGTACAAAACTCGATGTTTAAAGAAATTTAGCGGCCACAATATCCACTAAATATCATAACTAAGTCATATAAACCATTTCTATAATTTATTCTCATAAATTTGCATAATTTCCAAAATCCTAGTTTGCAAAAATATCAATTTTTAACACCTTTTATAGCAAAATTCACAATTCATCAATTAAGCTTGGTTTTGCATGATCTAAATTGCTAAACAAAAAATTAAAATGTTAATAAAGTCATCAAAACCTTAATTAGATTTTAAATCACCCATTTGGAACCAAAAGCTAAAAACTAGTTTGCTTAAATAAAGCTAAATTGGATATTTTAATGTTACAATTTGCACTAAGCAACAAGATTACATTTTGCATGCCCTAAGATACAAAAATACATCACATAACCATGCACAATTGATCACCATTCAACTCCAAAACAAAACCTCACTTCAATTTCATAAACCCTAATCTTGAATTTGGACTCTAAATTTAAAATCTAAACTAAACCCTTCGTTAACATAATTTGAAGTAATAACAAACAACTCAAAAAAGAACAAGATTTATACCTCATAACCATCTTGAGATCAACATGAAACTTGTCTCCAAAATGCAAACTTTTCACCAAGATCCATGCTTGATAGGTTAAGGAGAAATGGGTAGGACTTTGTTTTGAATTTTAGTTTAGATTTTGATGGGAATTGGTGAATTTTTTTGAGGGAAAAATGATGGAAGAAGAGGGGAGAGGGGGGGCTGCTGTTGGCCTGCAGAATTTGGCCAGAAAATGTAGGGGGTGAGGGAGGAGAGAGAGTGAGGTGGAGAAAGTGAGAAGAAAAGTCAAAGTCCACCTTTTACTTCTATCATTCTCTTTTCTTTTCTTTTCTTTTCTTTTGCAAAACAAGTGGGGACAAGAGAAGGGGGCTGCTGAATTCAGCCAAGGGGGAGGGAAAATGGGGGGGGTGAGTGTGGGTATGGGTGTGGGATGATGGAAAATGATAAATACTATACCCCAAACATCCATTTACACTAAAAAAAAGCCTTTTTTCTTCAATAATTTCTAAACCGTTTTGGCAAACGATTTCGTTTCAAAAACAACATGATAAAATTTTATTTAATGTTTTATGATGCACAAAATTTGTTTCAACTCATTCCAATTTGTAATTTTCCCTAATTAAATATATTAGTGACAGCTTAAAATAATATTAAAATAATTAATTTCGGAAAAATTTTCAGAAAATTTGAAATTTCACCAGTGGCTCAATAAACACCAAATACTAGCAACTACATAGGTAGAATATGTATATTTAATTTTATAATAAAAATATTTGTATTTTGACTTTTTACAGAAAACCCCCTTATTTTACAGTTTTTCGAAATTTCACCGAAACGATTTTCAAAACGTTACAGGCATGAACGATGCCTCCAGAAACCTTGCTGTCGTCGATAGGAACCCTACAGATTATTGAAATGTTTTAGCATTTGGGGGTTTAAATTTAAATTCGGGGACCGAATTTATTTAAGCTGGAAAGATTGTAACATTTCAGAAAATATAAAATATTATTTTTGGAATTTAATATTAAAATAATATATTTCGCGAAAACTAACCGATTTGCGAAATTGGGGTTTTCGTAAAATGGTATAAATATATACCAATATTTGGGAAATAATTAGAGATTAAAATGATTTATTCATTTTAAAATATATTTATTGGATTTGGTATTTTTATAATTTATTTTATATGCAGTTTAAATAAAAATTGATTAATGCACTACTAATCGCGATTAAGCCAAATCCATGTTTCTACATTTTTCCATAGTTAGTGCACCATAACATATTACATGTTGTTTCATTTGTATTTGTTTAGTGGTGTTATGTGAATTATTTTGGAAAAGATGTGTATTATTGAGGAGAGAGAGGGGGGGGACAAAAGTCATGATGAGAGCATGCAATGAAAGAGAGTGAGGGTGAGAATAAAAGAGAGAGAGAGAGAGGGCTTCCCATTCATCACCCCCATTGTTTTCTCCAATTGTTTTCCTTCATCTTCTTCAACTCATATTCCCTCCACCTCCATCTCCAAATATCATCTCAATTTCCTTCTCAAAACCCTATACTCCCTTAATTAAAAAGAAGCACAACCCCTCTACAAACCCAATGGACTTTTCAAAGTTGGATTTTGGAGACTTTGGGAAGCTAGGGTTTTTCATGAGTTGACAAATGAGATATATTTCCTTTCATTTAGTTTAGTTTTGAGTTTCCTAGCATCCTAGTTTAGTTTAAGTCAAACAAGTGTGGATTGTGATCTTGGATTCTTCCAAGTTGTTGTTGAGGGATAAGTAGAGGTGTAGTGAGTGTTTTAAGACCATAGGGATTGATTTCAAGACCTGGAAATGAGTATAGAACCCGAAATACGAACTTAGATATGGTCTCGTGTCGGTTTTGTGAAGTATCGTGTCCCTATAGGGAATCTGGGATGACCTGGGATGTTTCTGAGAAAAACTAATAACTCCAGAGACCTATTTAAGACACTAGGAGACCACTCTGAGAAGACGAAACCCCAACTCCTTCATTGGTCCGACCAGGACTGATTTCCCATGGTTGTCGCCAGCCAAATTGTGGGCATTGGTGTCTAGGTTTGGTCTGTAGCTCAGTTACTTCATATAAAACCCCACTACATTGCTTGTTTAGACTTTTTTCACCTAACTAAAAATCTGGGACCATTTTCCTAGGTTGCTGAATATGGTACTTGTGATTTATGAAGTTGGGATTTGATATTTGATATTGTATTGGGTTGTTTGGTTGTTTTTGCATGCGCAGGCTACAGGTTCTAACCTATGAGCGCACCGTATGCTGTATTGGTTTTCCGGACTTGATTTTAATATCTTTACGATTGAGTATTGATTGTAGGTATCTTCGCGTGGATTCCGAGACGACGAAGCGCATCGACTACGGCTGAACAAGGAATTCCGTAGGTGAGTAGATTATATCTACGGGGAAACTCGAGTGGATGGCGTATAGCACCCCCACAAATTTTGATGAAAACCGATATATAGAATATGGTTAAGGAAACCTATATTAGAAAACTATGGATATGGTTAAAAAGATAGTTAGAGATGATATGAATGATTGAATATATATATCAAGATATGAGATGAAAACTATAGGGATATGACTCTTTGGCATGATATGATAGAAATGATGTCTCGAATTGATATATAAGGATATGAAAAGTGAATGTGAATCACGATATATAGATATGTAGTTGCACGAGAATAAGTATGAGACTTAGAGTAGGATGACATGAGATTTATAAAATAGAATGTATATATAAAATGACTTGATGTGAGATAGTGATGTGATGAAAAGAGTATACGATGAGATATGATGACTTCACTACTACAAATAAGGGTTGCCCCTACGGATTTATCGGTAGGGGCAACGCACTGCCCCTACGAATATGTACGTAGGGGCGAAAAAAGACCCCGTAGGTGCAAAGGCCGCAGGTGCAAGTTGAGGCCCTGAACTTGCCCCTACAGACAAATTAAAGCCCCTACGGATATATCGGTAGGTGTTATAGCCCCTACGGAGTACCCCGTAGGGGTAATAAAATCATATATGTAATTTTTTTTTTTGAATATTTAGTATATACCTACGGATATATCCGTAGGTCCTTTTTATACCCCTACGGATAACTCCGTAGGGGATATAAAGTAGCCCCTACGGATAAGTCAGTAGGGGCCACTCCCAACACCCTGCAGTGAGATCGGGGGGAAAAATATCAGGAAACCTGATATTTTGCCCCTACGGATAAATTCGTAGGGGATAAACAGTGGCCCCTACGGACATATCCGTAGGGGCACACCCAACACCCTGCACTGATATCAGATGGGAAAATATCAGGTTTCCTGATAGTTTACCCCTACGGATATGCCCGTAGGGGAAACATATATACCTACGGCTTAATCCGCAGGTACATATTGTCTGTATTTTTTTTTAAAAAATGGGCTGCTAGATTTTTTCCCGCCCTGTGCACAATACTATATACATCAATCAAATCATATATTGCAGTATTCATAATCACATCTCACGCATATATATAATATACAAAAGAAACCCAAAAACTGAATATGATATAAATACAAACCAATATCAATATCGTTTCAAAATGTAGTACAATGTGATATAAATACATGTTTCAAAAAATAAGAACCAAAAAGCTACCCTAGTTCGGTCCAGCTCCACCTCCGAATAATATTAGAATAACGCGCGCCTGCTCCTCGGTCAATACACTCTGCAATGCTACATATAAGGGAGTCTGAGCGGCATGTGGAGCTGGCGATGTGGTCTGCGCAGCCGCCGTCGAGGTAGTCGCTTGCGGAGCCGCGGCTGCGGGAGTCTGAGTGTCCGGTGGAGCTATAGGAGCTGTCTGCGGAACCGCAGCCGATGTAGTAGCTTGCGGAGCCGCAGCCGAAGGAGATGCATGTGGAGGCTCGGTCGATCTACCCTGTCGCGTCTGGACATAACGTGTGTAAGAAGCGTGTAAGAACTGTGTATTATTCGAATTCGTTTCATTATTAAGTTATTTCGAAACCCTGTTTGGATATCTAGTTTGGAAAAGCGTTGTTTATTTTAATTACATATGTATGTATGATTAATCAAACTTAAGTCTAAAACCAAATAAGCTCAAGCTACGTACTAATTATGGATATGTTGATATGTATATAATATGAAATGATATTTTACTATAAAGTAGTATACATACCAGCATCTCCTTCAACTCCTGAACGGTGGCCCTCAAGCTATCCAGTTCCTGATGAACATGCCGGTCACTGGAGACGGAGGAAGTAACCGCCGGGGTGGAGTCCAACCTCATATGGGCCCTGCTAGGGCCAAATCCCGGCCTCTCTCCCAACCTCCGTGGTGCCCTCCGTGTGCGGCGTCCAGAACTGGGGTCAGCAGCCTCGGATCGTTCTGTCCGGTAAAATCGATCCCCGAGGCCTGGGCTTGCTCAACCACCCGCTCCTACACCCACATTAAGCAGTAAAGTATAAGTATAAAATTTAAACTTGAACCTTCCAAAACTAAAATTTCAAATTTGGGTAGAAAAAATATTAACACTTACGCAGTACTCCTGGGTAGCGACGTCGGGACATCGAAGCTCGCCCGTGGCGGGATCTGTCGAGGTGCCGTGGACGGCAAGATATGCGGACAGCACGCTCGGTGTACCACCTGACGCCACGGTCCGAGATGTCTGCAATATTAGAAAGTAACTCTTAATATTAGAAATATTAGAGAATAACTCTTAATATTGCAGAATATTAGAGAATAACTCTTAATTTACCGATAACTCCATGGCTCGAGTAATGTTCCTCGAGCCACGTGTGTAAGTGGGGCGACCCCTCTTCACCGACTTCCTGTTCTCCGTATTCTGAGCGGCCTGTTTCTGCACAACGCATTAACATTTAGTTTTCTAATTAAGAAACACAAAGAAATAAATTATATCATAAATAATGAATTAAATTTAAAATACATACTTGTTTGCGTTCGGAGTCGAAATAAGCGCACAATAGAGGCCATGTCTCTACGTCGACTCTCGCAAACGCCGGAGTAGATAGGAGGGCCGCTCTCTCTGCCTCGGGGGTCGCTATCCACAGGGAGTAGCAGTCGGCCTTCAGCTCATTCCAGTTGTATCGGACCTTGGCCTGCATGTTCTTCATCAGGCCATTGTACAGAGCATGAAGGTCGAGCACCCTCCCCGAGTGATCAGGGTCGGCTACAGGCTGAAAATCGTAATCCAACTGAAAATACAAAAAAAAACATTGTTATTAGATTGCAAGTGTTAATAATAAATATATTGGATAGATCAAATGAAAATATATATTAATACATACCCGAGCCTGATCAAAGAAGAGGGCGAATGAGCGCTGGTGCTGCTCGTCCCACTCAACGTGAAGTGGATAGTTCTTCACGATCCGGCTCTCGTCCCCCAAATACCGGCCGAACCTCTCGGCATGAGGACCGGTATAGCGATAGTCAAGGGTAAAAATAGGGGGAATGCTGCCTCCCCCCTAGCTCTATCAGGCCTCAGCCTATGGGACTGATTCGGGCCTCGAGTCCCCCTCTAGGGATGGAGAGGCCCTACGTCTGCACGAAATATCAAGACAATCAATAATAAGACAAAGTTGTATTAAGAAATCAAGGTTAAACAAAAATTCAAGTGTGATATATACCTCCGGTGATTAGCGCACGAGCCTGGGCCCGAGCAGCAGCACGAGCGGGACGATAGTTCCTCCGGTGAGGAACAACCGGGGTCCCGGACCCGAACGCATCCCCTCCAACTATAAAATAAACATCGACGCTAAATATCCATGAAGTTCATATTTATTCTATATAGCATATGTAAAATAAATAAATATTTTAAATTTATTCATACTAACCTGCAGACGATGCGGAGGGTATGGAAGCGGCAGGAGTGGCCCCTGTGGAAGGTGTGGACGCACCACCTATAATTAGACAATTAAAAATAGATTTTATAAGTAATTGCAAAAAGAATGTGTAGATCAATAATATAACGTTCTAAATCAATATGCATGAACTATAGGACATATAAACATACCCGCAGGTGCGGTGGTGTCACCACCTACAGCTAGACAATAATAAAAATTGCTAAGTAAGAGCAAAAGGAATGTGTATATTTATGATATAGCATTCTAAATCAATATAAATACACTATATGATATATAAACATACCTGGAGGAGCGGGGGTGGCCTCTGTCCCAGATGTGGACGCAGGACCAACAACTAGACAATTAAAAATAGGATTTATAAGTAATTGCAAAAAGAATGTGTAGATCAATAATATAACGTTCTAAATCAATATGCATGCACTATAGGACATATAAACATACCCGCAGGTGCGGTGGTGTCACCACCTACAGCTAGACAATAATAAAAATTGCTAAGTAAGAGCAAAAGGAATGTGTATATTTATGATATAGCATTCTAAATCAATATACATACACTATATGATATATAAACATACCTGGAGGAGCGGGGGTGGCCTCTGTCCCAGATGTGGACGCAGGACCAACAACTAGACAATCAAACATTGACAATATAAGTAATTTTGACATAAACATGCATGAATATCTGTAATATTACATTGAAAATGGATATGCGTGCAGTATACCTGGAGGTGTGGAAAAATCCACACGGAAGGAGGCATCCGAAGGGGTCTCCGATCTGGGTGCAAGACCGGCCCTCTGATGCTCCCTACGAAGCTCTCCAGGCGGCAGAACTGCTCTGCCTCTGCCTCTGCCTCTGCCGCGGCTGGAGCTCCTGCCGCCCCTCGCTGCTCCCGACATCGTCATCAAATCTAGATAAACGGTTCGTGGACGCATTAGACAATCATTAAAAGTATTGACTATATATGATCTAGAGCGTAAAATGTGAAGTAATAATATAACATTACTGATAACCTTTTTCGTTTCGTGGGTGCATCATACATATCTACTTGGATTTCATCGTCGATGTCATTTCTAACCCACGTAACTTCATGATCGGTCGAAGACAACCCGTCCTTCGAAACAGACGGTCGGAGCACTTTAAGCCTTCTCTCTTCTTCGTCCTCATCGCTGTCCTCGTATTCTGGGACATTGTAGACATCTCTAGGTTTCCATCGGCATACAACACTCCACCCCGGATGCTTCAAACACTGTGAGTAGTATACTTGGAACGCTTGGTTCGGAAAGATAAACGGATCGTCCTGACCGTAAAATCGAAGTGTGTTCACACTGGTCAATCCATATTCATCTTTCCAAGTCCCAAGACTGCTTCTCCACCTGTCTGTTTCGGTTCGCGGATCGTACCAAGTACAGTGGAATATATAAAAGGGTTCTGATCGTCCGGGATAGTGGATGCCGAGTATACAATTTAAGTACCCATAGTAAATCACACCGTCCGATCCTACCGTCGCAATCCCACTATTCTGAGTGGTTCTAGATATTTCTATGTCCTTAACTTCGAATTTGTATCCAAGGACACCAAATCCTCTATAATATGCAACCTCCATACTAGGAAATTGAGTTAAACATCTTGAATGACTCTCCAATGATGCAGACAAGTTCGGATCGTGGATCTAACAAAACAAATTTTACGATAAATACATAACGATACAAGTTTAGATTAAAACTGATAGCAATAAAATGTAATTCGAATAACTTACATGCTCTGTGACCCAATCACAAAAATTATCCTGATGGTATTTTTCCAAACGCTCTTCGTTCCAATCAGGATGCCCCTCACGTACCTCGTTAAAATGAGTTCTGTTTTCGACAAATAATTGTGACATTAATATTATGTCATTTCATACACACAAACACAGATATAACAATTAATCCAAAAGAACTTACTCTCTAATTTGTTCAAGACATGCGCAATTAAGCAAGATAAACCGGTATATCTTGTTGATAAACATATTGTCTACCCTCTTATACTCGGCTTTACCATATGGCCCGTCTTGAATTCTTCGTGGTCGGTTAAGCCTTGTCTCAATGTTCACGTCCAGATAGCGGGAACAAAATGTGGTTACTTCATCAAGAAGATAACCTTGCATGATAGAACCCTCTGGTCGATTTTTATTGCGTATATACTTCTTAAGAGTGTAAAGGTACCTAATGAGAATATGTTGAATAAATAAACACGGGCATACAGGACAAAAATAAATTTATAAATTGCGCGAAACGAAAAATTACACGTACCTCTCGACGGGATACATCCATCGATATTGTACCGGTCCGGCTAACTTCGCCTCAGTTGCAAGATGAACCGTCAAGTGTATTATGATATCGAAGAATGACGGTGGGAAAATACGCTCAAACTTGCAAAGTATCAACGCAATAGAATTTTCTAGTTTATCCAGCGTCGCAACCTCCAGTGTTTTAGCACACAACTCCCTGAAAAAACAACATAGGTCGTTGATTACTAGACCAACCGAGTCGGGGAGAGAAGTCCTGAGGGCTAATGGAAGAAGGTGCTCCACGATAACATGGTGGTCATGACTTTTCAGCCCATCGATCTTGCCCTTCAGAATTTTTATTTTCTTGCTGAATGATCCTGAGAAACCTGTGGGGACTTTCAAATCATGCAACACCTGCAGGAATCTTTTCTTCTCCGGTTGTGACATATGATAAGCGGCATTGGGAAGTACAAACTTGCCCGGTTTACCCGCTACCGGTTTAGGGTGCAGTTCACTTCTTATTCCCCACTCTTGTAGATCCATCCGGGCATTCATGTTGTCTTTCGATTTCCCGTCTTTACACAGAAGCAAGTTAAGTATGTGCTCTGATACTCCCTTCTCTATATGCATGACGTCCAGACAATGACGCACTGAATTTGTAGACAGTACGGAAGCTCGAAGAAAATGCTTAACTTGTTCCAATATTGTGGTTTGACCTGTCTCGTCGGATCCATCCCGAAGGTCACGTTATTGTAACCATCCCATTTAGCAGTCACGTCCTCTCCGGACAATGGGGATGGAGGCCCAAGAAGCTCCTGATGACCATCAAAGTGAACCGTGTCTAACCTATAGGGGTGGTCTGGAGGCAGAAAACGTCGATGGCCGCAATAACAAACCTTCCTGCTAAAATTCAAAAATTTTGATGTTGTGTGTTCATGGCAATGAGGACATGCTTTGTGACCATGTACGGACCAACCTGAAAGCATTCCATACGCAGGAAAGTCATTAATTGTCCACATTAAAGCCGCACGCAGTATGAAGGTTGTATTTGTGTTTGAATCATATGTCTCTACACCATCAATGAACAAAGTTTTCAGCTCCTCAATCAGAGGTCGGAGATAGACGTCGATATTGTTGCCCGGTGAGTTTGGTCCGTCGATAAGAAGAGGCATCATAAAGTATGATTGGTCCATAGCCAACCAAGGCGACAGATTATAAATTATCATTACAACGGGCCATGTACTGTGACTTCCAGCCATATAGTTGAATGGGCAGAAGCCATCGGCAGCCAGTCCGAGCCGGACATTGCGATGATCGCTACTGAATATTGCGTGCCTCCTATCGAAATCCTTCCATGCCGGTGAATCTCTTGGATGGCTCATTTTTCCATTTTCGCTTGGAGGAGCACGGTGATGCCAAATCATTGCCTCGGCTGTTTTCTTGCACCTGAATAGCCTCTGTAGCCTCTGTGTTATGGGAAAATATCGTTCTATCTTCACAGTTATATCAGGCTTCTTATCAGAATCTTTCGGCTTATACCTGGCCTCTCCGCATGTTGGACACTCTTTCAAATCTGAATTCTCTTTCCGGTACAACACGCAATTTTTAGGACATGCTTGAATCTTCTCGCACTTTAGACCCAAATCAGACATCATTTTCTGGGCTTCGTACCAGCTTTCGGGCACATTATTTCCCGGAGGCATAGAATCATTCAAGAACGAAAGAAGCATTGTGAATGACTTGTTGCTCCATCCATTTAGGCACTTAATTTAGAAAAGTTGGACGAACCATGAGAGGGTGGAATACTTCGCATTCTCATAAATTGGTTTCCTAGCATCATTCATGAAATTTTCATATTTATCCGCACGCGGTCCATGACCGGAAGGAATGTCATCTTCGGTACGAATAGATTCACCTAGGGCAGCCTCTACCATATCCTCCATTTCTTCTGATGGAAATAAATTTCCGTATCCTGCCGTATTACCGAATTCTTCTTCTTCTCCTGCCGCATTATCGTGTTCTCCTTCTTCTACCGCAGTACTGCATTCTTCTCCTTCCCCGTGATATTTCCAAGTTGAATAAAGTCTAGTAAACCCATGTTTTACAATATGAAGCTCTGCCAATTCTACCTTCTGCCAGTACTTATTGCCACATCTATCGCACGGACAGAGAATCTTCTCTATTATGATCTTATTATGTGCTCGTGCAAATTCAAGGAAAGCAGCAACTCCTGCGACAAACTTAGGTTGCATACGTTGTTTCCAATCCACATACATCTAGTCCTTAACTCTGACGTACTCATGGGCCATGTTAGACTGAATAACATATAAATTGTAGGTTATGCTGACTATATTGAGAAATATAAGAACGGGATAGTTACTGACAAAGGAGAAAATCCATGTATATGCTTTGTGTGTGCGTTTGTCGTTGAAAAGAATAAATTATCGCACGTTATGTTGACCGATGGACGGGGACTAAGTGGCGCTTTTAGTTTCATATATGGGTATCGATGGGAATATGAAGGTTTCATATTATCATATATTGGTTTTAACCCGAACATCTCGAATCGCTCTCTGATTATGCGTTTGTATGTATGTGTTCCGGCTGTCAGGGGTAGGCTTCTATCCCATTAAGAATGTATAGAGCGAACGCCGATCACTTGTGCTTTCAACCGTTTCGAGTAAATTTCGGCAGCACCTCCCCGCTGTTCTCCGAGTACACTGTAATAGAATAGATAATCATTTCAAAGCTGTGAAACAACGTTGAAATGAACATCTAATCTATCTTTGTACACGGAGAACCAGCGGAAAGATACCGACGAAATATCTCGAAACGGATGAAAACACAAGTGAATGAAGGCGTTTGCTTTATACATTCTTAACTTGTCCACACGGGACAAATCTATGGGTTACCATACGACTGAATTTTCTCGTCGCGTAGACTATACGACGGTTGTTAGTATCGAGCTATACTGTCCGATATTTAACAACCTTCGTATAGTTCTAGGTCACGACGAGCATCGCACGTATGTTAACCGATAGACGGGGACTAAGTGGCGCTTTTAGTTTCATATATGGGTATCGATGGGAATATGAAGGTTTCATATTATCATCGAGTATCATATATTGGTTTTAACCCGAACATCTCGAATCGCTCTCTAATTATGCGTTTGTATGTATGTGTTCCGGCTGTCGGGGGTAGGCTTCTATCCCATTAAGAATGTATAGAGCGAACGCCCATCACTTGTGCTTTCAACCGTTTCGAGTAAATTTCGGCAGCACCTCCCCGCTGTTCTCTGAGTACACTGTAATAGAATAGATAATCATTTCAAAGCTGTGAAACAACGTTGAAATGAACATCTAATCTATCTTTGTACACGGAGAACCAGCGGAAAGATACCGACGAAATATCTCGAAACGGATGAAAACACAAGTGAATGAAGGCGTTTGCTTTATACATTCTTAACTTGTCCACACGGGACAAATCTATGGGTTACCATACGACTGAATTTTCTCGTCGCGTAGACTATACGACGGTTGTTAGTATCGAGCTATACTGTCCGATATTTAACAACCTTCGTATAGTTCTAGGTCACGACGAGCATCGCACGTATGTTAACCGATAGACGGGGACTAAGTGGCGCTTTTAGTTTCATATATGGGTATCGATGGGAATATGAAGGTTTCATATTATCATCGAGTATCATATATTGGTTTTAACCCGAACATCTCGAATCGCTCTCTAATTATGCGTTTGTATGTATGTGTTCCGGCTGTCGGGGGTAGGCTTCTATCCCATTAAGAATGTATAGAGCGAACGCCCATCACTTGTGCTTTCAACCGTTTCGAGTAAATTTCGGCAGCACCTCCCCGCTGTTCTCTGAGTACACTGTAATAGAATAGATAATCATTTCAAAGCTGTGAAACAACGTTGAAATGAACATCTAATCTATCTTTGTACACGGAGAACCAGCGGAAAGATACCGACGAAATATCTCGAAACGGATGAAAACACAAGTGAATGAAGGCGTTTGCTTTATACATTCTTAACTTGTCCACACGGGACAAATCTATGGGTTACCATACGATTGAATTTTCTCGTCGCGTAGACTATACGACGGTTGTTAGTATCGAGCTATACTGTCCGATATTTAACAACCTTCGTATAGTTCTAGGTCACGACGAGCATCGCACGTATGTTAACCGATAGACGGGAACTAAGTGGCGCTTTTAGTTTCATATATGGGTATCGATGCGAATATGAAGGTTTCATATTATCATCGAGTATCATATATTGGTTTTAACCCGAACATCTCGAGTCGCTCTCTAATTATGTGTTTGTTGTGTATTTTTGTTGTATGTGTGTGTTCCGGCTGTGGGGGGTAGGCTTCTATCCCATTAAGAATGTATAGAGCGAACGCCCATGCCCCTTTTACCAATCAAGAGAATACTACTAATAACTTATTGATAAGATAAACAATATAATAATATTTTAGTATGTCAGGTTAAAATAATTGTATTAGCAAATACATTTTAGATAGTTATATAGACTACAAATTTTCAGAGAGAAAAAGTGGATGGGCAAGGAGAACAGAAGTTCCACTGTATTCACTTTTTGGATGGAACGATTTTGGTAGGCGGAAATCTATCATATACCAAAAAATTTCTAACTGAAACCATCAACTTCCAATATTAGATTCATTCATAACTAACAATAAAAGGTTCTACTTCTCATTTTATTTGACTGACACCAAATAAACCTATCCCATTAAAGATATACTTCAAAGTTCCAAACACCAATTCCAATTGACTAACCCCCTTACTTAATTTGGGTCAACAACATAAGCTTATTGAATATTATCAATCACTAAAGTAATATTAAGGAGTATGATAAAGTTCAATGTCAAGACCATGCATAAATTCTCAGAAGAAATATTCAAAAAAAAATGATATCATGATCACTCAAGTAATATCTAATTTTCCCACAATAATTGAAAGGCATAGAGTTGAAGGGGATTATGAAGAAAGAATGGACCCAGTCACCACCCATCAAGAAGCTTTCTCCCTACACCAATTTACTTTCTGTTTTATGAAAGACATCCTAGTATTGTCAAATATCTTACGACATGCAAATCAATCTTACGATTCAATACAAGATACAGGAAAATTAATAAGTATCTTATGAATGTATTTGTTGGATGATTGGATCAAGTAGTTTTAGGATACAATTTCTGCATCTTACAATGTAATATAATGGAATCACAAATATTCAACCCAACTAATAAATGTGTTTCAAATATATTTAGAAAGATTTTTTAGTCACATTTTGGTTGCTAGTTTTAAGATGAGAAAACAGAGTATACGTTTGAATTTCCTATGTTGGCGGGACACATAACATCACTAAATTCATCGATCCATCCATGTATTTTGTTGTCATCAATCCACCTAACCCAAACCCCAACCTAACCCTAGCCCTAGCCCCACCCAGCCCCAGCCCAGCCCCACCCAGCCCCAGCCCCCAGCCCCAGCCCAGCCCAGCCCAGCCCCAACCTAACCCTAACCCTAACCCCAGCGCGGCCAGCTAAACCCCAACACCAACCCTAAGGCAAACCCTAACCCTAGCCTCAGCCCCAGCAGCAGCGAACCCCAACCATAACCCTAACCTCAACCCTGACCCCGACCGCGACCCCTGCCGAACCTCAACTCGCGCGCGCGCAACCCTCCGACCCCAGACCCAGCACGTATGTTAATCAAAAAATTCTTTAATTTACCTCAAGATTTACTCACCTGACCGGCGGTGGCGACGACCCGAACGGCGCTGGCGACGACCTGAACGGCGGTGGCGATGAGAACGCCGGTGGCGACGAGGAGGACGACGGTGGCGACGAGGAGGAGGACGGTGGCGACAAGGAGTTGTTTTCGCGCGCGATCGAGATCGAGAGAGAAAGAAATTGTGAGCGTAGGCGATCGATCTGTGCTTTAGTAATTTGATATTTAGTTGCCCCTACGGATATACCCGTAGGTCCTTTGTTTGCGTCTCCGTAGGGGCAAACACCAAATTAAGAATTAATATTTTTATTCTTGGACGTCTGGGCCCGTAGGGGCAACCTTTTAGCCCTACGGATTAATCCGTAGGGCCAAGTTAAATCTGCCCCTACGGATTCCAATATCCGTAGGGGCAACCCGCTATTTTACTAGTGCTTGGTTTGATATGTCGTTATACGGAAGCGAGTCGATATGAGATAATTGATACCTTTGTCGGTCCCATGATATGAGATTGATACTGATATGACCTGAGAGATAGGTGTATATATATGGATAATGTTGTGGATCATGAGCGATATGCCGTACGAGACGTTAGGTCTGCATGTTCATTGTCATTAGGTTGATAGAATCCCTAATTGTTTAATACCGTCGTACGATGGATTACCGTACGTGATGAGTGTTATCTGATGATTGATCCATACCCTTGACTAGAGGATCTCGTACGACGTATTATACCGTACGTGATGTTGTGAGGCTGGGTGCCGATTGATAGATTCACCGACTCGGATATGTGATAGAGACGTATACCGTATAACGTTGCGCTCACGATTTACTTTATGCTACGTTCATGACATTCTCATTACATTACATATACCTGTGCTAGTACACCCACACAATTATCGATGATGCGTGTGTTACACTTACACAGATTGCCGGCTCACACACTTTCATCATCGATAATTGCTATGTCACTTACACAGTAGAATTGCTACATCATTATGCTATGCTGCATGATATACTTGCTATGCTCACATCACTATACCTTGTCGCATGATATGCTGGATATGCTCACATTTCTGTTCTATATTTGCATACATCATACTTTACGATCATATGCATTGAGATGTTGTTTTCATGAGACTTCTAGATTTGAGAACCGTGGTTATTTCAAAATAAAGTATATATTGTTTTAAAAACCCGGTTTCTCTTGATATGATATTTCGAGACGTCCACCATGTGTTTTCTCGGTTATGAGTTATGTGATACCCGATTCGATGAGCTAGATGAGGCCGATTGCGGGTACATGGTAGACCCGGTATGGTACCCCGGGGCAAGAAATGATTGTCGTATAGTAGCCGATAAGCCTGGCAGAGGGACCACTACCTACCGGTGATAGTATTGGGCTCGGCGGTTATCCGGAGGATACCGACCGGAGTCGTGAGATGATACGGGCCGATATGGACTGACGGAGCCCGTGGGCCGATCCGAACTGACGGAGCCCGAGATGTTGATATAGGCCGATCCGGACTGACGGAGCCCGAGGGCCGACCCGGACTGACGGAGCCCGAGACATGAGAATTTACGTGTCGATGCTGGATACGGGTTTCATGATGTTTCGAGTGTCGATGTTGGACACTCAGGTTCCATGATTTGATGTGTCATTGATAGACACACGTTGATTTATATCCTCATATTTTCATGCATATGCTTTCATGATATTTACATGCATGAAGTTGTTGTGTCTTTGATGGACACATAGATGTTATCCACATGCTGATAGGCATTGATTATATTGTTGGCACATATGCAGATACGGTCACCCTAGATATCATAATATTACCTTTATGATATAGTTGACATAGGAATCGTTGTTTTATTCGATTTCTACCTGATGATGTTTTCTACTCACGAGTTGGCAACTCACCCCCATTGTGCCACAATTCTTGCAGGTTGACTGCATGGATCAGTAGCGGCATCGCTAGCACACAGCTTGCATTCGGGTGATTTTCTTTGGTAGGTTGTACATGTTGGATCGTACCCCTCTTGTATTTATTATTCTTGTTGTATCTAGTTAACTCCATCAATCAGAAGAAAGTATTTGTATAAGTAGTAAGACTTAACACGACTTGTAGTTGCGAGCCTTTGAGCAATGGGTTATATGCTCGCTTGGTGGGTTTGAGGTCTTGCTTTACATTATCCTTTTGTGTGGATCTTCTCCGTTGGGCGTCGTATACTTATATTATGACTTGCGTAGTTGTGATTTCGTCGATTGGCGAAGAGCTAGTTCCCGCTTGCGGATGCCTTTTATATTATCATGTGTATGTGGTTTTGGATCAAAATATACAAAGGAGGTGCTGCCCAAATTTTTAAAAGACGAATCATGTTTTTAAATTAGTAGAAAAATCCACTTGCATTTTTCATGTTCCATTATCTATGCATCTAAGAAAACTTTTGATTCCATCATACCTTTATTTCAAAACTTCACCTCTTTTATTTTCTTTAAAAGGTTTAGATTTCTGGGCTTCGGCTTACTTAATTTACGTTACGCCTTTAGACGTGGCGTGATTTAAGTGCCGGTCACGAACTAAATTTTGGGTCATGACAGACACTTGCACCATTACCATTGGTTCATGCTGCACGTGCACTATTCATCCGAACACACACGCCTTTAGAAATTGCTATGCCACGAACACTATAGAACTTGTTTAAAACAGTAGCTGAAACATTTGCATCATATATGATATGTAAACTGTTAGTTGTATATTTATTTCATCAAGATTGATACGTAGGATTGCTAATCATGTGTATATAACTCATTGCATCATACTTCATACATAGTTTATGGTCATACGTTGCATGGTATATACTATCGTATCATAGACATCCATTATCACCGGAATGTTTACATATTGTGATTCTTCTTGAGGATTTCAGTACTTATGAGATTTCTGCATTTTGGGGAAAATCGCAAGGATTTTAAGAACCTATTACCATTTTAAAATATAAGTTGCGGTTTTCTCGTGATATGATGTATGTGTCGTCCACCATGAGTTTTCCTGATTTCTGTTGGTTTTCGAGACCCGATTTGAGGAGTAGGATGAACCATTTCGGGTACATGGTGGGCCCGATATGGTACCCCGGGGCAAGAAGCTCGAGTTGTAGATGATGAGCCTGGCAGGGGCAGACTACCTACCGGTGATGTCTGGCGTGGCGGATATCCAGAGGATACCGACCGTAGTCATGAGATTTGATGATATGGGCCGATCCGGACTGTCGGATCCCGAGATATTGAGACATTGAGATATTGAGACGTTGAGATATATATATTTTGTGTCGATGCTTGACACGGATATCTGTCGATTTCATTGATGATACTTCAGTTATTTCATAGAAGTTTTACTAAGATAAGAATATAGATTTTCTCGTACCAAACATATTCAGGTTTAGTGTTGATTATGCTTTCATGTTGCATACATACTAGTGCATCGCATCATATCGGTATATGTAGGTTGTGACGCATTTGCGTGCATGCTTATGATAGCCTTATTAGATGTTACTTACTACTCACGAGTTGGCAACTCACCCCTGTTGTGCCACAGTATCTTGCAGGTTCGACCCGTCAGCGCGGTAGCGACGGGCGTACTTCCACTTTTTGCTTCATTGCATCGATTTGCAGCTTTACTCATAGGTGGGATGCGAAGATACTTTTGTTCCATCTTGTATTATTATTTGTATCTAGTATACTCCATCTACCCTTGTATATTGGACTAGACGGTGAGACTCGTGAGACTTTTATTTATGGTATTTGGGGTCGATGCTCACTTGAGCCGACATGGTGTTTCTCATTTCTTGCTTTCAGATGCTTATTTCGCATTTTTGATATACATATTGCATGTGGTTGTGATTCCGCCTTTAGCGAAGAGCTAGCTCCCGCTTGGGGATGCCTTTATTCATTATTTATATGTATTTTCATGTGTTGTAACCGTTTGGGGGGCCTATATTTACAAAGGAGACTCTGCTGAAATAATAACCAAAGATAAACGATCCCACTCCACCGGATTTTGGCCGGCGAAACATATCAAAAAACCGATATGGCCAGTTTTGTATTGGTGTTTAGGCTTCGATTTTCTTTGGTGTTCCAGTCTCTGGGGTTTGGTGTTTCAGGTATTGTTTGTTTTTACTAAGATTGCATGTGATGTTATCTTTCTGTAACGGCAATTTAGAGTGTTTCGTATTCATAATTTTAACATCGTTTCGGGTTTATATATGTGATACAATATTTGGAATCCATAATAATTAGTTTTGTGAAAACTAATTAGTATTTTGTAAATCTAGCAATTTAGTCTCACTTGATCGGTTGCTGCGGGGTTTTGATTCGGATCAAAACTCCGTCGCAATCTCGTATAGTACGCGAATGTTCGTCGGGTAACATTAATAGATAGCCATGCCCCATCGCCCCGACTAAGTGACTGTAGGAGAACCCCATAGCCAAAAGCATCCATTCGGGTGCTCGCGGCCGCGGTCTTCCGCCAAAGTTCAATTCGCCGACAGTATCGGGAGTGTGGCCGTCTACTAACGTTTCCGACGAGCATTCGATCATATGTTAGGAATCTTGTTGAATTGCCTGACAGGATATTGAAAAGTGTTTTCAATTTGAGACTAAACTGCCGGATTTATAAGGTTAGGCATGAAATTCGGAATATGAGATATTCCGGGTTTATGATGTCTAAGGAATATATATGGTTAGGCATGAAATCCGAAGTATGTGATATTTCGGGTTTATGATGTCTAAGGTGGTTGCGGATTCCAATTGTTGTAGTTTTCACTCTCTTTTCTGTGACCGTAAGTGTAATATGTGGTGTATCACCGGTTTCGTTGCTATATGTCAACGACAATTGGGATACGCATATTTAATTACGTTGATGACATGTGATATTATGTGTTGCTGGGATATGTTATATTGGATCGTCGTGTTTTGAATAGCCGGGGGTTTTTGCATGAGATGAGAGTTTTTCATTTTCATTCATGTAAAAAACTTGTATGTAATATTCTTTTATTGGGACACTTCTGGGTTAAGGATGATGTCACCATTGATGTATATTATTTACTTTTCCGCATTAGGATAGACCCAAGGCGGGGAGCACAAGTAACCGGGTACTAGAGTCTAGTGGGTGACCATCTCGAGGAGTCAAGACCGGGTCTCCTAACTCTAGAATTGGTAGGGTTGCTTGCCGCTCTCGTAGGGGTCTAGGGATGTGGGTTTGTCTATTCATCACCACCGTGGAATCCATGTTTTTTTACGGGCTTAATTTAAAATGTGGAACTCCTAGTATATCCAATATTTCATATGTTGACTTCTGCTGCAATGTTCTGTGATGTGATCACTTTATATGCGTGAGACGAAAGCTTTATATTATATATATGATATATAATAAATGTTGCTTATATTTTGCATCCGCGCTAGTCCTGCCCCCGCTCTGCCGTTAGTTATCTAACCTAACGGTGCATGACGGGACCCCGTGGCGAAGGCGGATGGCATAAGCGTACGTTGTATAAGTATTTTCGTTTCTTCTGTGATACTTAGGAAGCATAAATGATGGGATTTCATTAATGAAATTAATGAAAAGGAAAGAAACTTAAAGATGTTGTAGAATCAAATTTTCAAAAAGGGTAGCTCTAGTTTTTGCTTTGCATAGTGGTATTCCTTGATAAATATCCAGCACCTCATTCGATGAGGAAAGAGTCGAGATCTCTTCACTGGGAGTGACCTCTTTAGCAGAAGCTAGCAGATGCTACAACCCACTCGGTTTTGTCTTTTGATTACTTTTTTAGTTCTTGCTTTGCATAGTGGTATTCCTTGATGAATATCTAGCACCTCATTCGATGAGGAAAGAGCCGAGATCCCTTCACCGGGAGTGACCTCTTTAGCGAAACTAGTAAAAGCCTCAAAAAACACTCCTTTTCAAAATCACTCGATTTTACAACGATATCAAGTTCATTACGCAAAAGGATTTCTTAAATACCTGTCTTAGCCCTCCGTCATTTCAGATAAGTATTACTTAGTATTCGTGCTACGTTTGTTGGCCTCTGTCAAGGCGTAGTATGCGGTAGCTAACTAGTGCTTATCTGCAGCATATGATGCGATTGGATTAGGGTAGTCGTGCGCCTTTGTTTCCCTCCGTCAAGGGTCGTGCGGGTGGGTTTAATTCAATCATGAAATGTACGGGATGAACTTGACTAGCATCCTATGGTTTGTTGGCCTCCGTTAAGGTCATAGGACGCTAAGGGCAAAACATTATCGGGAATTTCAAGTGTAGAAATTTGCAATGAGATTGCATACCTTGTATGAGATAGTAGGATCCCGATACCCACTGCGAGTAAAGAGTTACTCCTATGAATGTTTTGCACTTTACAATTAGCCGATCAAGTAGGTGACTAGAAAGGTGTCGACGGGATTATGCTTCAGGGAAAACGAGGTTTATTTTAATTAGGTCCGTGCGAAAGCACGGGGAACCTCCCTCAAAGTACCGATACTGGCCTGGCCGAAAGATTGGCGAACTTGTAGGGTGTAATTAATCCCGGCTAGTCTTACCTTTTAAGTTTTAAAGGAAGATTTGATAAAAATAGTGGGAGCCATCCTGATTAGATAAAATAATAATCAATCTAATCTTGCGACAGCGCACGCGAGTGTTTTCTTCTCTCTCTCCAGGTAGCGACCATATCACGCCTTAATCAAGATAATAATATGGATGTATTGACTGAACCCACTTGTTATACTGAGCTGGGGAACGTTGGTTCCGCTCTATCTTATAATTGTTATAAGTCCGAGCAGGAAATAGGAGAATATCCGGATTCCCGCGCGACCCAAACGAGGAATGTGCATGTTGATGCATCTTCTTCCGGGTGTGTTTGTCACCAAGAACTGTTTTTCAGTACACTCTACGTCCTGGGTATTAGATACCGGATCAAGATCCCACATATGTAATATGTTACATGGGCTAAAAAAGGTAGACAACTGAGAAAGGGTGATCATTCTCTAAGAGTAGGGAATGGTGCAAATGTTGCAGCCAAAGCAGTTGGCGAATATCACCTTGTATTACCAATTGGTAATACATTGATTCTGAACAAATGTTATTACATACCGAACCTGATATGCAATATTATATCAGTTTCTTTATTAAGTAAACAAGGATATAATTTTGTATTGCAGGATAATGTTATGAACATTTTCCAAAATCAAAAGTTGATTGGATCAGGCACGTTATATAATGGTATATACGTTCTAAATCAAACTACAGTTCTTAACATACAAAACACACACAAGAGGAAGAGTTCAGAAATGAACGAATCCTTCTTGTGGCATTGTAGACTAGGTCATATCAATGTGACACGACTGGCTAAGTTACATAAAGATTGATATTTGAATCAGTTTGAATTTACATCTTATGAAACTTGCCAGTCATGTCTCAAAGGCAAAATGACCAAAACTCCATTTACTAGACACGGAGAAAGAGCTACTGAACTCTTGGGAATGATACATAGTGATGTATGCGGCCCTTGAAGGGTTACTAGGCACTCTTACTAGGGTCTATAAGGCATCAACCATGTCCGATTTAAAATTTAGACGTGCCGAACAACCCAAAGCGAGGATCTTTGCTAGATAATTAGGGTTACACATGCAAGTAAACATCTTTACAACTAAGAGTGAGGGATTACAACCTTTGTAGTGCGCTCCTTCGCTTCATAAGCTCCGAGTAGTCGTCCCTTCGCCGCGATCCATGATCTCCCGGACTCAAGAGAGGCTCCATAACCCGAACGATCCATACTTGCTTGAAGTCTTCCTTTTCAAAGATGATCTACCTTGAAGTTCCTTTAATTCAAGCTCTTTCTCACTAATAAAGTGAACACCCTAATCTAATTGGCTAGATTAGATGAGGATGATGAAGTAGGATTTATGCTCTCTTTTATTATCAAATTCTCACACTAATTCATCACAAATCTCAAAGCTAGAAAGCTTTGCAAGGAGGAAGAAGAAGAAGATGAATGAATATTCTTTTGTGATGAATAATAAAAAAAGATATATAATTACAAATGCAACCATGGTCAAAGATGACAAGGCAAACCATTGTAGAGAGTTAACTAGGGTTAAAGGTGTAGTTTGGGTAAGGAAAATATCTCACAAAATATCCATCATAATATCTTTGCAAGAAACAAAAGAAAAGTTTCTAGAAGCTTCATGAATAAGCTAACCCAAATCAAACCCTAACCATATTTAATCTCCACTAATCATGTTGCATTAGTAATTATAACATGTTACAATATTATATATCACATATATAATATATTTTGTAACAAAAGAAAATAATACAATTAACATATATCGCATATATATCAATGTATTCTCCGGTGAGAAAATGAAATAATAAAGCGAGCCAATATTAGATAATGTGTAGGGTTCCTAGGCACTCTAACAAGGTTCTACAAGGCATCAACCATGCCCGATTCAAAAATTTAGCCGTGCCGAACAACCCTAACCAAGATCGTATACTAGAGATTATGTGAAAACTAGCAAGTTAAACTCTTTAACAACAAGTGAAAGGGATTACAAACTTTGTAGATCCGGTCCTTCACTTCTAAAGCTCCGTATTGACGTCCCTTTGCTGCGATCATCGTGATCCCGGACTCGAGTGATGGTTTCCTCGGAGAAATGAGTGCGCTAGGTCGTTGACTTCGAGGCCGAAAATGATCTACATCGAGGAGACTCAAACTCAAGCTCCATCTTCACTAGGTCATGAACTTTGTGAAGAGAACACCCTAAACTAAATGGCAAGTAGTAGAGGATGATGAAATAGGAAGTGAGTTCACTTTGGATTTGGATTTCTCACTCTAATTCTTCACTTGAAAATTTCTAGCAAGCATTTCTTCTTCTTGAATAAGAAGAAGAAGAAAGAAGAGAATGATGATAAAAATGAATTATTTTAAAAAGAATAATCAAGTGAAGTCTATCATAATGCAACCATAGGTGAACTAACCTTTGTAGAGACTAAACCATAGTTAATTATAATGGTTTGGTTAATGAATATCTTAATCAAGACAAAATGAGTCGACTTTGTCAAAGTTGCTTCAAGCTTCATGAAGCTTCAAGCCATGACAAAAGAAGCCACCATTTTGAATAATTAAGATAAATAAAAACCTAAATTATATTTAACATAGTGTATGTCACACACCCACCCATGTTTGCATGTATCATGATACAAACTAGTGCACAAACATATATCACATATACAACTTGTGCACATCAAGTGAGAAAATCAATCTTAAGTGAACCAATACTAGTTAATGTAAAGTAATATATCAAATATATAATTATACATTAAATCATTAAATCAACACTTGATTTAATGATCCGGTCATATCGCATATAACCGACTAATATCTAGTGTATCAATGTATCGAATCAACACTTGATTCGGTAACCCGGCTATATCTCATATAACCGTCCGATGATACAAATCGCGAGAATAGAATACAGTATCACATACTGATATAATTCTCAGTCCCGCACATATCTCATATGCGCTCCTATTTCTTTTCGCTTGAGCCAGGAAACCTCTGTGTCGGACTCTAAAGACTCGTCAATACGCCGGCAGTTGGTGGTGATCATATCAATCACCCACAAGCCGCAAGCGGTCTGCTAAACGTAACGGCCACCCGGGTATTGAGCGATCAGAAGATCAACGAGCAAGCCTGCTCACACTCATGCTAATCCAATCAGTAACACTTACCTCACAGTCCGGTCTGTTCATCTGATATGTCGCATATCTCGCCTAGGGGTGGTAAACGTCAGACCCCAGTAGCTTGATAAGTCATGCCGATGTAAGGTCCACAACAAGCGTGAAACTACTGATAACACTTACCGGTAAATCACTGCAACCCTGGCCAGGGATTTCCAGTTATGGCCAGTCGAGCATAGCGCAACATCAACCCCCAATACCGGGAGAGACGAATCCCCTCCTATCGCTCATTGCCTCCATGTGAATCGGGACTGTACCCAAAATCCACCTGTTTGCACGACTCAGTAGAGCCGTGGTAGGGTGGAAATCAAAGCACAGTGGGAGACACACAAGACTCTATGACGATCTCGGGTCAACAGACTAAGCTGTACCAGTGTCACCAGAGAACTGCCATCTGACGTGAGGTATAATACCATCTGGGAGTTCTCGGCGAGTCCGTCCAGTGTACCCAGTCTCCACTGAGCACTCGCATACCGTCTCTGATGTCAAACACCAATGGATATGGGATCATCCATCACCCATCACATGGGTCGAGAAGATATACGCTAGTCTACTCTGGAATATCGATGCCCCGTCTCGATATTCCCTCGACTAGGAACATTGAAGGATGTACTCATGGACTACCCAAGCCCCACTAGTATGATCTTCATCATAATTCTGGAAGTCGAGTACACATCCTAAGGGCTTTATCAACATGTAATAGAGAGACAGTAAGTGTACATGTTAAGATAAAGAGCAACTAGATAGCGTACTATCATGTCGAGCAAGAAAGTCCTACCTATATATGTCCCAGCATCCACTACAATATACATCTCATGTACAGTAATGGCCTCTAGGGCATACATATAACTAACAATCTCCCACTTGCACTAGGGCTATCTGTAGCAGTAGTTGCAGTATCTCATACTCAACCATCCCATAAAAGTCTCTCTCTGGGAAAAGGCCTTTGTGAGTGGATCCGCCGTGTTGTCCTCTGAGTCTACTCTCCTAACCTCAATCTCCCTGGAGATCAACTATCTTCATGATCAGGTGATACTGCCTTGGAATATGTCTGGGTCACTGATGGGACCGTAGTTCCTGGGTCAAAACCACACTTCCATTGTCATACAATGGTAGGAACCTAGTTCATCTCATGAACTAATATACACCCAAACTGCCTCTTTGGTAGTATCATTGATAGTGATGTCGCAAGCCTTTATCGTCTAGTTTGCCACGTATCTAACTTGGAACTCTTCCAACATACCGTCCCTCCACTAAGGGTAAAGACAATGCTTGTGACCGACATTCAGTCAACCTTACCACCCTGGAAGCTGTCCAGTGATTCTACCCAGGATCGATTTATACCATCTCACTACACCTAGTGAGAATCCTGATATCCATTTAGATCTATCTCATAGATCTAAAACCCAGAATTTAGGAGGTATCACCTTTATCCTATTTGGAGAATCCTTGTGATAAGAGGAGATTGACCGTGCGTAGCATGGAAACTCTTTTCCTATCAAGAGTATGTTGTCCATGTACAATACGAGGATGACCGCCTTACTCTCTACTACCTTTTTGTATGTACAAGGTTCATTTACTATTTTGATGAAGTCAAACTCTTTGACTACCACATCAAAAAAGATGTTCCAACTCCGCGATGCCTACTTTATCACACAAAGCATCTTGCACACGTTTCCGTTGCTCCCACTTTTTACGAAGCCCTCTGGCTGTGTTCTTATAGACGTTCTCTTCTAAATCAATATTTAGAAAAGCAGTCATGACACCCAACCACCAGATATCGCAGTTATAGCATGCAGCAATGGCAAGTAGGATCCGGATGGACTTAAGCATAGCCACTGGAAAAGGTTTCATCATTATCCACGCCTGGTCGATGACGAAAACCTTTAACAAGTCTAGCTTTGAATGTCTCAACTTTTCCATCTACACCAAGTAATCTTCTCAAGATATACTTGCTCCTGATGAGGATTTAACCCTTCAGATATAGCAACCAAAGTCCATACTTTGTTAGTGTACATGGATTCCATCTCAGATCGCTAAGCATCCAGCCATTCTTACAGAGTCCCACTCCTGATGGCCAGCTCAAAACTAGTTGGGTCATCATCTCATGATGCAATCCTCACTCCCACTGTCATAGAGAAACCGAAGTATCTCTCAGGTGGGTGAAGAACCCTACTGGATCGGCGGAGAGGCTGAGGTTCGTTGGAATCTATTGAATCCTTTGGTTCTACAAAATCATCTGTTGTAGTTTGTATAGCTGGAACTCCTTCCAGTTCTACCTCATGACCACTTATTATTTACAAGAAATTCCCTTTCACAAAGGCGGCATGTTGAGAAACAAAAACATCTTTTGTTCTTCGGTTTGGTAGAAGATATTCCCTTGCAAATTCTTGGGATATCCAACAAACTTCTACAGATCTGACTTTGCCTCGAGCTTGTCCGTATTTTGCTTTTTAGACATAGGCCGGACAACCCCAAATCTTAACAAACTTAAGATATGGGCTCTTCCCTTTCCATATCATATATGAAGTGGTAGGCAACTGATTTGATTTGAACCCTAGTCAATAGGTATGCATCTTCTCAAGAGCAAAACTCCCAAAAGGAAATAGGAAACTCAGTAGTACTCATCATAGAGCACACCATATCACATAGGGTGCTATTGCTTGACCCCGATATACCATCGTGCTATGGTGTATACGGAGGAGTAATGCCGAGAGAGAATCTCATTCTCCTTTAGAATTGTCCAGGAATTCCGTGCTCAAGTATTGTCCTCCCTGATCACATCAAAGGACATAATACTTATACCCGTTGTTGATTCTCCACTTCTAACTTATATTCTGTGAATATCTCAAAAGCTTCGGACTTGTGTTTCAACAGCAACATATGTCTGAATCTTGAGAGATCATCAGAGAATGTAATGAAGTACAAAGAACCGGTCCTGGCATATGTAGACAGGGGACTTTCAAACATCAACATGTATCAATCCCAAGAGTTCACTAACTCTTTCTCTGTTTCCAGTAAACGGAGCTATGGTCATCTTATGTTTGTGACATGACTGGAAAGTTTCACAAGATGTAAATTTAAACTGATTTAAATATGCATCTAAATGTAACTTCAGCTAGTCGGGTCACATTGACATGACCTAGTCTACAATACCTCAAGAAGGAATCGTTCATTTCTGAACTCTTCCTCTTGTGCGTGTTCTGTACGTTAAGAACTGTGGTTTGATTTAGAACGTCTATGCTTTTAGATAACGTGCCTGAACCGATCAACTCTTGATATAGGAAATGTTCAAAACACTATCCAACAATACAAAATTATATCCTTCTTTAATAAAAAAAGAGACTGATATGATGTTGTATATCAGGTTCGGTATCTAATAACATTCGTTCAGAATAATTTTATTCTAGTAATACAGGGTGATAACTATCAACAGACTTGGCTGCAACATTTGCACCGTTTCTATCTCATGAAATTTATCACCCGTTCTCAGTTCTCTACCTTTCTGCAGCCCTATGTAACAGATTACATTTGTGGGATCCTTATCCGGTATCTAATACCCAAGATGAATAGGATACTGAGAAACGGTTCTTTGTAATGAACACACCCGAAGAAGATGCATCGTCATGCACTTTCTTCGTTTGGGTGGCATGGGAATCCTGGTATTCCCCTAATTCCTGTTCGGTCTTATAACAATTACAAGTTGGAGCGGGACCAACGTTCCCCAGCTCAGTATAACAAGCGGATTCGATCAATACATCCATATTATTATCTTGATTAAGGCGTGACATGGTCGCTACCTGGAGAGAGAGAGAAGAAAACACTCTGCGTGCGCTTTTGCAAGATTAGATTGGTTATATATTTTATCTAATCAGGATGGCTCCCACTGTTTTTATCAAATCTTCCTTCAAACCCTAAAATGAAAGACTAGTCGAGATTAATTACACTCTACAAGTTCGCTAATCTTTCAGCCAGGCCAGTGCCGGTACTTTGAGGGAGGTTCCCCGTGCTTTCGCACGGACCTAATTAAAATAAACCTCGTTTTCCCAAGGGCGTAACCCCGTTGACACCTTTCTAGACACCTACTTGATCGGCTAATTGCAAAGTGCAAAAATCTCCCATGAGTAATAATTACTCGCAGTGGATATCGAGATCCAACTATCATTTAGAAGGTATGCAATCTCATTGCAAATTTCAACACTTGAAACTCCTGACAAAGGATTTTACCCCTAGCACTTATGACCTTAACTATGGTCAACAAATCATAAGTGTTAGTTATATGTATGCCCTAGAGGCCATTACTATACATGAGATGTATATTGTAGTGGATGCTTGGACATATATAGGGAGGACTTTCTTGCTCGACATGATAGTATGCTATCTGGTTACTCTTTACCTTAACGTGTACACTGATTGTCTCTCTGTTACATGTTGGTAAAGCCCTTAGGATGTGTACTTGACTACCTGGACTATGATGCGGATCATACTAGTGGGGACATGGTAGTCCATAAGTACATCCTTCAAGGTCCCTAGTCATGGGTGTATCGAGACGGGGCATCGATATACCAGAGTAGACTAGCGTATACCTTCTCGACCCATGTAGATGGGCGATGGATAATCCCATATCCATTGGTGTTTGACATCAGAGATGATATACGGGTGCTCAGTAGAGACTGGGTACACTGGACGGACTCGCCGAGAACTCCCAGATGGTATTATACCTTACGTCAGATGGCAGTTCTCTGGTGACACTGGTACAGGTTAGTCTGTAGACCTGAGATCGTCATAGAGTCTTGAATGATTCCCATTATGCTTTGATTTCCACCTTACCACGTCCAAGAGGGCATGCAAAACGGTGGTTTTTGGGTACAGTCCCGAGTCACATAGAGGCAATGAGCGATAGGAGGGGTTTCGCCTCTCCCGGAATTGGGGGTTGATGTTGCTCTATGCTCGATTGGCCATAACAGGGAAGTCCATGGCCAGGGCTGGTTTAGAGATATACTGGTAAGTGTTACCAGTAGTTTCTCGAACCGTTATGAGCCTCATATCGGCATGACTTATCGGTTATTAGGGTCTAGAGTTTTACCACTCCTAGACTTGATATGCGACATATCAGACGAGGAGACCGGACTGTACAGTAGTGTCACTGTCAGGATTTTTGCAGGAGTTGGAGCGGGCTTGCTTGCTGATCTTCTGATCGCTCAATACCCGGGTAGCCGTTACGTCCAGCTAGTACCGTTGACGGCTTGTGGGTGTTTGATATGATCATCACCTACTGCCGGCGTATTGACGAGTCTTTAGAGTCCTACATAGAGGTCATACTGGCTCAGGCAAAACGAAATAGGAGCGTATATGTGATATGTGCGGGACCGAGAATAATACGAGTATGTGATATCGTATTCTATTCTCGCGATGTTTGTGTCGATCGATTATATGCGATATAACCAAGTTATCGAATCAAGTGTTGATTCGATAAGTCGATACATTAGATGTTAGTCGGTTATATGTGATATAACCGGATTATTAAGTCAAGTGTTGATTTAATAATTTAGTGTATAATTGTATATGTGATATACTAATTTACATTAACTAACATTGGTTCACTTAAGCATTTGATTTTCTCACTTGTGCACAAGTTAATATATATGTGATATATATTTATTAGTGCACAAATTGTATCATGGTTGTTGATACAACTATCATGGGTGTAGAAGACTTATACCATACTAATTATATTTGTTAGGTTTTTATATTTAAAGTAATTCTAAAACAAATGGATAATGAGCACAAATGCATGAAGCTTCATGAAGCTTTTGTTTGCATTTGACTTGGTCCACTAGTTTTGTTTTACTTAAGATATTTGTCATGACCCGAAAGAGCACGTGACTGGCCCTTGAACCACATGAAGTCTATAGGACTCCATCTGATCCAAGTAAGCCAAAATCCCAGAAATCTAAAACCATTTTAAGAATAAGTAAAGAAACTGGTTTAAAGAAATGAAAGAAAACATGTTTGAAATCAAGGTTTTTAAATAACTAAGCCGAATATGCATTTGAAAACAGTACAGTCCTTTCTAAAAATTTCGGCAGAGTTTCTTTTGTAAAACGGGCCCCGAATGGGGTAAAACAATAATGACAATATATATATATGCAATGATAAAGGCATCCCCAAGCGGGAGCTAGCTCTTCGTCAATCGACGGTCACAACCACACAATAATATGATAATATACAACGCCAAGTGGCGAGGATCAAATCCAAAAGAAAGCTCAAGCAATAAGAAAACCGCAATACAACTAAGCGCGACTCTAAGGTCGATATACAACACTGAAGTCTAGGTCTGAAACAATATACAGTTTTGGTTGAAGGAAATTCTAGATACAATGAAATAAAATAAAAACAAGGGTGGTTCTTGATGCGAAAGAATCCACCTACCAAAAGCAAACCACCCGCAAGAAAGCAGTGTGCCAGAAATGCCGCAATGAAACCTGTACGGCAAAACCTGCAAGAACTGTGGCACAACGGGGGTGAGTTGCCAACTCGTGAATAGAAATATCTACAAGAATAAATCGAATGCAAGACATAAACCTAAGTCAGCAATCAGCAATAAACCTCAAAGAATAAGCCTGATACATGATAAGGTGGCAAATCAACATCTAAACAGGTATGTGGTGCCAAGTACTCAGGTAATAACATGTCATCAGTATAAGGTATGTCTGCATGAAGGAAATATGATGAAGTATCAATGATATCAATACACATATATTAGCGTCCCATACCACTAATATTGGTGTAAGGGTATATATAACAGCGCCCTCATACCCTGTTATATATACAAATAAAGTATGATCAATGTAAAACCAGTCTGTCTATGATCCAAGTCTGTATATAATCCATGTCTGTATGTATGTGGAACCCGTCCACCCGTCAATAAATGACAATAAGCATCATGTATGCAATGTGAGGATATAAACAAAATCATGGAAAAACATCATGAAACCCGTGCCTAGCATCGACACGTAAATCCTCCTGTATCGGGCATCCGTCATTCCGGATCATGCCCTACATCAAAGTACATATCGGGAATCCGTCAGTCCGGGTCATCCCTCTCTCAGTGCATCGGGCATCCGTCATTCCGGATCATGCCCTATATCAATCCATCGGGCATCCGTCATTCCGGATCATGCCCTATATCAAAGTATATATATCGGGAATCCGTCAGTCCGGGTCATCCCTCTCTCAATGCATCGGGCATCCGTCATTCCGGATCATGCCCTATATCAATCCATCGGGCATCCGTCATTCCGGATCATGCCCTATATCAAAGTATATATATCGGGAATCCGTCAGTCCGGGTCATCCCTCTCTCAATGCATCCTCTATCACCGAGAAAACACGGGGCGACGCCCCAAATATCATATCAAGGGAACCGGGTTTTTAAATGGTTACTTATTCAAAAAGGCTACGGTTCCCAAATCCAGAAATCACATGAAAATCCAACATCAGGAAGTAAATCCAATGCGAGGTGCTATGCAATCAATCCATGATGTATGCGACATATAAGGAAAGGTAATCATATCGGGAATCATGCAACATGGAATGGGAATGCGCATATGTCGAATGAAGCATCATATCACAAATGCAATAGTGCTACGGTGTAGTGACATGGCAATTATCGATGATGAAGTGTGTGAGCCGGCAAATAGTGTACGTGAAACATACGCATCATCGATAATGGTGCTGGTGTCCTAACAGCATGATAATAACATGATGATGAACATATGCCAGCAATGCGAATAGCATGAAAATGCGGAAAGCTAGTAATCAACAGCACAGTAAAGTATCTACTATGCAAACTACATCTAAGTATCCGGTCAATCAGGAGGGGTAGGTGTGGAAACCACCTAAAACTGAGTCAAAGTATATATGTAGATATATAGTCGGTGATCCCGCCTCAATGTCATATCGTAAGATATCCTCTAGCTATGAGTGCGGATCTATCATCAATATCAGCTCGTACGGTAAATCATCGTACGGCATTCCCAAAAGCTGGGTAGGGGTCAACATCTCACTGTCTCATCACATAACAAATATCACCATCATCAGATCATAAAGTCTGGATGTACTACTCTATATCTAGTACAAACGGTAACATCGGTAAAGTATGCATGCGGGGGTAAACACACATCCCAAGCCCGCAAGAATCACAAGTCATATCCCACATATGAATCGTATCAAATCACCGATCTCAGGGCACCAAGCCCACATCATCGACTCATCTCCCAAGTCGTCACATATCATCAACCACAGTGTAAGTACATGTGAAAAGCAAGGGTATATGTATAGGTGTAATTCTATCCTAGGGTTCGCGACTATGAACTACACTAGTCACTTCTAACCCTACATTATCCAAAATACACCTAATATCACAATACCATATAATAAGCTATCTACGGACTGCGGGGGTGCTATACGCCATCCACCCGACTTCCCCCCGTAGATATAATCTACTCACCTCGCATCACCAATTGCGGACGTCACCACGCATTTGCTTGTCGTTCCGAAGTCTTCATGGGTACCTACACATCAAATATCGTATATGCGCATCAAAACCAATCCAAGCTAAAACGGCGCATAAAATCCAAAACGATACGATAAGGGGGCCTATAGGTGAGAACCTATGGCACGCCTTCAAAACCATCCATAATCCTCTATATCGTCGTATAAACGACAAATAGTCGAGGCAAACACATTCCACCATTTCAGAATCCAAAAATACGGAAACACGAATCCAAAACAACAACTTAGGATATATGTCCCAGATTTCACCCTAGATAGAATCTGTCAAAACTAGAAGTACCCAGGGTCTAAACTATAGGAAATAGGGCCAGGCACGCAAAATGAGGCAAATCCACATTGCTCTGGCCGCAAATTGCGGCCAGAATGGGGATTTCGGCGGCCTGGGTTTGGAGTGGGGAGCTAGGGTTTGGGGTGTTGGTTCAATGGTGTCTGCACATCACACTGTCCACTCAATATTATTTTAGGGTTCTCGGGGTCATAGCAGATTCAAGATAACCCTCACAGATTTCACATTTTCCCCGATATCGGTTTCTAAAATCCGTATTTCTGATTCTAGCTTCAGGTTTTGGGTTCCAATTCATGCACTAGGGTGTTTACAAGTCCTCTACTGAGCTCAATTTCACACTACAACTCAAGTTTCCTCAAACCCTAACTTGGTTAATCTCAATTCCATAATATCGCACAATATCGGTATAATCTTAACTTGGGGTTAAAGGAAATGCTACAATTGAGCTAAGGGTTCAGAATTTACCTCAATTGGCAACTCAAGAAAATTCTTGAGTTGCCCCAAGTGGCCACAATCCAAGCTTTCTAGGTCCATCTTGAAGATCTCGAGCTTGTGCATCCTTTTTGTGAAACCGACATGGGATTTTGGTGAAGTTTTGGAGATGTTTTTGGGCTTTGGAGAGGGGAGGGAATGGGGTTCAGGTTCTGCAGTAGGAGGAGGAGGAAGAGGGAAGAAAATGATGGGAGAAATGGCTAAGGGTGGTAGTCAAAGTCCACCTCTCTCTCTCTCACCTACTCTCATTTCTTTATTCTTTTTCTTTTCTTCATTTTCCTTTTCTTTTCTCTTTTAAAACCCTAAACCTTCTCACTTCAATAGTGATCCCAAAATAACATGGCAAGAAAGATACACAAGTGTAGAAAAAGTGATATGTGCAAGTTTTGCACAAAATTGTCAAAAAAACCCAATTAGCGATTTTAATCGCGATTAGCACTAAATTAGTGTCAAATTAATCACAAAGACTTAAAAATGTCAAAATTCACTAATTTACCCTATTTTAGAATTTTCCATAATTTTTCATAATTTTTCTAACATTTTTCCTATTTATTTGCATTTAATATTAAAATAATCAATAAAATAATATTAAATTATAAAAATTCCCAAAATTAATATTTTATATTTTTGAAAATGTTGCAATCTACCCCCCTTAAAGAAATTCGGTCCCCGAATTTAAATTTTAAACCCCCAATACTAGAACAATTTCAGTAGTAATCAATTTGTCGGGGCTCCGAAAAACATCAATACATAAGGAATATCATAAAAATGTACTGTCCTACTAGAATCAATCTCCAAAATGCATATATATAAGAATATCCTATGCGTCTGGTGCGCAAGGAATCAAAATCCATAAATGTCAAACAGAGATACAAAACAACATCTATGTGCAACTGGTGTGCACGAAACATCTGTCGTAAGCAACGTAGGTGCCTGGCAGAAAACAATCAGGTGCATGTGACATGCACGAAGAATCCCGATTTAGTGCATCTGGCGTGCACCAAAATCGTATATCAAAACACTAAAAGTGCACGAAACTATGCTGGAAGTGTAAATCAAATCACTGAATACAGCAAGCATGAAATCTCAATCAATATCTCAAATGTAATAATTCAGCGCAAAATATATAAATATCCAGGGGGTGCATGAAACGAATATCATGAAACTCAGTCATCAAAACTAAATCATGCAAACAGAACGCCCAAAATACCGAAATCCAAAATGACGGATACGTGATAGTCGAATCACAAAATCACAAATCACAAATACCGTCTTCGGTAGTTCCTCCTTTAAGGTCGAGAAGGAGTCGGTGCAATCCACAGCTAGAAGCGCAGGATATCTACCTGCCTCATGCTCACGGTCTGGCGTCCTCTGACTCTCTGGGTCCTTATCCTCTCTGCGGATTACCAATCTCACAGTCAAGCGGCTCATCGGCCCTGTCAGATGTGCTAACGGGGACGATTCCGTTCTGGCACTTCTCTGTCAAACCTCACGACCACTCGTAAGGCAGCATATCACTGGCGTCGGCCTCTGGCTCTCTGAATGCACGTCACACATCTGATCCTGGGTGCAAACATCATTGCAGCAACGCCCTGGAAGGAATCCTGCTCAAGGTCTCTCCCAATCCTGCCTATGTCGATCTGTACGGAGGCTGGCTCCCCTGCACAACCTCTTCTCGCTCAAAAGACACCAGTGTTCTCAGCACAATCTTTTTCTCGGGAACTGGTCATAACCCATCGTCTCTGTAAGCATATCTGGTCTCTAGTCTCGACGGGAAGTAATGACAGCTCGTCAGTGTCTCACACGAACCTCTTGTTCCACCTATCTCTATCGTCGTCCACTATGACGTCACGCCAAGCTACTATGCACTGCACTGCACTGTCTCGGCCACAGTCAATCTGAAGTCTCTCACACGGACTCGAAATCGCGTATTCTGTAGCTTCATCACTCTATAGCAGATGTCAGGCCGAACTGGTCCTCGGGAACACGTCCCAACCATCGGAGGAATACTCATTACTCATCCATCCTTGATCAATTTGCAATGCATCTGGTTAAGCTCCTCTATCCGAACTTGGTCAACTACCTCGTCGACAATGCCGAACTCTGGCCTGCTGGGTGTGCGCAAAATGACCACTCTGGGTCTAAGTCTTCTCGTATCGTACTCCAGAAAGGTCCTGCCGAGATTCCTTTCTTAAATCTCAATCCTGCCGAAATGCCCGGAAGTCATCATCCAATGCTGAAGCTCACGCTTATTCCGGAACGGCTGCATACTTATCGCGCTTCTTTTCTGGAAGATATATCCATATACCACGCCTCGGGGTGCGTATCACATCTCTGATGTCAGCGGAGTGGGACGTCATCTCGTCGAAATCTCGTACGAACTCTTTTCTTCACTCTGCTCAAATGTCGACTGATTCGGACTCGTCTCATCGTGGCTACACGAACTGTGCTCCAACGGCTATCCTCGTATCTGGAGTCTCTCAAGCAGTGTCCCATCACGATATCCGAAAGATGTTGAACCATCCGATCGACTCGTCAGATCCTCATAATCCCCCAAGAGCTCACCTCTCGGGTACAGTCTAATAGTATCGAGTACATGCCACAGCGTCGGTGGTCCAGCCGTAGAAGGGCAAACCCAAGCCTCACTAATGGCGTCGCGGAACCGCCGTAAACCCTAAGGTTCAAAGGCTGTCACACGGTCATTAAGTCGAGTTAGGGTTTCATTCTTCTAGAGGGTCCATAGAATCACCTGCATGTCTTTCCGTATACTTTAAACTTGGAAAATGGCTCCTGACATTCGATCGTCTCAATCGACTCTCAACGAACCTGCGTGAAGTCGTTTCTAGCTGGAAACAATCCACCTGATGTCCTCGCATCGGTAAACGAACGAACCACATGTCCTAGTCATTCATCCTCAGGTGACTAGCGACTCGCTATCATCTCTCTGAGTATATGCTCATGCTGCAGTAGCTCCAATCATCTGGGCGATATCTCGTCATTTGCAGCAGCAACTGGCTGATACGCCTGTATGCCGAACAATGCCTCAATCCTCCAGGAAGGGCAACACATAGGCAGTCATCCTGAATCGGTCTGCATCTAGATCTGAGTAAGACTCTCTACACTGGAAATCTTCAACTCATCTGGGCCCGCTCTGGCGCAAAAATCGGACGAATCACCTTCGTCTCTCAAATCGGATAGACTAGCTATCATCTGTCTCATATCTGCCCGAAAGCTCCGGCAATCTCATCTCGTAATCTCCGAAAGCAACATCCTGTCAATCTCAGCAACAGCTGGTCCATCTGTCTGCACGATAGGCGACATCACATCTCTGAGGTATGCTGTACATCAACAGTCATCTCTCAACTGGCAGCTCTAACCATGGCCCGATCATCCGGTGCAAGACCAAGCACTCGCCTCCACTAGAGGTCACAATCACCAATACTAACTCGAGACGTTCCCATGTCACCAGAAAACACAAAGGTCGGCCCTCGTACCAAACGAGCTCACACTGGCCGTAACCCTAGCAGCAGCCCAAACTGCGCTCAAACACGGTGACAGGAATCTCAATCGAGTATCAAAGAGAGCACACCGGTGGCAAGAAGGGAAACAACAGATCCAGAGTGGATACATGATCATAGGAAGGAACAGCATCAATGGAGGTATGATAATGAAACTAATAGAATCGGGGATCTCAAATGGATGAATAATCCTGGATATGAAAGGAATCACTGATCTCAAAACAATGTACATCCTAAGGTTCCTTAAGCGGAGTGGCGTGTCGTAAGTATGCCGCGGAACATACCAACGGTACGTCACTCTACTTTAGTCACCTAATCCATCAACCAAGGGTCATCCTAATACGACGAAAGTTCGGGTCTAATACCCCCTCGACCAAGTCTAAGTTCCGTAAGGTCAAGCCTAAGTTCCGTATATATATAAACGCCCTAGGCTCCACATAGTCGAACTCAGACTCGAACCAAGGTCAACCTAGCGCTCTGATACCAACTTTTTCACGACCCGAAAGAGCACGTGACTGGCCCTTGAACCACATGAAGTCTATAGGACTCCATCTGATCCAAGTAAGCCAAAATCCCAGAAATCTAAAACCATTTTAAGAATAAGTAAAGAAACTGGTTTAAAGAAATGAAAGAAAACATGTTTGAAATCAAGGTTTTTAAATAACTAAGCCGAATATGCATTTGAAAACAGTACAGTCCTTTCTAAAAATTTCGGCAGAGTTTCTTTTGTAAAACGGGCCCCGAATGGGGTAAAACAATAATGACAATATATATATATATATGCAATGATAAAGGCATCCCCAAGCGGGAGCTAGCTCTTCGTCAATCGACGGTCACAACCACACAATAATATGATAATATACAACGCCAAGTGGCGAGGATCAAATCCAAAAGAAAGCTCAAGCAATAAGAAAACTGCAATACAACTAAGCGCGACTCTAAGGTCGATATACAACACTGAAGTCTAGGTCTGAAACAATATACAGTTTTGGTTGATGGAAATTCTAGATACAATGAAATAAAATAAAAACAAGGGTGGTTCTTGATGAGAAAGAATCCACCTACCAAAAGCAAACCACCCGCAAGAAAGCAGTGTGCCAGAAATGCCGCAATGAAACCTGTACGGCAAAACCTGCAAGAACTGTGGCACAACGGGGGTGAGTTGCCAACTCGTGAATAGAAATATCTACAAGAATAAATCGAATGCAAGACATAAACCTAAGTCAGCAATCAGCAATAAACCTCAAAGAATAAGCCTGATACATGATAAGGTGGCAAATCAACATCTAAACAGGTATGTGGTGCCAAGTACTCAGGTAATAACATGTCATCAGTATAAGGTATGTCTGCATGAAGGAAATATGATGAAGTATCAATGATATCAATACACATATATTAGCGTCCCATACCACTAATATTGGTGTAAGGGTATATATAACAGCGCCCTCATACCCTGTTATATATACAAATAAAGTATGATCAATGTAAAACCAGTCTGTCTATGATCCAAGTCTGTATATAATCCATGTCTGTATGTATGTGGAACCCGTCCACCCGTCAATAAATGACAATAAGCATCATGTATGCAATGTGAGGATATAAACAAAATCATGGAAAAACATCATGAAACCCGTGCCTAGCATCGACACGTAAATCCTCCTGTATCGGGCATCCGTCATTCCGGATCATGCCCTACATCAAAGTACATATCGGGAATCCGTCAGTCCGGGTCATCCCTCTCTCAGTGCATCGGGCATCCGTCATTCCGGATCATGCCCTATATCAATCCATCGGGCATCCGTCATTCCGGATCATGCCCTATATCAAAGTATATATATCGGGAATCCGTCAGTCCGGGTCATCCCTCTCTCAATGCATCGGGCATCCGTCATTCCGGATCATGCCCTATATCAATCCATCGGGCATCCGTCATTCCGGATCATGCCCTATATCAAAGTATATATATCGGGAATCCGTCAGTCCGGGTCATCCCTCTCTCAATGCATCCTCTATCACCGAGAAAACACGGGGCGACGCCCCAAATATCATATCAAGGGAACCGGGTTTTTAAATGGTTACTTATTCAAAAAGGCTACGGTTCCCAAATCCAGAAATCACATGAAAATCCGACATCAGGAAGTAAATCCAATGCGAGGTGCTATGCAATCAATCCATGATGTATGCGACATATAAGGAAAGGTAATCATATCGGGAATCATGCAACATGGAATGGGAATGCGCATATGTCGAATGAAGCATCATATCACAAATGCAATAGTGCTACGGTGTAGTGACATGGCAATTATCGATGATGAAGTGTGTGAGCCGGCAAATAGTGTACGTGAAACATACGCATCATCGATAATGGTGCTGGTGTCCTAACAGCATGATAATAACATGATGATGAACATATGCCAGCAATGCGAATAGCATGAAAATGCGGAAAGCTAGTAATCAACAGCACAGTAAAGTATCTACTATGCAAACTACATCTAAGTATCCGGTCAATCAGGAGGGGTAGGTGTGGAAACCACCTAAAACTGAGTCAAAGTATATATGTAGATATATAGTCGGTGATCCCGCCTCAATGTCATATCGTAAGATATCCTCTAGCTATGAGTGCGGATCTATCATCAATATCAGCTCGTACGGTAAATCATCGTACGGCATTCCTAAAAGCTGGGTAGGGGTCAACATCTCACTGTCTCATCACATAACAAATATCACCATCATCAGATCATAAAGTCTGGATGTACTACTCTATATCTAGTACAAACGGTAACATCGGTAAAGTATGCATGCGGGGGTAAACACACATCCCAAGCCCGCAAGAATCACAAGTCATATCCCACATATGAATCGTATCAAATCACCGATCTCAGGGCACCAAGCCCACATCATCGACTCATCTCCCAAGTCGTCACATATCATCAACCACAGTGTAAGTACATGTGAAAAGCAAGGGTATATGTATAGGTGTAATTCTATCCTAAGGTTCACGACTATGAACTACACTAGTCACTTCTAACCCTACATTATCCAAAATACACCTAATATCACAATACCATATAATAAGCTATCTACGGACTGCGGGGGTGCTATACGCCATCCACCCGACTTCCCCCCGTAGATATAATCTACTCACCTCGCATCACCAATTGCGGACGTCACCACGCATTTGCTTGTCGTCCCGTAGTCTTCATGGGTACCTACACATCAAATATCGTATATGCGCATCAAAACCAATCCAAGCTAAAACGGCGCATAAAATCCAAAACGATACGATAAGGGGGCCTATAGGTGAGAACCTATGGCACGCCTTCAAAACCATCCATAATCCTCTATATCGTCGTATAAACGACAAATAGTCGAGGCAAACACATTCCACCATTTCAGAATCCAAAAATACGGAAACACGAATCCAAAACAACAACTTAGGATATATGTCCCAGATTTCACCCTAGATAGAATCTGTCAAAACTAGAAGTACCCAGGGTCTAAACTATAGGAAATAGGGCCAGGCACGCAAAACGAGGCAAATCCACATTGCTCTGGCCGCAAATTGCGGCCAGAATGGGGATTTCGGCGGCCTCGGTTTGGAGTGGGGAGCTAGGGTTTGGGGTGTTGGTTCAATGGTGTCTGCACATCACACTGTCCACTCAATATTATTTTAGGGTTCTCGGGGTCATAGCAGATTCAAGATAACCCTCACAGATTTCACATTTTCCCCGATATCGGTTTCTAAAATCCGTATTTCTGATTCTAGCTTCAGGTTTTGGGTTCCAATTCATGCACTAGGGTGTTTACAAGTCCTCTACTGAGCTCAATTTCACACTACAACTCAAGTTTCCTCAAACCCTAACTTAGTTAATCTCAATTCCATAATATCGCACAATATCGGTATAATCTTAACTTGGGGTTAAAGGAAATGCTACAATTGAGCTAAGGGTTCAGAATTTACCTCAATTGGCAACTCAAGAAAATTCTTGAGTTGCCCCAAGTGGCCACAATCCAAGCTTTCTAGGTCCATCTTGAAGATCTCGAGCTTGTGCATCCTTTTTGTGAAACCGACATGGGATTTTGGTGAAGTTTTGGAGATGTTTTTGGGCTTTGGAGAAAGGAGGGAATGGGGTTCAGGTTCTGCAGTAGGAGGAGGAGGAAGAGGGAAGAAAATGATGGGAGAAATGGCTAAGGGTGGTAGTCAAAGTCCACCTCTCTCTCTCACCTACTCTCATTTCTTTATTCTTTTTCTTTTCTTCATTTTCCTTTTCTTTTCTCTTTTAAAACCCTAAACCTTCTCACTTCAATAGTGATCCCAAAATAACATGGCAAGAAAGATACACAAGTGTAGAAAAAGTGATATGTGCAAGTTTTGCACAAAATTGTCAAAAAAACCCAATTAGCGATTTTAATCGCGATTAGCACTAAATTAGTGTCAAATTAATCACAAAGACTTAAAAATGTCAAAATTCACTAATTTACCCTATTTTAGAATTTTCCATAATTTTTCATAATTTTTCTAACATTTTTCCTATTTATTTGAATTTAATATTAAAATAATCAATAAAATAATATTAAATTATAAAAATTCCCAAAATTAATATTTTATATTTTTGAAAATGTTACAATATTAGTTAACCTAACCACTATGATTACCTATGGTAATGTCTCTACATGAGTTAGTATATGATACTCACTCACCATTGTTAGCTCATTCTCTCTCTTGATCAAGTTTCATTCTCATTTTGAGCTCATCTTCTTCCTCCTTGAAATTCTTTCTAGGGTTTGAAAAAGAGAGAGAACCAAAGTGAGAAATCAAATTTTAAAGTGTACCCATTTCCTATTTCACCATCCTCTACTAGAATAACACTTTAGTTTAAGGTGTTTGCTTCCCTAATTCTTTGGTTAGTGAAGTAGAAGCTTGAGTTCGTATTCCCTCGACGTAGATCATCTTCGGCCTCGAAGACTTCAAGCAATACCGTTGCAATTTTCTCATGGAGCCGTCCGAGAGTCCGGGAGCACGTGATCACAGCGAAGGGACTACTACAAGGAGCTTTAGAAGTGAAGGACCGATCTACAAAGGTTGTATTTCGTATTCACTTAGTGTAAATGTGATTTACTAGCATGTAAAACCCTAATTTTCTAGCAGTGATCTTATTTAGAGTTATTCGGCACGGCTAAAATTTTAAACCGGCATGGTTGATGCCTTGTTGAACATCCTTAGTGTGCCTAGTAACCCTACAGTGGTATCAGAGCCTAGCTAGAGCATTAGGTGATGTGTTAACGAAGTTAAAACCCTGATCGAACCCGGAAACTACAAAATATACCCCTCTCTGGAAAAATTTTCAAAACTGGGATTTTTCTGTATTAAAAATGCTTAAAAAAATCAACAGGCAATTATAAGGGAAACAATGCAAAACGACAATGTTTGGCGCCCAAAGCGTCGCGGAACCGCGGCACGAGCAGGCCCCCGCGGCGGTCCCGCGGTCATATGGTGACGTCACACTTATCTTTTTGCACAGTAATGTTCCTATTTAATTTCATGATCTTTCTGAGTATTTTTAACCTGACTCAAGTGTTGAGTATTCTGGGGTTTATTTTGTAATCATTGATTCGATCGGAATATTTAATTTCGTTTTGTCTTTCGGATATTTAGAAAGTATTAAAAAGTTCGAACGAATATCAATAACTCACTTATTCTCGACCCGGAAAATTTCCAAGTGTTGGATTTTTCCGTTTGTTTAAGAACGTCTAAATCGTGCAAGTTACGTAATGGACCCTCTAGAAGACAACAAACCTTAACTCGATTATGTGACCGTTTTGAACTACCTTTTGAACCTTAGGGTTTGGGGCAGTACGGCGTGCCACATGTGAGGCGTTGGCTTGACCCTTCTACAGCTGGCCCATTGGTACTGTATCATGTGATGGATGTTTTTAAACTCCCCTCAAGTGTTGAGAACTATTTGGGAAAACTTGGGTGTTTGATTATTCGATCGGAAAGTTTAACATTGTCTATTTATCTGGAATGTAATACAATATTTGGAATCCAGAAGTAGTTATGAGATAACTAATTTGGATGTTATAAACATAGCAGTTTAGTCTCAAATGATCAGTTGCCACGGAATTTTGATGTGATCAAAAGTCCGTTGCAATCACGTAGCGTACGCGGATACTCGCCGGGTAAACATAATAGACAGCCATGCCCCATAGACCCGACCAAGTGACTGTAGGAGAACCCCGTCGCCAAAAGCATCCGTTCGGGTGCTCGCGGCAACGGTGTTCCGCCTTAGTGCACTTCGTTGACGGCATCCGGGGGTGCGGCCGTCAACTAAAGTTTGCGACGAGCATTCGATCACTTATCGGGAATCTTGTTGAATTGCCCGACTAGATAATTAAAAGTGTTTTCGATATGGAGACTAAAATGCGGGGTTTATAATTGTTAGGCATGCGATGTCTAAGGAGGTTGCGGATTCCAACTGTTGTAGTTTTACACTTTCTTTTCTGCGACCGTAAGTGTAAAATGTGATATCGCCGGTTTCGTTGCTATATGTCAACGACAATTGGGATGTGCATATTTACTTACGTTGATGACATGTGATATTATGTGTTGCTGGATATGTTATATTGGATCGTCGCGTTCTGAATAGCCGGGTTTTTTTTATGTGAGATGAGGGTTTTTATTTTCATTCATGTAAAATTTAATGAATGTAATATTCTTTTATTGGGGCACTTCCGGGATGAGGTTGATGTCTCCATTTGTATATTATTTACTTTTCCGCACTAGGATAGACCCAAGGAGGAGAGCACAAGTAACCGGGTTCTGGAGTCCAGTGGGAGACCCACTCGAGGAGTCGAGTCCGGGTCTCCTAACTATAGAATTGGTAGGGTTTCTTGCCGCTCTCGTAGGGGTCTACGGGTGTGGGTTTGGCTATTCATCGCGACCGTGGAATCCGTGTTTTATAGAGGCTCAAAATAAAACATGGACGTCCTAGTATATCCAATGTTTCATATGTTTCTTCTGCTGCGATATCTGTGATGTGATCATTTGATATATTATGATAAATACTGTATATAGTATATATGATATATTATATAGACGTTACTTATGTTTTACACCCGCACTAGCCCTGCCCCGCTCTGCCGTTAGTTATCTAACCTAACGGTGCATGAGGAGACATCAAGGCGAATGCGGATGGCATAAGTGTACGTCGTATTTATCTGTGATGTTTAGGTGACCTAAATGATGGGACTTCATTAATATGATTAATGAAAGAAAAGAAACCTAAAAGATGTTGTGGAATCAAATTTTCAAAAACAGGTAGCTATAGTTCTTGCTTTGCATCGCGGTGTTCCTTGTAGAACATCTTGCACCTTATTCGATAAGGAAAGGGCCGAGATCCCTTCACCGGGAGTGACCCCTTTAGCAATGACTGGCAGATGCTACACCCCTCGGTTTTGACTTATGATTGCTTTTCTAGTTCTTGTTTTGCACAGTGATATATATGATATATCATGCACCTCATTCGATGAGGAAAGAGCCGAGATCCCTTCACCGGGAGTGACCTCTTTAGCGAAACTAGCAAAAGCCTCAAAAACACTCCATTTTTAAAATCATTTGATTCTACAACCATATCAAGTTCATTACGCAATAGGTTTTCAGAAAAACCTGTCGTAGCCCTCCGTCATTTCAAATAAGTTGTATATAGTATTCGTGCTACATTTGTTGGCTTTCGTCAAGGTATAGTGTGCGGTAGCTATATGCTACTTATCTGCCGCATACGATGCGATTGGATTAGGGTAGTCGTACAGCTTTATTGGCTTTCATCAAGGGTCGTGCGGGTGGGTTTAATTCAGTCAAGAAATGTACGGGTTGAACTTGACTAGCGGGCTATGGTTTGTTGGCTTTTGTCAAGGTCATAGCACGTTAGGGGCAAAATTATCGGGAATTTCAAGTGTTGAAATTTGCAATGAGATTGCATACCTTCTATGAGATAGTTGGATCCCGATACCCACTGGGAGTAATTGTTACTCCTGGGAGAGTTTTACACATTACAATTAGCCGATCAAGTAGGTGTCTAGAAAGGTGTCAACGGGGTTACGCCTGTGGGAAAACGAGGTTTACTTTAATTAGGTCCGTACGAAAGCACGGGGAACCTACCTCAAAGTACCGACACTGGCCTGGCTGAAAGATTGGCGAAGTTGTAGGGTGTAATTAATCCCGGCTAGTCTTTCCTTTTAGGGTTTGAAGGAAGATTTGATAAAAACAGTGGGAGCCATCCTGATTAGATAAAATAATAACCAATTTGATCTTGCAAGAGCGCACGCAGAGTGTTTTCTTCTCTCTCTCTCCAGGTAGCAACCATATCACGCCTTAATCAAGATAATAATACGGATGAATTGACCGAACCCGCTTGTTATACTGTGCTGGGGAACGTTGGTCCCGCTCCAACTTATAATTGTTATAAGACAGAGCAGGAAATAGGGGATTACCAGAATTCCCGTGCCGCCCAAATGAAGAAAGTGCATGATGATGCATCTTCTTCGGGTGAGTTCATTACCGAGAACTGTTTCTCAGTATCCTTTACGTCCTGGGTATGAGATACCGGATCAGGATCCCGCATATGTAATCTGTTACATGGGCTACAGATAGGTAGAGAACTGAGAACGGGTGATAAGTTTCATGAGATAGAAAACGGTGCAAGTGTTGCAGCCAAGTCTGTTGGTCACTATCACCCTGTATTACCAGAATACATTGATTCTGAACGAATGTTATTAGATACCGAACCTGATGTACAACATCATATCAGTCTCTTTATTAATAAAGAAAGGATATAATTTTGTATAGTTGGATAATGTTTTGAACATTTCCTATATCAAGAGTTGATCGGTTCAGGCACGTTATCTAAAAGCATTGACGTTCTAAATCAAACCACAGTTCTTAGTATACAGAACACGCACAATAGGAAGAGTTCAGGAATGAACGAATCCTTCTTGAGGTATTGTAGACTAGGTCATATCAATGCGACCCGACTAGATGAAGTTACATAAAGATGCATATTTAAATTAGTTTAAATTTACATCTTGTGAAACTTGCCGATCATGTCACAGAGATGAGATGACCACAGCTCCGTTTATTGGAAGCAGAGAAAGAGTTAGTGAACTCTTGGGATGATACATGTTGATGTATGCAGGTCCCCTGTCTACACATGCCAAGACCGGTTCTTTGTACTTCATTACATTCTCTGATGATCTCTCAAGATTCAGACATATGTTCCTGTTGAACGAAGCTTTTGAGATATTCACAGAATATAAGTTAGAAGTAGAGAACCAAAATGGGTATAAGCATTATGTCCTTTGATATGATCAAGGAGGAGAATACTTGAGCACGAAATTCCTGGATTATTCTAAAGGAGAATGAGATTCTCACTCAGCATTACTCCTCCGTATACACCACAGCACGTTGGTGTATCGGGGCAGAGCGATCACACCCTATGTGATAATGTGTGCTCTATGATGAGTACTACTGAGTTACCTATTTCCTTTTGGGAGTTATGCACTGAAGAAGTTGCATACCTATTGAATATGGTTCAAATCAAATCAGTTGCCTACCACTTCATATATGATATGGAAAGGGAAGAGCCCATATCTTAAGTCAGTTGAGATTTGGGGTTGTCCGGCCTATGTCTGAAAAGAAAAATCCGGAAAAGCTCGAGGCAAGGTCTGTTATGTAGAACTGGAAAGAGTTCCAGCTATACAAACTACAACTGTCGATTTGGTAGAACCGGAAGATTCAATAGTTTCCAACGAATCTCAGCCTCTCCGCCGATCTGGTAGGGTTCCTCACCCACTTGAGAGATACTTTTGTTTCTCTATGACAGTGGGAGCGAGGATTGCATCATGAGATGATGACCCAACTAGTTTCGAGCTGGCCATCAGGAGTGGGACTCTGTAAGAATGGCTGGATGCTTAGCGATCTGAGATGGAATCCTTATACACCAACAAAGTATGGACTTTGGTTGCTTTATCTGAAGGGTTAAATCCCCATCAAGAGCAAGTATATCTTGAGAAGATTACTTGGTGTACATGGAAAAGTTAAGACTTTCAAAGCTAGACTTGTTAAATGTTTGCATCATCGACCAGTTATGGATTATGATGAAACTTTTTTCTAAGTAGCTATGCTTAAGTCCATCCAGATCCTACTTGCTACGGCTACATACCATGACTACGATATCTGGCGGTTGGGTGTCATGACTGCTTTTCTAAATGATGTTTTAGAAGATAGAGTCTATAAGTACACAGCCAGAGGGCCTCGTAGGCAGTGGGAGCAGCGGAAACGTGTGCAAGATGTTTTATATGATAAAGCAGGCATCGCGGAGTTGGAACATCTGTTTTGATGTATTAGTCAAAGAGTTTGACATCATCAAAATGGTAGATGAACCTTGTATATACAAAAAGGTAGTAGGTAGTATGGTGGTGATCCTCGTAGATTACGTGGATGACATACTCTTGATGGGGAAGGAGTTTCCTATGCTACGCTCGATCAATCTTCGCTTATCACACTGATTCTCCATATAGGATCAAAATGATACCTCATAAATCCTGAGTTTTGATCTATGAGATAGATGTAACTGGATGTTAGGATTCTCACTAGTTGTAGTGAGATCATATCAATCGATCCTGGGGAGAATCACTGGAAAGGTTCCAGAGTGATAAGGACGACTGAATGTCAGTCGCAGGCATTGTCTTTACCCTCAGTGGAGGGACGGTATGTTGGAGGAGTTCCAAGCTAGATACCGTGACATACTAGACGATAAAGGTTGGATACATCGCTACCAAAGAGGAAGTCTGGGTGTATATTAATTCATGAGATGAACTTCGTTCCTACCATTGTGTGACAATGGAGTTGTGGCTTGTGCCAAGGAACGCCCGTTCCATCAGTGATCCATACATATTCTAAGGCAGTATCACCTGATCATGGAGATATTTGATCTCTATGGGATCGAGGTTAGGAGAGTAGACTCAGAGGACAACACGGCGGATTCACTCACAAAGTCCATTTCCCAGAGAGAGACTTTTATGGGATGGTTGAGTATGAGATACTACAACCTCTGTTACCAGATGGCCCTAGTGCAAGTGGGAGATTGTTAGTTATATGTATTCCCTAGAGGCCATTACTATACATGAGATGTATATTGTAGTGGATGCTTGGACATATATAGGGAGGACTTTCTTGCTCCACATGATAGTATGCTATCTGGTTACTCTTTACCTTAACGTGTACACTGATTGTCTCTCTGTTACATGTTGGTAAAGCCCTTAGGATGTGTACTTGACTACCTGGACTATGATGCGGATCATACTAGTGGGGACATGGTAGTCCATAAGTACATCCTTCAAGGTCCCTAGTCGTGGGTGTATCGAGACGGGGCATCGATATACCAGAGTAGACTAGCGTATACCTTCTCGACCCATGTAGATGGGCGATGGATGTTCCCATATCCATTGGTGTTTGACATCAGAGATGATATACGGGTGCTCAGTAGAGACTGGGTACACTGGACGGACTCGACGAGAACTCCCAGATGGTATTATACCTTACGTCAGATGGCAGTTCTCTGGTGACACTGGTACAGGTTAGACTGTAGACCCGAGATCGTCATAGAGTCTTGTGTGATTCCCATTGTGCTTTGATTTCCACCTTACCACGTCCAAGAGGGCGTGCAAAACGGTGGTTTTTGGGTACAGTCCCGAGTCACATGGAGGCAATGAGCGATAGGAGGGGTTTCGTCTCTCCCGGTATTGGGGGTTGATGTTGCGCTATGCTCGATTGGCCATAATAGAAAAGTCCCTGGCCAGGGCTGGTTTAGAGATATACTGGTAAGTGTTACCAGTAGTTTCTCGACCCGTTATGAGCCTCATATCGGCATGACTTATCGGTTATTGGGGTCTGACGTTTTACCACCCTTAGACTTGATATGCGACATATCAGACGAGAAGACCGGATTGTACAGTAGTGTCACTGTCAGGCTTTTTGCAGGAGTTGGAGCGGGCTTGCTTGCTGATCTTCTGATCGCTCAATACCCGGGTAGCCATTACGTCCATCTAGTACCGCTGACGGCTTGTTGGTGTTTGATATGATCATCACCTACTGCCGGCGTATTGACGAGTCTTTAGAGTCCTACATAGAGGTTATACTGGCTCAGGCAAAACGAAATAGGAGCGCATATGTGATATGTGCGTGACCGAGAATAATACGAGTATGTGATACCGTATTCTATTCTCGCGATGTTTGTGTCGATCGGTTATATGCGATATAACCAAGTTATCGAATCAAGTGTTGATTCGATAAGTCGATACATTGGATGTTAGTCGGTTATATGTGATATAACCGGATTATTAAGTCAAGTGTTGATTTAATAATTTAGTGTATAATTGTATATTTGATATACTAATTTACATTAACTAACATTAGTTCACTTAAGCATTTGATTTTCTCACTTGTGCACAAGTTAATATATATGTGATATATATTTATTAGTGCACAAATTGTATCATGGTTGTTGATACAACTATCATGGGTGTAGAAGACTTATACCATACTAATTATATTTGTTAGGTTTTTATATTTAAAGTAATTCTAAAACAAATGGATAATGAGCACAAATGCATGAAGCTTCATGAAGCTTTTGTTTGCATTTGACTTAGTCCACTAGTTTTGTTTTACTTAAGATATTAGTTAACCTAACCACTATGATTACCTATGGTAATGTCTCTACATGAGTTAGTATATGATACTCACTCACCATGGTTAGCTCATTCTCTCTCTTGATCAAGTTTCATTCTCATTTTGAGCTCATCTTCTTCCTCCTTGAAATTCTTTCTAGGGTTGGAAAAAGAGAGAGAACCAAAGTGAGAAATCAAATTCTAAAGTGTACCCATTTCCTATTTCACCATCCTCTACTAGACTAGCACTTTAGTTTAGGGTGTTTGCTTCACTAATTCTTTGGTTAGTGAAGTAGAAGCTTGAGTTCATATTCCCTCGACGTAGATCTTCTTCGGCCTCGAAGACTTCAAGCAATACCGTTGCAATTTTCTCATGGAGCCGTCCGAGAGTCCGGGAGCATGTGATCGCAGCGAAGGGACTACAACAAGGAGCTTTAGAAGTGAAGGACCGATCTACAAAGGTTGTATTTCGTATTCATTTAGTGTAAATGTGATTTACTAGCATGTGAAACTATAATTTTCTAGCAGCGATCTTGTTTAGAGTTATTCGGCACGGCTAAAATTTTAATCCGGCATGGTTGATGCCTTGTTGAACCTCCTTAGTGTGCCTAGTAACCCTACAATAAGCACTAATCAAGCTCTACACTTCATTTCGTGATTAATTAGACCCACCCACATGACCCTTAACTAAGGTCAACAAAGTCACATGACTGTCCTAACTAATCGCATCATATGCTGTGTAAGAAGACATCACTTAGCTACCGTACACTGTGCCTTGACTACGGTCAACAAACACAGCACGAATACTAAGTACTCTACTTCCTAAATTGACGGAGGGTTGCGAATGGTTTTTAAGAAAACCTTTAACGCTTTGAACTTGATCTCGTTGCAGAATCAAATGGTTTTTCAATGGAATGTTTTTGAGGCTTTTGCTAGTTTCGCTAAAGAGGTCACTCCCGGTGAAGGGATCTCGGCTCTTTCCTTATCGAATAAGGTGCTGGATATTCTACAAGGAATACCGCTATACAAAGCAACAACTAGAGCTACCTAATTTTTGAAATTCGATTCCACAACATCTTTTAGGTTTATTTTCTTTCATTAATCTCATTAATGAATGTCCCATCATTTAATTCACCTAATCATCACAGATAAATACAACGTACACTTTTTCCATCCGCATTCGTCTCGATGTCCCGTCTGCACCGTTAGGTTAGGTAACTAACGGCAGAGCGGGGCAGGGCTAGCTCGGGTGTAAAACATAAGCAATGTCTATATAACATATCATATATACTATATACAATATCTATCTGAACATATCACATGATCACATCACCGATAACGCAGCAGAAAACAACATATGAAAAATTGGATATACTAGGACGTCCGTATTTTATTTTGAGTCTGTATAAAACACGGATTCCACGGTCGTGATGAATAGCCAATCCCACACCCCTAGACCCCTACGAGAGCGGCAAACAACCCTACCAATTCTAGAGTTAGGAGACCCGGACTCGACTCCTCGAGATGGTCTCCCACTGGACCCTAGAATCCGGTTACTTGTGCTCCCCTCCTGGGTCTATCCTAATGCGGAAAAGTAAATAATATACAATGGTGACATCATCCTCAGCCCGGAAGTGCCCCAATAAAAGAATATTACATACAATGAATTTTACATGAATGAAAAAGAAAAACTTTCATCTCACAAAAAAAAACCCGGATATTCAAACACGACGATCCAATATAACATATCCAGCAACACATAACATCACATGTCATCAACGTAAGTAAATATGCGTATCCCAATTGTCGTTGATGTATAGCAACGAAACCGGCGATACTCCACATATTACACTTACGATCGCAGAAAAAAAAGCGTAAAACTACAACAGTTGGAATCCGCAAACACCTTAGACATCTCATGCCTAACCAAATGAATTCCTTAGACATCGCATGCCTAACAATTATAAACCCCGCATTTTAGTCTCATCATCGTAAACTCTATTCAATATCAAGTCGGGCAATTCAATAAGATTCCCGACATCCTGATCGAATGCTCGTCGCAAACTTTAGTAGACGCCCGCACCCCCGGATGCCATCGACGAAGTGCACTAAGGCGGAACACCGCTGCCGCGAGCACCCGAACGGATGCTTTCGGTTATGGGGTTCTCCTACAGTCACTTGGTCGGGGCTATGGGGCGTGGTTGTCTGTTAAGTTTACCCGGCGAGTATCCGCGTACGCTACGTGATTGCGACGGAATTTTGATCACATCAAAATTCCGTGGCAGCCGATCATCTGAGACCGAACTGCTAGATTTATAACATTCAAATTAGTTATCTCATAACTACTTGTGGATTCCAAATATTGTATCACATTCCAGATAAATAGACAATGTTAAACTTTCCGATCGAATAATCAAACACCCAAGATTTCCCAAACAGTTCTCAACACTTGAAATTAGTTTAAGAACATCCAGCATATGCCACAGTACCAATGGTCCAGCCGTAGAAGGGTCAAGCCAACGCCTCACATGTGGCAACACCGTACTGCCTCAAACCCTAAGGTTCAAAAGGCAGTTCAAGACGGTCACATAATCGAATTAAGGTTTGTGGTCTTCTAGAGGTTCCATCGCATAACTTGCACGATTTAGAACGTTCTTAAACTACGGAAAAATCCAACGCTTGGAAATTTTCCGGGAGGGGAAAAAGTGAGTTATTGATATCTGGTCGAATTTTTTAACAGTTTCTAAAATTATCCGGACAAACTAAAAAAAGTTAAATTATCCGATCGAATCAACGAGTCCCCAATACAACCCTAGAAAACTCAATACTTGAGTGGAATTAAAAATTCCCAGAAAAAAATGACACAAAATGACCTAAGAATAAATATATGAAATTCGAAGGACTAATTCAAAATTATGGCCGCGGAACCTCGGCCAAACCAAGGGTTTGGCGGCGGTTCCGCGGCCAAATGAACGAATTAGTGGGCCGTACTTCACAGTAATTCTTAGTTTTTCCTGCTTGTTTTTCTGAGCATTTTTAATTCATAAAAATCACAGTTTTGAAAATTGTCCAGAGAAGGGTTCGTATCGGGGTATCCGGGTTCGATCGGACTTTAAACTTCGCTCAGACTTCGCCTAAAGCTCTAGCTTGGCTCTGATACCACTGTAGGGTTCCTAGGCACTCTAACAAGGTTCTACAAGACATCAACCATGCCCGATTCAAAAATTTAGCCGTGCCGAACAACCCTAACCTAGATCGTATACTAGAGATTATGCGAAAACTAGCAAGTTAAACTCTTTAACTACAAGTGAAAGGGATTACAACCTTTGTAGATCCGGTCCTTCACTTCTAAAGCTCCGTGTTGACGTCCCTTCGCTGCGATCATCGTGATCCCGGACTCGAGTGATGGTTTCCTCAGAGAAATGAGCGGGCTAGGTCGTTGACTTCGAGGTCGAAGATGATCTACATCGAGGAGCCTCAAACTCAAGCTCCATCTTCACTAGGTCATGAACTTTGTGAAGAGAACACCCTAAACTAAATGGCAAGTAGTGGAGGATGATGAAATAGGAAGTGGGTTCACTTTGGATTTGGATTTCTCACTCTAATTCTTCACTTGAAAATTTCTAGCAAGCATTTCTTCTTCTTGAAAAAGAAGAAGAAGAAAGAAGAGAATGATGATAAAAATGAATTATTTTAAAAAGAATAATCAAGTGAAGTCTATCATAATGCAACCATGGGTGAGCTAACCTTTGTAGAGATTAAACCATAGTTAATTATAATGGTTTGGTTAATGAATATCTTAATCAAGACAAAATGAGTGGACTTTGTCAAAGTTGCTTCAAGCTTCATGAAGCTTCAAGCCATGACAAAAGAAGCCACCGTTTTGAATAATTAAGATAAATAAAAACCAAAATTATAATTTGTAGGGTTGCTATGCACGCTCACAAGGTTCTACGAGGCATCAACCATGCCCGATTTAAAAATTAGTCGTGCCAAACAACCCGAAGCCGGATCTTTAAACTAGAGTTTAGGCGAAAAAAAGTATGTTAAACAGTTTAACACTAAGTGAGAGGGATTACAACCCTTGTAGATCCGGTCCTTCACTTCTAAAGCTCCGTGTTGAAGTCCCTTCGCTGCGATCATCGTGTTCCAGACTCTCGAGAGGTTCCACGAAGACAAAGATGCAGTCTTGCTTCCGATCTTTGATACAAAGATGATCTACCTTGAAGTTTCGTTAACACAAGCTAACACTCATAATACGAAGTGAACACCCTCATCTAAATGGAAAGGATAGATGAGGATGATGAAGTGGGATTATTGCTCTCATTTGTTTTCTTATTCTCACTCATATTCATCACTTTGTAAAACCTAGAAAGCTTTTCCATGAAAGAAAGATGAATAATATATAAATTCCTTTTGTGATGAATAATGAAAGGATAAATATGATGATTAATGCAACCATGGTCAACTAAACCCATGAAGAGAACTAACTAGGGTTAGGGTTAGGGTTTGGGTAGGGTTAAAGCATGAGTCATAACAAAATATCTTTCACAAAACAAAACTAAACCTTCTAGAATCACCTAGAAAGTATTAACCCAAATCAAACCCTAATCTTGTTTAATCTCTACTAAACATGTTGCATTAGTTATCATATCATGTTACAATATTATATATCACATATATAATATTTATCGTAACAAAATAAAATAATACATTTAACATATATCACATATATATCAATGTATTACCCGAGTGAGAAAAAGAATCTTTTAGTGAGCTAATATTTGTTAATGTAATTTAATATATCATATATATTATTATACATTAAATTATCGAATCAACACTTGATCCGACAATCCGGCTATATCGCATATAACCGACTAATATTTATCCGTACCGATTCATCGAATCAACACTTGATCCGATGACCCGGCTGATATCATATATCGCGAGAATAGAATACGGTATCTCATATCGCATTATCCTCGGTCCCGCACATATCACATATGTGCCCCCTACTCCGTTTCGCTTGAGCCATGAAACCTCTGTGTAGGACTCTAAAGAATCGTCAATACGCCGGCAGTAGGTGATGATCATATCAAACACCCACAAGCTGCAAGCGGTCAGCTAAACGTAACAGCCACCCTGGTATTGAGCGCTCAGAAGATCAACAAGCAAGCCTGTACATTCTCCTGTGAATCCAAACAGTAACACTCCCATACAGTTCGGTCTCGTCGTCTGATATGTCGCATATCTCGCCTAGGGGTGGTAAACGTCAGACCCCAGTAGCTCGATAAGTCGTGTCGATATGAGGTCTATAACAGTTCGAGAAACTACTGATAACACTTACCAGTAAATCTCAACAACCCTGGCCAGGGATTTTTGGTTATAGCCAATCGAACACAGCGCAACATCAACTCCCTATACAGGGAGAGACGAATCCCCTCCTATTGCTCATTGCCTCCATGTGATTCGGGACTGTACCCAAAAGCCACCTTTTTGCACGCCCTCTTGGACGTGGTATGATGGAAATCAAAGCACAGTGGGAATCACACAAGACTCTATAACGATCTTGGGTCAACAGACTAAGCTGTACCAGTGTCACCAGAGAACTGCCATCTGACGTAAGGTATAATACCATCTGGGAGTTCTCGGCGAGTCCGTCCAGTGTACCCAGTCTCAACTGAGCACCCGTACACCATCCTTGATGTCAAACACCGATGGATATGGGATCATCCATCGCCCATCATATGGGTCAAGATGCGTATACGCTAGTCTACTCTGGTGCATCGATACCCTGTCTCGATACACCCTCGACTAGAAACAATTATAGGATGTACTCGTCGACTACCGTGGCCCCACAAGTATGATCTCATCATAGTCCCAGTAGTCGAGTATATATCCTAAGGGCTTTATCAACATGTAACATAGAGACAATCAGAGTACATGTTAAGATAAAGTACAACCAGATAGCATACTATCATGTCGAGCAAGAAAGTCCTCCCTATATATGTCCTAGCATCCACTACAATATACATCGTATGTACAGTAATGGCCTCTAGGGCATACATATAACTAACAATCTCCCACTTGCACTAGGGCTATCTGTTGTGGTATCGCATACCCAACAATTAGCTGCGGTTGAAGTATCTCATACTCAACCATCCCATAAAAGTCTCTACTGGGGAAAAGGCCTTTGTGAGTAGATCCGCGCTGTCGTCCTCTGTGTCTACTCTCCTAACCTCGATCTCGCTGGAGATCAACCATCTCCATGATCAGGTGATACTGCCTAAGAATTATATCTGGATTTCAGATGGGACGGGGGTTCCTTAGCAAAAGCCACAACTCGATTGTCACACAATGGTAGGAACGAAGTTCATCTCATGAACTTATATATATCCAGACTGCCTCTTTGGTAGCATCCTTGGTAACGATGTATCTTGCCTTTAATCGTCTAGTAAGTCACGGTATCAAGCTTGGAACTCTTCCAACATACCGTCCCTCCACTGAGGGTAAAGACAATGCCTGCGACTGACATTCAGTCGTCCTTATCACCCTGGAAACTTTCCAGTGATTTTCCCCAGGATCGATTGATACCATCTCACTACAACTAGTGAGTATCCTAACATCCAATTGGATCTATCTCATAGATCCAAAATCCAGGATTCAGGAGGTATCACTATGATCCTTTATGGAGAATCCTTGTGATAAGCGGAGATTGACCGAGCGTAGCATAGGAAACTCCTTCCCTATCAAGAGTATGTCATCCACGTACTCTACGAGGATCATCACCATACTCTCTGCTACCTTTTTGTATATAAAAGGTTCATCTACCATTTTGATGAAGTCAAACTCTTTGACTACTATATCAAAACAGATGTTCCAACTCCGCAATGCCTGCTTTATCCTATAAAACATCTTGCACACATTTCCGCTGCTCCCACTTCTACGAAGCCCTCTGGCTGTGTACTTATAGACGCTCTCTTCTAAAACATCATTTAGAAAAGCAGTCATGACACCCAACCACCAGATATCGTAGTCATGGTATGCAGCCGTGGCAAGTAGGATCTGGATGGACTTAAGCATGGCTTTGAAAGTCTCAACTTTTCCATGTACACCAAGTAATCTTCTCAAGATATACTTGCTCCTGATGGGGATTTAACCCTTCAGATAAAGCAACCAAAGTCCATACTTTGTTGGTGTATAAGGATTCCATTTCAGATCACTAAGCATCCAGCCATTCTTATAGAGTCTCACTCCTGATGGCCAGCTTGAAACAAGTTGGGTCATCATCTCATGATGCAGTCCTCGCTCCCACTGTCATAGAGAAAACCGAAGTATCTCTCAGGTGGGTGAGGAACCCTACTAGATCGGCGGAGAGGCTGAGGTTCGTTGGAAACTATTGAATACTTTGGTTCTACCAAATCATTAGCTGCAGTTTGTATAGATGGAACCTTCCCAGATCTACATAACAGACCTTGCCTCGAGCTTGTCCGGATTTTGCTTTTAGACATAGGCCGGACAACTCTAAATCTTAACATACTTAAGATATGGGCTCTTCCCATTCCATATCACATATGAAGTGGTAGGCAACTGATTTGATTTGAACCCTATTCAATAGGTATGCAGCTTCTCAAGTGCATAACTCCCAAAAGGAAATAGAAAACTCAGTAGTACTCATTATAGAGCACACCATATCACATAGGGTGCTATTGCTCCGTCCCGATACACCGACGTGATGTGGTGTATACGGAGGAGTAATGCTGAGAGAGAATCTCATTCTCCTTTAGAATAGTCCAGGAATTCCGTGCTCAAGTATTCTCCTCCTTGATCTCATCAAAGGATATAATACTTATACCCGTATTTTGGTTCTCTACTTCTAACTTACATTCTGTGAATATCTCAAAAGTTTCGGACTTGTATTTCAACAGGAACATATGTCTGAATCTTGAGAGATCATCAGGGAATGTAACGAAGTACAAAGAACCGGTCTTGGCATGTGTAGACAGGAGAATTTCATACATCAGCATGTATCAATCCCAAGAGTTCACTAACTCTTTCTCTGTTTCCAATAAACGGAGCTGTGGTCATCTTATCTTTGTGACATGACCGGCAAGTTTCATAAGATGTAAGTTCAAACAAATTTAAATATGCATCTAAATGTAACTTCAGCCAGTCGGGTCTCATTGATATGACCTAGTCTACAATGCCTCAAGAAGGATTTATTCATTTCTGAACTCTTCCTCTTGTGTGTGTTCTGTACGTTAAGAACTGTGGTTTGATTTAGAACGTCAATGCTTTTAGATAACGTGCCTGAACCGATCAACTCTTGATATAGGAAATGTTCAAAACATTATCCAACAATACAAAATTATATACTTCTTTACTAATAAAGAGACTGATATGATGTTGTATATCAGGTTCGGTATCTAATAACATTTGTTCAGAATTAATGTATTCTGGTAATACAGGGTGATAGTGACCAACAGACTTGGCTGCAACACTTGCACCGTTTTCTGTCTCATGAAACTTATCACCCGTTCTCAGTTCTCTACCTTTCTGTAGCCCATGTAACAGATTACATATGCGGGATCCTGATCCGGTATCACATACCCAGGATGTAAAGGATACCGAGAAACAGTTCTCTATAATGAACACACCCGAAGATGATGCATCAGCATGCACTTTCTTCGTTTGGGCGACACGGGAAATCTGGTATTTCCCAATTTCCTGCTCTGTCTTATAACAATTATAAGTTGGAGCGGGACCAACGTTCCCCAGCTCAGTATAACAAGCGGGTTCGATCAATACATCCGTATTATTATCTTGATTAAGGCGTGATATGGTCGCTACCTAGAGAGAGAGAGAAGAAAACACTCAGCGTATGCTCTTGCAAGATTAGATTGGTTATCTAATATATCTACTCAGGATGCCTCCCACTGTTTTAATCAAATCTTCCTTCAAACCCTAAAAGGAAAGACTAGCCGGGATTAATTACACGCTACAAGTTCGCCAATCTTTCAGCCAGGCCAGTGTCGGTACTTTGAAGGAGGTCCCCCGTGCTTTCGCACGAACCTAATTAAAGTAAACCTCGTTTTCCCTGGGGCGTAACCCCATTAACACCTTTCTGGACACCTACTTGATCGGCTAATTGTAATGTGTAAAACTTTCCCAGTAGTAACTCTTACTCGCAGCGGGTATCGGGATCCAACTATCTCATAGAAGGTATGCAATCTCATTGCAAATTTCAACACTTGAAATTCCCAATAATATTTTACCCCTAGCGTCCCATGACCTTGATGCAGGCCAACAAACCACAGTGCGCTAGTCAAGTTCAACCCGTCATTTCTTGATTGAATTAAACCCACCCGCACGACCCTTTCCGCAGGCCAACAAAGTCGCACGACTACCCTAATCGAATCTGCATCATATGCATAAACAGATAAATACTAGTTAGCTACCGCACACTACGCCTTGACGCCGGCCAACAAACGTAGCACAAATACTAAGTAGGACTTATCTGAAATGACGGAGGGCTACGACAGGTTTTTATGAAAACCCTTTGCGTAATGAACTTGATATCGTTGTAGAATCGAGTGATTTTAAATGGAGTGTTTTTTAGGCTTTTCTAGTTTTGCTAAAGGGGTCACTCCCGGTGAAGGGATCGTCAGACATTTCCTCATCGAATAAGGTGCAGGATATTTCACAAATATCACTATGCAAAGCAAGAACTATAGAAGCAATCAAAAGACAAACCGAGTTTGTAGCATCTGCTAGTTTCACTAAAGAGGTCACTCCCGGTGAAGGGATCTCGGCTCTTTCCTTATCGAATAAGGTGCTGGATGTTCTACAAGGAACACCGCTATGCAAAGCAAGAACTAGAGCTACCAGTTTTTTTTAAACAAGTTTCTACAACATCTTAGGTTTCTTTTTAATTTCATTAATCTCATTAATGAAGTCCCATTTTATTATGCTTCACAAGTATCTCATTTGAAACGAAATCTGCAATATAACATATATCTCATATATATAATATAAACATTCGTCACAGGCAGTAATATGATCTCATCACAGAACATTGCAGCAGAAGAACATATATGAAATATTGGATATACTAGGATGTCCGTGTTTTCAATACGAGCCTGTATAAAACACGGATTCCACGGTCGCGATGAATAGCCAAACCCACATCCCTAGACCCCTACAAGAGCGGAAAGCAACACTGTCAATTCTAGGGTTAGGAGACCCGGTCTCGACTCCTCGAGATGGTCTCCCACTGGACCCTAGAACCCGGTTACTTGTGCTCCCCGCCTTGGGTCTACCTAATGTGGAAAAGTAAATAATATACAATGGTGGCATCATCCTCAGCCCGGAAGTGCCCCAATAAAAGAATATTACATACAAATGAATTTTACATGAATGAAAAAGAAAAACTCTCATCTCACATAAAACCCCCGGCTATTCAGAACGCGACGATCCAATAGAACATATCACAGCAACACATAATATCTCATATCATCAACGTAAGCAAGTATGCGTATCCCGATTGTCGTTGATGTATAGCAACGAAGCCGGCGATACACCACATACTACGCTTACGGTCATAGAAAAGAAAGTGTAAAACTACAACAGTTGGAATCCGCAACCTTCTTAGACATCGCATGCCTAACCAAATGAATTCCTTAGACATCGCATGCCTAACAATTATAAACCCCACATTTTAGTCTCATTATCGAAAACTCTTTTCAATATCAAGTCGGGCAATTCAACAAGATTTCCGACATCCTGATCGAATGCTCGTCGCAAACTTTAGTAGATGGCCGCACCCCCGGATGCCGTCGACGAAGTGCACTAAGGCGGAACACCGCTGCCGCGAGCACCGGAACGGATGCTTTTGGCGACGGGGTTCTCCTACAGTCACTTGGTCGGGGCTATGAGGCATGGCTGTCTATTAAGTTTACCCGGCAAGTATCCGCATACGATACGTGATTGCGACGGACTTTTGATCGCATCAAAATCTCGTGGCAACCGATCAACTGAGACTAAACTGCTATGTTTATAACATTCAAATTAGTTATCTCATAACTTCTTGTGGACTCCAAATATTGTATCACAATCCAGATAAATAGACAATGTTAAACTTTTCGATCGAATAATCAAACACCCAAGATTTCCCCAATATATCTCAACACTTGAAATCAGTTTAAAAACATCCATCACATGCCACAGTACCAATGGTCCAGCCGTAGAAGGGTCAAGCCAACGCCTCACATGTGGCACGCCGTACTGCCCCAAACCCTAAGGTTTATAGGCAGTTCAAGACGGTCACATAATCGAGTTAAGCTTTGTTGTCTTCTAGAGGGTCCATCGCGTTACTTGCATGACTTTACGAAAGTTTCAAACTCGAGAAAAAATCCAACTTTTGAAAATTTTCCGACAGGGGAAAAAGTGAGTTATTGATATCCATTCGAACTTTTTAACAGTTTCTAAAAATTATCCGGAAAAACTAAACAAAGTTAAATTAGCCGATCGAATCAACAAGTCCCCAATACTACCCAGAAAACTTAACACTTGAGTAGAAATAAAAATACCCAGAAGAATCAGGAAGTACAGACGGTCATTACTGTGCAGAAACTAACCCTCAATCTATAGTAACGGCCGCGAAACCGCCGCCAATGCCTTGGGTTGGCCGCGGTTCCGCGGTGCAATAGTTGAGTTAGGGTGTCGTTTTTCATAGTAATTCCTAAAATACCCTGCTGAATTTTTTGAGCCTTTTTAATTTGGAAAAAATAACAGTTTTGAAAAATTTCCAGAGAAGGGGTTTTATCGGGGTTCTCGGGTTCGATCGGACTTTAAACTTCGTCTAGACGTCGCCTAAAGCTCTAGCTTGGCTCTGATACCACTGTAGGGTTGCTATGCACGCTCACAAGGTTCTACGAGGCATCAACCATGCCCGATTTAAAAATTAGTCGTGCCGAACAACCCGAAGCCGGATCTTTAAACTAGAGTTTAGGCGAAAACAAGTATGTTAAACAGTTTAACACTAAGTGAGAGGGATTACAACCTTTGTAGATCCGGTCCTTCACTTCTAAAGCTCCGTGTTGAAGTCCCTTCGCTGCGATCTTCGTGTTCCGGACTCTCGAGAGGTTCCACGAAGAGAAAGATGCAGTCTTGCTTCCGATCTTTGATACAAAGATGATCTACCTTGAAGTTTCGTTAACACAAGCTAACACTCATAATACGAAGTGAACACCCTCATCTAAATGGAAAGGATAGATGAGGATGATGAAGTGGGATTATTGCTCTCATTTGTTTTCTTATTCTCACTCATATTCATCACTTTGGAATAACCTAGAAAGCTTTTCCATGAAAGAAAGATGAAGGAAAAAGAAGATGAATAATATATAAATTCCTTTTGTGATGAATAATGAAAGGATAAATATGATGATTAATGCAACCATGGTCAACTAAACCCATGTAGAGAATTAACTAGGGTTAGGGTTTAGGTTGGGTTAAAGCATGAGTCATAACAAAATATCTTTCACAAAACAAAACTAAACCTTCTAGAATCACCTAGAAAGTATTAACCCAAATCAAACCCTAATCTTGTTTAATCTCTACTAAACATGTTTCATTAGTTATCATATCATGTTACAAAATTATATATCACATATATAATATTTATCGTAACAAAATAAAATAATACATTTAACATATATCGCATATATATCAATGTATTACCCGAGTGAGAAAAAGAATCTTTTAGTGAGCTAATATTAGTTAATGTAATTTAATATATCATATATATTATTATACATTAAATTATCGAATCAACACTTGATCCGACAATCCGGCTATATCGCATATAACCGACTAATATTTATCCGTACCGATTCATCGAATCAACACTTGATCCGATGACCCGGCTGATATCATATATCGCGAGAATAGAATACGGTATCTCATATCGCATTATCCTCGGTCCCGCACATATCACATATGTGTCCCCTGCTCCGTTTCGCCTGAGCCATGAAACCTCTGTATAGGACTCTAAAGAATCGTCAATACGCCGGCAGTAGGTGATGATCATATCAAACACCCACAAGCTGCAAGCGGTCAGCTAAACGTAACAGCCACCTAGGTATTGAGCGCTCAGAAGATCAACAAGCAAGCATGTACATTCTCCTGTGAATCCAAACAGTAACACTCCCATACAGTCCGGTCTCGTCGTCTGATATGTCGCATATCTTGCCTAGGGGTGGTAAACGTCAGACCCCAGTAGCTCGATAAGTCGTGTCGATATGAGGTCTATAACAGTTCGAGAAACAACTGATAACACTTACCAGTAAATCTCAGCAACCCTGGCAAGGGATTTCCGGTTATAGCCAATCGAATACAGTGCAACATCAACACCCTATACCGGGAGAGGCGAATCCCCTCGTATCGCTCATTGCCTCCATGTGATTCGGGACTGTACCCAAAAGCCACCTTTTTGCATGCCCTCTTGGACATGGTATGATGGAAATCAAAGCACAGTGGGAATCACACAAGACTCTATGACGATCTCGGGTCAATAGACTAAGTTGTACCAGTGTCACCAGAGAACTGCCATCTGACGTAAGGTATAATACCATCTGGGAGTTCTCGGCGAGTCCGTCCAGTGTACCCAGTCTCCACTGAGCACCCATACACCATCCTTGATGTCAAACACCGATGGATATAGGATCATCCATCGCCCATCATATGGGTCAAGATGCGTATACGCTAGTCTACTCTGGTGCATCGATGCCCTGTCTTGATACACCCTTGATCAGTCGAAAATATTGCATATTTTAACCGGCAATTTCCTTATCATCTGCATACACATAGAAGTGTACGGTATTCATAATTCACATATTAGCTAATCGGTCGCAAAATATCAAATTACATGTATTCGACCTTAAAACCGGCAATTCTAGGGAAATTAACTGCATTGCATTACATAGCATATTTTCCATATCTTGCAACCTCTGTTTCGAAGTCTGTGCAGGAAAAGAGATGCTTGCTCGATCATTACATCGCTCGACCATTACAATTGCTCGTAAACTCATTGAACTCAAATCTGGTATCAACACAGAAGGGAAACTACAATTCTAAACATCAGAGAAAAGCCCAAACAGCAGTACCAAGCAACAGAAGAAAGCACAGATCCTAAGCTCATTAAGGCGCGGCGGAAGGGCGGCCAATGCCCACCTCATGCGGCGGTTGCGCGGTGGAACTAGGGATTCAGCTCCTCAAATTTCACCAAAACTCCTGTTTCAGTGCCCACTGCTCAGAAATGCACACAAACTTCCAGAATATTCCAGATACTTCCACCAGATCAGCAAACTCCTAAACTAGCCTAATACTTCTAGAACTTTCCTAAACCCTTGCTTAAACCCTAAGCTAAAGCCCAACAAACTTGTCAACAAACTTTGGGAGGGAAAGTCCAATTCAAACCTAAACCTAGTTCTATAAATAGGACCCTAGACTCATTCATTATATCATGTTGCCATAGAGAGGAAAAGATTCAACATCTTAGATTTTAGCCATTCTCTCTTTCTCCATCTTCTTCTTCCTCAAGATTAGTGAGAGATCTTGTAGGAAACCCTAACCCTAAATCCAACCAAAATTCAAGATCTTGAGTGCAAGCCAAGCAAGATTCCTTCAACCCTTTTATGAGCCGAGCCGATCTTCCATCGGGCAAGAGATCAAAAGTAGATCCACGATCCACGGAGACGAGCGAAGCCGAGTCAACGATCGATTTTCTTCTTCTTGTAGATCTTGAAAGAATGTATTGAAATTGTTGATTAAATAAAAGGTGATATTTTCATCTATCTTGTTTTCTTTAAATTCCGCATCATGTTATCTTTACTATTCTTGAATATTGTCTTTGTGGTGATGTGTGAATAAAAACTCCGCTCGTTAAGGAGTCGAAACGATCTTTAGTATGATGATGTAGCAAATTTGTAATCGATTCTTGAATCCCACGAGTTTGTAAACCCTAGCAAGGTCAAGAATCGACGACCCAATTCGTTGCGATGCTTTCTTGATCGACATCGCTCGAGATTGGGGTGATCCGATCGTTTCTTGAAATTGCTAGAGGCTAGAATATAAATGGTATCCTCGAAAGAGCAAGGGTTAAAAGATGAAACCTTAATTTCATCAAGAAAACCCTAACTCTCTTCGATAACCATTGATCTAGTATCAATTCTTCGAAGGACAAGAATACGAAATATTGTAGACTACAACACATCTAAAGATCCGATCGATTCCTACGAGCCTCTCTATCATTCTTGATTGTTGTTTGGAAAATACCATTGAAACCCGATTCTTGTTTGTTTATAGTTTCTTGATTCTTTAGTAGAGATTAGTGACACACGAATACAATTCACTCTTGAATCTTGTTTTCTTGTTGCTTAACATTTCATTTCAAACAAATAAAAATACAAACGAATCTCGAGATCCCTGTGGACGATCCGCATTCATTCATTAACTACAAACGACACCGTAGTTTGATTGCGGTCAATTTAAATTTTTGATTCGATACGAAAGATCCGAAGTTTACCGTTTAATCAAATAGCTCCGTTGCTGGGGACTATTTGATTTGACTTTTACATCCAATCGAGAAAAATATCCCAATCAAAATGGCGCCGTTGCCGGGGATCGCGCGCTAATTCGTTTACCATTTATAGTTTGAAGTGAAAGAATTATTACGTTTCATTTCTTGGAATCAAAATTCGTACAAACTCTTACACGTGTGTTGTGATTTGATTGCAAGGTGATCTGGAGCATTCTGAGCTGTGGAAAAATTATTTGGGATATACCAGAGAGCTGGAGATAGGAACAGAAAGCAGCTGAAGAAATTTGGTGCAGTGAACCCAACAACTGACCGCGGAAGGGCGGCAAATACATGGTTTGTGCGGCGGAAGCGCCGCAGTCTTGAGGGTTCTCTGGATAATTTTCCATCAGGTGATTTCTTGCTCTCTCCCCTCTCCCTTTTCAGCTCCAACTAATCCTTTCTGCAGGATTCTTTGCAAACAATAGCTGCGCCGCAAAAGCAAATTAAAACTGTGCGTGATTTTGCTTTTCTTGGTTGTTTTGCATATTAAATACGGAATTTAAGGGGCACGGCCAAATCCAAATTAGGTGGGGATTTCATTACCCTCCCTAGGCCCCGAAAACCACCAAACTTGCATCCGCATTTACCCCCATTAACTAAAAGAAATCTAGAGATGACTCTAAGGACTGTCGCGCTCATTTAGGACAAGAGAGGGCCGTGGGTAATTCATTGCTTATCCGCGTTTTTCTGTGGTGCCTAAGGCGAGTGTGTCTAAGGCTAGTGGTTATTAATTAGGTCCACTGTAGTGGTGGTTCCTTCCCACTTACCTGGCACTTATCCGGCCACAGGGGGACAAAGAGGCAGTGGAGGATTGATCCCACGACTTGTCTTTTGGCAGTTAAGAGCGGTCTAGATGTTAGTGTATATGCCCTAGAGGCCATTACTGTATCATACTAGTTTGTATATTACTTGATGGAAGCTTGGGATATTCACCTTGTATAAACAATCTTGCTCAATATAGTAGTATGCTACTTGGTTTGTTTCTACTTCAATGTGTACTTGTGTTTATTTCAGTATATCACTTATACGCATTAGTGGAGCCCTTAGGATCTTTGCTTGATTACCAGCGTTGTGATGGCAGTCACACCAGTGGGGGCTGGGTAATCTATAGGCACATCCTTATACAGGTCCCTAGTCGTAGGACTATCGAGACAGGGCATCGATACTCCGGAGTAGACTAGCGTATGCGCTTCTCATCCCAGTGTGGGAGATGGTCTGTCCCACAGCCATCAGTACGTCGTACTGGAGATAGTATACGGGTGCTCGTTGGGTTACGAGTACACTGGACAGGACTCGTCGGGAACTGACAGGTTGGTATTATACCTATCATCAGTTATCAGTTCCCAGGTGACATGAGTACAGCTTAGTCCGCTGACTTGACACTGACACTTCGCCTCGAGTGTGTTCCCACTGCACTTTGATCACTACCCTACCACGGCTCAAAGGAGTCGTGCAAACAGGTGGTGGTTGGGTACAGTCCCGAAGCACTTGGAGGCAGTGACGGTTAGACAGGATTCGTCTCTCCCGGTATTGGGGGTTGACATCGCGCTGTGTCTAGGAGAGCCATTACACGAGTAGTCCCTGGCCAGGGCAAGCGAGATATACTGGTATGTTTCCAGTGTTATCTCAGGGTGTTTTGGGCTTCACTCCGACACGACTTGTACCGCTATTTGGGGACTGACGTTTTACCGCCCCCTAGGCCCGCCATGCGATGTATCAGACGAACAGACCGGACTGTACGGAGAATGTCACATTCAGACTCAGTAGGAGTACAGATGGGGTTTCACCTCGTCAGCCTTCTTGTCGGCATCTACCTGGGGACCGTTACGCACAGCTAGTGCCGCTTGCGGTCTGTGGTTAAACCCACTGCCAGCGTAGTGTCGAGTCTTTAGAGTCCCACACAGAGGGTATTCGCCTCTGGGCAAAACAGAGTAGAGGTCGCATGGTTTTGCGACAGGGTTCGTTCTCATCCGCGCACTTGTGCACGTTTGGAGTCCGGACGGATTATACTGGCAGGCTCTGGTTTGAGCCAGATACTGGTATATGTTTTGGGGGTTGCTTTTATATCTTGGTATTCTTGTTTTTCGGAACGAGAATGCAGGTGTGTATGCACAGTTGCTTGAGGCGGAGAATGAGGTTTTTCATTAGGGTTTCGGATCGGGTGCGTATGCACAGTTGACAGTTATCTTTTTCCAAACCCTAATGGATTTATATATTATCTATTAATAATAATAATTAAATGAGAATTATGTTATGGTTGTTCTTGTTGACTTGTTGACCTTGGTTGACTTGTTGACCATTGACCACTTTCATGCCTTGAAAGTCTTCCTTGATTCATGCTTACTTTTTATTAAATGAAGCATGGTTGTGGTCATTCAAAACACTACCATCAACTATTCTCATTTTCAATTATTATCATTTAGATAATTCATTTCTTTTGCAATATGGTTGCAAGAAAGAAATAATTGAGCTCATTCTATCATAACCTCTCTCTCTCCTCATTTTCATCTTCTTCTTCCTCTTGAAAAGAGAAACCTTCTCATGTGTTGAGAATCATTCTCTTTTGATACAAAAGCAAACCCTAATCTCTCTCTACTCATTCTAGGATGAAGGTTTAGCAAACCGGAAACCCTAGTTCACTCAAAGATCGAGGAAGAGCCCAAAGTCGAACCTTCGAGGTGGATCCATCTTCGACGGGAGAAGGCGACGTAAAGAGAACCATTAACCTCTACAAGGTTTGAAGAAGAAGGAGTTCAAGTATAGGTATAACCATCTTCCATAGTAGCTAAATCTCTTTAGCTAGAATACTAGTTTTAGTTTAGACAACGATCCCGACCATGTTTAGTCCATGTTGCCTCTTGCGATAAAAATTCGTTTTTTTATACCGTTTCCGCCTCCCCGTAAGCACCGGGGGTCACAATATGGACTTACAGTGGTATCAGAGCCTAACTAAACTTAAACTAGCTTGGTAGTGAAGTGTAACGAAGTTCGGAACCGTAAAAAACCCAAAAACCGTATTTTCAAAAACCTGAGTTTCTGTTGAAATTTTTTGGGCTCAAAATAAAATAATTTATATTTGTAAAATCATCTCAGGCTTTTCTAAGAATACCCATGAAAAACGATCCAGTGAGGAGCTCAAAGCGCCGCGCATCCGCGGCACGAGGTAGGCTCGTGCCGCGGAACCGCCGCGCTTTGTCGTCTTCTGCGCCTCGTTTTTCGTGCAGTGTTCTTGTTGTGGGATTTTGGGATTTTTAAAATATATTATATGTACCCAGATTTTCCAGAAAAGAAATTTCCTTTTAGGGTCCTATAATTCCGTATTTTTCCGAACTTCACTGCACTTTGGCTATATTGGTTATATCTGTGTTGTTTGCATGTATTGAACGTCGGCTAATCGCTATAAGTCGATTAGTCGGGGTTATACATGATCTGTAATGTGCTGGAATGTGTATATGAATGTGTTGGACTGTCGCGGGTGAATAGCCGGGGTTGGATGTGAGATGAGCTTTTGTTTTTCTTTCATTCATTTGTAAATGTAAATTGATGTAATTATATTATTTGTTTGGCCGCACAACCGGGTCGGGGTTGTAGCCGTCATTGTATAATTCTTTTTACTGTTTTTGCTCCTAGGATAGACCCACGGTGGGGTGCACAAACTACCGGGAACTTGGCGGGTAGTTTGCCGTACCCGTAGGGGTCTTGGGTGGGGTATTTGCTATTCACCGCGACCGTGTTATCCGCTTTTCGTTTCAGGCTCGAAAGAAATGCGGATTGCTAGTATATCCAATGTATTCATCTGTGATCTGTAATGTCTATCATTGCTTTCTATTTAGGCGTTGCTTATGTTTTACAGCCGCGCTAGCCCAGCCCCCGCTCTGTCGTTAGTTAAGTAACCTAACGGGTGATGACGGGGCCCCGTGGCGAATGCATATGGCATAAGCGTACGTCATATTTTGGTTGTTTTCTGCAATGGTAGGATTTAAATGATGGGACGCATTAAAAGAACTAATGCAAGAATATCACGCATTAAAAGAACTAATGCAAGATAATAAACCAAGTTTAAGTCGATGGAACACTTTCGAAAAACCACTCGGTTCTTTTCAAAACTAACTTTTAAATGCGGAGCTTGAGCCACTCCTTCTAAAAGCTATCTCGTTCCATCGATTATATCAAGTTCACTACGTTCACGGTTTCACCAAAACCATTCGTAGCCCTCCGTCGCTTCGCATGAATAGGCAGTAGTATTCAAGCTATGTATTTTGGCCAAAGTCAAGGCATAGTGATTGGTAGCTATTGGGTGTTCATGTGTAGCATAGATAGATGCGTTGGTTTGGGACAGTCGTGCTGCCATTTTGGCCAAAGTCAAGGGTATGTACGGATGGATCCAAATTAACCTGGAAAGTGACGGGAAGAACTTGACATGTGACTTATGATATTTTGGCCAAAGTCAAGGTCATAAGAGCATGGGGCAAAAATCCACATCGGGAGTTTCATAAGTACTGAAACTTTCTAGATTTGCATACCATTTGGAGTGTGATGATTATGGTAGGATTCCTTCATTTTCGTCACGCGATGATATTTGGATCCCGATCCTACTGTGAGTATATGCTACTCCTCGGGAAATTTCTCACTAAACGATCAATGCTATAAACCTAGTAGGTGCCTAGAAAGGTGTTAGCGGGGCTACGCCCCCAGGGAAAAGAGGTTCTTAAATTAAGGAACTTCGCGAAAGCGTTGGAAAACCTCCCTCGAAGTACCGACACTGGCCTGGCTGAACGGTTAAGCAAGTATTGTACGGTGGGATTGATCCCGGCTAATTCTTCCTTTGTGGTTTGAGGAGGGATTCGAGAGACAGTGGGAGCCATCCTGTTTAGACAAATTAAAAACCATTCTAAACTTGCAAGAGCATCGTGCTAAAGTGTTTCTTCTCTCCCCCCTGCAGCGACCAAATCGAAATGACTGGACTTAAGTTGATTCTAGATAAAAACATATTGACAGGGCCAAACTACAAAGATTGGCTCAGGAATGTCAAGTTGGCAATCACTTACGACAAGCTGGGGTATCTTCTTACCACCAAAGCTCCCCCCGTCCCAGGTCCCACCTCCAGCGTCGCGGATAAGGAAATCCGTAAGACTTGGGAGATTGACAGCGCGAAGGCCAGGTGCCTCGTACTTGCCTCGATGGACAACGAACATCAGAGGAGGCACGAGAATATGGATTTGGAATCCATATTTCTTCATACAAAAGAACTGTATGGAGAGCAGTCTCGTATCGCTAGATACGAAGTGTCGAAGAAGTTGTTTTCGACAAAATTGGCCGTCGGATCATCGGTAGCGGACCACGTGCTTAAGATGATTGGCTACACTGAGGAGCTCGCGGAACTTGGGACCACGTTGGACAGTGAACTCTACACGGATATAATCCTCCAGTCCCTTCCATCCACTTACGCCCAGTTCATACTGAATTTCAACTTGCAAGAAAAGGAAGTTGAACTTTCAGAACTCCTCAACCTGCTGAGGAGCGCAGAGGGCACCCTACAGAAGGGTAGGGAAACACCCGCTTTGTTTGTAGGAGGATCTTCTTCCTCTAGGTCCAAGGCAAAAGCCAAGGGAAAGAGGAAGAAAGCCCCCGCCAAACCAAGAGGCGGTGTTAGTAAAGTGGGTACGAAGGGAAAGGAAAAGGCAACAAAGATTGCGGGGAAGCTTGTTGGAAAGGAAGAATGCTTCTATTGTCATAAGAGTGGACACTGGAAGAAAGATTGCAGGGCTTGGAAGGCCAAGACACAGGAACTGAAGCAGGTTGCGGCTTCAGCTTCAGGTGTGTATGTTATTGAAAACTGTCTTTCTATAAACTCTACTTCCTGGGTATTGGATACCGGATCAGGATCTCATATCTGTAATTCTTTGCAGGCATTGAGAAACCGTAGGTTTTTGAAGGAAGGTGACATGACCCTCAGAGTTGCGAACGGAGCTAGCATGGATGCTAAAGCCGTGGGGGACTATCACCTGGGAATGTCAGATGGGCATGTTTTGGTTTTGCGTAATTGCTTTTTTGTACCCAACGCAACTTGTAATATCATTTCTGTATCTTTGGTTTCTAAAGAAGGTTATGAATTTGCGTTTGTAAGTAATGTTGTTAACATTCACCTTAATCAAGTTCTGATTGGGTCAGGTACATTGAGCAATGGTATATACGTATTAAACCAACCACAGATTTTCAATGTCCAGAATACACACAAAAGAAAGTCACCAGATATTAATCAGACTTTCTTATGGCATTGTAGACTGGGTCACATCAATGAGAGAAGGTTGACTAAGTTACATACAGAAGGATATTTGGATCCGTTCGAATATCAATCATATGCCACTTGTCAATCCTGTCTCAAAGGAAAGATGACAAAGACTCCGTTCACTGGACACGGAGTAAGAGCGAGCGAGCTCTTGGGACTCGTACACAGCGACGTGTGCGGTCCAATGTCTACACATGCGCGAAGCGGTTATTCTTACTTCATTACTTTTACGGATGATTTTTCAAGATACGGTTATGTCTTCTTAATGAAACATAAGTCCGAAGCTTTTGAAAAATTCCAGGAATTTAAGAATGAAGTAGAAAAACAAACCGGCAAAAGTATCAAGATTCTAAGATCGGATCGAGGTGGAGAATACTTAAGTGCCGAGTTCCTGAATTACTTAAAAGAGAATGGGATTCTCTCTCAGCTTACTCCTCCATACACTCCGCAACACAACGGTGTATCGGAGAGACGGAACCGGACCCTATTGGATATGGTACGGTCCATGATGAGTAACGCTGAGTTACCGCGATCATTCTGGGGGTATGCGCTAGAATCAGCTGCGTACCTTTTGAACCGAGTTCCTACTAAGACTGTGCCTACTACACCATATGAGATGTGGTGTGGGAAGAGACCCCATCTCAGTCACATTAAGACTTGGGGAAGTCCAGCTTTTGTTAAAAAGCAGCATGCGGACAAGCTCGAGGCGCGCTCAGTACTGTGTAAGTTTGTGGGATATCCAAAGAATTCCAAGGGATATCTCTTCTACTACGAAGAGGAACAAAAAGTTCTTGTTTCTCGTCATGCCCACTTTCTAGAACATCAGTTCTTAGAAAAAGAATCAAGTGGGAGCGCAGTAGAACTGGAAGAAATTCCAGAACCACAGACTATTACTGAAAGCCTAATGGAACCAGAGGGTTCAAATGAACAGGACATTCCTATGCCGCTCCGCAGAAGTAGTAGGCAGTCTCATCCGCCCGAGAGATACTACGGTTTTCTCATAGACGGGGATAGAGAGGATTGCATCATAGACTATGATGAGCCTACTAGCTTCCAGCAGGCCGTTCAGAGCATTGACTCGGTAAAATGGCTGGATGCAATGCGGACCGAAATGGAGTCCATGTACACCAACAAAGTATGGACGTTGGACATTGCTCCAGACGGGGTAAAACCCGTAGGATGCAAGTGGATCTTCAAAAGGAAGATTGGTGTAGATGGACAGGTTAAGACCTATAAAGCTAGACTTGTAGCAAAGGGTTTCCGTCAAAGACCTGGCTTGGACTACGACGAAACCTTTTCTCCAGTGGCTATGCTGAAATCCATTCGGATCCTTCTTGCCATTGCTGCCTTCCACGATTATGAGATTTGGCAGATGGACGTAAAAACCGCTTTTCTAAATGGAAATTTAGAGGAGTGTGTCTATATGGATCAGCCAGAGGGTTTCATTCAGAGTGGGAGCAGCGGAAAGGTGTGCAAGTTGCTTAAGTCCATCTATGGACTAAAGCAGGCATCGCGGAGTTGGAACATCTGTTTTGATGAGACGGTCAAGGAATTTGACTTTATCAAAAATCCAGATGAACCATGCATCTATAGTAGATTTGTAGCGATAACTGTAGTATTCCTTGTTTTATACGTGGATGACATTCTCTTAATAGGAAATGACATTCCTATGCTACAATCTGTCAAGGGTTTCTTGTCACAAAGGTTCTCCATGAAAGACCTGGGTGATGCCTCTTACATCCTGGGGATCCGGATCCATCGTGATAGATCCAAGAGGATATTAGGACTTTCACAGTCCAGGTACATCGACACCGTACTGAAAAGATTCAGTATGGAAGATTCCAAGCGCGGTAACTTACCGGCTTGTCACGGGATCACCCTCTCTAAAGAGATGTCTCCCAAGACTGATTTGGAGAGGGATCGCATGTCTATTATACCCTACGCTTCTGCGGTAGGCTCTATAATGTATGCGATGTTGTGTACCAGACCGGATGTAGCTTATGCATTGAGTGTAGTAAGCCGGTATCAGTCAAACCCTGGGGAGAAACATTGGATAGCGGTAAAGAACATTCTCAAGTACCTGAGGAGGACTAAGGAGATGTTCTTGGTGTATGGCGGAAAAGACCTCCAGATTGAGGCCTTTGCTGACTCCAGCTTCCAGAGTGACAAGGATGATTCCAAGTCCATGTCGGGTTTTGTCTTTACCCTCAATGGAGGGGCGGTGTGTTGGAAGAGTTCCAAACAGGAAACCGTTGCAGACTCGACTATGGAAGCGGAATACATCGCTGCATCTGATGCCGCAAAGGAAGCTGTCTGGATAAGGAAGTTCTTAAAAGAACTTCAGGTGGTTCCGTCCATTGTTGACCCAGTACCTCTGTATTGCGACAACAACGGGGCTATAGCTTTAGCAAAGGAACCCAGGTCCCATCAGAGATCCAGGCACATCTTGAGGCGGTATCACCTGATCAGGGAGATCGTGGATCGCAAGGAGATCGAGGTTCGGAGGGTTGCTTCAGAAGAGAACACTGCAGATCCATTCACCAAGGCCCTACCCCAGACTCAGTTCGAGCGGCTGATCGAGATGATAGGTCTTCGATACGCCAGTACATGGCCTTAGTGCAAGTGGGAGATTGTTAGTGTATATGCCCTAGAGGCCATTACTGTATCATACTAGTTTGTATATTACTTGATGGAAGCTTGGGATATTCACCTTGTATAAACAATCTTGCTCAATATAGTAGTATGCTACTTGGTTTGTTTCTACTTCAATGTGTACTTGTGTTTATTTCAGTATATCACTTATACGCATTAGTGGAGCCCTTAGGATCTTTGCTTGATTACCAGCGTTGTGATGGCAGTCACACCAGTGGGGGCTGGGTAATCTATAGGCACATCCTTATACAGGTCCCTAGTCGTAGGACTATCGAGACAGGGCATCGATACTCCGGAGTAGACTAGCGTATGCGCTTCTCATCCCAGTGTGGGAGATGGTCTGTCCCACAGCCATCAGTACGTCGTACTGGAGATAGTATACGGGTGCTCGTTGGGTTACGAGTACACTGGACAGGACTCGTCGGGAACTGACAGGTTGGTATTATACCTATCGTCAGTTATCAGTTCCCAGGTGACATGAGTACAGCTTAGTCCGCTGACTTGACACTGACACTTCGCCTCGAGTGTGTTCCCACTGCACTTTGATCACTACCCTACCACGGCTCAAAGGAGTCGTGCAAACAGGTGGTGGTTGGGTACAGTCCCGAAGCACTTGGAGGCAGTGACGGTTAGACAGGATTCGTCTCTCCCGGTATTGGGGGTTGACATCGCGCTGTGTCTAGGAGAGCCATTACACGAGTAGTCCCTGGCCAGGGCAAGCGAGATATACTGGTAGGTTTCCAGTGTTATCTCAGGGTGTTTTGGGCTTCACTCCGACACGACTTGTACCGCTAATTGGGGACTGACGTTTTACCGCCCCCTAGGCCCGCCATGCGATGTATCAGACGAACAGACCGGACTGTACGGAGAATGTCACATTCAGACTCAGTAGGAGTACAGATGGGGTTTCACCTCGTCAGCCTTCTTGTCGGCATCTACCTGGGGACCGTTACGCACAGCTAGTGCCGCTTGCGGTCTGTGGTTAAACCCACTGCCAGCGTAGTGTCGAGTCTTTAGAGTCCCACACAGAGGGTATTCGCCTCTGGGCAAAACAGAGTAGAGGTCGCATGGTTTTGCGACAGGGTTCGTTCTCATCCGCGCACTTGTGCACGTTTGGAGTCCGGACGGATTATACTGGCAGGCTCTGGTTTGAGCCAGATACTGGTATATGTTTTGGGGGTTGCTTTTATATCTTGGTATTCTTGTTTTTCGGAACGAGAATGCAGGTGTGTATGCACAGTTGCTTGAGGCGGAGAATGAGGTTTTTCATTAGGGTTTCGGATCGGGTGCGTATGCACAGTTGACAGTTATCTTTTTCCAAACCCTAATGGATTTATATATTATCTATTAATAATAATAATTAAATGAGAATTATGTTATGGTTGTTCTTGTTGACTTGTTGACCTTGGTTGACTTGTTGACCATTGACCACTTTCATGCCTTGAAAGTCTTCCTTGATTCATGCTTACTTTTTATTAAATGAAGCATGGTTGTGGTCATTCAAAACACTACCATCAACTATTCTCATTTTCAATTATTATCATTTAGATAATTCATTTCTTTTGCAATATGGTTGCAAGAAAGAAATAATTGAGCTCATTCTATCATAACCTCTCTCTCTCCTCATTTTCATCTTCTTCTTCCTCTTGAAAAGAGAAACCTTCTCATGTGTTGAGAATCATTCTCTTTTGATACAAAAGCAAACCCTAATCTCTCTCTACTCATTCTAGGATGAAGGTTTAGCAAACCGGAAACCCTAGTTCACTCAAAGATCGAGGAAGAGCCCAAAGTCGAACCTTCGAGGTGGATCCATCTTCGACGGGAGAAGGCGACGTAAAGAGAACCATTAACCTCTACAAGGTTTGAAGAAGAAGGAGTTCAAGTATAGGTATAACCATCTTCCATAGTAGCTAAATCTCTTTAGCTAGAATACTAGTTTTAGTTTAGACAACGATCCCGACCATGTTTAGTCCATGTTGCCTCTTGCGATAAAAATTCGTTTTTTTATACCGTTTCCGCCTCCCCGTAAGCACCGGGGGTCACAATATGGACTTACACTAGAGCCGGACCTAGGTGACCATTAGATTTTAGGGTTGGTGTGCTGCATTTGGTTGTCGCATCATTTTTTTTAAAATCCGTCCCTTTTCAAAGCAAACACCGCATTCATTTTACCCCTAATTATAAGCCAACGCTGCCACTTGTACTAACCCTTTTTAGTACAAGATAGGCTGGACACGGGATTCTAGTGCCCGTTTAGTCCGCGTACCTTTTATCGACTCTGAAGTCGATAATTCTCCATTTACCTTTTCTTTACCTACTACCACACCCACACCGATGGATCCGAATCCATCAAACTTCTTTAACCCTAATCTGCCACCGTCCGTTGGTGCGATAAATCCTTCCCACATTTCTCTCCAGGAAAGATGCTATCCACATAGAGATCCTCTTTCGACCTGCTTATCCACACCACCAGCCAATGGGGATAACTTTGAAATCAAGCCCCAGTATATCAACCTTTTACCTAAATACCACGGACTCGAGACCGAGGACGCTTACGTTTTCATTACCAAATTTGAAAACGTCTGCGCTATGATGGGTACGTCTCAACTTTCTGTGGATGCGATGCGTCTACGACTTCTTCCTTTTACCTTGTGCGATATAGCCGAAAAGTGGCTATATAACACTACTGCACATTCTATTACGAATTGGGAAGAATTCGTCGCTGCATTCCTAAAGAAATTTTACCCAGTCCAAAAGACGGCTCGAATCCGTAGCGAACTGAACCAATTTGCCCAGCTCCCTACCGAACAATTTTCAAAATACTTTGAACGTTTCAAGGATCTCTTGGTTCAATGTCCTCATCACGGCATCCCGAGATGGGAGCTTTGCTGAATCATCTATGAGGGCAGTAACCCTAGCACTAAACAGAGCCTTGAAAATATGTGTCAGGGTACATTTATGACCAAAGACGATGGGGAAGCCTGGCGATACTTAGAAGAGTTCGCTGAAAAATCACTAATTTGGGAGAGTGGAACCCAACCATTGAATAGGGGTGGCGTACACCAAGTAGATGTGTCCATAGGTGTTCGAGCAGAAATGGCAGCAATGCAAAAGAAGCTCGACGCTATGGAACACAAATTTGCAGCAGCCTCCCTAAACCCGGTATCACTCCCCAAAACTATTTGTGGGTGCTGTTCTGATCCGTCACACTTAACGGAAGAATGTCCTTTAAACTCGGCGTTTCAAGGTCACGAGCATTCTAATGCCGCATTTCAACGACCTCGAAACGATCCATATTCTTCCACGTACAATCAGGGTTGGAGGAACCACCCGAATTTTGCTTGGAACCAAAATCAATCTCAAAACACGGTTCCAAACACAAATAACTTTCAAAGGGCTCTTCCTCCACCACAACAGCAACCCCTCCAACTCACTCAGCACCCCTACCAGTCACAAAATTTCCAAAACCAGGGCAACACTCCTGCACAGTCTAGTCCTATGCAGTCCTGTTCTGACGATTTCTCTCAATTTACTCAAACCATGAAATCACTTTTGTCTAATTTCATGGAGGTTTCAACTGAGGTTAGATCTTCCGTCAGTGAAATAAAGAAAAACTCAGCGTCACAAGCTGAGAGTATTAGAATGATGGAAGCTGAAATCGCACGCCTCAAAGCCGAAATGAGTGCGAGAGAAAAAGGGAAACTTCCCTCTCAACCCCTACAGAATCCTGGGCATTACAATGTAAATGCCATTACCACGTTGAGATCGGGAAGAGTGCTGAATAATAATGTCGGGGTAGATATTGATAATACTGATAATCATATCAAAACCCCGGCTGAGACCTTTCCACATACACACACTTCTCCTTCTGATCCTTCTTCTTCTACCAAACCACCTTCGCACGAGCCTATTCTTCAGTTCCCTTTAGGCTCAACACCTTCACCCAACCCTTATAGTTCTCCACAGACGGTCCCCACACCTCTTTTGGGATCTCGTCTACCCCCCTTTCCTTCTCCTATGATGGACCCTGCGCTTATTGCGAAAGCACCTTACCCGAACCGGCTAAGGGCTAACAGAACGAGTCCTCATATGGAGAAAATTTTAGAAATGTTCAAACAGGTTAACATCAATATCCCTCTCCTAAATGCGATTCAACAAGTCCCCGCTTATGCGAAAATTCTAAAGGACTTGTGCACTAGGAAGAGGAAGACTCAAGTGCCGAAGAAGGTCTTTATGGCTAATAATATCAGCACTGCTTTTATTCCCCAGCTACCAAAGAAACGAAAGGACCCAGGATGTCCTACAATATCGATTTCGATTGGGGGTAAAAACATAAATCGTGCTCTTTTAGACCTTGGCGCGAGTGTTAACCTGTTACCTTATTCTGTATATGAGCAATTTGGAATTGGAGAGCTGAAACCTGCTCATTGTACTCTCCAGATGGCAGACCGATCTATCACCAAACCAAGGGGTGAATTAGAGGATGTGTTGATAAAGGTCGGGGAATTTGTTTTCCCTGTAGACTTCATTGTGCTCGACACACATCCTGTAGCAAACCCCCGGGGCCAAATTCCGGTGATTTTAGGTCGTCCTTTCCTTGCCACTTCCAACGCTGTTATAAACTGTAGAAATGGTTCAATGAACTTATCATTTGGAAATATGACCATTGAACTAAATATCTACAAAGTTGGAAGTCAGCCATCAGAACCTAGTGCTCATATTTTAGATGTGTGTTCTGTCCATGAGATCGCTCCCGATAGTTGTGGAGCCGAGGAACTTTGCTTTACTGATCTCGATGACATTAGCACATCTTTGCTTGATCTTACACTTGATCTTAGTGAGGACACTTCACTTACACTTGAGTCCTGCACTTCTGACTTTTCTCCACCCGAGTCTGTATCTTTCACAGGCTCTGAGCTTCTTTGTAAATCCAAAAATCATTCTATGATCCTTCCTTCTATCATTTCTCCGCCTGAATTAGATCTCAAGGTTTTACCTTCTCACCTAAAATATGCATATCTTGGTGAGAACGAGACTTTACCGGTTATAATATCCACTTCTCTTGCATCAGAGCAAGAGAACGCACTTTTATCGGTATTAAGATCTAATAAAGAGGCGTTTGGTTGGAGTATGGCGGACATCAAAGGGATTAGTCCCTTGATAGTTGAACATCATATACATGTGATGGATGATGCCAGACCGACCTGAGAACCACAGAGACGGTTAAATCCCGTCATGAAGGAAGCTGTCATGAAAGAGATCGTCAAATGCTTAGATAGTGGTATTATATACCCGATCTCCGATAGCCAGTGGGTAAGTCCTATACATGTCGTTCCTAAGAAATCCGGCATCACTGTGATCACAAATGAAGCGAATGAGTTGATTCAGACACGCACCCAAACTGGGTGGCGTGTATGCATCGATTATAGAAAACTCAACGCTGCTACGAGGAAAGATCATTTTCCTCTACCATTTATTGATCAAATGCTGGAACACTTAGCGGGACGACAATACTATTGTTTCATGGACGGTTACTCAGGCTACAATCAGGTCCCCATCGCCAAAAAGGATCAAGATAAAACCACTTTTACTTGTCCTTTTGGTACTTTTGCTTACAGTCGCATGCTCTTCGGGCTATGCAATGCTCCCTCTACCTTTCAGCGGTGTATGATGGGGATATTCTCTGATATGGTAGAGAATTTCCTGGAGATCTTTATGGACGACTTTTCGATTTTTGGAGATTCTTTTTCTGAATGCCTAGCGAATCTGGACGCTGTTCTTACTCGATGCAAAGAGAAGAACTTGACTTTGAACTGGGAAAAATGCCACTTTATGGTCCAAGAAGGAATTGTCCTTGGACATGTCATTTCACAGAAGGGCATTGAGGTTGACAGAGCTAAAGTAGATGTCATTCAAAACCTCCCTCATCCCAAAAGCGTCAAAGATATTCGCTCTTTCCTTGGCCATGCTGGCTTTTATAGGAGATTCATAAAGGACTTTAGCAAAATTGCTAGACCTTTAACACTACTCCTGGCCAAGGATATGACCTTCCACTTTGACTCGGATTGCGAGACAGCTTTCGACTCACTTAAACACACACTCACTTCAGCCCCCGTTTTATCATCACCAAACTGGGACTACCCCTTTGAGCTGATGTATGACGCATCTGATTTTGCAGTAGGTGCTGTCCTTGGACAACACATTGAAAAGATGCCACACGTGATTTACTATGCTAGTAAGACCCTGAATGATGCGCAAATCAATTATACAACCACAGAGAAAGAACTATTAGCGGTTGTATTCGCATTAGAGAAATTCAGGCCTTACTTAATCGGCTCACCTATTGTTGTATATACTGATCATTCCGCTTTAAAACATCTTCTGGCGAAGAAAGATGCCAAAGGTCGACTAATACGTTAGATCCTTCTTTTACAAGAATTCGATCTTGTTATCAAAGATAAGAAAGGATGTGAAAACGTAGTAGCCGATCACCTTTCACGCATCGTTTCTTCCCCTGTGACCCTGCCGATCAATGACTCGTTCCCTGATGAACAACTCTTGAGCATATCTACTGAACTATGGTTCAGGGATATTGTGAACTATCATGCCACGGGACTGATACCGAGCGATTGGTCAAAACAGGACAAATACCGCTTTCTTTCCCAAGTAAAACACTATTACTGGGACGAGCCTTATTTGTTTAAATATTGTCCTGATCAGATCATTCGCCGGTGCGTCCTGAATGAAGAGTTCAAGAGTATTCCTTCATTTTGTCATGATCAGGCCTGTGGGGGTCACTTTGGTCCAAGAAAAACAGCAGAAAAGGTTTTGCAATCTGGATTTTATTGGCCGACCTTATTCAAGGACGCATTTGAACATTGCAAAACCTGTACACAATGTCAGTATACGGGTAGAATATCCCAAAGGAATGAAATGCCTCAGCAACCCATTCTGGTTGTTGAAATGTTTGATGTTTGGGGCATAGATTTTATGGGTCCTTTTCCCAACTCCTTTGGGAATCTGTACATATTGCTGGCGGTTGATTATGTCTCCAAGTGGGTAGAAGCCATTCCAAGTCGCACTAATGACAAGAAAGTTGTCATTAAGTTCTTGAAAGAGAATATCTTCTCGCGATTTGGACACCCACGCGCTATTATTAGCGATAATGGGACACACTTCTGCAACAGATCTTTCGAGACTCTGATGCGGAAATATTCAATCAACCACCGTCTTTCTACACCCTATCACCCCCAAACAAGCGGGCAGGCCGAGATCTCAAACAGACAAATCAAACTTATCCTGGAGAAAACTGTTGCTAAAAATAGAAAAGATTGGTCAACCAAATTGACGGATGCTCTTTGGGCATTCAGGACTGCATATAAGACCGACCTAGGAATGTCTCCATATAGGATAGTGTTTGGTAAAGCATGTCATCTACCTGTTGAGATAGAACATAAAGCATTGTGGGCTATAAAGGAAATTAATTTTGATCTAAACCTTGCTTGCAACTTTCGGAAGCTGCAACTAAACGAGCTAAGCGAACTCCGCGATGAAGCTTATGATAATGCTGTAATCACAAAGAATAGGACTAAGGTTTTTCACGATAAAAACATTGTAAGGAAAACATTTTTACCTGGTCAACAAGTCCTTCTTTATGATTCACGATTACACCTTCAAGCGGGTAAGCTCCGATCTCGTTGGAAGGGACCTTTTGTTGTGCGGTCTGTATACCCGCACGGGGCAGTAGATGTTGAAAATGTTAAAAACGGCACTGTTTTCAAAGTAAATGGACATAGATTAAAGCCGTATTTTTCCACTGACCCCACGGAGGAGCTCTTGTTCTTACAAGAGCCAGTTTATTTTGATTAAAATTCCTCCGTCTCACTTTCATGTCCAGTATATCATTGTATCATATTTTGAATGAAGGTGAGTAAATAAAACAAGTTTGGGGGAAGTTCTTCACTTATATATTTTGCCCCCACTAATAATTCCCCCCAGATTTACAGATTTTTGTAGGTATAACTGTCGGCAACAGTGAGGACACTGTTGAAAACAAGTTTGGGGGAGGTTTGTGCTTATTTTTGCATCATTTGCATATCATCTGCATAAGCACAAAGCATTTCTTTTAAAAATCTATAAAAATTGAAAAATTTTCAAAACCCATAAGAAAATTAAAAATTTTCAAATATAAAAATAATTTTAATATTTACACTTTTTTGTATATAAATAAGATAATGAAAGTTTAGACAGTGAACAATTACATCCATGAGATTGGAAAAATTTTAGAAAACTAAGAAAATTAGAAGTTTTCTTATACGAACTAGTAATAAGTAGTTATGAGCCGTTGTCCCAAGGGTTAGTAAGATGAAGGACGTCACTAATCTGAGGATAAAAATAAGTCTGAAAAATAGTTTCTATTCTGGAAGCCAAACATTTTGAACGTTGCTACCCTGCTATTCGCACTTACACACATCTTAAAGCCTGGGATAGTAGAGGATACCTTGAAATGCTCTTGTCTTAAAGCCAAAAGTATGAAAAAGAAAATTGTGTTTTAAAGTGGTGAGAAAAATGGATACTGGTTTTGTTATCACCAAGGGCAAGAAAAATATATAGCAAAAGGGTGCTTCTTCACCTAGTGCCCCAAGGTCAACTGGTCTGGGAGTCACTGCTATGCCTGAGGTGGTGCAAGACTAGGAAAATACACCAAGTTAGCATGCACATTAGTAATCGGTCGGTTAGTACCTCAAGAAGTATTAACGGTCGCATGAAAGTGTGTAAGCAATCTCGTTTGCCAAGAAGTACTGAGGTCGATGGGCAAGGGTATGATAGCTTGAATTGAATTCTCCGGGTGTAGGGATGTCTTTACACACACGCAGGGTTATATGATCGATGTTTGGAATAAAGATAGGAATGAAGAATAAGACGATGTTTTATTGAGGGAGGACGTGATTTCTAACATTTTTTCATGACCATTAAGATAGGGCTCATGACAACCGAAAAGCTAGCTTAGTTGGAAACCCTAATTTTCAAGGCTTTTCTTTTACAATTCTTGTCTTTAAATGTAATATTCATGATCTTACTTTTATTTTCGGGATTTTGTGGGTGCAATCCGCTGAAAACCCTCAGGAGACAACACTCCTCCTACTAGGGACACCTAGAGGTTTAAAGGCTTGTTGCACGTGCTCTGTGCAATCGTGTTGCCTACGAAAGTGTGCTAGTTAGCTTTTCTCTTTCTTTGTTTTCTCCTTCTCTTTTTAATAAAAACATTCGCTCGAGACGATCGAAATTAAGTTTGGGGGTATTTGATCAGTCGAAAATATTGCATATTTTAACCGGCAATTTCCTTATCATCTGCATACACATAGAAGTGTACGGTATTCATAATTCACATATTAGCTAATCGGTCGCAAAATATCAAATTACATGTATTCGACCTTAAAACCGGCAATTCTAGGGAAATTAACTACATTGCATTACATAGCATATTTTCCATATCTTGCAACCTCTGTTTCGAAGTCTGTGCAGGAAAAGAGATGCTTGCTCGATCATTACATCGCTCGACCATTACAATTGCTCGTAAACTCATTGAACTCAAATCTGGTATCAACACAGAAAGGAAACTACAATTCTAAACATCAGAGAAAAGCCCAAACAGCAGTACCAAGCAACAGAAGAAAGCACGGATCCTAAGCTCATTAAGGCGCGGCGGAAGGGCGGCCAATGCCCACCTCATGCGGCGGTTGCGCGGTGGAACTAGGGATTCAGCTCCTCAAATTTCACCAAAACTCCTGTTTCAGTGCCCACTGCTCAGAAATGCACACAAACTTCCAGAATATTCCAGATACTTCCACCAGATCAGCAAACTCCTAAACTAGCCTAATACTTCTAGAACTTTCCTAAACCCTTGCTTAAACCCTAAGCTAAAGCCCAACAAACTTGTCAACAAACTTTGGGAGGGAAAGTCCAATTCAAACCTAAACCTAGTTCTATAAATAGGACCCTAGACTCATTCATTATATCATGTTGCCATAGAGAGGAAAAGATTCAACATCTTAGATTTTAGCCATTCTCTCTTTCTCCATCTTCTTCTTCCTCAAGATTAGTGAGAGATCTTGTAGGAAACCCTAACCCTAAATCCAACCACAATTCAAGATCTTGAGTGCAAGCCAAGCAAGATTCCTTCAACCCTTTTATGAGCCGAGCCGATCTTCCATCGGGCAAGAGATCAAAAGTAGATCCACGATCCACGGAGACGAGCGAAGCCGAGTCAACGATCGATTTTCTTCTTCTTGTAGATCTTGAAAGAATGTATTGAAATTGTTGATTAAATAAAAGGTGATATTTTCATCTATCTTGTTTTCTTTAAATTCCGCATCATGTTATCTTTACTATTCTTGAATATTGTTTTTGTGGTGATGTGTGAATAAAAACTCCGCTCGTTAAGGAGTCGAAACGATCTTTAGTATGATGATGTAGCAAATTTGTAATCGATTCTTGAATCCCACGAGTTTGTAAACCCTAGCAAGGTCAAGAATCGACGACCCAATTCGTTGCGATGCTTTCTTGATCGACATCGCTCGAGATTGGGGTGATCCGATCGTTTCTTGAAATTGCTAGAGGCTAGAATATAAATGGTATCCTCGAAAGAGCAAGGGTTAAGAGATGAAGCCTTAATTTCATCAAGAAAACCCTAACTCTCGTCGATAACCATTGATCTAGTATCAATTCTTCGAAGGACAAGAATACGAAATATTGTAGACTACAACACATCTAAAGATCCGATCGATTCCTACGAGCCTCTCTATCATTCTTGATTGTTGTTTGGAAAATACCATTGAAACCCGATTCTTGTTTGTTTATAGTTTCTTGATTCTTTAGTAGAGATTAGTGACACACGAATACAATTCACTCTTGAATCTTGTTTTCTTGTTGCTTAACATTTCATTTCAAACAAATAAAAATACAAACGAATCTCGAGATCCCTGTGGACGATCCGCATTCATTCATTAACTACAAACGACACCGTAGTTTGATTGCGGTCAATTTAAATTTTTGATTCGATACGAAACATCCGAAGTTTACCGTTCAATCAAATAGCTCCGTTGCTGGGGACTATTTGATTTGACTTTTACATCCAATCGAGAAAAATATCTCAATCAACCCTCGACTAAGAACAATTATAGGATGTACTCGTCGACTACCGTGGCCCAACTAGTATGATCTCATCATAGTCCCAGTAGTCGAGTATATATCCTAAGGGCTTTATCAACATGTAACATAGAGACAATCAGAGTACATGTTAAGATAAAGTACAACCAGATAGCATACTATCATGTCGAGCAAGAAAGTCCTCCCTATATATGTCCTAGCATCCACTACAATATACATCGTATGTACAGTAATGGCCTCTAGGGAATACATATAACTAACATAATTAACATGGTGTATGTCACACACACACCTATGTTTGCATGTATCATCAATCATGATACAAACTAGTGCACAAACATATATCACATATACAACTTGTGCACATCAAGTGAGAAAATCAATCTTAAGTGAACCAATACTAGTTAATGTAAAGTAATATATCAAATATATAATTATACATTAAATCATTAAATCAACACTTGATTTAATGATCCGGTCATATCGCATATAACCGACTAATATCTAGTGTATCAATTTATCGAATCAACACTTGATTCGGTAACCCGGCTATATCTCATATAACCGTCCGATGATACAAATCGCGAGAATAGAATACAGTATCACATACTGGTATTATTCTCGGTCCCGCACATATCTCATATGCGCTCCTATTTCGTTTCGCTTGAGCCAGGAAACCTCTGTTTAGGACTCTAAAGACTTGTCAATACGCCGGCAGTAGGTGGTGATCATATCAATCACCCACAAGCCGCAAGCGGTCTGCTAAACGTAACGACCACCCGGGTATTGAGCGATCAGAAGATCAATGAGCAAGCCTGCTCACACTCCTGCTAATCCAATCAGTAACACTTACCGCACAGTCCGGTATGTTCGTCTGATATGTCGCATATCTCGCCTAGGGGTGGTAAACGTCAGACCCCTGTAGCTTGATAAGTCATGTCGATGTAAGGTCCACAACAAGCGTGAAACTACTGATAACACTTACCAGTAAATCACAGCAACCCTGGCCAGGGATTTCCAGTTATGGCCAGTCGAGCATAGCGCAACATCAACCCCCAACACCGGGAGAGACGAATCCCCTCTTATCGCTCATTGCCTCCATGTGAATCGGGACTGTACCCAAAAACCACCTGTTTGCATGACTCAGTAGAGCCGCTCAAAGCACAGTGGGAGACACATAAGACTCTATGACGATCTCGGGTCAACAGACTAAGCTGTACCAGTGTCACCAGAGAACTGCCATCTGACGTGAGGTATAATACCATCTGGGAGTTCTCGGCTAGTCCGTCCAGTGTACCCAGTCTCCACTGAGCACCCGCATACCGTCTCTGATGTCAAACACCAATGGATATGGGATCATCCATCTCCCATCACATGGGTCGAGAAGATATACGCTAGTCTACTCTGGAATATCGATGCCCCGTCTCGATATTCCATCGACTAGGAACATTGAAGGATGTACTCATGGACTACCCAAGCACCACTAGTATGATCTTCATCATAATCCTGAAAGTCGAGTACACATCCTAAGGAATTTATCAACATGTAATAGAGAGACAGTAAGTGTACATGTTAAGATAAAGAGCAACCAGATAGCGTACTATCATGTCGAGCAAGAAAGTCCTACCAATATATGTCCCAGTACCCATTACAATATACATCTCATGTACAGTAATGGCCTCTAGGGCATACATATAACTAACATAATGTAATTCAATATATCATATATATAATTATATATTAAATTATCGAATCAACACTTGATCCGACAATCCGACTATATCACGTACAACCGACTAATATATCATGTACCGATTCATCGAATCAACACTTGATCCGATGACCCGGCTGATATCAAATATCGCCGGCCGATATCATATATCGCGAGAATAGAATACGGTATCTCATAACGTATTATCCTCGGTCCTGCACATATCATATATGTGCTCCTACTCCATTTTGCCTGAGTCAAGAAACCTCTGTGTAGGACTCTAAAGAATCGTCAATACGCCGGTAGCAGGTGATGATCATACCAAACACCCACAAGCTGCAAGCGGTCAGCTAAACGTAAAAGCCACCTAGGTATTGAGCGATCAGAAGATCAACAAGAAAGCCTGTACATTCTCCTGTGAATCCAAACAGTAACACTCCCGTACAGTCCGGTCTCTTCGTCTGATATGTTGCATATCTAGTCTAAGGGTGGTATACGTCAGACCCCGGTAACCGATAAGTCGTGTCGATACGAGGCTCATAACAGGTTGAGAACCTACTGATAACACTTACCAGTAGTACTCAATATCCGCCCTGGCCAGGGACTTCCAGTTATAGCCAATCGAACACAGCATAACATCAACTCCCTATACCGGGAGAGATGAATTCCCTCCTATCGCTCATTACCTCCATGTGATTCGGGACTGTACCCAAAAGCCACCGTTTTGCACGCCCTCTTGGACGTGGTAAGGTGGAAATCAAAGAACAGTGGGAATCATACAAGACTCTATGAAGATCTCGGGTCTACAGACTACCCTGTACTAGTGTCAGCAGAGAATTGCCATCTGACGTGAGGTATAATACCATCTGGGAGTTCTTGGCGAGTCTGTCCAGTGTAACCAGTCTCCACTGAGCACCTATACACCATCCTTGATGTCAAACACCGATGGATATGGGATCATCCATCGCCCATCATATGGGTCAAGATGCGCATACGTTAGTCTACTCTGGTGTATCGATGCCCTGTCTCGATACACCCTCGACTAGGAACAGTTATAGGATGTACTCATCGACTACTCTGGCCCCACTAGTATGATCTCATCATAGTCCCAGCAGTCGAGTACATATCCTAAGGGCTTTATCAACATGTGAGAGTAAGACAGTAAACTAATATAAGTCAACATGTTAAGATAAAATGAAACCAAATAGCATACTATCATGACGAGCAAGAAAGTCCTCTCTATATATATCCAAGCATCCATTATAATATACATCATATGTACAACAATGGCCTCTAAGGTATATACATAACTAACAATCTCCCACATGCACTAAGGCCAGCTGTTGTAGTATCTCATACCTGGCATCCAGAATAATCTCTCAAACTGTATCTGGGGAATGGCCTTCATGAGTGGATCCGCAGTGTTGTCCTTCGTATCAACTCTCCTGACCTCGATCTCCCGGCGATCAACTATCTCCCTGATCAGGTGATACCGCCTCAGAATATGTCTGGACTTCTGATGGGACCTGGGTTCCTTGGCCAAAGCCACAGCTCCATTGTTATCACAATACAAAGGTATTGGATGCTCAATGGATGGAACCACACCAAGTTCACTAATGAACTTCTTTATCCAGACAGCCTCTTTGGCAGCATCGTTGGCAGCGATGTATTCAGCCTCCATCGTCGAGTCTGCAATGGTATCCTGTTTGGAACTCTTCCAACATACCGCCCCTCCATTGAGGGTAAAGACAAATCCCGAGTGCGACTTAGAGTCGTCCTTATCACTTTGGAAGCTCGAATCGGTAAAGGACTCCACCTGGAGTTCTCCGTTACCATACACCAAGAACATCTCTTTAGTCCTTCGTAAGTACTTGAGAATGTTCTTCACAGATGTCCAGTGATTCTCTCCAGGATCTGCTTGATACCGACTCACTACACTTAGTGAGTATGCTACATCAGGTCTGGTATATAGTATCGCATACATGATAGAGCCTACTGCCGAAGCATAAGGTATCCCTTGCATACGAGCTCTTTCCAAATCAGTCTTGGGAGACATCTCTTTGGAAAGAGTGAGTCCAGAGATCGTGGGTAGGTTCCCACGCTTGGATTCTTCCATACTAAACCTTTTTAGTATGGTGTCAATGTACCTGGATTGGGACAATCCCAATATCCGTTTAGATCTATCTCTATAGATCATAATTCCCAGTATGCAGGAGGCATCACCTAGATCTTTCATTGAGAATCTTTGTGATAAGAAGAGCTTGACCGATTGCAGCATAGGAACGTCATTTCCTATCAAGAGTATGTCATCGACGTACAATACGAGGAAGACTACCTTACTCTCTGCAACCTTCTTATAGATAAAAGGTTTATCTATGTTTTTGATGAAGTCAACTCTTTGACTACAACATCAAAGAAGATGTTCCAACTCCGCGATGCTTGGTTTAACCCATAGATGGATTTAAGCAGCTTGCACACATTCCGCTGCTCCCACTATCTACGAAGCCCTTTGGCTGAGTCATATACACGCACTCTTCTAAATCACCGTTTAGAAAGGCAGTCTTAACATCCATTTGCCAGATTTCGTAGTCATGGTATGCAATAATGGCAAGTAAGATCCGGATGGACTTAAGCATAGCCACTGGAGAAAATTTTTCGTCATAATCCACACCTGGTCGTTGAGGAAAACCCTTTGCAACAAGTCTAGCTTTGAAAGTCTCAACTTTTCCATCTACACCAATTTTCTTTCTAAAAATCCATTTGCTCCCAATGGGTTTTACCCCTTCAAGAGCAACTTCCAAAGTCCATACTTTGTTGGTGTACATGGATTCCATCTCAGATCGCATTGCATCCAGCCACTTCACAGAGTCACCACTCGTGATGGCCTGCTCGAAACTAGTTGGGTCATCATCTTCCATGATGCAATCCTCGCTCCCACCATCAATGAGAAAACCGTAGTATCTCTCAGGTGGATGAGAAACCCTACTAGATCGGCGGAGAGGCTGGGGTTCGTCGGGAACTACTGAATCCTCTGGTTCCAATAAATCATCAGCTGTAGTTTGTTGTGCTGGAACATCTTCCAGCTCTACCTCTTTGCCACTAATTTCTTTTACAAGAAATTCCTTTTCTAAAAAGGTGGCATGCTGAGCAACAAACACCTTTTGTTGTTCACTGTGGTAGAATAGATATCCATACGAATTTCTTCGATATCCTACAAACTTGCATAGAACTGATCGTGCCTCGAGCTTGTCCGGATTTTGCTTTTTGACATAGGCCGGACAACCCCATATCTTAACTCGTTTAAGTTACGGTCTCTTCCCACTCCATATCTTATATGGTGTGGTAGGTACAGACTTAGACGGAACTTGATTCAATAGGTATGTTGTTGTCTTAAGCGCATAACCCCAGAAGGAAATAGGCAACTCAGCATTGCTCATCATAGAGCATACCATATTTAATAAGGTGTGATTCCTCCGCTCCGATAGACCGTTGTGCTGTGATGTATAAGGAGGAGTAAGCTGAGAGAGAATCCCAATCTCTTTTAGATAATCTAGGAACTCATTGCTTAAGTATTCTCCTCCTCGATCAGATCGAAAGATCTTAATACTTTTGCCCGTTTGGTTCTCTACTTCGTGCTTATATTCTCTGAATTTCTCAAAAGCTTCAGACTTGTGTTTCATCAAGAACACATGTCCGTATCTTGAGAGATCGTCAGTGAATGTAATGAAGTAGGAAGAACCGTTCCTGGCATGTGTAGACATGGGACCGCATACATCACTATGTACCAGTCCTAAGAGTTCCGTAACTCTTTCTCTGTGTCCACTAAACGGAGTTTTGGTCATTTTGCCTTTGAGACATGAATGGCAAGTATCATAAGATGATAATTCGAACGGATTCAAATATCCATCCTTATGTAACTTAGCTAGCCGTGTCGCATTGATATGACCAAGTCTACAATGCCATAAGAAGGATTCGTTCATTTCTGAACTCTTCCTTTTATTTTTGTTTTGTATATTAAGGAATGTATTTTGATTAAGAACGAATATGCCATTATGTAACGAGCCTGATCCAATCAACTTTCGATTCAGAAATATGTTCATAACATTATCCTGTACTACAAAATTATATCCTTCTTTACTTAATAAAGAAACTGATATAATGCTGCACATCATGTTCGGTATATAATAGCACTCGTTCAGAATCAATGTATTACTACTTGGTAATACCAGGTGATGTTCGCCAACTGCTTTGGCTTCAATACTTGCACCATTCCCAACTTGTACGGAATGATCACCCCTTCCCAGTTCTCTATCTTTACGTAGCCCACGTAACAATTTACATATGTGGGATCCTGATCTGGTATCTAATACCCAGGACGTAGGGTGAACTGAGAAACAGTTCTCAATAACTAACACACCCGAAGAAGATGCATCAGCATGCTTGTTCTTCGTTTGGGCGGCATGAGAATCCAGATATTCTCCAGTGTAACGTTTTGAAAATCGTTTCGGTGAAATTTCGAAAAAACGGTAAAATAAGGGGGTTTTCTGTAAAAAGTTAAAATACAAATATCTTATTATAAAAATTAAATATACATATTCTAACCATGTAATTGCTAGTATTTGGTGTTTATTGAAGCATTGGTGAAATTTCAAATTTTCTGAAAAAAAAAATTATTATTATTTTAAGCCGTCACTAATACATTTAATTAGGAAAAATTACAAATTGGAATGAGTTGAAACAAATTTTGTGCATCATAAAACTTTAAACAAAATTTTAACATGTTGTTTTTGAAATGAAATGATGTTGTTAAACGATGTTAGAAATATCGAAGAAAAAATGCTTAAATAGTGAATTTAGTGTAAATGGATGTTTGGGGTATAGTATTTATCATTTTCCATCACCCCACACCCATACCCACACTCACACACACACATTTTTCCTCCTCATTTCTGCTGAATTCAGCAGCCCTCCCCAAAGTTTTCCCCCACTTCTTTTGGTAAAAGAAAAGAAAAGAATAAAGAGAGAAGGGTTGTGTGTTGACTTGGGGTATCTTTTCTTGACTTAGACTTTCTTTCCCCACTCCCACACACCCCACACTCCCTCCCCATACTTGCTGGCCAAGCCCCCCTTAATCCGCCCCATTTTTTTAACCCCATTTTCACTTCAAAAACCCTCACAAAATCCTTCCAAAATCAACACAAAAATCAAGCTAAATCTAAATCCAACTCCTACCCATTTTAGCTTACCCTAACATGCATGGATTGGGGTGACAAGAGAGCATTTTGGATGGCTAGATTTCAAATGAGATCTACAAAATTGTGGAGGTATAATGTTAACCTTGTAGTTAAATTGTTGATTAATGCTTATGTTAGCTTAGTTAAGTGTTAATTTGGTTTTATAGGAGTTCAAATTACATGGTTAAGGAATTCAAGTTAGGGTTTTGTTTTGGAAATGGGGTTATGATCAATTGTGCATGGTTATGTGGTGTGGATTAGCATCTTAAGACTTGTTGAAAGCTAATCTAGTTGTTAATTATAAATCGTTAATTGTAAAATGTCCAAATTAAGCTTTTATGCAAACTAGGTTTTTGGTTTAATATAATTTAGCAAGATAAAAATCTAGTAAATGTTTATATGGCCTATTTAAGCAAATTAGTGAATATTGTAACCACTGTTTTTGCTAAAACATCAAGATTTGTATTAAAACGGTTAGCGACCGCTAACTAGGTTTTCGGAAAATAAAACTATTTCTTTAAATTTATGGTTTTAATGAATTTAACCATATTTCTTATACAGTTATCGAGTTTTGAAACCATGATTGGTATGTTTGGTTTTTTTTCTTGATCAATCGACGTTTGTATGCCGATGTCGAGGGTTTTGGGGTTGATTTGTGAAAGCAACCATAGGTTTTGACCTATGTGGGATTCGTGTGTCGTTTTGGTCATGAGTCAGATTTTAATGTGATACGGTGCATTATGATATGTAGGCATGTCACGTCCCGAAAGTACGGAACATGACCGGCACTTAAACTATGAAACGTCTCGAGGCGTACGTAATCCAAGTAAGCCGAAAACCCAGAAATACAAACCAAGTAATAGAGTGAAGGAAAACCAATTTAAATAAGTAGTTTTAATAGCATAAGCCGAATTATGCGGGTTTCTAAAAACATCAAAAATTTCCTGAAAATTTCGGCAGAGTCTCCATTGTAAATACTGGCCCCCAAACGGGATACGACATGAATAGTATACGAAATCAATAAAAAGGCATCCCCAAGCGGGAGCTAGCTGTTCGTCAATCGACGGTCACAACCACACAAGCAATATAATATACAACGCCAACGGAGAGGATCAAAATTCAAAAGGAAACTCAAAACCATAAGAAAACCACAGAAATATAACGCGCGACTCTAAGGTCGAAGGAATAACATCACTGGTCTCTATTTCAAAATAATTACATGTTTGGTGGATGGAACTTCTAGATACAACAGAGAAATAATATACAAGTTATATAATGGGGGGTACGATACAAGTAAACCTACCTACTAGCAAATCACCCGAAGGAAACTATGCCCGTAAACCGTAATGAAACCTGTACGGCAAACCTGCAAGAAACTGGGGCACAACGGGGGTGAGTTGCCAACTCGTGAATAGAAAAACATCTACGCACAGAAATCACATAAATAACGCAACCTAGGTCAATGATCATAATATATCCTCAAATATATGAATAACATGCAGCCTATAACAATGGCTAGGGTAATATCTAACCCGAGTGTGATCTCATGTGCCCGTGTCAGTGCCTCAGGTAGCAATATATCATATGAATGAGGTATGAATGCATGGAACAGAAAGCATGTACTGACGAAAACTGCTTTCATAAATCAGTGATATTTCTGTATTTTAAAAGTGAGGTACCATAAATGAAATCAGCATAAAACAGTGCCCAGCAACGACACAAAACAAGTGTCCAAATATCTCGATATCTCTGTATCACAATCTCTGTACCTCAATATCTCAAAATCTCAAAATCTCAATCACAATATCTAGGGCGCCGTCAATCCAGACCGGCCCCTACCATCCATCTCAAAACCACGACGGTATCCTCCGGATATCCGACGTGTCGGGTAATATCACCGGTCGGTAGTGCTCCCCTGCTAGGCTCAACGTCAACAACACGATCCTCTTGCCCCGGGGTACCGCACCGGGCCCACCATGTATCCGAAACGGTTCCTCCACTCCTCGAATCGGGTCTCGAAATCCATCAGCAAACTCATGGTGGACGACTCATACATCATGGGAAAACCGCACTTTTTATTTTAAAAGAGAGAAAAGGTTTATTTATGTTTTTGCGGTTTTCCTCCAAATCAAGAAAATCTCATGGAAATCCGAATCCAAAACCTCAATAACACGTAAAATAGTGAATATATGCATGAGAATCCATGAATGCGGCATAACAATGAATAACAGTATGCATGAAGTAGCAGGTAATAACTACAATGTCTAAACTAACATATAAGGCAAGTACACTAATATTATGTCAAACTACTAGCTATCAAGCTAAGTTAAGCAATAATATTTTCTAAGGTGTACGTGACATGACAATTACCGATGAAGATGTGTGTGAGCCGGCAAGTAAGTGTACGTGGTACATACGCATCATCGGTAATGGTGCTGGTGTCCTAACAGCATGATATCAATAATGGAGTATGAAACATAATATAAGCATGCGATGCGAAGCGAACCACAATAATGAGCAGGAGCTGAATACTAGACGCAACTATAACTAATCTGTATTAATCTAATATAAGTCCTACAAATGGTGCCTTTTGAAATAACACGAATCATGGGGTTTTGAAAATAGGGGCTACGGTGTTTTTATGAAAAGATACGTCTTTTGAAATATCCGTAGGATCCCTTGACCTGTCTTTTAAAATACCCACGATCCGCTAGTTTTGAAATAGGTAGGAGTCTAATCTAATCTAACAACTACACTAAACTATACGGCTGAACTAACAAGCTGAACTACAGGTAAGGAAACCGCCTATCATCTGAGTCGATACATATACATACATGTATATGTATAGTCGGTGATCCCGCCTCAATAATATCATATTCGATACCATATCTATAATCATGAATCCCAAGTCAAGAATGCAGATCAATCATTAATATATTGCTCGTATATAAATCCGTCGTACGGCATCCCAAATCTGGGTATGGGTCAATATCATATTCATCATACTATTCACCTGGTATCCTCTTTATCAAATATCATGATCGGGGTACTGATCTACGTCTAGTACAATACTGATACCGCCTAAGTATGCAAGGACGTGTGTGAAACACTACGTCAAGGACCCGCTACAACGTCATGTCGTATCTCAAACACGAATCCTGCCATATCACCGAATTCACAACTTCAATATAAATCTAATCGACTCATCTCAAACCCAAGTATCGTCGTCAAATCCGTATGTGAACACATAGTCTCATACCCATATGAACACATAACTATATATTCCCGTATAAGTACAAATGAAAGAAGAAAGTATGCAAGTATGGGTTGGTGTGTGCATGTGTGGTGCGACCACTACTCTAAGGTTTCGCGACACTAAATATCCAAGAACACCAAATATCCATATTATCATCAATATACTCAAACGATATATAAACAATATATATATGTGTGTATACGTATTCGTATACATCACCACGAACTGCGGGGGTGCTATACGCCATCCACCCGACTTCTCCCTGTAGATATAAATCTACTCACCTGGTCCTCGCTCGCCGGTGCCGACGTCGCCATGCGCTTGCTTGTCGTCTCGAAGTCCACATGGGTACCTACATATCATAACTCACCGTATCGCATTATAATCCGACTCATGACAAAAACGACACACGAAACCCACATAGGTCTAAACCTATTGTTGCTTTCACAAATCAACCCAAAAACCCTCGACGTCGGCGTACAAACGCCAAACCATCGAGAAAAACCCAACCACACTCATTTGTACAATCACGAGCACTAATTATAATATAAAATAGCTTAAAATTCACAAAAACCCCAAATTCACTTTAAAAGCCATTTTTCCGAAAATCTAGCAAGCACAAATTACCCGTTTTAATACAACATCTTGATGTTTAAACAAATCTAATGGCCATAATACTTATTAAACATCTTAAATAAGTCATAAAAACCATTTCCATAATTTAATCTCCTAAATTTGCATAAATTCCAAAATTCTAGTTTACAATATACCCAAATTTAACAATTTTATAGCAAAAATGCACAAACAATAATTTAGCTTGGATTTTCATGAACTAAAGTATTAAACTATATTTTATAATGTTAATGAAGTCATGAAAAACCTAATAACATTTTTAAACCCAATATTTAAACAATTTTTTAAAACCTAGTTAGCAATTTAGCAAAATTATCACCATTTTAATTTAACAAATTAGCAAGTAGCAACCAACCTAGATTTTGCATACAATTACATGTTAATCTCCTCATTAAAACCATAAACTAATGATAAAAACCCTAATTAAATTCAAACCTTAGTCTTGAATTTCCTAAAGTTGCAATAAAACCCAATTAAATATCAAATTTGTTAACATAGAAGCAATTAAACAACAATATATGAATAAGGTTTAAATTATACCTCATGATCATGGATCAATCATGAAATCTAGCCTCTCAAAATGCTCTCTTATCACCACAATCCATGCTTGTTAGGCTAAGCTAAAATGGGTAAGAGTTGGATTTCGATTTTGGGAGTTTTTTGATGGATTTTGAGGCAATTTTGAAGCATTTTTTGAAGAGAAATGAGAGGAGAAAAGGGGGAGGGGGCTGCTGCTGGAAAGGGTTCTGGTTTGGCCAGAAATGGAGGGGGTTTGGATGAGGGAGGAGAGAGAGTGAGGTGGGGAAAGTCCACTCTAGTCAAAGTCCACTCTAATTCTATCATTTTCTACTCTTTTCTTTTCTTTTCTTTTGACAAAAGAAGTGATTGGAGAGAGGGAGAGGGGGAGGGCTGTCATGGTGGGGCCGGCCACATGGGGAGGGGAAGAGAGGGTGAGGTGTGGGTGTGTGGGTTAGGGAAAAAGATAAATGTATTACCCCAATTCCCATTAACACTAATTTCACCGAAAAAAGCCTTTCCCTTCGATATTTTCTAAACCGTTTTGGCAAACGATTTCATTTCAAAAACCACATGATAAAATTTTGTTTAATCTTTTATGATGCACAAAATTTGTTTCAACTCATTCCAATTTGTAATTTTCCCTAATTAAATGTATTAGTGACGGCTTAAAATAATATTAAAATAATTAATTTCGGAAAAATTTTCAGAAAATTTGAAATTTCACCAGTGGCTCAATAAACACCAAATACTAGCAATTACATAGCTAGAATATGTATATTTAATTTTATAATAAAGATATTTGCATTTTGACATTTTACAGAAAACCCCCTTATTTTACCGTTTTTTTCGAAATTTCACCAAAACAATTTTCAAAACGTTACAATCTTCCCCCGTTAAAAAAATTCAGTCCCCGAATTAAAATTAAAACTCCTCCCAAATACTAAAACATCTAAACCAAAACCATCAAGTCTTCGGGCTCCGAAATTGTAAATACATAAAACAAATCGTAGCGCAGCGCATGCGCATGAAAAATGAGCATATAACTCAAATCAAAACTCCGTCAAGCATCCCGCAATCATCGGAGTCTTGGGGAAGACATCAATGCCAAATCCAAAGCAAGACCGATATGCTATAAATCGGAACTATACATGCAAATATCAGGAGGAAATGCATGCCGCATCCTTTAAGTTGCTGTGCAATGCACATAACACTGCACAGTGGCGGACGTCTATCATAAGAAAATAACTATATACATATATACCTTTGTTTGAAATGTACGTTCCGCCGTTTTGGGAAACAATTTAGAAGGGTCTCCTTGTTTTAAACATTTCGTGTCATATCAGACACGTAGGTAAATACTGAGACTATAGCTCGCTTTTTGGAAATCCCTTCAATAACTATCAATGCATGCAAAATATATTCAGGTACTGTCCTCTGATTAGTCCTGCTCAGTACAAAAACTCATAGCAATCATCATAAAAACGTACTGCTCCATAAGAAATCAATCCCAAAATACGCGTATGAATACTGCGTGCGTCTGGTGCGCACGGAAATCAAAATCCATATATGTGCCATACATATGCACAGAAACAAGATCTACGTGCATCGGGTGTGCACAAAGCATCTGTCGTAGGCAACGTGTGTGCCTGACAGCAAAATCAGGTGCATCTGACATGCACGAAAAATCTTGATTTAGTGCATCTGGTGTGCACCAAAATCACATCTCAAAACATGCGCTCAACATGAGCGAAAATCCAAGGCAGGTGCATTCATTATGCACGAAATCATGAAATCCAATATCAAGCGCCGAACATGCGCAAAAGCCAATCAGGTGCACAGGGTGCACAAAACAAATATCGAACATCACAATCGAAATCGAAGTCCAGTGCATCTAAGTGCATAACATACATAACACTGCGCTGCAAGCATATATGAACTATACCGAGTGCAAAACCAAAATGTGTGCGTACATACGCACAAAATCAACTCAACTCTATGAAATCCATATAATCACGAACATGAGAAACCAAGGCACGAAAACTATCTTAAGTGCAACAACTGTGCAAAAATCGTAAATACTCAGTAGGTGCAACTATGGTCTATGGAAACGATATCATGAAATTCAATCATCAAAACCAAATCATGCGAATAAATCACCCAAAACATCGAAGTCAATAATGGCGGAAAAATACCACTCAAGTGCATCCTCTAAGAATCTCGGGCCAACTGTCGCGGTCACTAGTGGGACGTCTCGTTGATGATCATGAACTCTGGCCTGCTGGTGTGCGTAACAATGACCACTCCTGGGTCAAGGTCTTCACTGTGAATTACCAATCTCTCGGTCCATCGGCTCATCGGCCCTGTCAGGTGTGCTAACGGGGATGATCCCGTTCTGGCACTTCTCTGATCATCTCTCGGTCAATCATCGCGACCACTCGTAAGACAGCATATCACTGGCGTCGGCCTCTGGCTCTTTGAATGTACGTGACACATCTGATCCTGGGTGCAAGTATCATTGCAGCAGTGTCCTGGAAGGAATCCTGCTCAAGGTCTCTTCAATGTCTCGTCTCTGCCAACCGTCCGGAAGTCATCGTCCTTTCCTATATCTGCATCTTGCTCTGGAACGACTGCATACTCATCGCGACTCTTTCTGGAAGGTAAATCCAAGTACCATGCCTCGGCATGCGTATCGCATCTCTGATGTCGGCGGAGTGGAACGTCGTTTCATCTAGATCTGGTACGAACCTCTTACTTCACCTTTCTCTAATGTCGACCACTTCGGACTCGTCTCGTCGTAGCTGCATGGACTGAGCTCCAACGGCTATCCTCGTATCGGGAGTCTCCCAAGAAATGCATCTCACCACCTAGCATCCGAATTAAGTCGAGCCATCCGATCGAGTCGTCAAAACCTCATAATCCCCCAAGAGCCTAACATCTTGGGCACAGTTTAATAGTATCGAGTACGTACCACAGCATCGGTAGTCCAGCCGTAGAAGGGCAAACCCAAGCCTCACTAATGGCGCCGTAGAACTGCCGCAAACCCGAAGGTTCAAAGGCTTTCACACGGTCATTAAGTCGAGTTAGGGTTTCATTCTTCTAGAGGGACCATAGAATTTCATGCATGTCTTTCCGACTACTTTAAACTTGGAATAATAGGTTTCTGACATTCGATCGTCTCTGTCGACTCCCAACGTCTCCGCGTGAAGTCGTCTCTAGCTGGAATCAATCTATCTGATGACCTCGCATCGGGGTAGGCGAACGATCCACATGTCCTAGTCATTCATCCTCGATGACTAGAGACCTTCTATCATCTCTTAGTACAACTCATTCTGCACTAACTCCAGCATCTGGGGCAATATCTCTTCGTTCGCAGCAATAACTAGCTCGCTCGTCTGCACGCTGAACGGTGCCTCAATCATCAGGAGTAAGCAATACTTCAATGGTCATCAAAATCTGGCTGGTCTCTATCAGTGGCTCAATCCTCTAGTTCAAATCGGCACGTCCGAGTAATCTCATACAGCAATCCACCCAACGCTCGTGGCGCGAAGACACAATGAAAAGACACATCTCTGTAATCGTGTGTCGCCGGAATCATGCCCTGGTCAGTTCTCGTTCTTGATGAGCTCATGCTGACCGCAACTCTAGCCGTAGCTCTCCCTGCCCGTAATCGTGGCAGCAAAACCATAATTGGTACTGATGAGGCTAGATCGGAATGAATATAATACTGAGCAAAGAAATGTACATCCTAAGGCTTCTTAAGTGGAGTAGCGTATCGTAAATATACCGCGGAACATACCTACGGTACGTCACTCTATTTTAGTCACCTATTCCATCAACCAAGGGTCATCCTACGCTCCGAAGGTAAAACCTAATGCTCTGATACCAACTTTGTCACGTCCCGAAAGTACGGAACTTGACCGGCACTTAAACTACTAAACGTCTCGAGGCGTACGTAATCCAAGTAAGCCGAAAACCCAGAAATACAAACCAAGAAAAGTAGTAGAGTGAAGGAAAACCAATTTAAATAAGTAGTTTTCATAGCATAAGCCGAATTATGCGGGTTTCTAAAAACATCAAAAATTTCCTGAAAATTTCGGCAGAGTCTCCTTTGTAAATACTGGCCCCCAAACGGGATACGACATGAATAGTATACGAAATCAATAAAATGGCATCCCCAAGCGGGAGCTAGCTCTTCGTCAATCGACAGTCACAACCACACAAGCAATATAATATACAACGCCAACGGCGAGGATCAAAATTCAAAACGAAACTCAAAACCACAAGAAAACCACAGAAATATAACGCGCGACTCTAAGGTCGAAGGAATAACATCACTGGTCTCTATCTCAAAATAATTACATGTTTGGTGGATGGAACTTCTAGATACAACAGAGAAATAATATACAAGTTATATAATGGGGGTACGATACAAGTAAACCCACCTACTAGCAAATCACCCGAAGGAAACTATGCCCGCAAGCCGTAATGAAACCTGTACGGCAAACCTGCAAGAAACTGGGGCACAACGGGGGTGAGTTGCCAACTCGTGAATAGAAAAACATCTACGCACAGAAATCGCATAAATAACGCAACCTAGGTCAATGATCATAATATATCCTCAAATATATGAAGAACATGCAGCCTATAACAATGGCTAGGGTAATATCTAACCCGAGTGTGATCTCATGTGCCCGTGTCAGTGCCTCAGGTAGCAATATATCATATGAATGACGTATGAATCCATGGAACAGAATGCATGTACTGACGAAAACTGCTTTCATAAATCAGTGAGATTTCTGTATTTTAAAAGTGAGGTACCATAAATGAAATCAGCATAAAACAATGCCCAGCATCGACACAAAATAAGTGTCCAAATATCTCGATATCTCTGTACCTCAATATCTCAAAATCTCAATATCTCAATCATAATATCTAGGGCGCCGTCAATCCAGACCGGCCCCTACCATCCATCTCAAAACCACGACGGTATCCTCCGGATATCCGATGCGTCGGGTAATATCACCGGTCGTTAGTGCTCCCCTGCCAGGCTCAACGTCAACAACACGATCCTCTTGCCCCGGGGTACCGCACCGGGCACACCATATACCCGAAACGGTTCCTCCACTCCTCGAATCGGGTCTCGAAATCCATCAGCAAACTCATGGTGGACGACTCATACATCATGGGAAAACCGCACTTTTTATTTTAAAAGAGAGAAAAGGTTTATTTATGTTTTTGCGGTTTTCCTCCAAATCCAGAAAATCTCATGGAAATCCGAATCCAAAACCTCAATAACACGTAAAATAGTGAATATATGCATGAGAATCCATGAATGCGGCATAACAATGAATAACAGTATGCATGAAGTAGCAGGTAATAACTACAATGTCTAAACTAACATATAAGGCAAGTACACTAATATTATGTCAAACTACTAGCTATCAAGCTAAGTTAAGCAATAATATTTTCTAAGGTGTACGTGACATGACAATTACCGATGAAGATGTGTGTGAGCCGGCAAGTAAGTGTATGTGGTACATACGCATCATCGGTAATGGTGCTGGTGTCCTAACAGCATGATATCAATAATGGAGTATGAAACATAATATAAGCATGCGATGCGAAGCGAACCATAATAATGAGCAGGAGCTGAATACTAGACGCAACTATAACTAATCTGCATTAATCTAATATAAGTCCTACAAATGGTGCCTTTTGAAATAACACGAATCATGGGGTTTTGAAAATAGGGGCTACGGTGTTTTTATGAAAAGATACGTCTTTTGAAATATCTGTAGGATCCCTTGACCTGTCTTTTAAAATACCCACGATCCGCTAGTTTTGAAATAGGTAGGAGTCTAATCTAATCTAACAACTACACTAAACTATACGGCTGAACTAACAAGCTGAACTACAGGTAAGGAAACCGCCTATCATCTGAGTCGATACATATACATACCTGTATATGTATAGTCGGTCATCCCGCCTCAATAATATCATATTCGATACCATATCAATAATCAGGAATCCCAAGTCAAGTGTGCGGATCAATCATCAATATATAGCTCGTACGTAAATCCGTCGTACGGCATCCCAAATCTGGGTACGGGTCAATATCACATTCATCATACTATTCACCTGGTATCCTCTTTATCAAATATCATGATCGGGGTACTGATCTACGTCTAGTACAATACTGATACCGCCTAAGTATGCAAGGACGTGGGTGAAACACAACGTCAAGGACCCGCTACAACGTCACGTCGTATCTCAAATACGAATCCTGCCATATCACCGAATTCACAACCTCAATATAAATCTCATCGACTTATCTCAAACCCAAGTATTATCCTCAAATCCGTATGTGAACACATAGTCCCATACCCATGTGAACACATAACTATATATTTCCGTATAAGTACAAATGAAAGAAGAAAGTATGCAAGTATGGGTTGGTGTGTGCATGTGTGGTGCGACCACTACTCTAGGGTTTCGCGACACTAAATATCCAAGAACACCAAATATCCATATTATCATCAATATACTCAAACAATATATAAACAATATATATATGTGTGTATACGTATTCGTATACATCACCACGAACTGCGGGGGTGCTATACGCCATCCACCCGACTTCTCCCCGTAGATATAAATCTACTCACCTGGTCCTCGCTCGCCGGTGCCGACGTCGCCACGCGCTTGCTTGTCCTCTCGAAGTACACATGGGTACCTACATATCATAACGCACCGTATCGCATTATAATCCGACTCATGACCAAAACGACACACGAAACCCAAATAGGTCTAAACCTATTGTTGCTTTCACAAATCAACCCAAAAACCCTCGACGTCGGCGTACAAACGCCAAACCATCGAGAAAAACCCAACCACACCCATTTATACAATCACGAGCACTAATTATAATATAAAATAGCTTAAAATTCACAAAAACCCCAAATTCACTTTAAAAGCCATTTTTCCGAAAATCTAGCAAGCACAAATTACCCGTTTTAATACAACATCTTGATGTTTAAACAAATCTAATGGCCATAATACTTATTAAACATCTTAAATAAGTCATAAAAACCATTTCCATAATTTAATCTCCTAAATTTGCATAAATTCCAAAATTATAGTTTACAATATACCCAAATTTAACAATTTTATAGCAAAAATGCACAAACAATAATTTAGCTTGGATTTTCATGAACTAAAGTATTAAACTATATTTTATAATGTTAATGAAGTCATGAAAAACCTAATCACATTTTTAAACCCAATATTTAAACAATTTATTAAAACCTAGTTAGCAATTTAGCAAAATTATCACCATTTTAATTTAACAAATTAGCAAGTAGCAACCAACCTAGATTTTGCATACAATTACATGTTAATCTCCTCATTAAAACCATAAACTAATGATAAAAACCCTAATTAAATTCAAACCCTAGTCTTGAATTTCCTAAAGTTGCAATAAAACCCAATTAAACATCAAATTTGTTAACATAGAAGCTATTAAACAACAATATTTGAATAAGGTTTAAATTATACCTCATGATCATGGATCAATCATGAAATCTAGCCTCTCAAAATGCTCTCTTATCACCACAATCCATGCTTGTTAGGCTAAGCTAAAATGAGTAAGAGTTGGATTTGGATTTTGGGATTTTTTTGATGGATTTTGAAGCAATTTTGAAGCATTTTTTGAAGAGAAATGAGAGGAGAAAAGGGGGAGGGGGCTGCTGCTGGAAAGGGTTCAGGTTTGGCCAGAAATGGAGGGGGTTTGGGTGAGGGAGGAGAGAGAGTGAGGTGGGGAAAGTCCACTCTAGTCAAAGTCCACTCTAATTCTATCATTTTCTACACTTTTCTTTTCTTTTCTTTTGACAAAAGAAGTGATTGGAGAGAGGGAGAGGGGGAGGGCTGTCATGGTGGGCCCGGCCACATGGGGAGGGGAAGAGAGGGTGAGGTGTGGGTGTGTGGGTTAGGGAAAAAGATAAATGTATTACCCCAATTCCCATTAACACTAATTTCACCGAAAAAAAAGCATTTTTCTTCGATATTTTCTTAACCGTTTTGGCAAACGATTTCATTTCAAAAACCACATGATAAAATTTTGTTTAATCTTTTATGTTGCACAAAATTTGTTTCAACTCATTCCAATTTGTAATTTTCCCTAATTAAATGTATTAGTGACGGCTTAAAATAATATTAAAATAATTAATTTCGGAAAATTTTTCAGAAAATTTGAAATTTCACCAGTGGCTCAATAAAAACCAAATACTAGCAATTACATAGCTAGAATATGTATATTTAATTTTATAATAAAGATATTTGCATTTTGACATTTTACAGAAAACCCCCTTATTTTACCGTTTTTTTCGAAATTTCACCGAAACGATTTTCAAAACGTTACAAGGTACCCCATGTGGACTTCGAGACGACATGCAAGCACGTGGTGATGTCGGCACCGGCGAGCGAGAACCAGGTGAGTAGATTTATATCTACGGGGAGAAGTCAGGTGGATGGCGTATAGCACCCCCGCAGTCCGTGGTGGTGTATACGGATGCGTATACACACCAACAATTATTATATGTTATTTGGGATTAATAACGATGTTAGGATGGATATTGGTGTGTTGGATTATTTTAGTGTTGCAAACCCTAGGGTGGTGTTGCACTACACATACACACATACATACTTGCACACTTTCCTATTTATATGTGTTCATGGGAATCGTTATAGTTATGTGTTCACATGGGTATGAGACTATGTGTTCATATACGGATTTGAGGATGATACTTGGGATTGAGCTGAGTCGATGAGATTTGTTTTGTGGTTGTGATATCAGTGATATGGCAGGATTCGTACTTGAGGTACGTCCTGGTGTTATAGCGGATCTTGGGGCGGCGATACGAGTGAATAGTGTTATAAATAAAATGGTCGACATGCGATCGTGATATGAGGCATGATATGCTAGGATTTTGATATTAGGCCGTATCGGGCGATGTATACCCCTTGATGATGATATGTGCTGACGATATCGGTTTGTACGAGATTGTCGATCAGTGGTCAGATCATGAGTATATTGAGGATATTAGTATTGTACTAGACATAGGTCAGTACCCTAGACTATTATCTTGGATAAAGAGGATACCAGAGGAATAGTGTGAGGAATATGATATTGACCCATACCCAGATTTGGGGATGCCGTACGACGGATTTACGTACGAGCTATATCTTGATGATTGATCCGCACTCTTGACTTGGGATGTCTGATTATAGATATGGTATCGGATATGATATTATTGAGGCGGGATCACCGACTAATATATATACAGGTATGTATATGTATCGACTCAGATGTTAGGCGGTTTCCTTACCTGTAGTCTAGCTTGTAGCTTAGCCCTTTAGTTTAGTTAGTTGTTAGATTAGATTCGGTTCCTACCTATTTCAAAGCTTACGAATCGTGCGTATTTTAAAAAGACAGGTCAAGGGATGCTACGGATATTTCAAAAACGTATCTTTTCTTAAAAACACCGTAGCCCCTATTTTCAAAACCCTACGATTCGTGTTATTTAAAAAGGCACCATTTTAGGACTTATATTAGGTTAATGCAGATTAGTTATCGTTGCATCTAGTATTCAGCTCCCGCTTATTATTGTTGTTCGCTCCGCATCGCATGCTTATATTATGCTTCATATGATATCTTGTGGTTAAGACACCAGCACCATTACCGATGATGCGTATGTACCACGTACACTTACTTGCCGGCTCACACACATCTTCATTGGTAGTTACCATGTCACGTACACCTTAGAAAATATTATTGCTTGACATAGCCTGTTAGCTAATAGTTTAGACATGATATTAGTGTACTTGCCTTATATGTTAGTTTAGACATTGTAATTATTACTTGCTACTTCATGCGTACTGTTATTCATTATTATGCCGCATTCATGGATTCTCATGCATATATTCACTTTTTACGTGCTATTGATGTTTTGGATTCGGATTTCCATGAGATTTTCTGGATTTGGGGAAAACCGCAAAACATATACAAACTTCTTCTTTCTCCTTTTAAATGAAAAGTGCGGTTTTTCCCATGATGTATGAGTCGTCCACCATGAGTTTGCTGATGGATTTCGAGACCCGATTCGAGGAGTTGGATGAACCGTTTCGGGTACATGGTGGACCCGGTAAGGTACCCCGGGGCAAGAAGCTCGTGGTGATGACGATGAGCCTGGCAGGGGGAGACTACCTACCGGTGATTTTACCCGACGTGTCGGATATCCGGAGGATACCGTCGTGGTCTTGAGATGGATGGTAGGGGCCGGTCTGGACTGACGGCGCCCTAGAGATTGAGATTGAGACATTGAGATTTCGAGATATTGAGGTACTGAGATTTGATGATACAGGCCAGTCCGGATAGCCGGAGCCTGAGGCTTTGAGACATTGAGATTTATGTTTTGTGTCGATGCTAGACACTGTTGATGCTGATTTCATTTATGATACCTCATTTTAAAAATACAAAGGAAATCTCACTAATTTATGAAAACAGTTCTTCATTTACATGTATTCTGTTTTCATGCATTCATACCTCATTCATATGATATTGCTACCTGAGGCACTGACACGGGCACATGAGATCACACTCGGGTTAGATATTACCCTAGCCATTGTTATAGGCTGCATGTTATTCATATATTTGAGAATATATTATGATCATTGACCTAGGTTGCGTTATTTATGCGATTTCTGTGCGTAGATGTTTTTCTACTCACGAGTTGGCAACTCACCCCCGTTGTGCCACAGTTCTTGCAGGTTTCGCCGTACAGGTTTCATTACGGCTTTGCAGGCACTATTTCTATTTCCGGGTGACTTGCTAGTAGGTGGGTTTATTTGTATCGTACCCATCATTACATCTTGTATATTATTATTCTGTTGTATCTAGAAGTTCCATCAACCAAACATGTATTTATTTTTGAGATAGAGACCAGTGATGTTATTCTTTCGACCTTAGAGTCGCGCGTATATTTCTGCGGATTTCTTATGGTTTTGAGTTTCCTTTTGAGTTTTTGATCCTCGCCGTTGGCATTGTATATTATATTGCTTGTGTGGTTGTGACCGTCGATTGACGAAGAGCTAGCTCCCGCTTGGGGATGCCTTTTATTGATTTCGTATACTATTCATGTTATATCCCTTTTGGGAGCCAGTATTTACAAAGGAGACTCTGCCGAAATTTTCAGGAAATTTTTGATATTTTTAAAAACCGCATAATTCGGCTTATGCTATTGAAACTACTTGCTTGAAGTTGGTTTTTCCTGCACTCTACATCTTTTCTTAGTTTGGATTTCAGGGTTTTCGGTTTACTTAGATTACGTACGCCTCGAGACGTTCGTAGTTTAAGTGTCGGTCATGTTCCGTACTTCGGGTCGTGACAAAGTTGGTATCAGAGCGTTAGGTTTTACCTTCGGAGCGTAGGATGACCCTTGGTTGATGGAATAGGTGACTAAAGTAGAGTGACCTACCGTTGGTATGTTCCGCGGCATATTTACGACACGCCACTCCACTTAAGAAGCCTTAGGATGTACATTTCCTTGTTCAGTATTATATTCCTTTCTGATCTAGCCTCATCGGTACCAGTTTGGTTTTGCTGCCACGATTACCGGCAGGGAGAGCTACGGCTAGAGTTGCGGTCAGCACGAGCTTGTCACGAACGAGGACTGGCCAGGGCGTGATTCCGGCGACACCCGATTGTAGAGAGGTGTCTTTTGATTGTGTTTTGCGCCACGAGCGTTGGATGGATCGCCGTATGAGATTGCTCGGACGTGCAGATTAGCACCAGAGGATTGAGCCACCGGTAGAGTCCAGCCATACTTAGATGACCATTGAAGTGATTGAGGCACGGTTCAGCGTGCAGATGAGCGAACCAGTTTTTGTTGTGAACGACGAGATATCGCCCCAGATGTAGGAGCTATTGCAGTACGAGGTTGTACTAAGAGATTATAGAAGGCCGCTAGTCACCAAGGAAGAATGACTAGGACGTGTGGATCGTTCGCTTACCGATGCGAGGTCATCAGATAAATTGATTCCAGCTAGATACGACTTCACGCGGAGACGTTGAGAGTCGACAGAGACGATCGAATATCAGAAACCTACTATTCCAAGTTTAAAGTACTCGGAAAGACATGCAGGCAATTCTATGGTCCCTCTAGAAGAATGAAACCCTAACTCGACATAATGACCGTGTGAAAGCCTTTGAACCTTAGGGTTTGCGGCAGTTCCGCGGCGCCATTAGTGTAAGTCCACGTTGTGACCCCCGGTTCTTACGGGGAGGCGGAAACAGTATAAAAATCAAATTTTTAGCGCATGGGGCAACATGGACTAACAAAGTCGGGATCTTTTCTAAACTAAACTACCAAACATGCAAAGGAGAGTTAACTACTCGGCAAAGTGGTTATACCTAACTTGAACTCCTTCTTCTTGAAACCTAGTAGAGGTTGATGGTTCTCTTCTCGTCGCCTTCTTCCGTCAAAGATGGATCCACCTGAGGGTTCAACATTCGGGCTCTTTCTCGAACTTGGAGAGAACTAGAATCTTCGGCTTGCTAAACCTTTGATCCTAGAGTGAGTAGAGAGTGTCTTTGGTTTTTCTTTTAAGGAGAGGGATTCTCAACACATGAGAAGGATTCTCCTTTAGCTAGAGGAAGAAGATAATGAAGTGAGGAGAGAGAAGCTAAAATGATAGAATGAGCTCTTTTCTTTTTGCAACCATAACATAAAAGCAAAAGAATTATCAAATTAATAATAATAATGAAAATGAAAAGGTTGATGGAAGGTTTAGGAATGACCATTATCATTTCAAATATTAAATGAATTTGCTAGAATCAAAGAACATCTTTCTTTTGTAATGATGATGGTCAAAACTTCAACCATGGTCAACAAGTCAACCATGGTCAACAAGTCAACAAGAAAACCAACCATGACACAATTTCATTTTATTAATATTATAATTGATATAACATAAATCCATTAGGGTTTGGAAAAAGACGACTGTCAACTGTGCATACGCACCCGTTCCGAAACCCTAATGAAAGTCCTCTTCCTCCTCCTCAAATAACTGTGCATACACACCTGCATTCTTTTTCCGAGGAACATGAATACTGAGAGATAAAAGCAACCCCAAAACATATACCAGTATCTGACTCAAACCAGAGCCAGCCAGTAATATCCGTCCGGACTCCAAACGTGCACAAGTGCGCGGATGAGAACGAACCCTGTCGCAAAACCATGCGACCTCTACTCTGTTTTGCCCAGAGGCGATTACCCTCTGTGTGGGACTCTAAAGACTCGACACTACGCTGGCAGTGGGTTTAACCACAGACCGCAAGCGGCACTAGCTGTGCGTAACGGTCCCTAGGTAGATGCCGACAAGAAGGCTGACGAGGTGAAACCCCATCTGAACTCCTACTGAGTCTGAATGTGACAGTCTCCGTACAGTCCGGTCTGTTTGTCTAATACATCGCATGTCGGGCCTAGGGGGCGGTAAAACGTCAGTCCCCTAATAGCGGTACAAGTCGTGTCGGAGTGAAGCCCAAAACACCCTGAGATAACACTGGAAGCCTACCAGTATATCTCGCTTGCCCTGGCCAGGGACTACTCGTGTAATGGCTCTCCTAGACACAGCGCGATGTCAACCCCCAATACCGGGAGAGACGAATCCTGTCTAACCGTCACTGCCTCCAAGTGCTTCGGGACTGCACCCAACCACCACCTGTTTGCACGACTCCTTTGAGCCGTGGTAGGGTAGTGATCAAAGTGCAGTGGGAACACACTCGAGGCGAAGTGCCAGTGTCAAGTCAGCGGACTAAGCTGTACTCATGTCATCTGGGAACTGATAACTGACGATAGGTATAATACCAACCTGTCAGTTCCCGACGAGTCCTGTCCAGTGTACTCGTAACCCAACGAGCACCCGTATACTATCTCCAGTACGATGTACTGATGGCTGTGGGACAGAACATCTCCCATACTGGGATGAGAAGCGCATACGCTAGTCTACTCCGGAGTATCGATGCCCTGTCTCGATAGTCCTGCGACTAGGGACCTGTATAAGGATGTGCTTATAGATTACCCAGCCCCCACTAGTGTGACTGCCATCACAACGCTGGTAATCAAGCAAATATCCTAAGGGCTCCACTAATGCGTATAGGTGATATACTAAAATAAACACATGTACACATTGAAGTAGAAACAAACCAAGTAGCATACAACTATATTGAGCAAGATTGTTTATACAGGGTGAATATCCCAAGCTTCCATTAAGTAATATACAAACTAGTATGATACAGTAATGGCCTCTAGGGCATATACACTAACAATCTCCCACTTGCACTAAGGCCATGTACTGGCGTATCGAAGACCTATCATCTCGATCAGCCGCTCGAACTGAGTCTGGGGCAGTGCCTTGGTGAATGGATCTGCAGTGTTTTCTTCTGAAGCAACCCTCCGAACCTCGATCTCCTTGCAATCCACAATCTTCCTGATCAGGTGATACCACCTCAAGATGTGCCTGGATCTCTGATGGGACCTAGGTTCCTTCGCTAAAGCTATAGCCCCGTTGTTGTCGCAATACAGAGGTATTGGGTCAACAATGGACGGAACCACCTGAAGTTCTTTCAAGAACTTCCTCATCCAGACAGCTTCTTTTGCGGCATCAGATGCAGCGATGTATTCCGCTTCCATTGTCGAGTCTGCAACGGTTTCCTGTTTGGAACTCTTCCAACACACCGCCCCTCCATTGAGGGTAAAGACAAAACCCGACATGGACTTGGAATCATCCTTGTCACTCTGGAAGCTGGAGTCAGCAAAGGCCTCGATCTGGAGGTCTTTTCCACCATACACCAAGAACATCTCCTTAGTCCTTCTCAGGTACTTGAGAATGTTCTTTACCGCTATCCAGTGTTTCTCCCCAGGGTTTGACTGATACTGGCTTACCACACTCAGTGCATAAGCTACATCCGGTCTGGTACACAACATCACATACATTATAGAGCCTACCGCAGAAGCGTAGGGTATAATAGACATGCGATCCCTCTCCAAATCAGTCTTGGGAGACATCTCTTTAGAGAGGGTGATCCCGTGACAAGACGGTAGGTTACCGCGCTTGGAATCTTCCATACTGAATCTTTTCACTATGGTGTCGATGTACCTGGACTGAGAAAGTCCTAATATCCTCTTGGATCTATCACGATGGATCCGGATCCCCAGGATGTATGAGGCGTCACCCAGGTCTTTCATGGAGAACCTGTGTGACAAGAATCCCTTGACAGATTGTAGCATAGGAATGTCATTTCCTATTAAGAGAATGTCATCCACGTATAAAACGAGGAATATTACAGTTCTCGCTACAAATCTACTATAGATGCATGGTTCATCTGGATTTTTGATAAAGCCAAATTCCTTGACCGTCTCATCAAAACAGATGTTCTAACTCCGCGATGCCTGCTTTAGTCCACAGATGGACTTAAGAAACTTGCACACCTTTCTGCTGCTCCCACTCTGAATGAAACCCTCTGGCTGATCCATACAGACACACTCCTCTAAATTTCCATTTAGAAAAGCGGTATTTACGTCCATCTGCCAAATCTCATAATCGTGGAAGGCAGCAATGGCAAGAAGGATCCGAATGGATTTCAGCATAGCCACTGGAGAAAAGGTTTCATCATAGTCCAAGCCAGGTCTTTGACGGAAACCCTTTGCTACAAGTCTAGCTTTATAGGTCTCAACCTGCCCATCTACACCAATCTTCCTTTTGAAGATCCACTTGCATCCTACGGGTTTTACCCCGTCTGGAGCAATGTCCAACGTCCATACTTTGTTGGTGTACATGGACTCCATTTCGGTCCGCATTGCATCCAGCCATTTTACCGAGTCAGCGCTCTGAACGGCCTGCTGGAAGCTAGTAGGCTCATCATAATCTATGATGCAATCCTCTCTATCCCCGTCTATGAGAAAACCGTAGTATCTCTCGGGCGGATGAGACTGCCTACTACTCCTGCGGAGCGGCGTAGGAATGTCCTGTTCTTTTGAACTTACTGGCTCTTCCAAGCTTTCAGTAATAGCTTGTGGTTCTGGAATTTCTTCCAGTTCTATTGCGTTCCCACTTATCTGAGTTTCCAAAAACTCAATTTCCAAGAAGCGGGCATGTTGAGAAAGAAAGACCTTTTGTTCCTCAGCGGAATAGAACAGATACCCCCTGGAGTTCTTTGGGTATCCCACAAACTTACACTGTACTGAGCGTGCCTCGAGCTTGTCCGCATGCTGCTTTTTTACAAAAGCTGGACATCCCCATATCTTAAGGTACTTAAGACAGGGTTTCTTCCCACTCTACATCTGATATGGAGTGGTAGGCACAGTCTTGGTGGGAGCTTTGTTCAAGAGATATGCAGCTGCTTCTAGTGCATAGCCCCAGAAAGATCGCGGTAACTCAGCCTTACTCATCATGGAACGAACCATATCCAATAGGGTTCGATTCCTCCTTTCCGATACACCGTTATGTTGCGGAGTGTATGGAGGAGTACGCTGAAAGAGAATTCCATTCTCTTTTAAATAGTCCAGGAACTCAGCACTCAAGTATTCACCACCTCGATCCGATCTTAGAATCTTAATACTTTTGCCTGTTTGTTTTTCAACTTCATTCTTGTAATCCCGAAATTTCTCAAAGGCCTCGGATTTGTGCTTCATTAAGAAGACATGTCCATACCTAGAGAAATCGTCTGTGAAAGTAATGAAGTATGAATAACTGCTTCGCGCATGTGTAGACATTGGACCACACACGTCACTGTGTATGAGTCCCAAGAGCTCGCTCGCTCTTTCTCCGTGTCCAGTGAACGGAGTTTTTGTCATCTTTCCCATGAGACAAGATTCACAAGTGGCATAAGACTGATACTCGAACGGATCCAAGTATCCTTCTTTATGTAACTTAGTCAACCGTGTCTCATTGATGTGACCCAGTCTACAATGCCATAAGAAAGCCTGATTAATATCTGGAGACTTTCTTTTGTGTGTATTCTGACATTGAAAATCTGTGGTTGGTTTAACACGTATATACCATTGCTCAGTGTACCTGACCCAATCAGAACTTGATTAAGGTGAATGTTTACAACATTACTTACAAACGCAAATTCATAACCTTCTTTAGAAACCAAAGATACAGAAATGATATTACAAGTTGCGTTGGGTACAAAAAAGCAATTACGCAAAACCAAAACATGCCCATCTGACATTCCCAGGTGATAGTCCCCCACGGCTTTAGCATCCATGCTAGCTCCGTTTGCAACTCTGAGGGTCATGTCACCTGCCTTCAAAAACCTACGGTTTCTCAACGCCTGCAATGAATTACAGATATGAGATCCTGATCCGGTATCCAATACCCAGGAAGTAGAGTTTATCGAAAGACAGTTTTCAATAACATACACACCTGAAGCTGAAGCCGCAACCTGCTTCAGTTCCTGTGTCCTGGCCTTCCAAACCCTGCAATCTTTCTTCCAGTGTCCACTTTTGTGACAATAGAAGCATTCCTCCTTTCCCACAAGCTTCCCCGCAATCATTGTTGCCTTTTCCTTTCCCTTCGTACCCACTTTACTAACACCGCCCCTTGGTTTGGCGGGGGCTTTCTTCCTCTTTCCCTTGGCTTTCGCCTTGGACCTAGAGGAAGAAGATCCTCCTACAAACAAAGCGGGTGTTTCCCTACCTTTCTGTAGGGTGCCCTCTGCGCTCCTCAGCATGTTGAGGAGTTCTGAAAGTTCAACTTCCTTTTCTTGTAAGTTGAAGTTCAGTATAAACTGGGCGTAAGTGGATGGAAGGGACTGGAGAATTAAATCCGTATAGAGTTCACTTTCCAACGTGGTCCCAAGTTCCGCGAGCTCCTCAATGTAGCCAATCATCTTAAGCACGTGGTCCGCTACCGATGATCCGACGGCCAACTTTGCCGAAAATAACTTTTTCGACACTTCGTATCTTGCGATACGAGATTGCTCTCCATACAGTTCTTTTGTATGAAGAAATATGGATTCCAAGTCCATATTCTCGTGCCTCCTCTGATGTTCATTGTCCATCGAGGCAAGTACGAGGCACCTGGCCTTCGCGCTATCAATCTCCCAGGTCTTACGGATTTCCTTATCCGCGACGCTAGAGGTGGGACTTGGGACGGGGGGAGCTTTGGTGGTAAGAAGATACCCCAGCTTGTCGTAAGTGATTGCCATCTTGACATTCCTGAGCAGTATGTTTTTATCTAGAAGTAACTCAAGTCCAGTCATGTCGATTGGTCGCTGCAATTAGGAGAGAGAGAAGAAACACTTTAGCACAATGCTCTTGCAAGTTTCGAATGGTTTTTAGTTTTTCTAAACAGGATGGCTCCCACTGTCTCTCGAATCCCTCCTCAAACCATAAAGGAAGAATTAGTCGGGATCAATCCCACCGCACAATACTTGCTTAACCGTTCAGCCAGGCCAGTGTCGGTACTTCGAGGGAGGTTTTCCAACGCTTTCGCGAAGTTCCTTAATTAAATAGCCTCTTTTTCCTGGGGGCGTAGCCCCGCTAACACCTTTCTAGGCACCTACTAGGTTTATAGCATTGATCGTTTAGTGAGAAATTTCCTGAGGAGTAGCATATACTCACAGTAGGATCGGGATCCAAATATCATCGCGTGACGAAACTGAAGGAATCCTACCAGAATCACCACACTCCAAATGGTATGCAAATCTAGCAAGTTTCAGTACTTATGAAACTCCCGATGTGGATTTTTGCCCCATGCTCTTATAACCTTGACGAAGGTCAACAAATCATAAGTCACATGTCAAGTTCTGCCCGTCATTTTCCAGGTTAATTTGAACCCACCCGTATATACCCTTGACGAAGGTCAACAAGGCAATGCGACTGTCCCAAACCAACGCATCTATCTATGCTACATATGAACACCCAACAGCTACCAATCTCTATGCCTTAACGAAGGTCAACAAACATAGCTTGAATACTATTGAATATTCATACGAAACGACGGAGAGCTACGAATGGTTTTGGCGAAACCGTGAACGTAGTGAACTTGATATAATCGATGGAACGAGATAGCTTTTAGAAGGAGTGGCTCAAGCTCCGCATTTAAAAGTTAGTTTTGAAAAGAACCGAGTGGTTTTTCGAAAGTGTTCCAACGACTTTAGCTTGGTTTATTATCTTGCATTAGTTCTTTTAATGCGTGATATTCTTGCATTAGTTCTTTTAATGCGTCCCATCATTTCAATCCTACCATTGCAGAAAACAACCAAAATATGACGTACGCTTATGCCATTCGCATTCGCCACGGGGCCCCGTTAGGTTACTTAACTAACGACAGAGCGGGGGCTGGGCTAGCGCGGCTGTAAAACATAAGCAACGCCTAAATAGTTATAGATATAGCAATGATAGACATTACAGATCACAGATGAATACATTGGATATACTAGGAATCCGCAATCCGTTCGAGCCTGCAACGAAAACCGGATTACACGGTCGCGGTGAATAGCCAATACCCCACCCAAGACCCCTACGGGTGCGGCAAACTACCCGCCAAGTACTCGGCAATTTGTGCACCCCTCCATGGGTCTATCCTAGGAGCAAAAACAGTAAAAAGAATTATACAATGACGGCTACAACCCCGACCCGGTTGTGCGGCCAAACAAATAATAATATTACATCAATTTACATTTACAATGAATGAAAGAAAAACAAAAGCTCATCTCACATCCACCCCGGCTATTCACCCGCGACTGTCCAACACATTCATATACACATTCCAATATCAAACACAGATCATAGAGATGTATAACCCCGACTAATCGACTTATAGCGATTAGCCGACGTTCAATACATGCAAACATCACAGATATAACCATCATAGTCAAAGTGTAGTGAACTTCGGAAAAAATACGGAATTATGGGCCCCAAAAAATAAATTTCTATTCTGGAAAATCTGGGCACATATAATATATCTTAAAAATCCCAAAACCCTACCAGGAGAACACTGCACAAAACCCGATAACGAGAGGACCCTAAACGGCGGCGGTTCCGCGGCAAATGCCTACCTCATGCCGCGGAACCGCGGCGGTTTGAAGGAATCAGGGGATCGTTTTTCTTGGGTGTTCACACAAAACCCTGAGCCGAATTTAGGTGTATAACAAATTTTGTTTTGACCAGAATAAATTTTAACAGAAACTAGGGTTTTTGTAAAAGTTTGGTTTTTGGATTTTTCGGTTCCGAACTTCGTTACACTTCACTACCAAGCTAGTTTAAGTTTAGTTAGGCTCTGATACCACTGTAAGTCCACGTTGCGACCCCCGGTTCTTACGGGGAGGCGGAAACGGTATAAAAATCAAATTTTTAGCGCATGGGGCAACATGGACTAACAAAGTCGGGATCTTTTCTAAACTAAACTAGCAAACATGCAAAGGAGAGTTAACTACTCGGCAAAGTGGTTATACCTAACTTGAACTCCTTCTTCTTGAAACCTAGTAGAGGTTGATGGTTCTCTTCTCGTCGCCTTCTTCCGTCGAAGATGGATCCACCTGAGGGTTCAACCTTCGGGCTCTTTCTCGAACTTGGAGAGAACAAGAATCTTCGGCTTGCTAAACCTTTGATCCTAGAGTGAGTAGAGAGTGTCTTTGGGGTGTTTTTCTTTTAAGGAGAGGGATTCTCAACACATGAGAAGGATTCTCCTTTAGCTAGAGGAAGAAGAAGATGAAGTGAGGAGAGAGAAGCTAAAATGATAGAATGAGCTCTTTTCTTTTTGCAACCATAACATAAAGCAAAAGAATTATCAAATTAATAATAATAATGAAAATGAAAAGGTTGATGGAAGGTTTAGGAATGACCATTATCATTTCAAACATTAAATGAATTTGCTAGAATCAAAGAGCATCTTTCTTTTGTAATGATGATGGTCAAAACTTCAACCAAGGTCAACAAGTCAACCATGGTCAACAAGAAAACCAACCATGACACTATTTCATTTTATTAATATTATTAATTGATATAACATAAATCCATTAGGGTTTGGAAAAAGACGACTGTCAACTGTGCATACGGACCCGTTCCGAAACCCTAATGAAAGTCCTCTTCCTCCTCCTCAAATAACTGTGCATACACACCTGCATTCTTGTTCCGAGGAACATGAATACTGAGAGATAAAAGCAACCCCAAAACATATACCAGTATCTGACTCAAACCAGAGCCAGCCAGTAATATCCGTCCGGACTCCAAACGTGCACAAGTGCGCGGATGAGAACGAACCCTGTCGCAAAACCATGCGACCTCTACTCTGTTTTGCCCAGAGGCGAATACCCTCTGTGTGGGACTCTAAAGACTCGACACTACGCTGGCAATGGGTTTAACCACAGACCGCAAGCGGCACTAGCTGTGCGTAACGGTCCCCAGGTAGATGCCGACAAGAAGGCTGACGAGGTGAAACCCCATCTGAACTCCTACAGAGTCTGAATGTGACAGTCTCCGTACAGTCCGGTCTGTTTGTCTAATACATCGCATGTCGGGCCTAGGGGGCGGTAAAACGTCAGTCCCCTAATAGAGGTACAAGTCGTGTCGGAGTGAAGCCCAAAACACCCTGAGATAACACTGGAAGCCTACCAGTATATCTCGCTTGCCCTGGCCAGGGACTACTCGTGTAATGGCTCTCCTAGACACAGCGCGATGTCAACCCCCAATACCGGGAGAGACGAATCCTGTCTAACCGTCACTGCCTCCAAGTGCTTCGGGACTGCACCCAACCACCACCTGTTTGCACGACTCCTTTGAGCCGTGGTAGGGTAGTGATCAAAGTGCAGTGGGAACACACTCGAGGCGAAGTGCCAGTGTCAAGTCAGCGGACTAAGCTGTACTCATGTCACCTGGGAACTGATAACTGACGATAGGTATAATACCAACCTGTCAGTTCCCGACGAGTCCTGTCTAGTGTACTCGTAACCCAACGAGCACCCGTATACTATCTCCAGTACGACGTACTGATGGCTGTGGGATAGGCCATCTCCCATACTGGGATGAGAAGCGCATACGCTAGTCTACTCCGGAGTATCGATGCCCTATCTCGATTGTCCTGCGACTAGGGACCTGTATAAGGATGTGCTTATAGATTATCCAGCCCCCACTAGTGTGACTGCCATCACAACGCTGGTAATCAAGCAAAGATCCTAAGGGCTCCACTAATGCGTATAGGTGATATACTAAAATAAACACATGTACACATTGAAGTAGAAACAAACCAAGTAGCATACTACTATATTGAGCAAGATTGTTTATACAAGGTGAATATCCAAAGCTTCCATTAAGTAATATACAAACTAGTATGATACAGTAATGGCCTCTAGGGCATATACACTAACAATTAGTGAGGCTTGGGTTTGCCCTTCTACGGCTGGACCATCGATGCTGTGGTATGTACTCGATACTGTTAAACTGTACCCAAGATGTTGAGCTCTTGGGGGATTATGAGGTTTTGACGAATCGATCGGATGGTTCAACTTCATTCGAATGCTAGGTGGTGAGATGCATTTCTTGGGAGACTCCAGATACGAGGATAGCCGTTGAAGCTCAGTCTATGCAGCCACGACGAGACGAGTCCGAAGCAGTCGACATTAGAGAAAAGTGGAGTAAAGAGGTCCGTACAAGATCTGGATAAGATGATGTTCCACTCCGCCGACATCAGAGATGCGATACACATGCCGAGGCATTGTGCTTGGATATACCTTCCTAAAGAAGTCGCAATGAGTATGCAGCCGTTCCGGAACAAGAAACAGATATAGTAAAGGACGATGACTTCCGGACAGTTCGGCAGAGACATGATTTGGGAGAGACCTCGACAGGACCTTTCTGGAATAAATTACGAGAAGACTTGGACCCAGGAGTGGTCATGTTACGCACGCCGGCAGGCCAGAGTTCAGGATCGTCGACGAGACATGCTATGAGTGACCACGACAGTTGGCCAGAGATTCTTGGAGGATGTGCTTGAGCGGGACTATTCCGCCATACTTGATTTTGGGTATTTTGGGCGATCTATTCGCATGATTGATTTTGATGATTGAGTTTCATGATATTTGTTTTCATGGACCTTGGTTGCACCTACTGAGTATTTACGATTTTGCACAGTTGTTGCACTTGACATCGTTTTCATGCCTTGGTTTCTCATGTTTATGATTTTATGGGTTTCATACAGTTGAGTTGATTTTGTGCATATGTACGCACACGATTTGGTTCTTACACTCGGTATAGTTCACATATGCTTGCAGTGCAGTGATTCGCATTTTGTGCACTTAGATGCACTGGACTTCGATTTCGATTGTGATACTCGATATTGTTTTGTGCACTTTGTGCACCTGATTGGATTTTGCGCATGTTCGGCACTTGATATTGGATTTCATGATTTCATGCATGATGGATGCACCAGATTTGGATTTTTAGCGCATGTTGGACGCCTGTTATGAGATGCGATTTGGTGCACACCAGATGCAGTGAATCGGGATTTTGCGTGCATGTCAGATGCACCTGATTTTGCTGTCAGGCACACACGTTGCCTATGACTGATGTTGTGTGCACACCCGTTGCACCTAGATGTTGTTTCTGTGCACATGTATGGCACATTTATAGATTTTGATTTCCGTGCGCACCTGACGCACATAGTATTCATATATATTTGTGATTGATTTCTTATGGAGCAGTACGTTTTTATGATATTCGCTATGTGTTCTCGTACTGAGAAGGACTAGTCAGAGGACAGTACCTGAATATATTTTGCATGCATTGATAGTTATCGAAGGGATTTCCAAAAAGCGAGCTATAGTCTCAGTATTTACCTACGTGTCCGAGATGACACGAAACATTTTATAAAGGAAACCCTTCTGAAATTGCTTCTAAAACGGCGGGACGTGCATATTAAACAAAGGATATATATATATATGTAGTTATTTTTTTACAATAAACGTCCGCCACTGTGCAATGCTGCGAGCATCGCACAATGATTTGAAGAAGATTTGGCATGCATTGCTTCCAGATGTTTTAATGATGTATATCATATTGATTTTCATTTTGGATTTGGACATTGTGTCTTCACCATGACTCCGATGATTGCGGAATGCTGGATGGAGTTTTGATTTGAGTTATATGCTTATTTTTCATGCGCATGCGCTGCGCTACGATTTGTTTTATGTATTTATGATTTCGGAGCCCCGACGACTTGATGGTTTTGCTTAGATGTTTTAGTATTTGGGGGGAGTTTTAATTTAAATTCGGGGACCGAATTTCTTTAAGGGGGGAAGATTGTAACGTTTTGAAAATCTTTTCGGTGAAATTTCGAAAAAACGGTAAAATAATGGGGTTTTCTGTAAAAAGTCAAAATACAAATATCTTATTATAAAAATTAAATATACATATTCTAGCCATGTAATTGCTAGTATTTGGTGTTTATTGAGCCACTGGTGAAATTTCAAATTTTCTGAAAAAAAAATTTATTATTAATTTAAGCCGTCACTAATACATTTAATTAGGAAAAATTACAAATTGGAATGAGTTGAAACAAATTTTGTGCATCATAAAACTTTAAACAAAATTTTAACATGTTGTTTTTTAAATGAAATGATGTTGTTAAACGGTGTTAGAAATATCGAAGAAAAAAAGGCTTAAATAGTGAATTTAGTGTAAATGGATGTTTGGGGTATAGTATTTATCATTTTCCATCACCCCACACCCATACCCACACTCACACACCCCCATTTTTCCTCCTCATTTCTGCTGAATTCAGCAGCCCTCCCCAAAGTTTTCCCCCACTTCTTTTGGTAAAAGAAAAGAAAAGAAAAGAAAAGAATAAAGAGAGAAGGGTTGTGTGTTGACTTGGGGTATCTTTTCTTGATTTAGACTTTCTTTCCCAACTCCCACACACCCCACACTCCCTCCCCATACTTGCTGGCCGAGCCCCCCTCAATCCGCCCCATTTTTTTAACCCCATTTTCACTTCAAAAACCCTCACAAAATCCTTCCAAAATCAACATAAAAATCAATCTAAATCTAAATCCAACTCCTACCCATTTTAGCTTACCCTAATATTCATGGATTTGGGTGACAAGAGAGCATTTTGGATGGCTAGATTTCAAATAAGATCTACAAAATTGTGGAGTTATAATGTTAACCTTGTAGTTAAATTGTTGATTAATGCTTATATTAGCTTAGTTAAGTGTTAATTGGGTTTTATAGGAGTTCAAATTACATGGTTAAGGAATTCAAGTTAGGGTTTTGTTTTGGAAATGGGGTTGTGATCAATTGTGCATGGTTATGTGGTGTGGATTAGCATCTTAAGACTTGTTGAAAGCTAATCTAGTTGTTAATTACAAATCGTTAATTGTAAAATGTCCAAATTAAGCTTTTATGCAAACTAGGGTTTTGGTTTAATATAATTTAGCAAGATAAAAATCTAGTAAATGTTTATATGGCCTATTTAAGCTAATTAGTGAATATTGTAACCACTGTTTTTGCTAAAACATCAAGATTTGTATTAAAACGGTTAGCGACCGCTAACTAGGTTTTTTGGAAAATAAAACGATTTCTTTAAATTTATGGTTTTAATGAATTTAACCATATTTCTTATACAGTTAGCGAGTTTTGAAACCATGATTGGTATGTTTGGTATTTTTCTTGATCAATCGACGTTTGTACGCCGATGTCGAGGGTTTTGGGGTTGATTTGTGAAAGCAACCATAGGTTTTGACCTATGTGGGATTCGTCTGTCGTTTTGGTCATGAGTCGGATTTTAATGTGATACGGTGCATTATGATATGTAGGTACCCCATGTGGACTTCGAGACGACATGCAAGCGCGTGGCGACGTCGGCACCGGCGAGCGAGGACCAGGTGAGTAGATTTATATCTACGGGGAGAAGTCGGGTGGATAGCGTATAGCACCCCCGCAGTCCGTGGTGGTGTATACGGATGCGTATACACGCCAACAATTATTATATGTTATTTGGAATTAATAACGATGTTTGGATGGATATTGGTGTGTTGGATTATTTTAGTGTTGCGAACCCTAGGGTGGTGTTGCACTACACATACACACATACATACTTTCACACTTTCCTATTTATATGTGCTCATGGGATTCTTTATAGTTATGTGTTTACATGGGTATGGGACTATGTGTTCACATACGGATTTGAGGATGATACTTGGGATTGAGCTGCGTCGATGAGATTTGTTTTGTGGTTGTGATATCGGTGATATGGCAGGATTCGTACTTGAGGTACGTCCTGGTGTTATAGCGGATCTTGGGGCGGCGATACGGGTGAATAGTGTTATAAATAAAATGGTCGACATGCGATCGTGATATGAGGCATGATATGCTAGGATTTTGATATTAGGCCGTATCGGGCGATGTATACCCCTTGATGATGATATGTGCTGACGATATCGGTTTGTACGAGATTGTCGATCAGTGGTCAGATCATGAGTATATTGAGGATACTAGTATTGTACTAGACATAGGTCAGTACCCTAGACTATGATCTTGGATAAAGAGGATACCAGAGGAATAGTGTGAGGAATATGATATTGACCCGTACCAAGATTTGGGGATGCCGTACGACGGATTTACGTACGAGCTATATCTTGATGATTGATCCGCACTCTTGACTTGGGATGTCTAATTATAGATATGGTATCGGATATGATATTATTGAGGCGGGATCACCGACTAATATATATACAGGTATGTATATGTATCGACTAAGATGTTAGGCGGTTTCCTTACCTTTAGTCTAGCTTGTAGCTTAGCCCTTTAGTTTAGTTAGTTGTTAGATTAGATTCGGTTCCTACCTATTTCAAAGCTTACGAATCGTGCGTATTTTAAAAAGACAGGTCAAGGGATGCTACGGATATTTCAAAAACGTATCTTTTCTTAAAAACACCGTAGCCCCTATTTTCAAAACCCCATGATTCGTGTTATTTCAAAAGGCACCATTGTAGGACTTATATTAGGTTAATGCAGATTAGTTATCGTTGCGTCTAGTATTAAGCTCCCGCTCATTATTGTTGTTCGCTCCGTATCACATGCTTATATTATGCTTCATATTCTACTGCTGATATCTTGTGGTTAGGACACCAGCACCATTACCGATGATGCGTATGTACCACGTACACTTACTTGCCGGCTCACACACATCTTCATCGGTAATTGCCATGTCACGTACACCTTAGAAAATATTATTGCTTGACAAAGCCTGTTAGCTAATAGTTTAGACATGATATTAGTGTGCTTGCCTTATATGTTAGTTTAGACATTGTACTTATTACCTGCTACTTCATGCATACTGTTATTCATTGTTATGCCGCATTCATGGATTCTCATGCATATATTCACTTTTTACGTGCTATTGAGGTTTTGGATTCGGATTTCCATGAGATTTTCTGGATTTGGGGAAAATCGCAAAACATATACAAACTTCTTCTTTCTCTTTTTAAATGAAAAGCTCGGTTTTTCCCATGATGTATGAGTCGTCCACCATGAGTTTGCTGATGGATTTCGAGACCCGATTCGAGGAGTTGGATGAACCGTTTCGGGTACATGGTGGACCCGGTAAGGTACCCCGGGGCAAGAAGCTCGTGGTGATGACGATGAGCCTGGCAGGGGGAGATTACATACCGGTGATTTTACCCGACGCGTCGGATATCCGGAGGATACCGTCGTGGTCTTGAGATGGATGGTAGGGCCGGTCTGGACTGACGGCGCCCTAGAGATTGAGATTGAGACATTGAGATTTCGAGATATTGAGGTACTGAGATTTGATGATACAGGTCAGTCCGGATAGCCGGAGCCTGAGGCTTTGAGACATTGAGATTTATGTTTTGTGTCGATGCTAGACACTGTTGATGCTGATTTCATTTATGATACCTCATTTTAAAAGTACAAAGGAAATCTCACTAATTTATGAAAACAGTTCTTCATTTACATGTATTCTGTTTTCATGCATTCATACCTCAGGCTCCGTTGATGGATCGCTGTATGAGATTAGTCGGACGGGCAGATCAGCACCAGAGGATTGAGCCAATGATAGAAGGTCGCCAGTCATCGAGGATGAATGACTAGGACATGTGGATCGTTCGCCTACCCCGATGTGAGGTCATCAGATAGATTGTTTCCAGCTAGAGACGACTTCACGCGGAGACGTTGGGAGTCGACAGAGACGATCGAATGTCAGAAACCTATTATTCCAAGTTTAAAGTATTCAGAAGGGCATGCAGGCAATTCTATGGACCCTCTAGAAGAATGAAACCCTAACTCGACTTAACGACCGTGTGAAAGCCTTTGAACCTTCGGGTTTGCGGCAGTTCTACGGCGCCATTAGTGAGGCTTGGGTTTGCCCTTCTACGGCTGGACCACCGATGCTGTGGTATGTACCCGATACTATTAAACTGTGCCCAAGATGTTGAGCTCTTGGGGGATTATGAGGTTTTGACGACTTGATCGGATGGCTCGACTTAATTCGGATGTTAGGTGGTGAGATGCATTCTTGGGAGATTCCAGATACAAGGATAGCTGTTGGAGCTCAGTCCATGCAGCCACGACGAGACGAGTCCGAAGCGATCGACATTAGAGAAAGGTGAAGTAAGAGGTTCGTACCAGATCTAGATGAAACGACATTCCACTCTGCCGACAACAGAGATGCGATACGCATGCCAAGGCATTGTACTTGGATATACCTTCCAGAAGGAGTCGCGATGAGTATGTAGCCGTTCCGGAACTAGAACAGATCTAGTAAGGGACGATGACTTCCGGACAGTTCGGCTGAGACGAGATTTGGGAGAGATCTCGACAGGACCTTTCTGGAATGAATTACAAGAAGACTTGGACCCAGGAGTGGTCATGTTACGCACACCGGCAGGCCAGAGCTCAGGTTCGTCGATGAGACATGCTATGAGTGACCACGACAGTTGGCCAGAGATTCTTGGAGGATGTGCTTGAGCGGGACTATTCTGCCATACTTGATTTTGGTATTTTGAGAGATCTATTTGCATGATTGATTTTGAGGATGGAGTTTCGTGATATTTGTTTCCATGGACCATGGTTGCACCTACTGAGTATTCACGATTTTTGCATAGTTGTTGCACTTGAGATAGTTTTCGTGCCTTGGTTCCTCATGTTTGTGATTATATGGATTTCATACAGTTGAGTTGATTGTGCGTATATACACATATGATTTGGTTTTTGCACTCGATATGATCCACATATGCTTGCACTGCAGTGATACGCATTTTGTGCACTTAGATGCACTGGAGTTCGATTTCGATTGTGATACTCGATATTTGTTTTGTGCCCCTTGTGCACCTGATTTGATTTTACGCATGTTCGGCGCTTGAAATTGGATTTCATGATTTCGTGCATGATGGATGCACCTGCCTTGGATTTTCGCACATGTTGAGCGCATGTTTTGAGATGTGATTTTGGTGCACACCAGATGCACTAAATCGAGATTTTTCGTGCATATCAGATGCACCTGATTTTGTTGTTAGGCACACATGTTGCCTATGACAGATGTTTCATGCACACCCGATGCACTTAGATGTTGTTTCTGTGCATATGTATGGCACATATATGGATTTTGATTTCCGTGCGCACCAGACGCACGTAGTATTCATACGCGTATTTTGGGATTGATTTTTCTTATAGAGCAGTACGTTTTTATGATATTTGCTAAGTGTTTTCGTACTAAGCAGGACTAGTCAGAGGACGGTACCTGAATGTATTTTGCATGCATTGATAGCTATTGAAGGGAATTTCAAAAAAAAAAGCGAGCTATAGTCTCAGTATTTACCTACGTGTCTGATATGACGCGAAACGTTTAAAACAAGGAAAACCCTTCTAAATTATTTCCCAAAACGGCGGAACGTACATTTCAAACAAAGGTATATATGTATATAGTTATTTTCTTATGATAGACGTCCGCCACTATGCAGTGTTATGTGCATTGCACAACAACTTTAAGAGATTTGACATGCATTTCCTTCAGATAATTACATATATAGATTTGATATTTACGTGTATAGTTTCGAGTTACATCATATTGGTTTTGGTATTGGATTTGACATTGTGTCTTTACCATGACTCCGATGATTGCGGGATGCTTGACGGAGTTTTGATTTTGGGTTATCTGCTCATTACCCATGAGCATGTATTGCGCTATGATGCGTTTTATGTACTTATGATTTCGGAGCCCGACGACTTGATGGTTTTGCTTAGATGTTTTTGTATTTGGGGGGAGTTGAATTTAAATTCGGGGACCGAATTTCTTTAAGGGGGGAATATTGTAACGTTTTGAAAATCGTTTCGGTGAAATTTCGAAAAAACGGTAAAATAAGGGGGTTTTCTGTAAAAAGTCAAAATACAAATATCTTTATTATAAAATTAAATATACATATTCTAGCTATGAATTTGCTAGTATTTGGTGTTTATTGAGTCACTGGTGAAATTTCAAATTTTCTGAAAAAAATTCCGAAATTAATTATTTTAATATTATTTTAAGCCGTCACTAATACATTTAATTAGGGAAAATTACAAATTGGAATGAGTTAAAACAAATTTTGTGTATCATAACACATTAAAAAAAATTATCATATGGTTTTTGAAATGAAATGGTTTGCCAAAACGGTTTAGAAAATATCGAAGAAAAAGGCTTTTTTTGGTGAAATTAGTGTTAATGGGAATTGGGGTAATACATTTATCTTTTTCCCTCACCCACACCCACCCACACCCTCTCTCCCCTCTCCAAATCAGCAGCCCCAAGTGCCCCCTCATTTTGCCACTTGAATGGCTAAAAGAAAAGAAATGAAAAGAAATGAGAAGAAAGGGTAATATATATAAGTATTGGTTGGGTTGACTTGGACTTTCTTTGACTTGACTTTTCTCCCCACACCCACACACTTCACTCCCATCCTTCCCCATTTTTGGCCGAGCCCTCCCCAAGTGCAGCCCCCCAATTTTCTCCTCTCATTTCCTCATCAAAAACCTCCAAAATTCCATCACAAATCAAGCTAAAACCCAAATCCAACTCTTACCCATTTTTCCTTGACCTATTCTAGTGTGGATCTTGGAGCAAGAAGCAAGTTTGTGAGGCTAGGTTGGATGTTGATTCAAGTTTTGTGAGGTATAAATCCTTGTTCCATGGTTTGTTTGTTGCTTAGTTACTTAATTGTTGCTATCATACCTCATTTGAAGCTAATTAGGTGTTTAATTAGGTTTAATTGTTTGGTTGGAAAAATTCAAGAAAAGGGTTTGTAAATCAAATTAGGGTTTTCTTCATTGGGTATTGATCTTGATATGGGGATTAACATGTTAATGTGATGCTAAAACTAACCTAGTTGTTAGTTTACTAATTGATGCTTGTAATTGTTAAAATTGGAATTTTATGCAAACTAGGTTTTGAAAATTTATTGCAAATGTTAGACTAAAAAATCTAATTAGGTTTTTCATGACTTCATTAACATTATTAAGTGTAGTTTAATGCTTTAGATCATGCAAATCTAAGCTAGATTGTAGTTTGTGCATTTTTGCTATGAAATTGTTAAAATTTAGGTATTTTGTAAACTGGAATTTTAGGGTTTTTGGAATTTAATGAGATTAAATTATGGGAATTGTTTTTATGACTTATTTAAGATATTTAGTGAATATTGTGGGTGTGGGGAGAAAAGTCAAGTCAAAGAAAGTCCAAGTCAACCCAACCAATACTTATATATATTACCCTTTCTTCTCATTTCTTTTCATTTCTTTTCTTTTAGCCATTCAAGTGGGAAAATGAGGGGGCACTTGGGGATGCTGATTTGGAGAGGGGAGAGAGGGTGTGGGTGGGTGTGGGTGAGGGAAAAAGATAAATGTATTACCCCAATTCCCATTAACACTAATTTCACCGAAAAAAAGCATTTTTCTTCGATATTTTCTAAACCGTTTTAGCAAACCATTTCATTTCAAAAAACGTATGATAAAATTTTGTTTAATGTGTTATGATACACAAAATTTGTTTCAACTCATTCCAATTTGTAATTTTCCCTAATTAAATGTATTAGTGACGGCTTAAAATAATATTAAAATAATTAATTTCGGAAAAAATTTCAGAAAATTTGAAATTTCACCAGTGACTCATAAACACCAAATACTAGCAAATTCATAGCTAGAATATGTATATTTAATTTTATAAAAAAGATATTTGTATTTTGACTTTTTACAGAAAACCCCCTTATTTTACCGTTTTTTCGAAATTTCACCGAAACGATTTTCAAAACGTTACAGATATTGTTCTTAACTCGCCACAGTTTTAATTAAAAAATGGATTTTTTCAGAAAACAGTAGTCGGAGTATGGTAGAACTGGAAGTGATTCCAGAACCGCAAACGATTACTGAAGATTTGATAAGAACCTAAAGATTCAATCTGGTTTGACATTCCATTGGCCACTCCGCAGGTATGGTGGGTAACCTCAGGCACTCGAGAAGTACTTCGGTATGCTCAAGGACGGTGGCAGGGAGGTTCTTGTTTACCCAGACTTTCCATTGCTGTTGTTCCAGATTATGAGACCCGGCAGGAGGATGAGTATAGCGTCGTTCTGAACTGGCTTTAGAAGCGTAAGTGTATATGACTCTGCCAGAGGGTTGTCGTAATCAGTGGGAGCAGCGGAAGCATAGTGGACAAGTAGCTTATGTCTATTTATAGACTAAAGCAGATATAGCGGAGATAGATCATCTATTTCTGATGTGACAGTCATAGGTTTGACTTCATCAGAATAGGGGATGGATCTGTTGAGAAGGTAGTAGGGTGTGATGTCCTGGTATTTGGATGACATACACAGAGTAGGAAGTCAGATTCCTATACTACAATTGGTTATACTTTGGTTGTCACAAAGTGGTTTCTCCACATAGGACTTGGATATTATATCAGATATTCTGGTTACTAGATCTATGGTTTTAGATCTAGATTTGGGTAGTTTCCCAATCTGGGTACTTAGACAGCATTCTATGAGTATTTAGAATGGACGACTCCTGGCATGGTAGTATACCTGCAGGTGATGGAGTCACCCTCTCTAAAGGTGTCTTACAGACTAAAGGGGAGAGGGATGTGCATGATTGGCAGATCACTTGCTTAGGCAATTGAGTTGATCATGAGATGTCAAGTGCCACACCAGATGTTGTTTTTGCAGTAGATGCAATAAGTTGATATTGATCCAATCCTGGAGAAACAGTCGGAAGCAGTTTTAGAACATAAGTTGATGTTCTAGGGAAATGATAACGGCAGTCTCCTTCGGGAGACAGTTATCATTCCAGGCTTCCAAGGTGACCTGGATGGCAGACTGGCTGTCAGAGTTATAGTTTTCCCTCTGACGAGGGGCAATATTTTGGACAGATGGTCCAGGTGGATACTGAGGGAAGGCATGGCGCAGGATACTGATTAAGTTCAGTTGACGATACAGTCTAAGAAGTTTGGATTTGGAGTTCACTTATGAGCTAGGTCCCATCAGATATCCAGACACATTCTAAGACAGGTATTGCTCATTTTGGGAGATGGCTTTCTCCGCGAACTTGAGATAGAGAGAGACATAGAAAGAAACATCAGAGCGGATCCACTCACTGAGGCTATTCCTCGAACGCAATAGTTTCGCAAACGAGCATTGTGAGACTGACTAGTAGAGGAGTTGGGTGTTCGGTATCACACGGGCTGTGAGTATGCGACATCGCAATAATTAGCCATGAGTGCAAGTGGGAAATTGTTGGAGATAGTGCCCTCAGAGTCAATTATTGGATCACAGGCACGTGATTGCAATGATTGAGGGAGGACCTGTCCCAGTAGGACAGTCTTACTCAAGATGATAGTATGCTATCTGGTTTATCTTTATCATCGTGTACTGTTTTAGGTGACCTTATGAGTCGCTATTGCACATTGATAGAGCCCCTAGGATTCTTGCTTGACTACCAGCAGTATGAGGGCGATCATATACGTGGGAGCTGGGGTCTATAAGCACATCCTTAAAAGGTCCCTAGTCGTGGGAGTTTCGAGACAGGGCATCGATTCTCCAGAGTAGACTAGTGTATACAGTCGAGACCCCGACGAGGGGCGGTGGCCGGTCTCACAAGCCACTGGTGTCAGTTGGTTCACCTAAGATGTATACAGGTGCTCATTGGGTTATGAATACACTGGACAGGACTCGCCGGGAACCTGCTAGTTGGTATTATACCTGACGTCAGATAGCAGTTCCCTGGTGACATGTGTACAGGTTAGTTCATCGACCTGAGATCGTCATTTGTCTCGTGTGAGTTCCCACTGTGCTTTGATTACTACCCTACCACGGCTCAAAGGAGTCGTGCAAACAAGTTTTAGTTGGGTTCAGTCCCGAGCCACATGGAGGCAGTGAGCGGATCTGCAGGGGTTCGTCTCTCCCGGTATTGGGGGTGAGGTCGCGCTGTGTCTAGGAGAGCCAGTACATGAAAAGTCCTTGGCCAAGGAAGGAGATTTACTGGTAAGTATTCCAGTAGTATCTTGTAGCGTCTTGAAAAGTCGTTTTGGTGTTTTCCTGAAATTCGGTGAAAATTCGGTATTTTTCCGAAAACCGTCTCACGTTATTTTGCAGTTTAGGGCTAATTATACTTAAAATGGATAGGTAATTGCTTGTTTTTAGTAGCTAATGAGTTAATTATGAAATTATGGTCGTTTAAAAATTTTCCCTAATTTTTCAATTTTTTTATATTATTTTAAGCCGGTAAGAAAATACATTAATTTAGCGATAAATACAAATTTTTCCGGGCTAATTTTAATTTTTAAAATTATGATAATTAAAATCTAGTTGAAACATAAATTTTTAGTATTTTATTTTGATTTTTAACAAATTTTTGTGATAGGAAACGAATTTATTGAATTTTTAGCTAAAACTTGCAATTTTTGACTTGTAGGGGGTCTTTTTGCATAAAATTTCTTTTGTAAAACCCCTCTCTCTCCTCCCTCAGCCCTAGGACAGCCCCACCTTGTGCAAGTCCAGAAATTTCTGGCCTCCTTCTTTGTTTCCTTTCTTGAGTTGATTTAGTTAGTTTATTGATTTATTTTAAATATAATTGATAAGTTATGGTACATTGACTTTTGGAGAGTTGACCAAGGACTTTTCCTACACTCCCACACCCTCCCCCATGCTCTCCTCTGGCCGAAACCTGCACACCCCTCCTCTTCATCTCTTTTCTTCTCATTTCTTCAAAATTCTTCAAGTTTAATTCATCAAAATTGCAAATTAAAGCTTACAAATTGAACCCATCCTTCATCCTTCTTTTCCTTCACCTCCCTAGCTTGGATCTTGATGCTTGAGGCCATCATTTGGAGCAAATTTATTCTTGCTTGATCCATAGATCTTGAGGTATAATTTCCATCAAGTTACTTTCTTTTTGCTAAATTCCTTTAATTATATGGTATTAGTGTTAAAAGTTAGCCAATTTCTAATCTTGTTTTTTTAAAAGAATAGTTGTATTAAACTAGGGTTTTTGAAGCCATGATAGTTAATTGAATTGTTTTGTAGTTAATCTAGTTGTTAATTAACTAATCTATATGGTTACCTTGTTTTTGTGGTCTTCAAATTATGCTAATCTAGTTAATTTTAAAAGTTTGATTTGGTTGTAAATTGTTGTTTTAGGAAAATCTAGAAAGGGGTTAGTGTATGGAAATGGGTTGTGAAGCATGTTTAATGAGTTGATTTAAGGTTTAGAAACCCTTATCTAGTTGATTAAACCTAATTTGTTATCTAGTTGTTTTGCTAACCTAATCTAGAAGGTTAACTTGCTAATTGAATTATAAATTAGTGTTAATTTAAGATTTTCATATATAGTTTGGTTTAAGAATTGCTAGGTTATATAATTCAAGTAATGGTTGTTATGGAAAATAGGTTTTGAATCTTTGCTAATGTGTTGTAATTATAGTGTTTGTAGATTGCTTGTTGTGTGGTTGGATATTGTGTTGGATTGTGATATCCGTATCGCTAATTTTCGATTTTTGCACCAAAATGGCTAGTTTTGTGCTTACTAGGTTTTTGTTAAACTTAATTGGTGAATTATTTGTGATACCTTGGGGATGTTTTTAGCATCTCCTATGACGTTTAGGATGCGTGAGCACGGAGTTTTGAGTAGTCGGATTTTAGTTTTGCCGGGCGACCAAATCGGCGTTTTTTTGGCAGTTTTTGCGTTTCGCGTGTGTTCCGCGCACTTTGTGCACGTTGTACCTAGCTAGCGAACATTAGCAGTTTCGTTGGGGTTTTGCGTCGTTCTTAATATGTAACCTTATGTTTGGTATTGATGTAAATTCCAGGTTCGGTCGCGGAGACGTCAGACGCGGCGCGAAAGGGGAAGGCGGTGATTGGACACAGCTAGCCAGGGATTCCGGTGAGTAGATGTAACATCTACGGGGGACTATCGTTGGATGGCGCAAGCCGCCCGATAGTTTTAGTAACTTACAAGATCCTTAGTGATGTTAGTAATTAGGGGTGAAATACGCATATGATTATCTGCTGCATCCATGCATTATATTGACATACCTATACGAAACCATTTTATAGGACACCTTCACCATTGCCAGGGTTTTTATATGCAGCACGAGCACTATTCATGCTTACACACACACCCTGGTAATTGCCATGCCACCACACTAGATAACCTTTAAATTTAAACCTTTTACTAATTGATACTTAAACTTGTGCTATTGCCTTTAATTCCTTAAAATGAAACCGTAGGATTGCTATTCATGTGCATGTACTTCATCATATTAATTGTTCATGCTTAATCTATTAATCACACATCGCAACTTGCTTATTGATACCATATGCATTCATTATCACTGATATATGCACTTATGAGGATTTCTTGAGATTTTATGATATTGCTGGATTTCGGGGGAAAGCCGCAAAATTTCTAAACTTATTATATTTTTTTAAAATATGTAAATTGCGGTTTTCTAGTGATGTAAGTGTCGTCCACCATGAGTTTGCTGTGGTTTTGAAAATCCGTGTCGAGGAGTGGAGGAACCGGCACGGGTACATGGTGGGCCCGGTAAGGTATCCCGGGGCAAGAGGAATGTGGTGTTGACGTTGAGCCTGGCAGAGGACGGATTACCTACCGGTGACTTCATTGGGCACGGCGGATATCCAGAGGATACCGAACGGGGCCGCGAGAGGATGAGATATTGATATTGAGATGGGTCAGCCGGATGGCTGAGGCCAGAGACACTATGACATGGATTCATGAGATTTGAGACAGCTTTTGGGTGTCGTTGCTGGACACCGATTTTCTTCGATTCATTGACATTATGCTGGCATTCTAAAAGAGTTTCAAAACACAAAAAGAGATAAAATGTTTCTTATATATACCTATTGAGACCTCAGATATTCATGTTGCATACATATTCGTACACTAATGTTGTATACACACCTGCTAGTGCACCCATTCATACCTGTATTGTAGATGCTAGGATGCTTGTGTGCATGCACACGATAGCCTTTGTAGGTGTTATTTATTACTCACGAGTTGGCAACTCACCCCCGTTGTGCCACAGTCTTTTGCAGGTCCGCTCCGTCAGTTCAGTAGCGGCGGGCGCACTTGTTCTTTTGCCTCCTTTGCCTGGACTCGAGGTTTTTGCTCATAGGTGGGTTATGTTATCATTTTTGTACCACCTTGTATATTCTTTGTATCTAGTGTACTCCATCTACTGTTTCTACCAGTATTATTGTATATTGACCTAGAGATGAGACTGTGAGGTTTGTGGACTTTTATGCTGTATTTTGGGGTCGAGCTCACTTGAGCCGACATGCTACTTTTCTCATGCTTCCTTATGACTATTATGCTTGTTGTCATTTTATATTGCGTGGGATTTGTGACCGCCTTGTGGCGAAGAGCTAGCTCCCGCTTGGGGATGCCCTTTTTTGTTGGATTCATATATATTTTGTTGTACCCATTTTGGGGGCCAGTATTTACAAAGGAGACTCTGCCGAAATTTTCGGAAAAATTGGTATTGTTTTTAAAAAGTGTTTTACATGACTTATTTGATAAACTCTCTTTCAATTGATTGGGTTTTCTTCACTCTTTTGCTTAATTGGTTTTGTTTTCTGGGCTTTGGCTTACTTATTTTACGGACGTCTTTAGACGTTTCGTAAACTTAAGTGCCAGTCACGTTCCGTACCCTGCGGGTCGTGACAAAGTTGGTATCAGAGCGATAGGTTTTACCTTTGTGAGTGTAGGATGACCCTTGGTAGATGGAGTAAGTGACTTAAGCAGGGTAACGTAGCGTGCGTATGTCCGCGGCATACTTACGATACGGTACTCCGCCTAAGTGACTTTAGGATATACTTGCTTAAAAAATTCCTTCTTCAATTCCGTGTATCCTATGATCCTATTGCACTGTCCTTACTATCCGTTTTCCTGTAACAGCCACTATGCCGCCGAAGGCTACGAGGGCACAGAGGGCTGCCGCCAGAGACGAGATTCGAGCTGGCTCGTCCGAGACTAGGACTGAGCAGGGTGGTATGCCTACGCCGCAGGGACAGACCGATCCACCTTCCCCAGGCCGTATGGATAGGCTCGAGACTGGTATGGAGGAGTTGCGACAGATGATGGGAGGCATGCAGGAGCTACGTCAGATGGTAGGATCCCTAGTTGCAGCCAGTCGTACACCGAGGCCGGATGACGTACCTACTACATCACAGACGACCATAATACCTGCTCCTACTACTACCACCGTGGCCATCCCGGTTTCACTACAGGACTTCATGAGGCTGAGACCTCCAGTATTCACCGTCACCGAGGCAGCGGAGGACCCACAGACGTTCCTTGACAGTTTAGCCAGGATCTGCCGTTCGCTGAGATGTTCGGATGATCGATGGGTAGAGCTTGCGAGTTTCCGACTAGAGGGTCTCGCACAGACTTGGTGGGAGTCAGTCTTGAGAGGTCGAGCTGCAGGTCTACCGCCTATGACTTGGGTCGAGTTTACAGCGGTCTTTCTAGCCTGTTTCCTTCCAGAGAGCGTTCGTGACGCCAGAGCTCGCAGCTTCGAGGCCTTAGTCAAGACACCTGGGATGACGGTGTCTGAGTATGACATCCAGTTTACACAGTTATCCCGATATGCTCAGTATTTGGTGGATACCGAGGAAAAGATGGTGAAGAGGTTCATACAGGGACTTGATGCCCAGCTATATCTTGCCATTGGCGCCCAGCACTACGACACTAATTCAGCTGCTATGGATACGGCATTGCGGATGGAGGCACGCATATCACGGACTTCGGCCGTTTCTGGGCCGAAGAGGATCCGCACCGATGTACCGTCTCAGAGGCAGCGCGCCAGATTCTTTCAGAGAGATAGGCCTGGCAGAGGATTTGGACGGGGACAGTTATATGGTTCTTATCCCCAGGGGCAGCAGCCGTCGCCAGGGTGTTTTGGGTGCGGGAGTCCGTACCATCTTGTCAGAGACTGTCCGGTGAGACGACATGGAGCAGCGACAGTTCCGCATGTGACCCTACCACCATCACCACCCCCTCCTCAGAGAGCCCTACTTCCTACCCCAGGCGATGCTCCACGCCAGTTAGGTGCACCGAGAGGCCGTGGACGCGGCGGTCCTGTTCAGAGAGGACGAGGAGGCAGAGGCCGAGGTCGAGGTCAGCCCGCTATCGGTGGAGGACAGGCCCGAGTTTTTGCTTTGACACCGCAGGATGCGCAGGCATCCAATGCCGTTGTGACAGGTACCTTGCCAGTTTGTTCTTTCGACGCACGGGTATTATTCGACCCAGGTTCCACACATTCGTACGTATCTACACACTTTGCACCGATTTTGGGCCGTGAGTCGTCGTCGTTAGATCAGCCGCTTGTTGTTGTTACTCCGGTAGGCGAGTCGTTTGTCGCTCGTTTTGTTTTTCGTTTGTGTTCCGTTCGTATCGGGGAGAGGGATTCATCAGTTGATTTGATACTCCTCGATATGTTGGACTTTGATGTGCTTCTGGGCATGGATTGGCTAGCCACTTGTTATGCTTCGGTGGACTGCCGTGAGAAGGCAGTCAGATTTAGCTTTCCGGGAGAGCCAGTCCTTGTTATTCGGGGAGACCGCAGTGTCACCCTTCCCAGCTTAATTTCGTCTCTTCGCGCTGGTCAGCTCTTGCGGAAGGGATGTCAGGGATTCTTAGCGTGTATTTGTGATACTCGAGCTGCAGAGGTTCCGTTAGACCGAGTCCCGGTAGTTTGTGAGTGCCCTGATGTTTTCCCTGATGAGCTACCTGGGCTACCGCCTGAGCGCGATGTTGAGTTCTGCATTGATTTGATTCCCGGTTCGGGGCCTATTTCTATACTGCCTTATCGGATGGCCCCGGCAGAGCTTCGAGAGCTGAAGGATCAGTTGCAGGATTTGTTAGATAAGGGGCTTATTCGACCGAGTGTTTCTCCGTGGGGTGCTCCGGTCCTGTTTGCCAAGAAGAAGGATGGAAGTTTGCGCTTATGTATCGACTACCGCCAGCTGAACAAAGTTACCGTTCGGAACAGATATCCGTTGCCGCGCATTGATGATTTGTTCGACCAGCTTCAGGGTGCGGGGTATTTTTCGAGGATCGACTTGCGATCAGGATACCATCAGCTGCGAGTTCGACAGGAGGATATACCGAGGACAGCTTTCCGCACGCGCTACGGCCACTACGAGTTTTTGGTGATGTCGTTCGGACTCACCAACGCCCCAGCAGCATTCATGGATTTGATGAACCGTACATTCAGGCCGTATCTTGACTTGTTCATCATCGTGTTTATCGACGATATCTTGGTGTACTCCCGGAGCAGAGAGGAGCACGAGCAGCACTTGCGGATTACGTTACAGACTTTGAGGGAGCACCAGCTGTTCGCAAAGTTCTCCAAGTGTGCTTTCTGGCTGGACAGCGTCGGATTCTTGGGTCACGTGGTTACGAGAGACGGCATTTGTATGGACCCGAAGAAGATTGAGGATGTTCAGCAGTGGCCCCGACCTACATCGGTTACTGAGATCCGTAGTTTTCTAGGCTTGGCGGGCTACTACAGGCGTTTTGTTCAGGACTTCTCCCGTATAGCTGCACCGTTGACCGGTTTGACCCGGAAGGGAGTTCCTTTCGTTTGGACAGAGGAGTGCGAGCGCAGTTTTCAGCAGCTACGGACTTGTTTGACTACGGCGCCGGTATTATCTTTGCCTTCGGGATCAGGTGGATTTGTTGTCTACTGTGATGCTTCGCGAGTGGGATTAGGATGCGTATTGATGCAGCATGGCCGGGTGATCGCTTATGCTTCTCGGCAGTTGAAGAAGCACGAACAGAACTACCCCACTCATGATTTGGAGATGGCTACAGTGGTCTTTGCACTGAAGATTTGGCGACATTACCTTTACGGCGAGTCGTGTCAGATATTCACCGATCACAAGAGCTTAAAGTACATATTTCAGCAGCGAGACCTGAACCTCAGACAGCGTCGTTGGATGGAGTTGGTGAAAGACTACGACTGCGAGATCTTATATCACCCCGGCAAGGCAAATGTGGTGGCAGATGCGTTCAGTAGGAGGCCCGGGGGTAGTCTATCCTTTTTGCGCGCAGTGCAGGGGCAGTCGTCAGCAGATTGGCAGATGTTATGCGACAGCCGAGTTGAGTTCGAGTTCACTCAGACAGGGGGACAGCTCGCGCATGTTCGTGCACGCCCACAGTTGCTTGACCGTATATATGAGGCACAGCGCAGTGACGACCGTTGCTCAGAGATCATGGCACAGATAGGACAGGGCAGATTTTCCGAGTTCGTGGTTGACGATCAGGGGATTTTACGATATGGATCTAGACTGTGCGTACCAGACGCTGTTGGATTGCGACGCCACATTCTTGAGGAGGCACACCGATCAGTGTATAGTGTCCACCCCGGTTCCACTAAGATGTACCATGATATGAGAGAGACCTACTGGTGGGACGGGATGAAGAGGGACATTGCGGAGTTCGTTTCGAGATGCCTGACTTGTCAGCAAGTCAAGGCCGAGCACCAGAGGCCCGCAGGAGAGCTACAGCCGTTACCCATTCCAGAGTGGAAATGGGAGCAGATTTCGATGGATTTCGTTGTGGGTCTACCCAGGACCAGTCGAGGGTACGACTCCATCTGGGTGATCGTGGATAGATTGACGAAAGCGGCTCACTTCCTGCCAGTGAAGACGACTTTCAGCTTCGCTCAGTATGCTCAGCTCTATATTGACGAGATCGTGCGACTACACGGCGTACCGACTTGTATCGTGTCAGATCGAGGCACTCAGTTTACCAGCCGACTTTGGCAGAGACTTCAGGAGGCTTTGGGCACTCGTTTGAGCTTCAGCACAGCGTTTCATCCGCAGACAGACGGACAGTCAGAGCGGACTATTCAAACTCTCTAGGACATGCTCAGAGCGTGCGTTTTAGACTTTGGTGGTAGCTGGGATCGTCATTTACCTCTAGTGGAGTTCTCTTACAACAATAGCTTCCAGGATACTATTCAGATGGCACCTTTCGAGGCATTGTATGGGAGGAGATGCATATCGCCCGTCTGTTGGACAGAGCTCAGCGAGAGCAGCATTTTGGGGCCGCAGCTTGTTGAGGAGACGACAGCGAAGATACAGTTGATCCGAGACCGGATGAGAGCGGCTCAGAGCAGGCAGAAATCGTATGCGGACAGGCGCCGTCGCAGATTAGAGTTCGCAGTTGGCGACCATGTTTTTCTGAAAGTCTCTCCGATGAAGGGCGTGATGCGTTTTGGGCGAAAGGGGAAGCTTAGCCCTAGATTCGTAGGTCCCTTCGAGATCCTCAAGCGTGTCGGCGCCGTTGCATATCGTTTGGCTCTTCCTTCCAGCTTTCCCGATGTTCACCCCGTCTTCCATGTTTCGATACTCCGCAAGTACCTTCACGACCCTTCGCATGCGATTCAGCACCCGACAGTCCAGCTAGAGCGCGACCTTTCTTTTGCAGAGCAGCCGGTGGCCATCCTGGATCGGTAGGTGAAGAAGTTGAGGTCGAAGATTATACCAACCGTCAAGGTTCTTTGGCGTAGCCCGAGCAGCGAGGAGGTTACCTAGGAGACCGAGGGCGAGATGAGGAAGAAGTATCCCCATCTCTTCAAAGGTACGCGTGGCTATATTTTTAAATTCGGGGACCGAATTTCTTTAAGGGGGGAAGATTGTAGCGTCTTGAAAAGTCGTTTTGGTGTTTTCCTGAAATTCGGTGAAAACTCGGTATTTTTCCGAAAACCGTCTTTCTCGTTATTTTGCAGTTTATGGCTAATTTTACTTAAAATGGATAGGTAATTGCTTGTTTTTAGTAGCTAATGAGTTAATTATGAAATTCTGGTCGTTTAAAAATTTTCCCTAATTTTTCAATTTTTTTATATTATTTTAAGCCCGGTAAGAAAATACATTAATTTAGCGATAAATACAAATTTTTCCGGGCTAATTTTAATTTTTAAAATTATGATAATTAAAATCTAGTTGAAACATAAAGTTTTAGTATTTTATTTTGATTTTTAACAAATTTTTGTGATAGGAAACGAATTTATTGAATTTTTAGCTAAAACTTGCAATTTTTGACTTGTAGGGAGTCTTTTTGCATAAAATTTCTTTTGTAAAACCTCTCTCTCTCTTCCCTCAGCCCTAGGACAGCCCCACCTTGTGCAAGTCCAGAAATTTCTGGCCTCCTTCTTTGTTTCCTTTCTTGAGTTGATTTAGTTAGTTTATTGATTTATTTTAAATATAATTGATAAGTTATGGTACATTGACTTTTGGAGAGTTGACCAAGGACTTTTCCTACACTCCCACACCCTCCCCCATTCTCTCCTCTGGCCGAAACCTGCACACCCCTCCTCTTCATCTCTTTTCTTCTCATTTCTTCAAAATTCTTCAAGTTTAATTCATCAAAATTGCAAATTAAAGCTTACAAATTAAACCCATCCTTCATCCTTCTTTTCCTTCACCTCCCTAGCTTGGATCTTGATGCTTGAGGCCATCATTTGGAGCAAATTTATTCTTGCTTGATCCATAGATCTTGAGGTATAATTTCCATCAAGTTACTTTCTTTTTGCTAAATTCCTTTAATTATATGGTATTAGTGTTAAAAGTTAGCTAATTTCTAATCTTGTTTTTTTAAAAGAATAGTTGTATTAAACTAGGGTTTTTGAAGCCATGATAGTTAATTGAATTGTTTTGTAGTTAATCTAGTTGTTAATTAACTAATCTATATGGTTACCTTGTTTTTGTGGTCTTCAAATTAGGCTAATCTAGTTAATTTTAAAAGTTTGATTTGATTGTAAATTGTTGTTTCAGGAAAATCTAGAAAGGGGTTAGTGTATGGAAATGGGTTGTGAAGCATGTTTAATGAGTTGATTTAAGGTTTGGAAACCCTTATCTAGTTGATTAAACCTAATTTGTTATCTAGTTGTTTTGCTAACCTAATCTAGAAGGTTAACTTGCTAATTGAATTATAAATTAGTGTTAATTTAAGATTTTCATATATAGTTTGGTTTAAGAATTGCTAGGTTATATAATTCAAGTAATGGTTGTTATGGAAAATAGGTTTTGAATCTTTGCTAATGTGTTGTAATTATAGCGTTTGTATATTGCTTGTTGTGTGGTTGGATATTGTGTTGGATTGTGATATCCGTATCGCTAATTTTCGATTTTTGCACCAAAATGGCTAGTTTTGTGCTTACTAGGTTTTTGTTAAACTTAATTGGTGAATTATTTGTGATACCTTGGGGATGTTTTTAGCATCTCCTATGATGTTTAGGATGCGTGAGCGCGGAGTTTTGAGTAGTCGGATTTTAGTTTTGCCGGGCGACCAAATCGGCGTTTTTTGGCAGTTTTTGCGATTTCGCGTGTGTTCCGCGCACTTTGTGCACGTTGTACCTAGCTAGCGAACATTAGTAGTTTCGTTGGGGTTTTGCGTCGTTCTTAATATGTAACCTTATGTTTGGTATTGATGTAAATTCCAGGTTCGGTCGCGGAGACGTCAGACGCGGCGCGAAAGGGGAAGGCGGTGATTGGACACAGCTAGCCAGGGATTCCGGTGAGTAGATGTAACATCTACGGGGGACTATCGTTGGATGGCGCAAGCCGCCCGATAGTTTTAGTAACTTACAAGATCCTTAGTGATGTTAGTAATTAGGGGTGAAATACGCATATGATTATCTGCTGCATCCATGCATTATATTGACATACCTATACGAAACCATTTTATAGGACACCTGCACCATTGCCAGGGTTTTTATATGCAGCACGAGCACTATTCATGCTTACACACACACCCTGGTAATTGCCATGCCACCACACTAGATAACCTTTAAATTTAAACCTTTTACTAATTGATACTTAAACTTGTGCTATTGCCTTTAATTCCTTAAAATGAAACCGTAGGATTGCTATTCATGTGCATGTACTTCATCATATTAATTGTTCATGCGTAATCTATTAATCACACATCGCAACTTGATTATTGATACCATATGCATTCATTATCACTGATATATGCACTTATGAGGATTTCTTGAGATTTTATGATATTGCTGGATTTCGGGGGAAAGCCACAAAATTTCTAAACTTATTATATTTTTTTAAAATATGTAAATTGCGGTTTTCTAGTGATGTAAGTGTCGTCCACCATGAGTTTGCTGTGGTTTTGGAAATCCGTGTCGAGGAGTGGAGGAACCGGCACGGGTACATGGTGGGCCCGGTAAGGTACCCCGGGGCAAGAGGAATGTGGTGTTGACGTTGAGCCTGGCAGGGGACGGATTACCTACCGGTGACTTCATTAGGCACGGCGGATATCCAGAGGATACCGACCGGGGCCGCGAGAGGATGAGATATTGATATTGAGATGGGTCAGCCGGATGGCTGAGGCCAGAGACACTATGACATGGATTCATGAGATTTGAGACAGCTTTTGGGTGTCGTTGCTGGACACCGATTTTCGTCGATTCATTGACATTATGCTGGCATTCTAAAAGAGTTTCAAAACACAAAAAGAGATAAAATGTTTCTTATATATACCTATTGAGACCTCAGATATTCATGTTGCATACATATTCGTACACTAATGTTGTATACACACCTGCTAGTGCACCCATTCATACCTGTATTATAGATGCTAGCATGCTTGTGTGCATGCACACGATAGCCTTTGTAGGTGTTATTTATTACTCACGAGTTGGCAACTCACCCCCGTTGTGCCACAGTCTTTTGCAGGTCCGCTCCGTCAGTTCAGTAGCGGCGGGCGCACTTGTTCTTTTGCCTCCTTTGCCTGGACTCGAGGTTTTTGCTCATAGGTGGGTTATGTTATCATTTTTGTACCACCTTGTATATTCTTTGTATCTAGTGTACTCCATCTACTGTTTCTACCAGTATTATTGTATATTGACCTAGAGATGAGACTGTGAGGTTTGTGGACTTTTATGCTGTATTTTGGGGTCGAGCTCACTGTAAGTCCATATTGCGACCCCCGGTGCTTACGGGGAGGCGGAAACGGTATAAAAAACGAATTTTTATCGCAAGAGGCAACATGGACTAAACATGGTCGGGATCGTTGTCTAAACTAAAACTAGTGTTCTAGCTAAAGAGAGTTAGCTACTATGGAAAGATGGTTATACCTAAACTTGAACTCCTTCTTCTTCAAACCTTGTAGAGGTTGATGGTTCTCTTTACGTCGCCTTCTCCCGTCGAAGATGGATCCACCTCGAAGGTTCGACTTTGGGCTCTTCCTCGATCTTTGAGTGAACTAGGGTTTCCGGTTTGCTAAACCTTCATCCTAGAATGAGTAGAGAGAGATTAGGGTTTGCTTTTCTATCTAAAGAGAATGATTCTCAACACATGAGAAGGTTTCTCTTTTCAAGAGGAGGAAGAAGATGAAAATGAGGAGAGAGAGAGGTTATGATAGAATGAGCTCAATTATTCATTTCTTGCAACCATATTGCAAAAGAAATGAATTATCTAAATGATAATAATTGAAAATGAGAATAGTTGATGGTAGTATTTTGAATGACCACAACCATGCTTCATTTAATTAAAAGTAAGCATGAATCAAGGAAGACTTTCAAGGCATGAAAGTGGTCAATGGTCAACAAGTCAACCAAGGTCAACAAGTCAACAAAAACAACCATAACATAATTCTCATTTAATTATTATTATTAATAGATAATATATATAAATCCATTAGGGTTTGGAAATGAAGACTGTCAACTGTGCATACGCACCCGATCCGAAACCCTAATGAAAAACCTCATTCTCCGCCTCAAGCAACTGTGCATACACACCTGCATTCTCGTTCCGAGGAACAAGAATACCAAGATATAAAAGCAACCCCCAAAACATATACCAGTATCTGGCTCAAACCAGAGCCTGCCAGTATTATCCGTCCGGACTCCAAACGTGCACAAGTGCGCGGATGAGAACGAACCCTGTCGCAAAACCATGCGACCTCTACTCTGTTTTGCCCAGAGGCGAAAACCCTCTATGTGGGACTCTAAAGACTCGGCACTACGCTGGCAGTGGGTTTAACCACAGACCGCAAGCGGCACTAGCTGTGCGTAACGGTCCCCAGGTAGATGCCGACAAGAAGGCTGACGAGGTGAAACCCCATCGGAACTCCTACTGAGTCTGAATGTGACATTCTCCGTACAGTCCGGTCTGTTCGTCTGATACATCGCATGGCGGGCCTAGGGAGCGGTAAAACGTCAGTCCCCCAATAGCGGTACAAGTCGTGTCGGAGTGAAGCCCAAAACACCCTGAGATAACACTGGAAACCTACCAGTATATCTCGCTTGCCCTGGCCAGGGACTACTCGTGTAATGGCTCTCCTAGACACAGCGCGATGTCAACCCGCAATACCGGGAGAGACGAATCCTGTCTAACCGTCACTGCCTCCAAGTGCTTCGGGACTGCACCCAACCACCACCTGTTTGCACGACTCCTTTGAGCCGTGGTAGGGTAGTGATCAAAGTGCAGTGGGAACACACTCGAGGCGAAGTGTCAGTGTCAAGTCAGCGGACTAAGCTGTACTCATGTCACCTGGGAACTGATAACTGACGATAGGTATAATACCAACCTGTCAGTTCCCGACGAGTCCTGTCCAGTGTACTCGTAACCCAACGAGCACCCGTATACTATCTCCAGTACGACGTACTGATGGCTGTGGGACAGACCATCTCCCACACTGGGATGAGAAGCGCATACGCTAGTCTACTCCGGAGTATCGATGCCCTGTCTCGATAGTCCTACGACTAGGGACCTGTATAAGGATGTGCCTATAGATTACCCAGCCCCCACTAGTGTGACTGCCATCACAACGCTGGTAATCAAGCAAAGATCCTAAGGGCTCCACTAATGCGTATAAGTGATATACTGAAATAAACACAAGTACACATTGAAGTAGAAACAAACCAAGTAGCATACTACTATATTGAGCAAGATTGTTTATACAAGGTGAATATCCCAAGCTTCCATCAAGTAATATACAAACTAGTATGATACAGTAATGGCCTCTAGGGCATATACACTAACAATCTCCCACTTGCACTAAGGCCATGTACTGGTGTATCGAAGACCTATCATCTCGATCAGCCGCTCGAACTGAGTCTGGGGTAGGGCCTTGGTGAATGGATCTGCAGTGTTCTCTTCTGAAGCAACCCTCCGAACCTCGATCTCCTTGCGATCCACGATCTCCCTGATCAGGTGATACCGCCTCAAGATGTGCCTGGATCTCTGATGGGACCTGGGTTCCTTTGCTAAAGCTATAGCCCCGTTGTTGTCGCAGTACAGAGGTACTGGGTCAACAATGGACGGAACCACCTGAAGTTCTTTTAAGAACTTCCTTATCCAGACAGCTTCTTTTGCGGCATCAGATGCAGCGATGTATTCCGCTTCCATAGTCGAGTCTGCAACGGTTTCCTGTTTGGAACTCTTCCAACACACCGCCCCTCCATTGAGGGTAAAGACAAAACCCGACATGGACTTGGAATCATCCTTGTCACTCTGGAAGCTGGAGTCAGCAAAGGCCTCAATCTGGAGGTCTTTTCCGCCATACACCAAGAACATCTCCTTAGTCCTCCTCAGGTACTTGAGAATGTTCTTTACCGCTATCCAATGTTTCTCCCCAGGGTTTGACTGATACCGGCTTACTACACTCAGTGCATAAGCTACATCCGGTCTGGTACACAACATCGCATACATTATAGAGCCTACCGCAGAAGCGTAGGGTATAATAGACATGCGATCCCTCTCCAAATCAGTCTTGGGAGACATCTCTTTAGAGAGGGTGATCCCGTGACAAGCCGGTAAGTTACCGCGCTTGGAATCTTCCATACTGAATCTTTTCAGTACGGTGTCGATGTACCTGGACTGTAAAAGTCCTAATATCCTCTTGGATCTATCACGATGGATCCGGATCCTCAGGATGTAAGAGGCATCACCCAGGTCTTTCATGGAGAACCTTTGTGACAAGAAACCCTTGACAGATTGTAGCATAGGAATGTCATTTCCTATTAAGAGAATGTCATCCACGTATAAAACAAGGAATACTACAGTTCTCGCTACAAATCTACTATAGATGCATGGTTCATCTGGATTTTTGATAAAGTCAAATTCCTTGACCGTCTCATCAAAACAGATGTTCCAACTCCGCGATGCCTGCTTTAGTCCATAGATGGACTTAAGCAACTTGCACACCTTTCCGCTGCTCCCACTCTGAATGAAACCCTCTGGCTGATCCATATAGACACACTCCTCTAAATTTCCATTTAGAAAAGCGGTTTTTACGTCCATCTGCCAAATCTCATAATCGTGGAAGGCAGCAATGGCAAGAAGGATCCGAATGGATTTCAGCATAGCCACTGGAGAAAAGGTTTCGTCGTAGTCCAAGCCAGGTCTTTGACGGAAACCCTTTGCTACAAGTCTAGCTTTATAGGTCTCAACCTGTCCATCTACACCAATCTTCCTTTTGAAGATCCACTTGCATCCTACGGGTTTTACCCCGTCTGGAGCAATGTCCAACGTCCATACCTTGTTGGTGTACATGGACTCCATTTCGGTCCGCATTGCATCCAGCCATTTCACTGAGTCAATGCTCTGAACGGCCTGCTGGAAGCTAGTAGGCTCATCATAATCTATGATGCAATCCTCTCTATCCCCGTCTATGAGAAAACCGTAGTATCTCTCGGGCGGATGAGACTGCCTACTACTTCTGCGGAGCGGCGTAGGAATGTCCTGTTCTGTTGAACCCTCTGGTTCCCCTAAGCTCTCAGTAACAGTCTGTGGTTCTGGAACTTCTTCCAGTTCTATTGTGCTCCCACTTATCTGGGTTTCCAAAAACTCAGTTTCCAAGAAGCGGGCATGCTGAGAAACAAAAACCTTTTGTTCCTCAGCGGAATAGAAAAGATACCCCCTGGAGTTCCTTGGGTATCCCACAAACTTACACTGTACTGAACGTGCCTCAAGCTTGTCCGCATGCTGCCTTTTTACAAAAGCTGGACATCCCCATACCTTAAGATACTTAAGACAGGGTTTCTTCCCAGTCCACATCTCATAAGGGGTGGTAGGCACAGTCTTGGTGGGAGCCTTGTTCAAGAGATACGCAGCTGCTTCTATTGCATATCCCCAGAATGATCGCGGTAACTCAGCGTTACTCATCATGGACCGAACCATATCCAATAGGGTTCGGTTCCGTCTCTCCGATACACCGTTATGTTGCGGGGTGTATGGAGGAGTAAGCTGAGAGAGAATTCCGTTCTCTTTTAAATAGTCCAGGAACTCGGCACTTAAGTATTCTCCACCTCGATCCGATCTTAGAATCTTAATACTCTTGCCGGTCTGTTTCTCTACTTCATTCTTATACTCCTGGAATTTTCCAAAAGCTTCGGACTTATGTTTCATTAAGAAAACATAACCGTACCTTGAGAAGTCATCCGTAAAAGTAATGAAGTAAGAATGTCCGCTTCGGGCATGTGTAGACATTGGACCGCACACGTCACTGTGTACGAGTCCCAAGAGCTCGCTCGCTCTTACTCCATGTCCAGTAAAAGGAGTCTTTGTCATCTTTCCCTTGAGACAGGATTGACAAGTGGCATACGACTGATATTCGAACGCATTCAAATACCCTTCTGTGTGTAACTTCGTCAACCTTCTCTCATTGATGTGACCCAATCTACAATGCCATAAGAAAGTCTGGTTTATTTGTGGAGACTTTCTTTTGTGTGTATTCTGGACATTAAAAATCTGTGGTTGGTTCAATACGTATATACCATTACTCAAAGTACCTGACCCAATCAAAACTTGATTAAGGCGAATGTTTACAACATTACTTACAAACGCAAATTCATAACCTTCTTTAGAAACTAAAGATACAGAAATGATATTACAAGTTGCGTTGGGTACAAAAAAGCAATTACGCAAAACCAAAACATGTCCATCTGACATTCCCAGGTGATAGTCCCCCACGGCTTTAGCATCCATGCTAGCTCCGTTCGCAACTCTGAGGGTCATGTCACCTTCCTTCAAAAACCTACGGTTTCTCAACGCCTGCAAAGAATTACAGATATGAGATCCTGATCCGGTATCCAATACCCAGGAAGTAGAGTTTATAGAAAGACAGTTTTCAATAACATACACACCTGAAGCTGAAGCCGCAACCTGCTTCAGTTCCTGTGTCTTGGCCTTCCAAGCCCTGCAATCTTTCTTCCAGTGTCCACTCTTATGACAATAGAAGCATTCTTCCTTTCCAACAAGCTTCCCCGCAATCTTTGTTGCCTTTTCCTTTCCCTTCGTACCCACTTTACTAACACCGCCTCTTGGTTTGGCGGGGGCTTTCTTCCTCTTTCCCTTGGCTTTCGCCTTGGACCTAGAGGAAGAAGATCCTCCTACAAACAAAGCGGGTGTTTCCCTACCCTTCTGTAGGGTGCCCTCTGCGCTCCTCAGCAGGTTGAGGAGTTCTGAAAGTTCAACTTCCTTTTCTTGCAAGTTGAAATTCAGTATGAACTGGGCGTAAGTGGATGGAAGGGACTGGAGGATTATATCCGTGTAGAGTTCACTGTCCAACGTGGTCCCAAGTTCCGCGAGCTCCTCAGTGTAGCCAATCATCTTAAGCACGTGGTCCGCTACTGATGATCCGACGGCCAACTTTGTCGAAAACAACTTCTTCGACACTTCGTATCTAGCGATACGAGACTGCTCTCCATACAGTTCTTTTGTATGAAGAAATATGGATTCCAAATCCATATTCTCGTGCCTCCTCTGATGTTCGTTGTCCATCGAGGCAAGTACGAGGCACCTGGCCTTCGCGCTGTCAATCTCCCAAGTCTTACGGATTTCCTTATCCGCGACGCTGGAGGTGGGACCTGGGACGGGGGGAGCTTTGGTGGTAAGAAGATACCCCAGCTTGTCGTAAGTGATTGCCAACTTGACATTCCTGAGCCAATCTTTGTAGTTTGGCCCTGTCAATATGTTTTTATCTAGAATCAACTTAAGTCCAGTCATTTCGATTTGGTCGCTGCAGGGGGGAGAGAAGAAACACTTTAGCACGATGCTCTTGCAAGTTTAGAATGGTTTTTAATTTGTCTAAACAGGATGGCTCCCACTGTCTCTCGAATCCCTCCTCAAACCACAAAGGAAGAATTAGCCGGGATCAATCCCACCGTACAATACTTGCTTAACCGTTCAGCCAGGCCAGTGTCGGTACTTCGAGGGAGGTTTTCCAACGCTTTCGCGAAGTTCCTTAATTTAAGAACCTCTTTTCCCTGGGGGCGTAGCCCCGCTAACACCTTTCTAGGCACCTACTAGGTTTATAGCATTGATCGTTTAGTGAGAAATTTCCCGAGGAGTAGCATATACTCACAGTAGGATCGGGATCCAAATATCATCGCGTGACGAAACTGAAGGAATCCTACCAGAATCACCACACTCCAAATGGTATGCAAATCTAGCAAGTTTCAGTACTTATGAAACTCCCGATGTGGATTTTTGCCCCATGCTCTTATGACCTTGACGAAGGTCAACAAATCATAAGTCACATGTCAAGTTCTGCCCGTCATTATCCAGGTTAATTTGAATCCACCCGCATATACCCTTGACGAAGGTCAACAAGGTAATGTGAGTGTCCCAAACCAACGCATCTATCTATGCTACATATGAATACTTAACAGCTACCAATCACTATGCCTTGACGAAGGTCAACAAACACAGCTTGAATACTATTTGAATATTCATACGAAACGACGGAGGGCTACGAATGGTTTTGGCAAAACCGTGAACGTAGTGAACTTGATTTGGTCGATGGAACGAGATAGCTTTTAAAAGGAGTGGCTCAAACTCCGCATTTAAAAGTTGGTTTTGAAAAGAACCGAGTGGTTTTTCGAAAGTGTTCCAACGACTTTAACTTGGTTTATTATCTTGCATTAGTTCTTTTAATGCGTGATATTCTTGCATTAGTACTTTTAATGCGTCCCATCATTTAAATCCTACCATTGCAGAAAACAACCAAAATATGACGTACGCTTATGCCATATGCATTCGCCACGGGGCCCCGTCATCACCCGTTAGGTTACTTAACTAACGACAGAGCGGGGGCTGGGCTAGCGCGGCTGTAAAACATAAGCAACGCCTAAATAGAAAGCAATGATAGACATTACAGATCACAGATGAATACATTGGATATACTAGCAATCCGCATTTCTTTCGAGCCTGAAACGAAAAGCGGATAACACGGTCGCGGTGAATAGCAAATACCCCACCCAAGACCCCTACGGGTGCGGCAAACTACCCGCCAAGTTCCCGGTAGTTTGTGCACCCCACCATGGGTCTATCCTAGGAGCAAAAACAGTAAAAAAGAATTATACAATGACGGCTACAACCCCGACCCGGTTGTGCGGCCAAACAAATAATATAATTACATCAATTTACATTTACAAATGAATGAAAGAAAAACAAAAGCTCATCTCACATCCAACCCCGGCTATTCACCCGCGACAGTCCAACACATTCATATACACATTCCAGCACATTACAGATCATGTATAACCCCGACTAATCGACTTATAGCGATTAGCCGACGTTCAATACATGCAAACATCACAGATATAACCAATATAGCTAAAGTGTAGTGAAGTTCGGAAAAATACGGAATTATAGGACCCCAAAAGGAAATTTCTTTTCTGGAAAATCTGGGCACATATAATATATCTCAAAAATCCCAAAACCAAAACCTACAGACACTGCACGAAAAACGAGGCCCAGAAGACGACAAAGCGCGGCGGTTCCGCGGCACGAGCCTACCTCGTGCCGCGGATGCGCGGCGGTTTGAGCTCAACTCTGGATCGTTTTTCATGGGTGTTTTTAGAAAACCCTGAGATGATTTTACAAATATAAATTTTTTCATTTTGAGCCAAAAAAATTTCAACAGAAACTCAGGTTTTGAAAAATACGGTTTTAGGGTTTTGGTTTTTCCGGTTTTGTGATTTTTTCGGTTCCGAACTTCGTTACACCTTACTACCAAGCTAGTTTAAGTTTAGTTAGGCTCTGATACCACTGTAAGTCCATATTGCGACCCCCGGTGCTTACGGGGAGGCGGAAACGGTATAAAAAACGAATTTTTATCGCAAGAGGCAACATGGACTAAACATGGTCGGGATCGTTGTCTAAACTAAAACTAGTGTTCTAGCTAAAGAGAGTTAGCTACTATGGAAAGATGGTTATACCTAAACTTGAACTCCTTCTTCTTCAAACCTTGTAGAGGTTGATGGTTCTCTTTACGTCGCCTTCTCCCGTCGAAGATGGATCCACCTCGAAGGTTCGACTTTGGGCTCTTCCTCGATCTTTGAGTGAACTAGGGTTTCCGGTTTGCTAAACCTTCATCCTAGAATGAGTAGAGAGAGATTAGGGTTTGCTTTTCTATCTAAAGAGAATGATTCTCAACACATGAGAAGGTTTCTCTTTTCAAGAGGAGGAAGAAGATGAAAATGAGGAGAGAGAGAGGTTATGATAGAATGAGCTCAATTATTCATTTCTTGCAACCATATTGCAAAAGAAATGAATTATCTAAATGATAATAATTGAAAATGAGAATAGTTGATGGTAGTATTTTGAATGACCACAACCATGCTTCATTTAATTAAAAGTAAGCATGAATCAAGGAAGACTTTCAAGGCATGAAAGTGGTCAATGGTCAACAAGTCAACCAAGGTCAACAAGTCAACAAAAACAACCATAACATAATTCTCATTTAATTATTATTATTAATAGATAATATATATAAATCCATTAGGGTTTGGAAATGAAGACTGTCAACTGTGCATACGCACCCGATCCGAAACCCTAATGAAAAACCTCATTCTCCGCCTCAAGCAACTGTGCATACACACCTGCATTCTCGTTCCGAGGAACAAGAATACCAAGATATAAAAGCAACCCCCAAAACATATACCAGTATCTGGCTCAAACCAGAGCCTGCCAGTATTATCCGTCCGGACTCCAAACGTGCACAAGTGCGTGGATGAGAACGAACCCTGTCGCAAAACCATGCGACCTCTACTCTGTTTTGCCCAGAGGCGAAAACCCTCTGTGTGGGACTCTAAAGACTCGGCACTACGCTGGCAGTGGGTTTAACCACAGACCGCAAGCGGCACTAGCTGTGCGTAACGGTCCCCAGGTAGATGCCGACAAGAAGGCTGACGAGGTGAAACCCCATCGGAACTCCTACTGAGTCTGAATGTGACATTCTCCGTACAGTCCGGTCTGTTCGTCTGATACATCGCATGGCGGGCCTAGGGGGCGGTAAAACGTCAGTCCCCCAATAGCGGTACAAGTCGTGTCGGAGTGAAGCCCAAAACACCCTGAGATAACACTGGAAACCTACCAGTATATCTCGCTTGCCCTGGCCAGGGACTACTCGTGTAATGGCTCTCCTAGACACAGCGCGATGTCAACCCCCAATACCGGGAGAGACGAATCCTGTCTAACCGTCACTGCCTCCAAGTGCTTCGGGACTGCACCCAACCACCACCTGTTTGCACGACTCCTTTGAGCCGTGGTAGGGTAGTGATCAAAGTGCAGTGGGAACACACTCGAGGCGAAGTGTCAGTGTCAAGTCAGCGGACTAAGCTGTACTCATGTCACCTGGGAACTGATAACTGACGATAGGTATAATACCAACCTGTCAGTTCCCGACGAGTCCTGTCCAGTGTACTCGTAACCCAACGAGCACCCGTATACTATCTCCAGTACGACGTACTGATGGCTGTGGGACAGACCATCTCCCACACTGGGATGAGAAGCGCATACGCTAGTCTACTCCGGAGTATCGATGCCCTGTCTCGATAGTCCTACGACTAGGGACCTGTATAAGGATGTGCCTATAGATTACCCAGCCCCCACTAGTGTGACTGCCATCACAACGCTGGTAATCAAGCAAAGATCCTAAGGGCTCCACTAATGCGTATAAGTGATATACTGAAATAAACACAAGTACACATTGAAGTAGAAACAAACCAAGTAGCATACTACTATATTGAGCAAGATTGTTTATACAAGGTGAATATCCCAAGCTTCCATCAAGTAATATACAAACTAGTATGATACAGTAATGGCCTCTAGGGCATATACACTAACACTCACTTGAGCCGACATGCTACTTTTCTCATGCTTCCTTATGACTATTATGCTTGTTGTCATTTTATATTGCGTGGGATTTGTGACCGCCTTGTGGCGAAGAGCTAGCTCCCGCTTGGGGATGCCCTTTTTTGTTGGATTCATATATATTTTGTTGTACCCATTTTGGGGGCCAGTATTTACAAAGGAGACTCTGCCGAAATTTTCGGAAAAATTGGTATTGTTTTTAAAAGTGTTTTACATGACTTATTTGATAAACTCGCTTTCAATTGATTGGGTTTTCTTCACTCTTTTGCTTAATTGGTTTTGTTTTCTGGGCTTTGGCTTACTTATTTTACGGACGTCTTTAGACGTTTCGTAATCTTAAGTGCCAGTCACGTTCCGTACCCTGCGGGTCGTGACATATCTCAGGGTGTTCTGGGCTACACTCCGACACGACTTGTACCGCTTTTGGGGGTCTGACTTTTACCAACCCCCTAGGCCCGCCATGCGATGCTCATAGACGAACGGACCAGACTGTACGGATATTGTCACTGACAGGCTCAGTAGGGTGTCAGGATGAGTTCGCTCATCGACGTCCCTTTTGGTCAATAGCTGGTAGCCCGTCACGTATGGCTTATACCTCTGACGTGCTAGTGGTTAAATCCACAGCCATAGTATTGACGAGTCTTTAGAGTCCACCACACACAGTTACTCAGGTTTCGGGAGAAACGCTGTAGGGGCCGTATGGAGATTTGGCAGGGTTCGATCAGATACGTGCGGTATTGCACGGATCGTGATCGGACGGTTTTTACTAGCCGGCTTTGGTTTAAGACGGATCCTAGTATTAGATAGTGTAGTTTTGTCTCTTTGCAATTGTGTTCAGTAGAAATACAAATGCGGGCATGTATATGCAGTAGCGGGGTTTTCCTGTAATTTATTACGGGATCAGTTTTCTGAAGTTGCCAGTTTGCATTCCGTTCCGGCCGGTTTTCCTTTGTTCCTTCGCGGCCGGACTTTCCGTTGGAGGGGTTATTTGCAGTTTGCAAATAACTTATTTATGGAGGGGTTTCTTGCTTTTGTGCCATCATAATCATGATGAGGTTATTTTCTAGTCCACTCCTATGCATTTATTGTGATGAGATTGAGTGGGGTTGAGATTAGAAATGAGTGTGACCAATTTCTTCTCATAATGATGCCTTTTCTTCTCTTGATAATCTCTCCTTTTTGTTAATTGATTCCCTCCACCATTCCTTATGAGAGGCCGACCACTTTGGTGGGAGAAGAAGAGAGTTTTCATTATGGATGAGGGAAATTGATTCATATGATTCATATCTTTTTCATGCTTGCAAAAGATTTACACCATCCTTCTCCCAAAGTTCTTTTCTCCTCCACATCAATGGCAACTACATAAACCCCAAAGAGACATAGCCTACTACACTACATCTACAACAAATCTTGGACGCGTCGGCTAGCCAACTTCGCGCCCGAGTTGCCTCGGTCCAGAGGTGGGAGCCCGTAAAAGAAATCGGCTTCGTGGTGCCCTTTCCGACGAGGAGGTGACAGATGGAGATTCCGCGGGAGATCGGAGTGGAGACGAAGACCGAAGGACACTGATCGCTTCGTTTATCTCTCTATCCATCTTTTAGTTTGCTGGTAGTTAGGTTAATGGCCCGATCCGGGTTGATAGTGCACGGTGGTGCCGGTTTGCAAGTTTCGCAAAGTTTTTCGTTTCCGCGTTTCCGTCGTCGGATCGACGGCCGGGGCGCCGCCGTGCACTTACAGCTAGAGCATTAGGCGACGTGTTTACGAACTTAAAACTTCGATCGAACCCAAACCGACAAAATTAAACCCCACTCTGGATATTTTTCAAAAACTGTGATTTTTCAGAATTAAAAATTCCTAAAAAATTCAGCAGGGAATTATAAGAGTAACGGTGAAAAATGACAGGCTGAACCGTTGGTACCGCCGCGGAACCGCGGCCAATCCTTGCTTGGGCCGCGGAACCGCGGCCGTACTGTAGTGTTTGACTTTTTGTTTTTTCTACAGTTATGACCGTCTCTGTTATTTATAATTTTTGGGTATTTTTAATCTGACTCAAGTGTTGAGCTTTTTGGGGTTTATTTTGTTATCGTAGATTCGATCGGAATATTTAAATTCGTTATTTTTCCGGATATTTAGAAACTGTTAAAAAGTTCGAACAGATATCATTAAATCAATTTTTCCCAACACGAAAAATTTTCAAGTGTTGAATCTTTTCTCGAGTTTAAATCTTTCTGAAATGCGTGCAAGTTTAGTGGTGGACCCTCTAGAAGACAACAAACCTTAACTCGATTATGTGACCGTCTTGAACTGCCTTTTGAACCTTCAGGTTTGGGGCAGTACGGCGTGCCACATGTGAGGCGTTGGCTTGACCCTTTTACGGCTGGACCGCTACTACTGTGACACATTCCGGATTATTTGAACTCCGCTCAAGTGTTGAGCAATTTAGGAAATTTTGGGTATTTGATTATCTGTTCGGAAAGTTTAATACTGTTTATTTATCTGGAATGTGATACAATATGTGGAATTCATTGTGTTAGGCATGAAATGCGAAGTATGTGATATTTCGGATTTACGATGTCTAAAGTGATTGTGGATTCCAAATATTGTAGTTTTACAATTTCTTTTCTGTGACCGTAAGTGTAGTATGTAGTTGTATTGCCGGTCTTCGTTGCTATTCATCTACGACGATCGGTGTATGCATACTTACTTACGTTGATGATATGTGATATTATGTGTTGCTGTGATATGTTATATTGGATCGTCGTGTTCTGAATAGCCAGGGGTTTTATGTGAGATGAGGGTTTTTATTTCATTCATGTAAAATTCATTTGTATGTAATATTCTTTTATTGGAGCACTTCCGGGATGAGATTGATGTCACCATTGTATATTATTTACTTTTCCGCATTAGGTAGACCCAAGGAGGGGAGCACAAGTAACCGGGTTCTAGGGTCCAGTGGGAGGCCATCTCGAGGAGTCGAGACCGGGTCTTCTAACCCTAGAATTGGCAGTGTTACTTGCCGCTCTCGTAGGGGTCTAGGGATGTGGGTTTGGCTATTCATCGCGACCGTGGAATCCGTGTTTTATACAGGCTCGTATTGAAAACACGGGCGTCCTAGTATATCCAATATTTCATATATGTTCTTCTGCTGCAATGTTCTGTGATGAGATCCTATTACCGCCTGAGACGAATGCTTATACTATATATATATATATATATGCTGATATATAAATATTACTGCTTTCGTTTCTTCTGTGATGCTTAGGAAGTATAAGCTGGTGGGATTTTTTATTAATGAGATTAATAAAAAGAAAAGAAACCTAAAAGATGTTGTAGAATCAAAACATTATAAAAAGGGTAGCTACAGTTTTGCTTTGCATAGCGGTATATATGATATACCCTGCACCTTATTCGATAAGGAAAGAGCCGAGATCCCTTCACCTGGAGTGACCTCTTTAGCGAAACTGGCAGATGCTACAAAACTCGGTTTGTCTTTTGATTGCTTTTAGAGTTTTTGCTTTGCACAGTGATATATATGATATGTCCTGCACCTTATTCGATGAGGAAAGAGCCAAGATCCCTTCACCGGGAGTGACCTCTTTAGTAAAACTAATGAAAGCCTCAAAAACACTCCATTTCAAAATTTCACATGATTCTACGACGATATCAAGTTCATTACGCTCATGGTTTTCTGGAAAACCTGCGTAGCCCTCCGTCATTTCAGATAGATATTATTTAGCATTCGTGCTATGTTTGTTGACTTAGTCAAGGCGTAGTGTACGGTAGCTAAGTAGTGTTTATCTGCTAAAACATGAGATGTGATTGGATTAGGGTATTCGCACGGCCTTGTTGACTCAGTCAAGGGTCGTACGGGTGGGTTTAATTCAATCGGGAAATGTACGGGTTGAACTTGACTTGCGATTTATGGTTTGTTGACTTAGTCAAGGTCATAGATCGCTAGGGGCAAAATATTATCGGGAATTTCAAGTGTTGAAATTTGCAATGAGATTGCATACCTCCTATGAGATAGTTGGATCTCGATACCCACTGCGAGTAAGAGTTACTCCTGGGAGAGTTTTACACAGGACAATTAGCCGATCAAGTAGGTGTCTAGAAAAGTGCTAACGGGGTTACGCCTCTGGGAAAATGAGGTTTACTTTAATTAGGTCCGTGCGAAAGCACGGGGAATCTCCCTCAAGGACCGACACTGATCTGGCTGAAAGATTGACGAAATTGTAGGGTGTAATTAATCCCGGCTAATCTTACCTTTTAGGGTTTGAAGGTAGATTTGATAAAAACAGTGGGAGACATCCTGATTAGATAAGATAATAACCAATCTAATCTTGCAAGAGCATACGCTAAAGTGTTTTCTTCTCTCTCTCTCCAGGTAGCGACCATGTCAGGCCATAATCAAGATAATAATATGGATGTATTGACTGAACCCGCTTATTATACTGAGCAGGGGAACGTTGGACCCGCTGTTTCTTATAAGAGTTATAAGACTGAACAGGGAATAGGAGAATATCTAGATTCTCAAGCCGTCCAAAAGAACATGCATGCTGATGCATCTTCTTCAGGTGTGTTAGTTATTGAGAACCGTTTCTCAGTTCACCCTACGTCCTGGGTATTAGATACCGGATCAGGATCCCACATATGTAAATTGTTGCATGGGCTACGAAATGGTAGAGAACTGGGAAAGGGTGATCATTCCGTTCAAGTAGGAAACCGTGCAAGTATTGCAGCCAAAGCAGTTGGCGAATATCACCTTGTATTGCCAAGTCGTAATACACTGATTCTAAATGAGTGCTATTATATACCGAACATGATGTGCAACATTATATCAGTTTCTTTATTAAGTAAAGAAGGATATAATTTTGTAGTAAAGGATAATGTTATGAACATATTCCTAGATCAAAAGTTGATTGCATCAGGCTCGTTACACAATGGCATATTCATTCTAAATCAGAATACAGTTCTCAATATACAAAACACACACAAGAGGAAAAGTTCAGAAATGAACGAATCCTTCTTGTGGCATTGTAGACTTGGCCATATCAATGAGACACGGCTAGCTAAGTTACATAAAAATGGATATTTGAATTCATTCGAATTTTCATCTTATGATACTTTCCATTCATGTCTCAAAGGAAAAATGACCAAAGCTCCATTTAGTGGACACGGAGAAAGAGTTACGGAACTCTTACGACTGGTATATAGTGATGTATGCGGTCCATTGTCTATACACGCCAGGAACGGTTCTTCCTACTTCATTACATTCACTAACGATCTTTCTAGATACGGGCATGTGTTCCTGTTGAAACACAAGTCTGAAGCTTTTGAGAAATTCAGAGAATATAAGCACGAAGTAGAGAATCAAATGGGCAAAAGTATTAAGATTCTTCGATCTGATCGAGGAGGAGAATACTTAAGCAATGAGTTCCTAGATTATCTAAAAGAGAATGGGATTCTCTCTTAGCTTACTCCTCCTTATACACCACAGCACAACGGTGTATCGGAACGAAGAAATTGCACTCTATTAGATATCGGAACGAAAAAATTACTCCTTATACACCACAGCACAACAGCCATATACATATTGAATCTAGTTCCGTCTAAATCTGTACCTACCACACCATATGAGATATGGAGTGGGAAGAGACCATATTTTAAACGAGTTAAGATATGGGGTTGTCCGGCCTATGTCAAAAGGCAAAATCCGGACAAACTCGAGGCACGATCAGTTCTTTGCAAATTTGTGGGATATCCAAAGAATTCTCAAGGATATTTTTTCTACCACGCTGAGGAACAAAAAGTGTTTGTTGCTCAACATGCCACCTTTTTGGAAAAGGAATTTCTTGCAAAAGAAATTAGTGGCAAAGAGGTAGAGCTGGAAGAGGTTCCAGCACCACAAACTACAACTGATGATTTGTTGGAACCAGAAGATTCAGTAGTACCCGACGAACCCCAGCCTCTCCGCCGATCTAGTAGGGTTTCTCGTCCACCTGAGAGATACTACGGTTTTCTCATTGATGGTGGAAGCGAGGATTGCATCATGGAAGTTGATGACCCGACTAGTTTCGAGCAGGCCATCACGAGTGGTGACTCTGTGAAATGGCTGGATGCAATGCGATCTGAGATGGAATCCATGTACACCAATAAAGTATGGATTTTGGAAAATGCTCCTGAAGGGGTAAAACCCATTGGGAGCAAGTGGATTTTTAAAAAGAAATTTGGTGTAGATGGAAAAGTTGAGACTTTCAAAGCTAGACTTGTAGCAAAGGGTTTTCGTCAACGACCAGGTGTGGATTATGACGAAACCTTTTCTCCAGTAGCTATGCTTAAGTCCATCCGGATCTTACTTGCCATTGCTGCATACCATGACTACGAAATCTGGCAAATGGATGTTAAGACCAACTTTCTAAATGGTGATTTAGAAGAGTGCGTGTACATGACTCAGCCAGAGGGCTTCGTAGATAGTGGGAGCAGCGGAAAGGTGTGCAAACAGCTTAAATCCATTTATGGGTTAAAGCAAGCATCGTGGAGTTGGAACATCTGTTTTGATGTTGTAGTCAAAGAGTTTGACTTCGTCAAAAACATAGATGAACCTTGTATCTATAAGAAGGTGGCAGAGAGTAAGGTTGTCTTTCTCGTATTGTACGTGGATGACATACTCTTGATAGGAAATGATATTCCTATGCTGCAATCAGTCAAGCTCTTCTTATCACAAAGATTCTCAATGAAAGATCTAGGTGATGCCTCCTGCATATTGGGAATCATGATCTATAGAGATAGATCTAAACGGATACTGGGATTGTCCCAATCCAGGTACATTGACACCATACTAAAGAGGTTTAGTATGGAAGAATCCAAGCGTAGGAACCAACCCACGATCTCTGGACTCACTCTCTCCAAAGAGATGTCTCCCAAGACTGATTTGGAGAGAGCTCGCATGCAAGGGATACCCTATGCTTCGGTAGTAGGCTCTATCATGTATGTGATGCTATGTACCAGACCCGATGTAGCATACTCACTAAGTGTAATGAGTCGGTATCAAGCAGATCCTGGAGAGAGTCACTGGACAGCTGTGAAGAACATTCTCAAGTACTTGCGAAGGACTCGAGACATGTTCTTAGTGTATGGTAACAGAGAACTCCGGGTGGAGTCCTTTACCGATTCCAGCTTCCAAAATGATAAGGACGACTCTAAGTCGCACTCGGGATTTGTCTTTACCCTCAATGGAGGGGCGGTATGTTGGAAGAGTTCCAAACAGGATACCATTGCAGACTCGATGATGGAGGCTGAATACATCGCTGCCAACGATGCTGCCAAAGAGGCTGTCTGGGTTAAAAAGTTCATTAGTGAACTTGGTGTGGTTCCATCCATTGAGCATCCAATACCTTTGTATTGCGATAATAATGGAGCTGTGGCTTTGGCAAAGGAACCCAGATCCCATCAGAAGTCCAGACATATTCTGAGGCGGTATCACTTGATCAGGGAGATAGTTGATCGCCGGGAGATCGAGGTCAGGAGAGTAGATACGAAGGACAACACTGCGGATCCACTCATCAAGGCCATTCCCCAGATACAGTTTGAGAGATTATTCGGGATGCTAGGTATGAGATACTACAGCAGCTGGCCTTAGTGCAAGTGGGAGATTGTTAGTTATGTATATGCCCTAGAGGCCATTGTTGTACATATGATGTATATTATGATGGATATACAGAGAGGACTTTCTTTCTCGTCATGATAGTATGCTATTTGGTTTCACTTTATCTTAACATGTTGACTTGTATTGGTTTACAGTCTTTCTCTCACATGTTGATAAAGCCCTTAGGATCTGTACTCGACTACTGGGATTATGATGAGATCATACTAGTGGGGGCCACGGTAGTCGATGAGTACATCCTATAAATGTTCCTAGTCGAGGGTATATCGAGACAGGGCATCGATACGCCAGAGTAGACTAGCGTATACGCAGCTTGACCCTTATGATGGGCGATGGATGATCCCATATCCATCGGTGTTTGACATCAGAGATGGTGTACGGGTGCTCAGTGAAGACTGGGTATACTGGACAAACTCGCCGAGAACTCCCAGATGGTGATATACCACACGTCAGATGGCAGTTCTCCAGTGACACTGGTACAGGGTAGTCTGTAGACCCGAGATCGTCATAGAGTCTTGTGTGATTCCCACTGTGCTTTGATTTCCACCTTACCACGTCCAAGAGGGCGTGCAAAACGGTAGCTTTTGGGAACAGTCCCGAATCACATGGAGGCAATGAGCGATAGGAGGGGATTCGTCTCTCCCGATATAGGGAGTTGATGTTGTGCTGTGTTCGATTGGCTATAACTGGAAGTTCCTGGCCAGGGCTGATATAGAGATATACTGGTAAGTGTTACCGGTAATTTCTCGACCTGTTATGAGCCTCACATTGACACGACTTATCGGTTACTGGGGTCTGATGTATACCACCCCTAGACTTGATATGCGATATATCATACGAACAGACCGGACTGTACGGGAGTGTTACTGATTGGATTCACAGGAGAACGGACAGGCTAGCTTGTTGATCTTCTGATCGCTCAATACCTGGGTGGCTGTTACGTTTAGCTGACCGCTTGCAGCTTGTTGGTGTTTGATATGATCATCACCTGCTACCGGCGTATTGACGATTTTTTAGAGTCCTACACAGAGGTTTCTTGGCTCAGGCAAAACGGAGTAGAGGCACATATGTGATATGTGCAGTACCGAGGATAATGTGATATGAGATACCGTATTATATTCTCGCGATATTTAGATATGAACCGGGACATCGGATCAAGTGTTGATTCGATGAATCGGTACATGATATATTAGTCGGTTATATTCGATATAGCCGGATCGTCGGATCAAGTGTTGATTCGATGATTTAATGTATAATGATATATATGATATATTGTATTACATTATCTAATATTGGCTCGCTTTATTATTTCATTTTCTCACCGGATTAATACATTGATATATATGCGATATATGTTAATTGTATTATTTTCTTTTGTTGCAAATATATAATATATATGTGATATATATTATTGTGATATGATATGATTTATTATGAAACAAGTTTAGGGATGATAAAAAGAGATTAGGGTTAGCTCCTTCTTGATTATTCTATAAGGATTTCCTTTTGTCTTGGTTAAGATATTATGGTTGATACTTATCCTTGACTCATTCTTAACCTAACCAAACCCTAGCTCTAGTTTATTCTCTACAAAGGTTAAGCCTATCATCCTTGACTATGGTTCTATATCAATCATATATTCTTATCTACTATTCATCACAAAAGGAATTATCTCATTATTCTTCATCTTCTTCTCTCTTGAGTTTTTGAGAGAGCTCACTTGTGATTTCTTTTGTGATGATTTCTTGTGAGAAAATGATATAAAAAGAAAGCATAAATACTACTCCATCATCCTCATCTAATCTAGCCCATTAGATTAGGGTGTTCACCTCATTAGAGTGAGAGAGTTTGAGTTATAGGAACTTCGACGTAGATCATCGGATAAGCGGAACACTACAAGATAGAATGGATCGTTCGAGTCGTGGAGCCTCTCTTGAGTCCGGGAGATCGTGGATCACGGCGAAGGGACTTCTACTCGGAGCTTGTGAAGCGAAGGAGCGGACTACAAAGGTTGTAATCCCTCACACTTAGAATTAAAGATGTTATCTTGCATGTTAAACCCTAATAATCTAGCAAAGATCCCGGCTTTGGGTTGTTCGGCACATCTAAAATTTTATTCGGGCATGTTTGATGCTTTATGAACCTTCACCAGAGTGCCTAGGAACCTTACATCCTTATAATTCCCTGCTGATTTTTTTGAGTATTTTTAATGCAGAAAAAAACAACTTTTTAGAAAATTTCCAGAGAGGGGGTCTCGATCAATGTTTCGGGGTTCGATTGGACTTTTAACTTTGTATACACGTCGCCTAATGCTCTAGCTAGGCTCTGATACCACTGAAGGGTTACTAGGCACTCTTACAAGGGTCTATAAGGCATCAATCATGCCCGATTTAAAATTTATACGTGCCGAACAACCTAAAGCGAGGATCTTTGGTAGATAATTAGGGTTACACATGCAAGTAAACATCTTTACAACTAAGAGTGAGGGATTACAACTTCTGTAGTCCGCTCCTTCGCTTCATAAGCTCCCAGTAGTCGTCCTTTCGCTGCGATCCATGATCTCCCGGACTCAAGAGAGGCTCCACAACCCAAACGATCCATACTTGCTTGAAGTCTTCCTTTTCAAAGATGATCTACCTTGAAGTTCCTTTAACTCAAGCTCTTTCTCACTAATGAGGTGAACACCCTAATCTAATTGGCTAGATTAGATGAGGATGATGAAGTAGGATTTATGCTCTCTTTTATTATCAAATTCTCACACTAATTCATCACAAATCTCAAAGCTAGAAAGCTTTGCAAAGAGGATAAAGAAGAAGATGAATGAATATTCTTTTGTGATGAATAATGAAAAAAGATATATAATTACAAATGCAACCATGGTCAAAGATGACAAGGCAAACCATTGTAGAGAGTTAACTAGGGTTAAGGGTGTTGTTTGGATAAGAAAAATATCTCACAAAATATCCATCATAATATCTTTGCAAGAAACAAAAGGAAAGCTTCTAGAAGCTTCATGAATAAGCTAAACCAAATCAAACCCTAACCATGTTTAATCTCCACTAATCACGTTGCATTAGTAATTATAATATGTTACAATATTATATATCACATATATAATATATTTTGTAACAAAAGAAAATAATACAATTAACATATATCGCATATATATCAATGTATTATCCGGTGAGAAAATGAAATAATAAAGCGAGCCAATATTAGATAATGTAATGCAATATATCATATATATAATTATACATTAAATTATCGAATCAACACTTGATCCGACAATCCGGCTATATCGCATACAACCGACTAATATATCATGTACCGATTCATCGAATCAACACTTGATCTGATGACCCGGCTGATATCAAATATCGCCGGCCGATATCATATATCGCGAGAATAGAATACGGTATCTCATAATGTATTATCCTCGGTCCTGCACATATCATATATGTGTTCCTACTCCGTTTTGCCTGAGTCAAGAAACCTCTGTATAGGACTCTAAAGAATCGTCAATACGCCTGTAGCAGGTGATGATCATATCAAACACCCACATGCTGAAAGCGGCCAGCTAAACGTAACAGCCACCCAGGTATTGAGCGATCAGAAGATCAACAAGCAAGCCTGTACATTCTCCTATGAATCCAAACAGTAACACTCCTGTACAGTCCGGTCTCTTCGTCTGATATGTTGCATATCTAGTCTAGGGGTGGTATACGTCAGACCCCGGTAACCGATAAGTCATGTCGATACGAGGCTCATAACAGGTCGAGAACCTACTGATAACACTTACCAGTAGTACTCAATATCCGCTCTGGCCAGGGACTTCCAGTTATAGCCAATCGAACACAGCACAACATCAACTCCTTATACCGGGAGAGACGAATCCCCTCCTATCGCTCATTGCCTCCATGTGATTCGGGACTGTACCCAAAAGCCACTGTTTTGCAGGCCCTCTTGGACGTGGTAAGGTGGAAATCAAAGCACAGTGGGAATCACCCAAGACTCTATGACGATCTCGGGTCTACAGACTACCCTGTACCAGTGTCAGCAGAGAACTGCCATCTGACGTGAGGTATAATACCATCTGGGAGTTCTCGGCGAGTTCGTCCAGTGTACCCAGTCTCCACTGAGAACCCGTACACCATCCTTGATGTCAAACACCGAAGGATATGGGATCATCCATCGCCCATCGTATGGGTCAAGATGCGCATACGCTAGTCTACTCTAGTGTATCGATGCCCTGTCTCGATACACCCTCGACTAGGAACAGTTATAGGATGTACTCATCGACTACTCTGGCCCCACTAGTATGATCTCATCATAGTCCCAGCAGTCGAGTACATATCCTAAGGGCTTTATCAACATGTGAGAGTAAGACAGTAAACTAATATAAGTCAACATGTTAAGATAAAGTGAAACCATATAGCATACTATCATGACGAGCAAGAAAGTCCTCTCTATATATATCCAAGCATCCATTATAATATACATCATATGTACAACAATGGCCTCTAGGGTATATACATAACTAACAGCCCTATGTCTACACATGCCAGGGTTGGTTCTGTTAGTGTATATGCCCTAGAGGCCATTACTGTATCATACTAGTTTGTATATTACTTAATGGATGCTTAGGATATTCACCTTGTATATACAATCTTGCTCAAAATAGTAGTATGCTACTTGGTTTGTCTCTATTTCAATGTGTACTTGTGTTTGTTTTACTATATCACTTATACGCATTAGTGGAGCCCTTAGGATCTTTGCTTGATTACCAGCGTTGTGATGGCAGTCACACTAGTGGGGGCTGGGTAATCTATAAGCACATCCTTATACAGGTCCCTAGTCGCAGGACTATCGAGACAGGGCATCGATACTCCGGAGTAGACTAGCGTATGCGCTTCTCATCCCAGTGTGGGAGATGGTCTGTCCCACAGCCATCAGTACGTCGTACTGGAGATAGTATACGGGTGCTCGTTGGGTTACGAGTACACTAGACAGGACTCGTCGGGAACTGACAGGTTGGTATTATACCTATCGTCAGTCATCAGTTCCCAGGTGACATGAGTACAGCTTAGTCCGCTGACTTGACACTGGCACTTCGCCTCGAGTGTGTTCCCATTGCACTTTGATCACTACCCTACCACGGCTCAAAGGAGTCGTGCAAACAGGTGGTGGTTGGGTGCAGTCCCGAAGCACTTGGAGGCAGTGACGGTTAGACAGGATTCGTCTCTCCCGGTATTGGGGGTTGACATCGCGCTGTGTCTAGGAGAGCCATTACACGAGTAGTCCCTGGCCAGGGCAAACGAGATATACTGGTAGGTTTCCAGTGTTATCTCAGGGTGTTTTGGGCTTCGCTCCGGCACGAATTGTACCGCTATTGGGGGACTGACGCTTACCGCCCCCTAGGCCCGCCATGCGATGTATCAGACGAACAGACCGGACTGTACGGAGACTGTCACATTCAGACTCAGTAGGAGTACCGATGGGGTTTCACCTCGTCAGCCTTCTTGTCGACATCTACCTGGGGACCGTTACGCACAGCTAGTGCCGCTTGCGGTCTGTGGTTAAACCCACTGCCAGCGTAGTGTCGAGTCTTTAGAGTCCCACACAGAGGGTATTCGCCTATGGGCAAAACAGAGTAGAGGTCGCATGGTTTTGCGACAGGGTTCGTTCTCATCCGCGCACTTGTGCACGTTTGGAGTCCGGACAGATATTACCAGCGGGCTCTGGTTTGAGCCGGATACTGGTATAGTATTTGGGGTTGCTTTTATCTCTCAGTGTTCATGTTCCTCGGAACAAGAATGCAGGTGTGTATGCACAGTTATTTGAGGAGGAGGAAGATGATTTCCATTAGGGTTTCGGAACGGGTGCGTATGCACAGTTGACAGTCGTCTTTTTCCAAACCCTAATGGATTTGTATTATATCATTTAATAATATATAATAAAATGAAATTGTGTCATGGTTAGTTTTTGTTGACTTGTTGACCATGGTTGACTTGTTGACCATGGTTGAACATTTGACTACCATCATTACAAATGCAAGATGCCTTTTCATTCTTGCTTTATTCATTTAATGCTTGTAATGATATTAGTCATTCTAAACTATCCATCAAACCTTTTTTCATTTTGATTATTATTATTATTTGATTATTCTTTTTTCTTTTGTTATGGTTGCAAAAGGAAAAAGAAAAGCTCATTCTATCATTCTCACTCTCTCTCTTCATTTCATCTTCTTCTTCCTCTAGCCAAGAGAAACCTTCTCATGTGTTGAGAATCCTTCTCTTGAAAAACAAAAGCAAACCCTAGACACTCTCTACTCACTCTAGGATCAAGGGTCTAGCAAGCCGGCGATTCTAGTTCACTCCAAGTACGAGAAAGAGCCCAAAGGTCGAGCCTTCGAGGTGGATCTATCTTCGACGGGAGAAGGCGACAAAGGAGAACCATCAACCTCTACAAAGTTTGAAGACGAAGGAGTTCAAGTCTAGGTATAACCATCTTCATCCGAGTAGCTAAACTTCTTTAGCTAGTTTGCTAGTTTTAGTTTAGACAACGATCCCGACCTAGTTTAGTCCATGTTGCCTCTCGCACTAAAAATTTGATTTTTATACCGTTTCCGCCTCCCCATAAGAACCGGGGGTCGCAACGTGGACTTACAGTGGTATCAGAGCCTAACTAAACTTAAACTAGCTTGGTAGTGAAGTGTAACGAAGTTCGGAACCGTAAAAAACCCAAAAACCATATTTTTCAAAACCTGAGTTTCTGTTGAAATTTTTTTGGCTCAAAATGAAAAACTTTATATTTTTAAATTCATCTTAGGGTTTTTTAAAAACACCCATGAAAAACGACATAGAGATTCATCCAAACCGCCGCCCTTCCGCCGCACGAGGTAGGCTCGTGCCGCGGAAGCGCCGCGGTTTGATGTCTTCTCTGCATCGTTTTTCGTGCAGTGTGTGTAGGTGTTGGTTTTGGGATTTTTGAAATATATTATATGTGCCCAGATTTTCCAGAAAAGAAATTTTCTTTTGGGGTCCTATAATTCCGTATTTTTTCCGAACTTCACTGCGCTTTGACTATGATGGTTATATCTGTATTGTTTGCATGTATTGAACATCGGCTAATCGCTATAAGTCGATTAGTCGGGGTTATACATGATCTGTAATGTGCTGGAATGTGTATATAAATATGTTGGATTGTCGCGGGTGAATAGCCGGGGGTTGTGAGACGAGAGTTTTCTTTTCTTGCAATTCATTGTAAATGTAAATTGATGTAATAATTATTATTTGTTTGGCCGCACAACCGGGTCGGGGTTGTAGCCGTCATTGTATAATTCTTTTTACTGTTTTTGCTTCTAGGATAGACCCATGGAGGGGTGCACAAACTACCGGGTATGCCGAAGTGTCGAGTGGCCTACTCATGGAGATGAGGGAGGTTGCTACGCTTCGGGTACTTGGCGGGTAGTTTGCCGCACCCGTAGGGGTCTTGGGTGGGGTTTTGGCTATTCACCGCGACCGTGTTATCTGTTTTTTGTTACAGGCTCGTACAAATTACAGATTACTAGTATATCCAATGTATTTATCTGTGATCTGAAATGTTTATCATTGCTTTCTATTTAGGCGTTGCTTATGTTTTACAGACGCGCTAGCCCAGCCCCCGCTCTGTCGTTAGTTAAGTAACCTAACGGGTAATGACGGGGCCCAGTGGCGAATGCGAATGGCATAAACGTACGTCATATTTTGGTTATTTTCTGCAATGGTAGGATTAAATGATGGGACGCATTAAAAGTACTAATGCAAGAATATCACGCATTAAAAGAACTAATGCAAGATAATAAACCAAGTTAAAGTCGTTGGAACACTTTCGAAAAACCACTCGGTTCTTTTCAAAACTAACTTTTAAAATGCGGAGCTTGAGCCACTCCATTTAAAAGCTATCTCGTTCCATCGACCAAATCAAGTTCACTACGTTCACGGTTTTGCCAAAACCATTCGTAGCCCTCCGTCGTTTCGTATGAATGTTCAAATAGTATTCAAGCTGTGTTTGTTGACCTTCGTCAAGGCATAGTGATTGGTAGCTGTTAAGTATTCATATGTAGCATAGATAGATGCGTTGGTTTGGGACACTCACATTACCTTGTTGACCTTCGTCAAGGGTATATGCGGGTGGATTCAAATTAACCTGGATAATGACGGGCAGAACTTGACATGTGACTTATGATTTGTTGACCTTCGTCAAGGTCATAAGAGCATGGGGCAAAAATCCACATCGGGAGTTTCATAAGTACTGAAACTTGCTAGATTTGCATACCATTTGGAGTGTGGTGATTCTGGTAGGATTCCTTCAGTTTCGTCACGCGATGATATTTGGATCCCGATCCTACTGTGAGTATATGCTACTCCTCGGGAAATTTCTCACTTAACAATCAATGCTATAAACCTAGTAGGTGCCTAGAAAGGTGTTAGCGGGGCTACGCCCCCAGGGAAAAGAGGTTCTTTAATTAAGGAACTTCGCGAAAGCGTTGGAAAACCTCCCTCGAAGTACCGACACCGGCCTGGCTGAACGGTTAAGCAAGTATCGTACGGTGGGATTGATCCTGGCTAATTCTTCCTTTATGGTTTGAGGAGGGATTCGAGAAACAGTGGGAGCCATCCTGTTTAGACAAACTAAAAACCACTCTAAACTTGCAAGAGCATCATGCTGAGTGTTTCTTCTTCTCTCTCCTAATTGCAGCGACCAATCAACATGACTGGACTTAAGTTACTCCTAGATAAAAACAAGCTGACAGGGCCAAACTACAAAGATTGGCTCAGGAATGTCAAGATAGCAATCACTTATGACAAGCTGGGGTATCTTCTTACCACCAAAGCTCCCCCTGTCCCTGGTCCAACTTCCAGCGTCGCGGATAAGGAAATCCGCAAGACTTGGGAGATTGATAGCGCGAAGGCCAAGTGCCTCCTGCTTGCCTCGATGGACAACGAACATCAGAGGAGGCATGAGAATATGGACATGGAGTCCATATTGCTTCATACAAAAGAACTGTATGGAGAGCAATCACGTATCGCAAGATACGAAGCGTCGAAAAAGTTGTTTTCGACAAGAATGGCCGTCGGATCATCAGTAGCCGAGCACGTGCTAAAGATGATCGGCTACATTGAGGAGCTCGCTGACCTAGGGATCACATTGGAGAGTGAGCTATATACAGATATAGTTCTCCAGTCCCTTCCTTCCACTTACGCCCAGTTTATAATGAACTTCAACCTACAAGAAAAGGAGGTTGAACTTTCAGAGCTCCTCAACCTGCTGAGGAGCGCAGAGGGCACCCTACAGAAAGGTAGGGAAACATCCACTTTGTTTGTAGGAGGAACATCTTCTTCTAGGTCCAAGGCGAAAGCCAAGGGAAAGAAGAAGAAAGCCCCCGCCAAACCAAGGGGCGGTGTTAGTAAAGTGGATACGAAGGGAAAAGGTAAAGCAACAAAGATAGCGGGGAAGCTTGTGGATAAGGAAGAATGCTTCTTTTGTCATAAGAAAAGACACTGGAAGAATGATTGCAGGGCCTGGAAGGCCAGAACACAGGAATTGAAGCAGGTTGCAGCTTCAGCTTCAGGTGTGTATGTTATTGAAAACTGTTTTTCTATAAACTCTACTTCCTGGGTATTGGATACCGGATCAGGATCTCATATCTGTAATTCTTTGCAGGCGTTGAGAAACCGTAGTGTTTTGAAAGCAGGTGACATGACCCTCAGAGTTGCAAACGGAGCTAGCATGGATGCTAAAGCCGTGGGGGACTATCACCTGGGAATGTCAGATGGACATGTTTTGGTTTTGCGTAATTGCTTTTTTGTACCCAACGCAACTTGTAATATCATTTCTGTATCTTTAGTTTCTAAAGAAGGTTATGAATTTGCGTTTGTAAGTAATGTTGTAAACATTCGCCTTAATCAAGTTTTGATTGGGTCAGGTACTTTGAGTAATGGGATATACGTGTTAAACCAACCACAGATTTTTAATGTCCAGAATACACACAAAAGAAAGTCTCCAGAAATAAACCAGACTTTCTTATGGCATTGTAGATTGGGTCACATCAATGAGAGAAGGTTGACGAAGTTACATACAGAAGGGTATTTGAATGCGTTCGAATATCAGTCGTATGCCACTTGTCAATCCTGTCTCAAGGGAAAGATGACAAAGACTCCATTTACTGGACATGGAGAAAGAGCGAGCGAGCTCTTGGGACTTGTACACAGTGACGTGTGCGGTCCAATGTCTACACATGCCCGAAGCGGACATTCTTACTTCATTACTTTTACGGATGACTTCTCAAGGTACGGTTATGTTTTCTTAATGAAACATAAGTCCGAGGCTTTTGAAAAATTCCAGGAGTATAAGAATGAAGTAGAGAAACAGACCGGCAAAAGTATTAAGATTCTAAGATCGGATCGAGGTGGAGAATACTTAAGTGCCGAATTCCTGAATTACTTAAAAGAGAATGGTATTCTCTCTCAGCTTACTCCTCCATACACTCCGCAACATAACGGTGTATCGGAGAGACGGAACCGAACCCTATTGGATATGGTTCGGTCCATGATGAGTAACGCTGAGTTGCCGCGATCATTCTGGGGATATGCAATAGAAGCAGCTGCGTATCTCTTGAACAAGGCTCCCACCAAGACTGTGCCTACCACCCCTTATGAGATGTGGACTGGGAAGAAACCCTGTCTCAAGTATCTTAAGGTATGGGGATGTCCAGCTTTTGTAAAAAGGCAGCATGCGGACAAGCTTGAGGCACGTTCAGTACAGTGTAAGTTTGTGGGATACCCAAGGAACTCCAGGGGGTATCTTTTCTATTCCGCTGAGGAACAAAAGGTTTTTGTTTCTCAGCATGCCCGCTTCTTGGAAACTGAGTTTTTGGAAACCCAGATAAGTGGGAGCACAATAGAACTGGAAGAAGTTCCAGAACCACAGACTGTTACTGAAAGCTTAGTGGAACCAGAGGGTTCAACAGAACAGGACATTCCTACGCCGCTCCGCAGAAGTAGTAGGCAGTCTCATCCGCCCGAGAGATACTGCGGTTTTCTCATAGACGGGGATAGAGAGGATTGCATCATAGATTATGATGAGCCTACTAGCTTCCAGCAGGCCGTTCAGAGCGTTGACTCAGTGAAATGGCTGGATGCAATGCGGACCGAAATGGAGTCCATGTACACCAACAAGGTATGGACGTTGGACATTGCTCCAGACGGGGTAAAACCCGTAGGATGCAAGTGGATCTTCAAAAGGAAGATTGGTGTAGATGGACAGGTTGAGACCTATAAAGCTAGGCTGGTAGCAAAGGGTTTCCGTCAAAGACCTGGCTTGGACTATGACGAAACCTTTTCTCCAGTAGCCATGCTGAAATCCATTCGGATCCTTCTTGCCATCGCTGCCTTCCACGATTATGAGATCTGGCAAATGGACGTAAAGACAGCTTTTCTAAATGGAAATTTAGAGGAGTGTGTCTATATGGACCAGCCAGAGGGCTTCATTCAGAGTGGGAGCAGCGGAAAGGTGTGCAAGTTGCTTAAGTCCATCTATGGACTGAAGCAGGCATCGCGGAGTTGGAACATCTGCTTTGATGAGACGGTCAAGGAATTTGGCTTTATCAAAAATCCAGATGAACCATGCATCTATAGTAGATTTGTAGCGAGAACTGTAGTATTCCTCGTTTTATACGTGGATGACATTCTCTTAATAGGAAATGACATTCCTATGCTACAATCTGTCAAGGGGTTCTTGTCACACAGGTTCTCCATGAAAGACCTGGGTGATGCCTCATACATCCTGGGGATCCGGATCCATCGTGATAGATCCAAGAGGATATTGGGACTTTCTCAGTCCAGGTACATCGACACCATAGTGAAGAGATTCAGTATGGAAGATTCCAAGCGCGGTAACCTACCGGCTTGTCATGGGATCACCCTCTCTAAAGAGATGTCTCCCAAGACTGATTTGGAGAGGGATCGCATGTCGATTATACCCTACGCTTCTGCGGTAGGCTCTATAATGTATGCGATGTTATGTACCAGACCGGATGTAGCTTATGCACTAAGTGTGGTAAGCCGGTATCAGTCAAACCCTGGGGAGAAACACTGGATAGCGGTAAAGAACATTCTCAAGTACCTGAGAAGGACTAAGGAGATGTTCTTGGTGTATGGCGGAAAAGACCTCCAGATCGAGGCCTTTGCTGACTCCAGCTTCCAGAGTGACAAGGATGATTCCAAGTCCATGTCGGGCTTTGTCTTTACCCTCAATGGAGGGGCGGTGTGTTGGAAGAGTTCCAAACAGGAAACCGTTGCAGACTCGACGATGGAAGCGGAATACATCGCTGCATCTGATGCCGCAAAAGAAGCTGTCTGGATGAGGAAGTTCTTGAAAGAACTTCAGGTGGTTCCGTCCATTGTTGATCCAATACCTCTGTATTGCGACAACAATGGGGCTATAGCTTTAGCGAAGGAACCCAGGTCCTATCAGAGATCCAGGCACATCTTGAGGCGGTATCACCTGATCAGGGAGATCGTGGATCGCAAGGAGATCGAGGTTCGGAGAGTTGCTTCAGAAGACAACACTGCAGATCCATTCACCAAGGCCCTGCCCCAGACTCAGTTCGAGCGGCTGATCGAGATGATAGGTCTTCGATACGCCAGTACATGGCCTTAGTGCAAGTGGGAGATTGTTAGTGTATATGCCATAGAGGCCATTACTGTATCATACTAGTTTGTCTATTACTTAATGGATGCTTGGGATATTCACCTTGTATATACAATCTTGCTCAAAATAGTAGTATGCTACTTGGTTTGTCTCTACTTCAATGTGTACTTGTGTTTGTTTTACTATATCACTTATACGCATTAGTGGAGCCCTTAGGATCTTTGCTTGATTACCAGCGTTGTGATGGCAGTCACACTAGTGGGGGCTGGGTAATCTATAAGCACATCCTTATACAGGTCCCTAGTCGCAGGACTATCGAGACAGGGCATCGATACTCCGGAGTAGACTAGCGTATGCGCTTCTCATCCCAGTGTGGGAGATGGTCTGTCCCACAGCCATCAGTACGTCGTACTGGAGATAGTATACGGGTGCTCGTTGGGTTACGAGTACACTGGACAGGACTCGTCGGGAACTGACAGGTTGGTATTATACCTATCGTCAGTCATCAGTTCCCAGGTGACATGAGTACAGCTTAGTCCGCTGACTTGACACTGGCACTTCGCCTCGAGTGTGTTCCCATTGCACTTTGATCACTACCCTACCACGGCTCAAAGGAGTCGTGCAAACAGGTGGTGGTTGGGTGCAGTCCCGAAGCACTTGGAGGCAGTGACGGTTAGACAGGATTCGTCTCTCCCGGTATTGGGGGTTGACATCGCGCTGTGTCTAGGAGAGCCATTACACGAGTAGTCCCTGGCCAGGGCAAACGAGATATACTGGTAGGTTTCCAGTGTTATCTCAGGGTGTTTTGGGCTTCGCTCCGGCACGACTTGTACCGCTATTGGGGGACTGACGCTTACCGCCCCCTAGGCCCGCCATGCGATGTATCAGACGAACAGACCGGACTGTACGGAGACTGTCACATTCAGACTCAGTAGGAGTACCGATGGGGTTTCACCTCGTCAGCCTTCTTGTCGACATCTACCTGGGGACCGTTACGCACAGCTAGTGCCGCTTGCGGTCTGTGGTTAAACCCACTGCCAGCGTAGTGTCGAGTCTTTAGAGTCCCACACAGAGGGTATTCGCCTATGGGCAAAACAGAGTAGAGGTCGCATGGTTTTGCGACAGGGTTCGTTCTCATCCGCGCACTTGTGCACGTTTGGAGTCCGGACAGATATTACCAGCGGGCTCTGGTTTGAGCCGGATACTGGTATAGTATTTGGGGTTGCTTTTATCTCTCAGTGTTCATGTTCCTCGGAACAAGAATGCAGGTGTGTATGCACAGTTATTTGAGGAGGAGGAAGATGATTTCCATTAGGGTTTCGGAACGGGTGCGTATGCACAGTTGACAGTCGTCTTTTTCCAAACCCTAATGGATTTGTATTATATCATTTAATAATATATAATAAAATGAAATTGTGTCATGGTTAGTTTTTGTTGACTTGTTGACCATGGTTGACTTGTTGACCATGGTTGAACATTTGACTACCATCATTACAAATGCAAGATGCCTTTTCATTCTTGCTTTATTCATTTAATGCTTGTAATGATATTAGTCATTCTAAACTATCCATCAAACCTTTTTTCATTTTGATTATTATTATTATTTGATTATTCTTTTTTCTTTTGTTATGGTTGCAAAAGGAAAAAGAAAAGCTCATTCTATCATTCTCACTCTCTCTCTTCATTTCATCTTCTTCTTCCTCTAGCCAAGAGAAACCTTCTCATGTGTTGAGAATCCTTCTCTTGAAAAACAAAAGCAAACCCTAGACACTCTCTACTCACTCTAGGATCAAGGGTCTAGCAAGCCGGCGATTCTAGTTCACTCCAAGTACGAGAAAGAGCCCAAAGGTCGAGCCTTCGAGGTGGATCCATCTTCGATGGGAGAAGGCGACAAAGGAGAACCATCAACCTCTATAAAGTTTGAAGACGAAGGAGTTCAAGTCTAGGTATAACCATCTTCATCCGAGTAGCTAAACTTCTTTAGCTAGTTTGCTAGTTTTAGTTTAGACAACGATCCCGACCTAGTTTAGTCCATGTTGCCTCTCGCACTAAAAATTTGATTTTTATACCGTTTCCGCCTCCCCGTAAGAACCGGGGGTCGCAGCGTGGACTTACAGGTTTTCATACTTCATTACATTCATCGATGATCTCTCAAGATTCAGACATGTGTTCCTGTTGAAACACAAGTCCGAAGCTTTTGAGATATTCAAGGAATATAAGTGCGAAGTAGAGAACCAAACGGGTAAATGTATTAAAATCCTTCAATCTGATCGGGAAGGAGAATACTTGAGCGCGGAATTCCATGACTATTTAAAAGAGAATGAGATTCTCTCTCAGCTTACTCCTCCGTATACACCACAGCACAACGGTGTATCAGAGCGGAGGAATCGCACCCTACTAGATATGGTGCGCTCTATGACGAGTACCGTTGAGTTACCTATTTCCTTTTGGGGTTATGCGCTTGAGAAGCCGCATACCTATTGAATAGAGTTCCATCCAAATCAGTGTCTACCACTCCATATGAGATATGGAATAGGAAGAGACCATCTCTTAAATGAGTTAGGATATAGGGTTGTCTGGCCTATGTTGAAAAGCAAAATCCGGACATGCTCGAGGCAAGGTCATTACTGTATAAGTTTGTTGGATATACCGAACATTCACGAGGGTATAACTTCTACCACACTGAGGAGCAAAAGGTGTTTTGTTTCTCAGCATGCCACCTTTTTAGAAATGGAATTTCTTATAGAAGAAACCAGTGGTCATGAGGTAGAACTGGAAGAAGTTCAGCTAGACAAACTAACAGCTGATGATTTGATAGAATCGGAGGATTCAATAGTTCCCAACGAATCTCAGCATCTCCGCAGATCTAGTAGGGTTCCTCATCTTCCTGAATGATACTGCGGTTTTCTCAATGACAATGGGAGCGAGGATTGCATCATGGAAGATGATGACCCAACTAGTTTCGAGCAGGCCATCACAAGTGGGGACTCTGTGAAATGGCTGGATGCTATGCAATCTGAGATGGAATCTGAGATGGAATCCATATACACCAACAAAGTAGTGACTTTGGTAGTTGCGCCTGAAGGGGTAAAACCCATCGGGAGCAAGTGGATCTTGAGAAGATTCTTGGTGTAGATGGAAAAGTTGAGACATTCAAAGCTAGACTTGTTGCAAAAGGTTGTCGTCAATAACCAGGTGTGGATTTTGATAAAACCTTTTTTCTAGTGGCTATGCTTAAGTCCATCCGGATCCTACTTGCCATTGCTGCATACCATAACTACAAAATCTGGCAGATCGACGTCAAGACCGCTTTTCTAAATGGTGATTTAGAAGAGAGCGTGTACATGACACTGCCAGAGGGCTTCGTAGACAGTGGGAGCAGCGGAAAGGTGTGCAAGTTGCTTAAATCAATATACGGATTAAAGCAGGCGTCGCGGAGTTGGAACATCTGTTTTGATGTGGCAGTCAAAGAGTTTGACTTCATCAAAATGGTAGATGAACCTTATATATACAAGAAGGTTGTAGAGAGTAAAGTTATCTTCCTCGTATCGTACATGGATGACATACTCTTGATAGAAAATGGTGTTCCTATGCTACACTCGGTCAAGCTCCTCTTGTCACAAAGATTCTCCATAAAGGATCTGGGTGATGCCTCCTACATACTGGGGATTAAGAGCTATAGAGATAGATCTAAGCGGTTGTTGGGATTATCCCAATCCAAATACATTGACACCATACTAAAGAGATTTAGTATGGAAGATTAAAAGCATGGGAATTTACCCACGATCTCATAAATCACTTTCTCCAAAGAGATGTCCCCCAAGACTGATTTGGAGAGGGCTCGCATGCAACGGATACCCTATGCTTCGGCAGTCGGGTTTATCTTGTATGCGATGTTAAGTACCCAACCGGATGTAGCGTACGCACTTAGTGTTGTAAGCAGGTATCAATCGGATCCTGGGGAGAATCACTGGACACCAGTGAAGAACATTCTTAAGTACTTTAGAAGGACTAAAGAAACGTTCTTGGTGTTTGGTAACGGTGAACTCCAAGTAGATTCCTTTACCGATTCCAGCTTCCAGAATGATAAGTTCGACTGTAAGACAATCCCTGGTTTCGACTTTACCCTCAGTAGAGGGACGGTATGTTGGAAGAGTTTCAAGCTAGATATCGTGCCAAACTCAACAATAAAAGGTAAATACATCGCTGCCAACGATGCTACCAAAGAGGATGTCTGGGTATAGATGTTCATGAGATGAACTTCGTTCCTACCATTGTGGTGACAATGGAGTTGTAGCTTTGGCCTGGGAACCCTGGTCCTATCAGTGATCCAGACATATTCTTAGGCACTATCACCTGATCAGGGAGATGGTTAATCTCCAGGCGATCGAGGTCAAGAGAGTTGAGACAAAGAATGACACGGTGGATCCACTCACCGAGGCCAAAACCCCAGATATAGTTTGAGAGTTTTTGGGACGTTGGGTATGAGATACTAAGTGGGAGATTGTTAGTTGTATGTATGCCCTAGAGGCCATTGTTGTACATGTTTGTATATTACAATGGATGCTTGGACATATATAGGGAGGACTTTCTTACTCGACATGATAGTATTGTAGGGTTGCTAGGCACGCTCACAAGGTTCTACGAGGCATCAACCATGCCCGATTAAAAATTTATCCATGCCGAACAACCCAAAGCCGGATCTTTCAACTAGAGTTTATGCGAAAACTAACATGTTAAACACTTTAACACTAAGTGAGATGGATTACAACCTTTGTAGATCCGGTCTTTCACTTCAATAGCTCCATGTAGATATCCCATTCACTGCGATCATGAACTCCGGACTCTAGAGAAGCTCCACAAGAAGAACGAACGTGCTTGCTTCGATGACTTCGAGGCCGAAGATGATCTACGTCGGGGAGACACTAACTCAAGCTATTCCTTCACTAGATCAAAAACTTTGTGAAGAGAACACACTCTACTACATGGCAAGTGGTAGAGGATGAAGAAGTAGGAGGTGGGCTCACTTTAGAATTGATTTTCTCACATTTTTCCTCATAGCACAATTAGAGCTTGAAAGCTTTTACAAGGAGCTTGATGAAGAAGAAGAAGAAAGAATAATATCATCATATGAATTATCTCTTCCTCAATAATGTGACCATGGGTGAGTTTGTAAGTCGATGTAGTACACCCCAGTACTTATGGGGAGGCGGAATTAACAAAAACTTATCAAGTTTAAACAACGAACATCGACTAACCGCTTGAATCGAAGCTAAACTCTAAAAAACCGTATTCTATGAGTTTCTTTTCATAAGTGATTAGGGATTATACCTAATGAAACCGGTCCTTCTTCTTTACGTCCTCCTTTGTTCTCCTCGGCCTTCTCTAGGTAGTAGACGATCCACCCGAGAGCGAAACTCCAAGCTAAACCTCTAACTTGAGGTAACTAATCAACTTTGATTGCTAATCAAAGATGAGAGGATGATATAGAGTGAAGGTTATGGATTGTTTAGTCTAACTAATCCTTTGATCTCAACTCATGAGGATTAAGGATTAGGGTTAGAAGATGAGAGCTTGAGGAGAGAGAATGTGTGATATGATAATGAGAGAAGAGAGAGAGTGTATCATAATATTATGAAGCATTCTTATTTTCAAATAATCAATAAAGGAAATGAATAAGCATGCTTCACAAAATATCTTGTGATGATTCATTAACATGAGTCATTAAGCAATAAATGTGCATTAATGAAGTGAATGAATCACCACTATGACTCACTCTCTTTCCAAAACAAACCTCCTTAGTCACATCTTCTAGAAGCTTCTCGAGTAATTACGAGAACGCCCCTCCGATCCGTAAAAATACGGAAAAACTTTAGACTGTATAAATCCAATAACCGGATACCAGTAACTGGCTTAAACCAAAGCCGACTGGTAAAATCTGTCCGAAAGTCGTACGCGCGTAAACGCACGTATGCGTCCGAACCCTTTGTCGCAAAACCATGCAACCTCTATATCGTTTCGCCTGGAGTAGGAAACTCTCTGTGTGGGACTCTAGAGACTCGACTACTACGCTGGCAGTGGGTTTAACCACAGACCGCAAGCGGCACTAGCTGTACGTAACGGTCCCCAGGTAGTTGTCGATAAGAAGGCCGATGAGTAAACCCATCCGAACTCCTACTGAGTCTGATGTGACAATCTCCATACAGTCCGGTCCGTTCGTCCATGACTATCGCATATCGGGCCTAGGGGGGCGGCAAGCGTCAGTCCCCTAATAGCGGTATAAGTCGTGTCGGAGTGAAGCCCATTACACCCTGAGAAACTGCTGGAACCTACCAGCAAATCTCGCTTGCCCTGGCCAGGGACTTTGCGTAATGGCTCTCTGACACAGCACGATATCTACTCCCAATACCGGGAGGGACGAATCCTGTCTAACCGCCACTGCCTCCAAGTGCTCGGGACTGCACCCAACTGCTACCTGTTTGCACGACTCCTTTGAGCCGTGGTAGGGTAGCAATCTAAGAACAGTGGGACACACTCGAGGCGAAGTAGCAGTGTCAAGTCTGCGGACTACGCTGTACTCATGTCACCTGGGAACTGTTCACTGACGACTGGTATCAAACCAACCAACAGTTCCCTGTGAGTCCTGTCCGGTGTACCCGTAACCTAACGAGCACCTGTATACTATCTCCAGTACAACGTACTGACGGCTGTGGGACAGACCATCTCCCCAACTGGGATGAGAAGCGTACACACCAGTCTACTCCGGAGTATCGATGCTCTGTCTCGATAATCCAACGACCAGGGACCTGAATAAGGATGTGCTTGTAGACTACCCAGCCCCCACTAGTGTGACTGCCATCACAACGCTGGTAGACAAGCAAGATCCTAAGAGCTCTATCAATACGTATACTCACATATTAAGATAGAAAAACCAAGTAGCATACTACCATGTTTAGCAAGACTGTTATATACATGTGAATATCCCAAGCTTCCATTAAGTAATATACAAGCTAGTATGATACAGTAATGGCCTTCTAGGGCATAAACACTAACAATCTCCCACTTGCACTAGGGCCATGTACTGGCATATCGCAGACCAATGATCTCGAGCAGCCTCTCGAACTGAATCTGAGGAAGGGCCTTCGTGAATGGATCAGCAATGTTCTCTTCTGAAGCAACTCTCCGAACCTCGATCTCCTGACGATCAATGATCTCCCTGATCAGGTGATACCGCCTCAAGATGTGTCTGGACTTCTGATGGGACCTTGGTTCCTTCGCTAAAGCTATAGCTCCGTTGTTGTCGCAATACAGAGGTATTGGATCAACTATGGTAGGAACCACCTGAAGTTCTGTTAGGAACTTCTTCATCCAGACTGCTTCTTTTGCGGCATCGCAAGCAGCTATATACTCCGCTTCCATCGTCGAGTCAGCAACGGTGTCCTGCTTGGAGCTCTTCCAGCACACCGCCCCTCCATTGAGGGTAAAGACATAACCCGACATGGACTTGGAATCGTCCTTATCACTCTGGAAGCCGGAATCAGCAAAGGCCTCCAACCTGAGGTCTTTTCCGCCGTAAACCAAGAACATCTCCTTAGTCCTCCTCAGGTACTTGAGAATGTTCTTTACTGCTATCCAGTGTTTCTCCCCTGGGTCTGACTGATACCGGCTTACCACGCTTAGTGTGTAAGCTACATCTGGTCTGGTACACAACATCGCATACATTATAGAGCCTACCGCAGAAGCGTAGGGTATAACAGACATGCGTTCCCTTTCCAAATCAGTCTTGGGAGACATCTCTTTGGAGAGGGTGATTCCGTGACAAGCCGGTAGATTACCGCGCTTAGAATCTTCCATACTGAATCTTTTTAGTACAGTGTCGATATACCTGGACTGCGAAAGTCTCAACATCCTCTTGGATCTATCACGATAGATCCGGATCCCCAGAATGTAAGAGGCATCACCCAGGTCTTTCATGGAGAACCTGTGTGACAAGAATCCTTTGACAGATTGTAGCATAGGAATGTCATTTCCTATCAATAGAATGTCATCCACGTACAAGACGAGGAATACGACACTTCTGGCCACAACTTTACTATATATGCACGGTTCATCTGGATTTTTGATAAAGTCATATTCTTTGACTGTCTCATCAAAACAGATGTTCCAACTCCGCGATGCCTGCTTTAGTCCATAAATAGACTTAAGTAGCTTGCATACTTTCCCGCTGCTCCCACTCTGATTGAAACCCTCTGGCTGATCCATATAGACGCTCTCTTCTAAATTTCCATTCAGAAAAGCCGTCTTTACGTCCATCTGCCAGATTTCATAATCATGGAAGGCAGCAATAGCAAGAAGGACCCGAATGGATTTGAGCATAGCCACTGGAGAAAAGGTTTCGTCATAGTCCAAACCAGGTCTTTGACGAAAGCCCTTTGCAACAAGTCTAGCCTTATAGGTTTCCACCTGTCCATCTACACCAATCTTTTTCTTGAAGATCCATTTGCATCCTATGGGTTTTACCCCATCTGGAGCAAAGTCCAAAGTCCATACTTTGTTGGTGTACATGGACTCCATTTCGGTCCGCATTGCATCTAGCCATCGTACCGAGTCGCCGCTCTGGATGGCCTGCCTGAAGTCAGTAGGTTCATCATCATCTATGATGCAATCCTCTCTATCCCCATCTATGAGAAAACCGTAGTATCTCTCAGGCGGACGAGACGGCCTACTACTCCTGCGGAGGGGTGCGGGAATGTTCTGTTCTTCTTGAACCTCTGGTTCTACCAAACTTTCAGTAACAGCTTGTGGTTCTGGAATTTCTTCCAGTTCTACTTCGCTCCCACTCTTCTGATTTTCCAAAAATTCAGTTTCTAAGAAGCGGGCATGACGAGAAACAAAAACCTTTTGTTCCTCTGCGTAATAGAAATAATATCCCATAGAGTTCTTTGGATATCCCACAAACTTACACTCTACTGAGCGTGCCTCGAGCTTGTCCACATGCTGCTTTTTAACAAAAGCTGGACATCCCCACGTTTTCAGGTACTGAAGACAGGGTTTCTTCCCACTCCATATCTGATATGGTGTGGTAGGCACAGTTTTGGTTGGAACTTTGTTCAAAAGATATGCCGCCGATTCTAGCGCATAACCCCAGAAAGATCGCGGTAACTCAGCATTACTCATCATGGATCGTACCATATCCAATAGGGTTCGATTCCGTCTCTCCGATACACCGTTGTGCTGTGGAGTGTATGGAGGAGTAAGCTGAGAGAGAATTCCTTTCTCTTTTAGGTAACCTAGGAACTCGGCACTCAAGTATTCTCCACCTCGATCAGATCTAAGTGTCTTAATACTTTTGCCGGTTTGGTTTTCTACTTCATTCTTATACTCCTGGAATTTCTCAAAAGCCTCGGATTTATGTTTCATCAGATAAATGAATCCGTATCTTGAGTAATCATCCGTGAAAGTAATGAAATAGGAAAAACCACCTCTTGCATGTGTAGACATTGGACCGCATACATCGCTGATTATGAGTCCTAAGAGCTCGCTCGCTCTTACTCCTTGTCCAGTGAATGGAGTCTTTGTCATCTTTCCTTTGAGACAAGATTGACAAGTGTCATAAGTTTGATATTCGAACGTGTCCAAATATCCTTCTCTATGCAACTTAGTCAACCTTCTCTCATTGATGTGACCTAGTCTACAATGCCATAAGAAAGCTTTATTTAAATCTGGAGACTTTCTTTTTAGTGTGTTCTGGACATTGAAAATTTGGAGTTGGTTTAACACATATATGCCGTTATTTAGAGTACCGGACCCAATCAAACCATGATTAAGGTGGATGTTGACAACATCTCTTACAAACGTGAAATCATAACCTTTATTTGATAACAAGGAAACTGATATGATATTACACGTTAAGCTGGGTACAAAATAACAGTTATGTAAAACCAAAATGTGTCCACTCGTCAATCCTAGGTGATAATCCCCGACGGACGCAGCTCCCACGCTAGCTCCGTTAGCAACCCTGAGGATCATATCACCTTCCTTCAGCACTCTACGGTTTCTCAGTGCCTGCAATGAATTGCAAATATGAGATCCTGACCCGGTATCCAATACCCAGGAAGTAGAGTTGATCGACAGACAATTCTCAATTACAAACACACCTGAAGTCGAAGCCACAGCTTGCTTCGGTTCCTGGTTCTTGGCGTTCCACGCCTTGCAATCCTTCTTCCAGTGCCCTTTCCTGTGACAATGGAAGCACTCATCCAGGCCAACTACCGGTGCTGTAAACTTTTTCTTTCCCTTCTTTCCCACCTTACTAACACCTCCTCTAGGTCTGGGTGCGGCCTTCTTCTTCCTTCCTTTGGCCCTAGCCTTGGACCCGGAAGAAGATGAACCGCCAACAAACATAGCGGGTGTTTCCCTTGCCTTCTGCAAGGTGCCCTCTGCACTCCTTAACATGTTCAGGAGTTCCGCAAGTTCAACTTCTTTTCTTTGAAGATTGAAGTTGAGGATAAACTGGGCGTAGGTGGGAGGAAGGGACTGGAGAACAAGGTCTGTATAGAGCTCATTATCCAAAGTCGTCCCAAGGTCTGCGAGCTCTTCTATATAGCCAATCATCTGTAGGACATGTTCATCTACCGATGACCCGACAGCCAACCTCGCTCGAAACAATTTCTTTGAGGTCTCGTATCTTGCTATACGAGATTGCTCTCCATAAAGTTCCTTTGTATGGAGAAATATGCCATCTAAGGACATATCCTCGTGCCTCCTCTGATGTTCATTATTCATCGAGGCAAGCACGATGCACTTGGCTCTCGCGCAATCTAAATCCCAGGTTTTACGGATTTCCTTATCCGCATTGCTGGATTTGGGACCAAGGACAGCAGGTGCTGTAGCGGTGAGGACGTACCCCAGTTTGTCATAGGTCAAAGCCATCTTGACATTCCGCAGCCAATCTTTATAGTTTGGCCCCGTCAGTATATTTTTCTCTAAAAGTAACTTAAGTCCAGTCATTTTCAGGGTCGCTGCAATTAGGAGAGAGAGAAGAAAACTCTTTAGCATGATGCTCTTGCAAGTTTAGAGTGGTTTTTAGTTTATCTAAACTGGATGGCTCCCACTGTTTCTCGAATCCTTCCTCAAACCATAAAAGAAGAATTAGCCAAGACTATTCCCACCGTACAATACTTTCTTAACCGTTCAGCCAGGCCGGTGTCGATACTTCGAGGGAGGTTTTCCAACGCTTTCGCGAAGTTCCTTAATTAAATAACCTCTTTTCTCTGGGGGCGTAACCCCGCTGACACTTTTCTGGACACCTACTAGGTTTATAGCATTGATCGTTAAGCGACGAATATCCTGATAAGTAGCATATACTCACAGTAGGATCGGGATCCAAATATCATCGTCTGATAATGTTGAAGGAATCCTACCAACATTCATCAAACTCCAAATGGTATGCATCTCTTTGCAAATTTCAGTTTCTTTAGAAATTCCCGATATAAGTTTTTGCCCCATGCTCTTATGACCTTGACGAAAGCCAACAAATCATAAGTCACATGTCAAGTTCTGCCCATCATTATCTTGTTAATTTGAACCCACCCGTATATACCCTTGACGAAAGCCAACAAGGTAATGCGACTGTCCCAAACCAACACATCTATCTATGTAACAAATGAATACCCCAGCAGCTACCAAACACTATGTCTTGACGAAAGCCAACAAACATAGCTTGAATACTACTGACTATCCATAAGAAATGACGGAGGGCTACGACTGGTTTTGGCGAAACCGTAAACGTAGTGAACTTGATATAACCGAAGGAACCTGATAGCTTTTAAAAGGAGTGGTTAAAGCTCCGCATTAAAAATATCTGTTTTAAAAATAACCGAGTGGTTTCTTTTAAATTGTTCCAACGATTTAAACTTTGGTTTGTTTTACTTTGCATTATAGATAATGCGTCCCATCATTAACCTATCATTGCAGAAAACAACGAAAATATAACGTCCTCTTATGCCATCCGCATTCGCCACGGGGTCCCGTCATCACCCGTTAGGTTACTTAACTAACGACAGAGCGGGGGCTGGGCTAGCGCGGGTGTAAAACATAAGTGACGTCTAAATAGCTATAATAAATATAGATATTTTACATTCGTCTGACGCAATGATATTCATTCCAGAACACAGATAAACAATATTGGATTTGCAAGCAATCTGTATTTCTTTTGAGCCTGCAAGAAAAGACAGATTACACAGTTGTGATGAATAGCCGTTTACCCCACCCTCGACCCCTACGGGTACGGCAAACTACCCACCCGGCAGTCTGTGTACCCCACCTTGGGTCAGTCCTAGGAGCAAAAACAGTAAAATGAAATAATACAACGGTGGCTACGACCGCAACCTGGAAGTGCCCCGCGAAAATAATATTACAACAAATTACATTTACAACAAATGAATTAATCAATAACCCTTTGCTAACCCCGGCTATACACCACAACAGTCCAATACAGTTTATATGCACAAACAGATATAACCATTTCAGAAATGTGCAACCCCCTGCCAACCGACATACTAGCAGTTGGGGGAGGTTTACGAACACATTAAACAATCACAGATATAATCCAATACGCAAATACCGTATTTTTCGATCGAATAAACAACATCAATATTGCTCCAAAATCTGCTCTGTTAAACAGTAACCTGAGCAATAATTAAATATTCCAGAAAACCCCAAATGTCACAGGGGACCCACACAAGAAAGACGAGTCCATGACTCGGCCAAAGCGCCGCGGAAGGGCGGCGGATCCCACCGATCCGCCGCGCTTGCGCGGCCGAGTTGCCGATTCATGGGCTCGAATTTCTTGGGTGTTCTCCTGGACTTCTTTCTAGCTCTCTGAACACATTAAAAAAATTTTAGGACTTGATTTTAAGTTCGACAGAAACTAAACAGAATTAGGGTTTTCCGGGTTCGTTTTTTCGTTCGAAATTCGTACAAATTTGCGATTAAGTTATTTAGTGTTTAGCGAGGCTCTGATACCACTGTAAGTCGATGTAGTACACCCCAGTACTTATGGGGAGGCGGAATTAACAAAAACTTATCAAGTTTAAACAACGAACATCGACTAACCGCTTGAATCGAAGCTAAACTCTAAAAAACCGTATTCTATGAGTTTCTTTTCATAAGTGATTAGGGATTATACCTAATGAAACCGGTCCTTCTTCTTTACGTCCTCCTTTGTTCTCCTCGGCCTTCTCTAGGTAGTAGACGATCCACCCGAGAGCGAAACTCCAAGCTAAACCTCTAACTTGAGGTAACTAATCAACTTTGATTGCTAATCAAAGATGAGAGGATGATATAGAGTGAAGGTTATGGATTGTTTAGTCTAACTAATCCTTTGATCTCAACTCATGAGGATTAAGGATTAGGGTTAGAAGATGAGAGCTTGAGGAGAGAGAATGTGTGATATGATAATGAGAGAAGAGAGAGAGTGTATCATAATATTATGAAGCATTCTTATTTTCAAATAATCAATAAAGGAAATGAATAAGCATGCTTCACAAAATATCTTGTGATGATTCATTAACATGAGTCATTAAGCAATAAATGTGCATTAATGAAGTGAATGAATCACCACTATGACTCACTCTCTTTCCAAAACAAACCTCCTTAGTCACATCTTCTAGAAGCTTCTCGAGTAATTACGAGAACGCCCCTCCGATCCGTAAAAATACGGAAAAACTTTAGACTGTATAAATCCAATAACCGGATACCAGTAACTGGCTTAAACCAAAGCCGACTGGTAAAATCTGTCCGAAAGTCGTACGCGCGTAAACGCACGTATGCGTCCGAACCCTTTGTTGCAAAACCATGCAACCTCTATATCGTTTCGCCTGGAGTAGGAAACTCTCTGTGTGGGACTCTAGAGACTCGACTACTACGCTGGCAGTGGGTTTAACCACAGACCGCAAGCGGCACTAGCTGTACGTAACGGTCCCCAGGTAGTTGTCGATAAGAAGGCCGATGAGTAAACCCATCCGAACTCCTACTGAGTCTGATGTGACAATCTCCATACAGTCCGGTCCGTTCGTCCATGACTATCGCATATCGGGCCTAGGGGGGCGGCAAGCGTCAGTCCCCTAATAGCGGTATAAGTCGTGTCGGAGTGAAGCCCATTACACCCTGAGAAACTGCTGGAACCTACCAGCAAATCTCGCTTGCCCTGGCCAGGGACTTTGCGTAATGGCTCTCTGACACAGCACGATATCTACTCCCAATACCGGGAGGGACGAATCCTGTCTAACCGCCACTGCCTCCAAGTGCTCGGGACTGCACCCAACTGCTACCTGTTTGCACGACTCCTTTGAGCCGTGGTAGGGTAGCAATCTAAGAACAGTGGGACACACTCGAGGCGAAGTAGCAGTGTCAAGTCTGCGGACTACGCTGTACTCATGTCACCTGGGAACTGTTCACTGACGACTGGTATCAAACCAACCAACAGTTCCCTGTGAGTCCTGTCCGGTGTACCCGTAACCTAACGAGCACCTGTATACTATCTCCAGTACAACGTACTGACGGCTGTGGGACAGACCATCTCCCCAACTGGGATGAGAAGCGTACACACCAGTCTACTCCGGAGTATCGATGCTCTGTCTCGATAATCCAACGACCAGGGACCTGAATAAGGATGTGCTTGTAGACTACCCAGCCCCCACTAGTGTGACTGCCATCACAACGCTGGTAGACAAGCAAGATCCTAAGAGCTCTATCAATACGTATACTCACATATTAAGATAGAAAAACCAAGTAGCATACTACCATGTTTAGCAAGACTGTTATATACATGTGAATATCCCAAGCTTCCATTAAGTAATATACAAGCTAGTATGATACAGTAATGGCCTTCTAGGGCATAAACACTAACAGAGTTAAGCTATCATGCTTAACTCATGTAGAGAATTAACCAAGGTATGATGTTAAGGGTTGGGTTAACTAATATCCTAAGGAATGACAAAAGAGTTGACTTTGTCAATATTTCTTCAAGCTTCATGAAGCTTGATAACTTTGACCAAAGTCTCATCTCTTTTGTTATTTGTTAGGAAATAAGTAAACCCTAATTTAACCTTGATTTGGTCTAAGTCTTATACACCCAACTTGTATGTATCATCAAGCATGATACAAACATGTACACTTGCATATATCACATATAAACAATGTGCACAATCTAGTGAGAAAATAAATCATAAGTGAGCTAATACTAGTTAATAGAATGTAATATATCAAATATATAATTATACATTAAATTATTAAATCAACTCTTGATTTAATAACCCGGCTATAACCGACTAATATTTTGTGTAACAACTTATCGAATCAACACTTGAACCGATAACCCGGTTATATCGCATACAACCGATCAATGTTACAAATCGCGAGAATAGAATATGGTATCTCATATCGTATCAATCTCGGTCCCGCACATATCACATATGTGCTCCTACTCCGTTTTGCTTGAGCCAGGAAACCCCTGTGTAGGACTCTAAAGACTCGTCAATACGCCGGCAGTAGGTGATGAACATATCAAACACCCACAAGACGCAAGCGGTCTGCTAAACGTAACAGCCACCCGGGTATTGAGCGATCAGAAGATCAACAAGCAAGCCTGTACATTCTCCTGTGAATCCAATCAGTAACACTTCCGTACAGTCCGGTCTCGTCGTCTGATATGTTGCATATCTCGCCTAGGGGTGGTAAACGTTAGACCCCAGTAGCTCGATAAGTCGTGTCGATATGAGGTCTAAAACAGTTCGAGAAACTAATGATAACACTTACCAGTAAATCTCAGCAACCCTGGCCAGGGATTTCCAGTCATAGCCAATCGAACACAGCGCAACATCAACTCCCTATACCGGGAGAGACGAATCCCCTCCTATCGCTCATTGCCTCCATGTGATTCGGGGCTGTACCCAAAAGCCACCTTTTTGCACGCCCTCTTGGACGTGGTATGATGGAAATCAAAGCACAGTGGGAATCACACAAGACTCTATGACGATCTCGGGTCAACAGACTACTCTGTACCAGTGTCACCGGAGAACTGCCATCTGACGTGAGGTATAATACCATCTGGGAGTTCTCGGTGAGTCCGTCCAGTGTACCCAATCTCTACTGAGCACCCATACACCATCCTTGATGTCAAACACCGATGGATACGGGATCATCCATCGCCCATCATATGGGTCAAGATGTGTATACGCTAGTCTATTGTGGTGTATCGATGCCCTGTCCCGATACACCCTCGACTAGGAACTGTTATAGGATGTACTCGTCGACTACCGTGGACCCACTAGTATGATCTCATCATAGTCCCAGTAGTCGAGTACATATCCTAAGGGCTTTATCAACATTTAACATAGAGACAATCAGAGTACATGTTAAGATAAAGTACAACCAGATAGCGTACTATCATGTCGAGCAAGAAAGTCCTCCCTATATATGTCCAAGCATCCATTACAATATATATCGTATGTACAGTAATGGCCTCTAGGGCATACATATAACTAACAAGTATGCTATCTGGTTACTCTTTATCTTAATATGTTGACTAGTATTGTGATACTGTCTTGCTCTCACAAGTTGGTAAAGCCTTTAGGATGTATACTTGACTACCAGGATTATGATGTAGATCATACTAGTGGGGCCAAGGTAGTCCACAAGTTCATCCTTTAATTTTTCCTAGTCGAGGGTGTATCGAGACGGGGCATCGATATTCCAGAGTAGACTAGCGTATACGCTTCTTGACCTATTTGATGGACGATAGATGATCCCATATCCATTGGTGTTTGACATCAAAGATGGTATACGGGTGCTCAGTGGAGACTGAGTACACTGAACAGAACTCGCCGAGAACTCCTAGATAGTATTATACCTAACGCCAGATAGCAGTTCTCTGGTGACACTGGTACAGGTTAGTCTGTAGACCCGAGATCGTCATAGAGTCTTGTGTGATTCCCACTGTGCTTTGATTTCCACCTTACCACGTTCAAGAGAGCATGCAAAACGGTGGTATTTGGGTACAAAGGCAATGAGCGATAGGAGGGGTTTCGTCTCTCCCGGTATTGGGGGTTGATGTTGCGTTGTGCTCGATTGTCCATAACAGGAAGTCCCTGGCTAAGGCTGATACGGAGATTTACTGGTAAGTGTTATCAGTAGTTTCTCGACCCGTTATGAGCCTCACATCGGCATGACTTGACAAGTTACTAGGGTCTGACGTTTACCACTCCTAAACTCGATATGCGACATATCGGACGAAAAGACCAGACTGTACGGTAGTGTTACTGTCGGATTCACAGGAGTATGGACAAGCTTGCTTGTTGATCTTCTGATCGCTCAATTACCGGTAGCCGTTACATCCAGCTAGTACCGCTGACGGCATGTGGGTGACTGATACGATCATCACCTACTGCCGGCGTATTGACGAGTCATTAGAGTCCTACACAGAGGTTTCCTAGCTCATGTGAAACAAAGTAGGGCACAAATGTGATATGTGCGGGTGTAACATTTCAGAAATATAAAATATTATTTTTGGAATTTAATATTAAAATAATATATTTCATTAGAACTATTCGATTTGCAAATTTGGGGTTTTCGTAAAATGGTATAAATATATACCAATATTTGGGGAAAAATTGGAGATTAAAATAATTTATTCATTTAAATATATATTTATCGGATTTGGGTATTTTTATAATTAATTATATGCAGGTTTAAATTAAACTCGATTGGTACACTACTAATCACGATTATGCCAAATCCGTATTTTCACATTTGTCATGGTTAGTGCACTATAACATGTTGCATTCTTTTTGCATGTTGTTTCATTGTGCTTGTTCCATTTGTATTTTGACTTTGTGAGAAAAAGAAAGAAAAAGAGATGGCATGATTGAGGAGAAAGAGAGAGGGGACACAATGATGACTTGAGGCATGGCATGAGAGCATGCCATGAGAGAGAGAGAGAGGGGATAGCATGCTAACCCTTGACTCTTCTTCATTTCTTTCTTCTTCATTTTATTTCCTCAACTCCTCCTTCATCTTCTTCATCTCTTCCTCCGCCTCCTCTACCTCCATGGATCATCTCAAAAACCTTGCTAAAACCCTATACTCCCTTCATTAAAAATGATCCCCACCACATCCTACACCTTATGGACCTTCCAAGCTTGGATTTTGAAGACATTGAACAACTCAAGAAAATTCTTGAGTTGCCAAATGAGGTAAAACTCATATCTTTTAGTTAAGTTATTATGTTTAGTATACCCTAGTTTAGTTTAGAGTTTGTATTAGTTGGGTTGGTGATGTTTAGAAATTCCAAGATGGGGTTTAGGTGATTGTGTGGACTTGTGACATGTAGTGACTGTTTACAAGACCTTAGTGTTGATTTCCTGGACCAAAACAGAGATTTGAACCCGATACATGAATTCTGAAATTGTCCGATGTCGGTTTTGTGACATTTTGTTGGCCTACAGGGAATATGGAGCAACCTGGGATGTTTATGAGGAAAACTAGCAATATCACTGACCTAGATTAACCACTAGAAGACCACCCCCGAAGTACGAACCTGTTTCCCTCTACCTAGGCTGGCGAGATCGGATCTTCTGGCAATGTCGCTGGATTTTTGTTGGGTGTTGGTGTTGACCTTTTGCCTGTAGCTCAATTTCCTTATAACATATCCCCTGTACTTGCTTGTTTAGTCCCAATTAACCTGAGATAAAATCTGGGAACTGTTGTGAGTGCTTTAGCTATATTTTCCCGATATTTGAATTCGTGGTTTTGGTATTTGGATTTGAATTGGTCATTGGACGATTGTACGTCAACGACGAGGGTTGTTTGGTTGTTTTTGCATGCGTAAGCTATAGGTTCTAACTATGAGCACTTCGTGTGCCGTTTTGGTTTTCGGACATTGATTTTAATAGAATTGTGATTGTGTGTTGATTGTAGGTACCTTCGCGTGGACCTCCGAGACGACGAAGCACATCGACTACGGCTGAACAAGGAGAGCACATCGACTATGACTGAACAAGGAGTTCCGCAGGTGAGTAGATTTATATCTACGGGGGAAGTCGGGTGGATGGCGTATAGCACCCCCGCAACCATTGATATGATTTATAATTTGGAGAAAAGTTATGCCACGACTTAAGGTTATAGTTAATGGTTTTAGTGTGAAATGATATGATAGAAAGGATGTCTCGAATTGATATATAAGGATATGGAACGTGAATGTGAATCACGATATATATATGTAGTTGCAAGTGAATAAGTATGAGATTATAGTGGCATGTTATGAGGTCGATAAATACGACATGAGATTAATAAGATGACTTGATGTGAGATATTGATGTGATGAAAAGAGTATACAATGAGATATGATGACTTGGTTTGATATGTCGTTAATACGGATGTGACATGAGATATAGGTATATATATACATAATTATGAGAATAATGAGTGATATGCCGTACGAGACTTAGATCCGTACCCTTATTATTCTATAGGTCGATAGAATTCCTATTCTGTTTGTTGTCGCCGTGCGATGTTTTACCGGATGATTGATCCATACCCTTGACTAGAGGATACCGTACGATGGATTATACCGTATGTGATGTTGTGAGGCTGGATTGCCGATTGATAGATGCATTGACTCAGATATGTTATAAATATTTTAATCCCTTAGGTAGATGTTAGATTAGATACGTATATTTTATAATGCGGCGCTTAGGGTTTACTTTTCTGCTACGTTTATGATATTCTCATTGCATTGTATATACCTTTGCTTCCATTATTTGTTATGATATCGTATGTGTCACGACCCAAGGTTTGGCCAGTGACTGGCACTTAACCACGTAACGTCTACAGGCGTAACGCAACTAAGTAAGCCGAAAACCCAGAAATCAAACCAGTAAAAGCATAGAGTGATTTAAGCAATTTATAGAACCAATTACTAAGATGTCAAGAAATCTTAAGTAGACAATCACTAAGATAACAATATACAACGCCGTAGCGAAGAAAATGAGCAACGAGAGGGAAACATCACAGATAGAATAACTGCATAAGTAAAGTCGGCTCACAACGAGCTCGACGCCAGAATACAAAATAATATACATCGTCCTCACAACTGGTCTCTAAGTCAATACATAAGTGGTAGATGGAGAGTACTAGATACAACAATATACATAACTGAAAGATAACCAGATACCGCACAAAACCCACCTATTAGCAAAGAGCTAGTACACCAACTGTAGGGGTATCTGTGTCAAAAGATGCAAGAATGCAGCCTGCCGCGACTACTCCGAAGGGCAACCTGCAAACACTGTGGCACAACGGGGGTGAGTTGCCAACTCGTGAATAGAAGATAACATATAAAGGTAATCGCGAGTATGCACGTGCTACGATACTCTAACCTATATCAACAGATAACATCTATATGATGAACTAGATGCTCAGCATGCAACAAGTGCGATCTAATAACATCTCCATGTGATGATCAGGTATAACAATGCAATCTAACAACCCTATATAGAATGAACAGGGTATGCAATGATCAGGTATAGCAATGCAATCTAACAACCCTATATAGAATGAACAGGGTATGCAATGATCAGGTATAGCAATGCAATCTAACAACCCTATATAGAATGAACAGGGTATGCAATGATCAGGTATAGCAATGCAATCTAACAACCCTATATAGAATGAACAGGGTATGCAGTGATCAGGTATAGCAATGTGTACTAACAACCCTATATCAGGTACAATACATACAGGATGAGATATCAATTACTATATATTGAGCATGGGAAATATAACATCTACACGGAATGTCATCGTGGAAGGTATAATCGGTACCCATCAATGTACCCAAATCCCAATACTACTCAGGCGTCGTCTTCCTCCTCGGTCCTCCAATCCTGTAAATCTCATATAACCGTGAGTGCCCAACATCGGCACCCAAAATATCAAGAAATACTCGTGCCAAGCATCGGCACGCAAATCCTCCTGTATGGGGCATCCGTCAGTCCGGATCAGCCCACGGGCTCTGTCTGCGGTATCGGCCATCGGCCCCGGCAGTACGAGTCGTCCCGTATCCATCCATCAACCCTGGTCGGTATCCTCCGGATAACCGCCAGGTTCAACCAATCATCGGTAGGTAGTAGTCCCTCTGCCAGGCTCACCGTCTACTACACAGCGAAACCATTCTCGCCCCGGGGTACCATACCGGGTCCACCATGTACCCATAATCGGCCTCATCCAACTCCTCGATTCGGGTTCACATATATCACTCTAGTACCGAGAAAACACATGGTGGACGCACCGAAATATCATATCAAGGGAAACCGGGTTTTTTAAATAATTAACTATTCTCTTTGAAATATCCACGGTTCCCCAAATCCAGAATTAACATGGAAACAACATATCTCAATGCGTAATCTAAGCAAGTATGAAGATATCAATATATGTGTGCACTGGTATGAATATACAGTGTGCATGTGTGCAGGTATGAAGATATCAATATATGTGTGCACTGGTATGAATATACAGTATGCATGTGCGCAGGTATGAAGATATCAATATATGTGTGCACTGGTATGAATATACAGTGTGCATGTGCGTAGGTATGAAGATATCAATATATGTGTGCACTGATATGAATATACAGTGTGCATGTGCGCAGGTATGAAAATATCAATATATGTGTGCACTGGTATGAATATACAGTGTGCATGTGCGCAGGATGAAGATATCAATATATGTGTGCACTGGTATGAATATACAGTGTGCATGTGCGCAGGTATGAAGATATCAATATATGTGTGCACTGGTATGAATATACAGTGTGCATGTGCGCAGGTATGAAGATATCAATATATGTGTGCACTGGTATGAATATACAGTGTGCATGTGCGCAGGTATGAAGATATCAATATATGTTGTTATGCGGCAAATCATGACAACATCAATAAGGTAGAATCAGTATGATGTATGATATATAGCAATCCTATAATGTGAGTGTCATGGCAATCACTAACGGTGTGAGTGTAGCATATCAATCGTGCTTGTGCGACTTGAACCGTTAGTGACAGTGCAGTGTCCTATGCTATCATTTCTATATGCAACAATAAGGTATGCTACTACAGTCCATATGAACATCTACAATCTAATATCCTGACTCGCCCTGACGCTTAACGTCATATGGGCGATTTCCCCGTAGATGTTAAATCTACTCACCTGATCGTGTGCTACTCGTAGCCGACCACCTGCTTTCCTTTCTTAGCTTCGTCCGACGTACCCGCCTGCGAACCTGGAATTACACAAGAATCCATATATAAGCAACTATCTCGCAAAACGCGATATCGAAGTCAGACGATACGTTCGCGTCACGAACTAAACGCGCGTGTATACGATACGCTAAACGTGATCACGCGTCTAAAACTAACCCCGATACGCCGCGATATGCTGAATCATAGAACCCTCTCGCGTATCGCGCGAACCAAACGTACTAGAAATACGATATAACATCCCAGATTCTATCCAGGCTAACAACTTACAAAACTATACATACCACTGGCCTAGAAATAACAACAGACTCCTACCCATCTAAACACCAACCAAAGACTCCCCTATCTGGCCGCAAATTGCGGCCAGAAAGAATAAATTGGCGGCCTCTCTATGGGGTGGGGGTCTCGGGCTCTGGTGGTGTGGTCTATGCCTTGTATACAAGCTCCAGTTATCTCAATTTCAACCTGAACTACTCGGGCCTATAGCAGATCACAGAAATCCAAAAAGTTCACTTAAAACACTAAATTTGCACAATTTGAAATCCTATGGTATTTTGGTGAAATCTGGGGTCTAACTAGGTTTACATGGCCTTAATAACACCTAATTAGGCTAGGTTAATCAATATTAATAGCACTAAACCATAAGTCCACACAATTCACCATTTCAAGCACAAAACTCACTTTTTAACACTAATTTAGCTTAACAATCACTAGTTTAGCAAGCAAGGAAGTTAGGCTCAGATCATACCTCACTTAAAGATCTTAGAGTGCATGAAGGAGAGGAAGGAGAAGGTTTGGAGCTGCTACAGAGGCTGCTGAAGCTGTTACTGCTCCTGTTGCTGCTGCTGCCCCATGCTGCTGCTGATGCTGCTGCTTGCTGCTGCCTCTTCTGATGTTGTTGCTGCTGCTAGTTGCTTCCTCTACTGCTGCTGCTTGTATGAGGGGGTGTGTGTGTGTGTGTTGGGAGTGAGAGGAGTGAGATAGAGGAGGAAAGAAATGAGAACACCCTAGTCAACCCCCTCTCTCTCTCATTAAATGAGCATGGTCAAGCCATGTTGCCCATACTCTCTTTTCTTTCCAAGTCAACAAAAAAAAACCAAACCATTTCTCATAATGAGAATAAAGAAAACAACCACCATAATAAAACCCAAAACACTTAATACAAATAGGTTAACCCTTCATGCTAGCTAATCATGGTTTAACCCCAAATCCTAACCCTAGATAACATGCACAAGTGTGTGTGTGCCTAGTAAAATCCTAATAAAATATTCATTAATTAGAATAAAACATCAGAAACTTAATTTGGTAAACTTTTTACCAAAAACTATCTAGTAAACTATAATTAACCCCTAAACACGACCTAAGGTGTTACAGTATGCTAGTACACCTGCACAATTATCGATGATGCGTATGTTACACTAACACAGATTTGTCGGCTCACATACATTCATCATCGGTAATTGCCATGCAACTTGCACAGTAGAACTGTTGTACCATGATATTAATAGTAACCATAAATGTACATTCATTGCTCAGCACTATCATAGGACATGCTTGCATAATGTACTTGACATGCTTATATTACTGTTCTATGTTGCATTCATCGTACTTTATGGTTACATGCATTGAGATGTTGTTTTCATGAGATCTCTGGATTTGAGAACCACAGTTATATTTCAAAGGAATTTATGTATTGTTTTAAAAAGCGTCGTTTTTCTTGTATGATAATTCGAGGCGTCCACCATGAGTTTTCTCGGTTCTGAGCTATGAGTATACCCGATTCGAGGAGCGATAAGCACCGTCTGTGGGTACATGGTGGACCCGGTGAGATACCCCGGGGCAAGAAGACTCGTATAGTTAGGTGGTGAGCCTGGAAGGGGAGCACTACCTACCGATGATTGGTTGGACCCGGCGGTTATCCGGAGGATACCGACCAGAGTTGTGAGATGGATATGGACCGATCCGGACTAACGGAGCCCGAGGGCCGATCCGGACTGACGGAGCCCGAGATATGAGGATTTTCGTGTCGATGTTGGACACGGGTTTCATGATGTTTCGAGTGTCGATGTTGGACACTCAGCTTCCATGATTTTGATGTGTCGTTGATGGACACACGTTGGTTGATATCCTCATATTTACATGCATATGCTTTCATGATGTTTCGAGTGTCGATGTTGGACATTCAGGTTCCATGATGTTGTTGTGTCATTGATGGACACGTGGATGATATCCACATGCATACATGCATTGATTATTGTTGGCATATATGCAGACACGGCCACCCTAAATATCATAGTATTACCTTCATGATATAGTTGACCTAGGAAATCGTTGTTTTATTCGATTTCTACCTGCTGATGTTTTCTACTCACGAGTTGGCAACTCACCCCCGTTGTGCCATAGTTCTTGCAGGTTTGACCGCATGGATCAGTAGCGGTATCGCTGGCACACAGCTTGCATTCGGGTGATTTGCTATGGTAGGTGGGCCATATTGGATCGTGCCCACTCTTGTATTATTATTCCTGTTGTATCTAGTCAACTCCATCAATCAGAAACTAGTATTTGTATAATTAGTAAGACTTAGAAAGACTTGTGCTTGAGAGATTTAGAGCGACGGATTATATGTTCGCTATTGGGGGATTTGATTTCTTACTTCTTTACATTATCCTTTTGTATTGATCTTCGCCGTTGGGCGTTGTATACATATATGTCTGACTTGCGTGGTTGTGATTCCGCCGATTGGCGAAGAGCTAGCCCCGCTTGGGGATACCTTTATTGTTATCATGTATATGTGGTTTTGGATCAAAATATACAAGGGAGGTGCTGCCCAAATTGTTTTAAGAAGACGAACATGTTTTTCAACTAGTATAATCCACTTGCATTTTCATGTTCCATTATCTATGCATTTAAGAAAATGTTTGATTTCATCATACCTTTATTTCAAAACTTCACCTCTTTTATTTTATTTAAAAGGTTTAGATTTTTAGGCTTCGGCTTACTTAATTTACGTTATTACGCCTTTAGACGTTGCGTGATTTAAGTGCCGGTCACGAACAAAAATTTCGAGTCGTGACAAAATTTGTATCAGAGCGTTAGATTTAACCTTGGTTCGAGTCTAGGTTTGACTATGCGGAGTCTGGGGCGTAATCTATTTCGGAACCTAGGCTTGACCTTACGGAACTTATACTTGAATAGGGGTATTAGACCCGAACTTTCGTTACATTGGTTAACCATGATTGATAAAGTAGGTAACTCAAGTAGAGTGGCGTACCGTGTGTATGTTCCGCGGCATATTTACGATACGATACTCCGCTTAAGTGACCTTAGGATTTATATACTTGAGATCCTTGATTCTATTCGTTCCCATCATCATACTCTCATTGATTTCGTTCCTCCTTATGATCATGTATCCATTTTGGGATTTGTTGATTCTTTTCATCCCTTTGATCTATCTTCATCGATACATGCTTGAGGTTCTAGTCACCATGGTTTGAGCGCAGATTGAGCTGCTGCTAGTGATGCGGTCAGGGCGATCTCGTCATGGACAAGGACAGACCATCGTGTTTTCTGGTGACATGGGAACGTCTCGATTTAGTGTTTGTGTTGTGACCTCTCGTTGAGGCGAGTGTTCGATTTTGCTCCGAATGATCGGGCCACTGATAGAGGCTGCCTGATGTGATAGGGCTATTGATGTACAGCTTACCTCAGAGTTTGTGATGTTGTCTACTGTGTAGACAGATGACCCAGTCGTTGCTGAGATTGATAGGATGTCTCTTCCAGAGCTTATGAGCTGAGATCGCTGGAGGTTTCAGGCAGAGATGCGACAGAAGATAGCTAGTCTATCTTGAGTTGAGTTGAGCGACTGAGTTGATTCGACTGATTTGATGCGCCAACGCAGCCTCAGTTGAGTTGAAGATTTCCAGTGTGGAGAATCTTATTCAGATCTAGAGTAGATCGATCCAGAGATGACATTATTCGTTGGACGATACGATAGGAGATCAGTAAGTTGACAAGCTTCGGATAGAGGACCTCACCCAGATGCGTTGTGAGTTGATCAAGAACAGATGAATAAAGTATATTCCTCCGATGGTTGGGATGAGTTCCCAAGGATGTGTTCGGCTAGATATCTTCTACAGAGTGATGAAGATACCGACTTCATAATTTCGAGTCCGTGTGAGAGACTCCGGATTGACTGTAACCGAGAACAGTTGCAGTACGCAGATAGCATGACGTGATTTTGATGTGGACGATAATGAAGACGGGTGAAACAAGAGGTTCGTGCGAGATGTTAACGAGCTGTTGTTACTCCTCATTGAGATTAGAGATCTGATATGTATACAGAGGCGTTGGGATACAGCTAGTTCCCGAGGAAATGCTGTGTTGAGAACGCAGATTTCCAGAAAACGAGAAAAGATTATGCAAGAGCACCGGCCTTCGTATAGTTCGGCATAGGAGAGATCGGAAGAGACCTTGAGCAGGTTCCTTTGAGGACACTGCTGCAATAAGATTTGCACCGAGGATCGGTTGTGTCATGTGTATTCAGAGGGCCAGATGCCGACACCAGTAACGTGCTGCTTTACGAGTGGTCATACTAATTGGCCGAGAAATGACCAGAGGAGTGCCAGAGCGGAATCGTTTCCGTTAGTACACCTGACCGAGACGACGAGCCGATGGATCGCGAGATTGGTAATTCACAGAGAAAATAAGGACCCAGAGACAGAGGACGCCAGACCGTGAGCAGGAGGCAGACGGATGTTCTTGCTCTACCGGTTTTGGGCGCACCGGCATTTTTTCGACATTGTAGGAGGTGTACCTCAATGTCATTTGTTGCGATTTGCGTTTGTGATCCGAGTATCATGATTATATCGCTTGGATTTGAGTTTTGATGATTGAGTTTCATGATATTGTTTTCGTGCACCATGGCTGCACCTACTGGGTATTTACATTCTGTGCATAGTTATTGCACTTGATATATGTTTTATACACCGTTGTGTTGGTTTATGAATTGTGCATATCAATTGCACTTAATATTGATTTTGTGCCTTGGCTGCACTTGTTTATGATTTCGTGGATTTCATACGGTTGATTTGATTTCGTACATGTTGTATGCATTTGCCTTTACGTATGCACTCGGTATAGCTTATATGTACTTGTAGTGCGTTGGGATGGATTTTGTGCACACAGTTGCACACGCTTATGATTTTATACACCTTGGTACACTCGGTGTTGCTTTTTATACGCATTTGAGTTATTGATGAGTTTTCGTACATTGGTTGCACCAGATTGGTATTCCGTGCATTTGTTGCACCAAATTGGTATTTCGTGCATTGGTTGCACTAGATTTATCTTCCGTACATTTGTTGCACCTGATTTATGTCTTCGAGCATTTGTTGCGCCCGATTTATGTCTTCAAGTATTTGTTGCACCAGATTTATGTTTTTGTGTGCGTTTTCACTTGACGCTCGTTTTCGTGCGCTTTACTGCACTGGGCATTTATACGGACCTGACGCGCTTGGGTTGGATTTTTGCGCATGTTAGGCGCATGGTGTGGGATTTTGTGCACACCGAATGCACTTGATTTAAATTTTATTCGTGCATGTCGGATGCACTTGATTTAGATTTTATTCGTGCAAGTTGAATGCACTTGATTTAGATATCCATTCGGGCAGGTTAGTTGCACTGGTTTGAGATTTTCGTGCACTCTAGATGCACTTGATGTTGTTGTCATGCACACCCGTTGCATTTGACAGATCCTTTCGTGCACACCCGTTGCACATAGTTTGGTTTTCGTGCACATTCGTAGCACTCGTATTTGACTTTGATTTCCATGCGCACCAGTCGCACGTGATGATTAGATACGCCTTTTGAGGCTGATTTTTGCACTTGAGCATTATATTTTTTTATGTTGGGTACTATATATATATAGTAACCGAAAAGGACTTATCTGAAGACAGTACCTGAGTACTTTGCATGCATAAAAAGTTTTCCAAGAGATTTTCAAAAGGAGCTATAGTCTCGCTATTTCCTACGTGTCTGCGAGTGACACGAACGTTTATAAAGGAAAACCTTTTGGGATATTTCGAAACGGCGGAACGTATATTTATTACTTTACAAATGAGCGTCCGTCACTTGTGCTGTGAGTTACGCATCACACGGCGATTCATAAAAGATTTTGCATGTGTTTTATTCAGTTTTAAGAGAATTTTTTCCAAGGATGCGTACTATATACGTATTATAGTATTCGACTAGTGTATATTGGATTTCAGTAGTGGATTTCGAGATCTGTATCACCATTGTAACTCCGATGATTGCGTGACGCTTGATGGAGTTCGATTTTGAGTTTCATACTCGTTTTCAGGGGCACACGATACGCTGTGGTATTTCGGTATTTTCCGTAATTTCGGAGCCCCTTTGATTTGAGCTGGTTATTGAAATGTTTTAGTAATTGGGGATTTAAATTTAAATTTGGGGACCGAATTTATTTAAGGGGGGAAGATTGTATCATTTCATAAATATAAAATATTATTTTTGGAATTTAATATTAAAATAATATATTTCGCGAGAACTATTCGATTTGCGAATTTGGGGTTTTCGTAAAATGGTATAAATATATACAAATATTTGGAAAATAATTGGAGATTAAAATGATTTATTCATTTAAATATATATTTATCGGATTTGGGCATTTTTATAATTAATTATATGCAAGTTTAAATTAAACTCGATTAGTGCACTACTAATCACGATTATGCCAAATCCGTATTTTCACATTTGCCATAGTTAGTGCACCATGACATGTTGCATTCTTGTTGCATGTTGTTTCATTGTGCTTGTTCCATTTGTATTTGGACCTTGTGAGAAAAAGAAAGAAAAAGAGATGGCATAATTGAGGGGGGAGAGAGGGGGGACACAATGATGACTTGAGGCATAGCATGAGAGTATGCCATGAGAGAGAGAGGATGGCATGCTAACCCTCGACTCTTCTTCATTTCTTTCGTCTTCATTTTATTTCCTCAACTCCTCTTTCATCTTCTTCATCTCTTCCTCCACCTCCTCTACCTCCATGGATCACCCCAAAAACCTTGCTAAAACCCTATACTCCCTTCATTAAATATGATCTCCACCTCATTCTACACCTTATGGAACTTCCAAGCTTGGATTTTGAAGAGTTTGAGCAACTTAAGAAAATTCTTGAGTTGCCAAATGAGGTAAAACCCATATCTTTTAGTCAAGTTATTATGTTTAGTACACCCTAGTTTAGTTTAGAGTTTGTATTAGTTGGGTTAGTGATGTTTGGAAATTCCAAGAGGGGTTTGGGTGATTGTGTGGACTTGTGACAAGTAGTGACTGTTTACAAGACCTTAGTGTTGATTTCCTGGACCAAAATAGAGATTTGAACCCGATATATGAATTCTGAAATTGTCCCGTGTCGGTTTTGTAACATTTTGTGGGCCTACAGGTAATCTGGAGCAACCTGGGATGTTTATGAGGAAAACTAGCAATATCACTGATCTAGATTAACCACTAGAAGACCATGCCCGAAGTACAAACCCGTTTCCCTCGACCTAGGCCGGCGAGATCGGATCTTCTGGCAATGTCGTCGGATTTTTGTTGGGTGCTGGTGTTGAGTTTTTGCCTGTAGCTCAATTTCCTTATAAACTATCCCCTGTGCTTGCTTGTTTAGTCCCAATTAACCTGAGATAAAATCTGGGAGCTGTTGTGAGTGCTTTGGCTATGTTTTCCCGATATTTGAATTCATGGTTTTGGTATTTGGATTTGAATTGGTCGTTGGACGTTTGTAAGTCAACGACGAGGGTTGTTTGGTTGTTTTTGCATGCGTAAGCTATAGGTTCTAACCTATGAGCACTTCATGTGCCGTTTTGGTTTTCTGACATTGATTTTAATAGAATTGCGATTGTGTGTTTATTGTAGGTACCTTCGCGTGGACCTCCGAGACAACGAATCACATCGACTAGGCTGAACAAGCAGTTCCGCAGGTGAGTAGATTTATATCTACGGGAGAAGTTGGGTGGATGGCGTATAGCACCCCCGCAACCATTGATATGATTTATAATTTGGAGACAAGTTATGCCACGACTTAAGGTTATAGTTAATGGTTTTAGTGTGAAATGATATGATAGAAAGAATGTCTCGAATTGATATATAAGGATATGGAACGTGAATGTGAATCACAATATATATATGTAATTGCAAGAGAATAAGTATGAGATTATAGTGGCATGTTATGAGGTTGATAAATATAACATGAGATTAATAAGATAACGTGATGTGAGATATTGATGTGTTGAAAAGAGTATACGATGAGATATGATGACTTGGTTTGATATGTCGTTGATACGGATGTGACCTGTGATATAGGTATATATATATATAATTATGAGAATAATGAATGATATGCCGTACGAGACTTAGATCCGTACCGTCATTGTTGTATAGGTCGATAGAATCCCTATTCTGTTTGTTATCGCTGTGCAATGTTTTACCGGATGATTGATCCATACCCTTGACTAGAGGATACCGTACGATGGATTATACCGTACGTGATGTTGTGAAGCTGCATTGCCGATTGATAGATTCATCGACTCGGATATGTTATGTCACGCCCCGCTTTCCAGTATACGGGCAGAGGACGCGACGAGGCCACTACGTATTTACTGTGAAGTAAATACGCTAAGTGTATTTAAGCTATATAAAAATAAAGCATAAGAGACAAGATATAATAAAAAACAACAACTTTATTTATTCATATTCTTTCTGTACAATGCATGGAAAGTAAATACAACTGAAATAAAGCAATGCCTAAACAATGGCATAACAGAAATGAAAAGTACTGAATGGAATGTGTACAATGACTAGAGATCGGGGTCTTCACTGAACTGGTCCAAGTCATCAGCAGTAGGCTCGATCTCTGAAGTGTCCAGATCACCTGACGACATTCAAAGAAGAAAGAAAGAGAATGTCGTCAGCGAACAGGTCGCTCGGTAAGTCCCAAAGATAAGGGAAAAATAGACAGAATAAGAGATATCTTTTAAAGTTATATTATATTGTTGTAATGTTGTGTTAACGCTGTTGTTTATAGCTTGGTACAGAAGGATGCCAGTGTATACGAGAGGGGTCTCTATATGCTAGAGACCAGGGCAAACGGAATGTACAAGGAACCGTTAAGCCACGGTACAACAGCAACGGAATATAGGTTAGGTGTCTTAATCTTATTGTCTCGTGCCACTTTTAACACCTTTCGTACCAATCTACCCCTTAAACCCCGTAGTGTTTTGATTATATTGTTCTATTGTATAGCTTGTATAGTTGGATGACTGACCAAAACCATGATATCAGTAAACGGATGTAACTGTATAATCATGTAAATGGAATAACTGTAGAATCATGTAAATGGATGTATATCCATGGTTCGGTTCGGTCAAGTTGATAGATTGAATATAGGGATTAATGTTGAATCAGAATATTGTAGATTATAGATTGTAGATTGTACTTAAATCATATTCAAGTCAGATTATAATGTGACTCAAACTGAGTCAGACAATTAGAAAAGTAAATTGAAGTCCTGATTGTTTTGATGTTATCGGTAACCGCTGCATATGAGCGGCAGGATTTGTGTCTTTTTCAAAGACGACTACCGTATTGATAACACTGTTGTTAAGTTTTCTACCTTAGATAGGCAAGCACCCACTTCTCCGGCTCCCTGAGGCTCAAGATATTGGTTCCGCTTAAACCTATATTTACTAGGGTCCTTAGGGTAAATTATAGAACTTGAGGGGGGTTTATGTAAAAATAATTTTCTATAGTTTTCAAAATACACCCCGAGTATTTAGTTATCGTCATTAGAGTTGTAATGAATGTAGATTTTATATTGTGATATTTCTAGTGGAAATATCCTAATTTCATAATAAATGGTATTTATTTGTAATATTGGTTTTGTATGGAATTCATGGTATTTTAGTGTAAAATTGATTTTTGTGATTTTTAGAAAGAAGGTGGAATATTTATATCATAACAAAAATAGGTATTTTAATGATAAATATACATATATTTATACAAAAATAATTTTAATATATATTTTATATTCTAAAAATCTCATTTTCTTAAGATGTCGTATTTTAAATCTTTCGAGACCGAATGCTCCTTGCGGAGGTCTGAATCTCGCACTACTAAGCCTGAGGATGTGCGATAATCCGCACCATCCCAAACGGGTTCCCCAAAATGGGTTGTAGCGGCGCTTTGTAAAGATTTGTATAAATACTAAATCCTTTAGAAAACGGTTTTATTAAGTAAATGGTATTTAAATGAAAATGTGTCGCTTTCCCGTATTCTATATTCCCAAGGGTATGGTGCTATGTTGCATATGAGTGTGTGAGGAGGTAGGTCATTATCTCGTGATCAACTTAAAGGTATAGCAAGTTTTGTGATGTTAAATGTAGAATTGAAACTATGTGGTATTTAAATGAAAAATACGGTAAAATGAAATAGCAATTACTTTTGATTTGAAACTTGATCAATATCGTTGATTAGTGTTTAATAGTCAACATGAATTGGTTTTAGCATAATTGTATTAAAGAAAAGTGAGGTTTTATAAAGAAACCGAATCGAAAATCGGTTTTGTTCCGATTCCGTCGGATTTTGTAATTCCGTATTTCTAGAAAAGAATAGAGAGATAGAATTTGAGGACTTACGAATTTAGGACAACAAGGAGAGGGAGGTGGAACGGGAGGAGTCGCCGGTACGTCGTTTCGTCGCTGGGAGCTCCTAGAATGATCGTCGAAAGTTTGCCGGAAAATTCGTCGTAGCTTCGCCTCGTGCTCGATTTCAATGTACACAAGATTTCTTGGAAATTCTTGAGAGTTGGCTCAGAGTTTGGGGTGAGAGGGTAGTTTATAGGGGTGGTATTTATAAGGTTAGGGTAGATGAAGGGTTTTAATTTAAAAAGTATAAAAATGTATAAAAATCATTAAAAAAAATGGAGTAAATGGTGGTTAATGGGCTCTCTGGAAACGATCCAAATAAATAGAGTGTGCAGGAATGTTGAGAAGGTGAAAAGGCAAGTTTTTCGTGTTGACGACTTGGCCGTCCGGCGGGTCGCTTGATTAAGCCTCTGGTACATTTATGTTTTCATGTGTAGTGGGAAATTTTGGAGTTATCACGTGTTGACTGTTGGACTTCTAAAAAATTTAAAACAAAATAATATTAAAAATAATTTGGGGTATAGGATTTGAACTCTGGTGGCTTGGTTCAGCAATGCAAGGTATTACCAATGAGCTATAAGCTCCTTCTTGTAATTAAATAGCTAATTAATTACTTTTGTCTTGTGCTCAGGAAATAAATACCCCCTCATGGATTTTTGAATTTTTTTTGTAAAAACTTGTATTGGAAATTTAGGGTTGTTACATTCTACCCTCCTTATAAAAATTTCGTTCTCGAAATTTGTAAAAGGAAAGTGTAACAAATTTAAGAAAAGTGTGGTGACTGAAGTACTGATAGTGTATGGAAAAAAAATAAAGTGATGCAAGGGTTTTAAAATGTGAAAGTGAAATACTAGTGTTACCTTGGTCAACTGTCTTCGCTTCTATGGCTGTTAAGGTGTTCCAAGGTGTTAGAAGTACTTGATAGTGTATGAAAAATGTGTGAAGGAATGAAAGGATGCGAAGGTTTTGGTAAGATTGTAAAAGAGGTGAGGGAATTTTGGGTTTGGACAGATTCAAAGTATATGATTCAAAGAATATGAAATGATAAGATTCAAGGAACATGATTGTAAAGAATGTTTTAGTTGCTGGTTCTTATGATATATTGCTTAGGTTGTTCAAACAGAACAGAACTGCATGATAGAGTTTCATACAGCTCGGACCTGCATAGGCCACCAACAAAACCTGTCACGCCCCGCTTCCTAGTATACGGGCAGAGGACGCGACGAGGCCACTACGTATTTACTGTGAAGTAAATACGCTAAGCGTATCTAAGCAATATAAAAATAAAGCACAAGAGACAAGATATAATAAAAACAACAACTTTATTTATTCACATTCTTTTTGTACAATGCATGGAAAGTAAATACAACTGAAATAAAGCAGTGCCTAAACAATGGCATAACAGAAATGAAAAGTACTGAATGGAAAGTATACAATGACTAGAGCTCGGGGTCTTCACTGAACTGGTCCAAGTCTTCAACAGTGGGCTCGATCTCTGAAGTGTCCAGATCACCTGACGACATTCAAAGAAGAAAGAAAGAGAATGTCAGCGAACAGGTCGCTCGGTAAGTCCCAAAGATAAGGGAGAAATAGACAGAGTAAGTGGTATCTTTTAAAGTTGTATTTTATTGTTGTAATGTTTTGTTAACGCTGTTGTTTGTAGCTTGGTACAGAAAGATGCCAGTGTATACGAGAGGGGTCTCTATATGCTAGAGACCAGGGCAAACGGAATGTACAAGGAACCGTTAAGCCACGGTACAACAGCAACGGAATATAGGTTAGGTGTCTTAATCTTACTGTCTCGTGCCACTTTTAACACCTTCTGTACCAATCTACCCCTTAAACCCCGTAGTGTTTTGATTATATTGTTCTATTGTATAGCTTGTATAGTTGGATGACTGACCAAAACCATGATATCAGTAAACGGATGTAACTGTATAATCATGTAAATGGAATAACTGTAGAATCATGTAAATGGATGTATATCTATGATTCGGTTCAGTCAAGTTGATAGATTGAATATAGGGATTCATGTTGAATCAGAATATTGTAGATTGTAGATTGTAGATTGTACTTGAATCATATTCAAGTCAGATTATAATGTGACTCAAACTGAGTCAGACTATTAGAAAAGTAAATTGAAGTCTTGATTGTTTTGATGTTATCAGTAACCGCTGCACATGGACGGCAGGATTTGTGTCTTTTTCAAAAACGATTACCGTATTGATAACACCGTTGTTAAGTTTTCTACCTTAGATAGGCAAGCACCCACTTCTCCGGCTCTCTGAGGCTCAAGAGATTGGTCCCGCTTAAACCTATATTTACTAGGGTCCTTAGGGTAAATTATATAACTTGATGGGGTTTTATGTAAAAATACTTTTCTATAGTTTTCAAAATACACCCCAAGTATTTAGTTATCGTCTTTAGAGTTGTAATGAATGTAGATTTTATATTGCGATATTTCTAGTGGGAATATCCTAATTTCATAATAAATGGTATTTATTTGTAATATTGGTTTTGTATGGAATTCATGGTATTTTAGTGTAAAATTGATTCTTGTGATTTTTAGAAAAAAAGGTGGAATATTTATATCATAACAAAATAGGTAAATAATGATAAATATACATATATTTATACAAAAATAATTTTAATATATATTTTATATTCTAAAAATCTCATTTTCTTAAGATGTCGTATTTTAAATCTTTCGAGACCGAATGCTCCTTGCGGAGGTCTGAATCTCGCACTACTAAGCACGAGAATGTGCGATAATCCGCACCATCCCGAACGGGTTCTCCAAAATGGGTTGTAGCGGCGCTTTGCAAAGATTTGTATAAATACTAAATCCTTTAGAAAACGGTTTTATTAAGTAAATGGTATTTAAATGAAAATGTGTCGCTTTCCCGTATTCTATGTTCCCAAGGGTATGGTGCTATGTTGCATATGAGTGTGTGAGGAAGTAGGTCATTACCTCGTGATCTACTTAAAGGTATAGCAAGTTTTGTGATGTTAAATATAGAATTGAAACTATGTGGTATTTAAATGAAAAATACGGTAAAATGAAATAGCAATTACTTTTGATTTGAAACTTGATCAATATGGTTGATTAGTTTTTAATAGTCAACATGAATTGGTTTTAGCATAATTGTATTAAAGAAAAGTGAGGTTTTATAAAGAAACCGAATCGAAAATCGATTTTGTTCCGATTCCGTCGGGTTTTGTAATTCCGTATTTCTAGAAAAGAAAAGAGAGATAGAATTTGGGGACTTATGGGTTTAGGGAAACAAGGAGAGGGAGGTGGAATAGGAGGAGTCGCCGGTGCTTCGCTTCGTCGCCGGGAGCTCCTAGAATGAGCGTCAAAAGTTCGCCGGAAAATTCGCCATAGCTTCGCCTCGTGCTCGATTTCAAAGTACACAAGGTTTTTTGGAAATTCTTAAGAGTTGGCTCAGAGTTTGGGGTGAGAGGGTAGTGTATAGGGGTGGTATTTATAGGGTTAGGCTAGGATTAGGGTAGATGAAGGGTTTTAATTTAAAAAATGTAAAAATGTATAAAAATCATTTTAAAAAATGGAGTAAATGGTGGTTAATGGGCTCTCTGGAAATGATCCAAATAAATGGAGTGTGCAGGGATGTTGAGAAGGTGAAAAGGCATGTTTTTCGTGTTGACGACTCGGTCGTCCGGCGGGTCGCTTGATTAAGCCTCTGGTACATTTATTTTTTCATGTGTAGTGGAAAATTTTGGAGTTATCACGTGTTGACTTTTAGACTTCTAAAAAATTTAAAACAAAATAATATTTAAAATAATATGGGGTATGGGATTTGAACTCTGGTGGCTTGGTTCAGTAATGCAAGGTATTACCAATGAGCTACAAGCTCCTTCTTGTAATTAAATAGCTAATTAATTACTTATGTCTTGTACTCAGGAAATAAATACCCCTTCATGGATTTTTGAAATTTTTTTGTAAAAGCTTGTATTGGAAATTTGGGGTTGTTACATGTTATAGATATTTTAATCGCTTAGGTAGATGTTAGATTAGATACGTATATTTTATAATGCGGCGCTTAGGGTTTACTTTTCTGCTACGTTTATGATATTCTCATTGCATTGTATATACCTGTCCTTCCATTATTTGTTATGATATCGTCTGCTAGTACACCTGCACAATTATCGATGATGTGTATGTAACACTTACACAGATTTGCCGGATCACACACATTCATCATCGGTAATTGCCATGCCACTTGCACAGTAGAACTGTTGTACCATGATATTAATCCTAACCATAAATGTACATTCATTGCTCAGCACTATCATAAGATATGCTTGCATAATGTACTTGACATGCTTATATTACTGTTCTATGTTGCATTCATCGTACTTTATGGTTACATGCATTGAGATGTTGTTTTCATGAGACCTCTGGATTTGAGAACCGCAGTTATATTTCAAAGGAAATTATGTATTGTTTTAAAAAGCGTGGTTTCTCTTGATATGATAATTCGAGGCGTCCACCATAAGTTTTCTTAGTTCTGAGCTATGAGTATACCCGATTCGAGGAGCGGTAGGCACCGTCTGCGGGTACATGGTGGACCCGGTGAGATACCCCGGGGGAAGAACTCGTATAGTTAAGCGGTGAGCCTGGCAGGAGAGCACTACCAACCGGTGATTAGTTAGACCTGGCGGTTATTTGGAGGATACCGACCGGAGTCGTGAGATGGATATGGGCCGATCTAGACTGACGGAGCCCGAGATATGAAGATTTACGTGTCGATGTTGGACACGGGTTTCATGATGTTTCGAGTGTCGATGTTGGACACTCAGCTTTCATGATTTTAATGTGTCGTTGATGGACATACGTTGGTTGATATCCTCATATTTACATGCATATGCTTTCATGATGTTTCGAGTGTCGATGTTGGACACTCAGGTTCCATGATATTGTTGTGTCATTGATGGACACGTGGATGATATCCACATGCATACAGGCATTGATTATTGTTGGCATATATGCAGACACGGTCACCCTAGATATCATAGTATTACCTTAATGATATAGTTGACCTAGGAAATCGTTGTTTTATTCGATTTCTACCTACTGATGTTTTCTACTCACGAGTTGGCAACTCACCCCCATTGTGCCACAGTTCTTGCAGGTTTGACCGCATGGATCAGTAGCGGTATCGCTGGCACACAGCTTGCATTCGGGAGATTTGCTATGGTAGGTAAGCTATATTGGATCGTGCCAACTCTTGTATTATTATTCATGTTGTATCTAGTCAACTCCATCAATCAGAAACTAGTATTTGTATAATTAGTAAGACTTAGAAAGACTTGTGCTTGCGAGACTTAGAGCGACGGGTTATATATTCGCTATTGTGGGATTTGATGTCTTACTTTTTTACATTATCCTTTTGTGTTAATCTTCGCCGTTGGGCGTCGTATACATATATTTCTGACTTGCATGGTTGTGATTCCGCCGATTGGCGAAGAGCTAGCTCCCGCTTGGGGATGCCTTTATTGTTATCATGTATATGTGGTTTTGGATCAAAATATACAAGGGAGGTGCTACCCAAATTGTTTTAAAAAGACGAACATGTTTTTCAACTAGTATAATCCACTTGCATTTTCATGTTCCATTATCTATGCATTAAAGAAAACATTTGATTTCATCATATCTTTATTTCAAAACTTCACCTCTTTTATTTTCTTTAAAAGGTTTAGATTTCTGGGTTTCGGCTTACTTAATTTACGTTACGCTTTTAGACGTTGCATGATTTAAGTGCCGATCACAAACTAAAATTTCGGGTCGTGACAGCGGGACCGAGATTAATACGTGTATGTGATACCGTATTCCAATCTCGCGATACAGGATATATGTGATATTACCGGATTGTTGAATCAAGTGTTGATTCAATGATATATTATATGTATATGTGATATGCATATAAATGATATTAGTCGGTTGTATGCGATGTAGCCGGGTTATTAAATCAAGTGTTGACTTAATAATTTAATGTGTAATTATATATTTGATATATTAATATACATTAACTTGTTAGTTATATGTATGCCCTAGAGGCCATTACTGTACATACGATGTATATTGTAATGGATGCTTGGACATATATAGGGAGGACTTTCTTGCTCGACATGATAGTATGCTATCTGGTTGCCCTTTATCTTAATGTGTACTCTGATTGTCTCTATGTTACATGTTGATAAAGCCATAAGGATGAGTACTTGAATACCAGGACTATGATGCGGATCATACTAGTGGGGACAGTGTAGTCGTCAAGTACATCCTTCAAATGTTCCTAGTCGTGGGTGTATCGAGACAGGGCATCGATATACCAGAGTAGACTAGCGTATACGCATCTTGACCCATATGATGGGCGATGGATGATCCCATATCCATCGGTGTTTGACATCAAGGATGGTGTACGGGTGCTCAGTAGAGACTGGGTACACTGGACGGACTCGCCGAGAACTTCCAGATGGTATTATACCTCACGTCAGATGGCAGTTCTCTGGTGACACTGGTACAGGTTAGTCTGTAGATCCGAGATCGTCATAGAGTCTTGTGTGATTCCCACTGTGCTTTGATTTCCATCATACCACATCCAAGAGGGCGTGCAAAAAGGTGGCTTTTGGATACAGTCCCAAATCACATGGAGGCAATGATCGATAGGAGGGGATTCGTCTCTCCCGGTATAGGGAGTTGATGTTGTGCTGTGTTCGATTGGTTATAACTGGAAATCTCTGGCCAAGGTTGCAGAGATTTATTGGTAAGTGTTATCAGTAGTTTCTCGAAGTGTTATAGACCTCATATCGACACGACTTATCAAGCTACTGGGGTCTGACGTTTACCACCCCTAGGCGAGATATGCGACATATCAGACAAAGAGACCGGACTGTACGGGAGTGTTACTGACTGGATTCACAGGAGAATGTACAGGCTTGCTTGTTGATCTTCTAATTGCTCAATACCTGGGTGGCTGTTACGTTTAGCTGACCGCTTGCAGCTTGTGGGTGTTTGATATGATCATCACCTACTGCCGGCGTATTGACGATTCTTTAGAGTCCTACAAAGAGGTTTCCTGGCTCGGGCAAAACGGAGTAGGAGCACATATATGATATGTGCGGGACCGAGAACAATACTTGTATGTGATACCGTATTAGATTCTCATGATATGAGATATCGGCCGGGTATATGTGATATAGCCGGGTCATCGGATCAAGTGTTGATTCGATGAACTGATACAGATTATATTAGTAGGTTATTTGTGAAATAGCCGGATTATCGGATCAAGTGTTGATTCGATAATTTAATGTATAATTATATATTTGATATATTAAATTACATTAACTAATATAAGCCCACTAAAATATTCTTTTTCTCACTCGGGTAATACATTGATATATATGTGATATATGTTAATTGTATTATTTTATTTTGTTACAATAATTATTATATATGTGATATATAATATTGTAACATGTTATTGTTATAAATGCAACATGTTTTATGGAGTTTAATTGAGGTTAGGGTTTGGATTAGGGTTAAGTCTTCATGAAGCTTTCAAGAAGCTTCTTGAAGCTTTGACTTTGACTTGGATATTTTGCATTGATATTTCCATAACCCAACCCAACCCTTTACCCTAGTTAAATCTCTACATGGGTTAAGTATTCATACTTAACCCATGGTTGCAATTCTAACCACACTAGAGTTTCATTATTCATCACAAAAGGATTAGTTCATCTTCTTCCTTCTTCTTCTTTGCTTGAAAAGCTTTCTAGCTTTTTTAGAGGTGATGAAAATGAGTGAGTTAATGAAAATAAATGAGAGCTAAAATCCTACTTCATCATCCTAATCTATCATTGCCATTTAGATTAGGGTGTTCACTTCATTTAGTGAGTGAGAGCATGTGTTAAAGAAACTTCAAGGTAGATCATCTTAGTTATCGAAGATCGGAGGCAAGTTTGCATCTTTCTCTTCGTGGAGCCTCTTTAGAGTCGGGATACTCGATGATCACAGCGAAGGGACCTCAACACGGAGCTTATGAAGCGAAGGACTGGACTACAAAGGTTGTAATCTCAAACTCTTAGATGTTAAAGTATTTAACATGCTTTGTTTCGCCTAATCTCTAGTTTAAAGATCTTTGTTAGGGTTGTTTGGCACGTCTAAATTTTAAATCTGGTATGGTTGATGCCTTATAGACCCTTGTGAAAGTGCCTAGTAACCCTACAGTGGTATCAGAGCCAAGCTAGAGCTTTAGGCGAAGTCTGGGCGAAGTTTAAAGTCCGATCGAACTCCGAATACTCGGTTTATACCCTTTTCTGGAAATTTTTTAAAAAGTTGACATTTTTCATATTAAAAATACTCAGAAAATTCAGCAGGTAATTGTATGGGTTACTGTAAAAAAACGAGCCCCAAATCCCTATATTGCGCCGCAGAACCGCGGCAATACCCCTTCTTGCACGGCGGTTCCGCAGCTAAACAGTAGGTTTAGGGTTTTGGTTTTATACAGTAATATCCGTACCAATTTCCTTATTGTTTCTGGGAATTTTTTATTTCACTCAAGTGTTGAGTTTTCTGGGTTGTATTGGGAGCTCATTGATTCAATCGGAAAGTTTAACTTCGTTTAATTTTTTCCGGATAATTTTAGAACCTGTTAAAAAGTTCGAACGGATATCAATAACTCACTTTTTCCCCTGTCGGAAAAATTTTCAAAAGTTGGATTTTTTTCTCGAGTTTGAAACTTCCGAAAAATCATGCAAGTAACGTGGTGGACCCTCTAGAAGAACACAAACCTTAACTCGATTATGTGACCATCTGAACCGCCTCTGAACCTTAGAGTTTGGGGCAGTACAGCGTTGCCACATGTGAGGCGTTGGCTTAACCCTTCTACGGCTGGACCATCGGTACTGTGGCATGTGATGGATATTTTTTGAACTCCGGTCAAGTGTTGAGCTATTTGGGAAATCTTGGGTGTTTGATTATTCGATCGGAAAGTTTAACACTGTCTTTTTATCTGGAATGTGATACAATATTTAGAATCCACAAGTAGTTATGAGATAACTAATTTGAATGTTATAAATCTAGCACTTTAGTCTCAGATGATCGGTTGGCACGAGATTTTGATGCGATCAAAAGTCCGTCGCAATCACGTAGCGTACGCGGATATTCGCCGGGTAAACTTAATAGACAGCTACGCCCCAAAGCCCCGACAAAGTGACTGTAGGAGAACCCCGTCGCCAAAAGCATTCGTTCGGGTGCTCGCGGCAGCGGTGGTCCGCCTTAGTGCACTTCGTCGACGGCATCTGGGGGTGCGGCCGTCTACTAAAGTTTGCGATGAGCATTCGATCAGGATGTCGGGAATCTTGTTGAATTGCCCGACTTGATATTGAAAAGAGTTTTCGATAATGCGGGGCTTATAATTGTTAGGCATGCGATGTCTAAGGAATTCATTTGGTTAGGCATGAGATGTCTAAGGAGGTTGTGGATTCCAACTGTTGTAATTTTACACTTTCTTTTCTGTGACCGTAAGCGTAGTATGTGGTGTATCGCCGGCTTCGTTGCTATACATCAACGACAATCGGGATACGCATACTCGCTTACGTTGATGATATGAGATATCATGTGTTGCTGTGATATGTTATATTGGATCGTCGTGTTCTGAATAGCCGGGGGTTTTATGTCAGATGAGGGTTTTTATTTTCATTCATGTAAAATTCATTTGTATGTAATATTCTTTTATTGGGGCACTTCCGGGCTGAGGATCATGTCACCATTGTATATTATTTACTTTTCCGCATTAGGTAGACCCAAGGCGGGGAGCACAAGTAACCAGGTTCTAGGGTCCAGTGGGAGACTACCTCGAGGAGTCGAGACCGGGTCTCCTAACCCTAGAATTGGCAGTGTTGCTTGCCGCTCTCATAGGGGTCTAGGGATATGGGTTTGGCTATTCATCGCGACCGTGGAATCCGCGTTTTATGCAGGCTCGTATTAAAACACGGACCTCCTAGTATATTCAATATTTCATATATGTTCTTCTGTTGCAATGTTCTGTGATGAGATTATATTACTGCCTGAGACGAATGTTTATATTATATATATGAGATATATGTTATATTGCAGATTTCGTTTCAAATGTGATGCTTGTGAAGCATAATAAAATGGGACTTCATTAATGAGATTAATGAAATAAACGAAACCTAAAGATGTTGTAGAAACTTGTTTAAAAACCGGTAGCTCTAGTTCCTGCTTTGCATAGCGGTGTTCCTTGTAGAACATCCAGCACCTTATTCGATAAGGAAAGAGCCGAGATCCCTTCACCGGGAGTGACCTCTTTAGCGAAACTAGCAGATGCTACAAACTCGGTTTGTCTTTTTGATTGTTTTTATAGTTTTTGCTTTGCACAACGGTATTTGTGAATTATCCTGCACCTTATTCGATAAGGAAAGAGCCGAGATCCCTTCACCGGGAGTGACCTCTTTATCAAAACTAGAAAAGGCCTCAAAAACATTCCATCTAAAAATCACTCGATTCTACAACGATATAAAGTTCATTACGCAAAGGGTTTTCTTAAAAACCTGTCGTAGCCCTCCGTCATTTCAGATAAGTAGTTTTTAGTATTCGTGTTGCGTTTGTTGACTTAGTCAAGGCGTAGTGTGCGGTAGCTGATTAGTGCTTATCTGCAAAGCATATGATGCGATTGGATTAGGGTAGTCGTGCAGCCTTGTTGACTTAGTCAAGGGTCGTGCGGGTGGGTTTAATTCAATCAGGAAATGACGGGTTGAACTTTACTTATGGTCTATGGTTTGTTGACTTAGTCAAGGTCATAGATCGTTTGGGGCAAAATATTATTGGGAATTTCAAGTGTTGAAATTTGCAATGAGATTGCACACGTTCTATGAGATAGTTGGATCCCGATACCCGCTGCGAGAAAGAGTTACTCCTGGGAGAGTTTTACACATTACAATTAGCCGATCAAGTAAGTGTCTAGAAAGGTGTTAACGGGGTTATGCCCCTGGGAAAACGAGGTTTATTTTAATTAGGTCCGTGCAAAAGCACGGGGAACCTCCCTCAAAGTACCAGCACTTGCCTTGCTGAAAGATTGGCGAACTTGTAGGGTGTAATTAATCCCGACTAGTCTTTCCTTTTAGGGTTTGAAGGAAGATTTGACTAAAACGGTGGGAGACATCCTGATTAGATAAATTGATAACTAATCTAATCTTGTAAAAGCGCACGCTGAGTGTTTTCTTCTCTCTCTCTCCAGAAAGGGACTATGTCACGCCTTAATCAAGATAATAATACAGTGTATTGACCGAACCCGCTTGTTATACTGCGCAAGGGAACGTTGGTCCCGCTCTAACTTATAATTGTTATAAGACAGAGCAAGAAATAAGGGATTACCAGAATTCCCGTGCCGCCTAAACGAAGAAAGTTCATGCTGATGCACCTTCTTCGGGTATGTTCATTATCGAGAACTGTTTCTCGGTATCCTTTACGTCCTGGGTATGAGATACCGGATCAGGATTCCGCATATGTAATTTGTTACATGGGCTACAGATAGGTAGAGAACTGAGAACGGGTGATAAATTTCATGAGATAGAAACGGTGCAAGTGTTGCAGCCAAGTCTGTTGGTAGTTATCACCCTGTATTACCAGAATACATTGATTCTGATCGAATGTTATTAGATACCGAACCTAATATACAACATCATATCAGTCTCTTTATTAGTAAAGAAGGATATAATTTTGTATTGTTGGATAATGTTTTGAACATTTCCTATATCAAGTGTTGATCGGTTTAGGCACGTTATCTAAAAGCATAGACATTTTAAATCACACCACAGTTCTTAATGTACAGAACATACACAAGAGGAAGAGTTCAGAAATGAATGAATCCTTCTTGAGGTATTGTAGACTAGGTCATATCAATGTGACCAGACTAGCTGATGTTACATTTAGATGCATATTTAAATGAGTTTGAATTTACATCTTGTGAAACTTGCCGGTCATGTAACAAAGATAAAATGACCATAGCTCTGTTTATTGGAAACAGAAAAAGAGTTAGTGAACTCTTGGGATTGATACATGATGATGTATGTAAAGTCCCCTGTCTACACATGCCAAGACCGGTTCTTTATACTTCATTACATTCACTGTTTATCTCTCAAGATTCGGACATATGTTCCTGTTGAAACACAAGTCTGAAACTTTTAAGAAATTCAATGAATAAGAGTTAGAAGTAGAGAACCAAAACGGGTATAAGTATTATGTCCTTTGATGAGATCAAGGAGGAGAATACTTGAGCACGGAAATCCTGGACTATTCTAAAGGAGAATGAGATTCTCTCTCAGCATTACTCCTTCGTATACACCATAGCACGATGGTATATCGGGGCGGAGCAATAGCACCTTATGTGATATGGTGTGCTCTATGATAAGTACTACTGAGTTTTCTATTTCCTTTTGGGAGTTATGCACTTGAGAAGTTGCATACCTATTGAATAGGGTTCCAATAAAATCAAACGCCTACCACTCCATATGTGATATGGTATGGGAAGAGCCCATCTCTTAAAGATGTTAAGATTTGGGGTTGTCCGGCCTATGTATAAAACCAGAATCCAGACAAGCTCGAGGCAAAGTCGGTTCTGTAGAAGTTTGTTGGATATCCCAAGCATTCGCAAAGGAATATCTTCTACCTAACCAAGGAACAAAAGATGTTTTGTTTCTCAGCATGCCACCTTTGTGAAAGGGAATTTCTTGTGAAGAAGTTAATGGTCATGAGGTAGAACTGGAAAGAGTTCCAGCTATACAAACTGCAGCTGATGATTTGGTAGAACCAAAGGATTCAATAGTAACCAGCGATCCTCAGCCTCTTCGCCGATCTAGTAGGGTTCCTCACCCACCTGAGAGATACTTCGGTTTCTCTATGACAGTGGGAGCGAGGATTGCATCATGAGATGATGACCCAACTTATTTCGAGCTGGCCATCAGGAGTGGGACTCTGTAAGAATGGCTGGATGCTTAGCGATCTGAGATGGAATCCTTATACACCAACAAAGTATGGACTTTGGTTGCTTTATCTGAAGGGTTAAATCCCCATCAGGAGCAAGTATATCTTGAGAAGATTACTTGGTGTACATGGAAAAGTTGAGACTTTCAAAGCTATGCTTAAGTCCATCCAGATCCTATTTGCCACTGCTACCTACCATGACTACGATATCTGGCGGTTGGGTGTCATGACAGCTTTTCTAAATGTTGATTTGGAAGAGAGCGTCTATAAGTACACATCCAGAGGGCTTCGTAGACAGTGGGAGCAGCGGAAACGTGTGCAAGATGTTTTATGTGATAAATCAGGCATCGCGGAGTTGGAACATCTGTTTTGATGTGGTAGTCAAAGAGTTTGACTTCATCAAAATGGTAGATGAACCTTGTATATACAAAAAGTTAGTAGGGAATATGGTGGTGATCCTCGTAGAGTACGTGGATGACATACTCTTGATAGGGAAGTAGTTTCCTATGCTACGCTCGGTCAATCTCCGCTTATCACAAGGATTCTCCATATAGGATCAAAGCGATACCTCCTAAATCCTGGGTTTTGGATCTATGAGATAGATCTAATTGGATGTTAGGATTCTCACTAGGTGTAGTGAGATGGTATCAATCGATCCTGGGGAGAATCACTGGAAAAGGTTCCAGGGTGATAAGGACGACTGAATGTCAGTCGCAGGCATTGTCTTTACCCTCAGTGGAGGGATGGTATGTTGGAAGAGTTCCAAGCTAGATACCATGACTTACTAGACGATTAAAACCATTATACATCGTTACCAAGGATGTTACCAAAGAGGCAGTCTGGATATATATAAGTTCATGAGATGAACTTCGTTCCTACCATTATGTGACAATGGAGTTGTGGCTTATGCCAAGGAACCCCCGTCCCATCAGAAATCCAGATATAATTCTTAGGCAGTATCACCTGATCATGGAGATGGTTGATCTCCAGGAAGATCGAGGTTAGGAGAGTAGATACAGAGGACAACAGCGCGAATCCACTCACAAAGGCCTTTTTCCCAGTAGAGACTTTTTATGGGATGGTTGAGTATGAGATACTTCAACCACAGCTAATTGTTGGGTATGTGATACCACAACAGATGGCCCTAGTGCAAGTGGGAGATTGTTAGTTATATGTATGCCCTAGAGGCCATTACTGTACATACGATGTATATTGTAATGGATGCTTGGACATATATAGGGAGGACTTTCTTGCTCGACATGATAGTATGCTATCTGGTTGCGCTTTATCTTAACGTGTACTCTGATTGTCTCTATGTTACATGTTGATAAAGCCCTTAGGATGAGTACTTGACTACCAGGACTATGATGTGGATCATACTAGTGGGGACAGTGTAGTCGTCAAGTACATCCTTCAAATGTTCCTAGTCGTGGGTGTATCGAGACAGGGCATCGATATACCAGAGTAGACTAGCGTATACGCATCTTGACCTATATGATGGGCGATGGATGATCCCATATCTATCGGTGTTTGACATCAGGGATAGTACCATCGGGAGGAAACTGTGTTTCTTCCTCTAGGTTCTTGTCCTTCCTTTCTTAATCCTTACCCTAACCTCCATGGAAAACATGCTCAACCGGGCCTTTATACTACGATATCACCGCTACCTCGTGGGATAGGGTGCCGTAGGGAGCGATGTGTGCATGTATGCATGGAGTCCTATAAAAACGTGTGATGGGCAAGAAATGGGTGAGAGATCTTCATCTCTCAAGCCTTCCCCAAAGCTAACCCTAACAAGCGAGGAGACTACTCTCTCATTAGGGAATTGAAGAACATATCTGTCACGACCCAAAAGAGCACGTGACTGGCCCTTGAACCATATGAAGTCTATAGGACTCCATCTGATCCAAGTAAGCCAAAAGCCCAGAAATCTAAAACCATTTTGAAGAATAAGTAAAGAAACTAGTTTTAAGAAGTGAAGAAAACATGTTTGAAATCAAGATTTTTAAACAACTAAGCCGAATGTGCATCTTAAAAACAGTGCAATCTTTTCCAGAAATTTCGGCAGAGTTTCTTTTGTAAAAAAGGCCCCGAATGGGGTAAAACAAGAATAACGGTATATATGCAATGATAAAGGCATCCCCAAGCGGGAGCTAGCTCTTCGTCAATCGACGGTCACAACCACGCAATGATATGATAATATACAACGCCAAGTGGCGAGGATCAAGACCAAAAGAAAGCTCAAAAGTAGCAAGAAAACCGCAATACTACTAAGCGCGACTCTAAGGTCGAATAATACAACACTGTCTCCGAGTCTGAAAGAATAAACAAGTTTTGGTTGATGGACAATTTCTAGATACAATGAATAAATAAGTACAATGGTGGTTCTGATACAGAAGAATCCACCTACCAAAGCAAATCACCCGCAAGAAGGAAATGTGCCAGAAATGCCGCGATAGAACCTGTACGGCATAACCTGCAAGAGCTGTGGCACAACGGGGGTGAGTTGCCAACTCGTGAATAGAAACATCTACAAGGATAAATCGAATGCAAGACATAATCCTAAGTCAACAATCAGTAATACAATCCACAAGAGTGCATCTGAGTGTGATAAGGTGGCAAGGTAACATCTAATCATGTATGTAGTGTCAGGTACTCAGGTAATAACATGTCATGAATGTAAAGTATGCTGCATGAAGTAAATATGGTGAAATATCAATGATATCAATACACATATATTAGCGTCCCATTCCACTAATATTGGTGTAAGGGTATATATAACAGCGCCCTCATACCCTGTTATATATACAAATGAAGTATGATAAGTGTAAAACCAGTCTGTATATGATCCATGTCTGTATATATGTGGAACCCGTCCACCTGTCACCCACTGACAGTAAGCATCAAGTTTGCAAGTATGAGGATATAAACAATGTCATGGAAAAACCTCATGAAAACCCGTGCCTAGCATCGACACGTAAATCCTCATCCATATGGGGCTCCGTCTGCGGTATCGGCCCTCGGCCCCCTGCAGCACGAGTCAACCCATGTCCATCTCTGGGCTCCGTCTGCGGCATCGGCCCGTCGGCCCCAGCAGTACGCCCATCTCTCGGCTCCAGGCGGTATCCCCCGGATAACCGCCGAGCAAAAGGTAATATCACCGGACAGTATGGTTCCCCAGCCGGGCTCATCGGCTCATAGCACATCGACATCTCTTTCTTGCCCCGGGGTACTCCGGGCCCCACCATGTACCCTCGTACGGCTTCGACTCCTCCTCGTAGGGGTATATAAATCAGAACCGATAAAACTCATGGTGGAAGCTGAAATATCATATCAAGGGTAACCGGGTTTCAAAACATTTACATAATCACTTGAAATACCCACGGTTCCCCAAATCCAGAAATATCATGGAAACAAACATCCCAATGCGCATAATCAGAAAGTGTGATGTATGTGACATATAAATGAAGTGCAAGTATAACAACATATCATGCAACATGGAATAATGGTATGCACATACAAGGTCATATCCTGATGCAATAATACTACTGTATAGTGACATGGCAATTATCGATGATGAAGTGTGTGAGCCGGCAAATAGTGTACGTGGAACATACGCATCATCGATAATGGTGCTGGTGTCCTAACAGCATGATAATAATATAGCAATGAACATATGCCAGCGATGTGAATAGTATGGAAAAAGCAGAAATCTAGTAGTCAACACCACAGTGAAGTATCTACTATGCAACTACATCTAAGTAACAGGTCAATCAGGAGGGGTAGGTGTGGAAACCACCTAAAACTGAGTCAATGTATATATATAGATATATAGTCGGTGATCTCGCCTCAATGTCATATCGTAAGATATCCTCGAGTTATGAGTGCGGATCTATCATCAATATCGGCTCGTACGGTAAATCATCGCACGGCATCCCCAAAAGCTGGGTACAGGTCAACATCACACTATCTCATCACATAACAGGTATCACTATCATCAGATCATATAGTCTGGGGGTAATACTCTATGCCTAGTACAAATCGATACCATCAATGAAGTATGCATGCGGGGGTAAACACATATCCCAAGCCCGCAGGAAATCACAAGTCATATCCCACCTATGAATCGTATCAAATCACCGATCCCAGGGCACCAAGCCCACATCATCAACTCACCTCCAAAGTCATTCCATATGATCAAACACAGTGCAAGTGTAAGTGATAAGCAAGGGTGTGTGTATAGGTGTAATTCTATCCTAGGGTTCGCGACTATGACTACACTAGTCATTACTAACCCTAACTATCCATAAAACACCTATAAACACAATAAACTGCATAATAATCTATCTACGGACTGCGGGGGTGCTATACGCCATCCACCCGACTTCCCCCTGTAGATATAATCTACTCACCTTGCATCACCAAATGCGGACGTCACCACGTATTAGCTTGTCGTCCCGAAGTCTTCATGGGTACCTACACATCAAATATCGTATATGCGCATTAAACCCAAATCCAAACTAAAACGGCGTATGAAATCCAAACGATACAATAAGGGGCCTATAGGTGAGAACCTATAGCACGCCTTCAAAACCATCAATAGATCCTCTATATCGTCGTATAAACGACAAATAGTCGAGGTAAAACGAAATACACCAATGCAGAAATGAAAATACGGAATACGGAAACACGAATTCAAAACGGCAACTTAGGAAATATGTCCCAGATTTTTACCCTGGAAGGAATATGTCAAAACTAGAAGTACCCAGGGTCTAAACTATAGGAAATGGGGCCAGGCACGCAAAACGAGGCAATTCCTCACTGGTCTGGCCGCAATTTGCGGCCAGAATGGAGGTTTTGGCGGCCTCAGTTTGGAATGGGGAGCTTGGGTTTGGGTTGTTGGTTCCATTGTTCCTGCACATCTAACTGTCCATCCAATATAATTTTAGGGTTCTCGGGGTAATAGCAGATTCAAAATAACTCTCACAGACTTCACATTTTCCCCGATATTGGTTTCTACAATCCGTATTTCTGGTTCTAGCTTCAGGTTTTGAGTTCCAATTCATGCACTAGGGTGTTTACAAGTCCTCTACTGAGCTCAATTTCACATTACAACTCAAGTTTCTCTCAAACCCTAACTAGGTTTTCATCATGTCCATAATATCACACAATATCGATTCTAAACATGCAAAGGGGTATAGGAAATGCTAAAACTAAGATAATGGTTCAGAAATTACCTCAATTGGCAACTCAAGAATTTTCTTGAGTTGCCCCAAATGGCCACAATCCAATCTTTCTAGGTCCATCTTGAAGATCTCGAGCTTTTGCATCTTTTTAAAGAAACGAACTAGGGATTTTGGTGTGGTTTTGGAGATGTTTTTGGGCTTTGAAGAGGGGAGGATGATGGAGGGGGAGGCAGCAGCAGCAAGAGGAGAAGGAGGAGGGAAGAAAATGATGGGAGAAGAATGGTTAAGTCCAAGGTCAAGGCAACCCTCACCCCTCTCTCACCTACTCTCATTCTTTAATCTTTTCTTTTCTTTTTCATTTTCCTTTAATCCTTAATTCGAACCTTCTCACCTCAATAGTAAACCCAAATGATAAATCATGGCAAGAAAATGCACAAGTGTAGGAAAAGTGACATATGCAAGTTTTGCACAAAATTGCCAAAAAACCCGATTAGCGATTTTAATCGCGATTAGCACTAAATTAGTGTCAAACAAATCACAAAAACTTAAAAAATGTCAAAATTCACTAATTTACCCGATTTTAGAATTTTCCATAATTTTTCATAATTTTTCTAACATTTTTCCTATTTAATTGCATTTAATATTAAAATAATCAATAAAATAATATTAAATTTTAGAAATTCCCAAAAATTAATATTTTATATTTTTGAAAATGTTACAATCTACCCCCCTTAAAGAAATTCGGTCCCCGAATTTAAATTTAAACCCCCAATTACTAAAACAATTTCAGTATAATCCATTTTGTCGGGGCTCCGAAAGCATCAACACATAAGAATATCATAAAAGTATACTGCTCTACTAGAAATCAATCCCCAAAATGCATATATAAGAATATCCTATGCGTCTGGTGCGCAAGGAATCAAAATCCATATATGTGTCAAACAGGTGTATAAACAACATCTAAGTGCAACGGGTGTGCACGAAACATCTGTCGTAGGCAACGTGTGTGCCTGACAGAAAAGTCAGGTGCATGTGACATGCACGAAGAATCCCGATTTAGTGCATCTGGCGTGCACCAAAATCGTAAATCAAAACACTAAAGGTGCATGAAAACTATGCTGGAAGTGTAACTCAAATCACTGAATACGATAGGCATGAAATCTCAATCAATATCTCAAATGCAATAACGCAGCGCAAAATATATAAATATCCAGTGGGTGCATGAAACCAAAATCATGAAACTCAGTCATCAAAACTAAATCATGCAAACAGAACGCCCAAAATACCGAAATCCAAAATGACGGATACGTGATAATCGAATCACAAAATCACAAATCATAAATACCGTCTTCGGTAGTCCCTCCTTCAAGGTCGAGAAGGAGTCGGTGCAATCCACTGTTAGCAGCGCAGGATATCTACGTGCCTCTTGCTCACGTTCTGGCGTCCTCTGACTCTCTGGGTCCTTATCTTCTCTGGGGTTTACCAATCTCACAGTCAATCGGCTCATCGGCCCTGTCAGGTGTGCTAACGGGGACGATTCCGTTCTGGCACTTCTCTGGTCACCTCTCGGTCAATCCTCACGACCACTCGTAAGGCAGCATATCACTGGCGTCGGCCTCTGGCTCTCTGAATGCACGTCACACATCTGATCCTGGGTGCAACATCATTGCAGCAACGTCCTGGAAGGAATCCTGCTTAAGGTCTCTTCCAATCCTGCCTATGCCGATCTGTACAGAGGCTAGCTCTCCTGCATAACCTCTTCTCGCTCAAAGGGCATCTGTGTCCTCAGCACAATATTTCTCCAGAAACTGGTCACATCGCAACGTCTCTGTAAGCATCTCAGGTCTCTAGTCTCGACGGGAAGCAATGACAGCTCGTCAGGGTCTCACACGAACCTCTTGTTCCAACTGTCTCTATCGTCGTCCACTATGGCGTCACGCCAAGCTACTACGCACTGCACTGTCCTCGGCCACGGTCAATCTGAAGTCTCTCGCACGGACTCGAAATCGCGTATTCTGTAGCTTCGTCATTCTGTAGAAGATGTCAGGCCGAACTGGTTCTTGGGAACACGTCCCAACCATCGGAGGAAAACTCATCACTCGTCCGTCCTTGATCAATTCGCAAAGCATCTGGTAAGTTCCTTTATCCGATCCTGGTCAACTACCTCGTCGACAATGCCAACCTCTGGTCTGCTGGGTGCGCGCAAAACGACCACTCCTGGTCTAGGTCTTCTCGTATCGTACTCCAGAAAAGTCTTGTCGAGGTTCCTTTCTCAAATCTCAATCTTGCCGAAAAGCCCGGACGTCATCATCCAATGCTGAAGCTAAAGCTTGTTCCGGAACGGCTGCATACTCATCTTGCTTCTTTCTGGAAGATATATCCATAAACCACGCCTCGGGGTGTGTATCACATCTCTAATATCAGCGGAGTGGGACGTCATCTCGTCGAAATCTCGTACGAACTCTTTTCTTCACTCTGCGTCAGTGCCGACTGATTCGGGCTCGTCTCATCATGGCTACACGAACTGCGCTCCGACGGCTATCCTCGTATCTGGAGTCTCCCAAGCAGTGTCCCATCACGATATCCGAAAGATGTCGAACCATCCGATCGACTCGTCAGATCCTCATAATCCCCCAAGAGCTCACATCTCGGGTACAGTTTAATAGTATCGAGTACATGCCACAGCGTCGGTGGTCCAGCCGTAGAAGGGCAAACCCAAGCCTCACTAATGGCGCCGCGGAACCGCCGTAAACCCTAAGGTTCAAAGGCCGTCACACGGTCATTAAGTCGAGTTAGGGTCTCATTCTTCTAGAGGGTCCATAGAATCACCTGCATGTCTTTTCGTATACTTTAAACTTGGAAATAGGCTCCTGACATTCGATCGTCTCTATCGACTCTCAACGAACCTGCGAGAAGTCGTCTCTAGCTGGAAACAATCCACCTGATGATCTCGCATCGGGGTAAGCGGATTCACCACACGTCCTAGTCATTTATCCTCGGTGACTAGCAACTCGCTATCATCTCTCTAAGAACATGCTCATGCTGCAGTAGCTCCAACCATCTGGGCGATATCTCGTCATTTGCAGCAGAAATTGGCTCATACGCCTGTACGCCGAACAACGCCTCAATCCTCCAGGAAAGACAATACATAAGCGGTCATCTCTGCGTCGGTCTGCTCTAGATCTGAGTAAGACTCTCTACACTGGAAATCTTCAACTCAACTGGGCCCGCTCTGGCGCAAAATCGGACGGATCACCTTCGTCTCTCAAATCGGGTAGACTAGCTATCATCTGTCGCATATCTGCCTGGAAGCTCCGGCAATCTCAGCTCGTAAGCTCCGAAAGCAACATCCTGTCAATCTCAGCAACAGCTGGTCCATCTGTCTGCACGATAGGCGACATCACATCTCTGAGGTATGCTGTACATCAACAGTCCTCTCTCAACTGGCAGCTCTAACAGTGGCTCGATCAACCGGTGCAAGACCAAGCACTCGCCTCCACTAGAGGTCACAAACACCAACACTAACTCGAGACGTTCCCATGTCACCAGAAAACACAGAGGTCGGCCCTCGTACCAAACGAGCTCACACCGACCGTAACCCTAGCAGCAGCCCAAACTGCGCTCAAACATGGTGACAGGAACCTCAATCGAGTATCAAAGAGAGCACATCGATGGCAAGAAAAGAAACAACAGATCTAAAGTGAATGCATGATCATAGGAAGGAATAGTATCAATGAAGGTATGATCATGAAACTAATAGAATCGGGGATCTCAAATGGATGAATAATCCTGGATATGAAGAGAATCACTGATCTCAAAACAAATGTACATCCTAAGGTTCCTTAAGCGGAGTGGCGTGTCGTAAGTATGCCGCGGAACATACCAACGGTACGTCACTCTACTTTAGTCACCTAATCCATCAACCAAGGGTCATCCTAAAACGACGAAAGTTCGGGTTTACACCCCCTCGACCAAGTCTAAGTTCCGTAAGGTCAAGCCTAAGTTCCGTATATAAACAACTCCCTAGGCTCCACATAGTCAAACTTAAACTCGAACCAAGGTCAACCTAGCGCTCTGATACCAACTTTGTCACGACCCAAAAGAGCACGTGACTGGCCCTTGAACCATATGAAGTCTATAGGACTCCATCTGATCCAAGTAAGCCAAAAGCCCAGAAATCTAAAACCATTTTGAAGAATATGTAAAGAAACTAGTTTTAAGAAGTGAAGAAAACATGTTTGAAATCAAGATTTTTAAACAACTAAGCCGAATGTGCATCTTAAAAACAGTGCAATCTTTTCCAGAAATTTCGGCAGAGTTTCTTTTGTAAAAAAGGCCCCGAATGGGGTAAAACAAGAATAACGGTATATATGCAATGATAAAGGCATCCCCAAGCGGGAGCTAGCTCTTCGTCAATCGACGGTCACAACCACGCAATGATATGATAATATACAACGCCAAGTGGCGAGGATCAAGACCAAAAGAAAGCTCAAAAGTAGCAAGAAAACCGCAAAACTACTAAGCGCGACTCTAAGGTCGAATAATACAACACTGTCTCCGAGTCTGAAAGAATAAACAAGTTTTGGTTGATGGACAATTTCTAGATACAATGAATAAATAAGTACAATGGTGGTTCTGATACGGAAGAATCCACCTACCAAAGAAAATCACCCGCAAGAAGGAAATGTGCCAGAAATGCCGCGATAGAACCTGTACGGCATAACCTGCAAGAGCTGTGGCACAACGGGGGTGAGTTGGCAACTCGTGAATAGAAACATCTACAAGGATAAATCGAATGCAAGACATAATCCTAAGTCAACAATCAGTAATACAATCCACAAGAGTGCATCTGAGTGTGATAAGGTGGCAAGGTAACATCTAATCATGTATGTAGTGTCAGGTACTCAGGTAATAACATGTCATGAATGTAAAGTATTCTGCATGAAGTAAATATGGTGAAATATCAATGATATCAATACACATATATTAGCGTCCCATTCCACTAATATTGGTGTAAGGGTATATATAACAGCGCCCTCATACCCTGTTATATATACAAATGAAGTATGATAAGTGTAAAACCAGTCTGTATATGATCCATGTCTGTATATATGTGGAACCCGTCCACCTGTCACCCACTGACAGTAAGCATCAAGTATGCAAGTATGAGGATATAAACAATGTCATGGAAAAACCTCATGAAAACCCGTGCCTAGCATCGACACGTAAATCCTCATCCATATGGGGCTCCGTCTGCGGTATCGGCCCTCGGCCCCCTGCAGCACGAGTCAACCCATGTCCATCTCTGGGCTCCGTCTGCGGCATCGGCCCGTCGGCCCCAGCAGTACGCCCATCTCTCGGCTCCAGGCGGTATCCCCCGGATAACCGCCGAGCAAAAGGTAATATCACCGGACAGTATGGTTCCCCAGCCGGGCTCATCGGCTCATAGCACATCGACATCTCTTTCTTGCCCCGGGGTACTCCGGGCCCCACCATGTACCCTCGTATGGCCTCGACTCCTCCTCGTAGGGGTATATAAATCAGAACCGATAAAACTCATGGTGGAAGCTGAAATATCATATCAAGGGTAACCGGGTTTCAAAACATTTACATAATCACTTGAAATACCCACGGTTCCCCAAATCCAGAAATATCATGGAAACAAACATCCCAATGCGCATAATCAGAAAGTGTGATGTATGTGACATATAAATGAAGTGCAAGTATAACAACATATCATGCAACATGGAATAATGGTATGCACATACAAGGTCATATCCTGATGCAATAATACTACTGTGTAGTGACATGGCAATTATCGATGATGAAGTGTGTGAGCCGGCAAATAGTGTACGTGGAACATACGCATCATCGATAATGGTGCTGGTGTCCTAACAGCATGATAATAATATAGCAATGAACATATGCCAGCAATGTGAATAGTATGGAAAAAGCAGAAATCTAGTAGTCAACACCACAGTGAAGTATCTACTATGCAACTACATCTAAGTAACAGGTCAATCAGGAGGGGTAGGTGTGGAAACCACCTAAAACTGAGTCAATGTATATATATAGATATATAGTCGGTGATCTCGCCTCAATGTCATATCGTAAGATATCCTCGAGTTATGAGTGCGGATCTATCATCAATATCGGCTCGTACGGTAAATCATCGCACGGCATCCCTAAAAGCAGGGTACAGGTCAACATCACACTATCTCATCACATAACAGGTATCACTATCATCAGATCATATAGTCTGGGGGTACTACTCTATGCCTAGTACAAATCGATACCATCAATGAAGTATGCATGCGGGGGTAAACACATATCCCAAGCCCGCAGGAAATCACAAGTCATATCCCACCTATGAATCGTATCAAATCACCGATCCCAGGGCACCAAGCCCACATCATCAACTCACCTCCAAAGTCATTCCATATGATCAAACACAGTGCAAGTGTAAGTGATAAGCAAGGGTGTGTGTATAGGTGTAATTCTATCCTAGGGTTCGCGACTATGACTACACTAGTCATTACTAACCCTAACTATCCATAAAACACCTATAAACACAATAAACTGCATAATAATCTATCTACGGACTGCGGGGGTGCTATACGCCATCCACCCGACTTCCCCCTGTAGATATAACCTACTCACCTTGCATCACCAAATGCGGACGTCACCACGTATTAGCTTGTCGTCCCGAAGTCTTCATGGGTACCTACACATCAAATATCGTATATGCGCATTAAACCCAAATCCAAACTAAAACGGCGTATGAAATCCAAACGATACAATAAGGGGCCTATAGGTGAGAACCTATGGCACGCCTTCAAAACCATCAATAGATCCTCTATATCGTCGTATAAACGACAAATAGTCGAGGTAAAACGAAATACACCAATGCAGAAATGAAAATACGGAATACGGAAACACGAATTCAAAACGGCAACTTAGGAAATATGTCCCAGATTTTTACCCTGGAAGGAATATGTCAAAACTAGAAGTACCCAGGGTCTAAACTATAGGAAATGGGGCCAGGCACGCAAAACGAGGCAATTCCTCACTGGTCTGGCCGCAATTTGCGGCCAGAATGGAGGTTTTGGCGGCCTCAGTTTGGAATGGGGAGCTGGGGTTTGGGGTGTTGGTTCCATTGTTCCTGCACATCTCACTGTCCATCCAATATTATTTTAGGGTTCTCGGGGTAATAGCAGATTCAAAATAACTCTCACAGACTTCACATTTTCCCCGATATTGGTTTCTACAATCCGTATTTCTGGTTCTAGCTTCAGGTTTTGAGTTCCAATTCATGCACTAGGGTGTTTACAAGTCCTCTACTGAGCTCAATTTCACATTACAACTCAAGTTTCTCTCAAACCCTAACTAGGTTTTCATCATGTCCATAATATCACACAATATCGATTCTAAACATGCAAAGGGGTATAGGAAATGCTAAAACTAAGATAATGGTTCAGAAATTACCTCAATTGGAAACTCAAGAATTTTCTTGAGTTGCCCCAAATGGCCACAATCCAATCTTTCTAGGTCCATCTTGAAGATCTCGAGCTTTTACATCTTTTTAAAGAAACGAACTAGGGATTTTGGTGTGGTTTTGGAGATGTTTTTGGGCTTTGAAGAGGGGAGGATGTTGGAGGGGGAGGCAGCAGCAGCAAGAGGAGAAGGAGGAGGGAAGAAAATGATGGGAGAAGAATGGTTAAGTCCAAGGTCAAGGCAACCCTCACCCCTCTCTCACCTACTCTCATTCTTTAATCTTTTCTTTTCTTTTTCATTTTCCTTTAATCCTTAATTCGAACCTTCTCACCTCAATACTAAACCCAAATGATAAATCATGGCAAGAAAATGCACAAGTGTAGGAAAAGTGACATATGCAAGTTTTGCACAAAATTGCCAAAAAACCCGATTAGCGATTTTAATCGCGATTAGCACTAAATTAGTGTCAAACAAATCACAAAAACTTAAAAAATGTCAAAATTCACTAATTTACCCTATTTTAGAATTTTCCATAATTTTTCATAATTTTTCTAACATTTTTCCTATTTAATTGCATTTAATATTAAAATAATCAATAAAATAATATTAAATTATAGAAATTCCCAAAAATTAATATTTTATATTTTTGAAAATGTTACAATATCTAAACTATCTATCTAAGGCAAGGAATTAAAGATCTAACTGGGGCAGATAAGAAATTACCTAGGGCAGATAATAAAATTAACTAGGGCAAATCAAAAGAACTACTTACAAATTGATGCACTCTTCATTTATTGCAGAAATTACAGATCTGAATTTTAGATATAAAATGAGGCACAAGAAGAGGCATAACCTAAAAAAGGTTTTAGGGCTTCTATTTATAGATTCATAGAAACCCTAGGGTTACAGTCGACTCACATCCGCTTTTACAATTTTACCCCCTAAGAAACCTAACTAATGCACCGACGTGCCGACACGAGGAATTTCCACCGACCCGGGCTTCGCACGGCCGCGGATCCGCGACCAAGAGCAAGGTTTGGCCGCGGTTCCGCGGCCAAGTAGAGGCTTCTTTAGCTGCAATTTCTTGGTTATCTTCCTGATGCATTTTTATACTTGTTTCTTCATTTGTTTTCTCGGATTGGCTTCTATATTTCTTCCAGATCTCCACAGTGAATAATTGTAGTGGACTTTTACCGTTGCTTCGTGACGAAGTCTTGAACCTTGCGCTGCCTTTGTACTCTGTGAACTTATTTATTGATCTTCGTTTATTCTCCAAAATGTGGCATGATCAAGATCCCCCACCATTTATCGGTCGTAGTCTCACTTTTGTATCATTTTTTATCCATTTCACTGTTTTTGTTCCGAGAACCTGTAACCTGCAACTATGTAGCAGACATGGGTCAAAAGCACCTGTTTATTTGTAAACTGAGTAAGAATGGGGAAAAAAATAATGCAATATTATGATATAAACAAATACCCCCAAACTTATCTTTTGCTCGTCCTCGAGCAAACCTAGTTTTATTCTCAACAAAATCCTAACCTCACTTTCGCAGGGAAACGCGATTGCACTGAGCTCGTGCAACAAGCCGTTAAACTTCTAGGTGTCCCTAGTAGGAGGAGTGTTGTCTCCTGAGGGTTTTCACCGGATACTACCCACAAAATCCTATCAATTAGGCCCATTGACTTTTATTCTCCAATTAGGTTTTCTAACAAGAACTCTATTATCTTTGACTCATAAATTATCCACCTGTATTCTTCACGCTTCCTTATCATTTAACTTAAGATTATATATATTCTTGTGAACTTACTTAGCTTTTGGCATCTTTCAAGTTTTCTTTCTAGGGTTTTATCTCAACTTAGGAATTTTTATCATCTCTATTAAAGATATAAGTCCTATTCTTCATTCCTATCTCTTATCTAAACTCCAATCACATACCCCTACGTGTGTGTGTATATCACCCCTACACTTGGAAATTCAAATCAAGCTATTATACTCTTGTCCATCGTCCAAAGTACTTTTAGTGGGTGAATTTTTAGATGAAATTGCTCACACATTCTTCATACGACCGTTAAGACTTCTTGAGGTACCAACGACCGATTACAAAATGTGTTTGCACATTAAGGCGTAATTCCTAGTCTTGTAACACCTAAGACTTTAACAGTGACTCCCAAACCAGTTGGTCTAAGGCACTAGGTGATAAAGCACCCTCGCTATATATTTTTCTATTTTTGCAGCCTTAAGTAATTACAAAACCAGTGTTCATTTTTTTATTATCTCTTTATTCACACTTGTATTTTTATTTTATTTTTCTTCATACTAAGGACTTTAGACAAGATCATTTCAAGGTCTCTTCTACTATTCCAAGTTTCAAGGTGTGTGTTTGTGCAATTTGTAGGGTATATATTTTCAGAATTTAGACTTAAGCTTAGAAATTATTTTTCAAACTTATACTTTAATAAAAAATATCAATACTTTTCCCTTGTTTTAACTTAGCCCAAGAAGTGAACTCGAAATTTGCCTATTTCTAAATAAACTACAAAGACATATACTTTCTACCGTTAAATTTTAAGAAAGGTTATTTTTAGGGTTTTTAATTTACTATGTCTAAGATCTAGTTGATCCTAGCTAGTTAACATATTTTTCCAACTCAAGTCAATTATGGCCAAAACTGAATACATTAATTTTTATAATTTTTCAAATGTTTCAATTTTTATGGGTTTTAAAATAAGTATGCAAATGCAAAAATATACACATGAATGCGAAGGAAGAAGGCTTACCGAGCATACCCCCAAACATAACCTTGACAGTGTCCTCACTGTCATGCCACACCAAGAGGGTCAAAATGGCCGGTATTCTCCTGTTTATTTATTTACAAAAAAATTTATTTTTTTTTAATTGTTAAAAGAAAAACAAAAATATATATACATATATACAACAAGGTCCTCCCCAAACTAAACAAGGCCTTACACAGGCCAAAGGTTAGCACCAACCATTCAAAAGTTCTATCGTGATAATGGTAGGGTTGGTGAAAGAATGGAGTGTACAGGAAGAAGTGGAGAAACACATGAGACCGTATGGAAAGAAGGATGGAATATGGTCTCGGTATATTCGGAGAAGAATGGAGGAAGAGAGAAAGAAGTGTAGTACGAACTTGAGGGTGTAAATCGAATGAATAAATTAGCATAATTTATGATTACCGATGTGTTAAAAGCGATTGTGCTAATTTATCAACCCGTCGAGAAATGGTGTCAAATCCCTCAAGATTCGCAAGAAAACATGGGTACGTTGAACTTGGTAAACCATCCATTGAAAATGGAGGCGCGACGGATTCTTGCACGGTCGAAGCGATGGAAAGAACGAAAGGGAGTGATTTAGGGATAATCTGATTCTCACCGAAGTAAACTGTCTCGAACTCGAAGTATTCCATCAATGGTTCGAAATGACTGTAAGCAACCGAGTCTGATGGTTCAACTAACTCATCTGAAAATTCAAAGGACTCAAACTCGGGCGGTGAGTTTTCAAAATTGTCAGAAAAAGTGAAGCACTCGTAATCGTTATCTGCTGTGAGAACTGTGTCAGATTCAAAAAGGTACGCACTAGTGGCGTCAAAACTATTGTGATCAAATAGAAATCTTTCAAGCTCACAGTCCTCCTGCGTGGTCGGAACAATAGAAAGGAGGGGTGATTTAGGAAGTATATGTTAGTGTATATTCCCTAGAGGCCATTACTGTATCATACTAGTTTGTATATTACTTAATGGATGCTTGAGATATTCACCTTGTATATACAATCTTGCTCAAAATAGTAGTATGCTACTTGGTTTGTTTCTACTTCAATGTGTACATGTGTTTATTTTTGTATATCGCCTATACACATTAGTAGAGCCCTTAGGATCTTTGCTTGATTACCAGCGATGTGATGGCCGTCACACTAGTGGGGCTGGGTAATCTATAAGCACATCCTTATGCAGGTCCCTGGTCGCAGGACTATCGAGACAGGGCATCGATACTCCGGAGTAGACCAGCGCATGCGCTTCTCATCCCAGTATGGGAGACGGTCTGTCCCACAGCCGTCAGTACGTCGTACTTGAGATAGTATGCGGGTGCTCGTTAGGTTACGGGTACACTGGACAGGACTCGTCGGGAACTGACTAGTTGGTATTATACCTATCGTCAGTTATCAGTTCCCAGGTGACATGAGTACAGCTTAGTCCGCTGACTTGACACTGTCACTTCGCCTCGGGTGTGTTCCCACTGTACTTTGATCACTACCCTACCACGGCCAAAGGAGTCGTGCAAACAGGTGGTGGTTGGGTGCAGTCCCGAAGCACTTGGAGGCAGTGACGGTTAGACAGGATTCGTCTCTCCCGGTATTAGGGGTTGACATCGCGCTGTGTCTAGGAGAGCCATTACACGAGTAGTCCCTGGCCAGGGCAAACGAGATATACTGGTAGGTTTCCAGTGTTATCTCAGGGTGTTTTGGGCTTCGCTCCGGCACGACTTGTACCGCTATTGGGGGACTGACGTTTACCGCCCCCTAGGCCCGCCATGCGATGTATCAGACGAACAGACCGGACTGTACGGAGAATGTCACACTCAGGCTCAGTAGGAGTTCAGATGGGTTTCGCCTCGTCGGTCTTCTTATCGGCATTACCTGGGGACCGTTACGCACAGCTAGTGCCGCTTGCGGTCTGTGGTTAAACCCACTGCCAGCGTAGTGTCGAGTCTTTAGAGTCCCACACAGAAAGCTTTTCGCCTTTAGGCAAAAGAGTAGAGGTCGCATGGTATTGCGACAGGTCGCATGGTTTTGCGACAGGGTTCGGTCACATCCGTGCACTTGTGCACGTACAGTGTCCGGACAGTTTACACTAGCGGGCTTTGGTTTAAGCCAGATCCTAGTGTACCTTATGGGATTGGATTTATCCAGTTTGCATTCGTGTTCCTCGGAACGCGGATGCGGGTGTGTATACACAGTTGACAGGGAGGCACAGACAGCGGATTCTCATTAGGGTTGTTGACAGTTGACCGTTGACTTTTTGACTTTTTGCTCAACCCTAATGAGAATATGATATGTGATTAACTATTATATTAATTAAGTATTATGGTGACTTGGTTGTTGACTTTTGTTGACTTTGTTGACTTGTTGACTTTTGTTGACTTTGTTGACCGGTTGATTAGGCTTGACTAGTTGACCATCATGATAACCATGGCTATCATTTCATGCCAAAGACTTTTACTTGCTTGTTCATTTGAGTAAAATGAGTGCATGACATGATAAGGTTATGGTTGCTTCAACCATCACATAAGACTTTTATTGATATGATGGGTTATGATTACTTTGGATTATGAGAGGGTGAGAGACAAAAGTGAGCCTCATTCATTCTTGCTCATTCTCTCTCTTGTTCTTGAGCTCTCCACTTTGCTCTCACTCTCATCCTCTTGCTCCCTCTCTTGACTCTATGGTTCATATCTCTCATGTGTTGAGAATCAAGAACCATAGATAAAATCTCATTCTAAATATTCTCTACTCATTCTAGTTCACTAGGTTTAGCAAACCAAGTGAACTAGTTTCTGTAAGTGCACGGCGGCGCCCCGGCCGTCAATCCGACGGCCAAACGCGGAAACGGTGATAAACTTTAATTTTTGCGGACTTGGCAAAACGGCACCACCGCGCACTAAAACCGGATCGGGCCATTAAACTAAATCTAGCTAACTACAAAGAGAAGGGGAAGAGATATACCGACTGATCCGAGTCCTCCGGTCTTCATCTCCACTCCGATCTCCTCACGGGATCTCCGGTCGTCGCCTCCTCGCCGGAAGTGCACCACGTCGCCTGCATCGTTTACGGGCTCCCGCCTCTATACCGAGGCAACTCGGGCATGAAGCCGGCAACTCGACATGCCCAAGGTTTGCTGTAGAATGTAGTGTAGATGATGCTAGTCTCATTTGGGGTTTGTAGTTACCTTGATGGAGGAATGGGGTTAGGAAAAATGGTGCTTTCATTTTTCCAAAACAAGAAGAAGAAGGAGATGAAGAATTCCTCACAAATCAAAGATGAACTCTCTCATTCTTTTCTTTCTCTCATTGTTCTTTCTTTTTCTCAAGTGAGAATGATCCATGGTGAAGGAATGAGAATATCAACCATAACATCAAGGGAGGTGAGTGTAGGAGATGAAAAGAGGTGACCACATCCTAGACATAAAAACATCAACCATGCTTTTCTTTTCCATCAAAACTATACCCTTTCCAATCTCATTAATGCACAACATGGATGAAAGATATCATAATCAACACAATAGCAAGAAACCCCCTCCACAACATGTTATTTGCACAATTGCAAATAACCCCCTCCATCGGAAAAGTCCGGCCGGGAAAGAACAAAGGAAAACCGGCCGGAACGGAAAGCAAACTGGCAACACCAGAAAACTGGTCCCGTAATAAATTACAGGAAAAAACCCCATACTGTGCATACACACCCGCATCTGTATTCCGTCCGGATACAAATGCAATGAGACAAAATCTACACTGTACTATACTAGGATCCGGCTTAAACCAAAGCCGGCTAGTAATATCCGTCCGATCCTGATCCGTGCAATACCGCACGTATCTGATCGAACGCTTCCATATAACCATACGGCCATTAGTATAAACCGTCCGATCCTGATCCGTGCAATACCGCACGTATCTGATCGGACCGTGCCATATCTCCATACGGCCTCTACAGCGTTTCGCCCGAAAGCTTGAGTAACTGAAAGTGTGGTGGACTCTAAAGACTCGTCAATACTATGGCTGTGGATTTAACCACTAGCACGTCAGAGGTATAAGCCAATACGTGACGGGCCACCAGCTATTGACTAAAAGGGACGTCGATGAGGAAGCTCACCCCGACACCCAACTGAGCCTGTCAGTGACAATATCCGTACAGTCCGGTCCGTTCGTCTATGAGCATCGCATGTCGGGCCTAGGGGGTTGGTAAAAGTCAGAACCCCAAAAGCGGTACAAGTCGTGTCGGAGTGTAGCCCAGAACACCCTGAGATACTACTGGAATACCTACCAGTAAATCTCCTGCCTTGGCCAAGGTCTTCGTGTAATGGCTCTCCTAGACACAGCGCGACCTCACCCCCAATACCGGGAGAGACGAAACCCCCGAAGATCCGCTCACTGCCTCCATGTGGCTCGGGACTGTACCCAACTAAAACCTGTTTGCACGACTCCATTGAGCCGTGGTAGGGTAGTAATCAAAGTACAGTGGGAACTCACACGAGACAAATGACGATCCCCAGGTCGATAAACTAACCTGTACACATGTCACCTGTGAACTGCTATCTGATGTCAGGTATAAGACCAACTAGCATGTTCCCGGTGAGTCCTGTCCGGTGTACTCATAACCCAATGAGCACCTGTATACATCTTAGGTGAACCAACTGACACCAGTGGCTTGTGAGACCGGCCACCGCCCCTCGTCGGGGTCTCGACTGTATACACTAGTCTACTCTGGAGAATCGATGCCCTGTCTCGAAACTCCTACGACTAGGGACCTTTTAAGGATGCGCTTATAGACTCCAGCTCTCACTTATATGATCGCCCTCATACTGCTGGCAGTCAAGCACGAATCCTAGGGGCTCTATCAACGTGCAATAGCGACATGTCATGTCACCTAAAGCAGTACACGATGATAAAGGTAAACCAGATAGCATACTATCATCTCGAGTAAGACTGTCTTACCGGGATAGGTCCCCCCTCAATCATCGCAATCACGTGCCTGTGATCGAATAATTGACTCTGAGGACATTATCTCCAACAATCTCCCACTAGCACTCAAGGCTAATTATTGCGATGTCGCATACTCACAGCCTGTGTGATACCGAACACCCAACTCCTCTACTTGTCAGTCTCACAAAACTCGTTTGCGAAACTATTGCGTTCGAGGAATAGCCTCAGTGAGTGGATCCGCCTAGATGTTTCTTTCTATGTCTCTCTATATCTCATGTTCGTGGAGAAAGCCATCTCCCGAAATGAGCAATACCTGTCTTAGAATGTGTCTGGATGTCTGATGGGACCTAGCTCATAAATGAACTCCAAATCCAAACTTCTTAGACTGTATCGTCAACTGAATTTAATCAGTATCCTGCGCCATGCCTCCCTCAGTATTGCCTTGGACCACCTGTCCAAAATACTGCCCCTCGTCAGAAGGAAAATTATAACTCTGACAACCTCCTTGTCGTCCATGTCACCTTGGAAGCCTGGAATGATAATTGTCTCCCGAAAGAGGCTTTCGTTATCATATCCCTAGAACATCCACTTATGTTCTAAAACTGCTTCCGACTGTTTCTCCTGGATTGGATGAATATCAACTTATTGCATCTACTGCAAGAACAACATCTGGTGTGGTACTTGACATTTCATGATTGACTCAATTGCCTAAGCAAGTGATCTGCCAATCATGCACATCCCTCTCTATTTTAGTCTATAAGACACCTTTAGAGAGGGTGACTCCATTACCTGCAGGTATACTACCGTGCCAGGAGTCGTCCATTCTAAATACTCTTAGAATGCTGTCAAGGTACCCTGATTGGGAAACCACCCAAATCTAGATCTAAAACCATAGATCCAGTAACCAGTATGTCTGATATAATGTCCAAGTCCTTTGTGGAGAAACCACTGTGTGACGACCAAAGTATAACCGATCGTAGTATAGGAATATCACTTCCTACTACCTTCTCAACAGATCCATCCCCTATTCTGATGAAGTTAAACCCATGACAGTCACATCAGAAATAGATGATCTATCTCCGCTACATCTGCTTTAGTCTATAAGTAGACATAAGCCTGATGTCCACCAATGCTTCCGCTGCTCCCACTGACTACGACAACCCTCTGGCAGAGTCATATAGACGTGCATTTCTAAAGCAAGTTTAGAACGACGCTATACTCATCCTCCTGCCGGGTCTCGCAGCCTGGAACAACAACAATGGCAAGTGTGGGTAAACAAGAACTTCCCTGTCACCGTCCTTGAGGCTACCGGAGTACCTCTCGGGTGCCTGAAGTTACCCACCATCCCTGCGGAGTGGCCAATGGAATGTCAAACCAGATTGAATCTTTAGGTTCCTTATCAAATCTTCAGTAATCGTTTGCGGTTCTGGAATCACTTCTAGTTCTACCATACTCCCACTACTGTTTTCTGAAAAAATCTATTTTTAATAAAACTGTGGCGAGTCTAGAACAATATTTCTATTGATCTGCCAGATGGTAGAAAATCAACCCTCGTCATAGCCTGGGTCAACCCACAAACAGCCATTACAGAAACGTGCCTATGAGTTATCCAGAGTCTGGTTTTAAGCATAAGCCGGACAACTCCCCGTACCTTAACATCGTTAAGATATGAACTGTTCTATATCCAATATAGAACCAGAGGCACTGATTTAATTGAACCAGATTCAAATCATGCAGCTGTCTCCAGTGCATGTCAACTAAATGGAAGGAGGCCGATCAGCGTTACTCGACTTAGGAATGCTTCCAATTATGAGTAACCCGAAAGAGAAGCAAGTTCTCTTAATTATTACTATCAACTGAATACCATACACAAGTATCTACATCTTCGATCACTTTGAAGAATCCCGATACTTGCTACACCTGGTTCTCTACTCTATTCAAATACCTGTAACTCCTCAAAACTTAGACCCTGTGTTTCAACGAAACACATGTCTAAGAACTAGAGAAGTTAAAAGTAAACAGAATATAGTATGAGGACCAACCCCTCTGTCCTAATGGACACTGGACAACATACAATACTCTGTATAAGTCCGCTGAGTCTAATAACTCATTCACTGTGTGTCGTAGGTTGAAAACTGTACTATGGTTATGAAGAATTACACCGCTGTTTAATGCTCCTTACCTAACCATCCACTGATATAGGTAAATGTCATCGACATAATATCAAAAGGTATATCTCACTCTATGAAAATAGACGTACAGATATTTCAATTTGAAATTGGTGCACAACAGCGGATATTCAAAACCAAATATTTGCCGACCGGCAAACAGCCCAGATGATCTCCTCAAATATCACCGATTACAACGAATCCCGATATAATGAGGATGATCACCCAATTCCCAATAACTTACTCCCACTCACCATCTGTAAAACCATACAGATGTGAGAATCAAACCTGGTAAATACATACCCTGGAGCAAGTGTCTAATCAGGAAATCAGTTTTCTTTTAACAGTACACAGTGAAACTGAAACATTGAAATGTTTCGGTGGGGTATCCCGGTATTCTTAGCAATGCCTCAACCATTATCCAGATTCACAACTATAACCGTATAATTCTTTGCCACCTCTCCAAATCCCTTTATATGTCTTTAGTCATTACCTTCTGCACACCCCTTAGGCCAATTGGTTTTCTTCCTTCCCTACCGTTCGGCACCAGCCTATGGTTTGGAAGAAGAATATCCAATAAGCATAAAGGGTGTACTGTCCTAATCTTAGGAGCACTCGCAACGCGAGAGAAGGTGAAGATAAAAGACACCTGAATGTACTTTATTCCTATTTCTCCTGAACCAGGATCCATCCCCGAACTGGAACAAGTTCCTTTCGAGTTCGTATATAACCATACGATGGATTATCCAATAAAATGGGATCTTCGTAGTGATACGGAGTGTCCTGGAGAAATACAAAGGTGATTTAAGATTGGCGAAGAAATACTTGGTTTGGTCGTGAATAGCAGTCGCAATTTACTTTGCCCTCTTACTAATCCCTTGCTTTGTCTGAACTTAATACCTTCTGTACACCGTTTAGGCTAACTGGTTTTCTTCATTCCCTACCGGTCGGCACCAGCCTATGGTTTGGAAGAAGACTATCCAATTTGCATAATAGGTATACTACTCCTAAACTAAGGAGTACTCGCAACCTGAGAGAGGGTGAAAAGAAAAGACAACTGAATAGTCCTATCCGTTTTCTCCAGAACCGGAAACCATCCTCGAATAAATTCCTTCGAGTTCGTATCTAACCATACGATTGTTTTGTCCAATGGAAGTGGACGTTCGCAGTAATACGGGGTGTCCTGGAGAAAAGGGTAAAAGTAGGAGTGGCAATGAGGTCTGCAACTCTGATAATCCAAAAGCCAGTGTTAAGAAGGTTCGGTTAACTTGGTCTCTGAGTCATAGTCTAGGGTCGGGTCAATGGTCGCTGCCAGAGAGAGAGAGAAAAGAAACACTCAGCGTGCACTCTATCCTAGATCAGAATGGTTACCAATTTATCTAATCAGGAAACCTCCCACTGTATCTCAAATTCTCCTCCATACCTGAAAGAAGAATTAGTCGGGGTCACCCGAGGAGTAAACCAACTCATCAGTGGGAATCGGGATCCAACTATCATTGCATGACAACGTGACGGAATCCGCTCACGGTATCACACTCCAGAAGGTATGCGCATATCTGGCAAGTTTCAGTTCTTTTGAAACTCCCGATGTGATTTCTGCCCCATGCTCTTATGACCTTGACTAAGGCCCACAAATCATAAGTCACATGTCAAGTTCTACCCGTCATTGTCCAGGTTGATTTGAACCTACCCGTACAAGCCCTTGACTAGGGCCAACAAGGCTATACGACTGTCCCAAACCAACGCATCTACCTATGCAGCATATGAATATCCAATAGCTACCAAACACTGTGCCTTGACTAAGGCCAACAAACACAGCTTGAATACTATTGACTACCCATATGAAACGACGGAGGGCTACGAATGGTTTCTGGCGAAAACCTTTAACGTAATGAACTTGATCTCGTTGAAGGAACGGATAGCTTTTTAGAAAATATAGTGACGAAAACCTTTACTAAAGAGGTCACTCCCGGTGAAGGGATCTCGGCTCTTTCCCCGTAGAATGGGGTGCAGGATATTCCAAATGAATATCACGATGCAAAGCAAACGTAATCGGCTATAGTGAAGGTATTGCCCTGACGCAAACTTCTGTCCAAGGGGTCACTCCCGGTGAAGGGATCTCGGCCCTTGCCTCGTCGACTGAGGAGCAGGATATTCCAAATGAATACCACGATGCAAAACAAAAGTGAACGTCCTTGCAATAACAGCTTTTTGAAAAGTGTTCCAACAACATCAGATTAGGTTTGTTTAACTTGCATTGATCCGAATCAATGCAGTCCCATCAATTGATCACACCACAAAGAACGAAAATATACTGACGTACGTATATGCCATCCGCATTCGCCACTGGGTCCCGTCATCACCCGTTAGGTTAGCTTACTAACGGCAGAGCGGGGACTGGACTAGCGCGGGTGAAAAACATATACAACATCTACTAATATATATACCAATATATTATATTTCGCTCAAGGCGTGAAAAGAAATGCAACATCACAGAAATGTACAGCATCACAGAACAATACAGATATCTGGGATCCCCGGGTTTCACAGAGCCACTACTGAAACCCGACGTTCCCCTGGTCGTGTGGATAGCCTGTGCAATGAAATCCTAGATCCCTACGGGCGCGGCAAGTCACCCACCAAAACCTGAAGCGAGGCAGCCCCCTTCAGCTCCGTGAATGGACCACCCAGCACTCCACGGAATCCGGCAACTTGGGCACCCCTCCTGGGTCAACCTGTACCCCCTACGAGTGCGGCGAATAGCCCGCCAATCCTAGAGTGAAGCCCCTTCCGTCCCAATGCCATGAGATGCGGGCTTGTTGCCCTCTAGAACCCGGCTATCCGTGCACCCCTCCGCGGGGTAAACCTAGTACAGAATGTAAAATATACATACACCGGGTACATCGACCGCAACCAGGTCGTGCCCCAAAAGAATAATACAATCAGGCAGTGAAGGCAGTCCACATGTCGGACGCTCGCCCCGCAATATCAAAAGTACATAATACCACCACAACTGTACTAGCATTGCATCCAGGCTATCCCCACGACCGATCCGCAACATCACAGCATAAACATAGAACATCAATGTGAAAGTCACGTTCGCAAATCCGTCTAACCGGGCTATAGCAGTTAGACCGGATTTACCGATCGAGTGACATTCACGGTCGCAGATATAATGTAAATACTGTGAAAAAATGTGTTTAAAATATCCGATCGATCAAAAATTAACAAGTGGGCCCTCAATCAAAACTGTAGCACTCACAGAAATCCTGGGCCCAATTTTAATATTCCAAAACCCATATTTTAAGCCCAGAAGGCCTCTGAAAAAATTTGGTGAAGTGATGTGAATAGTGCGCGGCGGAAGGGCCGCACGAGGGGGGGTTTCGCGGCGCTTCCGCGCTCCCACTGTGGAGTTACTTCGTCAAATTTTTACAGAACTCTTAGATTTTCCAGTACATCAATATTTTACAACCTGAAAAATTTTTCGAGACCAAAAATTTTCAACAGAAACTGATTCGAACTAAAATGCAGTTTTGGAACATTCGATCGATCGAAACAGAAAAACACATTACACCAAGCTAGACTATGTTAATGGCGAGGCTCTGATACCACTGTAAGTGCACGGCGGCGCCCCGGCCGTCAATCCGACGGCCAAACGCGGAAACGGTGATAAACTTTAATTTTTGCGGACTTGGCAAAACGGCACCACCGCGCACTAAAACCGGATCGGGCCATTAAACTAAATCTAGCTAACTACAAAGAGAAGGGGAAGAGATATACCGACTGATCCGAGTCCTCCGGTCTTCATCTCCACTCCGATCTCCTCACGGGATCTCCGGTCGTCGCCTCCTCGCCGGAAGTGCACCACGTCGCCTGCATCGTTTACGGGCTCCCGCCTCTATACCGAGGCAACTCGGGCATGAAGCCGGCAACTCGACATGCCCAAGGTTTGCTGTAGAATGTAGTGTAGATGATGCTAGTCTCATTTGGGGTTTGTAGTTACCTTGATGGAGGAATGGGGTTAGGAAAAATGGTGCTTTCATTTTTCCAAAACAAGAAGAAGAAGGAGATGAAGAATTCCTCACAAATCAAAGATGAACTCTCTCATTCTTTTCTTTCTCTCATTGTTCTTTCTTTTTCTCAAGTGAGAATGATCCATGGTGAAGGAATGAGAATATCAACCATAACATCAAGGGAGGTGAGTGTAGGAGATGAAAAGAGGTGACCACATCCTAGACATAAAAACATCAACCATGCTTTTCTTTTCCATCAAAACTATACCCTTTCCAATCTCATTAATGCACAACATGGATGAAAGATATCATAATCAACACAATAGCAAGAAACCCCCTCCACAACATGTTATTTGCACAATTGCAAATAACCCCCTCCATCGGAAAAGTCCGGCCGGGAAAGAACAAAGGAAAACCGGCCGGAACGGAAAGCAAACTGGCAACACCAGAAAACTGGTCCCGTAATAAATTACAGGAAAAAACCCCATACTGTGCATACACACCCGCATCTGTATTCCGTCCGGATACAAATGCAATGAGACAAAATCTACACTGTACTATACTAGGATCCGGCTTAAACCAAAGCCGGCTAGTAATATCCGTCCGATCCTGATCCGTGCAATACCGCACGTATCTGATCGAACGCTGCCATATAACCATACGGCCATTAGTATAAACCGTCCGATCCTGATCCGTGCAATACCGCACGTATCTGATCGGACCGTGCCATATCTCCATACGGCCTCTACAGCGTTTCACCCGAAAGCTTGAGTAACTGAAAGTGTGGTGGACTCTAAAGACTCGTCAATACTATGGCTGTGGATTTAACCACTAGCACGTCAGAGGTATAAGCCAATACGTGACGGGCCACCAGCTATTGACTAAAAGGGACGTCGATGAGGAAGCTCACCCCGACACCCAACTGAGCCTGTCAGTGACAATATCCGTACAGTCCGGTCCGTTCGTCTATGAGCATCGCATGTCGGGCCTAGGGGGTTGGTAAAAGTCAGACCCCCAAAAGCGGTACAAGTCGTGTCGGAGTGTAGCCCAGAACACCCTGAGATACTACTGGAATACCTACCAGTAAATCTCCTGCCTTGGCCAAGGTCTTCGTGTAATGGCTCTCCTAGACACAGCGCGACCTCACCCCCAATACCGGGAGAGACGAAACCCCCGAAGATCCGCTCACTGCCTCCATGTGGCTCGGGACTGTACCCAACTAAAACCTGTTTGCACGACTCCTTTGAGCCGTGGTACGGTAGTAATCAAAGTACAGTGGGAACTCACACGAGACAAATGACGATCCCCAGGTCGATGAACTAACATGTACACATGTCACCTGGGAACTGCTATCTGATGTCAGGTATAAGACCAACTAGCATGTTCCCGGTGAGTCCTGTCCGGTGTACTCATAACCCAATGAGCACCTGTATACATCTTAGGTGAACCAACTGACACCAGTGGCTTGTGAGACCGGCCACCGCCCCTCGTCGGGGTCTCGACTGTATACACTAGTCTACTCTGGAGAATCGATGCCCTGTCTCGAAACTCCTACGACTCAGGGACCTTTTAAGGATGCGCTTATAGACTCCAGCTCTCACTTATATGATCGCCCTCATACTGCTGGCAGTCAAGCACGAATCATAGGGGCTCTATCAACGTGCAATAGCGACATGTCATGTCACCTAAAGCAGTACACGATGATAAAGGTAAACCAGATAGCATACTATCATCTCGAGTAAGACTGTCTTACCGGGATAGGTCCCCCCTCAATCATCGCAATCACGTGCCTGTGATCGAATAATTGACTCTGAGGGCATTATCTCCAACAGTTTCTTCAAAGAACAAAGAAGGAGCTAAAGGTTGGAGCTTTCAAGTGGATCTATCTTCGGCGTACGGAGACGACGAGAAGGAGCCATCGGACCACCATCGGAGCTTGAAGAAGAAGGAGTTCAAGACAAGCTAGGTATAACCCCCTAACCGAGTACCTAGAAACTCATAGTTAGGATGTTAGATAGAAGCTTAACCAAGATCCGGGTTATAGGTCCATGTTACCACCTCCGTAAAAATTGTTATTTACCAAATTCCGCATTCCCGAAAGTACCGGGAGAGGTAGCATGGACTTACAGTGGTATCAGAGCCAGGTTAAACTCTATCTAATATGTTAGCAAGTAACTAGAAGATCGATCAACGAAAAAGTCCCGAAACGAACCCCGGAATTTTAAACTTTCTGTCGATTTTAAAAGTGCTGGAAAACTGTTTTGAAAAACACCAAAAATCGACTCAGGCTTTTTTAAAGAAACTGCAAAAATTTGGGCCCCTGACTCGATCAAAGCGCCGCGTTTCCGCGGCGGGAGCACGCTCCCGCCGCGGAAACGCGGCCGAGTTGACTCGGTCAGGGGTTTTCTTTTCTGCAGTTTGCTCATGGGGGTATTTTGGGATTTTTAGAATATATATTTTCTGCCCAGATTTTCCAGAACGAAAATTTCCTTTTTGGGGTCCCGAAAATCCGTATTTTTGATCGAACTTCTAAAAGACTTAAGCTAACGGGTTTTTCTGTAATGTGATATTTGTATTGAACGTCTACTAATCGCTATATGTCGATTAGTGGGGGTTATACAAATCTGTGATCTGTAATGTGCTGGAATGTGTATATAAATATGTTGGATTGTCGCGGGTGAATAGCCGGGGGTTGTGAGACGAGAGTTTTCTTTTCTTGCAATTCATGTAAATTTGTAAATTGATGTAATAATTATTTGTATGGCCGCACAACCGGGTCGGGGTTGTAGCCGTCATTGTATAATTTCTTTTTACTGTTTTTGCTCCTAGGATAGACCCATGGAGGGGTGCACAAACTACCGGGTATGCCGAAGTGTCGAGTGGCCTACTCATGGAGATGAGGGAGGTTGCTACGCTTCGGGTACTTGGCGGGTAGTTTGCCGCACCCGTAGGGGTCTTGGGTGGGGTATTGGCTATTCACCGCAACCGTGTTATCTGTTTTTGTTACAGGCTCGTACAAATTACTGATTCCTAGTATATCCAATGTATTTATCTGTGATCTGAAATGTTTATCATTGCAGTATATCTATATATGATATTATTTAGGCGTTGCTTATGTTTTACAGACGCGCTAGCCCAGCCCCCGCTCTGTCGTTAGTTAAGTAACCTAACGGGTAATGACGGGCCCAGTGGCGAATGCGAATGGCATAAGCGTACGTCATATTTTGGTTGTTTTCTGCAATGGTAGGATTAAATGATGGGACGCATTAAAAGAACTAATGCAAGAATATCACGCATTAAAAGAACTAATGCAAGATAATAAACCAAGTTAAAGTCGTTGGAACACTTTCGAAAAACCACTCGGTTCTTTTCAAAACCAACTTTTAAATACGGAGCTTGAGCCACTCCTTTTTTAAAAGCTATCTCGTTCCATCGACCAAATCAAGTTCACTACGTTCACGGTTTTGCCAAAACTATTCGTAGCCCTCCGTCGTTTCGTATGAATATTCAATAGTATTCAAGCTGTGTTTGTTGACCTTCGTCAAGGCATAGTGATTGGTAGCTGTTGGGTATTCATATGTAGCATAGATAGATGCGTTGGTTTGGAACATTCGCATTACCTTGTTGACCTTCGTCAAGGGTATATACGGGTGGATTCAAATTAACCTGGATAATGACGGGCAGAACTTGACATGTGACTTATGATTTGTTGACCTTCGTCAAGGTCATAAGAGCATGGGGCAAAAATCCACATCGGGAGTTTCATAAGTACTGAAACTTGCTAGATTTGCATACCATTTGGAGTGTGATGATTCTGGTAGGATTCCTTCAGTTTCGTCACGCGATGATATTTGGATCCCGATCCTACTGTGAGTATATGCTACTCCTCGGGAAATTTCTCACTAATCGATCAATGCTATAAACCTAGTAGGTGCCTAGAAAGGTGTTAGCGGGGCTACGCCCCCAGGGAAAAGAGGTTCTTTAATTAAGGAACTTCGCGAAAGCGTTGGAAAACCTCCCTCGAAGTACCGACACCAGCCTGGCCGAACGGTTAAGCAAGTATTGTGCGGTGGGATTGATCCCGACTAATTCTTCCTTTATGGTTTGAGGAGGGATTCGAGAAACAGTGGGAGCCATCCTGTTTAGACAAATTAAAAACCACTCTAAACTTGCAAGAGCATCATGCTGAGTGTTTCTTCTTCTCTCTCCAAATTGCAGCGACCAATCAACATGACTGGACTTAAGTTACTCCTAGATAAAAACAAACTGACAGGGCCAAAATACAAAGATTGGCTCAGGAATGTCAAGATAGCAATCACTTATGACAAGCTGGGGTATCTTCTTACCACCAAAGCTCCCCCTGTCCCTGGTCCAACTTCCAGCGTCGCGGATAAGGAAATCCGCAAGACTTGGGAGATTGATAGCGCGAAGGCCAAGTGCCTCCTGCTTGCCTCGATGGACAACGAACATCAGAGGAGGCATGAGAATATGGACATGGAATCCATATTGCTCCATACAAAAGAACTGTATGGAGAGCAATCTCGTATCGCAAGATACGAAGCATCGAAAAAGTTATTTTCGACAAGAATGGTCGTCGGATCATCAGTAGCCGAGCACGTGCTAAAGATGATCGGCTACATTGAGGAGCTCCCTGACCAAGGGATCACATTGGAGAGTGAGCTATATACGGATATAGTTCTCCAGTCCCTTCCTTCCACTTACGCTCAGTTCATACTGAACTTCAACTTACAAGAAAAAGAGGTTGAACTTTCAGAGCTCCTCAACATGCTGAGGAGCGCAGAAGGCACCCTACAGAAAGGTAGGGAAACATCCACTTTGTTTGTAGGAGGATCATCTTCTTCTAGGTCCAAGACGAAAGCCAAGGGAAAGAAGAAGAAGGCCCCCGCCAAACCAAGGGGCGGTGTTAGTAAGGTGGATACGAAGGGAAAAGGTAAAGCAACAAAGATAGCGGGGAAGCTTGTGGATAAGGAAGAATGCTTCTATTGTCATAAGAAAGGACACTGGAAGAATGATTGCAGGGCCTGGAAGGCCAGAACACAGGAATTGAAGCAGGTTGTAGCTTCAGCTTCAGGTGTGTATGTTATTGAAAACTGTCTTTCAATAAACTCTACTTCCTGGGTATTGGATACCGGATCAGGATCTCATATCTGTAATTCTTTGCAGGCGTTGAGAAACCGTAGGGTTTTGAAGGCAGGTGACATGACCCTCAGAGTTGCGAACGGAGCTAGCATGGATGCTAAAGCCGTGGGGGACTATCACCTGGGAATGTCAGATGGACATGTTTTGGTTTTGCGTAATTGCTTTTTTGTACCCAACGCAACTTGTAATATCATTTCTGTATCTTTAGTTTCTAAAGAAGGTTATGAATTTGCGTTTGTAAGTAATGTTGTAAACATTCACCTTAATCAAGTTTTGATTGGGTCAGGTACTTTGAGTAATGGTATATACGTGTTAAACCAACCACAGATTTTTAATGTCCAGAATACACACAAAAGAAAGTCTCCAGAAATAAATCAGACTTTCTTATGGCATTGTAGATTGGGTCACATCAATGAGAGAAGGTTGACGAAGTTACATACAGAAGGGTATTTGAATGCGTTCGAATATCAGTCGTATGCCACTTGTCAATCCTGTCTCAAAGAAAAGATGACAAAGACTCCGTTTACTGGACATGGAGTAAGAGCGAGCGAGCTCTTGGGACTCGTACACAGTGACGTGTGCGGTCCAATGTCTACACATGCTCGAAGCGGACATTCTTACTTCATTACTTTTACGGATGACTTCTCAAGGTACGGTTATGTCTTCTTAATGAAACATAAGTCCGAGGCCTTTGGAAAATTCCAGGAGTATAAGAATGAAGTAGAGAAACAGACCGGCAAAAGTATTAAGATTCTAAGATCGGATCGAGGTGGAGAATACTTAAGTGCCGAGTTCCTGAACTATTTAAAAGAGAATGGTATTCTCTCTCAGCTTACTCCTCCATACACTCCGCAACATAACGGTGTATCGGAGAGACGGAACCGCACCCTATTGGATATGGTGCGGTCCATGATGAGTAACGCTGAGTTACCGCGATCATTCTGGGGATATGCGCTAGAAGCAGCTGCGTATCTCTTGAACAAGGCTCCCACCAAGACTGTGCCTACCACCCCATATGAGATGTGGACTGGGAAGAAACCCTGTCTTAAGTATCTTCAGGTATGGGGATGTCCAGCTTTTGTAAAAAAGCAGCATGCGGACAAGCTTGAGGCACGTTCAGTACAGTGTAAGTTTGTGGGATACCCAAGGAACTCCAGGGGGTATCTTTTCTATTCCGCTGAGGAACAAAAGGTTTTTGTTTCTCAGCATGCCCGCTTCTTGGAAACTGAGTTTTTGGAAACCCAGATAAGTGGGAGCACAATAGAACTGGAAGAAGTTCCAGAACCACAGACTGTTACTGAAAGCTTAGTGGAACCAGAGGGTTCAACAGAACAGGACATTCCTACGCCGCTCCGCAGGAGTAGTAGGCAGACTCATCCGCCCGAGAGATACTGCGGTTTTCTCATAGACGGGGATAGAGAGGATAGCATCATAGATTATGATGAGCCTACTAGCTTCCAGCAGGCCGTTCAGAGCATTGACTCAGTGAAATGGCTGGATGCAATGCGGACCGAAATGGAGTCCATGTACACCAACAAGGTATGGACGTTGGACATTGCTCCAGACGGGGTAAAACCCGTAGGATGCAAGTGGATCTTCAAAAGGAAGATTGGTGTAGATGGACAGGTTGAAACCTATAAAGCTAGGCTGGTAGCAAAGGGTTTTCGTCAAAGACCTGGCTTGGACTATGACGAAACCTTTTCTCCAGTAGCCATGCTGAAATCCATTCGGATCCTTCTTGCCATTGCTGCCTTCCACGATTATGAGATCTGGCAGATGGACGTAAAGACAGCTTTTCTAAATGGAAATTTAGAGGAGTGTGTCTATATGGACCAGCCAGAGGGTTTCATTCAGAGTGGGAGCAGCGGAAAGGTGTGCAAGTTGCTCAAGTCCATCTATGGACTAAAGCAGGCATCGCGGAGTTGGAACATCTGCTTTGATGAGACGGTCAAAGAATTTGGCTTTATCAAAAATCCAGATGAACCATGCATCTATAGTAGATCTGTAGCGAGAACTGTAGTATTCCTCGTTTTATACGTGGATGACATTCTCTTAATAGGAAATGACATTCCTATGCTACAATCTGTCAAGGGGTTCTTGTCACACAGGTTCTCCATGAAAGACCTGGGTGATGCCTCGTACATTCTGGGTATCCGGATCTACCGTGACAGATCCAAGAGGATATTAGGACTTTCACAGTCCAGGTACATCGACACCATACTAAAGAGATTCAGTATGGAAGATTCCAAGTGCGGTAACCTACCGGCTTGTCACGGGATCACCCTCTCTAAAGAGATGTCTCCCAAGACTGATTTGGAGAGGGATCGCATGTCTATTATACCCTACGCTTCTGCGGTAGGCTCTATAATGTATGCGATGTTGTGTACCAGACCGGATGTAGCTTATGCACTGAGTGTGGTAAGCCGGTATCAGTCAAACCCTGGGGAGAAACACTGGATAGCGGTAAAGAACATTCTCAAGTATCTGAGAAGGACTAAGGAGATGTTCTTGGTGTATGGCGGAAAAGACCTCCAGGTCGAAGCCTTTGCTGACTCCAGCTTCCAGAGTGACAAGGATGATTCCAAGTCCATGTCGGGTTTTGTCTTTACCCTCAATGGAGGGGCGGTGTGTTGGAAGAGTTCCAAACAAGAAACCGTTGCAGACTCGATGATGGAAGCGGAATACATCGCTGCATCTGATGCCGCAAAAGAAGCTGTCTGGATGAGGAAGTTCTTGAAAGAACTTCAGGTGGTTCCGTCCATTGTTGATCCAATACCTCTGTATTGCGACAACAACGGGGCTATAGCTTTAGCGAAGGAACCCAGGTCCCATCAGAGATCCAGGCACATCTTGAGGCGGTATCACCTGATCAGGGAGATCGTGGATCGCCAGGAGATCGAGGTTCGGAGAGTCGCTTCAGAAGATAACACTGCAGATCCATTCACCAAGGCCCTGCCCCAGACTCAGTTCGAGCGGCTGATCGAGATGATAGGTCTTCGATACACCAGTACATGGCCTTAGTGCAAGTGGGAGATTGTTAGTGTATATGCCCTAGAGGCCATTACTGTATCATACTAGTTTGTATATTACTTAATGGATGCTTGGGATATTCACCTTGTATATACAATCTTGCTCAAAATAGTAGTATGCTACTTGGTTTGTTTCTACTTCAATGTGTACATGTGTTTATTTTTGTATATCGCCTATACACATTAGTAGAGCCCTTAGGATCTTTGCTTGATTACCAGCGATGTGATGGCCGTCACACTAGTGGGGCTGGGTAATCTATAAGCACATCCTTATGCAGGTCCCTGGTCGCAGGACTATCGAGACAGGGCATCGATACTCCGGAGTAGACCAGCGCATGCGCTTCTCATCCCAGTGTGGGAGACGGTCTGTCCCACAGCCGTCAGTACGTCGTACTTGAGATAGTATGCGGGTGCTCGTTAGGTTACGGGTACACTGGACAGGACTCGTCGGGAACTGACTAGTTGGTATTATACCTATCGTCAGTTATCAGTTCCCAGGTGACATGAGTACAGCTTAGTCCGCTGACTTGACACTGTCACTTCGCCTCGGGTGTGTTCCCACTGTACTTTGATCACTACCCTACCACGGCTCAATGGAGTCGTGCAAACAGGTGGTGGTTGGGTGCAGTCCCGAAGCACTTGGAGGCAGTGACGGTTAGACAGGATTCGTCTCTCCCGGTATTGGGGGTTGACATCGCGCTGTGTCTAGGAGAGCCATTACACGAGTAGTCCCTGGCCAGGGCAAACGAGATATACTGGTAGGTTTCCAGTGTTATCTCAGGGTGTTTTGGGCTTCGCTCCGGCACGACTTGTACCGCTATTGGGGGACTGACGTTTACCGCCCCCTAGGCCCGCCATGCGATGTATCAGACGAACAGACCGGACTGTACGGAGAATGTCACACTCAGGCTCAGTAGGAGTTCAGATGGGTTTCGCCTCGTCGGTCTTCTTATCGGCATTACCTGGGGACCGTTACGCACAGCTAGTGCCGCTTGCGGTCTGTGGTTAAACCCACTGCCAGCGTAGTGTCGAGTCTTTAGAGTCCCACACAGAAAGCTTTTCGCCTTTAGGCAAAAGAGTAGAGGTCGCATGGTATTGCGACAGGTCGCATGGTTTTGCGACAGGGTTCGGTCACATCCGTGCACTTGTGCACGTACAGTGTCCGGACAGTTTACACTAGCGGGCTTTGGTTTAAGCCAGATCCTAGTGTACCTTATGGGATTGGATTTATCCAGTTTGCATTCGTTTTCCTCGGAACGCGGATGCGGGTGTGTATGCACAGTTGACAGGGAGGCACAGACAGCGGATTCTCATTAGGGTTGTTGACAGTTGACCGTTGACTTTTTGACTTTTTGCTCAACCCTAATGAGAATATGATATGTGATTAACTATTATATTAATTAAGTATTATGGTGACTTGGTTGTTGACTTTTGTTGACTTTGTTGACTTGTTGACTTTTGTTGACTTGTTGACTTTGTTGACCGGTTGACTAGGCTTGACTAGTTGACCATCATGATAACCATGGCTATCATTTCATGCCAAAGACTTTTACTTGCTTGTTCATTTGAGTAAAATGAGTGCATGACATGATAAGCTTATGGTTGCTTCAACCATCACATAAGACTTTTATTGATATGATGAGTTATGATTACTTTGGATTATGAGAGGGTGAGAGACAAAAGTGAGCCTCATTCTTTCTTGCTCATTCTCTCTCTTGTTCTTGAGCTCTCCACTTTGCTCTCACTCTCATCCTCTTGCTCCCTCTCTTGACTCTATGGTTCATATCTCTCATGTGTTGAGAATCAAGAACCATAGATAAAATCCCATTCTAAATCTTCTCTACTCATTCTAGTTCACTAGGTTTAGCAAACCAAGTGAACTAGTTTCTTCAAAGAACGAAGAAGGAGCTAAAGGTTGGAGCTTTCAAGTGGATCTATCTTCGGCGTACGGAGACGACGAGAAGGAGCCATCGGACCACCATCGGAGCTTGAAGAAGAAGGAGTTCAAGACAAGTTAGGTATAACCCCCTAACCGAGTACCTAGAAACTCATAGTTAGGATGTTAGATAGAAGTTTAACCAAGATCCGGGTTATAGGTCCATGTTACCACCTCCGTAAAAATTGTTATTTACCAAATTCCGCATTCCCGAAAGTACCGGGAGAGGTAGCATGGACTTACAGTATAACAGTTAAAGGTTCCGGAGGATGAATTGGAAAATCCGACACATCAAACAAAAATGGTTCATCCTCAATACTCACCTCAATACTATCCTCATAATTCTCCTCAAAAATTATCCCATCCATGCAATTATCATCAAAATCAAGACGCATATAAAGTTCGGGAGAAACATTTAATGACTCGGGATGATGAATTGGAGATAAAATTTCAGTCAAATTTACGGGTTCATCATCCAAAATATTCCCGGCGTCAATATCCTCAATCAAGTGAAAATCAATTTTTTCTGACACCTCATCATAAGCATGGATATTTATCAATTCTGGTTCTAGAGTGGAGGTGTAGAGGTCGAAAGAATTAGGTTTGGGTTCGCTCGAAAAGGGCTCTTCACAATCAAGTAAATCAAACACTACAAAGTCGCACAACTCATTAAACATTTTATTTTCAACTGGTGAATCATTTGGGACACTTGTTTGAAAACCGGAGTTGTGGGATTCAATTGGGTATGGGTAGGTTTGATTTGGAAGGGTGCACAGCTCACTCTCTCCTCTCAAATTTTCACTATGTCCAACCGTCTCATCATACATTGGAAGATTTGGAGCTAGTTGGAAACTAGCTACCGGTTCATTAGGTTGCATAAGAGCGGCAATGGACGCATCCACATTCCTCATCATTTGGTTTTTCACTACCATATAGGCTTCCAACGACTGTTCCAGACTAGACATGGGTTGTGAAGGGGTTTCAGTAAAAGATTCAAAATTGTTTAGATTTTAGAAACTCCTAAATGGCTGCGTAGAATCAATGTCTAGGGAAGGTGTGAACGTCGGGTAGGATTGGTAGGAATTGAATGGTTGGACAGGAGTAGGATCAACATTTGGATAAAAAGGTGAATGGACTTGTTGATCCCAAGAACTGGAAGTGTTGAAAGGAGTGAAAGATCGGTTACGAGATTGTTCAATATGTTCAGCGATAGACATGGGTTTTGGAGTTACAACAGGACTCGAAAAAGGAGTATCAACGTAAGAAGGTGTTGAAGGTAGAAATGGTTGATACAAAGTGGATCGCGGAGTCCAACTGTTTCTCCTAGACGCTTCTATTCGATCTTTCAAAGAAATTTTGGGCATGGAGGGGTCGTCCTTAAATCGACCGAAACAATTCGCGTACGAAGCAAAGTTTGGTTCAGGGTACCAAAGTCCGGAAAGAGATTTGTGAGGTGTAGTACCTATGATGTGAGAAAGGAGAAAAAGAATGTGGGTGGAAGTGGGAAGAAGTGAGGTGCAATGGATTTCTTTAGCGACAAGTTGCAAGTTTTTCTATAAAAAAAAATTTCCTTTTTTCTCTCTCTTTATTTGGAACTTTTTGCAAAAAAAAAATTTCGATAAAGGGCTTAGACACACTTTCAATCAACCACAAATGCACAATCAGGCCTAGATCTAGGGTCACCTAGGTCAGCTAGACAGCTCCTAACTGTTCCAAAGGGCTAGAAATAGAACCTCAAACCGCCTCATCACCGCCAATTGCGGCCAGGTAAGTGCCAGGTGAGTGGGAGGCTCTCCACTACAAGTAGTGGCCCTAATTAAGTAACCACTCGCCTTAGACACACTTTCCTAGACACCACAAAGTCAGGTTAGGATCAACGGTCGATGCCTACAATTAGTCCTTTGTCCTATTGAACGCGAAGTCCTTAGGGCTGAGTCTAATATTTTTTAATTAAAAGATGGTCAATGCATATGCCTTATGTGATTTCTAGGGTCCTGGGTGTAGGGTTCCTAGGCACTCTAACAAGGTTCTACAAGGCATCAACCATGCCCGATTCAAAAAATATAGCCGTGCCGAACAACCCTAACCAAGATCGTATACTAGAGATTATGCGAAAACTAGCAAGTAATCAACTTTAACACTAAGTGAAAAGGATTACAACCTTTGTAGATCTGGTCCTTCATTTCTAAAGCTCCGTGTTGAAGTCCCTTCGCTGCGATCATCAGGATCCCGGACTCTAGCGATGGTTTCTTCGGAGAAATGAGCGGGGCAAGGTCGTTGACTTCGAGGCCGAAGATGATCTACGTCGAGGAGACTTAAACTCAAGCTCCATCTTCACTAGGTCATGAACTTTGTGAAGAGAACACCCTAAACTAAATGGCAAGTAGTAGAGGATGATGAAATAGGAAATGGGTTCACTTTAGATTTGGATTTCTCACTCTAAATCTTCACTTGAAAAATTCTAGAAAGCTTTCTTCTTCTTGAAGAAGAAGAAGAAGAAAAGAATAAAAATGAATTATATGAAAAGAATAATCAAGTGAAGTTTATCATAATGCAACCATGGATGAGTTAACCTTTGTAGAGACTAAACCATAGTTAATTATAATGGTTTGGTTAATGAATATCTTAATCAAGACAAAATGAGTGGACTTTGTGAAAGTTGCTTCAAGTTTCATGAAGCTTCAAGCCATGACAAAAGAAGCCACAATTTTGAATAATTAAGATAAATAAAAACCTAAATTATAATTAACATGGTGTATGTCACGTCACATACACACCCATGTTTGCATGTATCATCAATCATGATACAAACTAGTGCACAAACATATATCACATATACAACTTGTGCACATCAAGTGAGAAAATCAATCTTAAGTGAACCAATACTAGTTAATGTAAAATAATATATCAAATATATAATTATACATTAAATCATTAAATCAACACTTGATTTAACGATCCGGTCATATCGCATATAACCGACTAATATCTAGTGTATCAATGTATCGAATCAACACTTGATTCGGTAACCAGGCTATATCTCATATAACCGTCCGATGATACAAATCGCGAGAATAGAATACAGTATCACATACTGGTATTATTCTCGGTCCCGCACATATCTCATATGCGCTCCTATTTCGTTTCGCTTGAGCCAGGAAACCTCTGTGTAGGACTCTAAAGACTCGTCAATACGCCGGCAGTAGGTGGTGATCATATCAATCACCCACAAGCCGCAAGCGGTCTGCTAAACGTAACGGCCACCCGGGTATTGAGCGATCAGAAGATCAACGAGCAAGCCTGCTCACACTCCTGCGAATCCAATCAGTAACACTTACCGCACTGTCCGGTCTGTTCGTCTGATATGTCGCATATCTCGCCTAGGGGTGGTAAACGTCAGACCCCAGCAGCTTGATAATTCATGCCGATGTAAGGTCCATAACAAGCATGAAACTACTGATAACACTTACCAGTAAATCAGTGCAACCCTGGCCAGGGATTTCCAGTTATGGCCAGTCGAGCATAGCGCAACATCAACCCCCAATACCGGGAGAGACAAATCCCCTCCTATCGCTCATCGCCTCCATGTGAATCGGGACTGTACCCAAAAACCACCTGTTTGCACGACTCAGTAGAGCCGTGGTAGGGTGGAAATTAAAGCACAGTGGGAGACACACAAGACTCTATGACAATCTCGGGTCAACAGACTAAGCTGTACCAGTGTCACCAGAGAACTGCCATCTGACGTGAGGTATAATACCATCTGGGAGTTCTTGGCGAGTCCGTTCAGTGTACCCAGTCACCACTGAGCACCCGCATACCATCTCTGATGTCAAACACCAATGGATATGGGATCATCCATCGCCCATCACATGGGTCGAGAAGATATACGCTAGTCTACTCTGGAATATCGATGCCCCGTCTCGATATTCCCACGACTAGGAACATTGAAGGATGTACTCATGGACTACCCAGGCCCCACTAGTATGATCTGCATCATAGTCCTGCAAGTCGAGTACACATCCTAAGGGCTTTATCAACATGTAACAGAGAGACAGAAAGTATACATGTTAAGATAAAGAGCAACCAGATAGCGTACTATCATGTCGAGCAAGAAATTCCTACCTATATATGTCTCAGCATCCACTACAATATACATCTCATGTACAGTAATGGCCCCTAGGGCATACATATAACCAACAATCTCCCACTTGCACTAGGGCCATCTGTAGCAGTGGTTGTAGTATCTCATACTCAACCATCCCATATAAGTCTCTCTCTGGGAAAAGGCCTTTGTGAGTGGATCCGCCGTGTTGTCCTCTGAGTCTACTCTCCTAACCTCGATCACCCTGGAGATCAACTATCTCTATGATCAGGTGATGCTGCCTCAGAATATGTCTGGGTCACTGATGGGACCGGGGTTCCTGGGCCAAATCCTCACCTCCATTGTCATACAATGGTAGGAACCTAGTTCATCTCATGAACTAATATACACCCAAACTGCCTCTTTGGTAGTATCTTTGATAGCGATGTCACCAGACTTTATCGTCTAGTTTGCAACGGTATCTAGCTTGGAACTCTTCCGACATACCGTCTCTCCACTAAGGGTAAAGACAATGCCTGCGACTGACATTCAGTCATCCTTATCACCCTGGAACTTTTCCAGTGATTCTCCTCAGGATCAACTGATACCATCTCACTACACCTAGTGAGAATCCTAATATCCATTTAGATCTATCTTATAGATCCAAAACCCAGGATTTAGAAGGTATCACTTTGATCCTATATGGAGAATCCATGTGATAAGAGGAGATTGACCGAGAGTAGCAAAGGAAACTCTTTTCCTATCAAGAGTATGTTGTCCACGTACAATACGAGGATGACCACCTTACTCTCTACTACCTTTTTGTATATACAAGGTTCATCTACTATTTTGATGAAGTCAAACTCTTTGACTACCACATCAAAACAGACGTTCCAACTCCGCGATGCCTGCTTTATCCTGTAAAGCAACTTGCACACGTTTTCGCTGCTCCCACTGTCTACGAAGCCCTCTGGCTGTGTACTTATAGACGCTCTCTTCTAAATCAATATTTAGAAAAGCAGTCATGACACCCAACTGTAAGTCCACGGTAGCGCCCCGGACGTCTAACAGACACCAAATGCGGAACAAAAAAAACTTTTACGACTAACGCTATCGCGTACTATAATCCGGATCTTCCATTAAAGCTAAACTAACAAACTACAAAGTGGGTAGAAATGTTATACAGAACGATCTGAGTCCTTCGGTCTTCAACCATCATCCCACGCTTTGTTGCGGCTGCTCCGATCTCCTGAATCTCCAGTCTTCTCGTCTAGGTGGTACCACGTCGACGGACCTTTAAACGGGCTCCCGCCTCTGAACCGAGGCAACTCGATCATCAAGTTTGCTAAAAGAGATGACCAAGATTGATGTAGAGAATGAGTAGAATAGTTTGTCTCGTTACGTCCAAAGCTATAGACGAACGGTTAATGAAGTTGCCTTTTTGGAATCGGGTAAATGGAAATTGAACTATATGAAATTTCCATGAACTAAACTATCATAATCTTTTCCCAAAAATCAAAAATCCATGCCTCCACAAATGTGGCCGGACACTATAAGAAGCAAGGGGGTGAGTGTAGGAGAGAGGAGGGGGTGACTACAACATGAAACCTTATCATAATACTTAATGAAAAAGGATGACTCACATATAGTAATAAATGCAAACCAATGAACATAAACCTAGTCATCATAACTCATCATCACATCATTAAATGCACTAATGAGTCACAAAGCCTTGTCACCAGGTCTAGAACCTTCTAGAACCACGACTCACCCTCAAGACGAAAAGATAAATCCGTCTTTAACCGAATGTTAAAGACGGGTGATAGAAAACGGGAAACTGGCAACTTCTAAAAGTGATCCTGAAACGAATTTCAGGATCACCCCGTAACAGTATAAACATACTCGCATTTATGTTACGACCGAATACAAATGCAACTGAGACAAAGATATTATATCTACACAGTATAATACTGGGATGCAGCTTAAACCAAAGCCTACCAGTATTATCTGCCCGAAATATGACACGTGCGAAAACGCACGTGCATTTTCCGAACCTTGCCATAAAACCATACGGCCTCTACAACGTTTCGCTCGAACTTGGGAAAGTGTCTGTGGGGGACTCTAATGACTCATCAATACACTGACATTGGGTATAACCACTAGCACGTCAGAGGTACAAGCTGTACGTAACGGTTGCCTATGTATTGATTGGAAGGGAAGCGGACGAGCGAACTCATCCAGAAACCCTACTGAGCCTGACAGTGACAATATTTGTACAGTCCGGTCCATTCGTCTATGAGTATCGCATATAGGGCCTAGGGGGCCGGTAAACGTCAGACCCCTAATAGCTGTATAAGTCGTGTCAGAGAGCAGCCCAGAACACCCTGAGATACTACTGGAATACCTTCCAGTAAATCTCGATTACCCTGGCCAGGGATTTCGTGTAATGGCTCTCCTAAACACAGCGCGATCTCACCCCCAATACCGGGAGAGACGAATCCCCGATGATCTGCTCACTGCCTCCATGTGGCTCGGGACTGTACCCAAAAAATACCTGTTTGCACGACTCCTTTGACCCGTGGTAGGGTATAAATCAAAGCACAGTGGGAACTCACAGGAGACAAATGACGATCCCAGGTCGACAGACTAACCTGTACACATGTCACCAGGGAACTGCTATCTGACGATATGTATAATACCAACTAGCATGTTCCCGGCGAGTCCTGTCCGGTGTACTCATAACCCAATAAGCACATGTATACATCTTAGGTGATCCAACTGACACCAGTGGCTTGTGAGACCGGCCACCGCCCCTCGTCGGGGTCTCGAATGTATACACTAGTCTACTCTAGAGTATCGATGCCCTGTCTCGAAACTCCCACGACTAGGGACACTTTAAAGATGTGCTTATAGACCCCAGCTCCTATATATATGATCGCCATCATACTGCTGGCAGTCAAGCAAGAAACATATGGGCTTTATCAACATTTACATGATGATAAAGACAGACCAGATAGCATACTATCATCTCGAGCAAGACTGTGATATCGGTATAGGTCCTCCCTCAATCATTGCAATCACGTACCTGCGATCCAATAATTGACTTAGAGGGCACTATATCCAACAATCTCCCACTTGTACTTAAGACTAATTATTGCGATGTCGCGTACTCACAGCTCGTGTGATACCGAACATCCAACTCCTCTACTAATCAGTTTCACAAAGTTCGTTTGAAAAACTATTGTGTTTGAGAAATAGCCCCAGAGAGTGGATCCTCCATGATGTTTCTTTCTATGTCTCTTAATCTTAAGTTCGCGGAGAAAGCCATCTCCCGAATTGAGTAATGCCTGTCTTAGAATATGTCTGGATATCTGATGGGACCTAGTTCATAAATGAACTCCAAATCCAAACTTCTTAGACCGTATCGATCACCGAAACTAATCAGTGTCCAGCATTATGCCTCCCACAGTATCCTCTTGGACCACCTGTCCATAATATTGTCCCTCGTCTGAGGGAAAACTATAACTCTGACAATCACTCTGTCATCCAGGTCACCTTAGAAGCCTTGAATGATAACCGTCTCCTCATGGAGGCTGCCATTATCAAATCCATAGAACATCCATTCATGTTCTAAAACTGCTTCCCAATGTTTCTCCAGGATTGGATTAATATAAACTTATCGCATCTAGTGCAAAAACAACATATGGTGTGGTACTTGACATTTCATGATTGACTCAATTGCCTAAGCAAGTGATCTGCCAATCATGCACATCCCTCTCTTCTTTAGTCTGCAAGACACCATTAGAGAGGGTGACTCCATCACCTGCAAGTACACCACCATGCCAGGAGTCATCTTTTCTAAAATACTATTAGAATATTGTCAAAGTACCTATATTGGGAAGCTACCCAAATCTAGATCTCGAACCATAGATCTAGTAACCAGAATGTCAGATATTATATCCATATCCTTTGTGGAGAAACAACTGTGTGACGACCACAGTACAACCGATCGTAGTATAGGAATTTTACTTCCTACTCTGTGTATGTCATCCAAATACCAGGACATCACACCCTACTACCTTCTTAACAGATCCATCCTCTATTCTGATGAAGTCAAAACCATGACTGTCACATCAAAAATAGATGATCTTATCTCCGTTATATGTGCTCAAGCCTATAAATAGACATAAGCTTATTGCCCACTATGCTTCCGCTGCTCCCACTGACCACAACAACCTTCTGGCAGAATAATATATACGTACACTTCTAAAGCTAGTTTAGAACGACGCTATACTTATCCTCCTGCCGGGTCTCACAGTCGGGAACAACAATAGTGTCAAGTCTGGGTAAACTAGAACCTCCCTGTCACCGTCCTTGAGGCTACCTTAGTACCTCTCGGGTGTCTGAGGTTACCTACCATATCTGCGGAGTGGCTATTGGAATGTCAAACCTGATTGAATATATAGGTCCTATTAAAGTTTCCGTAATCGTTTGCGGTTCTGGAATCACTTCCAGTTCTACCATACTTCCACTACTGTTTTCTGAAAAAAATCCATTTTATTAAAACTGTGGCGAGTCAAGAACAATATCACTATTGATCTTCCAGATGGTAGAAAATCAACCCTCGTCAAAGCTAGGGTCAACCCACAAACTTCCATTACAGAAACGTGCCTTGAGTTATCCAGTGTCTGGTTTTAAGCATAAGCTGGACACCTCCCCTTACCTTAACATCGTTAAGATATGAAGCATTCTATATCCAATATAGAAACTTTGGCACTTATTTAATTAGAACCAGATTCAAATCATGCAGCTGTCTCCAGTGCATATCAACTTAATGGAGATAGGCTAATCAGCATTACTCAACTTAGGAATCCATCCAATTATGAGTAACCTGAAAGAGAAACAAGTTTCTCAAAACCATTACTATCAACTGAATACCAATCACAAGAATCTACATCTTCGATTTTTTGAAGAATCCCGATTCTTGTGACACCTGGTTCTCTACTTTATTCATATACCCACAACTTCTCAGACTTTAGACTTTGTATTTCTACGAAACACTTGTCTAAAAACTAGAGAAGTCACAAGTAAACAGAACAGAGTACGAGGACCAACCCCTTTGTCCTAATGGACACTGGACAACATACAATACTCTGTATAAGTCCGCTGAGTTTAATAACTCAAAACCTGTGCATCGTAGGTTGAAAACTGTCCCCAGGCGATTTCCTCAAATATTACCAATTACAACGAATTCCGATATAATGAGGATGATCACCTAATTTCCAATAACTTACTCCCACTCATTATCTGTAAAACTATACAGATGTGAGAATGAAACCTGGTAAATACATACCCTGGAGTAAGTATCTAATCGGGAAATCAGTTTTCTATTAACAATGCACTGAAACATAAAAATGTTTCGTAGGGGTATCCAGATATTTCTGGTAATGCCTATTCCATAATCCAATTCATGACTTTAACCGTATATTTGTTTGCCATCTCCCCAAATCCCTTTATTTGTCTTTATTCATTACCTTCTGTACACCATCATTAGGCTAAGTGGTTTTCTTCCTTCCCTACCGTTCGGCACCAGCCTATGGTTTGGAAGAAGAATATCCAGTAAGCATAATAGGTGTACCCTCCTTAACCTAGGAGTACTCGCAACTTGAGAGAAGGTGATGATAAAAGACAACTGAATAATACATTATTCCTATTTCTCCTGAACCAGAATCCATCCTCGAAAAAATATCCTTCGAGTTCGTATATAACCATACGATGGATTTATCCAATGCAATTGGATGTTCGTAGTGATACAGATTATTCTGGAGAAATAAAAGGTGAAGTAGGAGTGGCGATGAAATACGTGGTTTGGTCGTGAATGTTAGTAGTCGCAATTTACTTTGCCCTCTTTCTAATTCCTTTATTTGTATTTACATATTACTTTCTGCACACCCTACTTAGGCTAATTGGTTTTCTTCATTCCCTACCTTTCGGCACCTGCTTATGGTTTGGAAGAAGACTATCCAATAAGCGTAATAGGTGTACTCTCCTAAACCAAGGAGCCCTCGCAACCTGAGAGAATGTGATAATAGAAGACAACTGAATAAACCAATTCTATTTCTCCTGAACCTAGATCCATCCTCGAAGAAATCCCTGCGAGTTCGTTTATAACCATACGATGGATCTATCCAATGGAAGTGGATGTCCGTAGTAATACGGGGTGTTCTGAGAAATACAAAGGGCAAAAGAAGGAGCGGCAATGACTTATGCAACTCGGACAATCCAAAAGCCAGTATATTAAGAAGGTTCGGTCAACTTGGTCACTGAGTTATAGTCTAGGGTCGGTCAAAAGTCGCTGCCAAAGAGAGAGAGAAAAGAAACACTCTGCGTGCACTCTAACCTAGATCAGAATGGTTATTACTTTATCTAATTAGGAAACCTCTCACTGTAATCTCAAATTCTCCTCCAAACCTGAAAGAAGAATTAGTCGGGATCACCCGAAGAGTAAACCAACTCATCAGTGAGAATCGGGATCCAACTCTCATCGCATGATAACGTTACGGTATCCACTCACGTTCTCACACTCCAGAAGATATGCTCAAGTTTTGCAAGTTTCCTGTATGTTTGAAACTCCCGATATAATTTTTATCCCATGCTCTTATGACCTTGAGTAGGCCAACAAATCATAAGCCACATGTCAAGTTCTACCCGTCGTTGTCCTGATTAATTTAGGTCATCGTACATGCCCTTGACCTAGGCCAACAAGGCTGTACGTCTGTTCTAAACTAATGCATCTATATATGCAATAAATGAATACCCCAGCAGCTACCAAACACTATGCCTTGACGTAGGCCAACAAACATAGCTTGAATACTACTGACCATCCATAAGAAATGACGGAGGATTACGGCTGGTTTTTGGCGAAAAACCTTTAACGTAATGAACTTGATCTCGTTGAAGGAACCTGATAGCTTTTTTATAAAAAATATAGTGGCGAAAAACTTTTGCTAAAGAGGTCACTCCCGGTGAAGGGATCTCGGCTCTTTCCTCGTGGAATGAGGTGCAGGATATTCTAACTGAATACCGCGATGCATAGCAACTTATGATCGATTATACTGAAGTTATTAACATGACGCAAACTTCTGCCCAAGGGGTCACTCCCGGTGAAGGGATCTCGGCCCTTGCCTCGTCGAATGAGGTGCAGGATATTCTAACTGAATACCGCTATGCAAAACAAAAGGAAACGTCTTTGTAATAACTCTTTGTAAAATTTGTTCCAACAACATCAAATATAGGTTTGTTTTATCCTTGCATTGATAAAAATCAATGCAGTCCCATCAATCAATCACACCAGAAAAGAACGAAAATAAAATGTACGTATATGCCATCCACATTCGTCACTGGGTCCTGTCATCACTCGTTAGGTTATGTGCAAAACATATACAACATCTACTAGTATATATACCAATATATAATATTTGCTCCAGGTATGATAAATGCAACATTACATAAAAGTAATAAGCATCACAGAACAATACAGATAATCTGGGATCCCCGGGTTTCACAGAGCCGCTTCTGAAACCCGACGTTCCCCTGGTCTTGTGGATAGCCTGTGCAATGAAACCTAGACCCCTACGGGTGCGGCAAGTTACCCGCCAAAACCTGAAGCGAGGCAGCCCCTACAGTAAAAATGAATGGACCACCTGGCACTTCACGGAATCTGGTAACTTGAGCACCCCTCCTTGGGTCAACCTGTACCCCCTATGAGTGCGGCGAATAGTCTGCTAATTCTAGAGTGGGGCCCTACTGCCTCTCAAAGCCATGAGATACGGACTCGTTGCCCTCCAGAACCCGGCTATCCGTGCACTCCGTTGCGGGGTAAACCTAGTACAGAAATGAAAAATATATATAATGGGTAGATCGACCTCAGCCCGGTCGTGCCCCAAAAGAATATTATACAAACAGGCAGTGACGGCAGTCCACAAGTCGGACGCTCGCCCCGTAATATCAAATGTACAAATAAATCCAAACAACACTACCATTGCACACTGTTATCCACCACGACATATCCGCAACATCACAGCACAACACAGAACATCAACGCGAATGTCACGTTCGCAAATACGTCTAAAAGGACTATAGCAATTAGACGCAATTTACCACTCAAATGACATTCCCGGTCGGAGATATAATATAAGTACTGCATACTAACAAGTTTAAAATTTTGATCGACCAAACTTCCCGAAGTTGGCCCCACATACATCTGGTGTACAGTAACAAAATATGGGCCCAAAAGACATACCAAAAACCACAATTTCCCATGGAAAACTCACTGGAAAAATTTGGCGCACTGTTCCCACAAAAGCGCGGCGGATCAGCGGCCAAACCATGGTTTGGGCCGCGGATCCGCGGCCGTTCTGTGGGATCACGTGACCAAATTTCACCAGTTTGCTCAGAATTGCCTGCTTAGTTTTCTGTGATTTGTAAAATAATTTTTAGACCAGATTAAAAATCGACAGAAACTTTGAACAGAAAATTGTAGTTTTCCGAAATTACGTTCGATCGATGTTTTAAACGCGTTAGCACAAGTTAGTATAGCTTAATGGCGAGGCTCTGATACCACTGTAAGTCCATGGTAGCGCCCCGGCCGTCTAACAGACGCCAAATGCGGAACAAAAAAAACTTTTACGACTGGCGCTACCGCGTACTATAACCCGGATCTTCCATTAAAGCTAAACTAATAAACTACAAAGTGGGTAGAAATGTTATACCGAACGATCCGAGTCCTTCGGTCTTCAACCATCATCCCACGTTTTGTTGCGGCTGCTCCGATCTCCTGAATCTCCAGTCTTCTCGTCCAGGTGGCACCACGTCGACGGATCTTTAAACGGGCTCCCACCTCTGAACCGAGGCAACTCGATCATCAAGTTTGCTAAAAGAGATGATCAAGATTGATGTAGAGAATGAGTAGAACACTTTGTCTCATTACATCCAAAGCTATGGACGAACGGTTAATGAAGTTGCCTTTTTGGAATCGGGTAAATGGAAATGAACTATATGAAATTTCCATGAACTAAACTATCATAATCTTTTCCCAAAAATCAAAAATCCATGCCTCCATAAATGTGGCCGGCCACTATAAGAAGCAAAGGGGTGAGTGTAGGAGAGAGGAGGGGGTGACCACAACATGAAACCTTATCATAATACTTAATGAAAAAGGATGACTCACGTATAGTAATAAATGCAAACCAATGAACATAAACCTAGTAATCATAACTCATCATCACATCATTAAATGCACTAATAAGTCACAAAGCCTTATCACCAAGTCTAGAACCTTCTAGAACCACGACTCACCCTCAAGACGAAAAGATAAATCCGTCTTTAACCGAATGTTAAAGACGGGTGATAGAAAACGGGAAAATGGCAACTTCCAAAAGTGATCCTGAAACGAATTTCAGGATAACCCCGTAACAGTATAAACATACCCGTATTTGTATTATGACCGAATACAAATGTAACTGAGACAAAGATATTATATCTACACAGTATAAGACTTGGATCCGGCTTAAACCAAAGCCTACCAGTATTATCTGCCCGAAATATAACACGTGCGAAAATGCACGTGTATTTTCCGAACCTTGCCATAAAACCATACGGCCTCTTCAACGTTTCGCCCGAACTTGGGAAAGTGTCTGTAGGGGACTCTAATGACTCATCAATACACTAGCACTGGGTATAACCACTAGCACGTCAGAGGCACATGTTGTACGTAACGGTTGCCTATGTATTGATTGGAAGGGAAGCTAACGAGGGAACTCATCCAGAAACCCTACTGAGCCTGACAGTGACAATATCTGTACAGTCCGGTCCATTCGTCTATGAGTATCGCATATAGGGCCTAGGGGGCAGGTAAACGTCAGACCCCCAATAGCTATATAAGTCGTGTCAGAGAGCAGCACAGAACACCCTGAGATACTACTGGAATACCTTCCAGTAAATCTCGATTACCCTGTCCAGGGATTTCGTGTAATGGCTCTCCTAAACACAGCGCGATCTCACCCCCAATACCGGGAGAGACGAATCCCCGATGATCTGCTCACTGCCTCCATGTGGCTCGGGACTGTACCCAAAAAATACCTGTTTGCACGACTCCTTTGACCCGTGGTAGGGTATAAATCAAAGCACAGTGGGAACTCACACGAGACAAATGACGATCTCAGGTCGACAGACTAACCTGTACACATGTCACCAGGGAACTGCTATCCGACGATATGTATAATACCAACTAGCATGTTCCCGGCGAGTCCTGTCCGGTGTACTCATAACCCAATAAGCACATGTATACATCTAAGGTGATCCAACTGACACCAGTGGCTTGTGAGACTGACCACCTCCCCTCGTCGGGGTCTTGAATGTATACACTAGTCTATTCTAGAGTATCAATGCCCTGTCTCGAAACTCCCACGACTAGGGACACTTTAAAGAAGTGCCTATAGACCCCAGCTCCCACATATATGATCGCCATCATACTGCTGGCAGTCAAGCAAGAATCCTATGGGCTTTATCAACATTTACATGATGATAAAGACAGACCAGACAGCATACTATCATCTCGAGCAAGACTGTGATATCGGTATAGGTCCTCCCTCAATCATTGCAATCACGTACCTGCGATCCAATAATTGACTTAGAGGGCACTATATCCAACACCAACCACCAGATATCGTAATCATGGTATGTAGCAATGGTAAGTAGGATCCGGATGGACTTAAGCACAGCCTCTGGAAAAGGTTTCATCATTATCCACGCATGATCGATGACGAAAAACTTTAACTAGTCTAGCTTTGAAAGTCTCAACTTTTCCATCTACACCAAGTAATCTTCTCAAGATATACTTGCTTCTGATGGGGATTTAACCCTTCAGATATAGCATCCAAAGTCCATACTTTGTTGGTGTACATGGATTCCATCTCAGATCGCTAAGTATCCAGCCATTCTTACAGAGTCCCCACTCTTGATGGCCTGCTCGAAACTAGTTGGGTCATCATCTCATGATGCAATCCTTGCTCCCACTGTCATCGATAAACCGAAGTATCTCTCAGGAGGATGAGGAACCCAGCTAGATCGACGGAGAGGCTGAGGTTCGTCGGAATCTATTGAATCCTTTGGTTCTACCAAATCATCTGCTGTAGTTTGTATAGCTGGAACTCCTTCCAGTTCGACCTCATGACCTCTAATTTCTTCATAAGAAATTCCCTTTCACAAAGGTGGTATGTTGAGAAACAAAACATATTTTGTTCCTCTGTTAGGCAGAAAATATTCTTTTGCGAATGCTTGGGATATCCAACAAACTTCTACAGAACTGACTTTGCCTTGAGCTTGTCCGGATTTTGTGTTGGGTTGCTATGCACTGCCACAAGGGTCTACGAGGCATCAACTATGCCCGATTAAAAATTTAGCGGTGCCGAACAACCCGAAGCCGGATCTTTAAACTAGAGTTTAGGCGAAAACAAGCATATTAAACAGTTTAACACTAAGTGAGAGGGATTACAACCTTTGTAGATCTGGTCCTTCACTTCTTAAGCTCCATGTTGAAGTCCCTTCGCTGCGATCATCGTGTTCCGGACTCTCGAGAGGTTTCACGAAAAGAAAGATGCAGTCTTGCTTCCGATCTTCGATACAAAGATGATCTACCTTGAAGTTTCGTTAACACAAGCTAACACTCATAATATGAAGTGAACACCCTCATCTAAATGGCAAGGATAGATGAGGATGATGAAGTAGTATTTTTGCTCTCTTTTATTTTCTTATTCTCACTCATTTTTCATCACTTAGAAAAAGCTAGAAAGCTTTTTCATGAAAAAAAAGAAGGAAGAAGATGAACAATATGATAAGAATCCTTTTGTGATGAATAATGCAAAGGAGATAATGATGAATAATGCAACCATGGTTGACTAAACCTTTATAGAGAATTAACCAAGGCTAGGGTTTGGGTTAGGTTAAGAATGAGTCACTTGAAAATATCTTTTCCAAAACAAAAAAGAAAACCTTCTAGAATCTACTAGAAGTCATAACCCTAATCCAAACCCTAACCATGTTTAAACTCTACTAATCATGTTGCATTAATAATCATATCATGTTACAATATTATATATCACATATATAATATTTATTGTAACAAAATAAAATAATACATTTAACATATATCGCATATATATCAATGTATTACCAGAGTGAGAAAAAGAATCTTTTAGCGAGCTAATATTAGTTAATGTAATTTAATATATCATATATATTATTATACATTAAATTATCGAATCAACACTTGATCCGACAATCCGGCTATATCGCATATAACCGACTAATATTTATCCGTACCAATTCATCGAATCAACACTTGATCCGATGACCCGGCTGATATCAAATATCGCGAGAATAGAATACGGTATCTCATATCGCATTATCCTCGGTCCCGTACATATCACATACGTGCCCCTGCACCGTTTTGCCTGAGTCAAGAAACCTCTGTGTAGGACTCTAAAGAATCATCAATACGCCGGCAGTAGGTGATGATTATATCAAACACCCACAAGCTGCAAGCGGTCAGCTAAACGTAACAGCCACCCAGGTATTGAGCGCTCAGAAGATCAACAAGAAAGCCTGTACATTCTCCTGTGAATCCAAACAGTAACACTCCCGTACAGTCCGGTCTCGTCGTCTGATATGTTGCATATCTCGCCTAGGGGTGGTAAACGTCAGACCCCAGTAGCTCGATAAGTCGTGTCGATATGAGGTCTATAACAGTTCGAGAAACTACTGATAACACTTACCAGTAAATCTCAGCAACCCTGGCCAGGGATTTCTGGTTAAAGCCAATCGAACACAGCACAACATCAACTCCCTATACCGGGAGAGACGAGTCCCTTCTTATCGCTCATTCCCTCCATGTGATTCGAGACTGTACCCAAAAGCCACCTTTTTGCACGCCCTCTTGGACGTGGTATGATGGAAATCAAAGCACAGTGGGAATCACACAAGACTCTATGACGATCTCGGGTCAACAGACTACTCTGTACCAGTGTCACCGGAGAACTGCCATCTGACGTAAGTTATAATACCATCTGGGAGTTCTCGGCGAGTCCGTTCAGTGTACCCAGTCTCCACTGAGCACCCGTACACCATCCTTGATGTCAAACACCGATGGATATAGGATCATCCATCGCCCATCATATGGGTCAAGATGCGTATACGCTAGTCTACTCTGGTGTATCGATGCCCTGTCTCGATACACCCTCAACTAGGAACAGTTATAGAATGTACTCGTCGACTACCGTGGCCCCACTAGTATGATCTCATCATAGTCCCAGTAGTCGAGTACATATCATAAGGGCTTTATCAACATGTAACATAGAGACAATCAGAGTACATCTTAAGATAAAGTACAACCATATAGCGTACTATCATGTCGAGCAAGAAAGTCCTCCCTATATATGTCCAAGCATCCATTACAATATGCATCGTATGTACAGTAATGGCCTCTAGGGCATATATATAACTAACATTTTGCTTTTAGACATAGGTCGGACAACCCCAAATCTTAACAAACTTAAGATATGGGCTTTTCCCATTCCATATCACATATGAAGTGGTAGGCAATGGATTTGATTGGAACCCTATTCAATAGGTATGCATCTTCTCAAGTGCATAACTCCCAAAAGGAAATAGGAAACTCAGTAGTACTCATCATAGAGCGCACCTTATCACATATGGTGTGATTGCTCCGCCCCGATACACCGACGTGCTGTGGTGTATACGGAGGAGTAATGCTGAGAGAGAATCTCATTCTCTTTCCACGAATCCCGTGCTCAAGTATTCTTCTCCCTGATCACATCAAAGGACATAATACTTATACCCGTTTTTGGTTCTCTACTTCTAACTTATATTCGGTGATTATCTCAAAAGTTTCGGACTTGTGTTTCAACAGGAACATATGTCTGAATCTAGAGAGATCATCAGTGAATATAATGAAGTACAAAGAACCGGTCCTGGCATATATAGACTGGGGACCTTTATACATCACTATGTATCAGTCCCAAGAGTTCACTAACTCTTTCTCTGTTTCCAGTAAACGGAGCTATGGTCATCTTATCTTTGTGACATGAATGGCAAGTTTCATAGGATGTAAATTCAAAATGATTTAAATATGCATATAAATGTAACTTAGCTAGTCGGGTCGCATAGATATGACCTACTCTACAATGCCTCAAGAAGGATTCGTTCATTTCTGAATTCTTCCTCTTGTGTGTGTTCTGTATATTTAAGAACTGTGGTTTGATTTAGAACGTCTATACTTTTAGATAACGTGCCTGAACCGATCAACTCTTGATATAGGAAATGTTCAAAACATTATCCAACAATACAAAATTATATCCTTCTTTAATAAAAAGAGACTGATATGATGTTGTATATCAGGTTCGGTATCTAATAACATTTGTTCAGAATCGATGTATTCTAGTAATACAGGGTGATAACTATCAACAGACTTGGCTGCAACACTTGCACCATTTCTATCTCATGAAATTTATCACCCGTTCTCAGTTCTCTACCTATCTGTAGCCCATGTAACAGATTACATATATAGGATCCTGATCCGGTATCTAATACCCAGAACGTAGAGGATACTGAGAAACAGTTCTCTGTAATGAACACACCTGAAGAAGATGCATCATCATGCACTTTCTTCGTTTGGGCGGCACGGGAATTCTGGTAATCCCCTATTTCCTGCTCTGTCTTATAACAATTATAAGTAGGAGCGGGACCAACGTTCCCCAGCTCAGTATAACAAGCGGGTTCGGTCAATACATCCATATTATTATCTTGATTAAGGCGTGACATGGTCGCTACCTAGAGAGAGAGAAGAAAACACTCTTCGTGCGCTCTTGCAAGATTAGATTGGTTATACATTTTATCTAATCAGAATGGCTCCCACTGTTTCTATCAAATCTTCCTTCAAACCCTAAAAGGAAAGACTAGCCGGGATTAATTACACTCTACAAGTTCGCCAATCTTTCAGCAAGGCCAGTGTCCGTACTTTGAGGGAGGTTCCCCGTGCTTTCGCACGGACCTAATTAAAATAAACCTCGTTTTCCCAGGGGCGTAACCCCGTTGACACCTTTCTAGACACCTACTTGATCGGCTAATTGTAAAGTGCAAAACTCTCCCAGGAGTAACAATTACTCGCAGTGGGTATCGGGATCCAACTATCATATAGAAGGTATGCAATCTCATTGCAAATTTCAACACTTGAAACTCCCGATAGTGGTTTTTACCCCTAGCACATATGACATTGGCTATGGTCAACAAATCATAAGCACTAGTCAAGTTCTACCCGTCATTTCGTGATTAATTAGACCCACCCACATGACCTTTGGCTAAGGTCAACAAAGTCACATGACTGTCCTAACTAATCGCATCATATGCTGTGTAGAAAGACATCACTTAGCTATCGTACACTGTGCCTTGACTATGGTCAACAAACACAGCACGAATACTAAGTACTCTACTTCCAAAAATGATGGAGGGTTGCGGATGGTTTTTAAGAAAACCTTTAACGCTTTGAACTTGATCTCGTTGCAGAATCAAATGGTTTTAAATGGAGTGTTTTTTAGGCTTCTGCTAGTTTCGCTAAAGAGGTCACTCCCGGTGAAGGGATCTCGGCTCTTAACTCGTCGAATGAGGTGCAGGATATTCACAATACCACTATGCAAAGCAAGAACTAGAAAAGCAATCAAAAGACAAACCGAAGGTTGTAGCATCTGCCAGTTATTGCTAAAGAGGTCACTCCCGGTGAAAGGATCTCGGCTCTTTCCTTATCGAATAAGGTGTTGGATGTTCTACAAGGAACACCGCTATGCAAAGTAACAACTAGAGCTACCTAATTTTTGAAATTCGATTCCACAACATCATTTAGGTTTATTTTCTTTCATTAATCTCATTAATGAATGTCCCATCATTTCAGTCCACCTAAACATCACAGATAAATACAACGTACACTTATGCCATCCGCACTCGCCTCGATGTCCCGTCTGCACCGTTAGGTTAGGTAACTAACGGCAGAACGGGGCAGGGCTAGCGCGGGTGTAAAACATAAGCAACGTCTATATAATATATCATATATACTATATACAGTATCTATCTAAACATATCACATGATCACATCACAGATAACGCAACAGAAAATATCATATGAAATATTGGATATACTAGGACGTCCGTGTTTTATTTTGAGCCTGTATAAAACACGGATTCCACGGTCGTGATGAATAGCCAATCCCACACCCCTAGACCCCTACGAGAGCAGAAAGCAACCCTACCAATTCTAGAGTTAGGAGACCCGGACTCGACTCCTCGAGATGGTCTCCCACTGGATCCTAGAACCCGGTTACTTGTGCTCCCCGCCTTGGGTCTATCCTAATGCGGAAAAGTAAATAATATATAATGGTGACATCATCCACAGCCCGGAAGTGCCCCAATAAAAGAATATTACATACAAGTTTTTACATGAATGAAAAATGAAAAACATTCATCTCACATAAAAAAACCCGGCTATTCAAACACGACGATCCAATATAACATATCCAGCAACACATAACATCACATGTCATCAACGTAACTAAATATGCGTATCCCAATTGTCGTTGATGTATAGCAACGAAACCGGCGATACTCCACATATTACACTTACGGTCGCAGAAAAGAAAGTGTAAAACTACAACAGTTGGAATCCGCAACCTCCTTAGATATCGCATGCCTAACCAAATGAATTCCTTAGACATCGCATGCCTAACATTTATAAACCCCGCATTTTAGTCTCATTATCGAAAACACTTTTCAATATCAAGTCGGGCAATTCAACAAGATTCCCGACATCCTGATCGAATGCTCGTCGCAAACTTTAGTAGACGGCCGCACCCCGGATGCCATCGACGAAGTGCACTAAGGCGGAACACCGCTGCCGCGAGCACCCGAACGGATGCTTTTGGCGACGGGGTTCTCCTACAGTCACTTGGTCGGGGCTATGGGGCGTGGATGTCTATTAAGTTTACTCGGCGAGTATCCGCGTACGCTACGTGATTGCGACGGACTTTTTATCACATCAAAATCCCGTGGCAACCGATCAAATGAGACCGAACTGCTAGATTTATAACATTCAAATTAGTTATCTCATAACTATTTGTGGATTCCAAATATTGTATCACATTCCAGATAAATAGACAATGGTAAACTTTCCGATCGAATAATCAAACACCCAATTTTTCCCAAATAGCTCAACACTTGAAATAAGTTTAAAAACATCCATTTTATGCCACAGTACCAAAGGTCCAGCCGTAGAAGGGTCAAGCCAACGCCTCACATGTGGCACGCTGTACTCCCCCAAACCCTAAGGTTCAAAAGGCAGTTCAAGACGGTCACATAATCGAGTTAAGGTTTGTTGTCTTCTAGAGGGTCCATCGCGTTACTTGCACGACTTAGAACGTTCTTAAACTACGGAAAAATCCAACACTTGGAAATTTTCCGGGTCGGGAAAAAGTGAGTTATTGATATCCGTTCGAACTTTTTTAACACGTTCTAAAATTATCCAGAAAAACTTAAACGAAGTTAAATAATCCGATCGAATCAATGAGTCCCCAATACAACCCAGAAAACTCAACTCTTGAGTAAGAATTAAAAATTCCCAGAAGAATCAGGAAACACCTACGGAGGTAACTGTAGAAAATGGAGCGCCTAATCATCATATACGGCCGCGGAACCGCCGCTAGAAGTAGGGTAAGGCCGCGGTTCCGTGGCGCTACTGTGGAGTTAGGTTGTCGTTTTCTGCAGTTATTCTTAGAATTCCCTGCTCTATTTTCTGAGCATTTTTAGTTCACAAAAAAATCACAGTTTTGAAAATTGTCCAAAGAAGGGTATTCGTCGGGGTTTACGGGTTCGATCGGACTTTAAACTTCGCCTAGACTTCGCGTAAAGATCTAGCTTGGCTCTGATACCACTGTAGGGTTCCTAGGTACTCTAACAAGATTCTACAAGGCATCAACCATGCCCGATTCAAAAAATATAGCCGTGCCGAACAACCCTAACCAAGATCGTATACAAGAGATTATGCGAAAACTAGCAAGTAATCAACTTTAACACTAAGTGAAAAGGATTACAACCTTTGTAGATCCGTTCCTTCACTTCTAAAGCACCGTGTTGACGTCCCTTCGCTGCGATCATCGGGATCCCGGACTCTAGCGATGGTTTCTTCGGAGAAATGAGCGGGCTAGGTCGTTGACTTCGAGGCCGAAGATGATCTACGTCGAGGAGACTCAAACTCAAGCTCTATCTTCACTAGGTCATGAACTTTGTGAAGAGAACACCCTAAACTAAATGGCAAATAGTAGAGAATGATGAAATAGGAAATGGGTTCACTTTAGATTTGGATTTCTCACTCTAAATCATCACTTGAAAAATTCTAGAAAGCTTTCTTCTTCTTGAAGAAGATTCTTGAAGAAGAAGAAGAAGAAAAGAATAAAAATGAATTATATGAAAAGAATAATCAAGTGAAGTTTATCATAATGCAACCATGGGTGAGTTAACCTTTGTAGAGACTAAACCATAGTTAATTATAATGGTTTGGTTAATGAATATCTTAATCAAGACAAAATGAGTGGACTTTGTCAAAGTTGCTTCAAGCTTCATGAAGCTTCAAGCCATGACAAAAGAAGCCACCATTTTGAATAATTAAGATAAATAAAAACCTAAATTATAATTAACATGGTGTATGTCACACACACACCCATGTTTGCATGTATCATCAATCATGATACAAACTAGTGCACAAACATATATCACATATACAACTTGTGCACATCAAGTGAGAAAATCAATCTTAAGTGAACCAATACTAGTTAATGTAAAGTAATATATCAAATATATAATTATACATTAAATCATTAAATCAACACTTGATTTAACGATCCGGTCATATCGCATATAACCGACAAATATCTAGTGTATCAATGTATCGAATCAACATTTGATTCGGTAACCCGGCTATATCTCATATAACCGTCCGATGATACAAATCGCGAGAATAGAATACAGTATCACATACTGGTATTATTCTCGGTCCCGCACATATCTCATATGCGCTCCTAATTCGTTTTGCTTGAGCCAGGAAACCTCTGTGTAGGACTCTAAAGACTTGTCAATACGCCGGCAGTAGGTGGTGATCATATCAATCACCCACAAGCCGCAAGCGGTCTGCTAAACGTAACGGCCACCCGGGTATTGAGCGATCAGAAGATCAACGAGCAAGCCTGCTCGCTCCTGCGAATCCAATCAGTAACCCTTACCGCACAGTCCGGTCTGTTCGTCTGATATGTCGCATATCTCGCCTAGGGGTAGTAAACGTCAGACCCCAGTAGCTTGATAAGTCATGCCGATGTAAGGTCCATAACAAGCATGAAACTACAGATAACACTTACCAGTAAATCAGCGCAACCCTGGCCAAGGATTTCCAGTTATGGCCAGTCGAGCATAGCGCAACATCAACCCCCAATACCGGGAGAGGCGAATCCCCTCCTATCGCTCATCGCCTCCATGTGAATCGGGACTGTACCCAAAAACCTCCTGTTTGCACGACTCAGTACAGCCGTGGTGGGGTGGAAATCAAAGCACAGTGGGAGACACACAAGACTCTATGGCGATCTCGGGTCAACAGACTAAGCTGTACCAGTGTCACCAGAGAACTGCCATCTGACGTGAGGTATAATACCATCTGGGAGTTCTCGGCGAGTCCGTTCAGTGTACCCAGTCACCACTGAGCACCCGCATACCATCTCTGATGTCAAACACCAATGGATATGGGATCATCCATCGCCCATCACATGGGTCGAGAAGATATACGCTAGTCTACTTTGGAATATCGATGCCCCGTCTCGATATTCCCACGACTAGGAACATTGAAGGATGTACTCATGGACTACCCAAGCCTCACTAGTATGATCTGCATCATAGTCCTGCAAGTCGAGTACACATCCTAAGGGCTTTATCAACATGTAACAGAGAGACAGAAAGTATACATGTTAAGATAAAGAGCAACCAGATAGCGTACTATCATGTCGAGCAAGAAAGTCCTACCTATATATGTCTCAGCATCCACTACAATATACATCTCATGTACATTAATTGCCTCTAGGGCATACATATAACTAACAATGGGAAGGTGATGAAATCCCCACCCAATCTGGATTGGTTTCAAGCCCCTTAAAGTCCGACTAAAAATATGAAAAGCAGTAACAATCACTTGCAATCAAATTTTTTAAGCGCAGCGCAAAGACTCCTGCACAATATCAATTATTGGAAGGGGGAGAGATTTTTTAGCGCAAATAATCCTGCATGCAAATTTACAGAGGTGATATTAAGGGGTTCAGAGGAGGAGAGAGAAAACTTACAGTTTTTTTTTTGATGTCACCAGATCGCCGCGGTTCCGCCGCCGAAACACACCTTTGACCGCGGTTCCGCGGTTGACTTGTTGACTCGGTCCTCCAAATTTTTCTGTTGTCTGTTGTGATATTCCTCTATTTGTTCAGATTTGATATTTACTGTTTTGCTCTCTGGATTTTTCCAGATCTGAATTTGTTTTCCGATCCCGCAAAATTCAAACGAAAATACCCTTCACGAAGAACAAGATAAAAAAAATTTATATTTTTTATTTTTCAGTTTTTATGATTTTTCAATTTTACATTAACCCAAAATTATAAAAAGAAAATAACACGCCATCCCCGGCAACGGCGCCATTTGATTGATCTCAAAGAATAATTTGTAACCGCAATCAAGAATGGCGTCGCTTGGTAGCTAGCCGGTGAGTACGGGTCGGTCCACAGGGATTTTGTGAATTTCCTAATTGTTCTTACGAGTTAATTCCGATTGTTGTCGGATTGATTAAATCTAAAAACTAAGTTTATCTAGATCTAAATCTTGCTAGGATTAGGTTTAGGTTAAGTTTGGAAATGCAAAGATTTCCTCACCACTTTCTATACCCAAATTAAGATCTCATTAGGAGTTATGGTAATTATTAATAAAGGGGATTAGTACCATCGGGAGGAAACGATGTTTCTTCCTCTAGGTTCTTGTCCTTCCTTTCTTAATCCTTACCCTAACCTCCATGGAAAACATGCTCAACCGGGCCTTTATACTACGATATCACCGCTACCTCGTGGGATAGGGTGCCGTAGGGAGCGATGTGTGCATGTATGCATGGAGTCCTATAAAAACGTGTGATGGGCAAGAAATGGGTGAGAGATCTTCATCTCTCAAGCCTTCCCCAAAGCTAACCCTAACAAGCGAGGAGACTACTCTCTCATTAGGGAATTGAAGAACATATCTAAACTATCTATCTAAGGCAAGGAATTAAAGATCTAACTGGGGCAGATAAGAAATTACCTAGGGCAGATAATAAAATTAACTAGGGCAAATCAAAAGAACTACTTACAAATTGATGCACTCTTCATTTATTGCAGAAATTACAAATCTGAATTTTAGATATAAAATGAGGCACAAGAAGAGGCATAACCTAAAAAAGGTTTTAGGGCTTCTATTTATAGATTCATAGAAACCCTAGGGTTACAGTCGACTCACATCCGCTTTTACAATTTTACCCCCTAAGAAACCTAACTAATGCACCGACGTGCCGACACGAGGAATTTCCACCGACCCGGGCTTCGCACGGCCGCGGATCCGCGAACAAGAGCAAGGTTTGGCCGCGGTTCCGCGGCCAAGTAGAGGCTTCTTTAGCTGCAATTTCTTGGTTATCTTCCTGATGCATTTTTATACTTGTTTCTTCATTTGTTTTCTCGGATTGGCTTCTATATTTCTTCCAGATCTCCACAGTGAATAATTGTAGTGGACTTTTACCGTTGCTTCGTGACGAAGTCTTGAACCTTGCACTGCCTTTGTACTCTGTGGACATGTTTATTGATCTTCGTTTATTCTCCAAAATGTGGCATGATCAAGATCCCCCACCATTTATCGGTCGTAGTCTCACTTTTGTATCATTTTTTATCAATTTCATTGTTTTTGTTCCGGGAACCTGTAACCTGCAACTATGTAGCAGACATGGGTCAAAAGCACCTGTTTATTTGTAAACTGAGTAAGAATGGGGAATAAAATAATGCAATATTATGATATGAACACCTGGCTCAGGCAAAACGGAGTAGGAGAACATATATGATATGTGCGGGACCGAGAACAATACGTGTATGTGATACCGTATTAGATTCTCACGATATGAGATATCGGCCGGGTATATGTGATATAACCGGGTCATCGGATCAAGTGTTGATTCGATGAGCTGATACAGATTATATTAGTCGGTTATTTGTGAAATAGCCGGATTATTGGATCAAGTGTTGATTCAATAATTTAATGTATAATTATATATTTGATATATTAAATTACATTAACTAATATAAAAGCTCACTAAAAGATTCTTTTTCTCACTCGGGTAATACATTGATATATATGCGATATATGTTAATTGTATTATTTTATTTTGTTACAATAAATATTATATATGTGATATATAATGTTGTAACATGTTATGGTTATAAATGCACCATGTTTTGTGGAGTTTAATTGAGGTTAGGGTTTGGATTAGGGTTAAGTCTTCATGAAGCTTCTTGAAGCTTTGACTTTGACTTGGATATTTTACATTGATATTTCCTTAACCCAACCCAACCCTTTACCCTAGTTAAATCTCTACATGGGTTTGTTGGAGATAGTGCCTTCAAAGTCAATTATTGGATCACAGGCACGTGATTGCAATGATTGAGGGAGGACCTATCCCGGTATGACATTCTTACTCAAGATGATAGTATGCTATCTAGTTTATCTTTATCATCGTATACTGCTTTAGGTGACCTGACAGGTCACTATTGCACGGTGATAGAGCCTCTAGGATTCTTGCTTGACTGCCAGCAGTATAAGGGCGATCATATACGTGGGAGCTGGTAGTCTATAAGCACATCCTTAAAAGGTCCCTAGTCGTGGGACTTTCGAGACAGGGCATCGATACTCCAGAGTAGACTAGTGTATACAGTCGAGACCCCGACGAGGGGCGGTGGCCGGTCTCACAAGCCACTGGTGTCAGTTGGTTCACCTAAGATGTATACAGGTGCTCATTGGGTTATGAGTACACCGGACAGGACTCGCCGGGAACATGCTAGTTGGTCTTATACCTGACGTCAGATAGCAGTTCCCTGGTGACATGTGTACAGGTTAGTTCATCGACCTAAGGATCGTCATTTGTCTCGTGTGAGTTCCCACTTACTTTGATTACTACCCTACCACGCTCAAAGGAGACGTGCAAACAGGTTTTAGTTGGGTACAGTCCCGAGCCACATGGAGGCAGTGAGCGGATCTTCAGGGGTTCGTCTCTCCCGGTATTGGGGGTGAGGTCGCGCTGTGTCTAGGAGAGCCATTACACGAAGTCCTTGGCCAAGGAAGGAGATTTACTAGTAGGTATTCCAGTAGTATCTCAGGGTGTTCTAGGCTACACTCCGACACGACTTGTACCGCTTTTGGGGGTCTGACTTTTACCAACCCCCTAGGCCCGCCATGCGATGCTCATAGACGAACGGACCAGACTGTACGGATATTATCACTGACAGGCTCAGTAGGATGTCAGGCTGAGTTCGCTCACAGACGTCCCTTTTGGTCAATACCCGGTAGCCCGTTACGTATAGGCTAATACCTCTGACGTGCTAGTGGTTAAATCCACAACCAAGGTGTTGACGAGTCTTTAGAGTCCCCCACAGACAGTTGCTCAAGTTTCGGGCGAAACGCTGTAGAGGCCGTATGGAGATATGGCAGGGTTCGATCATGCACGTGTGGTATTGTACGGATCATGATCGGACGGATAATACTAGTGGGCTTTGGTTTAAGCCGGATCCTAGTATTGTACAGTGTAGACTTTGTCTCATTGCATTTATATTCGGTCGGAATACAAATGCGGGTATGTATATACAGTCGCGGGGTTTTCCTGTAATTTATTACGGGATCAGTTTCATGAAGTTGCCAGTTTGTTTTCCGTTTCAGCCATATTTCTTTGTATCTTTCATTGGCTGAAGATTGGTAGAGGAGGGTTTATTTGCATTTGTGCAAATAAGTATTTTGGAAGGTGGTCTTCGCATATTGTTGTATCATGATAATTCCTCCACCATTTGACTTCTTTTGACTTCTTCTTTTCATCATGGTTGTTGATGATTAGGTTGTTGGAGTGTTGGTTTTGGAGTAATCATGGTTGTTGATGATTAGTTGATGGAGTATTAGTTTTGGTTAATGATCATTGCTTATCATCACCACCCTTTCACTATCTTGCATTATGTTGGAGGCTCATTTCTTTTTCCATTCCAATTCACTCCACATTATCATTCCCCTTGACTTGGCCGGCCATGGAGATGAAGGGGCTGTCCAAAAAATTGTGGTGGGGTTTTCTTGATCTCTTTGGCTTTGTAAAATCCCACAAGTTCCATCTCCATAAGCTCATATCATTCCTCCACCAAAAGGAAACTTCCTCAAACCCAAATGAGACATAGAGCACTACACGTTTTCTACAGCAAATCTTGGGCACATCGGCTCGCCAACTTCGTGCCCGAGTTGCCTCGGTCCAGAGGTGGGAGCCCGTAAAAGAAGCCGGCGACGTGGTGCCCTTCCGGCGACTTGGTGGAGACCGGAGATTCCGCGGGAAGATCGGGACGACGACGAGAAGACCGAAGGACACGGATCGCTCGGTATATCTCTCTACCCCCTTCTCTAGATAGCTAAGACTAGATTAATGGCACGATCCAGGATTTTAGTGCGCGGTGGTGCCGGTTTAAAAAGTCAAAGTAAATCATCATTTCCGCATTCCGGCGTCGGATTGACGGCCGGGGCGCCGCCGTGCACTTACAGTGGTATCAGAGCCTCTCCATTAACCTAGTCTAGCTTTGTCTAATGTGTTTACATTTCTGATCGAACAAAATTCCAAAAACCGCGTTTTCATGTGCATCAGTTTTTGTCGAATTTTTTTTGGCTCCAAAAATTTTTCTGGTTGTTTCAGAATGATGTGCAGGGAATTCTAAGACTACTGTGAAATTTTGGTCACGTGAACACACTGTCCCACCGCGGAACCGCGGCCAAACCCATGCTTGGGCCGCTGTTCCGCCGCAAGATTTACCGTTCAGTGCATCAAAATTCTACAGAGAGTCTCTGTGTTGAAAATTAGGGGTTTTGGAACATTCTTTGGGCCCAGATTTTCTGTGAGTGCTACAGTAGTGTTGGGGCCCATTTGGGTAAATTTGATCGATCGAATATTTTAAACACATTATGTAACGATCTAGAAAATCGTTTTGAGTTGTTTCTGTTTTTGGGTGAAATTCGTCGGTATTGTCAGTTTTATACCGATTGCGATCAAACGGCCATATCGAGTTACCAGCACCTAGTTTTGAGAAAATAAAACTTGTGCGCACACTTTGAGAGTATATGGGACGTTTTGGTGCAATTTGAATTTTTCCCATTTTTAATGTTATTTTAATCCGGTTTGCACTTTTCTGGAAATCTCTCTTTTCATCTTTTCTAAAAATTTTCTTAAGTTAAACTAAACCACAAAGTGTTTTGAGTGTGTGGCCTAGGTTTAAAGAGGAAAAAGAAAAGAAAAGAATAGAAAAGAAGAGAGAAGAAGGTGCATGCATGTTTGACCTAGGGTTTGTATGCTTTGACTTGCATTTATGTGTGGAAATTGCAAGGAAACCTCTCTTTTTCTCTCTCCCTCCTCACTTGGCCGAGCCCTCCTCCCTCTCTCCTGCCTTGTGCTTTATTCTCTTGCTTTTCCTCACAAAAACATTCACAAATCCCTCATTGTTCATTCAAAGTTCACAAAAATTATACCCTTGTGCATGTTATCTCATTTTCTTCACTTAGAGTGCTCTAAAGCTTTGATCTTGCTGTTCTTTTGGTGTAGGTAAATTCCTTAGCTGTTATTTTAAGTGTTTTTAGTATAACTTAGCTTTTTAAATTCTGTTTGGATGTTAAATTAGGGTTTGATACGAAATATCGTATTTTGGTGTCGGATTGTGGTTTTTTAGAACCTGCTTTGATCCGGATTCTCTACTGATGAATTCAACATAGAGGTTGTGTTGTACTAGGGGACCTGGAGCACCACCATCAAGACGAGCCCCATCCCACCGGCCTGGGCCGGCGACAGCAAGAGGAGGGGCCGGCGACGCCGGCCATCCTGATGAGTTAGGGTGTGGGTTTTTGTCTGTAGGTGTCTGCTAGGGTTTGGGTTCCTCTGGTCTTGTTGAAATTGTTTAGTTTTCACAGTAGCAAAACCTGGGATCAATTGTGCAGTTTCTAGTGTTTCGTGTTCGCGCGATACGTGTTACGACACGCGTCGTGCCGTTTTCGTGGTTTCGCTCTTAAGTTGTTTTCGTCGTGTCGCTACTCCCGTTAGCCACGATACGAACACTTAAGAGGTGTTTGTGTGTTGTTGTGTCGGTTAGATGTAGCTAGTTCGTATTTCGTAGTTGTTATTGATATATATATTTGTTGTTGTTTATATGTTGCAGGTTCGCAGACGAGGACTACGGACACTGCCACAGGGGGATTCAGGTGGTAGATTTCTTCTAGCTTGGAGTGTGGGTGAGTAGATTTAACATCTACAGGGGAATCGCCCGCATGGCGTTATGCGTCTGGGCTAGAAATCTTACCTTGTCGCATATTCTATATCATGTTTAGAATTGCGCATATACCTTACTGCTTAGTGATAGTTGTGATTGGACTAGTATCCTTAGGACACTGCACTATTATTGACGGCTCAGATTGCGAGAGCACTGATTGGATGCCACACACACCGTCAATAATTGCCATGTCATACACGACCATATTTTAGAAATGCTATTGTATGGTTAGGGACATTGTGACTTTGATACATATTTTCTTATCGCTATACTTAGACTTGACATGCTAGTTCCTATTTACCGATAGGATGCTGTACCTTTAGTGCTAGGTACATATACACCTAGGGACATAGATACAGGTGTACTTGCATTCCATACTTATTTATACCTGATAGGTACATCACATCAGCATACAGGTAGGTGTACTTGTATTTCATACCTATACCTGATAGGTATATTACATCATCATATTGGCAGGTGTACTTGTATTTCATACTTATACCTGATAGGTATATTACATCACCATATAGGTAGATACCTATATTTTTGCTTTACGTTTCATGTATTCATTTATATCTGGTGAATGCTATGCTGTTCTTTATACGCTTTTATTACAGTTTCATATTGCGTATACTTTATTCATGGATTATCGCATTGTTATATGGATTTTTCATGATGTTTTCTGGATTTGGGGACCGTGGTGGTTCATGAAATTATGCATACATTGGAACAACCGGTTTCCTTGAGATGATATTATAGCATCCACCATGAGATTTATCGGTGCGGATATATATATCCTATGCGAGGAGGCGTCGAGAGCCGCATGAGGATACATGGTGGGGCCCGGAGGTACCCCGAAGCAAGAATGTTGTCGGAGTGAGCCGACGTCACACTGAGGCGATGAGGCCTAGGGGAGCCATACTTTCCGGTGACATTACCAGAGACTCGGCGGATATCAGGGGGATACCGTTGGGAGTCATGTGCGTATCGATCGTCGAGAGGCGAGGGGCAGAGCGAGGCACTCGAGCTCTCGTGATAGCGTATGATACGTACTTATCAGTTTTCTGTGTCGATGCTTGACACATTGGTTTTATGATATTTCTAAATACTCTTGTATATATAACAGGGGATTGAGCCGCTGTTATATATGCCTTTACACCAATATTAGTGGAATGGGACGCTAATATATATGTATTGCCCTCATCATATTATTATGTCATTATATTTAGGATGTTAGAACTGTGCTGGAGATTTGACTTGAGATTCATGAGATTCATTGGGATTGGATGGTGATATCGTACACACTAGTGATGTGAGATCCACTTAGTGTTGTACATATGATATATGTGAGATAGACGGATATTGTACAGACGAGATATGTGGGATCCACTAGCTGTTGTACATGTGATATAGGTGAGAGATACCTGATATTGTACAGACGAGATATGTGGGATCCACTAGCTGTTGTACATGAGATATATATGAGATATACCAGACATTGTACATACGAGAGATGTGAGATTCATTTGTGTTGTACATTTGATATATGGGATACATACTGATATTGTACATATTAGAGATGTGAGATCTACCTGACTTGTACATTCGACACGTATGTGAGATACATTTGATATTGTGTAGTTGAGGAGATGTGACACTTAGATGATATGAGAGCTAATTTGGTGACTGATTTGAGGCATTGGGAATTGATTTGTCTGATTGGATTGTGATCCTACCACGATGTCAGGATTCCGTGGAAATGACATATTTCACTCCATACCTCATCATTATATACTTGTGCACTATTTCCATGTGTTAGGAGTACCTGTGAGAGTACCTTCATGAGTGTGCACATTTACTTCTCATATCCCCAGTGCATGATTATTGCATATTGTTGTCATATCATTATTGCAGGACATATTGGTGGTACTTGTGAGTGTACTTTCCATTATTTCGTACTCATGACCATTATATTTGAAATGTCATATATTAGATTCATGCTGTACGTACATTCTCGCGATTACCTGCATATGTTATTTACTATTCACGAGTTGGCAACTCACCCCCGTTGTGCCACAGGTATTGCTGGAGTTTCCCCAAAGTAGTCAAGGCAAGCTATTCAGCTTTCAGCTATTCACTCATCTATCATCTTTTGGTTGCGGATACCACTTCGCCTGTTAGTGTGCAGTTTTGCCCAGGTGGGTTTTGTGGGTATTCAGAGATTGTATTGTATATTCGTTGTATATTGTACTCTCCATCTACTAGCAGTTGTTGTGACTTAGAGACTTGGTGAGGACGGATTTGTATATACTGTGGATTTGTGGATTTTATACAGTTCCTTTTCTTTTGTCTCTTATTTCTTCGCTACGGCGTCGTATATCTGTTGTGGTATTGTTTTCCGCCGTTGGGCGTGGATTTTGCTCCCGTTTGGGATGCTTTATTTTATATCTATGTTGTACCCTTTTTAGGGGCTTGTTTTATAAAGGAGGTGCTGCCAAAATTTTACAGAAAATGTGGACTATTTTAAAGAATTTAGGTTGTGATTTCAAATGTTTCTAAAAACTTTATATTATCTTTTCCGTATTTTTATGGTTTAGATTTCTGGGTTTTGGCTTTCTTTTACTGCGTTACGTCTGGAGGCGTTGCGTAGTATTAGGGCCATCACGTACCTTTTTGGGTCGTGACAAAGTTGGTATCAGAGCGTGGTTTTACCTTTCGGAGTGTAGGATGACCTGGTATGATGGAGTAGGTAACCTAAGCGGAGTAACGTACTGTGGGTATGTCTGCAGCATACTTACGATGCAGTATTTCGCCTAAAGTGCCTAAGTACAATTGTTTGAGATTCCTTCCTTGATGATTCATATCCTTGTGATTCGATTTCCTTTTTCTTATCGAATCCTATCTCTATTTATAGCCTTGCCATCGATGACTACGGGGACTCAGTATGATGCAGCGAGAGCCGAGGTCAGGGTTAGCTCGGGTGAGACGAGCACTGACCAGGAGGGCACTCGTGTTGCACAGTTGCAGACGGATCAGCCTTCGACTGATCAGCTAGCTAGACTTGTGACAGAGATGCAGGATTTGCGCCAGACGATGAGATCATTAGTTGATGCCATTCGAGCGCAGCGACAGGAGTTTGTCACCCCAGTTGGACAGTTGTTCCTTGGGATCAGCGTGCAGCAGTCTGTTACTTATGTAGCACCAGTGGATGTAGCTCCAGTCGACGAGACACGTATTCCAGAGACTTTACGAGTTCCAGGACAGTGGAGGACTAGTACAGGTGTGCCAGTCCAGGGACAGAGGTTCAGTCGTCGTGACAGGTTTCGTGCATAGCATGGGAGTAGCAGAGGTGTGAGACGAGGACAGTCGTCTAGCTCTTATTCCCAGGATGGTCAGCAGTTTTCTTCCGGATGTTATCGGTGCGGGAGTTTGGATCATCGGGTTAGAGTTTGTACTGAGCCACGTAGACGCGAAACAGCTATACCACAGAGTGGAGGATTTCAGCCTGTTGTGGGTAGGAGGCAGACACGAGGGTTTGATTCTACTCAACCGGACGCACGTACGTCCAGTGTAGATTTGGCAGGTATCCTTGTTCTTTTGTTGTACTTGTTGGTTTTCGCACTTTGTGCCGTGGTTGGGACGAGGATCGTGTTAGTAGATCAGCCGTTTTGTTGTGTTATTTTCTGTCAGCGATTCTTTTGATGCGCGACACGTATTTCAGTCGTATGCCAGTTAGTGAGGAGATTTTGCCGTCATTGGATCCTTCTAGAGATGTTGGACTTGACGTTCTCCTGGGCATAGATTGGTTAGTTACGTGTTAGGCGTCTGTGGACTACCGTGTGGAAACAGTCAGGATTTGTTTTCCCGGCGAGTCAGTTCTGGTTGTGCAGGTGGATAGTTGAGCCGCCTTTCACAGCTTGAATTCAGCCTTTTTCGCTAGTCAGCTTTGGAGGAGATGTCGTGGATTCTTGGCGTTCATTCGAGATACCGGAGCCACATTGGGATTGTTGGGCCGGGTAGTTATCGTGCAAGAGTTTTCCGACGATATTCCAGGAAAGCTAGCGAAATTCAGGGAGCTTAAGGATCTGCTGCAGAGTTGTTTGTTGGGAGGTTTGTGTGTCCGTGTGTTTCGCTTGTGGGAGCCCCCTAATTCTGTTCGTTCAGGAGGATGACGACAGTTTGCGGTTGTGGATTGATGGATCGTCAATTGAACCGGCTTATGGTGCGGTTAGGTATCTGTTACCTTGTTTTGATGATTTCTTCGATCAGCTCCAGAGTGCGAGACTTTTTCTAAGTTTGTTTGGGATCAGGTCATCATTGTTGCGGGTTCGGAGTGGTGGCATTCCGAATTTTGTTTTTGTGCGTGCTACGGGCAGTTGTGTGTTGGTGGTGTCGTTGGACTCGCCAATGCCCTAGCAGCATTTGTGGATATGATGCACCAGATTTTCTTCAGGCCGTTCCTCGACCAGTTGCTGTTGTGTTTTGACGACATTCTGGTCAATTCTTTGTGTCTTGAGGAACAGGAGCAGCATTTGAGAATTTGCTTTGCAGACATTGGGAGAGCCCAGTTGTTTGCTAGATTCTCGGAGTGTTCCTTCAGGCTTGTTTGTGTTGACTCCTAGGTCTTGTAGTTACGGGAGACGGTTTCGTATGGTTCCGAGGGAGATCGTGACCGTACAGTTTAGACCCAGACTTGTGTACGGACAGAGGTCCTTTGATTTTGGGTTTAGCAGGTTTTTACCGCCGTTTCGTGCAGGATTACCAGAGTATTGTTGCACCGTTGACTGTGAAGACCTAGAATGGAGGTTCTTTTCCTTGAACTGAGGCATGTGTGCAGAGTTTTCAGCAGTTGGAGATTTGGTTAGCAATTGCATCAGTTCTTGCTTTTGATTCGGAGCCCTTGATTGTGACAAGGTTGTGCTAAGTTAGGGATGCGTTTGTGTACCTGATGTTATCGGGTAGAGACATGAAATCCTAGGGCAAGCACATCAGTCAACTCTCTATGTTCATTCAGGTTCCGCCAGTTTTGACGTGACTTGTGAGATAGTTACGGGTGGACAGGAGTGTAAAGAGAAATTTCAGGTTTCGTCTCAAGGTGTTTGTGTGGTTTGTTGTTTGCGGCAGTTGGGATCGTCACTCGCCATTGTAGGATACTTCCTTGATAGCTGTTATTAGGAGACATTTCAATTGGCAACCTTTAGGTTTAGTCAGGTAGTGTCGATCACCAGTCTGTTTTTCTGACTCAGCGTAGTAGGATTTTGGACCTCAGCTAGTCTAGAGACTTCGGAGATGTTCCAGTTGGTTCAGGTCAGGATGATAGTAGCCCAGTACACACAGAGGTCTTATATCGACCATGTAGGTCGCAGATTGAGTTCGCAGTGGGAGATCATGTATTCCTACGGACTTTCCGATGAATGACATGTTGAGTTTTGGGAAGCTTATCCTAGGATTTGAGGTTCCTTTGTGATCCTTTATGTGAGTTAGTTTTCGTTGCTTTAATTTGGCACTTCCGCCCAGATTATAGATTATTCACCCCGTTTTCATGGTGTTGATTTTTGGCAAATACCTTCATGACTTTTTCACATGATTCAGCATAGACCATTAGTTTGGACTCGATCTTTTCGTTCACCGGCAGCCATTGGTGTAAATGGTTCGGCAGGTGAAGAAACTTCGGTCAAAGGTCTTGCCATCTGTGAAGAGTTTTCTTGGACGTAGCTGTATAGTGAGGGTATCACTTGGGAAGCTGCGAGTGAGATTTGGGAGTTTTGTACTCTTCTCTTTGAAGGTATGCTTGGTGAAAATTTTAAATTCGGGGACGAATTTTTATAAGGGGGGGAGATTGTAACGATCTAGAAAATCGTTTTGAGTTGTTTCTGTTTTTGGGTGAAATTCGTCGGTATTGTCAGTTTTATACCGATTGCGATCAAACGGCCATATCGAGTTACCAGCACCTAGTTTTGAGAAAATAAAGCTTGTGCGCACACTTTGAGAGTATATGGGACGTTTTGGTGCAATTTGAATTTTTCCCATTTTTAATGTTATTTTAATCCGGTTTGCACTTTTCTGGAAATCTCTCTTTTCATCTTTTCTAAAAAGTTTCTTAAGTTAAACTAAACCACAAAGTGTTTTGAGTGTGTGGCCTAGGTTTAAAGAGGAAAAAGAAAAGAAAAGAATAGAAAAGAAGAGAGAAGAAGGTGCATGCATGTTTGACCTAGGGTTTGTATGCTTTGACTTGCATTTATGTGTGGAAATTGCAAGGAAACCTCTCTTTTTCTCTCTCCCTCCTCACTTGGCCGAGCCCTCCTCCCTCTCTCCTGCCTTGTGCTTTATTCTCTTGCTTTTCCTCACAAAAACATTCACAAATCCCTCATTGTTCATTCAAAGTTCACAAAAATTATACCCTTGTGCATGTTATCTCATTTTCTTCACTTGGAGTGCTCTAAAGCTTTGATCTTGCTGTTCTTTTGGTGTAGGTAAATTCCTTAGCTGTTATTTTAAGTGTTTTTAGTATAACTTAGCTTTTTAAATTCTGTTTGGATGTAAAATTAGGGTTTGATACGAAATATCGTATTTTGGTGTCGGATTGTGGTTTTTTAGAACCTGCTTTGATCCGGATTGTCTACTGATGAATTCAACATAGAGGTTGTGTTGTACTAGGGGACCTGGAGCACCACCATCAAGACGAGCCCCATCCCACCGGCCTGGGCCGGCGACAGCAAGAGGAGGGGCCGGCGACGCCGGCCATCCTGATGAGTTAGGGTGTGGGTTTTTGTCTGTAGGTGTCTGCTAGGGTTTGGGTTCCTCTGGTCTTGTTGAAATTGTTTAGTTTTCACAGTAGCAAAATCTGGGATCAATTGTGCAGTTTCTAGTGTTTCGTGTTCGCGCGATACGTGTTACGACACGCGTCGTGCCGTTTTCGTGGTTTCGCTCTTAAGTTGTTTTCGTCGTGTCGCTACTCTCGTTAGCCACGATACGAACACTTAAGAGGTGTTTGTGTGTTGTTGTGTCGGTTAGATGTAGCTAGTTCGTATTTCGTAGTTGTTATTGATATATATATTTGTTGTTGTTTATATGTTGCAGGTTCGCAGACGAGGACTACGGACACTGCCACAGGGGGATTCAGGTGGTAGATTTCTTCTAGCTTGGAGTGTGGGTGAGTAGATTTAACATCTACAGGGGAATCGCCCGCATGGCGTTATGCGTCTGGGCTAGAAATCTTACCTTGTCGCATATTCTATATCATGTTTAGAATTGCGCATATACCTTACTGCTTAGTGATAGTTGTGATTGGACTAGTATCCTTAGGACACTGCACTATTATTGACGGCTCAGATTGCGAGAGCACTGATTGGATGCCACACACACCGTCAATAATTGCCATGTCATACACGACCATATTTTAGAAATGCTATTGTATGGTTAGGGACATTGTGACTTTGATACATATTTTCTTATCGCTATACTTAGACTTGACATGCTAGTTCCTATTTACCGATAGGATGCTGTACCTTTAGTGCTAGGTACATATACACCTAGGGACATAGATACAGGTGTACTTGCATTCCATACTTATTTATACCTGATAGGTACATCACATCAGCATACAGGTAGGTGTACTTGTATTTCATACCTATACCTGATAGGTATATTACATCATCATATTGGCAGGTGTACTTGTATTTCATACTTATACCTGATAGGTATATTACATCACCATATAGGTAGATACCTATATTTCTGCTTTACGTTTCATGTATTCATTTATATCTGGTGAATGCTATGCTGTTCTTTATACGCTTTCATTACAGTTTCATATTGCGTATACTTTATTCATGGATTATCGCATTGTTATATGGATTTTTCATGATGTTTTCTGGATTTGGGGACCGTGGTGGTTCATGAAATTATGCATACATTGGAACACCCGGTTTCCTTGAGATGATATTATAGCATCCACCATGAGATTTATCGGTGCGGATATATATATCCTATGCGAGGAGGCGTCGAGAGCCGCATGAGGATACATGGTGGGGCCCGGAGGTACCCCGAAGCAAGAATGTTGTCGGAGTGAGCCGACGTCGAACTGAGGCGATGAGGCCTAGGGGAGCCATACTTTCCGGTGACATTACCAGAGACTCGGCGGATATCAGGGGGATACCGTTGGGAGTCATGTGCGTATCGATACGTCGAGAGGCGAGGGGCAGAGCGAGGCACTCGAGCTCTCGTGATAGCGTATGATACGTACTTATCAGTTTTCTGTGTCGATGCTTGACACATTGGTTTTATGATATTTCTAAATACTCTTGTATATATAACAGGGGATTGAGCCGCTGTTATATATGCCTTTACACCAATATTAGTGGAATGGGACGCTAATATATGTGTATTGCCCTCATCATATTATTATGTCATTATATTTAGGATGTTAGAACTGTGCTGGAGATTTGACTTGAGATTCATGAGATTCATTGGGATTGGATGGTGATATCGTACACACTAGAGATGTGAGATCCACTTAGTGTTGTACATATGATATATGTGAGATAGACGGATATTGTACAGACGAGATATGTGGGATCCACTAGCTGTTGTACATGTGATATAGGTGAGAGATACCTGATATTGTACAGACGAGATATGTGGGATCCACTAGCTGTTGTACATGAGATATATGTGAGATATACCAGACATTGTACATACGAGAGATCTGAGATTCATTTGTGTTGTACATTTGATATATGGGATACATACTGATATTGTACATATTAGAGATGTGAGATCTACCTGACTTGTACATTCGACACGTATGTGAGATACATTTGATATTGTGTAGTTGAGGAGATGTGACACTTAGATGATATGAGAGCTAATTTGGTGACTGATTTGAGGCATTGGGAATTGATTTGTCTGATTGGATTGTGATCCTACCACGATGTCAGGATTCCGTGGAAATGACATATTTCACTCCATACCTCATCATTATATACTTGTGCACTATTTCCATGTGTTAGGAGTACCTGTGAGAGTACCTTTATGAGTGTGCACATTTACTTCTCATATCCCCGGTGCATGATTATTGCATACTGTTGTCATATCATTATTGCAGGACATATTGGTGGTACTTGTGAGTGTACTTTCCATTATTTCGTACTCATGACCATTATATTTGAAATGTCATATATTAGATTCATGCTGTACGTACATTCTCGCGATTACCTGCATATGTTATTTACTATTCACGAGTTGGCAACTCACCCCCGTTGTGCCACAGGTATTGCTGGAGTTTCCCCAAAGTAGTCAAGGCAAGCTATTCAGCTTTCAGCTATTCACTCATCTATCATCTTTTGGTTGCGGATACCACTTCGCCTGTTAGTGTGCAGTTTTGCCCAGGTGGGTTTTGTGGGTATTCAGAGATTGTATTGTATATTCGTTGTATATTGTACTCTCCATCTACTAGCAGTTGTTGTGACTTAGAGACTTGGTGAGGACGGATTTGTATATACTGTGGATTTGTGGATTTTATACAGTTCCTTTTCTTTTGTCTCTTATTTCTTCGCTACGGCGTCGTATATCTGTTGTGGTATTGTTTTCCGCCGTTGGGCGTGGATTTTGCTCCCGTTTGGGATGCTTTATTTTATATCTATGTTGTACCCTTTTTAGGGGCTTGTTTTATAAAGTAGGTGCTGCCAAAATTTTACAGAAAATGTGGACTATTTTAAAGAATTTGGGTTGTGATTTCAAATGTTTCTAAAAACTTTATATTATCTTTTCCGTATTTTTATGGTTTAGATTTCTGGGTTTTGGCTTTCTTTTACTGCGTTACGTCTGGAGGCGTTGCGTAGTATTAGGGCCATCACGTACCTTTTTGGGTCGTGACACATTAGTGCACAGTATTTACATTATATCTGCGACCGTGAATGTCACTTGATCGGTAAATCATGTCTAACTGCTATAGCCCGGTTAGACGGATTTGCGAACGTGACATTCACGTTGATGTTCTGTGATTGTGCTGTGATGTTGCGGATTGGTCGTGGGGGATAGCCTGGATGCAATGCTAGTACAGTTTTTGTTGTATTATGTACATTTGATATTGCGGGGCGAGCGTCCGACATGTGGACTGTCGTCACTGCCTGTTTGTATATTATTCTTTTGGGGCACGACCGGGTCGAGGTCGATGTACCCGTTGTATGTATATTTTACTTTCTGTACTAGGATTACCCCAAGGTGGGGTGCACGGATAGCCGGGTTCTATAGGGCAAAAAGCCCGCATCTCATGGCATTGAGACGGAGGGGGCTTTACTCTAGAATTGGCGGGCTATTCGCCGCACTCGTAGGGGGTACAGGTTGACCCAGGAGGGGTGCCCAAGTTACCGGATTCCGTGAAGTGCTGGGTGGTCCATTCACGTTACTGAAGAGGGCTGCCTCGCTTCAGGTTTTGGCGGGTAACTTGCCGCGCCCGTAGGGGTCTAGGATTTCATTGCACAGGCTATCCACACGACCAGGGGAACGTCGGGTTTCAGTAGTGGCTCTGTGAAACCCGAGGATCCCAGATATCTGTATTGTTCTGTGATGCTTATTACATTTCTGTGATGTTGCATTTTATCACGCCTTGAGCGAAATATTATATATTGATATATATACTAGTAGATATTGTATATGTTTTGCATCCGCGCTAGTCCAGTCCCCGCTCTGTCGTTAGTTAAGTAACCTAACGGGTAATGACGGGACCAAGTGGCGAATGCGGATGGCATATACGTACATCATTATTTTCGTTCTTTATTGGTGTGATCAAATGATGGGACTGCGTTGATTCGGATCAATACAAGTTAAACAAACCTATTCTGATGTTGTTGGAACACTTTTCAAAAAGCTGTTATTGCAAGGACGTTCTCTTTTGTTTTGCATCGTGGAATTCAGTTGGAATATCCTGCTCCTCAGTCGACGAGGCAAGGGCCGAGATCCCTTCACCGGGAGTGACCCCTTGGAAAGAAGTTTGCGTCACGGCAATAACTGCACTATAGCCAATTACTTTTGCTTTGCATCGTGGTATTCAGTTGGAATATCCTGCACCTCATTCTACGGGGAAAGAGCCGAGATCCCTTCACCGGGAGTGACCTCTTTAGCAAAGGTTTTCGTCACTATATTTTTAAAAGCTATTCAGTTCCTTCAACTATATCAAGTTCATTACGTTAAAGGTTTTCGCCAGAAACCATTCGTAGCCCTACGTCGTTTCATATGGGTGGTCAATAGTATTCAAGCTGTGTATGTTGGCCAAAGTCAAGGCACAGCGATTGGTAGCTATTGGGTATTCATATGCAGCATAGATAGATGCGTAGGTTTGGGGCAGTCGTACTACAATTTTGGCCAAAGTCAAGGGTATGTACGGGTGGGCTCAAATTAACCTGGAGAATGACGGGTAGAACTTGACATGTGACTTATGATATGTTGGCCAAAGTCAAGGTCATAAGGGCATGGGGTAAAAATCGCATCGGGAGTTTCTAAAGAAACTGAAACTTGCCAGAAATGCGCATACCTTCTGGAGTGTGATGACGTGAGCGAATTCCGTCACGTTATCTTGCGATGATAGTTGGATCCCGATTCCCACTGATGAGTTGGTTTACTCCTCGGGTGATCCCGACTAATTCTTCTTTCAGGTTTGGAGGAGAATTTGACGGTACAGTGGGAGGTTTTCATATTAGATAAATTGGTAACCATTCTGATCTAGGTTAGAGTGCACGCTGAGTGTTTCTTTTCTCTCTCTCTTTGGCAGCGACCATTGACCCGACCCTAAGACTATGACTCAGTGACCAAGTTGACCGAACATTCTTAAACACTGGTTTTTGGATTATCAGAGTTGCAAACCTCATTGCCACTCCTACTTTTACCCTTTTCTCCAGGACACCCCATATTACTATGAACGTCCACTTCCATTTGGACAAAACCATCGTATGGTTATATACGAACTCGAAGGAATTTATTCGAGAATGGTTTCCGGTTCTGGAGAAAACGAATAGGACTATTCAGTTGTCTTTTCCTTTTACCTTCTCTCAGGTTGCGAGTACTCCTTGGTTTAGGAGATAGTACACCTATTACGCAAATTGGATAGTCTTCTTCCAAACCATAGGCAGGTGCCGACCGGTAGGGAATGAAGAAAACCAATTAGCCTAACGATGGTGTACAGAAAGTATTAAGTAAAGACATATCAAAGGATTAGTAAGAGGGCAAAGTAAATTGCGACTGATATTCACGACCAGACCAAGTATTTCTTCGCCAATCCTAAATCACCTTTGTATTTCTCCGGGACACTCCGTATCACTACAAAGATCTACAGTTTATTGGATACTCCATCGTATGGTTATATACGAACTCGAAAGAAACTTGTTCCAGTTCAGGGATGGATTCTGGTTCAGGAGAAATAGGAATAAGGTTTATTCGGTTGTCTTTTATCTTCACCTTCTCTCTCATTGCGAGTGTTCCTAGGATTAGGACAGTACACCCATTATGCTTATTGGATAGTCTTCTTCCAAACCATAGGCTGGTGCCGAACGGTAGGGAAGGAAGAAAACCATTTGGCCTAAAGGGGTGAACAGAAGGTAATAACTAAAGACATAGAAAGGGATTTGGAAAGATGGAAAAGAATTACACGGTTACAGTTGAGAATCTGGATAATGGAAGAGGCATTACTAGGAATACCGGGATACCCCATCGAAACATTTCAATGTTTCAGTTTCACTGTGTACTGCTAAAGGAAAACTGATTTCCTAATTAGACACTTGCTCCAGGGTATGTAAAAATTTACCAGGTATGATTCTCACATCTGTAAGGTTTTACAGATGATGAGTGGGAGTAAGTTATTGGGAATTGGGTGATCATCCTCATTATATCGGGATTCGTTGTAATTGGTGATATTTGAGGAAATCACCTGGGCTGTTTGCCGGTCGGCAAATATTTGGTTTTGAATATCCGCTGTTATGCACCAATTTCAAATCGATATATCTGTACGTCTATTCTGATAGAGTGAGATATACTTTTTTGAAATTATGTCTATGACATTTACCTATATCAGTGGATGGTTAGGTAAGGAGCATTAAACAGCGGTGTAATTCTTCTTAACCATAAGTACAGTTTTCAACCTGCGACACACAGGGAGTGAGTTATTAGACTCAAGGGATTTATACAGAGTATTGTATGTTGTCCAGTGTCCATTAGGACAGAGGGGATGGTCCTCGTACTATATTCGGTTTACTTATGACTCCTCTAGTTTTTAGACAGGTGTTTCGTAGAAACACAAGGTCCGAATTTTGAGAAGTTATAGGTATATGAATAAAGTAGAGAACCAAGTATTGCAAGTATCGGGATTCTTCAAGGTGATCGAAGATGTAGATACTTGTGTAGGGTATTCAGTTGATAGTAATGATTAAGAGAACTTGCTTCTCTTTCAGGTTACTCATAATTGGAAGCATTCCTAAGTTGAGTAATGCTGATCGGTCTCTTTCCATTTAGTTAACATGCACTGGAGACAGCTGCATGATTTGAATCTGGTTCAATTAAATCAGTGCCTCTGGTTCTATATTGGATATAGAACAGTTCATATCTTAACGATGTTAAGGTACGAGAAGTTGTCCGGCTTATGCTTAAAACCAGACTCTGGATAACTCAAGGCACGTTTCTGTAATGGTTGTTTGTGGGTTGACCCAGGCTATGACGAGGGTTGACTTTCTACCATCTGAAAGATCAATAGTGATATTATTCTAGACTCGCCACAGTTTTAACAAAAATGGATTTTTTCAGAAAACAGTAGTGGGAGTATGGTAGAACTGGAAGTGATTCCAGAACCGCAAACGATTACTGAAGATTTGATAAAGACCTAAAGATTCAATCTGGTTTGACATTCCATTGGCCACTCCGCAGATAAGATGGGTAACTTCAAGCACCCGAGAGGTACTCTGGTAGCCTCAAGGACGGTGACAGGGAAGTTCTTGTTTACCCAGACTTGCCATTGTTGTTGTTCCAGACTATGAGACCCGGCAGGAGGATGAGTATAGCGTCGTTCTAAACTGGCTTTAGAAGTGTAGGTCTATATGACTCTGCCAGAGGGTTGTCGTGGTTAGTGGGAGCAGCGAAAGCATGGTGGACAAGTGGCTTATGTCTATTTATAGACTAATGCAGATATAGCGGAGATAGATCATCAATTTCTGATGTGACAGTCATAGGTTTGACTTCATCAGAATAGGGGATGGATCTGTTGAGAAGGTAGTAGGGTGTGATGTCATGGTATTTGGATGACATACACAGAGTAGGAAGTGATATTCCTATACTACGATCGGTTATACTTTGGTTGTCACAAAGTGGTTTCTCCACATGGGACTTGGATATTATATCAGACATTCTGGTCACTGGATCTATGGTTTTAGATCTAGATTTGGGTAGTTTCCTAATCAGGGTACTTAGACAGCATTCTAGAGGTGCTTTAGAATGGACGACTCCTGGCATGGTGGTGTACCTGCAGGTGATGGAGTCACCCTCTCTAAAGGTGTCTTACAGACTAAAGGGGAGAGGGATGTGCATGATTGGCAGATCACTTGCTCAGGCAATTGAGTCAATCATGAGATGTCAAGTACCATACCAGATGTTGTTTTTGCAGCAGATGCAATAAGATATTGATCCAATCCTGGAGAAACAGTCGGAAGCAGTTTTAGAACATAAATGGATGTTCTAGGGATATGATAACGACAGCCTCATTCGGGAGACAGTTATCATTCCAGGCTTCCAAGGTGACCTGGATGACAGAGAGGTTGTCAGAGTTATAGTTTTCCTTCTGACGAGGTGCAGTATTTTGGACAGGTGGTTCAAGGCAATACTGAGGGAGGCACGGCCCAGTATACTGATTAAGTTCAGTTGACGATACAGTCTAAGAAGTTTGGATTTAGAGTTCATTTATGAGCTAGGTCCCATCAGACATCCAGACACATTCTAAGACAGGTATTGCTCATTTCGGGAGATGGCTTTCTCCGCGAACTTGAGATATAGAGAGACATAGAAAGAAACATCAAAGCGGATCCACTCACTGAGGCTATTCCTCGAACACAATAGTTTCGCAAACAAGCTTTGTGAGACTGACTAGTAGAGGAGTTGGGTGTTCGGTATCACACGGGCTGTGAGTATGCGACATCGCAATAATTAGCCTTGAGTGCAAGTGGGAGATTGTTGGAGATAGTGCCCTCAAAGTCAATTATTGGATCACAAGCACGTGATTGCAATGATTGAGGGAGGACCTATCCCGGTAGGACAATCTTACTCAAGATGATAGTATGTGTTCATATCAGATTTTTGCATTTTTATACCGCCCAATTTTTATCACATTGCTTATCGGTAGGTACTCTTGAGCCGTGTTTGCTAATCAATTGCAGGATACAGGTTCTCGGCTCTAAATGCTGAAATTCATGGAAAAGCACGACAAAACCCAGGTTCCTGCCAACCACAGATAAAACACGGGTCTCCGTTCTCTATCCGTATGTTGCCACACACCAGTTTAAGAGACAAAATGGCAAATCGGTGTCATTTTCATGCACAAGGCTCAATGGCAACACAAGATCCAAGAAATCTACGCGGAGCTCGAGGAAATCATGACAAAAAGATCCACATCAAATCACCTTTTGATTTGCTAAAATTCTGGAAAAATCGTGAAGAAATTCTGAGAAAAAACAAATACCAGACTGAAGGGCACTGCAAAACAGGAGAAGCCACCAAAAATGAAGTCCCAATACCCTACTATGGCCGTGGAACCGCGGCCTAAGCATGCTTAGACCGCGGAACCGAGCCGTAAGGTGGCGGCAGCAGGTGGGCTTTTAGGGGTATTTTGGTCTTTTCATGAGGAGGCAGATTTTTGCCCTAGGTTTCTAGTTTCCTGCCTATAAATAGTCCAGAACTTGTAAAAGTCAAGGGTCCATAATCTTGTATTTAGATTTTAGGTTATATGTTGTTGTTGTTCTTCCTCCTCTCATCTCTTCTCCATTAAAAAAAACTTGTAGTGAGCTTTTGTGAGTGAAGAATGAATAAAGGAGTTCTTGTTCTTACCATACTTGTCTTTTTATTTTGTTAACTATTATTGCTTGTAATTTTCATTTGCTAATTTAGTTGTTATTTGTGTTTGTTTCTTTCTTGTTCTCTTTTCCTTTATCCTTAAACAACTATCATGCTTACGCTTGATCCTTGCCGAGGTGAGGTCGCAAATAGCTAGTTGTAATCTTCTAATCTCTTTCTTTCTATCTTCCTCCTTTGTCTTATTTTCATTTTTCTTGTAATGGGTGAGTAATTTCCATACATGTTAGGGTAGGATAAGGAAAGTTTGAGAGAAGGAAATCTCTCTCACTCTTTTCTTGCCCAACATCTTGATTCGGACTCCCGTTAATTGAACCACAATCCGCTCCCTACGGCACCCTATCCTATATGATAGCGGTGATTCCTTAGTGAGACCGGTTGTGGTTGAATTAACCGGAGGTTAAGGCTAAGAGCCAAGAACGGACGGACAAGCACCAAAAGGAAGAACTTATGCGTTGGAAAGCCTAGCTTATACTCGCAAGTTCCTTCCTAGTCGTGCTAATCCCCGTTGTTGCCGATTACCGTAACACCGACATTAAGAGTGGCAACGAAAGAAGTGAGCGACTCCTAACTCAAACTAACCTAATCCTAACCCTAACAAGCTCTCTATCTATATCATTTTAGCACATAGTTAACCTAAAAACAAACCTGGAAAATTGGACTTAACTCGTTAAAACACATAGAAAAAGATTCCCATCTCCCTGCGGACGACCCGTACTCAACCGGCTAGCTACAAGCGAAACCGTCTTGATTGCGGTAACAAACTTAGCATGCAAAAACTCTACCAATCAAATGGCGCCATTGCCGGGGAGACGGTAGTTTATTTCTTTGTGTAATTTCGGGTTAATTTGTGAATATAAATATAACCGAAAAACAAAACAAAAAAATACACATTGTAAAAAAATCATCTTGTTATTTTTGATTAGTTTTTGTGCAAGTGTGCAGGATAAAACGAAGTTCAAGTTCAGTGCCAAAGACGTGGGAAGTTAGACCCATATCTTTGCGGTTACACCGCGGGTGAACAAGACGGAAAAGACGGTCTATTGAAAGATTCTGGAGCAGATCCAATAAGCAAATCAAGATTCAGGAGCTCCAGAAAAGAAGAGAACAGACAAGGAAGCACACACCAAAATTTCTTAGCCCCAACGCCACCATCTTGCCGCGGAACCGCGGCATAAGCAAGCTTAGGCCGCGGAACCGCGGCCACTTGGTGCCCTCTGCATCTCCAAATTTCGGTGAGTTTCTCTTCTCTCCCCCACTCCTCTGAACTCCACTAAACTGTGTTTTCTGCAGCATTCTTTGCGCAAACTCTCTTCCCCCTTCCAATAAATTGTTTTTGTGCAGGATTCTTTGCGCCGCGCTAAAATAAAAAAAATTGTTTGCAGTTGATTTGTTACTGCTTTGCATTTATTAATACGGACTTTAAGGGGCTTGAAACCAATTCAGATTGGGTGGGGATTTCATCACCCTTCCCAGGACCCCAGAAATCACAAAAGCATATGCATTGACCAATGTTAATTAAAAAATACTAGACTCAGCCCTAAGAACTTCGCGCTCAATAGGACAGAGGACTAGTTACAGGCATCGGTCGTTTATCCTATCCTGACTTTTGCGGTGTCTAGGCAAGTGTGTCCAAGGCAAGTGGTTACTTAATTAGGACCACTACTTACGTGGTGGGGAGCCTCCCACTTACCTGGCACTTACCTGGCCGCAATTGTTGGAGAAGAGGCGGTTTGAGGTCCTATTTCTAGCCTTTTGGAACAGTTAGGAGCTGTCTAGATGACCTAGGTGACCCTAGATCTAGGTGTGATTGTGCATATCTTGTTTGTGATTGCTTGAAGCCGTAAGTCCGTACATATTTCTGTAAATCTCTTTCTAAAAAAAAACAGAAAACCAAAAACTTTTATAAAAACTTGCCCTTTGTCGCCAAAATCCATTTTTTCACCCACCACCTATCGTATTTCTCCATTGACGTTTTCTTACCCTCACTTTCTCCGCTTTGACTATACTAAACTCGTTTAGTGTATGTCCGCTTGGACTCGGGACACTAGTGCCCGCCTAGTCCGCGGTACGTTAGTCGCTACCGACTACGCGATCGACTCAGACGTCGAAACTCCGTCCACGCCTCTTTCACCCTTACCTTTGCCGGCCAACTCCGACGTTGACCGGAATTCTGTTCATACATCTTCACCTTCACCATCACCAACCTCTTCTTCCGCGATGTCAGGATTTAATCCAAACATCTCTTTGACTACCCCAGGATTGACTCCACCTCCTACGGAGGCAACTAACCCACCACCACCTCCTGTTGTAGCGCCGCAGCGAATCGCGCTCCAGGATCATTTCTATCCCACCCGTTCTGCACTTCCCACCTGTCTTTCTCTTCCACCGGCCAATGGGGATAACTTTGAAATTAAGCCCCACTTCATTAACATGCTTCCGCGATTTCATGGGCTTGAATCTGAAGATGCCTATATCTTCATCAACAAGTTCCAAAATGTTTGTGCCATGATGAAAACCACCCAGCTGTCGGACGATGCTATACGGCTACGGGTCATTCCGTTCACTTTATGCGATCTTGCTGAAAAATGGCCGTATAGCACCGCTTCCCACTCCATAACCAGTTGGGACGAGTTTGTGAAAGCGTTTCTCAAGAAATTTTATCCGAATCATAAAACCGCAAGGATCCGTAACGAAATCAACCAATTCTCTCAGCTTCCTTCTGAACCCTTTTGGAAGTGCTTTGACCGGTATAAAGACCTTCTTGTTCAGTGTCCTCACCATGGTATCGAGAAATGGCAACTTTGTCAAACCTTATACGAGGGCCTGAACCCAGCAACCAAGTAGTTGTTGGAAACCATTTGTCAGGGCCACTTCCTATCGAAATCTGACGAGGAAGCGTGGCAATTCTTCGACGACCTTGCGGAACAAACGTACAATGGGAGAGAACCAGACCGACTTCTTCTTATTCTACCTCCACTTCTATCGGTCAGTCTAGGGTAGGAATTCACCAACTTGATGTCTCTATTGCGATGAAAGCTGAAATGGCTGCAATAACGAGAAAACTTGAAGCGATAGAGAGCAAATTTTCTTCTCCTGCTCCTGCCCCTGTTCTTCCCCTTCGTACCATTTGCGCTTGTTGTTCCGATCCTTCTCACTTAACCGAAGAGTGTCCTTACAATCCACCATCTCAAGGACAGGATCAGGTTAATGCTGCATTTCAGCAAAGACCGAGAAATGATCCATACTCTTCCACCTACAATCCCGGTTGGAGGAACCACCCCAATTTCGCCAGGAATCAGAATCAGAATCAATTCCAAGGCAACAATTTCCAGAGGCCACCTCCTCCACAACAACAAGCGCAACAACAAACTCAACATCGGTTTCAGCAGCCCTTCCAACCCCAACCTTTTCAAAATCAGACGAACAACTTTGTACCCAACAATTCTTTTCCCCAAAACAACTTTGTTCCGTCAAACAACGATAAGGTTTCCTCGCTAGAACGAAGTCTGGAGGCGTTCGTTAAACAATCGACACAATCCACCAACAACATCCAGTCGTCTATTCAGTCTTTGGTGCAACACACTGCTGCACACGGGCAAAGCATCAAGACCATCGAAGCCCAGATTGCACAGCTGAATGCGGCGTTAAGCGAGCGAGAAAAGGGGAAGCTGCTATCTCAACCACTCCCAAATCCCGGTCACCCACATAATGTACATGTTGCTCTTGAACAATAGAACCATAATGTGAGTGCCGTGACTACATTGAGATAGGGAAGGATGCTGCACAACAACATCAGCACAACAAATGAGGATAATGACACCCCGGCCGCTTCTTCTTCTTCTTCTCCTTCCTCGTCTTCTGAGCCTATTCTTCATTCTTCAAAAGGCACTTCTTCTTCTTCTTCTTCTTCTTCTTCTTCTGCTCTGAACGGACCAACTTCTCACTCCACGAAAACACCAGCTCTGGGATCCGTTCCAACTCCACAATCTCCTCCACAAGCATTGGACTCAACCAATTTTAAAAACGTTCCATTTCCAAACCGGTTGAGGTCCAATAAACAAAATCCACAAATGGAGAAGATTCTGGAGTTATTTAAGCAGGTTAACATTAACATTCCTCTTTTAGATGCTGTCCAACAAGTCCCGTCCTACGCGAAAATCTTAAAGGACTTGTGCACGAAAAAGAGGAAGTCTCAGGTACCCAAGAAAGTTTTCTTGGCTAGTGCTGTGAGTGATGCTCTTACCCAATCTTTACCACAAAAACGGAAGGACCCTGGCTGTCCTACGATTTCTATTACCATTGGGAATAAGAACATCAACCGCGCACTATTAGATCTTGGTGCCAGTGTTAACCTGCTTCCGTACTCAGTATATGAGCAACTAGGTGTAGGAGAGCTGAAACCCACACATTGTACTCACCAAATGGCCGACCGATCGATCACCCATCCTAGCGGTGAGCTAGAGGATGTGTTAATCAAAGTCGGGGACTTCATATTCCCCATTGACTTCATTGTATTAGACACACAGCCTGTAGCTAACCCCCGGAATCAAATTCCGGTGATACTCGGTCGCCCATTCCTTGCAACCTCAAATGCTGTGATCAATTGTCGCAATGGTTCGATGAACCTATCTTTTGGAAACATGACAATTGAACTCAACATTTTTAGGTTGGGGAATCAGCCCTCCGAACTTAATGCTCATATACTAGACGTTTGCTCAATCCAGGAGATCACCCCTGAAGAGTGTGAATTCGAGGAGTTTTTGTTCGATCACGATAACCTTAACGCCACTAATGCGTTCCTTTTCGAACCTGCTGCTCTTTCTGCGCCCGACAATGACTACGAGTGTTTCACTTTCTCGAACGATCTTAGCCACTCACCACCCAAGTTTGAATCCTTCGAATTTCCGGATGAGTTACCTGAACCATCCAACTCGGTCGCTTACACTCGTTTTGAACCTTTGCTGGAATCCTTTGAGTTTGAGACCTTTTCACCAATCTTGCCTTCAATCGTTTCACCTCCAACGCTCGAACTCAAGCCTTTGCCATCTCACCTTAAGTATGCTTACTTGGGTGAGAACGAGACCCTCCCTGTTATCATCTCGGCTTCTCTCGCTCCAGAGCAAGAGAAAGCCCTTCTTGCGGTCTTGCACAACAATAGGAAAGCTTTTGGCTGGTCCATGGCGGACATAAAGGGGATTAGTCCCCTGATCGTTGAACATCACATTCATCTGATGGATGATGCCAAACCAGCCAGGGATCCACAAAGACGGCTCAATCCAGTCATGAAAGAGGCTGTGAAAAAGGAAATCGTGAAGTGTCTGGATAGTGGTATTATTTACCCTATCTCTGATAGCCAGTGGGTTAGCCCCATTCACGTTGTCCCCAAGAAATCGGGCATAACGGTCATTACTAACGAGGAAAATGAGTTAATCCCTACTCGCACCCAAACTGGGTGGCGAGTCTGCAACGATTACAGAAAACTCAATGCCGCAACGCGGAAAGACCACTTTTCGCTACCTTTCATTGACCAAATGCTTGAACGATTGGCCGGACACGAGTACTACTGCTTTCTTGATGGCTACTCCGGCTATAATCAAATTCCCATCGCCGAAAAAGACCAGGACAAGACCACATTCACTTATCCTTTCGGCACGTTCGCATATCGTCGCATGCCCTTTGGGTTATGCAATGCGCCCGCTACCTTCCAGCGGTGTATGATGGGAATCTTCTCAGACATGGTGGAGAAATTCCTGGAGATCTTCATGGACGATTTCTCCATCTTCGGCGATTCCTTTAACGAGTGTTTGCTGCATCTCGACGCTGTCCTTACCCGATGTAAGGACAAGAACCTCACTTTGAATTGGGAGAAGTGCCACTTCATGGTGCGCGAAGGTATTATCTTAGGACATATCATTTCGCAAAATGGCATAGAGGTTGACAAAGCAAAGATTGAGGTCATTTCCAATCTCCCTCCTCCCAGATGCGTCAGAGACATCCGAGCCTTCCTTGGCCATGCCGGTTTCTATAGACGGTTCATCAAGGACTTTAGCAAGATTGCTAGGCCCTTGACTCTTCTACTGGCCAAGGACACGCCATTCGACTTCAACTCGAGCTGTGTGACTGCATTCGAGTCATTAAAAAGCTCACTCACTTCTGCTCCCGTTCTTTCTTCACCTGACTGGACGCACCCATTTGAGATTATGTGCGATGCATCCGACTTTTCCATTGGTGCTGTCCTTGGACAACACATCAACAAGATGCCGCACGTAATCTATTGTGCTAGCCGAACCCTGAACGACGCCCAACTAAATTATACAACAACTGAGAAGGAATTTTTAGCTGTAGTATTTGCTTTAGAAAAGTTCAGGCCCTACCTCATCTGCTCTCCAGTCATTGTCTACACAGACCATTCTGCTCTGCGCCATCTTTTTGCGAAGAAAGATGGAAAATCTCGGTTAATACGTTGGATCCTCTTACTTCAAGAGTTTGACCTTGTCATTAAGGACAAAAGAGGATGTGAAAACGTGGTCGCCGACCATCTCTCACGACTTCCTTCTTCGTCGTCGCCTCAACTTCCAATCAACGACGTTTTTCCGGATGAACAGCTCTTAACAGTATCTTGCAAACCCTGGTTTGCAGATATTGTGAACTATTTGGCTACAGGGCTACTACCGACTGAATGGTCAAGTCAGGACAGACTTCGATTCTTATCCCAAGTAAAACACTTTTACTGGGACGAACCCTATCTGTTCAAGTACTGTCCAGACCAGATTATTCGTCGGTGTGTCCCTGACGATGAATTCAAGAGTGTGCTGTCATTTTGCCACGATCAAGCATGTGGCGGGCATTTTGGCCCCAGAAAGACAGCAGAGAAGATCTTGCAATGTGGTTTCTACTGGCCATAACTCTTCAAAGACGTTCATGACTATTGCAAGACTTGCTCCCGGTGCCAACACTTGGGCCGGATATCCCGGAGGAACGAGATGCCGCTCCAACCAATCTTGGTTGTGGAGATTTTCGACGTTTAGGGGATAGATTTCATGGGGCCGTTTCCCACCTCTTTCGGGAACTTGTACATCATTCTCGCTGTTGATTACGTCTCTAAGTAGGTTGAGGCTGTGCCCAGCCGGACTAACGACAACAAGGTTGTCGTTAGGTTTCTTAAAGAAAACATTTTCTCCCGGTTTGGGCACCCCCGAGCGATCATTAGCGACAATGGAACTCATTTCTGCAATAAGACTTTCGAGGCCTTGATGCGGAAATATTCCATTAATCATAAGCTTTCAACTCCCTACCACCCCCAAACCTGTGGGCAGGCCGAAGTTTCAAATCGGCAAATCAAGCAGATACTGGAGAAGACGGTTTCCAAGAACCGTAAGGATTGGTCGCTGAAACTCACTGATGCCCTTTGGGCATTTCGAACCGCTTATAAGATCGATCTCGGCATGTCTCCCTATCGGCTTGTGTACGGAAAGGCTTGCCACCTACCTGTCGAAATAGAGCATCGCGCATTTTGGGCGATAAAAGAACTGAATCTGTCTCTCGAAGATGCGGGCAGCCATCGGAAGCTGCAGTTGAACGAATTGAGCGAGCTTAGGGATGAGGCTTACGATAACGCGGTTGTCGTTAAGAACCGAACGAAGGTGTTTCACGATAAACACCTTTTGCGCAAAACCTTCGTACCTGGTCAGCAGGTACTGCTTTACGACACCCGGCTACACTTCCATCCTGGAAAGCTCAGATCTCGCTGGAAAGGGCCGTATTTTGTGCGGAATGTGTATCCGCAGGGCGCTGTGGATTTGGAGAATCCAAAGGACGGTTCATTTTTCAAACTAATGGACACCGACTTAAACCGTACCTTAACGCCGAACCAACAGAGGAGCTCCCGGTCTTACAGGAGCCGGTTTACCCTGCATAATCTTCCTCTGCCTACCACCAAACTTCGGTTATCCAGCCAAGAACAGTGGACATTGTTCCAAATAAGTTTGGGTATATACCATTTTGTATTTATTTGTGGATATTCTTTTCCATTTTTACTCTTTAAAAACAAAAAAAAATGGTATATCTAACCGACAATTTTGACCGTTCAAATGATCTCTTCATGCAATAACAGTGAGGACACTGTCCAGTTTAAGTTTGGGGGTACGCTCGGTACGCATTTCTAACCTTCGCATTCATATGTATATTTTGCATCTTCATATTAAAATCCATAAAATCCATAAAAATCAGAAAATTTTCTAAAAACATAAAAACTTTTCTGTCAAGTTAGCTAGTGGGAGAACTCTGATTCAACATTTCGACGGTTTTGTTTAAAAAGATAAGAATAACTAAATCTTATTTTTAGATTTTGAAAACCTGAAAGATAACTCTCCTTTGAAGTTAACTATAGCTGATATATGTCTTTACATCACACTACACGTGTCGTGAGTTTTTGGAAATTAGATGATAAGTCTTTTATGTCTAAAAACTTTTAAATGGATAAATGATTTTCTGAGGATCAAATAGGTTTGTTCTGAAATAAGTAATATCAAGAATAGTTTATGAAATGAAGTGAATATGAAGGAATGTTATTGATGCCTTAATTGGAACTAAGTCTGAAAATAACCCAGAAACTTGATTGGAATGATTACACACCGAACCCACTAAACACGTCTTTTATCCAAAAAAATAACTGAACTGCCGGTTATATCTCCGTTCGCATTGAATCATCATGATTTTCACGCTAAATTGTCTTTTGTTTTTGGGCCTAAGTAACTTGAGTAATTAAGTCCGCTGGGGTGTTTCTACATATAATGCCCTAAAACCAACTGGTTTGGGTGCATTGGCCCAAAGCTCGCTAAGAAGCCTAGAAAGTCCAGATTAAAACAAAGTCAAGCAAGTGTTCTCTCCGAGTTAAAATTCCTAACGGTTCTTTGTGTGAGAATAATCTTGACAAAAGACAGGTTTTTATAAAAAATATTTCTAGCGGAGATATGAAGGTTTTATTCTATGATAAAGACTATTGCACGTTCACAGAGATGTGTATGAAATGAAAACAAAAAAAAGGTGGAGTGAAAAATAAGACCTAGTTTCCTGTTAAGGAAGATAGAAATTCTGAAGTTGAAACCTTACTGGGAAACGAGACTTGAAAAATACTCAACTCCTTATAAAACTTATGTGATCCTTTTAAAATTGTTATCCGGGCTTTATTGTGTGACATGATGACTTTAATCGATCCTTCTGGAACTTAACGACACTATTTACACTGCACGTAAAGACATATAAAATCTTAAGTTAAATAAGAAGCGAGTTGTGAAAAATAAGGGTTCGATAGTCTAGACTTGGGATCATAAAATTGTTATTTTCTGAAACAAAACTTTAGGGGTTTGAATCATAGTAATTTTACAAAACTAGCTTGACCGGATTTTGTGGGTAGTATCCGCTGAAAACCCTCAGGAGACAACACTCCTCCTACTAGGGACACCTAGAGGTTTAACGGCTTGTTGCACATGCTCAGTGCAATCGCGTTCCCTGCGAAAGTGAGGTTAGGAAATTTTTTGTGAATAAATTGGCTTTGCTCGGGACGAGCAAATGATAAGTTTAGGGGTATTTGTTCATATCAGATTTTTGCATTTTTATACCGCCCAATTTTTATCACATTGCTTATCGGTAGGTACTCTTGAGCCGTGTTTGCTAGTCAATTGCAGGATACAGGTTCTCGGCTCTAAACGGTGAAATTCATGGAAAAGCACGACAAAACCCGGGTTCCTGCTAACCACAGATAAAATACGGGTATCCGCTCTCTATCCGTATGTTGCCACACACCAGTTTAAGAGACAAAATGGCAAATCAATGTCATTTTCATGTACAAGGCTCAATGGCAACAAAAGATCCAAGAAATCTACGCGGAGCTCGAGGAAATCATGACAAAAAGATCCACATCAAATCACCTTTTGATTTGCTAAAATTCTAGAAAAATCGTGAAGAAATTCTGAGAAAAAACATATACCAGACTGAAGGGCACTGCAAAACAGGAGAAGCCACCAAAAATGAAGTCCCAATACCCTACTATGGCCGCAGAACCGCGGCCTAAGCATGCTTAGAACGCGGAACCGCGGCCGTAAGGTGGCGGCAGCAGGTGGGCTTTTAGGGGTATTTTGGTATTTTCATGAGGAGGCAGATTTTTGCCCTAGGTTTCTAGTTTCCTGCCAATAAATAGTCCAGAACTTGTAAATGCCAAGGGTCCATAATCTTGTATTTAGATTTTAGGTTATATGTTGTTGTTCTTCCTCCTCTCATCTCTTCTCCATTAAAAAAAACTTGTAGTGAGTTTTTGTGAGTGAAGAATGAATAAAGGAGTTCTTGTTCTTACCATACTTGTCTTTTCATTTTGTTAACTATTATTGCTTGTAATTTTCATTTGCTAATTTAGTTGTTATTTATGTTTGTTTCTTTCTAGTTCTCTTTTCCTTTATCCTTAAACAACCATGATGCTTACGCTTGATCCTTGCCGAGGTGAGGTCGCAAATAGCTAGTTGTAATCTTCTAACCTCTTTCTTTCTATCTTCCTCCTTTGTTTTATTTTCATTTTTCTTGTAATGGATGAGTAGTTTCCATACTTGTTAGGGTAGGATAAGGAAATTTTGAGAGAAGGAAATCTCTCTCACTCTTTTCTTGCCCAACATCTTGATTCGGACTCCCGTTAATTGAACCACAATCCGTTCCCTACGGCACCCTATCCTACATGATAGCGGTGATTCCTTAGTAAGACCGGTTGTGGTTGAATTAACCGGAGGTTAAGGCTAAGAGCCAAGAACGAACGGACAAGCACCAAAAGGAAGAACTTATGCGTTGGAAAGCCTAGCTTATACACGCAAGTTCCTTCCTAGTCGTGCTAATCCCCGTTGTTGCCGATTACCGTAACACCGACATTAAGAGTGGCAACCAAAGAAGTGAGCGACTCCTAACTCAAACTAACCTAATCCTAACCCTAACAAGCTCTCTATCTATATCATTTTAGCACATAGTTAACCTAAAAACAAACCTGGAAAATTGGACTTAACTCGTTAAAGCACATAGAAAAAGATTCCCATCTCCCTGCGGACGACCCGTACTCAACCGGCTAGCTACAAGCGAAACCGTCTTGATTGCGGAAACAAACTTAGCACGCAAAAACTCTACCAATCAGTATGCTATCCGGTTTATCTTTATCATCGTGTACTGCTTTAGGTGACCTGACAGGTCACTATTACATCTTGATAGAGCCCCTAGGATTCTTGCTTGACTGCCAACAGCATGAGGGCGATCATATACGTGGGAGCTGGTAGTCTATAAGCACATCCTTAAAAGGTCCCTAGTCGTGGGACTTTCGAGACAGGGCATCGATACTCCAGAGTAGACTAGTGTATACAGTCGAGACCCCGACGAGGGGTGGTGGCCGGTCTCACAAGCCACTGGTGTCAGTTGGTTCACCTAAGATGTATACAGATGCTCATTGGGTTATGAGTACACCGGACAGGACTCGCCGGGAACATGCTAGTTGGTCTTATACCTGACGTCAGATAGAAGTTCCCTGGTGACATGTGTACAGGTTAGTTCATCGACCTGAGGATCGTCATTTGTCTCGTGTGAGTTCCCACTGTACTTTGATTACTACCCTACCACGCTCAAAGGAGACGTGCAAACAGGTTTTAATTGGGTACAGTCCCGAGCCACATGGAGGCAGTGAGCGGATCTTCAGGGGTTCGTCTCTCCCGGTATTGGGGGTGAGGTCGCGCTGTGTCTAGGAGAGCCATTACACGAAGTCCTTGGCCAAGGCAGGAGATTTACTGGTAGGTATTCCAGTAGTATCTCAGGGTGTTCTGGGCTACACTCCGACACGACTTGTACCGCTTTTGGAGGTCTGACTTTTACCAACCCCCTAGGCCCGCCATGCGATGCTCATAGACGAACAGACTGGACTGTACGGATATTATCACTGACAGGCTCAGTAGGATGTCAGGATGAGTTCGCTCACAGACGTCCCTTTTGGTCAATACCTGGTAGCCCGTTACGTATAGGCTAATACCTCTGACGTGCTAGTGGTTAAATCCACAACCAAGGTGTTGACGAGTCTTTAGAGTCCCCCACAGACAGTTGCTCAAGTTTCGGGCAAAACGCTGTAGAGGCCGTATGGAGATATGGCAGGGTTCGATCAGATACGTGCGGTATTGCACGGATCAGGATCGGACGGTTAATACTAGCGGGCTTTGGTTTAAACCGGGTCCTAGTATTGTACAGTGTAGATTTTGTCTCATTGCATTTGTATTTCAGTCGGAATACAAATGCGGGTATGTATATACAGTAGCGGGGTTTTCCTGTAATTTATTACGGGACCAGTTTCATGAAGTTGCCAGTTTGTTTTCCGTTTCAGCCATATTTCTTTGTATCTTTCATTGGCTGAAGATTGGTGGAGGAGGGCTTATTTGCATTTGTGCAAATAAGCATTTTGGAGGGTGGTCTTCGCATATTGTTGTATCATGATAATTCCTCAACCATTTGACTTCTTTTGACTTCTTCTTCTTTTCATCATGGTTGTTGATGATTAAGTTGTTGGAGTGTTGGTTTTGGAGTAATCATGGTTGTTGATGATTAGTTGATGGAGTATTAGTTTTGGTTGAGGATCATTGCTTATCATCATCACCCTTTCTCTCTCTTGCATTATGTTGGAGGCTCATTTCTTTTTCCATTCCAATTCACTCCACATTATCATTCCCCTTGACTTGGCCGGCCATGGAGATGAAGGGGCTGTCCAAAAAATTGTGGTGGGGTTTTCTTGATCTCTTTTGCTTTGTAAAATCCCACAAGTTCCATCTCCATAAGCTCATATCATTCCTCCACCAAAAGGCAACTTCCTCAAACCCCAAATGAGACATAGAGCACTACACGTTTTCTACAGCAAATCTTGGGCACGTCGGCTCGCCAACTTCATGCCCGAGTTGCCTCGGTCCAAAGGTGGGAGCCCGTAAAAGAAGCCGGCGACGTGGTGCCCTTCCGGCGACTTGGTGGAGACCGGAGATTCCGCGGGGAGATCGGGACGACGACGAAAAGACCGAAGGACACGGATCGCTCGGTATATCTCTCTACCCCCTTCTCTAGATAGCTAGGACTAGATTAATGGCACGATCCGGGATTTTAGTGCGCGGTGGTGCCGGTTTAAAAAGTTAAAGTAAATCATCGTTTTCGCATTCCGGCGTCGGATTGACGGCCGGGGCGCCGCCGTGCACTTACAGGGTTAAGTCTTCATACTTAACCCATGATTGCAATTCTAACCATACTAGAGTTTCATTAATCATCACAAAAGGATTAGTTCATCTTCTTCCTTCTTCTTCTTTGCTTGAAAAGCTTTCTAGTTTTTTGAGAGGTGATGAAAATGAGTGAGTTAATGAAAATAAATGAGAGCTAAAATTCTACTTCATCATCATAATCTATCCTTGCCATTTAGATTAGGGTGTTCACTTCATTTAGTGAGTGAGAGCTTGTGTTAAAGAAACTTCAAGGTAGATCATCTTAGTTATCGAAGATCGGAGGCAAGTTTGCATCTTTCTTTTCGTGGAGCCTCTCTAGAGTCGGGATACTCGATGATCGCAGCGAAGGGACCTCAACACGGAGCTTATGAAGCGAAGGACCGGACTACAAAGGTTGTAATCCCAAACTCTTAGATGTTAAAGTGTTTAACATGCTTTGTTTCGCCTAATCTCTAATTTAAAGATCTTGGTTAGGATTGTTCGGCACGTCTAAATTCTAAATCGGGCATGGTTGATGCCTTATAGACCCTTGTGAGAGTGCCTAGTAACCCTACATAACTAATATTAGCTCACTTAAGAAAATGTTTTCTCTTTATACATTTAATGTATATGTGATATATGTTAATGTATTTATTTTGTGCCATGCTTGATGATACATTGTACATGGGTGTATGAGACTCATACCATAACCTAGATAATTAAGGGTAATTATTTATTTAGGGATAAACAAAATTAGGTGGAAATTAGTCATGGATTGAAGCTTGGAGAAGCTTGTGGAACCCATTGACTTAGTCCACTAATTTGTTTTACTCTAGATATTTATTAACCTAACCATTACCTTTAGGCATGGTTTAGTCTCTACATGCGTTATATATGATATTTTCTCATCCATAGTTGATGAGAGGATCACTTGAGCTCATTTTCTTCATCTCATTCCTTGCTCACTAGCTTTGAGTGAGTGAAGAAAAGAAAGAGAGAAAAATAATTCTAAAGTGAGCAAAATTCCTACTTCACCAATCTATACCAAACTAGTCATTTAGTATAGATTGTTTCTTCACTTGTTCATCAATTGGTGAAGAGATAGCTTGAGTTAGAGATTCTTCGGCGTAGATCATCTTCGACTTCGAAGATTCTTGAGCAAGCTCGTTCCTTTCACCTAGTGGAGCCAAAGGAGAGTCCGGAACACCACTACTTGGAGCAAAGGGACTACTACACAGAGCTTTAGAAGTGAATGACCGGTCTACAAAGATTGTATTCCTTGTTCACTTAGAGTAAAGATATTTACTTGCTTTAGTTAAACCCTAATTATCTAGTTAGATCCTTGGTTTAGGTTTCCTAGCACTCTAGATTTTTTAAAATTGCATGCTAGATGCCTTAGAAAATATAGTGAGGGTGCTAAGGAACTTAGCAGCTGTGATATGTTTTATTAGATCGTCGTGATTGAATAGCCGGGGGTTTTATGTGAGATGAGAGTTTTTCCATTTTCATTCATGTAAAATTTGTGTGTAATATTCTTTTATTAGGACACTTCCGGGTTGAGGATGATGTCACCATTGATGTATGTTATTTCCTTTTCCGCATTAGGATAGACCCAGGACGGGAAGCACAAGTAACCTGGTTCTAGAGTCCAGTAGGAGACAATCTCGAGGAGTCAAGACCGGGTCTCCTAACTCTAGAATTGGCAGGGTTACTTGCCGCTCTCGTAGGGGTCTAGGAATGTGGGACTGGGTATTCATCACGACCGTGGAATCCGTGTTTTACATAACTGGCTGAATTTAAAACATGGAACCCTAGTATATCCAATATTTCATATGTTGACTTCTGGTGCTATGTTCTGTGATGTTGATCATATAACTGCGTGAGACGAATGCTATATATATGTGATATATAATAAACGTTCCTTATGTTTTGCACCCGCGCTAGTCCAGCCCTCGCTCTGCCGTTAGTTAAGTAACCCAACGGTGCATGACAGGGCCCCGTGGCGAATGCGGGTGGCATAAGAGTACATTCTATTTTCGTTTCATTTTTCTGGGATGTTTAGGGAAACATTAAATGATGGGACTTCATTAATGAGATTAATGAAAAGAAAAGAAACCTAGAAATGTTGTAGAATCAAAATTTTCAAAAAAGTAGCTCTAGTTCTTGCTTTGCATAGTGGTATTCCTCGATGAATATCCAGCACCTCATTCGATGAGGAAAGAGCCGAGATCCCTTCACCGGGAGTGACCTCTTTAGCAAAACTAGCAAATACTACAACCCACTCGGTTTATCATAATAGCTTCTGTAGTTCTTGCTTTGCATAGTGGTATTCCTTGACGGATATCGAACACCTCATTCGATGAGGAAAGAGCCGAGATCCCTTCACCGGGTGTGACCTCTTTAGCAAAAGCTAGTAAAACCTATTCGGTTTGTTTTTGAAAACTACTCGATTTTAAAAGCAGAGCTTAAACCACTCTTTTTCAAAATCACTAGATTCTACAACGATATCAAGTTCATTACGTTAAAGGTTTTCTTAAAAACCATCCGTAGTCCTACTTCATTTCAGATAAGTACTATTTAGTATTCGTGCTGCGTTTGTTAACCTCCGTCAGGGCGTAGTGTGCGGTAGCTGATTAGTGCTTATCTGCCGCATGTGATGCGATTGGATTAGGATAGTCGTACGGCCTTATTGACCTCCGTCAAGGGTCATGCGGGTGGGTTTAATTCAATCACGAAATGAACGGGCTGAACTTGACTAGCGGCCTATGGTTTGTTGACCTCCGTCAAGGTCATAGGATGCTGGGGGTAAAAACAATATTGGGAATTTCAAGTGTTGAAATTTGCAATGAGATTGCATACCCTCTATATGATAGTTGGATCCCGATACCCACTTCGAGTAAGAATTACTCCTGGGAGAGTTTTACACTTTACAATTAGCTAATCCAGTAGGTATCTAGAAAGGTGTCAACGGGATTATGCCTCTAAGGAAACGAGGTTTATTTTAATTAGGTCCGTGCGAAAGCACAGGGAACCTCCCTCGTAGTACCGATACTGGCCTGGCTGACCGGTTAGCGAACTTGTAGATAGTAATTAATCCCGGCTAATCTTACCTTTTAGGATTTGAAGGAAGATTTGATAAAAACAGTGGGAGCCATCCTGATTAGATAAGATAATAACCAATCTAATCTTGCAAAGAGCGCACGCAAAGTGATTATCATTCTCTATCTCCTGGTAGCGACCAATGACATGCCTTAATCAAGATAATAATATGGATGTATTGAACGAACCCACTTATTATACTGGGTTAGGTTCCACTCTATCTTATGATTAGCATAAATCTGAGCAAATAATAGGGGAATATCCGGATTCCCACGCCATCCAAAACGAAGAATAAGCATGTTGATGCGTCGTCTTCGGGTGTGTTCGTAACCGAGAACTGTTTCTCAGTTTGCTCTACGTCCTGGGTATTAGATACCAGATCAGGATCCCACGTATGTAATTTGTTACATGGGCTTAAGAAAGGTAGAGAATCGGGAAAAGGTGCTAAGTCTCTAGTAGTAGGAAATGGTGCAATTGTTGCAAGTAAAGCAGTTGGCGAATATCACCTAGTGTTACCAACAGGTAATACAATGATTCTGAGCGACTGTCATTTCGTACCAAAAATGTTATGAACATTTTCCTAAATCAAGTGTTGATTGGGTTTAGTACGTTACGTAACGGTATATACGTTCTAAATCAAACTACAGTTCTAAATATACAGAACACATACAAGAGGAACAGTTCAGAAATGAACGAAGACTTCTTGTGGTATTGTAGATTAGGTCATACCAATGCGACAAGACTAGCTAAGTTACATAAAGATGGATATTTGAATCCGTTCGAATTTACATCTTATGAAACTTGCGAGTCATATCTCAAAGGTAAAATGACCAAATCTCCGTTTGCTGGACACGGAGAAAGAGCTACTGAACTTTTATGACAGATACTTAGTGATTTGTGCGGTCCTATATCTACTCATGCCAGAAATGGTTCATCGTACTTTATTACATACACCGATGATCTTTCAAGATACGGACATGTGTTCCTGTTGAAACACAAATCTGAATCTTTTGAGAAATTCAAAGAATATAAGTACGAAGTTGAGAACCAGACGGGTAAAAGTATTAAAGTCCTTCGATCTGATCGGGGAAAAGAATACATGAGCGCGGAATCCCGAGACTATTTATAAGAGAATGGAATTCTCTCTTAGCTTACTCCTCCGTATACACCACAGTACAACAGAGTTTCAGAGCAGAGGAATCGCACCCTATTAGATATGGTGCCCTCTATGATAAGTAATGCTGAATTACCTATTTCCTTTTGAGGTTATGCACTCGAGATAGCTGCATACCTATTGAATAGAGTTCCGACCAAATCTGTTGCCTACCACTCCATATGAGATATGAAATGGGAAGAGACCGTCTCTTAAACGAGTTAAGATATGGGGTTGTTCGGCCTATGTTAAAAGCAAAATTCGGACAAGCTCAAGGCAAGGTCAGTTCTGTGCAAGTTTGTAGGATATCCCAAACATTCGCGAAGGAATATCTTCTACCACACCGAGGAACAAAAGGTGTTTGTTTCTCGACATGCCACATTTTTAGAAAAGGAATTTTTTTGTGAAAGAAAATAGTAGCAATTGGGTAGAACTGGAAGAAGTTCCAGCTACACAAACAATAACTGGCGATTTGGCAGAACCGGAGGATTCAATATCCCCGACGAACCTCAGCCACTCCGCAGATCTAGTAGAGTTTCTCACCCACCTGAGAGATACTATGGTTTTCTCATAGATTGTGGGAACGAGGATTGCATCATGTAAGATGATGACCCAACTAGTTTCGAGCAGGCCATCACAAGTGGAAACTCTGTGAAATGGCTGGATGCTATGCGATCTGAGATGGAATCCATGTACACCAACAAAGTATGGACTTTGGAAGTTGCTCCGGAAGGGGTAAATCCCATCGGGAGCAAGTGGATCTTGAGAAGATAATTGGTGTAGATGGAAAAGTTGAGACTTTCAAAACTAGACTTGTAGCAAAAGGTTTTGTCAACAATAATGAAACCTTTTTTCCAGTCGCTATGCTTAAGTCCATCAGGATCCTACTTGCCGTTGCTGCATACCATGACTACGAAATCTGGCAGTTGGACATCAAGACCGCTTTTCTAAATGGTGATTTAAAAAAGAGCGTGTAAATGACACAACAAGAAGGCTTCGTAGGCAGTGGGAGCAGCGGAAGCATGTGCAAGCTGCTTAAATCAATCTACAGATTAAAGCAAGCATCGCGGAGCTAGAACAAATGTTTCGATGAAGCTGTCAAAGAGTTTGACTTCATCAAAAATGTAGATGAACCATGTATGTACAAGAAGGTTGTAGAGAGTAAGGTTGTCTTCCTCGTATTGTACGTGGATGACATACTCTTGATAGGAAACGATGTTCCTATGCTACACTCGGTCAAGCTCTTCTTATCACACAAGTTCTCCATGAAAAATCTAGGTGATGCCTCCTACATCTTGAGGATAAAGATCTATAGAGATAGATCTAAACGGATGATGGGATTGTCCCAATCCAGGTACATTGACACCATACTAAAGAGATTTAGTATGGAAGATTCTAAACGTGGTAATTTACCCGCTTGTTCAAGAATCACTCTCCAAAGAAATGTCTCCCAAGACTGATTTGGAGAGGGCTCGCATACAAGGGATACCCTATGCTTCAGCAGTCGGGACTATCATGTATGTGATGTTATATACCAGATCAGATGTAGCTTACTCACTAGGTGTAGTGAGTAGGTATCAATCAGATCCAGAGGAGAAATACTGGATAGCTGTGAAGAACATTTTTAAGTACTTGAGAATGACTAAAGAGATGTTCTTGGTGTATGGTAACGGTGAACTCCAAGTGGAGTCCTTTACCGATTCGAGCTTCCAGAGTGATAAGGACGACGGTAAATCGGTCTCGGGTTTTGTCTTCACCCTTAGTGGAAGGACGGTATGTTGGAAGAGTTCCAAGCTAAATACCGTAACAGACTCGACGATAAAGGCTGAATATATCGCTACCAACGATACTGCCAAAGAGACTGTTTGGATAAAGATGTTCCCAAGATGAATTAGGTGAGGTTCCATCCATTGAGCATCCAATACCTGTGTATTGTGATAACAATGGAGCTGTGGCTTTGACCAAGGAACCCCAGTCCCATCGGAGATCCAGACATATTCTTAGGTGGTATCACCTGATCAGGGAGATAATAGATCTCCGGGAGATCGAGTTCAGGAGAGTTGACACAGAGGATAACACAGCGGATCCACCCACCAAGGCCCTCCCCCAGATGCTAATCGAGAGACTCTTTGGGATGTTGGGTATGAGATACTACAACAACTGGCCTTAGTGCAAGTGGGAGATTATTAGTGATATGTATGCCCTAGAGGCCATTATTGTATGATATAGTGGATGCTTGGACATATATATGGAGGACTTTCTTGCTCGACGTGATAGTATGTTATCTGGTTGCCTTTATCTTAACATGTAGACCGGTATTATTATACTGTCTCTCTCTTACATGTTGATAAAGCCCTTAGGATATATACTTGACTACCAGGACTATGATGCAGATCATACTAGTGGGGCCAGGGTGGTCCACAAGTACATCCTTTAACAGTTCCTAGTCGAGGGGATATTGAGAAAGGGCATCAATATTCCAGAGTAGACTAGTGTGTACGTTTCTTGACCTTGTATGGGGCGATGGTTGATCCCATAACAATTGGTGTTTAACATCAAAAATTATACACAGGTGCTCATTAGAGAATAGGTACACCGAACAGGACTCGCCGAGAACTCCTAGTTGGTACTATACATATCGTCAGATAGCAGTTCTCTGGTGACACTGGTACAGGTTAGTCTGTAGACCCGAGATCGTCATAGAGTCTTGTGTGGATCCCACTGTGCTTTGATTTCCTCCCTACCACGGCTCAAAGGAGTCGTGCAAACAGGTGGATTTTAGGTACAGTCCCGAGTCACATTGAGGAAATGAGCGATAGGAGGGGTTTCGTCTCTCCCGATATTGGGAGTTGATATTGCGCTATGCTCGATTGGCTATAACTGGAAGTCTCTGGCCAGGGCTGCTGATGAGATTTACTGGTAAGAGTTACCAGTAGTTTCTCGAACCGTTAGAGCCATACATCGGCATGACTTATCAAGTTACTGGAGTCTGACGTTACCACCCCTAGACTCGATATGCGTCATATCAGACGAAGAGACCGGACTGTACGGTAAGTGTTACTTATAGGCTTCATTAGAGTTTGGACAAGCTTACTTGTTGATCTTCTAATCGCTCAATACCTGGGTAGCCGTTACGTCCAGCTAGTACCGCTGATGTCTTATGGGTGACTGATGTGATCATCACATACTGCTGGCGTATTGATGAATCTTTAGAGTCCCACACAGAAGTTTCCTGGTTCAAACGAAACGAAGTAGGGCACATATGTTGATATGTGCGGGGGGCTGATTAGATAAGGTTAGTGTTCATTAGCACCATGATTTTTGAAAATTGCATGTGTGATACCCGTTTTAACCCCACCGTGGTGCTAGTAAACACTTTCACCAGCAACTATGAATCAAACTAAAGCCATTATCCCAACTCGTTTGGTTTGATCTCCATCAATTCTCACATTCAAAGCATCCCAACTTATCGCTGAAATTAGCAGAATTGAGTGAACAGATGAAGGTGATGTTAGGTTTCCTTGCGTCCTGGCTGCTGACCGCGGCCGTTGCGGAACGAAAACTCGCTTTTAAAAAACTGGCGCTAGAAAACACATCCTATAATCTAACCAAATATCGAAACTAGAAAACTAGAAGAGTTTAGCTACTGTAATAGAATGTTATACCTAAAGACACGTGTCCTTCGGGTCTTTACTCCTCTTCTTAAGCTCCTGGGGATCCTTGATCAACCTTACTAGATTGCCTTCTAGATCCTAAATGATCCACCCGAAAGTTTGTAATCCAAACTAAGCTTTACTAATGAAGCAACTTAGTAATCTAGTTTGCTAATCTATGCTACTAAGGAGATATAGTGAGTTTTGTAGTGTATTTCTATCTCTCTTCCTCTCTTGATTCTCAACACATAAGATGGTAGGGAGGAAGATGAAGAAGGAGGAACTCAAGAAAGGCTAGAGAGGAGAGAGAAGCTCTTGGTGAGAATGAAAAATCTTCTTGTGTGAAAAATCATGAAGCATGGTTTTTGTAAAATCCATTTTTCAATAAAAAAAAATAACATAACCATGCTTGAATAGTTTTCACAAATAAATTTACAATTCATTTGTCAATACTAGCCAAGCATAGTTCACACCATTCTCTCCTTTACACATCATTTCCTATTTTACATCTCATTTTCCATTTTGCAAATAAAATGGAAAATATATGATGAGGTGTCCTTCAAGAATGTCTTTCCGTATAAATACGGAATATATTATACCATATATACATACACGTATTCGTATCAAAATACGAACACCCAAGAGATAAAATAATACTACTAATATAATACTAGTATTAAATCAATATCTGATTTAACAAACCGGCTTAATGCTAAGCCCACTAGTATCATCAACCGTTCAATCGAAAACCTGGATAAGACTAGAATATACATATCGAAATATGTATATGTAAATTATTAAATCAATACCTGATTTGATAATCCGGCTTAATCCTAAGCCGGCTAGTATCATCATTCAATCGGAACCCAGCCCGATCGAAAACATGGATGACACTAGAATATACATATTGAAATATGTACATGTAAATTATTAAATCAATACCTGATTTAATAATCCGGCTTAATCCAAAACCGGCTAGTATTATCATTCGATCGGAACCCTGCACGTATAAACATACAGCCACCATATCGTTTCGCCTGAATCAGAAAAACCCTCTGTGTGGGACTCTAAAAACTCGACAGTATGCTGGCTGTGGATTTAACCACAAGCACGTCAGCGGCACTAGCTATACGTAACGGCTACAAAGGTACCTGTCGAAAAGAATGCCGACGAGTAAGCTCATCTGAACCCCTATTGAGCCTATCTGTGACAATTTCCGTACAGTCCAGTCTCTTCTTCTAAGAGTATCGCATACCAGGTCTAGAGAAGTGGTAAACGTCAGACACCGTACTGACATGATAAGTCGTGTTGATATGGTTCAGGACCAATCCGAAAAACTACCGATCTAACCATCAGTAAATCTCAACTGTCTTGGCCAAGCACTTATGGTTCTGGCCAACCGGACACAGTGCAATATCGACTCTCAATACCGGGAGAGACGAATCCATGACAATCACTCATTTTCTCCATGTGGCTCGGGACTGTACCAAACCAAAATCTGTTTGCACGACTCAGTAGAGCCGTAGTAGGGTAGTGATCAAAGCACAGTAGGAACTCACACGAGACAAATGATGATCTCAGGTCTAAAGACTATCCTGTACTCATGTCACCTGAGAACCGCTATCTAACGATAGGTATAATACCATCTAGAGGTTCTCGGCAAGTCCGTCCAGTGTACTCACTCCCAGTGAGCACATGTATACAATCTTAGATGATCACGCCAATAGCTGTAAGACCAACCACCGCCTCTTGTCGGGGTCTAAAAACGTATACACAAGTCTACTATGGAATATCGATACCCGGTCTCGATACTCCTGCGACTTAGGACCTTTAAGGATGTGCTTATAGACTACACAACTCCCATAAGTATGATCGCCATCATAACGTTGGCAGTCAAGCGAAATTCTACGGGTTTTATCAAACATGTATTAGCCATATGCGATATCTAGTATAACATATGCACATGTTAAGATAAAGTCAAACAATAATAATAAACTATTGTATCGAGTCTTTATCAATATGTGTAAGCAATATAAAATAACAAGAGAAAGAAATATATATATTAAGACAAATACAGCTCAAATACTATACTATATACAACTGAGCAAGATTGTTATGTACATACATATCCCTAGCATCCTATACAATACATGCCTTTAAGGCATACATATCCAACAAATGAGATGTGTGAATAAATTGAACACACAAGTCAAGAAAATAGGTTTAGTTTCCTACAATTCTAACGTTCAAGACCCAGCTGGAAAAAGATTTGTTTCAAGTAGAAGAACCCGTATGAATATTATTTATGGAGGTCTTCAACTGATACGAGTTGCATATATTTCCTCTAATTATATTCCTTCAGTGGCCGCATGAAATGCATGGTGCCGTTTATCTTATTATGTTTGTTATGTACTTGTGTTACAGGATAACTAAATGATCTGCTGCAAGTTTTTGTTCGAAATTACTCATCTCTTTGGTCCCAAAAAACAAAGAAAAAAAAGGCAAAAAAGTTTTTCATAGCCTGTTTTGGGATTTGATTGTTTATTTCCCTTGTAGTTTGATTCAATCAATTATTAGCAATCCTATCAAATTTTACATTAAGTTGTAAATTGATTCCTGAATTATATCATAACAATAAATGGAGACTACAAAGGAAATATAAAAAATTCAGTGTCACATCAGAATTCACAAATTTCCAATTGGGAATTTTTTATGTGGCCTAGCTCTTTACTATACCCATCCTCACAGTAAAATGTAAACTGTGGAATGCAAACACAATAGTCGCAAAACACTGGACAAATCATAGCAGACGTCTCTCAATGGAGAATTAACTTATATGACTGTGGATCAAAGTTTGATTGCTCTTTCTAATTGTTGAAATCATAAATTGAAACATAGTATATACTATGTCATACATTGACCATACATTGACCTGATCAAGCAAGATGATTCCATAGAAATAACTAAATAAATGTTACAAGGAAAATATTTAGTATCTGGCCACAAAACACGAAGACAGCAAGGCTCTTGGTGGAACCACCAGTGCGCAGTGGAAGAGGCACTCTGCCATCTTAATCCTCCACACAAAAAATAATGAATAAAAGCAAAGTTAGGCCAAGCTCAACATACAAGTATCAAAGAGAAACAATTAATATATCTAATCTAATACACAAAAGATGAGATGCAGGCAAAATTTCACTATTAGAATTTTGTGAGATAAATACAATACACTTGGTAAATCGAGGCCAAGACTTTCCAGAAACGGGAGTGCAGGGGATATAGTTTCGAATCCACCTCGCTCAAGTCGGGCATAGTGATAGTCACTGACCAAGAATCCAAGTAGACAATATTCAAAGATTGTTAGTTTATTACTTCTAGACCTACTATTCAAATAACTAGGGGAGATATGGTTGGTTTTGGATGGTCCGTTTCTATGTTATCCGGAACGCAGATCGTTTCGGTACGTGGAACGAAAATGGGAATGCAGAACAGTACTTGTCACGGAACGTGGTATGATAGAGGGTAGTTTTCTTCGATACGCTCACATAGAACAGAAAGAGTAGCTCAAGAACATGAAGTGTTTTTTGGACCGTTTGTGTGTGAGAGATTCGTGTCTCGGACAAGCACAGAGCACGAGAGGAGCAGCACAAGAATCAATGGGTGCGCGGAGCTTGAGGGAGATGAGGTCAAAAGAATTATTTTTGATGCCAATTTGGAATCATGTACAAAATGAAAGTTGTTTGATATAATTCCTTCTTCTTTTCCAACCATAAATGGTTAAACAGGTGGTTGTTGACCTTATAAAACACGATGCTAATTAAACATGTGAATGTCGTCTGATAAAGAAGAACATTGGACGATGGCAAAATGAAATGATGGCAAATAGTTGCTACCTGAATGGATAGCCATATAATATCTGTACTATTCAACCTGGATTACAGATTATGAAGTAGAAGAAAAAAGATCTCTGGAATTAAGAAGATAGTGTTGGGAAAGATGCGACAATAATATATATAAATTTGAGCTGATAGAAACATTAACAGTTGCAAAAGAATAAGGTAACAAATTGTATTACCTCCTTATTGAAGTATGATGCCCCTTTGGTTCCAAACTAAGCCCACTTGAGGAGTGCGTGGCTCATTGCCATTTAATTTACATTCAACTTTTGGCAGTGCTTTACCGAAACGAAGGATGACCAATCTAATCTAACACCATAACCACTGAAATTAAGAATCTGTTAATTTCAATTTAGGATATTTTATACCGTACCTTGCAAAGTCACATATCCCTAAACCTCTTTAACTATTCTAGAAAAGAGTCTCTTATTATTGAAACCATGGTTTGAAATCTTAACCAATCCCGATTCGAGATGGCCGATTCCGATCCATAAAATGATCATCGGAGTTTTGATACCGACTTATAACGAGCTTACGGACGCGGCAAGGTATCTAAAGAGTACCAAACCATGTATTGGGACGCAGAGAATTGTTAAGTTTCGTAAGCCGGGATAACAGGACGTGCCACCGCTTAGGGCAAGATAATGGAACCGTTGAGTTTGGTCGAATCCACGACTGTGTCGAATCCACAGAAATAAGAGAACCTCAATTTTTTATTAATTTCCAAGATAAGAATTACAAGAGCCCATAGGCTTTATTTATACCTAAATACCGTCTTGAGAAGCAAGTTGGTTTAAAGGCCAAAAGATAATTAGGAATAAAGGCAATTCTAATCTAGTAAGGAAAAATTTCAAAAACAAATCTAACCTAATAAAAGTAAATCAAACAAATCAATTATGATCTATCCAAATATGGAAGGATAGATAAATCCTAATTGATTGAAAAATCTAATTATGATCTATCCAAATATAGATAAATCTTAATTGATTGAAAAAATCCTTGATTTCCCTTCCAGCTGCTCAATCTCGGGCCGGTCGTGCTCATACGTGATGTACGCATTAAAGCGCGTTACTTCAGACTTTCCGGCTTCAGAAAAACTCGTCCTCGAGTTAATTGTGATGTGCACGAGAAGCTCCGGTTCCTCTTCTGGTGAGTAGGAGTTAAAAAGATCTACCACGTTGAACATCTTTGAGATATTGAACTCTTCTGGAAGGTTGATGACATGGACGTTGTTGTTGATTTTCATAAGCACGCAGTAAAGACCGATCTTGCGGTTGGCGAGCTTGTGATACGTACCGACCGTGAAGCGGTCTTTGCGTAGATGTGCCATAACGAAGTTGCCAACTTGGAGGTATGTTGCCGCCGGTATTTGTCCGCATTCTTCTTGTACTTGGCGTTCGACTCATGGATCTTTTGGCGAACTTCTTTATGAATTAATTAGCCGCGCTCCACCATATGTTTCTGACGAGATATTTTGGCTCAGGTGTTTTGGTAAGGGAGCAAGGTCGAGGAGATCTCGAGAAGGTTGGACATAGACAATGGAGAACGGAGACCTTCCCGTCGACCAGTTTTCCATGGAGCAATAAGAGAACTCTGCTTGCGCTAAAACATCATCCTGGTGCTTCGGTCAAGTCCCAGTAAGGCTGCGAAGGATATTTCCAAGAGTACGATTCACGGACTTCGTTTGCCCATCGGTTTGCGGGTGACTGGTGCTGCTGAAATTTTTAACAAACCAACAGAAAAAGGTGGCAAGACCGTGGAAACTGTGGACCTCAGTCACGGCAATCGGTGTAGGACAATCACGGATCGCACGAATCTTTTCTTCGACGGTGATGCCTTCCGTGCTTACGACGATTCCGAGAAAGATCAAACGGTTCGTCATGAAATAGCACTTCTTGAATTGGATGATCAATTTATTTTCCTGCACTACGATGAAAAGCTTTAGGACTTGGTTCATGAGCCGCATAAAGTTGCTTGGTGCGTTGGAGAGCCCGAACGGCATAACAAGCCACATGTAGAGTCCTTCACATGTCTTGAAGGAAGTCTTCCATTCATCTCCGGGCTGTATGAGAATTTGGTGGTAGTCGCTCTTGAGATCGATCTTCAAGAAGACACGAGCACCCACAATGTATCCAGCATGCCTTCTAGCCGAGGGATGGGGAACCGGTATTTTATTGTGATTTTGTTGATTGCTCGGCTATCGACGCACATCCTCCTCCATGTTCCGTCTTTCTTAAGTATGAGTAGCGGGGAACGACACATGAAGTAAGGCACTCGCGAGCGAAGCCTTTCTTGAGGAGATCTTCCACTTACACTAGTAGGATTTAATTCTCCTTGGGTCTCATGCGGTAGCGGGGAAGACCGAAGAGTCTTGAGCCGGGCATGAGATCAAGCCCGTGTTGAATATTCCGCATTAGTAGGAGTTCTTCGGAAAGATCGTCGGGTAGCACCCATTTGAACTCTTCCAATAGGGTCTTCACAGTATCGGGAAGCGGGATATCGATGTCGAGTTTTCGCCTTTATCTATGATAACTATCATCTGCTGGACTTTAGATGCTTCCCTTTCGAATTCTTTTTTTGTCGAGCACTACAAAAGAATTGCTTTCAGATTTTGGGGCTCTTGACATAAGATCTCGCTTCAATGGCTTCAAAGCAATGATCCAGCGGCCTTTCTTTATCTCCACAACGTTCTCTTCCGCGGTATGTGATGTCGGGGTTGTATTGCTACGGTCTCCCCAAAATGAGGTGGCGCATATCCATATCGACCACGTCGTAGATGACTTCGTCGGAGTATAGGTTGCCGAAGGAGAAAGTAATCTTGCATGTCTTGGAAATGGCTTGGCTATTGACGCGCTTGATCCATCCAATCTTGTACGGGTTCGCCTTCTCTTGAGTAGGTTGTTGGAGTTTTTCCACCATGCTTTTAGAGACGGCATTTTCGGTGCACCCGTTGTTGATGACGACGATGCAAGTCTTTCCTTACATGGTGCATTGGGTACGGAAGATGTGCCGCTGAATTCGCGTTTCTTTCTGAGGCACAAGCATGAGACGATGGAGGACGAAAGAGAGATATTCGTCGTTGTCTTGAGGCTCGAAGTTGTCGTATCCTTCGACTTCTTCCTGCTGTCCGTTATCTGTTGGGTTTCGGTGCCCGCGCCGCGGAGGCCGTGGCCAAGACGGAAGCGAAAACAAAAATTTACACGAGCACCAAACACCCGTAAAACACAAGATACGGTCCAAAAACCTTAACTAGCGAACTAGAAATGCAAGGGTTGAGAAACTACAACATTTGTTGCGTGTCCACCCAATTGTGGAACACTCTTCCAAGCTCGTAGCTGACGGGATTGCGCTTGAAAATCGACCACCCTCACCGAAGATGATCCACCTGAGGGAAACCGGAGGAAACTCTAACCGATGATCCAAACTCGCTAGGTGTGGATGGTCGGTGATGGAGAAATATATCACTAAACTTTTTCTCTTTTTCTCAAGCTTAAGTGAGCAAGAGAAAGAAGGAGAAGAGATGAGGATGATGATTACTAACACTTGCAACCATGGAAAGTGTTAGAAAAGTGTTAGAAATTCGATCGCCGAAGAAAAACCGCAAAACACGTCCAAAATGCACTTTTTCTGTCGTTTTTAAAAACTGGTCCAAAATTTTTTCAGGGGACCTTAAAAATATGTGCAGGCTTTTTTGGGAAAACTGTAGAAATTTGGGCGCCCGAGTCACTCAGAAGATCGCGGATCCGCGGCCGATCCAAGCAATCCGCCGCGGATCCGCGGCCGAGTCGACTCGGCTGCACACCAAATTTCTTCTGGGGTTCTCTGTGTTAGTTTTGTGATTTTTAAGATAGTTTGTTTCTGCCCAGATTTTGCTGAGTACTGTGTTGTGCTTGGGGTAGTTTCAAATCAAGTTATCGATCGAAATTCTAAGTACTTTTGCTAATCGGATATTCTGTGATGTAATATATGTATTGAACGTCTACTAATCCCTATACGTCGATTAGTGGGGTTTATACATATCTGTGATCTGTAATGTTGGTTTGTGTATATGAACTTGTTGGATTGTCGTGATGAATAGCCGGGGATGTGAGATGAGAGTTTTCATTTTTCATTCAATGTAAAATTTGTAATTTGATGTAATATTATTTTATGGCCGCACATCCGGGTTGAGGTTGTAGCCGCCATTGTATATTATTTTTTTTACTGTTTTTGCTCCTAGGATAGACCCAAGATGGGGTGCACAAACTATCGGGTATTTTGAACTGCCGAGTGGCCTACTCATGTTGTTGAGGGAGGTTGCTTCACTTCGGGTACTTGGCGGGTAGTTTGCCGCACCCGTAGGGGTCTAGGGTGGGGTTTGGCTATTCATCGCGACCGTGTAATCCGTCTTTCGTTGCAGGCTCGAACGAAACGCGGATTCCTAGCATATCCAATGTGTTCATCTATGATCTGGAATGGCTATCATTGCATCTGACGAATGTATATATCTATATATGATATCTAGTAGGCGTTGCTTATGTTTTGCATCCGCGCTAGTCCAGCCCCCGCTCTGTCGTTAGTTAAGTAACCTAACGGATGATGACAGGGCTCAGTGGCGAATGCGGATGGTATAAGCGTACGTCATATTTTCGTTGTTTTCTGCAATGATAGGATTAATTGATGGGACGCATTATATTAATGCAAAGAAAAATAAACCAAAGCTGAATCGTTGGAACAATTTCAAAACTACTCGGTTTTTTTTCAAAACAGAAAACTTTTAAAAACGCGGAGCTTAAACCACTCCTTTTAAAAGCTATCAAGGTTCCTTCGATTATATCAAGTTCACTACGTTCACGGTTTCGCCAAAACCATTCGTAGCCCTCCGTCGTTTCATATGAATATTCAATAGTATTCAAGCTATGTTTGTTGGCCTTAGTCAAGGCATAGTGATTAATAGCTACTGGGTATTCATATGTTGCTTATATAGATGCGTTGGTTTGGGACAGTCGTATTACTTTGTTGGCCATAGTCAAGGGTATATACGGGTGGGTTCAAATCAACCTGGACAATGACGGGTAGAACTTGACATGTGATTTATCATTTGTTGGCCTTAGTCAAGATCATAAGAGCATGGGGCAAAAATCCACATCGGGAGTTTCTAAAGAAACTGAAACTTGCTAGTGCCACATACCATTTGGAGTTTGATAATGTTGGTAGGATTCCTTCAGCATTATCTCACCATGATATTTGAATCCCGATCCTACTGTGAGTATCCGCTACTCCTCGGGAAACTTTTTCACTTAACGATCAATGCTATAAACCAAGGTGTCTGGAAAGGTGTTAGCGGGGCTACACCCACAGGGAAAAGAGGTTATTTAATTAAGGAACTTCACGAAAGCGTCGTAAAACCTCCCTCGAAATACCGACACTGGCCTGGCTGAACGGTTAAGCAAGTATTGTACGGTGAGATTGATCCCGACTAATTCTTCTTTTATGGTTTGAGGAAGAATTCGAGAAACAGTGGGAACCATCCTGTTTAGATAAATTAAAAACCAATCTAAACTTGCAAGAGTATCATGCTGAGTGTTTTCTTCTCTCTCTCTTAATTGCAGCGACCCAATGACCAGACATGGTTACATCTAGATAATAAAATGACTGAATCTGACTGTTATGACTGGCAAAGGTCTGTCCAGATGTCCATTACCCATGGCAAGCTGGGACACCTCCTAACTAATCAAACCCCTGCCGTCTCAGGACCAGTTTCCCCTGTCACGGATATTGATATCCGTAAGACATCAGAAAAAGACTGTGTGAGTGCCAAGTGCCTCGTGTTGGCCTCAGTTGATGGTGTATACCAGAGGCAACACGAGAAGATGGACTTAGCTTCTGTCTTCCTCCATAACAAAAATTTATATGGAGAGCAATCTCGTATCGCAAGATATGAGATCTCGAACGAATTGCTTCAAGCGAGATTGACTTTCGGGTCATTTGTAGGGGACAGCGTCCTTACAGAGACTAGCTATTTTGATGAGCTCACGGACCTGAAGACCACGTTGAAGAACGGGTCAAATACTGACTTGATTCTACAGTCTCTACCCTCTACTTATACCCTGAAGGAAACCAGGGAAGGAGGAAAGGGAAGGGCAAAAGTTTCAGGACTAGATATAGTAAAGGAGGGACGTTCCTATTGTTACGGGAATGAACATTGGCAGAAGGATTGCAGGGCTAGTAAAGCCAGTAGCCAGGATTCGAAGCATGTTGTGGCTTCGGCTTCGGGTGTGTTTGTAATAGAAAACTGTATTATAATTAACCCTACTTCCTGGGTATTGGATACCGGATCAGGATCTCACATCTGTAATTCATTACAGGCTCTGAGAAACCGTAGAGTTATCAGGATAGGTGATATGACTCTCAGGGTTGCCAACGGAATGAGCGTAGACGCTGAATCCGTAGGGGAATATCATCTTGGATTGACAACTGGGCAGATATTGATTCTGCGTAACTGTTTGTATGTATATAGTATGGCATGTAATATCATATCCGTATCCATACTTTCTAAGGAAGGATATGATTTTACTTTTGTAAGCGATGTGGTCCACATCCGCTTAAATCAAGTTCTGATTGGGTCAAGTACATTAGAAAACGGAATATACGTACTGAATCAAGCTCAGGTTTTCAGTGTCCAGAACACACTTAAAAGAAAGTCTCCGGAAACAAATCAGACTTTCTTATGGCATTGTAGACTGGGTCACATTAATAAGACACGGTTAACAAAGTTACATAAAGAGGGATACTTGAATCCGTTCGAGTATCAGTCGTATGCTACTTGTGAATCTTGTCTCATGGAAAAGATGACAAAGACTCCGCTCACTGGACACGGAGTAAGAGCGAGCGAGCTCTTGGGACTCATACACAGTGATGTGTGTGGTCCAATGTCTACACATGCACGAAATGGTTATTCATACTTCATTACTTTTACAGATGATTTCTCTAGGTATGGACATGTCTTCCTGATGAAGCATAAATCCGAGGCCTTTGAGAAATTTCGGGAATACAAGAATGAAGTTGAAAAACAAACAGGCAAAAGTATCAAGACACTGAGATCTGATCGAGGTGGTGAATACTTGAGTGCCGAGTTTCTGGGCTACTTAAAAGAGAATGGAATTCTCTCTCAGCTTACTCCTCCATACACACCACAATACAACGGTATATCGGAAAGGCGGAATCGAACTCTATTGGATATGATTCGTTCCATGATGAGTAAGGCTGAGTTACCGCAATCCTTCTGGGGTTATGCACTAGAAACAGCTGCATATATTTTGAACCAAGTTCCTACTAAGTCAGTGCCTACCACATCATATCAGATGTGAAGTGGGAAGAAACCCTGTCTTAAACACTTTAAGACATGGGGATGTCCAGCTTTTGTCAAAAAGCAGCATGCGGACAAGCTCGAGGCACGCTCAGTACAGTGTAAGTTTGTGGGATACCCAAAGAACTCCAAGGGGTATGTTTTCTATTACGCAGAGGAGCAAAAGGTCTTTGTTTCTCGTCATGCCCGCTTCTTGGAAACTGAGTTTTTAGAAAATCAGATAAATGGGAGCGCAATAGAACTGGAAGAAATTCCAGAATCACAAGCTATTACTGAAATCTTGGTAGAACCAGAAGTTTCAGGAGAATAGGACATCCCAGTGCCACTCCGCAGGAGTAGTAGGCAGTCTCATCCGTCCGAGAGATACTACGGTTTTCTCATAGACGGGGATCGAGAGGATTGCGTCATTGAAAATGATGAGCCTACTAGCTTCCAGCAAGCCATTCCGAGCGGTGACTCAGTAAAATGGCTGGATGCAATGCGGACCGAGATGGAGTCCATGTACACCAATAAAGTTTGGACTTTGGACATTGCTCCAGAAGGGGTAAAACCCGTAGGCTGCAAATGGATCTTCAGAAAGAAGATTGGTGTAGATAGGCAGGTTGAAACCTATAAAGCTAGACTTGTTGCAAAAGGTTTTCGTCAAAGACCTGATTTGGACTATGACGAAACCTTTTCTCCAGTGGCTATGCTCAAATCCATTCAGATCCTTGTTGCCATTGCTGCCTTTCACGATTATGAGATCTGGCAGATGGACGTGAAGACGGCTTTTCTAAATGGAAATTTGGAAGAGTGCGTCTGTATGGATCAGCCGGAGGGTTTCATTCAGAGTGGGAGCAGCGGTAAAGTGTGCAAGTTGCTTAAGTCCATTTATGGACTGAAGCAGGCATCGCGGAGTTGGAACATCTGCTTTGATGATACTGTCAAAGAATTCGACTTTATCAAAAATCCGGATGAACCATGCATTTACAGTAAGACTGTAGGGAGAACTTTGGTATTCCTCGTCTTGTACGTGGATGACATTCTCTTAATAGGAAATGACATTCCTATGCTACAGGCAGTCAAAGGATTCTTTTCACAGAGGTTCTCCATGAAGGACCTGGGCGATGCCAACTACATTCTGGAGATCCAGATCTATCGTGATAGATCTGGAGGATGTTAGGACTTTCGCAGTCCAGGTACATCGACGCCATTCTGAAACGATTCAGTATGGAAGATTCAAAACGCAGTAATCTACCGGCTTGTCACGGAATCACCCTCTCCAAAGAGATGTCTCCCAAGACTGATTTGGAAAGGGCTCGCATGTCATCTATACCCTATGCATCTGCGGTAGGCTCTATAATGTATGCGATGTTGTGTACCAGACCAGATGTAGCATACGCACTGAGCATTGTAGGCCGGTATCAGTCGGACCCAGGGGAGAAACACTGAATAGCAGTAAAGAACATTCTCAAGTACCTGAGAAGGACTAAGGAGATGTTCTTGGTGTATGGCGGAAAAGACCTCCAGATCGAGGCCTTTGCTGACTCCAGCTTCCAGAGTGACAAGGATGACTCTAAGTCCATGTCGGACTATGTCTTTACCCTCAATGGAGGGGCGGTTTGCTGGAAGAGCTCCAAGCAGGAAACCGTTGCTGACTCAACTATGGAAGCGGAGTACATAGCTGCTTGCGATGCCGCAAAGGAAGCTGTCTGGATGAAGAAGTTCCTCACGGAGCTTCAGCTGGTTCCTACCATTGTTGATCCAATACCGCTGTATTGTGACAACAACGGCGCTATAGCTTTAGCGAAGGAACCCAGGTCCCGTCAGAAGTCCAGACATATTTTGAGGCGGTATCACCTGATCAGGGAGATCGTAGATCGCCAGGAGATCGAGGTGAAGAGAGTAGATTCGGAGAATAACACTGCAGATCCACTCACGAAGGCCATACCCCAGACTCAGTTCGAGCGGCTGATCGAGATGATAGGTCTTCGATACGCCAGTACATGGCCCTAGTGCAAGTGGGAGATTGTTAGTGTATATGCCCTAGAGACCATTATTGTATCATACTAGTTTGTATATTACTTAATGGAAGCTTGGGATATTCACAGTTGTATAGACAATCTTGCTCAAAATGGTAGTATGCTACTTGGTTTGTTTCTATTTTAATATGTACATGTGTTTCTTTTAGCATATCACTTATACATATTAGTGGAGCCCTCAGGATCTTTGCTTGATTACCAGCGTTGTGATGGCAGTCACACTTGTGGGGGCTGGGTAATCTACAAGCACATCCTTATACAGGTCCCTAGTCGTAGGATTATCGAAACGGGGCATCGATATTCCGGAGTAGACTAGCGTATGCGCTTCTCATCCCAGCAGGGGAGATGGTCTGTCCCACAGCCATCAGTACGTCGTACTGGAGATAGTATGTGGGTGCTCGTTAGGTTACGAGTACACTGGACAGGACTCATCGGGAACTGTTGGTTGGTACTATACTTATCGTCAGATAACAGTTCTCAGGTAACAGGAGTACAGCTTAGTCCGTCGACTTGACATTGCTACTTCGCCTCGAGTGTGTTCCCACTGTACTTTGATTACTACCCTACCACGGCTCAAAGGAGTCGTGCAAACAGGTAGTAGTTGGGTGCAGTCCCGAAGCACTTGGAGGCAGTAGCGGTTAGATAGGATTCGTCTCTCCCGGTATTGGGGGTTGATATCGCGCTGTGTCTAGAAGAGCCATTACACAAAGTCCCTGGCCAGGGCAAGCGAGAATTACTGGTAGTTTTTCCAGTAGTTTCTCAGGGTGTTCTGGGCTACACTCCGGCACGACTTGTACCGCTATTAGGGATCTGATGTTTACCGCCCCCTAGGCCCGCCATGCGATACTCTCCAACGAACAGACCGGACTGTACGGAGACTGTCACATTCAGGCTCAGTAGGAGTTCGGATGGGTTTACCTCATCGGCCTTCTTATCGACATCTACCTGGGGACCGTTACGTACAGCTAGTGCCGCTTGCGGTCTGTGATTAAACCCACTGCCAGCGTAGTGTCGAGTCTTTAGAGTCCCACACAGAGAGTTTCCCTGCACTGGACGAAAGGTGTAGAGGCCGTATGGTTTTACGGCAGGGCTACGATCACTTACGTGCACTTGTGCGCATATGCTGTTCGGGCAGACAATACTAGTGGGCTTTGGTTTAAGCCGGATCCTAGTATTGTATGGATTGATTAGTTTTGTCTTCTGTGCATTCGCATTCTACGGAATGCGGATGCGGGTGTGTATGCACGGTTGTGAGGAGCGAAGAAGAAGGAGGTGCCTCATTAGGGTTTTGACCGTTGGTTCGGTCAAAACCATTATGAGGTGAGGAAATTATTTACTAATCTCTTTAATGATAATTATGGTATGACTAATTGCTTTGACCATTTGACCATGCTTGACCATGTTGACAATTTGACCATTGTTGACTTGGATCTTTCTTGTGAGCACTAGATCCTTCTTTCGCTTTTGGTTTTATTTTTGTGATGATAATGGTCAAATCAATGTAGCCATCAACTTTATCATGATAAGAGATTAGTAATTATTTAGTTTATGGATCATTATTCTCTTCTCATTCTCTCTCTTCAAGTAAGAAGCTCCCATGGTTCCTCCTTCTTCTTCCTCACTAGATTTTTCCTTAGCTCTCATGTGTTGAGAAAATAAGGTTCTAAATAGACAAACAAATCCACCATCATCTTCTACACCACCTAGGACATCAAGAATAGCAAACTTGTTGCCCTAATTACCTCGACTTGAGGTGGAGCTCGGACTACAGACTCTCGGGTGGATCGTCTTCGACTCAAGGAGGCCACGGAGGTGACCAAGATCCGGATTAACCCATGGAGCCTACGGAGACGAGGAGGGTAGCGGAGAAGACCCGTAGGACTAGTAGCATGAGGTATAAACTCCTTGCATAGTAGATAGAACCTCATGTAGTTTGTTAGCAATGGTTTGGCAAAGATCCTCAAGTTTTAGTCCATGTTACCTTGTGTTAAAATTTTGATTTTTACCTATTCCGCATCCCCGTAAGCACAAGGGTGGGTAACGTGGACTTACAGTTGAGGCTTGATCGCTTGAAATCCTGCATGAAAGAGTATTATTTTAGTATAAATATCAATATCTATGTTGATTGAGTTCGCATGAACGTTTACCCCGACAAATGGGAGAGAAAGGTCACACCGGGCGTGCCAGAATCTGTAGGGTGTTTTTCGTCACCCCATTGAGATGGGAATACGCACGCGCTTGTCAGGCGTACTACAGATTCCCCCTGCCTAGGGTAGACGGGGGTTTATTGATCGTGGGGATCCGAATCTCCGGCAGCCGCGGACTAAGCTGTCGTTAATTACCCCTCGCCTTTGGAGCGAAAGAACCTCCGATTGACGGGTCAAACTGGTCATGCGAACTCAATGTGCAGTATGCGTGTGTTGTGCATTGAGGGATTTTGGATATATCGGGGGGCCCGCAGAGTTTACGGGGGTCCCGCTACCCGGATAGTGGGCTAGGGGTCAAGGGGGCTAGCAGCGCCCAGTTAGAAAAATTTTCCTAACGGGGGTGTATTTTGAGTGTGGGATAGTGTAGGAAAAGGTAGGGTGAGGAGCGTCTTAAAGAAGCTATGGAGCTAGGCATTCGGGCGCTAGCGCCTCACGTGCCCGGCACGTGGGCGCTAGCGCCTCACACGCCCGACACGTGGGCATTGGGCGCATGGTCGCTAGCTCCTCACGCGCCCGGCACATGGGCGTTGGACGCCTCACGCGTCCGGCACATGAGCGTTGGGCGCCTGGGCGCTAGCGCCTCACAAAGGGGGCTTTTAGCCCCGGAAATAGGAGTTAAACTCTGAAAGAGGGGTTTTATTTACGGAGTTTAACTCCGACAGATATTGAAGGGAGCTGAACTCCTATAAAAAAAAGGTTTGATTATGGAGTTAAACTCCAACAGATCTTGAATAGAGTTAAACTCCTAGAAATGTTTGGGGATGATCAAAGGGGACCCCTTTCTTCTCCCCTTTTCGCGCTGGATCTTCTTTTAGGCCTTGGATCTTCCCAAGGTGGGATTTTTGGAGATGGGTATCTTTCTTCCTCCTGTTCTATTGGACGGATCTTGGAGAAAAGAGGGTGAGATTTAAAAATCTCCCCTTTTAGAGATCTGATGATATATCTGAGTTCCCCTTCAAGGTTTTGATGGTGAAAAACTGTTTATTTTCAGGAAAGGAAGAGTTAAACTCTTGATTTAATTCAAAAGGGGGAAAAGGTTTTAGAACCTTGAGGAAGGAGGAGGCACAGAAACCCTAATTTTTGAGGGGGAATTAATTATTGTTCTTCATTTCATCATCATGTTGCCTTTTATAGGCTTACAAATTTACATATAGCCTCTTGGGCTTTACAAAATGGCATTTTGCCTATCTCATGCCTCATGTCCTCATTTCTTTTGCACATGAGCCATGGGCTTTACAAAAATTTGGCTTTATGCCCATTTTTCTTACATTCATGTATGAAAATTATATCAAAATTATTTATTACATAATTTTCATTTTGGCATTGGGGAGGCTGGCCACGGGGCTCGATTTGGGCATGGGCCCACTTGACCTGGGCTTGGGCCCACCTGGCTTGGGGTTGAATTTGATGATGGGAATGTTGTTGTTGAGAGCGAGGAGCCCCGTGAAGAAGAAAAACTCTAAGAGGCGAGCGAAGTGAGGCTTACGCTCGCTACGGAGCTAAGAGATTCCATCGTCTTGACTTGAGTCAATAGGTAGGGTCAACTACACCAAAGTGGAAGGGCCACTAGACTTTGACTTGGTCAACCGGGGTGTAATTTTTGACCCTAACACTATTGTGTTCAAGAAATAGCCTCAGTGAGTGGATCCGCTCTAATGTTTCTTTCTATCTCTCTCTATATCTCAACTTCGCGAAGAAAGACCATCTCCCGAAATGAGCAATACATGTCTTAGAATTTGTGATGGGACCCAGTTCATAAATGAACTCCAAATCCAACAAACTTCTTAGACTGTATCATCCACTGAATTTAATCAGTATCCTACGCCATGCCTTCCACAGTATCCGCTTGGACCACCTGTTCAACATGTTGTCTCTCAAAAGAGGGAAAACTACAGCTCTGACAGCTACTATGTCATCCAGGTCACCTTAGAAGCATGAAATGATGACCGTCTCCCGAAGGAGGCTACCGTTACCATATCCCAAGAACATCTACTTATGTTCAAAACTGCTTCCCAACGTTTCTCCAAGATTGGATTAATATATACTTATTGCAGCTAGTGCAAAAGCAATATCTGGTGTTGTACTTGACATCTCATGATTGACTCAATTGCCTAAGCAAGTGATATGTCAATCATGCAAATCCCTCTCCCCATCAGTCTGTAAGACATCCTTTAGAGAGGGTGACTCCATCACCTGCGGGTACTACCACCTCGCCATGAGTCGTCCATTCTAAAACACCTTTAAAATAATGTCAAAGTACCCAAATTGGGACACTTCCCAAATCTAGATCTAAAACCATAAATCTAGTCACCAGAATCCCTGATATTATATCCATATCCTTTGTGGAGAAACCACCTTGTGACAACCACAGCATAACCGACCGTAGCATAGAAAGATCTCTCCCTATCAAGTGCATGTCATCCAAATACCTAGACATCACTCTCTACTACCTCATTACCAGATCCATCTCCTATTCTGATGAAGTCAAGACATATGACTATCACATCAAAAATAGATGATCTATTTCCGTTATACCTGCTTTAGTCTATAAATAGACATAAGCTACTTGCCCTCTATGCTTCCGCTGCTCCCACTGACTACAGCAACCCTCTGGCAGAGTCATATACACGTACATTTCTAAAGCTAGTTTAAAACGACGTTATACGCATCCTCCTGCCGGGTCTTATAGTCTAGAATAGCAGCAATGGTAAGTCTGGATAAACAAGAACCTCCCTGTCACCGCCTCTGAGAAGACCGAAGTACCTCTCGGGTGCCTGAGGTTACCCACCAAATCTGCGGAGTGGCTAATGGAATGTCGAAATCAATTGAATCCTCAGGTTCTATTAAATTTTCAGTAATCGTTCGTGGTTGTGGAATCTCTTCCAGTTCTACCATACTCCTACTAATGTTTTCTGAAAAGAATGCATTTTATTAAAACTGACGGCGAGTCAAGAACAATATAACTATTGATCTTCCTGATGGTAGAATATTAACTCTCGTCGAAGCCCGGGATAACCCACAAACTGCCATTACTGAAACGTGCCTTGAGTTCGTCCAGATTCTGGTTTTAAGCATCAGCCGGACAACTCCTTATACCTTAACATCATTAAGATACGAAACCATTCTATATACCATATAGAAACAAAGTCACTAATTTAATTGGAACCAATTTCAAAAACATGCAGCTGTCTCTGTGCATATCAACCAAATGGAAGGAGGCCAATCAGCATTACGCAACTAGGAGTGCATCCATATATGAGTAACCTTGTAGGGTGTTTTTCGTCACCCCATTGAGATGGGAATACGCGCGCGCTTGTCAGGCATACTACAGATTCCCCCTGCCTAGGGTAGGCGGGGGTTTATTGATTGTGGGTATCCGAATCTCCGGCAGCCGCGAACTAAGCTGCCGTTAAATACCCATCGCTATTGGAGCGAGGGAACCTCCGATTGACGGGTCAAACTAGTCATGCGAATTCAGTGTGCAGTGTGCGTGTGTTGTGTTTTGAAAGGGGTTTTGGATATATCGGGGGCCTTGCAGAGTTTACGGGAATCCCGCTACCCGGATAGCGGGCTGGAGGTCAAGGGGGCTAGCGGGTAATGAGGGGTAAGGAGCATCTTAAAGACGCGTGGGCTCACTTGATCCGGGCTTGGGCTCACTTGGCTTGGGATTGACTTTGACTTTGACTTGGTCAACCGGGTGTAATTTTTGACCCCAACAAACCTGAAAGAGAAGCAAGTTCTCAAAACCATTACTATTAACGGAATACCAAACACAAGTATCTACATCTTCAACTACCTCGAAGAATCCTGATACTTCCAACAAATGGTTCTCTACTTTATTCTTATACCTATAACTTCTCAATATCTGGACCTTGTATTTCAACGAACTGGAGCAGTCATGAGTAAACAGAATATAATACGAGTACCAACACCTTTGTCCTAATGGATATTGGACAACATACAATACTTTGTATAAGTCCCCTGAGTTCAACAACTCAAACCCTGTGCGTCGTAGGTTGAAAACTGAGCTATGGTTAAGAAGAATTACACCGCTGTTGAATGCACCTTTATCTAATCACCAACTGATATAGGTAAATGTCAAAGACATAATTTTAAAACGTTATATCTCACTTTATAAAATAAACGTACAGATATATCAGTTTGAAATTGGTGTATAACGACGGATATTCCAAACCAAATATTTGTCGTCAGGCAAAAAACCCAGCTGATTTCCTCAAATATCACTAATTACAAATAATTCTGATATACATTGAGGATCTAATCACCTAATTCCTAATATCTTACTCCCACTCACCATCTGTACCGCCATACAGATGTGAGAATCAAACCTGGTAAATACATACCCTGGAGTTAGAATCTAATTTGGAAAACAGTTTTCAATTAACATTGCACAGTAAATCTGAAACATAAAAATGTTTCAAAGGGGTATCCGGGTATTCCTAGTAATGGCTCTTCCACTATCCTGGTTCATGACCGTAACCGTATACTTCCATGCCCTCACTCCAATCCCTTTATTATGTCTTTACTTATTACCTTCTGTACACCACCTTTAGGCTAATTGGTTTTCTACCTTCCCTACCTTTCAGCACTAGCCTATAGTTTGGAAGAAGACTATCCAATAAGCGTAATAGGTGTACTCTCCTAATACCGGAGCCCTCGCAACATGAGTGAAGGTAAAGGGAAAAGACAACTGAATAATCATATTCCATTTCTCCTGAACCAGAATCCATTCTCGAACTGGAACAAGTTCCTTCGAGTTCGTATGTAACTATGCGATGGATTATCCAAGCATTATGGACGTTCGTAGTGATACAAAGTGTTCTGGAGAAATCCAAAGTGAATGTAGGAGTGGCAGGGGTATACATGGTTTCGTCGTGAATGATAGTAGTCGCAATTTCCTTTTGCCTTTATTTTAATCCCTTTATATGTCTTTACTTATTACCTTCTGTACACCACACTTAAGATAATTAGTTTTCTTCGTTCGCCACCTTTCGGCACATGACTATGGTTTGGAAGAAAACTATCCAATAAGCACAATAGGTGTACCCTCTCCTAATCTTAGGAGCCCTCACAACCTGAAAGAAGGTAAAGGGAAAAGACAACCGAATAATCCTATTCAATTTCTCCTGAACCAGAATCCATCCTCGAACTGAAACAAGTTCCTTCGAGTTCGTATGTAACTATACGATGGATTGTCCAATAAATGTGGATCTTCGTAGTGATACGGGGTGTTCTGGAGAAATACAAAGGTGATGTAGAAGTGGCAATGATATATGCGACTCCGTGACATTCCAAAAGCCAAATAGTTTTAAGAAGGTTCGGTTAACTGGGTTCATGAGTTTTACTCTAGGATGGGGTCGTGGTCGCTACCAAAGAGAGAGAAAAGAAACACTATGCGTGCACTCTAACCTAGATCAGAATGGTTAATCACTTTATCTAATCAGGATGGCTCCCACTGTTTTCTCGAATTCTCCTCCAAACCCAAAAGGAGAATTAGTCGGGATCATCTAAAATCACCCGAGAAGTAATCCTACTCATCAGTGGGAATCGGGATCCAACTATCGCATGATAACTTGATGGAATCCACTCAAGTCACCACACTCCGTAAGGTATGCGCAAGCCTGGCAAGTTTCCTGTATATTTGAAACTCCCGATATGGTTTTTGCCCCTAACGACTTTATGGACTTGATAGAGACCAACGTGCCATAAGTCGCTAGTCAATTTCAATCCATCATTATCCAAGATTGATCTAAACCCACCTGCACAGGATAGAGACCAACGTGACTATACGGCTGTCCTAGATAATCGCATATCCATGCTACAGACACGTATCACGCAGCTACCGCACACTATACCTTGATAGAGACCAACGTACATAGCACGAATAATACGAGATACCAATCTGAAATGACGAAGGGCTACGGCTGATTTTTGGCAAAAAAACCCTTAACGTAATGAACTTAATATCGTTGAACGAATCCAAGTGATTTTACAAATATATAGTGGCGAAAACTTTTACTAAAGAGGTCACTCCCGGTGAAGAGATCTCGGCTCTTTCCTCATCGAATGAGGTGCAGGATATTCCAAACTGAATACCACGATGCAAAGCAAAAAAATCGACTATAATGAAGTTATTACGCTGACGCAAACTTCTGCCCAAGGGGTCACTTCTGATGAAGGGATCTCCGCCCTTGCCTCGTCGAATGAGGTGCAGAATATTCATTACCGATTACCACTGTGCAAAGCAAAACAAAACGTCTGTAATGTCAGTTTTTAAAAAACTTGGTTCCATCATCATATAAAGGTTTGATTTCCTTGCATTGATCAGAATCAACGCAGTCCTATCAATTAAACATATCACACCAGATAATGGAACGAAAAATATAATGTACGTATATGACATCCGCATTCGCCACTGGGCCCCGTCATCACCCGTTAGGTTACTTAACTAACGACAGAGCAGCGGCTGGACTAGCGCGGGTGCAAAACATATACAACATCTACTGGTATATATATAAATATATATAACAATCGTCCCAGGCATGATATAAGGCAACATCATAGAATCTCAGCCAACAACACAGAATAATGGATAATCCTGGAGCCTCGGGTTTCACTTGAGCCGCAAATGAGACCCGATGTTCCCTGTCGTGTGGATAGCCTGTGCAATGAAAACCTAGACCCCTACGAGTGCGGCAAGTTACCTGCCAATATTAGAAGCGGGGCAACCCCAATCAACAACGTGAATGGGCCACCCAGCACTTCACGGAATCCGGTAACTTGGACACCCCTCCGTGGGTCAACCTATACCCCCTACGAGTGCGGCGAAAAGCCCGCCAATTCTAGAGTAAGGTCCCCTCTGTCCCAACGCCATGAGATGCGAACCCGTTGCCCTTTAGAACCCGGCTATTCGTGCACTCCTCCGCGGGGCAATCCTAGTACAGAAAAGAAAATAATATATGCAAGGGTGACATCGACCTCAACCCGGTCGTGCCCCAAACAAATAATATACAAACGGGTAGAGACAGCAGTCCACATGTCGGACGCTCGCCCCGCAATATCAAATGTACAAATGAATCTAAACTGTACTAACATTGCACCTAAGCTATCCACCACGACGATCCAACCACAACCACAGCACAACACAGAACATCAACGTGAATATCACGTTCGTAAACTCGTCTAAAAGAACAAATAACAATTAGACGAGTTGTACCGCTCTAATGACATTCACGGTCGCAGATTGTAATGTATGTCCTGAAATAAACGATGCAAAATTTCAAGTTTTGATACTTTCCAAGTTCCCCAAAGCAAAGACAACAGTAAATGAAATCTGGGGAAAACAAACAAGACCAAAAACACCAATTTACAAAACCCCAGACACTGGATGAAAATGAGGCCTAAAATGAATAGTAAAAAAGGTGAGGCCGGTATTTTTAAGGATCTCACCGGCCAAGTTGGCATGGAATTGCCTCATTTTCATTCTGTGTCATTCTCATGTCATAACTAAGACTCTGCAATTGTTTTTAAAAAAATTAAAGATAAAAAAAATTCTAGAACAGAGAGTGGGTTTTGAAATCGCGGTTTTTCGATTTTGAAACTAATGCATCATCTACTGCCAGTAAGGGGTTAATGGGCTGGCTCTGATACCATGTTGGGTTTCGCCAGCGCCCCGGCCATCAAACCGTAGCCGAATGCGGAACAAAAATTTTCTAAACTGGCGCTAACGGAACCCGATATCCGGATCTACCAATAACCCTAAACTAGCAATACAAGGAGTTAGAATGGTTATACCGAGTTGATCTGTGTCCTTCGGTCTTCAACCGCCTTCCCAAGCTCCTAGAGGCCTCCATGATCAAGCTTGATCTCCGGTCTCCCTTCATCAAAGATGATCCACCCGAGGATTTGTGAAACGAGCTCCTACCTCAATAGCCGAGGTAACTAAGGTACCTAGATCGCTAAACTAAATAGCCTAGGTGAAGTAGAGTATGATGAAGGATTAATTTGTCTCAAGACACCCAAGGTTTCTCAACACATGAGACTTAAAGGGTGGAGGTAGAAGAAGATGTTCGAGGATGAGAGTGAGAGACAACTCAAGAAAGAAATGGGTAAGTGTTTTCTTTTTGTTGTGAGATTTCTTTTGTTGTGGTTGTTTGCAATAATTGAAGCCATCCAATTAAATATCCCATGACTTCAAAATATCTCAAGTCAACCAAAATTTCTCAAGTCAACAAAAATCTGACAACAAACAAAAACTAAGCATGCTTAGAATAGTAATCATGAGTTACTATTAAGCCATGCCCCAATTATGCAATAAACACATCATCCTCTCCACCTCATTAACCATTTAATCCTAAATGGTTAAAACTAAATGAGGTGGCATCTTCTAAAAGCATCTTGTAATAAATTACAAGAATACCCCTCACCGTATTCGTATTCCGAAAAATACGAATACAATGAGACGAAAATAATCCAACAATATAATACTAGAATCCGGCTTAAACCAAAGCCACTAGTATTATCCGTCCGAATCCTGATACATGCACAAGTGCAAATAAATGATCGAACCCTGTCGTAAAACCATACGGCCTCTACATCGTTTCACCTGAAGCAGGGAAACCCTCTGTGTTGGACTCTAAAGACTCGTCAATACGCTGGCAGTGGGTTTAACCACAAGCACGTCAGCGGCTCTAGCTGTACGTAATGGCTACCCAAGTATTGAACGAAAGGGAGGCCGACAAGCAAACTCATCCTGAAACCTCTACTGAGCCTGATAGTGACAATATCCGTACAGTCCGGTCTGTTCGTCTAAGAGTATCGCATATCGAGTATAGGGGTGGATAAAGTCAGACCCCTAATAACGCGACATTTCGTATTGGTATGAAGCCCATTACCACCTAAGAATTACTGATCCAAATCAGTAATTCTCGACTACCTTGGTCAAGGATTTCTGGTGATGGCCACTCGTGCACCGCGCAACATCAACCCCCAATACCGGGATAGACGAATCCCCGACGATCTGCTCACTGCCTCCATGTGGCTCGGGACTGTACCCAACTAAAACCTGTTTGCACGACTACTTTGAGTCGTGGTAGGGTAGTAATCAAAGCACAGTGGGAACTCACACGAAACAAATGACGATCTCATGTCGACAGACTAACCTGTACACGTGTCACCTAGGAACTGCTATCTGACAATAGGTATAGTACCAGCTAGCAGGTTCCCGGCGAGTCCGTCCAGTGTACTCATAACCTAATGAGCACCCGTATATTATCTTAGGTGAACAAACTAACACCAATGGCTTGTGAGACGTGGTCACCGCCCCTCGTCGGGGTCTCGATCAATATACACTAGTCTACTGTGGAGTATCGATGCCCAGTTTCGATACTCCCACGACTAGGAACATTTAAGGATTTGCTTATAGACCACCCAGCTTCCACGTATATGATCGCCATCATAATGCTGGTAGTCAAGCAAGAATCCTATGGGCTCTATCAACATGTAATAGTGATCTGTAATACCACATAAAGCATGTATATGATGATAAAGACAAACCAGATAGCATACTATTATCTCGAGTAAGACTGTTCTATCCGTATAGGTCCTCCCGCAATCATCAAAATCACCTGCATGTGACTATGAAAATTGCATTGAGGGCACTATAGCCAACAACGCGTATCCGTATAAAAAATACGAATAGCACCAAAGAGAGAAAATGAATAGTGAACAATAAAACTAAAATATATGTATCAAAATTCATATATAAATTATTAAATCAAATCCTAATTTAATAATCCGGCTTAATTCTAAGCCGGCTAGTATTATCAACCGCCCGATTAAAATCCGTATATCCCGTACACGTATTTATTCGGACCCGTGCACGTACCAATGTACGGCTCCTACATCTATCGCCTGAACCGGAAAAACCCTCTGTGTGGGACTCTAAAGACTCGACAATACGCTGGCAGTGGGTTTAACCACAAGCACGTCAGCGGCACTAGCTGTACGTAACGGCTACCCATGTACTTGCCGAAAAGGGGTCGACATCAAGTATGCCCTTACCCTATTAAGCCTGAATATGACACGTCATACAGTCCGGTCTCTTCGTCAAAGAGTATCGCATATCAGGTATAGGGGGTGGATAACGTCAAACCCTACTAACCCGATAAGTCGTGTCTGAGTCAAGCTCATCACCAATAAAGATACTACTAATCAACTATCAGTAAATCTCATCCATCGTAGCCACGGATTTCCAGTGATAGCCAACTGAACACAGCGCGGCATCGACTCATAATACCAGGAAAGACAAATCCCTGACAATCGACCACTGCCTGCATGTGGCTCGGGACTGTACCCAACTAAAACCTGTGTGCACGACTCTTTTGAGCCGTGGTAAGGTAGTAATCAAAGTACAGTGGGAACTCACACGAGACAAATGACGATCTCAGGTCAAAGGACTAACATGTACTCATGCCACCTGAGAACTTCCATCTGACGATAGATATAATATCATCTAAAAGTTCTCGGCGAATCCATCCAGTGTACTCACCTCCAGTGAGCACTTATATACTATCACAAGTGACACAACACTAATAGCTTGTGAAACTGGCCACCGCCCCTCGTCAGGGTCTACAAATGTATACACTGGTCTACTCCGGAATATCGATGACCAGTCTCGATACTCCCACGACTAGGGATATTTAAGGATGTGCTTATGGACAACCCATCTCCCACATATATGACCGCCATCATAATGCTGGTTGTCAAGCAACAATCCTATGGGTTTCATCAATGATGAAAACAAACCAGATAGCATACTATCATCTCAAGTAAACATGTTATATCTGTATAGGTCCTCCTTCAATTATCATAATCGCCTACTTGTGATCACAATAATTGCCTTGAGGGCATTATATCCAACAATCTCCCACTTGCACTAAAGACCAATTATTGCGGCGTCGCATACCCACAGCTCGTTTGCTACCGAATACCCAACTTCTCTACTAATCAGTTTTGCAAACTATATTTGTGAAACTTAATTTGTTCGAGAAATAGCCTCAGTAAGTGGATTCGCTACAATGTTCCAACTTCATCTCTCTATATTTCAACTTTGCGGAGATTAACAATCTCCCAAACTGAACGATACACCGCCTCAAGAATTTGTCTAGATACTTGATAGGACCAAGTTCATCAATGAACAACTCCATTCAACAAACTTCTTGGGCCGTATCCTCTGCTGAGTTATAATCAGCATCCCGTACCATGATTAGCTCAGTATCCCTATTGGAACACTATCCAATATACTGATTCTCAGAAGAGGCTAAACTCAAAACTCTGACATCTCTGTCATCCAGGTCACCTCGAAACCATGAACCGATAACCGCCTCCCAGAGAAAGCTGCCGTTATCTTATATCAAGAACATCCTCCTATATTCTTTACTGCTTCCCAATGTTTCTTTAGGATTGGATTAATATATGCTTATTGCAGCTAGTGCAAAAGCAATATCTGGTGTTGTACAAGACATTGCATGATTGACTCATTTGCCTAAGCAAATGATATGTTATTCATGTCAGTCCCTCTTCTCATCAATCTAGAAGACATCTCTTTAGAAGGGATGACTTCATCACCTGTGGGTACACCACCACGCGAGGAGTCGTCTATTCTTAAATACTTTAAGAATGCTGTCTAAGTACCCGATTGGGGAACTTCCCAAATCTAGATCTAAAACCAGAATCTCTGATACATTATCCATTTGGTTTTGTACAAGACACTGCATGATTGACTCAATTGCCTAAAGAAATAATATGACATTCATGTCAGTCCCTCTCTTCATCAGTCTAGAAGACATCCTTTTAGAGATGGTGACTCCATCACCTGCGGGTACACCACACCAGAAGTCGTCCATTCTAAAATATTTTTAGAATGTTGTCTAAGTATCTGATTGGGGAACTTCCCAAATCTAGATCTAGTCACCAGAATTCCTGATATATCCATATCCAACGTGGAGAAAACAATGTGTAACAACCAAACTTTGACCGATTATAGTATAACATCACTTCCAATTTGGAGTATGTCATCCAAATCCCAGACAGTACTCCCTACATCCTTCTTACTAGATTCATCTTTTGTTTTGATAAGTCAATCACCTTGACTATCACATCAAAACAGATGATCCGTCTCCGCTATCCATGCTTCAGTCTACGAATAACATAAGCAACTTGCACACCTTCCGCTGCTCCCACTGACTACGATAACCCTCTAGCAGAGTCATATACGCGTACACTTCCAAATTTCATTTGGAAAGACATTATAGTCATCCACCTACCAGATATCATAGCCATGAACCGCATCAGCGCCAAATCATATCCATATGGACTTCAGCGTAGACACAGAAGTAAAAATCACATCACAATCCACAACGGGTATTTGATGAAAACTCTTTACAACAAGTCTAACCTTATAAGGTTGGTATCTTTCCACCTGCACAGATCTCGAAAGATCTAGTTGCTCCTAATGGGTTTTACCCCTTCAGGAACACCCAGCAAAGTCTAAAATCCAGAAGTGCGTGGAGTCCATCTTGGGTATGAAATACCTGGTCACCTGAAAGTTACCACTTCCTATGACCTGCTGATAATAAGTAGGGGGAACAGCAGTGTCAAGTCATATCCGTATGGATTTCAGCATAGACACGAAAGTAAAAGTCTCATCACAATCCACAAGTATTTGATGAAAACTATTTACAACGAGTCTAGCCTTATTAGGTTAGCAACTTTCCAACTGCACAGATCTCAAAAGATCTATTTGCTCCTAATGGATTTTACCCCTTCAGAAGCACCCAGCTGTTGGGTTATGCAAGCGCCCCGGCCATTAATCCGTGACCAAATAAGGAACAAAAATTTATAAAACTTGGCGCTACCACAACCAATTACCCAGATCTACCGATAAGCCCTACATAACAAAACATGCAAAGGAGTTAAAATGGTTATACCGAATAGATCCGTGTCCTTCGGTCTTCAACCATATCCCAAGCTCCGAAGGGCTTCCTTGATCAAGCTTGATCTCCGGTCTCCCTCCATCGAAGATGATCCACCCGAGAGTCTATGCAACGAGCTCCAACCTTATATCCGAGGCAACTAGGGCACCTAGATCGCTACTCTAGATACCGTAGATGAAGTAGAGAGCGATGAAGGATTAATTTGTCTCAAGACACCCAAGGATTCTCAACTCATGAGAGGATTTGGGTGGAGCTAGCGGAAGAAGAAGATACCATGAGAAATGAGGTGTTGAAAGCAACTCAAGAAAGAGAAAAAGTAAATGAATAATAGCTTGTGTTTTGTTTGTTGTGCGGGTGTGATAAGAAATAATGGAGCCATCACATAAATGTCCATGTCTCCAAAATATCTTAGTCAACAAAAGTTATCTCAAGTCAACAAAATCTCACAACAAACAAAAACCCTAAGCATGCTAGAATAGTAACCATGGGTCACTAATTAGACATGCCACAAAAATGCAATAAACACCTCATCCTACACCTCAATAACCTTTTAATCCAAAAAGGTCTAAACCATGATGAGGTGTAATCTTGTAATAAATTACAAGAATATCCATCAACCGTATATACATACCCGCATCCATATTCCGAAGAATACGACTTGGATTGGGCTTAAACCAAAGCCCACTAGCATTATCCGTCCGAACATCATCCGTGCACAAGTACACATATGTGATCGAACCCTCCCATAAAACCATACGGCCTCTACATCGTTTCGCCCGAAGCAGGGAAACCCTCTGTGTGGAACTCTAAAGACTCGTCAATACGCTGGCAGTGGGTTTAACCACAAGCACGTCAGCGGCACTAGCTGTACGTAACGGCTAATCAGGTATTGAGCGAAATAGAGGCCGACGAGCAAACTCATCCTGAAACCCCTACTGAGCCTGACAGTGACAATATCCGTACAGTCCGGTCCATTCGTCTATGAGTATCGCATATCGAGTCTAGGGGGTGGATAAAGTCAGACCCCTAATAACGCGACATTTAGTGTCGGTATGAAACCTATCACCACCTGAGAAACTACCGATCCTGGATCAGTAATTCTCAACTACCTTGGCCAAGGATTTCTGGTGATGGCCACCCGAGCACACCGCGACATCAACCCCCAATACCGGGAGAGACGGATCCCCTGACAATCCGCTCACTGCCTCCATGTGGCTCAGGACTGTACCCAACTAAAACATGTTCGCACGACTCCTTTAAGCCGTGGTAGGATAGTAATCAAAGCACAGTAGAAACTCATACGAGACAAATGACGATCTCAGGCCGATAGACTAACATGTACACATGTCACCTAGGAACTGCTATCTGACAATAGGTATAATACCAAGTAGCATGTTCCCGACAAGTCCGTCCGGTGTACTCATAACCCAATGAGCACATGTATACATCTTAGGTGAACCAACTAACACCAATGGCTTGTGAGACCGGCCACCGCCCCTCGTCGGGGTCTCGATCAGTATACACTAGTCTACTCTTGGAGTATCGATGCTCAGTCTCGAAACTCCAACGACTAGGGACATTTTAAGGATGTGCTTATAGACCACCCAACTCTCACGTATATGATCACCAACATACTGCTGGTATTCAAGCAAGAATCATATGTGCTCTATCAACATATAATAGTGATCTGTAATGTCACATGAAGCATGTACACGATCATAAAGACAAACCAGATAGCATACTATCATCTCGAGTAAGACTGTCCTACCGGTATAGGTCCTCCCTTAATCATCATAATCACCAGCCTGCGACTATGATAATTGCGTTGAGGGCACTATATCTAACAATCTCCTACTTGCACATAAGGCTAATTATTGCGGTGTCGCATACTCGCAGCCCGTGTGATACCGAACACCCAACTCCTCTATTAATCAGTCTCGCAAATCTCATTTGCGAAACTATTGTGTTCGAGAAATAACCTCAGTAAGTGGATCCGCTTCAATGTTTCTTTCTGTGTCTCTCTATATCTCAACTTCGCGGAGAAAGCTATCTCCCGAAATGAGCAATACCTGTCTTAGAATATGTCTGGATATCTAATGGGACCCAGTTCATAAATGAACTCTAAATCCAGCAAACTTCTTAGACTGTATTGTCCACTGAATTTAATCAGTATCTGTTAGTTATATGTATGCCCTAGAGGTCATTACTGTACATACGATGTATATTGTAGTGGATGTTTGGACATATATAGGGAGGACTTTCTTGCTCGACATGATAGTATGCTATCTGGTTACTCTTTTATCTTAACATGTACTCTGATTGTCTCTATGTTACATGTTGATAAAGCCCTTAGGATGAGTACTTGACTACCAGGACTATGATGCAGATCATACTAGTGGGGACAGTGTAGTCACCAAGTACATCCTTCAAAAGTTCCTAGTCGTGGAAGTACCGAGACAGGGCATCGATACTCCAGAGTAGACTAGCGTATACGCTTCTTGATCCATATGATGGGCGATGGATGATCCAATATCCATTGGTATTTGACATCAGAGAAGGTATACGGGTGCTCAGTGGAGACTGGGTACACTGGACGGACTCGCCGAGAACTCCCAGATGGTATTATACCTCACATCAGATGGCAGTTCTCTGGTGACACTGGTACAGGTTAGTCTGTAGACCCGAGATCGTCATAAAGTCTTGTGTGATTCCTACTGTGCTTTGATTTCCACCTTACCACGTCCAAGAGGGCGTGCAAAACGGTGGCTTTTGGATACAGTCCCAAATCACATGGAGGCAATGAGCGATATGAGGGGTTTCGTCTCTCCCGGTATAGGGAGTTGATGTTGCGCTGTGTTCGATTGGCTATAACTGGAAATCTCTGGTTAGGGTTGCTGAGATTTACTGGTAAGTGTTATCAGTAGTATCTCGAACTGTTATGGACCTCATATCGACACGACTTATCAAGCTACTGGGGTCTGACGTTTACCACCCCTAGGCGAGATATGCGACATATCAAACGAAGAGACCGGACTGTACGGGGGTGTTACTGATTGGATTCGCAGGAGAATGTACATGCTTGCTTGTTGATCTTCTGATCGCTCAATACCTGGATGGCTGTTACGTTTAGCTGACCGCTTGCAGCTTGTGGGTGTTTGATATGATCATCATCTACTACCGGCGTATTGACGATTCTTTAGAGTCCTACACAGAGGTTTCCTGGCTCAGGTAAAACGGAATAGGAGCACATATGTGATATGTGCGGGACCGAGAACAATACGTGTATGTGATACCGTATTAGATTCTCGCGATATGTGATATCGGCCGGGTATATATGATATAGCCGGGTCATCGGATCAAGTGTTGATTCGATGAACTGATACAGATTATATTAGTCGGTTATTTATGAAATAGCCGGATTATCGGATGAAGTGTTGATTCGATAATTTAATGTATAATTATATATTTGATATATTAAATTACATTAACTAATATAAGTTCACTTAAAGATTCTTTTTCTCACTCGGGTAATACATTGATATATATGTGATATATGTTAATTGTATTATTATATTTTGTTATAAAATATATTGTATATGTGATATATATTAGTGTAACAAGTTAGGGTTACAAATGCAACATGGTTGTTGAGTTTAAATCAAGATTAGGGTTAGCATTTGGGTTAGCTTTTTCATGAGCTTTCATGAAGCTTCATGAACATTTGACTTTGACTCTTTCATTCTTAACCCATAGTTGATTTGTAACCACAAAAATTAATTTCATTATTCATCACAAAAAATTTCTTCTTCTTCTTCCTCTTGAAAAAGCTTTCTAGCTTTTTTATATGTGATGATAATGAGTGAGAAATTGAAAACAAAAGAGAGCTAAATTCCTACTTCATCATCCTCATCTATTCTAGCCACTTAGATTAGGGTGTTTGCTTTGCTAATACTTGATTAGTGAAGCAAGAACTTGGGTTTGAGTTTCTTCAAGGTAGATCATCTTCGAAAAGAAAGACTTCTAGCAAGCATGGATCATTCGACTTGTGGAGCCTCTCTAGAGTCCGGGAGTTCATGGATTGCGGCGAATAGACAACTACTCGGAGCTTATGAAGCGAAGGAACGGACTACAAAGATTGTAATCCCTAACTCTTAGAAGTAAAGTTGTTTACTTGCTCATTGTTTTGTCTAATCTCTAGTCTAAGATCTTGCTTGGGTTGTTCGGCACTTTAAAATTTTGATTTTGGCATGGTTGATGCCTTATAGACCCTTGTGATAGTGCCTAGTAACCTTACAGTGGTATCAGAGCCAAGCTAGAGCATTAATCGACGTATATACGAAGTTAAAAGTCCGATCGAACCCCGAAACGTCAAAATTTGACCCCTCTCTGGAAATTTTTTTAAAATATGATTTTTTCCGTATTAAAAATACTCAGAAAATTCAGCGGGCGATTCTATGGATAACTGTAAAATACGAGCCCCTAACTCCCCTAAGTCGCCGCGGAACCGCGGCAGGGATATGCTTTCCGCGGCGGTTCCGCGGCCGTACTTGGGAGTTAGGGAGTCGTATTTGTAGGGTTTATCCGTAGGTATTAGTATATACTTCTGAGAATTTTTAATATTACTCAAGTGTTGAGTGTTCTGGAGATTCTTTGTATTCGTTGATTCGATCGGAAAGTTTAATTTCGTTTTGTTTTCCGGATAATTTAGAACGTGATAAAATATTCGAACGGATATCAACTCACTTTTTCCCGACATGAAAAACTTTCAAGTGTTGATTTTTTCTTGAGTTTAAAACTTTCGGAAAAGCATGCAAGCATATCTGTGGACCCTCTAGAAGAACGTAACCTTAACTCGATTATGTGACCGTCAAAACTGTCACTGATCCCTAGGGTTTGTGGTAGTTTAGCGTTGCCACATGTGAGGCGTTGGTTTGACCCTTCTACGGCTGGTTCATTGGGGCTGTGTCATGCTCTAGGTTTTTTGAACTCCGCTCAAGTGTTGAGCTATTTGGGAAATCTTGCGTATTTGATTATTCGATCGGAAAGTTTAACTTTGTCTATTTATCTGGAATGTGATACAATATGTGGAATTCATATAGTTAGTCATGAAATGCGAAGTATGTGATATTTCGGATTTATGATGTCTAAAGTGATTGTGGATTCCAAATGTTGTAGTTTTACACTTTCTTTTCCGTGACCGTAAGCGTAGTATGTGGTGTATCGCCGGCTTCGTTGCTATACATCAACGACAATCGGGATACGCATACTTGCTTACGTTGATGATATGAGATATTATGTGTTGCTGTGATATGTTGTATTGGATCATCGTGTTCTGAATAGCCGGGGGTTTTATGTGAGATGGGGTTTTTTATTTTCATTCATGTAAAATTCAATTGTATGTAATATTCTTTTATTGGGGCACTTCCGGGTTGAGGTTGTTGTCACCATTGTATATTATTTACTTTTCCGCATTAGGTAGATCCAGAGAGGGGAGCACAAGTAACCGGGTTCTAGGGTCCAGTGGAAGGCCATCTCGAGGAGTCGAGACCGGGTCTCCTAACCCTGGAATTGGCAGAGTTACTTGCCGCTCTCGTAGGGATCTAGGGATGTGGGTTTGACTATTCATCGCGACCGTGGAATCCGTGTTTTATACAGGCTCGAAATAAAATACGGACGTTCTAGTATATCCAATGTTTCAGATGTTATCTTCTGCTGCAATGTTCTGTGATGAGATCATATTACTGCCTGAGACAAATGCTTATACTATATATATATATATATATATAAATGTTGATATATAAATATTACTACTTTCGTTTCTTCTGTGATGCTTAGGAAGTATTAATTGATGGGATTTTATTAATGAGATTAATAAAAGAAAAGAAACCTAAAAGATGTTGTAGAATCAAAATTTTATAAAAAGGGTAGCTACAGTTTTGCTTTGCATAGCGGTATATATGATATACCCTGCACCTTATTCGATGAGGAAAGAGCCGAGATCCCTTCACCGGGAGTGACCTCTTTAGCAAAACTGGCAGATGCTACAAACTCGCGGTTTAGTTTTTGACAGTTTAAATAGTTCTTGCTTTGCATAGTGGTATATATGATATACCCTGCACCTTATTCGATGGAGAAAGAGCCGAGATCCCTTCACCGGGAGTGACCTCTTTAGCGAAACTAGAAAAGCCTCGAAAACACTCCTTTTCAAAAATCACTTGTTTCTACAACGATATCAAGTTCATTACGCAATAGGTTTTCTGAAAAACCTGACGTAGCCCTCCGTCATTTCAGATAAATCTTACTTAGTATTCGTGCTGCGTTTGTTGACCTTGTCAAGGCACAGTGTACGGTAGCTAATTAATGTTTATCTGCTAAAACATGAGATATGATTGGATTAGGGTATTCGTATAGCCTTGTTGACCTTGTCAAGGGTCATGCGGGTGGGTTTAATTCAATCGGGAAATGACGGGTTCAACTTGACTTGCGATTTATGGTTTGTTGACCTTGTCAAGGTCATAGATCGCTAGGGGCAGAATATTATCGGGAATTTCAAGTGTTGAAATTTACAATGAGATTGCATACCTCCTATAAGATAGTTGGATCCTGATACCCACTGCGAGTAAGAGTTACTCTTGGGAGAATTTTACACAAGACAATTAGTCGATCAAGTAGGTGTCTAGAAAGGTGTTAACGGGGTTTCGCCCCTGGGAAAACGAGGTTTACTTTAATTAGGTCCGTGCGAAAGCACGGGGAACCTCCCTCAAAGTACCGACACTGGCCTGGCTGAAAGATTGGCGAACTTATAGAGTGTAATTAATCCCGGCTAGTCTTTCCTTTTAGGGTTTGAAGGAAGATTTGACTAAAACAGTGGGAGACATCCTGATTAGATATATTAAATAACCAATCTAATCTTGCAAGAGCATACGCTGAGTGTTTTCTTCTCTCTCTCCAGGTAGCGACCATGTCACGCCTTAATCAAGATAATAATACGGATGTATTGACCGAACCCGCTTGTTATACTGTGCTAGGGAACGTTGGACCCATTCCAACTTATAATTGTTATAAGATCGAGTAGGAAATTGGGGATTACCAGAATTCCCGTGCCGCCCAAACGAAGAAAGTGCATGATGATGCATCTTCTTCGGGTGTGTTCATTACCGAGAACTGTTTCTCAGTATCCTTTACGTCCTGGGTATGAGATACTGGATCAGAATCCCACATATGTAATATGTTACATGGGCTACAGATAGGTAGAGAACTGAGAACGGGTGATAAGTTTCAAGAGTTGGAAATGGTGCAAGTGTTGCAGCCAAGTTTGTTGGCAGTTATCACCCTGTATCACCAAATACATTGATTCTGAACGAATGTTATTAGATACCGAACCTGATATACAACATCATATCAGTCTCTTTATTAGTAAAGAAGGATATAATTTTGTTTTTTTGGATAATGTTTTGAACATTTCATATATCAAGAGTTGATCGGTTCAGGCACGTTATCTAAAAGCATAGACGTTCTAAATCAAACTACGGTTCTTAATGTACAAAACACACATAAGAAGAAGAGTTCAGAAATGAACGAATTCTTCTTGAGGTATTTGTAGACTAGGTCATATCAACTGCGACCTGACTAGCTAAGTTACATTTAGATGCATATTTAAATCTATTTGAATTTACATCTTGTGAAACTTGCCAGTCATGTCAAAAAATATGAGATGACCACAACTCCGTTTATTGAAAATAGAGAAAGAGTTAGTGAACTCTTGGGATTGATAAATGATGATGTATGCAAAGTCCCCTGTCTACATATACCAGGACCGGTTCTTTGTACTTCATTACATTCACTGATGATCTCTCAAGATTCAGACATATGTTCCTGTTGAAACACAAGTCCGAAACTTTTGAGATATTCACTGAATATAAGTTAGAAGTAGATAACCAAAAACGAGTAAAAGTATTATGTCCTTTGATGAGATCAAGGAGGAGAATATTTGAGCACGGAATTCCTGGACTATTCGAAAGGAGAATGAGATTCTCTCTCAGCATTACTCCTCCGTATACACCACAGCACGTAGATGTATCGGGGCGGAGCAATCGCACCCTATGTGATATGGTGTGCTCTATGATGAGTATTACTGAGTCGCCCTATTTCCTTTTGGGAGTTATGCACTTAAGAAGCTGCATACCTATTGAATAGGGTTCCAATCTGTAAGTGCACGGCGGCGCCCCGGCCGTCAATCCGAGGCCAAAATGCGGAAACGATATTTTTACGAAACTTTTAAACCGGCACCACCGCGCACTATAAAACCCGGATCGGGCCATTAACCTACTCGTAGCTAACTAGAGAAGGGATAGAGAGATATACCGAGCGATCCGTGTCCTTCGGTCTTCTCGTCGTCGTCCCAATCTCCCCGCGGAATCTCCGGTCTTCATCTCCTCGTCGGAAGGGCACCACATCGTCGGGTTCTTTTACAGGCTCCCACCTCTGGACCGAGGCAACTCGTGCACGAAGTTGGCGAATCGACGTGTCCAAGAATTGCTATAGAATAGTATGGAACTCTATGTCTCATTGGGATATGAAGTTGCCATGAGGAAGTGAAGGCGGAAATGAAGTAGTGAGCTTTTGAGATGAACCAAAACCATTTTGAGCAAGCAAATGAGACAAAAAAAAACCCTTCATAAAATTGGGACAGCCCGTCTAGAGAAGTGGTCGGCCTCATGTAGAATGAGGGGAGAGAGTGAGTGGGAAAAATCATGTAAGAATGAATGATGAATCATGATAAGAAAAATAAAGATCGCAACCAAGTCACCTCTTCAACAACCATCACTCTTCTCATCATATAAAGTAAGCAATCATGTCTCAAAAGTCAAGCAATGATGATCCAATGAAGTCAATTATTGGTGGAACCATCATGACACTACAACTTGCAAATAACACCCTCCACTAATCAAATTTGCATGCTTGCAAATAACCCTCTCCACCAATTTCCAGCCAAAGAATGAAACAAAGGAAAATGGCCGAAGCGAAAAGCAAACTGGCAACTCCAAAAAACCGATCCCGTAATAAATTACAGGAAAACCCCGCGACTGTATATACATACCTGCATTTGTATTCCGACCGAATACAAATGCAATGAGACAAAAATCTACACTGTACAATACTAGGATCTGACTTAAACCAAAGCCCGCTAGTATTATCCGTCCGATCATGATCCGTGCAATACCGCACGTATATGATCGAACCCTGCCATATCTCCATACGGCCTCTACAACGTTTCGCCCGAAACTTGAGAAAACGGTCTGTGGAGGACTCTAAAGACTCGTCAATACTTTGGCTGTGGATTTAACCACTAGCACGTCAGAGGTATTAGCCATATGTAACAGGCTACCAGGTATTCACCAAAAGGGACGTCGATAAGCGAACTCATCCTGACACCCTACTGAGCCTGTCAGTGACAATATCCGTACAGTCCGGTCCGTTCGTCTATGAGCATCGCATGGCCGGCCTAGGGGGTTGGTAAAAGTCAGAACCCCAAAAGCGGTACAAGTGTCGGAGTGTAGCCCAGAACACCCTGAGATACTACTGGAATACCTACCAGTAAATCTCCTGCCTTGGCCAAGGACTTCGTGTAATGGCTTTCCTAAACACAGCGCGACCTCACCCCCAATACCGGGAGAGACGAACTCCTGCAGATCCGCTCACTGCCTCCATGTGGCTCGGGACTGTACCCAACTAAAACCTGTTTGCACGTCTCCTTTAAGCGTGGTAGGGTAGTAATCAAAGTACAGTGGGAACTCACACGAGACAAATGACGATCTCAGGTCGATGAACTAACATGTACACATGTCATCAGGGAACTGCTATCTGACGTCAGGTATAAGACCAACTAGTATGTTCCCGGCGAGTCCTGTCCGGTGTACTCATAACCCAATGAGCACCTGTATATATCTTAGGTGAACCAACTGACACCAGTGGCTTGTGAGACCGGCCACCGCCCCTCGTCGGGGTCTCGACTGTATACACTAGTCTACTCTGGAGTATCGATGCCCTGTCTCGAAACTCCCTCGACTAGGAACCTTTTAAGGATGTGCTTATAGACCCCAGCTCCCACGTATATGATCGCCCTCATACTGCTGGCAGTCAAGCAAGAATCCTAGGGGCACTATCAACGCGCAATAGTGACCTGTAAGGTCACCTAAAGCAGTACACGATGATAAAGATAAACCAAATAGCATACTATCATCTTGAGTAAGACTGTCCTACTGAGACAAGTCTTCCCTCAATCATTGCAATCGCGTGCCTGTGATCCAATAATTGACTCTGAGGGCACTATCTCCAACAATCTCCCACTTGCACTCAAGGCTAATTATTGCGATGTCGCATACTCACAGCCCGTGTGATACCGAACACCCAACTACTCTACTAATCAGTCTCACAAAACCAGTTTGCGAAACTAATGTGTTCGAGGAATAGCCTCAGTGAGTGGATCCGCCTTGATGTTTCTTTCTATGTCTCTCTTTATCTCAAGTTCGCGGAGAAAGCCATCTCCCGAAATGAGCAATACCTGTCTTAGAATATGTCTGGATATCTGATGGGACCTAGCTCATAAATGAACTCCAAATCCAAACTTCTTAGACTGTATCGTCAACTGAACTTAATCAGTATCCTGCGTCATGCCTCCCTCAGTATCCCCTTGGACCACCTGTCCAAAATACTGCCCCTCGTCAGAAGGAAAACTATAACTCTGACAACCTCTCTGTCATCCATGTCACCTTGGAAGCCTGGAGTGATAACTGTCTCCTAAAAGAGACTGTTGTTATCATATCCCTAGAACATCCACTTATGTTCTAAAACTGCTTCCGTTCGTTTCTCCAGGATTGGATCAATATCATTTTATTGCATCCACTGCAAAAACAACATCTGGTGTGGTACTTGACATCTCATGATTGACTCAATTGCCTAAGCAAGTGATCTGCCAATCATGCACATCCCTCTCCCCTTTAGTCTGTAAGACTCCTTTAGAGAGGGTGACTCCATCACCTGCAGGTATACTACCGTGCCAGGAGTCGTCCATTCTAAAAACTCTTAGAATGTTGTCTAAGTATCCTGATTGGGAAACCACACAAATCTAGATCTATAGATCTAGTAACCAGAATGTCTTGATACTATATCCAAGTCCCATGTGGAGAAACCACTGTGTAACAACCAAAGTATAACCGATCGTAATATAGGAATATCACTTCCTACTCTGTGTATGTCATCCAAATACCAGGACATCACACCCTACTACCTTCTTAATAGATCCATCCCTTATTTAGATGAAGTCAAACCTATGATTGTCATATCAGAAATAAATGATCTATCTCCGCTATATCTGCTTAAGTCTATGAATAGACATAAGCCACTTGTCCACTATGCTTCCGCTGCTCCCACTGACTACGACAACCCTCTGGCAGAGTCATATAGACGTACACTTCTAAAGCTAATTTAGAACGACGCTATACTCATCCTCTTGCCGGGTCTCACAGTCTGGAACAACAGCAATGGCAAGTCTGGGTAAACAAGAACCTCCTTGTCACCGTCCTTGAGGCATACCGAAGTACCTCTCGAGTGCCTGAGGTTACCCACCATATCTGCGGAGTGGCTAATGGAATGTCAAACCAGATTGAATCTTTAGGTTCTTATCAAATCTTCAGTAATCGTTTGCGGTTCTGGAATCACTTCCAGTTCTACCATACTCCCACTTCTGTTTTCTGAAAAAATCCATTTTTATTAAAAACAGTGGCGGGTCAAGAACAATATCACTATTGATCTTCCAGATGGTAGAAAGTCAACCCTCGTCATAGCCTGGGTCAACCCACAAACAGCCATTACAGAAACGTGCCTTGAGTTATCCAGAGTCTGGTTTTAAGCATAAGCCGGACAACTCCCTGTACCTTAACATCGTTAAGATATGAACTGTTCTATATCCAATACAGAAACAGAGACACTGATTTAATTGAACCAGATTCAAATCATGCAGCTGTCTCCAGTGCATGTCAACTAAATGGAAGGAGGCCGATCAGCGTTACTCAACTTAGGAATGCATCCAGATATGAGTAACCCGAAAGAGAAGGAAGTTCTCTTAATCATTACTATCAACTGAATACCATTCACAAGTATCTACATCTTCGGTCACCTTGAAGAATCCCGATACTTGTAACACCTGGTTCTCTACTTTACTCTTATACCTATAACTTCTCAAAACTTGGACCCCGTGTTTCTACGAAACACATGTCTAAGAACTAGAGAAGGCATAAGTAAACCGAATATAGTAGAGGACCAACCCCTCTGTCCTAATGGACACTGGATAATATACAATACTCTGTATAAGTCCACTGAGTCTAGTGACTCATTCACTGTGTGTCGTAGGTTGAAAACTGTACTTATGGTTAAGAAGAATTACACCGCTGTTTAATGCTCCTTACCTAACCATCCACTGATATAGGTAAATGGCATAGACATAATTTCAAAAAGATATATCTCACTCTATAAAAATAGACGTACAGATATATCAATTTGAAATTGGTGCATAACAACGGATATTCAAAACCAAATATTTGCCGTCCGGTAAACTACCCAGGTGATTTCCTCAAATATCACCAATTACAACGAATTCCGATATAATAAGGATAATCACCTAATTCCCAATAACTTACTCCCACTCATCATCTGTAAAACCATACAGATGTGAGAATCAAACCTGGTAAATACATACCCTGGAGCAAGTGTCTAATTGGGAAATCAGTTTTTTTTTAACATTACACAGTGAAACTGAAACATTGAAATGTTTCGATGGGGTATCCCGGTATTCCTAGTAATGCCTCTTCCATTATCCAGATTCACAACTGTAACCGTATAATTATTTGCCATCTCTCCAAATCCCTTTATATGTCTTTAGTCATTACCTTCTGTACACCCTCTTAGGCTAAATGGTTTTCTTCCTTCCCTACCGTTCGGTACCAGCCTATGGTTTGAAAGAAGACTATCCAATAAGCATAATGGGTGTACTGTCCTAATCCTAGGAGCACTCGCAATGCGAGAGAAGGTGAAGATAAAAGACAACCGAATAAACCTTATTCCTATTTCTCCTGAACCAGAATCCATCCCCGAACTGGAACAAGTTCCTTTCGAGTTCGTATATAACCATACGATGGAGTATCCAATAAACTGTGGATCTTCGTAGTGATACGGAGTGTCCTGGAGAAATACAAAGGTGATTTAGGATTGGCGAAGAAATACTTGGTTTGGTCGTGAATAACATTCGCAATTTACTTTGCCCTCTTACTAATCCCTTGATATGTCTTTACTTAATACCTTCTGTACACCATCGTTATGCTAATTGGTTTTCTTCATTCCCCACCGTTTGGCACCAGCCTAAGGTTTGGAAGAAGACTATCCAATTTGCGTAATAGGTGTACTATCTCCTAAACCAAGGAGTACTCGCAACCTGAGAGAAGGTAAAAGGAAAAGACAACTGAATAGTCCTATTCGTTTTCTCCAGAACCGGAAACCATCCTCGAATAAATTCCTTCGAGTTCGTATATAACCATACGATGGTTTTATCCAATGGAAGTGGACGTTCGTAGTAATACGGGGTGTCCTGGAGAAAAGGGTAAAAGTAGGAGTGGCAATGAGGTTTGCAACTCTGACAATCCAAAAGCCAGTGTTTAAGAAGGTTCGGTTAATTTTGGTCACTGAGTCATAGTCAAGGGTCGGGTCATGGTCGCTGTCAAAGAGAGAGAAAAGAAACACTCAGCGTGCACTCTAACCTAGATCAGAATGGTTATCACTTTATCTAATCAGGAAACCTCCCACTGTAACGTCAAATTCTTCCCCAAACCTGAAAGAAGAATTAGTCGGGATCACCCGAGGAGTAAACCAACTCATCAGTGGGAATCGGGATCCAACTATTATCGCATGATAACGTGACGGAATCCGCTCACGTTATCACACTCCAGAAGGTATGCGCATATCTGGCAAGTTTCAGTTTCTTTAGAAACTCCCGATGTGATTTTTGCTCCATGCTCTTATGACCTTGACGAAGGTCAACAAATCATAAGTCACATGTCAAGTTCTACCCGTCATTGTCCAGGTTAATCTGAATCCATCCGTACAAGCCCTTGACGAAGGTCAACAAGGCTATACGACTGTCCCAAACCAACGCATCTATCTATGCAGCAGAAAGGTAACAAGAAGCTACCATACACTATGCCTTGACGAAGGTCAACAAACATAGCATGAATACTACGTGCTACCCGTCTGAAATGACGGAGGGCTACGAATGGTTTCTGACGAAAAACCTTTAACGTAATGAACTTGATATCGTTGAAGGAACCGGATAGCTTTTTAGAAAAATATAGTAACGAAAACCTTTGCTAAATCAGGAAAGGTCACTCCCGGTGAAGGGATCTCAGCTCTTTCCCCGTAGAATGAGGTGCAGGATATTCCAACTGAATACCACGATGCAAAGCAAAAGTAATCGACTATAGTGAAATTATTGCCCTGACGCAAACTTCTGTCCAAGGGGTCACTCCCGGTGAAGGGATCTCGGCCCTTCCCTCGTCGACTGAGGTGCAGGATATTCCAACTGAATATCACTGTGCAAAACAAAAGAGAACGCCCTTGCAATAACAGCTTTTTGAAAAATGTTCCAACAACATCAGAATAGGTTTGTTTAGCTTGCATTGATCCGAATCAACGCAGTCCCATCAGTTGATCACACCAATAAAGAACGAAAATAATGATGTGCGTATATGCCATCCGCATTCGCCACTGGGTCCCGTCATTACCCGTTATGTTACTTAACTAACGACAGAGCGGGGACTGGACTAGCGCGGATGCAAAGCATATACAACATCTACTAGTATATATATCAATATATAATATTCGCTCAAGGCGTGATAAAATGCAACATCACAGAAATGTAATAAGTATCACAGAACAATACAGATATCTGGGATCCCCGGGTTTCATAGAGCCGCTACTGAAACCCGACGTTTCCCTGGTCGTGTGGATAGCTTGTGCAATGAAATCCTAGACCCCTACGGGCGCGGCAAGTTACCCGCCAAAACCTGAAGCGAGGCAGCCCCCTTCAGCAACGTGAATGGACCACCCAGCACTTCACGGAATCCAGTAACTTGGGCATCCCTCCTTGGGTCAACCTGTACCCCCTACGTGTTAGTGTTTATGCCCTAGAAGGCCATTACTGTATCATACTAGCTTGTATATTACTTAATGGAAGCTTGGGATATTCACATGTATATAACAGTCTTGCTAAACATGGTAGTATGCTACTTGGTTTTTCTATCTTAATATGTGAGTGTACGTATTGATAGAGCTCTTAGGATCTTGCTTGTCTACCAGCGTTGTGATGGCAGTCACACTAGTGGGGGCTGGGTAGTCTACAAGCACATCCTTATTCAGGTCCCTGGTCGTTGGATTATCGAGACAGAGCATCGATACTCCGGAGTAGACTGGTGTGTACGCTTCTCATCCCGGTTGGGGAGATGGTCTGTCCCACAGCCGTCAGTACGTCGTACTGGAGATAGTATGCAGGTGCTCGTTAGGTTACGGGTACACCGGACAGGACTCACAGGGAACTGTTGGTTGGTTTGATACCAGTCGTCAGTGAACAGTTCCCAGGTGACATGAGTACAGCGTAGTCCGCAGACTTGACACTGCTACTTCTCCTCGAGTGTGTCCCACTGTTCTTAGATTGCTACCCTACCACGGCTCAAAGGAGTCGTGCAAACAGGTAGCAGTTGGGTGCAGTCCCGAGCACTTGGAGGCAGTGGCGGTTAGACAGGATTCGTCCCTCCCGGTATTGGGAGTAAATATCGTGCTGTGTCAGAGAGCCATTACGCAAAGTCCCTGGCCAGGGTAAGCGAGATTTGCTGGTAGGTTCCAGTAGTTTCTCAGGGTGTAATGGGCTTCCCTCCGACACGACTTATACCGCTATTAGGGGACTGACGCTTGCCGCCCCCCTAGGCCCGATATGCGATAGTCTTGGACGAACGGACCGGACTGTATGGAGATTGTCACATCAGACTCAGTAGAAGTTCGGATGGGTTTTCTCATCGGCCTTCTTATCGACAACTACCTGGGGACCGTTACGTACAGCTAGTGCCGCTTGCGGTCTGTGGTTAAACTCACTGCCAGCGTAGTAGTCGAGTCTCTAGAGTCCCACACAGAGAGTTTCCTACTCCAGGCGAAACGATATAGAGGTTGCATGGTTTTGCGACAAAGGGTTCGGACGCATACGTGCGTTTACGCGCGTACGACTTTCGGACAGTTTTTACCAGTCGACTTTGGTTTAAGCCAGTTACTGGTATCCGGTTATTGGATTTTTACAGTATAAAGTTTTTCCGTAATTTTGCGGATTGGAGGGGCGTTCTCGTAATTGTACGAGAAGCTTCTAGAAGATGTAACTAAGGAGGTTACTTTGGATAAGATTGTGAGTCATGAGAGTGATTCATCATTATCATTATTGCACCATAAATGATAATGACACATGCTTAATGAATCACCTCTTTTCATTTATGAAGCATGCTTATTCATTTCTATTATTCATTATTCTAAAATAAGAATGCTTCATAATATATTATGATACACTCACTATCTCATCTCATTATCATTATCATATTCTCTCTCCTCAAGCTCTCATCTTCAAGAGACTAATCCTTAATCCTCATGTGTTGAGATCAAAGGATTAGTTAGACTTAAACATCCATTACCTTCACTCTATATCATCCTTTCTTCTTTGATTAGCAATCAAAGTAGATTAGTTACCTCAAGTTAGAGGTGTAGCTTGGTGTTTTGCTCTCGGATGGATCGTCTACTACCTAGAGAAGGTCGAGGAGGACACAAAAACGAAGGACCGGTTTCATTAGGTATAATCCCTAAACACAATTGATAAGAAACTCTTTGTGTACGGCTATTTATAGTTTAGCTTCGATTTAAGCGGTTAGTCGATGTTCGTTCCTTAAACATGATCGTTTTTGTAAATTCCGCCTCCCCACAAGTACTGGGATGTACTACATCGACTTACACTATGAGTGCGGCGAATAGCCCGCCAATTCTAGAGTGAAGCCCCCTCCGTCTCAACGCCATGAGATGCGGGCCCGTTGCCCTCTAGAACCCGGCTATCCGTGCACCCCACCTTGGGGTAATCCTAGTACAAAAAGTAAAATATACATACAACGGGTACATCGACCTCAGCCCGGTCGTGCCCCAAAAGAATAATATACAAACAGGCAGTCCACATGTCGGACGCTCGCCCCGCAATATCAAATGTACATAATACACCAAACTGTACTAACATTGCATCCAGGCTATCCCCCACGACCAATCCGCAACATCACAGCACAACACAGAACATCAACGTGAATGTCACGTTCGCAAATCCGTCTAAAATGGCTATAGCAATTAAACAGGATTTACCGATCAAGTGACATTCACGGTCGCGGATATAATGTAAATAATGTGAACTAACATGTTTAAAATTTTTCGATCGACCAAATTTACCGAAGTGGGCCCCAAGCACAACTGTAGCACTCAAAACAAATCTGGGCCCAAACAGAATATTCCAAAAACCCCATTTTCAACTCAGGAACCAACAGAAAAAATTTGGTGCAGTGACTCTTCTTTACTGCGGCGGAACCGCGGCCAAAGTAGGGGTACGGCCGCGGTTCCGCGGCTACACAAGAAGATCATTCCACCAATTTTTCCCAGCCTATATTTATGCAATGTACCAAATAATTTTTCGAGCAAAAAAAAATTCGACAGAGAACTGAACCAGAAAATGCGGGTTTTCGGAAAATCCGTTCGATCGAACTTGTAAACAGGTTAGAGCAATCTAGACTAGGTTAATGGCGTGGCTCTGATACCAGTGTAAGTGCACGGCGGCGCCCCGGCCGTCAATCCGAGGCCAAAATGCGGAAACGATACTTTTACGAAACTTTTAAACCGGCACCACCGCGCACTATAAAACCCGGATCGGGCCATTAACCTACTCCTAGCTAACTAGAGAAGGGATAGAGAGATATACCGAGCGATCCGTGTCCTTCGGTCTTCTCGTCGTCGTCCCGATCTCCCCGCGGAATCTCCGGTCTTCATCTCCTCGTCAGACGGGCACCACTGTTAGTTATATGTATGCCCTAGAAGCCATTACTGTACATACGATGTATATTGTAATGGATGCTTGGACATATATAGGGAGGACTTTCTTGCTCGACATGATAATATGCTATCTGGTTGTACTTTATCTTAACATGTACTCTGATTGTCTCTATGTTACATGTTGATAAAGCCCTTAGGATATGTACTCGACTACTGGGACTATGATGAGATCATACTAGTGGGGCCACGGTAGTCAACGAGTACATCCTATAACTGTTCCTAGTCGAGGGTGTATCGAGACAGGGCATCGATCCACCAGAGTAGACTAGCGTATACGCATCTTGACCCATATGATGGGCGATGGATGATCCCATATCCATCGGTGTTTGACATCAAGGATGGTGTACGGGTGCTCAGTGGAGACTGGGTACACTGGACGGACTCGCCGAGAACTCCCAGATGGTATTATACCTCACGTCAGATGGCAGTTCTTTGGTGACACTGGTATAGGTTAGTCTTTAGACCCGAGATCGTCATAGAGTCTTGTGTGATTCCCACTGTGCTTTGATTTCCATCATACCACGTCCAAGAGGGCGTGCAAAAAGGTGGCTTTTGGGTACAGTCCCGAATCACATAGAGGCAATGAGCGATAGGAGGGGATTCGTCTCTCCCGGTATAGGGAGTTGATGTTGTGCTGTGTTCGATTGGCTATAACCGGAAATCCCTGGCCAGGGTTGCTGAGATTTACTGGTAAGTATTATCGGTAGTTTCTCGAACTATAATAAACCTCATATCGACACGACTTATCAAGCTACTGGGGTCTGACGTTTACCACCCTAGGCGAGATATGCGACATATCATACGACGAGACCGGACTGTACGGGAGTGTTACTGATTGGATTCACAGGAGAATGTACAGGCTTGCTTGTTGATCTTCTGATCGCTCAATACCCGGGTGGCCGTTACGTTTAGCAGACCGCTTGCGGCTTGTGGGTGTTTGATATGATCATCACCTACTGCCGGCGTATTGACGAGTCTTTAGAGTCCTATGCAGGGGTTTCCTGGCTCAAGCGAAACGGAGTAGGAGCACATATGTGATATGTGCGGGACCGAGATTAATACGATATGAGATACCGTATTCTATTCTCGCGATTCGTGACATTGATCGGTTGTATGAGATATAGCCGGGTTATCGGATCAAGTGTTGATTCGATAAGTTGTTACACATGATATTAGTCGGTTATAGCCGGGTTATTAAATCAAGAGTTGATTTAATAATTTAATGTATAATTATATAATTGATATATTACATTGCATTAACTAGTATTAGCTCACTTATGATTTATTTTCTCACTAGATTGTGCACATTGTTTATATGTGATATATGCAAGTGTACATGTTTGTATCATGCTTGATGATACATACAAGTTAGGTGTATAAGACTTAGACCAAATCAAGGTTAAATTAGGGTTTACTTATTTCCTAACAAATAACAAAAGAGATGAGACTTTGGTCAAAGTTATCAAGCTTCATGAAGCTTGAAGAAACATTGACAAAGTCAACTCTTTTGTTATTCCTTAGGATATTAGTTAACCCAACCCTTAACCCCATACCTTGGTTAATTCTCTACATGAGTTAAGCATGATAGCTTAACTCACCCATGGTTACATTATTGAGGAGAATATAATTCATATGATGATATTATTCTTTCTTCTTCTTCATCATCAAGCTTCTTGAAAAAGCTTTCAAGCTCTAATGGTGCTATGAGGAAAAATGTGAGAAAATCAATTCTAAAGTGAGCCCACCTCCTACTTCTTCATCCTCTACCACTTGCCATGTAGTAGAGTGTGTTCTCTTCACAAAGTTCATGACCTAGTGAAGGAATAGCTTGAGTTAGTGTCTCCCCGACGTAGATCATCTTCGGCCTCGAAGTCATCGAAGCAAGCACGTTCGTTCTTCTTGTGGAGCTTCTCTAGAGTCCGGAGTTCACAATCGTAGCGAAGGGGACATCTACACGGAGCTATTGAAGTGAAGGACCGGATCTACAAAGGTTGTAATCCCTCTCACTTAGTGTTAAAGTGTTTAACATGTTAGTTTTCACATAAACTCTAGTTTAAAGATCCGACTTTGGGTTGTTCGGCACGGCTAAATTTTTAATCGGACATGGTTGATGCCTCGTAGAACCTTGTGAGCGTGCCTAGCAACCCTACAACCACATCGCCGGGTTCTTTTACGGGCTCCCACCTCTGGACCGAGGCAACTCGGGCACGAAGTTGGCGAGTCGACGTGTCCAAGAATTGTTGTAGAATAGTGTGGAACTCTATGTCTCATTGGGATATGAAGTTGCCATGAGGAAGTGAAGGTGGAAATGAAGTAGTGAGCTTTTGAGATGAACCAAAACCATTTTGAGCAAGCAAATGAGACCAAAAAAACCCTTCACAAAATTGGGGCAGCCCCTCTAGAGAAGTGGTCGGCCTCATGTAGAATGAGGGGAGAGAGTGAGTGGGAAAAATCATGTAAGAATGAATGATGAATCATGATGAGAAAAATAAAGATCACAACCAAGTCACCTCTTCAACAACCATCACTCTTCTCATCATATAAAGTAAGCAATCATGTCTCAAAAGTTAAGCAATGATGATCCAATGAAGTCAATGTATGGTGGAACCATCATGACACTACAACTTGCAAATAACACCCTCCACTAATCAAATTTGCATGCTTGCAAATAACCCCCTCTCCACCAATTTCCAGCCAAAGAATGAAACAAAGGAAAATGGCCGAAACGGAAAGCAAACTGGCAACTCCAAAAAAACGATCCCGTAATAAATTACAGGAAAACCCCGCGACTGTATATACATACCTGCATTTGTATTCCGACCGAATACAAATGCAATGAGACAAAAATCTACACTGTACAATACTAGGATCTGGCTTAAACCAAATCCCGCTAGTATTATCCGTCCGATCATGATCCGTGAAATACCGCACGTATATGATCGAACCCTGCCATATCTCCATACGGCCTCTACAGCGTTTCGCCCGAAACTTGAGAAAACGGTCTGTGGAGGACTTTAAAGACTCATCAATACTATAGCTGTGGATTTAACCACTAGCACGTCAGAGATATTAGCCATACGTAACGGGCTACCAGGTATTGACCAAAAGGGACGTCGATGAGCGAACTCATCCTGACACCCTACTGAGCCTGTCAGTGACAATATCCGTACAGTCCGGTCCGTTCGTCTATGAGCATCGCATGGCGGGCCTAGGGGTTGGTAAAAATCAGACCCCCAAAAGCGGTACAAGTCGTGTCGGAGTGTAGCCCAGAACACCCTGAGATACTACTGGAATACCTACCAGTAAATCTCCTGCCTTGGCCAAGGACTTCGTGTAATGGCTCTCCTAGACACAGCGCGACCTCACCCCCAATACCGGGAGAGACGAACCCCTGCAGATCCGCTCACTGCCTCCATGTGGCTCGGGACTGTACCCAACTAAAACCTGTTTGCACATCTCCTTTGAGCGTGGTAGGGTAGTAATCAAAGTACAGTGGGAACTCACACGAGACAAATGACGATCTCAGGTCGATGAACTAACATGTACACATGTCACCAGGAAACTGCTATCTGACGTCAGGAACCAAAGGCCACTAGTATTATCCGTCCGAACATCATCCGTGCACAAGGACACATATGTGATCAAACCCTGCCATAAAACCATACGGCCTCTACATCGTTTCGCCCGAAGCAGGGAAACCCTCTGTGTGGGACTCTAAAGACTCGTCAATACGCTGGCAGTGGGTTTAACCACAAGCACGTCAGCGGCACTAGCTGTACGTAACGGCTAATCAGGTATTGAGCGAAAGGGAGACCGACGAGCAAACTCATCCTGAAACCCTACTGAGCCTGACAGTGACAATATCCGTACAGTCCAGTTCGTTCGTCTATGAGTATCGCATATCGAGTCTAGGGGTGGATAAACTCAGACCCCTAATAACACGACATTTAGTGTCGGTATGAAACCTATCACCACCTGAGAAACTACCGATCCTAGATCAGTAATTCTCGACTACCTTGGCCAAGGATTTCTGGTGATGGCCACTCGTACACACCGCGACATCAACCCCCAATACCGCGAGAGACGAATCCTCTGACGATCCGCTCACTGCCTCCATATGGCTCGGGACTGTACCCAACTAAAACCTATTTGCACGACTCCTTTAAGCCGTGGTAGGGTAGTAATCAAAGCACAGTGGGAACTCATACGAGACAAATGACGATCTCAAGTCGATAGACTAACCTGTACACATGTCACCTGGGAACTGCTATCTGAAAATAGGTATAATCCTAACTAGCATGTTCCCGGCGAATCCGTCCGGTGTACTCATAACTCAATGAGCACCTGTATACATCTTAGGTGAACCAACTAATACCAATGGCTTGTGAGACCGGCCACCGCCCCTCGTCGGGGTCTCGATCAATATACACTAGTCTACTCTTGGAGTATCGATGCCCAGTCTCGAAACTCGCACGACTAGGGACATTTTAAGGATGTGCTTATAGACTACCCAACTCTCACGTATATGATCGCCATCATACTGCTGGTAGTCAAACAAGAATCATATGGGCTCTATCAACATGTAATAGTGATCTGTAATGTCACCTGAAGCATGTACACGATGATAAAGACAAACTAGATAGCATACTATCATCTCGAGTAAGACTGTTCTACCGGTATAGGTCATCCCTCAATCGTCATAATCACCTGCCAGCGACTTTGATAATTACCTTGAGAGCACTATAGCCAACACTAGCAAAATCCATAATTTGTTGAAGTGCGTGGAGTCCATATTGGATATGAAGCATTTGGTCATCTGGAAGTCACCACTTCCTATGACCTGCTGACAACTAGTATGACCATCATCACCATGATGCTGACCTCTCTGTCACCGTCTACGAGAAAACCGAAATTTCTCTCGGGTGCCTGAGGTCACCTACTAAAATCTGCGAAGTGACTAATGGTTTGTCAAGTCCAATTGAATTCTTAGGTTCTACTAAATTTTCGGTAGCCGTTTGTGGTTTTAGAATCACTTCCAATTCTACCATACTCCCACTAGTTTCTTTTGCAAAAAGATTCCTTTTATAAAAAGGTGGCGAGTCAAAATCAATGTAACTATTGATCTTGAAAATGGTAGAAACAAAATCCTAGCGAATGCTTAGGATAATCCACAATCTGCCATTACCGAAGCATGCCTCGAGTTTGTCCAGATTCTGCTTTTAAACAGAAACTAGATAACTCCATATCTTAACAACCTCAAAATGTGTAACCATTCTATGTCCATATAGAATCAAGACACTAATTTAAATGGAACCAGATTCAAATGTCATGCAGCTGTTTCCAATGCATATTACCTAATGGAAAAAAGACCAATACAACATTACTCATCAAGGAGCGAACTCACGGATGAGCAACCTGTGAGAGAATCAAGTTCTCAATACTATGATGGAATACTTAGCATAAGTATCTACATCTTCGATCACCTCGAAAAATCCTAATACTTACAACGTATGGTTCTCTACTTTATTCTTATACCTATAAACTTCTTAAGATTTTCGGACCTTGCATTAAAACGAATGCATGTTTAAAACCAGAGAACTCATAGGTAAATATGAATGAAATTAGAGTACCAACCCCTTGTCCCGAAGGACGCTGGACAACATACATTTTCATGTATAAGTCCCAAGAGTATACCAACTCAAAATTCTGTGTTTTATAAATTGAAAACTGTATCTTGGTTAAGAATGTCTTACACAGTTATTCGATGCGCATTACCTTATCTTCAACTGATAAAGGTAAATGTTTACAACACAATTTTCAAAATATATATCTCACTTTATAAAATAAATGTACAGATATTTCATTTTAAAATTTGGTGCATAACAGTTATTCGAAACCAAATATTTACCGTTAAGCAAAGCCAGGCGATTTAATACAACATCACCAATTGCAACGAATTCCGATATTGAGGGTCAAATCACTCATTTCCCAATATTCTATTTCTACTCAGCATCTGTAACACCGTACAGAAGTGAGATCCAAATCTGGTAAATACATACCCTGGAGTCAGAATTGATTAGGAGAACAGTTCTCTTTTACAAATACACAGAAATACTGAAACATGAAAATGTTTCATAGGGGATGGCCAGGTATTCCTAGTAATGCATTTTCCATAATCCAGATTCATGACAGTAGTCGCAATTTCCATCGCCCTCACTTCAATCCCTTTTATATATATGTCTCTGCATCATACCTTCTGCACACCGTGCCTGCACTAACTGGTTTTCTTCCTTTCCTACCTTTCAGCACCAACCTGAGGTTTGGAAGAAGACCATCCAATAAGCGTAATAGGTGTACTCTCCTAATGCAAGGAGCTCTCGTAACCTGAAAGAAGGTAAAGGGAAGAGACAACCGAATAATCATATTCAACTTCTTCAGAATCTGTGACCATCCTCGACTGAAATAACTTCTTCGAATTTGTATGTAACTATACGATAGACGTTCCAAGCGATATAGATCATCGTAATGATACGAAATGTTCTGAAGAAATACAAAGGGTAAAGAGTGGTGGGATATGTGTGACTTTGTCGTGAATCATGACAATCCGAAACCCAAAGGTGTAAGAAGGTTCGGTTAACTTGGTTCATGAGTTTTTAAGGTAATTCATGGGTCGCTGTATCAGAGAGAGAAAAGAAACACTCAACGTGCACTCTACCAATATTAGATTGGTTTTCACTTTATCTAATCAGGATGGCTCCTACTGTTTCCTCAAATTCTCCTTCAAACCCTGAAAAGGAGGACTAGTCGGGATCATTTACACTTTACAAGTTCGCTAACCGTTCAGCCAGGTCAATGCTGGTACTCCGAGGGAGGTCCTCCGTGCTTTCGCACGGACCCAATTAATAACCCAGTTTCCGTAGAGGTGTAATCTCATTAACACTTTCTAGACATCTAATACGTTAGTTAATTGTGAAGTGAAAATTTCTCCCGAAAAGTAATACATATTCGTCAGTGGGAATCGGGACCCAACCATCATCGTGTGACAATTTTGACGGAAGCCGACCAAAATTACCACTCCAGAAGGTATGCGCATGCCTGGCAAGTTTCTGTATGTTTGAAACTCCCAATATGGCTTTTGCCCCTAGCGGTTTATGACCTTGACAAAGGCCAACAAATCATAAACCACTAGTCAAGTTCAACCCGTCATTATCCTGGATTACTCTAAACCCACCCGTATAAGCCTTTGGCAAAGGCCAACAAGGCTATACGACTGTCCTTGATAATCGCATTACTATGCAACAGAAAAGTATTACAGAGCTACCGCACACTGCGCCTTAGCAAATGGCAACGACAAACGTAGCACGAATACTAAGCAATACTAATCTGAAATGACGAAAAGCTACGGCTGGTTTTTGGCGAAAAATCTTTAACGTAATGAACTTGATATCATTGAAGGAACTCGAGTGGCTTTAAAATGAAGCGGTTTAAGCTCCGCTTTTTTAAAACTAGTGACATAAACCTTTGCTTAAGAGCGAACTCCCAGTGAAGGGATCAAGGCTCTTCCCTCATAGAATGAGGTGCGGGATATTCCTAACCGAATGCATCTATGCAAAGCAAAAGAATATGACTGAGTTTTGAAGAAAACCGAGTAGTTTTAAAAATTGGTTCCGACATCATTCAGGTTTATTTTTTCTTGCATTATTCAGATAATGCGTTCCCATCATTTTAAGTTTCCAAGCCACAAAGGAAACAACCAAAATAACATTATATTTATATGACATCTGCATTCGCCACTGAACCCCGTCATGCACCGTTAGGTTACTTAACTAACGGCAGAGCAGGGGCAGGACTAGCGCGGATGCAAAACATATAGAAGCATCTACTACATATATATAATATATATATCAACATCGCAGGCAGATAATAGTCATCACAGGCAGATAAATATCATCACAAGCATGCGAACAACAATATAGAATAACGGATAATCTAGGAGCCCCGTGTTTTATTTGAGCCATAAATGAGACACGACGTTCCACGGTCATGTGGATAGCCAGTGCAATGAAGAACCTAGACCACTACGAGTGCAGCAAGCTACCTGCCAATCTTCGAAGTGAGACAACCTCAATCAACAAAGTGAATGGGCCACCCAGCACTTCACGGAAGCCGGTAACTTGAGCACCCCTCCGTGGGTCAACCTATACCTCTACGAGTGCGGCGAATAGCCCGCCAATTCAAAAGTAAGGCCCCCCGGTCTCAACTCTATGAGATGCGGGCCCGTTGCCCTCTAGAACTCGGCTATTCGAGCACTCCTCCACGAGGTAATCCTGTACAAGAAAGAAAATATATATACAACAGTGACATCGACCTCAACCCAGTCGTGCTCCAATAAAAGAATATACAAACTGGCAGAAACGGCAGTCCACATGTCGGACGCTCGGCCCGAAATAATGAATATACAAATGAATCTGAACTGTACATCTAATATCACACACAACGCTATCCATCACGACAATCTATCCATAACATCAGTGCAATACAGAACATCAACGTGAATATCATGTTCGTAAACCGGTCTGATTGTACATATAGCAACCAGTCAGGTTGTACCGCGTTATGATATTCACGGTCGCAGAAACTAACGCACTGAAAACCACAAATTCAAATTTTCGATTAATTAAAACTTTCTGTATTGACCCCAAGCACAAACCAGTACTCAAACAAATCTGGGGCAAAACCAAATATCCCAAAAATCATATTTCCATGATCTAGAGCAGCAGAAAAATTTTGGGGCACAACGGCTAAAACCAAATGGCATGTTCGGCGGCGGTTCCGCGGCCAAATTTTGGGGTTATGTGCCCAAATTTTTTCCTGGTCACTAGTTTTGCCTGCAGATTGTTTTAAAGGCAATCTGAACAAATTTTTGAACTTTAAAATTCGAACAACGAGCATGTTATTAGATATGCGGTTCGGAAAATTCTGTCGATCGAAACTCTAAACAAGTGCAAACTAGCTAGTTAAGGTTTATGGAGTAGCTCTAATACCATATTGGGTTTCGGTGCCAGTGCCGCGGAGGCCGCGGCCAAGACGAAAGCGAAAACAAAAATTTACACGATAGCCAAACACCCGTAAAACCCAGGATACGGTCCAAAAACCTAAACTAGCTAACTAAAAATGCAAGGGTTGAGAAACTACAATCTTTGTCGCGTGTCCACCCAATTGTGGAAGACCCCTCCAAGCTCGTAGCCGTCGAGATCGAGCTTGAAAATCGACCACCCTCACCGAAGACGATCCACCTGAGGGAAACTGATGGAGACTCTAACCGATGATCCAAACTCGATAGGTGTGGATGGTCGGTGGTGTAGGAATATATCGCTAAACTTTTTCTCTTTTTCTCAAGCTCAAGTGAGCAAGAGAAAGGAGAAAAGGTGAGGATGATGGTTGCTAAAACTTGCAACCATGGAGCATGAAGCAAACTCAAGAAGAAGAAAAATCATCAAGTCTCTCATGTAGAAAAAAATGGCTACTATATAAACCAACCATGGTGCAATAGTGCATCCAAATCATTTTATCAATATAAAAACCCATGGCATGCTTTCCTACATGTCCACAACCATACTTCTTGTCTCCTCACTTTACACCTCATTTCCTTTTATTTTTCTAAATAGAAAAAAAAAATGAGGTGTCCTTCTAGAAGCATTCCCGTATAAATACGGAATACTTCACCCGGTATATGTATCGCTACATATACGCGTATCCATATAAAAATACGGATAGCACCAAAGAGAGAAAATGAATAGTGAACAATAATACTAAAATATATGTATCAAAATACATATATAAATTATTAAATCAAATCCTGACTTAATAATCCGGCTTAATTCTAAGCCGGCTGGTATTATTAACCGCCCAATTAAAGTCTGTGTATCCCGTACACGTATTTAATCGGACCCCTGCACGTATGGCTCCTATATCTATCGTCTGAACCGGGAAAACCCTATGTATGGGACTCTAAAAACTCGACAATACGCTGGCAATTGGTTTAACCATAAGCACGTCAGTGGCAGCTGTACGTAACGGCTACCCAAGTACTTGCCGAAAGGGGGGTCGACAATCAAGTACGTCCTTACCCTACTGAGCCTGAATGTGACAATCTCCATAAAGCCCGATCTCTTCGTCAAAGAGTATCGCATATCAAGTCTAGGGTGGATAACGTCAGACCCCAACTAACCTGATAAGTCGTGTCTAAGTCGAGCTCATCACCAATAGAGATACTACTGATCAACTATCAGTAAATCTCATCCACCGTGGCCACGGATTTCTGGTGATAGTCAACTGAACACAGCGCGACATCGACTCCTAATACCAGGAGAGACGAATCCCTGACAATCGACCACTGCCTCCATGTGGCTCGGGATTGTACCCAACTAAAACGTGTTTGCACGACTCCTTTGAGCTGTGGTAGGATAATAATCAAAGTACAGTGGGAACTCACATGAGAAAGGACTAACATGTACTCATGCCACCTGAGAACTTCCATCTGACGATAGATATAATACCATCTAGAAGTTCTCGGCGAGTCCATCCAATGTACTCACCTCTAGTGAGCACATGTATACTATCATAAGTGACACAACACCAATGGCTTGGGAGACCGGCCACCGCCCCTCGTCGGAGTCTAAAAACGTATACACTAGTCTACTCCGGAATATCAATGCCCAGTCTCGATACCCTCACGACTAAGAACATTTAAGGATATGCTTATGTACAACCCAGCTCCCACATATACGATCGCCGTCATAATGCTGGTTGTCAAGTAACAATCCTACGGACTTCATCAATGATGAAGACAAACCAGATAGCATACTATCATCTCGAGTAGACCTGTTATACCTGTGTAGGTCCTCCCTTAATTATCATAATCGCATATTTGCAATCACAATAATTGCCTTGAGGGCACTATCCAACATTATCTTCATTTAGGCTTCCGCCTTCAATTAGGCTCACTGTTTGTCGAGTGGGACACATGTTGGATCTATGTCCGAACCCATAGCATCGGTAGCACTTGGGTCCACTCAACTTCTCATACGGGTTGCCTTGCACCTGTGGTGGTCCCACTTTGATCGGTGGTTGGGGAAGCTGATTCTTTGGGCCACCGACTTCCTGGTTGTTGAGAGGGCTTGTCATAGGTTGCTTCTCTTGCGTTGTCATGTTTTGGGGTTTTGAAGTTGGGAAGATATCCTCCCCACATCGGTGTTCTAAGGTCTTCTTCGACTCCTTCGCAACGGTATAAACCTTCGCAGGGGAAGTAATACACCCATATCGGATGGCTCTCGCAATCTCTGGTCGTAATCCACCAACAAACCGCAAACATAGTAGCTCGTCATCTTCTTAGACGTTGAGACAGGCTTGGAGCGCGCTAAACTCCGTCCAATACTCATGCACCGAGTGTTTCCCTTGTGTGCAACGCTGAAATTTTTGGAACACGTCGTGTCGCCAATCTTTCGGAAGAAATCTTCAACGGATGGCGATCGCAATCTCTTTCCATGTAGCCATATCGAGGTAGCCGATATTTTCACCGTCTTTCTTGTATTTTGTCCATCATGCGAGGGCTTCTATTTCAAAACGTGCTTCCACTATAAGGTTTGTCGATGAGGGGAAACTTCGACGGTGTGGAAGGTCTCGACGTTGACGAACCAATCCAACAAATCTTCGGCTTCGAGACTTCCCTCAAAAGGAGTAATCTCGTTTTTGATGTGATATTCATTGTTGCGGTTGTGGTAGTGCTCGTAGCGGCCTCCTTGGTAGTAGTGTTGAACCTCTTCGTTGGGTTCTTCGCCGTCGTGGCGACAAGGGACTTCACGAATATTGGGGGTCGATTGACGAGGAGTTGTTGAGGTAGTCGTTTGGTTGTCCTTGATAAGCACCATAATCTCTGCCAGCCAATTGCGCCTTCACATCTTGCATATCGATACAAAGAGTCTCGACTTTGTTGTCGAGGACGTCTACTTTATCACTAAGGGTGCGTGCTCCTCATGGGTTACGTTGCGGGCTCCCGTCATGATGAAAGATGAAGATCGGTGAAAAGGGAAAGAAGAAACGCTGCAGCGGAAGTTGAGGTGTTGGTGCAGCGAGGGTGCGTGAGGGTGCGGTGCTGGTGTGGCGAGGGGGCAACAAGAGGAGGCTCTAATACCACCAGTTGCGACAAGGTATCCGAAAATTACCGAACCATGTATTAGAATGCGAAGAACTGTTAAGTTCCGTAAGTACGGATAACTAGACATGCCGCTGCTAAGGGCAAGATGATGGGACCGTAGAGTTTGGTCGAATCCACGACCGTACTGAATTCACGGAAAAGAAAGAAACTCAAATTTTTATTAATTTTCAAGCTAAGATTTACAAGGGTCCATAAGCTTTATTTATTGCTAAATACCGTCTTGAGAAGCAAGTCGATTTAGACTAAGAGATAATTAGATATAAAACCAATCTTAATCTAGTAAGGAAAAAATTCAAAAACAAATCTAGCCTAATAAAAGTAAATCAAACCAATCAATTATAATCTATCCAATATGGAAATATAAATAAATCCTAATTAATTGAAAAATCTAATTATGATCTATCCAAATATAGATAAATCCTAATTGATTGAAAAAATCCCTGATTTGCCTTCCAGTTACTCGATCTCGGGCCGGTCGCGCTCGTACGTGATATACGCATTAAGGTGCGCTGCATCACTTACCATTTGATTAGTAGGGTTGTAGCATTATGTTTATAAATGGGTTAATGGATTAAATAATAGATTATTGAATGACAATTTATTTGACATCATTAATTAATAAAAAACATACCAAAAATATTATAGTTATATTTACGAAGTATTAATGTATTATGACAACTATGTTATACATCATAAATTGGTAAAGAATTTGGCAAATTTTCTATAGTTTCTTTAACTATTTAATTAAAGAATTTCCTAATTTAAAATTTTTGTTTTATCCAATATTTTCGATCCGAGATAGCCGATTCGGGAGAGATGGCCGATTTCAATCCAACAAGTAAACCACCATATACCAATACCGATTCTGAGGTTTTAAACCTTAATATTTCAAAAGGCTAGAATATCAGCTGTATTTAACCCTTCAAAATACTTGTTACCATACTATCATTTAAGGAATTATGACTTGACTTAAGTTTTAAACAATAACTACTGAAGCTCCAGGCCTACAGAGTGGCTCAGACATTTATTGCAATTTGCTTATGCAGAGGCAAAGACGAGGAATGTGAATAAGAAATTCATAACTTCCATGGCCAATCAAGGAAAACTTATAAAGAAAGAAAAAAAGGTTGGGGAAAAGATTTAACAGAATGGGAAAATCCCTTGGCCCGATAGAATCCAAAATTTGTACACAGCTAAAGAAAAAGGGAAATATTATTATAAGGGGCATAAATCATGTGCACCATCTATGGGTCATATGAGTTGCAATCATAGTTTCATTGTTTGAAGTTCCGGCCAATCCCAATATGAGATGACAAGTCTCAATTCAAAAATTGACCATCAGAGTTCCGATACCAATACTATCCAATATCGAGTGATATCAGGCTTACAATTTGATTAGTAGGGGTTTGGTACTAAGTTTATCAACGGGTTAGTGGGTTTACTTATACGTTATTGGGTTACGGTTTATTTGTCATCATTAATTACTGGAAAATATAGTGAAAATATTATAGTTAATGGTACTGAATATTAAAACAACCATTTTAGACATCATGAATTGCAAAAAAATTAGCCAATTGTTTATAATTTCTTTTATAATTTATTTAGAGAATTTCATAAAGAATTTTTTGTAAAACGAATATAAAATCTGATATTTCCCATTCGAAACAGTTGATATAGTCAAGATGGCTGATTTCGATCCTAAAAGTGACGACCCGATACCGGTACCGAGATTTCAAACCTTGGTTGAGGTTAGCTATTGCAAAGGCCTAATCAATGAAGAAGCAAACCTATATCCAAGCAGTAGAACATCAAATTGTTGAATGGTAGACACATTTATATAATTTACAAGTGATCATATAACTCAGATGGTGGGTTAGCTTGGGAAATGATCCATAAAGTATTAGGAAATGTGCCCTGAACAGCTAGATATATTCCCTTATATTACTTAACTTTTCGTATTAACTATGGTTTGGAGCATAAAAATAGTTGTTTTCATGCACCGTTTCATAAAATAATATTTGACATAAACAACTCGAGAGTCGAGACCATTCCAGGAGTAAGCATCCCAAGGTGCTTGTAATAAGAAATTCTATACCACAGATTTACAGGGCCTACAGGCCATGCAAGTGCTCAAAACTCCTCAAGACTGCAGATATTTAATAAATGAAACCATAAATTGAATCTAAATTGGTATCATGACCTCCTAAAAAAATTTATAACAGAAAGCTTACTGCAGAGTAAATCCAAAAACAAAGAAGCTATGAGTTCAAGTACCTCACATGTCCCACAGATGTGCTCATCTGATTAAATCAAAGCTATAAGCAGGCAATATTCTCAACCCTCTCTGTCTGTCGATTACACTTCTTAAACTTGCAGCTTCATCCCATTTCCCAGCCTCATCAAATAAGTTCAAACCTGTGAATAGACAAGAGAGAGTCTTACTGGATATTCTAATTGACTTCAAAATTCTCCTAAACTAGAAGAAAATCCTAAGAGCAAAGGGAAAATGATATCTTAAGGGAAAAAAGTATTCAACTCTAAGGATTCAGGAACGGATAAAGGCAACAAGAGCAAACAAAGCGCATTCTCAAAGTTTCAACTGCTAAGGGAACACATGTTCTCCCCACTACTACATAGATTATTGAGGAAGGGGACTTATGCCACACTCATCAATAAGATGATACAATAAATCTATACAATATAAGCAATGATTACAAGCTTATTATATTATAATCCGGTTTCGTAGGTTCAAATCCTAGAGAGCGTGAACACATAGCTTTTTAAAGTTGAACCTTTTCAGCAGAGGGAATAGTTCCACTTTCCCTTCGAATGAAAAGTGGAGCCTACATATAGCTATCTAAAGTAAGATTTTAATCAAATGATTACAGCGCCTGCTACCCCTATACCTACTGTTCATAACTTTCTTATTCTTCTTTTTTGGGTTTTTTCTAATTTAGCTTTTGGATGGTCAGTTCAGGATTCTATGAAGGATGGATCAATGACTGGGAGAGTTTTTCTTTTGGGATGGAACAAACCTGTAACAAAAAAGCAAGTTACACAACTGCTGGGAGATAAACAGTGTGCCAATAAGTAAAGCAAGGAAGAATTTATGCAAAATGTTCTCCGAAGATAAGCCACATATTAATTGTTTGTCACAAAATAATCCTTTAGAAAGATGAGAAACTTGAACTTCACATGGAGACTCAAAGACAAGTAGAATAATAAACATTCACCGGAAGAAGTTTCTTTTTTTTTCCTCACCTGATTTGTTCTTGAACAGGCCGTTGCTGACCTTATAAAACACAATGTTAGTTCAACGTGTGACGGTGCTTAGATGGGGATGAACATCGAATGGTTCCAATGTCAAACAGTTGCTAGCTGGGAAGTTTCTAATACTTATCGTTTTCCATCTAAATTATTTGTTTATGATGGAAAAGAAAAAAGATGCAGGCAATCAAGACCATAGTGTTAGGAAAGATGCAATAATAATAAATAAATTTCAGCTGATGGAAATAATAACAGCTGCAAAAAATTAAGATATCAAATTCATTAACCTCTCCTTAGGAAATTTGATGCCACTTTGGTTCAAACCTCATGAGAGGGAGGATGTTGCTTGGTTGTGCTTCTCAACATCACCCACATATATGTTTTCCTCTTTCCTCCCTGATTATGAGAGTTCTGCACAAAGTGATTAGAATGGAAAAGACAGATCATTCTCATACTTCCTGTGGATACACATGCATAATCAATAAACAGATAAATTTGGTGACTATAACAATGTCTCATCTATGTTTTCAACAAAACTCAAGCTCGCATATGTTTTGTTTGCATCTAACCATTAAAATGTTTCAATTTACATATCATTTCAGGATTTAAGAATTAATTAAGCCTTTAACAACTAATTATTCAAACGCCTAGCCGTCTATGGAGTGGCTCTGCCAATTCTTAAAATATGCTTATGTGTAGACAAAGACAAGGAATGTGAATAACATTCTCATTGTTCTTTTTCTCCCCTCTCTAATTCAAGATAAAGAAATCGGAAGAGAGAAAATTGCATTAGGTTGGGGAAAAAAGATGAACAGATTGAGAAAACTATATATGTTCTTCCTATGACATACGAGGAAAAAGATAAGCCGGAAAATGGACCCTTAAAAGTAATATGGCCCTGTTTGGATACAGAGTTGGATAACTAGAGTTTTACGTGGAGTTCGAGGGGATGTCACCTATGGTTTGCAAGCCCCATACTCCATTTAAAATAAACTCTGGTTATGTTATAAGAGATGTGTCCGGAAAAATGGAGTTTAGATAACTTAAATCAGATTGAAGTTGAGATAACTGAATTATCTCAACTTTGAAGCCAAGATAAGTAAGTGTAGTTTTATCAACTTCAAACTAGATACCAAGCAGGGTAAAGTTATCATTTTGGAGTGAACTTTTGCTTATTTTATGAAACTCCACTTTAGAAAACTTGACTCCATTCCCAAACAGGCTAAATGGCAGAAGGAAGAAATTGGCAGTAGCATATTTTTATGTACATCACCTGACCCATCTCCTGAATTAATTGAATGCAAATCGATAGGCAGCAGAAACAGGGAAATGCTCTTGTAGGGACATAAATCATGTCCACAAAGTTTCAGTCATATAAGTTGCAATCAGAGATCAGCTTATGCTGGTGTACAACGGTCTCGGTCTCTCATATGGTTAGCTATTACAAAGACCCCCAAAATAATAAAGCAAACTCATATTAGATCATTAGGAAAGAATTTCATTGATGCTTTGAATGGTGGAGACATTGATATAATTTACAGGTGACCATACGTATTAAAAGCTCGATATGGCTTGCAAACATATCGAAAATTAAGTGTCGACTGATACAAGCCAAACATATTCCCATATGTAGCTTAACTTTTCATTTAACATAATTTAAGAATCACATGAATGTATTATTTACATGCATCGCACAACCCCGGACACTATTACTACAATGAGGTCGAATAAGTATCAAACACCACAAAAATTTTATAAAAAAAAGCTAGAATGCTTTAGTTCAACATAGAACCGGTTAGTTTATCTGTGAACTGCATCAGGTTTATAATCTCAGGAAAGTGAAGACGATGATTGAGATGCATGAAGACTTGGAGTAACAAATGAAGACTATGCAATGACCTTAAAACTCCTTGTACTATAATTTGAATCTGTATAAGTGCTTAAAACTCCTTATGATTATAATTTATAAATGAATGATTATACACTATAAATTAAATCTACATTGGTACCATAACCTCCTTTAAGGGAAAAAGAAAAGCAAATTGCAGAGTAGATCCAAAAACAAAAGAATAAAAGCCAACAGTTCAAGGACTCCATACCCCACATATGTGCTCATTTGATTAAATCAAGCTATAACCAGGCAATTTTCTCAACCCTCTCTCTATCGCTACACTTCTTAAACTTGAAGCTTCATCCCATTTCCCAGACTCAGAAAACAAGTTTGAAACCTGTGAATAAACACTTGAATTTTGCGGCTCTAACTCCAAGAGCTGCCTTCCAATGACCTCTCCCAATTTTGTGTTCTCGTGAGCTCTACAAGCAGCAAGTAAAGCATGCAAAGCATGCGTTTTGTCGCGCAACGGTGACCACTTGATAAAGCCATATGCTTCCTCAAGATGACCCGCTCGACTCAACAAATCAACCATGCAATTGAAGTGCTCATCCTTTGGAACAATCGAGAAATAATTGGAATTCAAGGAGTTAAAGATATTCCAACCCTCTTCAACTAGCCCAGTATGGCTACATGCAGAGAGAACAGCAGTGAGCGTTGAATCATTTGGCCTCAGATTTTCCCTGGGCATTCTATGGAAAAGCTCGAGGACTTTTTTGCAGTACCCATGAATCCCATAGGCAGAAATCATCGTGTTCCATGATATCAGCTCTTGTTCTTTTAAATAATTGAACACGGCCTCAGCATTACGTAATCTCCCACACTTTGCATAGGCCATAATTATAGAATTGATGGTAGCAACATCCTTTTCCAAGCAAGTTCTATAAATGTATCCGTGGATTTCCTTGACTTTTTCTAAGCATCCAGTCTGAGAAATTGCCTGTAGCAAGGCGATAAGAGTTACTGCGTCGGGCTTCTCTCCTATCTGTTTCATTAGCTGAAAAAGTGTCAAAGCTTCATCAGCTTTGCCGCAGTTTACATAACCCGTTATTAAAGAAGTCCAAGACACTAAATCCTTCTCGGTTAGCATGTCTAAAGTTTTCCTCGCAGTGTTAGTGTATCCCCATTTAGCATACATGTATATGATTTGATTGGAAACATCTATATCTGTATAGAGACCATTCCTCACTACAATTCCATGGATCCACTTGCCTTTCATTATGTCATTTAGATCACAAAACGCCGAAAGAAAACTCAACACTGTCACGAAATTTGGTTTCATTGCCGCTTTCACCATCTCTCGAAACGTTCGGATTGCCTCATCAACTTCATCATTTTGCAAGTAACCAGAAATCATTACATTGTATGAGACTTCATCTCTGAAAGTCAGATCATCAAAAATTATCCTCGCCTTGGTTATTTTGCCACATCTTGAATACAAATCGATGAGCGCAGTGGTTACCACTAAATCAAGAGGAATTTCCCTCCTAATTATGTAACCGTGGATACTTGTAACTTGGTAAGAATAATTTAGATCAGAACAAGCTGTGAGAACATTTGCCAATGTGATAGAATCTGGACAGCACTTTGCTTCTCTTACCATAAGATGGAAATATTCCAATGCTTCAGAAATCTGAGCACAATGAATGAGGCCAGAAATCATGGCGTTCCATATAGCAACTGTTCCTCCCATTTGCCTCAAAATACATGCAGCAGAATATGAAACACCGCATTTAGAATACATGTCAACTAAACTTGTAGTGAAAACTTCATCAAAAAGACCACCAATTCCTCTCCTCAAGGCATAGCAGTGGACTGACCGGCCTTGATTGAGTGCTTTTAAATGCCCTGCAGCATGAAGCAAGCACACCAAAGTTACCCTATTAGCATCCAATCCTTGTCTCCACATACTGCTAGCGATCGTAAACGCCATGTGTTTTCGGGAATCACAAAATTGAGCATAGCCCGTAACCATTGCGGTGTAAGCGACAACATCTTTGTCCAAGATTTCATCAAATGCTCGTCTTGCATCCTCTATATTTCTTCCACATCTCGAGTACAATCCAACGAGCGAAGCGCCAATAAATTTGTTATCATTTAGACCGGCCTTAACGGCATCGGCATGGATTGTTCTCCCCATTTCTGCATCGCCAAGCTCAATACAGCTCTTCACACCAAATGTGATGATCGAACTGTCTATACCAATCTTTTGCGACTTTAACTTCGAAAATAACCAAAGAACTTCATCAAAATGGCTCGACCTAAAGTACCCAACAGCGGCTGAACTCCAAAGAGAAATATTTCTGTCAGCGATTTTATCAAACACCCATCTGGATTCTGATAGATCACCGAGATTAGAATAGGATTTCAACAGCTTCGATCTGACATAATTTCTGCCTCCAAAGCCATGAGTAAGAATGCAAGCATGGGCCATTCTTAGGGATCTTAAATCTATGCATTTCTCCAAATAAGAAGCAAATATATCAGAAGTAATTCTATAGGGCTGAATCCCAGAAGATGAAGAAGCCATCGTAATTTTTAATAATGAATGGAGAAAAGAAGCAACTTCAAAATTATTCAAAATTGAGTACCTTATCATAAATATACATCCAATTTATCTAAAATAAGAAATGAAGCACCCCAGAAATCAACGGATTATTGCAAAGCATAAACAAACCTCGAAAGAGAAAAAATTATTCATTCATTCATTCTCGATTTTCAAATTAGAAAAAAAAAGGTATTAACAAACCCTAATTTCTAGCCGATGAGACCCCCAGATCCTTTGGAGGCGAAGACGGGAGCCGAACCGAGAAAGCCTGAGACCGAAACTCGTCCCTCGTAGCGGTTTCGGGCTCCGGCGCCCCGCCGTCGTCGAAGTTGAGCGCGTAGCTCAGAGGATCATAACGGAAGTCGGCGGAGTGGTGACGGCGCCGTCCGGTACGGATCTTGGGTTTCGGATCAGGGCGACACGTGGCGAGCGGGCGGGGCCGGTACGGGGACTTGGTATAGGACGTATCGGCTGCGAAACAGGAGGTGAAGAAAGGGGGTATGGAGAGGGGCTGGGGTTTCGGTTTCGTTTTGAAGGGATTGGGAAAAATCGATTCGGTATCCGAGCTGTTATGACGGTGACCCATGTTGTTTATGGGAAAAAAGAGTTGGAAAATTGAGGAGAAAGAGGGAAGAAAAAAAAATATTTTTCTGTTTAAATAAAATGGTGGAAATTACAGGGGGTGCTATCAGCCGACAGTTGGAAACAGGATTTGGCTAAATTATATGTGGTACAGTTTAATTCCTTTTGGTATTTTTGCACGTGTATTTATTTTGATTTACCTATGCTTATTTTTAGGGTTATTTAACAGAAAACCCCTCGTAATTTCGGGCTTATCCAGAAACACCCCTATAATTCTGTCGTTAGATAAAAAATCCTATAGTTGGCAAACGTTACCCAGCACCCCCTCCTCAACCGTTAAAACCCACTTTTAAGCGGTCATGTGACCTCACGTGACTTATTAAATTTTTTAAATTCTCATTTTACCCTTCTTCTTTCTTATAATAGTAGTTTTTTCTCTCTTTCCCTCATCTATCATGGTCATGCATCAGCAGCAGCAACCGCGATCTCACCACCCCTCCTCTTCAGCCATCGCCACCTCCTCCTTCTCCAAGATCTACCTCTTCATCGATTCCCTCCACACTTTTGTACAGCTTCTCTCGACCACTGAGCTCGCCCCTGACAATTTCACCTTCCCCAATGTCCTCAAGGCCTGGGTAGGGCTGTCGGTGGTCGAGCTGGGGGAATCCATTCATGAACTGGCCGTGAAGCTGGGATTGAGTCAGGATTACTTCGTGGGAAACTCTCCGATCTCGATGTATGCGAAATGCGGACGGGTTGAGGACGCACACAAGTTGTTTGAGAAAATACCTGATAGGAATTTGATTTCTTGGAACAGCTTGCTATCTAGGCTGTTTAAGAACGGGCTCATCGACGACGGGTTTGAGTTGTTCAGGGAAATATTTATTGGATATAGGTGCCCTCAAATCAATTATTGTAATTGAAGGAGGATCTATACGAGGGTATAATCTTACTCGAGATGATAGTATGGTCTCTGGTTTGTCTTTATCTTTTATGTGATGCGTTTTATTCACTATCACATATCGTTTAAATATGAGATAAAGCCCTAGGATTTTGCTTAACTACTAAGTGTAGAATATATATGGATATGTATATATATAGGACAATCTTACTCGAAATGATAGTATGCTATCTAGTTTGAATTTATCTTAACATGTACGTATGTTCTACTTGTTATTACGTACTACTTATATATGTTGATAAAACCCGTAGGATGTGCTTGACTACCAGCGTTGTGATGGCAGTCATTCTTGTGAGGGATGGGTAGTCTATAAGCATATCCTTAAAAGTGTCCCCGGTCGTAGGAATATCGAGACAGAGTATCGATATTCTAGAGTAGACTGGTGTATATATGTCTAGACCCTGACGAGTGGCAATGGTTAGTCTCACAGCCATTAGTGTGTTTCACCTAAGATTGTATACATGTGCTTACTGTGGGTGGGTACACTGGATGGACTCACCGAGAACTGCTGGATGGTATTATACCTAGCGTCAGATGGCAGTTCTCGTGTAGCATGTGTATAGGTAGTCTGTAGACCTAAGATCATCATTTGTCTCGTGTGAGTTCCCACTGTGCTTTGATTACTACCCTACCACGGCTCAAAGGAGTCGTGCAAACAAGTTTTAATTGGGTACAGTCCCGAGCCACATGGAGGCAGTGAGTGATTGTTAGGGATTCGTCTCTCCCGGTATTGGGAGCCGATGTCGCACAGTGTTTAGTTGGTCAACGCCATAAGCCCCTGGCCAGGGCAGTTGAAAATTACTAATAGTTAGATCAGTAATTTCTTGGATGGTATTGAGCCATACCAGCACGACTTATCAGGGTTAGTAGGGGTCTGATGTTAACAGCCTCCTAGACCCGGTATACGATACTCTCAGACGAACAGACCGAACTGTTGTAACATTTCAGAAAATATAAAATATTATTTTTTGAATTTAATATTAAAATAATATATTTCGCGAAAAACTACCCGATTTGCGAAATTGGAGTTTTCGTAAAATGGTATAAATATATACCAATATTTGTGAAATAATTGGAGATTAAAGTGATTTATTAATTTAAAAATATATTTATTGGATTTGGTATTTTTATAATTAATTATATGCAGTTTAAAATTAAACCCGATTAGTGCACTACTAATCGCAATTAAGCCAAAATCCGTGTTTCTACAGTTTTCCATGGCTAGTGCACCATGACATGTTGCTTGCTGTTTCATTTTATTTGTGTTATGTGTTTGGTTTTAATGAGTGGGGGAAAAAGAAAAGAAAAAGAAAAGGGTTAAAAAGACAATTATTGGATAGAGAAAGTGAGACATGAGTTTGGAGAGGGTGAGAATAAGATAGAGAGGGGGCAGCCACCATTATTCACCCCATCATTTTCCTTCATCTCCTTCCTCCTCATCTCCTTCCACCTCCACCTCCATGAATCATCTCCATTTCTTCACCAAAACCCTAAACCCTCTTCATTAAAGTTGATCCCCATCTCATCCTTAACATTTTGGACCAATCAAAGTTGGATTTTGAAGAATTTGGGGAGCTAGGGTTTTTCTTGAGTTGCCCAAATGAGGTATATTTCCTTTCATTTAGTTTAGTTTTTAGTTTCTTAGCATCCTATAGTAGTTTAGAGTTAAATCGATTTAAATTGTGATGTTTAGAAATTCCAAGAGAAGGTTTAGGGTTTGAGTTGTGTTGTGGTGATGTGTAGTGGCTGTTACAAGACCTTAGTGTTAGAATTCTGGACAAAACCAGAGACTAGACACCAAGATACGAACATTAGATTTGCCGATGTCGGGTTTTTGTGGATTTAGTTATGGTATTTAGAGATCTGCTGCTACCCTGAGACCCCAAAAATTATATAGCGATTACAGTGAGTCGTGCAGGCAACCTTGAAGATACCCTAGAGCCCCGAGCCCCTAATTCCTTGTCCTGGCAGCAAATAATTCCTTTTTGGCCGCAAATTGCGGCCCTGGTGTGAGCAAATGGGTTCGTGCTTGGTCTGTAGCTCCTATATCTTCTAATTAGACCTCCCCTATATGCAGAATTGACCAATTTAACCTAGGACAAAATCTGGAGGTGTTTTCTTGAGTTGCTGTTTTGGTTTTGTGACTTTTAATGACTTGGGTTTTAGTATTTAATATTGTGTTTGGTCGTTGGATGTTTGTACGTCAACGACGAGGGATAATTGGTTGATTTTGTATGCGTAGGCTATAGGTTTTAACCTATAAGCAATGCGTGTGCCGTATTGGTTTCCGAACTTGATTTTAATAGCATTGCGACTATGTATTGATTGTAGGTACTTTCACGTGGATTCCGAGACGACGAAGCACATTGATTACAGCTGAACAAGAAGATCCGCAGGTGAGTAGATTTATATCTATGGGGGAAGTCGGGTGGATGGCGTATAGCACCCCCGCAAATTTTGATGGAAGCCGATATATAGGATATGGTTAGAGAAACATATTCTAGGAACCTATGGATGTGATTAAAGGTTTAGTATGACATGATATGAAAGAAATGATGTCTCGGATTGATACATATATAAGGATATGATAAGTGAACGTGAATTACGATATATAGATAGGTAGTGCACGAGAATAAGTATGAGATTTAGAGTAGCATGACATAAGATTTATAAGATAGGATGTATATATGTAAATGACTTGATGTGGGATATAAATGTGATGAAAAGAATGTACGATGTGATATGATGACTTGATTGATATATCGGTATACGGATGCGAGTCGATATGAGAGGATTGATACCTTTGTCGGTCCCCTGATATGAGATTGTTATGGATGTGACCTGGGATATAGGTATATAGATATATATAATGTTGTGGTTCATGAGTGATATGCCTTACGAGACGTTGGTCCGTACTCTCATTGTCATATAGGTTGATAGGATCTCTAATGGTTTAATGCCGCCGTACGATAATTTACCGTACGTGTTGAGTTTTATGATGATTGATCCATACCATTGACTAGAGGATATTGTACGATAGATCATACCGTACGTGATGTTGTGAGACTGGATGTCGATTAATAGATTCACTAACTCGATCATGTTAGATACGTATACCTTATAGCATTTAGCTGAAGATGTACTTTATGCTACGTTCATGTCATTCTCATTGCATTACATATAGCTGTGCTAGTACACCTACACCATTATCGATGATGCGCATGTTACACTTACACAGATTGGCCGGCTCACACACTTTCATCATCGATAATTGCTATGTCACTACACAGTAGAATTGTTGCATCATCATATGACTCCTTACATGATTTACTTGCTATGTTCATATCACTGTTTCATGTTGCATGATATACGGATATGCTTACATTTCTGTTATATGTCGCATACATCATGCTTTACGATTTTAAGCATTGAGATACTGTTTTCATGAGATTTCTGGATTTGAGAACCGTGGTTATTTCAAAGGGAAGTATATATTGTTTTTAAAACCCGGTTTCTCTTGATATGATATTTATAGACGTTCACCATGTGTTTTCTCGGTTCTGAGATTAGCATGTGAAACCCGATTCGAGGAGCGGTAGGCACCGTCTGCGGGTACATGGTGGATCCGGTGAGGTACCCCGGGGCTGTAAGTCGATGTACTTCACCCCAGTACTTGTGGGGAGGCGGAATTTTAAAAAACGATCATGTTTAAAGAACGAACATCGACTAACCGCTTAAATCGAAGCTAAACGATAACTAACCAAACATATAGTTGTTCTAAACTACTATGCTTAGGGATTATACCTATCGAAACTAGTCCTTCGTCTTTACGATCTCCTTGTTCTCCTCGGCCTTCTCTAGGTAGTAGACGATCCACCCGAGAGCAAAACTCCAAGCTAAACCTCTAACTTGAGGTAACTAATCTACTTTGATTGCTAATCAAAGAAGAAAGGATGATATAGAGTGAAGGTAATGGATGTTTAAGTCTAACTAATCCTTTGATCTCAACACATGAGGATTAAGGATTAGTCTCTTGAAGATGAGAGCTTGAGGAGAGAGAATATGATAATGATTATGAGATGAGAATTGTGAGTATCATAATATATTATGAAGCATTCTTATTTATCAACAAAAGAAAATAAGTGATGAATAAGCATGCTTCACAAATATCTAATGGTGATTCATTAAGCATGTGTCATTATCATTTATGGTGCAATAATGATAATGATGAATCACTCTCATGACTCACAAATCTTATCCAAAGTAACCTCCTTAGTCACATCTTCTAGAAGCTTCTCGCACAATTACGAGAACGCCCCTCCAATCCGCAAAAATACGGAAAAACTTTAGACTGTAAAAATCCAATAACCGGATACCAGTAACTGGCTTAAACCAAAGCCGACTGGTAAAAACTGTCCGAAAGTCGTACGTGCGTAAACGCACGTATGCGTCCGAACCCTTGTCGTAAAACCATACGACCTCTATATCGTTTCGCCTGGAATAGGAAACTCTCTGTGTGGGACTCTAGAGACTCGACTACTACGCTGGCAGTGGGTTTAACCACAGACCGCAAGCGGCACTAGCTGTACGTAACGGTCCCCAGGTAGTTGTCGATAAGAAGGCCGATGAGAAAACCCATCCGAACTTCTACTGAGTCTGATGTGACAATCTCCATACAGTCCGGTCCGTTCGTCCAAGACTATCGCATATCGGGCCTAGGGGGCGGTAAGCGTCAGTCCCCTAATAGCGGTATAAGTCGTGTCGGAGGGAAGCCCATTACACCCTGAGAAACTACTGGAACCTACCAGCAAATCTCGCTTGCCCTGGCCAGGGACTTTGCGTAATGGCTCTCTGACACAGCACGATATCTACTCCCAATACCGGGAGGGACGAATCCTGTCTAACCGCCACTGCCTCCAAGTGCTCGGGACTGCACCCAACTGCTACCTGTTTGCACGACTCCTTTGAGCCGTGGTAGGGTAGCAATCTAAGAACAGTGGGACACACTCGAGGCGAAGTAGCAGTGTCAAGTCTGCGGACTACGATGTACTCATGTCACCTGGGAACTGTTCACTGACGACTGGTATCAAACCAACCAACAGTTCCCTATGAGTCCTGTCCGGTGTACCCGTAACCTAACGAGCACCCGCATACTATCTCCAGTACGACGTACTGACGGCTGTGGGACAGACCATCTCCCCAACTGGGATGAGAAGCGTACACACTAGTCTACTCCGGAGTATCGATGCTCTGTCTCGATAATCCAACGACCAGGGACCTGAATAAGGATGTGCTTGTAGACTACCCAGCCCCCACTAGTGTGACTGCCATCACAACGCTGGTAGACAAGCAAGATCCTAAGAGCTCTATCAATACGTACACTCACATATTAAGATAGAAAAACCAAGTAGCATACTACCATGTTTAGCAAGACTGTTATATACATGTGAATATCCCAAGCTTCCATTAAGTAATATACAAGCTAGTATGATACAGTAATGGCCTTCTAGGGCATAAACACTAACAATCTCCCACTTGCACTAGGGCCATGTACTGGCATATCGTAGACCAATGATCTCGAGTAGCCTCTCGAACTGAATCTGAGGAAGGGCCTTAGTGAATGGATCAGCAATGTTATCCTCCGTATTTACTCTCTTTACCTCGATCTCCCGGCGATCTACGATCTCCCTGATCAGGTGATACCGCCTTAAGATGTGTCTGGACTTCTGATGGGACCTTGGTTCCTTCGCTATAGCTATAGCTCCGTTGTTGTCGCAATACAGAGGTATTGGACCAACACTGGTAGGAACCACCTGAAGTTCTGTGAGGAACTTCTTCACCCAGACAGCTTCTTTTGCGGCATCGCAAGCAGCTATGTACTCCGCTTCCATCGTTGAGTCAGCAACGGTGTCCTGCTTGGAACTCTTCCAACAGACCGCCCCTCCATTGAGGGTAAAGACATAACCCGACATGGACTTGGAGTCATCCTTGTCACTCTGGAAGCCGGAATCAGCATAGGCCTCCATCTTGAGGTCCTTTCCGCCATAAACCAAGAACATCTCCTTAGTCCTCCTCAGGTACTTGAGAATGTTCTTTACTGCTATCCAGTGATTCTCCCCTGGGTTTGCCTGATACCGGCTTACAACGCTCAATGCGTATGCTACATCTGGTCTGGTACATAACATCGCATACATTATAGAGCCTACCGCAGAAGCGTAGGGTATAATCGACATGCGTTCCCTTTCCAAATCAGTCTTGGGAGACATCTCTTTGGAGAGGGTGATTCCGTGACAAGCCGGTAGGTTACCGCGCTTAGAATCTTCCATACTGAATCTTTTCAATATGGTGTCTATGTACCTGGACTGTGAAAGTCCCAACATCCTCTTTGATCTATCACGATAGATCTGGATCCCCAGAATGTAGGTGGCATCATCCAGGTCCTTCATGGAGAATTTCTGTGACAAGAATCTTTTGACTGACTGTAGCATAGGAATATCATTTCCTATTAGGAGAATGTCATCCACGTACAAGACGAGGAATACAACAACTCTCCCTACAATCTTACTGTATATGCATGGTTCATCTGGATTTTTGATAAAGTCGAATTCTTTGATAGTATCATCAAAACAGATGTTCCAACTCCGCGATGCCTGCTTTAGTCCATAAATGGATTTAAGCAGCTTGCATACTTTACCGCTGCTCCCACTCTGAATGAATCCCTCTGGCTGATCCATATAGATGCTCTCTTCTAAATTTCCATTTAGAAAGGCCGTCTTTACGTCCATCTGCCAGATTTCATAATCGTGGAAGGCAGCAATAGCAAGAAGGACCCGAATGGATTTCAGCATAGCTACAGGAGAAAAGGTTTCGTCATAGTCCAAACCAGGTCTTTGACGGAAACCCTTTGCAACAAGTCTAGCTTTATAGGTTTCAACCTGTCCATCTACACCAATCTTCTTTCTGAAGATCCACTTGCATCCTACGGGTTTCACCCCATCTGGAGCAGTGTCCAAAGTCCATACTTTGTTAGTGTACATGGACTTCATTTCGGTCCGCATTGCATCCAGCCATTTTACCGAGTCACCGCTCTGAATGGCTTGCTGGAAGCTAGTAGGGTCGTCATTATCAATGACGCAATCTTCTCTATCCCCATCTATGAGAAAACCGTAGTATCTCTCGGGCGGATGAGACTGCCTACTACTTCTGCGGATAGGCGCTGGTATGTCCCTTTCTTCTGAAACTTCTTGTTCCACCAAACTTTCAGTAACATCTTGTGGTTCTGGAATTTCTTCCAGTTCTACTGCGCTCCCACTCTTCTGATTTTCTAAAAATTCAGTTTCTAAGAAGCGGGAATGACGAGAAACAAAAACCTTTTGTTCCTCTGCGTAGTAGAAGCAATATCCCATGGAATTCTTTGGATATCCCACAAACTTACACTCTACTGAGCGTGCCTCGAGCTTGTCCGGATGCTGCTTTTTTACAAAAGTTGGACATCCCCATGTCTTCAGGTACTGAAGATGGGGTTTCTTCCCACTCCACATCTGATATGGGGTGGTAGGCACAGTCTTGGTGGGAACCTTGTTCAAAAGATATGCCGCTGATTCTAGCGCATAACCCCAGAATGATCGCGGTAACTCAGCCTTACTCATCATGGAACGAACCATATCTAATAGGTTCGATTCCTCCTTTCCGATACACCGTTGTGTTGTGGTGTGTATGGAGGAGTAAGCTGAGAGAGAATCCCTTTCTCTTTTAAGTAACCCAGGAACTCGGCACTTAAGTATTCACCACCTCGATCAGATCTCAGCGTCTTAATACTTTTGCCTGTTTGGTTTTCCACTTCATTCTTGTATTCTTGGAATTTCTCAAAGGCCTCGGATTTATGCTTCATCAAGAAGATATGTCCATGATTTGACGTGTCATTGATGGACACACATTCTTTGATATCCTCATATATTTACATGCATATGCTTTTATGATGTTTCGAGTGGACGAGTTCCACATGCATACATGCATTGTTTATTATATTGTTGGCACATATTTACATACGGTCACCCTAGACATCATAGTATTACCTTCATGATATAGTTGACCTAGGAAATCGTTGTTTTATTCGATTTCTACATGATAATGTTTTTTACTCACGAGTTGGCAACTCACCCCCGTTGTGCCACAGTTCTTGCAGGTTGACCGCATGGATCAGTAGCGGCATCGCTGGCACACAGTTACATTCGGGTGATTTGCTTTGGTAGGTGATACATGTTTGATCGTACCCCTCTTGTATTATTATTCATATTGTATCTAGTCAACTCCATCAATCAAAATTAGTATTTGTATAAATAGTAAGACTTAGAAAGACTTGTCGTTGCGAGACTTGAGCGATGGGTTATATTTTCGCGTGGTGAGTTGGATGTCTTGCTTTACATTATTCTTTGTATTGATCTTCGCCGTTGGGCGTCGTATACTTACTTTGTGACTTGCGTGGTTGTGAATCTGCCGATTGGCGAAGAGCTAGCTTCCGCTTGGGGATGCCTTTATCATTATTATGTATATGTGGTTTTGGATCAAAATATACAAAGGAGGTCCTGCCCAAATTTTTAAAAGACGAAACATGTTTTTTTTCAACTAGTAAAATTCACTTGCATTTTTCATGTCCCACTATTTATGCATTTAAGAAAATGATTTGATTTTCACCATACCTTTATTTCACAACTTCACCTCTTCTATTTTCTTTAAAAATGTTTTAGATTTTTGGGCTTTGGCTTACTTAATTTACGTTACGCCTTTAGACGTGGCGTGATTTAAGTGCAGGTCACGAGCTAATATTTTCGGGTCATGACAAAGTTGGTATCAGAGCGCTAGGTTTAACCTTGGTTCGAGTCTGTGTTTGACTATGCGGAGTCTAGGGCGAATATATATTTTGGAACTTAGGCTTGACCTTACGGAACATAGACTTGAACACGGGGGGTATTAGACCCGAACTTTCGTTACATAGGCTGACCCTGATTGATAGAGTAGGTAGCTTGAGTAGAGTGACGTACCGTACGTATGTTCCACGGCATATTTACGATACGATACTCCACTTAAGAAACCTTAAGATGTGCATATTTTGAGATCTGTGATTCTCTTCGTCCCATTGATTATACATCCATTTGAGATCCTTGATTCTATTCGTTTCCATGATAATACTCTCATTGATTCTGTTCTTTCTTATAATCATGTATCCATTCTGGATCTGTTGATTCCTTTCATTCTTTTGATATGTTTTCATCGATACATGCTTAAGGTTCCTGTCACCATGGTTTGAGCGCAGATTGAGCTGCTGCTAGTGATGCGGTCAGGGCGAGCTCGTCATGGACGAGGACTAACCATCGTGTTTTCTGGTGACATGGGAATGTCTCGATGTAGTGTTGTGTTGTGAACTCTCGTTTGAGACGAGTGTTCGGTTTTGCACCGGATGATCGGGCTATTGCTAGAGGCTGCCAGATCGTGAGAGGACTGTTGACGTACAGCCTACCTCAGAGTTGTGATGTCGTCTACCATGCAGACAGATGACCCAGCTGTTGCTGAGATTGATAGGATGTCACTTCCAGAACTTACGAGCTGAGATCGCTGGAGCTTTCAGGCAGAGATGCAACAGGAGATAGCCAGTCTATCTTGAGTTGAGAGACGAAGGCGATTCGTCCGATTTGATGCGCCGATGCAGGCCCAGTCGAGTTGAAGATTTCCAGTGTGGAGAATCTTATTCAGATCTAGGGTAGATCAATACAGAGACGACGTCGTTCGTTGGATGATCCGATAGGAGATCAGCAAGTTGACCAGCTTTAGATAGAGGACCTCACCCAGATGTGCTGTAAGTTGATCGAGTTTGGACGAATATAGAGTATTCCTCCGATGGTTAGGACGAGTTCCCGATGACGTGTTCGGTTAGATATCTTCTACAGAGTGATGAAGATACCGAGTTCGTAATTTCGAGTCCGTGTGAGAGATTCCGGATTGACTGTAGCCGAGAACCATTGCAGTACGCAGATAGCATGACGTGACGTCGAAGTGGACGATAATAAAGACGAGTGGAACAAGAGGTTCGTGCGAGATGTTAACGAGCTGTGGTTACTCCCCGTCGAGATTAGAGATCGGAAGTGTATACTGAGACGTTGGGATACGACCATTTCCCGAGAAAACGCTGTACTGAGAACGCAGATGTCCAGAAAGCGAGGAAAGATTTTGTAAGAGTACCAGCCTCCGTACAGTTCGGCATAGACGAGATCGGAAGAGACCTTGAGCAGGTGCCTTCCAGGACACTGCTGCAATAAGAGTTGCACCGAGAATCAGTTGTGTCATGTATATTCAGAGGGCCTTAGGCCGACGCCAGTGACGTGCTGCTTACGAGTGGTCATACTAATTGGCCGAGAGATGACCAGAGAAGTGCCAGAGCGGAATCGTTTCCGTTAGCACACCTGACCGGGCCGATGAGCCGATGGATTGCGAGATTGGTAATCCACAGAGAAAATGAGGACCCGGAGACAGAGGATGCCAGACCGTAAGCAGGAGGCAAGCGGATGTTCTTGCTCCGCCAGTTTGGGCGCATCGACATATTTTTCGACATTGTAGGAGGTGTACCTCAATGTCATTTGTTGCGATTTGTGTTTGTGATCCGAGTATCATGCTTATATTGCTTGGATTTGAGTTTCATGATATTGTTTTCGTGCACCATGGTTGCATCTACTGGGTATTTACATTTTGTGCATAGTAATTGCACTTGATATATGCTTTGTACACCGTTGTGTTGGTTTATGATTTGGTCATATTTATTGCCCTTGAGATCGGTTTTGTGCCTTGGTTGCACGTGTTCATGATATATCCTTCCTCCTTATCTCCCTCCACCTCCACCTCCACCTCCATGAATCATTTCCATTTCTTCACCAAAACCCTACACCCTCTTCATTAAAGTTGATCCCTACCTCATCCTCAACATTTTGGACCAATCAAAGTTGGATTTTGAAGACTTTGGGGAGCTAGGGTTTTTCTTGAGTTGCCCAAATGAGGTATATTTCCTTTCATTTAGTTTAGTTTTTAGTTTCTTAGCATCCTATAGTAGTTTAGAGTTAAATCGATTTAAATTGTGATGTTTGGAAATTCCAACAGAAGGTTTAGGGTTTGAGTTGTGTTGTGGTGATGTGTAGTGGCTGTTACAAGACCTTAGTGTTAGAATTCTGGACAAAACCAGAGACTGGACACCAAGATACGAACATTAGATTTGCCGATGTTGGGTTTTTGTGGATTTAGTGATGGTATTTAGAGATCTGCTGTTACCCTGAGACCCCAAAAATTATATAGCGATTACAGTGAGTCGTGCAGGAAACCTTGAAGCTGCCCTAGAGCCCCGAGCCCCTAATTCCTTGTCCTGGCAGCAAATAATTCCTTTTTGGCTGCAACTTGTAGCCTTGGTGTGAGCAAATAGGTTCGTGCTTGGTCTGTAGCTCCTATATCTTCTAATTAGACCTCCCCTATATGCAGAATTGACCAATTTAACCTAGGACAAAATCTGGAGGTGTTTTCTTGAGTTATTGTTTTGGTTTTGTGACTTTTAATGACTTGGGTTTTAGTATTTGATACTGTGTTTGGTCGTTGGATGTTTGTACGTCAACGACGAGGGATAATTGGTTGATTTTGTATGCGTAGGCTATAGGTTCTAACCTATAAGCAATGCGTGTGCCGTATTGATTTTCCGGACTTGATTTTAATAACATTACGACCGTGTATTTGTAAGTCGATGTACAACACCCCAATACTTGTGGGGAGGCGGAATTTTCAAAAATGAACTTGTTTAGTGAACAAATATCGACTAACCGCTTGAATCGAAGCTAAACGATAACTAACAACAAACATAGAGTTTCTATGCTACTATGTTTAGGGATTATACCTAACGAATCGTGTCCTTCGTCTTTGCGAACTCCACCTCCTCCTCGGCCTTCTCGAAGTAGTAGACGATCCACCCGAGAGCTTTACTCCAAGCTTAGCCTCTAACTTGAGGCAACTAAACTTCTTTAAGTGCTAATCAAAGAAGCTAGGTGAAATATAGAGAGGGTTACGGATTAAGTAGTCTAACTAATCCTTGTACTCAACACATGAGAGGGGAGGATTAGGGTTTGAAGAGGGAGAGCTTGAGGAGAGAGAAGGTGAGGATAATAATGAAGTGAGAATAATGAGTTATGATAATATATATCAAGCATTTCTTTTTATCAAGAAAAGAATATAAATGAATTTAGCAACCATGCTTGATAATATCTAGTGATGATTCACTCCATGAGTCATTAAGCATTTATCATGCATTAATGACATGGATGAATCATCCATATGACTCACTAATCACATTCATTGTATATGCCACCTAAACCTCCTTAGTCACCACCTTCTAGAAGCTTCTCGCGCAATTACGAGAACGCCCCTCCTTTCCGCAAAAATACGGAAAAACTTTAGACTGTATAAATCCAATAACCGGATACCAGTAACTGGCTTAAACCAAAGCCGACTGGTAAAAACTGTCCGAAAGTTGTACGTGTGTAAACACACGTATGCGTCCGAACCCTTGTCGTAAAACCATACGACCTCTATATCGTTTCGCCAGGAGTAAGGAAACTCTCTGTGTGGGACTCTAGAGACTCGACTACTACGCTGGCAGTGGGTTTAACCACAGACCGCAAGTGGCACTAGCTGTACGTAACGGTCCCCACGTAGATGTCGATAAGAAGGCCGATGAGGAAACCCATCCGAACTCCTACTGAGTCTGATATGACAATCTCCATACAGTCCGGTCCGTTCGTCCAAGACTATCGCATATCGGGCCTAGGGGGCGGCAAGCGTCAGTCCCCTAATAGCGGTATAAGTCGTGTCGGAGGGAAGCCCATTACACCCTGAGAAACTACTGGAACCTACCAGCAAATCTCGCTTGCCCTGGCCAGGGACTTTGCGTAATGGCTCTCTGACACAGCGCGATATCAACTCCCAATACCGGAAGAGACGAATCCTGTCTAACCGCCACTGCCTCCAAGTGCTCGGGACTGCACCCAACTGCTACCTGTTTGCACGACTCCTTTGAGCCGTGGTAGGGTAGCAATCTAAGAACAGTGGGACACACTCGAGGCGAAGTAGCAGTGTCAAGTCTGCGGACTATGCTGTACTCATGTCACCTGGGAACTGTTCACTGACGACTGGTATAAAACCAACCAACAGTTCCTTGTGAGTCCTGTCCGGTGTACCCGTAACCTAACGAGCACCTGTATACTATCTCCAGTACGACGTACTGACGGCTGTGGGACAGACCATCTCCCCAACTGGGATGAGAAGCGTACACACTAGTCTACTCCAGAGTATCGATGCTCTGTCTCGATAATCCAACGACTAGGGACCTGAATAAGGATGTGCTTGTAGACTACCCAGCCCCCACTAGTGTGACTGCCATCACAACGCTGGTAGTCAAGCAAGATCCTAAGAGCTCTATCAATACGTATACTCACATATTAAGATAGAAAAAACCAAGTAGCATACTACCATGTTTAGCAAGACTGTTATATACATGTGAATATCCCAAGCTTCCATTAAGTAATATACAAACTAGTATGATACAGTAATGGCCTTCTAGGGCATAAACACTAACAGTATTGATTGTAGGTACTTTCACGTGGATTCCGAGAAGACGAAGCACATCGACTACAGTTGAACAAGAAGATCCATAGGTGAGTAGATTTATATCTACGGGGGAAGTCGGGTCGATGACGTATAGCACCCCCGCAAATTTTGATGGAAACCGATATATAGCATATGGTTAGAGAAACCTATTCTAGGACCCTATGGATGTGATTAAAGGTTTAGTGTGACATGATATAAAAGAAATGATGTCTCGGATTGATACATATATAAGGATATGATAAGTGAACGTGAATTACGATATATAGATAGGTAGTGCGCGTGAATAAGTATGAGATTTAGAGTAGCATGGTATGAGATTTATAAGATAAGATGCATATATGTAAATAACTTGATGTGGGATATAAATGTGATGAAAAGAATGTACGATGTGATACGATGACTTGATTGATATGTCGGTATATGGATGCGAGTCGATATGAGAGGATTGATACCTTTGCCGGTCCCCTGATATGAGATTGTTATGGATGTGACCTCTGATATAGGTATATATATATAATGTTGTGGATCATGAGTGATATGCTGTACGGGACGTTGGTCCGTACCCTCATTGTCATATAGGTTGATAGGATCCCTAATGGTTTAATGCCGCCGTACGATGATTTACCGTACGTGATGAGTTTTATGATGATTGATCCATACCATTGACTAGAGGATGTCGTACGATGGATCATACCGTACGTGATGTTGTGAGACTGGATGCCGATTGATAGATTCACAGATTCGGTCATGTTAGATACATATACCTTATAGAATTTAGCTGACGATGTACTTTATGCTACGTTCATGTTATTCTCATTGCATTACATATAGCTGTGCTAGTACACCTACACGATTATCGATGATGCGCATATTACACTTACACAGATTGGCCGGCTCACACACTTTCATCATCGATAATTGCTATGTCACTATACAGTAGAATTGCTGCATCATGATATGACTCCTTGCATGATTTACTTGCTATGTTCACATCACTGTTTCATGTTGCATGATATACGGATATGCTTACATTTCTGTTATATGTCGCATACATCATGCTTTACGATTTTATCCATTGAGATATTGTTTTCATGAGATTTCTGGATTTGAGAACCGTGGTTATTTCAAAGGGAAGTATATATTGTTTTAAAACCCGGTTTCTCTTGATATGATATTTATAGACGTCTACCATGTGTTTTCTCAGTTCTTAGATTAGTATGTGAAATCCGATTCGAGGAGCGGTAGGCACCGTCTGCGGGTATATGGCGGACCCGGTGAGGTACCCCGGGGCAAGAAGACTCATATTTTTAGGCGGTGAGCCTGGCAGGGGAGCACTACCTACCGGTGATAGTATTTGGACTAGGCGGTTATCCGGAGGATACCGACCGGAGTCATGAGATGGATATGAGGGCCAACCAGAGTATGCGGCGCCTGATTACCGATCTGAGGATGCGGCGCCGAGATATGAGGATTTACGTGTCGATGCTGGACACGGGTTTCAAGCTGATTTGAGTGTCGGTGTTGGACACTCAGGTTCCATGATTTGATGTGTCATTGATGGACACACATTCTTTGATATCCTCATATATTTACATGCATATGCTTTTATGATATTTCGAGTGGACGAGATCCACATGCATACTGGCATTGATTATTATATTGTTGGCACATATTTACATACGGTCACCTTTGATATCATAGTATTACCTTCATGATATAGTTGACCTAGGAAATCATTGTTTTATTCGATTTCTACCTGATGATATTTTCTACTCACGAGTTGGCAACTCACCCCCGTTGTGCTACAGTTCTTGCAGGTTGACCGCATGGATCAGTAGCGGCATCGCTGGCACACAGTTGCATTCGGGTGATTTGCTTTGGTAGGTGGTACATGTTTGATCGTACCCCTCTTGTATTATTATTCATATTGTATCTAGTAAACTCCATCAATCAAAATTAGTATTTTTATAAACAGTAAGACTTAGAAAGACTTGTAGTTGCGAGACTTGAGCGATGGGTTATATCTTCGCGTGGTGAGTTGGATGTCTTGCTTTACATTGTTCTTTGTGTTGATCTTCGTCGTTGGGCATCGTATACTTGCTTTGTGACTTGCATGGTTGTGAATCCGCCAACTGGCGAAGTGCTAGCTTCCGCTTGGGGATGCCTTTATCATTATTATATATATGTGGTTTTGGATCAAAATATACAAAGGAGGTGCTGCCCAAATTTTTAAAAGACGAAACATGTTTTTTTTTCAACTAGTAAAATTCACTTGCATTTTTCATGTCCCACTGTTAATGCATTTAAGAAAATGATTTGATTTTCACCATACCTTTATTTCACAACTTCACCTCTTCTATTTTCTTTAAAAAAGTTTTAGATTTCTGGGCTTCGGCTTACTTAATTTACGTTACGCCTTTAAATATTGCGTGATTTAAGTGCCGGTCACGAGCTAATATTTTTGGGTCATGACAACTGTACGGATATTGTCACGGTTAGGCTCAGAAGGGGTTCAGATAAGTTTGCTCATTGGCCTTATTTTTCTACAGGTACCTGGGTAGCCGTTACGTACAGCTAGTACCGCTGACGCGCTTGTTGTTAAACCTACTGCCACCGAACTGTCGAGTCTTTAGAGTCCCACACAGAAGGTTTCTCTGGTTCAGGAGAAAAGATATGGAAGCCGTATGTTTATACGTGCAGGGTTCTGATTGATTGCGTATACTAGTTGCGCGGAATTTATTCAGACGGTTTTTAATACTAGCGGGTTTAGGATTAAACCGGTTCATTAAATCAGATATTGATTTAATGCTAGTATTATTTTTTAGTGGTGTTATTCTATCACTTGTGTATTCATATTTTGATACGAATACGGGTATATATATATGGTAGAAAGTATTTTGTATTTATACAAAATATATTCTAGAAGGGGACACCTCATAATATGTATTTTTCTATTTATTGATAAATAGAAAATGAGGTGTAAAGGAGGCATGGCATGAGAGATGGTTTGGACATTTATTACCATTACTATTGAAATATGGCTTGATTTTAAAAGAAGAGAAAATGACTTCATATTATCTTGGAGTAGCCATTCTTCATGGTTGCTAGAATTTTTTCTTGAGCTCATTCTTGAGTAGCCATCTTCTCTCGCTCCTTTGCTTTCTCCTCTTCACAAAAACCCTACCATTCTCATGAGTTGAGAAACAAGGGGTTTTGAGATAGAAAACTCACCACTAATCATCTTCACTCATTCTTGACTAGCTAGATTAGTAATCTAGTTAGTTAAGTTACTTTTATTTAAAAGTTGAAGCTTGAACCTAGGACTTTCGGGTGGATCATCTAGGATCCAGGAGACCGGCAACCAAACTACACCGAAAACCCCAAAAGGAGCTCAAGAAGAGGATTGAAGACCCGAAGGAGATAACCGATAGGTATAACATTCTAACGAGATAGAATAATTATCTATGCAGTCTTGCTAGTTAGGGTTTTGTGGTAGATCTTGGGTTAAAAGTCTTGATTGCATGATCACAAAATTCGTTCTTTGAAATTCCGCTTCTCTACAAACCTTTTCAAGCATGCAACTTTGACTTACATGGTATCAGAGCCGGTCCATAAACCTTAACTAGCTAGTTTGCATATATTTAGAACTTCGATCGACAGAAATTATCCGAATCGCATCTCCAAAACTAGCTTGTTGTTCAACTTTTAAAAATGTTCAAAAAATATTTTCAGTCACATTAAAATTATGTGCAACCTTTTTTAGAGCCATGAAATTTTTTTGAGCACCTAATCACCAAATTGGACCGCTAATCCGCGGCCAAATAGGTCATTTGGCCGTTGATCTACGGCCCAATTGTGGCTACGGTGCTCCAAATTTTTTCTGGGGGTTCAAGTTCATGGAAATATGATTTTTGGTACATTTGGTTTTTTCCCAGATTTGTTTGTATACTGGTTTGTACATGGGATAATTGTGGAAAGTTTTAATCGATCGAAATTCTAAATTCTTGCTTTTCTGTGTATTTGTTTCTGCAACCGTGAATATCATTGAGCGGTATAACCCAACTGATTGCTATATGTACAATTAGACGGGTTTACGAACATGATATTTGCGTTGATGTCCTGTGTTGCGCTGTTGTTATGGATAATTTGTCGTGGTGGATAGCCTATAATGCAATAGTTGTAGTACAGTGTTGATTCATTTGTATATTCATGATTGCGGGGCGAGCGTCCGACATGTGGACTGCCGTTTCCGTCCGTTTGTATATTCTTTTATTGGGGCACGGTCGGGGTGAGGTCGATGTCACCGTTGTATATATTTTTCTTTTTCTGTACTAGAATTACCCCGTGGAGGATTGCTCGAGTAGCCGGATTTTAGAGGGCAACGGGGCCCTATCTCATGGCGTTGAGACCGGGGTGCCTTACTCTAGAATTGGCGGGCTACTAGCTGCACTCGTAGGGGGTATAGGATGACCCACGGTGGGGTGCACAATTTACCGGATTCCGTGAAGCGCTGGGTGGCCCATTCACTTTATTGATTGGGATTGCCTCGCTTCCGAGATGGAGGGTAACTTGCTACGCTCGTAGGGGTCTAGGTTTTTCATTGCACAGGCTATCCACACGACAGTGAACGTCGAGTTTCATTTATGGCTCAAATGAAACTCGGGGCTCCAAAATTATCCGATATTCCTTTTTGCTTATTAATATTTGTGATGCTGCTTATATCATGCTTGAGACGAATGGTTATACACACACACACACACACTAGTAGATGTTGTATATGTTTTGCATCCGCGCTAGTCCTTCCCCCGCTCTGCCATTAGTTAAGTAACTTAACGGTGTATGACGGCGCCCCGTGGTGAATTCGGATAGCATATACGTATATTTTATTTTCGTTCTTTTCTGGTGTGATAGGAATTAATTGATGGGACCACATTAATCCTTATTAATGCAAGATAAGAAACCTAAAAAGATGTAACATTTTTAAAACTCACTCGGTTCTTTTCAAAACACTCGTTTAAAAGGCGGAGCTTGAACCACTCCTTTTCAAAGCTATCGTTCCTTCAATGATATCAAGTTCATTATGTTCAAGGTTTTCGCCAAAAACCAGCCGTAGCCTTCCGTCGTTTCAAATGAGTAGCACATCGTATTCATGCTATGTTTGTTGGCCTTCGTCAAGGCATAATGAATGGTAGCGGTGTGTTGCTTGTTTGTAACATAGATAGATGCATTAGCTTAGGACAATCGTACAACCTTGTTGGCCTTCGTCAAAGGCGAGTACGGATGGGTCTAAATTAATCAGGACAACGACGGGAAGAACTTGACTTGCTTCTTATGATTTATTAGCCTTCGTCAAGGTCATAAGAGCTTGGGGCAAAAATCATATCGGGAGTTTCAAACACAAAGGAAACTTGCAGATTTAGCATACCTTATGGAGTGTGGTGACTAGAGTGGCTTCCATCTTAGTCATCACACAATGATAGTTGGATCCCGATCCCACTGATGAGTAGGATTACTCTTGGGGGATACTTTTCATTTCACAATTAACTAACCTATTAGGTGTCCAGAAAATGTTAATGGGGTTACGCCTCTGCGGAAACGAGGTTTATTTTAATTAGGTCCGTGCGAGAGCACGGGGAACCTCCCTCAGAGTACCAACACCCACCTACCTAAATGGTTAGCGAACTTGTAAAGTGTAAATAATCTCGACTGGTTCTCTTTTTAAGGTTTGATGGAGAATTCGAGGAAACAGTGCGAGCCATCCTGGTTAAATAAGATAATAAACTAATCTAATCTTGTAAGAGCATACGCTGAGTGTTTCTTTTCTCTCTCTCTGGCAGAAACCATGATGGGACTTAAACTACTACTTGAAAAAAATACGCTGACTGGACCAAACTATAAAGATTGGATGAGGAACGTCAACATTGCATTTACTTATGACAAAATAGCATACGTCATCATCCGTACTGCTCACCCTGTCCCAGGACTAGACTCCTCAGTTGCAGACATCAAGGTCCGCAAAACGTAGAACCTGGATTGCAAGAAAGCTAAGCTCATCATACTGGCGTCCATGAATAATGAACTCCAGAAGCAGCACGAGAATATGGACATCAAATCCATTTTTCTCCATTGCAAGGATTTGTATGGAGAGCACTCTCGTATCGCAAGGTACGAGACCTCAAGGAAATTATTCCAGATGAGATTAGCTCCCGAATCACCTGTAGGAGAGCACGTCCTAAAGATGATCAGTCTCATTAAGGAACTCACAAACTTGGGATGCGTGTTGGAGAATGAGTTATACATTGACTTGATTCTACAGTCCCTTCCTCACACCTTCTCTCAATTCGTGCTGAACTTTAACATGTACGGAATGAAAGTTGATCTTCCAAAGCTCCTCAACATGTTGAGGGTAGCGGAGAGCTCCTTGAAAAAGGAGAAGACACATGTTCTTATTGTTGGGGAATCTTCCTCTTCTAAATCTAAAGCTAAAGCTAAGAGGAAGAAGAAGAAGACCACCACCAAGCCGAAAGGAGGCGTCAAAAAGGTGCAAGGAACGAACAAATCGGGGAAAGTAAAAGAAGAAAAGGATGAGTGCTACTACTGTCACAAGAAGGGGCACTGGAAGAAGGATTGTAAGGCTTTCAAAGCCAAGGGCAAGGACACAAATCAAGCTGATACTTCTGCTTCATGTGTGTTCGTAATTGAAAACTGTATTTCAGTAAACTCTATATCATGGGTACTAGATACCGGTTCTGGTTCTCACATATGTAATTCTTTGCAGCTCTAAGAAATCGTAGAGTACTGAAGGCAGGTGATATGACCCTCAGGGTTGGCAACGGAGCAAACGTGGATGCTGTTGCGATAGGGGATTATCACCTGGGGATGAGAAGTGGACACATTTTGGTGTTGTATAGCTGTTTTTGTGTACCCAGTATGCTATGTAATATTATATCAGTATCTTTATTATCTAATGAAGGATATTATTTTGCACTTGAAAGAAATGTCCTGGACATTCACCTAAATCAATAACTGATTGGGTCTGGTACACTGGATAACGGCATATACGTACTCAATCAACATCAAGTTTTCTACATTCAAAACACACTCAAAAGAAAGGCTCCAGATTCAAACCTAGACTTCTTATGGCATTGTAGACTTGGTTATATTAATGAAACAAGATTGACTAAGTTATATAACGATGGATACTTAGATCCGTTTGAATATGTATCATATGCAACTTGTCAATCATGTATCAAAGAAAAGATGACTAAATCTCCGTTCATAGGACACGGAGAAAGAGCCACTGAGCTCTTAAGGCTCATACATAACGATGTATGTGGTCCGATGTCTACACATGCACGAAGCGGTTACTCCTACTTCATCACTTTTACTGATGATTTTTCAAGGTATGGACATGTATTCTAAATGAAACATAAATCCGAGGCCTTTGAGAAATTCAAGGAGTATAAAAATGAGGTGGAGAAACAAACGGGTAACAGTATCAAGATACTTCGATCTGATCGGGGTGGAGAATACTTAAGTACCAGTTTCCTTGAATGCTTAAAAGAGAATGGAATTCTCTCTTAGCTTACTCCTCCGTATACACCTCAGCATAATGGTGTATCAGAGAGAAGGAATCGCACACTACTCGATATGCTACGTTCCATGATGAGTAGTGCTGAGTTGCCATTTTCCTTCTGGGGTTTTGCACTGGAATCAGCAGCATACCTATTGAATAGGGTTCCAACTAAGTCTGTACCTACCACTCCATATGAAATGTGGAAAGGGAATAGACCATAACTCAAGTATCTTAAGATATGGGGGTGTCCAGCTTTTGTCAAAAAACAGAATCCGGACAAGCTCGAAGCACGATCGATTTTATGTAAGTTTGTGGGATACCCTAAGAATTCAAGGGGATATCTTGTCTACCACACTGAAGAACAAAAGGTGTTTGTTGCTCGCCACATAGTCTTTTTAGATAGCGAATTTCTTGCAAAAGAAATTAGTGGGAGCGTGGTAGAACTGGAAGAAATTCCAGAACCACAAACTACTGCTAAGGACTTAATAAAACCTCAGGTTTCAATAGAGCCCGACGAACCGACGTTGCTCCGCAGATCTAGTAGGCATTCTCATCCGCCTGAGAGATGCTATGGGTTTCTCGTAGACGGGGATCGAGAAGATTGCATTATCAATGATGATAAGCCTATTAATTTTCAGGAAGCTATCACGAGTAAAGACTCGGTGAAGTGGATGGACGCTATGAGATCCGAAATGGAATCCATGTACACCAACAAAGTATGGACTTTAGAAGTAGCTCCTTTTGGGGTAAAACCCGTTGTATGCAAATGGATCTTCAAGAAGAAAATTGGTGCAGATGGACAAGTGGAAACCTACAAAGCTAGACTTATTGCAAAAGGTTTTCGTCAAAGACCAGGATTGGACTATGATGAAACCTTTTCTCCAATGGCTATGCTTAAATCCATTCGGATCCTGCTTGCCATTGCTGCCTTCCATGATTATGACATCTGGCAAATGGACGTGAAAACAGCTTTTCTAAATAGAAATTTAGAAGAGAGTGTTTACATGGATTAGCCAGAGGGTTTCTTAGATAGTGGGAGCAGCAGAAAGGTATGCAAGTTGCTTAAATCTATTTATGGATTAAAGCAAGTATCACGGAGTTGGAACATCTGCTTTGATGAAACGGTCAAAAAATTTGACTTTATCAAAAATGTAGATGAACCATGCATTTATAGGAAGATTTTAGGAAGACCAGTAGTCTTCCTCGTACTGTACATGGATGACATACTCCTGATAGGGAATGACATCCCTATGCTACAATCAGTCAAGCTCTTCTTGTCATAGAAATTCTCCATGAAAGACTTGGGTGATGCCTCCTACATTCTGGGGATTAGGATCTATCGTGATAGGTCTAAAAGAATGTTGGAACTTTCACAGTTCAGGTACATTGACACCATACTGAAGAGGTTTAGTATGGAAGATTCCAAGTGAGGTAATTTACTCGGTTGTCACGAGATCACCCTCTCCAAAGAGATGTCTCCAAAGACTGATGAAGAGAGGGCTCACATGACTATTATAACCTACGCTTCGGCGGTAGGATCTATAATGTATGCGATATTATGTACCAGACGAAACGTAGCTTACGCACTTAGTATGGTAAGTAGGTATCGGTCAAACCTGGGTGAGAAGCATTGGATAGCAGTAAAGAACATTCTCAAGTACCTAAGAAGGACTAAGGAGATATTCTTGGTATACAGTAATGGGGACCTCCAGATCGAGGCTTTTACCGACTTAAGTTTTCAAAGCGACAAAGATGACTCTAAATCCGTCTCAAGTTATGTGTTTACCTTCAATGGAGGGGCGGTGTGTTGGAAGAGTTCCAAATAAGACACTGTTGCAGACTCAACGATGGAAGCTGAGTATATAGCTGCTAACGATGCCGCAAAAGATGCGGTCTGGATGAGGAAGTTCATTTCTGAACTTCAGGTGGTTCCGTCCATTGCCAATCCAATACCCTTGTATTGCGATAATAATGGGTTGTAGCTTTAGCGAAGGAACCAAGGTCTCATCAAAAATCCAGATATATCTTGAGGCAGTATCCCCTGATCAGGGAGATCGTGGATCGCAAGGAAATCGAGATTCGGAGAGTGGACACAAAAGACAGCGGCAGATCCATTCACGAAGGCCTTACCTTAAGCACAGTTCGAGCAGCTGTTCAAGATGTGTTGGCTATAGTGCCCTCAAGTCAATTATTGAATCGCAGGCATACGATTGTGATGATTGAGGGATGACCTATACCGGTAGAATAGTCTTACTCGAGATGATAGTATGCTATCTGGTTTGTCTTTATTATCATGTACAGCATTAGGTGGCATTACAGATCACTATTACATGTTGATAGAGCCCATATGATTCTTGCTTGACTACCATCATTATGATGGCAATCATATACGTGGGAGCTGGATGGTCTATAAGCACATCCTTAAATGCCCTAGTTATGGGAGTATCGAGACTGGGCATCGATACTCCGGAGTAGACTAGTGTATACTTATCGAGACCCTGACGAGGGGCGGTGGTTAGTCTCATAAGCTATTGGTGTCAATTAGTCACCTATGATAGTATACAGGTGCTCATTGGGTTATGAGTACACTAGACGGACTCGCCGGGAATATGCTAGTTGGTATTATACCTATTGTCAGATAGCAGTTCCCAGGTGACATGAGTACAGGTTAGTCTGTCGACCTGAGATCGTCATTTGTCTCGTGTGAGTTCCCACTGTACTTTGATTACTACCTTACCACGGCTCAAAGGAGTCGTGCAAATAGGTTTTAGTTGGGTACAGTCCTGAGCTACATGGAGGCAGTGAGCGGATCGTTGGGGATTCATCTCTCCCGGTATCGGGGGTTGATGTCGCGTTGTGCACGGGTGACCATCACCAGAAATCCTCGGCCAAGGTGGACGTGAATTACTGATTTGGATCAGTAGTTTCTCAGTGAGTGATAGGCTTCATACCGACACGAAATATCGTGTTATTAGGGGTCTGATTTTATCCACCTTCCTAGACTCGATATGCGATACTCTTAGACGAACATAGCGGACTATATGGAGATTGTCACAGACATGCTCAGTAGGGGTTTGGATGAGCTTGCTCGTCGGCCTTCCTATCGCTCAATACCTGGGTAGCCGTTACATACAGATAGTGAAGGGTTACCTACGACGGAAGCAAGGTTTCGGGAGGCATCGTCCATGCCAAATTAAAATTTTGCCAATTTAGATAACCTTAACTAGAATCGTTAACTAGAAACAATACGGAAAACTAATGCAAACACTTTGCAATATGTAGTGAGCAAGGAATACAACCTTTGTAGACCGGTCCTTCACTTTAAATAGCTCCGTGTAGTAGTCCCCTCCGCTGCGATCTCAAAACCCGAACTCTAGAGAGGCTCCGTTGAAGAAACGAACATGCTTGCTTCGAAGACTTCGAGGCCGAAGATGATCTACATCGGGGAGACACTAACTCAAGCTATTCCTTCACTAGGTCAAGAACTTTGTGAAGAGAACACCCTATACTACATGGCAAGTAGTAGAGGATGATGAAGTAGGAAGTGAGATCACTTTAGAATTGATTTTCTCACACCTTTTCTCATAGCACCATTAGAGCTAGCAAGCTTTTTTATGGAGCTTGAAGAAGAAGAAGAACTCATCACAATAATTCATCCAAATGAATTAAGTAACCATGGGTGAGTTAAAGCTATCATGCTTAACTCTTGTAGAGAATTAACCAAGGTGTAAGGTTAAGGGTTGGGTTAACTAAAATCCTAAGGAATGACAAAAGAGTTGACTTTGTCAATGTTTCTACAAGCTTCATCAAGCTTGATAACTTTGACCAAAGTCTCCTCTCTTTTGTTATTCTTTAGGAAATAAGTAAACCCTAATTTAACCTTGATTTTGTTTAAGTCTCATACACCCAACATGTATGTATCATCAAGCATGATACAAACATGTACACTTGCATATATCACATATAAACAATGTGCACAATCTAGTGAGAAAATAAATCTTAAGTGAGCAAATACTAGTTAATGTAATGTAATATATCAAATATATAATTATACATTAAATTATTAAATCAACGCTTGATTTAATAATCCGGCTATAACCGACTAATATCATGTGTAACAACTTATCGAATTAACACTTGATCTGATAACCCGGCTATATCGCATACAACCGATCAATGTCACTAATCGTGAGAATAGAATATGGTATCACATATCTTATTAAGCTCAGTCCCGCACATATCACATATGTGCTCCTACTCCGTTTCGCTTGAGCCAGGAAACCCCTGTGTAGGACTCTAAAGACTCGTCAATACGCCGGCAGTAGGTGATGATCATATCAAACACCCACAAGCCGCAAACGGTCTGCTAAACGTAACGGCCACCCGGGTATTGAGCGATCAGAAGATCAACAAGCAAGCCTACTCACACTCCTGCGAATCCAATCAGCAACACTACCCTACAGCCTGGTCTCTTCGTCTGATATGTCGCATATCTCGTCTAGGGGTGGTAAACGTCAGACCCCAGTAACTCGATAAGTCGTGTCGATATGAGGCTCATAACGGGTCGAGAAACTACTGATAACACTTATCAGTATATCTCTGAAGCTGCCTTGGCCAAGGACTTCCTATTATAGCCAATCGAGCACAGCGCAACATCAACTCCCTATACCGGGAGAGACGAAACCCCTCCTATCGCTCATTGCCTCCATGTGATTCGGGACTGTACCCAAAAGCCACCGTTTTGCACATTCTCTTGAACGTGGTAAGGTAAAAATCAAAGCACAGTGGGAATCACACAAGACTCTATGACGATCTCGGGTTTACAGACTAACCTGTACCAGTGTCACTAGAGAACTGCCATCTGACGTGAGGTATAATACCATCTGAGAGTTCTCGGCGAGTCCGTCCAGTGTACCCAGTCTCCACTGAGCACCCGTATACTGTCTCTAATGTCAAACACCAATGGATATGGGATCATCCATCGCCCATCTACATGGGTCGAGAAGCTATACGTTAGTCTACTCTGGTATATCGATGCCCTGTCTCGATACACCTACGACTAAGAACATTTGAAGGATGTACTTAGCGACGACACTGTCCCCACTAGTATGATCTACATCATAGTCCTGGTAGTCAAGTACTCATCCTAAAAGCTTTATCAACATGTAACATAGAGACAATCAGAGTACATGTTAAGATAAAGTGCAACCAGATAGCATACTATCATGTCGAGCTAGAAAGTCTTCCATATATATGTCCAAGCATCCACTACAATATACATCGTATGTACAATAATGGCTTCTAAGGCATACATATCACTAACAATCTCCCACTTGCACTAGGGCCATCTGTTGTAGTATCTCATACCCAACAATCAGCAGTGGTTGAAATATCACATACTCAACCATCCCATAGAAGTCTCTACTGGGAAATAGGCCTTTGTGAGTGGATCCGCGCTGTTGTCCTCTGTATCTACTCTCCTAACCTCGATCTCCCTGGAGATTAACCATCTCCATGATCAGGTGATACTGCCTGAGAATATGTCTGGATCTCTGATGGGACGGGAGGTTCCTAGGCCTTAGCCACAACTTCATTGTCACACAATGGTAGGAACGAAGTTCATCTTATGAACTACTATACATCCAGACTACCTCTTTGGTAGCATCCTTGGTAGTAATGTATCCAGCCTTTATCGTCTAGTATGCCACGGTATCCAGCTTGGAACTCTTCCAACATACCGTCACTCCACTGAGGGTAAAGACAATGCCTGTGACTGACATTCAGTCGTCCTTACCACCCTAGATCCTATCCAGTGATTCTCTCCAGGATCTATTGATACCATCTCATTACACCTAGTGAGAATCCTAATATCCACTTAGATCTATCTCATAGATCCAACACTCAGGATTTAGGAGGTATCAGTTTGATCCTATATGGAGAATCCTTGTGATAAGAGGAGATTGACCGAGCGTAGCATATGAAACTTCTTCCCTATCAAGAGTATGTCATCCACGCACAATACGAGGATCACCACCATACTCCCTGCTACCTTTCTGTATATACAAGGTTCATCTACCATTTTGATGAAGTTAAACTCTTTGACTACCACATCAAAATAGATGTTCCAACTCCGCGATGCCTGCTTTAACCCATAAAGCAACTTGCACACGTTTTCGCTGCTCCCACTGTCTACGAAGCCCTCTGGCTGTGTAGTTATAGACGCACTCTTCTAAATCACCATTTAGAAAAGCAGTCATGACACCCAACCGCCAGATATCGTAGTCATGGTATGTAGCAATGGCAAGTAGGATCTGGATAGACTTAAGCATAGGCACTAGAAAAGGTTTCATCATTATCCACACCTGGTCAATGACGAGATCCATTTACAACTAGCCTTAGCTTTGAAAGTATCAACTTTTCCATGTACACCGAGTAATCTTCTCAAGATATACTTGCTTCTGATGGGGATTTAACCCTTCAGATAAAGCAACCAAAGTCCATACTTGGTTGGTGTATATGGATTCCATCTCAGATCACTTAGCATTCAGCCATTCTCACAGAGTCCCCACTCCTGATGGCCTACTCGAAACTAGTTGGGTCATCATCTCATGATGCAATCCTCGCTCCCACTGTCATAGAGAAACCGAAGTATCTCTCAGGTGGATAAGGAACCCTACCAGATTGACGGAGAGGCTGAGGTTCGTTGGGAACTATTGAATCCTACGGTTCTACCAAATCATCAGCTGCAGTTTGTATAGCTGGAACTCCTTCCAGTTCTACCTCATGACCACTAATTTCTTCACAAGAAATTCCCTTTCCAAAAGGTGGCATGCTGAGAAACAAAACACCTTTTGCTCCTTAGTACGGTAGAAGATATTCCCTTGCGAATGCTTGGGATATCCAACAAACTTCCACAAAACTGACCTTGCCTCGAGCTTGTCCGGGTTTTGCTTTTAGACATAGGCCGGACAACCCTAAATCTTAACATCCTTAAGAGATGGGCTCTTCCCATACCATATCACATATGGAGTGGTAGGAACCTGATTTGATTGGAACCCTATTCAATAGGTATGCAGCTTCTCAAGTGCATAGCTCCCAAAAGGAAATAGGCAACTCAGTGGTACTCATCATAGAGCACACCATATCTCATAGGGTGCGATTGCTCCGCCCCGATACACCAACGTGCTGTGGTGTATACGGAGGAGTAATGCTGAGAGAGAATCTCATTCTCCTTTAGAATAATCCAGAAATTCCGTGCTTAAGTAATCTCCTCCCTGATCTCATCAAAGGACATAATACTTATACCCGTTTTGGTTCTCTACTTCTAACTTATATTCTTTGAATATCTCAAAAGCTTCAGACTTGTGTTTCAACAGGAACATATGTCCGAATATTGAGAGATTCTGAGTGAATGTAATGAAGTACAAAGAACCATTCCTTGCATGTGTAGACAGGGGACCTACATACATCATCATGTATCAATCCCAAGAGTTCACTAACTCTTTCTCTGTTTCTAATAAATGGAGCTATGGTCATCTTATCTTTGTGACATGACTGGCAAGTTTCACAAGATGTAAATTCAAACTGATTTAAATATGCATCTTTATGTAACTTCAGCAAGTCGGGTCGCATTGATATGACCCAGTCTACAATGCCTCAAGAAGGATAAGTTCATTTCTGAACCCTTCCTCTTGTGTGTGTTTTGTACATTAAGAACCGTGGTTTGATTTAGAACGGATTATGCTTTTAGATAACGTGCCTGAACCTATCAACTCTTGATATAGGAAATGTTCAAAACATTATCCAACAATACAAAATTATATCCTTCTTTACTAATAAAGAGACTGATATGATGCTGCATATCAGGTTCGGTAGCTAATAACATTCATTCAGAATCAATGTATTTGGTAATACGGGGTGATAACTGCCAACAGACTTGGCTGCAACACTTGCACCATTTTTAACTCTTAAAACTTATCACCCGTTCTCAGTTCTCTACCTGTCTTATAGCCCGTGTAACTGATTACATATTCGGGATCCTGATCCGGTATCTCATACCCAGGATGTAAAGGATACTGAGAAACAGTTCTCTATAATGAACACACCCGAAGAAGATGCATCATCATGCATATTCGGGATCCTGAACACTATGCCTTGACAGAGGCCAACAAACGCAGCACGAATACTATGAAGTACTTATCTGAAATGACGGAGGGCTACGACAGGTTTTTAAGAAAACCCTTTGCGTAATGAACTTGATATCATTGTAGAATCAAATGATTTAAATGGAGTGTTTTTGAGGCTTTTACTAGTTTTGCTAAAGAGGTCACTCCCGGTGAAGGGATCGTCGGCTCTTTCCTTATCGAATAAGGTGCAGGATATTTCACAAATACCACTATGCAAAGCAAAAACTAGAAAAGCAATCAAAAGACAAAACTGAGGGTTGCAGCATCTGCCAGTTATTGCTAAAGAGGTCACTCCCGGTGAAGGGATCTTGACTCTTTCCTTATCGAATAAGGTGCTGGATATTCTACAAGGAACACCGCTATGCAAAGCAACAACTAGAGCTACCTGTTTTTGAAAATTCGATTCCACAACATCTTTAGGTTTCTTTTATTTCATTAATCTCATTAATGAAGTCCCATCATTTTAAGTTACCTAAACATCATAGATAAATATAACGTACGCTTATGCTATCCGCATTCGCCTCGATGTCCTCTCGTGCACCGTTAGGTTAGGTAACTAACGGCAGAGCGGGGCAGTGCTAGCGCGGGTGTAAAACATAAGCAACGTCTATATAATATATCACATATACTATATCCTGTATCCATTTCAATAATATATCAAATGATCACATCACAGATATCGAAGCAGAAAACAACATATGAAATATTGGATATACTAGGATTTCCGTGTTTTATTTTAAGCCTGTATAAAACATGGATTCCACGTTCGTGATGAATAGCCAATCCTACACCCCTAGACCCCTACGAGAGCAGCAAGCAACCCTACCAATTCTAGAGTTAGGAGACCCGGTCTCGACTCCTCGAGATGGTCTCCCACTGGACCCTAGAACTTGGTTTCTTGTGCTCCCCGCCTTGGGTCTATCCTAATGCGGAAAAGTAAATAATATACAATAGTGACATCATCCTCAACCCGGAAGTGCCCTAACAAAAGAATATTACATACAATGAATTTTACATGAATGAAAATGAAAAACTCTCATATCACATAAAACCCCCGGCTATTCAAAAACACGACGATCCAATATAACATATCCAAGCAACACATAACATCACATGTCATCAACGTAAGTAAATATGCGTATCCCAATTGTCGTTGACATATAGCACCGAAACCGGCGATACACCACATATTACACTTACGGTCGCAAAAAAGAAAGTGAAAAACTACAACAGTTGGAATCCGCAATCACCTTAGACATCGCATGCCTAACCAAATGAATTCCTTAGACATTGCATGCCTAACCATTATAAACCTCGCATTTTAGTCTCGATCTCGAAAACACTTTTCAATATCTAGTCGGGCAATTCAACAAGATTCCCGACATCCTGATCGAATGCTCGTCGGAAACTTTAGTAGACGGCCGCACCCCCCGATGCCGTCGACGAAGTGCACTAAGGCGGAACACCGCTGCCGTGAGCACCCGAACGGATGCTTTTGGCGACAGGGTTCTCCTGCAGTCACTTGGTCGGGGATATGGGGTGTGGCTATCTATTAAGTTTACCCGGCGAGTATCCGCGTACGCTATATGATTGCGACAGACTTTTGATCGCATCAAAATCCCGTGGCAACTGATCAAAAGAGACTAAACTGCTAGATTTATAACATTCAAATTAGTTATCTCATAACTACATGTGGATTCCAAATATTGTATCCCATCACATAATATCCGGACGACGTTAAACTTTTCGATCGATTCATCAAAGTCCAACAATTTCCCGACAGCTTAACACTTGAGCACAGTTTTAATAATACCCAGAAGATGCCACAGTACCTATGAACCAGCCGTAGAAGGGTCAAACCAATGCCTCACATGTGAAACGCTAAACTACCACAAACCCTAGGGTTCAAGTGGGTGTTTTGACGGCCACATAATCGAGTTAAGGTTTTGTTCTTCTAGAGGGTCCAAAGAATCACTTGCATGTTTCTCCGAATACGTTAAACTTGAAAAATTGGGTTTTTGACATTCGATCGAACTTTTTATCATTGTCTAGACAGTATGTGAAAACCCGAAACAATGTTAAAACTACGAATTCGAAACACTCCGAGTTACCTTTGCATTGAATTAATCATCACATGAAAAAGTAGCAAAAATAAACAACACCTGAAACACCAAACCACAGAGAAAAGACCCAGGAAAAAATTTAGGACCAATCCACCATGCCCAGGCCGGCCTGCTCGGAATTTTAGGCCATGTGCTCGGCCAAAATCCGAGCACATGGTCCCAATTTTGTTCCATGTTCTTATGTCTGCCCAAATGTGATTCTGCACTTGTTTGAAAAATTTTTAGGCAACATTTTAAAATCGACAGAAACATCGATTTAGCATTTCAAGTTACGGAGTTATTTCGGTTTCGTGATCTTAACAAAATCCGTATTTATTCCTAGCATGGCTATGATACCACTATGGAGGGTTACCTACGACGGTAGCAAGGTTTTGAGAGGCATCGTCCATGCCAAATTAAAATTTTGCCGATTTAGATAACCCTAACTAGAATCGTTAACTAGAAACAATACGGAAAACTAATGCAAACACTTTGCAATATGTAGTGATCAAGGAATACAACCTTTGTAGACCGGTCCTTCACTTCAAATAGCTCTGTATAGTAGTCCCCTCCGCTGCGATCTCAAAACCCAGACTCTAGAGAGTCTCCGTTGAAGAAACGAACGTGCTTGCTTCGAAGACTTCGAGGCCGAAGATGATCTACGTTGGGGAGACACTAACTCAAGGTATTCCTTCACTAGGTCAAGAACTTTGTGAAGAGAACACCCTATACTATATGACAAGTAGTAGAGGATGATGAAGTAGGAAGTGGGCTCTCTTTAGAATTGATTTTCTCACACTTTTTCTCATAGCACCATTAGAGCTAGCAAGCTTTTTCATGGAGCTTGAAGAAGAAGAAGAAGAACTCATCATAATAATTCATCCAAATTAATTAAGTAACCATGGGTGAGTTAAAGCTATCATGCTTAACTCTTTTAGAGAATTAACCAAGGTGTAAGGTTAAGGGTTGGGTTAACTAATATCCTAAGGAATGACAAAAGAGTTGACTTTGTCAATATTTCTACAAGCTTCATCAAGCTTGATAACTTTGACCAAAGTCTCCTATCTTTTGTTATTCTTTAGGAAATAAGTAAACCCTAATTTAACCTTGATTTGGTTTAAGTCTCATACACCCAACTTGTATGCATCATCAAGCATGATACAAACATGTACACTTGCATATATCACATATAAACAATGTGCACAATCTAGTGAGAAAATATATCTTAAGTGAGCAAATCCTAGTTAATGTAATGTAATATATCAAATATATAATTATACATTAAATTATTAAATCAACTCTTGATTTAATAATCCGGCTATAACCGACTAATATCATGTGTAACAACTTATCGAATCAACACTTGATCCGATAACCCGGCTATATCGCATACAACCGATCAATGTCTCTAATCGCGAGAATAGAATACGGTATCACATATCGTATTAATCTCGGTCCCACACATATCACATATGTGCTCCTACTCCGTTTCGCTTGAGCAAGGAAACCCCTGTGTAGGACTCTAAAGACTCGTCAATACGCCGGCAGTAGGTGATGATCATATCAAACACCTACAAGCCGCAAGCGGTCTGCTAAACGTAACGGCCACCCGGGTATTAAGCGATCAGAAGATCAACAAGCAAGCCTGCTCACACTCCTGCGAATCCAATCAGTAACACTACCGTACAGTCCGGTCTTTTCGTCTGATATGTCGCATACTCGTCCAGGGGTCAGACCCCAGTAACTCGATAAGTCATGTCGATATGAGGCTCATAACGGGTCGAGAAACTACTGATAACACTTATCAGTATATCTCTGAAGCTGCCTTGGCCAAGGACTTCCTGTTATAGCCAATCGAGCACAGCGCAACATCAACTCCCTATACCGGGAGAGACGAAACCCCTCCTATCGCTCATTGCCTCCATGTGATTCGGGACTGTATCCAAAAGCCACCGTTTTGCACGTTCTCTTGAACGTGGTAAGGTGGAAATCAAAGCATAGTGGGAATCACACAAGACTCTATGACGATCTCGGGTTTACAGACTAACCTGTACCAGTGTCACCAGAGAACTGCCATCTGACGATAGGTATAATACCATCTGGGAGTTCTCGGCGAGTCCGTCTAGTGTACCCAGTCTCCATTGAGCACCCGTATACTGTCTTTGATTTCAAACACCAATGGATATGGGATCATCCATCGCCCATTGTAACATTTCAAAAAGATAAAATATTAATTTTGGGAATTTTTATAATTTAATATTATTTTATTGAATATTTTAATAATTTGGTATTATTAAATACAAATAAATGGGAAAATTTTTAGAAAATTATGGAAAATTCTAAAATAGGGTAAATTAGAGAATTATGCCATTTCTAAGTTTAATTGATTAGTTATATGCTAAATTAGTGCTAATCGCGATTAATAATCGGTTTTTAGCATTTTTTGTGCAAAACATGCACATATCACTTTTTCACACTTGTGTTACATTTTTATTGCCATGGTTTGTTTTGGGGTTACTATTTGAGTGAGAAGGGTTTTAGGGAAAAAGAAAAGAAAAGAGAAAAGAATTTAGTAGTAGGTGAGAGAGAGAGAGAGATGTATGGTTTCACTTTGACTTAGCCATCTCTTCATTCTTGTTTCATTTTCCCTCTCCCTCTTCCCCTCCTGCTGCTGCTGCTCCTCCTTCACTTCCCTCCCCTCTTCAAAGCCCTCTAAACACATCCAAAACAACTCCAAAACCCAATCTCCATTTCATTAAATGTGTGCACAAGCTCTTGATCTACACTTTGGACTAAAGAAGCAAGGATTTCGGCCACTAGGGGAAACTCAAGAAAATTCTTGAGTTGCCAAATGAGGTATTTTCTGGATCATTAACTTAGTTTTAGCATTTCTTTTACCCCCACGTTATGATTGAACCGATATTGTGTGATTTGGTGACTTGAGGTAAAACCTAGTTAGGGTTGTGAAGAATTATGAATTGTAATGTGAAATTGAGTTCAATAGAGGCTACACCAACACCCTAGTGTATGAATTGAGACCCTAACCTGAAGCTTAAACCCAGAATACGGATTTTAGAAACCGATATCGGAGAAATTGTGGAATCTGTGAAGGGTATATTGAATCTGCTATCACCCGAGACATCCTAAATTAAAATTGATTGGACAGTGACATGTGCAGGCACCCAGGAAGCTACCACCAAGACCCCAACCCCTAACTCATCAACCCGGCCGCAGATTTATTCCAATTGGCCGCAATTTGCGGCCAGACCTACCCCATTTTGGCTCGTTTTGGTTTTGGTGTTCCCTTATCAGTAGTTTAGACCCCTGGCATGTGTAGATTTTTCTAATTGGACCTAGGGTGAAATCTGGAACATATTTCCTAAGTTGCTGTTTTGGATTCGTGTTTCCGTATTCCGTATTTTTAAGTCTGAATTTGTGTCTTGTGTTTTACCTCGACTATTTGGCGTTTATACGACGATATAGAGGATTTATTGATGATTTTGAAGGCGTGCCATAGGTTCTAACCTATAAACCTCTTATCGTATCGTTTTGGGTTTCGTGTGCCGTGTTAGCTTTGATTTGGTTTTAATACGCATATACGACACTTTGATGTGTAGGTACCCCATGAAGACTACGGGACGACAAGCAAACGCGTGGTGACATCGAAAGATGGAGACGCAAGGTGAGTAGATTATATCTACAGGGGGAAGTCGGGTGGATGGCGTATAGCACCCCCGCAGTCCGTAGTTGTGATATTATATATATGATAGTTAGGTGTACTATGGTTAGTGTAGGGTTAAAAGTGACCAGTGTAGTTCATAGTCGCGAACCCTAGAATAGATTTACACCTACACGCACACCCTTGCATATTCATTATACTTGCACTGTGTTGATGATATTGGATGACATTGGATCTGAGTCGATGATGTTGGGCTTTGTGCCGCGAGATCGGTGATTTGATGTGATTCGTATTTGGGATACGATACGTGATCTCTAGCGGGCCTTGGGACGTGTGCTTGCACACGCAGTATATTGATGGTATCAATTGTACTAGACTTAGATCAGTACCCCAGATTATGTGATATGATGATAGTGATACCTGAGATGTGATGAGATAATGTGATATTTACCCGTACCCAGCTATTGGGATGCCGTACGACGATTTACCGTACGAGCTTTACATTGATGATAGATCCGCACTCATGACTTGAGGATGTCATATGATATACTGTATTGTACGCGATACTATTGAGGTGGGATCACCGACTATTATATCTATATATATATCGACTCAGATTTAGGTGGTTTCCATACCCCTCCCGATTTACTTGATACTTAGATCTGTAGTTTGCATAGTAGATGTTAGACTAGACCCGAGTCATACCTATTTCAAAAACTACGAATCAGGAATATCTTAAAAGACAAGTAAAGAGATTATACGTGTATTTTTCAAAGGACGTATCTTTCTTAAAATATACCGTAGCCCTTATTTTACTAAAAATCCCGATTCGTCTTATTTCAAACGACATAACTGCATGATATATACATATTGATGTAGATTCTTCACTGTGGTGTTGATTATTTGATTTCCGCATATTCATGCTATTCACATTGCTTTGCATATGTTTATTGCTATATTATTATCATGCTGTTAGGACACCAGCACCATTATCGATGATGCGTATGTTCCACGTACACTATTTACCGGCTCACACACTTCATCATCGATAATTGCCATGCCACTACACTGTAGTACTGTTGCGTTCATGATATGATTCTTGCATGGCATATTGTACACTTATACCTGTACACAAACATAAATGATTCTGACTTGATTAGAGATTTGGGAACCGCAAGATGTTCTTCAAAACTGATTCGTTTTAAAAGAGCGGTTTCCCTCGACATGTGCACATTACTATCCCATGTTGCATGACTTATGATATGCTTACCTTTCTTACATGTCGCATACATCATGTTTTGATTATACGCATTGAGATATGTTGTTTCCATGATATTTCTGGATTTGGGAACCGTGGGTATTTCAAAAGAGAATATATAATCGTGTTAAAAACCCGGTTACCCTTGATATGATATTTCAGTGCGTCCGCCATGTGTTTTCTTGGTGCTGAGAGCGACATGTGAAACCCGATTCGAGGAGGCGGATGAGGCCGATTGCGGGTACATGGTGGACCCGGTATGGTACTCCAGGGCGAGAACGGTTTCGTGTGTAGTAGACGGTGAGCCTGGCAGAGGGACTACTACCTACCGGTGATTGTATTTGAGCTCGGCGGATATCTGGAGGATACCGACCGGAGTTGAGAGATGGATATGGGTTGACCCGTACTGTCGGGGCCGAGGGCTGATACCGCAGACGGAGCCCCATATGGATGAGGATATGGGCTGACCCGTACTGCCGAGGTCGAGGGCCGATACCGCAGACGGAGCCCCATATGGACGAGGATTTACGTGTCGATGCTAGGCACGGGTTTCATGATATTTTTCCATGATTTTGTTTATATCCTCATATTTGCATACATGATGCTTATTGTCATTGGGTAACGGGTGGACGGGTTCCACGTTTATTGTCATTGGGTGACGGGTGGATGGGTTCCGCGTATATACAGACATGGATCATATACAGACATGGATCATATACAGACTGGATTTACATTGATCATACTTCATTTGTATATATAACAGGGTATGAGGGCGCTGTTATATATACCCTTACACCAACATTAGTGGTATGGGGCGCTAATATATGTGTATTGATACTTCATCATTTTTACTTCATGCAGACATACCTTACATTTATGACATGTTATTACCTGAGTACTTGGCACTACATACCTGTTTAGATGTTGCTTTGCCACCTTATCATGTATCAGGCTTATTCTTTGAGGTTTATATACTGATCGTATTGGCCTAGGATTATGTCTTGTATTCGGTTTCTGCTTGTAGATATTCTCTATTCACGAGTTGGCAACTCACCCCCGTTGAGCCACAGTTCTTGCAGGTTTTGCCGTACAGGTTTCATTGCGGCATTTCTGGCACACTGCTTCCTTACGGGTGAATTGCATTTGGTAGGTGGGTTCTTTTGCATCAAGAATCACCATTGTACTTGTATTATTCTTGTATCTAGAAATTCCATCAACCAAACTTGTATATTGTTTCAGACTTAGACTTTTGTGATGTATTATTCGACCTTAGAGTCGCGCTTAGTAGTATTGCGGTTTTCATGCTTATTGAGTTCTTTTGGTTTGATCCTCGCCTTTCGGCGTAGTATATTATTATTGCTTGTGTGGTTGTGACCGTCGTTTGACGAAGAGCTAGCTCCCGCTTGGGGATGCCTTTTATCATTGTATATATGTTGTTCTTGTTGTACCCCATTCGGGGCCAGTATTTACAAAAGAAACTCTGCCGAAATTTTTAGAAAAGACTTTACCTTTTAAAAAAATGCACATTCGGCTTAGTTACTTAAAAACCTTGACTTCAAAAATGTTTTCCTTCACTTCTTTAAAAACCAGTTTTCTTTACTTACTCTTAAAATGGTTTTAGATTTCTGTACTTTTGGCTTACTTGGATCAGATGGAGTCCTATAGACTTCATATGGTTCAAGGGCCAGTCACGTGCTCTTTCGGGTCATGACAAAGTTGGTATCAAAGCGCTAGGTTGACCTTGGTTCGAGTCTAAGTTTGACTATGTGGAGCCTAGGGCGTCTATATATACACGGAACTTAGGCTTGACCTTACGGAACTTAGACTTAGTCGAGGGGGTATTAGACCCGAACTTTCGCCGCGTAGGATGACCCTTGGTTGATGGAATAGGTGACTAAAGTAGAGTGACGTACCGTGGGTATGTTCCGCGGCATACTTACGACACGCCACTCCGCTTAAGAAACCTTAGGATGTACATATTTTCGAGATCAGTGATTCTCTTCATATCCATGATTATACACCCATTTGAGATCCTCGATTCTATTAGTTCCATGATCATACCTTCATTGATGCTGTTCCTTCTTATGATCATGTATCCACTCTGGATCTGTTGTTCTCTTTCTTGCCATTGATCTGCTCTCTTCGATACTCGATTGAGGTTCCTGTCACCATGTTTGAGCGCAGTTTGGGCTATTGCTAGGGTTACGGTCAGGGCGAGCTCGTCTGGTATGAGGGACGACCATTGTGTTTTCTGGTGACATGGGAACGTCTCGAGTTAGTATTGATGTCTGTGACCTCTAGTGGAGGCGAGTGCTTGGTTTTGCACCGGATGATCGGGCCATTGTTAGAGCTACCAGTTGAGAGAGGACTGTTGATATACAGCATATCTCAGAGATTATGATGTCGCCTACCGTGCAGACAGATGGACCAGCTGTTGCTGAGATTGACAGGATGTCGCTTCCGGAGCTTACGAGCTGAGATTATCGGAGCTTCCATGCAGATATGAGACAGATGATAGCTAGTCTACCCGATTTGAGAGACGAAGGTGATTCGTCCGATTTATGCGCCGGAGCGGGCCCCAGTTGAGTTGAAGATTTCTAGTGTGGAGAGTCTTACTCAGATCTAGAGCAGACCAATTCAGAGATGACCGCCAATGTATCGCCTTTCCTGGAGGATTGAGGCGTTGTTCGGCATGCAAGCGAATGAGCCAGTTGTTGCTGCAAATGACGAGATATCGCCCAGATGGTTGGAGCTACTGCAGCATGAGCGTATACTTAGAGATATGATGGACGGTCGCTAGTCACCTGAGGATGAATGACTAGGACATGTGGTTCGTTCGTTTCCGATGCGAGGTCATCAAATAGATTGTTTCCAGCTAGAGACGACTTCACGCGGTTCGTTGAGAGTCGATAGAGACGATCGAATGTCAGGAGCCTATTTTCCAAGTTTAAAGTATACGGAAAGACATGCAGGTGATTCTATGGACCCTCTAGAAGAATGAAACCCTAACTCGACTTAATGACCATGTGAAAGCCTTTGAACCTTAGGGTTTGCGGCAGTTCCGCGGCGCCATTAGTGAGGCTTGGGTTTGCCCTTCTACGGCTGGACCACCGACGCTGTGGCATGTACTCGATACTATTAAACTGTACTCAAGATGTTGATCTCTTGGGGGATTATAAGGTTCTGACGAGTCGATCGAATGTTTCGACATCATTCGGATATCATGTGATGGAATGCTTTGCTTGGGAGACTCAAGATACGAGTATAGCCGTTGGAGCACAGTCCATGCAGCCACGATGAGACGAGTCCGAATCAGTCGACATTGAAGAAGAGTGAAGAAAAGAGTTCGCAAGAGATTTCGACGAGATGACGTCCCACTCCGCTGACATCAGAGATGTGATACGCACCCATAGGCGTTGTATATGGATATATCTTCCAGAAAGAGGCGCGATAAGTATGCAGCCATTCCAGAATAAGAATTTGCTTCAGCGATGGATGATGACTTCCGGGCAATCCGGCAGGAACGAGATTTGAGAGAGAAACCTTGACAGGACCTTTCTGGAATACGATACGAGAAAACTTAGACCCAGGGGTGATCATATTGCGCACACTCAGCAGGCCAGAGTTCGGCATTGTCGACGAGGTAGTTGACCAGATTCGGATAAAGGAACTTACCCAAATGCGTTGCGAATTGATCAAGGACGGACGAGTATTGAGTATTCCTCCGATGGTTGGGACGTGTTCCCGAGGACCTGTTCGGCCTGACATCTTCTACAGAATGATGAAGCTACAGAGTACGCGATTTTGAGTCCGTGCGAGAGACTTCAGATTGACTGTGGCCGAGAACAGTGCAGTGCGTAGATAGCATGCCGTGACGTCGAAGTGGACGGAAATACAAACAAACGGACAAGAGGTTCGTGCGAGACACTGACGAGCTGTCATTACTTCCCGTCGAGACTAGAGACCTGATATGCTTACAGAGGCATTGGGATGCGACCAATTTCCGAGAAAATATTGTGCTGAGGACACAGATGTCTATCGAGTGAGAAGAGATTATGCAAGAGAGCCAGCCTCCGTACAGTTCGGCATAGGCAAGATCAGAAGAGACCTTGAGCAGGATTCCTTCCAGGACATTGCTGCAATGATGTTTGCACCCAGGATCAGATGTGTGACGTGCATTCAGAGAGCCAGAGGCCAACGCCAGTGACATGCTGCCTTACGTGTGGTCGTGAGGATTGACTGAGAGATGACCAGAGAAGTGCCAGAACGGAATCGTCCTCGTTAGCACACCTGACAGGGCCGATGAGCCGATAGACCGCGAGATAGGTAATCCCCAGAGAAGATAAGGACCCAGAGTCAGAGGACGCCAGACCGTGAGCAAGAGGCAAGTAGATATCCTGCGCTGCTAGCAGTGGATGCACCGACTCCTTCTCGACCTTGAAGGAGGAACTACCGACAACGGTATTTGTGATTTTGTGATTCGATTATCACGTATCCCTCATCTTGGAATTTTGGTATTTCGGGCGTTCTATTGCATGATTTAGTTTTGATGACTGAGTTTCATGATATTGTTTCATGCACCCACTGGATATTTATATTTTGCGCATAAGTTATTACATTTGAGCTATTGATTGTGATTTCATGCCTATCTTATGCAGTGATTTGATTTACACTTCCAGCATAGTTTTCATGCACCTTTAGTGTTTTGATATACGATTTTGGTACACGCCAGATGCACTAAATCGGGATTCTTCGTGCATGTCACATGCACCTGATTTTTGCTGTCAGGCACACACGTTGCCTATGACAGATGTTTCGTGCACACCAGTTGCACCTAGATGTTGTTTTGTGGCCATGTATGGCACATATTTGGATTTTGATTCCGTGCGCACCAGACGCACCGGATGTTCTTATATACATTTTTGGGGATTGATCTCCTATAGAGCAGTACCTTTTTATGATATTCGCTACGGATTGATGTTTTCGGAACCCCGACAATATGGATTTTACTGAAATGTTTTGGTATTTGGGGGTTTAAATTTAAATTCGGGGACCGAATTTATTTAAAGGGGGTAGATTGTAACATTTCAAAAAGATAAAATATTAATTTTGGGAATTTTTATAATTTAATATTATTTTATTGAATATTTTAATAATTTGGTATTATTAAATACAAATAAATGGGAAAAATTTTAGAAAATTATGGAAAATTCTAAAATAGGGTAAATTAGAGAATTATGCCATTTCTAAGTTTAATTGATTAGTTATATGCTAAATTAGTGCTAATCGCGATTAAAAATCGCTAATCGGTTTTTAGCATTTTTTGTGCAAAACATGCACATATCACTTTTTCACACTTGTGTTACATTTTTATTGCCATGGTTTGTTTTGGGGTTACTATTTGAGTGAGAAGGGTTTTAGGGAAAAAGAAAAGAAAAGAGAAAAGAATTTAGTAGTAGTGAGAGAGAGAGAGATGTATGGTTTCACTTTGACTTAGCCATCTCTTCATTCTTGTTTCATTTTCCCTCTCCCTCTTCCCCTCCTCCTGCTGCTGCTCCTCCTTCACTTCCCTCCCCTCTTCAAAGCCCTCTAAACACATCCAAAACAACTCCAAAACCCAATCTCCATTTCATTAAATGTGTGCACAAGCTCTTGATCTACACTTTGGACTAAAGAAGCAAGGATTTCGGCCACTAGGGGAAACTCAAGAAAATTCTTGAGTTGCCAAATGAGGTATTTTCTGGATCATTAACTTAGTTTTAGCATTTCCTTTACCCCCACGTTATGATTGAACCGATATTGTGTGATTTAGTGACTTGAGGTAAAACCTAGTTAGGGTTGTGAAGAATTATGAATTGTAATGTGAAATTGAGTTCAATAGAGGCTACACCAACACCCTAGTGTATGAATTGAGACCCTAACCTGAAGCTTAAACCCAGAATACGGATTTTAGAAACCGATATCGGAGAAATTGTGGAATCTGTGAAGGGTATATTGAATCTGCTATCACCCGAGACATCCTAAATTAAAATTGATTGGACAGTGACATGTGCAGGCACCCAGGAAGCTACCACCAAGACCCCAACCCCTAACTCATCAACCCGGCCGCAGATTTATTCCAATTGGCCGCAATTTGCGGCCAGACCTACCCCATTTTGGCTCGTTTTGGTTTTGGTGTTCCCTTATCAGTAGTTTAGACCCCTGGCATGTGTAGATTTGTCTAATTGGACCTAGGGTGAAATCTGGAACATATTTCCTAAGTTGCTGTTTTGGATTCGTGTTTCCGTATTCCGTATTTTTAAGTCTGAATTTGTGTCTTGTGTTTTACCTCGACTATTTGGCGTTTATACGACGATATAGAGGATTTATTGATGATTTTGAAGGCGTGCCATAGGTTCTAACCTATAAACCTCTTATCGTATCGTTTTGGGTTTCGTGTGCCGTGTTAGCTTTGATTTGGTTTTAATACGCATATACGACACTTTGATGTGTAGGTACCCCATGAAGACTACGGGACGACAAGCAAACGCGTGGTGACATCGAAAGATGGAGACGCAAGGTGAGTAGATTATATCTACAGGGGGAAGTCGGGTGGATGGCGTATAGCACCCCCGCAGTCCGTAGTTGTGATATTATATATATGATAGTTAGGTGTACTATGGTTAGTGTAGGGTTAAAAGTGACCAGTGTAGTTCATAGTCGCGAACCCTAGAATAGATTTACACCTACACGCACACCCTTGCATATTCATTATACTTGCACTGTGTTGATGATATTGGATGACATTGGATCTGAGTCGATGATGTTGGGCTTTGTGCCGCGAGATCGGTGATTTGATGTGATTCGTATTTGGGATACGATACGTGATCTCTAGCGGGCCTTGGGACGTGTGCTTCCACACGCAGTATATTGATGGTATCAATTGTACTAGACTTAGATCAGTACCCCAGATTATGTGATATGATGATAGTGATACCTGAGATGTGATGAGATAATGTGATATTTACCCGTACCCAGCTATTGGGATGCCGTACGACGATTTACCGTACGAGCTTTACATTGATGATAGATCCGCACTCATGACTTGAGGATGTCATATGATATACTGTATTGTACGCGATACTATTGAGGTGGGATCACCGACTATTATATCTATATATATATCGACTCAGATTTAGGTGGTTTCCATACCCCTCCCGATTTACTTGATACTTAGATCTGTAGTTTGCATAGTAGATGTTAGACTAGACCCGAGTCATACCTATTTCAAAAACTACGAATCAGGAATATCTTAAAAGACAAGTAAAGAGATTATACGGGTATTTTTCAAAGGACGTATCTTTCTTAAAATATACCGTAGCCCTTATTTTACTAAAAATCCCGATTCGTCTTATTTCAAACGACATAACTGCATGATATATACATATTGATGTAGATTCTTCACTGTGGTGTTGATTATTTGATTTCCGCATATTCATGCTATTCACATTGCTTTGCATATGTTTATTGCTATATTATTATCATGCTGTTAGGACACCAGCACCATTATCGATGATGCGTATGTTCCACGTACACTATTTACCGGCTCACACACTTCATCATCGATAATTGCCATGCCACTACACTGTAGTACTGTTGCGTTCATGATATGATTCTTGCATGGCATATTTTACACTTATACCTGTACACAAACATAGATGATTCTGACTTGATTAGAGATTTGGGAACCGCAAGATGTTCTTCAAAACTGATTCGTTTTAAAAGAGCGGTTTCCCTCGACATGTGCACATTACTATCCCATGTTGCATGACTTATGATATGCTTACCTTTCTTACATGTCGCATACATCATGTTTTGATTATACGCATTGAGATATGTTGTTTCCATGATATTTCTGGATTTGGGAACCGTGGGTATTTCAAAAGAGAATATATAATCGTGTTAAAAACCCGGTTACCCTTGATATGATATTTCAGTGCGTCCGCCATGTGTTTTCTCGGTGCTGAGAGCGACATGTGAAACCCGATTCGAGGAGGCGGATGAGGCCGATTGCGGGTACATGGTGGACCCGGTATGGTACTCCAGGGCGAGAACGGTTTCGTGTGTAGTAGACGGTGAGCCTGGCAGAGGGACTACTACCTACCGGTGATTGTATTTGAGCTCGGCGGATATCTGGAGGATACCGACCGGAGTTGAGAGATGGATATGGGCTGACCCGTACTGTCGGGGCCGAGGGCTGATACCGCAGACGGAGCCCCATATGGATGAGGATATGGGCTGACCCGTACTGCCGAGGTCGAGGGCCGATACCGCAGACGGAGCCCCATATGGACGAGGATTTACGTGTCGATGCTAGGCACGGGTTTCATGATATTTTTCCATGATTTTGTTTATATCCTCATATTTGCATACATGATGCTTATTGTCATTGGGTAACGGGTGGACGGGTTCCACGTTTATTGTCATTGGGTGACGGGTGGATGGGTTCCGCGTATATACAGACATGGATCATATACAGACTGGATTTACATTGATCATACTTCATTTGTATATATAACAGGGTATGAGGGCGCTGTTATATATACCCTTACACCAACATTAGTGGTATGGGACGCTAATATATGTGTATTGATACTTCATCATTTTTACTTCATGCAGACATACCTTACATCTATGACATGCTATTACCTGAGTACTTGGCACTACATACCTGTTTAGATGTTGCTTTGCCACCTTATCATGTATCAGGCTTATTCTTTGAGGTTTATATACTGATCGTATTGGCCTAGGATTATGTCTTGTATTCGGTTTCTGCTTGTAGATATTCTCTATTCACGAGTTGGCAACTCACCCCCGTTGTGCCACAGTTCTTGCAGGTTTTGCCGTACAGGTTTCATTGCGGCATTTCTGGCACACTGCTTCCTTGCGGGTGAATTGCATTTGATAGGTGGGTTCTTTTGCATCAAGAATCACCATTCTACTAGTATTATTCTTGTATCTAGAAATTCCATCAACCAAACTTGTATATTGTTTCAGACTTAGACTTTTGTGATGTATTATTCGACCTTAGAGTCGCGCTTAGTATTATTGTGGTTTTCATGCTTATTGAGTTCTTTTGGTTTGATCCTCGCCTTTCGGCGTAGTATATTATTATTGCTTGTGTGGTTGTGACCGTCGTTTAACGAAGAGCTAGCTCCCGCTTGGGGATGCCTTTTATCATTGTATATATGTTGTTCTTGTTGTACCCCGTTCGGGGCCAGTATTTACAAAAGAAACTCTGCCGAAATTTTTAGAAAAGACTTTACCTTTTAAAAAAATGCACATTCGGCTTAGTTATTTAAAAACCTTGACTTCGAACATGTTTTCCTTCACTTCTTTAAAAACCAGTTTTCTTTACTTACTTTTAAAATGGTTTTAGATTTCTGGGCTTTTGGCTTACTTGGATCAGATGGAGTCCTATAGACTTCATATGGTTCAAGGGCCAGTCACGTGCTCTTTCGGGTCGTGACACCCATCTACATGGGTCGAGAAGCTATACGTTAGTCTACTCTGGTATATCGATGCCCTGTCTCGATACACCTACGACTAGGAACATTTGAAGGATATACTTAGCGACTACACTGTCCCCACTAGTATGATCTACATCATAGTCCTGGCAGTCAAGTACTCATCCTAAGGGCTTTATCAACATGTAACATAGAGACAATCAGAGTACATGTTAAGATAAAGTGCAACCAGATAGCATACTATCATGTCGAGCAAGAAAGTCCTCTATATATATGTCCAAGCATCCACTACAATATACATCGTATGTACAGTAATGGCCTCTAGGGCATACATATCACCAACAAATAGTGCCGCTGATGTGCTTGTGGTTAAACCCACTGCCAGCGTATTGACGAGTCTTTAGAGTCCCACACAGAGGGTTTCCCTGGTTTTGGAAAATGATGTAGTAGCCGTGTTGGATAAGTGCAGGGTTCCGATCGATTGATTGTACTATGTACCCGAACTTTCGATCGGACAGTTGATGATACTAGCCGGCTCGGATTTGAACCGGATTATTAAATCGGGTATTGATTTAATAATTTACGTATATATATTTCGATACGTATATTCTAGTATTATGATCTTTGTGTTATTCTATCTCTTCGGGTATTCGTGTTTCAGTACGAATACATGTATGTATATACAGCAGAATGTAATCCGTGTTTTTACGGATAACATTTTAGAAGGTGGACACCTCATTTTAGGGTTTGACCTTTTATTATAAATAGATAAATGAGGTGGCAATGATTTGATGGGTGTATGGTGAGGACCATGCTTGCATAATGTGCACAAATGAATTTTTAATTCATTTGTGCATACTATTCATGTATGGGCACATTTTAAAAATGAAAGATATTGTATTACAAAACCAAGCATGCTCATTTTCTCTCGCCATGGTTAGCTCATTGTTTTGTGAGATGTTTCTTTCTCTTGAGCATGCTATCTTCTCCTCACCATTTTGTGCTTCACTCCTCTCTAGTTTTTCATGGTTTCCTTCACCTTCACCTTCCACCTCCTCTCAACCCTCTCATGTGTTGAGAATCATAAGAGGAGGTGAGATGAGATAGATAAACACTTAGTTCACTCACAACATCTTAGGAATTCTAGACCAGCATCCTAGAATCCCTAGCCGCTTCACTGTCACGACCCAAAATGGCACACGACTGGCACTTGAATCATATGAAATCTATAGGACCCCATCTAATTCAAGTAAGCCAAGAAATCCCAGAAATCTAAACCATTTAAAGAAAGAAGTGAAGAAAACATGTTTTTTAAAACAAGGGGTTTTTAAATAACATAAGCCGAATATGCATTTTAAAATCTCATGTCTTTTCTGAAAATTTCGGCAGAGTTTCCTTTGTAAATACCGGCCTCAAAAGGGGTACAAAAAGCATAATAAGAATAAAGACATCCCCAAGCGGGAGCTAGCTCTTCGTCAATTGACGGTCACAACCACGCAAGCAATATAATATACAACGCCGAAGGGCGAGGATCAAAAACTCAAAAGAAACTCAAAATCAACATGAAAACCATAATAATACAACGCGCGACTCTGAGGTCGAAATAATAAACACTGGTCTCCAGTCTGAAATAAATACAAGTCTGGTTGATGGAATTTACTAGATATAACTGAATATAAATAAGTGCAATGGTGGTCATGATGCGAGTGAACCCACCTACCAAAGCAATCACTCGGAATGTGAGCAGTGTGCCAGAAAAGCCGCAATGAAACCTGTACGGCAAAACCTGCAAGAAACTGTGGCACAACGGGGGTGAGTTGCCAACTCGTGAGTAGAAAACATCACAGAGCAGAAATCGTATGTATGACTCAATCCTAGGTCAAACGATCAGTAATATACATTGTCATGCCCCGCTTCCCAGAGTACACTAAAATGGGCACGTGACATAGCCAACCATGCTACCTGTGGGTAGGAAGTATCCATCCACAGTCACATTACGGCTGTAGAGATATCAAGAACAAAATAAAACTATCTAAAACATGTCCATAATCCAAGATAAACCATGAGTCAAGAATAATAAAAATGCGGAAGCGAAAGATCCAATACAAACAACTGGAATGTATGTCCCATAATGCGGGCTCACATCAGGAATAAAATGCAGGAAAGAAAACTAACTACTACATGACTCACAGCTCAGCCTGCTGGCTGGAGTACTCCTGCTCAGACTGCAACAGCGTTACAGAATCTTGTCCATGCAAAACCCAGACGTCAGCGCGTCAAATCATCAAGTAATAACATAATAAACAGGCAATGCGAATATAAACATGGATAAAGCAAGGGTAACAATAATATGAATCAGAGCAGTGCAGGGTAATGTGCAGTGGGTAAACTAAACTGTGCTATCAGGTTCTCTTTTCTAAAGTCTTTGAAATCAAATTGATGAATCATCGATGTAACTCAATAGTATCCCGTACATACCCGGGACCACGACCACAATATTCTCGGCTGCAGCCGAGACATGCCGCTAGGCACAAAACAGGAATGTGTACACTCGATAGTATCCCGTACATACCCGGGACCACGGCCACAATATTCTCGGTTGAAACCGAGACATGCCGCTAGGCACAAAACAGGAATGTGTACACTCAGGACAGGTAGTGAACTGTCGAGTTACAAGTCAGGTTTCACCTTTGATTTCCCCATACCCCCAAGTTATATGTGCAAGTCAAGTCAGGTATCCCGAAATCAAGAACTAATGCCAACACAGGATCAGGTAAACAGGTTTGTCTGGATAGACAACAGGAACGGTCCATGAGGACTACATGTCAGGTTTGTTGGCATTAGACACAAGATCAAGTAACAGATCAGGTCATGGTACATCATGTCAAGTCAAGCAGTACACGGTACCATGTCGGGTCAATCAATGTGTAGACAGGTCAAGAAGTAAGCGATACCACAGGTGTGCTCACAATCAGTTATATAATCAAGCATGGGTATCAACAACATGAGATAAGCAATGAATTAAGCAATAGGCAGATTCATCCAATTAGCAATACCGTCATCAATTGTGTCACATAGATGTTTTCAAGAATGCAGTAAGACAATCATATCCATTTAATCATATTAACAAGGTTTAAACACTTTAGAGATGCAATGATTTATATAAAAGTTCGATACAACTATTACAGGTTAAAATGCATACGGGTGTCCGAATGGAAAAAAACTATAGAGATAAACGCCATAAGCTATGTCAATATTAAAATGTGATTAAATAGGTAAATGTGATTATTAGGTTCAATTGCAAACTGTAGGTTCCAAGTTTTAAAGATAAAATGATATATAACAATATTGTACATGAAAAAGTGGAAATTATAATACCAAAGTTAAATTGCGGGTTTTAGGGTGTCATTAATTATAAGTAAATATTGTATAGCATGTAGCAAAGGGTACTTGCCTCGACGGGTCGCGAACCGGGAAAAACGGAACGTAGAATGTCGGCGGGGAAACTCGCGACGGGCGCACAGTTCACGGAATGAACCCAAACGACGAACAATGGAACCACACGGGTCGGGGCACCTCGTTGGAACGTCGGGTCACGTCGTCGGCATCGTCGGATTCCGGCCAAGGAATGAACAGTAAAGATCAAGATATGCAATCAAGAAGAGAAAGAAACTAGAGAAGAAAGGAAGGAGGAAAGAGGAGAAGAAAGCTTACGGTGGTCTGTAGAGGGGTCGTGAGGATCGACGGCGTCGAAGAAACTCTGGTGGTGGCCAACCCGACAGCGACAAAAAGTTTCCAGTTCATGAAAAATGTTTACGGAGAAAGCAAGAAGAAAAGAAAAGAGGAGGAGGGCAAGCTTACCGAGGGGGCTCGCGAAGCCAGGGACACGAGGACGGGGTCACCGGCGGCGACGCACGGCGGCGCAGACGAGTGCAATGGTGTTCAGGTGGCCGCGTTGGGGTGTGCAGGTGGCCGGAAACGCGGGGACTGGAGGAAGAGGGGGCTTCGCTGCGACGAGGGCGCGGAGACGGCTAGCCCGGCGGTGCTGGTGCCGGGGATGGGGTTGCAGCGGCGACGGGGGACGAGGCGGCCAAGCTTTGCGATGGGTTAGGGTTTTATTTTCTAAGAAAGGAGGAGGGAGGTTGTTATATATATATATAGAGAGAGAAATTTCTGGGGAGAGAGAGAGATAGAGAGAGATAGAGAGAGGTGGGGCCACGGAATAAATAAGGTTGATTGGCTGAGGTGAATAGGAGATTAGGAAAAGTTTTAGAATAAAGATTTTTGAGATTTAAATTAAACAGCAAGATTTGTATGGTTAAGGAAATATACGACGTTTTAAAATAATAAAATTTGGGATTTTGGCGTAAAATAAAACATTTCCAAAACGCGCCCGGGTCGGGTCCAAAAATTTGAAATTGAAATAATAGAATTTTAAGCGGGATCCAAAACTGAAAATGAAGTGTTTTATGATTAAAAAGCATACCCCCAAAACGGACACACGTACGTGCATGTAGCCGTCCAAACTCGCCTGTTTCACTGAACGGGACGAGAACACGATGCGCGGACGCTACAACTGGGTTAGGGGTGTCAAGTAGGCCAAGATGAATATTTTTAATTCTATTTTAGATGCCAAAAATTGTTATATGCAGAAATGAATTTGCCGGGTAAAAATTTGCAGTAAGTAACAATCAAGCAAGATAAATGAAATGAAGGTCACACTCCATTCATAAAGTAACAGAAATTAGTAGTATTGGGCTCGGGTGTTACATACATCCTCAATATGATAAAGTCTGAAGCATGATAATGTGGCAAGGGTAAACATCTATACATATATAATACCAAGTGCTCGTGTCAGTGCCTCAGGTAGCAACATATCATAAATATGAGGTATCATCAATGAAATCAGTGTCAACTATAGCATGAAGTCTAAAAGTATGTGGATATCATCCAACTATGTAATCAATGCCTGTATGCATGTTGATCTCGTCCACGGGTAAACCAATGACCCAAAACATCATGCATGTAAATATGATAAAGCAGATGCATTAAAGATGAGGATATAAATCAATGTGTGTCCTTCGCGACACATCAAAATCATGGAACCTGAGTGTCCAGCATCGACACTCGAAATCATCATGAAACCTGTGCCCAGCATCGGCACGTAAATCCTTATATATCGGGCTCCGTCAGTCCGGATCGGCCCACGGGTTCCGTCAGTCCGGATCGGCCGACGGGCTCCGTCAGTCCGGATCGGCCCATATCATCTCTCGACTCCGGTCGGTATCCTCTGGATATCCGCCAGGCCCAACCAATCACCGATTGGTAGTAGTCCCTCTGCCAGGCTCACTGACTGTATACACAGCATCCCTTTCTTGCCCCGGGATACCATACCGGGCCCGACCATATACCCGCACACGGCCCACGGCTCCTCCTCGCATGGGGTATATATATATCAGAACCGATAAAACTCATGGTGGCTGCTGAAATATCATATCAAGAGAAACCGGGTTTTTAAAGTCCTATGGTGGTAAACCGCTCTTTTAAATGAATCCAGTTTTTAAAATGTCTCCCGCGGTTCCCGATTTCTCCAAAGTCAAATGCAGCATCGTATAAGAGTATATATGTAACTGTAGCAAGTAAATTGTGCAAGGAGTCATATCATGATGCAGAATCCTACTGTGTAGTGACATGGCAATTACCAATGATAATGTGTGTGAGCCGGCAAGTAAGTGTGCGTGGAGCATACACATCATCGGTAATGGTGCTGGTGTCCTGATAACATGGGTTTAATATAACGATAAACACATTCAATCATGCAATGCGATGCGAATAGCAAGAATATGCGGAAAAAGAATAATAAACACAACAGTGAAAAATCTACATCAATATATATATATATATATATATGTCATACAGTTTTGCTATTTGAAATAAGACGAATCGTGGTGTTTAGAAAAAATAAGGGCTACAGTGTTTTTAAGAAAAGATGCGTCTTTTGAAAACATCCGTAGAATCCCTTGGCCTGTCTTTAGAATACTCACGATTCGTTAGTTTTGAAATAGGTATGACTCGAGTCTATTCTAACAACTATAAATAAACTACAGGACTAAACGAACAGTCTAACCGAAAGGGTAAGGGAAAACCACCTAAATCTGAGTCGATATATATATAAGTATAATAGTCGGTGATCCCGCCTCAATAGTATCACATACGATATAATATACAATATGACATCCTCGAGTCATGAGTGCGGATCTATCATCAATATATAGCTCGTACGTAAATCCGTCGTACGACATCCCAAATCTGGGTACGGGTCGAAATATCACATTCATCTCATCATTTATCTGGTATCCTTATCATCATATCTCATGAACTGGGGTACTGATATAAGTCTAATACCAACCGATACCATATATATATATATATATATATATATATATATATGCGTGTATGAAAACACACGCCGAAAGGCCCGCTATAATCTCATGTCGTATCTCCTAATATGAAACAAAACCTATCGCCGATCTCATAGCATCATGCCCAATCTCATCGACTCATCTCCAAATATCATATACAATCCTCATCATCCATGGGTAGGTATACGTATATATATATACATAGTCTCAAATCTATGTGTGTATATATATACATATCACCATATACGCACAAGTATAATAAAGTAAGCATGTGTGTGTGTGTGGGTGTAAACCTTATTCTAGGGCTCGCGACTAAACTAACTAGCGACACCATCATCCAATGATACTAGAAATTATCCATGACTCCCAAAGTCTATCTAGATAATCACAACCTCACAAAAACATATAAATATATCCATATAAAATATATATACCATACACTATACTACGAACTGCGGGGGTACTATACGCCATCCACCCGACTTCCCTCGTAGATATAATCTACTCACCTTGATCCTTGCTTGCTGATGTCGATGTCGCCATCCTCTTCTTCATCATCTCAAAATCCTTGTGGGTTACCTACATATCATAACACATCGCAAATTGCGTAGTACAAACAAGTCGGAAACCAAAACGGCACACGTTTCGCTCATAGGTCCAAAACCTATAGCCTCGCATGCAAAACACAATCAGTAACCCTAGTCGTTGACGTTCAAACGCCACACGATGGAAACACAATATCAAATACCAAAACCAAATTCGTAAAAAGCCGCAAAACGAATTCAGAAACTTAGAAAACATGCTCCAGATTTTACTCTAAGTCAAATTAGCCAATTTTCCATATATGGAGGGTATATTTTACTGATAAAGGAACCACAGAACAAAAACAGACCAATTTGCCCCTACTCTGGCCGCAAATTGCGGCTAGAACGATTAAATTTGCGGCCTTAGCTTGGGGGTTGTGGCTCGGGTCTCTGTGGTAGCTTCCTAGGTGCCTGCATGACTCACTGTGTATGCTAAATAATTTTCCAGGTCCCCGAGTGTTAGCAAATATCAATTTCCCTACACAAATTCCATAAATTCCCGATATCGGTGTTTCTAGGTTTGGGGTTTGGGGTTCTATCTCAGGTTTCAGTCCAATATGATATCACTAAAGGGGGTTTAAGGTCACTACTAATCTCAATTACGCTTTTGGAATCAATTCAAACCCTAATCCCTAACTTGGAATTTCCAAACCTCACTAAACATCACTTAATCACTTCTAAACTAGCATAGGTGCTAAAGCAATTGAAATACTATACTAATGGCATAAGAATTACCTCATTTGGCACTCATGAATCCCCTAAAGCACCAAAATGCAAACTTTCTTGGTCCAAAGTGTAGCTAGAGGGCTTGTGCACATTTTAATGAAAGTGAGATGAAGTTTTGAGTTGATTTTGGTGGTGTTTTGTGAGTTTGAAGAGGAGATAGGAGAGAGTGCGGCCATGGAAATGAAGAGGAGAGAAGAAGATGAAGAGATGAAGGAATGAGAGATGAGCCATGCCCAAGGTTTGACCCCTCACCCTCTCTCTCTCTTGCCCATACCCCATTTTTTATTGTGTCCCTTTTTCTTTTCATTTCTTTTCTATTCTTTTCTCTTCTCTTTAAAAAAAATTAAAACCAAGCATGATAAAGAGAAAGAACCATGAAAGAAATGTAACAAGTGTGAAAAATGACACGGTGCATGTCATGTGCACAAAACGCGCTTAATGCACGATTAGCGATATTTAATCACGATTAGCATTAAAATAGTGTATAATAAATCATAAAATTTCATAATTTGCTTAAATCCAACAAAGCCCCCTCATTTCAGTAATTTCTATAATTTTCCAAATTTTTCTCAATTTATCGGTATTTAATTATACCGAAATATTAAAATATTCATTATATTTATTATTTAATTACAAAAATTCCCAAAAATAATATTTTATTTTTTTGAAATGTTACAATCTTCCCCCCTTAAAGAAATTCGGTCCCCGAATTTAAATTTAAACCCCTCAAATACTAAAAGATTTCAGTAAAAAGTCCAAGTCGTCGGGGCTCCGAAATCATCAATACATAAACCGTATCATAGTGCAATGCATGCGCATGAAAATATAACTCCAAATCAAAACTCCGTCAAGCATCCCGCAATCATCGGAGTCATGGTGAAGACACAAATGTCAAATCCAATACGAAAACCAATATGATATAAATCAAAACTGTACATGTAAACATCTGAAGGAAATGCATGCCAAACCTTTCATGTTGCTGTGCGATGCGCGTATCGCGGCACAGTGGCGGACGTCTATTGTAAGAAAATAACTATATATATAGTTATCCTTCGTTTAATATGTACGTCCCGCCGTTTTTGAAAATAATTTAGAAGGGTTTCCTTGTTTTAAACATTTCGTGTCATATCAGACACGTAGGTAAATACTGAGACTATAGCTCCCTTTTTGAAAATCCCTTCGATAACTATCTATGCATGCAAAATATATCCAGGTACTGTCCTCTGACTAGCCCTGCTCAGTACGAAAACAAATAGCAAATATCATAAAAACGTACTGCTCCATAAGAAATCAATCCCAAAATGTGCATATGAATGGTACGTGCGTCTGGTGCGCACGGAAATCGAAACCCATGAATGTGCCATACATGTGCACAGAATTAACATCTAAGTGCATCGGGTGTGTGTTAGTTATATGTATGCCTTAGAGGCCATTACTGTACATGCGTTGTATATTGTAGTGGATGCTTGGACATATATAGGGAGGAATTTCTTGCTCGACATGATAGTACGCTATCTGGTTACTCTTTATCTTAACATATACTCTGATTGTCTCTATGTCACATGTTGATAAAGCTCTTTGTATGAGTACTTGACTACCAGGACTATGATTCAGATCATACTAGTGAGGACAGTGTAGTCTCCAAGTACATCCTTCAAATGTTCCTAGTCGTGGGAGTACCGAGACAGGGCATCGATACTCCAGAGTAGACTAGCGTATGCGCTTCTTGACCCATATGATGGGCGATGGATGATCTCATATCCATTGGTGTTTGACATCAGAGAAGGTATACGGGTGCTCAGTGGAGACTGGGTACACTGGACGGACTCGTCGAGAACTCCCAGATGGTATTATACCTCACGTCAGATGGCAGTTCTCTGGTGACACTGGTACATGTTAGTCTGTAGACCCGAGATCGTCATAGAGTCTTGTGTGATTCCCACTGTGCTTTGATTTCCATCATACCACGTCCAATAGGGCATGCAAAAAGGTGGCTTTTGGGTACAGTCCCGAATCACATGGAGGCAATGAGCGATAGGAGGGGATTCGTCTCTCCCGGTATAGGGAGTTGATGTTGCGCTGTATTCGATTGGCTATAACTGGAAATCTCTGGCCAGGGTTGCTGAGATTTACTGGTAAGTGTTATCAGTAGTTTCTCGAACTGTTATGGACCTCATATCGATACGACTTATCAAGCTACTGGGGTCTGACGTTTACCACCCCTAGGCGAGATATGCGACATATCAGACGAAGAGACCGGACTGTACGGGAGTGTTACTGGTTGGATTCACGGGAGAAAGTACAGGCTTGCTTGTTGATCATCTGATTGCTCAATACCTGGGTGGCTGTTACGTTTAGCTGACCGCTTGCATCTTGTGGGTGTTTGATATGATCATCACCTACTGCCGGCGTATTGACGATTCTTTAGAGTCCTACACAGAGGTTTTCTGGTTCAGGCAAAACGGAGTAGGAGCACATATGTGATATGTGCGGGACCGAGAATAATACGTGTATGTGATACCGTATTAGATTCTCGCGATATGTGATATTGGCCGGGTATATGTGATATAGCCGGGTCATCGGATCAAGTGTTGATTCGATGAACTGATACAGATTATATTAGTCGGTTATTTGTGAAATAGCCGGATTATCGGATCAAGTGTTGATTCGATAATTTAATGTATAATTATATATTTGATATATTAAATTACATTAACTAATACAAGCTCACTAAAAGATTCTTTTTCTCACTCGGGTAATACATTGATATATATGTGATATATGTTAATTGTATTATTTTATTTTTTTACAATAAATATTGTATATGTGATATATAATATTGTAACATGTTATGGTTATAAATGCAATATGATTTGTGGAGATTAAACATGGTTAGGGTTTGATTTGGGTTAATCTTTTCTAGAAGCTTCTAGAAGCTTTTGTTTTGTTTTCTTGCAAAGATATTTGTGTTGATATTTTGTGAGATATTCTTTAACCCAACCCAAACCCTTAACCTTAGTAAACTCTCTACATTGGTTAGCCTCTTCGTATTTAACCATGGTTGTATTTGTAAATATAACACACTTTCATTATTCATCACAAAAGGATTAGATCTTCTTCTTCCTTCTTCTTCCTTGCATGGAAAAGCTTTCTAGCATTTTCATTAGTGATGATTTTGAGTGAGATTAAGAAAACAAATGAGAGCTAAATTCCTACTTCATCATCCTCATCTATTCTTGCCACTTAGATTAGAGTGTTTGCTTTGCTAATACTTGATTAGCAAAGAAAGAGCGTGGGTTTGAGTTTCTTCAAGGTAGATCATCTTTGTTATCGAAGATCGGAAGCAAGCTTGCATCTTTCTCTTCGTGGAGCCTCTCTAGAGTCCGGGAACATGATGATCGCAGCGAAGGGACCTCAACACGGAGCTTATGAAGCGAAGGACCGGACTACAAAGGTTGTAATCCCAAACTCTTAGAAGTAAGTTGTTTACTTACTTTGTTTCGCCTAATCTCTAGACTAAGATCTTGGTTAGGGTTATTCAGCACGTCTAAAATTTAAATCGGGCATGGTTGATACTTTGTAGACCCTTATGACAGTGCCTAGTAACCCCACAGTGGTATCAGAGCCAAGCTAGAGTTTTAGGCGAAGTCTAGACGAAGTTTAAAGTCCGATCGAACCCCGAAACGTCATAAAATACCCCTTCTCTGGAAATTTTTCAAAATGTTGATTTTTTCATATTAAAAATACTCAGAAAAATAAGCAGGGAAATCTAAGAATTACTGTGAAGTACGATACCCCATCTCCATCATGGGAGCGCGGAACCGCGGCCATCATGAGGAGTTAGGGGATCGTACTTCTAGGTATGATTCTTGGGTACTTTTTCATGCATCTGGGAATTTTTAATTTTACTCAAGTGTTGAGTTTTCTGGAGATCTTGTGTATTCGTTGATTCGATCAGAAAGTTTAACTTCGTTTAATCTTTTTCCAGATTATTTAGAACGTGTTAAAAAGTTCGACGGGATATCAATAACTCACTTTTACCCCTGCCGGAAAATTTCCAAGTGTTGGATTTTTCCGTAGTTTAAGAACGTTCTAAGTCGTGCAAGTAACGCGGTGGACCTTCTAGAAGAACACAAACCTTAACTCGATTATGTGACCGTCTGAACCGCCTCTAAACCTTAGGGTTTGTGGCAGTACGGTGTTGCCACATGTGAGGCGTTGGTTTGACCCTTCTACGGCTGGACCATTGGCACCGTGGCATGTGATGGATACTTTTTGAACTCCGCTCAAGTGTTGAGCTATTTGGGAAATCTTGGGTGTTTGTTTATTCAATCGTAAAGTTTAACATTGTCTATTTATCTGGAATGTGATACAATATTTGGAATCCACAAGTAGTTATGAGATAACTAATTTGAATGTTATAAATCTAGCAGTTCAGTCTCAAATGATCGGTTGCCACGGGATTTTGATGCGATCAAAAGTCCGTTGCAATCACGTAGCGTACGTGGATACTCGCCGGGTAAACTTAATAGACAGCCACGCCCTATAGCCCCGACCAAGTGACTGTAGGAGAACCCCATCGCCAAAAGCATCCGTTCGGGAGCTCGCGGCAGCGGTGTTCGGCCTTAGTGCACTTCGTCGACGGCATCGGGGGTGCGGCCGTCTACTAAAGTTTTCGACGAGCATTCGATCAGAATGTCGGGAATCTTGTTGAATTGCCCGACTAGATATTGAAAAGTGTTTTCGATATTGAGACTAAAATGCGGGGTTTATAATTGTTAGGCATGCGATGTCTAAGGAATTCATTTGGTTAGGCATGCGATGCCTAAGGAGGTTGCGGATTCCAACTGTTGTAGTTTTACACATTCTTTTCAGTGACCGTAAGCGTAGTATGTGGTGTATCGCCGGCTTCGTTGCTATACATCAACGACAATCGGGATACGCATACTTGCTTACGTTGATGATATGAGATATTATGTGTTGCTGTGATATGTTATATTGGATCGTCGTGTTTTGAATAGCCGGGGGTTTTATGTGAGATGAGAGTTTTTATTTTTCATTCATGTAAAATTCATTTGTATGTAATATTCTTTTATTGGGGCACTTCCGGGCTGAGGATGATGTCACCATTGTATATTATTTACTTTTCCGCATTAGGTAGACCCAAGGCGGGGAGCACAAGTAACCGGGTTCTAGGGTCCAGTGGGAGACCATCTCGAGGAGTCGAGACCGGGTCTCCTAACCCTAGAACTGGCAGGCTTACTTGCCGCTCTCGTAGAGGTCTAGGGATACAGGTTTGGCTATTCATAGTGACCGTGGAATCCGTGTTTTATACAGGCTCGCATAAAACACGAAAATCCTAGTATATCCAATATTTCATATATGTTCTTCTGCTGCAATGTTCTGTGACGAGATCATATTACTGCCTGAGACGAATGTTTATATTATATATATGAGATATATGTTATATTGCATATTTCGTTTCAAATGTGATGCTTATGAAGAATAATAAAATAGGACTTCATGAATGAGATTAATGAAATTAAAGAAACCTAAAGATATTGTAGAAACTTGTTTAAAAACTGGTAGCTCTAGTTCTTGCTTTGCATAGCGGTATTCCTTGTAGAATATCCAGCACCTTATTCGATAAGGAAAGAGCCGAGATCCCTTCACCGGGAGTGACCTCTTTAACGAAACTAGCAGATGCTATACACTCGGTTTTTCTTTTGATTGCTTCTATAGTTCTTGCTTTGCATAGTGATATTTGTGAAATATCCTGCACCTTATTCGATAAGGAAAGAGCCGAGATCCCTTCACCGGGAGTGACCTCTTTAGCGAAACTAGAAAAGCCTAAAAAACATTCCATTCAAAAATCACTCGATTCTACAACGATATCAAGTTCATTACGCAAAAGGTTTTCCTAAAAACCTGTCGTAGCCCTCCGTCATTTCAGATAAGTACTACTTAGTATTCGTGCTGCGTTTGTTGACCTTAGCCAAGGCGTAGTGTGCGGTAGCTAATTAGTGTTTATCTGTATAAGCATATGATGCAATTGAGTTAGGGTAGTCGTGCGACTTTGTTGACCTTAGCCAAGGGTCGTGCCGGTGGGTTTAATTCAATCAGGAAATGACGGGTTGAACTTGGCTAGCACTTATGATTTGTTGACCTTAGCCAAGGTTATAAGCTGCTAGGGGCAAAATATTATCGGGAATTTCAAGTGTTGAAATTTGCAATAAGATTGAATACCTCCTATGAGATAGTTGGATCCCGATACCTACTGCGAGTAAGAGTTACTCCTGGAAGAGTTTTACACATTACAATTAGCCAATCAAGTAGGTGTCTAGAAAGGTGTTAACGGGTTTAGCCCCTGGGAAAACGAGGTTTATTTTAATTAGGTCCGTGCGAAAGCGCGGGGACCTCCCTCAAAGTACCGGCACTGGCCTGGCTGAAAGATTGGCGAACTTGTAGAGTATAATTAATCCCGGCTAGTCTTTCCTTTTAGGGTTTGAAGGAAGATTTGACTAAAACAGTGGGAGCCATCCTGATTAGATAAATTGATAACCAATCTAATCTTGAAAAGAGCATACGCTGATTGTTTTCTTCTATCTCTCTCCAGGTTGCGACTTTGTCACGCCTTAATCAAGATAATAATACGGATGTATTGACCGAACCCGCTTGTTATACTGCGCTAGGGAACGTTGGTCCCGCTCCAACTTATAATTGTTATAAGACAGAGCAGAAAATAGGGGATTGCCAGAATTCCCATGCCACCCAAACGAAGAAAGTGCATGCTGATGTATCTTTTTCGGGTGTGTTCATTACCGAGAACTGTTTCTCAGTATCCTTTACGTCCTGGGTACGAGATACCGGATCAGGATCCCGCAAATGTAATTTGTTACATGGGCTACAGATGGGTAGAGAACTGAGAACGGGTGATACGTTTCAAGAGTTGGAAATGATGCAAGTATTGCAGCCAAGTTTGTTGGCAGTTATCACCCTGTATTACCAGAATACATTGATTCTGAACGAATGTTATTAGATACCGAACCTGATATACAACATCATATCAGTCTCTTTATTAGTAAAGAAGGATATAATTTTGTATTGTTGGATAATGTTTTGAACATTTCCTATCTCAAGAGTTGATCGGTTCAGGCACGTTTTCTAAAAGCATAGACGTTCTAAATCAAACCACAGTTCTTAACATACAGAACATACACGAGTTCAGAAATGAACGAATCCTTCTTGAGGCATTGTAGACTAGGTCATATCAATGCGACCCGACTAGCTGAAGTTACATAAAGATGCATATTTAAATTAGTTTGGATTTACATCTTGTAAAACTTGCCAGTCATGTCATAAAGATAAGATGACCACAACTCCGTTTATTAGAAACAGAGATAGAGTTAGTGAACTCTTAGGATTGATACATGCTGATATATGAAGGTCCCCTGTCTATACATGCCAAGATCGGTTCTTTGTACTTCATTACATTCACTGATTATCTCTCAAGATCCGGACATCTGTTCATGTTGAAACACAAATCTGGAACTTTTGAGAAATTCAATGAATTTAAGTTAGAAGTAGAGAACCAAAAATGGGTATAAGTATTATGTCCTTTGATGAGATCAAGGAGGAGAATACTTGAGCACAGAATTCCTGGACTATTCTAAAGGAGAATGAGATTCTCTCTCAGCATTACTCCTCCGTATACACCACAGCACGTCGGTGTATCGCGGCGGAGCAGTCGCACCCTATGTGATATGGTGTGCTCTATGATGAGTACTACTGAGTTGTCTATTTTCTTTTGGGGCTATGCACTTGAGAAGTTGCATACCTATTGAATAGGGTTCCAACCAAATCAGATGCCTACCACTCCATATGTGATATGGAATGGGAAGAGCCTATATCTTAAGTATGTTAAGATTTGGGGTTGTCCAGCCAATGTCTAAAAGCATAATCCGGACAAGCTCGAGGCAAAGTCAGTTCTGTAGAAGTTTGTTGGATATCCCAAGCACACGCAAGGGAATATCTTCTACCAAACCGAGGAACAAAAGTTGTTTTGTTTCTCAGCATGCCACCTTTGTGTAAGGGAATTTCTTGTGAAGAAATTAGTGGTCATGAGGTAGAACTGGAAAGAGTTCCATCTATACAAACTGCAGCTGATGATTTGGTAGAACCAAAGGATTTAATAGTTTCTAACGAACTTCAGCCTCTCCGCCGATCTAGTAGGGTTCCTCATCCACCTGAGAGATACTTCGGTTTCTCTATGACAGTGGGAGCGAGGATTGCATCATGAGATGATGACCCAACTTGTTTCGAGCAGGGCATCAGGAGTGGGGACTCTGTAAGAATGGCTGGATGCTTAGGGATCTGAGATGGAATCCTTATACACCAACAAAGTGTGGACTTTGGTTGCTTTATCTGTGTAAGTGCACGGCGGCGCCCCGGCCGTCAGTCCGACGGCCAAATGCGGAAGCGGTGATAAACTTTATTTTTTGCGAACTTAGCAAACCGGCACCACCGCGCACTAAACACCCGGATCGAACCATTAACTAGTCCTAGCTAACTACAAGACGGGTTAGAGATATACCGAGTGATCCGTGTCCTCCGGTCTTCTCGTCGTCGTCCCGATCTCTTGCGGAAACTCCGGTCGTCGCCTCCTCGCCGGAAGGGCACCACGTCGCCTGCATCTTTTACGGGCTCCCACCTCAATACCGAGGCAATTCGGGCACGAAGCTGGCAAGTCGACGTGCCCAAGATTTGCTGTAGATTGTAGTGTAGAGGCTATGTCTCATTTGGGGTTTAGTTGCCATGATGGAGGATGGAGGAGGAGGTTAGGAAAATTGGTGCTTTCAATTTTCTAGCAAGAAGAATATGAGATGAAGAATTCCTCAAATAACAAAATGAACTCTCTCATTCTCCCTCTCTCAAAGTGGCCGGCCTATGCAAGGAAATGGTGGAGGGAAAGCATCATGTATAAGGGAGGTGAGTGTAGTAAAAGAAAGGGGGTGACCATAACCCTAAAGAAATGATAACAATCTCACATCAAACTCTAATCAACTCTAATCACCATAAAGCAAGTGATAAGAAGGAAAAAGAATCTCATCATGAAAAACTATCATGATGCCACCAATATGCAAGATACCCCTTCCACAAATGTTATTTGCAAACTTGCAAATAACCCCCCTCCATCGGAAAAGTCCGGCCGGGAAAGAACAAAGGAAAACCGGCCGGAACGGAATGCAAACTGGCAACTCCAGAAAACTGGTCCCGTAATAAATTACAGGAAAACCCCGATACTGTGCATACACACCCGCATCTGTATTCCCACTGAACACAAATGCAAAGAGACAAAACTACACTGTACTATACTAGGATCCAACTTAAACCAAAGCCGGCTAGTAATATCCGTCCGATCCTGATCCGTGCAATACCGCATGTATCTGATCAAACCCTGCCATATATCTATACGGCCTCTAGTACTAACCGTCCGATCCTGATCCGTGCAATACCGCACGTATCTGATCGGACCCTGCCATATTTCCATACGGCCTCTACAGCGTTTCGCCCGAAAGCTTGAGTAACTGAAAGTGTGGTGGACTCTAAAGACTCGTCAATACTATGGCTGTGGATTTAACCACTAGCACGTCAGAGGTATATGCCAATACGTGACGGGCCACCAGCTATTGACCAAAAGGGACGTCGATGAGCGAACTCATCCTGACACCCTACTGAGCCTGTCAGTGACAATATCCGTACAGTCCGGTCCGTTCGTCTATGAGCATCGCATGGAGGGCCTAGGGGGTTGGTGAAAGTCAGACCCCCAAAAGCGGTACAAGTCGTGTTGGAGTGTAGCCCAGAACACCCTGAGATACTACTGGAATACCTACCAGCAAATCTCCTGCCTTGGCCAAGGACTTCGTGTAATGGCTCTCCTAGACACAGCGCGACCTCACCCCCAATACCGGGAGAGACGAACCCCTGAAGATCCGCTCACTGCCTCCATGTGGCTCGGGACTGTACCCAACTAAAACCTGTTTGCATGACTCCTTTGAGCCGTGGTAGGGTAGTAATCAAAGTACAGTGGGAACTCACACGAGACAAATGACGATCCTCGGGTCGATGTACAAACCTGTACACATGTCACCAGAGAACTGCTATCTGACGTCAGGTATACGACCAACTAGCATGTTCCCGGCGAGTCCTGTCCGGTGTACTCATAACCCAATGAGCACCTGTACACATCTTAGGTGAACCAACTGACACCAGTGGCTTGTGAGACCGGCCACCGCCCCTCGTCGGGGTCTCGACTGTATACACTAGTCTACTCTGGAGTATCGATGCCCTGTCTCGAAACTTCTACGAATAGGGACCTTTTAAGGATGTGCTTATAGACTACCAGCTCCCACGTATATGATCGCCCTCATACGGCTGGCAGTCAAGCAAGAATCCTAGGGGCTCTATCAACGTGCAATAGCGACATGTCAGGTCACATAAAGCAGTACACGATGATAAAGGTAAACCAGATAGCATACTATCATCTCGAGTAAGACTGTCCTACCGGGATAGGTCCTCCCTCAATCATTGCAATCACGTGCCTGTGATCCAATAATTGACTCTGAGGGCACTATCTCCAACAATCTCCCACTTGCACTCAAGGCTAATTATTGCGATGTCGCATACTCACAGCTCGTGTGATACCGAACACCCAACTCCTCTACTAATCAGTCTCACAAAACCCGTTTGCGAAACTATTGCGTTCGAGGAATAGCCTCAGTGAGTGGATCCGCTTTGATGTTTCTTTCTATGTCTCTCTATATCTCAAGTTCGCGGAGAAAGCCATCTCCCGAAATGAGCAATACCTGTCTTAGAATGTCTGGATGTCTGATGGGACCTAGCTCATAAATGAACTCCAAATCCAAATTTCTTAGACTGTATCGTCAACTGAACTTAATCAGTATCCTGCGCCATGCCTCCCTCAGTATTGCCTTGGACCGTCTGTCCAAAGTACTGCCCCTCGTCAGAGGGAAAACTATAACTCTGACAACCTCCCTGTCGTCCAGGTCACCTTGGAAGCCTGGAATGATAACTGTCTCCCTTAATGAGGCTGTCGTTATCAAATCCCTAGAACATACACTTATGTTCTAAAACTTCCTCCGACTGTTTCTCCTGGATTGGATCAATATCAAATTATTGCATCTACTGCAAGAACAACATCTGGTTTGGTACTTGACATCTCATGATTGACTCAATTGCCTAAGCAAGTGATCTGCCAATCATGAACATCCCTCTCCTCTTTAGTCTGTAAGACACCATTAGAGAGGGTGACTCCATCACCTGCAGGTATACTACCGTGCCAGGAGTCGTCCATTCTAAATACTCTTAGAATGTTGTCAAAGTACCCAGATTGGGAAACCACCCAAATCCAGATATAAAACCATAGATCTAGTAACCAGTATGTCTGATATAATGTCCAAATCCCATGTGGAGAAACTACTGTGTGACGACCAAAGTATAACCGATCATAGTATAGGAGTTTCTTTTCCTATTCTGTGTATGTCATCCAAATACCATGACATCACACCCTATTAGATTCATCCCTTATTCTGATGAAGTCAAACCTATGACTGTCACGTCAGAAATAGATGATCTATCTCCGCTACATCTGCTTTAGTCTATAAATAGACATAAGCTACTTGTCCACCAATGCTTCCGCTGCTCCCACTGACTATGACAACCCTCTGGCAGAGTCATATAAACGTACACTTCTAAAGCAAGTTTAGAACGACGCTATACTCATCCTCCTGCCGGGTCTCGCAGCCTGGAACAACAGCAATGGCAAGTGGGGGTAAACAAGAACCTCCCTGCCACCGTCCTTGAGCATACCGAAGTACCTCTCGAGTGCCTGAGGTTACCCACCATATCTGCGGAGTGGCCAATGGAATGTCAAACCAGATTGAATCTTTAGGTTCCTTATCAAATCTTCAGTAATCGTTTGCGGTTCTGGAATCACTTCCAGTTCTACCATACTCCCACTACTGTTTTCTGAAAAATTCATTTTTATTAAAACTGTGGCGAGTCAAGAACAATATCACTATTGATCTTCCAGATGGTAGAAAATCAACCCTCGTCATAGCCTGGGTCAACCCACAAACAACCATTACAGAAACGTGCCTTGAGTTATCCAGAGTCTGGTTTTAATCATAAGCCAGACAACTCCCCGTACCTTAACAACGTTAAGATATGAACTGTTCTATATCCAATATAGAACCAGAGGCACTGATTTAATTGAACCAGATTCAAATCATGCAGCTGTCTCCAGTGCATGTCAACTAAATGGAAGGAGGCCGATCAGCGTCACTCAACTTAGGAATGCTTCCAATTATGAGTAACCCGAAAGAGAAGCAAGTTCTCTTAATCATTACTATCAACTGAATACCATACACAAGTATCTACATCTTCGTTCACTTTGAAGAATCCCGATACTTGCAATACCTGGTTCTCTACTTTATTCAAATACCTATAACTTCTCAAAATTCAGACCCTGTGCTTCCACGAAACACCTGTCTAAAAACTAGAGGAGTCATAAGTAAACCGAATATAGTACGAGAACCAACCCCTCTGTCCTCATGGACGCTGGACAACATACAATACTCTGTATAAGTCCCTTGAGTCTGATAACTCATTCATTGTGTCGTAGGTTGAAAACTGTACTTATGGTTAAGAAGAATTACACCGCTGTTTAATGCTCCTTACCTAACCATCTACTGATATAGGTAAATGTCGTAGACATAATTTCAAAAAGGTATATCTCACTCTATAAAAATAGACGTACAGATATATCAATTTGAAATTGGTGCATAACAACGGATATTCAAAACCAAATATTTGCCGTCTGGCAAACAACCCAGGTGACTTCCTCAAATATCACCGATTACAACGAATCCCGATATAATGAGGATGATCACCCAATTCCCAATAACTTACTCCCACTCATCATCTGTAAAACCATACAGATGTGAGAATCATACCTGGTAAATACATACCCTGGAGTAAGTGTCTAATCGGGAAATCAGTTTTCCATTAACAGTACACAGTGAAACTGAAATATTGAAATGTTTCGTTGGGGTATCCTGGTATTCCTAGTAATGCCTCTTCCATTATCCAGATTCACAACTGTAACCGTATAATTCTTTGCCACCTCTCCAAATCCCTTTATATGTCTTTAGTCATTACCTTCTGTACACCCCTTTAGGCCAAATGGTTTTTCTTCCTTCCCTACCGTTCGGCACCAGCCTATGGTTTGGAAGAAGACTATCCAATAATCATAATGGGTGTACTGTCCTAATCCTAGGAGCACACGCAATGCGAGAGAAGGTGAAGATAAAAGACACCTGAATGTACTTTATTCCTATTTCTCCTGAACCAGGATCCATCCCCGAACTGGAACAAGTTCCTTTCGAGTTTGTATATAACCATACGATGGATTATCCAATAAACTGTGAATCTTCGTAGTGATACGGAGTGTCCTGGAGAAATACAAAGGTGATTTAGGATTGGCGAAGAAATATTTGGTATGGTCGTGAATAGCAGTCGCAATTTACTTTGCCCTCTTACTAATCCCTTGCTTTGTCTGAACTTAATACCTTCTGTACACCATCGTTATGCTAATTGGTTTTCTTCATTCCCCACCGTTCGGCACCAGCCTATTGTTTGGAAGAAGACTATCCAATTTGCGTAATAGGTGTACTACTCCTAAACCAAGGAGTACTCGCAACCTGAGAGAAGGTGAAAAGAAAAGACAACTGAATAGTCCTATCCGTTTTCTCCAGAACCAGAAACCATCCTCGAAGTCCTTCGAGTTCGTATATAACCATACGATGGTTTTGTCCAATGGAAGTGGACGTTCGTAGTAATACGGGGTGTCCCGGAGAAAAGGGTAAAAGTAGGAGTGGCAATGAGGTCTGCAACTCTGACAATCCAAAAGCCAGTGTTAAGAAGGTTCGGTTAACTTGGTCACTGAGTCATAGTCTAGGGTCGGGTCAATGGTCGCTGCCAAAGAGAGAGAGAAAAGAAACACCCAGCGTGCACTCTATCCTAGATCAGAATGGTTATCACTTTTTCTAATCAGGAAACCTCCCACTGTACCTCAAATTCTCCTCCAAACCTGAAAGAAGAATTAGTCGGGGTCATCCGAGGAGTAAACTAACTCATCAGTGGGAATCGGGATCCAACTATCATTGCATGATACCGTGACGGAATCCGCTCATGTCATCACACTCCAGAAGGTATGCGCATATCTGGTAAGTTTCAGTTCTTTTGAAACTCCCGATGTGATTTTTACCCCATGCTCTTATGACCTTGACGAAGGTCAACAAATCATAAGTCACATGTCAAGTTCTACCCGTCATTGTCCAGGTTAATTTGAACCCACCCGTACAAGCCCTTGACGAAGGTCAACAAGGCTATACGACTGTCCCAAACCAACGCATCTATCTATGCAGCAGAAAGGCAACAAGCAGCTACCATACACTATGCCTTGACGAAGGTCAACAAACAAAGCATGAATACTACGTGCTACCCGTCTGAAATGACGGAGGGATACGAATGATTTCTGGCGAAAACCTTTAACGTAATGAACTTGATATCGTTGAAGGAACGGATAGCCTTTTAGAAAAATATAGTGACGAAAACCTTTGCTAAAGAGGTCACTCCCGGTGAAGGGATCTCGGCTCTTTCCCCGTAGAATGAGGTGCAGGATATTCCAAATGAATACCACGATGCAAAGCAAAAGTAATCGGCTATAGTGAAGTTAATGCCCTGACGCAAACTTCTGTCCAAGGGGTCACTCCCGGTGAAGGGATCTCGGCCCTTGCCTCGTCGACTGAGGAGCAGGATATTCCAACTGAATATCACGATGCAAAACAAAAGAGAACGTCCTTGCAATAATAGCTTTTTGAAAAGTGTTCCAACAACATCAGATTAGGTTTGTTTTAACTTGCATTGATCCAAATCAACGCAGTCCCATCAATTGATCACACCACAAAGAACGAAAATATACTGATGTACGTATATACCATCCGCATTCGCCACTGGGTCCCGTCATCACCCGTTAGGTTAGCTAACTAACGACAGAGCGGGGACTCGACTAGCGCGGATGAAAAACATATACAACATCTACTAATATATATACCAATATATTATATTTCGCTCAAGGCGTGATAAAATGCAACATCACAGAAATGTACAGCATCACAGAACAATACAGATATCTGGGATCCCCGGGTTTCACAGAGCCACTACTGAAACCCGACGTTCCCCTGGTCATGTGGATAGCCTGTGCAATGAAATCCTAGACCCCTACGGGCGCGGCAAGTTACCCGCCAAAACCTTAAGCGAGGCAGCCCCCTTCAGCTCCGTGAATGGACCACCCAGCACTTCACGGAATCCGGTAACTGGCACCCCTCCTGGGTCAACCTGTACCCCCTACGAGTGCGGCGAATAGCCCGCCAATCCTAGAGTGAAGCCCCCTCCGTCTCAATGCCATGAGATGCGGGCTTGTTGCCCTCTAGAACCCGGCCATCCGTGCACCCCTCCGCGGGGTAATCCTAGTACAGAAAGTAAAATATACATACAACGGGTACATCGACCGCAACCAGGTCGTGCCCCAAAATAATAATACAATCAGGCAGTGATGGCAGTCCACATGTCGGACGCTCGTCCCGCAATATCAAATGTACATAATACAACAAAAACTGTACTAGCATTGCATCCAGGCTATCCCCCACGATCGATCCTCAACATCACAGCAATACATAGAACATCAATGTGAACGTTCGCAAATCCGTCTAACCGGGCTATAGCAGTTAGACAGGATTTACCGATCAAGTGACATTCACGGTCGCAGATATAATGTAAATACTGTGAAATAATGTGTTTAAAATATCCGATCGATTAAATTATACCAAGTGGGCCCCCAAGCAATACTGTAGCACTCACAGAAATTCTGGGCCCAATGTTATTATTCCAAAACCCTTATTTTCAGCCCAAAAAGATACTGCAGAAATTTGATGCAGCGATCCCAAAATAGTGCGGCGGAACCGCGGCCCAAAGGGGTGTTTGGCCGCGGTTCCGCGCTCCTACAGTGGAGTTAGTGCATCGAATTTTCACAGAACTCTTATTTTTTCTAGCACATCACTTTTCTGCAACCTGGAAAAATTTTTGGACTTCAAAAAATTTCAACAGAAAACTGATGTGAACAAAACGCGGATTTTGGAATTTTGGTCGATCGGAAATGTAAACACATTAAACAAAGCTAGACTAAGTTAATGGCGATGCTCTGATAGCACTGTAAGTGTACGGCGGTGCCCCGGCCGTCAGTCCGACGGCTAAATGCGGAAGCGGTGATAAACTTTATTTTTTGCGAACTTAGCAAACCGGCACCACCGCGCAATAAGCACCCGGATCGAACCATTAACTAGTCCTAGCTAACTACAAGACGGGTTAGAGATATACCGAGTGATCCGTGTCCTCCGGTCTTCTCGTCGTCGTCCCGATCTCTTGCGGAAACTCCGGTCGTCGCCTCCTCGCCGGAAGGGCACCACGTCGCCTGCATCTTTTACGGGCTCCCACCTCAATACCGAGGCAACTCGGGCACGAAGATGGCAAGTCGACGTGCCCAAGATTTGCTGTAGAATGTAGTGTAGAGGCTATGTCTCATTTGGGGTTTAGTTGCCATGATGGAGGATGGAGGAGGAGGTTAGGAAAATTGGTGCTTTCAATTTTCTAGCAAGAAGAATATGAGATGAAGAATTCCTCACATAACAAAATGAACTCTCTCATTCTCCCTCTCTCAAAGTGGCCGGCCTATGCAAGGAAATGGTGGAGGGAAAGCATCATGTATAAGGGAGGTGAGTGTAGTAAAAGAAAGGGGATGACCACAACCCTAAAGAAATGATAACAATCTCACATCAAACTCTAATCAACTCTAATCACCATAAAGCAAGTGATAAGAAGGAAAAAAAATCTCATCATGAAAAACTATCATGATGCCACCAATATGCAAGATACCCCTTCCACAAATGTTATTTGCAAACTTGCAAATAACCCCCCTCCATCGGAAAAGTCCGGCCGGGAAAGAACAAAGGAAAACCGGCCGGAACGGAATGCAAACTGGCAACTCCAGAAAACTGGTCCCGTAATAAATTACAGGAAAACCCCGATACTGTGCATACACACCCGCATCTGTATTCCCACTGAACACAAATGCAAAGAGACAAAACTACACTGTACTATACTAGGATCCGGCTTAAACCAAAGCCGGCTAGTATTATCCGTCCGATCCTGATCCGTGCAATACCGCACGTATCTGATCAAACCCTGCCATATATCTATACGGCCTCTAGTACTAACCGTCCGATCCTGATCCGTGCAATACCGCACGTATCTGATCGGACCCTGCCATATCTCCATACGGCCTCTACAGCGTTTCGCCCGAAAGCTTGAGTAACTGAAAGTGTGGTGGACTCTAAAGACTCGTCAATACTATGGTTGTGGATTTAACCACTAGCACGTCAGAGGTATAAGCCAATACGTGACGGGCCACCAGCTATTGACCAAAAGGGACGTCGATGAGCGAACTCATCCTGACACCTTACTGAGCCTGTCAGTAACAATATCCGTACAGTCCGGTCCGTTCGTCTATGAGCATCGCATGGCGGGCCTAGGGGGTTGGTGAAAGTCAGACTCCCAAAAGCGGTACAAGTCATGTCGGAGTGTAGCCCAGAACACCCTGAGATACTACTGGAATACCTACCAGCAAATCTCCTGCCTTGGCCAAGGACTTCGTGTAATGGCTCTCCTAGACACAGCGCGACCTCACCCCCAATACCGGGAGAGACGAACCCCTGAAGATCCGCTCACTGCCTCCATGTGGCTCGGGACTGTACCCAACTAAAACCTGTTTGCACGACTCCTTTGAGCCGTGGTAGGGTAGTAATCAAAGTACAGTGGGAACTCACACGAGACAAATGACGATCCTCGGGTCGATGAACTAACCTGTACACATGTCACCAGGGAACTGCTATCTGACGTCAGGTATAAGACCAACTAGCATGTTCCCGGCGAGTCCTGTCCGGTGTACTCATAACCCAATGAGCACCTGTATACATCTTAGGTGAACCAACTGACACCAGTGGCTTGTGAGACCGGCCACCGCCCCTCGTCGGGGTCTCGACTGTATACACTAGTCTACTCTGGAGTATCGATGCCCTGTCTCGAAACTCCTACGACTAGGGACCTTTTAAGGATGTGCTTATAGACTACCAGCTCCCACGTATATGATCGCCCTCATACGGCTGGCAGTCAAGCAAGAATCCTAGGGGCTCTATCAACGTGCAATAGCGACCTGTCAGGTCACCTAAAGCAGTACACGATGATAAAGGTAAACCAGATAGCATACTATCATCTCGAGTAAGACTGTCCTACCGGGATAGGTCCTCCCTCAATCATTGCAATCACGTGCCTGTGATCCAATAATTGACTCTGAGGGCACTATCTCCAACAATCTGAAGGGTTAAATCCCCATCAGGAGCATGTATATCTTGAGAAGATTACTTGGTGTACATGGAAAAGTTGAGACTTTCAAAGCTATGCTTAAGTCCATCCAAATCCTGCTTGCTATGGCTACATACCATGACTACGATATCTGGCGGTTGGGTGTCATGACAGCTTTTCTAAATGATGATTTAGAAGAGAGCGTCTATAAGTACACAGCTAGAGGGCTTCGTAGATAGTGGGAGTAGCGGAAACGTATGCAAGTTGTTTTATGTGATAAATCAGGCATCGCGGAGTTGGAACGTCTGTTTTGATGTGGTAGTCAAAGAGTTTGACTTCATCAAAATGGTAGATGAACCTTGTATATACAAAAAGGTAGTAGAGAGTATGGTGGTGATCCTCATAGAGTACGTGGATGACATACTCTTGATAGGGAAGGATTTTCCTATGCTATGCTCGGTCAATCTCCCCGTAGAGTACGTGGATGACATACCCTTGTGACAGTGCCTAGTAACCCTATAGTGTGCACGAAACATCTGTCAAGGGCAATGGGTGTGCTTGACAACAATATCAGGTGCATCTGATATGCACGAAGAATCTCGATTTAGTGCATCTGGTGTGCACCAAAATCGCATCAAGCGCCCAAGCATGCGCAAGAATCCAAATCAAATGTACGAAAACAAATATTGAATATCAAAATAGAAATCGACGGTATACGACACATTCAATCCAAATCCAAATCAGGTATACCGTGGTACATAATCTCACAACCATATGCATCAGCGTGCACAAAAATCAAATCAAATACTAAAAGTGCATGAAAACTATGCCGATAGTACAAGTCAAATCATATGCATATCATCGACATGAAATCAAAATCCATATCTCGAATGACATCAATCGAAGTTAAGTGCAACCGTAGTGTACAAAAATCCCAACCATGCAAACAAATCGTCCAAAATACCAAAATCCAAAAATGACGGATACGTGATAATCGAATCACCAAATCACAAATCATAAATACCGTCGTCAGTATGACCTTCCTTCAAGATCGAGAAGGTGCCGGTGCATCCAATGCTAGCAGAGCAAGATATCTACTTGCCTACTGTTCATGGCCTGTCGTCTGGTGCCCTTAGGCTTTCGTCTCCCACTGTAGATTGCTTAGTGTATAGCTCCCCGGCTCAATGGTTCAATATGTCAACGATAATGGAAGCAGTCCGCTCTGGCACATCCTCTGAAGATCTCTGGCCAACTATCATGGTCATTCATAACATGTCTCGCCGACGATGCCGAACTCTGGCCTGCTGGGTGTGCGTAATATGACCGATCCTAGGTCCAAATCTTCTCGTATAGTATTCCAGAAAGGTCCTGTCGAGGTCTCTCTCAAATCTCGTTCCTGCCGAACTGCCCGGAAGCCATCTTCTTTTAATAAATCAATTCCTTGTTCCGGAACGGCTGCATACTCATCGCGACTCCTTCTGGAAGGTATATCCATATACAATGCCTCTGTATGCGTATCACATCTCTGATGTCAGCGGAATGGAACGTCATCTCATCAAGATCTCGTGCGAACCGCTTACTCCACTTTTCTCTAATGTCGACTACTTCGGACTCGTCTCTTCGTGGCTGCATGAACTGTGATCCAACGGCTATACTCATATCTGGAGTCTCTCAAGCAATGCATCCCATCACATGACATCCGAATGACGTCGAACCTTCCGATCGATTCGTCAAAACCTCATAATCCCCCAAGAGATCAACATATTGAGTACAATTTAATAATATCGAGTACATGCCACAACACCTATGGACCAACCATAGAAGGGCAAACCCAAGCCTCACTAATGGCACCGCTGAACTGCCAAAAACCCTTAGGTTTCAAAGCGTTCTCATGGTTATTATGTCGAGTTAGGGTTTCATTCTTCTAGAGGGTCCATAGCATTACTTGCATTTGTCACTGAATACTTTAAACTTGGAAAATGGGCTTCTGACATTCGATTGTCTCTATCGACTCCCAACGTACCTGCGTGAAGTCGTCTCTAGCTGGAATCAATCAATCTGATGAACTCGCATCGGGGTAAGCGAACGAACTACTTGTCCTAGTCATTCATCCTCGGGTGACTAGCGACCTTCTATCATATCTCAAGTACAACTCGTACTGCAATAGCTCCAACATCTAGGACGATATCTTGTCGTTCGTAGCAACAACTGGCTCATCCGTCTGCATGCTGAATAGTGCCTCAATCATCAAATAATCGGTGCATCGATGGTCATCACATTCTGGCTGGCCTCTAGCAGTAGCCTGATCCTCTGGTGCTGATCTGTACGTCCAAGAAATCTCGTAAAAGCGATCCATCAAACGCTCCTGGCGCGAAAACACAAAAAAACGACGCCTCTATGCAATCGTATGTCCTTGGAATCACGCCCCGGTCAGTTGTAACATTTCAGAAAATATAAAATATTATTTTTGGAATTTAATATTAAAATAATGTTTTTCCCGAAAACTGCCCGATTTGCGAAATTAGGGTTTTCGAAAAAGGGTATAAATATATACCAATAATTATGAAATAATTGAAAATAAAATGATTTATTCATTTAATATTATATCTAAAGGATTTGGTATTTTTAAAATTTATTATATGCGGTTTTGATAAAAACCCGATTAGTGCACTGCTAATCGCGATTAAGCCAAATCCGCGTTTTTACAGTTTTTCATGGCTAGTGCACCATGTCATGTCATATTTTGATTACATGTGGTATTCTTATGTTATTTTGGGTATTTTGTGACTTGGGTTTTAAATAAAAAGAAAAGGGTTAAAAAGAGAAAGGGTAAAAGGGTAATATTGAGAGGGAGTAGGTGAGAATATGAGAGGAGAGAGAGAGGGGCTGCCTCATTCTAAACTCCCCCATCATTTTCTTCTTCTTCTTCTTCCTCTCTTCCCTCCACCTTCACCCCATGATATCATCTCAAATCCTTGATCAAAACCCTAATTCCCTTTCACAAAAATTGATCCCCTTTACACCCTCTACACATTGGACCAAGAAAATTTAGGTTTTGACAACCTTGAGGAGCTAGGGTTTTTATTGGGTTGCCTAATGGAGGTATAATTTCTTCCCTTTAGTTTAATTTTAGTTCCCTTGCATTCTTGTGTAGTTTAGAGGTTGATTGTGTGTGGAATTTTGACCTTAGAAAACCCTAGTAAAGGGTTTGAGTGTTTGTGATGTTTTGTGGCTGTCAAGGAGACTTGTGAGGTGATTCTTGACCCGGACCAGAGCTTAGAAACCCAAAACATGGATTTAGAAACCCCGACATCGGATAAATGTGTGATTTGTGAGGGTATTTTTGAATCTGGAGCAACCCGGGGGCACTAGAAATGATTTAGCAAATACTGGGAGTCATGCAGGCACCTAGGAAGCTACCACTGAGACCCGAGCCCCTAACTCAAACCCCAGGCCGCAGATATATTCAATCTGGCTGCAAATTGCGGCCAGGGTGGGTTGGAATTGGTTCGTATTTGTTCTGGGGTCCCTTTAGATGTAAATTAGACCCCCTGCATATGCAACTTTGACCAATTTGGCTTAGGGTAAAATCTGGGACCATTTCCATGAGTTGATGCATTATTTTACGACTTCGTTTTGAATTGATTTTGGTATTTGGTTTTGTGTTTCCGTCGTGTGGCGTTTATACGTCAACGACCAGGGTTAATTGTCGTGTGTTGCATGAAAAGCTATAGGTTTGGACCTATGAGCGAAACGTGTGCCGTTTTGGTTTTTCCGCCTTGATTTTTAATACGCATTACGATTGTTTGTTATTGTAGGTACCTTCGTGTGGATTCTGGGGCGACGGAGCATGGCGTCATCGATTTCGGCAAGCGAAGACCAGGTGAGTGGATCTATATCCACGGGGGAAGTCGGGTGGATGGCGTATAGTACCCTCGCAATGTTTTGGTGGAAACCGATTTGTAGTATATGGTTAAGAAAACCTGGAGTAGCAATTAGGGTTATAATTAAAGATAGCTATAGAAACCCTATTAAAAACTAAAGGATAGTTAGAAGTATTCGATGCGGCTAATATGTGATAACGGAACTTGAGGATGATATTTGACGATATTTCCGTTTAGGGTACTGTAGGGCTAGATAGTCGATGTAGATGCGTCCTCCGAACCATACCTTTTTCTAAACCGAAGAATCGTATATATCTTTTAAACAGATACCCTGAGGGACGTTATGGATTTTCAAATGATATCTTTTCTTTCAAAATACCGTAGCCCCTACTTTCAAAACTACGATTCGCATCTTTCAAAACTGTTTGTATGGTTCGGGTGTGTATGTTAGATTAGATACACATGCTTATAGTAAGATAGAATGTTTATGTAGAATTGATTCGATGCGAGATATAAATGCGATGACTAGAATTTAAGACGAATATGATGATCTGATGATCTGTTGGTATACGGATGCGAGTCGATTGAGATGATTGATACCTTGTCGGTCCCTTGATATGAGATTATTGTGGATGTGACCTGGGACATAGGTGTGTATATATATATATATATATATATATATATATATATATATATATATATATATATAGGATGTTGTGAATCATGGATGATAGGCCGTACATGATATTAGGCCGTACCCTCATTTGTCGTACAGGATGTTAGGATCCTTATTAGCTTAATGCCGTCGTACGATGATTTTCCGTGCGTGATGTGTTTGACTTGATGATTGATCCATACCCTGGACTAGAGGTTGTCATACGATTGATTACCGTACGCGATATTGATTAGGCTCGATGCCGATTGTTAGATTCACCGACTCAGACATATGTTAGATACGTATACCCGTCAACATTTGCATATGATTTACCTTATGCTGCATTCATGTTGTTCGCATCGCATTGCTTATACTTGTGCTAGTACACCTGCACCATTATCGATGATGCGTATGTTACACGTACACTGATTGTGGGCTCACACACTTCATCATCGATAATTGCCATGTCACTACATAGTAGGATTGCTGTATCATGATATGACTCTTCGCATAACCTGCTTGAGCATATACATTGTTACATCCATATTTGCGCTGATCAGTCGAAAATACTGTATATTTTAGCCGGCAATTTCCCCATCTTTTACATACATTTAGAAGTGTTCGGCATTCATATTCTACATATTAGCAAATCTGTCACAAAATATGAGATTGCATGTGTTAGACTTTTTAACCGACACTTTAAAGGAAATTAACCGCATTTCATGGCATCGCATCATTTCTGTATTTGCGCAACATTTGTCTTGAGTCTGTGCAGGAAATACGGAAGAAAATCAAAAGAAGCTGATCAAACAATAAGCCAATTCAATCATTTCAGATCTGGTAGCAGTGCAGAAGGAATTAGATAATTCTATATATCAAAAAAAGGCCCATAACTCAGGCCCAAGAAGCACCAGAGAGCACTAGCCCTAAAGCTCCAAGAGCGCCGCGCTTCCGCGGCATTAGATGGCTTAAGCCGCGGAAACGCGGTGGTTCTGCCACGTCAGCCGTCAACTTTTTGGGCAAAATCCTCTGCTCTGGTCCCACATTGCTTTCTGACACTTCAAAGTCCAGAACTATCTCGAAGCTACTGCCAGATCAAAAAAGAAGATTAAGAAGGCTAATCCTAATTAAGCTCCCTAATTAATCCTCTTCTAGAAGCTCCTCCTAACTAATCCTCATCTAGAACCTTCTCCCCTAACTAACTTTTGGAGGGAAATTTGAATTCCCTCAACAAACTTTTGGAGGGAAACTTAGAATTTGAAATCCTAGATCTAGGGTTAGTTATCTATAAATAGGAGCCTAAATCTAAGGGTTGAAGTTGTTCTTTAATCTTCATTAGTTAAAAATAATCATTCTACACCATTTTCTTCCACAAGTCTCGTGACAAGGCTTGTGCGAAACCTAACCCTAATTCCACTCCTAATCCAAGATCTTGAGTACCAAATCAAGCAAGAAGCCTTCAACCTTTTAGGAGCCGAGCCGATCTTCAATCGGGCAAGTGATCCAAGCCGATCCGCGATCCACGGAGACGAGCGAAGCCAAGTCGACGATCAAGTTCTTTCTCTTGTAGTTCTTGAGCGAATGTAACTAAATTGTTGATATCAATAAAAGGTGAATTTCTTTAATCTTGCTTTCTTTTAATTCTTGCATCATGATTAGATCTCAATTTGTAATTGTTGCTCTTGTTGTGATGTTTGAGTGAAACTCCGCTCGTTAAGGAGTCGAGACGATTGTAGAATGATGATGTAACAAATCTTAATACGATTTTTAAGTCCTACGAGTTTGTAAACCCTAGCAAGTTCAAGAATCGATGACCTAGTTTCGTAGCGATGCTTTCTTGATTGCGATCGCTCGAAATTAGGGATCTACGATCGTTTCTTGAATTTACTAGAGGCTAGAATGTGAATGATATCGACGAAAGAACAAGGGATAAGATGAAACCCTAGTTTCACAAGAAATCCCTAATTCTCGATCGATCATCATCGATCTAGTATCAATTCATCGAAGGATAAGAATACGTAATTGTAAGATTACATCACGTCTATAGATCCGATCGATTCCTACGAGCCTCATTTCGATTCTTGAGATTTGGTTTGGAAAAATCATCAAACTATCAATTCTTGATTCTATCTTTTAATGCTTTCTTAGATCTAGTTTTTTTCTCATTCTTGAACATCAACTATAAATCTTGAATTGTTTTGTTTTCTTTCTTTAAAGATTCAATTCATCTAATTCAAAAGACGAACGATTACACTTTCCCTGTGGACGATCCGCACTCACATACTAACTACAATCCGACACCGTAGTTGATTGCGGTCAAATAATTTTTGGTTGTGATTTCTTTACAATTCCATACTACACATCGAGAATTCTTTTCAATCAAATGGCGCCGTTGCCGGGGACTATTTGATTCGATTTATTACAATCACAGACAATCACAGAAATTATAACAATCATGCGCATATACACATTGTATATTCATATTGATGCTCATATACATTGATGCATCCATATTTGCGCACATACACATTGCATATCCATATTAGTGCACACATACATGGTACATCTATACTTGCGCATATACATATTGTACCTACATAGAGAACTGGTTTTTATTGGGAGATCGGGAACCACACGATATATTTTAAAAACTGGAATCATTTTAAAAGAGAGGTTTTCCCTTAATATGTCATATCACTGTTGCATGATACACGGATATGCTCGCATTTCTCTTATATGTCGCATATACCATGCTCTATTTTTTACGCATTGAGATATGCTGCTTTCATGAGATTTCTTGATTTGAGAACCGTGGACATTTCAAAAGAGATTATATGTTGTTTTAAAAAACCCGGTTTCTCTTCATATGATATTTCAGTGCGTCCACCATGTGTTTTCTCGGTTCTGAGAGCGACATGTGAAACCCGATTCGAGGAGGCGGATGAGGCCGATTGCGGGTATATGGTGGACCCGGTATGGTACCCCGGGGCGAGAACGGATCGCTGTGCAGTAGACGGTGAGCTTGGCAGATGGACTACTACCTACCGGTGACAGTATTTGGGCTCGGCGGATATCCAGAGGATATCGACCGGAGTCGAGAGATGATATGGGCCGATCCGGACTGACGGAGCCCGTGGACCGATCCGGACTGATGGAGCCCGATATATGAGGATTTACGTGCCGATGCTGGGCATGATTTTCATGATGTTTTCGAGTGTCGATGCTAGGCACTCAGGTTCCATGATTTCGATGTGTCGTAAGGGACACCGTTGATATATATCCTCATACTTTCATGCACACTCTTTTATGATATTTACGTGCATACAGACATTGATTATATGGGTGGACGAGATCCACATGCATACATACATTGATTATATGGTTGGACGAGATCCATATGCATACATACATTGATTATATGATTGGACGAGATCCACATGCATACATGCATAGATTATTACTATTGGATATTATCCGCATGCATATAGGTATTGACTACCTTGTTGGCACATATACTGACCTGGTCATCCTAGATATCATAGTATTACCCTTATGATATAGTTGACCTAGGAGTCGTTGTTTTTTCGATTTCTATCTATTGATATTTTTCTACTCACGAGTTGGCAACTCACCCCCGTTGTGCCACAGTTCTTGTAGGTTGACCGTTTGGATCAGTAGCGGCTTCGCTGGCACACAATTGCTTTCGGGTGTTTGCAATGGTAGGTGGGACATTTGTATCATTCCCACTCTTGTATCTACATTTCATATTGTATCTAGTCAACTCCATCAATCAAAATTAGTAAATTGTATAAGTAATGAGACTTAGTGAGATTGTGGTTGCGAGACTTAGAGCGAGGGGTTTGTTTTCGCTACTCGTGGTTTTGTTGTCTTGCTTTTTATTTAACTTTTTGTGGTGAACTTCGCCATTGGGTGTCATATACTTATTTATACTGTATTTCGTGGTTGTGATCCGCCGTTTGGCGAAGAGCTAGCTCCCGCTTGGGGATGCCTTTATCATTATTATGTATTTGGGGTTTTGGATCAAAATATACAAAGGAGGTGCTGCCAAAATTTTTAAAAGACGAAACATGTTTTCAAACTAGTAAATTTCACTTGCATCATTCATGTTTCTTTTGTATGCATTACGAAAACTTGATTTCATTATACCTTTATTTCAAAACCTCACCTCCTTTATTTTTTCTTAAAAGGTTTAGATTTCTGGGTTCAGCTTATTTGAATTCCGTTACGCCTTTAGACGTTGCGTGATTCAAGTGCTGGTCACGAACTATTATTTCGGGTCGTGACATCAGTCCTCGTCCGTGACGAGCTCATGCTGACGCAACTCTAGCCGTAGCTCTCTCTGCCCGTGTAATCGTGGCAGCAAAATCATAACCAATATCGATGAGGATAGATCATAGGAATGAATATAATACTGTGCAAGGAAATGTACATCCTAAGGTTTCTTAAGCGGAGTAGCGTATCGTAAGTATGCCGCGGAACATACACATGGTACGTCACTCTACTGAAGTCACCTACTCCATCAACCAAGGTCAACCTACGCGATGAAAGTTCGGGTATAATACCCCCTCGACTAAGTCTAAGTTCCGTAAGGTCAAGCCTAGATCCCGTATATATACAAACGCCCTAGGCTCCGCATAGTCAAACATAGACTCGAACCAAGGTTAACCTAGCGCTCTGATACCAACTTTGTCACGACCCGAAATGGCACGCGACTGGCACTTGAATCATATGAAGTCTATAGGACCCCATCTAATTCAAGTAAGCCAAGAAATCCCAGAAATCTAAACCATTTAAAGAAAGAAGTGAAGAAAACATGTTTTTTAAAACAAGGGTTTTTTAAATAACATAAGCCGAATATGCATTTTAAAATCTTATGTCTTTTCTGAAAATTTCGGCAGAGTTTTCTTTGTAAATACTGGCCCCAAAAGGGGTACAACAAGCATAATAAGAATAAAGACATCCCCAAGCGGGATCTAGCTCTTCGTCAATTGACGGTCACAACCACGCAAGCAATATAATATACAACGCCGAAGGGCGATGATCAAAAACTCAAAAGAAACTCAAAATCAACATGAAAACCATAATAATACAACGCGCGACTCTAAGGTCGAAATAATAAACACTGGTCTCCAGTCTGAAATAAATACAAGTCTGGTTGATGGAGTTTACTAGATACAACTGAATATAAATAAGTGCAATGGTGGTCACAATGCGAGTGAACCCACCTACTAAAGCAATCACTCGGAATGTGAGCAGTGTGCCAGAAAAGCCGTAATGAAACCTGTACGGCAAAACCTGTAAGAAACTGTGGCACAATGGGGGTGAGTTGCCAACTCGTGAGTAGAAAACATCACAGAGCAGAAATCGTATGTATGACTCAATCCTAGATCAAACGATCAGTAATATACATCCTCAATATGATAAAGTCTGAAGCATGATAAGGTGGCAAGGGTAAACATCTATACATAAGTGTAATACCAAGTGCTCGTGTCAGTGCCTCAGGCAGCAACATATCATAAATATGAGGTATCATCAATGAAATCAGTGTCAACTATAGCATGAAGTCTAAAAGTATGTGGATATCATCCAACTATGTAATCAATGCCTGTATGCATGTGGATCTCGTCCACAGGTTAACCAATGACACAAAACATTATGCATGTAAATATCATAAAGCAGATGCATGAAAGTATGAGGATATAAATCAACGTGTGTCCTTCGCGACACATCAAAATCATGGAACCTGAGTGTCCAGCATTGACACTCGAAATCATCATGAAACCTGTGCCCAGCATCGGCATGTAAATCCTCATATATCGGGCTCTGTCAGTCCGGATCGGCCCACGGGCTCCGTCAGTCCGGATCGTCCCATATCATCTCTCGACTCCGGTCGATATCCTCTGGATATCTGTCAGGCCGAACCAATCACCGGTAGGTAGTAGTCCTTCTGCAAGGCTCACCGTCTGTATACACAGCATCCTTTTCTTGCCCCAGGTACCATACCGGGCCCCACCATGTACCCGCACACGGCCCACGGCTCCTCCTCGGATGGGGTATATATATATCAAAACCGATAAAACTCATGGTGGATGCTGAAATATCATATCAAGAGAAACCGGGTTTTAAAAACAGTACATACTTTCTTTTGAAATACCCACGGTTCTCAAATCCAGAAATATTATGGAAACAGCATATCTCAATGCGTATAATCATAAAGCATGATGTATGCAACATATAATAGAAAGGTATGCATATCCGTAAATCATGCGACATGGAACAGTAATATGCACATAATAAGGGTAAACCGCTCTTTTAAATGAATCCAGTTTTTAAAATGTCTCCTGCGGTTCCCGATTTCTCCAAAGTCAAATGCAGCATCGTATAAGAGTGTATATGTAACTGTAGCAAGAAAATTGTACAAGGAGTCATATCATGATGCAGCAATCCTACTGTGTAGTGACATGGCAATTACCGATGATGATGTGTATGAGCCGGCAAGTAAGTGTAAGTCCATATTGCGACCCCCGGTTCTTACGGGGAGGCGGAAACGGTATAAAAACAAATTTTTATCGCAAGAGGCAACATGGACTAAACAAGGTCGGGATCGTGTCTAAACTAAAACTAGCAAACTTTGCTAAAGAGAGTTAGCTACTCGGATGAAGGTTATACCTAAACTTGAACTCCTTCTTCTTCAAACCTTGTAGAGGTTGATGGTTCTTGCCTTGTAGCCTTTTTCCGTCGAAGATGGATCCACCTCGAGAGTTCAACCTTTGGGCTCTTCCTCGTGCTTTGAGTGAACTAGGGTTTCCGGCTTGCTAAACCTTGAACCTAGAATGAGTAGAGAGTGTTTAAGAGGTGCTTTTCTTTTAAAAGAGAAGGATTCTCAACACATGAGAAGGTTTCTCTTTTGCTAGAGGAAGAAGAAGATGAAGAGAGGAGAGAGAAGCTAAAATGAGATAATGAGACCTCTTTCTCTTTCTTTCAACCATAACAAAAGAAAAAGAATTATCTAAATAACAATAATAATTGAAATGAGAATAGTTGATGGTTGTTTTGGAATGACCACTATCATACTTCATTAAATGAATGTTGGCAAGAATCAAGGAGCATCCTTGCTCAATAATGATAATGGTCAAAAATTCAACCATAGTCAACAAGTCAACTATGGTCAACAAGTCAACAAAACCAACCATAACATATTTTCATTTAATTACTATTATTAATAGATATCTCACTAATTCATTAGGGTTTGGAAAAAAGACGACTGTCAACTGTGCATGCGCACCCGTTCCGAAACCCTAATGAAAAACCTCTTCATCCGCCTCAAACAACTGTGCATACACACCTGCATTCTTGTTCCGAGGAACATGAATACTGAGAGATAAAAGCAACTCCAAAACATATAACAGTATCCGGCTCAAACCAGAGCCAGCTGGCAATATCCGTCCGGACTCCAAACGTGCACAAGTGCGCGGATGAGAACGAACCCTGTCGCAAAACCATGCGACCTCTACTCTGTTTTGCCCAGAGGCGAATACCCTCTGTGTGGGACTCTAAAGACTCGACACTACACTGGCAGTGGGTTTAACCACAGACCGCAAGCGGCACTAGCTGTGCGTAACGGTCCCCAGGTAGATGCCGACAAGAAGGCTGACGAGGTGAAACCCCATCTGAACTCCTACTGAGTCTGAATGTGACAGTCTCCGTACAGTCCGGTCTGTTCGTCTGATACATCGCATGTCGGGCCTAGGGGGCGGTAAAACGTCAGTCCCCCAATAGCGGTACAAGTCGTGTCGGAGTGAAGCCCAAAACACCCTGAGATAACACCGGAAACCTACCAGTATATCTCGCTTGCCCTGGCCAGGGACTACTCGTGTAATGGCTCTCCTAGACACAGCGCGATGTCAACCCCCAATACCGGGAGAGACGAATCCTGTCTAACCGGCACTGCCTCCAAGTGCTTCGGGACTGCACCCAACCACCACCTGTTTGCACGACTCCTTTGAGCCGTGGTAGGGTAGTGATCAAAGTGCAGTGGGAACACACTTGAGGCGAAGTGCCAGTGTCAAGTCAGCAGACTAAGCTGTACTCATGTCACCTGGGAACTGATGACTGACGACAGGTATAATGCCAACCTGTCAGTTCCCGACGAGTCCTGTCCAGTGTACTCGTAACCCAACGAGCACCCGTATACTATCTCCAGTACGACGTACTGATGGCTGTGGGACAGACCATCTCCCAAACTGGGATGAGAAGCGCATACGCTAGTCTACTCCGGAGTATCGATGCCCTGTCTCTATAGTCCTGCGACTAGGGACCTGTATAAGGATGTGCTTATAGATTACCCAGCCCCCACTAGTGTGACTGCCATCACAACGCTGGTAATTAAGCAAAGATCCTAAGGGCTCCACTAATGCGTATAAGTGATATACTGAAATAAACAAAAGTACACATTGAAGTAGAAACAAACCAAGTAGCATACTACTATATTGAGCGAGATTGTTTATACAAGGTGAATATCCCAAGCTTCCATTAAGTAATATACAAACTAGTATGATACAGTAATGGCCTCTAGGGCATATACACTAACAGTAAGTGTGCGTGGAGCATACGCATCATCGGTAATGGTGCTGGTGTCCTGATAACATGGGTTTAATATAACGATAAACACATTCAATCATGCAATGCGATGCGAATAACAAGAATATGCGGAAAAAGAATAATAAACACAACAGTGAAGAATCTACATCAATATATATGTCATACAGTTTTTTCATTTGAAATAAGACGAATCGTGGTGTTTAGAAAAAATAAGGGCTACGGTGTTTTTAAGAAAAGATGCGTCTTTTGAAAATATCCGTAGAATCCCTTAGCCTGTCTTTAGAATACTCATGATTCGTTAGTTTTAAAATAGGTATGACTCGAGTCTAGTCTAATATCTATAAATAAACTAAAGGACTAAACGAACAGTCTAACCGAAAGGGTAAGGGAAAACCATCTAAATCTGAGTCGATATATATATAAATATAATAGTCGGTGATCCCGCCTCAATAGTATCACATACGATACAATATACAATATGACATTCTCGAGTCAAGAGTGCGGATCTATCATCAATATATAGCTCATACGTAAATCCGTCGTACGACATCCCAAATTTGGGTACGGGTCGAAATATCACATTCATCTCATCATTTATCTGGTATCCTTATCATCATATCTCATGAACTAGGGTACTAATCTAAGTCTAATACCAACTGATACCATATATATATATATGCGTGTATGAAAACACACGCCGAAAGGCCCGCTATAATCTCATGCCGTATCTCCTAATACGAAACAAAACCTATCGCCGATCTCATAGCATCATGCCCAATCTCATCGACTCATCTCCAAATATCATATACAATCCTCATCATCCATGGGTAGGTATACGTATATATATATACATAGTATCGAATCTATGTGTGTGTATATATATATATATACATATCCCTATATACGCACAAGTATAACAAAGTAAGCATGTGCGTGCGTGTGGGTGTAAACCTTATTCTAGGGCTCGCGACTAAACTAACTAGCGACACCATCATCCAATGATACTAGAAATTATCCATGACTCCCAAAGTCTATCTAGATAATCACAACCTTACAAAAACATATAAATATATCCATATAAAATATATATACCATACACTATACTACGAATTGCGGGAGTGCTATACACCATCCACCCGACATCCCCCGTAGATATAATCTACTCACCTTGATCCTCGCTTGCTGATGTCGATGTCGCCATCCTCTTCTTCATCGTCTCAAAAACCTCGTGGGGTACCTACATATCATAACACATCGCAAATTGCGTATTACAAACAAGTCGGAAACCAAAACGGCACACGTTTCGCTCATAGGTCCAAAACCTATAGCCTCGCATGCAAAACACAATCAGTAACCCTAGTCGTTGACGTTCAATCGCCACACGACGGAAACACAATATCAAATACCAAAACCAAATTCATAAAAAGCCGCAAAACGAATTCAGAAACTTAGAAAACATGCTCCAGATTTTACTCTAAGTCAAAATAGCCAATTTTGCATATATGGAGGGTTTATTTTAATGATAAAGGAGCTACAGAACAAAAACTAACAAATTTGCCCCTACTGTGGCCGCAAATTGCGGCCAGAACGATTAAATTTTTGGCCTTAGCTTGGGGGTTGGGGCTCGGGTCTCTGTGGTAGCTTCCTAGGTGCCTGCATGACTCATTGTGTATGCTAAATAAATTTTCAGGTCCCCGAGTGTTAGCAGATATCAATTTCCCTACACAAATTCCCGATATCGGTGTTTCTAGGTTTGGGGTTTGGGGTTCTATCTCAGGTTTCAGTCCAATATAATATCACTAAAGGGGGTTTAAGGTCACTACTAATCTCAATTACGCTTTTGGAATCAATTCAAACCCTAATCCCTAACTTGGAATTTCCAAACCTCACTAAACATCACCTAATCACTTCTAAACTAGCATAGGTGCTAAAGTAATTGAAATACTATACTAATGGCATAAGAATTACCTCATTTGGCACTCATGAATCCCCTAGAGCACCAAAATGCAAATTTTCTTGGTCCAAAGTGTAGCTAGAGGGCTTGTGCACATTTTTAATGAAAGTGAGATGAAGTTTTGAGTTGATTTTGGTGGTGTTTTGTGAGTTTGAAGAGGAGGGAGGAGAGAGTGCTGCCATGGAAATGAAGAGGATAGAAGAAGATGAAGAGATGAAGGAATGAGAGATGAGCCATGCCAAAGGTTTGACCCCTCACCCTCTCTCTCTCTTGCCCATACCCAATTTTTTTATTGTTTTCCTTTTTCTTTTCATTTCTTTTCTTCTTTTCTCTTCTCTTTAAAAAAAATTAAAACCAAGCATGATAAAGAGAAAGAACCATGAAAGAAATGCAACAAGTGTGAAAAATGACACGGTGCATGTCATGTGCACAAAACGCGCTTAATGCACGATTAGCGATATTTAATCGCGATTAGCATTAAAATAGTGTATAATAAATCATAAAATTTCATAATTTGCTTAAATCCAACAAAGCCCCCTCATTTCAGTAATTTCTATAATTTTCCAATTTTTTCCCAATTTATCGGTATTTAATTATACCGAAATATTAAAATATTCATTATATTTATTATTTAATTACAAAAATTCCCAAAAATAATATTTTATTTTTCTGAAATGTTACAATCACTTGCATTCATTATGTAGAGCTAGAGCCATGACTACATCCCTCGGGTGGATCATATTCGACGGAGGAAGATCGGCGGCCAAGTTCGTTCGAGCATGCCTCAAGGAGCTAAGGAGGATGATCGATGACCGAAAGACTTGGTTCTTTTGGTATAATCATTCTAACCCTTTAGATTAGCTACTTTAGTTTGCTAGTATATGTTTATGGTTTAGATCTTGGGCGGGTTTTGTTTGCGCCAAAATTTTTAAATGCCAGTTTTTGTTCCGCATCGGCCATGGTAGATGGACAGGGCGCCGGCGAAACCCAGCAATGGTATCAGAGCCTCCCATAAACCAATACTAGCTAGTTAGCAAGAAGTTAGAATATCGATCGACCAAACTTTTCGAGTCATTTTTACATTTTTACATACTTGCTGTCGATTTTGAAATGTGTTCAAAAAATCTTTCTGTGTATCTTAAAAATCCGTGCAGGCATATTTAGAAGTACAGAAAAAATTTAGACACATGATCAATTTTAACCGCCGAGGAACCGCCGCATTTGGTGCCTATTTGCGGTGGTTCCACGGTCGTTTAGTGGGAAGTGTGCACAATTTTTTTTCTAGCATTCTATTACATGTAAATTTGATTTTTAGTATATTTATTTTTGGCCTAGATTTGTTTAAAGTGCTGTTTTGCATTTGGGTCCAATTTGGGAAAGTTTTAGTCGATCGAAATTTTAACTACGTATTTATCAGTACATGTGATGATATCTGCGACCATGAATATTATTGAGCGGTACAACCCGACTAGTTGCTATATGTTCAATTAGACGGGTTTGCGAACTTAATATTCACGTTGATGTTCTGTGATTGTGCTGATATTGTGGTTGGATTGTCGTGGTGGATAGCCTGTAGTGCAATGGTAGTAGTACAGTTCAGATTCAATTGTATATTCAGCTTTGCGGGGCGTGTTGGAGATAGTACCCTCAGAGTCAATTATTGGATCACAGGTACGTGACTGCAATGATTGCGGAGGACCTATACCGGTAGGACAGTCTTACTCAAGATGATAGTATGCTATCTGGTTTGCCTTTATCAGTCGTGTACATGTTCAGGTGAATGATTACATGTTACACTTTGATAGAGCCCTTAGGATCTTGCTTTACTACCAACAGTATGATGGCGATCATATACGTGAGAGTTGGGTAGTTTATATGCATATCCTTAATTGTGGTCCCTAGTCGTGGGAGTTTCGAGACAGGGCATCGATACTCCGGAGTAGACTAGTGTGTACAGTCGAGACCCCGACGAGGGGCGGTGGCCGGTCTCACAAGCCACTGGTGTCAGTTGGATCACCTAAGATGTATACAGGTGCTCATTGGGTTATAAGTACACCGGACAGGACTCGCCGGGAATCTGCTAGTTAGTACGATATCTATCGTCAGATAGCAGTTCCCTGGTGACATGTGTATAGGTTAGTTCATCGACCTGAGGTCGTCATTTGTCTCGTGTGAGTTCCCACTGTGCTTTGATTTCTACCCTACCACGGCTCAAAGGAGTCGTGCAAACAGGTAGTTTTTGGGTACAGTCCCGAGCCATATGGAGGCACGTGAGCGGATCGGCAGGGGATTCGTCTCTCCCGGTATTGGGGGCGAGGTCGTGCTGTGTCTAGGAGTGCCATTACACATAGTCCATGGCCATGGCAGGAGATTTACTGGTAGGTACTCCAGTAGTATCTCAGGATGTTATTGGGCTACACTCCGACACGACTTATACTGCTATTGGGGGTCTGACGTTACTAGCCCCCTAGGCAGATATGCGATACTCATAGACGAACGGACCGGACTGTATATACATTGTCACTGTTAGGCTCAGTAGGGTTTCCGGATGAGTTCGCTCATCGGCCTCCCTTGAGGTCAGTCCATGGGCAGCCGTTACGCATAGCTAGTGCCACTGACGGTTTGTGGTTAAACCCACTGCCAAGGTACTGACGAGTCATTAGAGTCCCCCACAGACAGTTTCCCAAGTTCGGGCGAAACGTTGTAGAGGCCGTATGGTTTTATGGCAGGGTTCGGAAAATGCACGTGCGTTTACGCACGTGTTATTTTTCGGGCAGATGATACTGGTCGGCTTTGGTTTAAGCCGGATCCGAGTATTATATAGAGTAGGTATAATATCTTTGTCTCAGTTGCATTTGTATTCGGTCGTAATACAAATGCGGATATATTTATACAGTTATGGGGTTATCCTGAAAGTCGTTTCAGGATCACTTTTGGAAGTTGCCAGTTTCCAGTTTTCTATCTGCCGTCTTTTAACATTCGGTTAAAGACGGATTTATCTTTTCTTGGATGAGAGTGAGTCATGCTTCTAGAAGGTTCTAGAAGGTGATGACTTGGTTAATTGGTGTTGTGTTTTCATTGGTTGCATTAATGAATGGATGACTAGGTTAAGTGAGTCATTCATTTCATTAATGAGTTTTGTTTACTTAAGGATATTTCTTCATGATCTTTGTTTATGGTCACCTCCTTGATTGCTCCTACACTCACCCTCCTCCATCCTATAAGATGGCCGGCCCCCCTCCTCTCACTCTCTCACTTGTTGATTTCATTTGGAAAAAAGATATGATAGATTTTGGGGTGTATGGAATTTCACAGCTCATTTCATTCCATCACCCGATTCCCTCGGCAACTTCATTTACCGATCGTCCACGGACTTGGACGAAGTGAGACAAAGTCATCTACTCATTCTCTATATCATTCTTGGTCGTCTCTTTTAGCAAACTTGACGACCGAGTTGCCTCAAGTCAGAGGCGGGAGCCCGTTTAAAGAATCAGTGACGTGGTGCCACCTAGACGAGCAGATCGGAGATCGACGAGATTAAAGAAGCCGCAACGGAGCGTGGGATGATGGTTAAAGAACGAAGGACTCGGATCGTTCGGTATAACCTTTCTACACTCTTTACAGTTTGTTAGTTTAGCAATAATGGAAGATCCGGGTTAAAGTATACGATAGCGCCAGTTAAAAAGTTTTTGTTCCGCATTTGGCGTCTGTAGACGGCCGGGGCGCTACCGTAGACTTACAGTGGTATCAGAGCCTAACCATTTTGCTATACTAACTTGTGCTAACGCGTTTAAAACATCGATCGAACCGAAAATCAAAAACCGCATTTTTCATTTTCACAGTTTCTGTCGATTTTAAATGGTGTCCTAAAAATATTCCACATATCACAGAAATCTGTGCAGGGTTTTATAAGAACACCGACAAAATTTGGGCACGTGATTCCACCAAACCGCCGCGGAAACGCGGCCAAACCCATGGTTTGGCCGCGGATCCGCGGCCATTTGGTAAGATCATGCTCCTAAATTTGTACAGTGTGTTCTCCTCTGGAAATTGGGGTTTTTGGTATATATCTTTTGGGCCCAGATTTTGTTACTATTCAGCAGATTTGCGTGGGGCCCACTTTGTGATATTTAGTCGATCGAAATTTAAACATGTTAGTTTACAGTGCTTACATTATATCTCCGACCGGGAATGTCATTTGATCGGTAAACCGCGTCTGATTGCTATAGTTCTTTTAGACGGGTTTGCGAACGTGACATTCGCGTTGATGTTCTGTGTTGTGCTGTAATGTTGCAGATTTGTCGTGGTGGATAGCAGTGTGCAATGGTAGTACAGTTTGAGTTTATTTGTACATTTGATATTGCGGGGCGAGCGTCCAACTTGTGGACTGCCGTCACTGCCTGTTGTATAATATTCTTTTGGGGCACGACCAGGTTGCGGTCGATGTACCTGTTGTACTATTTTTCATTACTGTACTAGGTTTTACGCCGCGACGGAGTGCACAGATAGCCGGGTTCTGGGGGGCAACGGGTCTGCATCTCATGGCTTTGAGAGGCAGAGGGGTCCCACTCTAGAATTGGCAGACTATTCGCCGCACTCGTAGAGGGTACAGGTTGACCCAAGGAGGGGTGCCCAAGATTACCGGATTCCGTGAAGTGCTGGGTGGTCTATTCACTATGCTGTAGGGGGCTGCCTCGCTTCAGGTTTTGGCGGGTAACTTGCCGCACCCGTAGGGGTCTAGGTTTCATTGCACAGGCTATCCACACGACAGGGGAACGTCGGGTTTCAGCAGCGGCTCTGTGAAACTCGGGGATCCCAGATTATCTGTATTGTTCTGTGATGCTTATTACTTTTCTGTAATGTTGCATATTATCACGCCTGGAGCGATTATTGTATATTGGTTTATATACTATTAGATGTTGTATATGTTTTACACCCGCGCTAGTGCAGTCCCCGCTCTGTCGTTAGTTAAGTAACCTAACGGGTGATGACGGGACCCAGTGACGAATGCGGATGGCATATACGTACATTTTATTTTCGTTCTTTTCTGGTGTGATCGATTGATGGGACTGTGTTGATTCTGATCAATGCAAAGTAAAGAAAACCTATTTACAGTTGTTGGAACAAATTTAAAAAGTGTTATTGCAAAGACGTTTCCTTTTGTTATGCATAGCGGTATTCAGTGGAATATCCTGCACCTCTTTCGACGGGGCAAGGGCCGATATCCCTTCACCGGGACTGACCCCTTGGACAGAAGTTTGCGTCAGGGTAATAACTTCACTATAGTCGATTACAAGTTGCTTTGCATCGCGGTATTCAGTGGAATATCCTGCACCTCATTCCACGAGGAAAGAGCCGAGATCCCTTTACCGGGAATGACCTCTTTAGCAAAAGGTTTTCGCCACTATATTTTAAAAAGCTATCAGGTTCCTTCAGCGATATCAAGTTCACTACGTTAAAGGTTTTTCGCTAAAAACCAGCCGTAGCCCTCCGTCACTTCTTTTGGGTATTCAGTAGTATTCAAGCTATGCATTTTAGCCAAAGTTAAGGCATAGTGCTTGGTAGCTGCTGGGTATTCATTAGTTGCATAGATAGATGAGTTAGTTTGGGACAGTCGTTCTGCCGATTGGCCAAAGTCAGGGGCATGTGCGGGTGGGTTCAAATTGACAAGATAGTGACGGGTAGAACTTGGCATGTGACTTATGACATTTTGACCAAAGCCAAGGTTATAAGAGCATGGGGCAAAAATCATATCGGGAGTTTCTAAAGAAACTGAAACTTGCCAAGTATGCGCATACCTTCTGGAGTATGAGTAACGTGGATGCATTCCATCACGTTATCATGCGATAAGAGTTGGATCCCGATTCCCACTGATGAGTTGGTTTACTCTTCGGGTGATCCCGATTGATTCTTCTTTCTGGTTTGGAGGAGAATTTGACAGGATAGTGGGAGGTTTCCGGATTAGATAAAGTGATAACCATTCTGATCTAGGTTAGAGTGCACGCAGAGTGTTTCTTTTCTCTCTCTCTTTGGCAGCGACCTTTGACCGACCCTAGACTTTGACTCAGTGACCAAGTTGACCGAACCTTCTTGAAATACTGGCTTTTGGATTGTCAGAGTTGCATAAGTCATTGCCACTCCTTCTTTTACCCTTTGAATTTCTCATAACACCCGTATTACTACGGATATCCACTTCCATTGGATAAATCCATCGTATGGTTATATACGAACTCGAAGGGACTTCTTCGAGGATGGATCCAGGTTCAGGAGAAATAGAATTGGTTTATTCAGTTGTCTTTTATTATCACCTTCTCTCAGGTTGCGAGAGCTCCTTGGTTTAGGAGAGTACACCTATTACGCTTATTGGATAGTCTTATTCCAAACCATAGGCAGGTGCCGAAAGGTAGGGAATGAAGAAAACCAATTAGCCTAAGTAGGGTGTGCAGAAGGTAATATGTAAAGACAAAATAAAGGGATTAGAAAGAGGGCAAAGTAAATTGCGACTGATATCATTCACGACCAAAACCGCGTACTTCATCGCCACTCCTATTTCACCTTTAAAGGAATAAGGTATTATTCAGTTGTCTTTTATCATCACCTTCTCTCAAGATACGAGTACTCCTTGGTTTAGGAGGGTACACCTATTATGCTTACTGGATAGTCTTCTTCCAAACCATAGGCTGGTGCCGAACGGTAGGGAAGGAAGAAAACCATTTAGCCTAACGATGGTGTGCAGGAGGTAACGACTAAAGACAAATAAAGGGACTTGGAGAGATGGCAGTGAAATATACGGTTAAAGTCATGAATTGGATTATGAAAGAGGCATTGCTATGAATACCAGGATACCCCTACGAAACATTTTCATGTTTCAGTGCATTGTTAAAGAAAAACTGTTTTCCCGATTAGACACTTACTCCAAGGGTATGTATTTACCAGGTTTCATTCTCATATCTGTATGGTTTTACAGATGATGAGTGGGAGTAAGTTATTGGGAATTAGGTGATTACCCTCATTATATCGGAATTCGTTGTAATTGGTGATATTTGAGGAAATCGCCAGGGTACAGTTTTCAACCTACGACGCACAGGTTTTGAGTTGTTAACTCAGCGGACTTATACAGAGTATTGTATGTTGTCCAGTGTCCATCAGGACAAAGGGGTAGGTCCTCGTACTACGTTCTGTTTACTTATAACTTCTCTTGTATTTAGACAAGTGTTTCGTAGAAATACAAGGTCTAAGTTTTGAGAAGTTGTGGGTATAAGAATAAAGTAGAGAACCAGATGTCACAGGTATCGGGATTCTTCAAAGAGATCGAAGTTGTAGATTCTTGTGATTGGTATTCAGATGATAGTGATGGTTTTGAGAAACGTGTTTCTTTTTCAGGTTACTCATAATTGGATGGATTCCTAAGTTGAGTAATGCTGATTAGCCTCTTTCCATTAAGTTGATATGCACTGGAGACAGCTGCATGATTTGAAGATAGTTCCAATTAAATAAGTGCCAAAGTTTCTATATTGGATATAGAATAGTTCGTACCTTAAAAGATGTTAAGGTACGCGGAGTTGTCCAGCTTATGCTTAAAACCAGACTCTGGATAACTCAGGGCACGTTTTTGTAATGGCTGTTTGTGGGTTGACCCTGGCTATGACGAGGGTTGATATTCTACCATTTGGAAGATCAATAGTGATATTGTTCTTGACTCGCCACAGTTTTAGTAAAAATGGATTTTTTCAGAAAACAGTAGTTGGAGTATGGTAGAACTGGAAGTGATTCCAGAACCACGAACGATTACGGAAAATTTAATAGGACCTATATATTCAATCAGGTTTGACATTCCAAATAGCCACTCCGCAGATTTGGTGGGTAACCTCAGACACCTGAGAGGTACTCCGGTAGCCTCAAGGATGGTGACAGGGAGGATCTTGTTTACCCAGACTTGACACTACTGTTGTTCCAGGATATGAGACCCGGCAGGAGGGTTGTCGTAGTCAGTGGGAGCAGTGGAAGCATAGTGGGCAAGATGCTTATATCTATTTATAGACTTGAGCAGTTATAGCGGAGATAGATCATCTAATTTTGATGTGACAGTCATGGGTTTGACTTCAATCAGGATAGGGGATGGATCTGTTAAGAAGGTAGTAGGGTGTGATGTCATGGTATCTGGATGACATACACAGAGTAGGAAGTAAAATTCCTATACTACGATCGGTTGTACTGTGGTCGTCACACAGTTGTTTCTCCAGACAGGATATGGATATAATATTTGACATTCTGGTTTCTAGATCTATGGTTTTAGATCTGGATTTGGGTAGTTTCCCAATGTAGGTACTTTGACAGTATTCTGATGGTTTTTAGAATTGATGACTCCTAGCATGGTGGTGTACCTGCAGGTGATGGAGTCACCCTCTCTAAAGGTGTCTTACAGACTGAAGGGGAGAGGGATGTGCATGATTGGCAGATCACTTGCTTAGGCAATTGAGTCAATCATGAGATGTCAAGTACCACACCAGATATTATTTTTGCACTAGATGCAATAAGTTTGTATTAATCCAATCCTGGAGAAACATAAGGAAGCAGTTTTAGAACATAAGTACATGTTCTACGGATTTGATGACAGCAGCCTCCTTCGGGAGACGATTATCATTCCAGGTTTCAAAGGTGACATGGTTGACAGAGTGATTGTCAGAGTTATAGTTTTTTCCTCTGACGAAGAGGGACAGTATTATGGACAGGTGGTCCAAGAGGATACTGTGGGTGGCATGGTGCCGGATACTGATTAGGTTCAGTGATCGATACAGTCTAAGAAGTTTGGATTTGGAGTTCATTTATGAACTAGGTCCCATCAGATGTCCAGACATATTCTAAGACAGGTATTACTCAATTCGGGAGATGGCTTTCTCCGCGAACTTGAGATTAAGAGAGATATAGAAAGAAACATCTAGGCGGATCCACTCACTGAGGCTATTTCTCGAACACAATAGTTTTACAAACGGGCTTTGTGAAACTGATTAGTAGAGGAGTTGGATGTTCGGTTTCACACGGGCTGTGAGTAGTCGACATTGCAATAATTAGCCTTGAGTGCAAGTGGGAGATTGTTAGAGATAGTGCCCTCAGAGTCAATTATTGGATCGCAGGTACGTGATTGCAATGATTGCGGAGGACCTATACCGGTAGGACAGTCTTACTCAAGATGATAGTATGCTATCTGGTTTGCCTTTATCAGTCGTGTACATGTTCAGGTGACTGATTACATGTTACACTTTGATAGAGCCCTTAGGATCTTGCTTTACTACCAACAGTATGATGGCGATCATATACGTGAGAGTTGGGTAGTTTATATGCATATCCTTAATTGTGGTCCCTAGTCGTGGGAGTTTCGAGACAGGGCATCGATATTCCGGAGTAGACTAGTGTGTACAGTCGAGACCCCGACGAGGGGCGGTGGCCGGTCTCACAAGCCACTGGTGTCAGTTGGATCACCTAAGATGTATACAGGTGCTCATTGGGTTATGAGTACACCGGACAGGACTCGCCGGGAATCTTCTAGTTAGTACTATATCTATCGTCAGATAGCAGTTCCCTGGTGACATGTGTACAGGTTAGTTCATCGACCTGAGGTCGTCATTTGTCTCGTGTGAGTTCCCACTGTGCTTTGATTTCTACCCTACCATGGCTCAAAGGAGTCGTGCAAACAGGTAGTTTTTGGGTACAGTCCCGAGCCATATGGAGGCACGTGAGCGGATCGGCAGGGGATTCGTCTCTCCCGGTATTGGGGGCGAGGTCGTGCTGTGTCTAGGAGAGCCATTACACATAGTCCATGGCCATGGCAGGAGATTTACTGGTAGGTACTCCAGTAGTATCTCAGGGTGTTATTGGGCTACACTCCGACACGACTTATACTGCTATTGGGGGTCTGACGTTACTAGCCCCCTAGGCAGATATGCGATACTCATAGACGAACGGACCGGACTGTATATACATTGTCACTGTTAGGCTCAGTAGGGTTTCCGGATGAGTTCGCTCATCGGCCTCCCTTGAGGTCAGCCCATGGGAAGCCGTTACGCATAGCTAGTGCCACTAACGGTTTGTGGTTAAACCCACTGCCAAGGTACTGACGAGTCATTAGAGTCCCCCACAGACAGTTTCCCAAGTTCGGGCGAAACGTTGTAGAGGCCGTATGTGTTAGTTATATGTATGCCCTAGAGGCCATTACTGTACATACGATTTATATTGTAGTGGATGCTAGGACATATATAGGGAGGACTTTCTTGCTCGACATGATAGTATGCTATCTGGTTGTACTTTATCTTAACATGTACTCTGATTGTCTCTATGTTACATGTTGATAAAGCCCTTAGGATATGTACTCGACTACTGGGACTATGATGAGATCATACTAGTGGGGCCACGGTAGTCGACGAGTACATCCTATAACTGTTCCTAGTCATGGGTGTATCGAGACATGGCATCGATGCACCAGAGTAGACTAGCGTATACGCATCTTGACCCATATGATGGGCGATGGATGATCCTATATCCATCGGTGTTTGACATCAAGGATGGTGTACGGGTGCTCAGTGGAGACTGGGTACACTGGACGGACTCGCCGAGAACTCCAAGATGGTATTATACCATACGTCAGATGGCAGTTCTCCGGTGACACTGGTACAGAGTAGTCTGTCGACCCGAGATCGTCATAGAGTCTTGTGTGATTCCCACTGTGCTTTGATTTCCATCATACCACGTCCAAGAGGGCGTGCAAAAAGGTGGCTTTTGGGTACAGTCCCGAATCATATGGAGGCAATGAGCGATAGGAGGGGATTCGTCTCTCCCGGTATAGGGAGTTGATGTTGTGCTGTGTTCGATTGGCTATAACGGGAAATCCCTGGCCAGGGTTGCTGAGATTTACTGGTAAGTGTTATCAGTAGTTTCTCGAACTGTTATAGACCTCATATCGACACGACTTATCGAGCTACTGGGGTCTGACGTTTACCACCCCTAGGCGAGATATGCAACATATCAGACGACGAGACCGGACTGTACGGGAGTGTTACTGTTTGGATTCACAGGAGAATGTACAGGCTTGCTTGTTGATCTTCTGAGCGCTCAATACCTGGGTAGCTGTTACGTTTAGCTGACTGCTTGCAGCTTGTGGGTGTTTGATATGATCATCTCCTACTGCCGGCGTATTGACGATTCTTTAGAGTCCTACACGGAGGTTTCTTGGCTCAGGAAAAACGGAGTAGGAGCACATATGTGATATGTGCGGGACCGAGGATAATGCGATATGAGATACCGTATTCTATTCTCGCGATATATGATATCAGCCGGTTCATCGGATCAAGTGTTGATTCGATGAATCGGTACGGATAAATATTAGTCGGTTATATGCGATATAGCCGGATTGTCGGATCAAGTGTTTATTTGATAATTTAATGTATAATAATATATATGATATATTAAATTACATTAACTAATATTAGCTCACTAAAAGATTCTTTTTCTCACTCGGGTAATACATTGATATATATGCGATATATGTTAATTGTATTATTTTATTTGGTTACAATAAATATTGTATATGTGATATATAATATTGTAACATGATATGATAAATAATGCAACATGTTTAGTAGAGATTAAACAAGATTAGGGTTTGATTTGGGTTAATGGTTTCTAGATGATTCTAGAAGGTTTTTGTTTTGTCATGATAAAGATATTTTCATATGACTCATTCTTAACTCAACCCAAAACCCTAACCCTTGGTTAATTCTCTACAATGGCTAAGTGAACCATGGTTGCATAATTGATCATTATCTCCTTTTCCTATTCATCACAAAAGGATTCAACTAATATTGTTCATCTTCTTCCTTCATTCTTTCATGGAAAAAAGCTTTCTTGATTTTTCCAAGTGATGAATAATTATGAGAAAATGATAAATAACGAGAGCAAAAATCCTACTTCATCATCCTTATCTTCCCTTGCCATTTAGATGAGGGTGTTCACATCATTTCATGAGTATTAGCTTGTGTTAAAGAAACTTCAAGGTAGATCATCTTAGTATCGAAGATCGGAAGCAAAGGTTGCGTCTTTCTCTTCGTGGAACCTCTCGAGAGTCCGGATCCCGATGATCGCAGCGAAGGGACCACAACACGGAGCATATGAAGTGAAGGACCGGATCTACAAAGGTTGTAATCCCTCTCACTTAGTGTTAAAGTGTTTAGCATGCTTGTTTTCGCCTAATCTCTAGTTTAAAGTTCCGTATTCGGGTTGTTCGGCACGGCTAATTTTTAAATCGGGCATGTTTGATGCCTCGTAGACCCTTGTGCGCGTGCCTAGCAACCCTACAGTTGTATCAGAGCCAAGCTAGAGCTTTAGGCGAAGTCTATACGGAGTTTGAACTCCGATCGAACCAAAACCCTAACCCGAAACATGCTCTCTGGAAATTTTCTAAAAACTGGGATTTTTCCACATTAAAAATGCTTAAAAAATTCAGCAGGGAATTCTAAGAATTACGGTGCAATTTTTTTTCGATGAACAGTAAAAAGTGCGGCGGAAGCGCTGCAGAAGCATGCCTTCTGCGGCGGTTCCGCGGCGAATTGATGACGTCATCTTTCCCTGTTTGCACAGTAACTCCTATTTAATTATGCTGGATTTTCTGGGAATTTTTAATATTTATTCAAGAGTTGAATTTTCTGGGGTTGTTTTGGGGATTCGGTGTTTCGATTGGAGTATCAGATTTTGTCTATGTGGTTTTCCGGATAACTTTTAGAAACTGTTAAAAAGTTCGAACGGATATCAATAACTCACTTTTTCCCCTGTCGGAAATTTTTTCAAAAGTTAGATTTTTTCTCGTGTTTAAGAATGTTCTCAGTCGTGCAAGTAACTCGGTGGACCCTCTAGAAGACAACAAACCTTAACTCGATTATGTGACCGTCTTGAACTGCCTTTTGAACCTTAGGGTTTGGGGCAGTACGGCGTGGCACATGTGAGGCGTTGGCTTGGCCCTTCTACGGCTGGATCATTGGTACTGTGGCATGTGATGGATGTTTTTTAAATTGATTTCAAGTGTTGAGATACATAGGGGAAATCTTGGGTGCTTGATGATTCGATCGGAAAGTTTAACTTTTTCTATTTATCTGGAATGTGATACAATATTTGGAATCCACAGGTAGTTATGAGATAACTAATTTGAATATTATAAACATAACAGTTTAGTCTCAGATGATCGGTTGCCACGGAATTTTGATGTGATCAAAAGTCCGTCGCAATCACGTAGCGTACGCGGATACTCGCCGGGTAAACTTAATAGACAGCTACGCCCCATAGCCCCGAACAAGTGACTGTAGGAGAACCCCGTCGCCAAAAGCATCCGTTCGGGTGCTCGCGGCAGCGGTGTTCCGCCTTAGTGCACTTCGTCGACGACATCTGGGGGTGCGGCCGTCTACTAAAGTTTGCGACGAGCATTCGATCAGGACGTCGGGAATCTTGTTGAATTGCCCGACTTGATATTGAAAAGAGTTTTCGATAATGAGACTAAAATGCGGGGTTTATAATTGTCAGGCATGCGATGTCTAAGGAATTCATTTGGTTAGGCATGCGATGTCTAAGGAGATTGCGGATTCCAACTGTTGTAGTTTTACACTTTCTTTTCTGTGACCGTAAGCGTAGTATGTGGGGTATCGCCGGCTTCGTTGCTATACGTCAACGACAATCGGGATACGCATACTTGCTTACGTTGATGATATGTGATATTATGTGTTGCTGTGATATGTTATATTGGATCGTCGCGTTTTGAATAGCCGGGGGTTTTATGTGAGATGAGAGTTTTTTCTTTTTCTTTCATGTAAGATTCATTTGTATGTAATATTCTTTTATTGGGGCACTTCCAGGTAGCGGAAGCTGTCACCGTTGTATATTATTTACTTTTCCGCATTAGGTAGACCCAAGGCGGGGAGCACAAGTAACCGGGTTCTAGGGTCCAGTGGGAGACCATCTCGAGGAGTCGAGACCGGGTCTCCTAACCCTAGAATTGGCAGTGTTGCTTGCCGCTCTCGTAGGGGTCTAGGGATGTGGGTTTGGCTATTCATCGCGACCGTGGAATCCGTGTTTTATACAGGCTCGTATTGAAAACATGGACGTCCTAGTATATCCAATATTTCATATATGTTCTTCTGCTGCAATGTTCTGCGATGAGATCATATTACTGCCTGTGACGAATGTTTATATTATATATATGAGATATATGTTATATTGCAGATTTCAACTGTGATGCTTGTGAAGCATAATAAAATGGGACTTCATTAATGAGATTAATGAAATAAAAGAAACCTTAGATGTTGTAGAAACTTGTTTAAAAACTGGTAGCTCTAGTTCTTGCTTTGCATAGCGGTGTTTCTTGTAGAACATCCAGCACCTTATTCGATAAGGAAAGGACCGAGATCCCTTCACCGGGAGTGACTCCTTTAGCAATAACTGGCAGATGCTACAAACTCGGTTTGTCTTTTGATTGCTTCTTTAGTTCTTGCTTTGCACAGCGGTATATATGATATATCCTGCATCTTATTCGATGAGGAAAGGGCCGACGATCCCTTCACCGGGAGTGACCCCTTTAGCAAAACTAGAAAAGCCTCAAAAACACTCCATTTAAAATCACTCGATTCTACGACGATATCAAGTTCATTACGCAATAGGTTTTCTTAAAAACCTGTCGTAACCCTCCGTCATTTTAGGAAGTAGAGTACTTAGTATTCGTGCTGTGTTTGTTGACCATAGTTAAGGCACAGTGTACGGTAGCTAAGTGATGTCTTCCTATATAGCATATGATGCGATTAGTTAGGACAGTCATATGACTTTGTTGACCTTAGTTAAGGGTCATGTGGGTGGGTCTAATTAATCAAGAAATGACGGGTAGAACTTGACTAGTGCGTATGATTTGTTGACCATAGTTAAGGTCATAAGTCACTAGGGGCAAAATATTATTGGGAATTTCAAGTGTTGAAATTTGCAATGAGATTGCATACCTTCTATTAGATAGTTGGATCCCGATACCCGCTGCGAGTAAGAGTTACTCCTGGGAGAGTTTTACACATTACAATTAGCCGATCAAGTAGGTGTCTAGAAAGGTGTTAACGGGGTTACGCCTCTGGGAAAACGAGGTTTACTTTAATTAGGTTCGTGCGAAAGCACGGGGGACCTCCCTCAAAGTACCGACACTGGCCTGGCTGAAAGATTGGCGAACTTGTAGCGTGTAATTAATCCCGGCTAGTCTTTCCTTTTAGGGTTTGAAGGAAGATTTGATTAAAACAGTGGGAGACATCCTGATTAGATATATTAGATAACCAATCTAATCTTGCAAGAGCATACGCTGAGTGTTTTCTTCTCTCTCTCTCTCCAGGTAGCGACTATATCACGCCTTAATCAAGATAATAAAACGGATATATTGACCAAACCCGCTTGTTATACTGAGCTGGGGAACGTTGGTCCCGCTCCAACTTATAATTGTTATAGGACAGAGCAGGAAATTGGGGAATACCAGATTTCCCGTGCCGCCCAAACGAAGAAAGTGCATGCTGATGCATCTTCTTCGGGTGTGTTCATTACACAGAACTGTTTCTCAGTATCCTTTACGTCCTGGGTATGTGATACCGGATCAGGATCCCGTATATGTAATCTGTTACATGGGCTACAGATAGGTAAAGAACTGAGAACGGGTGATAAGTTTCATGAGACAGAAAACGGTGCAAGTGTTGCAGCCAAATCTGTTGGTCACTGTCACCCTGTATTACCAGAATACATTGATTCTGAATAAATGTTATTAGATACCGAACCTGATATATAAAATCATATCAGTCTCTTTATTAGTAAAGAAAGAATATAATTTTGTATTGTTGGATAATGTTTTGAACATTTCCTATATCAAGAGTTGATCGGTTCAGGCACGTTATCTAAAAGCATTGTCGTTCTAAATCAAACTACAGTTCTTAGTATATGGAACACACACAAGAGGAAGAGTTCAGAAATGAACAAATCCTTCTTGGGGCATTGTAGACTAGGTCATATCAATGCGACCCGACTGGCTGAAGTTACATTTAGATGCATATTTAAATTAGTTTGAATTTACATCTTGTGAAACTTGCCGGTCATGTCACAAAGATAAGATGACCACAGCTCTGTTTGTTGGAAACAGAGAAAGAGTTAGTGAACTTTTGGGATTGATACATGCTGATGTATGAAAGTCCCCTATCTACACATGCCAAGATTGGTTCTTTGTACTTCATTACATTCTCTGATAATCTCTCAAGATTCAGACATATGTTCCTGCTGAAACACAAGTCCGAACCTTTTGAGATATTCACAGAATATAAGATAGAAGTAGAGAACCAAAAATACGGGTATAAGTATTATGTCCTTTGATGTGATCAAGGAGGAGAATACTTGAGCACGGAATTCCTGGACTATTCTAAAGGAGAATGAGATTCTATCTCAGCATTACTCATCCGTATACACCATAGCACGATGGTATATCGGGGCGGAGCAAACTCACCCTATTAGATATGGTGTGCTCTATGATGAGTACTAATGAGTTTCCTATTTCCTTTTGGGGGTTATGCACTTGAGAAGCTGCATCCCTATTGAATAAGGTTCAAATCAAATCAGTTACCTACCACTTCATATGTGATATGTAATGGTTATGATTTGGGGTTGTCCGGCCTATGCCTAAAAGCAAAATCCGGACAAGCTCGAGGCAAGGTCTGTTATGTAGAACTGGAAATGTTCCAGCTATACAAACTGCAGCTGATGATTTGGTACAACCAAAGGATTCAATAGTTTCCAACGAACCTCAGCCTCTCCGCCGATCTAGCAGGGTTCCTCACCCACCTGAGAGATACTTCGGTTTCTCTATGACAGTGGGAGCGAGGATTGCATCAGGAGATGATGACCCAATTAGTTTCGAGCTGGCCATCAGGAGTGGGACTCTATAAGAATGGCTGGGTGCTTATCGATCTGAGATGGAATCCTTATACACCAACAAAGTATGGACTTTGGTTGCTTTATCAGAAGGGTTAAATCCCCATCAGGAGTAAGTATATCTTGAGAAGATTACTTGGTGTACATGGAAAAGTTGAGACTTTCAAAGCTAGACTTGTTAAAGGTTTGCATCATAGACCAGGCATGGATTATGTTGAAACCTTTTCTAAGGATCTATGCTTAAGTCCATCCAGATCCTACTTGCCACGGCTACATACCATGACTACGATATCTGGTGGTTGGGTGTCATGACTGCTTTTCTAAGTGATGTTTTAGAAGAGAACGTCTATAAGTACACAGCCAGAGGGCTTCGTAGACAGTGGGAGCAGCGGAAACGTGTGCAAGATGTTTTATATGATAAAACAGGCATCGCGGAGTTGGAACATCTGTTTTGATGTGGTAGTCAAAGAGTTTGACTTCATCAAAATGGTAGATGAGCCTTGTATATACGAAAAGGTAGTAGAGAGTATGGTGGTGATCCTCGTAGAGTACGTGGATGACATACTCTTGATAGGGAAGGAGTTTCCTATGCTACGCTCGGTCAATCTCCGCTTATCACAAGGATTCTCCATATAGGATCAAAGTGATACCTCCTAAATCCTGGGTTTTGGATCTATGAGATAGATCTAATTGGATGTTAGGACACTCACTAGTTGTAGTGAGATGGTATCAATCGATCCTGAGGAGAATCACTGGAATGGTTCCAGGGTGATAAGGACGACTGAATGTCAGTCGCAGGCTTGTCTATACCCTCCGTGGAGGGACGATATGTTGGAAGAGTTTCAAGCTAGATACCGTGACATACTAGATGATTAAAGGCAAGATACATCGTTACCAAGGATGCTACCAAAGAGGCAGTCTGGATATATATAAGTTCATAAGATGAACTTCGTTCCTGCCATTGTGTGACAATGGAGTTGTGGCTTCAGCCAAGGAACTATCGTCCAATCAGAAATCCAGATATAATTCTTAGGCAGTATCACCTGATCATGGAGATGGTTGATCTCCAGGGAGATCGAGGTTAGCAGAGTAGACACAGAGGACAACGACGCGAATCCACTCACAAAGGCCTTTTTTCCCAGTAGAGACTTTTATGGGATGGTTAAGTATGAGATACTTCAACCGCAGCTAATTGTTGGGTATGCGATACCTGTTAGTGTATATGCCCTAGAGGCTATTACTGTATCATACTAGTTTGTATATTACTTAATGGATGCTTGGGATATTCACCTTGTATATACAATCTTGCTCAAAATAGTAGTATGCTACTTGGTTTGTTTCTACTTCAATGTGTACATGTGTTTATTTTTGTATATCGCCTATACACATTAGTAGAGCCCTTAGGATCTTTGCTTGATTACCAGCGATGTGATGGCCGTCACACTAGTGGGGCTGGGTAATCTATAAGCATATCCTTATGCAGGTCCCTGGTCGCAGGACTATCGAGACAGGACATCGATACTCCGGAGTAGACTAGCGCATGCGCTTCTCATCCCAGTGTGGGAGACGGTCTGTCCCACAGCCGTCAGTACGTCGTACTTGAGATAGTATGCGGGTGCTCGTTAGGTTACGGGTACACTGGACAGGACTCGTCGGGAACTGACTAGTTGGTATTATGCCTATCGTCAGTTATCAGTTCCCAGGTGACATGAGTACAGCTTAGTCCGCTGACTTGACACTGTCACTTCGCCTCAAGTGTGTTCCCACTGTACTTTGATCACTACCCTACCACGGCTCAAAGGAGGCGTGCAAACATGTAGTGGTTGGGTGCAGTCCCGAAGCACTTGGAGGCAGTGACGGTTAGACAGGATTCGTCTCTCCCGGTATTGGGGGCTGATATCGCGCTGTGTCTAGGAGAGCCATTACACGAGTAGTCCCTGGCCAGGGCAAACGAGATATACTGGTAGGCTTCCAGTGTTATCTCAGGGTGTTTTGGGCTTCACTCCGGCACGACTTATACAGCTATTGGGGGACTGACGTTTACCGCCCCCTAGGCCCGCCATGCGATGTATCAGACGAACAGACCGGACTGTACGGAGAATGTCACACTCAGGCTCAGTAGGAGTTCAGATGGGTTTCGCCTCGTCGGTCTTCTTGTCGGCATTACCTGGGGACCGTTACGCACAGCTAGTGCCGCTTGCGGTCTGTGGTTAAACCCACTGCCAGCGTAGTGTCGAGTCTTTAGAGTCCCACACAGAAAGCTTTTCGCCTTTAGGCAAAAGAGTAGAGGTCGCATGGTATTGCGACAGGTCGCATGGTTTTGCGACAGGGTTCGGTCACATCCGTGCACTTGTGCACGTACAGTGTCCGGACAGTTTACACTAGCGGGCTTTGGTTTAAGCCAGATCCTAGTGTACTTTATGGGATTGGATTTATCCAGTTTGCATTCGTGTTCCTCGGAACGCGGATGCGGGTGTGTATGCACAGTTGACAGGGAGGCAGAGGCAGCGGATTCTCATTAGGGTTGTTGACAGTTGACCGTTGACTTTTTGACTTTTTGCTCAACCCTAATGAGAATATGATATGTGATTAACTATTATATTAATTAAGTATTATGGTGACTTGGTTGTTGACTTTTGTTGACTTGTTGACTTTTGTTGACTTGTTGACTTTGTTGACCGGTTGACTAGGCTTGACTAGTTGACCATCATGATAACCATGGCTATCATTTCATGCCAAATACTTTTACTTGCTTGCTCATTTGTGTAAAATGAGTGCATGATATGATATGGTTATGGTTGCTTCAACCATCACATAAGACTTTTGTTGATATGATGAGTTATGATTACTTTGGATTATGAGAGGGTGAAAGACAAAAGAGTTGCTCATTCTTTCTTGCTCATTCTCTCTCTTGTTCTTGAGCTCTCCATTTTGCTCTCACCCTCTTGCTCTTGCTCCCTCTCTTTAATCTATGGTTCATATCTCTCATGAGTTGAGAATCAAGAACCATAGATAAAATCCCATTCTATTTCTTCTCTACTCATTCTAGTTCACTAGGTTTAGCAAACCAAGTGAACTAGTTTCTTCAAAGAACGAAGAAGGAGCTAAAGGTTGGAGCTTTCAGGTGGATCTATCTTCGGCGTACGGAGACGACGAGAAGAAGCCATCGGACCGCCATCGGAGCTTGAAGAAGAAGGAGTTCAAGACAAGCTAGGTATAACCCCCTAACCGAGTAGCTAGAAACTCATAGTTAGGATGTTAGATAGATGTTTAAGCAAGATCCGGGTTATAGGTCCATGTTACCACCTCCGTAAAAATTGTTTTTTACCAAATTCCGCTTTCCCGAAAGTACCGGGAGAGGTAGCATGGACTTACAATACCATAATAGATGGCCCTAGTGCAAGTGGGAGATTATTAGTTATATGTATGCCCTAGAGGCCATTACTGTACATACGATGTATATTGTAGTGGATGCTAGGACATATATAGGGAGGACTTTCTTGCTCGACATGATAGTATGCTATCTGGTTGTACTTTATCTTAACATGCACTCCGATTGTCTCTATGTTACATGTTGATAAAGCCCTTAGGATATGTACTCGACTACTGGGACTATGATGAGATCATACTAGTGGGGCCACGGTAGTCGACGAGTACATCCTATACCTGTTCCTAGTCGTGGGTGTATCGAGACAGGGCATCGATGCACCAGAGTAGACTAGCGTATACGCAACTTGACCCATATGATGGGCGATGGATGATCCCATATCCATCGGTGTTTGACATCAAGGATGGTGTACGGGTGCTCAGTGGAGACTGGGTACACTGGACGGACTCGCCGAGAACTCCAAGATGGTATTATACCATACGTCAGATGGCAGTTCTCCGGTGACACTGGTACAGAGTAGTCTGTCGACCCGAGATCGTCATAGAGTCTTGTGTGATTCCCACTGTGCTTTGATTTCCATCATACCACGTCCAAGAGGGCGTGCAAAAAGGTGGCTTTTGGGTACAGTCCCGAATCATATGGAGGCAATGAGCGATAGGAGGGGATTCGTCTCTCCCGGTATAGGGAGTTGATGTTGTGCTGTGTTCGATTGGCTATAACGGGAAATCCCTGGCCAGGGTTGCTGAGATTTACTGGTAAGTGTTATCAGTAGTTTCTCGAACTGTTATAGACCTCATATCGACACGACTTATCGAGCTACTGGGGTCTGACGTTTACCACCCCTAGGCGAGATATGCAACATATCAGACGACGAGACCGGACTGTACGGGAGTGTTACTGTTTGGATTCACAGGAGAATGTACAGGCTTGCTTATTGATCTTCTGAGCGCTCAATACCTGGGTAGCTGTTACCTTTAGCTGACCGCTTGCAGCTTGTGGGTGTTTGATATGATCATCACCTACTGCCGGCGTATTGACGATTCTTTAGAGTCCTACACGGAGGTTTCTTGGCTCAGGAAAAACGGAGTAGGAGCACATATGTGATATGTGCGGGACCGAGGATAATGCGATATGAGATACCGTATTCTATTCTCGCGATATATGATATCAGCCGGTTCATCGGATCAAGTGTTGATTCGATGAATCGGTACGGATAAATATTAGTCGGTTATATGCGATATAGCCGGATTGTCGGATCAAGTGTTTATTTGATAATTTAATGTATAATAATATATATGATATATTAAATTACATTAACTAATATTAGCTCACTAAAAGATTCTTTTTCTCACTCGGGTAATACATTGATATATATGCGATTTATGTTAATTGTATTATTTTATTTGGTTACAATAAATATTGTATATGTGATATATAATATTGTAACATGATATGATAAATAATGCAACATGTTTAGTAGAGATTAAACAAGATTAGGGTTTGATTTGGGTTAATGGTTTCTAGATGATTCTAGAAGGTTTTTGTTTTGTCATGATAAAGATATTTTCATATGACTCATTCTTAACTCAACCCAAAACCCTAACCCTTGGTTAATTCTCTACAATGGATAAGTGAACCATGGTTGCATAATTGATCATTATCTCCTTTTCCTATTCATCACAAAAGGATTCAACTAATATTGTTCATCTTCTTCCTTCATTCTTTCATGGAAAAAAGCTTTCTTGATTTTTCCAAGTGATGAATAATTATGAGAAAAAGATGAATAAAGAGAGCAAAAATCCTACTTCATCATCCTCATCTTCCCTTGCCATTTAGATGAGGGTGTTCACATCATTTCATGAGTTTTAGCTTGTGTTAAAGAAACTTCAAGGTAGATCATCTTAGTATCGAAGATCGGAAGCAAAGGTTGCGTCTTTCTCTTCGTGGAACCTCTCGAGAGTCTGGATCCCGATGATCGCAGCGAAGGGACCACAACACGGAGCATATGAAGTGAAGGACCGGATCTACAAAGGTTGTAATCCCTCTCACTTAGTGTTGAAGTGTTTAGCATGCTTGTTTTCGCCTAATCTCTAGTTTAAAGTTCCGTATTCGGGTTGTTCGGCACGGCTAATTTTTAAATCGGGCATGTTTGATGCCTCGTAGACCCTTGTGCGCGTGCCTAGCAACCCTATAGTATGGTTTTATGGCAGGGTTCGGAAAATGCACGTGCGTTTACGCACGTGTTATTTTTCGGGCAGATGATACTGGTCGGCTTTGGTTTAAGCCGGATCCGAGTATTATATAGAGTAGGTATAATATCTTTGTCTCAGTTGCATTTGTATTCGGTCGTAATACAAATGCGGGTATATTTATACAGTTACGGGGTTATCCTGAAAGTCGTTTCAGGATCACTTTTGGAAGTTGCCAGTTTCCAGTTTTCTATCTGCCGTCTTTTAACATTCGGTTAAAGACAGATTTATCTTTTCTTGGATGAGAGTGAGTCATGCTTCTAGAAGGTTCTAGAAGGTGATGACTTGGTTAATTGGTGTTGTGTTTTCATTGGTTGCATTAATGAATGGATGACTAGGTTAAGTGAGTCATTCATTTCATTAATGAGTTTTGTTTACTTAAGGATATTTCTTCATGATCTTTGTTTATGGTCACCTCCTTGATTGCTCCTACACTCACCCTCCTCCATCCTATAAGATGGCCGGACCCCCCTCCTCTTACTCTCTCACTTGTTGATTTCATTTGGAAAAAAGATATGATAGATTTTGGGGTGTATGGAATTTCACAGCTCATTTCATTCCATCACCCGATTCCCTCGGCAACTTCATTTACCGATCGTCCACGGACTTGGACGAAGTGAGACAAAGTCATCTACTCATTCTCTATATCATTCTTGGTCGTCTCTTTTAGCAAACTTGAAGACCGAGTTTCCTCAAGTCAGAGGCGGGAGCCCGTTTAAAGAATCAGTGACGTGGTGCCACCTAGACGAGCAGATCGGAGATCGACGAGATTAAAGAAGCCGCAACGGAGCGTGGGATGATGGTTAAAGAACGAATGACTTGGATCGTTCGGTATAACCTTTCTACACTCTTTACAGTTTATTAGTTTAGCAATAATGGAAGATCCGGGTTAAAGTATACGATAGCGCCTGTTAAAAAGTTTTTGTTCCTCATTTGGCGTCTGTAGACGGCCGGGGCGCTACCGTAGACTTACAAGGCGAGCGTCCGATATGTGGACCATCGTCTCTGCCAGTTTGTATATTCTTTTATTGGGGCACGACCGGGTTGAGGTCGATGCCACCGTTGTATATATTCTTTTCTTTTCTGTACTAGGATTACCCCGCGGTGGAGTGCACGAATAGCCAGGTTCTAGAGGGTAACGGGTCCGCATCTCATGGTATTGAGACAGAGGGGACCTTACTCTAGAATTGATGGGCTATTCGCCGCACTCGTATGGGGTATAGGATGACCCACGGTGGAGTGCTCAAGTTACCGGATTCCGTGAAGTGCTGGGTGGCCTATTCACTTTGTTGATTGAGGTTGCCTCACTTCTGGGATTGGCGGGTAACTTGCCGCGCTCGTAGGGGTCTAGGTTTTTATTGCACGAGCTATCCACATGACCGGGAACGTCGAGTTTCATTTGCAGCTCAAATGAAACCCGAGGCTCCAAGTTTATCCACCATTCTGTGTTGCTGGCTGAGATTCTGTGATGCTGCTTATATCATGCCAGGGACGAATGTTATATATATTTATATATATATACTAGTAGATGTTGAATATGTTTTGCACCCGCGCTAGTCCAGCCCCCGCTCCGTCGTCAGTTAAGTAGCCTAACGGGTGATGACGGGGCCAAGTGGCGAATGCGGATATCATATACGTACATTTTATTTTCGTTCCTTTTCTGTGGTGTGATATGGATTAATTGATCGGACTGTGTTGATTCTGATTAACGCAAGAAAAAATAAACCTATTTGATGTTGTTGGAACCAATTTTGAAAAACTGTTGTTGCAAGAAGTTTCCTTTTTCTTTGCACAATGGTATTCAGTTTAGAATATCCAGCACCTCATTCGACGAGTCAAGAGCCGAGATCCCTTCATCGGGAGTGACCTCTTGGGCGAAAGTTTGCGTATTTGTGATAACTGCTTTATAGTCGATTTTTTTGCTTTGCATCGTGGTATTTAGTTTGGAATATCCTGCACCTCATTCGACGAGGAAAGATCCGAGATCCCTTCACAGGGAGTGACCTCTTTAGCAAAAGTTTTCGCCACTATATATTTGTGAAACCACTCGGTTCCTTCAACGATATCAAGTTCATTATGTTAAAGGTTTTTCGCCAAAAACCAGCCGTAGCCCTCCATAATTTCAGATTAGTATTGCTTAGTATTCGTGCTACGTATATCGTGCATTGCCGAGGCGTAGTGTTCGGTAGCTCTGTAATGCTTTTCTGTCGCATGGATATGTGGATTGGTTAGGACAGCCGTATAACCATTTTGACCGTGTCAAGTGTTGGGTTTCCTTAGCACCTAATCTAGGATTTGGAAGCATCACACACGCCACTTTAAAAATTTAGGGAGGTGCTAAGCAAACTAACCATAAATCGAAACTAGAATTTTAGGGTAACATCTAATAGTATCACATACTACAAAGAATCTATCACTAAGTGGAGAAATTATAACCTTTGTAGACTTGCCTCCTTAACTCCTTGGACCTTTGAGAGCTTGAAACGGATCGTTAGAAGCCTTCCTAGTCCACGATGATCCACCCGAAGTCCCTTTGCACAAAGCTCCTTGCTTCACTTGATCAAGAATGATGATGAAGCAAACACTTTACACTAATGGGCTAGAGTAGTGTAGAATGGTGATGTGGTTTCTTTTCTCTATTCAAAACCCTTTCTTTTTTACTAACTCACTCAAAAGAAATCTCAAGAGAGAGGAAGAAGAAGATGGCTTTGCTTGAGCTCAAGAGATATGATCAAGATGAAAGAAAAATGAGAATAGAAAAAATATATATATTTTTACACTCTCATCACAAACCATGGTAAATCAATATCTAAATATTTTTGCATTGAGTTAAAACCCAAATGGTGAATTAAATCATTGTTAATAGTTAGGTGAAGTCAAGGTCAATGAAGAAGGGTGTAGAAACTCTTAACCATGAATTAATCCCATTTCATTTTCTCAAATACAAATATAAATAGATATTTACTTCCATGTGAGTCTTGCATTGCCATCACTAGTGTATCAACAACCATGATACAATGTATGCATGTATGTGTCCATACACATCAACATGTGCATACATGCATGCATACATCAATATAGAAAAGGGTTTAATAAAGAAGTGAGCTAAAAGTCAATGATAAATCAACACTTGATTTAACAAACCGGTCATATCACATACGACCCGACCAATAGAAAAACGCCCGATTAATATACGGTATCACATATACGCATTTAATCGGGTCTCCGTACATATCTCATATGCACACAACATCGTTTCACCTGAGCTAGGAAACTCCTGTGTGGGTCTCTAAGACTCGTCAATACGCCGGAAGTAGGTGATGATCACATCAAATACCCATAAGCTGCAAGCGGTCAGCTAAACGTAACGGCCACCCGGGTATTGAGCGATCAGAAGAAAAACAAGCGAAGCTGTCAAAAACTCCCGTCGAGCCAACTGGCAATACTTACCGTACAGTCCGGTCTCTTCGTCAAATATGCTGCATATCGAGTCTAGGGATGGTATCGTCGACCCCAATAACTCAATAAGTCATGCCAGTGTATGGCTCATAACAGATCGAGAAACTACTGATAACACTTATCAGTAAATCTCAGCAGCCCTGGCCAGGGACTTCCTGTTATAGCCAATCGAGCATAGCACAACACCAACCCCTAATACTGGGAAAGACGAAACACCTCCTATCGCTCATTGCCTCCATGTGCCTCGGTACTGTACCCAAAATCCACCTGTTTGCACGACTCAGTAGAGCCGTGGTAGGGAGGAGATCAAAGTACAGTAGGAGGACACACAAGACTCTATGACGATCTTGGGTCTACAGACTAACCTGTACCAGTGTCACCTGAGAACTGCTATTCGACGATAAATATAATACCACATAGGAGTTCTCGGTGAGTCCGTTCAGTGTACCCAGTCTCTACTGAGCACCCGTATACAATCTTTGGTGTCATCACACAAGATGGATATGGGATCATCCATCGCCCATCATATGGGACAAGAATGGTATACGCTAGTCTACTCTGGAATATCGATGCCCCGTCTCGATACATCCACGACTAGGAACAGTTCAAGGATATGCTAATAAACTAAACGCGTCCCACTAGTATGATCCGCATCATAGTCGCAGTAGTCAAGCAAATATCCTATAGGCTTTGTCAACATGTACCAAATGAGTAAGATGCATGATCAAATGAACATGTTAAGATAAAGTAAACCAGATAGCATACTATCATGTCGAGCAAGAAAGTCATCTGCATAAATATATATACACATGTCCAAGCATCCACTATACATAAAATGGCCTCTAGGGCATACATATATCCAACAATCTCCCACTTGCACTATGGCCAATTATTGACGTATCTCATACCCAACATCTCAAAAAGACGCTCATGTTGTCGCTGTGGAAGGGACTTGGTGAGTGGATCCACGGTGTTATTCTTTGTATCTACTCTCCGAATCTCAATCACGTGGCGATCTACTATCTCCCGGATCAAATGATATCGCCTTAGGATGTGTCTGGACTTCTGATGGGACCTGGGTTCTTTGGCCAACGCCATAACCCCATTATTATCACAATATAATGGTATTGGATCAACAATGGTTGGAACTACTCCTAGTTCCGCGACGAACTTTCTTATCCAGACGGCTTCCTTGGCAGCATCATTTGCAGCAATATACTCAGCTTCCATCGTGGAGTCTGCAACGGTATCCTGTTTGGAACTTTTCCAACTAACCGCCCCTCCATTGAGGGTAAATACAAACCTTGAGATAGATTTGTTGTCATCCTTATCACTTTGGAAGCTGGAATCGGTAAAGGCCTCCATTTGGAGATCCCCATTACCATACACCAAGAACAATTCCTTAGTCCTTCGCAAGTACTTAAGAATGTTCTTCACTGCTATCCAATGTTTCTCCCCTGGGTTGGATTGATACCCTCTTAGTACAGCTAGTGCATAAGCTACATCAGGGCGAGTACATAACATCGCATAAATTATAGATCCTACGGCTGAAGCGTAGGGTATAATGCTCATGCGAGCTCTCTCTTCATCAGTCTTCGGACAGAAGTCCTTGGAGAGAGTGATTCCATGACAAGCGGGCAATGCACCACGCTTGGAATCTTCCATACTAAACCTTTTTAGGATGGTGTCATTGTACTTTGATTGGGACAATCCCAATAACCACTTAGATCTATCTCTATAGATCCTAATGCCCAAAATGCAAGAGGCATCACCCAGGTCCTTCATGGAGAACCTTTGTGATAAAAATAGTTTGACCGATTGTAGCATAGGAATATCATTTCCTATCAAAAGAATGTCATCCACGTACAATACGAGGAATGTGACAGTACTCCTTACAATCTTCTTATAAATGCATGGTTCATCTATAATTTTGACAAAATCAAACTCTTTGATTGTATCATCAAAACAGATGTTCCAGCTCTGTGATGCCTGTTTTAATCCATAAATGGATTTAAGCAACCTACATGCCTTCCCACTGCTCCCACTATCAATGAAGCCCTCTGGCTGATCCATATAAACACATTCTTCTAAATCACCATTTAGAAATGCAGTTTTAACGTCCAGATTTCATAGTCGTAGTGAGCAGCAATAGCAAGTAGGACCCGAATGGATTTAAGCATTGCTACTGGAGAGAAAGTTTCATCATAGTCCAATCCTGGTCTTTGACGAAAACCTTTCGCTACAAGCCTTGCTTTATAGGTCTCTACCTGTCCATCTACACCAATCTTTCTCTTAAAGATCCATTTGCACCCAACGGGTTTTATCCCACGAGGTGCAACGTCCAAAGTCCATACTTTGTTGGTGTACATGGACTCCATTTCGGATCTCATGGCATCTAGCCACTTCACCGAGTCACTACTCGTGATAGCTTGCTGAAAACTAGTAGGGTCATCATCATCCATGATGCAATCTTCTCTATCACCATCAATAAGAAACCCATAGTATTTCTCCGGTGGGCGAGAAGTTCTACTAGATCTCCGGAGCGGCTGGGGTTCTTGAAGTTCTACAGCAACATCAGTTTCAACCAATTCGTCATGAGTAATTTGTGTCTCTAGAACCTCTTCTAGTTCTTCCGCATTGCCATCAGTACTATTTGTAAAAAAATCATTTTCTAAAAATGTGGCATGTTGAGAAATAAACACCTTTTATTCCTCCTTGTGGTAGAATAGATATCCATATGAATGTTTTGGATATCCCACAAATTTACACATGACCAATCGTGTCTCGAGTTTGTCTGGATTCTTCTTTTTGACAAAAGACGGACAACTCCATATCCTAACTCTTTTAAGAGATGGTCTCTTTCCACACCATATCTCATATGGAGTGGTAGACACGGTATTGGTTGGAACCCTGTGTTGGAGATAGTGCCCTCAGAGTCAATTATTGGATCACAGGCACGTGATTGCAATGATTGAGGGAGGACCTATCCCGGTAGGACAGTCTTACTCGAGATGATAGTATGCTATCTGGTTTACCTTTATCATCGTGTACTGCTTCAGGTGACCTTACAGGTCGCTATTACACGTTGATAGAGCCCCTAGGATTCTTGCTTGACTACCAGCAGTATGATGGTGATCATATACGTGGGAGCTGGTAGTCTATAAGCACATCCTTAAAAGGTCCCTAGTCGTAGGAGTTTCGAGACAGGGCATCCATACTCCATTAGTAGACTAGTGTATACAGTCGAGACCCCGACGAGGGGCGGTGGCCGGTCTCACAAGCCACTGGTGTCAGTTGGTTCACCTAAGATGTATACAGGTGCTCATTGGGTTATGAGTACACCGGACAGGACTCGCCGGGAACCTTCTAGTTGGTCTTATACCAGATGTCAGATAGCAGTTCCCAGGTGACATGTATACAGGTTAGTTCATCGACCTGAGATCGTCATTTGTCTCGTGTGAGTTCCCACTGTGCTTTGATTACTACCCTACCACGGCTCAAAGGAGTCGTGCAAACAGGTTTTAGTTGGGTACAGTCCCGAGCCATATGGAGGAAGTGAGCGGATCTGCAGGGGTTCGTCTCTCCCGGTATTGGGGGTGAGGTCGCGCTGTGTCTAGGAGAGCCATTACATAAAGCCCTCGGCCGAGGCAGGAAATTTACTGGTAGGTATTCCAGTAGTATCTCAGGGTGTTCTGGGCTACACTTCGACACGACTTGTACCGCTTTTGGGGGTCTGACTTTTACCAACCCCCTAAGCCCGACATGCGATGCTCATAGACGAACGGACCGGACTGTACGGATATTGTCACTGACAGGCTCAGTAGGGTGTCAGGATGAGTTCGCTCATCGACGTCCCTTTTGGTCAATAGCTGGTGGCCCGTCACGTATTGGCTAATACCTCTGACGTGCTAGTGGTTAAATCCACAGCCATAGTATTGACGAGTCTTTAGAGTCCACCACACTTTCAGTTACTCAAGCTTTCGGGCGAAACGCTGTAGAGGCCGTATTGAGATATGGCAGGGTCCGATCAGATACGTGCGGTATTGCACGGATCAGGATCGGACATTTTGTACTAGAGGCCGTATGGAGATATGGCAGGGTCCGATCAGATACGTGCGGTATTGCACGGATCAGGATCGGACAGTTTGTACTAGTGGCCGTATGGTTATATGGCAGGGTTCGATCAGATACGTGCGGTATTGCACGGATCAGGATCGAACGGATATTACTAGCCGGTTTTGGTTTAAGCCGGATCCTAGTTTAGTACAGTGTAGATTTTGTCTCATTGCATTTGTATCCGGTCGGAATACAGATGCGGGTGTGTATGCACAGTATCGGGGTTTTCCTGTAATTTATTACGGGACCAGTTTTCTGGAGTTGCCAGTTTGCATTCCGTTCCGGCCGGTTTTCCTTTGTTCTTTCCCGGCCGGACTTTTCCGATGGAGGGGGGTTATTTGCAAGTTTGCAAATAACATTTGAGGAGGGGGTTTCTTGCATATGTATTTATTATGATAGCATCTTTAGATACCATTCTTTTCCTTCATCATTTCATGCTTTATTGTGATTAGAATTGATAAGAATGGTTGATGTGAGTTTGTGATGATAATGTTTGGATATAGTCACCACTTGCTTTTACTACCATGACCTTCCTTCTAAGGTTGTGGTTTAGTATTCCCTCCTCCACCTTTCTCATTTTTGGGACATGGTAGAACTCACTTGAGAGAGAAAGAAGATGAGAGCTTCATATTGAGAGCTTCATTCTTGATCTTATTTTCATGCTAGAAAAATGCAAGCACCATTTTTCTACTTTTGATTCCTCCATCATCTTCAAAGGCAACAAACCCCAAATGAGACATAGCCTCTACACTACACATTCTATAGCATATCTTGAGCATGTCGAGTTTCCGGCTTCATGCCCGAGTTGCCTCGGTATTGAGGCGGGAGCCCGTAAAAGACGCAGGCGATGTGGTGCCCTTTCCGGCGAGGAGGCGACGATATGGAGACAAGACTTTCCGCGGGAGATCGGGACGATAAAGAGAAGACCGGAGGACTCGGATCACTCGGTATACTTCTCTTCCCATCTCTTGTTAGCTAGTATAGGTTAATGGTTAACGATCCGGGTTTTCATTGTCCGCGGTAGCGCCGGTTTCCAAGTAAGGAAAATTTTTGATTCCGCATTTTGGCCTCGGATAGACGGCCGGGGCGCTGCCGTGGCGCAACATGGTATCAGAGCCACGCCATTAACCTTATCTAGCTTGTTCTAATGTGTTTTGCATTTCCGATCGACCAAAATTCCAAAAACCGCGTTTTTGCATGCATCAGTTTTCTGTTGAATTTTTTCTTGCTCAAAAAAATTTTCAGGTTGTAGAAAACTGATGTACAAGATATTCTAAGACTTCTGTGAAAATTCGACACAGTCAGTCGATTAGTGAAGCGCGGAACCGCGGCCAAACCCCCCCTTGGGCCGCGGTTCCGCCGCACTTTAATGACGTCACTTTTTCCAATTTTTTACAGTGGCCTTGTGGGCTGATTTTGGGGGTTTTGGGATATTAAATTTGGGCCCAGATCTTCTGTGACTGCTACAGTATTACTTGGGGGCCCACTTGTTAATTGTTTGATCGATCGGATATTTTTAAACACATTATTTCACAGTATTTACATTATATCCGCGACCGTGAATGTCACTTGATCGGTAAATCCCGTCTAACTGCTATAGCCCGGTTAGACGGATTTGCGAACGTGATTTTCACGTTGATGTTCTATGTTTATGCTGTGTTGTTATGGATCGGTCATGGGGGATAGCCTAGATGCAATGTTAGTACAGTTTTGTTTTATATGTACATTTGTTATTGCGGGGCGAGCGTCCGACATGTGGACTGCCGTCACTGCCTGTTTGTATTATTCTTTTGGGGCACGACCTGGTTGCGGTCGATGTACCCGGTGTATGTATATTTTACTTTCTGTACTAGGATTACCCCGCGGAGGGGTGCACGGATAGCCGGGTTCTAGAGGGCAACGGGCCCGCATCTCATGGTATTGAGACGGAGGGGCTTCACTCTAGGATTGGCGGGCTATTCGTCTCACTCGTAGGGGGTACAGGTTGACCCAGGAGGGGTGCCCAAGTTACCGGATTCCGTGAAGTGCTGGGTGGTCCATTCACGGTGCTGAAGGGGGCTGCCTTGCTTCAGGTTTTGGCGGGTGACTTGCCGCGCCCGTAGGGGTCTAGGTTTTCATTGCACATGCTATCCACACGACCAGGGGAACGTCGGGTTTCAGCAGCGGCTCTGTGAAACCCGGGGATCCCAGATATCTGTATTGTTCTGTGATGCTGTACATTTCTGTGATGTTGCATTTCTTATCACGCCTTGAGCGAAAATAATATATTGGTATATATATTAGTAGATGTTGTATATGTTTTACATCCGCGCTAGTCCAGTCCCCGCTCTGTCGTTAGTTAGCTAACCTAACGGGTGATGATGGGACCCAGTGGCGAATGCGGATGGCATATACGTACATCAGTATATTTTCGTTCTTTGTGGTGTGATCCATTGATGGGACTGCGTTGATTCGGATTAATGCAAGATAAACAAACCTATTCTGATGTTGTTGGAACAATTTTTCAAAAAGCTGTTATTGCAAGGACGTTCACTTTTGTTTTGCATCGTGGTATTCAGTTGGAATATCCTGCTCCTCAGTCGACGAGGCAAGGGCCGAGATCCCTTCACCGGGAGTGATCCCTTGGACAAAAGTTTGCGTCAGGGCAATAACTTCACTATAGCCGATTACTTTTGCTTTGCATCGTGGTAATTCAGTTGGAATATCCTGCACCTCATTCTACGGGGAAAGAGCCGAGATCCCTTCACCGGGAGTGACCTCTTTAGCAAAGGTTTTCGTCATTATATTTTTATAAAAGGCTATCCAGTTCCTTCAACGATATCAAGTTCATTACGTTAAAGGTTTTTCGCCAAAAACCAGTCGTAGCCCTCCGTCATTTCAGATTAGTGTTACTTAGTATTCGTACTGCGTTTGTCGTGCATTGCCGTGGCGTAGTGTTCGGTAGCTATGTAATGTTTTTCTGTCACATGGATAAGTGGATTGGTTAGGACAGTCGTACGGTCTTGTTGGCATTGTCAAGGACTCGTATGGGTGGGTTTAACGCAATCAAGATAATGACGGGTAGAACTTGACTAGGACTCTTTGATTTGTTGGCATTGTCAAGGTCACTTGGGTCCTAGGGGTAAAAACAAACATCGGGAGTTTCAAAGGAACTGAAACTTGCCAGGCATGTGCATACCTTCTGGAGTATGGTGACTTGAGTGGATTCCGTCAAGTTATCATGCGATGATAGTTGGATCCCGATTCCCACTGATGAGTTAGTTTACTCCTCGGGTGACCCCGACTAATTCTTCTTTAAGGTTTGGAGGAGAATTTGAGATACAGTGGGAGGTTTCCTGATTAGATAAATTGGTAACCATTCTGATCTAGGTTAGAGTGCACGCTGAGTGTTTCTTTTCTCTCTCTCTTTGGCAGCGACCATTGACCCGACCCTGGACTATGACTCAGTGACCAAGTTGACCGAACCTTCTTAACACTGGCTTTTGGATTGTCAGAGTTGCAGACCTCATTGCCACTCCTACTTTTACCCTTTTCTTCAGGACACCCCGTATTACTACGAACGTCCACTTCCATTGGACAAAACCATCGTATGGTTATATACGAACTCGAAGGAATTCGAGGATGGTTTCCGGTTCTGGAGAAAACGGATAGGATTATCCAGTTGTCTTTTCCCTTTTACCTTCTCTCAAGTTGTGAGTACTCCTTGGTTTAGGAGATAGCACACCTATTACGCAAATTGGAAGTCTTCTTCCAAACCTTAGGCTGGTGCCGACCGGTAGGGAATGAAGAAAACCAATTAGCCTAAACGGTGTGCAGAAGGTATTAAGATTAAGACAAAGTAAGGGATTAGTAAGAGGGCAAAGTAAATTGCGACTGCTATTCACGACCGAACCAAGTATTTCTTCGCCAATCCTAAATCACCTTTGTATTTCTCCAGGACACTCCGTATCACTACGAAGATCCCAAGTTTATTGGATAATCCATCGTATGGTTATATACGAACTCGAAAGGAACTTGTTCCAGTTCGGGGATGGATTCTGGTCCAGGAGAAATAGGAATACGGTTTATTCGGTTGTCTTTTATCTTCACCTTCTCTCGCATTGCGAGTGCTCCTAGGACTAGGACAGTACACCCATTATGCTTATTGGATAGTCTTCTTCCAAACCATAGGCTGGTGCCGAACGGTAGGGAAGGAAGAAAACCATTTGGCCTAAGGGGTGTGCAGAAGGTAATGACTAAAGACATATAAAGGGATTTGGAGAGGTGGCAAAGAATTATACGGTTATAGTTGTGAATCTGGATAATGGAAGAGGCATTACTAGGAATACCAGGATACCCCAACGAAACATTTCAATGTTTCAGTTCAACTGTGTACTGTTAAAAGAAAACTGATTTCCCGATTGGACACTTGCTCCAGGGTATGTATTTACCAGGTTTGATTCTCACATCTGTATGGTTTTACAGATGATGAGTGGGAGTAAGTTATTGGGAATCGGATAATCATCCTCATTATATTGGGATTCATTGTAATCGGTGATATTTGAGGAGATCATCTGGGCAGTTTGCCGGTCGGCAAATATTTGGTTTTGAATATCCGCTGTTGTGCACCAATTTCAAATTGATATATCTGTACGTCTATTTTCATAGAGTGAGATATACCTTTTGATATTATGCCGATGACATTTACCTATATCAGTGTATGGTAAGGTGAGGAGCATTAAACAGCGGTGTAATTCTTCTTAACCATAAGTACAGTTTTCAACCTACGACGCACAGTGAAAGAGTTGTTGGACTCAGCGGACTTATACAGAGTATTGTATGTTGTCCAGTGTCCATTAGGACAGAGGGGTTGGTCCTCATACTATATTCTGTTTACTTTTAATTTCTCTAGTTCTTAGACATGTGTTTCGTAGAAACACAGGGTCTAAGTTTTGAGGAGTTATAGGTATTTGAATAGAGTAGAGAACCAGGTCTAGCAAGTATCGGGATTCTTCAATGTGATCGAAGATGTAGGTACTTGTCTATGGTATTCAGTTGATAGTAATGATAAAGAGAAATTGCTTCTCTTTCAGGTTACTCATAATTGGAAACATTCCTAAGTTGAGTAACGCTGATCGGCCTCCTTCCATTTAGTTGACATGCACTGGAGACAGCTGCATGATTTGAATCTGGTTCAATTAAATCAGTGCCTCTGGTTCTATATTGGATATAGAACAGTTCATATCTTAACGATGTTAAGGTACGGGGAGTTGTCCGGCTTATGCTTAAAACCAGACACTGGACAACTCAAGGCACGTTTCTGTAATGGCTGTTTGTGGGTTGATCCAGGCTATGACGAGGGTTGACTTTCTACCATCTGGCAGATCAATAGAAATATTGTTCTAGACTCGCCACAGTTTTATTAAAAATGGATTTTTTCAAATACAGTAGTGGGAGTATGGTAGAACTGGAAGTGATTCCAGAACCGCAAACGATTACTGAAGATTTGATAAGGAACCTAAAGATTCAATCTGATTTGACATTCCATTGGCCACTCCGCAGATAAGGTGGGTAACCTCAGGCACCCGAGAGGTACTCCGGTAGCCTCAAGGACGGTGGCAGGGAGGTTCTTGTTTACCCACACTTGCCATTGCTGTTGTTCCAGGCTGCGAGACCCGGTGGGAGGATGAGTATAGCGTCGTTCTAAGCTAGCTTTAGAAGTGCACGTCTATATGACTCTGCCAGAGTGTTGTCGTAGTCAGTGGGAGCAGTGGAAGCATTGGTGGACATCAGGCTTATGTCTATTTATAGACTAAAGCAGATGTAGCGGAGATAGATCATCTATTTCTGATGTGACAGTCATAGGTTTGACTTCATCAGAATAGGGGATGGATCTGTTGAGAAGGTAGTAGGGTGTGATATCCTGGTATTTGGATGACATACACAGAGTAGGAAAAGAAACTCCTATACTACGATCGGTTATACTTTGGTCGTCACACAGTGGTTTCTCCACACAGGACTTGGACATAATATCTGACATACTGGTTACTAGATCTATGGTTTTAGATCTAGATTTGGGTGGTTTCCCAATCTGGGTACCTTGACAGCATTCTATGAGTATTTAGAATGGACGACTCCTGGCACGGTAGTGCACCTGCAGTTGATGGAGTCACCCTCTCTAAAGGTGTCTTATAGACTAAAGGGGAGAGGGATACTCATGATTGGCAGATCACTTGCTTAGGCAATTGAGTCAATCATGAGATGTCAAGTACCACACCAGATGTTGTTCTTGCAGTAGATGCAATAAGTTGATATTAATCCAATCCTGGAGAAACGATCGGAAGCAGTTTTAGGACATAAGTGCGTGTTCTAGGGATTTGATAACGGCAGCCACCTTTAGGAGACGGTTATCATTCCAGGCTTCCAAGGTGACATGGACGATAGGGTGGTCGTCAGAGTCATGATTTTCCCTCAGATGAGGGGCAGTATTTTGGACAGGTGGTCCAAGGCAATACTGAGGGAGGCATGGCGCTGGATACTGATTAAGTTCAGTTATTGATACAGTCTAAGAAGTTTGGATTTAGAGTTCATTTATGAGCTAGGTCCCATCAGACATCCAGACATTCTAAGACAGGTATTGCTCATTTCAGGAGATGGCTTTCTCCACGAACTTGAGATATAGAGAGACATAGAAAGAAACATCACAGCGGATCCACTCACTGAGGCTATTCCTCGAACGCAATAGTTTCGCAAACGAGCTTTGTGAGACTGACTAGTAGAGGAGTTGGGTGTTCGGTATCACACGGGCTGTGAGTATGCGGCATCGCAATAATTAGCCTTGAGTGCAAGTGGGAGATTGTTGGAGATAGTGCCCTCAGAGTCAATTATTGGATCACAGGCACGTGATTGCAATGATTGAGGGAGGACCTATCCCGATAGGACAGTCTTACTCGAGATGATAGTATGCTATCTGGTTTACCTTTATCATCGTGTACTGCTTCAGGTGACCTTACAGGTCGCTATTACACGTTGATAGAGCCCCTAGGATTCTTGCTTGACTACCAGCAGTATGATGGCGATCATATACGTGGGAGCTGGTAGTCTATAAGCACATTCTTAAAAGGTCCCTAGTCGTAGGAGTTTCGAGACAGGGCATCGATACTCCATTAGTAGACTAGTGTATACAGTCGAGACCCCGACGAGGGGCGGTGGCCGGTCTCACAAGCCACTGGTGTCAGTTGGTTCACCTAAGATGTATACAGTTGCTTATTGGGTTATGAGTACACCGGACAGGACTCGCCGGGAACCTGCTAGTTGGTCTTATACCAGATGTCAGATAGCAGTTCCCAGGTGACATGTGTACAGGTTAGTTCATCGACCTGAGATCGCCATTTGTCTCGTGTGAGTTCCCACTGTGCTTTGATTACTACCCTACCACGGCTCAAAGGAGTCGTGCAAACAGGTTTTAGTTGGGTACAGTCCCGAGCCACATGGAGGCAGTGAGCGGATCTGCAGGGGTTCGTCTCTCCCGGTATTGGGGGTGAGGTCGCGCTGTGTCTAGGAGAGCCATTACACAAAGCCCTCGGCCGAGGCAGGAAATTTACTGGTAGGTATTCCAGTAGTATCTCAGGGTGTTCTGGGCTACACTCCGACACGACTTGTACCGCTTTTGGGGGTCTGACTTTTACCAACCCCCTAGGCCCGACATGCGATGCTCATAGACGAACGGACCGGACTGTACGAATATTGTCACTGACAGGCTCAGTAGGGTGTCAGGATGAGTTCGCTCATCGACGTCCCTTTTGGTCAATAGCTGGTGGCCCGTCACGTATTGGCTAATACCTCTGACGTGCTAGTGGTTAAATCCACAGCCATAGTATTGACGAGTCTTTAGAGTCCACCACACTTTCAGTTACTCAAGCTTTCGGGCGAAACGCTGTAGAGGCCATATGGAGATATGGCAGGGTCCGATCAGATACGTGCGGTATTGCACGGATCAGGATCGGACAGTTTGTACTAGAGGCCGTATGGAGATATGGCAGGGTCCGATCAGATACGTGCGGTATTGCACGGATCAGGATCGGACAATTTGTACTAGTGGCCGTATGGTTATATGGCAGGGTTCGATCAGATACGTACGGTATTGCACGGATCAGGATCGAACGGATATTACTAGCCGGTTTTGGTTTAAGCCGGATCCTAGTTTAGTACAGTGTAGATTTTGTCTCATTGCATTTGTATCCGGTCGGAATACAGATGCGGGTGTGTATGCACAGTATCGGGGTTTTCCTGTAATTTATTACGGGACCAGTTTTCTGGAGTTGCCAGTTTGCATTCCGTTCCGGCCGGTTTTCCTTTGTTCTTTCCCGGCCGGACTTTTCCGATGGAGGGGGGTTATTTGCAAGTTTGCAAATAACATTTGAGGAGGGGGTTTCTTGCATATGTATTTATTATGATAGCATCTTTAGATACCATTCTTTTCCTTCATCATTTCATGCTTTATTGTGATTAGAATTGATAAGAATGGTTGATGTGAGTTTGTGATGATAAGGTTTGGATATAGTCACCACTTGCTTTTACTACCACGACCTTCCTTCTAAGGTTGTGGTTTAGTATTCCCTCCTCCACCTTTCTCATTTTTGGGACATGGTAGAACTCACTTGAGAGAGAAAGAAGATGAGAGCTTCATCTTGAGAGCTTCATTCTTGATCTTATTTTCATGCTAGAAAAATGCAAGCACCATTTTTCTACTCTTGATTCCTCCATCATCTTCAAAGGCAACAAACCCCAAATGAGACATAGCCTCTACACTACACATTCTACAGCATATCTTGAGCATGTCGAGTTACCGGCTTCATGCCCGAGTTGCCTCGGTATTGAGGCGGGAGCCCGTAAAAGACGCAGGCGATGTGGTGCCCTTTCCGGCGAGGAGGCGACGATATGGAGACAAGACTTTCCGCGGGAGATCGGGACGATAAAGAGAAGACCGGAGGACTCGGATCACTCGGTATACTTCTCTTCCCATCTCTTGTTAGCTAGTATAGGTTAATGGTTAACGATCCGGGTTTTCATTGTCCGCGGTAGCACCGGTTTCCAAGTAAGGAAATTTTTTGATTCCGCATTTTGGCCTCGGATAGACGGCCGGGGCGCTGCCGTGGCGCAACACCCTGTTTAACAGATACATTGCTGTCTCCAATGCATGTATCTAAAAGGAAAGCGGTAACTCAGCATCACTCATCATGGACCATATCATATCTAATAGGGTACGATTCCTCCGTTCTGACACACCGTTGTGCTGTGGTGTGTAAGGGGGAGTGAGATGAGAGAGAATCCCATTCTCTTTCAAGAAGTCTGAAAACTCTGTACTCAAATACTCTCCACCTCGATCCGATCGAAGTTTCTTGATGCTCAAGCCTGTTTGTTTTTCTACTTCATTTTTATACTCCTTGAATTTCTCGAAAGCTTTGGATTTATGCTTTAACAAAAACACGTGTCCAAATCTTGAGAAATCATCAGTAAAAGTAATGAAGTATGAAAAACCGCCTCTAGCATGTGTAGACATTGGTCCGTATACATCACTATGTATGAGGCTTAAGAGTTCCACAGCTCTTTCTCCGTGTCCAGTAAATAGAGTTTTGGTCATTTTACCTTTGATACAGGACTGACAAGTCGCATAAGATTTATATTCAAAATGATTCAAATATCCATCTTTATGTAGCTTGTTTAGTCTTGTTTCATTAATATGACCAAGTCTACAATGCCAAAGAAAAGCTTCATTTATATCTGAAAATTTTCTTTTATTAGTATGTTGTATATTAAAAACTGTGTGTTGGTTCAGGACGTAAATACCGTTATTTAGTGTACCATACCCAATCAACTGTTGATTTAAGTTAATGTTCATAACATTATTTTGCAACACAAAATGATATCCTTCATTGTCCAACAAAGAAATAGATATTATATTATATAGCATACTAGGTACATAATAACAAGGGTTCAAAACCAAAATACATCCCGAAGGCAACCCCAGATGATACTCTCCTACAGATACAACATGTACATTGGAACCATTTCCAACCCGAAGAGTATGTCACCAGTCTTCAAAACTCTACTGTTTCTCAATCCCTGCATACAATTGCAGATGTGAGAACCAGAACCGGTATCCAATACCCAAGATGCAGAGTTTAGAGAAAAACAGTTTTCAGTTACAAACACACTTGAAGCGGAAGCATCAGTATGCTTCTTCTTCTTGAGATCAGCAAGATACAGAGCACAGTTGCGTTTCCAATGTCCCGACTTGTGGCAGTAAAAAAATTCACCTTTTCCACTTCCCGCGGCCCCTGATTTGTCTTTCCCCTTCACCTTTTGAACTCCACCTCTCAGTTTGGTGGGTTTCTTCTTCTTCTTCTTTCCCTTGGCCTTGGCTTTTGGGACGGAAGAGAAAGATGGCCCAGCAAGCAGAGCGGGAGTTTTCGCTGTCTTAACCGTGCTCTCTGCACTTCTCAACATATTGAGAAGTTCAGGAAGTGATTTCTCCAAATCGTTCATATTGAAATTCACAATGAACGGAGCAAAGGCGGGGGGGGGGGGGGAGAGACTGTAGAACAATATCAGTATATTTCTCATTATCTATGGTCCATCCTAGGTCCTCAAGTTCTTCTATAAGACCAATCATCTTTGAGACATGTTCTCCTACTGATGTGCCATGGGCCATCCGCATCTGAAACAACTTTCGAGATGCCTCGTATCGTAAAGTCTGAGATTGCTCTCCATACATATCCTGTGTATGAAGAAAGATGGATTGAACATTCATCTTCTCATGCTGCTTCTGATGTATACTGTCCATAGAAGCAAGCGCAAGGCACTTGGCCGTGTCACAATCAATATCCCATGTTTTTCGGATCTCTCTATCCGAAACAGATGATTCAGGACCTGGGACGGGTAGGGCTTTCGCAGTGAGGACATATGATACTTTATCATGTGTGAGTGCAATGTTCAGGTTCCTTGATTGAATAAGATTTCAGATTGTGTAGTATGAAAATTGTAAAGAAATCACAACCAAAAATATTTTGACCGCAATCAATAACGGTGTTGAATGTAGCGCGTTAGTAAGTGCGGATCGTCCACAGGGAAAGTGTAATTGTTCGTGTTTCGATTTAGATGAGTTGAAACTTTAAAGGAAAGAAAACAAACAATTCATGATTTGTAAATTGAATTTCAAGAATTAGAAAAATCTAGATCTAAGAAAACATTAAAATCAAGAATTGAGATGTGATGATTTCCAAACCAACAATCAAGATTCGAAGTGTGGCTCGAGGAGTAGATCAGATCTATAGATGTGATGAGATCTAATGATTTCATATTCTTATCCATTAACGAAATGATACTAGATCGATGACGATTTATCGAGGTTAAGGATCTTGCGAAGAAGTTAGGGTTTCCTCATCTCATCCTTTGTCCTTTCGATGAATCTCATTCACAAACTAGCTTCTAGTAAATCGAATGATCGATCGTTGATCTCTAGTTTCGAGCGAACACAATCAAGAAAGCATCGTCTCGAAACTAGGTCATCGATCATTCGATTCACAAGAATTTACTAACGTTATAGGATTTAAGAATTGTAAAAGAATATAAATCATCATCAATCTATCGATCGTCTCGACTCATTTACGAGCGGAGCTTTACTCAAACATTATCACAAAGCAAACATTCAAGAATCTAGATTGAATCATTATGCTTGAATTGAAATATAAGCAAGTTAAAAGAATCTCACCTTTATTTATTCAACAATTTATTACACTTTGCTCAAAGAACTACAAGAATTTGAGAAGGGAACAAGATCGTCGAATCTAGCGTCGCATCGGCTCCTTGAGTCGCGGATCGGCTTGGATCACATGCTCCGATGAAGTCCGGCTTCGCTCCAAAAGGATCTAGGCTTCTTGCTTTGATTGAACTCGGAATTCTTGATCTTGGATTGGAATTAGGGTTAGGGTTTTGAGGCACAAGTTGTGTCACTCAACTTGTGGGTGGAAGAGGAAGAGAGAAGAACCACCTTCAACCCTAGATCTAGGCTCCCTTTTATAGGCCTTCATAACCCTAGATCTAGAGTTCAAATTTCCTTCCAAAAGTTTGTTAGAGAGAGGCTTCTAGAAATAGTTTGTTAGACCGAGCATTCTAGATGAAGTCACGTGGACAATCTGGAGTGTTCTGGAAGCTTGGACCGTTACAATAAGGCACGTGCAGAAAATTGAGCATCTGAAGTCACTGAGCCGCCGCTGAGCCGCGGCGCCAAGGGGGTTCTGGCCGCGGATCCACGGCCCTTTTGAAGCCTTGGGGCTTGTGTCTTCTGTGATGATTTTGGGCTGACTTTTGGGCCTTTATAAAATATGTGGAATCTCATTTGGCTTTCTGTATCACTGCCAGATCTCAAATTCTTGAGTTGGCGTATTTTTAACAGCACCGTTTCACAAATTTGGCCTTTCTCCTGGAGTTTCCTGCACAGACTCGAAACAAGTGTTGCGCAATACAGGGATGATGCAATGCCATGATAAACAGTCAATTTCCCTAAAAATGCCGATTTTAGAGTATAACACATGTAATCTGGTATTTTACAACTGTTTTGCTAATATGTGTAATATGCAAACCGAACACCTCTAGATGAATGCAAAAGATAGGGAAATTGACGTGTGAAAAATACATTATTTTCGACTGATCATTCCTCAACCATTCTTTGTAATTCGGTCCTTTCAGTTTGTTTTTCTCTAAAAGAAGCTTAAGTCACGTCATCTGGTATCTGCCATTAGAAGAGAGAAAAGAATACACTCAGCGAAATGCTCTTGCAAAGATTTAGATTGGTTATTATCTTATCTAATCGATGTCTCCCACTGCTTTTATCAAATTTTCTTTCAAATCCTAAAAAGAAAACTAGCCAGGATTAATTACATTCTACAGTTTCGCTAATCGGTCAGCCAAGCCAGTGTCGGTACTTTGAGGGAGGTTCCCCGTGCTTTCGCACGGACCTAATTAAAATAAACCTCGTTTTCCCAGAGGTCAAACCCCATTGACACCTTTCTAGACACCTACTGGATTAGCTAATTGTAAAGTGCAAAACTCTCCTGGGAGTAACTTTTACTCACAGTGGGATTGGGATCCAACTATCATATAGATGGTATGCAATCTCATTGCAAATTTCAACTCTTGAAACTCCCGATATGGTTTTTACCCCTACCTGCTTATGACCTTGGCTATGGTCAACATATCACAAGCACTAGTCAAGTTCTACCCGTCATTTCGTGGTTAACCAGACCCACCCATATGACCCTTGACTATGATCAACATAATCACATGAATGTCCTAACTGATTGCATCATATGCTTTGTAGGAAGACATCACTTAGCTACCGTACACTATGCCTTGACTATAATCAGCATACGTAGCACGAATAATAAGTACTCTGCTTCCTAAAATGACGGAGGGTTGCGGATGGTTTTTATGAAAACCTTTAACGCTTTGAACTTGATCTCGTTGTAGAATCTAAATAGTTTAGAAAAGGAGTGGCTTAAGCTCCGCATCTTTTGAAACTTGCATTTTTCATAAAAAGGCCGAGTGTGTTTCAAATTCTATTCTACAACATCTTTAGGTTTCTTTTTCTTTACATTAATCTTATTAATGTAGTCCCATCATTTAAGTTCCTAAGCCATCACAGAAAAGAAACGAAAATAGAACGTACACTTATGCCATCCGCATTCGCCATAGTGTCCCGTTATGCACCGTTAGGTTATTTAACTAACGACATAGCGAGGCGGGACTAGCGCGGGTGTAAAACATAAGCAACGTTTATTATATATCATATATATATATAATAATAATCCATTCGTCTCAGATATTAAGTAATCACATCACAGAATATCATCAGGAGAAGCACATATGAAAATATAGGATATTTAGGAGGTCTGTATTTTTTATTTAGCCAACAATAGAAAATACGGATTCCACGGTAGCGATGAATAGCCAAGCCCACACCCCTAGACCCCTACGAGAGAGGCAAGTGACCCTACCAATTCTAGAGTTTAGGATGTAAGTCCACGTTGCCCACCCCGGTTCTTACGGGGAGGCGGAAACGGTAAAAAACGATTTTGATGACAAGGCCACATGGACTAGAAAAGAGGATCTTTGCTAAACAAAAACCTAGCAAACCAACTACAAGTTTAACTACTCAGTTAGGAGGTTATACCTAGGTCTTGAACTCCTTCTCTTCTTGCTCCTTGGAGTGGTTTGAACGGCTTCTCCTCGCAGTCTTCTCTTTGTCGAAGAAGGATCCACCCGAAGGCCTCTACCTTGAGCTCCTGCCTCAACCTAGAGGTAACTAAACTGCTTGGCTTGCTAAACCTAGAACTATAGAGTGAGTAGAGAGAAGTTATGAAGGTTTTATCTCAATAGCTCATGCTTCTCAACACATAAGACATGAGAGCTTTGAGAGAGAGGAAGAGGATGAGCTTTTGATGAGAGAGAATGAGCAAGTAAGAATGAGGATATTTTACAACCATGCTCTCATATTAGGAATTATGATAATAATAATAATAATTAAGAAATGTGATGGTTAGTTTATAAATGATCATTATCATTTCATTCATTTAATGCATTTTGCAAAGAACAAGAAGCATCTTTAAAAAAAATGATGATGGTCAACAAGTCCATAATGGTCAACCGGTCAACAAAGTCAACTAGTCAACAAAAGTCAAATTGTCAACAACCCTAACCATGGCACAATTATCTTTAATTAATATTATTAACCATATTCCTCATTCTCATTAGGGTTTGTAAAAAGTCAACGGTCAACAACCCTAATGAGAATCCTCTGCCTCTGCCTCTGTCAACTGTGCATACACACCCGCATCCGTGTTCCGAGGAACACGAATACAATGAGATAAAACCAATCCCAAAACATATACTAGGATCTGGCTTAAACCAAAGCCCACTAGTAATAACTGCCCGGACACCAACCGTGCACAAGTGCGCGGATGTGAACGAATCCTGTCGCAAAACCATGCGACCTATACTCTGTTTTGCCCAAAGGCGAACAGCCCTCTGTGTGGGACTCTAAAGACTCGACACTATGCTGGCATTGGGTTTAACCACAGGCCGCAAGCGGTACTAGCTGTACGTAACGGTCCCCAGGTAGATGCCGATAAGAAGACTGATGAGGTGAACCCATCCGAACTCATACTGAGCCTGAATGTGACAATCTCCATACAGTCCGGTCTGTTCGTCTGAGAGTATCGCATGTCGGGCCTAGGGGGTGGTAAACATCAGTCCCCTAATAGCGGTACAAGTCGTGTTGGAGTGTAGCCCAGAATACCTTGAGATAACATTGGAAACGCTACCAGTATATCTCGCTTGCCCTGGCCAGGGACTTTGTGTAATGGTTCTCCTAGATACAGCGCGATATCAACCCCCAATACCGGGAGAGACGAATCTTGTCTAACCGTCACTGCCTCTAAGTGCTTCGGGACTGCACCCAACTACTACCTGTTTGCACGACTCATTTGAGCCGTGGTAGGGTAGTAATCTAAGAACAGTGGGAACACACTCGAGGCGAAGTGACAGTGTTAAGTCAACAGACTATGCTGTACTCATGTCACCTGGGAACTGATAACTGACGATAGGTATAATACCAAACCAACAGTTCCCAGCGAGTCCTGTCCAGTGTACTCGTAACCTAACGAGCACCTGCATAATATCTCTAGTACGACGTACTGATGGCTATGGGACAGACCATCTCCCCTCCTGGGATGAGAAGCGTATACACTAGTCTACTCTGGAGTATCGATTCCCTGTCTCGATAATCCTACGACTAGGGACCCGTATAAGGATGTGCTTATAGATTACCCAGCCCCCACTAGTGTGACTGCCATCACCACGCTGGTAATCAAGCAAAGATCCTAGGGGCTCCACTAATGTGTATAGGCGATATGCTAAAAGAAACATATGCACACATTAAAGTAGAAACAAACCAAGTAGCATACTACCATTTCGAGCAAGATTGTCTATAAAACTGTGAATATCCCAAGCTTCCATCAAGTAATATACAAACTAGTATGATACAGTAATGGCCTCTAAGGCATATACACTAACAATCTCCCACTTACACTAAGGCCATGTACTGGCGTATCGAAGACCTATCATCTCGATCAGCCGCTCGAACTGAGTCTGGGGTATGGCCTTCGTGAATGGATCTGCAGTGTTATCTTCTGTAGCAACCCTCCGAACCTCGATCTCCCGGCGATCCACGATCTCCCTGATTAGGTGATACCGCCACAAGATGTGTCTGGACTTCTGATGGGACCTGGGTTCCTTCGCTAAAGCTATGGCCCCGTTGTTGTCACAATACAGGTATTGGACCAACAATGGATGGAACCACCTGAAGTTCTCTCAAGAACTTCCTCATCCAGACGGCTTCTTTTATGGCATCAGATGCAACGATGTATTCCGCTTCCATCGTCGAGTCAGCAACGGTTTCCTGTTTGGAACTCTTCCAACACACCGCCCCTCCATTGATGGTAAAGACATAACCCGACATGGATTTGGAGTCATCCTTGTCACTCTGGGAGCTGGAGTCAGCAAAGGCCTCCATCTGGAGGTATTTTTCGCCGTAAACCAAAAACATGTCCTTAGTCCTTCTCGGGTACTTCAGAATGTTCTTTACAGCTATCCAGTGCTTCTCCCCAGGGTTTGACTGATACCGGCTTACCACACTCAGTGCATAAGCTACATCTGGTCTGGTACACAACATCGCATACATTATAGAGCCTACCACAGAAGCGTAGGGTATAATAGACATGCGATCCCTTTCCAAATCAGTCTTGGGAGACATCTCTTTGGAGAGGGTGACCCATGACAAGCCGGTAGATTACCGCGCTTGGAATCTTCCATACTGAACCTTTTCAGTATGGTGTCGATGTACCAGGACTGTGAAAGTCCTAATATCCTCTTGGACCTATCACGATGGATCCGGATCCCCAGAATGTAAGAGGCATCACCCAGGTCTTTCATGGAGAACCTGTGTGACAAGAACCCTTTGACAGATTGTAGCATAGGAATGTCATTTCCTATCAAGAGAATGTCATCCACGTATAAAACGAGGAATATGAAGTTCGTGCTACAACTTTACTATAGATGCATGGTTCATCTGGATTTTTGATAAAGCCAAATTCTTTGACTCTCTCATCAAAACAGATGTTCCAACTCCGTGATTCCTGCTTCAGTCCATAAATGGACTTAAGCAACTTGCACACTTTCCCGCTGCTCCCACTCTGAAAGAAACCCTCTGGCTGGTTCATATAGACACACTCCTCTAAATTTCCATTTAGAAAAGCGGTCTTTAAGTCCATCTGCCAAATCTCATAATCGTGGAAGGCAGCAATGGCAAGAAGGACCCGAATGGATTTGAGCATAGCCACTGGAGAAAAGGTTTTGTCATAGTGCAAACCAGGTCTTTGACGAAAACCCTTTGCAACAAGTCTATCCTTATAGGTCTCAACCTGCCCATCTACACCAATCTTCCTTTTGAAGATCCATTTGCAGCCTACGGGTTTTACCCCTTCTGGAGCAACGTCCAAAGTCTATACTTTGTTGGTGTACATGGACTCCATCTTGGTCCGCATTGCATCCAGCCATTTTACCGAGTCAGTGCTCTGAATATCCTGCTGGAAGCTAGTCGGCTCATCATTATCAAAGATGCAATCCTCTCTATCCCCGTCTATGAGAAAACCGTAGTATCTGTTGGATATATGTATGCCCTAGAGGCCATTATGTGATAGTGGATGTATTTATACATGTATATATATATATATATATTCAGTGTACATTCTTGCTCGACATGATAGTATGCTATCTGGTTCTTCTTTATCTGACATGTTGATTTGATCATGCTTTTATTCATTCATACATGCTGATAAAGCCCTGAGGATATCGGCTTGACTACAATGATTATGATAGAGACCATACTAGTGGGACATCTGTAGTCTATAAGCATATCCTGGAAAGTCCCTAGTCGTAGGTATATCGAGACGGGGCATTGATATACCAGAGTAGACTAGCGTATATGATACTAGACCCATACGATGGGCGATGAATGTTCCTACGTTCATCGATGTTTGACATCAAGATCATATACGGGTGCTCAGTGGTGACTGGGTACACTGGACGGACTCACCGAGAACTCCTATATGGAATTATATCTATCGTCGGATAGCAGTTCTCAGGTGACACTGGTACAGGTTAGTCTGTAGACCCGAGATCGTCATAGAGTCTTGATGTTCTCCCACTGTACTTTGATTGCCACCCTACCACGGCTCTACTGAGTTGTGCAAACAGGTGGCCGTTGGGTACAGTCCCGAGACACACGAAGGCAATGAGCGATAGGAGGGGTTTCGTCTCTCCCGGTATTGGGAGTTCATGCTGTGCTGTGCCCGACTGGTTATATCAGCAAGTCCCTGGCCAGGGCTGCTGAGATTTGCTGATAAGTGTTATCAGTAGTTTCTCGATCTGTTATAGACCATTCACCGACATGACTTATTGAGTTATTGGGGTCGACGTGACCATCCCTAGGCTCGATATGCAGCATATCTGACGAAGAGACCGGACTGTACGGTAGTGTTGCCGGTTGGCTCGACGGGAGTTGTAGCAGGTTCGCTTGTTTTCTTCTTATCGCTCAATACCCGGGTGGCCGTTACGTTTAGCTGACTGCTTGCGGCTTGGGGGTGCTTGATATGATCATCATCCGCTGCCGGCGTATTGACGAGTCTTAGAGTCCCACAAAGGAGTTACCTAGTCCAGGCGAAACGTTGTGGTGCGCATATGCGATATGCGCATGGACCCGATTAAAATGCGCGTATAGGATACCGTATATTGATCGGGCGGCTTGCTTTTGGTGGGGTCATATGTGATATGGCCGGATTGATAAATCAAGTGTTGGTTTATCATTTAACCATTAGTTTTCTCACTTGAAACCTTTTCTTGTACATGATGGATGTATGCATGCATGAATGTTTTCTTTCTTTTAGTTTCATGCACATATGGATGTGCATACATACATACATACATACATCATATATCATGGTTGCTTATACAAAGAAAATGGTGGCAATATAAGACTCACACCATGAGTTTTTAATATGGATTATTATTGTATTTATACTAAAACAAAAAGGAAAGAAAAAAGGGTTAATTATTGGATTGTTTCTACACTCTTCTTCATCTTACCATTCTCACCCACTATTTAACCCTTGGTTATTTTTCCTTAGGTGTTTTAAACTACGATACAATAATATCTTTATATTCTAACCATGGTTTGAGATGAGAAGAAATAAATATATATAGATATATTTTCATTTCTTTTCATAAGTTAATCTTTTCTCTTCTTCCAAAAGAAAAGCCATCATCTTCTTCCTCCTTCTTCCTATGCTCTCTAGTTTTTTATAGTGAGCAAAATACACATCAAGAAAGGTTTTTGAAGTGAGAATTAGAACCACAATATCATTCTACACAAGTCTAGCCCACTTGTTTAGAGTGTTATCTTCTTTTCTTCTCTTGGAAAGTGAAGTCGATAGCTTGGACGAAGGAGCTTCGGGTGGATCGTCGTGGACACTAGAAGACTTCAAGGGAACCTTCCTCCAACACCCAAGAGGTCAAAAGAGTCTAGCGAAGGGAGCTACAAAGGTTGTAGTCTCGAAACCCTAGTCTTTGTTGCCTTTATTGTTTTGAAACCCTAATTTTCTAGGATACATCCTTTGTATGATTACTTAGCACCATAAAAATTTGAACTTTGTGACATGTGATGCTTCCAAACTCTACATAGGATGCTAGGTAAACCTAACAGTATCTCTCGGGCGGATGAGACTGCCTACTACTCCTGCGGAGCGGCGCAGGAATGTCCTGTTCTTTCGAACCTACTGGTTCTTCTAAGCTTTCAGTAATAGCTTGTGGTTCTGGAATTTCCTCCAGTTCTATTACGCTCCCACTTATTTCTTTTTCTAAGAACCGATGTTCCAGAAAGTGGGCATTACGAGAGACAAAAACCTTTTGTTCTTCTGCATAATAGAAAAGATACCCCATGGAGTTCTTTGGGTATCCCACAAACTTGCACTGTACTGAGCGTGCCTCGAGTTTGTCCGCATGCTGCTTTTTGACAAAAGCTGGACATCCCCAAATCTTCAGATATTGAAGATAGGGTTTCTTCCCACTCCACATCTGATATGGTGTGGTAGGCACAGTCTTAGTTGGAACTCGGTTCAAAAGATATGCAGCTGATTCTAGTGCATACCCCAGAAAGATCGCGGCAACTCAGCGTTACTCATCATGGAACGTACCATATCCAATAGGGTTCGGTTCCGTCTCTCCGATACACCATTATGTTGTGGGGTGTATGGAGGAGTAAGTTGAAAGAGAATTCCATTCTCTTTTAGGTAACCCAGGAACTCGGCACTCAAGTATTCACCACCTCGATCAGATCTTAGTGTCTTGATACTTTTGCCTGTTTATTTTTCTACTTCATTCTTGTATTCCAGGAATTTTTCAAAGGCTTCAGATTTATGCTTCATTAAGAAGACATGCCCGAACCTTGAAAAATCATCCGTAAAAGTAATGAAGTAAGAATAACCACTTCGCGCATGTGTAGACATTGGACCGCATATATCGCAGTGTACGAGTCCCAAGAGCTCGCTCGCTCTTACTCCATGTCCAGTAAATGGAGTCTTTGTCATCTTTCCTTTGAGACAGAATTGACAAGTTGCATATGATTGATATTCGAACGGATCCAAATATCCTTCTTTATGTAACTTCGTCAACCTTCTTTCATTGATGTGACCCAGTCTACAATGCCATAAGAAAGCATGATTTATTTCTGGAGACTTTCTTTTGTGTGTATTCTGGACATTGAAAATCTATGGTTGGTTCAATACGTATATACCGTTGCTTAATGTACCCGACCCAATCAGAACATGATTAAGGTGAATGTTTACAACATTGCTTACAAATGCAAAATCATAACCTTCTTTAGACATTAAAGATACAGATATGATATTATAAGTCGCACTGGGTACAAAATAACAATCACGTAAAACCAAAACATGTCTATCTGACAATCCCCAGTGATAGTCCCCCACGGACTCAGCATCCATGCCAGCTCCGTTTGCAACTCTGAGGGTCATATCACCTGCCTTCAAAACCCTATGCTTTCTCAGTGCCTGCAAAGAATTACAGATATGAGATCCTGATCCGGTATCCAATACCCAGGAAGTAGAGTTTATTGATAGACAGTTTTCAATAACATACACACTTGAAGCCGAAGCCACAACTTACTTCGGGTCCTGGTTTCTGGCTTTCCAAGCCTTGCAATCTTTCTTCCAGTGTCCACTCTTGTGACAATAAAAGTACTCTTCCTTTCCCACAAGCTTTCCCTCTACCTTTGCCATTTTGGTCTTTCCCTAGGCTTCCACTTTACTAACACCGCCCCTTGGTTTGGTGGGGGCTTTCTTCTTCTTTCCTCTGGCTTTCGCCTTTGACCTAGAAGAAGAAGGTCCTCCAACAGACAAAGCGGGTGTTTCCCTTACTTTCTTCAGGGTGCCCTCTGCACTCCTCAACATGTTAAGGAGTTCCGGAAGTTCAACTTCCTTTCCTTGCATGTTGAAGTTCAGCATAAACTGGGCGTAAGTGGAAGGAAGGGACTGGAGAATCAAGTCAGTGTAGAGCTCGTTCTCTAACGTGGTCCCAAGGTCCGCGAGCTCTTCAATGTAGCCAATCATCTGAAGCACGTGTTTCGCTATAGGTGATCCGACGGCCAATCTCGCCGAAAATAACTTTTTCAAGACTTCGTATCTGGCGATACGGGATTGCTCTCCATACAGATCTTTTGTATGAAGAAATATGGATTCTAGGTCCATATCCACGTGCCTCCTCTGATGTTCATTGTCCATAGAGGCAAGCACGATGCACTTGACCCTCACGCAATCAATCTCCCAGGTCTTACGGATTTCCTTATCCGCGACGCTGGATTGAGGTCCTGGGACAGGGGGAGCTTTGGTGGTAAGGAGATACCCCAACTTGTTATAAGTGATTGCCATTTTGACATTCCTGAGCCAATCTTTGTAGTTTGGCCCTGTCAGTATATTTTTTTTCTAGTAGTAACTTAAGTCTGGTCATGATGTTTGGTAGCTGCAATTAGGAGAGAGAGAAGAAACACTTTAGCATGATGCTCTTGCAAGTTAAGAGTGGTTTTTAGTTTGTCTAAACAGGATGGCTCCCACTGTTTCTCGAATCCTTCCTCAAACCAAAAAAGAAGAATTAGTCGGGATCAATCTCACCGTACAATACTTGCTTAACCGTTCAGCCAGGCCAGTGTTGGTACTTCGAGGGAGGTTTTCCAACGCTTTCATGAAGTTTCTTAATTAAATAACCTCTTTTCTCTGTGGGCGTAGCCCCGCTAACACCTTTCTAGACACCTACTTGGTTTATAGCATTGATCGTTAAGTGAGAAAGTTCCCGAGGAGTAGCATATACTTACAGTAGGATCGAGATCCAAATATCATCGTGTGATAAAATTGAAGGAATCCTACCAGAATCATCACACTCCAAATGGTATGCAGCACTAGAAAGTTTTAGTTTCTTTAGAAACTCCCGATGTGGATTTTTGCCCCATGCTCTTATGACCTTGACGCAGTCCAAAATATCATAAGTCACATGTCAAGTTCTACCCATCATTTACCAGGTTAATTTGAACCCATCCATACATACCCTTGACGTAGGCCAAAATGGCAGTATGACTGTCTCAAACCAACGCATCTATCTATGCAACAGATAAATATCCGGCAGCTACCAATCATTATGCCTTGGCGTAGGTCAAAATACATAGCTTGAATACTTCCAAATATTTAACTGAAATGATGGAGGGCTACGAATGGTTTTGGCGAAACCGTGAACGTAGTGAACTTGATATAATCGAAGGAACCTGATTGCTTTTAAAAGGAGCGGTTTAAGCTCCGCGTTTAAAAGTTGTTTTGAAAAGAAACCGAGTGGTTTTGAAACTGTTCCAACGATTTTAACTTTGGTTTATTTTCTTGCATTAATTTAATGCGTCCCATCAATTAATCCTACCATTGCAGAAAACAACGAAAATACGACGTACGCTTATGCCATCTGCATTCGCCACGGGGCCCCGTCATCACCCGTTAGGTTACTTAACTAACGACAGAGCGGGGGCTGGACTAGCGCGGATGCAAAACATAAGCAACGCCTACTAGATATCATATATAGATATATACATTCGTCAGATGCAATGATAGCCATTCCAGATCACAGATGAACACATTGGATATGAAAGGTTCCTAGGCACTGTAGTAAGGTCTCACAAAGCATCGGACATGCCAATTTAAAATTTTTGTGCCGAGAAACCCTAGACTACGGATCTTTAGACTAGATGTTTAGGCGAAACGGAAAACTAGTTAACTATTTAACTATGGGTTAGATGCTACAACCTTTGTAGATCCGGATTTCCACCTCCTTAGCTCCACGTGATCATGCCCTCGCTGTCCATCACGAACCCTCGACTCATTCGTCGGCTTCATCGGAATAATGTGCGGAATAGGTCGTCGGCTTTGTGTCAAAGACGATCTACGTCGAGGTTGCACTAGTTCAAGCTCCGACTTCACAAACTTGTGAAACTTGTGAAGTAAACACCCAAAACAACTTGGCAAGAGGTAGAGGGTGAAGAAATAGGAGGTGGGTACACTTTAGATTTGGATTTCACTCACTTTTGCTCATGTTGCCATTGATGGCAACTAGTTTTCTCTCTTGAAGAAGAAGGAGAGCAAGAAGAAAGAATATGATAAGTATATTTAAAAAGAATAATAAAAACCAATACTTATCATGTTCTAACCTAGGTTAAGTGTAGAGAATAAACCATGGTCACTTAAGAGGGTTAGGGTTAAGCATGAAGATAAGGATGGTTACAAAAGTCAAAGCTTCATGAAGCTTCAACTTAAAACAAAAAGAGCCACCATTCTCATCATAATTCTTTTCAAACAAATAAATAAATAAATAGATGCAAATGCAAAACCCTAATCAACTTTTAACCATGGTTTAATTCTTTATACTTAACAACAAGATCATGTATCATCAAACATGATACAAAAAAGTGTACAAAAGTATATCACATATACAATGTGTATCAAGTGAGAAAAATCCGTTTAAAGTGAACCAATACTAGTTAATGCAAAGTAATATATCAAATATATAATTATACATTAAATCATTAAATCAACACTTGATTCAATGATCCGGTCATGTCGCACATAACCGACTAGTATTCAATGTATCGATTTATCGAATCAATGATTCGATAACTAGGTCATATCGAATATAACCAATCGAAAACATATATCGCGAGAATGAAATGCGGTATCACATACACGCATTATTCTCGGTCCTGCACATATCTCATATGCGCTCCTATTTCGTTTCGCTTGAACCAGGAAACCTCTGTGTAGGACTCTTAAGACTCGTCAATACGCCGGTAGCAGATGATGATCATATCAAGCACCCACAAGCCGCAAGCAGTCTGCTAAACGTAACGGCCACCCGGGTATTGAGCGATCAGAAGATCGACGAGCTAGCCCGCTCACACTCCTGCGAATCCGACCAGTAACACTTACCGCACAGTCCGGTCTCTTCGTCTGATATGTCGCATATCAAGTCTAGGGGTGGTAAACGTCAGACCCCAATAACCCGATAAGTCATGCCGATGTGAGGCTCGTAACGGGTCGAGAAACTACTGGTAACACTTACCAGCAAATCTCTGATCAGCCCTGGCCAGGGACTTCCCTATTACGGCCAATCGAGCACAGCGCAACATCAACCCCCAATACCGGGAGAGACGAAACCCCTCCTATCGCTCATTGCCTCCATGTGACTCGGGACTGTACCTAAAGACCACCGTTTTGCACGCCCTCATAGACGTGGTAAGGTGGGGATCAAAGCACAGTGGGAATCACACAAGACTCTATGACGATCTCGGATCTACAGACTAACCTGTACAAGTGTCACCTGAGAACTGCCATCTGACGTGAGATATAATACCATCTGGGAGTTCTCGGCGAGTCCGTCCAGTGTACCCAGTCTCCACTGAGCACCCGTATACCATCTCTGATGTCAAACACCAATGGATATGGGATCATCCATCGCCCATCACATGGGTCGAGAAGCGTATTCGCTAGTCTACTCTGGTATATCGATGCCCCGTCTCGATACACCCACGACTAGGGACCTTGAAGGATGTACTTATGGACTACCATGTCCCCACTAGTATGATCTGCATCATAGTCCAGGTAGTCAAGTACACATCCTAAGGGCTTTACCAACATGTAACTACAAGACAGTATAAAGAGACTAGTGTACATGTTAAGATAAAGAGTAACCAGATAGCATACTATCATATCGAGCAAGAAAGTCATCTCTATATATGTCCAAGCATCCAATATAATATACAACATCTGTACAATACTGGCCTCTAGGGCATACATACAACTAACAATCTCCCACTTGCACTAGGGCCAGCTGCTGTAGTATCGCATACCGAGCATCCCGAAGAGTCTCTCAAACTGTGTCTGGGGAATGGCCTTCGTGAGTGGATCCGCCGTGTTGTTCTTCGTGTCAACTCTCCTGACCTCGATCTCCCGGCGATCAACTATCTCCCGGATCAGGTGATACCGCCTCAGAATATGCCTGGACCGCTGATGGGACCTGGGTTCCTTGGCCAAAGCCACCGCTCCATTGTTATCGCAATACAAAGGTATTGGATGCTCAATGGATGGAACCACTCCAAGTTCAGTAATGAACTTCTTGATCCAGACAGCTTCTTTAGCAGCATCGTTGGCAGCGATGTATTCAGCCTCCATTGTCGAGTCTGCCACGGTTTCCTGCTTGGAACTCTTCCAGCTAACCGCCCCTCCGTAAAGGGTAAAGACAAAGCCCGACTGCGACTTAGAGTCGTCCTTATCACTCTGGAAGCTCGAATCGGTAAAGGACTCCACTTGGAGCTCTCCGTTACCATACACCAAGAACATATCTCTAGTCCTTCGCAAGTACTTGAGAATGCTCTTCACAGCTGTCCAGTGACTTTCTCCAGGATCAGCTTGATACCTGCTCACTACACTTAGTGAGTATGCTACATCGGGTCTGGTACATAGCATCGCATACATGATAGAGCCTACTGCCGAAGCATAGGGTATACCTTGCATGCGAGCTCTCTCCAAATCAGTCTTGGGAGACATCTCTTTGGAGAGAGTGACTCCAGAGATCGTGGGTAAGTTCCCACGCTTGGACTCTTCCATACTAAACCTCTTTAGTATGGTGTCAATGTACCTGGATTGGGACAATCCCAAAATCCGTTTGGATCTATCTCTATAGATCCTTATTCCCAATATGCAGGAGGCATCACCAAGATCTTTCATTGAGAATCTTTGTGATAAGAAGAGCTTGACCGATTGCAGCATATGAATATCATTTCCTATCAAGAGTATGTCGTCCACGTACAATACGAGGAAGACAACCTTACTCTCTGCCACCTTCTTGTAGATACAAGGTTCATCTGGATTTTTGACGAAATCAAACTCTTTGATAACGACGTCAAAGCAGATGTTCCAACTCCGCGATGCTTGCTTTAATCCATAAATGGATTTAAGCAGCTTGCACACCTTCCCGCTGCTCCCACTGTCTACGAAGCCCTCTGGCTGAGTCATGTACACGCACTCTTCTAAATCACCGTTTAGAAAGGCGGTCTTAACATCCATTTGCCAGATTTCGTAATCATGATATGCAGCGATGGCAAGCATGATCCGGATGGATTTAAGCATAGCCACTGGAGAAAAGGTCTCGTCATAGTCCACACCTGGTCTTTGACGAAAACCCTTTGCTACAAGTCTAGCTTTGAAAGTCTCCACTTTCCCATCTACACCAAGTTTCTTCTTGAAGATCCACTTGCTCCCAATGGGTTTTACCCCTTCAGGAGCAACTTCCAAAGTCCATACTTTGTTGGTGTACATGGAATCCATCTCAGACCGCATAGCATCCAGCCATTTCACTGAGTCACCACTCGTGATGGCCTGCTCGAAGCTAGTTGGGTCATCATCCTCCATGATGCAATCCTCACTACCACCGTCAATGAGAAAACCATAGTATCTCTCAGGTGGACGAGAAACCCTACTAGATCGGCGGAGAGGCTGGGGTACGTCGGGCACCACTGAATCCTCTGGTTCTACTAAATCGTCAGTTGCAGTTTGTGGTGCTGGAACCTCTTCCAGCTCTACCTCTTTGCCATTAATTTCTTTTGCAAGAAATTCCCTTTCCAAAAAGGTGGCATGTTGAGCAACAAACACTCTTTGTTCCTCAGCTTGGTAGAAAAAATATCCTTGAGAATTCTTAGGATATCCCACAAACTTGCAAAGGACTGATCGTGCCTCGAGTTTGTCCGGATTTTGCTTTTTGACATAGGCCGGACAACCCCATATCTTAATTCGCTTAAAATATGGTCTCTTCCCACTCCATATCTCATATGGTGTGGTAGGTACAGATTTAGACGGAACCAGATTCAATAGGTATATGGCTGTCTCAAGCGCATACCCCCAAAAGGAAATAGGTAACTCAGCATTACTCATCATTGAACGCACCATATCTAATAGGGTGCGATTCCTTCGTTCCGATACACCGTTGTGCTGTGGTGTATAAGGAGGAGTAAGCTGAGAGAGAATCCCATTCTCTTTTAGATAATCCAGGAATTCACTGCTTAAGTATTCACCTCCTCGATCAGATCGAAGAACCTTAATACTTATGCCCGTTTGGTTCTCTACCTCGTGCTTATATTCTTTGAATTTCTCAAAAGCTTCAGACTTGTGTTTCAACAGGAACACATGCCCGTATCTAGAGAGATCGTCAGTGAATGTAATGAAGTAGGAAGAACCATTTCTGGCGTGTGTAGACATTGGACCGCATACATCACTATGCACCAGTCCCAAGAGTTCAGTAACTCTTTCTCCGTGTCCTTTAAACGGAGTTTTGGTCATTTTTCCTTTGAGACATGAATGGCAAGTGTCATAGGATGATAATTCGAATGAATTCAAATATCCGTTCTTATGCAACTTAGCTAGTCGTGTCTCATTGATATGGCCAAGTCTACAGTGCCACAAGAAGGATTCGTTCATTTCTGAGCTTTTCCTTTTGTGTGTGTTTTGTATATTGAAGACTGTATTTTGATTGAGAATGAATATGCCATTATATAGCGAGCCTGATGCAATCAACCTTTGATCTAGGAATATGTTCATAACATTATCCTTTACTACAAAATTATAACCTTCTTTACTTAATAAAGAAACTGATATAATGTTGCACATCATGTTCGGTATATAATAGCACTCATTCAGGACTAGTGTATCACCATTTGGTAATACCAGGTGATATATGCCAACTGCTTTGGCTGCAACATTTGCCCCATTCCCTACATGAACGGAATGTTCACCTTTTCTCAGTTCTCTACCTTTTCGCAGCCCATGTAACATCTTACATATGTGGGATCCTGACCCGGTATCTAATACCCAGGACGTAGGGTGAACTGAGAAACAGTTCTCAATAACAAACACACCCGAAGATGATGCATCAACATGCATGTTCTCCGTTTGGGCAGTGTGAGAATCCAGATATTCTCCTGTTTCCTGTTCAGTCTTATAACATTTATAAGATAGAACGGGTCCAACGTTCCCCTGCACAGTATAACATGCGGGTTCGGTCAATACATCCATATTATTATCTTGATTAAGGCATGAACTGGTCGCTACCTGGAGAGAGAGAGAAGAAAACACTTTAGCGTATGCTCGTGCAAGATCAGATTGGTTATTATCTTATCTAATCAGGATGGCTCCCACTGCTTTTTATCAAATCTTCCTTCAAACCCTAAAAGGAAAGACTAGCCGGGATTAATTACACACTACAAGTTCGCCAATCTTTCAGCCAGGCCAGTGTCGGTACTTTGAGGGAGGTCCCCCGTGCTTTCGCACGAACCTAATTAATGTAAACCTCGTTTTCCCAGAGGCGTAACCTCGTTAACACCTTTCTAGACACCTACTTGATCGGCTAATTGTAATGTATAAAACTCTCCCAGGAGTAACAATTACTCACAGTGGGTATCGGGATCCAACTATCTTATAGAAGGTATGCAATCTCATTGCAAATTTCAACACTTAAAATTCCCGATAATATTTTGCCCCAGGCGATCTATGACCTTGACTGAGTCAACAAACCATAGACCGCAAGTAAAGTTCAACCCGTCATTTCCTGATTGAATTAAACCCACCCGCACGACCCTTGACTAAGTCAACAAGGCCGCATGACTACCCTAATCCAATCTGCATTATATGCATAAACAGATAAATAGTAATCAGCTACCGCACACTACGCCTTGACTGAGTCAACAAACGCATCACGAATACTAACTATTACTTATCTGAAATGACGGAGGGCTACGTCAGGTTTTTAAGAAAACCCTTTGCGTAATGAACTTTATATCGTTGTAGAATCAAATGAAGTTTTGAAATGGAGTGATTTTGAGGCTTTTCTAGTTTTGCTAAAGGAGTCACTCCCGGCGAAGGGATCTCGGTCCTTTCCTCGCCGAATGAGGTGCGGGATATATCATATATATCGCTGTGCAAAGCAAAAACTCAAAAGCAGTCAAAAGCAAACCGAGTGTGTAGCATCTGCCAGTTATTGCTAAAGGAGTCACTCCCGGTGAAGGGATCTCGGTCCTTTCCTCATCGAATAAGGTGCGGGGTATATCATATATACCGCTGTGCAAAGCAAGAACTGTAGCTACCTGTTTTATTTTAAAATTTGATTCTACAACATCTTAGGTTTCTTATCTTTCATTAATCACATTAATGAAATCCCATCATTAAAATACCTAAACATTACAGATAGATATGACGTACACTTATGCCATCTGCATTCGCCTCGATGTCCCCTCGTGCACCGTTAGGTTAGGTAACTAACGACAGAGCATGACAGGGCTAGCGCGGGTGTAAAACATAAGTAACGTCTATATAATATATCATATATATCATATACTAAATCCATCACAGAATCGCATCACAGATATCGCAGCAGAAAAATCATATGAAATATTGGATATACTAGGACGTCCGTGTTTTCAATACGAGCCAGTATAAAACACGGATTCCACGGTCGTAACGAATAGCCAATCCCACACCCCTAGACCCCTACGAGAGCGGCAAGCAACCCTGCCAATTCTAGGGTTAGGAGACCCGGACTCGACTCCTCGAGTTAGTCTCCCACTGGACCCCAGAACTCGGTTACTTGTGCTCCCCTCCTTGGGTCTATCCTAATGCGGAAAAGTAAATAATATACAAAGGGTGACATCTTCCGCTACCTGGAAGTGCCCCAAATAAAAGAATATTACATACAAGTTTTTACATGAATGAAAATGAAAAACACTCATCTCACATAAAAACCCCCGGCTATTCGAATACGACGATCCAATATAACATATCCAGCAACACATAACATCACATGTCATCAACGTAAGCAAGTATGCATACCCCAATTGTCGTTGACGTATAGCAACGAAACCGGCGATATGAACATACTACACTTACGGTCACAGAAAAGAAAGTGTAAAACTACAACAATTGGAATCCGCAACTCCTTTAGACATCGCATGCCTAACAGATATAAATCCCGCATTTTAGTCTCATTATCGAAAACTCTTTTCAATATCATATGGGACTAAACTGCTAAATTCATAACATTCATTCAGTTATCACATAACTTTTGTGAATTCCAATTATTGTATCCCATTCCAGATAAACAGAAAATGTTAAACTTTTCGATCGAACAATCGAACACCCAAGTTTTCCCGATACAGATCAACACATGAAACAAGTATAACAACATTCCGTTCGTGCCTCAGTACCAACGGTCCAGCCGTAGAAGGGTCAAGCCAACGCCTCACATGTGGCACGCCGTACTGCCCCAAACCCGAAGGTTCAAAGGGCAGTTCAAGACGGTCACATAATCGAGTTAAGGTTTGTTGTCTTCTAGAGGGTCCATCGCGTTACTTGCACTACTTAGAACGTCGTTAAACTACGGAAAAATCCAACACTTGGAAATTTCCCGACAGGGGAAAAGTTGGGTATTTATATCCGGTCGAACTTTTTAACATATTCTGGAAATTATCCGGAAAGCCACACAGACAAAATTTGATATTCCGATCGAAACTCCGAATCCCCAAAACAACTGCTGAAAATTCAACACTTGAAAAATTATTAAAAATACCCAGGAACACCAGCACTGTATTTTATGAGTTACTGTGCAACCAACACTTCACAACACGACAAAACGGCCGCGCTTCCGCGGCACGAGCCATGCTCGTGCCGCGGAAAGGCGGTGGTAAAGTGGAATTAGGTCCACGAATTTTACAGTAATTCCTAGAAAACCCTGCTTGATTTTCTGGATATTTTTAATCTTGAAAAATCCACAATTTTAAAATCTGGACAGAGAGCAAGTTTGATTCGGGGTTTCGGGTTCGTTCGGACTTCAAATTCCGTCGGGACTTCGCCTAAGGCTCTAGCTAGGCTCTGATACCAGTGAAAGGTTCCTAGGCACTGTAGTAAGGTCTCACAAAGCATCGGACATGCCAATTTAAAATTTTTGTGCCGAGAAACCCTAGACTACGGATCTTTAGACTAGATGTTTAGGCGAAACGGAAAACTAGTTAACTATTTAACTATGGGTTAGATGCTACAACCTTTGTAGATCCGGATTTCCACCTCCTTATCTCCACGTGATCATGCCCTCGCTGTCCATCACGAACCCTCGACTCATTCGTCGGCTTCATCGGAATAATGTGCGGAATAGGTCGTCGGCTTTGTGTCAAAGACGATCTACGTCGAGGTTGCACTAGTTCAAGCTCCGACTTCACAAACTTGTGAAACTTGTGAAGTAAACACCCAAAACAACTTGGCAAGAGGTAGAGGGTGAAGAAATAGGAGGTGGGTACACTTTAGATTTGGATTTCACTCACTTTTGCTCATGTTGCCATTGATGGCAACTAGTTTTCTCTCTTGAAGAAGAAGGAGAGCAAGAAGAAAGAATATGATAAGTATATTTAAAAAGAATAATAAAAACCAATACTTATCATGTTCTAACCTAGGTTAAGTGTAGAGAATAAACCATGGTCACTTAAGAGGGTTAGGGTTAAGCATGAAGATAAGGATGGTTACAAAAGTCAAAGCTTCATGAAGCTTCAACTTAAAACAAAAAGAGCCACCATTCTCATCATAATTATTTTCAAACAAATAAATAAATAAATAGATGAAAATGCAAAACCCTAATCAACTTTTAACCATGGTTTAATTCTTTATACTTAACAACAAGATCATGTATCATCAAACATGATACAAAAAAGTGTACAAAAGTATATCACATATACAATGTGTATCAAGTGAGAAAAATCCGTTTAAAGTGAACCAATACTAGTTAATGCAAAGTAATATATCAAATATATAATTATACATTAAATCATTAAATCAACACTTGATTCAATGATCCGGTCATGTCGCACATAACCGACTAGTATTCAATGTATCGATTTATCGAATCAATGATTCGATAACTAGGTCATATCGAATATAACCAATCGAAAACATATATCGCGAGAATGAAATGCGGTATCACATACATGCATTATTCTCGGTCCTGCACATATCTCATATGCGCTCCTATTTCGTTTCGCTTGAACCAGGAAACCTCTGTGTAGGACTCTTAAGACTCGTCAATACGCCGGTAGCAGATGATGATCATATCAAGCACCCACAAGCCGCAAGCGGTCTGCTAAACGTAACGGCCACCCGGGTATTGAGCGATCAGAAGATCGACGAGCTAGCCCGCTCACACTCCTGCGAATCCGACCAGTAACACTTACCGCACAGTCCGGTCTCTTCGTCTGATATGTCGCATATCAAGTCTAGGGGTGGTAAACGTCAGACCCCAATAACCCGATAAGTCATGCCGATGTGAGGCTCGTAATGGGTCGAGAAACTACTGGTAACACTTACCAGCAAATCTCTGATCAGCCCTGGCCAGGGACTTCCCTGTTACGGCCAATCGAGCACAGCGCAACATCAACCCCCAATACCGGGAGAGACGAAACCCCTCCTATCGCTCATTGCCTCCATGTGACTCGGGACTGTACCCAAAGACCACCGTTTTGCACGCCCTCATAGACGTGGTAAGGTGGAGATCAAAGCACAGTGGGAATCACACAAGACTCTATGACGATCTCGGGTCTACAGACTAACCTGTACAAGTGTCACCTGAGAACTGCCATCTGACGTGAGGTATAATACCATCTGGGAGTTCTCGGCGAGTCCGTCCAGTGTACCCACTCTCCACTGAGCACCCGTATACCATCTCTGATGTCAAACACCAATGGATATGGGATCATCCATCGCCCATCACATGGGTCGAGAAGCGTATACGCTAGTCTACTCTGGTATATCGATGCCCCGTCTCGATACACCCACGACTAGGGACCTTGAAGGATGTACTTATGGACTACCATGTCCCTACTAGTATGATCTGCATCATAGTCCAGGTAGTCAAGTACACATCCTAAGGGCTTTACCAACATGTAACTACAAGACAGTATAAAGAGACTAGTGTACATGTTATGATAAAGAGTAACCAGATAGCATACTATCATATCGAGCAAGAAAGTCATCTCTATATATGTCCAAGCATCCAATATAATATACAACATCTGTACAATACTGGCCTCTAGGGCATACATACAACTAACAGGATATGCTAGGAATCCGCGTTTCGTTCGAGCCTGCAACGAAAGATGGATTACACGGTCGCGATGAATAGCCAAACCCTACCCTAGACCCCTACGGGTGCGGCAAACTACCCGCCAAGTACCCGAAGTGAAGCAACCTCCCTCAACAACGTGAGTAGGCCACTCGGCACTTCGTGGTACCCGGTAGTTTGTGCACCCCACCTTGGGTCTATCCTAGGAGCAAAAACAGTAAAAGAAATAATATACAATGGCGGTTACAACCTCATCCTGGATGTGCGGCCATAAAAATAATATTACATCAATTTACATATTACATCAAATGAAAGAAAAAGAAAACTCTCATCTCACAACCCCCGGCTATTCATCCGCGACAATCCAACAAGTTCATATACACAATCCAACAACATTACAGATCACAGATATGCACAACCCCCACTAATCGACGCATAGCGATTAGTTGACGTTCAGTGCATATATCACATCACATATATAACCAATTAGCTAAAGTCTACAGAACTTCGATCTAAAATACGGATTTGTAACTACCCCAAACACAACTTTGTTCTCTGGAAATTCTGGGTAGAAACAGAATATTTTAAAAATCACAAAACGTCAAAACAAGAACACTGCAATAAATCCGAGTCACGACCGAGTTGACTCGGCCGCAGATCCGCGGCGAAATGCATGGTTTCGCCGCGCTTCCGCGGCGGTCTGGTTGAGTCGTGGGCTCATTTTTCTTGTGTGTTCCCAGAAAACCTTGCACGGATTTTTAAGATGTGTGGAATTATTTTTAGAGCAGTTTTAATAATCAGTAGAAAGTTAAGTTTTCGGACGTGTTTTGCGATTTTTTCTCGGATCGAAATTCTAAATACTTTGCTAACATGCTAGTTGTTGTTTAGCTAGGCTCTGATACCACCGTAAGTCCACGTTTCCCACCCCGGTTCTTACGGGGAGGCGGAAACGGTAAAAAACGATTTTGATGACAAGGCAACATGGACTAGAAAAGAGGATCTTTGCTAAACAAAAACCTAGCAAACTAACTACAAGTTTAACTACTCGGTTAGGAGGTTATACCTAGGTCTTGAACTCCTTCTTTTCTTGCTCCTTGGAGTGGTTTGAACGGCTTCTCCTCGCAGTCTTCTCTTTGTCGAAGAAGGATCCACCCGAAGGCCTCTACCTTGAGCTCCTACCTCAACCTATAGGTAACTAAAGTGCTTGGCTTGCTAAACCTAGAACACTAGAGTGTGTAGAGTGAAGTTATGAAGGTTTTATCTTAATAGCTCATGCTTCTCAACACATAAGACATGAGAGCTTTGAGAGAGGAAAATGATGAGCTTTTGATGAGAGAGAATGAGCAAGTAAGAATGAGGATATTTTACAACCATGCTCTCATATTAGGAATTATGATAATAATAATAATTAAGAAATGTGATGATTAGTTTAAAAATAACCATTATCATTTCATTCATTTAATGCATTTTGCAAAGAACAAGAAGCATCTTTGAAAAGAAATGATGATGGTCAACAAGTCCATAATGGTCAACCGGTCAACAAAGTCAACAAGTCAACAAAAGTCAAATTGTCAACAAACCTAACCATGGCACAATTATCCTTAATTAATATTATTAACCATATTCCTCATTCTCATTAAGGTTTGTAAAAAGTCAACGGTCAACAACCCTAATGAGAATCCTCTGCCTCTGCCTCTGTCAACTGTGCATACACACCTGCATCCGTGTTCCGAGGAACACGAATACAATGAGATAAAACCAATCCCAAAACATATACTAGGATCTGGCTTAAACCAAAGCCCACTAGTAATAACTGCCTGGACACCAACCGTGCACAAGTGCACGGATGTGAACGAACCCTGTCGCAAAACCATGCGACCTCTACTCTGTTTTTCCCAAAGGCGAACAACCCTCTGTATGGGACTCTAAAGACTCGACACTACGCTGGCAGTGGGTTTAACCACAGGCCACAAGCGGTACTGGCTGTACGTAACGGTCCCCAGGTAGATGCCGATAAGAAGACTGATGAGGTGAACCCATCCGAACTCCTACTGAGCCTGAATGTAACAATCTCCGTACAGTCCGGTCTGTTCGTCTGATAGTATCGCATGTCGGGCCTACGGGGGCGGTAAACGTCAGTCCCCTAATAGAGGTACAAGTCATGTCGGAGTGTAGCCCAGAACACCCTGAGATAACACTGGAAACGCTACCAGTATATCTCGCTTGCCCTGGCCAGGGACTTTGTGTAATGGCTCTCCTAGACACAGCACGATATCAACCCCCTATACCGGGAGAGACGAATCCTGTCTAACCGTCACTGCCTCCAAGTGCTTCGGGACTGCACTCAACTACTACCTGTTTGCACGACTCATTTGAGCGGTGGTAGGGTAGTAATCTAAGAACAGTGGGAACACACTCGAGGCGAAGTGACAGTGTTAAGTCAACGGACTATGCTGTACTCATGTCACCTGGGAAATGATAACTGACGATAGGTATAATACCAAACCAACAGTTCCCAGTGAGTCCTGTCCAGTGTACTCGTAACCTAACGAGCACCTGCATACTATCTCCAGTACGACGTACTGATGGCTGTGGGACAGACCATCTCCCCTCCTGGGATGAGAAGCATATACACTAGTCTACTCTGGAGTATCGATGCCCTGTCTCGATAATCCTATGACTATGGACCTGTATAAGGATGTGCTTGTAGATTACCCAGCTCCCACTAGTGTGACTGCCATCACAACGCTGGTAATCAAGCAAAGATCCTAAGGGCTCCACTAATGTGTATAGGCGATATGCTAAAAGAAACACATGCACACATTAAAGTAGAAACAAACCAAGTAGCATACTACCATTTCGAGCAAGATTGTTTATACAACTGTGAATATTCCAAGCTTCCATCAAGTAATATACAAACTAGTATGATACAGTAATGGCCTCTAGGGCATATACACTAACATAGGAGACCCGGTCTCGACTCCTCGATATGGCCTCCCACTGAACCCTAGAACCCGGTCACTTGTGCTCCCCTCCTTGGGTCTATCCTAATGCGGAAAAGTAAACAATATACAATAATGGTGACATCATCCTCAACCCGGAAGTGCCCCAAATAAAAGAATATTACATACAATAGATTTTTACATGAATGAAAATAAAGACTCTCATCTCACATAAAACCCCCGGCTATTCAATCACGAAAATCCTGCACAACATATCTCAGCAACACATAATATCACATACCATCAACGTAAGTAAGTATGCGTACCCCGATTGTCGTTGATGTATAGCAACGAAACTGGAGATACATCATATACTACACTTACGGTCGCAGAAAAGAAAGTGAAAAACTACAACAATTGGAATCGTAACTGCCCTTAGACAACATAAACCCCGGATACCACAAATCCAAGATTTCATGCCCAACAATGTAAAGATCGCATTTAGGTCTCATTCATGAAAACACCTTTTCAAAATAAGTCGGATAATTCAACAAGGTTTCCGATTACGCCCGAGACCGAAATGTTAGATTTACACGCAACAAACAAATTTACAGATTCCAATTATTGTATCACATTCTCATATACTTGGCGCAGTTAAAACGTTCGATCGAACGATCAATCACCCAAAAAATTCTCAGAAAGTTCAACACTTGACCAGATTTAAAATATACCAGAGACTGCTATTAGTACATATGGGCCAGCACAAGAAGGCACAGTCCAAGCCTTACCAACGACGCCGCGGAACCGCCGCAAAAAGACCCTTTCGGCCACGGTTTCGCGGTCGTTGTGTCGAGTTTGGGCTTCGTTCTTCTTATGGGCCCATACAATTCCCTGCACGATTTTCTGAGTATTTTTAATATGAAAAAATCCAACTTTTTGAAAAATTTCCAGTGAGCATCATTCGGGTGTCGAGTTTCATTCGTTCGACGTTTTTAACGTCGTCTAGGTTACTCTAAAGCTCTAGCTTGGCTCTGATACCACTGTTGGGTTTCCTTAGCACCTAATCTAGGGTTTGGAAGCATCACACATGCCACTTTAAAAATTTGGGGAGGTGCTAAGCAAACTAACCATAAATCGAAACTAGAATTTTAGGGTAACATCTAATAGTATCACATACTACAAAGAATCTATCACTAGGTGGAGAAATTACAACCTTTGTAGACTTGCCTCTTTGACTCCTTGGACCTTTGAGAGCTTGAAACGGATCGCTAGAAGCCTTCCTAGTGTTGGTATTCCTTAGCACCTAGCCTAGGGTTTGCAAGCATCACACATGCCACAACAAGAATTTTAGGGAGTGCTAAGCAATCAAACTACGAATCGAACTAGAAAACTAGGGTAACAAAACTAGTAAACCAACATTACAAAGAGAAGTGAATGATAATACAACCTTTGTAGATCCTGTCCTTCACTTCTAAAGCTCCGTGTTGACGTCCCTTCGCTGCGATCATCATAGTCCCGAACTCTAGAAAGGATTTCCCCGGAGAAATGAACAAGCTAGCTCGTTGACTTTGAGGCCGAAGATGATCTACGTCGAGGTGACTCAAACTCAAGCTCCCTCTTCACTTGGTCAAGAACTTTGTGAAGAGAACACCCTAAACTAAATGGCAAGCAGTAGAGGATGATGAAATAGGAAATGGGTTCACTTTAGAATTTGATTTCTCACTTTATTTCTTCACTTAGAAAAAATCCAGCAACCTTTTTCTTTTGGATGAAGAAGAAGAAGAAGAACAAATGAAGTGAAGTGAATTATCCTCATGCAACCATGGGTGAGTTAGTTTTTATCCACTAACCTTTATAGAGACTAAACCATGGTTTAAGATAATGGTTTGGTTAATAAATATCTTAAGTAAAACAAAGTGAGTGGACTTTGTCAAAGATACTTTAAGCTTCATGAAGCTTCAAGCCAAGACAAAGAAAGCCACCATTTTGAATTACAAAATAAATAAAAACCTTAACCATTATCTTAAATATGGTGTAAGTCATACATACACCCAAGTTTTCATGTATCATCCATCATGATACAAACATGTACACAATAATATATCACATATACATTATGTGTACATTAAGTGAGAAAATAATCTTAAGTGAACCAATACTAGTTAATGTAAAGTAATATATCAAATATATAATTATACATTAAATCATTAAATCAACACTTGATTTAATGATCCGGTCATATCGCATATAACCGACTAATATCTAGTGTATCAATATATCGAATCAACACTTGATTCGGTAACCCGGCTATATCGCATATAACCGACCGATGATACAAATCACGAGAATAGAATACAGTATCATATACTCGTATTATTCTCGGTCCCGCACATATCTTATATGCGCTCCTATTTCGTTTCGCTTGAGCCAGGAACCTCTGTGCAGGACTCTAAAGACTCGTCAATATGCCGGCACTAGGTGGTGATCATATCAGTCACTCACAAGCCGCAAGCGGTCTGCTAAACGTAACGGCCACCTGGGTATTGAGCGATCAGAAGATCAACGAGCAAGCCTGCTCACACTCGATCAGTAACACTTACCGCAAAGTCCGGTCTGTTCGTCTAATATGTCCCATATCTCGCTTAAGGGTGGTAAACGTCAGACCCCGGTAGCTTGATAAGTCATGCCGATGTAAGGTCCACAACGAGCGTGAAACTACTGATAACACTTACCAGTAAATCACATCGACCCTGGCTAGGGATTTCATGTTATGGCCAATCGAGCATAGCGTAACATCAACCCCCAATACCGGGAAAGACGAATCCCCTCCTATCGCTCATTGCCTCCATGTGACTCGGGACTGTACCCAAAAACCACTTGTTTGCACGACTCAGTAGAGCCATGGTAGGGTGGAAATCAAACCACAGTGGGAGATACACAAGACTCTATGACGATCTCGGGTCAACAGACTAAGCTGTACCAGTGTCACCAGAGAACTTCCATCTGACGTGAGGTATAATACCATCTTGGAGTTCTCGGCGAGTCTGTTCAGTGTACCCAGTCTCCACTGAGCACCCGTATACCATCTCTGATGTCAAACACGAATGGATATGGGATCATCCATCGCCCATCACATGGGTCGAGAAGATATACGCTAGTCTATACTGGAATATCGATGCCCCGTCTCGATATTCCCACGACTAGGAACATTGAAGGATGTCCTCATGGACTACCCAGGCCCTACTAGTATGATCTGCATCATAATCCTTGAAGTCGAGTACACATCCTAAGGGCTTTATCAACATGTAACAGAGAGACAGTAAGTGTACATGTTAAGATAAAGAGCAACCAGATAGCGTACTATCATGTTGAGCAAGAAAGTCCTTCCTATATATGTCCCAGCATCCACTATAATATACATCTCATATACAATAATGGCCTTTAGGGCATACATACAACTAACAATCTCCCACTTGCACTAGGGCCATCATATAGCAGTGGTTGTAGTATCTCATACTCAACCATCCCATAAAAGTCTCTCTCTTGGAAAAGGCCTTTGTGAGTGGATCCGCCGTTTGTCCTCTGAGTCTTCCTCCTTACCTCGATCTCCGTGGAGATCAGCCATCTCCATGATCAGGTGATACTGGCTTTAGAATATGTCTGGGTCACTGACGGGACCGGGGTTCCTGGGCCAAAGCCACACCTCCATGGTCACACAATAGTAGGAACCTAGTTCATCTCATGAACTAATATACACCCAAACTTCCTCTTTGGTAGTATCTTTGATAGCGGTGTCATCATCCTTTATCGTCTAGTTTGCCACGGCATCTAGCTTGGAACTCTTCCAACATACCGTCCCTTCACTGAGGGTAAAGACAATGCCTGTGACTGAAATTCATTCATCCTTACCACCCTGGAAGCTATCTAGTGATTCTCCCCAGGATCTATTGATACCATCTTACTACACCTAGTGAGAATCCTAACATCCATTTAGATCTATCTTATAGATCCAAAACCCAGGATTTAGGATGTATCACCTTGATCCTATATGGAGAATCAATGTGATAAGAGGAGATTGACCGAGCGTAGTATAGGAAACTCCTTTCCTATCAAGAGTATGTCATCTACGTACAATACGAGGATCATCACTATACTCCCTACCACCTTTTTGTTTATACAAGGTTCATCTACCATTTTGATGAAGTCAAACTCTTTGACTACCACATAAAAATAGATGTTCCAACTCCGCGATACCTGCTTTAACCTATAAAGCAACTTGCACGCATTTCCGCTGCTCCCACTGTTTACGAAGCCTTCTGGCTGTGTACTTAAAGACTCTCTCTTCTAAATCAACATTTAGAAAAGCAGTCATAACACCCAACCGCCAGATATCGTAGTTATGGTATGTAGGAGTGGCAAGCAGGATCCGGACGGACTTAAGCATAGATATTGGAGAAAAGGCTTCATTATTATACAAGCCTGGTTAATGACGAAAACCTTTTGCAACAAGTCTAGCTTTGAAAGTCTTAACTTTTCCATCTACACCAAGTAATCTTCTCAAGATATACTTGCTCCTGATGGGGATTTAACCCTTCAGATATAGCAACCAAAGTCCATACTTTGTTGGTGTACATGGATTCCATCTCAGATCGCTTAGCATCCAGCCATTCTTACAGAGTCCCTACTCAAAGCTAGTTGGGTCATCATCTCATGATGCAATCCTCGCTCCCACTGTCATCGAGAAATCGGAGTATCTCTCAGGCGGATGAGGAACCCTATCAGATCGGCGGAGAGGCTGAAGTTCGTCGGGAACTATTGAATCCTCCGGTTCTACCAAATCATCAGCTGTATTTTGTAAAGCTGGAACTCCTTCCAGTTCTACAGAACTGACCTTGCCTCGATCTTGTCCGAATTTTGCTTTTAGACATAGACCGGACAACCCCAAATCTTAACTTGCTTAAGAGATGGGCTCTTCCCATACCATATCACATATGGAGTGGTAGGCACTGATTTGGTTGGAACCTTATTCAATAGGTATGCTGCTTCTCAAATGCATAACCCCCAAAGAAAATGGGCAACTCAACGGTACTCATCATAGAGCGCACCATATCAAATAGGGTGCAATTTCTCCGCTCCGATACACCGTTGTGCTGTGGTGTATACGGAGGAGTAATGCTGAGAGAGAATCTCATTCCCCTTTAGAATAGTCCAGGAATTCCATGCACAAGTATTCTCCTCCCTGATCACATCATAGGACATAATACTTATACCCGGTTTTGGTTCTCTACTTCTGACTTATATTCTATGAATTTCTCAAAAGCTTCAGGCTTGTGTTTCAACAGGAGCACATGTACGAATCCTGAGAGATCATCAGTGAATATAATGAAGTACAAAGAACCAGTCTTGGCATGTGTAGAGAGGGGACCTACATACATCACTATGTATCAGTCCCAAGAGTTCACTAACTCTTTCTCTGTTTCAAGTAAACGGAGCTATGGTCATTTTATCTTTGTGATATGACTGGCAAGTTTCACAAGATGTCAATTCAAACTGATTTAAATATGCATCTTAATGTAACTTAGCTAGTCGGGCCGCATTGATATGACCTAGTCTATAATGCCTCAAGAAGGATTCGTTCATTTCTGAACTCTTCCTCTTGTGTGTGTTCTATACGTTAAGAACTGTGGTTTGATTTAGAACGTATATGCTTTTAGATAACGTGCCTGAAACCGATCAACTCTTGATATAGGAAATGTTCAAAACATTATCCAACAATACAAAATTATATTCTTCTTTACTAAATAAAGAGACCGATATGATGTTGTATATCAGGTTCGGTATCTAATAACATTCGTTCAGATTCAATGTATTTGGTGATACAGGGTGATAACTACCAACACCTTGGCTGCAACAATTGCACCGTTTTCAACTCTTGAAACTTATCACCCATTCTCAGTTCTCTACCTATCGGTAGCCCATATAATAGATTACATATCCGGGATCCTGATCCGGTATCTCTTACCCAGGACGTAAAGGATACTGAGAAACAGTTCTTGGTAATGAACACACCCGAAGAAGATGCATCTATCATGCACTTTCTTCGTTTGGGAAGCATTGGAATTCTGGTTATTCCCCTATTTCCTGCTCGGTCTTATAACAATTATAAGTTGGAGCGGGGCCAACGTTCCCCAGCTCAGTATAATAAGCGGGTTCGGTCAATACATCCATAATATTATCTTGATTAATACGTGACATGGTCGCTACATGGAGAGAGAGAGAAGAAAACACTCTGCCTGCACTCTTGCAAGATTAGATTGGTTATTTTATCAAATCAGGATGGCTCCCACTTTTTTTATCAAATCTTCCTTCAAACCCTAAAAGAAAAGACTAGCCGGGATTAATTACACCCTACAAGTTCGCCGATCTTCCAGCCAGGCCAGTGCCGGTACTTTGAGGGAGGTTCCTCGTGCTTTCACACGGACCTAATTAAAATAAACCTCATTTTTCCAGGGGCGTAACCCTGTTGACACCTTTCTAGACACCTACTTGATCGGCTAATTGTAAAGTGCAAAACTCTCCCAGGAGTAACAATTACTCGCAGTGGGTATCAGGATCCAACTATCATATAGAAGGTATGCAATCTCATTGCAAATTTTAACACTTGAAACTCCCGATAAAGGTTTTTACCCCTAGCACCTATGACCTTGGCTATGGTCAACAAATCATAAGCACTAGTCAAGTTCTACCCGTCATTTCATGATTAATTAAACCCACCCACATGACCCTTGGCTAAGGTCAACAAAGTCACATGAGTGTCCTAACTAATCACATCATATGCTGTGTAGGAAGACATCACTTAGCTACCGTACACTACGCCTCGGCTATGGTCGACAAACGCAGCACGAATACTAAGTACTCTACTTCCTAAAATGACGGAGGGTTGCAGATGGTTTTTAAGAAAACCTTTAACGCTTTGAACTTGATCTCGTTGCAGAATCAAATGATTTTAAATGGAGTGTTTTTGAGGCTTTTGCTAGTTTCGCTAAAGAGGTCACTCCCGGTAAAGGATCTCGGCTCTTTCCTTGTGGAATGAGGTGCAGGATATTCACAATACCACTATGCAAAGCAAGAACTAGAAAAGCAATCAAAAGACAAACCAAAGGTTGTAGCATCTGCTAGTTATTGCTAAAGAGGTCATTCCCGGTGAAGGGATCTCGGCTCTTTCCTTATCGAATAAGGTGCTGGATGTTCTACAAGGAACACCGCTATGCAAAGCAACAACTAGAGCTACCTGTTTTTGAAAATTCGATTCCACAACATCATTTAGGTTTATTTTCTTTCATTAATCTCATTAATGAATGTCCCATCATTTAAGTTACCTAAACATCACTAATAAATACGACGTACGCTTATGCCATCCGCATTCGTCTCGATGTCCCGCCATGTACCGTTAGGTTAGGTAACTAACGGCAGAGCGGGGCAGGGCTAGCGCGGGTGTAAAACATAAGCAACGTCTATATAATATATCATATATACTATATACAGTATCTATCTGAACATATCACATGATCACATCACAGATAACACAGCAGAAAACAACATATGAAATATTGGATATACTAGGATGTCCGTGTTTTATTTTGAGCCTATATAAAACACGGATTCCACGGTCGTGATGAATAGCCAAACCCACACCCCTAGACCCCTACGAGAGCGGCAAGCAACCCTACTAATTCTAGAGTTAGGAGACCCGGACTCGACTCCTCGAGATGGTCTCTCACTAGACTCTAGAACCCGGTTACTTGTGCTCCCCTCCTTGGGTCTATCCTAATGCGGAAAAGTAAATAATATACATCAATGGTGACATCATCCTCAACCCGGAAGTGCCCCAATAAAAGAATATTACATACAAGTTTTTACATGAATGAAAATGAAAAACACTCATCTCACATAAAACCCCCCCAGCTATTCAAACATGACGATCCAATATAACATATCCAGCAACACATAATATCACATGTCATCAATGTATGTAAATATGCGTATCCCAATTGTCGTTCACGTATAGCAACGAAACTGGCGATACCCCACATATTACACTTACGGTCGCAGAAAAGAAAATGAAAACTACAACAGTTGGAATCCGCAACCACCTTAGACATCATAAACCCGTAATATCTCATATCGTGGATTTCATGCCTAACAAATGAATTCCTTAGACATCTCATGCCTAACAATTATAAACCCCGTATTTTATTCTCGATATTGAAAACGCTTTCCAATAATCAGTCGGTCAATTCAACAAGACTCCCGACGTCCCGATCGAATGCTCGTCGGAAACTTTATTAGACGACCGCACCCCCCGATACCGACGACGAAGTGCACTTAGGCGGAACACCGCGGCCGCGAGCACCCGGACGAATGCTTTTTGGCAACGGAGTTCTCCTATAGTCACTTGGTCGCGGTTATGGGGCGTTCCTTTCTAGTAATGTTACCCGGCGAGTATCCGAATACACAAAGTGATTGCGACGGACTTTTGATCGCATCAAAATACCGTGGCAACCGATCAAATGAGACTAAATTGCTAGACTTATAAAATTCAAATATTGTTGATTCCAAGTATTGTATCACATTATACTAGACGATGTTAAACGTTTCGAGCGAATCAAACAACACCCTCATCTCCTAATGAGCTCAACACTTAAGCGAAGTTAAAGTACCCAAAACGTGCCACAGTACCTATAATCCAGCTATAGAAGGGTCAAACCAACGCCTCACCTATGACACCGCGGAACTATGACAAACCCTAGGGTTCAAGCCGCGGTTCCGAGGGCATAGAATCGAGTTAAGGTTTATGTTCTTCTAGAGGGTCTATAGAGTTACTTGCACGAACATTGAATATAATTAACTTAGAAAAGTTCCAACTCTTGGAAATTTCAGAGGGGGACATGGGGTGATGTTTGAAGTTCGTTCGAACTGTTAAACATAGCCTAGGTTACCATCACAATGTTAAATTTTACGACAACGAAGCACTCCGTTTTGGTCCTATAGCAAAATTTACATCACATGAAAATTTGGACCAAATAAACAATACCTGAAACCCCAAAATGAGCACACCAAGGCACATAACAAAAACGATGCACAGAGGAGGAAGCAGGGCCGGCCTCACCGGAATTTTGATGATGGTGGCTGGGTCAAATGCGAGGTCTTGGCCTCGTTTTTGTTCTGTGCACTCAGGGCTTCACATACATCACTCTGCACTTGTTTGCAAAATTTTTAGAGGCCTTTTGAAAAACAATAGAGAGCATGATGTGCAGGTTTTCAGAAATTGTGTTTACGGATTTGTTTCATTTCTGTATTAATCTAACATCGTCTAGATTTCTAGTTAGGCTCTGATACCATGTTGGTATTCCTTAGCACCTAGCCTAGGGTTTGCAAGCATCACACATGCCACAACAAGAATTTTAGGGAGTGCTAAGCAATCAAACTACGAATCGAACTAGAAAACTAGGGTAACAAAACTAGTAAACCAACATTACAAAGAGAAGTGAATGATAATACAACCTTTGTAGATCCGGTCCTTCACTTCTAAAGCTCCGTGTTGACGTCCCTTCGCTGTGATCATCGTAGTCCCGAACTCTAGAAAGGATTTCCCCTGAGAAATGAACAAGCTAGCTCGTTGACTTCGAGGCCAAAAATGATTTACGTCGAGGTGACTCAAACTCAAGCTCCTTCTTCTCTTGGTCAAGAAATTTGTGAAGAGAACACCCTAAACTAAATGTCAAGTAGTAGAGAATGATGAAATAATAAACGGGTTCACTTTAGAATTTGATTTCTCACTTTATTTCTTCACTTAGAAAAAATCCAGCAACTTTTTTCTTTTGGATGAAGAAGAAGAAGAAGAACAAATGAAGTGAAGTGAATTATCCTCATGCAACCATGGGTGAGTTAGTTTTTATCCACTAACCTTTGTAGAGACTAAACCATGGTTTAAGATAATGGTTTGGTTAATAAATATCTTAAGTAAAACAAAGTGAGTGGACTTTGTCAAAGATGCTTTAAGCTTCAAGCCAAGACAAAAAAAGCCACCATTTTGAATTACAAAATAAATAAAAACCTTAACCATTATCTTAAATATGGTGTAAGTCATACATACACCCAAGTTTGCATGTATTATCCATCATGATACAAACATGTACACAATAATATATCACATATACATTATGTGTACATTAAGTGAGAAAATAATCTTAAGTGAACCAATACTAGTTAATGTAAAGTAATATATCAAATATATAATTAAACATTAAATCATTAAATCAACACTTGATGTAATGATCCGGTCATATCGCATATAACCGACTAATATCTAGTGTATCAATATATCGAATCAACACTTGATTCGGTAACCCGGCTATATCGCATATAACCGACCGATGATACAAATCGCGAGAATAGAATACAGTATCATATACTCGTATTATTCTCGGTCCCGCACATATCTCATATGCGCTTCTATTTCGTTTCGCTTGAGCCAGGAACCTCTGTGCAGGACTCTAAAGACTCGTCAATACGCCGGCACTAGGTGGTGATCATATCAGTCACCCACAAGCCGCAAGCGGTCTGCTAAACGTAACGGCCACCCGAGTATTGAGCGATCAGAAGATCAACGAGCAAGCCTGCTCACACTCGATCAGTAACACTTACCGCACAGTCCGGTCTGTTCGTCTAATATCTCGCATATCTCGCCTAGGGGTGGTAAACGTCAGACCCCAGTAGCTTGATAAGTCATGCCGATGTAAGGTCCACAACGAGCATGAAACTACTGATAACACTTACCAGTAAATCACATCGACCCTGGCCAGGGATTTCATGTTATGGCCAATCGAGCATAGCGCAACATCAACCCCCAATACCGGGAGAGACGAATCCCCTCGTATCGCTCATTGCCTCCATGTGACTCGGGACTGTACCCAAAAACCTCATATTTGCACGACTCAGTAGAGCCGTGGTAGGGTGGAAATCAAAGCATAGTGGGAGACACACAAGACTCTATGACGATCTCAGGTCAACAGATTAAGCTGTACCAGTGTCACCAGAGAACTGCCATCTGACGTGAGGTATAATACCATCTGGGAGTTCTCGGCGAGTCCGTTCAGTGTACCCAGTCTCCACTGAGCACCCGTATACCATCTCTGATGTCAAACACGAATGGATATGGGATCATCCATCGCCCATTACATGGGTCGAGAAGATATACGCTAGTCTACACTAGAATATCGATGCCCCGTCTCGATATTCCCACGACTAGGAACATTGAAGGATGTCCTCATAGACTACCCAGGCCCCACTAGTATGATCTGCATCATAATCCTGGAAGTCGAGTACACATCCTAAGGGCTTTATCAACATGTAACAGAGAGACAGTTAGTGTACATGTTAAGATAAAGAGCAACCAGATAGCATACTATCATGTTGAGCAAGAAAGTCCTCCCTATATATGTCCCAACATCCATTATAATATACATCTCATGTACAATAATGGCCTCTAGGGCATACATACAACTAACACCTAGTCCACGATGATCCACCGAAGTCCCTTTGCACAAAGCTCCTTGTTTCACTTGATCAAGAATGATGATGAAGCAAACACTTTACACTAATGGGCTAGAGTAGTGTAGAATGGTGATGTGATTTCTTTTCTCTATTCAAAACCCTTTCTTTTTACTAACTCACTCAAAAGAAATCTCAAGAGAGAGGAAGAAGAAGATGGCTTTTCTTGAGCTCAAGAGATATGATCAAGATGAGAGAAAAATGAGAATAGGATATATATATATATATATATATATATATATATATATATATATATATATATATATATATATATATAAATTCACACTCTCATCACAAACCATGGTAAATTAATATCTAGATATTTTTGCATTGAGTTAAAACCAAAATGGTGAATTAAATCATGGTTAATAGTTAGGCGAAGTCAATGTCAATGAAGAAGGGTGTAGAAACTCTTAACCATGAATTAATCCTATTTCATTTTCTCAAATACAAATATAAATAGTTATTTACTTCCATGCGAGTCTTGCATTGCCATCACTAGTGTATCAACAACCATGATACAATGCATGCATGCATGTGTCCATACACATCAACATGTGCATACATGCATGCATACATCAATATAGAAAAGGGTTTAATAAAGAAGTGAGCTAAAAGTCAATGATAAATCAACACTTGATTTAACAAAACGGTCATATCAGATATGACCCGACCAATAGAAAAATGCCCGATTAATATACGGTATCACATATACGCATTTAATTGGGTCCCTGCACATATCTCATATGCACACCACATCATTTCTCCTGAGCTAGGAAACTCCTGTGTGGGACTCTAAGACTCGACAATACGCCGGCAGTAGGTGATGATCACATCAAACACCCATAAGCCGCAAGCGTTCATCTAAACGTAACGGCCACCCGGGTATTGAGCGATCAGAAGAAAAACAAGCGAAGCTGTCAAAAACTCCCGTCGAGCCAACTGGAAACACTTACCGTACAGTCCGGTCTCTTCGTCAGATATGCTGCATATCGAGTCTAGGGATGGTATCGTCGACCCCAATAACTCAATAAGTCATGCCGGTGTATGGCTCATAACAGATCGAAAAACTACTGATAACACTTATCAGTAAATCTCAGCAGCCCTGGCCAGGGACTTCCTGTTATAGCCAATCGAGCATAACACAACATCAACCCCCAATACCGGGAGAGACGGAACCCCTCCTATGGCCATTTCCTCCATATGCCTCGGGACTGTACCCAAAATCCACCTATTTGCATGACTCAGTAGAGCCGTGGTAGGGTGGAGATCAATGTACAGTGGGAGGACACACAAGACTCTATGATGATCTTGGGTCTACAGACTAACCTGTACCAGTGTCCCCTGAGAACTACTATTCGACGATAGATATAATACCGCATAGGAGTTTTCGGAGAGTCCGTTCAGTGTACCCAGTCTCTCTGAGCACCCGTATACAATCTTTGGTGTCATCACACAAGATGGATATGGGATCATCCATCGCCCATCATATGTGACAAGAATGGTATACGCTAGTCTACTCTGAAATATCGATGCCCCGTCTCGATACACCCACGACTAGGAACAGTTCAAGGATATGCTCATAAACTATAGATGTCCCGCCAGTATGATCCGCATCATAGTCGTAGTAGTCAAGAAAATATCCTATGGGGTTTATCAACATGTACCAAATGAGTAAGATGCATGATCAAATGAACATGTTAAGATAAAGTAAACCAGATAGCATACTATCATGTCGAGCAAGAAAGTCATCTGCATATATATATACATGTCCAAGCATCCACTATACATATAATGGCCTCTAGGGCATACATATATCCAACATCAAGGGTATTATACGGGTGGGTTTAATGCAATCAAGATAATGATGGGTTGAACTTGACTAGGGTCCTTTGATATGTTGACTGTGTCAAGATCACTTGGGTCCTAGGGGTAAAATCCACATCGGGAGTTTCAAACATACAGGAAACTTGCCAGGCATGCGCATACCTTCTGGAGTGTGGTGACTTGAGTGGATTCCATCAAGTTATCATGCGATGATAGTTGGATCCCGATTTCTACTGATGAGTAAGTGTTACTCCTCGGGTGATTTTAGATGATCTCGACTAATTCTCCTTTTAGGGTTTGAGGGAGAATTCGAAGAAACAGTGGTAGCCATCTTGATTAGATAAAGTGATTAACCAATCTAATCTAGGTTAGAGTGCACGCTGAGCATTTCTTTTCTCTGACCATGACCCGACCCTAAACTAAAACTTATGAACCAAGCTAACCGAACCTTCTTAAAACACTTTGGTTTTTGGATTGTCTTAGTCGCATAACTCATTGCCACTCCTACTTTTCCTATGCATTTCTTCGGAACATTCCGTATCACTATGAAGATCCACATTTATTGGATATGCCATCGTATATTTACATATGAACTCAAAGGAACTTGTTCCAGTTCGAGAATGGTTTATGGTTCTAGAGAAATAGAATAAGGATTATTCAGTTGTATTTTCTCTTTACCTTCTCTCAGGTTGCGAGAGCTCCTGGTATTAGGAGAGTACACCATTGCGCTTATTGGATAGTCTTCTTCCAAACCATAGGCTGGTGCCGAAGGGTAGGGATGGAAGAAAACCAATTAGCATAAGTGTGATGTACAGAAGGTAATAAGTAAAGACATATAAAGGGATTAGAGTGAAGGCAAAGGAAATTGCGACCGCTATCAACCACGTATACCCTTGCCACTCCTACTTCACCTTTGCTTTTCTCCGGAACATTCCGTATCACTATGAAGATCCATATTTGTTGGATATGCCATCGTATAGTTACATACAAACTCGAAGGAACTTGTTCCAGTTCAAGGATGGTTTCTGGTTCTGGAGCAATAGAATAAGGATTATTCAGTTGTCTTCTCTCTTTACCTGCTCTCAGGTTGCGAGGGCTCCTGGTATTAGGAGTATACACCTATTACGCTTATTGGATAATCTTCTTCCAAATCTTAGGCTGGTGCCGAAAGGTAGGGAAGGAAGAAAACCAATTAGCCTAAGTGTAGTGTACAGAAGATAATAAGTAAAGACATATAAAGGGATTGGAGTGTGGACAAGGAAATATACGGTTACTGTCATGAATCTGGATAGTGGAAGAGGTATTACTAGGAATACCCGGCTACCCCTTCGAAACATTTTCATGTTTCAGTCTGACTGTGCAATGTTAATTGAAAACTGTTTTTCCAATTAGATTCCAACTCCAGGGTATGTATTTACCAGTTTTGATTCTCACATCTGTATGGCGTTACAGATGCTGAGTAGGAGTAAGATATTGGGAATTAAGTGATTATATCCTCAACATATCGGAATTCTTTATAATTGGTGATATTTGAGGAAATCATCTGGGTTGTTGTCACGACCCGAAATAGCACGTGACTGGCCCTTGAATCATATGAAGTCTATAAGACCTCATCTAATTCAAGTAAGCCAAAAGCCCAGAAATCTAAAACCATTTTAAATAATAAATGAAGGAAAACTAGTTTTAAAGAAGTGAAGAAAACATGTTTTAAAAACAAGGTTTTTAAATAAGTAAGCCGAATATGCATTTTTTTAAATCCCCAGGTCTTTTCTGAAAATTTCGGCAGAGTTTCCTTTGTAAATACTGGCCCCCAAACGGGGTACAACAAGAATAATATATGCATAATGATAAAAGGCATCCCCAAGCAGGAGCTAGCTCTTCGTCAATCGACGGTCACAACCACGCAAGAAATATAATATACAATGCCGAAGTGCGAGGATCAAAACTCAAAAAGAAACTCAAAATCATCATGAAAACCATAATACTACAACGCGCGACTCTAAGGTCGAAATAAAACACAACTGGTTTTCTAAGTCTGAAACAATATACAAGTTTGGTTGATGGAATTACTAGATACAACTGATTAAAATAAATACAAGGGTGGTCACGATGCGAGTGAACCCACCTACCAAAGCAATCACCCTGAAAGGAAGCAGTGTGCCAAAAAAGCCGCAATGAAACCTGTACGGCAAAACCTGCAAGAACTGTGGCACAACGGGGGTGAGTTGCCAACTCGTGAGTAGAAAACATCACAGAGCAGAAATCGTATGTATGACTCAATCCTACGTAATTACGATCAGTAATAATGTATATCCTCAATATGATAAAGTCTGAAGCATGAAAAGGTGACAAGGGTAAACATCTATACCTTAGTGTAATCCCATGTGCTCGTGTCAGTGCCTCAGGTAGCAACATATCCAAAATATGAGGTATGATCAATGTAATCAACATGAATCAATGTCAACTATATCAAGAAGTCTATAAGTATGTGGATATCATCCAACTACGAAATCAATATCTGTATGCATGTGGATCCCGTCCATGTGTCAACCAATGACGCAAAACATCATGCATATAAATATCATAAAGCATATGCATGAAGGTATGAGGATATAAATCAATGTGTGTCCCTCGTGACACATCAAATCATGGAACCTGAGTGTCTAGTATCGACACTCGAAAACATCATGAAACCTGTGCCTAGCATCAGCACGTAAATCCTCATATATATAGGGCTCCGTCAGTCCGGATCGTCCCATGGGCTCGGTTTGCGGAATCGGCCCTCGGCCCCGGCAGTACGGGTCGGCCCGTATCCATCTCTCAACTCTGGTCGGTATCCTCCGGATATCTGCCGAGCTCAAATACAATCACCGGTAGGTAGTGATCCCTCTGCCAGGCTCACCGTCTAACTGCACAGCGATCCGTTCTCGCCCCGGGGTACCATACCGGGTCCACCATGTACCCGCAATCGGTCTCATCCAGCTTCTCGAATCGGGTTTCACATGTCGCACTCAGAACCGAGAAAACACATGGTGGACGCACTGAAATATCATATCAAGAGAAACCGGGTTTTTAAAACAGTACATGCTTTCTTTTGAAATAGCCACGGTTCTCAAATCCAGAATGTAGGGTTCCTAGGCACTCTAGTGAGGTCTCACAAGGCATCGATCATGCCAATTTCAAAAATTCTAGTGCCGAGAAACTCTAATGTACGGATCGTTTGCTAGAAATCTAGCCGAAAAGTAAACTAGCTAACAACTTAGCTAATGAGAATACGGAATTACAACCTTTGTAGATCCGTTTGTCCACCTCCATAGCTCCGCAACGAAGTGCCTTCGCTGTCCAAAATCCATCCCGAGCTCTAGAGTCGGCTTCGTCGGAGAATGGGCAAGCTAGGTCGTCGATGTCCATGCCGAAGATGATCTACGTCGAGGCATCGAAAGATCAAGCTCCACCCTCACCAAGTCTTGAAAACTTGTGAAGGAAACACACTCTACTTCTTGGCAAGAGGTAGAGGATGAAGAAATAGGATGTGGGTAAACTTTGGAAATGGGTTTCTCACTCTTAATCATCAATCACCATTGATGAGGTTTGGTTTTCTTCACTTGAAGAAAGGAAGAAGAAGAAGATAATTATGATAAGAATTATCTTTTATGAGAAAAGAAAAACCATCCTTATCATAATAGTAACCATAGTTTAATGTAGAGAATTGATCATGGTTAGTGAATGGTTAGGTTTCTACAAGATGACAAAATGGTTGCAATGGTCAAAGTATTCATGAAGCTTCATGAATGAAACAAAAATGCCACCATTTTATCATGCAATTTTTTTCTTTTCCAAAAAGAAATAAACAAATGAATAAAATGAATAATCAAATAGAAAACCCTAACCATTCCATTAACCAAGGTTTAATTCTATACACTTAACAAAAAGGGCATGCACCATCAAACATGATATAAGCAAGTGCACAAATCATATCGCATATGAAATGTGCACACCCGAGTGAGAAAATCCATTTAAAGTGAACCAATATTAGTTAATGCAAAGTAATATATCAAATATATAATTATACATTAAATCATTAAATCAACACTTGATTTAACGATCCGGTCATATCTCATATAACCGACTAATATCCAATGTATCGATTTATCGAATCAATCCTTGATTCGATAACTAGGTTATATCACATACAACCATTCGACACATTCATCACGAGAATAGAATACGGTATCACATACACGCATTATTCTCGGTCCCGCACATATCTCATATGCGCTCCTATTTCGTTTCGCTTGAGCCAGGAAACCTCTGTGTAGGACTCTAAAGACTCGTCAATACGCCGGCAGCAGATGATGATCATATCAAACACCCACAAGCCGCAAGCGGTCTGCTAAACGTAATGGCCACCCGGGTATTGAGCGATCTGAAGATCGACGAGCAAGCCCTCTCACACTCCAGTGAATCCGACCAGTAACACAACCGTACAGTCCGGTCTGATCGTCTGATATGTCGCATATCTCGCCTAGGGTGGTAAACGTCAGACCCCAATAGCTCGATAAGTCGTGTCGATATGAGGTCTATAACAATTCGAGAAACTACTGGTAACACTTACCAGTATATCTCAGCAACCCTGGCCAGGGATTTCCTGTTATAGCCAATCGAACACTGCGCAACATCAACTCCCTATACCGGGAGAGACGAATCCCCTCCTATCGCTCATTTCCTCCATGTGACTCGGGACTGTACCCAAAAACCACCGTTTTGCACGCCCTCTTGGACGTGGTAAGATGGAAATCAAAGAACAGTGGGAACCACACAAGACTCTATGACGATCTCGGGTCAACAGACTACTCTGTACCATTGTCACCAGAGAACTGCCATCTGACGTGAGGTATAATACCATCTGGGAGTTCTCGGCGAGTCCGTCCAGTGTACCCAGTCTCTACTGAGCACCCGTATATCATCTTCGATGTCAAACACCGATGGATATGGGATCATCCATCGCCCATCTGTATGGGTCGAGAAGGTATACTCTAGTCTACTCTGGTATATCGATGCCCCGTCTCGATACACCCACGACTAGGGATTTTGAAGGATGTACCTATAGACTACCTTTTCCCCACTAGTATGATCTCATCATAGTCCAGGTAGTCAAGTACACATCCTAAGGGCTTTACCAACATGTAACAGAGAGACAATGCATACATGTTAAGGTAAAGATCAACCAGATAGCATACTATCATGTCGAGCAAGAAAGTCCTCCCTATATACGTCCCAGCATCCACTACAATATACATCCAATGTACAGTAATGGCCTCTAGGGCATACATATAACTAACAATCTCCCACTTGCACTAGGGCCATCTGTAGTAGTGGTTGCAGTATCTCATACACAACCATCCCATAAAAGTCTCTCTTTGGGAATAGGCCTTCGTGAGTGGATCCGCTGCGTTATCCTCTAAGTCTGCTCTCCTTGCCTCGATCAACCTGGAGATCAACCATCTCCATGATCAGGTGATGCTGCCTTAGAATAAGTCTGGATCACTGATGGGACCTGCGTTCCTTGGCATAAGCCACAACTCCATTGTCACACAATAGGAGGAACATAGTTCATCTCATGAACCAATATACACCCAAACAGCTTCTTTGGTAGCATCTTTAGTAGCGATGTGTGCTGCCTTTATCGTCTAGTATGTCACGGTATCTAGCTTGGAACTCTTCCAACATACCGTCCCTTTACTGAGGGTAAAGACAATGCCTGCGACTGACATTCAGTCGTCTTTATCACCCTGGAACCCTTCCAGTGATTCTCCCCAGGATCGATTGATACCATCTCACTACATCTAGTGAGATTCCTAACATCCATTTAAATCTATCTCATAGATCTAAAACTCAGGATTTAGGAGGTATCATTTTGATCCTTCATGGAGAATCTTTGTGATAAACGGAGATTGATCGAGCGTAGCATAAGAAACTCCTTTCTTATCAAGAGTATGTCATCCACGTACTCTACGAGGATCACCACCATACTCCCTACTACCTTTTTGTTTATACAAGGTTCATCTACCATTTTGATGATGTCAAACTCTTTGACTAATCCATCAAAACAGATGTTCCAACTCCGCGATGCCTGCTTTATCCTATAAAGCATCTTGCACACGTTTCCGCTGCTCCCACTGTCTACGAGGCCCTCTGGCTGTGTACTTATAGACGCACTCTTCCAAATCGGTATTTAGAAAAGCAGTCATGACACCCAACCGCCAGATATCGTAGTCATGGTATGTAGCCTTGACAAGTAGGATCTGGATGGACTTAAGCATAGGTACTGGAAAAGGTTTCATCATTATCCACGCCTGGTCAATGACGAAAAGCTTTAACAAGTCTAGCTTTGAAAGTCTCAACCTTTCCATATACACCAAGTAATCTTCTCAAGATATACTTGCTCCTGATGGGGATTTAACCCTTCAGATATAGCAACTAAAGTCCATACTTTGTTGGTGTATAAGGATTCCATCTCAGATCGCTAAACATCCAGCCATTCTTACAGAGTCACACTCCTGATGGCCAGTTCGAAACTAGTTGGGTCATCATCTCATGATGCAATCCTCACTCCCACTGTCATAGAGAAACAGAATTATCTCTCAGGTGGGTGAGGAACCCTACTAGATCGGCGGAGAGGCTGAGGTTCGTTGGAATCTACTGAATCCTTTGGCTCTATCAAATCATCTGCTGCAGTTTGTATAGCTGGAACATTTCCAGTTCTACATAACAGACGTTGCCTCAAGCTAGTCCGGATTTTGCTTTTAGACATAGGCCGGACAACCCCAAATCTTAACTAACTTAAGATATGGGCTCTTCCCATTCCATATCACATATGAAGCGGTAGGCAACTGATTTGATTGAAACCCTATTCAATAGGTATGCAACTTCTCAAGTGCATAACCCCCTAAGGAAAAAGGTAACTCAGTATTACTCATCATAGAGCACACCATATCAAATAGGGTGTATCTGCTCCGCTCCGATATACCATCGTGCTATGGTGTATACGGAGGAGTAATGCTGAGAGAGAATCTCATTCTCCTTTAGAATAGTCCAGGAATTCCTTGCACAAGTATTCTCCTCCTTGATCTCATCATAGGACATAATACTTATACCTGTATTTTGGTTCTCTACTTCTAACTTATATTCTGTGAATATCTCAAAAGATTCGGACTTGTGTTTCAACAGGAACATATGTCTGAATCTAAAGAGATCATCAGAGAACGTAATGAAGTACTAAGAACCAGTCCTGGCATGTGTAGACAGGGGACTTACATACATCAACATGTATCATCCCAAGAGTTCACCAACTCTTTCTCTGTTTCCAATAAACAGAGCTATGGTCATCTTATCTTTGTGACATGACTGGCAAGTTTCATAAGATGTAAATTCAAACTGATTTAAATATGCATCTACATGTAACTCTAGCCAGTCGGGTCGCATTGATATGACCTAGTCTACAATACCTCAAGAAGAATTCGTTCATTTCTGAACTCTTCCTCTTGTGTGTGTTCCGTATACTAAGAACTGTAGTTTGATTTAGAACATTAACGCTTTTAGATAACGTGCCTGAACCGATCAACTTTTGATATAGGAAATGTTCAAAACATTATCCAACAATACAAAATTATATCATTTCTTTACTGATAAAGAGAGTGATATGATTTTGTATATCAGGTTCGATATCTAATAACATACGTTCAGGATCAATGTATTACAATACAGGGTGATAGTGACCGACAGACTTGGCTGCAACACTTGCCCCGTTTTCTGCCTCATGAAACTTATCACCCGTTCTCAGTTTTTCTACCCTTTTGTAGCCCTATGTAACAGATTACATATCTGGGATCCTGATCCGGTATCATATACCAAGGATGCGGAGGATACTGAGAAACAGTTCTGTATAATGAACACACCCGAAGATGATGCATCAGCATGCACTCTCTTCGTTTGGGCGGCACGGGAAATCTGGTATTCCCCAATTTCCTGCTCTGTCTTATAACAATTATAAGTTGGAGCAGGACCAACGTTCCCCAGCTCAGTATAACAAGCGGGTTCGGTCAATAATCCGTTTTATTATGTTGATTAAGGCATGACATGGTCGCTACCAGGAGAGAGAGAGAGAAGAAAACACTCAGCGTGCGCTCTTGCAAGAATAGATTGGTTATTATTTTATCTAATCAGGATGGCTCCCACTGCTTTTTATCAAATCTTCCTTCAAACCCTAAAAGGAAAGACTAGCCGGGATTAATTACACACTACAAGTTCGCCAATCTTTCAGCCAGGCCAGTGTCGGTACTTTGAGGGAGGTCCCCCGTGCTTTCGCACGAACCTAATTAATGTAAACCTCGTTTTCCCAGAGGCGTAACCTCGTTAACACCTTTCTAGACACCTACTTGATCGGCTAATTGTAATGTATAAAACTCTCCCAGGAGTAACTCTTACTCGCAGCGGGTATCGGGATCCAACTATCTCATAGAAGGTATGCAATCTCATTGCAAATTTCAACACTTGAAACTCCCGATAATATTTTGCCCCTAGCGTCCTATGACCTTGACAGAGGTCAACAAACCATAGGCTGCTAGTCAAGTTCAACCCGTCATTTCTTGATTGAAGTAAACCCACCCGCACGACCCTTGACAGAGGCCAACAAGGTCGCACGACTACCCTAAATCAATCACATCATATGCTTATGCAGATAAGCGCTAATCAGCTACCGCACACTACGCCTTGACAGAGGTCAACAAACGTAGCACGAATACTAACCAGTACATATCTGAAATGACGGAGGGCTACGACAGGTTTTTCTGAAAACCTATTGCGTAATGAACTTGATATCGTTGTAGAATCAAATGAATTTTAAAATGGAGTGTTTTTGAGGCTTTTCTAGTTTTGCTAAAGGAGTCACTCCCTGTGAAGGGATCGTCGGTCCTTTCCTCGTCGAATGAGGTGCGGGATATATCATATATATCACTGTGCAAAGCGAAAACTCTTAAAAGCAATCAAAAGACAAACCGAGGGTGTAGCATCTGCCAGTTATTGCTAAAGGAGTCACTCCCGGTGAAGGGATCTCGGTCCTTTCCTTATCGAATAAGGTGCAGGATATATCGCATATACCGCTGTGCAAAGCAAGAACTGTAGCTACCTGTTTTATTTTGAAATTCGATTCTACAACATCATAGGTTTCTTTTATTTCATTAATCTCATTAATGAAGTCCCATCATTTAAGTACCTAAACATCACAGATAAATACGACGTACACTTATGCCATCCGCATTCGCCTCGATGTCCCCTCGTGCACCGTTAGGTTAGGTAACTAACGGCAGAGCGGGGCAGGGCTAGCGCGGGTGTAAAACATAAGTAACGTCTATATAATATATCATATATACTATATACTGTATCTATCACAGAACATTACATGATCTCATCACAGATATCGCAGCAGAAGAATCATATGAAATATTGGATATACTAGGACGTCCGTGTTTTCAATACGAGCCAGTATAAAACACGGATTCCACGGTCGTGATGAATAGCCAAACCCACACCCCTAGACCCCTACGAGAGCGGCAAGCAACCCTACCAATTCTGGAGTTAGCAGACCCGGACTCGACTCCTCGAGTTGGTCTCCCACTGGACTCCAGAACCCGGTTACTTGTGCCCTCCTCCTCGGGTCTATCCTAGTGCGGAAAAGTAAATAATATACAAACGGTGACTACTTCCGCTACCTGGAAGCGCCCCAATAAAAGAATATTACATACAAGTTTTTACATGAATGAAAATGAAAAACACTCATCTCACATAAAAACCCCCGGCTATTCTAACACGACGATCCAATATAACATATCCAGCAACACATAACATCACATGTCATCAACGTAAGTAAATATGTGCATCCCAATTGTCGTTGACATATAGCAACGAAACCGGCGATATCACATATTACACTTACGGTCACAGAAAAGAAAGTGTAAAACTACAACAGTTGGAATCCGCAACCACCTCAGACATCACATGCCTGACCAAATGAATTCTTTAGACATCGCATGCCTAATAATTATAAACCCCGCATTTTAGTCTCATAATCGAAAACTCTTTTCAATATCAATTCGGGCAATTCAACAAGATTCCCGACAGTCTGATCGAATACTCGTCGCAAACTTCAGTAGGCGGCCGCACCCCCGATACCGTCGACGAAGTGCACCAAGGCGGAACACCGCTACCGCGAGCACCCGACCGGATGCTTTCGGCGACGGGGTTCTCCTACAGTCACTTGGTCGGGGCTATGGAGCGAGGCTGTCTATTAAGTTTATCCGGCGAGTATCCCCATACGCTACGTGATTGCGACGGACTTTTGATCACATCAAAATTCCGTGGCAACCGATCAAGTGAGACTAAATTGCTACGTTTATAACATTCATTCAGTTATCACATAACTTTTGTGAATTCCAATTATTGTATCCCATTCCAGATAAACAGAAAATGTTAAACTTTTCGATCGAACAATCGAACACCCAAGTTTTCCCGATACAGCTCAACACATGAAATAAGTCTAACAACATTCAGTTCGTGCCTCAGTACCAACGGTCCAGCCGTAGAAGGGTCAAGCCAACGCCTCACATGTGGCACGCCGTACTGCCCCAAACCCGAAGGTTCAAAATGCAGTTCAAGACGGTCACATAATCGAGTTAAGGTTTGTTGTCTTCTAGAGGGTCCATCGCGTTACTTGCACTACTTAGAACGTCGTTAAACTTCGGAAAAATCCAACACTTGGAAATTTCCTGACAGGGGAAAAATTGGGTATTTATATCCGGTCGAACTTTTTAACATATTGTAAAATTATCTGGAAAGCCACACAGACAAAATTTGATATTCCGATCGAAACTCCGAAACCCCAAAACCACCTCTGAAAAATTCAACTATATAATAAATATTAAAATATCCCAGGAAAACCAGAACAGAATACTGAGAATTACTGTGCAAACAATACCTCACAAAACGACAAACCTGCCGCGCTTCCGCCGCACGAGGCATACTAGTGCCGCGGAAAGGCGGTGGTAAAGTTGAATCAGGCCCACGAAATTTACATTAATTCTTAGAAAACCCTGCTTGATTTTTTGGATATTTTTAATCTTGAAAAATCCACAATTTTAAAATCTGGACAGAGAGAATGTTAGGTTTGGGTTTTCGGGTTCGTTCGGACTTCAATTTCCGTCTGGACTTCGCCTAAGGCTCTAGCTAGGCTCTGATTGTTAGTTATATGTATGCCCTAGAGGCCATTACTGTACATAGGATGTATATTGTAGTGGATGCTGGGACGTATATAGGGAGGATTTTCTTGCTCGACATGATAGTATGCTATCTGGTTGCTCTTTACCTTAACGTGTATACTGATTGTCTCTCTGTTACATGTTGGTAAAGCCCTTAGGATGTGTACTTGACTACCTGGACTATGATGCGGATCATACTAGTGGGGACAAGGTAGTCCATAAGTACATCCTTCAAAGTCCCTAGTCGTGGGTGTATCGAGACGGGGCATCGATATACCAGAGTAGACTAGCGCATACCTTCTCGACCCATACAGATGGGCGATGGATGATCCCATATCCATTGGTGTTTGACATCGGAGATGATATACGGGTGCTCAGTAGAGACTGGGTACACTGGACGGACTCGCCGAGAACTCCCAGATGGTATTATACCTCACGTCAGATGGCAGTTCTCTGGTGACACTGGTACAGAGTAGTCTGTTGACCCGAGATCGTCATAGAGTCTTGTGTGGTTCCCACTGTGCTTTGATTTCCATCTTACCACGTCCAAGAGGGCGTGCAAAACGGTGGTTTTTGGGTACAGTCCCGAGTCACATGGAGACAATGAGCGATAGGAGGGGATTCGTATCTCCCGGTATAGGGAGTTGATGTTGCGCTGTGTTCGATTGGCTATAACAGGAAATCCCTGGCCAGGGTTGCTGAGATTTACTGGTAAGTGTTACCAGTAGTTTCTCGAAGTGTTATAGACCTCATATCGACACGACTTATCGAGCTATTGGGGTCTGACGTTTACCACCCCTAGGCGAGATATGCGACATATCAGACGATCAGACCGGACTGTACGGTAGTGTTACTGGTCGGATTCACTGGAGTGTGAGCGGGCTTGCTCGTCGATCTTCAGATCGCTCAATACCCGGGTGGCCGTTACGTTTAGCAGACCGCTTGCGGCTTGTAGGTGCTTGATATGATCATCACCTGCTGCCGGCGTATTGACGAGTCTTTAGAGTCCTACACAGAGGTTTCCTGGCTCAAGCGAAACGAAATAGGAGCGCATATGAGATATGTGCGGGACCGAGAATAATACCAGTATGTGATACTGTATTTGATTCTCGCGATGTGACATTGATCGGTTATATCCGATATAGCCGGGTTATCGGATCAAATGTTGATTCGATAAGTTGTTACTAAAGATACCAGTCGGTTTTGTGCGACATGACCGGATCATTGAATCAAGTGTTGATTTAATGATTTAATGAATAATTGTATATTTGATATATTACTTTGCATTAACTAGTATCGGTTCACTTTAAGTTGGATTTTCTCACTCGGATGTGCGCATTATATATGTGATATGATTTTGTGCACTAGCTTGTATCATGTTTGATGATACATGCTTTTTGGTTAAGTGTAAAGTGTTAAACCTTGGTTAATGAATAGGTTAGGGTTTATTATTTGTTATTCATTTATCTTATTTAATTATCCATTTCTTTATGATAAATGAATAAAAGAAAATGAAATGAAATGAAATGGTTGCTAATTTTGGAAGCTTGTTGAAGCTTCATGAAGACTTTGACTTTAGCAACCATTTTGTCTCATGCTTAACCCTAGCCATCTCATGTAACCATGATTGATTCTCTACACATAACCATAGTTAACATTATGATAAGAATGAATTATTCTTTTCTTTTTAATTTCTTATCATAACTATTATCTTCTTCTTCTTCCTTTCTTCAAGTGAAGAAAGCAAGGTCCATCAATGGTGATTGATGGAAACAAGTGAGAAATCCAAAACTAAAGCTTACCCACTTCCTATTTCTTCATCCTCTACCTCTTGCCAAGTAGTAGAGTGTGTTTCCTTCACAAGTTTTTGGACTTGGTGAAGTTGGAGCTTGATTTAGCGATGCCTCGACATAGATCATTTTCGGCATGGACATCGACGACCTAGCTCGCTTATTCTCCGATGAAGTCGACGCAAGAGCCCGGATTCTTTTTGGACAGCGGAGAGGACTTCGTTGCGGAGCTATGGAGCTGGAGCACCGGATCTACAAAGGTTGTATTTCCGTATTCTCATTAGTTAAGTGTTAACTAGTTATCTTTTCGCCTAGACATCTAGCAAACGATCCGTAGTTTAGGGTTTCTCGGCACTAGAATTTTTGAAATTGGCATGATCAATGCCTTGTGAGACCTCACTAGGGTGCCTAGGAACCCTACAGTGGTATCAGAGCCTAGCTAGAGCCTTAGGCGAAGTCTAGACGGAATTTGAAGTCCGAACGAACCCGAAACCCCGAACCAATATTGCTCTCTGTCCAGATTTTAAAATTGTGGATTTTTCAAGATTAAAAATATCCAGAAAATCAAGCAGGGTTTTCTAAGAATTACTGTAAATTTCGGGGGCCTAAATCAACTTTTCCACCGCGGAACCGCGGCACGTGCTATGCACGACGCGGCGGTTCAGCGGCGGTTTTGTCGTTTTGTGTGTTTTTCTTTTCACAGTAATTCTCAGTATTCTGTTCTGGTTTTCCTGGGATATTTTATTATTTATTATACAGTTGAGTTTTCAGGGGTTGTTTTGGGTTTTCATGAGTTCGATCGGATTATCAAATTTTGTCTATTTGGCTTTCCGAATAATTTTTAAGAATATGTTAAAAAGTTCGACCGGATATAAATACCCAATTTTTCCCCTGTCGGGAAATTTCCAAGTGTTGGATCTTTCCGTAGTTTAACGACGTTGTAAGTAGTGCAAGTAATGCAATGGACCCTCTAGAAGACAACAAACCTTAACTCGATTATGTGACCGTCTTGAACTGCCCTTTGAACCTTCGGGTTTGGGGCAGTACGGCGTGCCACATGTGAGGCGTTGGCTTGACCCTTCTACGGCTGGACCGTTGGTACTGAGGCACGAACTGAATGTTGTTAGACTTATTTCATGTGTTGATCTGTATCGGGAAAACTTGGGTGTTTGACTGTTCGATCGAAAAGTTTAAGATTTTCTGTTTATCTGGAATGGGATACAATAATTGGAATTCACAATAGTTATGTGATAACTGAATGAATGTTATAAACATAGCAGTTTAGTCTCACTTGATCGGTTGCCACGGAATTTTGATGTGATCAAAAGTCCGTCGCAATCACGTAGTGTACGCGGATACTCGCCGGGTAAACTTAACAGACAACCTCACTCCATAGCCCCGACCAAGTGACTGTAGGAGAACCCCGTCGCCGAAAGCATCCGTCAGTGTGCTCGCGGTAGCGGTGTTCCGCCTTGGTGCACTTCGTCGACGGCGTCAGGGGTGCGACCGTCTACTAAAATTTGCGACGAATATTCGATCAGGATGTCGGGAATCTTGTTGAATTACCCGACTTGGTATTGAAAAGTGTTTTCGATTTTGAGACTAAAATGCGGGGTTTATAATTGTTAGGCATGCGATGTCTAAGTGATTCATTTGGTCAGGCATGTGATGTCTGAGGTGATTGCGGATTCCAACTGTTGTAGTTTTACACTTTCTTTTCTGTGACCGTAAGTGTAATATGTGATATCGCCGGTTTCGTTGCTATATGTCAACGACAATTGGGATACGCATGTTTACTTACGTTGATGACATGTGATGTTATGTGTTGCTGGATATGTTATATTGGATCGTCGTGTTTGAATAGCCGGGGGTTTTTATGTGAGATGAGTGTTTTTCATTTTCATTCATGTAAAAACTTGTATGTAATGTTCTTTTATTGGGGAACTTCCAGGTAGCGGAAGTTGTCACCGTTTGTGTATTATTTACTTTACCGCACTAGGATAGACCCAAGGAGGGGAGCACAAGTAACCGGGTTCTGGAGTCCAGTGGGAGACCAACTCGAGGAGTCGAGTCCGGGTCTCCTAACTCCAGAATTGGTAGGGTTGCTTGCCGCTCTCGTAGGGGTCTAGGGGTGTGGGTTTGGCTATTCATCACGACCGTGGAATCCGTGTTTTATACTGGCTCGTATTGAAAACACGGACGTCCTAGTATATCCAATATTTCATATGATTCTTCTGCTGCGATATCTGTGATGTGATCATGTGATGTTCTGTGATAGATACAGTATATAGTATATATGATATATTATATAGATGTTACTTATGTTTTACACCCGCGCTAGCCCTGCCCCGCTCTGCCGTTAGTTACCTAACCTAACGGTGCACGAGGGGACATCGAGGCGAATGCGGATGGCATAAGTGTACGTCGTATTTATCTGTGATGCTTAGGTACTTAAATGATGGGACTTCATTAATGAGATTAATGAAATAAAAGAAACCTAAGATGTTGTAGAATCGAATTTCAAAATAAAACAGGTAGCTACAGTTTTTGCTTTGCACAGCGGTATATACGATATATCCTGCACCTTATTCGATAAGGAAAGGACCGAGATCCCTTCACCGGGAGTGACTCCTTTAGCGATAACTGGCAGATGCTACACACTCGGTTTATCTTTTGATTGCTTTTAAGAGTTTTTGCTTTGCACAGTGATATATATGATATATCCCGCACCTCATTCGACGAGGAAAGGACCGACGATCCCTTCACCGGGAGTGACTCCTTTAGCAAAAACTAGAAAAGCCTCAGAAACACTCTATTTTAAAATCATTTGATTCTACAACGATATCAAGTTCATTACGCAATAGGTTTTCAGAAAAACCTGTCGTAGCCCTCCGTCATTTCAGATAAGTCCTAGTTAGTATTCGTGCTACGTTTGTTGACTATGTTAAGGCGTAGTGTGCGGTAGCTAATTAGTGCTTATCTGCATAAGCATATGATGTGATTGGATTAGGGTAGTCGTGCGACTTTGTTGACTATGTTAAGGGTCGTGCGGGTGGGTTTAATTCAATCGGGAAATGACGGGCTGAACTTGACTAGCACATATGATTTGTTGACTATGTTAAGGTCATATAGCTGCTAGGGGCAAAATATTATCGGGAATTTCAAGTGTTGAAATTTGCAATGAGATTGCATACCTTCTATGAGATAGTTGGATCTCGATACCCGCTGCGAGTAAGTGTTACTCCTGGGAGAGTTTTATACATTACAATTAGCCGATCAAGTAGGTGTCTAGAAAGCTGTCAACGGGGTTACGCCTCTGGGAAAACGAGGTTTACATTAATTAGGTTCGTGCGAAAGCACGGGGGACCTCCCTCAAAGTACCGACACTGGCCTGGCTGAAAGATTGGTGAACTTGTAGTGTGTAATTAATCCCGGCTAGTCTTTCCTTTTAGGGTTTGAAGGAAGATTTGATAAAAAGCAGTGGGAGCCATCCTGATTAGATAAAATATAACCAATCTATTCTTGCAAGAGCGCACGCTGAGTGTTTTCTTCTCTCTCTCTCCAGGTAGCGACCATATCACGCCTTAATCAAGATAATAAAACGGATTTTTGACTGAACCCGCTTGTTATACTGAGCTGGGGAACGTTGGTCCCGCTCCAACTTATAATTGTTATAAGACAGAGCAGGAAATTGGGGATTACCGGAATTCCCGTGCCGCCCAAACGAAGAAAGTGCATATGATGAATCATCTTCGGGTGTGTTCATTACAAAGAACTGTTTCTCAGTATCCTCCGTATCCAGGGTATTTGATACCGGATCAGGATCCCAGATATGTAAGATGTTACATAGGGCTACAAAAGGGTAGAAAAACTGAGAACGGGTGATAAGTTTCATGAGGCAGAAAACGGGGCAAGTGTTGCAGCCAAGTCTGTCGGTCACTGTCACCCTGTATTACCAATACATTGATTCTGAACGAATGTTATTAGATACCGAACCTGATATACAAAATCATATCAGTCTCTTTATTAGTAAAGAAAGGATATAATTTTGTATTGATGGATAATATTTTGAACATTTCCTATATCAAAAGTTGATCGGTTCAGGCACGTTATCTAAAAGCATTAATGTTCTAAATCAAACTACAGTTCTTAGTATACGGAACACACACAAGAGGAAGAGTTCAGAAATGGACGGATCCTTCTTGAGGTATTGTAGACTAGGTCATATCAATGCGACCCGACTAGCTGGAGTTACATAAAGATGCATATTTAAATTGGTTTGAATTTACATCTTGTGAAACTCGCCAGTCATGTCACAAAGATAAGATGACCACAGCTCTGTTTACTAGAAACAGAGAAAGAGTTAGTAAACTCTTGGGATGATACATGTTGATGTATGTAAGTCCCCTGTCTACACATACCAAGACCGGTTCTTTTTACTTCATTACATTCTCTGATAATCTTTCGAGATTCAGACCTATGTTCCTGTTGAAACACAAGTCCAAACCTTTTAAGATATTCACAGAATATAAGTTAGAAGTAGAGAACCAAAATACGGGTATAAGTATTATGTCCTATGATGAGATCAAGGAGGAGAATACTTGAGCACGGAAATTCCTGGACTATTCTAAAGGAGAATGAGATTCTCTCTCAGAATTACTCCTCCGTATACACCATAGCACGATGGTATATCGGGACGGAGCAATCAACACCCTATGTGATATGGTGTGCTCTATGATGAGTACTACTGAGTAACCTATTTCCTTTTGGGTGTTATGCACTTGAGAAGTTGCATACCTATTGAATAAGGGTTCCAATCAAATCAGTTGCCTACCACTCCATATGAGATATGGAAAGGGAAGAGCCCATTTCTTAAGTTAGTTAAGATTTGGGGTTGTCCGGCCTATGTCTAAAAGCAAAATCCGGACAAGCTCGAGGCAAGGTCTGTTATGTAGAACTGGAAATGTTCCAGCTATACAAACTACAGCGGATGATTTGGTACAACCAAAGGATTCAGTAGATACCAACGAACCTCAGCCTCTCCGCCGATTTAGTAGGGTTCCTCACCCACCTGAGAGATACTTTGGTTTCTCTATGACAGTGGGAGCGAAGATTGCATCATGAGATGATGACCCAACTAGCTTCGAGCTGGCCATCAGGAGTGAGACTCTGTAAGAATGGCTGGATGCTTATCGATCTGAGATGGAATCCTTATACACCAACAAAGTATGGACTTTGGTTGCTATATCTGAAGGGTTAAATCCCCATCAGGAGCAAGTATATCTTGAGAAGATTACTTGGTGTACATGGAAAGGTTGAGACTTTCAAAGCTAGACTTGTTAAAGGTTTTCATCATCAACCAGGCGTGGATAGTGGTGAAACCTCTTCAAGTAGCTATGCTTAAGTCCATCCAGATCCTACTTGCCACGGCTACATACCATGACTACGATATCTGGTGGTTGGGTGTCATGACAGCTCTTCTAAAATGATGTTTTGGAAGAGAGTGTCTATAAGTACACAGCCAGAGGGCCTCGTAGACAGTGGGAGCAGCGGAAACATGTGCAAGATGCTTTATAGGATAAAGAAGGCATCGCGGAGTTGGAACATCTGTTTTGATAAAGTAGTCAAAGATGTTGACATCATCAAAATGGTAGATGAACCTTGTATAAACAAAAAGGTAGTAGGGAGTATGGTGGTGATCCTCGTAGAGTACGTGGATGACATACTCTTGATAAGAAAGGAGTTTCTTATGCTACGCTCGATCAATCTCCGCTTATCACAATGATTCTCCACATAGGATCAAAGTGATACCTACTAAATCCTGGATTTTGGATCTATGAGATAGATCTAAATGGATGTTAGGATACTCACTAGTTGTAGTGAGATGGTATCAATCGATCCTGGGGAGAATCACTGGAAGTGTTCCAGGGTGATAAAGACGACTGAATGTCAGTCGCAGGCATTGTCTTTACCCTCAGTAAAGGGACGGTATGTTGGAAGAGTTCCAAGCTAGATACCGTGACATACTAGACGATAAAGGCAGGATACATCGCTACTTAGGATGCTACCAAAGAGGCTGTTTGGATGTATAATGGTTCATGAAATGAACTACGTTCCTACCATTGTGAGATAATGGAGTTGTGGCTTATGCCAATGAACGCCGGTCCCATCAGTGATCCAGACTTATTCTAAGGCAGTATCACCTGATCATGGAGATGGTTGATCTCCAGGTTGATCGAGGCAAGGAGAGCAGACTTAGAGGATAACGCAGCGGATCCACTCACGAAGGCCTATTCCCAGGGAGAGACTTTTATGGGATGGTTGAGTATGAGATACTACAACCACTGCTACAGATGGCCCTAGTGCAAGTGGGAGATTGTTAGTTATATGTATGCCCTAGAGGCCATTACTGTACATAGGATGTATATTGTAGTGGATGCTGGGACGTATATAGGGAGGATTTTCTTGCTCGACATGATAGTATGCTATCTGGTTGCTCTTTACCTTAACGTGTATACTGATTGTCTCTCTGTTACATGTTGGTAAAGCCCTTAGGATGTGTACTTGACTACCTGGACTATGATGCGGATCATACTAGTGGGGACAAGGTAGTCCATAAGTACATCCTTCAAAGTCCCTAGTCGTGGGTGTATCGAGACGGGGCATCGATATACCAGAGTAGACTAGCGCATACCTTCTCGACCCATACAGATGGGCGATGGATGATCCCATATCCATTGGTGTTTGACATCGGAGATGATATACGGGTGCTCAGTAGAGACTGGGTACACTGGACGGACTCGCCGAGAACTCCCAGATGGTATTATACCTCACGTCAGATGGCAGTTCTCTGGTGACACTGGTACAGAGTAGTCTGTTGACCCGAGATCGTCATAGAGTCTTGTGTGGTTCCCACTGTGCTTTGATTTCCATCTTACCACGTCCAAGAGGGCGTGGAAAACGGTGGTTTTTGGGTACAGTCCCAAGTCACATGGAGACAATGAGCGATAGGAGGGGATTCGTCTCTCCCGGTATAGGGAGTTGATGTTGCGCTGTGTTCGATTGGCTATAACAGGAAATCCCTGGCCAGGGTTGCTGAGATTTACTGGTAAGTGTTACCAGTAGTTTCTCGAAGTGTTATAGACCTCATATCGACACGACTTATCGAGCTGTTGGGGTCTGACGTTTACCACCCCTAGGCGAGATATGCGACATATCAGACGATCAGACCGGACTGTACGGTAGTGTTACTGGTCGGATTCACTGGAGTGTGAGCGGGCTTGCTCGTCGATCTTCAGATCGCTCAATACCCGGGTGGCCGTTACGTTTAGCAGACCGCTTGCGGCTTGTAGATGCTTGATATGATCATCACCTGCTGCCGGCGTATTGACGAGTCTTTAGAGTCCTACACAGAGGTTTCCTGGCTCAAGCGAAACGAAATAGGAGCGCATATGAGATATGTGCGGGACTGAGAATAATACCAGTATGTGATACTGTATTTGATTCTCGCGATGTGACATTGATCGGTTATATCCGATATAGCCGGGTTATCGGATCAAATGTTGATTCGATAAGTTGTTACTAAAGATACCAGTCGGTTTTGTGCGACATGACCGGATCATTGAATCAAGTGTCGATTTAATGATTTAATGAATAATTGTATATTTGATATATTACTTTGCATTAACTAGTATCGGTTCACTTTAAGTTGGATTTTCTCTGTCACGACCCGCAGGTTACGGAACGTGACTGGTACTTAAGTTTACGAAACGTCTAAAGGCGTCCGTAAAATAAGTAAGCCAAAGCCCAGAAAACAAAACCAATAAGCAAAAGAGTGAAGAAAACCCCATCATTTGAAAACAAGTTTATCAAATAAGTCATGTAAAACCCCTTTTTTTTTTTTAAAACAATACCAAGTTTTCCCGAAAATTTCGGCAGAGTCTCCTTTGTAAATACTGGCCCCCAAAAATGGGTACAACAAAATATACACATGAATCCAACAAGATAGGGCATCCCCAAGCGGGAGCTAGCTCTTCGCCATAAGGCGGTCACAAATCCCACGCAATGTAAATTACAGCAAGCATAATAATCATAATAAAGCATGAGAAAGGCAGCATGTCGACTCAAGTGAGCTCGACTCCAAATACAGCATAAAATCCACAACAAACTCACAGTCTCATCTCTAGGTCAATATACAATAATCTGGTAGAAACAGTAGATGGAGTACACTAGATACAAGAATATACAATGTGGTACAAAATAATAGCATAACCCACCAATGAGCAAATCTCGAGCCCAAGCAAAAGGCAAAAGAACAAGTGCGCCCGCCGCTACTGAACTGACGGAGTGGACCTGCAAGAGACTGCGGCACAACGGGGGTGAGTTGCCAACTCGTGAGTAATAAATAACATCTACAAAGGCTATCGTATGCATGCACACAAGCATCCTAGCATCTAAAATACAGGTATGACTGGATGCACTAGCAGGTGTGTATATAACATCAGTGTACTAATATGTATGCAACATGGAAATCTGAGGTCTCAATAGGCATATATAAGAAATATTTTATCTTCTTTTGTTTTTGAAACTCTTTTAGAATGCCAGCATAATGTCAATGAATCGACGAAAATCGGTGTCCAGCAACGACACCCAAAAGCTGTCTCAAATCTCATAAATCCATGTCATAGTGTCTCTGGCCTCAGCCATCCGGCTGGCCCATCTCAGTATCAATATATCATCCTCTCGCGGCCCCGGTCGGTATCCTCTGGATATCCGCCGTGCCCAATGAAGTCACCGGTAGGTAATCCGTCCCCTGCCAGGCTCATCGTCAACACCACGAGCTTCTTGCCCCGGGGTACCCTACCGGGCCCACCATGTACCCGTGCCGGTTCCTCCACTCCTCGACACGGATTTCCAAATCCACAGCAAACTCATGGTGGACGACCCTTACATCACTAGAAAACCGCAATTTACATATTTTAAAATATAATAAGTTTAGAATTTTTTTGCGGCTTTCCCACGAAATCCAGCAATATCATAAAATCTCAAGAAATCCTCATAAGTGCATATATCAATGATAATGAATGCGTATGATATCAATAATCAAGTTGCGATGTGTGATTAATGTATTAAGCATGAACAATTAATATGATGAAGTACATGCACCTGAATAGCGATACTACGGTTTCATTTTTTTAAGGAATTAAGGGCAGTAACCCAGTTTAAGTATCAACTAGTAAAAGGTTCAATTTAAAAGTTATCTAGTGTGGTGGCATGGCAATTACCAGGGTGTGTGTGTAACATGAATAGTGCCCGTGCTGCATATAAAGACCCTGGTAATGGTGCAGGTGTCCTATGGAATGGTTTCGTATAGGCATGTCAATACAATGCATAGATGCAGCGAATAGTCAATTACGCGTTTCACCCCTAATTATTAACAGTTCTACGGATCTTGTAGGTTACTAAAACTATCGGGCGGCTTGCGCCATCCAATCGATAGTCCCCCGTAGATGTTACATCTACTCACCGTGTCTCGCGCTAGGCGTGTCCGACCACTTGCTTGCCCTTCTTCGCAGCGTCCGTCTCACTGGCCTGCGAACCTGGAATACATAACACATAACACACATAAGCTCAAACACAAAAACGCGACATCACGACCCGACTAGACACTCGTGTCGCGAACCAAGCGCGCATGTGCGCGATACGCTAAAACGTGTGGTTACGCGGCTGAATCACTCCGACGCGTCGCGATACACAGAAACCCAAAACCCACACACACGAATCACACATGTCGCGAAAGGTTGAAAATACGGAAAAAAAGGTATTCAGCTCCAGATTTTGATACAGGAAAGATATTGCAAAACTATATATACCAAAATAATACCAATACCAGAAGACACCCACACCCCAAACCCCAACCCAAATCTCCCCTATCTGGCCGCAATTTGCGGCCAGAATGCCAATTTTGGCGGCCAGACTTGGGAATTGGGTCCCCAGGTTTGGTCGGCACACCCCATACCCCCCATACATGCTACAGAAATCACTAGTTTTGGTCTGAAAAGTCTCGGGTAGCAGCAGATTTCTACAGTGCCTAAAATCACACTTTAAATGTCATGAAAACACTAATTTGGTACTTAAGGGTGTTTTAGTGCAAATCAAATGAACTCTTGCTTTAAAATAGCTCTAAAAACACTTAAAAGAGTTAACCAAGCCAACAAATCCCACTCTAACATAAACTTCACAAATATCCTCTAATATCACAAAATAATGCACAAAATGAGATCTTTAGTAATAAAATGCAACAAGTTAAGGAAAAAGGAGGTTAAGTCAAGAATTATACCTTCTAAAAGACCTTAAAACCCTAAAGTTTCAGCTTCACACTCAGCTTTTGCAGATTTGCATCAAAACACATCAAATGAGCCAAAAAACTAAGGTTTTGTGAAGGAAAAAGGTTTGATTTGAGTGGGGTTTGTGCATGAACCAAAAGAGAAGTGAAAAGAGATGAGAATTGAAGAAATGGGGAGGGTTTTCTGCTGGGGAGTTGCAGGAAATCAGAATGAGGAGGTGAGAGAGGGAAGAGAGAGGGAATTGGTCAAAAAGTCCACCCTTCACCTACCCTCCATGCTTTCTTGTTCCCTTGGATTTTGAAAATAGAAATAATGGGTTTTAGAAAAGATTTAAAAGGTGAAAAAGAAAATAGAGTTGCTACCATGCATAAGAATGGTTAACAAGTTACAAGAAAAGGTTAACATGATACATACATTTTTTTTTGAAAACATGCACAATTGCTAATTAGCCCGAAAACGTCTAACGAATTTCAAGACGTTACAATCTACCCCCCTTAAGAAATTCGGTCCCCGAATTAAAATTTAACAACAACACGTACCTCCAAAAAGATGGGGATACGTCTTCATCATCTCGCTTTCGGTCTCCCAAGTGATCTCCTCACGGTTCTGACCACGCCAAAGTACCTTAACTGATGGAATGTCCTTCGATCTCAATCTCTTCACTTGTCGATCCAAAATCATCACCGGCTGCTCTGCATAGGAAAGGTCACACTCAAGCTGGATCGTCGGATGCTGAATCGCATGCGAAGAATCGTGAAGATATCTGCGGAGCATCGAAACATGGAAGACGGGGTGAACATCTGGAAAGCTGGGTGGAAGGGCCAAACGATACGCAACTGCACCAACACGCTCGAGGATCTCGAAGGGACCTACGAATCTAGGGCTAAGCTTCCCCTTTCGCCCAAAACGCATCACGCCCTTCATCGGAGAGACCTTCAGAAAAACATGGTCGCCAACTTCGAACTCTAATCTACGACGGCGCCTGTCTGCATAGGATTTCTGTCTGCTCTGAGCCGCTCTCATCCGGTCTCGGATCAACTGTATCTTCGCTGTCGTCTCCTCAACAAGCTGCGGCCCCAAAATGCTGCTCTCGCTGAGCTCTGTCCAACAAACGGGCGATCTGCATCTCCTCCCATACAATGCCTCGAAAGGTGCCATCTGAATAGTATCCTGGAAGCTGTTGTTGTAGGAGAACTCCGCTAGAGGTAAATGACGATCCCAGCTACCCCCAAAGTCTAAAACGCACGCTCTGAGCATGTCCTCGAGAGTCTGAATGGTCCGCTCTGACTGTCCGTCTGTCTGCGGATGAAACGCTGTGCTGAAACTCAAGCGAGTGCCCAAAGCCTCCTGAAGCCTCTGCCATAACCGGCTGGTGAACTGGGTGCCTCTATCGGACACGATGCATGTCGGAACTCCGTGCAGTCGCACAATCTGATCAATATAGAGCTGAGCATACTGAGCGAAGCTGAAAGTCGTCTTCACTGGAAGGAAGTGAGCCGCTTTCGTCAACCTATCCACGATCACCCAGATGGAGTCGTACCCTCGACTGGTCCTGGGTAGCCCCACAACGAAATCCATCGAAATCTGCTCCCATTTCCACTCTGGAATGGGTAACGGCTGTAACTCTCCTGCGGGCCTCTGGTGCTCGGCCTTGACTTGCTGACAAGTCAGGCATCTCGAAACGAACTCCGCAATGTCCCTCTTCATCCCGTCCCACCAGTAGGTCTCTCTCATATCATGGTACATCTTGGTGGAACCGGGGTGGACACTATACACTGATCGGTGTGCCTCCTCGAGAATGTCGCGCCGTAATCCATCAGCATCTGGTACGCACAGTCTAGATCCATATCGTAAAATCCCCTGATCGTCAACCACGAACTCTGAAAATCTGCCCTGCCCCATCTGTGCCATGATCTCTGAGCAACGGTCGTCACTGCGCTGTGCCTCATATATACGGTCAAGCAACTGTGGGCATGCACGAACATGCGCGAGCTGTCCCCCTGTCTGAGTGAACTCGAACTCCACTCGGCTATCACATAACATCTGCCAATCTGCTGACGACTGCCTCTGAACTGTGCGCAAAAAGGATAGACTACCTCCGGGCCTCCTACTCAACGCATCTGCCACCACATTTGCCTTGCCGGGGTGATATAAGATCTCGCAGTCGTAGTCTTTCACCAACTCCATCCAACGACGCTTTCTGAGGTTCAGGTCTCGCTGCTGAAATATGTACTTTAAGCTCTTGTGATCGGTGAATATCTGACACGACTCGCCGTACAGGTAATGTCGCCAAATCTTCAGTGCAAAGACCACTGCAGCCATCTCCAAATCATGGGTGGGGTAGTTCTGTTCATGCTTCTTCAACTGCCGAGAAGCGTAAGCGATCACCCGGCCATGCTGCATCAAAACGCATCCTAATCCCACTCGCGAAGCATCACAGTAGACAACAAATCCGCCTGATCCCGAAGGCAAAGATAATACCGGCGCCGTAGTCAAACAAGTCCGTAGCTGCTGAAAACTGCGCTCGCACTCCTCTGTCCAGACGAAAGGAACTCCCTTCCGGGTCAAACCGGTCAACGGTGCAGCTATACGGGAGAAGTCCTGAACAAAACGCCTGTAGTAGCCCGCCAAGCCTAGAAAACTACGGATCTCTGTAACCGATGTAGGTCTGGGCCACTGCTGAACAGCCTCAATCTTCTTCGGGTCCACACAAATGCCGTCTCTCGTAACCACGTGACCCAAGAATCCGACGCTGTCCAGCCAGAAAGCACACTTGGAGAACTTCGCGAACAGCTGGTGCTCCCTCAGAGTCTGTAACGTAATCCGCAAGTGCTGCTCGTGCTCCTCTCTGCTCCGGGAGTACACCAAGATATCGTCGATAAACACGATGATGAACAAGTCAAGATACGGCCTGAATGTACGGTTCATCAAATCCATGAATGCTGCTGGGGCGTTGGTGAGTCCGAACGACATCACCAAAAACTCGTAGTGGCCGTAGCGCGTGCGGAAAGCTGTCCTCGGTATATCCTCCTGTCGAACTCGCAGCTGATGGTATCCTGATCGCAAGTCGATCCTCGAAAAATACCCCGCCCCCTGAAGCTGGTCGAACAAATCATCAATGCGCGGCAACGGATATCTGTTCCGAACGGTAACTTTGTTCAGCTGGCGGTAGTCGATGCATAAGCGCAAACTTCCATCCTTCTTCTTGACAAACAAGACCGGAGCACCCCACGGAGAAACACTCGGTCGAATAAGCCCCTTATCCAACAAATCCCGCAATTGATCCTTCAGCTCTCGAAGCTCTGCCGGGGCCATCCGATAAGGCGGTATAGAAATAGGCCCCGAACCGGGAATCAAATCAATGCAGAACTCAACATCGCGCTCAGGCGGTAGCCCAGGTAGCTCGTCAGGGAAAACATCAGGGAACTCACAAACTACCGGGACCCGGTCCAACGGAACCTCTGCAGCTCGCGTATCACAAACAAATGCTAAGAATCCCTGACATCCCTTCCGCAAGAGCTGACCAGCGCGAAGAGACGAAACTAAGCTGGGAAGGGCGACACTGCGGTCTCCCTGAATAACAAGGACCGGCTCTCCCGGAAAGCTAAATCTGACCGCCTTCTCACGGCAGTCCACCGAAGCATAACAAGTGGCTAGCCAATCCATGCCCAGAAGCACTTCAAAATCCAACATATCGAGGAGTATCAAATCAACTGATGAATCCCTCTCCCCGATACGAACGGAACACAAACGAAATACAAACCGAGCGACAAACGACTCGCCAACCGGAGTAACAACAACAAGCGGCTGATCTAACGACGACGACTCACGGCCCAACATCGGTGCAAAGTGTGAAGAGACGTACGAATGTGTGGAACCTGGGTCGAATAATACCCGAGCGTCGAAAGAACAAACTGGCAAAGTACCTGTCACAACGGCATTGGATGCCTGCGCATCCTGCGGTGTCAAAGCAAATACTCGGGCCTGTCCTCCACCGATAGCGGGCTGACCTCGACCTCGGCCTCTGCCTCCTCGTCCTCTCTGAACAGGACCGCCACGTCCACGTCCTCTCGGTGCACCTAACTGGCGTGGAGCATCGCCTGGGGTAGGAAGTAGGGCTCTCTGAGGAGGGGGTGGTGATGGTGGTAGAGTCACGTGCGGAACTGTTGCTGCTCCCAGTCGTCTCACCGGACAGTCTTTGACAAGATGGTGCAGACTCCCGCACCCAAAACATCCTGGCGACGGCTGCTGCCCCTGGGAATAAGAACCATATAACTGTCCCCGCCCAAATCCTCTGCCAGGCCCATCTCTCGGAAAGAATCTGGCGCGCTGCCTCTGAGGCGGTACATCGGTGCGCATCCTCTTCGGTCCAGAAACGGCCGAAGTCTGTGATATGCGTGCCTCCATCCGCAATGCCGTATCCCCAGCAGCTGAATAAGTGTCGTAGTGCTGGGCGCCAATGGCAAGATATAGCTGGGCATCAAGTCCCTGTACGAACCTCTTCACCATCTTCTCCTCGGTATCCACCAAATACTGAGCATATCGGGATAACTGTGTAAACTGGATGTCATACTCAGACACCGGCATCTCAGGTGTCTTGACTAAGGCCTCGAAGCTACGAGCTCTGGCGTCACGAACGCTCTCTGGAAGGAAACGGGCTAGAAAGACCGCTGTAAACTCGGCCCAAGTCATAGGCGGTAGACCTGCAGCTCGACCTCTCAAGACTGACTCCCACCATGTCTGCGCGAGACCCTCTAGTCGGAAACTCGCAAGCTCTACCCATCGATCATCCGAACATCTCAGCGAACGGCAGATCCTGGCTAAACTGTCAAGGAACGTCTGGGGGTCCTCCGCTGCCTCGGTGCCGGTGAATACTGGAGGTCTCAGCCTCATGAAATCCTGTAGTGAAACCGGAATGGCCACAGTGGTAGTAGTAGGAGCAGGTATCATGGCCGTCTGTGATGTAGTAGGTACGTCATCTGGCCTCGGTGTACGACTGGCTGCAACTAGGGATCCTACCATCTGACGCAGCTCCTGCATGCCTCCCATCATCTGTCGCAACTCCTCCATACCGGTCTCGAGCCTATCCATACGGCCTGGGGAAGGTAGATCGGTCTGTCCCTGCGGCGTAGGCATACCACCCTGCTCAGTCCTAGTCTCGGACGAGCCAGCTCGAATCTCGTCTCTGGCGGCAGCCCTCTGTGCCCTCGTAGCCTTCGGCGGCATGGTGGCTGTTTACAGGAAAACAGATAGTAAGGACAGTGCAATAGGATCATAGGATACACGGAATTGAAGAAGGAATTTTCAAGCAAGTATACCCTAAAGTCACTTAGGCGGAGTACCGTATCGTAAGTATGCCGCGGACATACGCACGCTACGTTACCCTGCTTAAGTCACTTACTCCATCTACCAAGGGTCATCCTACACTCACGAAGGTAAAACCTATCGCTCTGATACCAACTTTGTCACGACCCGCAGGTTACGGAACGTGACTGGCACTTAAGTTTACGAAACGTCTAAAGGCGTCCGTAAAATAAGTAAGCCAAAGCCCAGAAAACAAAACCAATAAGCAAAAGAGTGAAGAAAACCCCATCATTTGAAAACAAGTTTATCAAATAAGTCATGTAAAACCCCTTTTTTTTTTTTTTTAAAACAATACCAAGTTTTCCCGAAAATTTCGGCAGAGTCTCCTTTGTAAATACTGGCCCCCAAAAATGGGTACAACAAAATATACACATGAATCCAACAAGATAGGGCATCCCCAAGCGGGAGCTAGCTCTTCGCCATAAGGCGGTCACAAATCCCACGCAATGTAAATTACAGCAAGCATAATAATCATAATAAAGCATGAGAAAGGCAGCATGTCGACTCAAGTGAGCTCGACTCCAAATACAGCATAAAATCCACAACAAACTCACAGTCTCATCTCTAGGTCAATATACAATAATCTGGTAGAAACAGTAGATGGAGTACACTAGATACAAGAATATACAATGTGGTACAAAATAATAGCATAACCCACCAATGAGCAAATCTCGAGCCCAAGCAAAAGGCAAAAGAACAAGTGCGCCCGCCGCTACTGAACTGACGGAGTGGACCTGCAAGAGACTGCGGCACAACGGGGGTGAGTTGCCAACTCGTGAGTAATAAATAACATCTACAAAGGCTATCGTATGCATGCACACAAGCATCCTAGCATCTAAAATACAGGTATGACTGGATGCACTAGCAGGTGTGTATATAACATCAGTGTACTAATATGTATGCAACATGGAAATCTGAGGTCTCAATAGGCATATATAAGAAATATTTTATCTTCTTTTGTTTTTGAAACTCTTTTAGAATGCCAGCATAATGTCAATGAATCGACGAAAATCGGTGTCCAGCAACGACACCCAAAAGCTGTCTCAAATCTCATAAATCCATGTCATAGTGTCTCTGGCCTCAGCCATCCGGCTGGCCCATCTCAGTATCAATATATCATCCTCTCGCGGCCCCGGTCGGTATCCTCTGGATATCCGCCGTGCCCAATGAAGTCACCGGTAGGTAATCCGTCCCCTGCCAGGCTCATCGTCAACACCACGAGCTTCTTGCCCCGGGGTACCCTACCGGGCCCACCATGTACCCGTGCCGGTTCCTCCACTCCTCGACACGGATTTCCAAATCCACAGCAAACTCATGGTGGACGACCCTTACATCACTAGAAAACCGCAATTTACATATTTTAAAATATAATAAGTTTAGAATTTTTTTGCGGCTTTCCCACGAAATCCAGCAATATCATAAAATCTCAAGAAATCCTCATAAGTGCATATATCAATGATAATGAATGCGTATGATATCAATAATCAAGTTGCGATGTGTGATTAATGTATTAAGCATGAACAATTAATATGATGAAGTACATGCACCTGAATAGCGATACTACGGTTTCATTTTTTTAAGGAATTAAGGGCAGTAACCCAGTTTAAGTATCAACTAGTAAAAGGTTCAATTTAAAAGTTATCTAGTGTGGTGGCATGGCAATTACCAGGGTGTGTGTGTAACATGAATAGTGCCCGTGCTGCATATAAAGACCCTGGTAATGGTGCAGGTGTCCTATGGAATGGTTTCGTATAGGCATGTCAATACAATGCATAGATGCAGCGAATAGTCAATTACGCGTTTCACCCCTAATTATTAACAGTTCTACGGATCTTGTAGGTTACTAAAACTATCGGGCGGCTTGCGCCATCCAATCGATAGTCCCCCGTAGATGTTACATCTACTCACCGTGTCTCGCGCTAGGCGTGTCCGACCACTTGCTTGCCCTTCTTCGCAGCGTCCGTCTCACTGGCCTGCGAACCTGGAATACATAACACATAACACACATAAGCTCAAACACAAAAACGCGACATCACGACCCGACTAGACACTCGTGTCGCGAACCAAGCGCGCATGTGCGCGATACGCTAAAACGTGTGGTTACGCGGCTGAATCACTCCGACGCGTCGCGATACACAGAAACCCAAAACCCACACACACGAATCACACATGTCGCGAAAGGTTGAAAATACGGAAAAAAAGGTATTCAGCTCCAGATTTTGATACAGGAAAGATATTGCAAAACTATATATACCAAAATAATACCAATACCAGAAGACACCCACACCCCAAACCCCAACCCAAATCTCCCCTATCTGGCCGCAATTTGCGGCCAGAATGCCAATTTTGGCGGCCAGACTTGGGAATTGGGTCCCCAGGTTTGGTCGGCACACCCCATACCCCCCATACATGCTACAGAAATCACTAGTTTTGGTCTGAAAAGTCTCGGGTAGCAGCAGATTTCTACAGTGCCTAAAATCACACTTTAAATGTCATGAAAACACTAATTTGGTACTTAAGGGTGTTTTAGTGCAAATCAAATGAACTCTTGCTTTAAAATAGCTCTAAAAACACTTAAAAGAGTTAACCAAGCCAACAAATCCCACTCTAACATAAACTTCACAAATATCCTCTAATATCACAAAATAATGCACAAAATGAGATCTTTAGTAATAAAATGCAACAAGTTAAGGAAAAAGGAGGTTAAGTCAAGAATTATACCTTCTAAAAGACCTTAAAACCCTAAAGTTTCAGCTTCACACTCAGCTTTTGCAGATTTGCATCAAAACACATCAAATGAGCCAAAAAACTAAGGTTTTGTGAAGGAAAAAGGTTTGATTTGAGTGGGGTTTGTGCATGAACCAAAAGAGAAGTGAAAAGAGATGAGAATTGAAGAAATGGGGAGGGTTTTCTGCTGGGGAGTTGCAGGAAATCAGAATGAGGAGGTGAGAGAGGGAAGAGAGAGGGAATTGGTCAAAAAGTCCACCCTTCACCTACCCTCCATGCTTTCTTGTTCCCTTGGATTTTGAAAATAGAAATAATGGGTTTTAGAAAAGATTTAAAAGGTGAAAAAGAAAATAGAGTTGCTACCATGCATAAGAATGGTTAACAAGTTACAAGAAAAGGTTAACATGATACATACATTTTTTTTTTGAAAACATGCACAATTGCTAATTAGCCCGAAAACGTCTAACGAATTTCAAGACGTTACATTCTCACTCGGATGTGCGCATTATATATGTGATATGATTTTGTGCACTAGCTTGTATCATGTTTGATGATACATGCTTTTTGGTTAAGTGTAAAGTGTTAAACCTTGGTTAATGAATAGGTTAGGGTTTATTATTTGTTATTCATTTATCTTATTTAATTATCCATTTCTTTATGATAAATGAATAAAAGAAAATGAAATGAAATGAAATGGTTGCTAATTTTGGAAGCTTGTTGAAGCTTCATGAAGACTTTGACTTTAGCAACCATTTTGTCTCATGCTTAACCCTAGCCATCTCATGTAACCATGATTGATTCTCTACACATAACCATAGTTAACATTATGATAAGAATGAATTATTCTTTTCTTTTTAATTTCTTATCATAACTATTATCTTCTTCTTCTTCCTTTCTTCAAGTGAAGAAAGCAAGGTCCATCAATGGTGATTGATGGAAACAAGTGAGAAATCCAAAACTAAAGCTTACCCACTTCCTATTTCTTCATCCTCTACCTCTTGCCAAGTAGTAGAGTGTGTTTCCTTCACAAGTTTTTGGACTTGGTGAAGTTGGAGCTTGATTTAGCGATGCCTCGACGTAGATCATTTTCGGCATGGACATCGACGACCTAGCTCGCTTATTCTCCGATGAAGTCGACGCAAGAGCCCGGATTCTTTTTGGACAGCGGAGAGGACTTCGTTGCGGAGCTATGGAGATGGAGCACCAGATCTACAAAGGTTGTATTTCCGTATTCTCATTAGTTATGTGTTAACTAGTTATCTTTTCGCCTAGACATCTAGCAAACGATCCGTAGTTTAGGGTTTCTCGGCACTAGAATTTTTGAAATTGGCATGATCGATGCCTTGTGAGACCTCACTAGGGTGCCTAGGAACCCTACACTGATACCACTGTATGGTTCCTAGGCACTCTAGTGAGGTCTCACAAGGCATCGATCATGCCAATTTCAAAAATTCTAGTGCCGAGAAACTCTAATGTACGGATCGTTTGCTAGAAATCTAGGCGAAAAGTAAACTAGCTAACAACTTAGCTAATGAGAATACGGAATTACAACCTTTGTAGATCCGTTTGTCCACCTCCATAGCTCCGCAACGAAGTGCCTTCGCTGTCCAAAATCCATCCCGGGCTCTAGAGTCGGCTTCGTCGGAGAATGGGAAAGCTAGGTCGTCGATGTCTATGCCGAAGATGATCTACGTCGAGGCATCGAAAGATCAAGCTCCACCCTCACCAAGTCTTGAAAACTTGTGAAGGAAACACACTCTACTTCTTGGCAAGAGGTAGAGGATGAAGAAATAGGATGTGGGTAAACTTTGGAAATGGGTTTCTCACTCTTAATCATCAATCACCATTGATGAGGTTTGGTTTTCTTCACTTGAAGAAAGGAAGAAGAAGAAGATAATTATGATAAGAATTATCTTTTATGAGAAAAGAAAAACCATCCTTATCATAATAGTAACCATAGTTTAATGTAGAGAATTGATCATGGTTAGTGAATGGTTAGGTTTCTACAAGATGACAAAATGGTTGCAATGGTCAAAGTATTCATGAAGCTTCATGAATGAAACAAAAATGCCACCATTTTATCATGCAATTTTTTTCTTTTCCAAAAAGAAATAAACAAATGAATAAAATGAATAATCAAATAGAAAACCCTAACCATTCCATTAACCAAGGTTTAATTCTATACACTTAACAAAAAGGGCATGCACCATCAAACATGATACAAGCAAGTGCACAAATCATATCGCATATGAAATGTGCACACCCGAGTGAGAAAATCCATTTAAAGTGAACCAATATTAGTTAATGCAAAGTAATATATCAAATATATAATTATACATTAAATCATTAAATCAACACTTGATTTAACGATCCGGTCATATCTTATATAACCGACTAATATCCAATGTATCGATTTATCGAATCAATCCTTGATTCGATAACTAGGTTATATCACATACAACCATTCGACACATTCATCGCGAGAATAGAATACGGTATCACATACACGCATTATTCTCGGTCCCGCACATATCTCATATGCGCTCCTATTTCGTTTCGCTTGAGCCAGGAAACCTCTGTGTAGGACTCTAAAGACTCGTCAATACGCCGGCAGCAGATGATGATCATATCAAACACCCACAAGCCGCAAGCGGTCTGCTAAACGTAACGGCCACCCGGGTATTGAGCGATCTGAAGATCGACGAGCAAGCCCGCTCACACTCCAGTGAATCCGACCAGTAACACAACCGTACAGTCCGGTCTGATCGTCTGATATGTCGCATATCTCGCCTAGGGGTGGTAAACGTCAGACCCCAATAGCTCGATAAGTCGTGTCGATATGAGGTCTATAACAATTCGAGAAACTACTGGTAACACTTACCATTATATCTCAGCAACCCTGGCCAGGGATTTCCTGTTATAGCCAATCGAACACAGCGCAACATCAACTCCCTATACCGGGAGAGACGAATCCCCTCCTATCGCTCATTGCCTCCATGTGACTCGGGACTGTACCCAAAACCACCCTTTTGCACGCCCTCTTGGACGTGGTAAGATGGAAATCAAAGCACAGTGGGAACCACACAAGACTCTATGACGATCTCGGGTCAACAGACTACTCTGTACCAGTGTCACCAGAGAACTGCCATCTGACGTGAGGTATAATACCATCTGGGAGTTCTCGGCGAGTCCGTCCAGTGTACCCAGTCTCTACTGAGCACCCGTATATCATCTCCGATGTCAAACACCGATGGATATGGGATCATCCATCGCCCATCTGTATGGGTCGAGAAGGTATACGCTAGTCTACTCTGGTATATCGATGCCCCGTCTCGATACACCCACGACTAGGGACTTTGAAGGATGTACCTATAAACTACCTTGTCCCCACTAGTATGATCTCATCATAGTCCAGGTAGTCAAGTACACATCCTAAGGGCTTTACCAACATGTAACAGAGAGACAATGCATACATGTTAAGGTAAAGATCAACCAGATAGCATACTATCATGTCGAGCAAGAAAGTCCTCCCTATATACGTCCCAGCATCCACTACAATATACATCCAATGTACAGTAATGGCCTCTAGGGCATACATATAACTAACACAGAAATCCCATGAATACAGCATATCTCAATGCGTAAAATCATAAAGCATGATGTATGCCACATATAACAGAAATGTAAGCATATCCGTATATCATGCAACATGGAATAGTAATATGCACATATCAAGGGAAAACCACTCTTTCAAATGAATCCAGTTTTAAAATATATCTTGCGGTTCCTAAATCTCAAAAATCAAGCCAGAATCATCTATGTATATGCAAATATGTATGTATGCAAGTATGGGTGTACAATATGCTTGTGCGCCAATATGTCATACAAGGAGTCATGTCCTGATGCAACAATCCTACTGTGTAGTGGCATGGCAATTATCGATGATGAAGTGTGTGAGCTGGCTGAAGGGTTTTCTACAGCACCGCTACTAGGGTTTGGAGGCAACACACATGCCATATTTAAATTTTAGATGGTGCTAAAGAAACAAACACAAGGATCTTGCTAGAAAAATTAGGGCAACTAAATTTTAACACAAACACAAGTAGAATAAGCTAGGGTTTTGAGAGTACAACCTTTGTAGCTCCCTACGCTAGACTCCTTGGCTACTTGAAGGTTGGAAAAAGGTTCGCTTGAGATCCTCCAGGTCCACGACGATCCACCCAGAGTCCTCTTTGTCCAAGCTAGAAGCTTCACAAGATCAAGAGAAGAAATGGAAGCTAACACTCTACACTAATGGGCAAGACTAGTGTAGAATGGTGTTGTGGTTGGTTTTCTCACTTCAAAATCCTATCTTGGTCACTCTTTGGCTCACTTGAGAAATCTAGAAAGCAAGAGAGAAAGGAGGAAGAAGATGATGGCTTATGAAACTTAAAATAATGATAAGCTTGTGAATAAAATGAGAAAATGAATACATATATATTTTCACTCTCTTATTCTAAACCATGGTTATAAAATATCTAGATATTTTTGTTTGGAACAAAAATGACCATAGAAATTAGATCATGGTTAAACTAAAGGGTTAATGAAAGAATAAAATATTCAACCATGAAACAATTTCCATTTTCATTTTTCTTTTCCAAAAATAATATCCATATATTTTATAAAGGGTGTGAGTCTTATATTGCCACCATCCACTATATCAACAACTATGATAGAATGATGTATGCATGTATGTGTGCATGCACATCCATATGTACATAAATAAGAATGAATGCATACATGCATGCATACAACAAGAAAGACAAGAAAGGATTTCTAGTGAGAAACTAATGGTCAATGATAAATCAACACTTGATTTAGCAACCCGGTCATATCACATACGACCCGACCAAAAGCAAACCGCCCGACTAATATACGGTATCACATACACGCATTTTAACCGGGTCCACGCGCATATCTCATATGCGCACCACATCGTTTCGCCTGGACTAGGCAACTCCATTGTGGGACTCTAAGACTCGTCAATACGCCGGCAGTGGGTGATGATCATATCAAGCACCCCCAAGCCGCAAGAGGTCAGCTAAACGTAACGGCCACCTGGGTATTGAGCGATCAGAAGAAAACAAGCGAACCTGTTACAACTCCCGTCGAGCCAACCGGCAACACTACCGTACAGTCCGGTCTTTTCGTCAGATATGCTGCATATCAAGCCTAGGGATGGTAACGTCGACCCCAATAACTCAATAAGTCATGCCGATGAATGGTCTATAACAGATCGAGAGAAACTATTGATAACACTTATCAGTAAATCTCAACAGCCCTGGCCAGGGACTTACTGATATAGCTAGTCGAGCACAGCACAGCATCAACTCCTAATACCGGGAGAGACGAAACCCTTCCTATCGCTCATCGCTTTCGTGTGTCTTGGGACTGTACCCAACGGCCACCTGTTTGCACGACTCAGTAGAGCCGTGGTTGGGTAGTAATCAAAGTATAGTGGGAGAACACACAAGACTCTATGACGATCTCGGGTCTACAGACTAACCTGCACCAGTGTCACCTGAGAACTGCTATCCGACGATAGATATAATTCCATATAGGAGTTCTCGGTGAGTCCGTCCAGTGTACCCAGTCACCACTGAGCACCCGTATACGATCTCGATGTCAAACATCGATGAATGTGGGAACATCCATCGCCCATCATATAGGTCTAGTATCATACACGCTAGTCTACTCTGGTATATCGATGCCCCGTCTCGATATACCTACGACTAGGGACATTTCAGGATATGCTTATAAACTACAGATGTCCCACTGGTATGATCTCCATCATAATCACAGTAGTCAAGCCTATATCCTCAGGGCTTTATCAACATGTATGAATAAAAGCATGATCAAATCAACATGTCAGATAAAGAAGAACCAGATAGCATACTATCATGTCGAGCAAGAATGTACACTGAATATATATATATATATATATATATATATATATATATATATATACATGTATAAATACATCCACTATCATATAATGGCCTCTAGGGCATACATATATCCAACACCGACAAGCAGGTGTACGTGGAACATACGCATCATCGATAATGGTGCTGGCGTCCTGACAGCATGGGTTTAATATAACAATAAACACATTTAAACATGCAATGCGATGCGAATAGCAAGAATATGCGGAAAATGAATAATAAACACAACAGTGAAGAATCTACATCAATATATATATATGTCATACAGTTTTGCCATTTGAAATAATACGAATCGTGGTGTTTAGAAAAATAAGGGCTACGGTGTTTTTAAGAAAATATGCGTCTTTTGAAATATCCGTAGAATTCTTTAGCCTGTCTTTTAAAATACTCACGATTCGTTAAATTTGAAATAGGTATGACTCGGGTCTAGTCTAACATCTACTAAATACTATAGAACTAAACGAACAGTCTAACCGAAAGGGTGAGGGAAACTACCTAAATCTGAGTCGATATACATATAAATATAATAGTCGGTGATCCCGCCTCAATAGTATCACATACGATACAATATACAATATGACATCTTCGAGTCAAGAGTGCGGATCTATCATCAATATATAGCTCGTACGTAAATCCGTCGTACGGCATCCCAAATCTCGGTACGGGTCAAATCTCACATTTATCTCATTAATTATCTGGTATCCTTATCATCATATCTCATGAACTGGGGTACTGATCTAAGTCTACTACAAGTTGATACCATCTATAAATATATGTGTGCGTGTATGAAAACACACGCCTAAAGGCCTGCTAAAATCTCATGTCGTATCTCCTAATACGAACCACATCATACCACCGATCTCGTGGCACCATGCCCAAACTCATCGACTCATCTCCAAATGTCATCCACTATCCTCACCATCCAAGTGTAGGTATACGTGTATCTATACATACATCATCCCATACCTAAGTGTGTGGATATATATATCTATCCCCATATACGCACAAGTATAACAGTAAGCATGTGAGTGCATGTGAGTGTAAACCTATTCTAGGGTTCGCGACTAAGAAGCTATACTAGTTCACTTCTAATAACCCTATTCTAACCATGAACACCTAATCATATCTTGAATATCTATGTCACACATAAAAGATATCATATAAATATATAGTATATATATAGCATACTATTCATCGAACCGCGGGGGTGCTATACGCCATCCACCCGACTTCCCCCGTAGATATAATCTACTCACCTTGCTTCTTGTGTGCCGATGCCGATGTCGCCATCTTCATCTTCAACGTCCCGACATCACGTGGGGTACCTAAACATATAATCCAATCACAAATGCGTATTAAAATCACATCGGAAAACCAAAAACGGCACACGCTACGCTCATAGGTAAAAACCTATAGCCTCGCATGCAAACACGACCAATAACCCTAGTCGTTGACGTTCAAACGCCACCCGACAGAAATGAATTATCAAATACCAAAATCCATGTTAAAATAAGTCGTAAAACAATGTGCCAACACAAGAAAATGATCCCAGATTCTACCCTAGGTCAAATCAGCCAATTTTGCATATGCCAAGGGTCAAATTTACTGGAGATAAGGCCTTGGAACAAAAACGAACCACTTTCAAACTGCTCTGGCCGCAAATTGCGGTCAGAAAGAATTAATTTGCGGCCTGGAGGAGAGGGTAGGGGTTAGGGTTTTGGTGGTACACTCCAGGTTGCCTGCACATCACTCTGTGTTTGCTAAATAATTTTCAGAAGCTCCGGGTTTTAGCAGATTTCATTTTACACTCACAGAATCCACAATTTTCTGATATCGGGGTTCTAAGTCCGCTAAAATAGGTTCTAGTCTCTGGTTTAGGTCTCCAATCAATCACCACAGGGGTTGTGTATCCTCTACTAGCCTTAATTTCACCTTTAGGTTCAATTAAAACCCTAATCCTCAACTCAAGTTCTCAAACTTCCCAAAACCACACAATATCGGTTCTAAATTAACATGGATGTAAAAACAATGGAAATACTAGGCTAATGGTTAAGAGAATACCTTATTTGGCAACTCAAGAAAATTCTTGAGTTGCCCCAAGTGTCCAAAATGCAAGCTTTCTTGGTCCAATGTGTTTCTAGTGAGCTCATGCACATTTTTAATAAAGTGGGTATTGGGTTTTGAGATGTTTTTAATGGTGTTTGAGAGGATTGAAGAGGGGGAGGGAGTGAGGGCAGCAGCAGCAGCAAGAGAGTGAGGGAGAGGAGAGAATGTGAAGAAGATGGTGAGATGAGAGAATGGCCAAGTCAAAGACAACCCTCACCTTTCTCTCTCTCACCCATACCTATTTGTTTATTCCCTTCCCTTTTCTTTTCTTTTTCATTTCTCTTCTCATTCTTTTAAAATTGGAATAGGAAACCCAAATGAAACCATGGTAGAAAAATGCACAAGTGTGAAAAAAAAGACTTTATACATGCTATGTGCACAAAACACGCTTAATCCGCGATTGACGATTTTTAATCGCGATTAGCACTAAAAAGTGTCAAATAAATCATAAACTTTCATAATTTACATAAATCACATAAAGCACCCTCATTTTAGTAATTTCCAAAATTTTCAAAATTTTGCCCCATTTATCGGTATTTTATTATACCGCACTATTAAAATATAAAATATTTTATTATTTAATTATAAAAATTCCAAAAAATAATATTTTATTTTTCTGAAATGTTACAGTTGTGCCTGATGGCAAATATTTGGTTTTGAATATCCGTTGTTATGCACCAATTTCAAACTGATATATCTGTACGTTTATTTTATAAAGTGAGATATAACCTTTTGAAATTATGTCTATGACATTTACCTATATCAGGTGATGGTTAGGTAAGGAGCATTCAACAGTGGTGTAATTCTACTTAACTATAGCACAGTTTTCAACCTACGACGCACAAGATTTGAGTTATTGAACTCAGTAGACTTATACAAAGTATTGTATGTTGTCCAGTGTCCATTAGGGCAAAGGGGTTGGTATTCGTACTATATTTGTTTACTTTTGACTTCTCTAGTTTTGGACAAGTATTTCGTTGAAATACACGGTCCATATTTTCAGAAGATATAGGTATTGTTGGATATATGTATGCCCTAGAGGCCGTTATTTGATATTGGATTCTTGGATATGTAAATATATACAGAGGGCTTTCTCGCTCGATATGATAGTATGCAATCTGGTTACTCTTTATCTTAACATGTTCAATTGATTGTGTATACTATTCATTTGATACATGTTGATAAAGCCCTTAGGATATCCGCTTGACTACCATGATTATGATGCAGATCATACTAGTGGGGCATGACTAGGCTATAAGTGTATCCTTAAATGTTCCTAGTCGTAGGTGTATTGAGACGGGGCATCGATATTCCAGAGTAGACTAGCGTATACGTTTGTTGACACATTTGATGGGCGATGGATGATCCCATATCCATTGGTGTTTGACATCAAAGATTGTATACGGGTGCTCAGTGGAGACTGGGTACATTGAACAGACTTGCCGAGAACTCCTATATGGTATTATATCTATCGCCGGATAGCAGTTCTCAGGTGACACTTATACAAGTTAGTCTGTAGACCCGAGATCGTCATAGAGTCTTGTGTGTTCTCCCAACGTGCTTTAATTTCCATCCTACTACGGCTCTACTGAGTCATGCAAACAAGTGGTTTTTGGGTACCGTCCCGAGGCACATGGAGACAATGAGCGATAGGAGGGGTTTCATCTTTCCTGGTATTGGGGGTTGTGTTGTGCTATGCGCGATTGGCTATAACTGAAAGTCCCTGGCCATGGCTGATGAGATTTACTGATAAGTGTTATCAGTAGTTTCTCGATCTGCTATAGGCCATACATCGGCATGACTTATTGAGTTATTGGGGTCGACGATACCATCCATAGACTCGATATGCAACATATCTGACGAAGAGACCGGACTGTACGGTAAGTGTTGCTGGTTGGCTCTATGGGTGTTTGGACAAGTTCGCTTGTTGATCTTCTATTCGCTCAATACCTGGGAGCCGTTACGTGTAGCTAGTACCGCTGACGGTTTGTGGGTATCTGATATGATCACTACCTACTGCTAGCGTATTGATGAGTCTTACAGTTCTATAAAGGGGTTTCCGAGCTCAGACGAAACGAAGTGGGGCACATATGGAGATATGTGCGGGAGCTTGATTAAATACGAGTATATGATACCGTATTTTAATCTGGCGTTTTCTATTGGTCGGGTCGTATGTGATATGACCGGATTATTAAATCAAGTGTTGATTTAATATAATTTGACCATTAGCTCATTATTGATTCCTTTCTTTAATTGTATGCATGCATGTATGTATGCTTATATGGATATGTATGAACACATACATGTGTGCATGTGTCATGGTTGATGATACATTGGAGATGGCTATGGTAGACTCACATGGAAACTTTTATGATATTTTATTGATTATTGAGTTAATGGAAATTAGATATTAATCCATGGTTGATATTTATCTTCTACACACTTCTTCTAAATATCTTTGTAACCATGGTTTGTTTTCTAATCATCTACTAACTCAATTACTAAAATATCTAGATATTTTCCATGCCATTAGTTAAGAGTGAGTGTGACTCTCTCTCTCTCATTATTCTTGTGCTTATCTTTTCTTGAGCTCAAGCTTAGCCATTTTCATTTCTTTCTTCCTCAAAGCTCTCTACCATTTTCTAGTGAGTAAAAGAGAAAAAAGAAAGGTTTTTTAGTGATATACATACCCACTTCATCAATCTATACTAGTCTAGCCCACTTGTATAGGTTGTTTGCATCACTTCTACTTAGTTTAAGTGAAGTAAGGACCTTGAGTCAAAGGAACTCCGTGGTGGATCATTGTGGACTTCGAAGGCTTCAAGCGGATGTGATCAAGCTTCGAGTGGAACCAAGGAGTCAAGGACCTCTATACGGAGCTAAAGACAAGGAGGAGAGGTCTACAAAGGTTATATTTCTTTTCTCTTAGTGTTAGACACTTAATAGTATGTGATACTTGTTAGTCAAACCCTAATCCTTTAGTTCGATTCTAGGTTTGAGTTGATTAGCACTCTAGATTTTTAAAAATTGCTTACTTGATACTTGTTAAAACCTAGTGAGGGTGCTAAGGAACTCCAACAGTGGTATCAGAGCCAAGCTAGAGTATTAGGCGTGACCTAGACGACGTTAAAGTGTTCGATCAAACATCTAAACCGGATCTTTACATGCTCTCTGGAAATATTTCAAAAGTTGGAATTTTTGGGTTTAAAAATATGCAGAAAATAGTGCAGGGTGTTGTATGGACCCCCAAGAAAAACGAACACCTAACTCGACTTAACGCCCGTGGAACCGCGGCTAAAACATGATTTTGGCGGCGGTTCTACGGCGCCTTGGTGAGGCAAGGAACGTGCCTTCTTGTGCTGGTCCGTAGGTACTAGTGGCAATGTCTGGGTATTTTTAAATCTGACTCAAGTGTTGAGTTCTCTGAGAAATATGAGATATTCCGGGTTTGCGATGTCTAAGTATTGTGCGGATTCCAAATGTTGTAGTTTGACATTTCTTTTCTGCGACCGTAAGTGTAATATGTGGTGTATCGCCGGTTTCGTTGCTATACGTCAATGACAATTGGGATACGCATATTTACTTACGTTGATGATCTGTGATGATTATTCTGTTGCTGTGGTGATATGGTGTATAAGATCGCCGTGATTGAATAGCCGGATTTTTTTATGTAAGATGAGAGTTTTTCTTTTCATTCATGTAAAATTCATTGTATGTGATATTCTTTTATTAGGACACTTCCGAGTTGCGGATGATGTCACCATTGATGTATATTATTTACTTTTCCGCATTAGGATAGACCCAAGGAGGGGAGCACAAGTAACCGGGTTCTAGAGTCCAGTGGGAGACCATCTCGAGGAGTCGAGACCGGGTCTCCTAACTCTAGAATTGGCAGGCTTTCTTGCCGCTCTCGTAGGGGTCTAGGGGTGTGGGCTTGGCTATTCGTCACGACCGTGGAATCCGTATTTTTTTTATCATTGGCTTAATTTAAAATGCCGACTTCGTAGTATATCTTATACAATCATATATCAGATTCTGCTGCGATGTTCTATGATGAGATCATATTACCGCCTGAGACGAATGTTATTATATATATATGATATATAATAAATGTTGCTTATGTTTTGCATCCGCACTGGTCCTGCCACGCTATGCCGTTAGTTAAGTAACCTAACGGTGCATAACGAGACCCTGGGGCGAATGCAGATGGCATAAGCGTATGTTCTATTTTCGTTTCTTACTGTGCTGCTTAAGGACTTAAATGATGGGACCACATTAATGAGATTAATGTAAAGGAAAAGAAACCTAAAGATGTTGTAGAATTGAATTTGAAATCCACTCGGCCATTTTATGAAAAAGCAAGTTTCAAAAAAAAAAAATTGCGGAGCTTAAGCCACTCCTTTTAAAACTATTTGATTCTACAACGAGATCAAGTTCGAAGCGTTAAAGGTTTTCTTAAAAACCATCCGCAACACTCCGTTATTTTAGGAAGTAGAGTACTTAGTATTCGTGCTACGTTCGTTGACCATAGTTAAGGCGTAGTGTACGGTAGCTAAGTGATGTCTTCCTACACAGCATATGATGCGATTAGATAGGACATTTATATGACTTTGTTGATCATAGTTAAGGGTCATATGAGTGGGTCTAATTAATCACGAAATGACGGGTAGAACTTGATTAGTTCTTGAGATTTGTTGACCATAGTTAAGGTCATGAGCTATTAGGGGTAAATACCATATCGGGAGTTTCAAGAGTTAAAATTTGCAATGAGATTGCATACCTTCTATGTGATAGTTGGATCCCGATCCCACTGTGACTAAGAGTTACTCCTAGGAGAGTTTTGCACTTTACAATTAGTAATCCAGTAGGTGTCTAGAAAGGTGTCAATGGGGTTATGCTTCTGGAAAAAATGAGGTTTACTTTAATTAGGTCCGTGTGAAAGCACGGGGAACCTCCTTCAAAGTACCGACACTGGCCTGGCTGAACGGTTAGCGAAGTTGTAGAATGTAATTAATCCTGGCTAATTTTTTTTAAGGTTTGAAGGAAAATTTGATAAAAGCAGCGGGAGACATCGATTAGATAAGATAATAACCAATCTAATCTTTGAAAGAGCATTTCGCTGAGTGTATTATTTTCTCTCTCCTAATGGCAGATACCTATGACTGGACTTAAGCTTCTATTAAAGAAAAATAAACTAACGGGACCCAATTATAAAGACTGGCTGAGGAACATAAACATTGCCCTTACATATGATAAGGTTGGATATGTCCTCACTGCCGTAGCCCCTCCCGTCCCTGGCCCTGAATCCTTTATTGCGGATAACGAGATCCGCAAGACATGGGACATTGATTGTGCCACAGCCAAATGCCTCACGTTGGCTTCGATGGATAATGTACATCAAAAGCAGCATGAGCAGATGGATGCTCAATCCATTTTTCTCCATACAAAGGAGTTGTATGGGGAGCAATCTCGTACCCTTCGTTACGAGGCATCTAGAAAGTTGTTTCAGATGAGGATGGTTGCTGGCACCTCGGTAGGTGATCATGTCTTGAAGATGATAACTCTTATTGAAGAACTTGAAGGCCTCGGATGGACCATGGAGAACGAACAATATGTTGATATTGTTCTACAGTCTCTCCCCCTGCCTTTGCTCAGTTTATAGTAAACTTCAACATGCACAACATGGAGAAGTCACTTCCTGAACCTCTCAATATGTTGAGAAGTGCAGAGAGCACGCTCAAGTCAGCGAAGACTCCCTCTCTGATTGTTGGGCAATCTTCCTCTTCCGTCCCAAAATCCAAGGCTAAGGGAAGGAATAAGAAGAAACCTACCAAACCGAGAGGTGGAGTCAAAAAGGCAAAAGGGATAGACAAATCCAGGGCTGGGGAATCGGGAAAAGGAGAATGTTTCTACTGCCACAAGTCGGGACACTGGAAGCGAAATTGTGTTGAGTATCTCGCTGATCTCAAGAAAAAGAAGCATGGTGATGCTTTCGCTTCAGGTGTGGTCGTGACTGAAAACTGTTTTTCTATAAACTCTGCTTCCTGGGTATTGGATACCGGTTCTGATTCTCACATCTGCAATTGTATGCAGAGATTGAGAAATAGCAAAGTTTTGAAGACCGGTGATCACACTCTCCGGGTTGGAAATGGTTCCAATATACATGCTGTATCAGTGGGAGAGTATCACCTGGGGTTGCCATCGGGATGTATATTGGTTTTGAACCCGTGTTATTATGTACCAAGAATGCCGTGTAATATAATATCCATTTCTTTGTTAGACAATGAAGGATATAATTTTGTATTGCAGAATAATATTATAAACATTAACGTGAATCAACTGTTGATTGGGTATGGTACACTAAATAACGGGATATACGTTCTAAATCAACACACGGTTTTCAACATACAACACACAAATAAAAGAAAAATTTCAGATATAAATGAAGCTTTTCTTTGGTATTGTAGACTTGGTCATATTAACGAAACAAGACTAAACAAGCTACATAAAGATGGATGTTTAAATCCTTTTGAATATAAATCTTATGCAACTTGACTGTCTTGTATCAAGGGTAAAATGACCAAAACTCCGTTTATTGGACACGGAGAAAGAGCTACTGAACTCTTAGGCCTCATACATAGTGATGTATGTGGACCAATGTCTACACAAGCTAGAGGCGGTTTTTCTTACTTCATAATTTTTACTGATGATTTCTCAAGGTTCGGACATGTGTTTTTATTGAAGCATTACTCTGAAGCTTTTGAGAAATTCGAAGAGTATAAACTTGAAGTAGAAAAACAAACCGGATTGAGCATCAAGAAACTTCGATCGGATCGAGGTGGAGAGTACTTAAGGACAGAGTTTTTGTACTTCCTAAAAGAGAATGGGATTCTCTCTCAGCTCACTCCCCCTTACACACCACAGCACAACGGTGTGTCAGAACGGAGGCATCGTACCTTATTAGATATGGTGCGATCCATGATGAGTGATGCTGAGTTACCGCTTTCCTTTTAGGGACATGCATTGGAGACAACAATGTATCTATTGAACAGGGTTCCAACCAAGACCGTGTCTACCACTCCATATGAGATATGGTATGGGAAGAGACCATCTCTTAAACGAGTTGGGATATGGGGTTATCCTGCTTTTGTTAAAAAGCAGAATCCAGACAAACTCGAGACACGATCGGTCAAGTGTACATTTGTGGGATATCCAAAACACTCGTATGGATATCTTTTTTACCACAAGGAGGAATAAAAGGTGTTTGTTTCTCAGTATGCCACATTTTTAGAAAATGAATTTTTTACAAATAATACTGATGGCAATGCGGTAGAACTAGAAGAAGTTCTAGAGTCACAAGTTACTACTGACAATTTGGTCGAACCTGATGTTGCAATAAAATCTTATGAACCTCGGCCACTTCGTAGATCTAGTAGGACTTCTCGCCCACCGGAGAGATACTACGGTTTCCTCATTGATGGTGATAGAGAAGATTGCATCATGGATGATGATGACCCTACTAGTTTTCAGCAAGCTATCACGAGTGGTGACTCAGTGAAATGGCTGGATGCCATGAGATCCGAAATGGAGTCTATGTACACCAACAAAGAATGGACTTTGGGAGTTGTACCCTCTGGGGTAAAGCCCGTAGGGTGCAAATGGATCTTTAAGAGAAAGATCGGTGTAGATGGACAGGTAGAGACCTATAAGGAAAGGATTGTGGCGAAAGGATTTCGTCAAAGACCAGGATTGGACTATGACGAAACTTTCTCTCCTGTAGCAATGCTTAAATCCATTCGGATCCTACTTGCTATTGCTGCTCACTACGACTATGAAATCTGGCAGATGGACGTTAAAACTGCATTTCTAAATGATGATTTAGAAGAGCGTGTTTATATGGATCAGCCAGAGGGCTTCGTTGATAGTGGGAGCAGCGAGAAAGCATGTAGGTTGCTTAAATCCATTTATGGATTAAAGCAGGCATCACGGAGTTGGAATATCTGTTTTGATGATGTAATCAAAGAGTTTTATTTCGTCAAAAATCCAGACGAGCCTTGTATTTATAAGAAGATTGTAGGGAGTACTGTCACATTCCTCGTATTGTATGTGGATGACATTCTCCTGATAGGAAACGACATTCCTATGCTACAATCGGTCAAAATATTCTTATCACAAAAGTTCTCCATCAAGGACCTGGGTGATGCCTCGTACATTTTGGGAATTAAGATATGTAGAGATAGATCTAAAAGGTTGTTGGGATTGTCCCAATCAAGGTACATTAACACCATCCTAAAGAGATTTAGCATGGAAAATTCCAAGCGAGGTGCTTTATCCGCTTGTCACGGAATCACTCTCTCCAAGGACTCTTGCCCAAAGTCTGATGAAGAGAGAGCTCGCATAAGCATTATACCCTACGCTTCAGTCGTAGGATCTATAATGTATGTGATGTTATGTACTCGCCCTGATGTAGCTTATGCACTGGGTGTAGTAAGCAGGTATCAATCCAACCCAGGGGAGAAACACTGGACAGCTGTGAAGAACATTCTTAAGTACTTACGAAGGGCTAAAGAAATGTTCTTGGTGTATGGTAATGGGGATCTCCAAATGGAGGCCTTTACCGATTCGAGCTTCCAGAGTGATAAGGATGGCAGCAAATCTATCTCAAGGTTTGTATTTACCCTCAATAGATGGGCGGTCTGTTGGAAGAGTTCCAAACAGGACACCGTTGCAGACTCCACGATGGAAGCTTAGTATATTGCTGCAAATGATACTGCCAAGGAATCTGTCTCGATGCGGAAGTTCATCTCGGAGCTAGGAGTAGTTCCAACCATTATTGATCCAATACCATTGTATTATGATAATAATGGGGCTATGGCATTGGCCAAAGAGCCCAGGTCCCATCAACGATCCAGACACATCCTGAGACGATATCATGTGATCCGGGAGATAGTTGATCGCCGCAAGATCGTCATTAGGAGAGTAGATACAAAGAATAACACCGCGGATCCACTCACCAAGGCCCTCCCACAGCCGCAACATGAGCGGCTTTTTGAGATGTTGGGTATGAGATATGCCAATAAGTGACCTTAGTGCAAGTGGGAGATTGTTGGATATATATATGCTCTAGAGGCCATTATTTGTTATTGGATTCTTGGATATGTATATATATATACAGAGGACTTTCTCGCTTGACATGATAGTATGCTATTTGGTTACTGTTTATCTTAACATGTTCACTTGATTGTGTATACTAATTATTTGATACATGTTGATAAAGCGCTTAGGATATCCGCTTGACTACCATGATTATGATGCAGATCATACTAGTGGGGCATGATGTAACATTTCAGAAAATATAAAATATTAATTTTGGAATTTAATATTAAAATAATATATTTCGCGAAAACTACCCGATTTGCAAAATTGGGGTTTCGTAAAATGGTATAAATATATACCAATAATTATGAAATAATTGGAGATTAAAATGATTTATTCATTTAAAAATATATTTATTGGATTTAGCATTTTTATAATTAATTATATGCAGTTTGGATAAAAATTGATTAGTGCACTACTAATCGCGATTATGCCAAATCCGTGTTTCTACAGTTTTCCATGGTTAGTGCACCATGTCATGTTACATTTTAGTTACATGTTGTTTTAATTATGTTTGGTGTTATTTGTGAGAAGGGAAAAGAAAAAGAGAAAGGGTTAAAAAGAGAATGATTGGAGAGAGAGAGAGTGAGGCATGAGTTTAAGAGGGGTGAGAATAAGAGAGAGTGAGGGTAAGAGAGAGAGAGAGGTAAGCCATCACTTTCCCCTCCCCATTATTTCCTTCATCTTCTTCCTCTTCATCTCCCTCCACCTCCACCTCCACCTCCATTTCTCATCTCAAAAACCTTGCTAAAACCCTACACCCTCTTCATTAAAATTGATCCCCACTTCATCCTCTACACATTGGAGTTTGCAAGTTTGGATTTTGGAGACTTTGAGAAGCTAGGATTTTTCTTGAGTTGCCTAAATGACGTATAACTTCTTTCATTTAGTTTAGTTTTAGTTTCTTGCACCCTAGTTTAGTTTAGAATGTGATTTGGTTAGGGTATGTGATGTTTGGAAAATTCAAGAGATGGGTTTGGGTGTTTGTGTGGAATCATGAGGTGTAGTGAGTGTTTTAAGATCTTAGGGATTGATTTCAAGACCTGAAAATGAGTATAGAAACCCGAAATAAGAACTTAGAAATCACCCCGTGTCGGTTTTGTGAAGCTGTGTTGGCCTACATGGAATCTGGAGCAACCGGGAAGTTTCTTAGAAAAACTAGCAACTCCAGAGACCTAATTAGACCAATAGGAGACCACCATGAGAAGATGAACCCCAACGGAGCCTACATGGCCGAGCAGGCCGGATTTTCAGGCTATGTGGCCGGCCAAATTTTGGTGTTTGGTGTCTAGGTTGGTTCAGTAGCTCACATACTCCATATACAACTCCCTATACTTACTAGTTTTGTCCCAATTTGACCTGAGATAAATCTGGGAGCTGTTGTGAGTGCTTTGGCCATGTTTTTCCTGATATTTGAATTCGTGTTTTGGTATCTGATATTGTATTGGGTCGTTGGATGTTTGTACGTCAACGACGAGTGTTGTTTGGTTGTTTTTGCATGCGTAGGCTATAGGTTCTAACCTATGAGCGCACCGTGTGCCGTATTGGTTTTCCGGACTTGATGTTAATAGAGATTGCGATTGTGTATTTATTGTAGGCACCTTCGCGTGGATTCCGAGACGACGGAGCATGGCGTCATCGACTTCGGTAAGCAAGGATCAAGGTGAGTAGATCTATATCTACAGGGGAAGTCGGGTGGATGGCGTATAGCACCCCTATAAATTTTGATGGAAACCGATATATAGGATATGGTTAAGAAAACCTATATTAGGAAACTAGGGATATGGTTAAAAAGATAGTTAGAAGTAATATGATATGATTAATATGAGATGACGAGATTTGAGATATCAATATGTTGAGATAAGATGATACGAGCGGATACGATTGATATAAGATTTATAGTGGCATGTTATGAGAAAGTTATATATACAATAAGATATGAAATTTATGCAAATAACAGGATATGGGATTTGATACGGATATGCTTGAGATATATCCATATTTATGAGAATAATGAGTGATATGCCGTACGAGACTTGAGATCCGTACCCGCATTGTCGTATAAGTCGATAGATCCTTATTTTTGTTAAATGTCACCGTACGAAGGATTACCGTACGTGATGTGAGTTAATGGATGGATGATTCGTGCTCGTGATTTGAGGATGATGTTCGATGATGTTGCCATATCGGATACTATAAGACTATATAGCCGACGTAAATGTGTCATCCGAACCATACATATTTCCAAACTGAAGAATCGTATGCATCTCTTAAATAGATACCTTGAGGGACGTTACGGATTTTCAAATGATGTCTTTTCCTTACAAACATCATAGCCCCTACTTTCAAAACTACGATTCGCATCTTTTAAAAACCGATCGTATGGTTCAGGTGTAGATGTTAGATTAGATACGTATGCTTATAACATTTCGTTTACGATGTACCTTATGCTACGTTTATGTCATTCTCATTTCATTACATACACCTGTGCTAGTACACCTACACCATTATCGATGATGCGTATGTTACACTTACATAGATTGGCCGGCTCACAAACTTCATCATCGATAGTTGCTATGCCACATACACAGTAGAATTGCCACATCATTATTCTATGTTGCATGACGTACGTGCTATGCTCACATCATTATGATATGTTGCATGATATACTGATATTGTCACATCCCTGTTCCATGTTGCATGATATATGGATATGCTCACATTTTTGTTATATGTTTGCATACATCATGCTTTACGATTATATGTACCCAGATGCTGTTTTCATGAGATTTCTGGATTTGAGAACCGTGGTTATTTCAAAAGAAAGTATGTATTGTTTTAAAAACCCGGTTTCTCTTGATATGATATTTCGAGACATCTACCATGTGTTTTCTCGGTTCTGAGATTGATATGTGAAACCCGATTCGAGGAGAGGGAGGCGCCGTCTGGGGTACATAGTGGACCCGGTATGGTACCTCGGGGCAAGAAATGATTTTCGTGGTGTAGACGATGAGCCTGGCAGAGGGACCACCACCTATCGGTGATAGTATTTGGACTCGGCGGTTATCCGGAGGATACCGACAGGAGTCGTGAGATGATACGGGCCGATCCATGCTGCCGGAGCCCGAGGGCCGATCCGCACAGACGGAGCCCGTGGGCCAATCCGAACTGACGGAGCCCGAGATGTGAGGATTTACGTGTCGATGCTGGACACGGGTTTCATGATGTTTCGAGTGTCGATGTTGGACACTCAGGTTTCATGATTTTGATGTGTCATTGATGGACACACGTTGATTTATATCCTCATATTTACATGCATATGCTTTCATGATATTTACATGCATGATGTTGTTGTGTCATTGGTTGATACGTGGATGAGATCCACATGCATACATGCATTGATTATATGGTTGGATGATATCCACATGCTGATAGGAATTGATTATATTGTTGGCACATATGCAGATACGGTCACCCTAGATATCATACTATTACCTTTATGATATAGTTGACATAGGAATCGTTGTTTTATTCGATTTCTACCTGATGATGTTTTCTACTTACGAGTTGGCAACTCACCCCCGTTGTGCCACAGTTCTTGCAGGTTGACTGTATGGATCAGTAGCGGCATTGCTGGCACATAGCTTATATTCGGGTGATTTGCTTTGGTAGGTGGTACACATTGGATCGTGCCACTATTGTATATTATTCCTGTTGTATCTAGTTAACTCCATCAATCAGAAACTAGTATTTGTATATGTAGTAAGACTTGTAGTTGCGAGACTTAGAGCGATGGGTTATATGTTCACTTGTGGGTTGATGTCTTGCTTTATTCATTATCCTTTGTGTTGATCTTCGCCATTGGGCGTCGTATACATATATTCTGTCTTGCGTGGTTGTGATTCCACCGATTGGCGAAGAGCGAGCTCCCACTTGGCGATGCCTTTTATATTATCATGTGTATGTGGTTTTGGATCAAAATATACAAAGGAGGTGCTGCCCAAATTTTTAAAAGACGAAATATGTTTTTCAACTAATATAATCCATTTGCATTTTCATGTTCCTTTATCTATGTATTTAAGAAAACTTTTGATTTCATCATACCTATATTTCAAAACTTCACATCTTTTAATTTCTAAAAAGGGTTTAGATTTCTGGGCTTCGGCTTACTTGAATTACGTTACGCTTGTAGACGTTGCGTGATTTAAGTGCCGGTCACGAACTAAATTTTCGGGTCGTGACACATAACTAGGCTATAAGCGTATCCTTACATGTTCCTAGTCGTAGGTGTATCGAGACGGGGCATCGATATTCTAGAGTAGACTAGCGTATACGTTTCTTGACCTATTTGATGGGCGAAGGATGATCCCATATCCATTAGTGTTTGACATCAGAGATTGTATACGGGTGCTTAGTGGAGACTGGGTACACTGAACGGACTCGCCGAGAACTCTTATATGGTATTATATTTATCGTCTGATAGCAGTTCTCAGGTGACACTTATACATGTTAGTCTGTAGACCCGAGATCGTCATAGAGTCTTGTGTGTTCTCCCACTGTGCTTTGATTTCCACCCTACCACGGCTCTACTGAGTCGTGCAAACAGGTGGTTTTTAGGTATAGTCTCGAGACACATGGAGGCAATGAGCGATAGGAGGGGTTTTGTCTCTCCCAGTATTGGGGGTTGATGTTGTGCTATGCGCGATTGGTTATAACTGAAAGTCTCTGGCCAGGGCTGATGAGATTTACTTATAAGTGTTATCAGTAGTTTCTCGATCTGTTATAGGCCACACATCGGCATGACTTATTGAGTTATTGGGGTCGATGATACCATCCCTAGACTCGATATGCAACATATTTGACGAAGAGACCGGACTGTATGGTAAGTGTTGCTGGTTGGCTCTACGGGAGTTTAGACAAGTTCGCTTGTTGATCTTCTGTTTTCTCAATACCTGGGAGCCTTTACGTGCAGCTAGTACCGCTGACGGTTTATGGGTATCTGATATGATCACTACCTACTGCTAGCGTATTGATGAGTCTTACAGTCCCATAAAGGGATTTCCGAGCTCAGGCGAAACGAAGTGGGGCATATATGGAGATATGTGCGGGAGCTTGATTAAATACGAGTATATGATACCGTATTTTAATCTGGCATTTTCTATTGGTCGGGTCGTATGTGATATGACCGGATTATTAAATCAAGTGTTGATTTAATATAATTTGACCATTAGCTTATTATTGATTCCTTTCTTTAATTGTATGCATGTATGTATGTATGTATGCTTATATGGATATGTATGCACACATACACGTGTGCATGTGTCATGGTTGATGATACATTGGAGATGGCTAAGCTAGACTCACATGGAAACTTTTATGATATTTTATTGATTATTGAGTTAATGGAAATTAGTTATTAATCCATGGTTGATATTTATCTTCTATACACTTCTTCTAAATATCTTTGTAACCATGGTTTGTTTTCTAATCCTCCACTAACTCAATTACTAAAATATCCAAATATTTTCCATGCCATTAGTTAAGAGTGAGTGTGACTCTCTCTCTCTCTCATTATTCTTGTGCTTATCTTTTCTTGAGCTCAAGCTTAGCCATTTCTATCTCTTTCTTCCTCAAAGCTCTCTACCATTTTCTAGTGAGCAAAATAGAAAGTGAGAAAGGTTTTTTTAGTGAGATATATACCCACTTCATCAATCTATACTAGTCTAGCCCACTTGTATAGGTTTTTTGCATCACTTCTACTTAGTTTAAGTGAAGTAAGGAGCTTGAGTCAAAGGAACTCCATGGTGGATCATCGTGGACTTCGAAGGCTTCAAGCGGACTTGATCAAGCTTCGAGTGGAACCAAGGAGTCAAGGACATCTACACAGAGCTAAAGATAAGGAGGAGAGGTCTACAAAGGTTGTATTTCTTTTCTCTTAGTGTTAGACACTTACTAGTATGTGATACTTGTTAGTTAAACCCTAATCCTCTAGTTCGATTCTAGGTTTGAGTTGATTAGTACTCTAGATTTTTAAAAATTGCATACTTGATGCTTGTTAAAACCTAATGAGGGTGCTAAGGAACTCCAACAGTGGTATCAGAGACAAGCTAGAGTATTAGGCATGACCTAGACGACGTTAAAGTGTTCGATCGAACATCGAAACCGGATTTTTACATGCTCTCTGGAAATATTTCAAAAGTTGGAATTTTTGGGTTTAAAAATATGCAGAAAATAGTGCAGGGTGTTGTATGGACCCCCAAGAAAAACGAACACCTAACTCGACTTAACGACCGTGGAACCGCGGCCAAAACATACTTTTGGCGGCGGTTCCACGGCGCCGTTGGTGAGGCAAGGAACGTGCCTTTTTATGCTGGTCCGTAGGTACTAGTGGCACTATCTGGGTATTTTTAAATCTGACTCAAGTGTTGAGTTCTCTGAGAAATGTGGGTTTTCATGAATCGATCGAAATGTTTAACATCGCCTAGTTTTTCTGAATGTGATACAATATTTGGAATATACACTAATTAGTTTTGAGAAAATTAATTGGTTGTTTGTAAATCTAACATTTCGGTCTCGTAGGATATCGGGAATCTTGTTGAATTACCCGATTTCTTTTGAAAAGGTGTTTTCATTTTGAGACTTAAATGTAAGATCTACATGGTTAGGCATGAAATCTAGAATATGAGATATTCTGGGTTTGCGATGTCTAAGTATTGTGCGGATTCCAAATGTTGTAGTTTGACATTTCTTTTCTGCGACCGTAAGTGTAATATGTGGTGTATCGCCGGTTTCGTTGCTATACGTCAACGACAATTGGGATACGCATATTTACTTACGTAGATGATCTGTGATGATTATTCTGTTGCTGTGGTGATATGGTGTATAAGATCGTCGTGATTGAATAGCCGGGTTTTTTTTTATATAAGATGAGAGTTTTTCTTTTCATTCATGTAAAATTCATTGTATGTGATATTCTTTTATTTGGACACTTCCGGGTTGAGGATGATGTCGCCATTGATGTATATTATTTACTTTTCCGCATTAGGATAGACCCAAGGAGGGGAGCATAAGTAACCGGGTTCTAGAGTCCAGTGGGAGACCATCTCGAGGAGTCGAGACTGGGTCTCCTAACTCTAGAATTGGCAGGGTTTCTTGCCACTCTCTTAGGGGTCTAGGGGTGTGGGCTTGGCTATTCGTCACGGCCGTGGAATCCGTATTTTTTTTATCATTGGCTTAATTTAAAATGCGGACTTCCTAGTATATCTTATATATTCATATATCTGATTCTGCTGTGATGTTCTATAATGAGATCATATTACTGCCTGAGACGAATGTTATTATATATATAATATATATAATAAACGTTCCTTATGTTTTGCATCCGCACTAGTCCTGCCCCGCTATGCCATTAGTTAAGTTACCTAACGGTGCATAACGGGACCCTATGGCGAATACGCATTGCATAAGCGTATGTTCTATTTTCGTTTCTTTCTGCGCTGCTTAAGGACTTAAATGATGGGACTACATTAATGAGATTAATGTAAAGGAAAAGAAACCTAAAGATGTTGTAGAATCGAATTTGAAACCCACTCGGCCTTTTTATGAAAAAAAAAGTTTCAAAAAAAAAATTGCGGAGCTTAAGCCACTCCTTTTAAAACTATTTGATTCTACAACGAGATCAAGTTCAAAGCGTTAAAGGTTTTCTTAAAAACCATCCGCAACCCTCCGTCATTTTAGAAAGTAGAGTACTTAGTATTCGTGCTACGTTTGTTGACCATAGTTAAGGCGTTGTGTACGGTAGCTAAGTGATGTCTTCCTACACAGCATATGATGCGATTAGATAGGACATTTATATGACTTTATTGACCATAGTTAAGGGTCATATGAGTGGGTCTAATTAATCACGAAATGACGGGTAGAAGTTGATTAGTGCTTGTGATTTGTTGACCATAGTTAAGGTCATGAGCTACTAGGGGTAGAAACCATATCGGGAGTTTCAAGAGTTAAAATTTGCAATGAGATTGCAAACCTTCTATGCGATAGTTGGATTCCGATCCTACTGTGACTAAGAGTTACTCCCAGGAGAGTTTTGCACTTTACAATTAGCTAATCCAATAGGTGTCTAGAAAGGTGTCAATGGGGTTATGCCTATAGGAAAAACGAGGTTTACTTTAATTAGGTCCGTGCGAAAGCACGGGGAACCTCCCTCAAAGTACCGACACTGGCCTGGCTGAACGGTTAGCGAAGTTGTAGAATGTAATTAATCCTGGCTAATTTTCTTTTTAAGGTTTGAAGGAAAATTTGATAAAAGCAGTAGGAGATATCGATTAGATAAGATAATAACCAATCTAATCTTTGCAAGAGCATTTCGCTGAGTGTATTATTTTCTCTCTCCTAATGGCAGATACCCATGACTGGACTTAAGCTTCTATTAGAGAAAAATAAACTGACGGGACCCAATTATAAAGACTGGATGAGGAACATAAACATTGCCCTGACATATGATAAGGTTGCATATGTCCTCACTGCCCCAGCCCCTCCCGTCCCTGGCCCTGAATCCTCTATTGCGGATAAAGAGATCCGCAAGACATGGGACATTGATTGTGCCACAGCCAAACGCCTTACATTGGCTTCGATGGATAATGTACATCAAAAGCAGCATGAGCAGATGGATGTTCAATCCATCTTTCTCCATACAAAGGAGTTGTATGGGGAACAATCTCGTACCCTTCGTTACGAGGCATCTAGAAAGTTGTTTCAGATGAGGATGGCTGCTGACACGTCGGTAGGCGATCATGTCTTGAAGATGATAGCTCTTATTGAAGAACTTGAGGGCCTCGGATGGACCATGGAGAACGAACAATATGTTGATATTGTTCTACAGTCTCTCCCCCTGCCTTTGCTCAGTTTATAGTAAAGTTCAACATGTACAACATGGAGAAGTCACTTCCTGAAGCTCTCAATATGTTGAGAAGTGCAGAGAGCACGCTCAAGTCAACGAAGAATCCCTCTCTGATTGTTGGGGAATCTTCCTCTTCCGTCCCAAAATCCATGTCTAAGGGAAGGAATAAGAAGAAACCCACCAAACTGAGAGGTGGAGTCAAAAAGGCAAAAGGGAGAGACAAATCCAGGGCTGGGGAATCGGGAAAAGGAGAATGTTTCTACTGCCACAAGTCGGGACACTGGAAGCAAAATTGTGTTGAGTATCACGCTGATCTCAAGAAGAAGAAGCATGGTGATGCTTCCGCTTCAGGTGTGTTCGTGAATGAAAATTGTTTTTCTATAAACTGTGCTTCCTGGGTATTGGATACCGGTTCAGGTTCTCACATCTGCAATTGTATGCAGGGATTGAGAAATAGCAAAGTTTTGAAGACTGGTGATCACACTCTCCGGGTTGGAAATGGTTTCAATATACATGCTGTATCAGTAGGAGAGTATCACCTGGGTTTGCCATCGGGATGTATATTGGTTTTGAACCCGTGTTATTATGTACCAACCATGCTGTGTAATATAATATCCGTTTCTTTGTTTGACAATGAAGGATATAATTTTGTATTGCAGAATAATGTTTTGAACATTAACCTGAATCAAAAGTTGATTGGGTATGGTACACTAAATAATGGGATATACGTTCTAAATTAACACACAGTTTTCAACATACAACACATAAATAAAAGAAAATTTTCAGATATAAAAGAAGCTTTTCTTTGGCATTGTAGACTTGGTCATATTAACGAAACAAGACTAAACAAGTTACATAAAGATGGATATTTAAATCCCTTTGAATATAAATCTTATGCAACTTGTCAGTTTTGTATCAAGGGTAAAATGACCAAAACTCCGTTTATTGGACACGGATAAAGAGCTACTGAACTCTTAGGCCTCATACATAGTGATGTATGCGGACCAATGTCTACACAAGCTAGAGGCGGTTTTTCTTACTTCATAACTTTTACTGATGATTTCTCAAGGTTCAGACACGTGTTTTTATTGAAGCATAAGTCTGAAGCTTTCGAGAAATTCAAAAAGTATAAACTTAAAGTAGAAAAACAAACCGGATTGAGCATCAAGAAACTTCGATCGGATCGAGGTAGAGAGTACTTAAGCACAGAGTTTTCGGACTTCCTAAAAGAGAATGAGTTTCTCTCTCAGCTCACTCCCCCTTTCACAACACAGCACAACGGTGTGTCAGAACGGAGGAATCATATCCTATTACATATGGTGCGATCCGTGATGAGTGATGCTGAGTTACCGCTTTCCTTTTAGGGACATGCATTGGAGACAACAATGTATCTATTGAACATGGTTCTAACCAAGACCGTATCCATCTCTTAAACGAGTTAGGATATAGGGTTGTCCTGCTTTTGTTAAAAAGCAGAATCCAGACAAACTCGAGACACGATTGGTCATGTGTATATTTGTGGGATATCCAAAACACTCGTATGGATATCCTTTCTACCACAAGGAGGAACAAAAGGTGTTTGTTTCTCAGTAAGCCACATTTTTAGAAAATGAATTTTTAAAAAATAATACTGATGGCAATGCGATAGAACTAGAAGAATTTCTAGAGTCACAAGTTACTACTGATGATTTGGTCGAACCAGATGTTGCAATAGAATCTTATGAACCTCGGCCACTCCGTAGATCTAGTAGGACTTCTCGCCCACCGGAGAGATACTATGGTTTCGTCATTGATGGTGATAGAGAATATTGCATCATGGATGATGATGACCCTATTAGTTTTCAGCAAGCTATCACGAGTGGTGACTCAGTGAAGTGGCTGGATTCCATGAGATCCAAAATGGAGTTTATGTACACCAACAAAGTATGGACTTTGGAAGTTGTGCCCTTTGGGGTAAAACTCGTAGGGTGCAAATGGATCTTTAAGAGAAAGATCGGTGTAGATAGACAGGTAGAGACCTATAAGGAAAGGCTTGTGGCGAAAGGATTTCGTCAAAGACTGGACTATGACGAAACTTTCTCTCCTGTAGCAATGCTTAAATCCATTCGGATCCTACTTACTATTGCTGCTCACTACGACTGTGAAATCAGGCAGATGGACGTTAAAACTGCATTTCTAAATGGTGATTTAGAAGAGTGCGTTTATATGGATCAGCCAGAGGGCTTCATTGATAGTGGGAGCAGCGAGAAAGCATGTAGGTTGCTTAAATCCATTTATGGATTAAAGCAGGCATCACGGAGTTGGAACATCTGTTTTGATGATGCAATCAAAGATTTTGATTTCGTCAAGAATATAGATGAGCCTTGTATTTATAAGAAGATTGTAGGGAGTACAGTCACATTCCTCTTATTGTACGTGGATGACATTCTCCTGATAGGAAACGACATTCCTATGCTACAATCGGTCAAAATATTCTTATCATAAAGGTTTTCCATGAAGGACCTGGGTGATGCCCCGTACATTTTGGGCATTAAGATCTAAAGAGAAAGATCTAAAAGGTTGTTGGGATTGTCCCAATCAAGGTACATTTACACCATCCTAAAGAGATTTAGCATGGAAGATTCCAAGCGAGGTGCTTTACCCACTTGTCACGGAATCACTCTCTCCAAATACTTTTACCCAAAGTCTGATGAAGAGAGAGCTCGGATAAGCATTATACCGTACGCTTCAGCCGTAGGATCTTTAATGTATGCGATGTTATGTACTCGCCCTGATCTAGCTTATACACTGGGTGTAGTAAGCAGGTATCAATCCAACCCATGGGAGAAACACTGGACAACTATGAAGAACATTCTTAAGTACTTACGAAGGACTAAAGAAATGTTCTTGGTGTATGGTAATGGGGATCTCCAAATGGAGGCCTTTATCGATTCGATCTTCCAGAGTGATAAGGATGACAGCAAATCTATCTCAAGATTTGTATTTACCCTCAATGGAGGGGCGGTCTGTTGGAAGAGTTCCAAACAGGACACCGTTGCAGACTCCACGATGGAAGCTCAGTATATTGCTGCAAATGATGCTGCCAAGGAAGCCGTCTGGATGCGGAAGTTCATCTCGGAGCTAGGAGTAGTTCCAACCATTATTGATCCAATACCATTGTATTGTGATAATAATGGGGCTATGGTATTGGCCAAAGAGCCCAGGTCCAATCAATGTTCCAGACACATCCTGAGGCGGTATCATGCGATCCGGGAGATAGTTGATCGCCGCGAGATCGTCATTAGGAGAGTAGATACAAAGAACAACACCGCGGATCCACTCACCAAGGCCTTCCCACAGCCGCAGCATGAGTGAATTTTTGAGAAGTTGGGTATGAGATATGCCAATAAGTAGCCTTAGTGCAAGTGGCATATTGTTGGATATATGTATTCTTTAGAGGCCATTATTTGATATTGGATTCTTGGATATGTATATACATACAAAGGATTTTCTCGCTCGACATGATAGTATGCTATCTGGTTACTCTTTATCTTAACATGTTCACTTGATTGTATATACTATTCATTTGATACATGTTGAAAAAGCCCTTAGGATATCCGCTTGACTACCATGATTATGATGCAGATCATATTAGTGGGGCATGACTAGGCTATAAGCGTATCCTTAAATGTTCCTAGTCGTAGGTGTATCGAGACGGGGCATCGATATTTCAGAGCAGACTAGCGTATATGTTTCTTGACCTATTTGATGGGCGATGGATGATCACATATCCATTGTTGTTTGACATAAAAGATTGTATACGGGTGCTCAGTGGAGACTGTGTACACTGAAGGGACTCACTGAGAACTCCTATATGGTATTTTATCTATCGTCGGATAGTAGTTCTCAGTTGACACTTATACATGTTAGTCTGTAGACCCGAGATCTTCATAGAGTCTTGTGTGTTCTCCTACTATGCTTTGATTTCCACCCTACCACGGCTCTACTGAGTCATTCAAACAGGTGGTTTTTGGGTACAGTCCCGATACACATGGATGCAATGAGCGATAGGAGGGGTTTCGTCTCTCCCGGTATTAGGGGTTGATGTTGTGCTATGCGCGATTGGCTATAACTGAAAGTCCCTGGCCAGGGCTGATGAGATATACTGATAAGTATTATCAGTAGTTTCTCGATCTGTTATAGGCCACACATCGGCATGACTTACTGAGTTATTGGGGTCGACGATACCATCCCTAGACTCAATATGCAACATATCTGACGAAGAGACCGGACTGTACGGTAAGTGTTGTTGTTTGGCTCTACGGGAGTTTGGATAAGTTCGCTTGTTGATCTTCTGTTCGCTCAATACCTGGGAGCCGTTACGTGCAGCTAGTACCGCTGACGGTTTATGGGTATCTAATATGATCACTACTTACTGCTAGCGTATTGATGAGTCTTAGAGTCCCACAAAGGGGTTTCCGAGCTCAGGCGAAACGAAGTGGAGGCACATATGGAGATATGTGCGGGAGCTTGATTAAATACGAATATATGATACCGTATTTTAATCTGGCATTTTCTATTGGTCGGGTATAATGTGATATGACCGGATTATTAAATTATGTGTTGATTTAATATAATTTGACCATTAGCTCATTATTGATTCCTTTCTTTAATTGTATGCATGTATGTATGCTTATATGGATATGTATGCACACATACATGTGTGCATTTGCCATGGTTGACGATACATTGGAGATGGCTATGCTTGACTTACATGGAAACTTTTATGATATTTTATTGATTATTGAGTTAATGGAAATTAGATATTATTTCATGGTTGATATTTATCTTCTACATACTTCTTCTAAATATCTTTGTAACCATGGTTTGTTTTCTAATCCTCTACTAACTGAATTACTAAAATATCTAGATATTTTCCATGCCATTAGTTAAGAGTGAGTGTGACTCTCTCTCTCTCTCATTATTCTTGTGCTTATCTTTTCTTGAGCTCAAGCTTAGTCATTTCCATCTCCTTCTTCCTCAAAGCTCTCTACCATTTTCTAGTGAGTAAAAGAGAAAGAAAAGAAAGGTTTTTTAGTGAGATATATACCCACTTCATCAATCTATACTAGTCTAGCCCACTTGTATAGCTTGTTTGCATCACTTCTACTTAGTTTAAGTGAAATAAGGAGCTTGAGTCAAAGGAACTCCATGGTGGATCATCGTGGACTTCGAAGGTTTCAAGCGGACGCGATCAAGCTTCGAGTGGAACTAAGGAGTCAAGGACATCTACATGGAGCTAAAGAAAAGGAGGAGAGGTCTACAAAGGTTGTATTTCTTTTCTCTTAGTGTTAGACACTTACTAGTATATGATACTTGTTAGTTAAACCCTAATCCTCTAGTTCGATTCTAGGTTTGAGTTGATTAGCACTCTAGATTTTTAAAAATTGCATACTTGATGCTTTTTAAAATCTAGTGAGGGTGCTAAGGAACTCCCACAGGTATAAGAATAAAGTATAGAATCATTTGTTGCAAAGTATCAGGATTCTTCAAGGTGATCGAAGATGTAGATACTTGTGGTAGGTATTTCGATAATAGTAATGGTTTTGAGAACTTTCTTTTCTTTTTCAGGTTATTCATATATGGATGCATTCCTTGATGAGTAATGTTGATGGGCCTCCTTCCATTTGGTTGATATGCACTGGAGACAGCTGAATGTATATTGAATCTGGTTCCAATTAAATTTGTACCTTTGTTTCTATATTGGAGATATAGAATGAATTCTTATCTTAACGATATTAAGGTATATGGAGTAGTCCGGCTGATGCTTAAAACCAGAATCTGGACAAACTCTAGGCACGTTTTAGTAAGGGCAGTTTATGGATTATCCCGGGCTTTGACGAGGGTTAACATTCTACCATTTGGAAGATCAATAGTTATATTGTTCTTGACTCGCCACCAGTTTTAGTAAAATGGATTCTTTTTAGAAAATATTAGTAGGAGTATGGTAGAACTGGAAGTGATTCCAGAACCACAAACGATTACTGATAATTTAGAGGAACCTAAAGATTCAATTGGATTCGACATTCCATTAGCCACTCCACAGATTTGGTTGGTAACCTCAGGCACCCGAGAGGTACTTCGGTCTTCTCAGAGGCGGTGACAGGGAGGTTCTTGTTTACCCAAACTTGCCATTGCTGCTGTTCTAGACTATGAGACCCGGTAGGAGGATGAGTATAACGTCGTTCTAAACCAGCTTTAGAAGTGCACGTGTATATAACTCTGCCAGAGAGTTGTTGTAGTTAGTGGGAGCAGCGGAAGCATAGTGGGTATGTAGCTTATGTCTATTTATAGACTAAAGCAGATATAGCGGAGATAGATCGTCTATTTTGATGTGACAGTCATAGAGTTTGACTTCATCAGAATAACAGATGGATCTGGTAAGAAGATAGTAGGGAGTGATGTCCTGCTCTTTGGATGACATACTCTTGATAGGAAATGATATTCCTATACTACGATCGGTTATACTGTGGTTGTCACAAGGTGTTTCTCTACATATGATCTGGATAAAATATTAGGAATTCTGGTCACTAGATCTATGGTTTTAGATCTAGATTTGGGAAGTGTCCCAATTTGGGTACTTGACACTATTTTAAAGTGTTTTAGAATGGACGACTCTTGGCGTGGTGGTGTACCCATAGGTGATGGAGTCACCTTCTATAAAGAGATGTCTTTCAGACTGATGAGGAGAGGGATCTGCATGATTGGCGTATCACTTGCTTAGGCAATTGAGTTAATCATGAAATGTCAAGTACTACACCAGATCTTGCTTTTGCACTAGTTCGAATAAGCATATATATTAATCCAATCCTGGAGAAACGGAGGGAAGCTGCTATGAACATAAGTGAATGTTCTTGGTATATGGCAACGGCAGCCCCCTTCGGGAGGCGGTTATCATTTTAGGCTTCCAAGATAACCTGGATGACAGAGTGGCTGTCAGAGTTATAGTTTCCCTCTTTTGTGGGACAGTATGTTGGACAGGTGGTCCAAGCGGATACTGAGGAGGACATGGAATATGTTACTTATTAAATTCAGTAAATGATACAGCCTAAGAAGTTTGTTGGATTTGGAGTTCATTTTTGAACTGGGTCCCATCGGACATGCAGACAAATTCTAAGACATGTATCGCTCATTTCGGGAGATAGTCTTTCTCCGCGAAGTTAAGATATAGAGAGATAAAGATAGAAACACTGGAGTGGATCCTCTCACTGAGGATATTTCTCGAACACAATAGTTTCGCAAACGGGCTTTGCGTGACTGATTAGTAGAGAAGTTGAGTGTTCGGTATCACACGGGTTGTGAGCATGCGACACCGCAATAATTAGCCTTAATTGCAAGTGGGAGATTGTTGGCTATAGTGCCCTCAAGTCAATTATTGAATCGCAGGCACACGATTGTGATGATTGAGGGAGGACCTATATCGGTAGAACAGTCTTACTCGAGATGATAGTATGCTATCTGGTTTGTCTTTATCATCATATACAGTATTAGGTGGCATTACAGATCACTATTACTTGTTGATAGAGCCCATAGGATTCTTGATTGACTACCAGCATTATTATGGCGATCATATAGGTAGGAGCTGGGTGGTCTATAAGCACATCCTTAAATGTCTCTAGTCATGGGAGTATCGAGACCGGGCATCGATACTCCGGAGTAGACTAGTGTATACTTATCGAGACCCTGACGAGGGGCGGTGGCCGGTCTCACAAGCCATTGCTGTAAGTTAGTCACCTAAGATAGTATATAAGTGGTCATTGGGTTATGAGTACACTGGACAGACTCGCCGGGAACATGCTAGTTGGTATTATACCTATTGTCAGATAGCAGTTCCCAGGTGACATGAGTATAGGTTAGTCTGTTGACCTGAGGTCGTCATTTGTCTTGTGTGAGTTCCCACTGTGCTTTGATTACTACCCTACCACGGCTCAAAGGAGTCATGCAAAAAGGTTTTAGTTGGGTACAGTCCCGAGCTACATAGAGGCAATGAGCGGATCGTCGGGGATTCGTCTCTCCCGGTATTGGGAGTTGATGTCACGTTGTGCATGGGTAGCCATCACCAGATATCCTCGGCCGAGGTGGACGAGAATTACCGATTTGGATCAGTAGTTTCTCAGTGGGTGATGGGCTTCATGTTGGATATAGTGCCCTCAAAGTCAATTATTGGATCGCAAGTACGTGATTGCTATGATTGAGGAGGGCCTATACCGGTAGCACAGTCTTACTCGAGATGATAGTATGCTATCTGGTTTGCCTTTATCAGTCGTGTATAGGTTCAGGTGACTGATCACGATTACACGTTGATAGAGCCCTTAGGATCTTGCATGACTACCAACAGTATGATGGCGATCATATACGTAAGAGTTGGGTAGTCTATAAGCACATCCTTAATAGTGGTCCCTAGTCGTGGGAGTACCGAGACAGGGCATCGATACTCCGGAGTAGATTAGTGTATACAGTCGAGACCCCGACGAGGGGCGGTGGCCGGTCTCACAAGCCACTGGTGTCAGTTGGTGTAAGTGCACGGCGGCGCCCCGACCGTCAATCCGAGGCCAAAATGCGGAAACGATGCTTTTCTTTAAACTTTAAAACCGGCACCACCGCGCACTATAAACCCGGATCGGGCCATTAACCTACTCCTTGCTAACAAGAGAAGGGGTAGAGAGATATACCGAGCGATCCGTGTCCTTCGGTCTTCTCGTCGTCGTCCCGATCTCCCCGCGGAATCTCCGGTCTTCAACTCCTTGTAGGAAGGGCACCACATCACCGGGTTCTTTTACGGGCTCCCACCTCTGGACCGAGGCAACTCGGGCACGAAGTTGGCGAGTCGACGTGTCCAAGAATATTGTAGGCTAAGTGTAGTACTCTTTATCTCAAGGGATTTAAAGAAGTTGCCATTTGGAAGTGTAGAAGGAAACATGCTTTGAAATGGTGTTATATGGGTTTTTGTGTGAGCCAAAGAGATAAAAACCCCTCACACAAAATTTGGACAGCCTTCACCAAGGAATGGCTGGCCAAGATCCAAGAGAAGAGGAGAATGAATGAGTGAGCCAAGAAAAATCATGCAAGAAAGAGAAAAGCTTATCATGATGAATAATCATCACAACTAAGTCACATCATCAACAACCATCACAATTCAAAAGTCAAAACCATGATGAACAAATGAAGGTCAAAGGATGGTAGAATCATCATGACACTACAACTTGCAAATAACACCCTCCACTAATCAAATTTGCATGTTTGCAAATAACCCCCCTCTCCACCAATTTCCAGCCAAAGAAAGAAACAAAGGAAAATGGCCGAAACGGAAAGCAAACTTGCAACTTCAAAAAAAACTGATCCTGTAATAAATTACAGGAAAACCCCGCGACTGTATATACATACCCGCATTTGTATTGCGACTGAATACAAATGCAATGAGACAAAATCTACACTGTACTATACTAAGATCCGGCTTAAACCAAAGCCCACTAGTATTGTCCGTCTGATCATGATCCGTGCAATACCGTGTTGGAGATAGTGCCCTCAAAGTCAATTATTGGATCACAGGTACGTGATTACAATGATTGAGGCAGGACCTATACCGATATGACAGTCTTGCTCGAGATGATAGTATGTTATCTGGTTTGTCTTTATCACCGTATACATGCTTTAGTTCGCTATTGCATGTTGATAGAGCCCATAGGATTCTTGCTTGACTGCCAGCAGTATGATGGCGATCATATACGTGGGAGCTGGGGTCTGTAAGCACATCCTTAAAGTGTCCCTAGTCGTGGGAGTTTCGAGACAGGGCATCGATACTCCAGAGTAGACTAGTGTATATAGTCGAGACCCTGACGAGGGGCGGTGGCCGGTCTCACAAGCCACTGGTGTCAGTTGGATCACCTAAGATGTATACAGGTGCTCATTAGGTTATGAGTACACCGGACAGGACTCGCCGGGAACATGCTAGTTGGTATTATACATATCGTCAGATAGCAGTTCCCTGGTGACATGTGTACAGGTTAGTTCATCGACCTGAGGTCGTCATTTGTCTCGTGTGAGTTCCCACTGTGCTTTGATTTCTACCCTACCACGGCTCAAAGGAGTCGTGCAAACAGGTCCTTTTTGGGTACAGTCCCGAGCCACATGGAGGCAAGTGAGCGGATCGGTAGGGGATTCGCCTCTCCCGGTATTGGGGGTGAGATCGCGCTGTGTCTAGGAGAGCCATTACACAAAGCCCTCGGCCGAGGCAGGAGATTTACTGGTAGGTACTCCAGTAATATCTCAGGGTGTTCTGGGCCACTCTCTGACACGACTTATACTGCTAATGGGGGTCTGACGTTACCAGCCCCTAGGCCGATATGCGATACTCATAGACGAACGGACCGGACTGTATGTATATTGTCACTATTAGACTCAGTAGGGTTTATGGATGAGTTCGCTCATCAGCTTCCCTTCCAATCAATACATAGGCAACCGTTATGTACAGCCAGTACCTCCAACGTGCTAGTGGTTATACCCTGTGCCAGTGTGTTGATGAGTCATTAGAGTCCCCCACAGACACTTTCCCAAGTTCCTGCGAAACTTTGTAGAGGCTGTATGGTTTTATGGCAGGGTTCGGAAAATACACGTGCGTTTTCGCACGTGTCATTTTTAAGGCAGATAATACTGGTAGGCTTTGGTTTAAGCCGGATCCCAGTATTATACTGTGTAGATATAATATCTCTGTCTCAGTTGCATTTGTATTCGGTCGTAATACAAATGCGGGAATGTTTATACTGTTACGGGGTTATCCTGAAATTCGTTTCAGGATCACTTTTGGAAGTTGCCAGTTTCCAGTTTTCTATCACCCGCATTTAACATTCGGTTAAATACGAATTTATCTTTTCTTCTTGAGGGTGAGTCATGAGGTGAGTCATGAGTGTGGAAGCTTCTTGGATGATGACTAGGTTAGTGAGTCATTCATTTGCATTAATGGTTGATGAGGTGTTATTAGTGAGTCACATTTTCATTAATGTCTTTTGGCCTTGCTAAGACATTTGAGTGAGATCTTTTGTGTTATGATAAGCTTAGCTTAAGGCCACCCCTACTTGCTCCTACACTCACCCCCTCCTCTATAAGTGGCCGGCACCCTCCCTTGATAGAATTATGGTTGTGGTTTTGGAAAAGATTATGTTTTGGATTCATGGAAATTAAGCATACTTATTCTCTCATTTCATTTCGATCCAAAAGGCAACTTCATTAACCGTTCGTCCTTGACTTTGGACGTAACGAGACAAAGTGTTCTACTCACTCTCTACATCAATCTTGGTCATCTCTTTTAGCAAACTTGATGATCGAGTTGCCTCGGTTCAGAGGCGGGAGCCCGTTTAAAGATCCGTCGACGTGGTGCCACCTGGACGAGAAGACTGGAGATTCAGGTGAACGGAGCAGCCACAACAAAGCGTGGGATGATGGTTGAAGATCGAAGGACTCAGATCGTTCGGTATAACATTTCTACCCACTTTGTAGTTTGTTAGTTTAGCTTTAATGGCAGATCCGGGTTATAGTACGCGATAGAGCCAGTTGTAAAAGTTTTTGTTCCGCATTTGGCGTCTGTTAGACGGTCGGGACGCTACCGTGGACTTACATTGGTATTAGAGCCTCACCATTAAGCTTTACTAACTTGTGCTAACACGTTTAAAACATCGATCGAACGGTTTTTCGAAAACTACATTTTTTCAGTTCACAGTTTCTGTCGATTTTAAATCAGGTCCTAAAATTATTTTGCATATCACAGAAAGTTGTTCAGGGTTTTCTAAGAACACTGTGAAAATTTGGTCACGTGATCCTACAATACCACCGCGGATCTGCGGTCAAACCTTGGGTTTGACCGCGCATCCGCGGCCAGTATGTGGGACCAGTGGTCCAAATTTGTACAGTGGGTTTTACACCTTAAATTGTGGTTTCTGGAATATTTCTTTTGGGCGCATATTTTGTTACTGTACAGCAGATGTATGTGGGGCCCACTTTGGAAATTTTGTCGATCGAAATTTAAACGTGTTAGTTTACAGTACTTACTTTATATCTCCGACCGGGAAAGTCATTTGAGCGGTAAATTGCGTCTAATTGCTATAGCTCTTTTAGACGGATTTGCGAACGTGACATTCGCGTTGATGTTCTGTGTTGTGCTGTGATGTTGCGGATTTGTCATGGTGGATAGCAGTGTGCAATGGTAGTACAGTTTGGATTTATTTGTACATTTGATATTGCGGGGCGAGCGTCCAACATGTGGACTGCCGTCACTGCCTCTTGTATAATATTCTTTTGGGGCACGACCGGGTTGAGGTCGATGTACCCGTTGTACATATTTTTTTTCTGTACTAGGTTTATCCCGTGAAGGAGTGCATGGATAGCCGGGTTCTGGAGGGCAATGGGTCCGTATCTCATGGCTTTGAGAGGCAGAGGAGCCTCACTCTAGAATTGGCAGACTATTCGCCGCACTCGTAGGGGGTACAGGTTGACCCAAGGAGGGGTGCTCAAGTTACCGGATTCCGTGAAGTGCCGGGTGGTCCATTCATTTTTCTGTAGGGGGCTGCCTTGCTTCAGGTTTTGGCGGGTAACTTGCCGCACCTGTAGGGGTCTAGGTTTCATTGCACAGGCTATCCACACGACCAGGGGAACGTCAGGTTTCAGTAGCGGCTCTGTGAAACCCGGGGATCCCAGATTATCTGTATTGTTCTGTGATGCTTATTACTTTTTTGTAATGTTGCATATTATCACGCCTGGAGCGATTATTGTATATTGGTATATATACTATTAGATGTTGTATATGTTTTACACCCGCGCTAGTCCAGCCCCCGCTCTGTCGTTAGTTAAGTAACCTAACGGGTGATGACGGGACCCAGTGACGAATGCGGATGGCATATACGTACATTTTATTTTCGTTCTTTTCTGGTGTGATTGATTGATAGGACTGCATTGATTTTTATCAATGGAAGGATAAAACAAACCTATATTTGATGTTGTTGGAACAAATTTTAAAAGGTGTCATTACAAAGACGTTTCCTTTTGTTTTGCATAGTGATATTCAGTTAGAATATCCTGCACCTCATTCGACGAGGCAAGGGCCGAGATCCCTTCACCGGGAGTGACCGCTTGGGCAGAAGTTTACGTCAGGGTAATAACTTCAATATAGTCGATTAAAAGTTGCTTTGCATCGCGGTATTCAGTTGGAATATCCTGCACCTCATTCCACGAGGAAAGAGCCGAGATCCCTTCACCGGGAGTGACCTCTTTAGCAAAAGGTTTTCGCCACTATATTTTTATAAAAAGCTATTAGTTTCCTTCAACGAGATCAAGTTCATTACGTTAAAGGTTTTTCGCCAAAAACCAGTCGTAGCCCTCCGTCGTATCTTATGGATGGTCAGTAGTATTCAAGCTATGTTTGTTGACTAAAGTCAAGGCATAGTGTTTGATGGTTTCTGGGTATTCATCTGTTGCATAGTTAGATGCGTTGGTTTGGGACAGTCGTATTACCTTGTTGACTAAAGTCAAGGGTATTGTAACGTTTCAAAATAATAAAATATGATTTTTGGGAATTTTTATAATTTAATATTATTTTAATGAATATTTTAATATTCTGGTATAATTAAATACAATAAATGGGGGAAAATTATGGAAAATTCTAAAATAGGGCACTTTATGGAATTATGTCATTTTTAAGTTTTTATGTTTAGTTATATGCTATTTTAGTGCTAATCGCGATTAAAAATCGCTAATCGGATTTTTGGCATTTTTGGTGCAAAAATGTGCACATATCATTTTCCACACTTGTTACACTTGTTATATATTTTGGGTACATGGTTGCTTAGGGTTCATCATGGAGTGAGAAGGAAAAGGAAAAAAGGAAAAGAAAAGAAAAAGGAAAAAGTAGCATGATGATGAGAGAGAGAGAGTAGGTTGCTTTTGACTTTTGACCCTTTCCTCCATCATTCCCACCTCATTTCCTCTCCCCCTTCATAGAGCTGCTGCTGCTCCTGCCCTCTCCCTCTTCTTCCTCCTCCCTCTTCAACTTAGATCCACCATTAAAACCTAACCAAAACCCTATCCCCATTTCACAAAAGTTGCTCCCAAGCTCAATAGCTACACAATGGACTAAGCAAGGGCTGATCTTGAGGACTTTGAGCAACTCAAGAATTTTCTTGAGTTGCCAAAGAAGGTAATTTCTGCACCCCTAGTTTAGTATTTCAATTCTTATTGCATCAATTCTTGTTTCATGTCGATATGGTGTCGTTTGATGGACTTGTGAACTTCAAGTTAGGGTTAGGGTTAGACCTGAAATTAAAAGTGAAATTGAGGCTTGTGATGACCCTAGAACCCCTGGTGTGATGATATATTGGACCAAACCTAAAGCTAGAACACAGAATACGGATTTACGGAATCGATATTGGGGAAAACTGTGAATCTGTGATCGTATTTAGGAATCTGCTATCACCCCGAGACCCCAAAAATAAAACTGAGTTGACAGTGAGATGTGCAGGCACCATGGAACCACCACACCAAAACCTAGCCCCCAACTCCACACCCCGGCCGCCAATTAATTCCTTCTGGCCTCAATTTGCGGCCAGAGTAGGAGGAAATCGTCTCGATTTTGGTGCATGGCCCTATTTCCAGTAATCTTGACCCTGGGTATGTCTAGTTTTGACTGATTCCAGTTAGGGTAAAATCTGGGTTGATTTTCTTGAGTTGGCGTATGATTTATGATTTGTTTTAGCATGGATTTTGATATTTGGTGATTCATTTCTGTCGGGTGGCGTTTGGACGTCAACGACAAGTGGATATTGATCGTGTTTACATGCGAGACGATAGGTTTTTACCTATGCGAGTAGCGTGTGCTATTTTGGTTTCCGATGTGATTTTCATGTGCTTTAGCGTTGTGATATACTTGTAGGTACCCTATGTGATGTTGAGGCGAGGAAGATGAAGATGGCGACATCGACATCGACACATGAGAAGCAAGGTGAGTAGATTATATCAACAGGGGGAAGTCGGGTGGATGGCGTATAGCACCCCCGCAGTCCGTAGTTGATATACTATATATATATATATATATATATATATATGCTAGTTATAGTGTGTCATGGATATTGTGTTAGGTGTATTATGGATAGTTTAGGATTAAAGGTAACTAGTGTAGTTCATAGTCGCGAACCCTAGATACCAACTTTGTCACGACCCGAAAGAGCACGTGACTGACCCTTGAACCATATGAAGTCTATAGGACCCCATCTGATCCAAGTAAGCCAAAAGCCCAGAAATCTAAAACCATTTTAAGAGTAAGTAAAGAAAACTGGTTTAAAGAAGTGAAGAAAACATGTTTGAAGTTAAGGTTTTTAAATAACTAAGTCGATTATGCATTTTAAAATGTAAACTCTTTTCTAAAAATTTCGGCAGAGTTTCTTTTGTAAATACTGGCCCCGAACGGGGTATAACAAGAACAATATATATGCAATGATAAAAGGCATCCCCAAGCGGGAGCTAGCTCTTCATCAATTGACGGTCACAACCACGCAAGCAATATAATATACAACGCCGAATGGCGAGGGTCAAATCCAAAAGAAACTCAATAATCATTAAAACCACAATACTGCTAAGCGCGACTTTAAGGTCGAAATAATACATCACTAATGTCTAAGTCTGAAACAATATACAAGTTTTGGTAGGTGGGTTCTTTTGCATCAAGAACCACCATTGTACTTGTATTATTCTCATAATTTAATATTTTGAAACGTTACAATCTACCCCCCTTAAAGAAATTGGGTCCCCGAATTTAAATTTAAACCCCCAAATACTAAAACATTTCAGTAAAAGTCCAAATTGTCGGGGTTCCGAAAACATCAGTACATAGAGAATATCATAAAAAAAAATGTACTGCTCTATAAGAAATCAATCCCCAAAAAATGTATATAAGAATACCCTGTGCGTCTGGTGCGTACGGAAATCAAAATCCATATATCTGCCATACATGGGCACAAAACAACATCTAGGTGCAACGGGTGTGCACGAAACATCTGTCATAGACAACGTGTGTGCCTGACAGCAAAATCAGGTGCATTTGACATGCACGAAGAATTTCGATTTAGTGCATCTGGCGTGCACCAAAATCGTATATCAAAACACTAAGGGTGCATGAAAACAAATATCATGAAACTCAGCCATCAAGACTAAATCATACAAACAGAACGCCCAAAATACCGAAATCCAAGATGACGGATACGTGATAACCGAATCACAAAATCACAAATCATAAATACCGTTGTCGGTAGTTCCTCCTTCAAAGTCGAGAAGGTGTCAGCGCATCCAATGCTAGCAGCGCAAGATATCTACTTGCCTCTTGCTCACGGTCTGGCGTCCTCTGCCTCTGGGTCCTTATCTTCTCTGCGGATTACCTATCTCACAAACAATCGGCTCATCGGCCCTGTCAGGTATGCTAACGGGGACGATTCTGTTCTGGCACTTCTCTGGTCATCTCTCGGTCAATCCTCACGACCACTCATAAAGCAGCATATCACTGGCGTCGGCCTCTGGCTCTCTGAATGCACATCACACATCTGATCCTGTGTGCGAACATCATTGCAGTAGTGTCTTGGAAGGAATCCTGCTCAAGGTCTCTTCCGATCTTGCCTATGCCGATTTGTACGGAGGCTGGTACTCTTGCATAATTTCTTCTCGCTCGATGGACATCTATGTCCTCGGCACAACATTTTCTTGGAAATTGGTCGTATCCCAACGCCTCTGCGTGCGTATCGCATCTCTTATGTCAGCGGAGTGGGACGTCATCTCGTCGAAATCTCTTGCGAACTCTTTACTTCACTCTGCTTCAATGTCGACTGCTTCGGACTCGTCTCATCATGGCTGCATGGACTGTGCTCCAACGGCTATACTCGTATCTGGAGTCTCCCAAGCAATGCATCCTATCACATGATATCCGAATGATGTCGAACCATCCGATCGATTGTAAAAACCTCATAATCCCCCAAGAGATCAACATCTTGGGTACAGTTTAATAGTATCGAGTACATGCCACAGCGCCGGTGGTCCTGTTGGAGATAGTGCCCTTAGAGTCAATTATTGGATCACAGGCACGTGATTGCAATGATTGAGGGAGGACCTGTCCCAGTAGGACAGTCTTACTCGAGATGCTAATATGCTATCTGGTTTATCTTTATCATCGTGTACTGCTTTAGGTGACCTGACATGTCGCTATTACACGTTGATAGAGCCCCTAAGATTCTTGCTTGACCACCAGCAGTATGAGGGCGATCATATAAGTGGGAGGTGGGGTCTATAAGCACATCCTTAAAAGGTCCCTAGTCGTAGGAGTTTCGAGACAGGGCATCGATACTCCAGAGTAGACTAGTGTGTACATTCGAGACCCCGACGAGGGGCGGTGGCCGGTCTCACAAGCCACTGGTGTCAGTTGGTTCACCTAAGATGTATACAGGTGCTCATTAGGTTATGAGTACACCGGACAGGACTCGCCGGGAACATGCTAGTTGGTCTTATACCTGATGTCAGATAGCAGTTCCCAGGTGACATGTGTACAGGTTAGTTCATCGACCTGGGGATCGTCATTTGTCCCGTGTGAGTTCCCACTGTACTTTGATTACTACCCTACCATGCTCAAAGGAAACGTGCAAACATGTTTTAGTTGGGTACAGTCCCGAGCCACATGGAGGCAGTGAGCGAATCTTCAGGGGTTCGTCTCTCCTGGTATTAGGGGTGAGGTCGCGCTGTGTCTAGGAGAGCCATTACACGAAGCCCTCGGCCGAGGCAGGAGATTTACTGGTAGGTATTCCAGTAGTATCTCAGGGTGTTCTGGGCTACACTCCGACACGACTTGTACCGCTTTTGGGGGTCTGACTTTTACCAACCCCCTAGGCCCGCCATGCGATGCTTATAGACGAACGGACCGGACTGTACGGATATTGTTACTGACAGGCTCAGTAGGGTGTCCGGATGGGTTCGCTCATCGACGTCCCTTTTGGTCAGTAGCTGGTGGCCCGTCACGTATGGCTAATACCTCTGACGTGCTAGTGGTTAAATCCACAGCCATAGTATTGACGAGTCTTTAGAGTCCACCACACATTCAGTTACTCAAGCTTTCGGGCGAAACGCTGTAGAGGCCGTATGGAGATATGGCAAGGTCCGATCAGATACGTGTGGTATTGTACGGATCAGGATCGGACAGTTAGTACTAGAGGCCGTATGGATATATGGCAGGGTTCGATCAGATACGTGCGGTATTGCACGGATCAGGAACGAACGGATATTACTAGCCGGCTTTGGTTTAAGCCGGATCCTAGTATAGTACAGTGTAGATTTTGTCTCATTGCATTTGTATTTCGGTCGGAATACAAATGCGGGTGTGTATACACAGTAGCGGGGTTTTCCTGTAATTTATTACGGGACTAGTTTTCTGGAGTTGCCAGTTTGCTTTTTCATTTCGGCCATATTTCTTTGTATCCTTCATTGGCCGAAGATTGGTGGAGGAGGGCTTATTTGCATTTGTGCAAATAAGTATTTGTGGAGGGAGTTCTTTGCATATAGTTGCATCATGATGGTGCACCATCCATTGACCTCACTTGACTTTCTTTTTCCATGATGGCTTAACTTTTGGAAGTTATGATTAGGTGATGGAGTGGGGTTTTGATTGTTATCATTATTCTTCATGATACCCTATTCTCTCTCTCTTGCTTGATTGCCCACTCCCTCACTCACTTCTCAATTCCATCCTCAAGATGGCCGGCCAATTCTATGAGGGGGGCTGTCCCATTTTGTGGTGGGTGATATTTGGATGATCTCATATCATTTTCCTTCACAAAATTCCCAAGAAAAAACTCCATAGTTCATCCCTCCACCAAAGTCAACTCCATACAAACCCCAAATGAGATATAGATCTCTACACTATTCTACAGCAAATCTTGGGCACGTCGGCTCACCAACTTCGTGCCCGAGTTGCCTCGGTATAGAGGTGGGAGCCCGTAAAAGAAGCAGGTGACGTGGTGCCCTTCCGGCGACTTGGTGGAGACCGGAGATTCGGCGCGAGATCGGGACGACGACGAGAAGACCGGAGGACTCGGATCACTCGGTATATCTCTCTTCTCCATCTTGTAGTTAGCTAGGACTAGTTAATGGCCCAATCCGGGGTTTTAGTGCGCGGTGGTGCCGGTTTGAAAAATTAAAGTTAACCATCGCTTCTGCATTTGGCCTCGGGATGGAGGCCGGGGCGCCGCCGTGCACTTACAGGTCCAGCCGTAGAAGGGCAACCCAAGCTTCACTAATGGCGCCGCGGAACTGCCGCAAACCCTAAGGTTCAAAGGCTTTCACACGGTCATTAAGTCGAGTTAGGGTTTCATTCTTCTAGAGGGTCCATAGAATCTCTTGCATGTCTTTCCGAATACTTTAAACTTGGAATAATAGGTTTCCGACATTCGATCGTCTCTGTCGACTCTCAACGTCTCCGCGTGAAGTCGTCTCTAGCTGGAAGCAATCTATCTGATGACCTCGCATCGGGGTAAGAGAACGAACACCTGTCCCAGTCATTCATCCTCGGGTGACTAGCGACTCACCATCATATCTCTAAGTATATACTCATGCTGCAGTAGCTCCAATCGTCTGGGCGATATCTCGTCATTTGCAGCAACAACTGGCTCATTCGTCTGTACACTGAACAGCGCCTCAATCCTCCAGGAAAGGCGATACATTGGCGGTCCTTTCTAAATCGGTCTGCTCTAGATCTGAGTAAGACTCTCCACACTGGAAATCTTCAACTCATCTGGGCCTGCTCCGGCGCATAAATCGGACGAATCATTTTCGTCTCTCAAATCGGGTAGACTAGCTATCATCTGTCTCATATCCTCCTGGAAGCTCCGGCGATCTCAGCTCATAAGCACCGGAAGCGACATCCTATCAATCTCAGCAACAGCTGGTCCATCTGTCTGCACGGTAGGCGACATCATAACCTCTGAGGTATGCTGTACATCAACAGTCCTCTCTCAACTGGAAGCTCTAACAGTGGCCTGATCATCCGGTGTAAAACCAAGCACTCGCCTCCATAAGAAGTCACGATCATTAATACTAACTCGAGACGTTCCCTTGTCACCAGAAAATACAATGGTCGGCCCTCGTACCAGACGAGCTCGCCCTGACCGTAGCACTAGCAGCAGCTCAACTGCGCTCAAACAATGACGACAAGAACTTCAATCGAGTATCGAAGAGAGCAGATCAAAGGCAAGAAAGAAAACAACAGATCCAGAATGGATACATGATCATAAGAAGGAACAGCATCAATGAAAGTATGATCATGGAACTAATAGAATCGAGGATCTCAAATGGATGTGTTTAGGAGAGTCATTACACAAAGCCCTCGGCCGAGGCAGGAGATTTACTGGTAGGTACTCCAGTAATATCTAAGGGTGTTCTGGGCCACTCTTTAACACGACTTATACTACTAATGGGGGTCTGACGTTACCAGCCCCTAGGCCGATATACGATACTCATAGACGAACGGACCGGACTGTATGTATATTGTCACTATTAGGCTCAGTAGGGTTTATGGATGAGTTCGCTCGTCGGTTTCCCTTCCAATCAATACATAGGCAACCGTTACGTCCAGTACCTCTGACGTGCTAGTGGTTATACCCAGTGCCAGTGTGTTGATGAGTCATTAGAGTCCCCCACAGACACTTTCCTAAGTTCGGGCGAAACGTTGTAGAGGCCGTATGGTTTTATGGCAGGGTTCGGAAAATGCACGTGCGTTTTCGCACGTGTCATTTTTCGGGCAGATAATACTGGTAGGCTTTGGTTTAAGCCGGATCCCAGTATTATACTGTGTAGATATAATATCTTTGTCTCAGTTGCATTTGTATTCGGTCGTAATACAAATGCAACTATGTTTATACTGTTACGGGGTTATCCTGAAATTCGTTTCAGGATCACTTTTGGAAGTTGCCAGTTTCCAGTTTTCTATCACCCTATTTAACATTCGGTTAAATACGGATTTATCTTTTCTTCTTGAGGGTGAGTCATGAGGTGAGTTATGAGTGTGGAAGCTTCTTGGATGATGACTAGGTTAGTGAGTCATTCATTTGCATTAATGGTTGATGATGTGTTATTAGTGAGTCACCTTTTCATTAATGTCTTTTGTTCTTGCTAAGACATTTGAGTGAGATCTTTTGTGTTATGATAAGCTTAGCTTAAGGTCACCCCCACTTGCTCCTACACTCACCCCCTCCTCTATAAGTGGCCGGCCCCCTCCCTTGAAAGAATTATGGTTGTGGTTTTGGAAAAGATTATGTTTTGGATTCATGGAAATTAAGCATACTCATTCTCTCATTTTATTTTGATCCAAAAGGCAACTTCATTAACCGTTCGTCTGTGACTTTGGACGTAACGAGAAAAAGTGTTCTACTCATTCTCTACATCAATCTTGGTCATCTCTTTTAGCAAACTTGATGATCGAATTGCCTCGGTTCAGAGGCGCGACCCCATTTAAAGATCCGTCGACGTGGAGCCACCTGGACGAGAAGACTGGAGATTCAGGAGATCGGAGCAGCCGCAACAAAGCGTGGGATGATGGTTGAAGACCGAAGGACTCGGATCGTTCGGTATAACATTTCTACCCACTTTGTAGTTTGTTAGTTTAGCTTTAATGGAAGATCCAGGTTATAGTACGCGATAGCGCCAGTTGTAAAAGTTTTTGTTCCACATTTGGCGTCTGTTAGACGGCCGGGGCGCTACCGTGGACTTACATACCGCACGTATATGATCGAACCCTGCCATATCTCCATACGGCCTCTACAACGTTTCGCCCGAAACTTGAGAAAATGGTCTGTGGGGGACTCTAAAGACTCGTCAATACTTTGGTTGTGGATTTAACCACTAGTACGTCAGAGGTATTAGCCATACGTAACGGGCTACCAGGTATTGACCAAAAGGGATGTCGATGAGCGAACTCATCATGACACCCTACTGAGCTTGTCAGTGACAATATCCGTACAGTCCGGTCTGTTCGTCTATGAGCATCGCATGGCGGGCCTAGGGGGTTGGTAAAAGTCACACCCCCAAAAGCGGTACAAGTCATGTCGGAGTGTAGCCCAGAACACCCTGAGATACTACTGGAATAACTACCAGTAAATCTCCTGCCTTAGCCAAGGACTTCGTGTAATGGCTCTCTTAGACACAGCGCGACCTCACCCCCAATACCGGGAGAGACGAACCCCTGCAGATCCGCTCACTGCCTCCATGTGGCTCGGGACTGTACCCAACTAAAACCTGTTTGCACGTCTCCTTTGGGCGTGGTAGGGTAGTAATCAAAGTACAGTGGGAACTCACACGAGACAAATGACGATCTCAGGTCGATGAACTTACCTGTACACATGTCACCAGGGAACTGCTATCTGACGTCAGGTATAAGACCAACTAGCATGTTCCCGGCGAGTCCTGTCCGGTGTACTCATAACCCAATGAGCACCTGTATACATCTTAGGTGAACCAACTGACACCAGTGTCTTGTGAGACCGGCCACCGCCCCTCGTCGGGGTCTCGACTGTATACACTAGTCTACTCTGGAGTATCGATGCCCAGTCTCGAAACTCCCTCGACTAGGGACCTTTTAAGGATGTGCTTATAGACCCCAGCTCCCACGTATATGATCTCCCTCATACTGCTGGCAGTCAAGCAAGAATCCTAAGGGCTCTATCAACGCGCAATATTGACCTGTAAGGTCACCTGAAGCAGTACACGATGATAAAGGTAAACCAGATAGCATACTATCATCTTGAGTAAGACTGTCCTACCGGTATAGGTCCTCCCTCAATCATTGCAATCACGTGCTTGTGATCCAATAATTGACTCTGAGGGCACTATCTCCAACAATCTCCCACTTGCACTCAAGGCTAATTATTGCGATGTCGCATACTCATAGTCCGTGTGATACCGAACACCCAACTCCTCTACTAATCAGTCTCACAAAACCAGTTTGCGAAACTATTGCGTTCGAGGAATAGCCTCAGAGAGTGGATCCGCCTTGATGTTTCTTTCTATGTCTCTCTATATCTCAAGTTCGCGGAGAAAGCCATCTCCCGAAATGAGCAATACCTGTCTTAGAATGTGTCTGGATGTCTGATGGGACCTATCTCATAAATGAACTCCAAATCCAAACTTCTTAGACTGTATCGTCAACTGAACTTAATCAGTATCCTGCGTCATGCCTCCCTCAGTATCCCCTTGGACCACCTGTCCAAAATACTGCCCCTCGTCAGAAGGAAAACTATAACTCTGACAACCTCTCTGTCATCCATGTCACCTTGGAAGCCTGGAATGATAACTGTCTCCTAAAAGAGGCTGTTGTTATCATATCCCTAGAACATTCACTTATGTTCTAAAACTGCTTCCGTTCGTTTCTCCAGGATTGGATCAATATCAACATATTGCATCTACTGCAAAAAACAACATCTGGTGTAGTGCTTGACATCTCATGATTGACTCAATTGCCTAAGCAAGTGATCTGCCAATCATGCATATCCCTCTCCCCTTTAGTCTGTAAGACACCTTTAGAGAGGGTAACTCCATCACCTGCAGGTACACCACCATGCCTGGAGTCGTCCATTCTAAAATACCTTTAGAATGCTTTCTAAGTACCCTGATTGGGACACTTCCCAAATCTAGATCTAAAACCATAGATCTAATAACCAGAATGTCTGATATAATACCCAATTCCTATGTGGAGAAAACACTGTGTGACAACCAAAGTATAACCGATCGTAGTATAGGAATATCACTTCCTAATCTGTGTATGTCATCCAAATACCAGGACATCACACCCTACTACCTTCTTAACAGATCCATCCCCTATTATGATGAAGTCAAACCTATGACTGTCATATTAGAAATAGATGATCTATCTCCGCTATATCTGCTTTAGTCTATAAATAGACATAAGCCACTTGTCCACCAATGCTTCCGCTGCTCCCACTGAATACGACAACCCTCTGGCATAGTCATATACATGTGCACTTCTAAAGCCAATCCAGAACGACGCTATACTCATCCTCCTGCCGGGTCTCATAGTCTGGAACAACAGCAATGGCAAGTCTGGGTAAACAAGAACCTCCCTGTCACCGTCCTTGAGGCTACCGGAGTACCTCTCGGGTGCCTGAGGTTACCCACCGTATCTGCGGAGTGGCCAATGAAATGTCAAACCAAATTGAATCTTTAGGTTCTTATCAAATTTTCAGTAATTGTCTGCGGTTCTGGAATCACTTCCAGTTCTACCATACTCCCACTACTGTTTTCTGAAAAAATCCATTTTTTGAAAAAATCCATTTTTGTTAAAACTGTGGCGAGTCAAGAATAATTGATCTTCCAGATGGTAGAAAGTCAACCCTCGTCATAGCCTGGGTCAACCCACAAACAACCATTACAGAAACGTGCCTTGAGTTATCCAGAGTCTGGTTTTAAGCATAAGCCGGACAACTCCCCGTACCTTAACATCGTTAAGATATGAACTGTTCTATATCCAATATAGAACCAGAGGCACTGATTTAATTGAACCAGATTCAAATCATGCAGTTGTCTCCTGTGCATGTTAACTAAATGGAAGGAGGCCGATGTAACACTTTGATTTTCCCGTTTGTTTGGTGTTGGTGATAATTAGAAGTCGTGCATGTTTTTATGTTTGTGTGTGCGTAGGATTTATAGTTGTTATGGGTAGTGTGTGCATTTTGGGATAGGTCTTGTGCTTGTGTACACCTTGCATACTTAGACTTTTCTTGCAACTTGTTAACCCTTCATATGCATGGTTGCAAACTCCTTTCCCACCATTTAATCTTTTCTAAAACCCATTATATAATTCAAAGTCCAAATAAAACAAATAGGTATGGTGGTTAGGTGAAGGGTGGACCTTTTGACCATTTTCTTCTCTTCTCTCTCTCTCTTTCCCCATCTGAATTCTCTGCAGAATTCCAGCAGATAAAACCTCCATTCTCTTATCTTTTCTTCCCCTCTTCACTTCCTCTTGATTCCCAAACCAAACCCTACCCAAATCAATGCTTTTTCCTTCAATAAAACATGAAAACTTGAGGTTTTTGAGGTGTTCTTGGGCAAACCTGCACAACTGAGAGAAGAGCTGGAACCCTTGGTGTTTTAAGGTCAATTAAAGGTATAAAATCTTAATCCTAGCACCCAATTTCCATAACTTGCATGTTTAGTTTAGAAATATCACTTTTTGTGCCATTTTAGTGCTTTTGGAGGGGGTTTAGTGTATCATGTTAAAACTTATGTTGTAGTGGCTTGATTAGCTTATTAACAAGTTATTGGTGAGTGATTAGACCTAGGTTTGTTTCAGATTTCATCAAAATACCATAAAGTTCCATTTTGTGCAAAATGTGTGTTTTGAACTGATTTTAGACACTGTAAGAATCTGCTGCTATCCGAGACTTTTCAGAACAAATCTAGTGATTGATTTAGCATGTATGTATGGTATGAGGTGCACCGACCAAACCTGGGGACCCAATTCCCAAGTCTGGCCGCCAAAAATGGCATTCTGGCCGCAAATTGCGGCCAGACTGGGGAGATTTGGGTTGGGGTTTGGGGGTGTTGGTCTCTGCTTATATGTAGGTTATTTTGGTATATATATATTTTCAATATCTTTCCTGTATCAAAATCTGGGGTAGAATACCTATTTTCCCGTATTTTCAACCTTTCGCGACACGCGTGTTACGTGTGTGTGGGTTTTGGGTTTCTGCGTATCGCGACGCGTCGGAGTGATTTCAGACGCGTAACCTCACGTTTTAGCGTATCGCGCACACGCGCGCTTGGTTCGCGACACGAGTTACTTGTTGGGTTTTAATGTCACGTTTGTGTGATTTCGAGCTTACATAAGATATATTGTGTAATTCTAGGTTCGCAGGCGAGTACGGCGGACGCAGTGAAGAAAGGGAAGCAGGTTGTTGGCTACACCTAGCGAGAGACTACGGTGAGTAGATTTCACATCTACGGGGATATCGCCCGCATGGCGTTCTACGTCAGGGCAGATAGGACCTTATAGTGTTCCATATATATATTGCATGTTCATGGTTACTAGCTAGTGCATTGCATACCTTCTACACACCTATATCACATCGGATCATAGCATTGTAGTTCATCTATTTGTGACATAACCATATATTCATACTTGATGCCTATATCACATCGGATCATAGCATTGTAGTTCATCTATTTATGACATGACCATATATTCATACTTGATGCCTATATCACATCGGATCATAGCATTGTAGTTCATCTATTTGTGACATGACCATATATTCATACTTGATGCCTATATCACATCGGATCATAGCATTGTAGTTCATCTATTTGTGACATGACCATATATTCATACTTGATGCCTATATCACATCGGATCATAGCATTGTAGTTCATCTATTTGTGACATGACCATATATTCATACTTGATGCCTATATCACATCGGATCATAGCATTGTAGTTCATCTATTTGTGACATGACCATATATTCATACTTGATGCCTATATCACATCGGATCATAGCATTGTAGTTCATCTATTTGTGACATGACCATATATTCATACTTGATGCCTATATCACATCGGATCATAGCATTGTAGTTCATCTATTTGTGACATGACCATATATTCATACTTGATGCCTATATCACATCGGATCATAGCATTGTAGTTCATCTATTTGTGACATGACCATATATTCATACTTGATGCCTATATCACATCGGATCATAGCATTGTAGTTCATCTATTTGTGACATGACCATATATTCATACTTGATGCCTATATCACATCGGATCATAGCATTGTAGTTCACCTATTTGTGACATGACCATATATTCATACCTGATGCACATATCACATCGGATCATCATATTGTAGTTTATTATATATGACATGAATTGATATTCATACCTGCTACACATATCACATCGGATCATTGCATTGTAGCACATTATATGTGACATGATTTGATATTCATACCTGATGCATATGTCACATCGGATTATTGTCTTGTAACTTATCTATATGAAACTTGACCGGATATTTACATTTGATGCACATATCATATCGGATCATTGACTTGTATTTGTTTGGATTATATGTGATTTCTGGATTTGGGAACCGTGGCTATTTCAATTATGTAATCATTTAAAAACCCGGTTCCCTTGATATGATATTTCGGTGCGTCCACCATGTGTTTTCTCGGTGCTAGAGTGATATATGGAAACCCGAATCGAGGAGGCGGTTGAGGCCGATTACGGGTACATGGTGGACCCGGTATGGTACCCCGGGGCGAGAACGGTTTCGCTGTGCAGTAGACGGTGAGCCTGGCAGAGGGACCACTACCTACCGGTGATTGGTTGGACCTGACAGTTATCCGGAGTATACTGATCAGAGTCTATAGATGGATGTGGGTGACCCGGACTGACGGGGCCCGATGGATGAGGATTTGCGTGTCGATGCTGGACACGAGTATTTATGATATTTGGGTGCCGATGTTGGGCACTCGGGACTCTCAGAGGTGTACAGGATTCGAGGGCCGATGAGGGTGCCGGCGCCTGAGCTATTTGGGGGATCTGGGTGCATTGATGGACACCGATATACTTTTATCCCACGTTGACATTCCGTGTAGATACTATATTTCCCCATGCTCAGCATTTATTATTTGTACCTCATCCTGTAGTTACATTACCTGATTGAGTATTTGTACATCATCCAGTAGATGCATTACCTGATTGAGTATTTGTACATCATCCAGTAGATGCATTACCTGATAGGGTATTTGTACATCATCCAGTAGATGCATTACCTGATAGGGTATTTGTACATCATCCAGTAGATGCATTACCTGATTGAGTATTTGTACATCATCCAGTAGATGCATTACCTGATAGAGTATTTGTACATCATCCAGTAGATGCATTACCTGATAGAGTATTTGTACATCATCCAGTAGATGCATTACCTGATAGAGCAATTGTACCTCACCCAGTAGATGCATTACCTGATAGAGTATTTGTACCTCACCCAGTAGATGCAGTACCTGTTAGAGCACCTGCATGATTATTGCACATACCGCTTATCACCTTTTGATATCACCTGTTGGCATATGTTAGAGTAGCGTAGTATGTGCATGCTCGCGATTACCTTTATATGTTATCTCTATTCACGAGTTGGCAACTCACCCCCGTTGTGCCACAGTGTTTGCAGGTTGCCCTTCGGAGTAGTCGCGGTAGGCTGCGGTTGCATCTTTTGACACAGATACCCCCATAGTTGGAGTACTAGCTCTTTTGCTGATAGGTGGGTTTTGTGTGGTATCTGTTTATCTTTCTGTATGTACATTGTTGTATCTAGTATTCTCCATCTACCATGTATGTATTTGACTTAGAGACAGTGTGAGGACGATGTTGTACTTTATTTGTGTTCTGGTGTCGTGCTCGTTGTGAGCCGACTTTTCTTATTCAGTTTTTATGCTATCTGTGTTATTCCCACTTGTGGATCTTGAGCTTCGCTACGGCGTCGTATATTGTTATCTTGGGATTGTTTACTTAGATTTCTTATCATGTTAGTTGGTGTTTTCATTTAATTCTTATTACACTCTATACTTTCACTGGTTTGTTTTCTGGGTTTCCGGTTCCCTTAGTCACGTTACGCCTGTAGACGTTACGTGGTTAAGTGCCGGTCACGGGCCAAACTTTGGGTCGTGACAGCCGATCAGTGTTACTCAACTTAGGAATGCGTCCAGATATGAGTAACCTGAAAGAGAATCAAGTTCTCTTAAAACCATTACTATCAACTGAATACAATACACAAGTATCTACATCTTCGATCACCTTGAAGAGTCCTGATACTTGCATTACCTGGTTCTCTACTTTATTCATATACCTATAACTTCTCAAAACTCAGACCTTGTATTTCCACGAAACACATGTCTAAGAACTAGAGAAGTCACAAGTAAACAGAATATAGTGCGAGGACCAACCCCTCTGTCCTAATGGACACTGGACAATATACAATACTCTGTATAAGTCCTTTGAGTCTAATAACTCATTCCCTGTGTGTCGTAGGTTGAAAACTGTACTTATGGTTAAGAAGAATTACACCGATGTTCAATGCTCCTTACCTAACCATCCACCGATATAGGTAAATGTCATAGACATAATTTCAAAAGTTATATCTCACTCTATAAAAATAGACGTATAGATATATCAATTTGAAATTGGTGCATAGCAATGGATATTCAAAACCAAATATTTGCCGACCGGCAAACAGCCCAAGCGATTTCCTCAAATATCACCAATTACAACGAATTCCGATATAATGAGGATGATCACCTAATTCCCAATAACTTACTCCCACTCATCATCTGTAAAACCATACAGATGTGAGAATCATATCTGGTAAATACATACCCTGGAGCAAGGGCTAATTGGGAAATCAGTTTTCTTTTAACAGTACACAGTGAAACTGAAACATTGAAATGTTTCGTAGGGGTATCCGGGTATTCCTAGTAATGCCTTTTTCATTATCCAGATTCACAACTGTAACCATATATTTCTTTGCCATCTCTCCAAATCCCTTCATATGTCTTTAGTCGTTTACCTTCTGTACACCCTCTTAGGCTAAATGGTTTTCTTCCTTCCCTACCTTTCGGCACCTGCCTATGGTTTGGAAGAAGACTATCCAATAAGCATAATGGGTGTACTGTCCTAATCTTTGGAGCACTCGCAATGCGAGAGAAGGTGAAGATAAAAGACAACTGAATAAACCTTATTCCTATTTCTCCTGAACCATAATCCATCCCCGAACTGGAAAAAGTTCCTTTCGAGTTCGTATATAACCATACGATGGAGTATCCAATAAACTGTGGATCTTCGTAGTGATACGGAGTGTCCTGGAGAAATACAAAGGTGATTTAGGATTGGCGAAGAAATACTTAGTTTGGTCGTGAATAGCAGTCGCAATTTACATTGCCCTCTTACTAATCCCTTGATATGTCTTTACTTAATACCTTCTGTACACCATCGTTAAGCTAATTGGTTTTCTTCATTCCCCATCGTTCGGCACCAGCCTAAGGTTTGGAAGAAGACTATCCAATTTGCGTAATAGGTGTACTATCTCCTAAACCAAGGAGTACTCGCAACCTGAGAGAAGGTAAAAAGAAAAGACAACTGAATAGTCCTATTCGTTTTCTCCAGAACCGGAAACCATCCTCAAATAAATTCCTTCGAGTTCGTATATAACCATACGATGGTTTTATCCAATGGAAGTGGACGTTCGTAGTAATACGGGGTGTCCTGGAGAAAAGGGTAAAAGTAGGAGTGGCAATGAGGTTTGCAACTCAGAAAATCCAAAAGCCAGTGTATAAGAAGGTTCGGTTAATTTTGGTCACTGAGTCATAGTCGAGGGTCGGGTCATGGTCGCTGCCAAAGAGAGAGAGAAAAGAAACACTTAGCGTGCACTCTAACCTAGATCAGAATAGTTATCAATTTATCTGATCATGAAACCTCCCACTGTACCGTCAAATTCTCCTTCAAACCTGAAAGAAGAATTAGTCGGGATCACCCGAGGAGTAAACCAACTCATCAGTGGGAATCGGGATCCATCTATCATCGCATGATAACGTGACGGAATCCGCTCACGTTATCACACTCTAGAAGGTATGCGCATATCTGGCAAGTTTCAGTTTCTTTAGAAACTCCCGATATGATTTTTGCCCCATGCTCTTATGACTTTGGCGTGAGGTCAAAATGTCATAAGTCACATGTCAAGTTCTACCCATCATTATCCAGGTTAATTTGAACCCACCCGTACCTACCCTTGACGTAGGCCAAAATGGCAGTATGACTGTCTCAAACCAACGCATTCTATCTATGCAACAGATAAATATCCGGCAGCTACCAATCACTATGCCTTGGTGTGAGGTCAAAATACATAGCTTGAATACTACCGAATATTTAACTGAAATGATGGAGGGCTACAAATGGTTTCTGGCGAAAACCTTTAACGTAATGAACTTGATATCGTTGAAGGAACTGGATAGCTTTATAAAAATATAGTGGCGAAAACCTTTGCTAAAGAGGTCACTCCCGGTGAAGGGATCTCGGCTCTTTCCCCGTAGAATGAGGTGCAGGATATTCCAACTGAATACCACGATGCAAAGCAAAAGGCAATCAGCTATAGTGAAGTTATTACCCCGACGCAAATTTCTGTCCAAGGGGTCACTCTCGGTGAAGGGATCTCGGCCCTTGCCTCGTCGACTGAGGTGCAGGATATTCCAACTGAATACCACTGTGCAAAATAAAAGAGAACGTCCTTGCAATAACAGCTTTTTGAAAAATGTTCCAACAACATCAGAATATGTTTGTTTAGCTTGCATTGATCCGAATCAACGCAGTCCCATCAATTGATCACACCAATAAAGAACGAAAATAATGATGTACGTATATGCCATCCACATTCGCCACTGGGTCCCGTCATTACCCGTTAGGTTGCTTAACTAACGACAGAGCGGGGACTGGACTAGCGCGGATGCAAAACATATACAACATCTACTAATATATATATCAATATATAATATTCGCTCAAGGCATGATAAAATGCAACATCACAGAAATGTAATAAGCATCAAAGAACAATACAGATATCTGGGATCCCCGGGTTTCATAGAGCCGCTACTGAAACCCGACGTTCCCCTGGTCGTGTGGATAGCCTGTGCAATGAAATCCTAGACCCCTACGGGCGCGGCAAGTTACCCGCCAAAACCTGAAGCGAGGCAGCCCCCTTCAGCAACATGAATGGACCACCCAGCACTTCACGGAATCCGGTAACTTGGGCACCCCTCCTTGGGTCAACCTGTACCCCCTACGAGTGCGGCGAATAGCCCGCCAATTCTAGAGTAAAGCTGTTAGTGTTTATGCCCTAGAAGGCCATTACTGTATCATACTAGTTTGTATATTACTTAATGGAAGCTTGGGATATTCACATGTATATAACAGTCTTGCTAAACATGGTAGTATGCTACTTGGTTTTTCTATCTTAATATGTGAGTATACGTATTGATAGAGCTCTTAGGATCTTGCTTGACTACCAGCGTTGTGATGGCAGTCATACTAGTGGGGGCTGGGTAGTCTACAAGCACATCCATATTCAGGTCCCTAGTCGTTGGATTATCGAGACAGAGCATCGATACTCCGGAGTAGACTAGTGTGTACGCTTCTCATCCCAGTTGGGGAGATGGTCTGTCCCACAGCCGGCAGTACGTCGTACTGGAGATAGTATACAGGTGCTCGTTAGGTTACGGGTACACCGGACATGACTCACAGGGAACTGTTGGTTGGTTTTATACCAGTCGTCAGTGAACAGTTCCCAGGTGACATGAGTACAGCATAGTCCGCAGACTTGACACTGCTACTTCGCCTCGAGTGTGTCCCACTGTTCTTAGATTGCTACCCTACCACGGCTCAAAGGAGTCATGAAAACAGGTAGCAGTTGGGTGCAGTCCCAAGCACTTGGAGGCAGTGGCGGTTAGACAGGATTCGTCTCTCCCGGTATTGGGAGTTGATATCGCGCTGTGTCAGAGAGCCATTACGCAAAGTCCCTGGCCAGGGCAAGCGAGATTTGCTGGTAGGTTCCAGTAGTTTCTCAGGGTGTAATGGGCTTCCCTCCGACACGACTTATACCGCTATTAGGGGACTGACGCTTGCCGCCCCTAGGCCCGATATGCGATAGTTTTGGACGAACGGACCGGACTGTATGGAGATTGTCACATCAGACTCAGTAGGAGTTCGGATGGGTTTCCTCATCGGCCTTCTTATCGACATCTACCTGGGGACCGTTACGTACAGCTAGTGCCGCTTGCGGTCTCTGGTTAAACCCACTGCCAGCGTAGTAGTCGAGTCTCTAGAGTCCCACACAGAGAGTTTCCCTACTCCAGGCGAAACGATATAGAGGTCGTATGGTTTTACGACAAGGGTTCGGACGCATACGTGCGTTTACGCGCGCACGACTTTCGGACAGTTTTTTACCAGTCGGCTTTGGTTTAAGCCAGTTACTGGTATCCGGTTATTGGATTTATACAGTCTAAAGTTTTTCCGTATTTTTGCGGAAAGGAGGGGCGTTCTCGTAATTGCGCGAGAAGCTTCTAGAAGGTGGTGACTAAGGAGGTTAAGGTGGCATATGCAATGAATGTGATTAGTGAGTCATATGGATAATTCATCCATGTCATTAATGCATGATAAATGCTTAATGACTCATGGAGTGAATCATCACTAGATATTATCAATCATGGTTGCTAAATTCATTTCTTATTCTTTTCTTGATAAAAAGAAATGCTTGATATATATTATCATAACTCATTATTCTCACTTCATTATGATCCTCACCTTCTCTCTCCTCAAGCTCTCCCTCTTCAAACCCTAATCCTCCCCTCTCATGTGTTGAGTACAAGGATTAGTTAGACTACTTAATCCATAACCCTCTCTATATTTCACCTAGCTTCTTTGATTAGCACTTAGAGAAGTTTAGTTGCCTCAAGTTTAGAGGCTAAGCTTGGAGTAAAGCTCTCGGGTGGATCGTCTACTACTTCGAGAAGGCCGAGGAGGAGGTGGAGTTCGCAAAGACGAAGGACACGATTCGTTAGGTATAATCCCTAAACATAGTAGCATAGAAACTCTATGTTTTAAGTTAGTTATCGTTTAGCTTCGATTCAAGCGGTTAGTCGATGTTTGTTCACTAAACAAGTTAGTTTTTGAAAATTTCGCCTCCCCACAAGTATTGGGGTGTTGTACATCGACTTACAGTGGTATCAGAGCCTCGCTAAACAATAAATAACTTACTTGCAAATTTGTATGAATTTCGAACGGAAAAAACGAAACCGGAGAAACCCGAAATCACAAGTTTCTGTCGAATTTTAAATGAAGTCCTAAAATTTTTCAGGGAGGTTCAGAGAGCTAGAAAAGGCAGTATAAGAACACCCAAAAAATTTGGGGTCATGAATCGACCAACGCGCCGTGGAACCGCGGCGGATCCCACCGATCCGCCGTGATTCCGCCGCCGAGTTGGTGAGTCATGAACCCAAATTTCTTGTGTGGGTCCTCTGTGTGATTTGGTATTTTCTGGAATATTTAATTTTTGCTCAGGTTTCAGATTTGCAGAGAAGTGTTAGAGCAAAATTAAAAGTGTTTAATCGATCGAAATTATACAGTATTTGCTTGTTGGATTATATCTGTGATTTTATAATGTGTTCGTAAACCTCCCCTAACTGCTAGTATGTCGGTTGGCAGGGGGTTGCACATTTCTGAAATGGATTTTATCTGTTTGTGCATATGAACTGTGTTGGACTGTTGTAATGTATAGCCGGGGTTATGTGATGGGTTATTATTTAATTCATTTGATGTAAATGTAATTTGTTGTAATATTATTTTGCGGGGCACATCCAGGTTGCGGTTGTAGCCACCGTTGTATTATTTCATTTTACTGTTTTTGCTCCTAGGACAGACCCAAGGTGGGGTGCACAAACTGCCGGGCGGGTAGTTTGCCGCACCCGTAGGGGTCTTGGGTGGGGTAATGGCTATTCATCATAACTGTGTAATCCGTCTTTTGTTGCAGGCTCAAAACAAACACGGATTGCTTGTAAATCCAATTAAGTTCATCTGTGATCTGGAATGAATAGCATTGCGTCAGACGAATGTAAAATATCTATATTTATGATAGCTATTTTAGACGTCACTTATGTTTTACACCCGCGCTAGCCCAGTCCCCGCTCTGTCGTTAGTTTAGTAACCTAACGAGTAATGACGGGACCCAGTGGCGAATGCGGATGGCATAAGAGGACGTCATATTTTCGTTGTTTTCTGCAATGATAGATTAATGATGGGACGCATTATCTTTAATGCAAATAAAATAAACCAAAGTTTTAATCGTTGGAACAATTTAAAAGAAACCACTTGGTTAATTTTAAAAACAGATATTTTTAAATGCGGAGCTTTAACCACTCCTTTTAAAGCTATCAGGTTCCTTCGGTTATATCAAGTTCACTACGTTCACGGTTTCGCCAAAACCAGTCGTAGCCCTCCGTCATTTTTTATGGATGGTCAGTAGTATTCAAGCTATGCTTGTTGGCTTTCGTCAAGGCATAGTGTTTGGTAGCTGCTGGTGTATTCATTTGTTGCATAGATAGATGAGTTGGTTTGGGACAGTCGTATAACCTTGTTGGCTTTCGTCAAGGGTATATACGGGTGGGTTCAAATTAACAAGATAATGATGGGCAGAACTTGACATGTGTTTTATGATTTGTTGGCTTTCGTCAAGGTCATAAGAACATGGGGCAAAAATATATATCGGGAATTTCTAAAGAAACTGAAATTTGCAAAGAGATGCATACCATTTGGAGTTTGATGAATGTTGGTAGGATTCCTTCAACATTATCATACAATGATATTTGGATCCTGATCCTACTGAGAGTATATGCTACTTATCAGGATATTCGTCACTTAACAATCAATGCTATAAACCAAGTAGGTGTCCAGAAAGGTGTCAGAGGGGTTACTCCCCCAGAGAAAAGAGGTTATTTAATTAAGGAACTTCGTGAAAGCGTTGGAAAACCTCCCTCGAAGTATCGACACTAGCCTGGCTGAACGGTTAAGCAAGAATTGTACAGTGAGAATAGTCCTGGCTAATTCTTCTTTTATGGTTTGAGGAAGGATTCGAAAAACAGTGGGAGCCATCCAGTTTAGATAAATTAAAAACCAATCTAAACTTGCAAGAGCATCATGCTAAAGTGTTTTCTTCTCTCTCTCTCATTGCAGCGACCTTGTGACCATGACTAGGTTACATCTAGATAACAAGTTGACTGAATCTAACTTATATGACTGGCAAAGGTCTGTCCAGATGACCATTGCCTATGACAAGCTGGACCACCCTATTACTACTCAAGATCCCACCGTCCCAGGTCCAGTTTCCACCGTCGCGGATATGGATATCCGTCAGACAAAGGAAAAGAATAAAGCGAAAGCCAAGTGCCTCGTGTTGGCTTCAGTTGATGGTATATACCAGAAGCAGCACGAGAAGATGGACTCTGTTTCCATCTTTCTCCATAACAAAGATTTATATGGAGAGCAATCTTATATCGCAAGATATGAGGCCTCGAACGAATTGATTCAAGCGAGGTCGGCTGACGGGTCATCTGTAAGGGACGACGTCCTTACGATGACTAGCTATATTGATGAGCTCAAGGACCTGGAGACCACGTTGGGAAACAGGTCATATACTGACTTATTTCCACAGTCCCTACCCTCTAGTTACACCCTGAAAGAAACCAGGGAGACACAAGCTCTGCTTAATAGGGGACCTTCTTCTTCTTCATCCAAGGCGAAAGCAAAGGGTGAAAAGAAGAAGACCTCTACAAAGCCGATATACGGTGTCAGCAAAGTAGGAGGAAAGGGAAAATAAAAAGTTTCGGGACTTGGTATAGGTAAGGAGGGAAATTCCTATTGTTATGAGAATGGACATTGGCAGAAGGATTGCACGACTTTGGAAGCCAGTAGCCAGGATACGAAGCATGTTGTGGCTTCAGCCTCAAGTGTGTTTGTAATTGAGAACTGTTTGTCAATTAACTCTACTTCCTGGGTACTACATACCGGAGCAGGATCTCATATCTGTAATTCGTTACATGCTTTGAGAAACCGTAAAGTTATAAGGATAGGTGATTTGTCTCTCAGAGTTGCAAACGGAATGAGCGTGGATGCTGAATCTGTGGGAGAATATCGCCTAGGTTTGACAAGTGGGCATATATTGATTCTACGTAACTGTCTGTATGTACCTAGTTTGACTTGTAATATCATATCAGTGTCCTCACTTTCAAGAGAGGGATATGACTTTACATTCGTAAGCGATGTAGTTCACATCCACCTAAATCAAGTTCTGATTGGGTCCGGTACATTAGATGACGGTATATACGTATTGAATCAAGCTCAGGTTTTCAATGTCCAGAACACACTTAAAAGAAAGTCTCCAGAAATGAATTAGGCTTTCTTATGGCATTGTAGACTAGGTCACATCAATGAAACACAGTTAACGAAGTTACATAGAGAAGGATATTTGAATCCATTCGAATATCAATCTTATGCCACTTGTGAATCTTGTCTCATGGGAAAGATGACAAAGACTCCATTTTCTGGACATGGAGTAAGAGCGAGCGAGCTCTTAGGACTCGTACACAGTGACGTGTGCGGTCCGATGTCTACACATGCGCGAGGTGGTTATTCCTACTTCATTACTTTTACGGATGATTTCTCTAGGTATGGACATATCTTCTTGATGAAGCATAAATCCGAGGCCTTTGAGAAATTCCAAGAATACAAGAATGAAGTGGAAAACCAAACAGGCAAAAGTATTAAGACACTGAGATCTGATCGAGGTGGTGAATACTTAAGTGCCGAGTTCCTGGGTTACTTAAAAGAGAAAGGAATTCTCTCTCAGCTTACTCCTCCATACACACCACAACACAATGGTGTATCGGAAAGGAGGAATCGAACCTTATTAGATATGGTTCGTTCCATGATGAGTAAGGCTGAGTTACCGCGATCATTCTGGGGTTATGCGCTAGAATCAGCGGCATATCTTTTGAACAAGGTTCCAACCAAGACTGTGCCTACCACCCCATATCAGATGTGGAGTGGGAAGAAACCCTATCTTCAGTACCTGAAGACATGGGGATGTCCAGCTTTTGTAAAAAAGCAGCATCCGGAAAAGCTCGAGGCACGATCAGTAGAGTGTAAGTTTGTGGGATATCCAAAGAATTCAATGGGATATTGCTTCTACTACGCAGAGGAACAAAAGTTTTTTGTTTCTCGTCATGCCCGCTTCTTAGAAACTGAATTTTTAGAAAATCAGAAGAGTGGGAGCGCAGTAGAACTAGAAGAAATTCCAGAACCACAAGCTTTTACTGAAAGTTTGGTGGAACAAGAAGTTTCAGAAGAAAGGGACATATCAGCGCCTATCCACAGAAGTAGTAGGCAGTCTCATCCGCCCGAGAGATACTACGGTTTTCTCATAGACGGGGATAGAGAAGATTGCGTCATTGATAATGACGACCCTACTAGCTTCCAGCAAGCCATTCAGAGCGGTGACTCGGTAAAATGGCTGGATGCAATGCGGACCGAAATGGAGTCCATGTACACTAACAAAGTATGGACTTTGGACACTGCTCCAGATGGGGTGAAACCCGTAGGATGCAAGTGGATCTTCAGAAAGAAGATTGGTGTAGATGGACAGGTTGAAACCTATAAGGCTAGACTTGTTGCAAAGGGTTTCCGTTAAAGACCTGGTTTGGACTAAGACGAAACCTTTTCTCCAGTGGCTATGCTGAAATCCATTCGGGTCCTTCTTGCTATTGCTTCCTTCCATGATTATGAAATCTGGCAGATGGACGTAAAGACGGCTTTTCTGAATGGAAATTTAGAAGAGTGCATCTATATGGATCAGCCAGAGGGATTCATTCAGAGTGGGAGCAGCGGTAAAGTATGCAAGCTGCTTAAATCCATTTATGGACTAAAGCAGGCATCGCGGAGTTGGAACATCTGTTTTGATGATACTGTCAAAGAATTCGACTTTATCAAAAATCCAGATGAACCATGCATATACAGTAAGATTGTAGGGAGAGTTGTTGTATTCCTCGTCTTGTACGTGGATGACATTCTCCTAATAGGAAATGATATTCCTATGCTACAGTCAGTCAAGAGATTCTTGTCACAGAAATTCTCCATGAAGGACCTGGGTGATGCCACCTACATTCTGGGGATCCAGATCTATCGTGATAGATCAAAGAGGATGTTGGGACTTTCACAGTCCAGGTACATAGACACCATATTGAAAAGATTCAGTATGGAAGATTCAAAGCGCGGTAACCTACCGGCTTGTCACGGAATCACCCTCTCCAAAGAGATGTCTCCCAAGACTGATTTGGAAAGGGAACGCATGTCGATTATACCCTACGCTTCTGTGGTAGGCTCTATAATGTATGCGATGTTATGTACAAGACCAGATGTAGCATAAGCATTGAGCGTTGTAAGCCGGTATCAGGCAAACCCAGGGGAGAATCACTGGATAGCAGTAAAGAACATTCTCAAATACCTGAGAAGGACTAAGGAGATGTTCTTGGTTTACGGCGGAAAGGACCTCAAGATGGAGGCCTATGCTGATTCCAGCTTCCAGAGTGACAAGGATGACTCCAAGTCCATGTCGGGTTATGTCTTTACCCTCAATGGAGGGGCGGTCTGTTGGAAGAGTTCCAAGCAGGACACCGTTGCTGACTCAACGATGGAAGCGGAGTACATAGCTGCTTGCGATGCCGCAAAAGAAGCTGTCTGGATGAAGAAGTTCCTCACAGAACTTCAGGTGGTTCCTACCAGTGTTGGTCTAATACCTCTGTATTGCGACAACAACGGAGCTATAGCTTTAGCGAAGGAACCAAGGTCCCATCAGAAGTCCAGACACATCTTGAGGCGGTATCACCTGATCAGGGAGATCGTAGATCGCCGGGAGATCGAGGTAAAGAGAGTAAATACAGAGGATAACATTGCTGATCCATTCACTAAGGCCCTACCTCAGATTCAGTTCGAGAGGCTACTCGAGATCATTGGTCTTCGATACGCCAGTACATGGCCCTAGTGCAAGTAGGAGATTGTTAGTGTTTATGCCCTAGAAGGCCATTACTGTATCATACTAGTTTGTATATTACTTAATGGAAGCTTGGGATATTCACATGTATATAACAGTCTTGCTAAACATGGTAGTATGCTACTTGGTTTTTCTATCTAAATATGTGAGTATACGTATTGATAGAGCTCTTAGGATCTTGCTTGACTTCCAGCGTTGTGATGGCAGTCACACAAGTGGGGGCTGGGTAGTCTACAAGCACATCCTTATTCAGGTCCCTAGTCGTTGGATTATCGAGACAGAGCATCGATACTCCGGAGTAGACTAGTGTGTACGCTTCTCATCCCAGTTGGGGAGATGGTCTGTCCCACAGCCGTCAGTACGTCGTACTGGAGATAGTATACAGGTGCTCGTTAGGTTACGGGTACACCGGACATGACTCACAGGGAACTGTTGGTTGGTTTTATACCAGTCGTCAGTGAACAGTTCCCAGGTGACATGAGTACAGCATAGTCCGCAGACTTGACACTGCTACTTCGCCTCGAGTGTGTCCCACTGTTCTTAGATTGCTACCCTACCACGGCTCAAAGGAGTCGTGCAAACAGGTAGCAGTTGGGTGCAGTCCCGAGCACTTGGAGGCAGTGGCGGTTAGACAGGATTCGTCTCTCCCGGTATTGGGAGTTGATATCGCGCTGTGTCAGAGAGCCATTACGCAAAGTCCCTGGCCAGGGCAAGCGAGATTTGCTGGTAGGTTCCAGTAGTTTCTCAGGGTGTAATGGGCTTCCCTCCGACACGACTTATACCGCTATTAGGGGACTGACGCTTGCCGCGCCCTAGGCCCGATATGCGATAGACTTGGACGAACGGACCGGACTGTATGGAGATTGTCACATCAGACTCAGTAGGAGTTCGGATGGGTTTCCTCATCGGCCTTCTTATCGACATCTACCTGGGGACCGTTACGTACAGCTAGTGCCGCTTGCGGTCTGTGGTTAAACCCACTGCCAGCGTAGTAGTCGAGTCTCTAGAGTCCCACACAGAGAGTTTCCCTACTCCAGGCGAAACGATATAGAGGTCGTATGGTTTTACGACAAGGGTTCCGACGCATACGTGCGTTTACGCGCGTACGACTTTCGGACAGTTTTTTACCAGTCGGCTTTGGTTTAAGCCAGTTACTCGTATCCGGTTATTGGATTTATACAGTCTAAAGTTTTTCCGTATTTTTGCGGAAAGGAGGGGCGTTCTCGTAATTGCGCGAGAAGCTTCTAGAAGGTGGTGACTAAGGAGGTTAAGGTGGCATATGCAATGAATGTGATTAGTGAGTCATATGGATGATTCATCCATGTCATTAATGCATGATAAATTCTTAATGACTCATGGAGTGAATCATCACTAGATATTATCAATCATGGTTGCTAAATTCATTTCTTATTCTTTTCTTGATAAAAAGAAATGCTTGATATATATTATCATAACTCATTATTCTCACTTCATTATGATCCTCACCTTCTCTCTCCTCAAGCTCTCCCTCTTCAAACCCTAATCCTCCCCTCTCATGTGTTGAGTACAAGGATTAGTTAGACTACTTAATCCATAACCCTCTCTATATTTCACCTAGCTTCTTTGATTAGCACTTAGAGAAGTTTAGTTGCCTCAAGTTTAGAGGCTAAGCTTGGAGTAAAGCTCTCGGGTGGATCGTCTACTACTTCGAGAAGGCCGAGGAGGAGGTGGAGTTCGCAAAGACGAAGGACACGATTCGTTAGGTATAATCCCTAAACATAGTAGCATAGAAACTCTATGTTTTAAGTTAGTTATCGTTTAGCTTCGATTCAAGCGGTTAGTCGATGTTTGTTCACTAAACAAGTTAGTTTTTGAAAATTCCGCCTCCCCACAAGTATTGGGGTGTTGTACATCGACTTACAAAAGCCCCCTCTGTCTCAACGCCATGAGTTGCGGGCTCGTTGCCCTCTAGAACCCGGCTATCCATGCACCCCTCCGCGGGGTAATCCTAGTACAGAAAGTAAAATATACATACAACGGGTACATCGACCTCAGCTCGGTCGTGCCCCAAAAGAATAATATACAAACAGGCAGTGACGACAGTCCACATGTCGGACGCTCGCCCCGCAATATCAAATGTACATATAAAACCAAACTGTACTACCATTGCATCCAGGCTATTGTAGCGTCTTGAAAAGTCGTTTTGGTGTTTTCCTGAAATTCGGTGAAAATTCGGTATTTTTCCGAAAACCGTCTTTCTCGTTATTTTGCAGTTTAGGGCTAATTATACCTAAAATGGATAGGTAATTGCTTGTTTTTAGTAGCTAATGAGTTACTTATGAAATTCTGGTCGTTTAAAATTTTTTCCCTATTTTTCAATTTTTTAATATTATTTTAAGCCGGTAAGAAAATACATTAAATTAGCGATAAATACAAATTTTTCCGGGCTAATTTTAATCTTTAAAATTATGATAATTAAAATCTAGTTGTAACATAAATTTTTAGTATTTTATTTTGATTTTTAACAAATTTTTATGATAGGAAACGAATTTATTGAATTTTAAGCTAAAACTTGCAATTTTTGACTTGTAGGGGGTCTTTTTGCATAAAATTTCCTTTGTAAAACCCCTCTCTCTTTTCCCTCATCCCTAGGACAGCCCCACCTTGATCAAGTCCAGAAATTTCTGGCCTCTTTTTTGTTTTCTTTCTTGTGTTGAATTGTTGGTTTATGAAATTATTTTAAATATAGTTTGATAAGGTATGGTGCATTGACTTTTGAGAGAGTTGACTCATGACTTTTCCCCACTCACCCACACCCTCCCCTCACCTCCTATCTGGCCGAAACCTGCACCCCTCCTCTTCATCTCTTTTCTTTTCATTTTCTTCAAATTCTTCAAGTTTAATTCCAAAAAAATTGCAATTTAAAGCTTACAAATTAAACCCATCCTTCATCTTTCTTTTCCTTCACCTCCCTACCTTGGATCTTGATGCTTGAGGCCATCATTTGGAGCAAATTTATTCTTGCTAGATCTCAAATTGAGGTATAATTTCCATCAAGTTAATTTCTTTTGGCTAAATTCCTTTAATTATATGGTTTTAGTGTTAAAAGTTTAGTTAATTTCTAATCTAGTTTATAAAAGAGTAGTTGTTTTAAACTAGGGTTTGTTAGCACACCATTATGTGGTTAATTAAATTTATTTTGCTTGCTAGTTCCTACACAACCAAATCAAAGAAGTTACCTTGTTTATGTGGTCTTCAAATTATGCTAATTTAGTTAATTTTAAAAGTTTGATTTTGGTTGTAAATTGTTGTTTTAGGAAATTCAAGAGAGAGTTTATGTATGGAAAATGGGTTGTGAAGCATGATAAATGAGTTGAATTTGTAAGTCTACGCTAGCGCCACGGCAGTCTACAGACGCCAAATGCGGAACAAAAACTTTTAAACTGGCGCTATCGTATACTTTAACCCGGATCTACCATTATTGCTAAACTAACAAACTGTAAAGAGTGTAGAATGGTTATACCGAACGATCCGAGTCCTTCGTTCTTCAACCATCATCCCACGCTCCGTTGCGACTGTTCCGATCTCGTCGATCTCCGATCTCCTCGTCGAGGTGGCACCACATGATCGGTTCTTTAAACGGGCTCTCGCCTCTGACTCGAGGCAACTCGATCGTCAAGTTTGCTAAAAGAGACGACCAAGATTGATGTAGAGAATGAGTAGATGACTTTGTCTCACTTCGTCCAAATCCGTGGATGATCGGTTAATGAAGTTGCCGTGGAAATCGGGTGATGGAATGAAATGAACTGTAAAATTCCATACACCCCGAATACTATCATAATCTTTTCTAGTCAAAATGAAACATCAAGTGAGAGTGAGAGAGAGAGGGGGGCCGGCCTCTTTATAAGATGGAGGGAGGTGACCGTAGGAGGAGGGAGGTGACCACAAGCAAAAGCTTCTCACTTCAAAATATCTTAAGCAATCCAAAAGGTATTAATAACAAAGCATGAGTCATTAGGCAAGTCATCAAAAAACCATTAATGCACTAATGAGTCATGAAGCCTAGTCATCATCTAGAACCTTCTAGAAGCTTCTAGAAGTACTGACTCACCACATCCAAGAAAAGATAAATCCGTCTTTAACAGAATTTTAAAAGACGGCTGATAGAAAACTGGAAACTGGCAACTTCCAAAAGTGATCCTGAAACGACTTTCAGGATAACCCCGAAACTGTATAAAAATACCCACATTTATATTACGACCGAATATAAATGCAACTGAGACAAAGATATTATAACTACTCAATATAATACTCGGATCCGGCTTAAACCAAAGCCGACCAGTATCATCTGTCCGAAAATCGACACGTGCGTAAACGCACGTGCATTTTCCGAACCCTGCCATAAAACCATACGGCCTCTACAACGTTTCGCCCGAACTTGGGAAACTGTCTGTGGGGGACTCTAATGACTCGTTAGTATCCTGGCAGTGGGTTTAACCACAAACCGTCAGCGGCACTAGCTATGCGTAACGGCTGCCCATGGACTGACCTCAAGGGTGGCCGAGGAGCGAACTCAAGGGAGACCGATGAGCGAACTCCTCCGAAAACCCTACTGAGCCTAACAGTGACAATGTATATACAGTCCGGTCCGTTCGTCAATGAGTATCGCATATCCGCCTAGGGGGCTATAACGTCAGACCCCCAATAGCAGTATAAGTCGTGTCGGAGTGAAGCCTCAATACACCCTGAGATACTACTGGAGTACCTACCAGTAAATCTCCTACCATGGCCATGGATTTGTGTAATGGCTCTCCTAGACACAGCACGACCTCGCCCCCAATACCGGGAGAGACGAATCCCCTGCCGATCCGCTCACGTGCCTCTATATGGCTCGGGACTGTATCCAAAAGCTACCTGTTTGCACGACTCCTTTGAGCCGTGGTAGGGTAGAAATCAAAGCACAGTGGGAACTCACACGAGACAAATGACGACCTCACGTCGATGAACTAACCTGTACACATGTCACCAGGGAACTGCTATCTGACGGTAGATATAATACTAACTAGCAGATTCCCGGCGAGTCCTGTCCGGTGTACTCATAACCCAATGAGCACCTGTATACATCTTAGGTGATCCAACTGACACCATTGGCTTGTGAGACCGGCCACCGCCCCTCGTCGGGGTCTCGACTGTACACACTAGTCTACTCCGGAGTATCGATGCCCTGTCTCGAAACTCCCACGACTAGGGACCACAATTAAGGATATGCATATAAACTACCCAACTCTCACGTATATGATCGCCATCATACTGTTGGTAGTAAAGCAAGATCCTAAGGGCTCTATCAAAGTGTAACATGCAATCAGTCACCTGAACATGTACACGACTGATAAAGGCAAACCAGATAGCATACTATCATCTCGAGTAAGACTGTCCTACCGGGATAGGTCCTCCGCAATCATTGCAATCACGTACCTGCGATCCAATAATTGACTATGAGGGCACTATCTCCAACAATCTCCCACTGGCACTCAAGGCTAATATTGCGATGTCGACTACTCACAGCCCGTGTGAAACCGAACATCCAACTCCTCTACTAATCAGTTTCACAAAGCCCGTTTGTAAAACTGTTGTGTTCGAGAAATAGCCTCAGTGAGTGGATACGCCTAGAAGTATCTTTCTATATCTCTCTTAATCTCAAGTTCGCGGAGAAAGCCATCTCCTGAATTGAGTAATACCTGTCTTAGAATATATCTGGATATCTGATGGGACCTAGTTCATAAATGAACTCCAAATCCAAACTTCTTAGACTGTATCGATCACTGAACCTAATCAGTATCGGGCACCATGCCACCCACAGTATCCTCTTGGACCACCTATCCATAATACTGTCCCTCTTCGTCAGAGGGAAAAACTAAAACTCTGACAGTCACTCTGTCATCCACGTCACCTTTGAAGCCTGGAATGATAATCGTCTCCCGAAGGAGGCTGCCGTCATCAAATCCTTAGAACATGTACTTATGTTCTAAAACTGCTTCCTTATGTTTCTCCAGGATTGGATTAATACAAACTTATTGCATCTAGTGCAAAACCAACATTTGGTGTGGTACTTGACATCTCATGATTGACTCAATTGTCTAAGCAAGTGATCTGCCAATCATGCACTTCCCTCTCCCCTTTAGTCTGTAAGACACCTTTAGAGAGGGTGACTCCATCACCTGCAGGTACACCACCATGCTAGTTGTCAACTATTCCAAAAACCATTAGAATATCTGTCAAAGTACCCACATTGGGAAACTACCCAAATCCAGATCTAAAACCATAGATCTAGAAACCAGAATGTCAAATATTATATCCATATCCTGTCTGGAGAAACAACTGTGTGACGACCATAGTACAACCGATCGTAGTATAGGAATTTTACTTCCTACTCTGTGTATGTCATCCAGATACCATGACATCACACCCTACTACCTTCTTAACTGATCCATCCCTTATTCTATTGAAGTCAAACCCATGACTGTCACATCAAAAATAGATGATCTATCTCCGCTATAACTGCTCAAGTCTATAAATAGACATAAGCTACTTGCCCACTATGCTTCTGCTGCTCCCACTGACTACGACAACCCTCCTACCGGTTCTCATATCCTGGAACAACAGTAGTGTCAAGTCTTGGTAGATAAGAACCTCCCTGTCACCGTCTCTGAGGCTACCGAAGTACCTCTCGGGCGTCTGAGGTTACCTACCATACCTGCGGAGTGGTTATTGGAATGTCAAACCTGATTGAATGTATAGGTCCTATTAAATTTTCCGTAATCGTTCGCGGTTCTGGAATCACTTCCAGTTCTACCATACTCCTAATACTGTTTTCTGAAAAAGATCCATTTTTACTAAAACTGTGGCGAGTCAAGAACAATATCACTATTGATCTTGCAAATGGTAGAATATCAACCCTTGTCATAACCAGGGTCAACCCACAAACAGCCATTACAGAAACGTGCCCTGAGTTATCCAGTGTCTGGTTTTAATCATAAGCTGGACAACTCCCCGTACCTTAACATCTTTTAAGGTACGATCCATTCTATATCCAATACAGAAACTTTGGCACTAATTTAATTGGAACCATATTCAATCCATGCAGCTGTCTCCAGTGCATATCAACTTAATGGAAAGAGGCTAATCAGCATTACTCAACTTAGGAATCCATCCAATTATGAGCAACCTGAAAGAGAAACACGTTTCTCAAAACCATCACTATCATCTGAATACCAATCACAAGAATCTACATCTTCGATCTCTTTGAAGAATCCCGATACTTGTGTTACCTGGTTCTCTACTTTATTCTTATACCCACAACTTCTCAAAACTTAGACCTTGTATTTCTTCGAAACACTCGTCTAAATACTAGAGAAGTTATAAGTAAACAGAACATAGTACGAGGACCTACCCCTTTGTCCTGATGGACACTGGACAACATACAATACTCTGTATAAGTCCGCTGAGTTAAACAACTCATAACCTGTGCGTCGTAGGTTGAAAACTGTACCCTGGCGATTTCCTCAAATATCACCAATTACAACGAATTCCGATATAATGAGGATGATCACCTTATTCCCAATATCTTACTCCTACTCATCATCTGTAAAACCATACAGATATGAGAATGAAACCTGGTAAATACATACCCTTGGAGTAAGTGTCTAATCGGGAAAACAGTTTTTCTTTAACGATGCACTGAAACATGAAAATGTTTCGTAGGGGTATCCTGGTATTCATAGTAATGCCTCTTCCATAATCTAATTCATGACTTCAACCGTATATTTTATTGCCATCTCTCCAAATCCCCTTTATTTGTCTTTAGTCGTTACCTTCTTTACACCATCGTTAGGCTAAATGGTTTTCTTCCTTCCCTACCGTTCGGCACCAGCCTATGGTTTGGAAGAAGACTATCCAGTAAGCATAATAGGTGTACCCTCCTAAACCAAGGAGTACTCGCATCTCGAGAGAAGGTGACGATAAAAGACAACTGAATAATACCTTATTCTTTTAAAGATGAAATAGGAGTGGCGATGAAGTACGCGGTTTTGGTCGTGAATGATAACAGTCGCAATTTACTTTGCCCTCTTTCTAATCCCTTAATTTTGTCTTTACATATTACCTTCTGCACACCCTACTTAGGCTAATTGGTTTTCTTCATTCCCTACCTTTCGGCACCAGCCTATGGTTTGGAATAAGACTATCCAATAGGCGTAATAGGTGTACTCTCCTAAACCAAGGAGCTCTCGCAACCTGAGAGAAGGTGATAATAAAAGACAACTGAATAAAACAATTCTATTTCTCCTGAACCTGGATCCATCCTCGAAGAAGTCCCTTCGAGTTCGTATATAACCATACGATGGATCTATCCAATGGAAGTGGATATCCGTAATAATACGGGTGTTCTGAGAAATTCAAAGGGTAAAAGAAGGAGTGGCAATGACTTATGCAACATAGACAATCCAAAAGCCAATATTTTAAGAAGGTTCGGTCAATCTGGTCAACGAGTCATAGTCTAGGGTCGGTCAAAGGTCGCTACCAAAGAGAGAGAGAGAAAAGAAACACTCTGCGTGCACTCTATCCTAGATCAGAATGGTCATCACTTTATCTAATCCGGAAACCTCCCACTGTCCTGTCAAATTCTCCTCCAAACCTAAAGAAGAATCAATCGGGATCACCCGAAGAGTAAACCAACTCATCAGTGGGAATCAGGATCCAACTCTCATCGCATGATAACGTGATGGAATGCATCCACGTTACTCATACTCCAGATGGTATGCGCATACTTGGCAAGTTTCAGTTTCTTTAGAAACTCCCGATATGATTTTTGCCCCATGCTCTTATAACCTTGGCTTTGGTCAAAATGTCATAAGTCACATGCCAAGTTCTACCCGTCACTATCTTGTCAATTTGAACCCACCCGCATATGCCCCTGACTTTGGCCAATCGGCAGAACGACTGTCCCAAACTAACTCATCTATCTATGCAACAATTGAATACCCAGCAGCTACCAAACACTATGCCTTAACTTTGGCTAAAATACATAGCTTGAATACTACTGAATACCCAAAAGAAGTGACGGAGGGCTACGGCTGGTTTTTGGCGAAAAACCTTTAGCGTAGTGAACTTGATATCGCTGAAGGAACCTGATAGCTTTTTAAAATATAGTGGCGAAAACCTTTTGCTAAAGAGGTCACTCCCGGTAAAGGGATCTCGGCTCTTTCCTCGTGGAATGAGGTGCAGGATATTCCACTGAATACCGCTATGCATAACAAAAGAAAACGTCTTTGCAATAACACTTTTTAAATTGTTCCAACAACTGTATACAGGTTTGTTTTTACTTTGCGTTGATCAGAATCAACATAGTCCCATCATTTAATCACACCAGAAAAGAACGAAAATAAAATGTACGTATATGCCATCCGCATTCGTCACTGGGTCCCGTCATCACCCGTTAGGTTACTTAACTAACGACAGAGCGGGGACTGGACTAGCGCGGGTGTAAAACATATACAACATCTAATAGTATATAAACCAATATACAATAATCGCTCCAGGCGTGATAGTATGCAACATTACAGAAAAGTAATAAGCATCACAGAACAATACAGATAATCTGGGATCCCCGAGTTTCACAGAGCCGCTGCTGAAACTCGACGTTCCCCTGTCGTGTGGATAGCCTGTTCAATGAAACCTAGACCCCTACGGGTGCGGCAAGTTACCCGCCAAAACCTGAAGCGAGGCAGTCCCCCACAGCATAGTGAATGGAACACCCGGCACTTCACGGAATCCGGTAATCTTGGGCACCCCTCCTTGGGTCAACCTGTACCCCCTACGAGTGCGGCGAATAGTCTGCCAATTCTAGAGTGGGACCCCTCTGCCTCTCAAAGCCATGAGATGCGGACCCGTTGGCCTCCCGAACCCGGCTATCCGTGCACTCCGTCTCGGGGCAAAACCTAGTACAGTAATGAAAAATAGTACAATAGTACATCGACCGCAACCTGGTCGTGCCCCAAAAGAATATTATACAATAGGCAGTGACGGCTGTCCACAAGTTGGACGCTCGCCCCGCAATATCAAATGTACAAATGAACACAAACTGTACTACCATTGCACACTGCTATCCACCACGACAAATCCGCAACATCACAGCACAACACAGAACATCAACGCGAATGTCACGTTCACAAACCCGTCTAAAAGAACTATAGCAATCGGACGCGGTTTACCGATCAAATGACATTCCCGGTCGGAGATATAATGTAAGCACTGTAAACTAACGTGTTTAAATTTCGATCGACCAAAGACCAAATATCAAAAAGTGGGCCCCACGGCTTACTGGTGAACAGTAACAAAATCTGGGCCAAAACGATATTTACCAAAAACCCCAAAATCCAACACAGAACCCACTGACCAAATTTGGGAGCACGTGCTCCCCACGTGGCCGCGGAAGCGCGGCCAAACCATGGGTTTGGCCGCCTTTCCGCGGCAGCTTGGAGGAATCACGACCCCAAATTTTGTCGTGGCTCTTAAAAACGCCTGCACAGATTTTTAAGACATCCAGAAATAAATTTTGAGACCGTTTAAAATTAACAGAAACTGTCGGGCTAGGATTTTGCCGTTTTTGATTTTCGGTTCGATCGATGTTTTGAACGCGTTAGCACAAGTTAGTATAGCAAAATGGTTAGGCTCTGATACCACTGTAAGTCTACGCTAGCGCCACGGCAGTCTACAGACGCCAAATGCGGAACAAAAACTTTTAAACTGGCGCTATCGTATACTTTAACCCGGATCTACAATTATTGCTAAACTAACAAACTGTAAAGAGTGTAGAATGGTTATACCAAATGATCCGAGTCCTTCGTTCTTCAACCATCATCCCACGCTCCGTTGCGACTGTTCCGATCTCGTCGATCTCCGATCTCCTCGTCGAGGTGGCACCACATGATCGGTTCTTTAAACCGGCTCCCGCCACTGACTCGAGGCAACTCGATCGTCAAGTTTGCTAAAAGAGATGACCAAGATTGATGTAGAGAATGAGTAGATGACTTTGTCTCACTTCGTCCAAATCCGTGGACGATCGGTTAATGAAGTTGCCGTGGAAATCGGGTGATGGAATGAAATGAACTGTAAAATTCCATACACCCCGAATACTATCATAATCTTTTCTAGTCAAAATGAAACATCAAGTGAGAGTGAGAGAGAGAGAGGGGCCGGCCTCTTTATAAGATGGAGGGAGGTGACCGTAGGAGGAGGGAGGTGACCACAAGCAAAAGCTTCTCACTTCAAAATATCTTAAGCAATCCAAAAGGTATTAATAACAAAGCATGAGTCATTAGGCAAGTCATCAAAAAACCATTAATGCACTAATGAGTCATGAAGCCTAGTCATCATCTAGAACCTTTTAGAAGCTTCTAGAAGTACTGACTCACCACATCCAAGAAAAGATAAATCCGTCTTTAACAGAATGTTAAAAGACGGCTGATAGAAAACTGGAAACTGGCAACTTCCAAAAGTGATCCTGAAACGACTTTCAGGATAACCCCGAAACTGTATAAAAATACCCGCATTTATGTTACGACCGAATATAAATGCAACTGAGACAAAGATATTATACCTACTCAATATAATACTCGGATCCGGCTTAAACCAAAGCCGACCAGTATCATCTGTCCGAAAATCGACACGTGCGTAAACGCACGTGCATTTTCCGAACCCTGCCATAAAACCATACGGCCTCTACAACGTTTCGCCCGAACTTGGGAAACTGTCTGTGGGGGACTCTAATGACTCGTCAGTATCCTGGCAGTGGTTTTAACCACAAACCGTCAGCGGCACTAGCTATGCGTAACGGCTGCCCATGGACTGACCTCAAGGGTGGCCGAGGAGCGAACTCAAGGGAGACCGATGAGCGAACTCCTCCGAAAACCCTACTGAGCCTAACAGTGGCAATGTATATACAGTCCGGTCCGTTCGTCAATGAGTATCGCATATCCGCCTAGGGGGCTAGTAACGTCAGACCCCCAATAGCAGTATAAGTCGTGTCGGAGTGAAGCCTCAATACACCCTGAGATACTACTGGAGTACCTACCAGTAAATCTCCTACCATGGCCATGGATTTGTGTAATGGCTCTCCTAGACACAGCACGACCTCGCCCCCAATACAGGGAGAGACGAATCCCCTGCCGATCCGCTCACGTGCCTCCATATGGCTCGGGACTGTACCCAAAAGCTACCTGTTTGCACGACTCCTTTGAGCCGTGGTAGGGTAGAAATCAAAGCACAGTGGGAACTCACACGAGACAAATGACGACCTCAGGTCGATGAACTAACCTGTACACATGTCACCAGGGAACTGCTATCTGACGGTAGATATAATACTAACTAGCAGATTCCCGGCGAGTCCTGTCCGGTGTACTCATAACCCAATGAGCACCTGTATACATCTTAGGTGATCCAACTGACACCAGTGGCTTGTGAGACCGGCCACCGCCCCTCGTCGGGGTCTCGACTGTACACACTAGTCTACTCCGGAGTATCGATGCCCTGTCTCGAAACTCCCACGACTAGGGACCACAATTAAGGATATGCATATAAACTACCCAACTCTCACGTATATGATCGCCATCATACTGTTGGTAGTAAAGTAAGATCCTAAGGGCTCTATCAAAGTGTAACATGCAATCAATCACCTGAACATGTACACGACTGATAAAGGCAAACCAGATAGCATACTATCATCTCGAGTAAGACTGTCCTACCGGGATAGGTCCTCCGCAATCATTGCAATCACGTACCTGCGATCCAATAATTGACTATGAGGGCACTATCTCCAACAGAATTAGGGTTTAGAAACCATTATTTAGTTGATTAAATCTAATTTGTTATCTAGTTGTTTTGCTAACCTAATCTAGAAGGTTAACTTGCTAATTGAGTTATAAATTAGTGTTAATTTAAGGTTTTCATATAAAGTTTGGATTAAGAATTGCTAGGTTATATAATTCAAGTAATGGTTGTTTATGGAAAATAAGTTTTGAATCTTTGCTAATTTGTTGTAATTATAGTGTTTGTAGATTGCTTGTTGTGTGGTTGGATTGTGATAACCGTATCGCTAAGTTTCGATTTTTGCACCAAAATTGCTAGTTTGTGCTTACTAGGTTTTTATTAAAATTATTTGGTGAATTATTTGTGATACCTTGGGGATATTTTTAGCATCTCCTATGACGTTTAGGATGCGTGAGTGCGGTTTTTTGGGTAGTCGGGTTTTAGTTTTGCCGGGCGACCAAATCGGTGTTTTTTGGCAGTTTTTGCTATTTTCGCGTGTGTTCCGCGCATTTTGTCCACGTTGTACCTAGCTAGCGAATATTAGTAGTTTCGTTGGGGTTTTGCGTCGTTCTTGATATGTAACCTTATGTTTGGTATTGATGTAAATTCCAGGTTCGGTCGCGGAGACGTCAGACGCGGCGCGAAAGGGGAAGGCGGTGATTGGACACAGCTAGCCAGGGATTCCGGTGAGTAGATGTAACATCTACGGGGGACTATCGTTGGATGGCGCAAGCCGCCCGATAGTTTTAGTAACTTACAAGATCCTTAGTGATGTTAGTAATTAGAGGTGAAATAATTATTTGACTATTTGCTGCATCCATGCATTATATTGACATACCTATACGAAACCATTTTATAGGACACCTGCACCATTGCCAGGGTTTTTATATGCAGCACGAGCACTATTCATGCTTACACACACACCCTGGTAATTGCCATGCCACCACACTAGATAACCTTTAAATTTAAACCTTTTACTAATTGATACTTAAACTTGTGCTATTGCTTTTAATTCCTTAAAATGAAACCGTAGGATTGCTATTCATGTGCATGTACTTCATCATATTAATTGTTCATGCTTAATCCATTAATCACACATCGCAACTTGATTATTGATACCATATGCATTCATTATCACTGATATATGCACTTATGAGGATTTCTTGAGATCTTATGATATTGCTGGATTTCGGGGGAAAGCCGCAAAATTTCTAAACTTATTATATTTTTAAAATATGTAAATTGCGGTTTTCTAGTGATGTAAGTGTCGTCCACCATGAGTTTGCTGTGGTTTTGGAAATCCGTGTCGAGGAGTGGAGGAACCGGCACGGGTACATGGTGGGCCCGGTAAGGTACCCCGGGGCAAGAGGAATGTGGTGTTGACGTTGAGCCTGGCAGGGGACGGATTACCTACCGGTGACTGTTTGGGACGGCGGATATCCAGAGGATACCGACCGTGGCCGCTAGATGATGAGATATTGATATTTGAGATGGGTCAGCCGGACGGCTGAGGCCAGAGATACATTTATGAGATTTGAGACAGCTTTTGGGATGTCGTTGCTGGACACCGGTTCTCGTCGATTCTTTGAGTATTATGCTGGCATTCTACAAGAGTTTCAAAAACAAAAAGAGATAAATGTTTCTTATATATACCTATTGAGACCTCAGATATTCATGTTGCATACATATTCGTACACTGATGTTGTATACACACCTGCTAGTGCACCCATTCATACCTGTATTTTAGATGCTAGGATGCTTGTGTGCATGCATACGATAGCCTTTGTAGGTGTTATTTATTACTCACGAGTTGGCAACTCACCCCCGTTGTGCCACAGTCTTTTGCAGGTCTGCTCCGTCAGTTCAGTAGCGGCGGGCGCACTTGTTCTTTTGCCTCCTTTGCCTGGACTCGAGGTTTTGCTCTTAGGTGGGTTATGTTAATATTTTTGTACCACCTTGTATATTCTTTGTATCTAGTACACTCCATCTACTGTATCTACCAGTATTGTTGTATATTGACTTAGAGATGAGACTGTGAGGTTTGTGGACTTTTATGCTGTATTTTGGGGTCGAGCTCACTTGAGTCGACATGATGTTTTCTTATGCTTCATTATGATTATTTCGCATGTTGTTGCTTTATATTGCGTGGGATTTATGACCGCCTTGTGGCGAAGAGCTAGCTCCCGCTTGGGGATGCCCTATTTTGTTGGATTCATATATATTTTGTTGTACCTATTTTGGGGGCCAGTATTTACAAAGGAGACTCTGCCGAAATTTTCGGAAAAATTGGTATTGTTTTTAAAAAGGGTTTTACATGACATATTTGATAAACTCGCTTTCAATTGATTGGGTTTTCTTCACTCTTTTGCTTAATTGGTTTTGTTTTCTGGGCTTTGGCTTACTTATTTTACGGACGTCTTTAGACGTTTCGTAAACTTAAGTGCCAGTCACGTTCCGTACCCTGCGGGTCGTGACAAAGTTGGTATCAGAGGGATAGGTTTTACCTTTGTGAGTGTAGGATGACCCTTGGTAGATGGAGTAAGTGACTTAAGCAGGGTAACGTAGCGTGCGTATGTCCGCGGCATACTTACGATACGGTACTCCGCCTAAGTGACTTTAGGATTTACTTGCTTGAAAAAATTCCTTCTTCAATTCCGTGTATCCTATGATCCTATTGCACTGTCCTTACTATCCGTTTTCCTGTAACAGCCACTATGCCGCCGAAGGCTACGAGGGCACAGAGGGCTGCCGCCAGAGACGAGATTTGAGCTGGCTCGTCCGAGACTAGGACTGAGCAGGGTGGTATGCCTATGCCGCAGGGACAGACCGATCCACCTTCCCCAGGCCGTATGGATAGGCTCGAGACTGGTATGGAGGAGTTGCGACATATGATGGGAGGCATGCAGGAGCTACGTCAGATGGTAGGATCCCTAGTTGCAGCCAGTCGTACACCGAGGCCGGATGACGTACCTACTACATCACAGACGACCATGATACCTGCTCCTACTACTACCACCGTGGCCATTCCGGTTTCACTACAGGATTTCATGAGGCTGAGACCTCCAGTATTCACCGGCACCGAGACAGCGGAGGACCCACAGACGTTCCTTCACAGTTTAGCCAGGATCTGCCGTTCGCTGAGATGTTCGGATGATCGATGGGTAGAGCTTGCGAGTTTCCGACTAGAGGGTCTCGCGCAGACATGGTGGGAGTCAGTCTTGAGAGGTCGAGCTGCAGGTCTACCGCCTATGACTTGGGTCGAGTTTACAGCGGTCTTTCTAGCCCGTTTCCTTCCAGAGAGCATTCGTGACGCCAGAGCTCGCAGCTTCGAGGCCTTAGTCAAGACACCTGGGATGACGGTGTCTGAGTATGTCATCCAGTTTACACAGTTATCCCGATATGCTCAGTATTTGGTGGATACCGAGGAGAAGATGGTGAAGAGGTTCGTACAGGGACTTGATGCCCAGCTATATCTTGCCATTGGCACCCAGCACTACGACACTTATTCAGCTGCTATGGATACGGCATTGCGGATGGAGGCACGCATATCACGGACTTCGGCCGTTTCTGGGCCGAAGAGGATTCGCACCGATGTACCGTCTCAGAGGCAGCGCGCCAGATTCTTTCCGAGAGATAGGCCTGGCAGAGGATTTGGGCGGGGACAGTTATATGGTTCTTATCCCCAGGGACAGCAGCCGTCGCCAGGGTGTTTTGGGTGCGGGAGTCCGCACCATCTTGTCAGAGACTGTCCGGTGAGACGACAGGGAGCAGCGACAGTTCCGCATGTGACCCTACCACCATCACCACCCCCTCCTCAGAGAGCCCTACTTCCTACCCCAGGCGATGCTCCACGCCAGTTAGGTGCACCGAGAGGCTGTGGACGCGGCGGTCCTATTCAGAGAGGACGAGGAGGCAGAGGCCGAGGTCGAGGTCAGCCCGCTATCGGTGGAGGACAGGCCCGATTTTTTGCTTTGACACCGCAGGATGCGCAGGCATCCAATGCCGTTGTGACAGGTACCTTGCCAGTTTGTTCTTTCGACGCACGGGTATTATTCGACCCAGGTTCCACACATTCGTACGTATCTACACACTTTGCACCGATGTTGGGCCGTGAGTCGTCGTCGTTAGATCAGCCGCTTGTTGTTGTTACTCCGGTAGGCGAGTCGTTTGTCGCTCGTTTTGTTTTTCGTTTGTGTTCCGTTCGTATCGGGGAGAGGGATTCATCAGTTGATTTGATACTCCTCGATATGTTGGACTTTGATGTGCTTCTGGGCATGGATTGGCTAGCCACTTGTTATGCTTCGGTGGATTGCCGTGAGAAGGCAGTCAGATTTAGCTTTCCGGGAGAGCCAGTCCTTGTTATTCGGGGAGACCGCGGTGTCACCCTTCCCAGCTTAATTTCGTCTCTTCGCGCTGGTCAGCTCTTGCGGAAGGGATGTCAGGGATTCTTAGCGTGTATTTGTGATACTCGAGCTGCAGAGGTTCCGTTAGACCGGGTCCCGGTAGTTTGTGAGTTCCCTGATGTTTTCCCTGATGAGCTACCTGGGCTACCGCCTGAGCGCGATGTTGAGTTCTGCATTGATTTGATTCCCGGTTCGGGGCCTATTTCTATACCGCCTTATCGGATGGCCCCGACAGAGCTTCGAGAGCTGAAGGATCAGTTGCAGGATTTGTTAGATAAGGGGCTTATTCGACCGAGTGTTTCTCCGTAGGGTGCTCCGGTCCTGTTTGTCAAGAAGAAGGATGGAAGTTTGCGCTTATGTATCGACTACCGCCAGCTGAACAAAGTTACCGTTCGGAACAGATATCCGTTGCCGCGCATTGATGATTTGTTCGACCAGCTTCAGGGTGCGGGGTATTTTTCGAGGATCGACTTGCGATCAGGATACCATCAGCTGCGAGTTCGACAGGAGGATATACCGAGGACAGCTTTCCGCACGCGCTACGGCCACTACGTGTTTTTGGTGATGTCGTTCGGACTCACCAACGCCCCAGCAGCATTCATGGATTTGATGAACCGTACATTCAGGCCGTATCTTGACTTGTTCATCATCGTGTTTATCGACGATATCTTAGTGTACTCCCGGAGCAGAGAGGAGCACGAGCAGCACTTGCGGATTACGTTACAGACTCTGAGGGAGCACTAGCTGTTCGCGAAGTTCTCCAAGTGTGCATTCTGGCTGGACAGCGTCGGATTCTTGGGTCACGTGGTTACGAGAGACGACATTTTTATGGACCCGAAGAAGATTGAGGCTGTTCAGCAGTGGCCCCGACCTACATCGGTTACTGAGATCCGTAGTTTTCTAGGCTCGGCGGGCTACTACAGGCGTTTTGTTCAGGACTTCTCCCGTATAGCTGCACCGTTGACCGGTTTGACCCGGAAGGGAGTTCCTTTCGTTTGGACAGAGGAGTGCGACGCAGTTTTCAGCAGCTACGGACTTGTTTGACTACGGCGCCGGTATTATCTTTGCCTTCGGGATCAGGCGGATTTGTTGTCTACTGTGATGCTTCGCGAGTGGGATTAGGATGCGTATTGATGCAGCATGGCCGGGTGATCGCTTATGCTTCTCGGCAGTTGAAGAAGCATGAACAGAACTACCCCACTCATGATTTGGAGATGGCTGCAGTGGTCTTTGCACTGAAGATTTGGCGACATTGCCTGTACGGCGAGTCGTGTCAGATATTCACCGATCACAAGAGCTTAAAGTACATATTTCAGCAGCGAGACCTGAACCTCAGACAGCGTCGTTGGATGGAGTTGGTGAAAGACTACGACTGCGAGATCTTATATCATCCCGGCAAGGCAAATGTGGTGGCAGATGCGTTGAGTAGGAGGCCCGGGGGTAGTCTATCCTTTTTGCGCGCAGTGCAGAGGCAGTCGTCAGCAGATTGGCAGATGTTATGTGACAGCCGAGTTGAGTTCGAGTTCACTCAGACAGGGGGACAGCTCGCGCATGTTCGTGCACGCCCACAGTTGCTTGACCGTATATGTGAGGCACAGCGCAGTGACGACCGTTGCTCAGAGATCATGGCACAGATGGGACAGGGAAGATTTTCCGAGTTCGTGGTTGACGATCAGGGGATTTTACGATATGGATCTAGACTGTGCGTACCAGATGCTGATGGATTGCGGCGCGACATTCTTGAGGAGGCACACCAATCAGTGTATAGTGTCCACTCCGGTTCTACCAAGATGTACCATGATATGAGAGAGACTTACTGGTGGGACGGGATGAAGAGTGTAACATTTTCAAAAAAAAATATTAATTTTGGGAATTTTTATAATTTAATATTATTTTATTGATTATTTTAATATTTAATGCAAATAAATAGGAAAAATGTTAGAAAAATTATGAAAAATTATGGAAAATTCTAAAATGGGTTAATTATTGAAATTATGACATTTTTAAGTTGTTGTGATCATTTTGACACTAATTTAGTGCTAATCGCGATTAAAATCGCTAATCGGGTCTTTTGGTAATTTTGTGCAAAACTTGCACATATCACTTTTTCTACACTTGTGCATTTTTCTAGCCATGGATTTCTTTTGGGGTTACTATTGATGTGAGAAGGTTTGGTTTTTAAAAAAGAAAAGGAAAACAAAAGAAAATGTAATGATGAGGGTAGGTGAGAGAGAGACATGGGGTACCATTGACCTTGAGACTTAGCCATTCTCCCATCATTTCCTCTCCCTCTTCCTCTCCCTTGCTGCTGCTGCCCTAGCCCTCTCTCCCCTCCACTAAATCCTCTCACTTCATCTCAAAAACATACCCAAAACCCCAATCTCCTTTCATTAAAAATGTGCAAAATCCCTAGATCTACACATGGAGCTAAAGAAGCATAGATTTGGCCACTAGAGGGCAACTCAAGAATTTTCTTGAGTTGCTAATGAAGGTAATTTCTGAACCATTTGCTTAATTATAGCCTTTCCTATAACCCCATGTTAAGGTTTAATCGATATTGTGTGATATTATGGACTTGGTGAAAACCTAGTTAGGGTTTGAGGGAAATTGGTGTTGTATTATGAAATTGAGCTCAGTAGAGGTCTTACCAACACCCTAGTGTTTGAATTAGAACCCAAAACCTGAAGCTTGAACCAGAATACGGATTTTAGAAACCAATATCGGGGAAAAACTGGAATCTGTCACTGTTAAATAGAATCTGCTAACACGCCGAGAACCCTAAAATAATATTGAGTGGGAATTGAGATGTGCAGGCACCATAGAGGCAACACCCAAAACCCTAGCTCCCCATTCTAAACTGAGGCCGCCAAAACCTCCATTCTGGCCGCAAATTGCGGCCAGACCAGTGAGGAAATTCCTCGTTTTCTGTGCACAGCCCCAATTCCTCAATTCTTGGCCCTGGGTACTTCTAGTTTTGACAGATTCTTTCTAGGGTGAAATCTGGGACATATATCCTAAGTTGCTATTTTGGATTCGTATTTTCGTATTCCGTATTTTTGATTCTGAAATGGTGGAATGTGTTTTGCCTCGACTATTGTCGTTTATACGACGATATAGAGGATTATGGATGGTTTTGAAGGCGTGCCATAGGTTCTCACCTATAGGCCCCTTATCGTATCGTTTTGGAGTTTATGCGCCGTTTTAGATTGGATTTGGTTTTAATGCGCATATACGATATTTTGATGTGTAGGTACCCATGAAGACTTCGGGACGACAAGCATACGTGGTGACGTCCGCAATTGGTGATGCAAGGTGAGTAGATTATATCTACGGGGGAAAGTCGGGTGGATGGCGTATAGCACCCCCGCAGTCCGTAGATAGCTTATTATATGGTATTGTGATATTAAGTGTATTTTGGATATGTAGGGTTAGAAGTGACTAGTGTAGTTCATAGTCGCGAACCCTAGGATAGAATTACCCTATACATATACCCTTGTTTTTCACTTGTACTTGCACTGTGATTGATGATATGTGACGACTTTGGAGATGAGTCGATATTGTGGGCTTGGAGCCCTGGGATCGGTGATTTGATACGATTCATATGTGGGATATGACTTGTGATTCTCGCGGGCTTGGGATATGTGTTTACCCCCGCATGCATACTTACTGATGTTACCGTTTTGTACTAGACATAGAGTAGTACTCCAGACTATATGATCTGACGATGGTGATATCTGTTATGTGATGAGACAGTGAGATGTTGACCCCTACCCAGCTTTTTGGGATGCTGTACGATGATTTACCGTACGAGCCAATATTGATGATAGATCCGCACTCATAACTCGAGGATATCTTACGATATGACATTGAGGCGAGATCACCGACTATATATCTTTATATATATACCGACTCAGATTTAGGTGGTTTCCACACCTACCCCTCCTGATTGACCTGATACTTAGATGTAGTTGCATAGTAGATACTTCTCTGTGGTGTTGACTACTAGCTTTCCGCATCTTCATGCTATTCGCATTGCTGGCATATGTTCATTGCTATATTATTATCATGCTGTTAGGACACCAGCACCATTATCGATGATGCGTATGTTCCACGTACACTATTTGCCGGCTCACACACTTCATCATCGATAATTGCCATGCCACTACACTGTAGTATTGTTGCATTCATGACATGATTCTTGCTTGGCATATTGTACACTTATACCTGTACACAAACATAGATGATTCATTCTAAAGGAGCAGTTTCTCTCGACATATGCACATTTCTATTCCATGTTGCATGATTTCCGATATGATTACCTTTCTTTACATGTCGCATACATCATGGATTGATTGCATAGCACATCGTATTGGATTTACTTCTTGATGTGGATTTTCATGTGATTTCTGATTTTGAGGACCGTGGGATTATTTAAGAAAAGATGCTCTTTTATGAAAAACCCGGTTCCCTTGATATGATATTTGGGGCGTCGCCCCGTGTTTTCTCGGTGCTAGAGGATGTACTGAGAGAGGGCTGACCCGGAATGACGGATGCCCGATGGATTCATATAGGGCTGACCCGGAATGACGGATGCCCGATGTACTGAGAGAGGGATGACCCGGACTGACGGATTCCCGATATATATACTCTGAGAGAGGGCTGACCCGGAATGACGGATGCCCGATGGATTGATATAGGGCTGACCCGGAATGACGGATGCCCGATGTACTGAGAGAGGGATGACCCGGACTGACGGATTCCCGATATATATACTCTGAGAGAGGACTGACCCGGAATGACGGATGCCCGATGGATTGATATAGGGCTGACCCGGAATGACGGATGCCCGATGTACTGAGAGAGGGATGACCCGGACTGACGGATTCCCGATATATATACTCTGAGAGAGGGCTGACCCGGAATGACGGATGCCCGATGGATTGATATAGGGCTGACCCGGAATGACGGATGCCCGATGTACTGAGAGAGGGATGACCCGGACTGACGGATTCCCGATATATATACTTTGAGAGAGGGCTGACCCGGAATGACGGATGCCCGATACAGGAGGATTTACGTGTCGATGCTAGGCACGGGTTTCATGATGCTTTTCCATGATTTTGTTTATATCCTCACATTGCATACATGATGCTTACTGTCAGTGGGTGACAGGTGGACGGGTTCCATATATTTACAGACATGGTTCATATACAGACTGGATTTACACTTATCATACTTCATTTGTATATATAACAGGGTATGAGGGCGCTGTTATATATACCCTTACACCAATATTAGTGGTATGGGACGCTAATATATGTGTATTGATATCATTGATATTTCATCAGGGTTACTTCATGCAGACATACCTTACACTGATGACATGTGATTACCTGAGTACCTGGCACTACATACATGATTAGATGTTACCTTGCCACCCTATTGCACTCAGATGTACTCTTGTGGATTATATTATTGATCGTTGACTTAGGTTTATGTCTTGCATTCGGTTTCTGCTTGTAGATATTTCTATTCACGAGTTGGCAACTCACCCCCGTTGTGCCACAGTTCTTGCAGGTTCTGCCGTACAGGTTCTATTGCGGCATTTCTGGCACACTTCTTTCTTGCGGGTGATTTGCTTTCGGTAGGTGGATTCTTTCGCATCAAGAATCACCATTGTATTTATTTTATTCATTGTATCTTGAAATTTTCCATCAACCAAAACTTGTATATTGTTTCAGACCTAGACTTTAGTGTTGTATATTTCGACCTTAGAGTCGCGCTTAGCAGTATTGCGGTTTTCTTATTGCTTTTGAGCTTTCTTTGGATTTGATCCTCGCCACTTGGCGTTGTATATTATTGTTGCATGTGTGGTTGTGACCGTCTATTGACGAAGAGCTAGCTCCCGCTTGGGGATGCCATTATCATTGCATACATATTGTTATACTTGTTGTACCCCATTCGGGGCCAGTTTTTCAAAAGAAACTCTGCCGAAATTTTTAGAAAAGACTTTATTGTTTTCAAAATGTACCTTCGGCTTAGTTATTTAAAAACCTTGATTTCAAACCTGTATTTCTTCACTTCTTTAAACCAGTTTTCTTTACTTATTCTCAAAAATGGTTTTAGATTTCTGGGCTTTTGGCTTACTTGGATCAGATGGAGTCCTATAGGCTTCATATGGTTCGAGGGCCAGTCACGTGCTCTTTCGGGTCGTGACAAAGTTGGTATCAGAGCGCTAGGTTGACCCTTGGTTGATGGATTAGGTGACTAAAGTAGAGTGACGTACCGTTGGTATGTTCCGCGGCATACTTACGACACGCCACTCCGCTTAAGGAACCTTAGGATGTGCATATTTTTCGAGATCAGTGATTCTCTTCATATCCTGGATTATACATCCATTTGAGAGTCCCGATTCTACTAGTTTCATGATCATACCTCCATTGATGCTGTTCCTTCCTATGATCATGTATCCACTTTGGATCTGTTGTTTCCTTTCTTGCCATTGATGTGCTCTCTTTGATACTCGACTGAGGTTCCTGTCACCATGTTTGAGCGCAGTTTGGGCTGCTGCTAGGGTTACGGCCGGTGTGAGCTCGTTTGGTACGAGGGCCGACCTTTGTGTTTTCTGGTGACATGTGAACGTCTCGAGTTAGTGTTGGTGTTTGTGACCTCTAGTGGAGGCGAGTGCTTGGTTTGCACCGGATGATCGTGCCTTTGTTAGAGCTGCCAGTTGAGAGAGGACTGTTGATGTACAGCATACCTCAGAGATGTGATGTCGCCTATCGTGCAGACAGATGGACCAGCTGTTGCTGAGATTGACAGGATATTGCTTTCGGAGCTTACGAGCTGAGATTGCCGGAGCTTTCAGGCAGATACGCGACAGATGATAGCTAGTCTACCCGATTGGAGAGACGAAGGTAATTCGTCCGGTTTTGCGCCAGGGCGGGCCCAGTTGAGTTGAAGATTTCCAGTGTGGAGAGTCTTACTCAGACCTAGAGCAGGCTGATTCAGAGATGACCGTTTATGTATTGCCTTTCCTGGAGGATTGAGGCGTTGTTCGGCGTACAGGCGTATGAGCCAATGGCTGCTGCAAATGACGAGATATCGCCCAGATGGTTGGAGCTACTGCAGCATGAGCATGTTCTTAGAGAGATGATAGCGAGTCGCTAGTCACCGAGGATGAATGACTAGGACGTGTGGTGAGTTCGCTACCCCGACGCGAGATCATCAGGCGGATTGATTCCAGCTAGAGACGACTTCACGCAGGTTCGTGAGAGTCGATAGAGACGATCGAATGTCAGGAGCCATTTTCCAAGTTTAAAGTATACGGAAAGACATGCAGGTGATTCTATGGACCCTCTAGAAGAATGAAACCCTAACTCGACTTAATGACCGTGTGACAGCCTTTGAACCTTAGGGTTTACGGCTGTTCCGCGGCGCCATTAGTGAGGCTTGGGTTTGCCCTTCTACGGCTGGACCACCGACGCTGTGGCATGTACTCGATACTATTAAACTGTACCCGAGATGTGAGCTCTTGGGAGATTATGAGGATCTGACGAGTCGATCGGATGGTTCGACATCTTTCGGATATCGTGATGGGATACTGCTTGGGAGACTCCAGATGCGTTGCGAATTGATCAAGGATGGACGAGTGATGAGTATTCCTCCGATGGTTGAGACGTGTTCCCGAGGACCAGTTCGGCCTGACATCTGCTACGGAGTGATGAAGCTACAGAGTACGAGATTTCGAGTCCGTGTGAGAGACTTCAGATTGACTGTGGCCGAGACAGTGCAGTGCATAGTAGCTTGGCGTGACGTCATAGTGGACGACGATAGAGACAGTTGGAACAAGAGGTTCGTGTGAGACCCTGATGAGCTGTCATTGCTTCCCGTCGAGACTAGAGACCTGAGATGCTTACAGAGACGTTGCGATGTGACCAGTTTCTGGAGAAATATTGTGCGGAGGACACAGATGCCCTTTGAGCGAGAAGAGGTTATGCAGGAGAGCTAGCCTCTGTACAGATCGGCATAGGCATGATTGGAAGAGACCTTGAGCAGGATTCCTTCCAGGACATAGCTGCCATGATGTTGCACCCAGGATCGGATGTGTGACGTGCTTTCAGAGAGCCAAAGGCCGACGCCAGTGATATGCTGCCTTACGAGTGGTCGTGAGGTTTGACCGAGAGGTGACCAGAGAAGTGCCAGAACGGAATCGTCCCCGTTAGCACACCTGACAGGGCCGATGAGCCGATTGACCGCGTGATAGGTAATCCGCAGAGAAGATAAGAATCCAGAGAGTCAGAAGACGCTAGACCGTGAGCAAGAGGCAGGTAGATATCCTGCGCTGCTAGCAGTGGATTGCACCGACTCCTTCTCGACCTTGAAGGAGGATCTACCGAAGACGGTATTTATGATTTGTGATTTTGTGATTCGATTATCACGTATCCGTCATTTTGGATTTCGGTATTTTGGGCGTTCTGTTGCATGATTTAGTTTTGATGACTGAGTTTCATGATTTTGGTTTCACTCACCCACTGGATATTTATATATTTTGCGCAGAGTTATTACATTTGAGATATTGATTGAGATTTCATGCCTACTGTATTCAGTGATTTGATTTACACTTCCAGCATAGTTTTCATGCACCTTTAGTGTTTTGATATACGATTTTGGTGCACGCCAGATGCACTAAATCGGGATTCTTCGTGCATGTCACATGCACCTGATTTTTCTGTCAGGCACATACGTTGCCTACGACGGATGTTTCGTGCACACCAGTTGCACCTAGATGTTGTTTTGTGCACCTGTTTAGCACATATATGGATCTTGATTTCCGTGCGCACCAGACGCACAGAATTGTGTTATATGCATTTTGGGGATTGATTTCTAGTAGAGCAGTACATTTTTATGATATTCTCTGCGTGTTGATGTTTTCGGAGCCCCGACAAAATGGATTATCACAGAAATTGTTTTAAGTATTGGGGGTTTAAATTTAAATTCGGGGACCGAATTTCTTTAAGGGGGGTAGATTGTAACATTTTCAAAAAAAAAATATTAGTTTTGGGAATTTTTATAATTTAATATTATTTTATTGATTATTTTAATATTTAATGCAAATAAATAGGAAAAATGTTAGAAAAATTATGAAAAATTATGGAAAATTCTAAAATGGGTTAATTATTGAAATTATGACATTTTTAAGTTGTTGTGATCATTTTGACACTAATTTAGTGCTAATCGCGATTAAAATCGCTAATCGGGTCTTTTGGTAATTTTGTGCAAAACTTGCACATATCACTTTTTCTACACTTGTGCATTTTTCTAGCCATGGATTTCTTTTGGGGTTACTATTGATGTGAGAAGGTTTGGTTTTTAAAAAAGAAAAGGAAAAGAAAAGAAAATGTAATGATGAGGGTAGGTGAGAGAGAGACATGGGGTACCATTGACATTGAGACTTAGCCATTCTCCCATCATTTCCTCTCCCTCTTCCTCTCCCTTGCTGCTGCTGCCCTAGCCCTCTCTCCCCTCCACTAAATCCTCTCACTTCATCTCAAAAACATACCCAAAACCCCAATCTCCTTTCATTAAAAATGTGCAAAATCTCTAGATCTACACATGGAGCTAAAGAAGCATAGATTTGGCCACTAGAGGGCAACTCAAGAATTTTCTTGAGTTGCTAATGAAGGTAATTTCTGAACCATTTGCTTAATTATAGCCTTTCCTATAACCCCATGTTAAGGTTTAATCGATATTGTGTGATATTATGGACTTGGTGAAAACCTAGTTAGGGTTTGAGGGAAATTGGTGTTGTATTATGAAATTGAGCTCAGTAGAGGTCTTACCAACACCCTAGTGTTTGAATTAGAACCCAAAACCTGAAGCTTGAACCAGAATACGGATTTTAGAAACCAATATCGGGGAAAAACTGGAATCTGTCACTGTTAAATAGAATCTGCTAACACGCCGAGAACCCTAAAATAATATTGAGTGGGAATTGAGATGTGCAGGCACCATAGAGGCAACACCCAAAACCCTAGCTCCCCATTCTAAACTGAGGCCGCCAAAACCTCCATTCTGGCCGCAAATTGCGGCCAGACCAGTGAGGAAATTCCTCGTTTTCTGTGCACAGCCCCAATTCCTCAATTCTTGGCCCTGGGTACTTCTAGTTTTGACAGATTCTTTCTAGGGTGAAATCTGGGACATATATCCTAAGTTGCTATTTTGGATTCGTATTTCCGTATTCCGTATTTTTGATTCTGAAATGGTGGAATGTGTTTTGCCTCGACTATTGTCGTTTATACGACGATATAGAGGATTATGGATGGTTTTGAAGGCGTGCCATAGGTTCTCACCTATAGGCCCCTTATCGTATCGTTTTGGGGTTTATGCGCCGTTTTAGATTGGATTTGGTTTTAATGCGCATATACGATATTTTGATGTGTAGGTACCCATGAAGACTTCGGGACGACAAGCATACGTGGTGACGTCCGCAATTGGTGATGCAAGGTGAGTAGATTATATCTACGGGGGAAAGTCGGGTGGATGGCGTATAGCACCCCCGCAGTCCGTAGATAGCTTATTATATGGTATTGTGATATTAAGTGTATTTTGGATATGTAGGGTTAGAAGTGACTAGTGTAGTTCATAGTCGCGAACCCTAGGATAGAATTACCCTATACATATACCCTTGTTTTTCACTTGTACTTGCACTGTGATTGATGATATGTGACGACTTTGGAGATGAGTCGATATTGTGGGCTTGGAGCCCTGGGATCGGTGATTTGATACGATTCATATGTGGGATATGACTTGTGATTCTCGCGGGCTTGGGATATGTGTTTACCCCCGCATGCATACTTACTGATGTTACCGTTTTGTACTAGACATAGAGTAGTACTCCAGACTATATGATCTGACGATGGTGATATCTGTTATGTGATGAGACAGTGAGATGTTGACCCCTACCCAGCTTTTTGGGATGCTGTACGATGATTTACCGTACGAGCCAATATTGATGATAGATCCGCACTCATAACTCGAGGATATCTTACGATATGACATTGAGGCGAGATCACCGACTATATATCTTTATATATATACCGACTCAGATTTAGGTGGTTTCCACACCTACCCCTCCTGATTGACCTGATACTTAGATGTAGTTGCATAGTAGATACTTCTCTGTGGTGTTGACTACTAGCTTTCCGCATCTTCATGCTATTCGCATTGCTGGCATATGTTCATTGCTATATTATTATCATGCTGTTAGGACACCAGCACCATTATCGATGATGCGTATGTTCCACGTACACTATTTGCCGGCTCACACACTTCATCATCGATAATTGCCATGCCACTACACTGTAGTATTGTTGCATTCATGACATGATTCTTGCTTGGCATATTGTACACTTATACCTGTACACAAACATAGATGATTCATTCTAAAGGAGCAGTTTCTCTCGACATATGCACATTTCTATTCCATGTTGCATGATTTCCGATATGATTACCTTTCTTTACATGTCGCATACATCATGGATTGATTGCATAGCACATCGTATTGGATTTACTTCTTGATGTGGATTTTCATGTGATTTCTGATTTTGAGGACCGTGGGATTATTTAAGAAAAGATGCTCTTTTATGAAAAACCCGGTTCCCTTGATATGATATTTGGGGCGTCGCCCCGTGTTTTCTCGATGCTAGAGGATGTACTGAGAGAGGGCTGACCCGGAATGACGGATGCCCGATGGATTCATATAGGGCTGACCCGGAATGACGGATGCCCGATGTACTGAGAGAGGGATGACCCGGACTGACGGATTCCCGATATATATACTCTGAGAGAGGGCTGACCCGGAATGACGGATGCCCGATGGATTGATATAGGGCTGACCCGGAATGACGGATGCCCGATGTACTGAGAGAGGGATGACCCGGACTGATGGATTCCCGATATATATACTCTGAGAGAGGACTGACCCGGAATGACGGATGCCCGATGGATTGATATAGGACTGACCCGGAATGACGGATGCCCGATGTACTGAGAGAGGGATGACCCGGACTGACGGATTCCCGATATATATACTCTGAGAGAGGGCTGACCCGGAATGACGGATGCCCGATGGATTGATATAGGGCTGACCCGGAATGACGGATGCCCGATGTACTGAGAGAGGGATGACCCGGACTGACGGATTCCCGATATATATACTTTGAGAGAGGGCTGACCCGGAATGACGGATGCCCGATACAGGAGGATTTACGTGTCGATGCTAGGCACGGGTTTCATGATGCTTTTCCATGATTTTGTTTATATCCTCACATTGCATACATGATGCTTACTGTCAGTGGGTGACAGGTGGACGGGTTCCACATATTTACAGACATGGTTCATATACAGACTGGATTTACACTTATCATACTTCATTTGTATATATAACAGGGTATGAGGGCGCTGTTATATATACCCTTACACCAATATTAGTGGTATGGGACGCTAATATATGTGTATTGATATCATTGATATTTCATCAGGGTTACTTCATGCAGACATACCTTACACTGATGACATGTGATTACCTGAGTACCTGGCACTACATACATGATTAGATGTTACCTTGCCACCCTATTGCACTCAGATGTACTCTTGTGGATTATATTATTGATCGTTGACTTAGGTTTATGTCTTGCATTCGGTTTCTGCTTGTAGATATTTCTATTCACGAGTTGGCAACTCACCCCCGTTGTGCCACAGTTCTTGCAGGTTCTGCCGTACAGGTTCTATTGCGGCATTTCTGGCACACTTCTTTCTTGCGGGTGATTTGCTTTCGGTAGGTGGATTCTTTCGCATCAAGAATCACCATTGTATTTATTTTATTCATTGTATCTAGAAATTGTCCATCAACCAAAACTTGTATATTGTTTCAGACCTAGACTTTAGTGTTGTATATTTCGACCTTAGAGTCGCGCTTAGCAGTATTGCGGTTTTCTTATTGCTTTTGAGCTTTCTTTGGATTTGATCCTCGCCACTTGGCGTTGTATATTATTGTTGCATGTGTGGTTGTGACCGTCTATTGACGAAGAGCTAGCTCCCGCTTGGGGATGCCATTATCATTGCATACATATTGTTATACTTGTTGTACCCCATTCGGGGCCAGTTTTTCAAAAGAAACTCTGCCGAAATTTTTAGAAAAGACTTTATTGTTTTCAAAATGTACCTTCGGCTTAGTTATTTAAAAACCTTGATTTCAAACCTGTATTTCTTCACTTCTTTAAACCAGTTTTCTTTACTTATTCTCAAAAATGGTTTTAGATTTCTGGGCTTTTGGCTTACTTGGATCAGATGGAGTCCTATAGGCTTCATATGGTTCGAGGGCCAGTCGCGTGCTCTTTCGGGTCGTGACAAAGAGGGACATTGCGGAGTGCGTTTCGAGATGCCTGACTTGTCAGCAAGTCAAGGCCGAGCACCAGAGGCCCGCAGGAGAGCTACAGCCGTTACCCATTCCAGAGTGGAAATGGGAACAGATTTCGATGGACTTCGTTGTGGGTCTACCCAGGACCAGTCGAGGGTACGACTCCATCTGGGTGATCGTGGATAGATTGACGAAAGCGGCTCACTTCCTGCCAGTGAAGACGACTTTCAGCTTCGCTCAGTATGCTCAGCTCTATATTGACGAGATCGTGCGACTACATGGCGTACCGACTTGTATCGTGTCAGATCGAGGCACTCAGTTCACCAGCCGACTTTGGCAGAGACTTCAGGAGGCTTTGGGCACTCGTTTGAGCTTCAGCACAGCATTTTATCCGCAGACAGACGAACAGTCAGAGCGGACCATTCAGACTCTCGAGGACATGCTCAGAGCGTGCGTTTTAGACTTTGGTGGTAGCTGGGATCGTCATTTACCTCTAGTGGAGTTCTCCTACAACAACAGCTTCCAGGATACTATTCAGATGGCACCTTTCGAGGCATTGTATGGGAGGAGATGCAGATCGCCCGTTTGTTGGACAGAGCTCAGCGAGAGCAGCATTTTGGGGCCGCAGCTTGTTGAGGAGACGACAGCGAAGATACAGTTGATCCGAGACCAGATGAGAGCGGCTCAGAGCAGGCAGAAATCGTATGCGGACAGGCGCCGTCGCAGATTAGAGTTCGCAGTTGGCGACCATGTTTTTCTGAAAGTCTCTCCGATGAAGGGCGTGATACGTTTTGGGCGAAAGGGGAAGCTTAGCCCTACATTCGTAGGTCCCTTCGAGATCCTCGAGCGTGTCGGTGCTGTTGCATATCGTTTGGCTCTTCCTCCCAGCTTTCCCGATGTTCACCCCGTCTTCCATGTTTCGATGCTCCGTAAGTACCTTCACGACCCTTCGCATGCGATTCAGCACCCGACAGTCCAGCTAGAGCGCGAACTTTCTTTTGCAGAGCAGCCGGTGGCCATCCTGGATCGGCAGGTGAAGAAGTTGAGGTCGAAGATTATACCAACCGTCAAGGTCCTTTGGCGTAGCCCGAGCAGCGAGGAGGTTACCTGGGAGACCGAGGGCGAGATGAGGAAGAAATATCCCCATCTCTTCGAAGGTACGCGTAGCTATATTTTTAAATTCGGGGACCGAATTTCTTTAAGGGGGGAAGATTGTAGCGTCTTGAAAAGTCGTTTTGGTGTTTTCCTGAAATTCGGTGAAAATTCGGTATTTTTCCGAAAACCGTCTTTCTCGTTATTTTGCAGTTTAGGGCTAATTATACCTAAAATGGATAGGTAATTGCTTGTTTTTAGTAGCTAATGAGTTACTTATGAAATTCTGGTCGTTTAAAATTTTTTCCCTATTTTTCAATTTTTTAATATTATTTTAAGCCGGTAAGAAAATACATTAAATTAGCGATAAATACAAATTTTTCCGGGCTAATTTTAATCTTTAAAATTATTATAATTAAAATCTAGTTGTAACATAAATTTTTAGTATTTTATTTTGATTTTTAACAAATTTTTATGATAGAAAACGAATTTATTGAATTTTAAGCTAAAACTTGCAATTTTTGACTTGTAGGGGGTCTTTTTGCATAAAATTTCCTTTGTAAAACCCCTCTCTCTTTTCCCTCAGCCCTAGGACAGCCCCACCTTGATCAAGTCCAGAAATTTCTGGCCTCTTTTTTGTTTTCTTTCTTGTGTTGAATTGTTGGTTTATGAAATTATTTTAAATATAGTTTGATAAGGTATGGTGCATTGACTTTTGAGAGAGTTGACTCATGACTTTTCCCCACTCACCCACACCCTCCCCTCACCTCCTATCTGGCCGAAACCTGCACCCCTCCTCTTCATCTCTTTTCTTTTCATTTTCTTCAAATTCTTCAAGTTTAATTCCAAAAAAATTGCAATTTAAAGCTTACAAATTAAACCCATCCTTCATCTTTCTTTTCCTTCACCTCCCTAGCTTGGATCTTGATGCTTGAGGCCATCATTTGGAGCAAATTTATTCTTGCTAGATCTCAAATTGAGGTATAATTTCCATCAAGTTAATTTCTTTTGGCTAGATTCCTTTAATTATATGGTTTTAGTATTAAAAGTTTAGTTAATTTCTAATCTAGTTTATAAAAGAGTAGTTGTTTTAAACTAGGGTTTGTTAGCACACCATTATGTGGTTAATTAAATTTATTTTGCTTGCTAGTTTCTACACAACCAAATCAAAGAAGTTACCTTGTTTATGTGGTCTTCAAATTATGCTAATTTAGTTAATTTTAAAAGTTTGATTTTGGTTGTAAATTGTTGTTTTAGGAAATTCAAGAGAGGGTTTATGTATGGAAAATGGGTTGTGAAGCATGATAAATGAGTTGAATTAGGGTTTAGAAACCATTATTTATTTGATTAAATCTAATTTGTTATCTAGTTGTTTTGCTAACCTAATCTAGAAGGTTAACTTGCTAATTGAGTTATAAATTAGTGTTAATTTAAGGTTTTCATATAAAGTTTGGATTAAGAATTGCTAGGTTATATAATTCAAGTAATGGTTGTTTATGGAAAATAGGTTTTGAATCTTTGCTAATATGTTGTAATTATAGTGTTTGTAGATTGCTTGTTGTGTGGTTGGATTGTGATAACCGTATCGCTAAGTTTCGATTTTTGCACCAAAATTGCTAGTTTGTGCTTACTAGGTTTTTATTAAAATTATTTGGTGAATTATTTGTGATACCTTGGGGATATTTTTAGCATCTCCTATGACGTTTAGGATGCGTGAGTGCGGTTTTTTGGGTAGTCGGGTTTTAGTTTTGCCGGGCGACCAAATCGGCGTTTTTTGGCAGTTTTTGCGATTTTCACGTGTGTTCCGCGCATTTTGTGCACGTTGTACCTAGCTAGCGAACATTAGTAGTTTCGTTGGGGTTTTGCGTCGTTCTTGATATGTAACCTTATGTTTGGTATTGATGTAAATTCCAGATTCGGTCGCGGAGACGTCAGACGCGGCGCGAAAGGGGAAGGCGGTGATTGGACACAACTAGCCAGGGATTCCGGTGAGTAGATGTAACATCTACGGGGGACTATCGTTGGATGGCGCAAGCCGCCCGATAGTTTTAGTAACTTACAAGATCCTTAGTGATGTTGGTAATTAGGGGTGAAATACTTATTTGACTATTTGCTGCATCCATGCATTATATTGACATACCTATACGAAACCATTTTATAGGACACCTGCACCATTGCCAGGGTTTTTATATGCAGCACGAGCACTATTCATGCTTACACACACACCCTGGTAATTGCCATGCCACCACACTAGATAACCTTTAAATTTAAACCTTTTACTAATTGATACTTAAACTTGTGCTATTGCCTTTAATTCCTTAAAATGAAACCGTAGGATTGCTATTCATGTGCATGTACTTCATCATATTAATTGTTCATGCTTAATCCATTAATCACACATCGCAACTTAATTATTGATACCATATGCATTCATTATCACTGATATATACACTTATGAGGATTTCTTGAGATTTTATGATATTGCTGGATTTCGGGGGAAAGCCGCAAAATTTCTAAACTTATTATATTTTTAAAATATGTAAATTGCGGTTTTCTAGTGATGTAAGTGTCGTCCACCATGAGTTTGGTGTGGTTTTGGAAATCCGTGTCGAGGAGTGGAGGAACCGGCACGGGTACATAGTGGGCCCGGTAAGATACCCCGGGGCAAGAGGAATGTGGTGTTGACGTTGAGCCTGGCAGGGGATGGATTACCTACCGGTGACTGTTTGGGACGGCGGATATCCAGAGGATACCGACCGTGGCCGCTAGATGATGATATATTGATATTTGACGTGGGTCAGCCGGACGGCTAAGGCCAGAGATACATTTATGAGATTTGAGACAGCTTTTGGAGTGTCGTTGCTGGACACCGGTTCTCATCGATTCTTTGAGTATTATGCTGGCATTCTAAAAGAGTTTAAAAAACAAAAAGAGATAAATGTTTCTTATATATACCTATTGAGACCTCAGATATTCATGTTGCATACATATTCGTACACTGATGTTGTATACACACCTGCTAGTGCACCCATTCATACTTGTATTTTAGATGCTAGGATGCTTGTGTGCATGCATACGATAGCCTTTGTAGGTGTTATTGATTACTCACGAGTTGGCAACTCACCCCCGTTGTGCCACAGTCTTTTGCAGGTCCGCTCCGTCAGTTCAGTAGCGGCGGGCGTACTTGTTCTTTTGCCTCCTTTGCCTGGACTCGAGGTTTTGCTCTTAGGTGGGTTATGTTACTATTTTTGTACCACCTTGTATATTCTTTGTATCTAGTGCACTCCATCTACTGTATCTACCAGTATTGTTGTATATTGACTTAGAGATGAGACTGTGAGGTTTGCGGACTTTTATGCTGTATTTTGGGGTCGAGCTCACTTGAGTCGACATGATGTTTTCTTATGCTTCATTATGATTATTTCGCATGTTGTTGCTTTATATTGCGTGGGATTTGTGACCGCCTTGTGGCGAAGAGCTAGCTCCCGCTTGGGGATGCCCTATTTTGTTGGATTCATATATATTTTGTTGTACCCATTTTGGGGGCCAGTATTTACAAAGGAGACTCTGCCGAAATTTTCGGAAAAATTGGTATTGTTTTTAAAAAGGGTTTTACATGACTTATTTGATAAACTCGCTTTCAATTGATTGGGTTTTCTTCACTCTTTTGCTTAATTGGTTTTTGTTTTCTGGGCTTTGGCTTACTTATTTTACGGACGTCTTTAGACGTTTCGTAAACTTAAGTGCCAGTCACGTTCCGTACCCTGCGGGTCGTGACAGCTATCCACCGCGACAAATCCGCAACATCACAGCACAACACAGAACATCAACGTGAATGTCACGTTCGCAAATCCGTCTAAAAGGGCTATAGCAGTTAGACAGGATTTACCGATCAAATGACATTCATGGTAGCAGATATAATGTAAATACTGTGAACTAACATGTTTAAAATTTTTGATCGATCAAATTTACCGAAGTGGGCCCCAAGCACTACTGTAGCACTCAAAGAAAATCTGGGCCCAAACAGAATATACCAAAACCCCCATTTCAAAGTCCAAGAGCCTCTGTAAAAATTTGGTGCTACAAGGAGTCATTATGGTCGCGGAACCGCGGCCAATGCATGGGTTTGGCCGCGGTTCCGCGGTGGAACAGTAAAGTTAAGCAACCAAATTTTTGCAGAACTTTTAGAATTGCCTGCATGTATTTCTGCAATGCATTGAAAAAATTTTCGAGCCAAAAAAAATTCGACAGAAAACTGATGCACTTGAAATCGCGGTTTTGGGATATTTGTTCGATCGAAGCTTTAAACTCGCTAGAGCAAGCTAGACTAGGTTAATTGTCACGACCCGAAAGAGCACGTGACTGGCCCTTGAACCATATGAAGTCTAAAGGACTCCATCTAATCCAAGTAAGCCAAAAGCCCAGAAATCTAAAACCATTTTAAGGATAAATAAGCAACATGCAATAAACTATACAACGCCGAATGGCGAGGATCAAAGTTCAAAAGAAACCCAGATAAGCATGAAACTGTTACACTACTAAGCGCGACTCTAAGGTCGAAATAATACATCACTAGTGTCTGAGTCTGAAACAATATACAAGTTTTTGGTTGATGGAATTTCTAGATACAACGAATAATACATGTACAACGGCGGTTCTGATACAAAGAACCCACCTACCAAGCAAATCACCCGCAGAAGAAAGCAGTGTGCCAGAAGTGCCACTATGGAACCTGTACGGCAAGCCCTGCAAGAACTGTGGCACAACGGGGGTGAGTTGCCAACTCGTGAATAGAGAATATCTACAAACAGAAATCGAATGCAAGATATAATCCTAAGTCAATACAATCAGTATTAAATATAACCCTCAAAAGTAAGTCTGAAGCATGAAAATGTGGCAGTGTAACATCTAATCATGTAGGTAGTGCCAAGTACTCGTGCTAGTGCCTCAGATAATAACATGTCATAAATGTAAGGTATGTCTGCATGAAGTAAACATGATGAAGTATCAAATGTATATCAATACACATATATTAGCGTCCCATTCCACTAATATTGGTGTATGGGTATATATAACAGCGCCCCCGTACCCTGTTATATATACAATTGAAGTATGATCAATGCAGTCAAGGTCTGTATGTAATCAATGTTTGTATAAACGTGGAACCCGTCCACCCGTCTGTTAGTTATGTATATGCCCTAGAGGCCATTGTTGTACATATGATGTATATTATAATGGATGCTTGGATATATATAGAGATGACTTTCTTGCTCGTCATGATAGTATGCTATTTGGTTTCACATTATCTTAACATGTTGACTTGTATTGGTTTACTGTTTTTCTCTCACATGTTGATAAAGCCCTTAGGATCTGTACTCGACTACTGGGACTATGATAAGATCATACTAGTGGGGCCACGGTAGTCGATGAGTACATCCTATAACTGTTCCTAGTCGAGGGTATATCGAGACAGGGCATCGATACACCAGAGTAGACTAGCGTATACGCATCTTGACCCATATGATGGGCGATGGATGACCCATATCCATCGGTGTTTGACATCAGAGATGGTGTACGGGTGCTCAGTGGAGACTGGGTACACTGGACGGACTCGCCGAGAACTCCCAGATGGTGATATACCACACGTCAGATGGCAGTTCTCCGGTGACACTGGTACAGGGTAGTCTGTAGACCAGAGATCGTCATAGAGTCTTGTGTGATTCCCACCGTACTTTGATTTCCACCTTACCACGTCCAAGAGGGCGTGCAAAACGGTGGCTTTTGGGTACAGTCCCGAATCACATGGAGTCAATGAGCGATAGGAGGGGATTCGTCTCTCCCGGTATAGGGAGTTGATGTTGTGCAGTGTTCGATTGGCTATAACTGGAAGTCCCTGGCCAGGGCTGATATAGAGATTTACTGGTAAGTGTTACTAGTAGTTTCTCGACCCGTTATGAGCCACACATCGACACGACTTATCGGTTACTGGGGTCTGACGTTTACCACCCCTAGACTTGATATGCGACATATCAGACGAACAGACCGGACTGTACGGGAGTGTTACTGATTGGATTCATAGGAGAACGCACAGGCTAGCTTGTTAATCTTCTGATCGCTCAATACGTGGGTGGCTGTTACGTTTAGCTGACAGCTTGCAGCTTGTAGGTGTTTGATATGATCATCACCTGCTACCGGCGTAATGACCATTCTTTAGAGTCCTACACAGAGGTTTCTTGGCTCAGGCGAAACGGAGTAGAGGCGCATATGTGATATGTGCAGGACCGAGAATAATGCGATATGAGATACCGTATTATATTCTCGCGATATTTAGATATGAACCGGGTCATCGGATCAAGTGTTGATTCGATGAATCGGTACATGATATATTAGTCGGTAATATTCGATATAGCCGGATCGTCGGATCAAGTGTTGATTCGATGATTTAATGTATAATAATATATATGATATATTGTATTACATTATCTAATATTGGCTCGCTTTATTATTTCATTTTCTCACTGGATGATACATTGATATATATGCGATATATGTTAATTGTATTATTTTCTTTTGTTGCTAATATATAATATATATGTGATATATATTATTGTGACATGATATGATTTATTATTAAACATGTTTAAGGATGATTAAAAGGGATTAGGGTTTGATTAGGGTTAGCTTCTTCTTGCACCTTCTAGAAGCTTTGTTTTTGTCATGCTTAAGATATTATGGTTGATATTTTTGCATGACTCATAACTTAACCTAACCAAACCCTAACTCTAGTTTATTCTCTACAAACTCTTAGCCACTCATCCTTGACCATGGTTAATAATCAATCATATACATTTCTTTTCTATTCATCACAAAAGGAATTATCATTTCCATGATCATCTTCTTCTCTCTTGATTTTGAGCTCACTAAAAATTCCATTTGTGATGATAAATTGTGAGAAAGTGAATTAAAAAGAAAGCATAAATACTACTCCCTCATCCTCATCTCATCTAGCCCATGAGATTAGGGTGTTCATCTCTTTAGAGTGAGAAAGCTTGGGTTATTGCAACTTCGACGTAGATCATCGGAGGTTTGGAACACTTCAAGCTAGCATGGATCGTTCGAGTCGTGGAGCCTCTCTTGAGTCCGGGAGATCATGGATCGCGGCAAAGGGACTTCTACTCGGAGCTTGTGAAGCGAAGGAGCAGACTACAAAGGTTGTAATCCCTCACACTTAGATAAAAAGATGTTATCTTGCATGCTAAACCCTAATAATCTAGCAAAGATCCCGGCTTTGGGTTGTTCGGCACGTCTAAAATTTTATCCGGGCATGTTTGATGCCTTATGAACCTTCACAAGAGTGCCTAGGAACCCTACAGTGGTATCAGAGCCTAGCTAGAGCTCTAGGCGACGTGTTTACAAAGTTAAAACTCCGATCGAACCCGAACCGACGGATATAACCCCCTCTCTGGAAATTTTTCAAAATCTGAGATTTTTCTGAATTAAAAATACCTAAAAATATCAGCAGGGAATTCTAAGAATTACCATGAAACACGGGCCCACAACTCCACTAAACCGCGGCGGAACCGCGGCGGGAACCTGCTTCCCGCTGCGGTTCCGCGGCCGATTTATGGGATTGTGACACGTGGCTTCATGGTAATATCTGTAGGTGCTTGTTGATGCTTCTGGGTATTTTTAAAGTGACTTAAGTGTTGAGTATTCTGGGGTTTGCTTTGTAATCGTAGATTCGATCGGAATATTTAAATTCGTTTTTATTTCCGGATATTGAGAAACTGTTAAACCGTTTGAACGGATATCATTAACTCACTTTTTCCCGGCACGGCAAACTTTCAAGTGTTGAATTTTTATCGGGTTTAAATCTTTCGGAAAAATTGTACAAGTTAAGCGGTGGACCCTCTAGAAGACAACAAACCTTAACTCGATTATGTGACCGTCTTGAACTGCCTCTAAACCTTAGGGTTTGGGGCAGTACGGCATGCCACATGTGAGGCGTTGGCTTGACCCTTCTACGACTGGGTCACCAGTACTGTGACAGTCTCTGGGATTATTTGAACTCCGCTTAAGTGTTGAGCTATTTAGGAAATTTTGGGTATTTGATTATCTGTTCGGAAAGTTTAATACTGTCTATTTATCTGGAATGTGATACAATATGTGGAATTCATAGAGTTAGGCATGAAATGCGGAGTATGTGATATTTCGGATTTACGATGTCTAAAGTGATTGCGGATTCCAAATGTTGTAGTTTTACACTTTCTTTTCTGTGACCGTAAGTGTAATATGTGATATCGCCGGTTTCGTTGCTATATGTCAACGACAATTGGGATGCGCATATTTACTTACGTTGATGATATGTGATATTATGTTTTGCTGTGATATGTTATATTGGATCGTCCCGTTCTGAATAGCCGGGGGTTTTATGTGAGATGAGGGTTTTTATTTTCATTCATGTAAAATTCATTTGTAATATAATATTCTTTTATTTGGGGCACTTCCAGGTTGAGGTTGATGTCACCAGTGTATATTATTTACTTTTCCGCATTAGGTAGACCCAAGAAGGGGAGCACAAGTAACCGGGTTCTAGGCTCCAGTGGGAGGCCATCTCGAGGAGTCGAGACCGGGTTTCCTAACCCTAGAATTGGCAGTGTTACTTGCCGCTCTCGTAGGGGTCTTGGGATGTGGGTTTGGCTATTCGTCGCGACCGTGGAATTCGTGTTTTATACAGGCTCGTATTGAAAACACGGACGTCCTAGTATATCCAATATTTCATATATGTTCTTCTGCTGCAATGTTCTGTGATGAGATCATATTACTTCCTGAGACGAATGCTTATACTATATATATATGCTGATATATAAATATTACTGCTTTCTTTTCTTCTGTGATGCTTTGGAAGCATAAGCTGATGGGATTTTTATTAATGAGATTAATAAAAAGAAAAGAAACCTAAAGATGTTGTAGAATCAAAACTTTATAAAAGGGGTAGCTACAGTTTTTCTTTGCACAGTGATATATATGATATGTCCTGCACCTTATTCGATGAGGAAAGAGCCGAGATCCCTTCACCGGGAGTGACCTCTTTAGCGAAACTGGCAGATGCTACAAAATGCGGTTTGTCTTTTGATTGCTTTTAGAGTTTTGGTTTGTACAGCGGTATATATGATATATCCTGCACCTTATTCGATGAGGAAAGGGCCGACGATCCTTTCACCGGGAGTGACCCCTTTAGCGAAACTAAGAAAAGCCTAAAAAACACTCCTTTTCAAAAACACTCGATTCTACTACGATATCAAGTTCATTACGCTCAAGGTTTTCTGAAAAACTTGCGTAGCTCTCCGTCATTTCAGATAAGTAATATTTAGTATTCGTGCTACGGTAGTTTGGCATGCGTCAAGGCGTAGTGAACGGTAGCTGATTATTACTTATCTGTAGCATGAGATGCGATTGGATTAGGGTATTCATACGGCGTTGTTTGGCATGCGTCAAGGGTCGTACGGGTGGGTTTAATTCAATCACGAAATGTACGGGTTGAACTTGACTAGCGGACTATGGGTTGTTTGGCATGCGTCAAGGTCATAGCACACTAGGGGTAAAAGCTTTATCGGGAATTTCAAATGTTGAAATTTGGAATGAGATTGCATACCTCCTATGAGATAGTTGGATCCCGATACCCACTGCGAGTAAGTGTTATTCCTGGGAGAGTTTTACACAGGACAATTAGCCGATCAAGTAGGTGTCTAGAAAAGTGTTAACGAGGTTGCGCCTCTGGGAAAATGAGGTTTACTTTAATTAGGTCCGTGCGAAAGCACGGGGAACCTCCCTCAAATTACCGACACTGATCTGGCTGAAAGATTGACGAAATTGTAGGGTGTAATTAATCCCGGCTAATCTTACCTTTTAGGGTTTGAAGATAGATTTGATAAAAACAGTGGGAGACATTCTGATTAGATAAGATAATAACCAATCTAATCTTGCAAGAGCATGCGCTAAAGTGTTTTCTTCTCTCTCTCTCCAGGTAGAGACCATGTCAGGCTATAATCAAGATAATAATATGGATGTATTAACTGAACCCGATTATTATACTGTGCAAGGGAACGTTGGACCCGTTCTTTCTTATAAGAGTTATAAGACTGAACAGGAAACAGGAGAATATCTGGATTCTCAAGCCGCCCAAAAGAACATGCATGTTGATGCATCTTCTTCGGGTGTGTTAGTTATTGAGAACTGTTTCTCAGTTCACCCTACGTCCTGGGTATCAGATACCGGATCAGGATCCCACATATGTAAATTGTTACATGGGCTACGGAAAGGTAGAGAACTGGGAAAAGGTGATCATTCCGTTCAAGTAGGGAACGGTGCAAGTATTGCAGCCAAAGCAGTTGGCGAATATCACCTTGTATTGCCAAGTCGTAATACACTGATTCTAAATGAGTGCTATTATATACCGAACATGATGTGCAACATTATATCAGTTTCTTTATTAAGTAAAGAAGGATATAATTTTGCAGTAAAGGATAATGTTATGAACATATTCCTAGATCAAAAGTTGATTGCATCAGGCTCGTTTCATAATGGCATACTCATTCTAAATCAGAATACAGTCCTGAATATACAAAATACACACAAGAGGAAAAGTTCAGATATGAACGAATCCTACTTGTGGCATTGTAGACTTGGTCATATCAATGCGACACGACTGGCTAAGTTACATAAGGATGGTTATTTGAATCCGTTCGAATTATCATCTTATGATACTTGCCATTCATGTCTCAAAGGAAAAATGACCAAAGCTCCGTTTAGTGGACACGGAGAAAGAGTTACTGAACTCTTAGGACTAATACATAGTGATGTATGCGGTCCCATGTCTACGCATGCCAGGAACGGTTCTTTCTACTTCATTACATTCACTGACGATCTCTCTAGATTCGGACATGTGTTCCTGATGAAACACAAGTCTGAAGCTTTTGAGAAATTCAGAGAATATAAGCAAGAAGTAGAGAATCAAACGGGCAAAAGTATTAAGATTCTTCGATCTGATCGAGGAGGTGAATACTTAAGCAGTGAGTTCCTAGATTACCTAAAAGAGAATGGGATTCTCTCTCAGCTTACTCCTCCTTATACACCACAGCACAACGGTGTATCGGAGCGGAGGAATCGCACCCTATTAGATATGGTGCGCTCGATGATGAGTACAGCTGAGTTACCTATTTCTTTTTGGGGGTATGCGCTTGAGACAGCCATAGACCTATTGAATAGAGTTCCTACCAAATCTGTGCCTACCACTCCATATGAGATATGGAAAGGGAAGAGACCACATCTTAATTATATTAAGATATGGGGTTGTCCGGCCTATGTCAAAAGACAAAATCCGGACAAACTCGGGGCAAGATCTGTCTTATGTAAGTTTTGTAGGATATCCCAAAAATTCACAGGGGTATATCCTCTACCACCCCGAGGAACAAAAGGTGTTTGTTTCTCGACATGCCACTTTCTTAGAAAAAGGTTTTCTTATGAAACAGAATAGTAGCATTGAGGTAGAACTGGAAGAGGTTCCAGCAACACAAACTATAACAGAAGACTTGGTTGAACCAGAGGATTCAGTAGTACCCAGCGAACCCCAGCCTCTCCGCTGATCTAGTAGGGTTTCTCGTCCACCTGAGAGATACTACGGTTTTCTCATTGATGGTGGAAGCGAGGATTGCATCATGTATAATGATGAACCGACTAGTTTCGAGCAGGCCATCACGAGTGGTGACTCTGTGAAATGGCTGGATGCAATGCGATCTGAGATGGAATCCATGTACACCAATAAAGTATGGATTCTGGAAAATGCTCCTGAAGGGGTAAAACCCATTGGGAGCAAGTGGATTTTTAAAAGGAAATTTGGTGTAGATGGAAAAGTTGAGACTTTCAAAGCTAGACTTGTAGCAAAGGGTTTTCGTCAACGGCCAAGTGTGGATTATGATGAAACCTTTTCTCCAGTGGCTATGCTTAACTCCATCCAGATCTTACTTGCCATTGCTGCATACCATGACTACGAAATCTGGCAAATGGATGTTAAGACCGCCTTTCTAAACGGTGATTTAGAAGAGAGCGTGTACATGACTCAGCCAGAGGGCTTCGTAGATAGTGGGAGCAGCGGAAAGGTGTGCAAGCTGCTTAAATCCATTTATGGGTTAAAGCAAGCATCGCGGAGTTGGAACATTTGCTTTGATGTAGTAGTCAAAGAGTTTGACTTCATCAAAAATATAGATGAACCTTGTATCTATAAGAAGGTAGCAGAGGGTAAGGTTGTCTTCCTCGTATTGTACGTGGATGACATACTCTTGATAGGAAATGATATTCCTATGCTGCAATCAGTCAAGCTCTTCTTATCACAGAGATTCTTAATGAAAGATCTAGGTGATGCCTCCTGCATATTGGGAATCATGATCTATAGAGATAGATCTAAACGGATACTGGGATTGTCCCAATCCAGGTACATTGACACCATACTAAAGAGGTTTAGCATGGAAGAATCCAAGCGTGGGAACCAACCCACGATCTCTGGACTCACTCTCTCCAAAGAGATGTCTTCTAAGACTGATTTGGAGAGAGCTCGCATGCAAGGGATACCCTATGCTTCGGCAGTAGGCTCTATCATGTATGCGATGCTATGTACCAGACCCGATGTAGCATACTCACTAAGTATAGTGAGTCGGTATCAAGCAGATCCTGGAGAGAGTCACTGGACAACTGTGAAGAACATTCTCAAGTACTTGCGAAGGACTAAGGAGATGTTCTTGGTGTATGATAACAGAGAACTCCAGGTGGAGACCTCTACCGATTCCAGCTTCCAAAATGATAAGGACGACTCTAAGTCGCACTCGGGATTTGTCTTTACCCTCAATGGAGGGGCGGTATGTTGGAAGAGTTCCAAACAGGATACCGTTGCAGACTCGACGATGGAGGCTGAATATATCGCTGCCAACGATGCTGCCAAGGAGGCTGTCTGGATAAAGAAGTTCATTAGTGAACTTGGTGTGGTTCCATCCATTGAGCATCCAATACCTCTGTATTGCGATAACAATGGAGCTGTGGCTTTGGCCAAGGAACCCAGATCCCATCAGAAATCCAGACATATTCTGAGGCGGTATCACCTGATCAGGGAGATAGTTGATTGCCGGGAGATCGAGGTCAGGAGAGTAGATACGAAGGACAACACTGCGGATCCATTCACGAAGGCTATTCCCCAGATACAGTTTGAGAGATTATTCGGGATGCTAGGTATGAGATACTACAGCAGCTGGCCTTAGTGCAAGTGGGAGATTGTTAGTTATGTATATGCCCTAGAGGCCATTGTTGTACATATGATGTATATTATAATGGATGCTTGGATATATATAGAGATGACTTTCTTGCTCGTCATGATAGTATGCTATTTGGTTTCACTTTATCTTAACATGTTGACTTGTATTGGTTTACTGTTTTTCTCTCACATGTCGATAAAGCCCTTTGGATCTGTACTCGACTACTGGGACTATGATGAGATCATACTAGTGGGGCCACGGTAGTCAATGAGTACATCCTATAACTGTTCCTAGTCGAGGGTATATCGAGACAGGGCATAGATACACCAGAGTAGACTAGCGTATACGCATCTTGACCCATATGATGGGCGATGGATGATCCCATATCCATCGGTGTTTGACATCAGAGATGGTGTACGGGTGCTCAGTGGAGACTGGGTACACTGGACGGACTCGCCGAGAACTCCCAGATGGTGATATACCACACGTCAGATGGCAGTTCTCCGGTGACACTGGTACAGGGTAGTCTGTAGACCCGAGATCGTCATAGAGTCTTGTGTGATTCCCACCGTGCTTTGATTTCCACCTTACCACGTCCAAGAGGGCGTGCAAAACGGTGGCTTTTGGGTACAATCCCGAATCACATGGAGGCAATGAGCGATAGGAGGGGATTCGTCTCTCCCGGTATAGGGAGTTGATGTTGTGCAGTGTTCGATTGGCTATAACTGGAAGTCCCTGGCCAGGGCTGATATAGAGATTTACTGGTAAGTATTGCTAGTAGTTTCTAGACCCGTTATGAGCCACACATCGACACGACTTATCGGTTACTGGGGTCTGACGTTTACCACCCCTAGACTTGATATGCGACATATCAGACGAACAGACCGGACTGTACGGGAGTGTTACTGATTGGATTCATAGGAGAACGCACAGGCTAGCTTGTTCATCTTCTGATCGCTCAATACCTGGGTGGCTGTTACGTTTAGCTGACCGCTTGCATCTTGTAGGTGTTTGATATGATCATCACCTGCTACCGGCGTATTGACCATTCTTTAGAGTCATACACAGAGGTTTCTTGGCTCAGGCGAAATAGAGTAGAGGCGCATATGTGATATGTGCAGGACCGAGAATAATGCGATATGAGATACCGTATTATATTCTCGCAATATTTAGATATGAACCGGGTCATCGGATCAAGTGTTGATTCGATGAATCGGTACATGATATATTAGTTGGTAATATTCGATATAGCCGGATCGTCGGATCAAGTGTTGATTCGATGATTTAATGTATAATAATATATATGATATATTGTATTACATTATCTAATATTGGCTCGCTTTATTATTTCATTTTCTCACTGGATGATACATTGATATATATGCGATATATGTTAATTGTATTATTTTCTTTTGTTGCAAATATATAATATATATGTGATATATATTATTGTGACATGATATGATTTATTATTAAACATGTTTAAGGATGATTAAAAGAGATTAGGGTTAGCTTCTTCTTGCACCTTCTAGAAGCTTTGTTTTTGTCATGCTTAAGATATTATGGTTGATATTTTTGCATGACTCATAACTTAACCTAACCAAACCCTAACTCTAGTTTATTCTCTACAAACTCTTAACCACTCATCCTTGACCATGGTTAATAATCAATCATATACATTTCTTTTCTATTCATCACAAAAGGAATTATCATTTCCATGATCATCTTTTTCTCTCTTGATTTTGAGCTCACTAAAAATTCCATTTGTGATGATAAATTGTTTGAAAGTGAATTAAAAAGAAATCATAAATACTACTCCCTCATCCTCATCTCATCTAGCCCATGAGATTAGGGTGTTCATCTCTTTAGAGTGAGAAAGCTTGGGTTATTGCAACTTCGACGTAGATCATCGGAGATTTGGAACACTTCAAGCTAGCATGGATCGTTCGAGTCGTGGAGCCTCTCTTGAGTCCGGGAGATCGTGGATCGCGGCAAAGGGACTTCTACTCGGAGCTTGTGAAGTGAAGGAGCGGACTACAAAGGTTGTAATCCCTCACACTTAGATAAAAAGATGTTATCTTGCATGCTAAATCCTAATAATCTAGCAAAGATCCCGGCTTTGGGTTGTTCGGCACGTCTAAAATTTTATCCGGGCATGTTTGATGCCTTATGAACCTTCACAAGAGTGCCTAGGAACCCTACACCGTCACCCAATGACAATAAACGTGGAACCCGTCCACCCGTCACCTAATGACAATAAACGTGGAACCCGTCCACCCGTCACCTAATGACAATAAGCAACATGTTTGTAAATATAAGGATATAATCAAATGATGGAAAACATCATGAAACCCGTGCCTAGCATCGACACGTAAATCCTCATCTATCGGGCTCCGTCAGTCCGGATCAGCCCACGGGCTATGTCTGTGGAATCGGCCCTCGGCCCCGGCAGTACGCCCATATCCATCCATCGACTCTGGTCAGTATCCTCCGGAAACTGCCAGGTCCAACCAATCACCGGTAGGTAGTAGTCCCTCTGCCAGGCTCACCGTCTACTACACAGCGAAACCGTTCTCGCCCCGGGGTACCATACCGGGTCCACCATGTACCCGTAATCGGCCTCATCCAACTCCTTGATTCGGGTTCACATATATCACTCTAGCATCGAGAAAACACATGGTGGACGCACCGAAATATCATATCAAGGGAAACCGGGTTTTTAAACAATTAACTATTCTCTTTGAAATATCAATGGTTTCCCAAATCCAGAATTAACATGGAAACAACATATCTCAATGCGTAATCTAAGCAAGTATGAAGATATCAATATATGTGTACAAGTATGGGTATGTGTCATCTACATGAAATGCAAGTATAACAGTATATCACGCAACATGGAAATAATAGTATGCACATACAAGGTCATATCCTGATGCAATAATGCTACTGTGTAGTGACATGGCAATTATCGATGAAGAAGTGTGTGAGCCGGCAAGCAAGTGTATGTGGAACATACGCATCATCGATAATGGTGCTAGTGTCCTAGCAACATGATGGTAATATAGCAGTAAACATATGCAAGCAATGTGAATAACAGGAATATGCGGAAATTGAATAACCAACGTAACAGTAAAGAGTCTACACCCATATGTATATGTCATGCAGTTATGCCATTTGAAATAAGAATGACTCGGGTCTAGTCTAACATCTACTATGAAAACTACAGATCTAAGTATCAAGTCAATCAGGAGGGGTAACGAGACCACCTAAGTCTGAGTCGATATATATATATATATATATATATATATATATATATAATAGTCGGTGATCCCGCCTCAATAGTATCGCGTACGATACAGTATATCATATGCCACTCCTCATGTCATGAGTGCAGATCAATCATCAATATAGGCTCGTACGGTAAGTCACCGTACGACATCCCATTAACTAGGTACGGTCAATATCTTATTCCTCTCAACAAATATCAGGTATCACTATCATCGTCTCACATACTCTGGGGTACTGATCTAAGTCTAGTACAACTGATACCATCTACAAAGTATGAATGCGAGGGTAAACACACATCCCAAGCCCGCAAGAATCACATATCGTATCCCAAATACGAATCATATCACATCACCGATCTCTCGGCACAAAGCCCAATATCATCGACTCCTCTCCAAAGTCATCCAATATCATCATCAACACCGTGTAAGTATAGTGAATATGCAAGGGTGTGCGTGTGGGTGTAAACCTATTCTAGGGTTCGTGACTATGAGCTATACTAGTTTACTTCTAACCCTAACCTATCCATACTACACCTAACACAACATCCAAGACATACTGTACTATCAAGCATAATATATAGTATACCAGCTACGGACTGCGGTGGTGCTATACGCCATCCACCCGACTTCCCCCAGTAGATATAATCTACTCACCTTGCGTCTTTATTTGTGGATGTCGCCACGCGCTTGCTTGTCGTCCCGAAGTCTTCATGGGGTACCTACACATCAAAGTATCGTTTCTGCGTATTAAAACCAAATCAAAGCTAACACGGCACACAAAACCCAAAACGATACGATAAGGGGCCTATAGGTCAGAACCTATGGGCACGCCTTCAAAACCATCAATCAATCCTCGATATCGTCGTATAAACGCCAAATAGTCGAGGTAAAACACAATACACAATTTCAGAACTAATAATACGGAATACGGAAACACGAATCCAAAACAGCAACTAAGGAAATAGGCTCCAGATTTCACCCTAGGTCAAACTAGACAAATCTATACATACCAGGGGTCTAAAATATAGATGTAGGAGCTACAGAACAAACACGAGACAAAATAGTGCGACCCAGGCCGCAAATTGCGGCCAAACAGATTAAATCTACGGCCTGGAAAAGGAAGTGGGGGCTAGGGCTTTGGGGTTAGCTTCCTGGGTGCCTGCACATGTCACTGTCCATTCAATATAATTTTAAGAGTCTCGGGTTGATAGCAGATCCCAAATAACCTTTACAGATTTTACAATTTCTCCGATATCGGTTTCTAAATCCGTATTCCGGGTTTCAACTCTCAGGTTAGGGTCCCAATTCATGCACTAGGGTGTTGGTGTAGCCTCTACTGAACTCAATTTCACATTACAACTCATAATTTCCTCAAACCCTAACTAGGTTTTCTTCAAGTCCACAAAATCAAACAATATCGGTTCTAAACTAAACATGGGGTATAAGTAATACTAAAACTAAGCTAATAGTCCAGAAAAATACCTCATTTGGCAACTCAAGAATTTTCTTGAGTTGCCCCTAGTGGCCAAAATCCTTGCTTCTCTAGTCCAATGTGTAGATCTTGAGCTTGTGCACACTTTTAATGAAATGGAGATTGGGTTTTGGAGTTGTTTTTGAGGTGAAATGGGGCATTGAAGATGGAGGAAGGGGGAGGAAGCAGGAGCAGCAGCAACAACTTGTAGGAGAGGGAAGGAAAATGAATGAGGAATGAAGAGAATGGCCAAGTCTTGGTCAACACATCTCACCCTCTCATTCTCTCACTTGCCCATACCCAATATTATAATCCTTTCCCATTTCTTTTCTTTTCTTTTTCTCTCAAAATCCTTCTCCCAAGAATAGTAAACCCAAAGTGAACCATGGCAAGAAAATGCACAAGTGTGCTACAAAAGATATGTGCATGATTGTACAAAAATGCTAAGAAACCGATTAGTGATTTTTAATTGCGATTAGCGCTAAATTAGCATATAACTAAACACATAAACTTAGAAATGGCATAATTCTCTAATTTCCCTATTTTAGATTTTTCCAAATTTTTTTCCTTTTATTTGTATTTAATTATGCCGAATTATTAAAATATTCAATAAAATAATATTAAATTATAAATTTCCCATAAATAATATTTTTATTATTTCGAAATGTTACATTAATGGTGTGGCTCTGATACCAGTGTAAGTGCACGGCGGCGCCCCGGCCGTCAATCCGAGGCCAAAATGCGGAAACGATGCTTTTCTTTAAACTTTAAAACCAGCACCACCGCGCACTATAAACCCGGATCGGGCCATTAACCTACTCCTAGCTAACAAGAGAAGGGGTAGAGAGATATACCGAGCGATCCGTGTCCTTCGGTCTTCTCGTCATCGTCCCGATCTCCCAGCGGAATCTCCGGTCTTCAACTCCTCATCGGAAGGGCACCACATCGCCGGGTTCTTTTACGGGCTCCCACCTCTGGACCGAGGCAACTCGGGCACGAAGTTGGCGAGTCGACGTGTCCAAGAATACTGTAGGCTAAGTGTAGTACTCTTTGTCTCAAGGGGTTTAAAGAAGTTGCCATTTGGAAGTGTAGAAGGAGATGTGCTTTGACATGGTGCTATATGAGTTTTTGTGTGAGCCAAAGAGATAAAAACCCCTCACACAAAATTTGGACAGCCTTCACCAAGGAATGGCCTGGCAAGCTCCAAAAGAAGAGGAGAATGAATGAGTGAGCCAAGAAAAATCATGCAAGAAAGAGAAAAGCTTATCATGATGAATAATCATCACAACCAAGTCACATCATCAACAACCATCACAATTCAAAAGTCAAAACCATGATGAACAAATGAAGGTCAAAGGATGGTAGAATCATCATGACACAACAACTTGCAAATAACACCATCCACTAATAAAATTTGCATGTTTGCAAATAACCCCCCTCTACACCAATTTCCAGCCAAAGAAAGGAACAAAGGAAAATGGCCGAAACGGAAAGCAAACTGGCAACTTCAAAAAAAACTGATCCTGTAATAAATTACTGGAAAACCCCGCGACTGTATATACATACCCGCATTTGTATTGCGACCGAATACAAATGTAATGAGACAAAATCTACACTGTACTATACTAGGATCCGGCTTAAACTAAAGCCCGCTAGTATTGTCCGTCCGATCATGATTCGTGCAATACCGCATGTATATGATCGAACCCTGCCATATCTACATACGTCCTCTACAACGTTTCGCCCGAAACTTGAGAAAATGGTCTGTGGGGGACTCTAAAGACTCGTTAATACTTTGGTTGTGGATTTAACCACTAGCACGTCAGAGGTATTAGCCATACGTAACGGGCTACCGGGTATTGACCAATAGGGACGTCGATGAGCGAACTCATCCTGACACCCTACTGAGCCTGTCAGTGACAATATCCGTACAGTCCGGTCCGTTCGTCTATGAGCATCGCATGGCGGGCCTAGGGGGTTAGTAAAAGTCAGACCCCCAAAAGCGGTACAAGTCGTGTCGGAGTGTAGCCCAGAACACCCTGAGATATTACTGAAATACCTACCAGTAAATCTCCTGCCTTGGCCAAGGACTTCGTGTAATGGCTCTCCTAGATACAGCGCGACCTCACCCCCAATACCGGGAGAGACGAACCCCTGCAGATCTGCTTACTGCCTCCATGTAGCTCAGGACTGTACCCAACTAAAACTTGTTTGCACGTCTCCTTTGAGCGTGGTAGGGTAGTAATCAAAGTACGGTAGGAACTCACACGAGACAAATGACGATCTCAGGTCGATGAACTAACCTGTACCCATGTCACTAGGGAACTGCTATCTGACGTCAGGTATAAGACCAACTAGCATGTTCCCGGCGAGTCCTGTCCGGTGTACTCATAACCCAATGAGCACCTGTATATATCTTAGGTGAACCAACTGACACCAGTGGCTTGTGAGACCGGCCACCGCCCCTCGTCGGGGTCTCGACTATATACACTAGTCTACTCTGGAGTATCGATGCCCAGTCTCGAAACTCCCTCGACTAGGGACCTTTTAAGGATGTGCTTATAGACCCCAGCTCCCATGTATATGATCGCCCTCTTACTGCTGGCAGTCAAGCAAGAATCCTAAGGGCTCTATCAACGCGCAATAGTGACCTGTAAGGTCACCTGAAGCAGTACACGATGATAAAGGTAAACCAGATAGCATACTATCATCTTGAGTAAGATTGTCCTACCGGTATAGGTCCTCCCTCAATCATTGCAATCAGGTGCCTGTGATCCAATAATTGACTCTGAGGGCACTATCTCCAACAGTTGGATCACCTAAGATGTATACAGGTGCTCATTGGGTTATGAGTACACCGGACAGGACTCGCCGGGAACCTGCTAGTTGGTATTATACCTATCGTCAGATAGCAGTTCTCTGGTGACATGTGTACAGGTTAGTTCATCGACCTGAGGTCGTCATTTGTCTCGTGTGAGTTCCCACTGTGCTTTGATTTCTACCCTACCATGGCTCAAAGGAGTCGTGCAAACATGTATTTTTTGGTTACAGTCCCGAGCCACATGGAGGCAAGTGAGCGGATCGGCAGGGGATTCGTCTCTCCCGGTATTGGGGGTGAGATCGCGCTGTGTCTAGGAAAGCCATTACACCAAGTCCTTGGCCAAGGCAGGTGAGAATTACTGGTAGGTACTCCGGTAGTTTCTCAGGGTGTTCAGGGCTTGTCTCCGACACGACTTATATCGCTATTGGGGGTCTGACGTTACTAGCCCCCTAGACCGGATATGCGATACTCATAGACGAACGGACAGAACTGTATATACATTGTCACTGTTAGGCTCAGTAGGGTGTCCGGATGAGTTCGCTCATCGGCCTCCCTTGAGGTCAGTACATGGGCAGCCGTTACGCACAGCTAGTGCCGCTGACGGCTCGTGGTTAAACCCACTGCCAGGGTACTGACGAGTCATTAGAGTCCCCCACAGATAGTTTCCCAAGTTCGGACGAAACGTTGTAGAGGCCGTATGGTTTTATGACAGGGTTCGGAAAATGCACGTGCGTTTACGCACGTGTCATATTTCAGGCAGATAATACTGGTGGGCTTTGGTTTAAGCCGGATCCGAGTATTATACTGTGTAGATAAAATATCTTTGTCTCAGTTGCATTTGTATTCGGTCGTAATACAAATGCGGGTATGTTTATACTGTTACGGGGTTATCTTGAAATTCGTTTCGGGATCGGTTTTGGAAGTTGCCAGTTTTCTATCGGCCGTATTTGAACATTCGGTTTAATGCGGATTTATCTTTTCTTCATGAGGGTGAGTCATGAGGGTGAGTCATGAGAGTGCTTCTAAAAGATTCTAGAATTGGTGACTAGGTTAGTGAGGTGTTATATGATTCATTGGTTGCATTAAATAGATGATGATGTGTTTGGGTGACTCATTCTTTTGCATTAACTCTTCTTTGTATTTGCTTAAGATCTTTTGCTTATGGTCACCCCTTTTGCTCCTACACTCACCCCTCCTCTCACTCATATATTGTAACATTTCCAAATAATAAAATATTATTTTTGGGAATTTTTATAATTTAATATTAATTTAATGAATATTCTAATATTCCGGTATAATTAAATACAAATAAATGAGGAAAAATTATGGAAAATTCTAAAATAGGGTATTTTATGGAATTATGCCATTTTAAAGTTTTTATGATTTGTTTGACACTAATTTAGTGCTAATCGCGATTAAAAATCGCTAATCGGATTTTTGGCATTTTTGTGCAAAACATGCACATATCTTTTTCTACACTTGTGTTACATTTCTCTTGCCATGGTTGTTCATTTGGGTTCACTATTGGAGTGAGAAGGAATTAGGGTTAAAGAAAAGAAAAGAAAAAGGAAAAGGGAATATATTATGAAGCATGGCGAGAGAGAGAAAGAGTAGGTGAGGTGTGTTGACTTGAACCATTCCTCCATCATTCTTCAACTCATTCCTCTCTCCCTCTTTCCCTAGTTGCTGCAGATGCTGCTCCTCCTTCTCCCTCCCCTCTCCAAGCCTCCAAAACACCACAAAAATCACTCCAAAACCCCATCTTCCCTTCACTAAAAAGGTGCACGAGCTCGAGAGGAACGCATTGGACCAAGGAAGAGTGGATCTTGAGGACTTTGAGCAACTCAAGAAAATTCTTGAGTTGCCAAAGGAGGTAATTTCTGCACCCCTAGTTTAGTATTTCAATTCTTATTGCATCCATACTAGTTTCATGTCGATATGGTGTCGTTTGATGGACTTGTGAAACATCAAGTTAGGGTTTAGGGTTGGATCTGAATCAAAGGTGAAATTGAGACTTGTTGTGACCTTAGAACCCCTGGTGTGATGTTATTTTAGACCCAAACCTAGAACTAGAACCAGAATACGGATTTATAGAATCGATATCGGGAAAAAATGGAAATCTGTCACTGTTTTTATTGATCTGCTTTAACTCGAGACACCTGAAAATAAAATTGACTTGACAGAGAGATGTACAGGCACCCTGGAACCAACACCCAAAACCCTAGCCCCTATCTCTTTCCCCAGGCCACAGATTTAACCCTTCTGGCCGCAATTTGCGGCCAGAGCAGGAGGGTTTTGCCTCGTTTTTGGTGCATGGCCCTATCTCCAGTATACTTGACCCATGGTATGTGCAATTTTGTCTGATTCCATTTAGGGTAAAATCTGGGTTGATTTTCATGAGTTGGCGCATGATTTACGACTTATTTTAGCATGGATTTTGGTATTTGGTGATTCGTTTCTGTCGGGTGGTGTTTGGACGTCAACGACAAGTGGATATTGATCGTGTTTACATGCGAGACGATAGGTTTTTACCTATGCGAGTAGCGTGTGCTATTTTGGTTTCCGATGTGATTTTCATGTGCTTTAGAGTTGTGATATACTTGTAGGTACCCTACGTGATGTTGAGGCGAAGAAGATGAAGATGGCAACATCGACATCGGTACATGAGAAGCAAGGTGAGTAGATTTATATCTACGGGGAGAAGTCGGGTGGATGGCGTATAGCACCCACGCAGTCCGTGGTGATGTATACGAATACGTATACACACGTATACTCATTATGTGTTGTTTAAGGTTATTGATGATAAGGATGTATTGGTTTATGTAACGTTTTGAAAATCGTTTCGGTAAAATTTCGAAAAAACGGTAAAATAAGGGGGTTTTCTGTAAAAAGTCAAAATACAAATTTCTTATTATAAAAATTAAATATACATATTCTAGCTATGTAATTGCTAGTATTTGGTGTTTATTGAGCCACTAGTGAAATTTCAAATTTTCTGAAAAAAATATTATTTTAATATTATTTTAAGCCGTCACTAATACATTTAATTAGGGAAAATTACAAATTGGAATGAGTTGAAACAAATTTGTGCATCATAACACATTAAACAAAATTTTGTCATGTGGTTTTTGAAATGAAATAGTTTGCCAAAACGGTTTAGAAAATATCGAAGAAAAAGGCTTTTTTCGGTGAAATTAGTGTAAATAGATATTGGGGTATAACATTTATCATTTTCCCTCACCCCACACACACACCCACACTCACACACACCCATTTTCCTCCCCATTTTTAGCAGCCCCTCTCCAAAGTTTTCCCCCATTTCTTTTGATAAAAGAAAAGAAAACATAAAGAAAAGTATAAGAAAAGAGGTATGGGTTGTGTTGACTTTGGACCTTTTTGACTTGGCAAGACTTTCCTCACCTCACTCTCTCTCCAATTACCCACTAGTGGCCGACCTTCCCAATCCCTGCACAACAACAGCCCCTCCTCTTTTCTCATCACATTTCTCTTCAAAAAACTCATCAAAATTGCCTCACAAATCAACACAAAACCTCACAAATCCCAAATCCATTCCCTACCCATTTTTCCTTAGCCCTTATAGCATGGATCTTGGTGCAAAGATCTCAATTTGGAGGTCAAGTTCCATATTTGATCTCATGGTTTGTGAAGGTATAACTCTAACCCTTGTGCTTAATTTGATGTTAAATACTTTAAATCAACTTAATTAGGTGTTTAATTTAGGTTTTAAATTGCAAGTTTAAATTCAAGAGAAGGGTTTGAATTAAAGTTATGGTTGTGATAATTTGTTCATGGTAGTGTGATGTATTTTAGCATCTTAAGTTATGCAAAACCAAATCTTGTAGCTAATTTGCATATTGTTATATTTAATTTGCCCAAATTGTGATAATTATGCTAATTTGCTAACTAGGTTTTAGAAATTTTATTAAAATGTGGGATTAAAATCTTGTTAGGGTTTTTAGCACATCATTAAGGTTTCCATGAGTGGTTTAACCATTTAAAATATGCAAAGCCAAGTTAAATTGTTAAATTGTGAAATTTTGCGTTAAAAAGTGTTAAATTGGATATTTTTGCAAAACTAGAATTTTGGAATTTATACAAGTTGATGAGAATAAATTATTGATATGGTTTCTATAACTTGGTTATGATAATTGGTGGATATTGTGGCCATTAGTTTCGTTTAAACATCGAGTTTTAAAGTGATACGGCTAATTGATGCTTACTAGGTTTCTTGTAATAAATCGATTTAATCAATTTATTGGTTTTGATGAATTGCATCGTATTTTATATATTTTTAGTGAATTGTAAAACCATGATTTGGTACGTTTGGTGTTTTTCTCGATCAATCGGCGTTTGTACGCCGATGTCGAGGGTTTTTGGGTTGATTTGTGAAAGCAAACCATAGGTTTTGACCTATGTGAGATTCGTGTGTCGATTTGGTCATGAGTCGGACTTTAATGCGATGCGATGTGTTATGATATGTAGGTACCCTCACGAAGACTTCAAGGAGACAAGGAAGCGCGTGTCGACATCGACATCGGCAAGCGAAGGTCGAGGTGAGTAGATTTATATCTACGGGGAGAAGTCGGGTGGATGGCGTATAGCACCCCCGTAGTTCGTGGTGATGTATACGAATACGTATACACACATATATATATATTGTTTGAGTACATTGATGATAATATGGATATTTGGTGTTCTTGGATGATTTAGTGTCGCGAAACCCTAGAGTAATGGTCGCACTATACATGCACACACCAACCCATACTTGCATACTTTCTTCTTTCATTTGTGCTTACGGGAATATATAGTTATGTGTTCACATGGGTATGGAACTATGTGTTCACATACGGATTTGAGGATGATACTTGGAATTTATGATGAGTCGATGAGATTTGATTTTGAGGCCGTGAGATCGGTGATATAGCAGGGTTCGTATTTGAGATACGACATGACGTTGTAGCGGGTCCTTGACGTAGTGTTTCACACGCGTGCATGCATACTTAGGCGGTATCCGTATTGTACTAGATGCAGATCAGTACCCCGATCATGATATTTGATAAAGAGGATACCAGATGAATAGTGTGATGAATATGATATTAACCCGTACCCAGATTTGGGGATGCCGTACGACGGATTTACGTACAAGCTATATTTTGATGAATGATCCGCACTCTTGACTTGGGATGTCTGATTATAGATATGGTATCGGATATGATATTATTGAGGCGGGATCACCGACTAATATATATATAGGTATGTATATGTATCGACTCAGATGTTAGGCGGTTTCCTTACCTGTAGTCCAGCTTGTTAGCTTAGCCCTTTAGTTTAGTTTAGTTGTTAGATTAGATTCGATTCTTACCTATTTCAAAAACTAACGAATCGTGGGTATTTTAAAAGACAGCCCAAGGGATCCTACGGATATTTCAAAAGACGTATCTTTTCATAAAAACACCGTAGCCCCTATTTTCAAAACCCCATGATTCGTGTTATTTCAAAAGGCCCCATTTGTAGGACTTATATTAGACTAATGCAGATTAGTTATAGTTGCGTCTAGTATTCAGCTCCCGCTCATTATTGTGGTTCGCTTCGCATCGTATGCTTATTTTATGTTTCATACTCCACTATTGATATCATGCTGTTAGGATACCAGCACCATTACCGATGATGCGTATGTACCACGTACACTTAGTTGCCGGCTCACACACATCTTCATCGGTAATTGCCATGTCACGTACACCTTAGAAAATATTATTGCTTGACATAACCTGTTAGCTAATAGTTTAGAAATTGTAGTTATTACCTGCTACTTCATGCATACTGTTATTCATTGTTATGCCGCATTCATGGATTCTCATGCATATATTCACTATTTTACGTGTTATTGAGGTTTTGGATTCGGATTTCCATGAGATTTTCTGGATTTGGAGGAAAACCGCAAAAACATAAATAAACCTTTTCTCTCTTTTAAAATAAAAAGTGCGGTTTTCCCATGATGTATGAGTCGTCCACCATGAGTTTTCTGATGGATTTCGAGACCCGATTCGAGGAGTGGAGGAACCGTTTCGGGTACATGGTGGGCCCGGTGCGGTACCCCGGGGCAAGAGGAATGTGTTGTTGACGTTGAGCCCGGCAGGGGAGCACTACCGACCGGTGATATTACCCGACGCGTCGGATATCCGGAGGATACCGTCGTAGTCTTGAGATGGATGGTAGGGGCCGGTCTGATTGACGGCGCCCTAGATATTGATTTTTGAGATATTGAGGTACAGAGACTGTGATACAGAGATATCGAGATATTTGGACACTTGTTTTGTGTCGATGCCGGGCACTGTTTTATGCTGATTTCATTTATGGTACATCACTTTAAAAATACAGAAATCTTACTGATTTATGAAAGAAGTCCTCGTCAGTACATGCATTTTGTTCCGTGCATTCATACCGCATTCATATGATATATTGCTACCTGAGGCACTGACACGGGCACATGAGATTACACTCGGGTTAGATACAACCCTAGCCATTGTTATAGGCTGCATGTTATACATATATTTGAGGATATATTATGATCATTGACCTAGGTTGTGTTATTTATGCGATTTCTGTGCGTAGATGTTTTTCTATTCACGAGTTGGCAACTCACCCCCGTTGTGCCCCAGTTTCTTGCAGGTTTGCCGTACAGGTTTCATTACGGCTTGTGGGCATAGTTTCGTTCGGGTGATTTTCTAGTACGTGGGTTTACTGGTATCGTACCCCCCATTATATAGCTTGTATATTATTACTCTGTTGTATCTAGAAGTTCCATCAACCAAACATGTAATTATTTTGAGATAGAGACCAGTGATGTTATTCCTTCGACCTTAGAGTCGCGCGTTATTTTTCTGTGGTTTTCTTGCGGTTTTGAGTTTCCTTTTGAGTTTTGATCCTCGCCCTTGGCGTTGTATATTATATTGCTTGTGTGGTTGTGACCGTCGATTGACGAAGAGCTAGCTCCCGCTTGGGGATGCATTTTTATGGATTTCGTATACTATTCATGTTGTATCCCGTTTGGGAGCCAGTATTTACAAAGGAGACTCTGCCGAATTTTTTAGGCAATTTTTGATGTTTAAAAAAAAAACCGCATAACTCGGCATATGCTATTAAAACTACTTGATTTTAAATTTGTTTTCCTTCACTCTACTACTTTTCTTGGTTTGGATTTCTGGGTTTTCGGCTTACTTAGATTACGTACGCCTCGAGACGTTTCGTAGTTTAAGTGCCGGTCATGTTCCGTACTTTCGGGTCGTGACAGTTTAGTATAGTGCGAAAACCCTAGAGTAGGGGTTGCACACCTACACATACACGTACACATATACTTGCATACATTCTTCCTTTTATCTGTGCGCAATTGGAGGTGTGTATATCTACACATGGGTATGGGATTATGTGTTCATAAACGGGATTTGAGGATGATACGTGGGATTACGATGAGTCGATGAGATTTGATCTGAGGCCGTAAGATTCGGCGATATGACAGAGTTCGTATTTGAGATGCGACATGATGGTATTAGCGGGCCTTTGGGCATGTGTTTTACCATGCATTCATATTTATATAGATGGTATCGATGGTACTAGACATAGACTTGTACCCTAGACTATGTGATATGATGGTAGTGATACCTGATATGTGATGAGATGAATGTGATATTGACCCGTACCCAGCTATTGGGATGTCGTACGACGATTTACCGTACGAGCTTTATATTGATGTTAGATCCGCACTCATGACTCGAGGATGTTATATGATATACTGTATCATACGTGATACTATTGAGGCGGGATCACCAACTATTGTATATATATGTGTATATCGACTCAGATTTAGGTGGTTTTCATACCCTTCCCGATTGACTTGATAGTTGGGTCCGTAGTTCGCATAGTAGGCGTAGACTAGACCCGAGTCATACCTATTTCAAAACTAACGAATCGGGGATATTTTAAAGATAGGCAAAAAGGGATTCTACGGATATTTTCAAACGTAGCATCTGTTCTTAAAACACCGTAGCCCTTATTTTAACAAAAACCCCGATTCGTCTTATTTCAAAAGGCAAGGCTGCATGATATAGTTTTTGAGGTAGATTCTTTACTGTTGCGTTGATTATTCGATTCCGCATATTCATGCTATTTGCACTGCATCGCTTGTGTTGTTGATATATATTACAGTCATGCTGTTAGGATACCCGCACCATTATCGATGATGCGTATGTTCCACGTACACTGTTTGCCGGCTCACACACTTCATCATCGATAATTGCCATGTCACTATACTGTAGTACTGTCGCATTCAGTATATGATTCTTGCATGACATAATGATATGTTTACATTTCCTTTACATGTCGCCTACATCATGCTTTCTGATGATACGCATTGAGGTATGTTGTTTCCATGATATTTCTGGATTTGGGAACCGTGGGTATTTCAAAAGAGAATATGAAATTGTTTTAAAAACCCGGTTACCCTTGATATGAGATTTCAGTGCGTCCACCATGTGTTTTCTCGGTGCTGAGGGCGACATGTGAAACCCGATTCGAGGAGTGGACGAGCCGATTGCGTGTACATGGTGGACCCGGTATGGTTCCCCTCGGCAAGATGATCGAAGGACTTTGCCGATTGAGCCTGGAGGCGGGCGAGTATCTACCGGTGATTGGTTGGACCTGGCGGTCATCCGGAGGATACCGACCAGAGTCGATAGATGGATATGGGCGTACTGCTGGGGCGGAGGGCCGATTCCGCAGACGGAGCCCGTGGGCTGGTCCGGACTGACGGAGCCCATTATATGAGGATTTACGTGCCGATGCTAGGCACAATTTTCATGATGTTTTCGAGCGTCGATGCTGGACACTCCGGTTCCATGATTTTGACGTGTCGCGAGGGACACAGGCGGTTTATATCCTCATATTTCCATGCATATGCTGATGATATTTACATGCATGATGGTTATTATCATTGGGTGACGAGTGGATGGGATCCACGTACATGCAGATTTGATTACATTGGTCATACCTCACATTTATGATATGATATTACCTGAGGCATTGTCACGAGCACTTGGCACTACACTCATGTATAGAGATTACATTGCCAGTTTAGCATGCTTCAGACTTATTCATATTGAGGTTTATATATATCTGATTGTATTGACCTAGGATGGGTCATACATTCGATCTATGCTTGTAGATATTTTCTATTCACGAGTTGGCAACTCACCCCCGTTGTGCCACAGTTCTTGCAGTTTTTTGTCGTACAGGTTCCTTAGCGGCTTTTCTGGCACACTGCTTCCATACGGGTGACTTGCTTTGGTAGGTGGGTTCCTTTGTATCAGAACCACCCTTGTACATGTACTTTTCAGATATATCTAGTCATTCTATCAACCAAAACTTGTATATTGTTTCAGACTTAGACACAGTGATGTATTATTTCGACCTTAGAGTCGCGCTTGTAGTATTACGGTTTTCAGGCTGTTTTGAGTTTCTTTTGAGCTTTGATCCTCGCCCTTTGGCGTTGTATATTATTATTGCTTGTGTGGTTGTGACCGTCGATTGGCGAAGAGCTAGCTCCCGCTTGAGGATGGCTTTTATCATTCCATATTTATATCATTCTTGTTGTACCCCGTTCGGGGCTAGTTATTACAAAGGAAACTCTGCCGAAATTTTCAGAAAAGACTACACATTTTTAAAATGCATATTCGTCTTAGTTATTTAAAAACTTTTTTTTTCAAAACATGATTTCTTTACTTCTTAAAACCAGTTTTCCTTAATTACTCCTTAAAATGGTTTTAGATTTCTGTGCTTTTGACTTACTTGGATCAAATTGGGTCCTATAGATTTCATATGGTTCAAGGGCCAGTCACGTGCTCTTTCGGGTCGTGACAAAGTTGGTATCAAAGCCCTAGGTTGATCTTGGTTCGAGTCTAAGTTTGACTATGTGGAGCCTAGGGCGTTATCTATATACGGAACTTGGGCTTGACCTTACGGAACTTAGACTTAGTCGAGGGGGTATTATACCCGAACTTTCGTCGCATAGGATGACCCTTAGTTAATGGAGTAGGTAGCTTGAGTAGAGGGACGTACCGTACATATGTTCCACGGCATACTTACGACACGCCACTCCGCTTAAGAAATCTTAGGATGTACATTTCCTTGCACAGTATTATATTCATTCCTATGATCTATCCTCATCGATACTGGTTATGATTTTGCTTCCGCGATTGCACGGGCAGAGTGAGCTACGGCTCGAGTTGCGTCAGCATGAGCTCGTCGTGGACGAGGACTGACCAGGGCATGATTCCAAAGACATACGATTGTATATAGAGGCGTCGTCTTATTGTGTTTTCGCGCCATGAGCGTTGGACAAATCGTTTTTACGAGATTTGTCGGGTGAACCGATCGGTACCGGAGGGTTGAGCCACTGATAGAGGCTAGCCAGGATGTGATGACCATTGATAGGTCTCTTATTCATGATGATTGAGGCGCTGTTCAGCGTACGGACGGATGAGCCAGTTGCTGCTGCGAATGACGAGATATCGCCCCAGATGTTGGAACTACTACAGCTTGAGCATATACTTAGAGATATGATGGTGAGTCGCTAGTCACCGAGGATGAATGACTATGACATGTGGTTCGTTCGCTTACCCCGATGCGAGGTCATCAGGTAGATTGATTCCAGCTAGAGACGACTTCTCGCAGATTCGTTGAGAGTCGATTGAGACGATCGAATGTCAGGAACCCATTTTCCAAGTTTAAAGTATTCGGAAAGACATGCAAGCGATTCTATGGACCCTCTAGAAGAATGAAACCTTAACTCGACATAATGACCGTGTGAAAGCCTTTGAACCTTAGGGTTTGCGGCGGTTCCACGACGCCATTAGTGAGGCTTGGGTTTGCCCTTCTACGGCTGGACCACTGAAGCTGTGGTATGTACTCGATACTATTAAACTGTATCCATGATGTTGAGCTCTTGGGGGATTATGAGGTTCTGACGAGTCGATCGGATGGTTCGACATCTTTCGGATATTATGATGGGACACACTGCTTGGGAGACTCCAGATACGAGTATAGCCGTTGGAGCGTAGTCCGTGCAGCCATGATGAGACGAGTCCGAATCAGTCGGCCTAGGAACAAGTGGAGTAAAAAGTTCGCACGAGACTTTGACGAGAGGACGTTCTACTCCGCTGACATCAGAGACGTGATATGCACGCTGAGGACGTGTTTGGCTAGATATCTTCTACTGAGTGATGAAGATACCGAGTTCGTGATTTCGAGTCCGTGTGAGGGACGTCGGATGGACCGTAGCTGAGGACATTGCAATGCGTAGATAGAGACACGACGTCGAAATGGACGATGATACAGACAAGCGGGACAAGAAGTTTGTGCGAGATGCATACGAGCAGTTACTACTCCCCGTCAAGATTAAAGGTCGGATATGCATACAGAGGCGCAGGGATGCGACCAGCTTCCGAATAGATGTTGTACTAAGGACGCAGATGTCCAGAGAGCGAGAAAAGATTACGCCAGAGTACCAGCCTCCGTACAGTTTGGCTTAGGCGAGATCAGAAGAGACCTTGAGCAGGATTCCTTCCAGGACACTGCTGCAATAAGATTTGCACCAGGAGCAGATGTGTGATGTGCAATCAGAGGACCAGAGGTCGGCGCCAGAGATGTACTGCCTTACGAGTGATTGTGAGAATTGACCAAGAGATGATCAGAGAAGTTCCAGAATGGAATCGTTCCCGTTAGCACACCTGACAGGGCTGATGAGCCGATGGATTGCGAGATTGGTAATCCACAGGGAAGATACGGAACTAGAGGTAGAGGATGCCAGCCGCAAGAAAGAGGCAAGTAGATATCTTGCGCCGCTAGCATTGGATGTACCGGCACCTTCTCGACTTCGAAGGAGGATATACCAATGATGGTATTTTTTGTTAGTGCACGGCAGCGCACCGGCCGTCTGTACGAGGCCAAAATGCGGAAACAAATTTTTTTTCTTAACTTTAAAATGGCGCTACCGCGGACTATAAACCCGGATCGGACCATTAACCTACTACTAGCTAAATGAAGAAAGGGTAGAGAGATATAACGAGCGATCCGTGTCCTTCGGTCTTCTCGTCGTCATCCCGATCTCCCCGCGGAATCTCCGGTCTTCATCTCCTCGTCGGAAGGGCACCACATCGCCGGGTTCTTTTACGGGCTCCCACCTCTGGACCGAGGCAACTCGGGAACGAAGTTGGCAAGTCGACGTGTCCAAGAATTGCTGTAGAATAGTGTGGAACTCTATGTCTCATGGGGTTTATTGTAGTTGCCATTTTGATGTGGAGGAAAAATGAGAATGTGGAATGAACTTGAGGATTTTTCTTTTTCAATGGAATGAATCAAAAATCCTCACACCAAAAACCAACCCCTCACACAATAGTGGCCGGCCTCTCTTTTGTCAAGGGGAGAGAGATAAAATCCAAGGGGGGTGGGCAATCATAATGCAAGAGAGAGAAAAGAGTGATGATGAGAAGAAATGATCACAAACAAAGTCCAACACTCCATCAACCATCATATCTCCAAAAGTCAAGCAATGATGAACTAAAGAAGTCAAATGAAGGTACAATCATCATGAAGCAACAATATGCAAAGACCACCCTCCACAATGCTAATTTGCACAATTGCAAATAAGCCCTCCTCCACCAATTTTCAGCCAAGGAAAGAAACAAAGGAAAATGGCTGAAACGGAAAACAAATTGGCAACTTCAAAAAACTGATCCCGTAATAAATTACAGGAAACCCCGCTACTGTATATACATACCCGCATTTGTATTCCGACCGAATACAAATGCAATGAGACAAAATCCACACTGTACAATACTAGGATCCGGCCTAAACCAAAGGCCGCTAGTATTATCCGTCCGATCATGATCCGTGCAATACCGCACGTATCTGATCGAACCCTGCCATATCTCCATACGGCCTCTACAGCGTTTCGCCCGAAACTTGAGAAAATGGTCTGTGGGGGACTCTAAAGACTCGTTAATACTTTGGTTGTGGATTTAACCACCAGCACGTCAGAGATATTAGCCATACGTAACGGGCTACCATATATTGACCAAAAGGGATGTCGATGAGCGAACTCATCCTGACACCCTACTGAGCCTATCAGTGACAATATCCGTACAGTCCGGTCCGTTCGTCTATGAGCATTGCATGGCGGGCCTAGGGGGTTGGTAAAAGTCAGACCCCCAAAATCGGTACAAGTCGTGTCGGAGTATAGCCCAGAACACCCTGAGATACTATTGGAATACCTACCAGTAAATCTCCTGCCTTGGACGAGGGCTTTGTGTAATGGCTCTCCTCGACACAGCGCGACCTCACCCCCAATACCGGGAGAGACGAACCCCTGCAGATCCGCTCACTGCCTCCATGTGGCTCCGGACTGTACCCAACTAAAACCTGTTTGCACGACTCCTTTGAGCCATGGTAGGGTAGTAATCAAAGTACAGTGGGAACTCACACGAGACAAATGACGATCCCAGGTCGATGAACTAACCTGTACACATGTCACCAGGGAACTGCTATCTGACGTCAGATATAAGACCAACTAGCATGTTCCCGGCGAGTCCTGTCCGGTGTACTCATAACCCAATGAGCACCTGTATACATCTTAGGTGAACCAACTGACACCAGTGGCTTGTGAGACCAGCCACCGCCCCTCGTCGGGGTCTCGACTATATACACTAGTCTACTCTGGAGTATAGATGCCCTGTCTTGAAACTCCCACGACTAGGGACCTTTTAAGGATGTGCTTATAGACCCCAGCTCCCATGTATATGATCGCCATCATACTGCTGGCCGTCAAGCAAGAATCCTAAGGGCTCTATCAACGTGCAATAGTGACCTGTAAGGTCACCTAAAGTAGTACACGATGATAAAGATAAACCAGATAGCATACTATCATCTTGAGTAAGACTGTCCTACCGGTATAGGTCCTCCCTCAATCATTGCAATCACGTACCTGTGATCCAATAATTTACTCTGAGGGCACTATCTCCAACAATCTCCCACTTGCACTCAAGGCTAATTATTGCGATGTCGCATACTCACAGCCCGTGTGATACCGAACACCCAACTCCTCTACTAGTCAGTCTCACAAAGCTCGTTTGTGAAACTATTGCGTTCGAGGAATAGCCTCAGTGAGTGGATCCGCCCTAATGTTTCTTTCTATGTCTCTCTTTATCTCAAGTTCGCGGAGAAACCCATCTCCCGAAATGAGCAATACCTGTCTTAGAATATGTCTGGATGTCTGATGGGACCTAGTTCATAAATGAACTCCAAATCCAAACTTCTTAGACAGTATCGTCAACTGAACTTAATCAGTATCCTGCGCCATGCCTCCCTCAGTATCCGCTTGGACCTCCTGTCCAAACTACAGCCCCTCATCAGAGGGAAAACTATAACTCTGACAGTCACTCTGTCATCCAGGTCACCTTGGAAGCCTTGAATGATAACTGTCTCCCGAATGAGGCTGTCGTTATCCCTAGAACATTCTCTTATGTTCTAAAACTGCTTCCGATTGGTTTTCCAGGATTGGATTATTATCAACTTATTGCATTTACTACAAAAACAATATTTGGTGTAGTACTTGACATCTCATGATTGACTCAATTTCCTAAGCAAGTGATCTGCCAATCATGAACATCCCTCTCCCCTTTAGTCTGTAAGACACCTTTAGAGAGGGTGACTCCATCACCTGCAGGTATACTACCGTGCCAGGAGTCGTCCATTCTAAAACACCTTTAGAATGCTGCCTAAGTACCCAGATTGGGAAACTACCCAAATCTAGATCTAAAACCATAGATCTAGTAACCGGGATGTCTGATATAATATCCAAGTCCTTTGTGGAGAAACCACTGTGTGACAACCAAAGTATAACCGATCGTAGTATAGGAATTTCACTTCCTACTCTGTGTATGTCATCCAAATACCAGGACATAACACCCTACTACCTTCTTAACAGATCCATCCCCTATTCTGATGAAGTCAAACCTATGACTGTCACATCAGAAATAGATGATCTATTTCCGCTATATCTGCTTTAGTCCATAGACATAAGCTACTTGTCCACCAATGTTTCCGCTGCTCCCACTAACTACGACAACCCTCTGGCAGAGTCATATAGACATACACTTCTAAAGCCAGTTTAGAACGACGTTATACTCATCCTCCTGCAGGGTCTCATAGTCTGGAACAACAGCAATGGCAAGTCTGGGTAAACAAGAACCTCCCTGTCACCATCCTTGAGGCTACCGGAGTACCTCTCGGGTGCCTGAGGTTACCCACCATATCTGCGGAGTGGCCAATGGAATGTCAAACCAGATTGAATCTTTAGGTTCTTATCAAATTTTCAGTAATCGTTTGCGGTTATGGAATCACTTCCAGTTCTACCATACCCCCACTACTGTTTTCAGAAAAATCCATTTTTATTAAAACTGTGGCGAGTCAAGAACAATATCACTATTGATCTTCCAGATGGTAGAAAATCAACCCTCGTCATAGTCCGGGTCAACCCACAAACATCCATTACAGAAACGTGCCTTGAGTTATCCAGAGTCTGGTTTTAAGCATAAGCCGGACAACTCCCCATACCTTAACAATATCAAGATATGAACAGTTCTATATCCAATACAGAAACAGAGGCACTGATTTAATTGAACCGGATTCAAATCATGCAGCTGTCTCCAGTGCATGTCAACTAAATGGAAAAAGGCCGATCAGCGTTACTCAACTTAGGAATGCTTCCAATTATGAGTAACCTGAAAGAGAAGCAAGTTCTCTTAATCATTTCTATTAACTGAATACCATACACAAGTATCTACATCTTCGATTACCTTGAAGAATCCCGATACTTGCAATACTTGGTTCTCTACTTTACTCTTATACATGTAACTTCTCAAAACTCAGACCTTGTGTTTCTACGAAACACTTGTCTAAGAACTAGAGAAGTCATAAGTAAACCGAATATAGTACGAGGACCAACCCCTCTGTCCTAATGGACACTGGACAATATACAATACTCTGTATAAGTCCTCTGAGTCTAGTGACTCATTCACTGTGTGTCGTAGGTTGAAAACTATACTTATGGTTAAAAAGAATTACACCGCTGTTTAATGCTCCTTACCTAACCATCTACTGATATAGGTAAATGTCATCGACATAATTTCAAAAAGTTATATCTCACTTCATAAAAATGAACGTACAGATATATCAATTTGAAATTGGTGCATAACAACGGATATTCAAAACCAAATATTCGACGTTCGGCAAACAACCCAGGTGACTTCCTCAGATATCACCAATTACAACGAATCCCGATATAGTGAGGATAATCATCCAATTCCCAATAACTTACTCCCACTCATCATCTATAAAACCATACAGATGTGAGATTCATACCTGGTAAATCCATACCCTGGATCAAGTGTCTAACTGGGAAATCAGTTTTCTATTAACAGTACACAGTGAAACTGAAACATTGAAATGTTTCGTAGGGGTATCCTGGTATTCCTAGCAATTCCTCTTTCATTATCCAAATTCACAACTGTAACCGTATATTTCTATGCCATCTCTCCACATCCCTTCATATGTCTTTAGTCATTACCTTCTGTACACCCCTTTAGGCTAAATGGTTTCCTTCCTTCCCTACCTTTCGGCACCAGCCTATGGTTTGTAAGAAGACTATCCAATAAGCATAATGGGTGTACTGTCCTAATCCTAGGAGTACTCGCAATGCGAGAGAAGGTAAAGATAAAAGACAGCCGAATAAACCTTATTCTTATTTCTCCCGAACCAGAATCCATCCCCGAACTGGAACAAGTTCCTTTCGAGTTCGTATATAACCATACGATGGAGTATCCAAATAACTGTGGATCTTCGTAGTGATACGGAGTGTTCTGGAGAAATACAAAGGTGATGTGGGAGTGGTAATGAAATACTTGGTTTGGTCGTGAATAGCAGTCGCAATTTACTTTGCCCTCTTACTAATCCCTTTATTTGTCTTAACTTAATACCTTCTGTACACCACACTTAGGCTAATCGGCTTTCTTCATTCCCTACCGTTCGGCACCAGCCTATGATTTGGAAGAAGACTATCCGATGAGCGTAACGGGTGTACGATCTCCTAAACCAAGGAGTACTCGCAACCTGAGAGAAGGTAAAAGGAAAAGACAATTGAATAGTCCTATCCGTTTTCTCCAGAACCAGAAACCATCCTCGAATAAATTCCTTCGAGTTCGTATATAACCATACCATGGTTTTATCCAATAGAAGTGGACGTTCGTAGTAATACGGGATGTCCTGGAGAAAAGGGTAAAAGTAGGAGCGGCAATGAGGTATGCAACTCTGACAATCCAAAAGCCAGTGTTTAAGAAAGTTCGGTTAATTTTGGTCACTGAGTCATAGTCAAGGGTCGGGTCATGGTCGCTGCCAAAAAGAGAGAGAAAAGAAACACTCAGCGTGCACTCTAACCTAGATCAGAATGGTTACCAATTTATCTAATCAGAAAACCTCCCACTGTAGCGTCAAATTCTCCTCTAAACCTGAAAGAAGAATTAGTCGGGATCACCCAAGGAGTAAACCAACTCATCAGTGGGAATCGGGATCCAACTATCATCGCATGACAATGTGACGGAATCCACTCACGCTATCACACTCCAGAAGGTATGCGCACGACTGGCAAGTTTCAGTTTCTTTAGAAACTCCCGATGTGATTTTTACCCCTAGGACCCAAGTGACCTTGACACAGTCAACAAATCAAAGAGTCCTAGTCAAGTTCAACCCGTCATTATCCTGGATTGCATTAAACCCACCCGTACGAGCCCTTGACACAGTCAACAAGGCCGTACGACTGTCCTAACCAATCCCATTAATATGCCACAAACGAACACTACTTCGCTACCGTACACTACGCCTTGACACAGTCAACAAACGCAACACGAATACTAAATAATACCCGTAAGAAATGACGGAGGGCTACGTCTAGTTTTTGGCGAAAAACTTTTAACGTAATGAACATGATATCGTTGAAGGAACTGCATAGCCTTTTATAAAAATGTAGTGACGAAAACCTTTGCTAAAGAGGTCACTCCCGGGGAAGGGATCTCGGCTCTTTCCCCGTAAAATGAGGTGCAGGATATTCCAACTGAATATCACGATGCAAAGCAAAAGTAAACGACTATAGTGAAGTTATTGCCCTGACGCAAACTTCTGTCCAAGGGGTCACTCCCGGTGAAGGGATCTCGGCCCTTGCCTCGTCGACTGAGGTGCTGGATATTCATAACCGAATACCGCTGTGCAAAACAAAAGAGAACGTCCTTGCAATAACAGCTTTTTGAAAAATGTTCCAACAACATCAAACATGTTTGTTTAACTTGCATTGATCCGAATCAACGCAGTCCCATCAATTGATCACACCAATAAAGAATGAAAATAATGATGTACGTATATGCCATCCGCATTCGCCACTGGGTCCTGTCATTACCCGTTAGGTTACTTAACTAACGACAGAGCGGGGACTGGACTAGCGCGGATGCAAAACATATACAACATCTACTAGTATATATATCAATATATAATATTCGCTCAAGGCGTGATAAAATGCAACATCACAGAAATGTAATAAGTATCACAGAACAATACAGATATCTGGGATCCCCGGGTTTCATAGAGCCGCTACTGAAACCCGACGTTCCCCTGGTCGTGTGGATAGCCTGTGCAATGAAATCCTAGACCCCTACAGGCGCGGCAAGTTACCCGCCAAAACCTGAAGCGATGCAGCCCCCTTCAGCAACGTGAATGGACCACCCAACACTTCACGAAATCCGGTAACTTGGCCACTCCTCCTTGGGTTAACCCGTACCCCCTACGAGTGCGGCGAATAGCTCGCCAATTCTAGAGTGAAGCCCCCTCCGTCTCAACGCCATGAGATGCGGGCCCGTTGCCCTCTAGAACCCGGCTATCCGTGCACCCCTCCTTGGGGTAATCCTAGTACAGAAAGTAAAATATACATACAACGGGTACACCGACCTCAGCCCGGTCGTGCCCCAAAAGAATAATATACAAACAACCAGTGACAGCAATCCACATGTCGGACGCTTGCCCCGCAATATCAAATGTACATAAATAACCAAGCTGTACTAACAATTCATCCAGGTAATCCACCACGACAATCCGCAACATCACAGCACAACACAGAACAACAACGTGAATGTCACGTTCGCAAATCCGTCTAAAAGGGCTATAGCAGTTAGACAGGATTTACCGATCAAATGACATTCACGGTCGCAGATATAATGTAAATACTGTGAACTAACATGTTTAAAATTTTCGATCGACTAAATTTACCGAAGTGGGCCCCAAGCACAACTGTAGCACTCAAAGAAAATCTGGGCCCAAACAGAACATACCAAAAACCCTATTTCCATGTCAGAAGCCCACTGTGAAAATTTGGTGCAGTTTGGCCACAGAACGGCGGCGGATCCGCGGCCAAAACGTGGTTTTGGCCGCTGATCCGCCGCGCTACAGTAACATCAGCTTACCAAATTTTCACAGGATTCATAAAAAACCCTGCACGTAATTTTCCTATGTACCAAATAATTTTTAGAGCACAGAAAAATTCGAAAGAAAGTACGACATGGAAACACGGTTTTCGGAAAATCCGTTCGATCGAACTTATAAACACGTTAGAGCAAGCTAGACTAGGTTAATGGCCTGGCTCTGATACCATGTTAGTGCACGGCAGCGCCCCGGCCGTCTGTACGAGGCCAAAATGCGGAAACAAAATTTTTTCTTAACTTTAAACCGGCGCTACCGCGGACTATAAACCCGGATCGGACCATTAACCTACTACTAGCTAAATGAAGAAAGGGTAGAGAGATATACCGAGCGATCCGTGCGCAATTGCATACATTCTTTCTTTTATCTGTGTGCAATTGGAGGTGTGTATATCTACACATGGGTATGGGACTATGTGTTCATATACGGGATTTGAGCATGATACGTGGGATTACGATGAGTCGATGAGACGTTATCTGAGGCCGTGAGATTCGGCGATATGACAGAGTTCGTATTTGAGATGCGACATGATGGTTTTAGCGGGCCTTTGGGCATGTGTTTTCCCCCGCATTCATATTTATATAGATGGTATCGATGGTACTAGACTTAGACTTGTACCCTAGACCATGTGATATGATGGTAGTGATACCTGATATGTGATGAGATGAATGTGATATTGACCCGTACCCAGCTATTGGGATGCCGTACGGCGATTTACCGTACGAGCTTTATATTGATGTTAGATCCGCACTCATGACTCGAGAATGTTATATGATATACTATATCGTACGTGATACTATTGAGGCGGGATCACTGACTATTGTATATATATATATGTGTATATCGACTCAGATTTAGGTGGTTTTCATACCCCTCCCGATTGACTTGATAGTTGGGTCCGTAGTTCGTATAGTAGGCGTAGACTAGACCCGAGTCATACCTATTTCAAAACTAACGAATCGAGAATATTTTAAAGATAGGCAAAAAGGGATTCTACGGATATTTTCAAACGTAGCATCTGTTCTTAAAACACCGTAGCCCTTATTTTACCAAAAACCCCGATTCGTCTTATTTCAAAAGGCAAGGCTGCATGATATAGTTTTTGAGGTAGATTCTTTACTGTTGCGTTGATTATTCGATTCCGCATATTCATGCTATTTGCACTGCATCGCTTGTGTCGTTGATATATATTACAGTCATGCTGTTAGGACACCCGCACCATTATCGATGATGCGTATGTTCCACGTACACTGTTTGCCGACTCACACACTTCATCATCGATAATTGCCATGTCACTACACTGTAGTACTGTCGCATTCAGTATATGATTCTTGCATGACATAATGATATGTTTACATTTCCTTTACATGTCGCCTACATCATGCTTTCTGATGATACGCATTGAGGTATGTTGTTTCCATGATATTTCTGGATTTGGGAACCGTGGGTATTTCAAAAGAGAATATGAAACTGTTTTAAAAACCCGGTTACCCTTGATATGATATTTCAGTGCGTCCACCATGTGTTTTCTCGGTGCTGAGAGCGACATGTGAAACCCGATTCGAGGAGTGGACGAGCCGATTGTGGGTACATGGTGGACCCGGTATGGTTCCCCTCGGAAAGATGATCGAAGGACTTTGCCGATTGAGCCTGGAGGTGGGCGAGTACCTACCGGTGATTGGTTGGACCTGGCGGTCATCCGGAGGATACCGATCAGAGTCGATAGATGGATATGGGCGTACTGCTGGGGCCGAGGGCCGATTCCGCAGACGGAGCCCGTGGGCTGGTCCGGACTGACGGAGCCCGTTATATGAGGATTTACGTGCCGATGCTGGGCACAATTTTCAAGATGTTTTCGAGTGTCGATGCTGGACACTCCGGTTCCATGATTTTGACGTGTCGCGAGAGACACAGGTGGTTTATATCCTCATATTTCCATGTATATGCTGATGATATTTACATGCATGATGGTTATTGTCATTGGGTGACGAGTGGACGGGACCACGTACATGCAGATTTGATTACATTGGTCATACCTCACATTTATGATATGCTATTACCTGAGGCATTGTCACGAGCACTTGGCACTACACTCATGTATAGAGATTACATTGCCAGTTTAGCATGCTTCAGACTTATTCATATTGAGGTTTATATATATCTGATTGTATTGACCTAGGATGGGTCATACATTCGATCTCTGCTTGTAGATATTTTCTATTCACCAGTTGGCAACTCACCCCCGTTGTGCCACAGTTCTTGCAGGTTTTTGCCGTACAGATTCCTTAGCGGCTTTTCTGGCACACTGCTTCCATACGGGTGACTTGCTTTGGTAGGTGGGTTCCTTTGTATCAGAACCACCCTTGTACATGTACTTTTCAGATGTATCTAGTCATTCCATCAACCAAAACTTGTATATTGTTTCAGACTTAGACACAGTGATGTATTATTTCGACCTTAGAGTCGCTCTTGTACTATTACGGTTTTCAGTTTGTTTTGAGTTTCTTTTGAGCTTTGATCCTCGCCCTTTGGCGTTGTATATTATTATTGCTTGCATGGTTGTGACCGTCGATTGACGAAGAGCTAGTTCCTGCTTGGGGATTCCTTTTATCATTCCATATATATATCATTCTTGTTGTACCCCGTTCGGGGCTAGTTTTTACAAAGGAAACTCTGCCGAAATTTTCAGAAAAGACTACACATTTTTAAAATGCATATTCGGCTTAGTTATTTAAAAACTTTGATTTCTTTAATTCTTAAAACCAGTTTTCCTTAATTACTCCTTCAAAATGGTTTTAGATTTCTGGGCTTTTGGCTTACTTGGATCAAATGGGGTCCTATAGACTTCATATGGTTCAAGGGCCAGAAACGTGCTCTTTCAGGTCATGACATATATGGCCGGCCCCTCCCCTCTTCCTCACTCACTCACTTGGTTGAAAAGATTATGATAGATTTGTGTATGGAAATTTCATAGCTCCTTTTATTCCATCTCCTGATTCAAATGAAAACTTCATTAACCGTTCGTCCATGGCTTTGGACGAAGTGAGAAAAAGTGTTCTACTCATTCTCTACATCAATCTTGGTCATCTCTTTTAGCAAACTTGATGACCGAGTTTCCTCGGGTCAGAGGCGGGAGCCCGTTTAAAGATCCGATGACGTGGTGCCACCTGGACGAGCAGATCGGAGATCGACAAGATTGGAGCAGCCAAAACAGGAGCGTGGGATGATGGTTAAAGAATGAAGGACTCGGATCGTTCGGTATAACCTTTCTACCCTCTTTACAGTTTGTTAGTTTAGCGTTAATGGTAGATCCGGGTTATAGTATACGATAGCGCCAGTTATAAAAGTTTTTGTTCCGCATTTGGCGTCAGATTGACGGCCGGGGCGCTACCGTAGACTTACATGGTATCAGAGCAACGCCATTAAGCTTTACTAACTTGTTCTAACGTGTTTAAAACATCGATCGAGCGGAATTTTCAAAATCGCAATTTCCAAGTCTAAAGTTTCTGTCGATTTTAAAACAGGCCTAAAAATCATTTGGAGCATCTCAGAAAATCGAGCAGGCTTTTCTAAGAAAACCGTGAAAACTTGGTGGGCTGATTTTACTGTAGCGCGGCGGATCAGCGGCCAAAACCACGTTTTGGCGGCGGATCCGCCGCCGTACTATAGCCACAGTGCACCAAATTTCTACAGTAGCTTCTACATGGGAAATTGTGGTTTTTGGAATGGTTCTTTTGGGCCCAGTTTTTGTTACTGTACAGCAGATGTATGTGGGGCCCACTTCGGGAAGTTTTGTCGATCGAAATTTAAACGTGTTAGTTTACAGTACTTACATTATATCTCCGACCGTGAATGTCATTCGAGCGGTAAACCGCGTCTGATTTCTATAGTTCTTTAAGACGGGTTTGCGAACGTGACATTCGCGTTGATGTTCTGTGTTGTGCTGTGATGTTGCGGATTTGTCGTGGTGGATAGCAGTGTGCAATGGTAGTGTTGTTTGGATTTATTTGTACATTTGATATTGCGGGGCGAGTGTCCAACATGTGGACTGCCGTCACTGCCTTTTTGTATAATATTCTTTTGGGGCACGACCGGGCTGAGGTCGATGTACCCGTTGTACATATTTTTCATTTCTGTACTAGGTTTACCCCGCGACGGAGTGCACGGATTGCCGAGTTCTGGAGGGCAACGGGTCCGCATCTCATGGCTTTGAGAGGCAGAGGGGCCCCACTTTAGAATTGGCAGACTATTCGCCGCATGATTGGTAGAGTACGTGCGTGTTCAAGTTTAGTTTAAAATACCGCAATCAAGACGGTTTCGCTTGTAGCTAGCCGGTTGAGTACGGGTCGTCCGCAGGGAGATGGGAGTCTTTTTCAATGTGTTTTAACGAGTTAAGTCCGGTTGTTCAGATTTTGTTTGTGATTATCTAAGTGTTGAGTTGATATTTAAAGAAGGCTTGTTAGGGTTAGGATTAGGTTAGTTTGAGTTAGGAGTCTCCACATCTTTCGTTGCCCCTCTTAATATCGGTGTTACGGTAATCGGCAACAACGGGGATTAGTACGACTAGGAAGGAACTTGCGAGTATAAGCTAGGCTTTCCAACGCAAGTCCTTCCTTTTGGTGCTTGTCCGTCCGTTCTTGGCTCTTAGCCATAACCTCCGGTTAATTCAACCACAACCGGTCTCACTACGGAATCACCGCTATCATGTAGGATAGGGTGCCGTAAGGAGCGGATTGTGGTTTAATTAACGGGAGTCGATGTAAGCTGTTGGGCAAGGAAAGAGTGAGAGAGATTTCCTTCTCTCAAACTTCCCTTAACCTACCCTAACAAGTATGAACTACTCACACATCATGATACGGAAAAACAAAAACAAAACAAAAGAGGAAGATAGAAAGAAAGAGATTAGAAGAATACGACTAGCTATTTGCGACCTCACCTTGGCGAGGATCGAGCGTAAGCATCATTGTCGTATGTAAGGATAAAGGAAAAGAGAGAAGAAAGAAACAACAACAACTACTTAACGAATTTAAAGTTACAACAATTATAACAAAAATAAGAAAAGCATGATAATAAAATGATCTTCTTTATTCACCATTCCTCACTCACAAAGCTCACTACAAGTTTAATGGAGAAGAGATGAGAAGAAGAAGAACATGTAAACTAAAACCTAGCAAAAAGAAAATACAAGAATGGACCCTTTCCTTCACAAAGTTCTGGGCTATTTATAGGCCAAAAAATGAAAACCTAGGGCAACAAGCAGAACCAACATGGAATGACCAAAATACCCCCAAAGTTTGACGAACTGCCGCCATCATATGGCCGCGGATCCGCGGCCTAAGCATGCTTAGGCCGCGTTTCCGCGGCCAAATAGTGGAGTTGGGGGCTCTGTCTTTTTGTGCTTCCCTGGTCTTCAGTGTACATAATTCTGGTACATGTATTTTCTCAATTTGGCTCCACGATTTTTCCAGAATTTCTGTTGAGGGAAAGGTGGACTTTTTGTCAAGATTTGGCATGATTGCCTCGAGCTCTGTGTAGATTTTCTTGGATCTTGTGCTGCCATTGAGCCTTGTGCCTGAAAACGACATTGATTTGACATTTCGTCTCCCTAAACTGGTATCTGGCAACATACGGATGAAGAGCGGAGACCGTGTTTTATCTGTGGTTGGCAGGAACCCGGATTCTGTCGTGTTTTCCATGAATTTCACCGTTTTAGAACCGAGAACCTGTATCCTGTAATTGACTAGCAAACACGGCTCAAGAGTATCTACGGATATGCAATGTGATAAAAATTGGGCGGTATGAAAATGCAAAAATCTGATATGAACAAATACCCCCAAACTTATCATTTACTCGTCCCGAGCAAAGCCCATTTATTCACAAAAAATTTCCTAACCTCACTTTCGCAGGGAACGCGATTGCACTGAGCATGTGCAACAAGCCGTTAAACCTCTAGGTGTCCCTAGTAGGAGGAGTGTTGTCTTCTGAGGGTTTTCAGCGGATACTACCCACAAAATCCGGTCAAGTTGGTTTTGTAAAATAACTAAGATTCAAACCCTAAATTTTTGTTTTAGAAAATAACAATTCTATAATCCTAAGTCTAGACTATCGAACCTTTATTTTTCACACCTCGCTTCTTATTTAACTACAGATTTTATATGTCTTTACGTGCAGTGCGTATAGTGTCGTTAAGTTCCAGAAGGATCGATTAAAGTCATCATGTCGCACAATAAAGCCCAGATAACAATTTTAAAAGGATCACATAAGTTTTATAAAGAGTTAAGCATTTTTCAAGTTTCGTTTTCCAGTAAGGTTTCAACTTTAGAATTTCTATCTTCCTTAACAGGAAACTAAGTCGTATTTTTCACTCCACCTTTTTCTTGTTTTCATTTCATACACACCTCTCTGAACGTGCAATAGTCTTTATCATAGAATAAAACCTTCATATCTCCGTTAAATTTTTTTATAAAAGCCTGTCTTTTATCAAGATTATTCTCACACAAAGAACCGTTAGGAATTTTAACTCGGAGAGAACACTTCTTGACTTTGTTTTAAACTGGACTTTCTAGGCTTCTTAGCGAGCTTTGGGCCAATGCACCCAAACCAGTTGGTTTTAGGGCATTAGGTGTAGAAACACCCCAGCGGACTTAATTACTCAAGTTACCTAGGTCCAAAAACAAAAGACAGTTGGCATGAAAATCAGATGATTTAATACGAACAGAGATATAACCGGCAGTTCCATTATTTTTTGGATAAATGACGTGTTTAGTGGGTTTGGTGTGTAATCATTCCAATCAAGTTCCAGATGGGTTATTTTTCAGACTTAGTTCCAATTACGGCATCAATAACATTCCTTCATATTCGCTTTACTTCATAAACTATTCTTGACATTACTTATTTCAGAACAAACCTATATGATTCTCAGAAAATCATTTATCTGTTTAAAAGTTTTTCAACATAAAAGACTTGTCATCTAATTTCCAAAAACTCACGACACGTGTAGTTTGATATAAAGACGTATATCAGCTATAGTTAACTTCAAAGGAGAGTTATCTTTCAGGTTTTCAAAATCGAAACATAAGATTTAGTTATTCTTATTTTATCAAACAAAACCGTCGAAATGTTGAATCAGAGTTTTTCCACTAGCTAACTTGACAGAAAAGTTTTTATATTTTTAGAAAATTTTCATATTTTTTTGGATTTTATGGATTTAATATGCATATGCAAAATATACATATGAATGTGAAGGTAAGAAATGCGTACTGAGTGTACCCCCAAACTTAAACTGGACAGTGTCCTCACTGTCGTTGCATGAAGAGATTATTTGAAGGGTCAAAATTGTCGGTTAGCGATACACAAATTTTTATTTGTTTTTGTTTTAAAAGAAAAGAAAAAGAATATACACAAATATATACAAAATGGTTTGTACATACCCCCAAACTTATTTGGAACAGTGTCCGCTGTTCTTGGCTGGATAACCGAAGTTTGGAGGTAGGCAGAGGAAGATCATGCAGGGTAAACCGGCTCCTGTAAGAACAGGAGCTCCTCTGTTGGTTCGGCGCTAAGGTACGGTTTGCATCGGTGTCCATTTACCTTGAAGAGTGAACCGTCCTTTGGATTTTCCAAATCCAGAGCGCCCTGCGGATACACATTCCGCACAAAATACGGCCCTTTCCAGCGAGATCTGAGCTTTCCAGGATGGAAGTGAAGTCGGGTGTCGTAAAGCAGTACCTGCTGACCAGGTACGAAGGTTTTGCGCAAAAGGTGTTTATCATGAAACACCTTCGTTCGATTCTTAACGACAACCGCGTTATCGTAAGCCTCATCCCGAAGCTCGTTCAGTTCGTTCAACTGCAGCTTCCGATGGCTGCCCGCATCTTCGAGAGATAGATTCAGCTCCTTTATCGCCCAAAATGCGCGATGCTCGATTTCGACAGGAAGGTGGCAGGATTTTCTGTACACAAGCCGATAGGGAGACATGCCAAGGTCGGTCTTATAAGCGGTTCGAAATGCCCAAAGGGCATCAGTGAGTTTCAGCGACCAATCCTTACGGTTCTTAGAAACCGTCTTCTCCAGTATCTGCTTGATTTGCCGATTTGAAACTTCGGCCTGCCCGCAGGTTTGGGGGTGGTAGGGCGTAGAGAGCTTATGATTTATGGAGTATTTCCGCATCAAGGCTTCAAAAGTTTTATTGCAGAAATGACTTCCATTGTCGCTAATGATCGCTCGGAGGTGCCCAAACCGTGAGAAAATGTTTTCTTTAAGGAACCTAACGACAACCTTGTTGTCGTTAGTTCGGCTGGGCACAGCCTCGACCCATTTAGAGACGTAATCAACAGCTAGAAGGATGTACAAGTTCCTAAAAGAGCTGGGAAACGGCCCCATGAAGTCTATCCCCCAAACATCGAAAATCTCCACAACCAAGATCGGTTGGAGCGGCATCTCGTTCCTCCGGGATATCCGGCCCATGTGTTGGCACCAGGAGCAAGTCTTGCAATAGTCATGAGCATCTTTGAAGAGTTGTGGCCAGTAGAAACCACATTGCAAGATCTTCTCAGCTGTCTTTCTGGGCCCAAAATGCCCGCCACACGCTTGATCGTGGCAAAATGACAGCACACTCTTGAATTCCTCATCAGGGATACACCGACGAATAATCTGGTCGGGACAGTACTTGAACAAGTAGGGTTCGTCCCAGTAAAAGTGTTTTACTTGGGATAAGAAGCAAAGTCTGTCCTGACTTGACCATTCGGTCGGTAGTAATCCCGTGGCCAAATAGTTCGCAATATCTGCGAACCAGGGTTCGCAAGATACTGTCAAGAGCTGTTCATCCGGGAAAACGTCGTTAATTGGAATTGGAAGCGAAGGCGAAGAAGGAAGTCGTGAGAGATGGTCGGCAACTACGTTTTCACATCCTCGTTTGTCCTTAATGACAAGGTCAAACTCTTGAAGCAAGAGGATCCAACGTATTAACCGAGATTTTGCATCTTTCTTCGCAAAAAGATGGCGCAGAGCTGAATGGTCCGTGTAGACAATGACTGGAGAGCCGATGAGGTAGGGCCTGAACTTTTCTAAAGCAAATACAACAGCTAAGAATTCCTTCTCAGTTGTTGTATAGTTAAGTTGGGCGTCGTTCAGGGTCCGGCTCGCGTAATAGATTACGTGCGGCATCTTGTTGATGTGCTGTCCAAGGACAGCACCAATGGCAAAGTCGGATGCATCGCACATAATCTCAAATGGGTGCGTCCAGTCAGGTGAAGAAAGAACGGGAGAAGAAGTGAGTGAGCGTTTCAATGATTCGAATGCAGTGACACAGCTCGAGTTGAAGTCGAAAGGTGTATCCTTGGCCAGCAAAAGAGTCAAGGGCCTAGCAATCTTGCTAAAGTCCTTGATAAACCGTCTATAGAAACCGGCATGGCCAAGGAAGGCTCGGATATCTCTGACGCATCGGGGAGGAGGCAGATTGGAAATGACCTCAATCTTTGCTTTGTCAACCTCTATGCCATTTTGCGAGATGATATGTCTTAAGACAATACCTTCGCGCACCATGAAGTGGCATTTCTCCCAGTTCAAAGTGAGATTCTTGTCCTTACATCGGGTAAGGACAGCGTCAAGATGCAGCAAACACTCGTCGAAAGAGTCGCCGAAGATGGAGAAGTCATCCATGAAAATCTCCAGAAATTTTTGCACCATGTCTGAGAAAATTCCCATCATACACCGCTGGAAGGTAGCGGGCGCATTGCATAACCCAAAGGGCATGCGTCGATATGCAAACATGCCGAAAGGACAAGTGAAAGTGGTCTTGTCCTGGTCTTTTTCGGCGATGGGAATTTGATTATAGCCAGAGTAGCCATCAAGAAAACAATAGTACTCATGTCCGGCCAATCGTTCAAGCATCTGGTCAATAAAAGGTAGCGGAAAGTGGTCTTTCCGCGTTGCGGCGTTGAGTTTTCTGTAATCAATGCAAACTCGCCACCCAGTTTGGGTGCGAGTAGGGATTAACTCATTCGCCTCATTGGTTATGACCGTGATGCCCGACTTCTTGGGGACAACGTGAATGGGGCTTACCCACTGGCTCTCAGAGATAGGGTAAATGATACCACTATCTAGACATTTGACGATCTCCTTCTTCACAGCCTCCTTCATGACTGGATTAAGACGTCTTTGCGGGTCCCGGGCTGGTTTGGCATCATCCATCAGATGAATGTGATGCTCAACGATTAGGGGACTAATCCCCTTGATGTCCGCCATGGACCAGCCAAAAGCTTGCCTGTTGCTGTGCAAGACCGCGAGAAGGGCTTTCTCTTGCTCGGGAGCTAGAGAAGCCGAGATGATGACGGGGAGGGTCTCGTTCTCACCTAAGTAAGCATACTTAAGGTGAGACGGCAACGGCTTGAGTTCGAGCGTTGGAGGTGAAATGATGGAAGGCAAGACTGGTGCAAAGGTCTCGAACTCAAAGGACTCCAGCAAAGGTTCAAAACGAGTGTAGGCAACCGAGTTGGATGGTTCAGGTAACTCATCCGGAAATTCGAAGGATTCAAACTTGGGTTGTGCGCGGCTAAGATCGTTCGAGAACGTGAAACACTCGTAGTCGTTATCGGGCGCAGAAACAGCAGCAGGTTCGAAGAGAAACGCACTAGTGCCGTCAAGATTATCGTGATCAAACAGAAACTCCTCGAATTCACTCTTCTAGGGTGATCTCCTGGATCGAGCAGACGTCCAGTATATGAGCATTAGGTTCGGCGGGCTGATTCCCCAACCTAAAAATGTTGAGTTCAATCGTCATATTTCCAAAAGAGAGGTTCATCGAACCATTGCGACAATTGATCACAGCATTTGAGGTTGCGAGAAATGGGCGACCGAGTATCACCGGAATTTGATTCCGGAGGTTAGCTACAGGCTGTGTGTCTAATACAATGAAGTCGACGGGGAATATGAAGTCCCCGAATTTGATTAACACATCCTCTAGCTCACCCCTAGGATGGGTGATCGATCGGTCGGCCATTTGGAGAGTGCAGTGTGTGGGTTTCAACTCTCCGACGCCTAATTGCTCGTATACTGAATACGGAAGCAGGTTAACACTGGCACCAAGATCTAATAGTGCGCGGTTGATGTTCTTATCCCCAATGGTAATTGAAATCGTAGGACAGCCAGGGTCCTTCCGTTTTTGTGGTAAAGATTGGGTAAGGGCATCACTCACAGCTCTAGCCAAGAAAACTTTCTTGGGTACCTGAGACTTCCTCTTTTTCATGCACAAGTCCTTTAAGATTTTCGCGTAGGACGGGACTTGTTGGACAGCATCTAAAAGAGGAATGTTAATGTTAACCTGCTTGAATAACTCCAGAATCTTCTCCATTTGAGGATTTTGTTTATTAGACCTCAATCGGTTTGGAAATGGAACATTTTGAAAATTGGTTGAGTCTAATGCTGGAGGAGGAGATTGTGGAGTTGGAACGGATCCCAGAATATGTGTTTTCGTGGAGTGAGAAGTGGGTCTGTTCAGAGCAGAAGAAGAGGAAGGAGAGTCTGTTGAAGAACGGAGAATAGGCTCAGAAGACGAAGAAGAAGAAGAAGAAGAAGAAGAAGAAGCGGCCGGGGTGTCATCGTTGATTCGTTTGCCAATGTTGTTTTGCAGCATCCTTTCCGATCTCAGTGTGGTCATGGCACTCACATTATGGTTCTGTTGTTCAAGAGCAACATGTGCATTATGTGGGTGACCGGGATTTGGGAGTGGCTGGGATGGGAGCTTCCCCTTCTCTCGCTCGCTTAAGGCCGCGTTCAGCTGTGCAATCTGGGCCTCGATGGTCTTGATGCTTTGCCCGTGTGCGGCAGTGTGTTGCACTAGAGATTGAATGGAAGACTGGATGTTGGCGGTGGATTGAGTCGATTGTTTAACAAACGCCTCCAGACTTCGTTCGAGCGAGGAAACCTTATCGTTGTTTGACGGAACAAAGTTGTTTGGTGGAAAAGAATTGTTGGGTGCAAAGTTGTTCGTCTGATTTTGGAAAGGTTGGGGTTGGAAGGGCTGCTGATACTGAGTTTGTTGTTGCGGCAGAGGGGCCCTTTGGAAATTGTTGCCCTGGAATTGATTCTGATTCTGATTCCAGGCAAAATTGGGGTGGTTCCTCCAACCGGGATTGTAGGTGGAAGAGTATGGATCATTCCTCGGTCTTTGCTGGAATGCATTAACCTGATCCTGTCCTTGCGATGGTGGATTGTAAGGACACTCTTTGGTCAAGTGAGAAGGATCGGAACAACAAGCGCAGATGGTACGAAGGGGGAGAACAGGGGCAGGAGCAGGAGCAGAAAATTTGCTTTCTATCGCTTCAAGCTTTCTTGTTATAGCAGCCATTTCAGCTTTCATTGCAATAGAGACGTCAAGTTGGTGGATTCCTACCCTAGACTGACCGGTAGAAGTGGAGGTAGAAGAAGAAGTCGGTCTGGTGCTCTCCCACTGTAGCGTTTGCTCCGCAAGGCCGTCAAAGAACTGCCACGCTTCTTCGTCAGATTTCGATAGGAAGTGGCCCTGACAGATGGTTTCCAGCAACTGCTTCGTTGCTGGGTTCAGTCCCTCGTATAAGGTTTGGCAGAGTTGCCATTTCTCTATACCGTGGTGAGGACACTGAACAAGAAGGTCTTTGTACCGGTCAAAGCACATCCAGAAGGGTTCAGAAGGAAGCTGGGAGAATTGGTTGATTTCATTTCGAATTCTTGCGGTCTTATGATTTGGATAGAATTTTTTCAGAAACGCTTTAACAAACTCGTCCCAGCTGGTGATTGAGTGGGAAGCGGTTCTATACAGCCATTTTTCAGCGAGATCGCATAAAGTGAACGGAATGACCCGTAGACGTATAGCATCGTCCAACAGCTGGGTGGTTTTCATCATGGCACAGACATTTTGAAATTTATTGATGAAGATATAGGCATCTTCAGATTCAAGCCCATGAAAACGTGGAAGCATGCTGATGAAATGGGGCTTAATTTCAAAGTTGTCCCCATTGGCCGGAGGAAGAGAAAGGCAGGTGGGAAGTGCAGAACGGGTGGGATAGAAACGATCCTGGAGCGCGATTCGTTATGGCGCTACAACAGGCGGAGGTGGTGGGAGATTGGTCTCCGTAGGAGGTGGAGCCAATCCAGCGGTGGTCAAAGAGATGTTCGGATTAAATCCCGACATCGCGGAAGAAGAGGTTGGTGAAGGTGAAGGTGAAGGTGAAGATGTATGAACAGAATTCCGGTCAACGTCGGAGTTGGCCGGCAAAGGAAGGGGTGAAAGAGGAGTGGACGGAGTATCGACTTCGGAGTCGATCGCGTAGTTGGTAGCGACTAACGTAACGCGGACTAGACGGGCGCTAGTGTCCCGAGTCCAAGCGGACATACACTAAACGAGTTTAGTATAGTCAAAGCGGAGAAGGTGAGGGTAAGAAAACGTCAAAGGAGAAAGGCGATGGGTGGTGGGTGAAAAATGGAATTGGCGACAAAAGGGCAAGTTTTTATAAAAGTTTTTGATTTTTTCTTTTTTTTTTAGAAAGATTTTTACAAATATATGTACGGATATACGGCTTAAGTAATCACAACCAAGATATGCACAATCTCACCTAGATCTACGGCCGACTAGGTCTACTAGACCTGCTCCTAACTGTTCCAGAGGGCTAGAAAAAGGACCTCAAACCGCCTCTTCTCCGTCTAATGCGGCCAGATAAGTGCCAGGTAAGTGGGAGGTTGTCCAACACTTTCGCGAAGTTCCTTAATTAAATAACCACTTGCCTTCATCACACTTGCCTAGGCACCGCAAAAGTCAGATAGGATAAACGGCCGATGCCTGTAACTAGTCCTCTGTCCTAATGAGCGCGAAGTCCTTAGGGCTGAAGTCTAGTATTTTTTAATTTACAATGGACAATGCATATGCTTTAGTGATTTTTGGGGTCCTGGGAAGGGTGATGAAATCCCCACCCAATCTGGATTGGTTTCAAGCCCCTTAAGTCTGTATTAAAGAATGCAAAACAGTAACAAATCAACTGCAAACAATTTTTATTTTTGCGGCGCAAAGAATCCTGCACAAGAACAGTTTATTGGAAGGGGGAGAAGAATTTGCGTAAAGAAGGCTGCAGAAAACACAATTCATGGAGTCCAGAGGAGTGGAGAGGAGCAGAGAGACTTACAGAGAGAGTTTGGCAGCCCAAGGGCACCAAGTGGCCGCGGATCCGCGGCCTAAGCCTTCTATTGCCGCGGTTCCGCGGCAGGAACAGGGAATTGGGGCACCATTTTTCTTGAGCTTTCTGGTATGGGTCTCCTCTGCTTGTATGGATCTTCTGAATTTTTACTTTCTCACTGTACCTGCTCCAGATCTTGACAGTAGACCGTATGCTTCGTTTTGTCCGTCGTGGTGTAGCCGCGAAATGTGGGTCTATCTTCCCACGTCTTTGGCACTGTACTTGAACTCCGTATTTTCAACGTCTTGGCCACTGAACTCGAACCTTGTATTTTCCTGCACACTTGCACAAAAGCTAATCAAAAATAACAAGATGATTTTTACAAAGTATATTTTTTTGTTTTGTTTTTCGGTTATATTCACAAGTTAACCCGAAATTACACAAGAAAATAAACTACCGTCTCCCCGGCAACGGCGCCATTTGATTGGTAGAGTACGTCCGTGTTCAAGTTTAGTTTAAAATACCGCAATCAAGACGGTTTCGCTTGTAGCTAGCCGGTTGAGTACGGGTCGTCCGCAGGGAGATGGGAGTCTTTTTCAATGTGTTTTAACGAGTTAAGTCCGGTTGTTCAGATTTTTTTTATGATTATCTAAGTGTTGAGTTGATATTTAAAGAAGGCTTGTTAGGGTTAGGATTAGGTTAGTTTGAGTTAGGAGTCTCCACATCTTTCGTTGCCCCTCTTAATATCGGTGTTACGGTAATCGGCAACAACGGGGATTAGCACGACTAGGAAGGAACTTGCGAGTATAAGCTAGGCTTTCCAACGCAAGTCCTTCCTTTTGGTGCTTGTCCGTCCGTTCTTGGCTCTTAGCCATAACCTCCGGTTAATTCAACCACAACCGGTCTCACTACGGAATCACCGCTATCATGTAGGATAGGGTGCCGTAAAGAGCGGATTGTGGTTTAATTAACGGGAGTCGATGTAAGCTGTTGGGCAAGGAAAGAGTGAGAGAGATTTCCTTCTCTCAAACTTCTCTTATCCTACCCTAACAAGTATGAACTACTCACACATCATGATACGGAAAAACAAAAACAAAACAAAAGAGGAAGATAAAAAGAAAGAGATTAGAAGAATACGACTAGCTATTTGCGACCTCACCTTGGCGAGGTTCGAGCGTAAGCATCATTGTCGTATGTAAGGATAAAGAAAAAGAGAGAAGAAAGAAACAACAAAGAAATAACAACAACTACTTAACGAATTTAAAGTTATAACAATTATAACAAAAGTAAGACAAGCATGATAATAAAATGATCTTCTTTATTCACCATTCCTCACTCACAAAGCTCACTACAAGTTTAATGGAGAAGAGATGAGAAGAAGAAGAACATGTAAACTAAAACCTAGCAAAAAGAAAATACAAGAATAGACCCTTTCCTTCACAAAGTTCTGGGCTATTTATAGGCCAAAAAATGAAAACCTAGGGCAACAAGCAGAACCAACATGGAATGACCAAAATACCCCCAAAGTTTGACGAACTGCCGCCATCATATGGCCGCGGATCCGCGGCCTAAGCATGCTTAGGCCGCGTTTCCGCGGCCAAATAGTGGAGTTGGGGGCTCTGTCTTTTTGTGCTTCCCTGGTCTTCAGTGTACATAATTCTGGTACATGTATTTTCTCAATTTGGCTCCACGATTTTTCCAGAATTTCTGTTGAGGGAAAGGTGGACTTTTTGTCAAGATTTGGCATGATTGCCTCGAGCTCCGTGTAGATTTTCTTGGATCTTGTGCTGCTATTGAGCCTTGTGCCTGAAAATGACATTGATTTGACATTTCGTCTCCCTAAACTGGTATCTGGCAACATACGGATGAAGAGCGGAGACCGTGTTTTATCTGTGGTTGGCAGGAACCCGGATTCTGTCGTGTTTTCTATGAATTTCACCGTTTTAGAACCGAGAACCTGTATCCTGTAATTGACTAGCAAACACGGCTCAAGAGTATCTACGGATATGCAATGTGATAAAAATTGGGCGGTATGAAAATGCAAAAATCTGATATGAACACCGCACTCGTTAGGGGTACAAGTTGACCCAAGGAGGGGTGCTCAAGTTACCTGATTCCATGAACTGCCGGGTGGTCCATTCACTATGCTGTAAGGGGCTGCCTCGCTTCAGGTTTTGGCGGATAACTTGCCGCACCCGTAAGGGTCTAGGTTTCATTGCACAGGCTATCCACACGACCAGGGGAACGTCGGGTTTCAGTAGCGGCTCTGTGAAACCCGGGGATCCCAGATTATCTTTATTGTTCTATGATGCTTATTACTTTTCTGTAATGTTGCATATTATCATGCCTGGAGCGATTATTGTATATTGGTATATATACTAGTAGATGTTGTATATGTTTTACACCCGCGCTTGTCCAGTCTCCGCTCTGTCATTAGTTAAGTAACCTAACGGGTGATGACGGGACCCAGTGACGAATGCGGATGGTATATACGTACATTTTATTTTCGTTCTTTTCTGGTGTGATTAATTGATGGGACTGCGTTGATTTTGATCAATGCAAAGGAAAACAAACCTGTTTGGATGTTGTTGGAACAATTTTAAAAAGTGTTATTACAAAGACGTTTTCTTTTGTTTTGCATAGTGGTATTCGGTTGGAATATCCTGCACCTCATTCGACGAGGCAAGGGCCGAGATCCCTTCACCGGGAGTGACCCCTTGGGCAAAAGTTTACATCAGGGTAATAACTTCACTATAGTCGATTACATGTTGCTTTGCATCGCGGTATTCAGTTGGAATATCCTGCACCTCATTCCACGAGGAAAGAGCCGAGATCCCTTCACCGGGAGTGACCTCTTTAGCAAAGGTTTTCGCCACTATATTTTTATAAAAAGCTATCAGGATCCTTCAGCGATATCAAGTTCATTACGTTAAAGGTTTTTCGCCAAAAACCAGCTGTATCCCTCCATCATTTCTTTTTGGTATTCAGTAGTATTCAAGCTATGCATTTTGGCCAAAGTCAAGGCATAGTGTTTGGTAGCTGCTGGGTATTCATTTGTTGCATAGATAGATGAGTTGGTTTGGGACAGTCGTTCTGCCGATTGGCCAAAGTCAGGGGCATGTGCGGGTGGGTTCAAATTGACAAGAAAATGACGGGAAGAACTAAGCATGTGACTTATGGCATTTTGGCCAAAGTCAAGGTCATAAGAGCATGGGGCAAAAATCATATCGGGAGTTTCTAAAGAAACTGAAACTTGCCAGGCATGCGCATACCTTCTGGAGTGTGATAACGTGAGTGGATTCCGTCACGTTATCATGCGATGAGAGTTGGGTCCCGATTCCTACTGATGAGTTGGTTTACTCTTCGGGTGATCCCGATTTATTCTTCATTCAGGTTTGGAGGAGAATTTGACAGTACAGTGGGAGGTTTCCTGATTAGATAAAGTGATAACCATTCTGATCTAGGTTAGAGTGCACGCAGAGTGTTTCTTTTCTCTCTCTCTTTGGCAGCGACTTTTGACCGACCCTAGACTATGACTCAGTGACCACGTTGACCGAACCTTCTTAAAATACTGGCTTTTGGATTGTCTGAGTTGTATAAGTCATTGCCACTCCTTCTTTTACCCTTTGCATTTCTCTGAATACCCCGTATTACTACGGACATCTACTTCCATTGGATAGATCCATCGTATGGTTATATACGAACTCGAAGGGACTTCTTCGAGGATGGATCAAGGTTCAGGAGAAATAGAATTGGTTTATTCAGTTGTCTTTTATTATCACCTTCTCTCAGGTTGCAAGGGCTCCTTGGTTTAGGAGAGTACACCTATTACGCTTATTGGATAGTCTTCTTCCAAACCATAGGCAGGTGCCGAAAGGTAGGGAATGAAGAAAACCAATTAGCCTAAGTAGGGTGTACAGAAGGTAATATGTAAAGACAAAATAAAGGGATTAGAAAGAGGGCAAAGTAAATTGCGACCGTTATCATTCACGACCAAACCGCGTACTTCATCGCCACTCTTATTTCACCTTTAAAAGAATAAGATATTATTCAGTTGTCTTTTATCATCACCTTCTCTCAAGATGCGAGTACTCCTAGGTTTAGGAGGGTACACCTATTATGCTTACTGGATAGTCTTCTTCCAAACCATAGGCTGGTGCCGAACGGTAGGGAAGGAAGAAAACCATTTAGCCTAACGATGGTGTACAGAAGGTAACGGCTAAAGAAAAATAAAGGGATTTGGAGAGATGGCAAAGAAATATACGGTTAAAGTCATGAATTGGATTATGGAAGAGGTATTACTATGAATCCCAGGATACCCCTACGAAACATTTTCATCTTTCGGTGCATTGTTAAAGGAAAACTGTTTTCCCGATTAGATACTTACTCTAGGGTATGTATTTACCAGGTATGATTCTCACATCTGTATGGTTTTACAGATGATGAGTGGGAGTGAGTTATTGGGAATTAGGTGATCATCCTCATTATATCGGAATTCGTTGTAATTGGTAATATTTGATGAAATCGCCTGGGTATAGTTTTCAACCTACGATGCACATGTTTTTGAGTTATTCAACTCAGCGGACTTATACAGAGTATTGTATGTTGTCCAGTGTCCATCAGGACAAAGGGGTTGGTCCTCGTACTATGTTCTATTTACTTATGACTTCTCTAGTTTTAGACAAGTGTTTCGTAGAAATACAAGGTCTAAGTTTTGAGAAGTTGTGGGTATAGGGATAAAGTAGAGAACCAGATGTCGCAAGTATCGGGATTCTTCAAAGAGATCGAAGATGTGGATTCTTGTGATTGGTATTCATTGGATAGTAAAAGTTTTGAGAAACTTGTTTCTCTTTCATGTTACTCATAATTGGATTCATTCCTAAGTTGAGTAATGCTGATTAGCCTCTCTCCATTAAGTTGATATGCACTGGAGACAGCTGCATGATTAGAATCTGGTTCCAATTAAATAAGTGTCAAAGTTTCTATATTGGATATAGAATGGTTCATATCTTAACGATGTTAAGGTACGGGGAATTGTCCGGCTTATGCTTAAAACCAGACTCTGGATAACTCAGGGCACGTTTCTGTAATGGCAGTTTGTAGGTTGGCCCAGGCTATGTCGAGGGTTGACTTTCTGCCATCTGGAAGATCAATAGTGATATTGTTCTTGACTCGCCACAGTTTTAGTAAAATGGATTTTTTCAGAAAACAGTAGTGGGAGTATGGTAGAACTGAAAGTGATTCCAGAACCACAAACGATTACGGAAAATTTAATAGGACCTAAAGATTCAATCAGGTTTGACATTCCAATAGCCACTCCGCAAATATGGTGGGTAACCTCAGACACCCGAGAGGTACTTCGGTAGCCTCAAAGACGGTGACAGGGAGGTTATTGTTTACCCAGACTTGACACTACTGTTGTTCCAGGCTATGAGACCCGGCAGGAGGTTATGTATAGCGTCGTTCTAAACGAGCTTTAGAAGTGCACGTGTATATTATTCTGCCAGAGGGTTGTTGTGGTCAGTGGGAGCAGCGGAAGCATAGTGGGCAACTAGCTTATGTCTATTGATAGACTAGAGCAGATATAGCGGAGATAGATCCTCTAATTTTGATGTGACAGTCATAGGTTTGACTTCATCAGAATAGGGGATGGATCTGTTAAGAAGGTAGTAGGGTGTGATGTCCTGGTATTTGGATGACATGCATAGAGTAGGAAGTAAAATTGCTATACTACGATCGGTTGTACTGTGGTCGTCACACAATTATTTCTCCAGACAGGATATGGATATAATATCTGACATTCTGGTTTCTAGATTTATGGTTTTAGATCTAGATTTGGGTAGTTTCCCAATGTGGGTACTTTGACAGTATTCTAATAGTTTTTAGAATAGATGACTCTTGGCATGGTGGTGTACCTGCAGGTGATGGAGTCACTCTCTCTAAAGGTGTCTTACAGACTAAAGGGGAGAGTGATGTGCATGATTGGCAGATCACTTGCTTAGGCAATTGAGTCAATCGTGAGATGTCAAGAACCACACCAGATGTTGTTTTTGCACTAGATGCGATAAGTTTATATTAATCCAATCCTGAAGAAATATAAGGAAGCAGTTTTAGAACATAAGTGCATGTTCTACGGATTTGATGACGGCAGCCTCCTTCGGGAGACGGTTATCATTCCAGGCTTCAAAGGTGACATGGATGACAGAGTGATTGTCAGAGTTATAGTTTTCCCTCTGACGAAGGGGGCAGTATTATGGACAGGTGGTCCAACAGGATACTGTGGGAGGTATGGTGCAGGATACTGATTAGGTTCAGTTATCGATACAGTCTAAGAAGTTTGGATTTGGAGTTCATTTATGAATTAGGTCCCATCAGATATCCAGACATATTCTAAGACAGGTATTACTCAATTCGGGAGATGGCTTTCTCCGCGAACTTGAGATTAAGAGAGACATAGAAAGAGGCATCGGGGCGGATCCACTCTTTGAGGCTATTTCTCGAACACAAGAGTTTTAGAAACGGGCTTTGTGAAACTGATTAGTAGAGGAGTTGGGTGCTCGGTATCACACAGGCTGTGAGTATGCGACATCGCAATAATTAGCGTTAAGTGCAAGTGGGAGATTGTTGGATATAGTGCCCTCAAAGTCAATTATTGGATCGCAGGTACGTGATTGCAATGATTGAGGAGGACATATACCGGTAGCACAGTCTTACTCGAGATGATAGTATGCTATCTGGTTTGCCTTTATCAGTCGTGTATAGGTTCAGGTGAATGATCACGATTACACGTTGATAGAGCCCTTAGGATCTTGCTTGACTACCAACAGTATGATGGCGATCATATACGTGAGAGTTGGGTAGTCTATAAGTACATCCTTAATAGTGGTCCCTAGTCGTGGGAGTACCGAGACAGGGCATCGATACTCCGGAGTAGACTAGTGTATACAGTCGAGACCCCGACGAGCGTCGGTGGCCGGTCTCACAAGCTACTGGTGTCAGTTGGATCACCTAAGATGTTTACATGTGCTCATTAGGTTATGAGTACACCGTACAGGACTCGCCGGGAACCTGCTAGTTGGTATTATACCTATCGCCAGATAGCAGTTCCCTGGTGACTTGTGTACAGGTTAGTTTATCGACCTGAGGTCGTCATTTGTCTCGTGTGAGTTCCCACTGTGCTTTGATTTCTACCCTACCACGGCTCAAAGGAGTCGTGCAAACAGGTATTTTTTGGGTACAGTCCCGAGCCATATGGAGGCAAGTGAGCGGATCGACAGGGGATTCTGTTAGTGTATATGCCCTAGAGGCCATTACTGTATCATACTAGTTTGTATATTACTTAATGGAAGCTTGGGATATTCACCTTGTATATACAATCTTGCTCAAAATAGTAGTATGCTACTTGGTTTGTTTCTACTTCAATGTGTACATGTGTTTATTCTTGTATATCGCCTATACACATTAGTGGAGCCCTTATGATCTTTGCTTGATTACCAGCGATGTGATGGCCGTCACACTAGTAGGGCTGGGTAATCTATAAGCACATCCTTATGCAGGTCCATGGTCGCAGGACTATCGAGACAGGGCATCGATACTCCGGAGTAGACCAGCGCATGCGCTTCTCATCCCAGTGTGGGAGACGGTCCGTCCCACAGCCGTCAGTACGTCGTACTTGAGATAGTATGTGGGTGCTCGTTAGGTTACGGGTACACTGGACAGGACTCGTCGGGAACTGACTAGTTGGTATTATGCCTATCGTCAGTTATCAGTTCCCAGGTGACATGAGTACAGCTTAGTCCGCTGACTTGACACTGTCACTTCGCCTCGAGTGTGTTCCCACTGTACTTTGATCACTACCCTACCACGGCTCAAAGGAGTCGTGCAAACAGGTAGTGGTTGGGTGCAGTCCCGAAGCACTTGGAGGCAGTGACGGTTAGACAGGATTCGCCTCTCCCGGTATTGGGGGTTGACATCGCGCTGTGTCTAGGAGAGCCATTACACGAGTAGTCCCTGGCCAGGGCAAACGAGATATACTGGTAGGCTTCCAGTGTTATCTCAGGGTGTTTTGGTCTTCGCTCCGGCACGACTTGTACCGCTTTTGGGGGACTGACGTTTACCGCCCCCTAGGCCCGCCATGCGATGTATCAGACGAACAGACCGGACTGTACGGAGAATGTCACACTCAGGCTCAGTAGGAGTTCATATGGGTTTCGCTTCGCCGGTCTTCTTGTCGGCATTACCTGGGGACCGCTACGCACAGCTAGTGCCGCTTGCGGTCTATGGTTAAACCCACTGCCAGCGTAGTGTCGAGTCTTTAGAGTCCCACACAGAAAGTTTTTCGCCTTTAGGCAAAAGAGTAGAGGTCGCATGGTATTGCGACTGGTCGCATGGTTTTGCGACAGGGTTCGGTCACATCCGCGCACTTGTGCACGTACAGTGTCCGGACAGTTTACACTAGCGGGCTTTAGTTTAAGCCAGATCCTAGTGTACCTTTTGGGATTGGATTTATCAAGTTTGCATTCGTGTTCCTCGGAACGCGGATGCGGGTGTGTATGCACAGTTTACAGGGATGCAGAGGCAGCGGATTCTCATTAGGGTTGTTGACAGTTGACCGTTGACTATTTGACTTTTTGCTCAACCCTAATGAGAATATGATATGTGATTAACTATTATATTAATTAAGTATTATGGTGACATGGTTGTTGACTTTTGTTGACTTTGTTGACTTGTTGACTTTTGTTGACTTGTTGACTTTGTTGACCGGTTGACTAGGCTTGACTAGTGGACCATCATGATAACCATAGCCATCATTTCATGGCAAAGACTTTTGCTTGCTTGCTCATTTGTGTAAAATGAGTGCATGAAATGACATGGTTATGGTTGCTTCAACCATCACATAAGACTTTTTTGGTATGATGAGTTATCATGACTTTGGATTATGAGAGGGTGAGAGAAAAAAGACTTGCTCATTCTTTCTTGCTCATTCTCTCTCTTGTTCTTGAGCTCTCTTGTTTTGCTCTCACCCTCTTGCTCTTTTTCCCTCTCTTTAATCTATGGTTCTCTTGTCTCATGAGTTGAGAATCAAGAACCATAGATAAAATCCCATACAAACTATTCTCTACTCACTCTAGTTCACAAGGTTTAGCAAACCGAGTGAACTAGTTTTTTCAAAGAACGAAGAAGGAGCCAAAGGTTGGAGTTTTCAGGTGGATCTGTCTTCGGCGTACGGAGACGACGGGAAGAAGCCAATCCGGACCACCATCGGAGCTTGAAGACGAAGGAGTTCAAGACAAGCAAGGTATAACCCCCTAACCGAGTAGCTAGAAACTCTTAGTTAGGTTGTTAGATAGATGTTTAACCAAGATCCGGGTTATAGGTCCATGTTACCACCTCCATAAAAATTGTTTTTACCAAATTCCGCATTCCCGAAAGTACCGGGAGAGGTAGCATGGACTTACAGTGGTATCAGAGCCTAGTTAAACTCTATCTAACATGTTAGCAAGTAACTAGAAGATCGATCAAAGAAAAAGTCCCGAAAACGAACCCCGAAATTTGAACTTTCTGTCGATTTTTTTACTGTTCAAAAGTTGATTATTTTAACACCTAAAATCGGCTCAGGCTTTTGTGTGAATAACCACCAAAGATGGTCCAACGATCGAGTCAAAGTGCCACAGAAACGCGGCGGGAGCACGCTCCCGCCGCGGATCCGCGGCCGAGTTGACTCGGCCGAGGTCAATCTTTGGTGCAGTGTTATTCTGGGGGTATTTTGGGATTTTTGGAATATATATTTTCTGCCCAGATTTTCCAGAACGAAAATGTTATTTTTGGGGTCCTGAAAATCCGTATTTTTGATCGAACTTCTAAAAGACTTAAGCTAACGGGTTTTTCTGTAATGTGATATTTGTATTGAACGTCTACTGATCGCTATATGTCGATTAGTGGGGGTTATACAAATCTGTGATCTGTAATTTTGCTGGAATGTGTATATGAATATGTTGGATTGTCGCGGGTGAATAGCCGGGGGTTGTGAGACGAGAGTTTTCTTTTCTTTCAATTCATGTAAATTTGTAAATTGATGTAATAATTATTTGTATGGCCGCACAACCGGATCGGAGTTGTAGCCGTCATTGTATAATTTCTTTTTACTGTTTTTGCTCCTAGGATAGACCCATGGAGGGGGTGCACAAACTACCGGGTATGCCGAAGTGTCGAGTGGCCTACTCATGGTGATGAGGGAGGTTGCTACGCTTCGGGTACTTGGCGGGTAGTTTGCCGCACCCGTAGGGGTCTTGGGTGGGGTATTGGCTATTCACCGCGACCGTGTAATCTGTCTTTCGTTACAGGCTCGTACGAATTACAGATTCCTAGTATATCCAATGTATTCATCTGTGATCTGAAATGTTTATCATTGCAGTATATCTATATATGATATTATTTAGGCGTTGCTTATGTTTTACAGACGCGCTAGCCCAGCCCCCGCTCTGTCGTTAGTTAAGTAACCTAACGGGTAATGACGGGACCCAGTGGCGAATGCGAATGGCATAAGCGTACGTCATATTTTGGTTGTTTTCTGCAATGGTAGGATTAAATGATGGGACGCATTAAAAGAACTAATGCAAGAATATCACGCATTAAAAGAACTAATGCAAGATAATAAACCAAGTTAAAGTCGTTGGAACACTTTCGAAAAACCACTCGGTTCTTTTCAAAACCAACTTTTAAAATACGGAGTTTGAGCCACTCCATTTAAAAGCTATCTCGTTCCATCGACTAAATCAAGTTCACTACGTTCATGGTTTCGCCAAAACCATTCGTAGCCCTCCGTCGTTTCGCATAAATGGTCAATAGTATTCAAGCTATGTATGTTGGCCAAAGTCAAGGCATAGTGATTGGTAGCTATTGGGTATTCATGTGTAGCATAGATAGATGCGTTGGTTTGGGACAGTCGTACTGCCATTTTGGCCAAAGTCAAGGGTGGGTACGGGTGGATCCAAATTAACCTGGATAATGACGGGCAGAACTTGACATGTGACTTATGATATTTTGGCCAAAGTCAAGGTCATAAGAGCATGGGGCAAAATCCACATCGGGAGTTTCAAAAGAACTGAAACTTGCTAGTATTGCATACCATTTGGAGCGTGATGATTCTGGTAGGATTCCTTCAGTTTCGTCACGCGATGATATTTGGATCCCGATCCTACTGTGAGTATATGCTACTCCTCGGGAAATTTCTCACTAATCGATCAATGCTATAAACCTAGTAGGTGCCTAGAAAGCTGTTAGCGGGGCTACGCCCCCAGGGAAAAGAGGTTCTTGAATTAAGGAACTTCGCGAAAGCGTTGGAAAACCTCCCTCGAAGTACCGACACCAACCTGGCCGAACGGTTAAGCAAGAATTGTGCGGTGGGATTGATCCCGACTAATTCTTCCTTTTTGGTTTTAAGGAGGGATTCGAGAAACAGTGGGAGCCATCCTGTTTAGACAAACTAAAAACCACTCTAAACTTGCAAGAGCATCATGCTAAGTGTTTCTTCTTCTCTCTCCTAATTGCAGCGACCAAATCGAAATGACTGGACTTAAGTTACTTCTAGATAAAAACATACTGACAGGGCCAAACTACAAAGATTGGCTCAGGAATGTCAAGATGGCAATCACTTACGACAAGCTGGGGTATCTTCTTACCACCAAAGCTCCCCCTGTCCCTAGTCCCACTTCCAGCGTCGCGGATAAGGAAATCCGCAAGACTTGGGAGATTGATAGCGCGAAGGCCAAGTGCCTCGTACTTGCCTCGATGAACAACGAACATCAGAGGAGGCACGAGAATATGGACCTTGAATCCATATTTTTTCCATACAAAAGAACTGTATGGAGAGTAATCTCGTATCGCAAGATACGAAGCGTCGAAAAAGTTATTTTCGGCAAAGATGGCCGTCGGATCATCAGTAGCCGAGCACTTGCTAAAGATGATCGGCTACATTGAGGAGCTCGCGGACCTAGGGAACACATTGGAGAGTGAACTCTATACGGATATAGTTCTCCAGTCCCTTCCTTCCACTTACGCCCAGTTTATACTGAACTTCAACCTACAAGAAAAAGTGGTTGAACTTTCAGAGCTCCTCAACATGCTGAGGAGCGCAGAGGGCACCCTACAGAAAGGTAGGGAAACATCCACTTTGTTTGTAGGAGGATCATCTTCTTCTAGGTCCAAGGCGAAAGCCAAGGGAAAGAAGAAGAAAGCCTCCGCCAAACCAAGGGGCGGTGTTAGTAAAGTGGATACGAAGGGAAAAACAAAAGCAACAAAGATAGCGGGGAAGCTTGTGGATAAGGAAGAATGCTTCTATTGTCATAAGAAAGGTCACTGGAAAAATGATTGCAGGGCTTGGAAAGCCAGGACACAGGAATTGAAGCAGGTTGCGGCTTCAGCTTCAGGTGTGTATGTTATTGAAAACTGTCTTTCAATAAACTCTACTTCCTGGGTATTGGATACCGGATCAGGATCTCATATCTGTAATTCTTTGCAGGCGTTGAGAAACCGTAGGGTTTTGAAGGCAGGTGACATGACCCTCAGAGTTGCGAACGGAGCTAGCATGGATGCTAAAGCCGTGGGGGACTATCACCTGGGAATGTCAGATGGACATATTTTGGTTTTGCGTAATTGCTTTTTTGTACCCAACGCAACTTGTAATATCATTTCTGTATCTTTAGTTTCTAAAGAAGGTTATGAATTTGCGTTTGTAAGTAATGTTGTAAACATTCACCTTAATCAAGTTTTGATTGGGTCAGGTACATTGAGTAATGGTATATACGTATTGAACCAACCACAGATTTTCAATGTCCAGAATACACACAAAAGAAAGTCTCCAGAAATAAATCAGACTTTCTTGTGGCATTGTAGACTGGGTCACATCAATGAGAGAAGGTTGACGAAGTTACATACAGAAGGGTATTTGAATGCGTTCGAATATCAGTCGTATGCCACTTGTCAATCTTGTCTCAAAGGAAAGATGACAAAGACTCCGTTTACTGGACATGGAGTAAGAGCGAGCGAGCGAGCTCTTGGGACTCGTACACAGTGAAGTGTGCGGTCCAATGTCTACACATGCGCAAAGCGGTCATTCTTACTTCATTACTTTTACGGATGACTTCTCAAGGTACGGTTATGTCTTCTTAATGAAACATAAGTCTGAAGCCTTTGGAAAATTCCAGGAGTATAAGAATGAAGTAGAGAAACAGACCGGCAAAAGTATTAAGATTCTAAGATCGGATCGAGGTTGAGAATACTTAAGTGCCGAGTTCCTGGACTATTTAAAAGAGAACGAAATTCTCTCTCAGCTTACTCCTCCATACACCCCGCAACATAACGGTGTATCGGAGAGACGAAACCGCACCCTATTGGATATGGTGCGGTCCATGATGAGTAACGCTGAGTTACCGCGATCATTCTGGGGATATGCGCTAGAATCAGCCGCATACCTTTTGAACCGAGTTCCCACTAAGACTGTGCCTACCACGCCATTTGAGATGTGGTGTGGGAAGAGGCCCCATCTTAATCACATTAAGACATGGGGAAGTCCAGCTTTTGTCAAAAAGCAGCATGCGGACAAGCTCGAGGCACACTCAGTACTGTGCAAGTTTGTGGGATATCCAAAGAATTCCAAGGGATATTTCTTCTACTGTGAAGAGGAACAAAAAGTTCTTGTTTCTCGTCATGCCCACTTTCTAGAACACCAGTTCTTAGAAAAGGAAATAAGTGGGAGCGCAGTAGAACTGGAAGAAATTCCAGAACCACGGACTATTACTGAAAGTTTAGTAGAAACAGAGGGTTCGAAAGAACAGGACATTCCTACGCCGCTCCGCAGGAGTAGTAGGCAGACTCATCCACCCGAGAGATACTACGGTTTTCTCATAGACAGGGATAGAGAGGATTGCATCATAGATTATGATGAGCCTACTAGCTTCCAGCAAGCCGTTCAGAGCATCGACTCGGTAAAATGGCTGGATGTAATGCGGACCAAAATGGAGTCCATGTACACCAACAAAGTATGGACGTTGGACGTTGCTCCAGACGGGGTAAAACCCGTAGGATGCAAGTGGATCTTCAAAAGGAAGATTGGTGTAGATGGACAGGTTGAGACCTATAAAGCTAGACTGGTTGCAAAGGGTTTTCGTCAAAGACCTGTTTGGACTATAACGAGACCTTTTCTCCAGTAGCTATGCTGAAATCCATTCGGATCCTTCTTGCCATTGCTGCCTTCCACGATTATGAGATTTGGCAGATGGACGTAAAGACAGCTTTTCTAAATGGAAATTTAGAGGAGTGTGTCTATATGGACCAGCCAGAGGGTTTCATTCAGAGTGGGAGCAGCGGAAAGGTGTGCAAGTTGCTTAAGTCCATCTATGGACTAAAGCAGGCATCGCGGAGTTGGAACATCTGCTTTGATGAGACGGTTAAAGAATTTGTCTTTATCAAAAATCTAGATGAACCATGCATCTATAGTAGATTTGTAGCGAGAACTGTAGTATTCCTCGTTTTATACGTGGATGACATTCTCTTAATAGGAAATGACATTCCTATGCTACAATCTGTCAAGGGGTTCTTGTCACATAGGTTCTCCATGAAAGACCTGGGTGATGCCTCATACATCCTGGGGATCCGGATCCATCGTGATAGATCCAAGAGGATATTAGGACTTTCACAGTCCAGGTACATCGACACCGTACTGAAAAGATTCAGTATGGAAGATTCCAAGCGCGGTAACCTACCGGCTTGTCACGGGATCACCCTCTCTAAAGAGATGTCTCCCAAGACTGATTTAGAGAGGGATCGCATGTCTATTATACCCTACGCTTCTGCGGTAGACTCTATAATGTATGCGATGTTTTGTACCAGACCGGATGTAGCTTATGCACTCA